>OX031073.1:31665209-36465209 GCA_943736015.1 Tridacna crocea
TGACTTCGTCAATCAAACAGTTTATTTATTTAGTTATTTATTTATTTATTTATTTACTTTCTCAGAAAAAAACAGAAAACCCTGAGATAGTCCATGAAAGTAGAGACTGACATTCTAACTCGGTGGAAGGCCTCAAATATTGAGATGACATAACAGCAAACATCTGATACAATAGCATCAAGATCAGATTGCGAGGTAAACTGCACTGTATGCAAGAATGCCATCATTATTAAACTTCCACCTTTTGTGTACACTGAAACGAACTTCTAAACTGCCACTTTTTTTTTCTCCTAGAAATTAGAGCACCTAGAAATTAGAGCAAGTAAAAGAAATGTTAATTACAATAAATTGTGACATTTATCTGAAAGTTAACTATGATATTAGGATGAATATATTCTTGATTTTGCCAATAGAAGGACTATTTTTTTCAAAAAAAAAAAAAGGAAAAATAGTTTTTTGCGCATGCGTGGTGTCTACGAGCCAAATCAGTTTTAAAAAGAGAAACATAAAATACTGAACTTATCTAAGCAATAAGCAAAAACATGAAAATTATTTTCAGTGAAAAAAAAAATGTAATTAATGAAGTTTTCTAAAACTTGATTTTTCAAATTACTATGTTGATTGAATGAACGACAAATAAGCTTCTTCCACGATAAACATTGAATGAATTCTCTTTAAAATTTGGCTAATGTATGTTTTCAGACCGGTCAGATTTTATGCAAAAAAGTGAAACCAAAAGAGCTTTCCCATTTATAGGCAGAGGACACAAGAAAATGTCTATGGGAAATTACCGGTTAAAAGTGTCCGTTTAGAAGTTCGATTCAGTGGATATCACGTAATGTTTTTAAGACGTTCAGATATTTCCAATAAAGGAAACACGCATTAATATGGATAAATTTCTAACTATATTTAAGCTAATCTCTATCTTAACCCTTTGGCTACTTAGCGCTACTGACCTTTTGCGGGCAGTGTAGATCAAGATCAGACTGCACAGAACGTGCAGTCTGATCTTTGATCTAAACTGTCCGACAGGGATATATCTCTCTTCCGGAAATACCTTTAAAATAACAAAATTTCAGATTTTTTTTCTGCTGTAGGCTCAAATGTTTCATGTTAGTTATTTAGCAGGATAAGGCTTAATCTACACTGTAGTATGTGGACTTTATATACATTAATGACACCCAAGGGAAAGGACCGAATGACTTCCAAAGCAAATGGCTGTTTATCGTTGGACTGATATCAGTCTGTGAAATAGAGCATTTCCACAGGGAAAAGAATAAATCTGCAAGTACATGTGAAAGTACATATATTTTTATATACAGGGTTCAATGTCTTATTTATATCGTCGGTTTACTTCCAAACCCCGTAACTACACCTTGCTACAAGCTGTAGTTACGAGGTTTTGGAAGTTAACCGGCGATATTCAAATACCTGGCTAACACTTCTAGCTCAATTTCGAGGGAAAAATTGATTGAATTAAACAACAGAAACAGAGATGTAACATATTTGTTTATTTTCTAGATAGAAATATTTGTAAAAATTTAAATCTTTTCTGACTGAAAACTATTTAAATCGAAATGTGTGTTTCTGTAAATTTCTTGTAAAGGGAGGTAATTACTTAGATATTCGTTTTTTTTTTTAAATTTGAACATTTTTAAAAATTGAAATTGACATGAAACCCAGGCGAAAATTGATTGAATTAAACAACAGAAACAGAGATGTAGCATATTTGTTAATTTATAGAGACAGATATTTGTAAAAATCCAATCTTTTCTGTCTGAAAACTATTCAAATCGACATGTGTGTTTCTGTAAATTTCTTGTAAAGGGAGGTAATTCTTATGATATTCGTTTTTTTTTTAATTTGAACCTTTTTAAAAGATGAAATCGATAAGAAACCCTTTGGAATGACAACTCAGCATTTTAGTGTATTTTTATTTGTATATAAAAGACTGATAAACTAAAATGTAGTTACGATGCCGCATACTGCCATGTCAAGAAGAAAGGCCATTGATTGCAATAGTTTGCTCAAGAATATATAAAAAGAAAAGAAGATTATTAGGAGAGCTACCTCATTTCCGAAAATAGCACCAAATGATTTATTTTCTAGTACCTTTTTTTTTTTTTACTCTACCAGTAAATTAGCAAGGATTGAGATAAACCATACAGAAAAAAATGAGGGTTTTATTTTTTCAAATTTTGATTGGATGATAAAAATTGGATGATAAAAATGAAGATACCTTCTTTAACTTAATGGTCTTTTGATGATCGAACCATTAACTACCGGTGACTCATAATTTACAGCATTTAGGGTTGTGATACATTCGAACTAGAAGTTGCTTTCAAGCGCCTTCCGATAATTTTCGTGTATGAGCCAAGCTGGAAAATTTACCCTTTCAGGGCAATTGGCGAAAACAGTGATTTTTGCGTATGGTATGAATCAAGATCAACAGCACAGAACGTGCAGTCTGATCTTGAACCTATACCGTCCGCTTGTTCTGTCAAGTCTGTAAGATTGATTTTTTTTCTGGGTTTGAATGGCCTGTATATTCAGCCATCGAAATAAGTTGAGTTTATATGTTTCTCGGAGAAGGGTTAAGCTCTTTACCTTACGACCCCTAGGTTTAACGACCCTTAACGAGAAGGCTTTGAAAACCTTGTGGGAAAAGGAGAAAATGCTGGTCACCAGCATTTTCTCCTTTTCCCGCAATGTTTTCTACCCAGCCGGTGACAGTAATTATCAATTGAGATACATTTAATTTGTGGTCTGTAAATGCTTTCAATTCGGTCCAGTCAAAATTTTGTTGTTTGGTAAAGGTTTAAGGCGGTCAAACACAATCGACATGTAACTAGAGACTGATCATTTCCCCAGAAATTGACCGAGTTTTTTTTAAAAGTCATTTAAATGATCTCTTTTTTTATCATCCTCAAGTGAAATTAGAAACTGAAGTGGTTCCATTACGTTCGGAGTAAAAAGCTAAAAAAAATCTCGGTTAAAAAAAAAAACGATAGATTACTCTCTCCCTGAAGAAATTAATAAAAAGGACAAGTGCCGTAATTTTAGGATTTCTAAGATAAATATCATGGACGGAAAGAAATATGTTTAGAAGTAACCTTTTTATCGTAGGAACAACGAAACTCTCTTTTCAAACGCCTAAAAGGTGGTATACTACTCAAACTTTGTTAGGGATCACCATAAAAGATTTACCCTAGATCTATATGTGACATGTATCATGTATGGTTCTGTATATGTTACATTGCCACACTGATAAAAAAAATCACCACTGGAAATGGATCTTTAACCCTTTACCTCACAATGCCGACTGTTAAAGGCATTGAGAAAGAATCCTTTTGAAAACATTGTTGGAAAAGGAGAAAATGCTGGATACCAGCATTTTCTCCTTTTCCAACTATGTTTTCTACCCTGTGACAGACAGAATTGTGCACATTGCATTTGGTTTTTGGTCAGCAAATGCTGTCAACTTGGACAAATCTAGAATTTTATAGTATGGTAAAGAGTTTATGCAAAATTGCTGTAACATATATACCCATACAAAACTATGTGAGTGATCCCTATCAAAGTTTGAGTTATATAGTTTGTTAATACCCCTGATGGCCAGCCCGTCTCTCCGCTCGTACACCCGTCCGAGTATGTTCTGGTAATTTAATGACCCTTTTGTCCATTTTGAAAACATTTTATGCTTGCGGGCACCTTGAGGATACGACATATAGAGCGAAGATTTTTGACACCAGGCTCTCGGGTCAAGGTCTAGAAAACAGGTAAAAGATTACATGCGCTTAAACTGTGTTTTGCTTCATATCTCTTTAAGAAGTCGTCGTATTTGAAAATATTTCACATAGGTGTGCAGCTCTGTAAAAGAGTACGCAGAGCAGAGGTCTAAAGTCATAGCAGAGGCTTACAATGTCGAAGTCATGCGGGGGTGTCGAAGGTGGTATGTTCTTGATAGCTTCCTCTGGGCGGTATACCGTCTTGCTTTGCGAAGCTCTTGCTTACACAATGGCGTGAAATAGGTGGAAAATAGCTTTATCATACTGCACTGAAATTTCTCTTGATCTGATTGGATAATATGCTCGAAACATATGTATCATAAATACAGGCAAAAGCAACGCAAAAGCAGTTTTTCTTTCGGGAGCCCCGGATACATGACTACACCATCAACAAAACATCCAGAATGGCGGCGTCGATCAAGATTAACATGAAGATAAAGCGCCAAGCTACACGTTTAAGCATATAGTATTACCAGGGTTTCAGTGACGTCAGTTCCTATAGTGACGTCAGTTTTCATTGAATTGGGCCACTCAGAAGGGAAATTCTGCTTCGCCAGCGTACTCTTTTTTATAAACTAAAAATTGGTAAAATTCGCTTCAGACGTTCGAATTGTAAATCGTAAAATAGTAATAGTAAATTCGTTGTACAGTCAGGTGGCAGGGGACTTGAAAACTTGTCTACGGTTGTGGTGAATCATGTCGCCATCTCGCCGAGGTGAGGTGGCGGCATGATTCATCACAACCGTGAAGAATTTTTCAAGTCCCCTGACACCTGACCATACATTTAATAAAATGTTTTCCGCGCAAAGAAGTGGTATAAAAGTATTCAAGTGATAGATATTTGTTTGATCTAAGAACCATTTAGACTTACAAATCACAGGGGAGCACGACCGGAGATTTTGCGATAGGTTACTTCAACAAATTTTTACCCTGGCATTTAGAGAATTACTACGTGACCGTTTTTCCCGGTGGGTCAAATGTATAAAATGCCTGGAGTGGCGTAGGCGCTTTTACCGATTGATCAAAGCATACATTTCAAAGTTGGACTTACGCTGTCGGAAATGTTGATATTCGTTCACAGAAACAACCCTCAGATTTTAACTGCTTTTAATAAGGGAAATATTCTCATCTATTTGTGCACGCATTTTTATCCGTTCAGTTCCAAAGCAAAAATATTAGCTTTTACTGAAGGCAAAAATGAAGATCGGACTGAATGTCCAGCTTGATCTTTGATCTATACTATTTCACTGAGTCAAGCCCACTAAAGCTGAAACGGAAATTTTAAGCTTCAGCTGGTTGTATTTTAAGCCGTCGAAAGGGGCCAAGTTTACATATATTTGGTGCTGAAAGCATCACATGTGAGTCAAAGTGCTTCAACTTTGTCAGTTAGTCATAGAATTAGTTCTCTTTGGCCTGCAACACGCGAAGAGAGGCACTCGGACATTTGCGTAAAGTGTCGTATCGGATCAGCCTGCTCACTCCGTATAGGCTGACCCGAAAAGATACGTTCCGTTTTTGTGTCATTTCTGTTTTGCAGAAGTCTACTGTTGGGCAAAATCTAATGTAGTCGTAAAGTGCCGTCTCGGATTAGCCTGCGCTGATTGCGCAGGCTGATCCGAGACGACACTTTACGCAAATGTCCGAAACTCCCTTTTCCCGTGTTGCAGATCATTTGTTAATTTCTTTGTGCGTTAAGTGCTTAAAGTGGAGACTCGCGATTGTCATCCGTCGATTGTCGTTTGCAATTAACAATTAATTACTCGTGTAAAGACTCTAGGGGAAACGACATTTATGTTATGAACAATTAATAAAATTCAAAGATCTTTGCGCTCTAAGTACCTATTTAACAAAAAACTTCTAGACTTTAGTAATATTGTAAAGGCCTTAGCACCAAGTATTTATTTATTAAACTTCAAGTAAGGGTTTTTTTTTTAGAATATTTGGGCGATGAAAAATTATATTACAAAAAGTTCAGGCAAAGCTGTAAGGATCTTTGCGTCAAAAGCATCTTTTATTATATACCTAGCAGTAAAATCCTGGAATTTCCCAGTGTAATAAATTTTGATATCATCACTAGTGACGTTATCAACTATCACTTTCACTTCCTGACGTAATTTGGGAACTACTTTTTTCTTTCGACCACATTTTTTTCGATTTTCAAACGCAAAATTACAAATAATGATGTTAATAAGGTATATGATAAATAGAATAATCAACTGGTAATTTTTTTATATGAAACATATCTCACTCGGACGCGTCGTAAGGCGTTAAAAAAACTCGTGCTGCGCACTCGTTTTTTCAACGCCTAACAACACATCCTCGTGAGATATTTTTCATATAAAAAATAACCAGTTGATTATCCTCTATTTATTTCTAAACTTACTGTCAAAATTAAACGATTTAAACAGCCACAGTCGGTCGCTACGCTCCCTCCTTTTGGCTGTTTAAATCGTTTAATTTTGACTTCTTAGCGTTTAACTATTACATAATAATGAAATCGACTCGATTACATTGGATACTAGTAGTTCTCAGATTGGTTTGGTGACATCATATCCGATGTATTTCAATTTTATCGAAACACGACTATCCCGTTACCAAGGGTAGCAACCTACGTCACAGGAAGTGATATCAGACCTGGGCATTTTCATAACTTCTGTCCGCCATATTGAAAAGTAAGTACGATATGATGATAGAATGAGGCTAGTTTGGGTGAATACAAACGGACTACAAAGACTCTCATGTATTTATCAAAGACATTAGATGAATACATTTAATATTCTGATGTTTTAGACAGGAAGCAGATGTCTATATGCACAAACGCTTTGACCAAATATCAAATAGTGATTGGGTTTTAATAGTTGGTCGAAGTCTATTCTATTATTATAAGTAGTTAACAAAAGCTTTGACAAAAAACAAAGTCCCTAGGCATTGTACTCTTTGGAGGTCTAAAGACTTTTCCAGATCATTTAAAGGAACGATTAAAAAAAATAAGTCTTACCAAACACGCACATGGAAATATAACAAGGGTCCGATATCACTACCTGTGACGTCATACTGACGCACGTTGTGAGGGGTGGTTACTTTAACGTCAAATTTGTATCAATTAACCCTTTGGGCACCATCAAAGACACCATAACCTTCTGTACATAGTGCAGATTTAGATCAGAATGCACAGAACATGTAGTCTGTTCTCTGACCTACATTGTCCACTGCTACATTCTAGACCTTGACCGAACAGTCTCTTTATCTTGCATTTGTAGAGAAAATGTATTTAAGCCTTTCAGAAAATGCAATTCATTTATACAAATAGTGGAAGAGTTAACCCTTTCCTAAATGACAAATTTCAGACTGTAGCAAACTCAAAGTGTTTGCTGATGACAATTTTTGAATTTGATGAGAATGGCAGAAAGTTTTGCGATAGGCTATAAAAGACTGTGGGAAAAGAGAAATTGCTCGTTACGAGGAATTTCTCCTTTTCCCACAGTGTTTACTAAAGACTTGAACTGCAGACTTGTTTGGGAAAGATTTAACTGAATAAGACTATCTAGTTTCTTAAAACTCACAAAGAAAACAATGCTCAGTAATAATGGTATATATTTTTTTAACTGAAATTGAAATAGCAGCAAATAAAGATTTACACAGTCTCTTCAATATGGAAAGCCAGGACTGTCTTGTATCTTTCTTTTACAGTTCATTGCACCGTTGTTGAAATATATTGCTTCAACATCTAAACCTGCTTATATGGAACCAATTTTCGTTATATTAATCTAAAACTTCAATGTATTGAATTATAATTTATAGTCCAGGTATTAATCTGAAGTAGCATTATAATGGAGTGCAACACGCGAAAAGGGTCATTCGCACATTTGCGTAAAGTGTCGTCTCGGATCAGCGTGTGCAGTCCTTACAGGCTAATCCGAAACGACACTTTCCGATTTTATGTGATATTCTGTTTTACGCAAATCTACTGTAGCACAAAATCTATTGTAGTCGTAAAGTGCCGTCTCGGATTAGCCTGCGCGGACTGCGCAGGCTAATCCGGGACGACACTTTACGCAAATGTCCGAATGCACCTTTTCGCGTGTTGCACTCCAATTATAACATCATATGAACGATGTATTAAACGGCAACTCCTGTGTATGGAACCATTCCAATTATTATTCACCCTTTACCAAACGATCCCTGGTTTTTACATCCCTGAGATAGAAGTATTTTGAAAATATTGTGGGAAAGGGAGCAAATTCTGGAAACCAGCATTTTTTTCCCTTTTCCCACAATATTTTCTACCCTGCTGGAAACAAATTTCAATTTTTGATTTATGTCTAATCTGTTTCATGTGTAACATTATAAAGTAGACACAGGAAATATCATCCTGGATACATTATAGGTGCAGTCAAACTGATGAATTTACCTATATAAAATGGAACGATTTCTTTCGAGCTTCTTTTCTGCTCAGAATCTTACGCTAATTTTAACAAAAATGGCTGTGCCCATGAATGATGGCAACAGTTTTGACACACCGATGGATCTAGGTTTGAAAGATTAAAAAACAAGTTATCATCCCGAAAAGGCATTTAAGCTTTTCAAAAAAATCCCTCTTTTTCACATTTCCTAACACCGAGTCTGATTGGCCGTATGCTGTTTGAACAGCACACAAAACAATCTTTATTTGTCTTTCTTTCACCGGCTTTTGTGTCGCCATTTCGAGTTATGGTCATGTGACGAAAAAATCACGCAATGACGGACTACTTTCTGAGCCCACAACAGCGGTGAATGTGAATGATCCGGAGTGCAAGAGAGTGATCGTTCTTATGACGATGATACCAATCGCACACTGATCAACGTGAGCCGCGGACACCAAGTGTTCTCGGTACACCAGATCAAATTTTTCCATGGAAGAACCGGAGGTGGTGTAAGTATTTTCATTTTTATGGACCTGATTAACCTAGATGGAAATGTTGATTTACAGCAATGTCAAGATGAATGATTGATCTGTTTACACACATACTAGGGAATAATAATACCATCATATAAGCGAGCTGTTGCTTTATGAGCAACTGGGGTCTTATTGTTTTGAAGTTTGTTGCCGATTTTCGGACAAAATCCCCTAACCATTGTTCATTTTACAAGTTTGTATGATAAGATAAATGTATTCCCTAAAGGAACACAAAATTTCACTTAGAAATGTCCATCCAAAGCGAAGATATACGTTTTTGAATGGACCTGGGTAGAGGAAAATATGCTAACAAGACACCATTTTCATTTTCAGAGTATGTACATGGACACCAGATCAGAAACAGATTGTGGTAACTGGACACCAACCTTTAAATCATCAATATTTCTGCCTGAAACTCGATGCATGGGCTGTATACGAAGACTATTTTTGTAAACATTATGTCACTACGGTCCATTACCTGATAAAGAGCATGTTCAACGCAATTTCATGACTTGTAGCACTTGCTTTTTTGAAATATTTGCAATGTTACGGCAGTTTACGAAGTAGATCTACGATGCTTGATCACAATTGACCGGTCATTGCGTCCAATGTTGGTGCAAGACATGTTCTTTTTTTACAGCGTTTCAGTTTTATGAATGGCGTATTAACTCATTACCACGCAATCACGAGCTTTAATGTCCCTGGGAAAGATGGCTTCGAAAAACATTGTCTGTAAAGAAAAACCCCTATCAACTTATACAGAGTGTACATTATTTACCACATTTGGCCCGATTCTTAGTTGAAATAATTTTCAAATCCGCTTGGCCAACTGCCAGCGAGCTATTAGAATGGCGTTCTGCCCTTCGTACATTTGCATGCGTGCGTTTGTTCGTCTACGCGTTTATTTCTAAAATTTTTTTATTTAATTGACTTCTCCTCAGAAACCACCCAGTGGAAATCAACTAAATTCAACGTGGATGATTCCATAAATTTCTTCGAGATACTTCGATACTTTAAAAAAGATGGCTTATGTGGAAGGAGCTTATTTTCCGTTTACGGCGCGTTGTGAAAATTGTAAAATTTGTCCTCTCAAAAGAACTCTATCACGAGATTGGCATTGGGTAGCTTTCTATCACATTCCTTCAATAACATTTGATCTGCTGAAAAACATGGCTTTTGTTGGTGGGACTTATTTTCTCTTTGTGTCATAAAGCGGAAGTACTTGCAGCTCTTTAAATAAATTCATTGATAATACATGTATGTAGATCTACATGTATTTCGTAACACAGATGATCACCGATAATGTTTCATTTTATCCAATATGCTGGGTGATCATGATATATGAGATATTAATCTTTATTGTTACAAACTTACATGGTTCTTGGAAATGCAGCATTAGTGCTCAGAAATAGTTACTGTTCAACCTATATTAATCAATTACCAAAGAGACGGTCAAAAGAGCTTGCCAAAGGCAGGTGCTTGTTTGTTACAGATGAATGTCTGTGCATTGCTCTTTGTCGGGAACTACATGTATGCTTGTTTATTTAGGTTGCTTGCTTAATACAGGTGGCCAACATGCCAGGTTTTACTGTATTTCGTATTGCTGAAATTTATTGGAGAGGTCATCAGACCCTCCAACAGTGGTGAGTTCAAATTGCAGACTGCCACAGAATTTGCTGTCTAATTCTATCTCTTCGAGCGTAATTGTTCTGATACAAAGTCTGTTTCATCATGGTTTTGTAAATAAAGCGAATTAAAAAAAAACCGAAACAGGAAATAGGGGTGGTTTATTTTTTATAAATGACGAATTTTAGAAAAGATTTAATTTAGTAATTTGCCATGGCTGCAATTAACCTCTCTAATAATTTCCTAACACACTACGTACAAAACTATTTCTGAGCACTAATGTTGCATTTTCAAGAACTATGTAAGTTTGTAACAATAAAAATTAATATCTCATATATCATGATCACCAAGCACATATGATACAATGAAACATTATCAGTGATCATCTGCGTTATGAAATACATGTAGATCTACTTTCATGCATTATCAATGAATTTATTTAAAGAGCTGCAAGTACTTCCGCTTTATGACACTAAGAGAAAATAAGTCCCACCAACAAAAGCCATGTTTTTCAGCAGATCAAAAGTTATTGAAGGAATGTGATAGAAAGCTACCCAATGCCAATCTCGTGATAGAGTTCTTTTGAGAGGATAAATTTTACAATTTTCACAATGCGCCGTACACGGAAAATAAGCTCCTTCCACATAAGCCATCCTTTTAAAGGATCGAAGTATCTCGAAGAAATTTATGGAATCATCCACGTTGAATTTTGTTGATTTCCACTTGGTGGTTTCTGAGGAGAAGTCAATTAAATAAAAAATTTAGAAATAAACGCGTAGACGAACAAACGCATGCATGCATATGTACGAAGGGCAGAACGCCATTCTGATAGCTCGCTGGCAGTTGGCCAAGCGGATTTGAAAATTATTTCAACTAAGAATCGGGCCAAATGTGGGAAATAATGTACACTCTGTATTAGTTAATAGGGGTTTTTCTTTATAGACAATGTTTTTCGAAGCCATCTTTCCCAGGGACACTAAAGCTCGTGATTGCGTGGTAATGGGTTAATACGCCATTCATAAAACTGAAACGCTGTAAAAAAAGAACATGTCTTGCACCAACATTGGACGCAATGACCGGTCAATTGTGATCAAGCATCGTAAGTCTACTTCGTAAATTGCAGTAACATTGCAAATATTTCAAAAAAGCAAGTGCTACAAGTAATGAAATTGCGTTGAACATGCTCTTTATCAGGTAATGGACCGTAGTGACATAATGCTTATAAAATTAGTCTTCGTATACAGCCCATGCATCGAGTTTCAGGCAGAAATATTGATGATTTAAAGGTTGGTGTCCAGTTACCACAATCTGTTTCTGATCTGGTGTCCATGTACATACTCTGAAAATGAAAATGGTGTCTTGTTAGCATATTTTCCTCTACCCAGGTCCATTCAAAAATGTATATCTTCGCTTTGGTTGGACATTTCTAAGTGAAATTTTGTGTTCCTTTAGGGAATACATTTATCTTATCATACAAACTTGTAAAATGAACAATGGTTAGGGGATTTTGTCCGAAAATCGGCAACAAACTTCAAAACAATAAGACCCAAGTTGCTCATTAAGCCAGAGCTCGCTTATATGATGGTATTATTATTCCCTAGTATGTGTGTAAACAGATCAATCATTCGTCTTGACATTTTTGTAAATCAACATTTTTATCTAGGTTAATCAGGTCCATAAAAATGAAAATACTTACACCACCTTCGGTTCTTCCATGGAAAAATTTGATCTGGTGTACCGAGAACACATGGTGTCCACGGCTCACGTTGATCAGTGTGAATCGATTACATTTACAACTTTCGTAAATTCATGCGGCACTGAAATACACGCCACTGTTTACCTGTGTGGTAAATCCACGTGACTACTTAGGGTCGACGCTCAATACGCCCGAAATAATACTAGTAGCAAAACGTTTAGACTCATGTCAGCCTGCGCAATCTGCGCAGGTTGGCATTGGTCTAAACGTTTTGCAAATGTATTAAATCCCCCTTCTCAAAGGTCATGACTTATGCTCATGACTCGTACACATTAAACGAGAGGAAATACGATCGGACTTGGACCTAGGCTAGTCTTAAGGTAAGACCTGTGTAATGCACTTCCGGTGAAAATTCTAATGAGTTGATAAATAAGGATAAATAAGGATTTATGCAGAAATAATGTTTTTGCACATTTCTAACGGATCAGAAATTCCGTTTATGTCTATCTTGAAATTATTTTTTATACTTTTGTTGGATTTCTGAAAAGGGAGGTAATTATTATCTTTTTTTCAATTGAGAATATGGTAGTTTTAGATTTATAAATGACCATTCAAAGAAGGAAAAAATGGAAAAAAATGAAAAGGTGAAAGTAGCTCAATAATAATCATTTTTAATAATAGCTAATTTTGCAGGATGATATTTTAGTGGAAATAGGTGTTGTCCATTACACAGTTCTTACCTTAACCACTATAACGACTTCTAATTGAATTGTCCACATTCACTCTTTAAAAATGAAATAATAACATTTTTATTTTGATGCTGATGAAAATTAAACAGAGTTTCGGACAGTGTACATTTAGAACCAAGATCAGGTATCGTCTGCTCTCAATCTACATCTATAAAAGTCAGTCAGAATCGCGTTTTGCATGGATAGTATAATCAGTAAGAGAAACGGTTTCGGTCGTGGGAAAAAAGTGCGAAGGGGTTTTATCAATGGCAATCGTAGTGAGAACTATTCGTCTGCAAATTTACTACTACGCCTGTTTCCATAAAGGCGTGCTTCAGCGTATAAAAGCCAATACAACTTGTGAACTAGACGACTTGTATTCCCGCACCATGCTATTGAATAATACCGGCTTGAATGGGTCGGTCGGTCTATCTACTTCTCTTTGCTTGCAATATTCATCAATAAAAGAATCGGATATAAAAACAAACTTGGACAACTCACTGCGCGAAATTTATTATAACTGTTCAGGAGCAGCGTTTGACAATAATTCTGCGAATCTATCCAGCAATGCTTGCATTGTACAGAATTACCTAACTGAGAAGCTGGACGGTGTTGCGCCTCCGCTATTGTTCTACATCATAGGTGCCGTCATGGCCATAGTGTTTGTGCTAGGGTTCTCAGAAAATGCCGTCGTGTTATATGTATATATTCAGAATCGTAAACTGCAGACGGTCAGTAATGTGTTCATAGTTGGATTATCAATCAGTGATATTGGTCAGGCAATTTTTAATTTGCCTTTTGTCATAATAGCCAATTTCTGCCGCCGGTGGATTTTCGGCTACGGCGGTTGTATGTATTATGGATTCGTAACGACCACTTTTGGCCTTACCCAGATATCATTATTAACTGTGATTGCTTTAGAACGGTACTGTATCATTGTACATCATTCACGGGTTTTTAGTAGTTCTATGACAAAAGCTGTGGGGGCAATTTCGGCGTGTTTTCTATACGGGTGCGGTTGGGCTTTGGGACCATTGTTCGGATGGTCCGAATACAGGATTGAAAAGTATGGTACACGCTGTGCTGTGAGCTGGGAAATCAAGAATTTAAACTATTTGTCGTATACCCTGTGTTTATTTACGTTTGTGTGGTTTATTCCTTTACTGTTAATCACTTTTGGATATACCAGTATAGCTTGCATGGTAAGTGCTGTTTTCATTTTCTATTATTAGTGACGTCACCCTGCAGGTCAGTCAGTAGACGTCACTAAAATATGACTAAAGCGGTTACTAAAATATAATTAGAAGTGGCTTGATTTTACCGTGCGTCAGTCATTAGATGAAAAATGTGACCTGTCACTCGAAAAAGGACACTCTGGAAATTCCGTAGCTCAATAAGATGACAAAACAAAAAAAAATCAACGATAGTGCAGCTCAATTTAATTTGATAGTTCAAAAATGACTGTATAACAAGGTATAATAACCTGTTTTTATACAGAAAATATCATAAAAGCGAATAATGTCGACTCAGGTCAGCCTGCGCAATTCGTGCTGTTTGACCAAGGTTGACACTTTTCGCTGTTCCCAGATAACGTGAGGGTCAAAAATTCTGCATCTGAAAAATTAATGGATTTCACCCCTCTCGGAGATCTAAAAGAAAACCTTTAATTCAAACTGTAGATAAAACCGCTATAGGCACTTTTTGTGCAATCTGATCTTGATGTACGCCATCTGCAAATGCTTTTGCAGGCGATATTGGTAGTCAAACGTTTATGAGTTTATAAATTCAAAAATTGTTGAAATCAGCAAACAACCAATCACTGTTATTGGTAGCTGGGACATCTCTCCAATATTAGTCCATACACGTCTCTACTATTTACCAATCGACAAAATTTTGGGCTTGTCCAGATTGAAAGCATATGCAGACGACAAATGTAAATATGCCTCAAAAGTCAAACTTTGATTTGGAAGAGTAGAAAACATAGTGGGAAAAGGAGAAAATGCTGGTTACCAGCATTTTCTCCTTTTCCCACAATGTTTTCAGAATGCGTCTCCCTCAGGATCGATAAAATCAGGGATTGTTTGGTAAAGGGCTAAACCTTTACTGTTCGTAAAATAATAGTTTTTAAGGTAAGACCTGTGAAATGCACTTCCGGTGAAAATTCTAACTGGTTGATAAATAAGGATAAATAAGGATCTGTGCAGAAATAATATTTTTGCACGTTTCTAACGAATCAGAAATTCCGTTTATGTCCACCTTGAAATTATTTTTGATACCTTAGTTTTCTGGAAAGGGAGGTCAATTGAGAGTATAGTGGTTTTAGATTTATAAATGATCATTCAAAGAGGGAAAAAATGGAATAAAATGAATCGGTTAAAGTAGTTCAATAATTCTCATTTTTAATTATAGCTAATTTTGCAGGATGATATTTTAGTGGAAATAGCTATTTTCCATTACACAGGTCTTACCTTAAAGAAATACGGAAAAAAGTACAAAAGTAGCATTGTTCCGTTTCCCACAACAGTGTTTTTTTTTTAATTTCTAATATTTTATGGACAATTCTATTGAAAGAAGTTATAAACATTCTCATCTGCAAAAAAAAAAATAGATATTATTCTCCAAAACATTCCTTTGAAATAGATCTAGCAATTTTTGGGATTTTTAGAATCGAGTTTAAAACTCCATTTTAGTTATGTAGCATGATGAAGGTTAACCCCTTTCTTCTAACAAAATACTGCATAGTAAGGGAAACTGGTCCTTTTAACCCTTTACTCCATAGATACTCATTTCTACACATTGCTTGTAGGAGCCTTTGGAAAACCTTGTGCCAAAAGGTGAAATTGCTCGTCACGAGCATTTCACCTTTTGTCACAATGTTTTCTATGCTATCAAAAGGTGTCATATACACATAAGAAACGGTTTTATTCTTGCTGTTATTTAGGGTCAATTAGAGATACCATAGAAATGCCTTATGGGGTGAAGGATTAACAACAGCGAAAGTTTCGAACCAGGTCAGCTTGCGCGGACTGCACTCCGCGCAGGCTGACCTGGGTCGATACGTTTTATCGCAAACGCTAACAGTGTCAGATTCCTGTTCCCACATAACTGTATCTTAAGTGATCTATCTATCACTTGAAAATTGTTAGATCTTTATGAGAAACCTATAGAATCATAAGTGAGATGGTTTCAGCTTTGAACATAAGTATACGTTCGGAACATAAAATAGTTCCAAAGAAGCCGGCATGTAACTACTTGATCTCAAATCTTAAAATAGTACGAACCCTAGATTTACCATAATAATCAGTTCAACAATTGAACTGGTTTGAAAATTTGTGTCGTGCGTTTTTGTTTTTTTTTAAAGGGTAATAATACCATTTTTTATGACGTCATATAATGTTTCCATGTGACGTCACAAAATCTTGTCTCAAACGTGTGTAGGTTAAGAAAATTCATTATCAGTATATTTCACACACACAGAGATAAAACAAGGAAGGTTATGACCAAAAAAACATTTACATTACGGAGGTATGATAGTTACTTGGAAAGATCATTTAATAGCCTTGTTGTTTTTTCACATCAGCTTTATGTGGTCGTAAAAGTCAAAGATATAATTAAGACATTAGACGAACAAAGGAATCAGCCTATAGATCACAACCGAAAAGACTATTTGTAAGAAATTACATTTGAATAATCGTAAAGCAAGTACTAGAAATTATTTAGAAATCCGCCATTGAAATTTACCATAAAATTTGTTCTTATTGTTAATTCAAAGACTTGCAAAAAAGATGAAACGTATTTTCTGGTGAATGCAAGTTGGTTTCAAAAGACTTCGTTAACCTAATATTTATACTCTCTCGAAGTAAAAATAGATCTACTGAACAGAAATAAATATTTGTGAACGCATGGGTTTGATTAAAATGTTCGTCACGTTTACTTAGAAAACAGAAAATTGACTGAATATATACCAAAAAACTTAAACTTTATTAGATCTATAACCTTGATGTAAACCGTTAAAGAAAGCATTGTGAAAAAGGAGAAAATGCTGGGAACCAGCATTTTCTTCTTTTCCCACAATGTTTCCTTTCCTATCAAAGGTAAATCAATGTAGTTGAGCCGAATTTATTTTCTCGTCTGCAAATGTTTCCAGTAATGTGGATGCCCTTAACTCTTTACAAAACAGCAAAATTTTAAACTTGTCCAAATTGGAAGCATTTGCAGACCACAAAAGTAATGTGACTCAAAACTTGAAATTCGTTTTGGGATGGGTAGAAAACATAGTGGGAAAAGGAGAAAATGCTGGTTACCAGCATTTTCTCCTTTTCCCACTATGTTTTCAAAAAGTTTTCTTATCCAGGGTTGCGAAAACCAGAGATGGTTTGGGAAAAAGTTAACAGTTTGTTGTCCGATGAAGGGCTAAGCCTAGCCTGGCATTCAGACACTGCTTTTAAATCATTCTAATAAACAAGGTACACAACTACAGCAAAGTCACAGAAATACGTGTTGTTATTTGCCCTTCTTCTGAAATACAGACATTCAGAACATTGACAACACAGTTTTCGTTTTGCAATTTTACTAGATGATTGTTTTAATGAAAGCTCTATCTGACGCGGTCTGACACCAGTCTAGGCTAAGCCCAATGGCATCATTACTACCACCAATATTTGATAGCAGCATAAAATCTATCGTCGATTCATTTCACAAACCTTGTAACTATGGCTTGTAATAGGCTGTTGTTACGAGATTTTCTCTGCAGACCTGCTCCAATCCCTTACTTGCAAGTTGCATCAATGCGTGTCAAAACAGCGTAATTCAACAAATAATTGAAGGGACTTTGCATCCACTTTGTGTCTTTTTTGGGGTGGCGTCAAGATTATGATACAAGTCTGTGAACCTAGATCTATCTCTCTCCATTCCGTGTATTATATATCATCCTTAATCTTCTGCTGTGTGAAAAGTGGACTTGATGCATCTGCGAAAAGCATCTACTTAGGCCAGCCTACGCACTCCGGGCAGGCTGACCTTAGCCGAAACTTTTCGCCATCGGCCAATTTTCTGTATGTTCAAGGACTACTCCTCCTCCGGATTCAGTCATTCATAAGATTGCGTGGATTTTATGGATATCCTATTATGTGACAATTTGCTTGGTATAATGGATTTATTGACAATTTGCTCGGTATAATGGATTTATTGACTATTTGTTCGGTATAATGGATTTATTGACAATTTGCTTGGTATGTTGGATTTATTGACAATTTGAATGGTATAATGGATTTATTGACAATTTGTTTGGTATAATGGATTTGTTGACTATTTGTGTGGGATAATGGATTTATTGACAATTTGCTTGGTATAATGGATTTATTGACAATTTGCTTGGTATACTGGATTTATTGACAATTTGTTTGGTATAATGGATTTATTGACGACAATTTGCTTGGTGTAATGGATTAATGGACTATTTGTTTGGTATAATGGATAACGAAGATGCATTAGGCCCCCTTTGGCCAGAGGAAGGTTCATATGTATGGCATCCTAGATAAGCAAGTGGAAAAAAATAGAATTCGTTTTATGGTGACCCCCATTCGAAGGACTTGTTTTCTCATGGTTGTCTCGTAGGGAAAATATTTCAGAGCCCGTACCTGGTACTGGTGAAAGCCATGACGCAGTTAAGTGAGCTATTGCTGTGAAAAGACTTAATTGTTGTCCAGAGCGGCGTAAACAACCATCAAATCAATAAATTTTCGGAGTAAGCGTGTTGTAAACCGCAACGGAACCCGTATATATGCAATCAGGGAGTCAGGCAGTCGAAAGCAACCAATCGATCAATCAATCAAGTAATCAATCAATCAAAACCAATCAATTGATTTATCAAAAACAACCAATCAATCAATCTACTAACTAACCAATCAACCAACCAATCAATCAATCAGTTGATCAATAAATTAATCAACTAATCTATCAATCAACAATGTTTATAACTGCAGAATCTTTTTGTGTTCACCTACACTATTATCAAATTATATAATGTAAAACCCACAGTATCTCTGACAAGGAAGCATTAAAGAATTGCATAGTATTGTCTTGCACCCCGAAAGACCCCAAGCCCCGCCGCAATTACATAAGGTCTAACAAGACTCTATTTACGTAAGGTTATCTCGTGCAAACATATACAATTGAACTCCCCCTTTTATACTCGTCCTGGTTGGAATTATTGTCTGTTTGTGTAAATAATTTATCAACCGAATTATCTATTTCCAGGACGGTTTTGTCTGGTCCTGTAGAAACACATATCCCCCGTTCTCCCGTTTCAGGACCAAATACAGCAACTCGGTCTCCCTTGAAAAAGGCTTAAAATTTAAAATCCACTGAAACTTAGACATACACTTATCTAGACTTGTAAGCGGGCGGAATAGATCCAAGATCAGACTGCACAGAACGTGCAGTCTGATCTCGATCTATACCCGTCCGGTAAAAGTCCATATGGAACTTGAAGGGATAAGTTTTTTTAACCATCATACTAATCCACTGCGACAGTGATATAGATATACGGAGTCTCGTTGGCTTTACCTCTTTGCCAAAGCGTAAGTCTAATGGTCTCTTCTTCGCCAAAAACTTAACAACACAAAGTCAGACATTGTGTAATTTTTCTTATCCCGCATAATACCGGATATTAGAACATTGGCAATGGCGTTAAAGCATCGTTAACCTTTTTACTGTTTTACTGAAGCTCTCCTGCTTAAAAAAACCCAGGGATCCTGCTTGATTCAGTAGTAAAGTGTGGGACTCCTGCTTAGTGGTGAGCGTGTCGGACTCTTGACCGGGTGGTTTGTGAGTTCGATACCCGGTTGAGGCGAATTTTCTTTCCGGCGTATTTTTGACTCTCACCGCTTCTGAAGCATGTGAGAAAAATAGTCGGTGCTTTGGAAAGAAAGTTGTGTTAGTACTGGTATTAGAAAGCCAGGAAACACATGTGCGTCAACGATCGCCATGATATGACCTTAGCTGTTAAATTGGCATTAAACTCCAATACAACCAACCAACCTTAACCTGGAGGCCATTCGAGCTGCACTGGATCCAATGGGTAATTCGTTGGAGTGCCGTTGGGCAAGACACTTTAGAGCGCCAGCGTATTACAGCCATAACCAAGAAAATACATGAATATGTGAGCTGCTACCGTGGCAGGAATGAAAACGGGGTAAAACGCCATTTCGCCTGTTTACTTCAAAAACTTCGTTACAGCAGCTTGTTCAAAGGTGTAGTTACGAGGTTTTGGAAGTAAACCGAAGAATTACTGTTATCATTCAATTAAAAGCTCCATATTCTCTTTGACGAAAAGATATGGAAAGAAATTAATTGATTGCATGGTTGATTTGAATGATGTTTAATGCTGTTTTCAACATTATTCAGTATATCGCGGGGCCAGTTTGCCTATTCATGCTTTCCTGGAATTTCTTTTACAGGTGCACCACACAATATTTTTTCCAAGCCACTGGCTGCTTCCCACAAAACCATTGTCGAAGGAATCGGCAGCGGTGAGGGAAGAATGAATCCTGTCGCTATGACTATCATTACTCCTCGGAAGGAAATTGGTCGACCCGGAAATCGAACAAAAGACCCCATGTTCTCATGTCATGTACTCTCGGCGGAAAGAAATTAAAGAAGACCTTTATATAGGTAGACAATTGCTTCAGGGCAAATAAGCAGAAAGTTGTTTACTTCACCGAATAATTTTTAATGGGATAGTTACGGATTACACCCTTTTTGTATATTTCGATGCAAGATTCGATTGATTGTTGGTTGTATTGGGGTTTAATGCCACTTTAACAGCTAAGGTCATATCATGGCGATCGGTGACGCACATGTGTTTCCTGGCTTCCTCATACCAGTACTAACACAACTTTCTTTTCAAAGCCACCGACTACTTTTCTCACGTGCTTCAGCAGAGGTGAGAAGCGAAAAAATAGCCGGAAAGAAAATTTGCCTCAACCGGGTATCGAACTCACAACCACCAGGTCATGAGTCCAACACGCTCACCACTGAGCCACCCGGGTGGGCGATGCAAGATTCGAAATATGGTAATGAGGCGTGAGGTAATTTGCATTATGATTGGCTGTCTAAAAATAGCAATATACACACTAAGCGCTTGGTTTTAGGGTTTCATGCATCTCTGTGATCTATTATAGACATAGACATACTTGTATACATAAACATGTATCTTGTAATACAATAAATAGAGGATAATCAACTGGTTATTTTTGATATGAAAAATATCTTACGAGGATGCGTTGTTAGGCGTTGAAAAAACGAGTGCGCAGCACGAATTTTTTTTGAAGCCTTGTGACGCATCCGAGTGAGATATTTTTCATATCAAAAATAACCGGTTGATTATTCTATTTATTACATACCTTATTAACATTATTATTTTAAATAATACTTAGAAAAGTAGTTGCATTGTCTGGTTGAAAATACAGAACTTACAATTAACCCTATCTATAAGTGCTTAATGAAAAAAAGTAGTTCCTTAATAACGGCAGGAAGTGACCGTGAAAGTTGATATCGTCACTCGTGATGATATCAAAATTCATTATTCTGGGAAATTCCAGGATTTCACTTCTAGGTATATAATAAATGGTTTTATCATATCTGTGGTCATGTGATGTGTTCAAAACAACCCCACAGAATAGAGCAGAACGAAAGCCAATTTCTACCGTCTTACAAAAATATACTAAGCAAGTCATCACATAACTCGCATCTTCGCAAGCCAAGGCTGACGATTCACGACGCTACTCTACCCTTGGAGGATCGAGCTTGATTTTTACATTCCCTCGATACGCTTTTTCATTGGATACAGCAAGCTCTAACTGCAACGAATGAAATCGCTCGTAGCATGTCATGTCGTGCTCTTCGAAGGTTCGATCTGTCTGCTATGAAGCGTCACTCCCCCCTCCCTAATATTGGGGGATTGTAGTAATACGCGCTATAGTGTAGCAATGGAGAAAATGGCTTTTATCAATATACGTTGGAGAAAAAATCAGGCCTGTTTTAGATCCAGATTTCTCTAAACTGCTGATCATAGCTGAAATAATCACACAAGGTAGCTCTTTATTGAGTAAAGGTTTATTTCAGCTTGAAATTCCATGTAAGGGTTGTCGCGTAGAAAAGTAGTCCTGTACCCAGAATGCCCAAATTAGATGTGTATTTGTGGAATGCCATCTAGCGGGAGATAATGGAACTTTTGGTCCACAAGAAGAAATGGGCGAAATGCTTTGTAGGAAGGATTAAATTCCCCACTATATCAAATTATGTCATAAACGCGTGCATGGGTAATTTACAATAAAGATATTTATTAAGAGCGCGGAAGACAGTAAGAAAAGCGCAGCTAATTATTTACATAGTTACGTAATAAACTTCAAAGGAAATGGGAGGAATGCTAAAACTTTGTAGGCAAAATATCTTCTACTTAGAAGAAAAAAAGCCATGTTTCTTGAGTGAGTTGTCAGAAAACTTCAACTTACAAAGATTTTAAACTTATATACATACAATCAGATATTGTTTGTGAGAAAGTTTTAATAAAACTGGGAATTTTTATTCACGTGCAAAAAAAAAAAAACATTTAACCCTTGGGCTTTCTAAGCACGACTCAATGAACAAGTGTGGATAGTTTAGGTCAAGATCAAACTGCACAGAACATGCAGTCTGATCTTTGATCTGCACTGTCCGACACGGAAATATTTTTGGACAAAATACACTTTTGAAATAATGACAATTTGTTTTTTAGCTCACCTGAGCACAACGTGCTCAAGGGGAGCTTTTAGGGTCACTGGCTGTCCGTCGTCCGTCGTGCGTCGTGCGTCGTGCGTCGTCCGTCGTGCGTCGTGCGTCGTCAACAATTCTTTAAACATCAACTCCTCCTAAACCGCTGGGACAATTTGGACCAAACTTGGCAGGAATGTTCCTTGGGAGGTTCTCTTTTAAAATTGTTCACATAATTTGATTCCGTCAAAAACTCTGGTTGCCATGGCAACGAAATGGAATTTTTTAGCAAATTGTTTAAAAATCTTCTCCTCTGAAACCGCTGGTCGGATTTTGAAATTATTTCACAGATATGTTCCTTGGGTGACCCTTTTTAAAAATTGTTCGTGAAATTTTGATCCGTCAAAAAATGTGGCTCTGGTGAATGGGGGCTTCTTGCACTATACAGCAATGAAGAAATTCTTAAAAATTCTTCTTCCCTGAAACCGCTGGTCAGATTTTAAAATAATTTCACAGAGATGTTCCTTGTATGACCGTTTTCAAAAATTGTTCGCAAAATTTTGATCTGTCAAGAAACATGGCTCTGGTGAATGGGGGTTTCTTGCACTATACATAAATGAAGAAATTCGTAAAAATTCTTCTTCTCAGAAACCGCTGGCAAGATTTTAAAATAATTTCACAGAGATGTTTCTTGGGTGACCCTTTTCAAAATTTGTTCGCGAAATTTTGATGCGTCAAGAAACATGGCTCTGGTAAATGGGGGCTTCTTGCACTATACAGAAATGAAGAAATTCTTAAAAATTCTTCTTCTCTGAAACCGCTGGTCATATTTTGAAATAATTACACAGAGCTGTTCCTTGGGTTACCCTTTTCAAAAATTGTTCATGAAATTTTGATAGGTCAAGAAACATGGCTCTGGTGAATGGGGGCTACTTGCGCTATTGGGAAATGAAGAAATTCTTAGAAATTCTTCTTCTCTCGAACGGCTGGTCAGATTTTGAAATAATTT
This sequence comes from Tridacna crocea, assembly GCA_943736015.1. Classification (NCBI taxonomy): domain Eukaryota; kingdom Metazoa; phylum Mollusca; class Bivalvia; order Cardiida; family Cardiidae; genus Tridacna; species Tridacna crocea. The sequence goes on from OX031073.1 coordinate 31,688,746, forward strand.
CACAGAGATGTTCCTTGGGTGACCCTTTTCAAAAAGTGTGCGTGAAATTTTGATTCATCAAGAAACATGGCTCTGGTGAATGGGGGCTACTTGCACTATAGGGCAATGAAGAAATTCTTAAAAATTCTTCTTCTCTGAAGTGGCTTGTCAGATTTTGGAAAATTTTCACAGAGATATTCCTTGGGTGACCCTTTTCAAAAATTGTTCGTAAAAGTTTGATTCATCAAGAAACATGGCTCTGGTGAATGGGGGCTACTTGCACTGTACAGAAATTAAGAAACTCCTAAAAATTCTTCTTTTTTGACACTGCTGGCCAGATTTTGAAAGGACTTTTACAGGTGACATTTTAAAAATTGCTTGGCAAAATAATGATTTTGTTTCCAGTGTTTCAATACCTTAAAAAAAAAGGCTATGGTCCTCTCAAAATTAAGGTGAGCGATCCAGGGCCATCTTGGCCCTCTTGTTTGCTATTGGCTTGAATGTTTCATATTTATAGCTGTTTAACGATAAAAAGGGAAATATAGACAGAACAACATGCTTACTAGCATTTTCTCCATTTCCGACAATGTTTTCAAATGCCCTATTCTCAGTGTCTTTAAAAGTGGAGATTGTGTGGTAAAGTGCCAAAGATCTGCAGAGCTACAGATGAGAGGGAATGATGGTATTCTAAATCCATTATTACTCTTCCAAACCCTATGTTGTGGGTACTCATTAGAATCGTCTCGACGAGACGATTCTAATGAGAACCCACAACATAGGATTTGATGGAGAATAATTCATATTTTCAATTTTGAAATCAAAATCACTCCCTCTACCTTGGGCTCTGGATCTCTGCTTTAAAAATATGGGCAACCGTTGTAAATATGGTATTTTAAAAGCTGTTAACCCATTACCACACAATCCCTACTTTTGACGCCTCTAGAAAAGAAGCTTTTGAAAACACTGTAGGAAAAGGAGAAAATGCTGGTAACCAGCATTTTCTCCTTTTCCCACAGTGTTTTCTACCTTTCCCAGAACAAATTTCAATTTTTCTATCGTCACCTTTATTTTGTCGTCTACAAATGCTTTCAATCTGAACCAGTCTGAAATTTTGTAGTTTGGTAACGAGTTAATGAGTGATATTTGGTTTTTTTTTTAAACCTAGTACGATATAATAAGCATTCATGTAGACATCTCCCTTACTTCTGTGTACTCATCAAACTTGTTGGCATGCAATAGCAAGCTTAAAGCACTTTTACCGAACGTATAGCCTGATCTTGATATGCTCTGTTTGCAAATGTACCTTTAGATTTCCTTGAGATTGGATGGGCCAACTAATTGGATATTGGCTACAGCTCAGCAAACGCATTTTTGGCAAACGTCTGCGCACCTTGGAGTTCAGAACTGAACTGGAATGTGGAATCATAGAAGAATTTAACCGACATTTTTGCCCCAGATGCTTCTCACCCGGCACGTGCATTCTGTTGGCGGTTTCAGAGGTCCGGGGTTCATCTTTACCATCCAGTGTGAAATATACTATAGAAAAAGAAACTTACGATATTTCTGACTGGCTAAACCATATACCGTATAGCTCAGCCAATCAGAAATAGTATTACTTTGAAGGTCAGAAACATTCTTAAAATCAGAATAAAATGTTATTGAGAATAGTTGATGTATTAATACGGGTTTTGATATCAATAAAACGTATTGGAATTTTGATAATTTTTACAATTTTTACGGGAATTCAGTAGAGAAATGGCATAGAAAAAAAAAACACTTGTACTCACACATGCTCTCTCTCGCTCTAAGACTGTTATACAAGCTTGTAGAAGAATTTGGAGTTGGGAGATACCCTGCTTACATAACGTTTCTCTGGAGGACTATTTTGTTGGGCAGACATATAAAACCGTTTACTGCATTTTTCTTGTGTGAGCTATACGGTTAATCCCGAACATAATCGAAGACAGATTTATCTAATATGTATCCAATATCCCGGAATTATTAATCGGAAAGATGTCAGATGTCTAGATTGTATGGTCTTAACCCTTTTAACCCATTACTACACAATCCCTACTTTTGACGCCCCTGAGAAAGAAGCCTTTAGAAAACATTGTGGAAAAAGGAGAAAATGCTGGTAACCAGCATTTTCTCCTTTTCCCACAATGTTTTCTACTCTTCACAAAACAAAATTCAAATTTTCAGTCACTTTTATTTTGTCGTCTGCAAATGCTTTTGATTTGGACAAAACTAAAATATTGTCGTTTGGTAATGAGTTAAACATTTGGCTTGCAACACGCAAAAAGGGGCATGTTCTTGAGAATACGACTAAGAATATTCTCAAGAATGGTTGGTGAATACGGGCCCAGGGTCAGTGTTTAGAGAAAATAAGGTACGATCTTGAATCTGAAATGTCTGTCAAAATGGCGCACGTCGTTGATGTAGACCTGCAAATGTCATATTCCTCGGAGATTCGACCTGTCTAATATGACGCATCACTCTCCGCGATATCGGGAAACTCTAATAATACGTGCTATAAAGTAGCAAAATGGAGAAAATGGCTTTTATCAATACGTTTGAGGAAAAATCAGGCCTGTTTTAGCTCCAGATTTCTCTAAACTGCTGATCATAGCCGAGTGAATTGCACCATGTAGCGTTTTATTGAGTAAACCTTTATTTTAGTTTGGAATTCAAAGTAACGCTTGCCGCGTAGGAAAGTGGTTCGGTTCTGTGTACCTAGGATGCCCAAATTAGATAGCTGAGTATTTGTAGAATGCCATCTAGCAAGAGATAATGGGCTCACGTATGTGAAACAAAGTAGTCCCCAGAGAAAAAACGAAATTGTGAACGATAGAAAAAAAAAGTTTTTTGAGACAAACCATTCTAAATCTTTCAGCACGGCTTTGTAAAAGTTTTGAAATGTGTTCAGGGATACACATGTAAATTAGAGAGAGAGAGAGAGAGAGAGAGAGAGAGGGAGAGAGAGAGAGAGGGGGGGAGGCAGGCAGAGAGCAGAGAGACAACACCCTGTTTTCTCTAGGCATTTTACACATCTTGATTCTAGATACGTCAGAACATTACATTTCCGAACTTACATTTTTTACAAGCCATCAGGCATTCTTAAAATTTCATTGTACGATTTTTATGCATTTATAAATATGTAGCTTATATCATAATTAATCTGTTTCATTAAGTATTTAGAATGGAATCTTTTACAATACTCTACCCACCATGCTTTCCTTTCAGTAATGCTCTGTGGAACAAAGCCTTCAGAATAACATTGAGAAAAGGAAAAAATCTTGTTTACTAGCATTTTCTCCTTTTACCCACAAAGTTGTCTACTGTTCCGAAAACGAATTTCTTTTCTCGTGTTACATTTAATTTCTCGTCTGCAAGGGCTTTTGAATTTAGACAACCGTTAAATTTGTCATCTGGGCTATCCAGGCGGAAGAAAATGAGATTTTTCCAAATTAAAAGAATGTGCAGACCGTGAGACGGCAAACTCAGTTCGATTTTAACTACCCTTAGAAAGAAGCCTTTTGAAAACACTGTAAGAACAAGAGATTTTCTCCTTTCCCCACCATGTTTTCTATCCTATCTGGGACAAAAATCATCATTTGAACTACATATTTCTTTTTTGTCTGCCAATGCTTTAACTCTTTACCAAACGACAATTTTTTACAGTAATTGGTCCAAATTGAAAGCACTTGCAGACGACAAAATAAACGCAAGTCAAAAACTGAAGTTTGTTTCTAGCTGGGTAGAAAACATTGTGGGAAAAGTAGAAAATGCTGGTAACCAGCATTTTCTCCTTTACCCACAATGTATTCAAAAGGCTTCTATCTTAGGGTCGTAAAAACCAGGGATTGTTTGGGAAAGAGTTACATTTGAAGGAGTTCAAAGTTTTGTCGTTTGATAAAGAGTGAAATGTGTCTTGAAAGATGGGAAACGTTTTTAAAAGGCCGGTGTAATGCAGAGAAATGACCCCCATTACAAAATGACCTACGGTCATTTCTCCACGTAGAATAATGACCCAGGTCATTTTTCTACGTCGAAAAATGACCAATGGGTCATTCCTCTACGTCGAGAAATGACCCGGGGGTCATTTTGTAATGGGGTCATTTTTCTGCATTACACCTGTAATGACCCGGGGGTCATTTTGTAATGGGGGTCATTTTTCTGCATTACACGTGTAATGACCCGGGGGTCATTTTGTAATGGGGGTCATTTTTATGCATTACACGTGTAATGACCCGGGGGTCATTTTGTAATGGGGGTCATTTTTCTGCATTACACCGGCGGAACACATAGTGGGGAGGGTAAAGCAGTGTCCTATGTGGCTCGGTGGTAAAGTGTAGGACTTGTGACCTGGAGGCCCCGTGCTCGAGCCTCATTGGACTGGGTCACTCGTTGGAGTTTTCTTTGGAAAGACACTTCAAAGCCCTAGCCGAGTGCAGGTGAATGAAAGAAAATGCATTGAGCAACATGTGAGAATCACATATGCGTATACATATTAGTTTAGTTTAAACATATTTTATTCATAGAATTACATAGTATTACATAGAAATATATATCAATCAGATTAACAAGAATAATTCTATAAAATGGATTGAAACGAAAGCTAAGCTTATATAGTTTCTCTCCAAGCTCCGGTTTAGCAGTATGTATAAAGAAGTAAAAAAAAACAAAAGTGAAGAAATAAATAAGAAAAAGACACGAGAGGTAAAAAGAAGAAAAGATGATTGAAAAGATGGATGTGGAGTTATATACTGGTAAAATTGTTAGCTTATATTCGATATGTAAGGACCATAAAAATTAACTTACAACCTGACCTTATAATAATATGTAAGGACCATAAAAATTATCTTACAACCTGACCATATAATTCCACAGGAGTTTGTTATTACTCAGAAGACTTAAGCCCGTTTAGGGGACAGATAATTAATCATCGCTAAAAGAAAAAAAAATAGATCAGTGTTGCTAATATCTAAATCTGCCGCTTGCACGAATATAAGAATGAACTGCATCAAATATTATTTCATTTGAAGACAGACTAAGACTTTCGACCCCATACAAGATAGTTCTAAGAGAAACTCTTGTTATATCATTTATGGTAAGATTTAATTGATTTCTTATGTTAACATAATTTGGACATTGTAGAAAGAAATGTTCAGTTGATTCGACGGAACCACAAGTGCAAAGAGGAGACTGTACTATCTTTTTCACATATAAGTGGTGATTAAGAGAGCTGCATCTATTGCGCAATCGAGCATGAATAATCTGGATTTTTCTATCGCCATAAAAATAAAGTTGTTTCGGTACGGGTTTGCCAAGATTTAAACGATACTTAAAAGCTGTTAGTGTTTCGGCGCTCTTCATGTCATCAGTTAGGGAATTCCAATCACTAATTACTGCTGGTAGAAATGAATTTTTATAAAAACTAGTTCTGCAAGGAATGGTTCGCAAGTTGTTTGGACTGCGTAGATTATAAACTGATGAATTACCAACTGTTGGAGGTACGAGTGCATTGAGATAATTTGGTGAAAGCCCGTTCATCATTTTGTAAAAAAGAATAAGTTTGTGTTTTCGCCTCCGTTCACTCAAAGTTTCCCATCCTGTTTCCTCATATAGATCAGCAATTGCCACAAGTTTTGTACAACCTGTAACTATACGTGCAGCTTCATTTTGGAGTTTGTCTAGTTCATCCTTTAACCCCTGAGAAAGGTTGTCCCAAATTACATCACCATACTCCAATAAAGGCCTTATGAATGAAAAGTAAATGGTTTGAAGAGACTGCCGATCAAGTCGTACTTTCAAATGTCTCATGATTCCAACCCTCCTCCATGCCTTCTCAAGAGATTTGTTGATATGAATATCCCAGGAACCGTCCTTAGAAAGAAAAATGCCTAAGTGCTTATGACTAGAAACTGACGGAATCTCGATATTGGACATAAAAAGATTTGGATGATTAGGTTTATTACGTTTACGGGATATTACCAGTGATTCTGATTTTGAAGGGTTAAACTTGACCAGCCATTTTTGTGCCCAACGGGAAATTTTATCTATATCAGATTGTAGCATATTGCCTACATTAGTTGGATCATCTACAACCATAGATAAACTCGTATCATCTGCAAAAAGATTTATGTTTGACTGTATATCATCAACGATATCATTGATATAAACTAAAAATAGGAGAGGCCCTAATATAGATCCTTGAGGCACTCCAGCCTGAACATGACATAAGGACGAAATTCCCCCTGGTATAACAACTCTTTGATATCGATTCGAAAGATAATTAGAAAACCAAGACAATAGCTTACCATTGATCCCCGCCCTTTGTAATTTGAAAAGTAGGCCTTTGTGCCAAACCTTGTCAAAAACCTTACTTATGTCAAAAAATACAGCTCTAAATTCAAGCCCATCGTCCAAGGCTTTACAAATATTATTATATAGACAAGACACTTGATTGACTGTAGAGTCACCGGGCATGAAACCTGACTGGAAAGGTGTAAAAAACCCGATATCTTTTAAGTGGTTAGAGACATGTTTGAATATAATGCGTTCGAAGACTTTTTCGATGCTATTCAGTAAAGAAACAGGTCTATAGTTAGATGGAAGAGAGGGGTCACCTGATTTAAATATAGGGCTTACATTGGATATTTTCCACGAAGATGGAAGTGTATGCACATTTAAAGAGTGATTAAACAAATCACATAAGTGTGGGGCAATCTGATTAGACACTTCATTAGGAATCCTATTATTAATACCATCAGGCCCCGAAGCTTTTCCATGTTTAAGTGATTTTAATGCATCCTTTACTTCAGAAGGAAGGATAGTCAATGTATCTAAGGATGATTGTGTCAATGGGTAATACTCATTTGGAAGAACACTTAAAGAATCGTCTACACGCGACTGATTTGCAAAATAACAGTTCAAAACGTTAGCTTTCTCATTCTCATCAAATACCATTGAGTCACAAGAATTGTCAAAAAGAGGAGGGATTGACGACGAAGAATTTGAAGACATGAGTAACTTTAAGGTTTTCCACCAATCCCGTGATGTCAAAGAACTTGATTTTAATTTAGAAGACAATTGGTCATAATAGTTTTCTTTAGTTTGACGAATAATAGTTATTACTTCGTTTCTAGCAGATCGAAATTTTGACCAGTGACAAGCTTTGTTTGATAGCTTAGCTTTTTTGTATAGTCGCTTACGCCAGCGAATTTTCCTTTTAATAAAACTGGTCATCCATGGAGGGTCCTGAAGATTAATACTGACAGTCTTGCTTGGAATAAACATACGAGTTTTAGACGTGATAACATTTGCAAAATTTCCAGCATAATTATCAATATTATCATCAATTATTGTACGCCAATTAAAATTTGCAAGACAGGCTCTTAACTGGTTGTAATCGCCTTGATCGTATTTCCAAATAGTTCGTTGAATATGCTTTAATTTGGGTTTAATGAAATTGAAGACACCAAACACAGGACAGTGGTACCGCATAGTAAGGTCAAGACAAGGCTCTCCTACGCCAGTTGTTAATATTGAATTTTTATTGGTAACAAAAAGAAGGTCAATAGTGGACATAGAATTTTCGGTAAAGTGAGTCGGTTCATCAATACATTGAAACAAATTAAATTGATTATAAAGGGCCTGAACTTTCCGAAAATGATTTTCATTCATAGTATTAAAATTGAAATCCCCAGTTATTATAACATCCGTAATGTTCGTATTTATAGCAAGATCAATAGAATCTTCAATAAGTGTGGTATAAGCCACGTCAGAATTTGGTGGTCTATAGAAAACTCCATATAAGATGTTCTTATTATTAACTAACTTGATTTGAATCCAGATACACTCAAGAAAACCAATTTCAAGATCGTGTCTACGAGTATACGATAGGTTATTCTTTACATACAATATGACCCCACCATATCTGTTATTAACTCTGTCTTTCCGTTCAGGTGGATGGAAAGAAGGAAAATGTAGATCATCTGAGGAAACGCTATCATGTAACCATGTCTCCGAAAATGAAATGATGTCAAAGAAAGAAAATTCCGCGATTAGAGTATCAATTTTGTTAGTTATACTTTGTACATTATAATGGATAGTTGAGAGATGATTGGGATGTTTAAGAATATACATATTATGTAACACCATTCTAAACAATCAATCATTGTGGGTATGGAAGAAAAAAAAATCTTCCTCCTCAAAATTTCCAACCATCAAATTTCATAATATCGTGTTTAATGCAATGGTTTGATAAATAGATTAAATTCATCAAACGACAATACTTTAGGTCTGTCCAACTCGAAGGCGTTTGCAGACGACAAAATAAAAGTGACTGAAAATTTGAAAATAGTTTTGTGAAGGGTAGAAAACATTGTGGGAAAAGGAGTAAATGCTGGTTAACAGCATTTTCTCCTTTTCCCACAATGTTTTCTGAATGCTTCTTTCTCAAGGTCGTCAAAGGTATGGAGATTGTGAAGTAATGTGTTAAGATATTCCTACCCTGAAGCGGAACATTTATATCCAATGTAATTTTACTCTGGAAAATATGATATCATCAAATAATCATCACTATTGCGGCATCTTAACGGAGCCAGTTTGGGAGGTTTTGCCTTTATAGAATTATCGTTTTCAATTCTAGAATTACTATATGTGTATCCTCAGTTCAAGGGGAAATTATTATTACTTCCCTTTACAAAAAAGTAATAGAAGTATGAATAGAAACTTCTTAAATGAATATTTTAACTCTTTACCACACGACAAAATTTTAGACTGGTTCAAATTGAAAACATTTGCAGACGACAAAATAAAGGTGACTGAAAAATAATCTGGGAAGGGTAGAAAACACTGTGGGAAAAGGAGAAAATGCTGGTTAACAGCATTTTCTCCTTTTCCTATAGTGTTTTCTAAAGGCTTCTTTCTCAGGGGGCGTCAAAAGTAGGGATTGTGTGGTAATGGGTTAAGAAATTTTTGGCGGTTAAAACTGTTTAGAATTATTTAATCACTATAAATTCTCAAAAATCTAACAACAAAAATCATCATGCCATGTTGACTGGAAACTACAGGGAGGAAAGCGTTAATTTGGTTGGTTGGTTGTATTGGGGTTTAACGCCACTTTAACAGCTAAGGTCATATCATGGCGGTCGGTGACGCGCATGTGTTTCCTGGCTTTCCCACACCGGTACTTACACTACTTTCTTTCCAAAGCCACCGACTACTTTTCTCACATACTTCAGCAGAGGTGAGAGGCGAAAATACGCCGGAAAGAAAGTTAGCCTCAACCGGGTATCGAACTCACAACCACCAGGTCATGAGTCCGACACGCTCACCACTGAGCCACCCGGGCGGGCGTTAATTTGGAACCACAAAGAATGTAACGCCTCAGTAAAGCCAAAGGATAGGTAATTTTCACTGTTTGCTACTCGAAAATATAGCGGATTACCAATTACAACACACATAATTATATGGCTTGCAACACGGGAAAAGGGGGCGTTCGGACATTTGCGTAAAGTGTCGTCTCGGATCAGCCTGCGCAGTCCGCGCAGGCTAATCCGAGACGGCACTTTACGACTACATTAGATTTTGTGCTTTAGTAGACTTTTGCAAAACAGAAAATCACAGTAGAAATGAAATTGTCGTTTCGGATTAGCCTGCGCAGACAGCCCCGGCTGATCTAAGACGACACTTCACGCAAATGTCCGAATGCCACCTTTCGCGTGTTGCAGGCCAATCATAAGACCGAAGAACACCCGAACGTGTCAGTTACTGCAATCGTTGCCATGATATACTGCGCGTGCGTAAATTCAAGGAGAAGCCCGTCGATTTCAGGGTCGCCATTGATTGAGACAACCTTCGTTATTATCGTTCGTGTATATTCAAATGAGGCCTTCGAGAACGTCACGTGATAACATTGCATCTCATTAGTGCTTTGACGAAGTACACAGGACTACTGTTTACAATTCCAATATTATGTCATCGGAGAGTAAGATTGCTCATTCTGAAAATATTTTCTTATTTCGATGTAGTAAGCTCTTCTTGTACTTACGAAAAAGAAATAAGCGACGTTGTTTCTGTTTACAATGTCGACGATCACCCATGTAAACAAACAGATAACGCGGAATGGTATACGATCTGTTCTTGTTTCAAAATTCTTATTTCTGCCATTGACTGGAATTTCACGAACTGCACCTCTCCACATCGTTAAAGTCATAAAAATCGCCATATTTTCACATGGTAAAAATAAAATCTAGTTTTATTTTATAAATATGTCATTTTACATTTGGACGTTACTGAGACTTTCAAATTTTCTACGAGTTATCCTTACCCCTCCCTTTACCAATCTTTAACCCTTTATACCGTCAGCGCCAAAATATATGAACTCTCAGGCTGCTAAGCGCGACTCAAACACCTTTTGCACATTGTGTAGATCAAGATCAGACTGCGAAGAACGTGCAGTCTGATCTTAGATATTCACCGACCGCTAAGAATTTTTTCTCTCACAAAAAGTACATTTGAATTAGCAGATTTTTGGATTTTTACTATGGGCTTGAAAATTTCATTTCAATTATTTGGAAATATTACAAATTGTATCTCTAAGGGGGTTTTATGGCGAAAATATTACAAAATAGAGGGCAGTGTGCGGAACCAAATTCTGACTAGACATCTCTGCAGTCTGATCTCGATCTACTCTGTCCCGCATCAATTTATTCCCTCGAGGCATTTTGATTTTGAAATAGGTAGGTCTGATCGTGATCTACATCTTCCTCTGGAAAATTCAAGTTCAACATAGCGCACAGAAGGTTTAGTACTTTGTATGTATACAGAGCTCCAGATAAGAGGGAGTGATGGTATTCTAAATCCTTTATTTCTCTTCCAAACCCTATGTTGTGGGTACTCATTAGAATCGTCTCATCGAGACGATTCTGATGAGTACCCACAATATAGGGTTAAGTGGAGAATAATTAATATTTTCAATTTTGAAATCAAAATCACTCCCACTATCTGGTGCTCTGGTATATGGTATATTTCTCTATTGATAGATATTACAATTTCTTGCTGACTTATTGGAAATAAGATCTTGGTGAACGCCCAAATGCGAAATCAAAAATTAGAAATCAAAAATAGATATTCTAAAATAATGTGAAGATCGTTAAACGTACTTTATCACTAATGACACGTAAGTGGCTTTTCTTCGAGAACAGACCTTGAAAAAAAAATCGTTCACTGCGTCGATTGGAATTAGTTGAAGATTAGATGTAACAGACGTTAAACGTGCATTCAAATATCTATAATCTGACATCAAAGTGGATTTTGACCAAAATTTTTGCAGAGCATGGCTTTTTCTTAACTTTTTTCTTATCGGCACTATGAGAAGTGTCGTTACCAAACGTACCATATAGATTTTGTTCAGACACAGTACGGGGTAAATATATGTACGAATTTGGCCAGTATTCGGTTACCATTGTAACTTGCGGTCTTGGTGCAAATTGAGGTACAGCTTTTTCCACAGTAACATTATCCCAAAAAAGTTGCTATAATTGAAAATGAGTATTATTGTATAACTTTGACCAAAACATTTTTTTTTTCCATTTTTTCTTTCTTAGACCTATCATTTACAAATGTAGGTCCACCCTATTCTAATTACAAAGGGAGACAATAATTATCCCCCTTTTCTGAAAACTAACAAAAATATCAACAAATAAATTCAAGATGGTTATCAAAGGAATTTCTGATTGATTAGAAATGTGCAAAAATACGAAATCAGTATAAATCCTTATTTATCATCTAATAAGAAATTTCATTCCATGTTGCACTAGAAGCGTTAGGATGGTAATACCTGAAAACTTAAGAAAGTAACATAATTAGAAGTTCTCTTGAATGAAACAGTAGCCCGCACTCAGCAACACTTTAAATCTAATTCTTAGTCATGTTGTAAAATACAACAGTACCACAGTGTCTGATTGGCTGAATGGTATTCTCGTCTCCTGTGGGATACGTCATTCGAGAATTTAGGAACGACCTTATTGATCTTTGTCTACAGTTCTGGCAGACAATCTTTCGGTATTACGACGAACGTCTCTTATAAACGCTTCTCAGTTGTGGTGTTGACGTGCGTCGCCATATTTAAGGTATCGCTAACCTTGATTTGCAACGAATGGATTGGATATCGACAACTAAAAAATAGAAGTGACGGCGTATTTGTGATAAAAATAGTTCACATTTTCTCAAAGAAAAACTAAGATTACCAATCAAATGCGTCATGAATTATTTATTAGAACAGGGAAACGCCGGCGAAACAAACCAACGTCGATCACAGAATGAATCGAAACTGTTAGTTAATACGACACTGGGAGAAACTTTTATTGTCCGTTTGTGTGGTGTTTAAAACCATTTTCAACATGATTTCTGCTATATCGCCGCGACAAGTGCACTTAACAATACTTTGCCACAGTTTCCCTTTTTCCAATGCTTCGCACTATATTCTTCCCAAGCAAACGGCTGCTTAACGATATAACCATCGTGTAAACATTGGTCAGCAATGAAAGAGACACAAAGACAAACAGTGCAGTTTGAAAAAAAAAATGTCATAAATAAGTTAAAGAATGCCTTTTCTTTAACTCTTTACCAAACAACAAAATTTTTGACCAGCCCAAATTGAAAGCATTTGCAGACGACAAAATAAATGTGAATCAAAAATTGAATTTTGAACTGGAAAAGGTAGAAAACATTGTGGGAAAAGGAGAAAATGCTGGTTACCAGCTTTTTCTCCTTTTCCCACAGTGTTTTCAAAGGCTTTCCTTCTCAGGGTCGTTAAAAGTCAGGATTGTGTGGTAAATAGTTGAATGATATGTAAGTATTGTGCAAAAAGGACAAACTATGAAGTAAAAGCCATAGGTTACCTCCCAGCAATCCTCAAGATGGAATCGGTCTGTTTTCAAACGCATCTAACTCTTTGCCGAACAATTCCGCCTTTTCACCACCCTAAGTACTTGTAAGAAGCTAGTTTAAAACTTTGGGGAAGAAAAAAGAGAAAACCCTAGTTACCTGCTTTTTCTCCTTCCCGCACATTTTTTTCTACCGGTTCTTGTAAAAAAATCCATCATTTTATCCATATGTAATATTTTGACTGCAAATGTCTTCAAGTCATTACCAAAACGACAATATTTTAGACTGGTCCAAATTAAAAGCATTTGCAGACAACAAAGTAAAAGTGACTGAAAATTTGACATTTGTTTCGTGAAGAGTAGAAAACATTGTGGGAGAAGGAGAAAATGCTGGTTACCAGCATTTTCTCCTTTTCCCACAATGTTTTCCAAAGGCTTTTTTCTCAGGGGCGTCAAAAGTAGGGATTGTGTGTTAATGGCTTAATTTGGAAAAGTCTACAAGTTTGTTGTCTGGTAATAGAGTTAAAGGGAGCTTTATGTGCTAACGGAAGGAAGGTGACGCCTTCAACGCTTTCTCAGACGACAAAACTTTTAGAGCCACACAAATTGAAAGCAAACGCAGACGGCAATTAAATTGTGGGCCAAATAAACAGATTTTCCTCATGAAATGTTTAAAAAAAAACATTGCAGGAAAAAGAGAAAATGCTGTGAACAGTATTTTCTCCTTTTCCCACAAAGTTTTCAAAAGATTGCCTCCCAAGGACTGTAATGTCGAACTTAGGCTTATTTCGTATAGGGTTAAAAAGAGATTTAAAACTCTAGCACGGAATTTCGCTGTGGCATTTTTTCCATTGACATTTAACGGCTGGTCTTACGATAATGGGTCTTATCAATTATAATCTGATTCTAGGCATGTCAGCAAATGCGCAACAGTCTGAAATATCCATGCAGACACCGGGGTCGTGCGTTATTCACTGGTGAATTATTGGATTTGTGGGAAGTAACGCGGTTGATCCTCTCTCGAGGCGCTGACTTTTTTGCGGTAATGCCCTTGGCCAAAACTATCCATCCATACATCAATCTATCCATCCATCCATCCATCCATCCATCCCACCATCCATCCATCTATCAATCAGTCTATCCCTATCCATTCATCCATCAATCAAGCGCCATTCTTGTGATAGCTGAACAAGTTTCTTAACTACAGCTTAATACAAGCTGTAGTTACGAGGTTTTGAAGTAATCCAACGATATGCGTCCTTATGCCTCAAAGGGGGCATCCTCGGATACCCCGGGGTCTCCCTGTTTGCTACGCTACATCGACCCCTGGGACAATTGACTAATAAAACTTTGAACCTGCCACCGAAAATCGATACGAAACGTCATAGCGTACAGTCCACTCGCCCATCACAAAATGATGATGGAACCAATGAAAAGCCAGCATTCGGCCAGCGGTAAAGCGAGGGAAATTCAATTAATTGTCCCAGGGGTCGATGAAGCGTAGCAAATAGGGAGACCCCGGGGTATCCGAGGATGGAAAGGTGGGAGGGGGTATTACACCCCAGGAGGAATTATCGAAAAGAACTTGGCTAGATTTTGATGTACAGTAAGACCACTACCCCTAAACCCCAACCCCCGAAAAAAGGATAAGAATCACGAAATAAATAATAATGAAATAAATAGTTTTATTTTTTATCGTGAACATCATTTCTCGTGAAAATATTACCGAAAATGTTGACTCGATGAAATAAATTTCGATTTTTCACCAAAAAATCCTCTATATATGCAGGTATATCTAATTTAATTAATTAAAAATAGGTTTCGTTCCTTCTTTGGAAAGTGTAGCTAGTAACTCCAACTTCAGGACAAGGTACCCCAATGGGAGGCATGTAACATCATATTTCATAGCCGATAAAACGCACGGATTCGGCTTAGACCGGTTGATTCGTACTCGATTGGCCGAAAACACTGGTTCTCAGCCTTCATTACAGATCCGCCCGATTCTTAGACGAATCTATTTGATTTCAGCGCTAAAAGGCGATCTTACACGAATCCCATTAGGGTGCCCTATACTGAATTCTTCTTTTGTCTTTCTGGAATTGAAATTGAAATTGTCAATGAAAATAGTGCGTGGAAAAATACAATAACAGAGGCCAAGATAGAGGGAGTGATTTTGATTTCAAAATTGAAAATATTACTAATTCTCCACTAAACCCTATGTTATGGTTACTCATTAGAATCGTCTCACCGAGACGATTCTAATGAGTACCCACAACGAAGGGTTTTGAAGAGAAATAATGGATTTAGAATACCATCACCCCCTCTTATCTGGAGCTCTACAACAACATTGGCAATATTTTTCTGCGCACACAAGTAATATGAGTCACTTGTAATGATGTCTTGGCATAGAATAATTTGGACGAAAACGAGCACAGTCGAATTAGTTTCTAATCGAAATGATTTTTTTCCAAATCAGTTTTCTTAAAGCACGAGTGATATTGTCTCTATTTGTTAAGACAGGTCTCTGGGTTTTGCAGCAGTTGTGTTTTATAAACTTTCATTGCTCGTATTATTGAAAAAAAAACCGGCTCATAACTAAATTGTGCTTCGCGATTTTCAACAAAAAACTATTAATATTTCAACAGCTTGCAAACATGGCTTTAAATCCGAATGAAAAATATTCGTGCCATGCTCTGTGACAATGCGGCTGAATACGTCTGCAAAAAGTATCGACTCCTGTCAGCCTGCGCGGATTGCGCAGGCTGACATGGGTCGAAACTTTTTGCCATCTTTCAATCCTCTGTATTTCCATGGACAATTCTTCCTTGTGGTTCAGTCCGTTGTTTTACAAAACAGATTCCAAATATCCATAATTGAGTGATGAATAGCTTGGCGTGAAACCACTATGAAGATGTATTTAACTCTTTCTCAAACGACAAATTGTCCACTCCCCCAAACTCAAAAGAGTTTGCAGACGATAATTTCAAATTTGATAAAAATGGCAGAAAGTTCTCCAAGTGAGTAGAAAATACTGTGGGAAAAGGAGAAATTGCTCGTTACGAGCAATTTCTCCTTTTCCCACAGTGTTTTCAAAAGACTTGTACTGCAGACACGTAAAAACAAGGGCTTGTTTGGGAAAAGGTTAACTCAGTTTTGCCAATGCACAGTCCATTTGATTACAGCTTTATGAACTTTAACACCATATCGGACATTCAACACTTAAGGACCTTAAGGGAAATAAGGGATACCTCCCCTTTTTTTGTGATATCATCGGTGCTGATGTGCCTGATATGGTTCTGTGCATTTCCACCATATTTGATTGTGTATTTGAATTTATTATATACCTAGCAGTGAAATCCTGGAATTTCCCAGTGTAATAAATATTGATATCATCACTAGTGACGTTATTAACTTTCACTTTTACCTCCTGCCGTAATTTGGGAACTACTTTTTTTTTTCGACTACATTTTTTTTCGACTTTCAAACACAAAATTACAAATAATGATGTTAATAAGGTATACAATAAATAGAATAATCAACTGGTTATTTTTTATATGAAAAATATCTCACTCGGATGCGTCGTAAGACGTTAAAAAAACTCGTGCTGTGCACTCGTTTTTTCAACGCCTAACAACGCATCCTCGTGAGATATTTTTCATATCAGAAACAACCAGTTGATTATCCTCTATTTGTTGTGTCTGTTGAAACCATATTATGTACATTCAGTGTTATATAGAATACATAACAAATAAATGAATAAACACCATTGTTTTACCCTCAGATGGTATCAGTGTCTTTCTAAGGTTGACTGACTTCATAATAATAGGGGAAAAAGGTATTCCTTACTGCTTACATGTCCGCTGTATTGTCTATGTAATGAAGCGATGCATTTTACCTGTCTTACCTTTTATGTGGTTGTTTTGTGATGTTGTGTATTTCGACAAAGGCTAAAATTATCATCTGAGAGTAATAATACAGACTAAGAGTAATTACTATGAAAGCTGCAGATTGCGATTCCAGAGTTGGCCAAAAGAATTTTAGTATTTTGTGGGCTTTCTTTCCATAATAGTAGTAAGAAAATACGTTATCAATGTTTTATTTCGCAAATTTATCACTTTACCGAAACAAAAACAAAAAAATATTTTCAACCGACACTAGAGTCAGGTAGTTTAGAACACAATTTTTCTTTGGCTAACACCTTACTGCAATGAAATCTGTTTTTATCGCAAAACTACCCACGCTTTCAGGCTAATACACCCATTACAAATTGACTTATCTTACACAATTTTTAGATAAATCGTGGCGTATTTTGTCCATGCTCTTCAATCATACGCCCCTTTTCCGAAACGTTGCTGGTTTAGATTTCTCTGCGAAATTTACAGTCAAAATTGATGACCACCAAAACGCTGTGAACTATATCACCTTGAGATTCAAAAGAAAACCATTAAATACAAGTTTCATACGAACTATTTTTCGTCTCTGATGTACACATTTGTCAAAGATTCGAACAGGATTCATGTAAATTTAGACACGCAGGTACATTATTAGCTGTGCAGTCAGGTGGTAGGGGACTTGGAAAATTGTTCACGGCTGTGGTAATTCATGTCGCCCCGAGCCGAAAGCGAGTTTGCGACATGATTCACCACAACCATGAACAAGGGGGCGACATGGGTCACCACAGCCGTGAACAAGTGTCCGAGTCCCCTGCCACCTGGCTGTACAACGAATTTATTATACTGCAAAGTTTTACCATTATCACGTTTGTCAAGCGAATTTTACCTGTTTTGGGTTTAAAAGAAAATTGAGTAAGCCGACAAAGTAGAATTTACCCTTTGGGTGCCCCAATTTAATGAAAACTGACGTCACTGCATGGAACTGGCGTCACTGAAACCTTGGTAATATGAGCTAAAACTTGCAGCTTGGCGCATAATCTTGATGTTAATCTAGATCGACGCACCCATTTCGGATGTTGTGTTGTTGTCATGTTCCGGGGATTCCGAAAGGAAACTGCTTTTACGTTGGTTTTGCCAGTGTACACAATATATGTTCGGGGTCAATTATCCAATCAGATCACGAGAAATTTCTTTGCGGTATAGTAAGAAAGCCTATGCTTAACCACATCGTGAACTACTATCCTGTCAGATCTTATATATCACTCATTTTTATAGCAATAGATTTTTGAACAAGCTGCTGAAGTTATCTGTTCCTCTGCCCTCTTCGACTAAAGTTGTTTTTGTAAACAATGTACATCTAGGTCAGACGGCACATCATGCGTAGTCTGCTCTTGCAGCCGAGCACCAGTAGCTCAGTCGGTGTCGTTCAGGACTTGAGAACAGGAGGAAGGGGCTTGGTTCAATCAATTAATCATTCAATCAATCAATCAGTCAATCTGCTCTTTATTCTTTAGTGTCCGCTACGTTGTCTTGTACGGCCAAAACGTCTATTTAGGTATACTGAGTAAGTTTAAAGACTTCTCTAGTAGTTTTAAGAGTTGACCTTTTACCCAATACTTTCATGCTTTTAAAGACTCCGAGGAAAGGATGCTTGTTCCCAGGGTTTTCTCCATTTTTTCTACAATGTTTCCTACACTTCCAAAGATTAACCACTTAATTTGAGTCCCACCCATTTTTGTCGTGTGAAGATGTTTGCAATATCAAGGCAATCCAATGTTAAGTCGTCTGTTAAAGAGATAACCTCGATCAAACGTGGAGGAATACAATATCTGAACGACACGAAAACTGCCATAATTTACCATAGATGTTTTCTTTAAAACATTGCTGTTTGCAAATTCATGGACGAGAGTCCATCGGTTTTTACCTCATTCAAAATTGGTAACGCGAAAAAATACAACATTAGCTCGTTATAAAAAACATGCAAGGTTTAACATAGATCCCTGTGTTTTTGTAAAATATGATCGATGATTCTGATTTTCCCATGTTTTACGCTAGCAGATTACCATTAAGATATTCAAATTTTTCAATGGATCAAATGTCTCAACTGAAACTCTGATTACAACACTTTTTATGGATTCCTGTGGATTTTTTCCATTTACCCTTATGCTAGTAAGTGTGATGACTCACAGTCTTTTTGCAGACAGTGTAGATCAAGATCAGACTGCACAGAACGTGCAGTCTGATCTTGATCTACACTGTCTGATAAGGAGATATTTTCCTTCTAGAAATAAGACTGAAGAAGCATTATTCAGTCTTTTACTTTTGGCTTGGAAGTTTGATTTAACAAATATTTGGCAGAAAGTTCAAGAAAACTAAACACGCACAGACTAACCTCCAACAAGTGGACTCTCATTGCCTACGTTTCTGTTTTAGTCTCCAACGAGGATTTGGTTTAATTTTACAGGCAAAAATGTATGGATATGCTATTGTTGTGGACCTCTGCGTGCCTTTATGAAGACTTTTTTGGGGGCATATCGATGAAATCAATATACAAAGGTTGCCACTGTTTCCCAATGCCCTGTGACGTTTATTCACACTTAAGCAAAATAAATTTGTCGCCTATGGCCAACTTAAATTTCTAATAGTCTTTCTGGTGAGACATTAACCCGAGGTCCCGTGTGATGGTGCTATACGCCGAGCACGTTAAACCAGACGAAGCTGTCAGTAGTTTCGACCTGTATCCTTGCACTATCCCCCGTAACAACTAACTGTCTTCTGGGGGCGTCGCTCAGATGGGCAACCAGTAGCGACGATAAACGCAACTAACCAACCAACCACCTATGAATTATCAGAATAAGTGAAAACTTTTTAAGAAGTAAAGAGTTCAAAGTTTTGGTGTTATAGGTCCTACAACTTTAGTTTTGATTTAACATGAAAGTTATTACAGATATATTTCATATTAAGCATAAAATTGCATTTTTCTGTAATTTTGCATCTTCTTGGATCTTATTTGTGTTAAAGTACACCAAAGCTGTAGATACATTATATATATCGTCGATTTACTTCTAAAACCTCGTAACTACAGCTTGTTACAAGCTGTACTTACGAGGTTTTTGAAGTAAACCGACAATGTATGTATTTTTAGCTCACCTGAGCACAACGTGCTCAAGGGGAGCTTTTAGGATCACCCGGTGTTCGTCGTGCGTCGTCAACAATTCTTTAAACATCAACTCCTCCTAAACCGCTGGGCGGATTTGGACCAAACTTGGCAGGAATGTTCCTTGGGAGGTCATCTTTAAAAATTGTTCACAGAATTTGATTCCATCAAAAACTCTGGTTGCCATGGCAACCAAATGGAATTTTTTAGCAAATTCTTTAAAAATCTTCTCCTCTGAAACCGCTGGTCGGATTTTGAAATAATTTCACAGATATGTTCCTTGGGTGACCCTTTTCAAAATTTGTTCGTGAAATTTTGATTCTCCAAAAAATGTGGCTCTGGTGAATGGGGGCTTCTTGCACTATACAGAAATGAAGGAATTCTTTAAAAATCTTCTCTGAAACCGCTGGTCGGATTTTGAAATAATTTCACAGATATGTTCCTTGGGTGACCCTTTTTAAAAAGTGTTCGCGAAATTTTGATTGGTCGAAAAATGTGGCTCTGGTGAATGGGGGCTTCTTGCACTGTACAGCAATGAAGGAATTCTTAAAAAATCTTCTTCTCTGAAACCGCTGGTCAGATTTTGAAATGATTTCACAGAGCTATTCCTTGGGTGACCCTTTTAAAATTGTTCGCGAAATTTTGATTGGTAAAGAAACATGGCTCTGGTGAATGGGGGCTTCTTGCACTATACAGAAATGAAGAAATTCTTAAAAATTCTTCTTCTCTGAAACAGCTGTTAGATTTTGAAATAATTTCACAGACTTGTTCCTTGGGTAACCCTTTTCAAAAATTGTTCGTGAAATTTTGATTAGTCAAGAAACATGGCTCTGGTGAATGGGGGCTTCTTGCACTATACCAAAATGAAGAAATTCTTAAAAATTCTTCTTCTCTGAAACCGCTGGCCAGATTTTAAAATAATTTCACACAGATGTTCCTTGGGTGACCCTTTTCAAAAACTGTTCGCGAAATTTTGATTAGTCAAGAAACATGGCTCTGGTGAGTGGGGGCTTCTTGCACTATACAGAAATGAAGAAATTCTTAAAAATTCTTCTTCTCTGAAACCGCTGGCCAGATTTTGAAATAATTTCACAGAGATATTCCTTGGGTGACCCTTTTCTAAAATTGTTCGCGAAATTTTGATTGGCCAAGAAACATGGCTCTAGTGAATGGGGGCTACTTGCACTACATGGAAATGAAGAAATTCTTGAAAACTCTTCTTCTCTGAAACCCGTGATCAGATTTTAAAATAATCTGACAGAGATGTTCCTTGGGTGACCCTTTCCAAAAGCTGTACATATAATTTTGATCCGTCAAGAAACATGGCTCTTGTGAATGGGGGCTACTTGCACTATACGGACATGATGAAATTCTTTAAAATTCTCTTTCTTTGAAACCCCTGGTCAGATTTTGAAATTATTTCAGAGAGATCTTCCTTGGGTGACCCTTTTCAAAACTTGTTCGTAAATTTTGATCCATCAAAAAACATGGCTCTCGTGGATGGGGGCTACTTGCTGTTATACAGAAATGAAGAATTCTTAAAAATTCTTCTTTTTGAAACTGATGGTCAGATTTCGAAATGACTTTTTGAAAATTGCTTGGCAAAATTATAAATTTGGTTCCAATGTTTCAATACCTCAAAAAAAAAATAGACTATGGTCATCTCAAAAATTCAGGTGAGCGATCCAGGGCCATCTTGGCCCTCTTGTTTTTTTAGCTAAAGTCATTGCCATTTTTTAGCGTCGTTGTCATTGACGCAATGTGACGTTGATGTCATCAGCCTTAATTAAATGATAAACAATACATCTCTTGATAAAAGTTTGAAATAACCGAAACTAGTGGGGATTATTTTTTTTGTGAAAGGTTAAGTGGAGTTGATCCCTTTCATT
The DNA here is from genome assembly GCA_943736015.1 of Tridacna crocea. NCBI lineage: Eukaryota > Metazoa > Mollusca > Bivalvia > Cardiida > Cardiidae > Tridacna > Tridacna crocea. The sequence goes on from OX031073.1 coordinate 31,710,560, forward strand.
CATTCATTCATTAACTTCTATGAAATAGGTACAAAAATGAGGTCAAAATGACGTAAAACAATTGTAATATGAAACGTGCGATAGATAAGAAAATTCGTAATGGGTATATGAAACATTATTACAGTGAAAACAAGGGAGTTTATGTGATAAAACTAGTGTATCTAAAACAGGCGAAATTCTGCGATTATAAGGAACTCCATTACTGAAGCCACGTTTGATTTTTTTTCTGCCAATCCTTTATTATAAGAAGATTTTTTGTAAGAAACAAATGTTGTCTGGTAGAACGTTAATAAAATTAAAGCAGGTCTGCGCGGCAACAGGTTTGTAAAATGTTAATTGTGCCACAGAGGGAATAAGTAATCTGAATTTTACAAAGTACAAGTTTATGAGTCACGCGGTATATCACATGCTAATTTGAAAGTTATCCGACGAATTAGATTAACTGTTTTCTGGCTTTGAAGCTAACTGTTATGGGCTTTAACACGAAAGGGAATAAATTTCGAAAATCTTTACTCTTAAGACGTTTTATTGTTTGTTTTTATTCATCAAACAATAAATTTTCATCCAAGTACTTTGGTAAATTGGCTCCCTCGTTGTACGTGTTGTTTTGTTTGCATTTCCAGTTTTCTTGAAAAATATCACGCCCACATACAAATGTGACATCCTCTGTGAAAATATGGTTTATTATTACACTGCAAAGAAATTTCTCGCGATCTGATTGGTTAACGTGCCGGGAACATATATCATGTTCCCTGGCAAAAACCACGTAAAACCAGTTTCCCTTTTGAGTGCCCCGTAAACATCACTACATGTGCAACACAACATCCAAAATGACGGCGTTGATTGATCACCAGACTGCACATTTAAGCACCAAACTGCACGTTTTAGTGACGTCAGTTTTCATTGAATTAGGGCACTCAGAGGGGAATTTCAATTTCTTTAGCATACTCGATTCGTGAACTCATAAAAACAGGAAAATTTCGCTTAATGCACTTTGAAAGGGTAAAACTTTGCAGTATAATAAATTCGTTGTACGGTCAGGTGGCAGGGGACTTGGAAACTTGTTCACGGTTGAGGTGAATCATGTCGCCACCTCGCCTTCGGCTCGGGGCGACATAATTAACCACAGCCGTGAACAAGTTTCCAAGTCCCCTGCCACCTGGAAACTTGTTCACGGTTGAGGTGAATCATGTCGCCACCTCGCCTTCGGCTCGGGGCAACATGATTAACCACAGCCGTGAACAAGTTTCCAAGTCCCCTGCCACCTGACCGTACAACTAATAATGTAACTGCCAAAAAAATATTTCCGAGCAGGCTGACTTTGGTCAAAACTTTTTATTTTACTGCAAAAAAAAAATCTCGTGTTCTGATTGGATTATATGCCCCGAACATATATTCCTTGTAAACTGGCAAAATACACGTAAACGCAGCTCCCCTTTCGGGAGCCCCGTAAACATGACTACACTTTCAACACAACATCTCTAATGGTATCGTCGACCAAGATTAACATCAAAATTATGCGCCAAGCTGCACTTTTTAGCACGTATTACCAACGTTTCGGTGACGTCAGTTCCCAGTGACATCAGTTTTCATTGAATTGGGGGACATAGAGGGGAAATTCGACTTCGTCGGCGTACTCAATTCTTAAAAGAAAAAAAAAAACAGGTTAAATTCGCCTAAGAAAAGTTAGAATAGTAAAACTTTGCAATTATTATAAATTCGTTTTACGGTCAGGTCGCAGGGGATTGGAAAATTCGTTACGGCTGTGTTGAATCATGTCGCCACCTCGCCATCGGCTCGGGGCGCCATGATTCTTCACGGCCGGGAACATGTTTCAAAGTCCCCTGTCACCTGACCGTACAACTAAAATTTCTATCTATCGGAGGACCGTTCTGCGCCTCATTACTCAGCTTGTCATTAGACTGAAATGGACCCAAGTTATGGACTACTTGCTTGGAATGTTTTACGAAAATGCATTAGACACGCATTTTTTTTCCAGCGAAAGGCTTAAATGTTTAGGGCATGCTTGTTTAAAGTTCTGTGGAACAACTTGTTATATTTTCTGTCAGAGCCCTGTCGTCAGCTGCCTTTTTGTGCCTTAACTTTCTGGTTACCAGCATTTTCTCCTTTTCCCACACCGTTTCAAAAGGCTTCTTTCTAAGCGTCGTGAAAAGTCGTCATTGTTTGGGAAAGGATTCAAGTCTGTACCAGTACAGAGACTGAGAAATATTGGTGAAATTCAACGAAAAATAGAATTGGGACATTTGTATTTCAATGAATAAATTATGGATATTTACGGACCCTGCGGAAAAACAAAAGTTTCAGAGATTTATCCTTGAAGCAGAAATTCGGCAGGCGAAAACTGCATCAAGTATAATAGTTATATTAATGACGGGAAGTCACGAAAGTATAGCTCTGGGTTCTTTCAAACTTCATCTAAATGTGCATTGCTACCAGCATTCTCTAATTTTCAAACAATGTCATCTGCCCTGGAAAGTACCATCATACGAACCATTTGTTACTTGTCCATTATCTCCCGCTAGATGGCATTCTACAAATACTCATCTAATTTGGGCATTCTGGGATCACATTTCTACGCGACCACCGTTACCCTGAATTTTAAAACTAAAATAAACGTTTACTCAATAAAATGTTACCTGGTGCGATTCACTCAGCTATGATCAACAGCTTAGAGAAATCTGGAGCTAAACCAGGCCTGATTTTTTTCTCAAAAGTACTGATAAAAGCCATTTTCTCTATTGCTACTTTATAGCGCGTATCACTACAGTCTCCGCGATATCGGGGAGAGTGATGAGTCATATAAGACAGGTCGAATCTTCGAAGAATATGACATGCGCAGACAACGGTTACTTGTCGCGTGCAAACGCTTTCAAATCGGCCGAATTACTAATTTTGTCGTCTGGAAAACATATAATTTGCCCCACGGTAGCACGTTTGACCTAGATTTCATCTCGTAATTATGACAAGATTTATTTTCCTGGTTTCCATGATTGAAGTATTTCTGTCGCTAATTGGAGACGTTTATTATTTTACCAAGTCAAATTTTGTTCGATAAACCATTTCTGTCGGGCATGGTACATCAGTCGATACAGGACACAGCTGTAACCCTGAAGTCGATGGTTCAACTCCGAATTCTACTACACCCCGTCTGAGGATTAATCATACTCATTGTGACAGAATTCATTCGATTCCAACTCATGAAAAAGACAATCGTGTCGGTGATATTTTTCGGGAAGCACGCAGTGACTTAGAAAAGGTGTGTGATGCACTGATTAAAAGAATTACTAGGATCGCATGAATAGGAGCACTCTTCACCGCAATGTAACAAAATGTAGGAAGTGGCGGACCGATCGACCGACTGGCTATTTATACTTTACTTTATTTCTTTAATATTCTATAAATCTAGTTTTTCCAAACTTTACATTTCTCTACTTCTCCTACCTTCCTTCCACCATCCTTCCCTCTCTCTCTTCCTTTTTTCCTCCAATCCCTCCCTCCCTGCTTCCTTCCTTCTTTGCTTGCTTGCTTACTTTTACTTCATTCCTTCCTTGCATGCATGCTTCCTTCCTTACAAGATTGTTTCCTTCTTTTGCTTGCTTGCTTCCTTTCTTTCCTCCTTCCTTTCTTGTTTGCTTGCTTGCACGCTCCCTTCTCTTCCTTTCTTCCGTCTTTACTTGCTTGCTTCCTTCCTTCTTTACTCACTTGCTTTCTTTCTTCCTTCCTTCCTTATTGCACGCTTCCTCCCTTCGTTTCTTTCTTCCTTGCTTGCTTGCATACATGCTTCCTTCCTTGTTTACTTGCTTGCCTACCTCCTTTCTCCATTGTATGCTTCCTTCATTTCTTCATTCCTTGCTTTTTACTTTCCATCCTACCTTCTTTCCTTGCTTGTTTCACTCCTTCCTTCCTTCTTTCGAGTCGTTAATACCAGGAATAGTTTCATAATGGGGCTAAACAATACTACTTTGTTGTCTTAATCTTTTTTCCTTGCTCTGGCTGCATGTTCATAAAGCCTCAATACAGAGGAGAAATATTTTGGGAATCTCTTTAAATAATAATAAATGTTTCGAAAGCAGTAAATGTCGGGTTTTATCTGGTAACGGGAAAGAGTACAAAGTAACCCGATTTAATGGTAGCTTTCATTTCCGCAAGCTTTCGGTCGTTTAATGGGAATTAATTCTGACAAAAATGTAAAAAATCCGCAGACTTAATCACCATAAACTACCAAGTTTGTGGGAAACTTATGTCAGATTATTTACCTGTTAGCCCGTTACTAAATATTCCCAAGATTATCAAACCCGGGTAAAAATATTTTGAAAAAACATAGTGGGAAAAGGAGAAAATGCTAGTATCCAGCATATTCTCCCTTTCTCGCGATGTTTTGCTATCCTTTGCAAGGAACTTTTCATGATGTTAGCAACATGGAAATTATCCTCTGTATATTCTGTCAATTTGGGCAAGTGTTAATTTTGTTGTTTTGCAAAGGGTTGACTTTTTCGCACCGATTGGCGATTGGAGTAGCCTTAAAACGCAGTCTAAACTGGCAAAATCAAAATCACATAAAAATATTGTATTATCTATCACGAATAACGTGTGATAAATATATACATGTAGAAATATAGCGAGGAGCATTTTTTGCTTTTTGCCACAATGGTTAAACAAAACTTTTTTGTTTCAAGGACACGGTGATAAGTTTCTGCGTGTCTCAAAGCTCATTTGACCGAAATACGTATCTCCAAAATGAACTACCTGCATAGTTTCCTTAACCACACTTTTGACGACCCTGGTAAAGAAGCCTTTTGAAAAAAAAAAAAATTGTAGGAAAAGGAGAAAATGCTGATAACCAGCATTTTTACGCAAGTGCTTTGAATTTGGACCGGTCTAAAATTTTGTCGTTTGGTAAAGAGTTAAGCTGTAAGTTGATCAGCGCGGTTTCACACCCATTTCGTGAACAGTATAGGTCAGATCTGCGCGTACAGAACGATCATTGAATCCATTTGAGCCATGCTCTGCCAAATAGGGGCTAAATGCGTTTCCGTGATGCATGATACTAAGCAGGTCATCACAAAGACAGATCAATCGTTCATTTAGTCCAACAACCAGCTGAATAATGAGGTAGAATGGTCCTTGGACATACAGAAAATGGACCCAAAGCGAAAAGTTTCGACTCAGGTCAGCCTGCGCGGACTGCGCAGGCAGACCTGGGTCGAAACTTTTCGCAGATGCGTTAAGCCCCTTTTTACAGAGCATGTCTGAAAATGCATGTAGATCTATTCCGATATCATGAGATCTCTGCGGCGAACAAAACTTTGATATAGCAATAACTTTGTATTTGGCCGTAAACTGTCATTTACGAGTTTTATTTAAAGTTTCAAGTTTCTCATTTAATTTTTGACTTAAATCAGATTCTTCAGTATATTTCATGCATTCGAACAGTGAAAATACTGATTTTATTTTCTAATTCTTCCACTGAAGAAACAGTGGTTTCCGCGCAGTACGTGCAAATCTACCAGATGGAAGTATGACATGATTTACCCTACATTTCTTCGGTTTTAGGTAAAACTGTAATGCTTATTGTTATGCGGGGGATTACTGAAAATAACTATACTGGATTTTGATGAAGATCTAAATCCTCCCAAAAAATGAGGTTAGCTGCATGAAATTAAATATTTTATTTTTTCGTTGTAAGATCGAGATGTATCTTATCTCAAGAACATAGGTAATATTTTCGCGAGTGGCGTAGCCGCTCGTGAAAATGTTTCTGATGATGTTCACTCGACGAAATACATTTCGGTCTTTCACCGGGAAAAAATCAAATACAAATATCCTCTAGATCTAGATTAAGCGTAGAGTAAGTGGATGGTCGTTTTGCAGTCGGTTACTCCATCTGTGCAAATGACATCAGATATGACGTAATTGTACTAATTTGAATACGACACCACGTAATCGATCCGCGTTATAAACCACGTGATATTTCTGCAAGTCTTTTAGAAACCCTGGCGCAAAATCTATAAATACGTCAAGACGCTACGCATTCCATTAAAGAAATAATCCACCACTAAAATGTATTTTGGATGGTATTCTAGCTATCGCCTTAATTAATTTATTGACGAATCATTTTTTGCAGTTTAACGAGGATATAAAGATCTAAATACCTCCCCTTTACATACAGCTTGTCTGCTTGCCATATGACCGAATAATTGCTTCGTGTGCAGCTTCAGCATCAGACGCCAGTATTTGTATACGAATGATTTATTCCATCTGGGAATAGGTAGACATTTGTAACGATCAAAACAAATAAATCTATTTATTTGATGTTCTTATACGCTCATTTCGAATGCGGAGTGATTCTATGAAAACGGTTTATCTGTTTAAAGAGTAAATAGATTTAGAAATAGAATCTATACCTGCCTAGAAGAAACTGTAAACGATATTTATAAAGTGTATATAGAATTATTATTGACTTGATACCTCGGCTGAAACTATTTTTTGCTTTTTTGCTCATTTCAAATGCAAACTGATTTTTGTATTTATATAAACGATTTGTGTATTGTAAGAAAATATTCTGTATACGAGTAGATGGAACTATTAACTATATTTTGACATTTCGTTTGTTTTACTTAATCCAGAAAGAATTGATACAAAAGAAATAATACAAAGAGAGCAGCCATTCTTTAATATCCACGGATCGATCTTGCATAGATTTAGTTAATCCCAAAAAAACAAATAATAAGATATCGAAGAGATTAAAGGGGACTGTTTGGTGCATGATAGCACATAAAGGCGTATGTCCCGCTACATTTGAGCTTTTCAATGTGATTATTTTAATTATTGCTGTGTTACAGGAAGAAATATCAAGAAAAGATCATTTCTCATAATGCAATCATTTTCATTGCCTTTTCTGCTTTGAAGATTTAACATACATTTCATAGAACAAAGCTTTTGTAAAGTATATGTGTGTGTCTCTCTCTCTCTCTCTATCTGTCCCGTTCTCGGTTAGTTAGTCATGTTAACTTCATACATCATTTAGCGAGAAAGAAGTTGTGCCCTTGGTTTCATCAATGACCTTTGGTAACTGACCATGGGTTGGTTGCCTGCTGATTGATTTTGACAGACATGGACCAGTTTTCACCACCGTAGATAAAATAGATAAAGTATGGTGTGATCAGGATTCTATCAAACGATTAAACAAAATGGGCTTATTCAGCTATTTTTGCTCTTTTCTGCAAGATGGAGCGTGTATTTGCAAAAGCTGACACTGAAGCCAGGGCTTGAAGGCGTCACCATGGCGATACGCCGGTGTTGTGCAGATATTGTTACAGCCATTTACCAAACAATTTTGTGTCATAGTGAGCCAAAAGAAGACTTTGGAGGAAAAAAAAAAATGATAGTTTTACCCTTTCTAGTAGATCAGTCACTTTGGACATATTTGATTTCTCTTCTTCAAACTACTTCATTATGCACCAGTCTTTTTTTTCATTCGGTAAGGAGTTAAAGGTGGCCCTTCAGGCTTTGGGACGAAATTTTTACAAAAATGCAAAAAAATCATCCTTATACTCCCATAGCCTTTTAATTTGCGTTCATAAAACCCAAGCAGTCGAAAACCATCCGATAACACGAGAAATTAGAGATTTATTACGGACCAGGTTGACACCAACGGGAGACACGTTCTATTTATAGATTATTAATTCTCTCATTTAAATACAGGAATACACCGACAAAGCTTCAAACATCCGTCCGAAGAAGACATTATGGAAAATTATTATTACATGTTTGTTATGTAATGGAATTTAAGCGTTATTAGTCACGTGCCATTCACTTGACATTCCCACAATGCTTTATTGATTTTTGGCGCGAAATCTAAAAATAGCTTAAGAGGCTACGTAGCCTTTTAAGGGAATACCATAAAATAATTTTTTTTCGTAATTTTATGATTCTTAATTATTGATGATTTGTATTGTTTTTTCATATAATTTCAATGATATACATATTTTTTTATTTGGTGTGATGTGAAAATTCTAAATACCCACCTTTAATGGACGGTATTGATAGACATAAAGCTGTCCAAGCTATCGCAGATCATAGTATTTTTTTTAAAGATACATCTTTAATCATTTTAGGTGGTTTTAACCAATTTTATCTTATTTTTTATTGTGTCATAGTACCAATGAATAGCAGCGTTTTATGGCTTTAAGAATATGAAATGCATTTTCAGTCGATCGTATTCTCTGCAACATAGTACGCTTACCTTCAGAGACAACATTTGGCATGCGAATTCAAGTATAATGTCGGTCTTATTCTATGCAACATGGCTACCTTCAGAGACAACATTTGGCATGCAAATTCAAGCATACTGTCGGTCTTATTTTATGCAACATGGCTACCCTCACAGACAACATTTGGGATGCAAATTCAAGAATACTGTCGGTCTTATTCTATGCAACATGGCTACCTTCAGAGACAACATTTGGCATGAAAATTAAAGAATACAGTCAGTCTTATACTATGCAACATGGTTACCATCAGAGACATTTGGGATCCAAATTCAAGAATACAGTCGGTCTTATTCTATGCAACATGGCTAACTTACGAAACAAGATTTTGCATGAAAAATCAAGAATATTCATTTTTCAATCTTCTGACTTGCGAAATTTGCCTCTGAAGGTAGCAATGTTGCATAGGATACGATCGACAGAAAATGCATTTCATTTTAAATATTATCGAATCTTCATGCTGCATGTTGCCCCTGAATGTAGTACGGTTGCTTGGAATAAGAACAACAGAAAACGTATTTCATTTTCTCTAGGCCATCAAGAAATCATTGTGATTCTTTGGTACCACTTGTTCGTCTTAGACCTACACCGCTGGATGGCATTCTACAAATCGTCGGTGTAATTCCAAAACCTCGTAACTACAGCTTGTTATCAGCTGTAGTTATGAGGTTTGGAAGTACACCGACGAAATACACATCTAATTTGGGCATTCTGAGTACAGAACCAAACTACTTTTCTACGCGACAACCGTTATTTTGAATTTCAAACTACAGTAAACGTTTACTCAATAAAACGATACCTGGTGATATCAATTCAGCCATGATCAGCAGTATAGAGAAATCTTGGGCTAAAACAGGCCTCAAACGTATTAGTATAAGCCATTTTCTCCATTGCTTCTTTATAGCGCGTATTACTACAATTCCCTCAACGAAAGGGGGGGCTGATGTGTCATAGCAAACAGGTCGAATCTTCAAAAGAATATGACATGCGCAGACAACAGGACTTACGCTTACGTAAACAGAGATGCTTCACTTCATGTAAATTTGAAAATCAACACATCTGTTCTCTTAATTATCATGATACATCCTTAAATTAACTATTTCTCAGATCATAAAATTTTAAGCGTTTTTTTTTTTCTTAATTGAAAGCAATTGAAGACGCCAAATTAATTGTTAAGCAAAAACTGAAATTTGTCTTTTAAATGGTAGAAAACTTTGTTAAGAACAGGATGAAATGCAAGCTATCGGCATTTACGCAATTTCTTTCAAGTGCTCTCAAGACCTTTTTTTGCTCGGACTCCTAAAACATTCATTATTTGGAAAAGAGTTGATAAACACTTTCGAGACTTGTAAAATGTCTGACAGTCGTTGGCTATTGAATTAAAATTTCATGTCTAAAGCCAACTCACGTCACTTCCTATATATTCGCGTTAAGCAAGGATTTTATTTGCAAGATTTATGGCATGAAAACATGGGTTTTCTTTCGGTGATGTAATTCAATTGAAATGAAATGGCTCCGAGTTTATTTTGGGAAACAAAAAGGATCCACGCTCTGGTGTAGGGGCTTTAATTCATACCCGTGATTCATTACATAGAGAGAGTCATCACATAATTATATACCTATTATTTCCATATTTTTCCTAACAACCACTTAAATCACGGGGAAGACTACTCTTTTAACATTCAGAAACTTGACACGTAAAAAGTTTCTAACCAGGTCAGCCTGCGCGGACCGCAGGCTGACCTGGGTTGATACTTTATGCAAATGCATTAAGCACCCTTTTTACAGAGCATGACTCATATTGATATCGTTTGAACTTTTCTTGGTAATTTCGAATAGGTGCAACGAGGTGATCTCCATCAAAGTAAAAATAAATGTCAAACTATCATGAAAATATACGTTAAACACTCCACCTGACAAGAAAGTTTCATGACTCATCCGAATCGAAATCATATACAGACCACAAAATGAAATTTGGCTCAGATAAGGGGATATGTCTTTGGAAACATAGAAAACATTGTGGGAAAAGGAGAAACTGCTATTTTCCTCCGAGTTTCACTGGGATAGGGATCTGAAGTGTGATACACAAGGTCCTTTACATACAAAACTTAGTTCCTTGACTTAGAACAACCCTGAATTTTCAGGGCTCAAATCTTAGATCCAAGCAACTTTTAAATCTAGAATGTTTTAAATATCAATCTTTTTGCCAACGACTAAAACCAGGACAGATCACACAATATTGTCATTTTCACTATGCTTTCAACTTTAAATAGACTGCAATCCAAATTCGGACCACATTGCGTACAGCGTCGTCAAGGATCACGGATAATCCGAAACAGCACTTTGCGTTTTATAATTTTCTGTTTTGCGCAAGTGTACTGTATCACAAAATCTATTGTAGTCAGTCGTAAAGTGCCATCTCGGATTAGTCTGCGTGGACTGCGCAGATTGACCCGAGACGAGGCTTTACGCAAACATCCGAATGACCCTTGAAACGCGTGTTGCGAGCCATTATCGTATTGACTGCCTAGCATAATGAATCATAAAAATGCACCAATCTCCCTTTTGTCGGAGCAATCTTCATAAATATATAATTCAATAGTAGTTTTTTTCATGAACATTGTCGATTTCTGATTGGCTGGTTTTTTTAATAGCCCCTTAAGGTAAGACCTGTGTAATGCACTTCCGGTGAAAATTTTAATTGGTTGATAAATAAGAATAAATACGAATTTATGCAGAAATGATATTTTTGCACATTTCTAACGGATCAGAAATTTCGTTTATGTCCATCTTGAAATTATTATTTGATACCTTTTTTCTTTTACTTTTCTGATAAGGGAGGTAATTATCATCTCTTTTTGAATTTAGAATAGTGGTTTTAGATTTATAAATGATAATTCAATGAAGGAAAAAATGAATCGGTGAAAGTAGTTCAATATTATTTATATTTAATTATAGCTAATTTTGCAGGATGACATTTTAGTGGAATTGACTGTTTTCCATTACACAGGTCTTACTTTAAAAAAAGCATTGCCGGGACTACTTCTACAAAGTAATGTAAACGAACATGTATACATACGAGATTTCACATAGGTTTTCTTTCTGATTTTAGATCTTTTTCGAGTTTGAAGTTCAAATTGCTAGCTCAATTCATTTCCTCTATATATTGGAAAAATATCCAACAGTAAATTCAAAGAGCTTAAAGCTGTCATTTTGCTGGGGCCTACCGAGCTTATTTTCTACCTAGTTTAGCGTATTGAACTTCTAATAATAGATGTACTAAATAGTTCAGCGTATTGATCTAACAATAGATCAAGTAAATCCACAAAAATGTCAGTACTATAATGACGTCACAAATTTACGTCATTGTTACGTCATGAACCAGCAGTTTAACCGAGACATGAAAAAAGCAGTTGGTGTTTAAGTGCATATTTTGTTGTCAGTGATACTGGATTAGATCTATAAAATATAAAAAAGATTTTTTTTTTTTGTTTTCATAGAGGTATGACAAAAAAAAACCTTTTGTACGAAACCGCTTCGTACCTCCATGAAAACATAAAAAATGTTGTCTTCATTCCTTATAATATATTAATCACGTAATTAGTCTACATGGCTTTCTATTCATACCCCGAAGGGTCGTATTACGTTATGGCCAAGGTCGTCCGCCAGCAATTTCTTGTTTGCGCAACTCCAACAATCTTCACTGGAATGAATTCAAATTTAACACAATGAATCTCTACGATGTGTACTTCTGCATGTGACTTTTAAAATTTGGATATCTGTAAGGGTTCTGGGTTTTTCACTGACGAGCCCCTTCGGGCGTATAAGCGCCGCTTTGTGAAGCTATTGTTTACTCATGGTGTTCCATCACTAATATCAGTAAGGAATCATTTTGAAATTTTGAGGACATCATTAAAAATCTAAATAATTGTCTCTCCTTTAAATCCAGTTGCATTTTTTTTAACCCCGTCAACAGTGGAAATGACAGATTTATGGTCGTAAAATAACTGATGAGAATCAAAATTCTAAAATTAGACAGTTTTCCCCCCGAACTTTTCCCAAAGGAAGCGGCTCTAATCCAGTTAACTACAAGGAATGCGGAGATTCACGAATATTTGACCGAAATAATCCTCTACTACGCGACAATATTTTTGACTCGTTCAAAGCTAACGAATAAGCTGACAAAAAGACTAGATACTCGTAAAAAGTTGAACTTGCCTTTGGAAGGGTAGTAAACATTGCAGGAAAAAGGAGAAAATGCGGGTAACCAGCATTTTCTGTTCCCTTAAATGTTTTCTGTAGACCTTCTTTTCTGTTGGTAATTGAAATATGGCATATAATCGGAAAGGGTTTACCCGACCTGATTTTCATGCTATCGTTGCTATTTTTTTCTTCCTCTTGAACTTTGATCCAGAGAGATCTAATCATCGAATTAAACCACGCTGATAGAATGTGCCATATCATGGAAAATCATCAAGAACTCATTTCGTTTTTCACAGGTTCCACATTTTGAGCTATCGTTTATTTGTTAGCTGATTTTTTTTTTTTCATGTTTAACGGTTTTTTCAATGTGAATTCAGTTGTATCACAGCAGCCTGTGCACCTAGTCATGATTTTCCGGGTGTTTTTTTTTTTTTAATCGATATTTCAAACAATATTCTTAATTTTACAAAGCTTCTGGCTGCTTTCTCACAAAAACCATCGTCGAAACGAGGAGCAGTGTTGATACAGGAATGAGAAAAGGGGGAGGATTCAAGTTTTCTTCAATGTAAGATAAAAACTGGGGTCACCAAAACAGCTGCTAGGTCCTTTTATTTCATTGCCTTTGTTTTTACCCCTGCTATACTAGATGTTGCGATTATAATAATTTGACTTAGGATGTATAATTATGTAGGGTGTGTATAAATTTGTTGTTTGATGAATTCCGAAACGATAATGTTTTTAGATAAAGAAATTAATGTGGGTGACATGCGATAAAATTATATTTTAAACACCTACATGTACATATTCATATACATATTCAGTAGCGCGTATAGCGTAGACTATAGAGTTGTTTGACCGAAAATTTGCAGGTCTGTGTTTGACTCATCCTCGGAACCCAGGTTTGAAGCATTGCGTTACTCTCAATGGGTCACCCATCGGAAAATTGGCCAGCAAATCGTCGTTTCTTTTAAATATTCATATAAGAATTCTGATAGCCAATCGAATTAGATATCAAAAGGTCGATAACAATTAATTATACGCTCTTGCAGACAGAATAATTTCATTTCTTCCGTCACCAAAAATATAACCTTGGACAAAAAAAAACCCCGATGTTGTCATCATATAATTATGGCGTTCGACGACGTGCTTGTCTCCTAAGATATGCAATGCAGGGACGACACTATCGACCTTTGTGTACGATTTTAAGGTATAACTATCCAAACCCTTCTAGTGCAACATGGAATGAAATTTCTTATTACTTGATATAAGGATTTTTATTATACTGCAAAGAAATTTCTCGCGATCTGATTGGTTAACATGCCGGGAACATAATATCATGTTCCCTGGCAAAAACCAGTTTCCCTTTTGAGTGCCCCGTAAACATCACTACACGTGCAATACATCATCCAAAATGGCGGCGCCGATCGATCATCAGACTGCACATTTATTCACCAAACTGCACGTTTTAGTGACGTCAGATTCCAGTGACGTCAGTTTTCATTGAATTGGGGCACACAGAAGGGAATTTCTATTTTGTTAGCATACCCGATTCGTGAAATTATAAAACAGGAAAATTTCGCTTAACGCGCTTTGAAAGGGTAAAACTTTGCAGTATAATAAATTCGTTGTACGGTCAGGTGGCAGGGGACTTGGAAACTTGTTCACGGCTGTGGTGAATCATGTCGCCACTTCGCCTTCGGCTCGGGGCGACATGATTAACCACAGCCGTGAACAAGTTTCCAAGTCCCCTGCCACCTGACCGTACAACTAATAATGCCGATATAATATTTTTGCACATTTCTAACCGACCAGAAGTTCCTTTAATGTCCATCTTTAAATTATTTGGTGATATTTTTGTTAGTTTTCTGAAAAGGGAGGGGTAGTTATTACCTCCTTTCGTAATAAGAATAGAGTGGCTATAGATTTATAAATAATAATTCTAAGGAGGAAAAGGTGGCTCGGTCAAAGTAGTACAATAATACTCATTTTCCATCAATGCAACTTTTTATACGCCCGAAGGGTCGTATTATGTTATACCCCCGGTCGTCCGTCCGTCCGTTCGTCTGTCCGTCCGTCCGTCCGTTAGCAATTTCTTGTGTGTGCAACTCCTCCTACAGTTTTCATTGGAATTATTTGAAACTTGCCACAATGAATCTCCATGATGTCTGGTTGTGCACCTGGGTCTTAGAATTTTGATCGCTGTTTGCGTTCCAAAATTATCTGCCCTTGATTTCTGAAATAACCAACTTTTCACTTTGAATTTTTGTTCAGGCCATAACTTCCATTCCATAAAAGGTATCAAATTGAAACTACATACACTGATAGAACTCATTATGGAGAAGTGCATTGCACATGAAAGATAACTCTGCCACTTTTATTTTTTTAGTTATTGTCCTTTGTTAATTTTTAGTTTGAATTTTGTCCAGGCCATAACTTCCAAATTATAAAAGCTAATAACTTGCAACTTCATATACTGATAGAACACTTTATGGAGAAGTGCAGTGCACATGAACTATAACTCTGCCACCGTTTTTTTTTTTTGAGATACAGCCCTTTATTAATTTTCAGTTTGAATTTTTGTCCAGGCCATAACTTCTACACTAAAAAAGCTATTAACTTGGAACTTCATACACTAATAGAACACATTGTGAAGAAGTGCATCGCACATGAACCATAACTCTGCCACTTTTAATTTTTGAGTTATTGCCCTTTGTTAATTTTCAGTTTGAATTTTTGTCCAGGCCATAACTTCCAACCTATGAAAGCTAATAACTTGCAACTTCATACACTGATAGAACACATTATGGAGAAGTGCATCGCACATAAACCATAACTCTGCGACCTTTATTTTTTTAGTTATTGCCCTTTGTTTATTTTCAGTTTCAATTTTTGTCCAGGCCATAACTCCTAAACTTTAAAACCTATCATCTTGAAACTTCAAAGACTAATAGAACACATTATGAAGAAGTGCACTGCACAAGAACCATAACTCTGCCATCCTTCTTTTTTAGTTATTGCCCTTTGTTAGTTTTCTCTTTGAATTTTCGTCTGGGCCATAATTTCTAAAATATAAAAGCTATGATCTTGAATCTTTCAAAACTGATAGAACACCTTGTGGAGAAGAGCAATTCACAAAATTTGTAACTGTGCCACCCTTCTTTTTTTAGCTATTGCCCTTCAATATTTTTTACATATCATGGAGATTAACTACTCTTCATTCATGGGCCTTTAGTCATTTCAACTCATTTCACTGACAAGCCCCTTCGGGCGTACATGCGCCGCTTTGCGAAGCTCTTGTTTAGAATAATATTATAGTGGAAATAGCTGTTTTCCATTATAATGGTACTACTTTAACTGACAGTCTTTCGTCGGTGTTACATCGAACATCTTTTTTAAATGCTTCTCAGTTGTGGTGTTGATGGACCATAACTAAAGTTTCGCTAAGCTTGATTAGCAACGGATGAAGTGATTGGAAATCGACAAGTAAAAAAAATATAGAAATGACGTCGTATTTGTGATGAAAATAGTCTAAATTTACTCAAATAAAAACCGAGACCACCAATCAAAATGATTCATGAATAATTCATGAGAACGAGAGAACGCCAGCAAAATAACCCAGGGGCGATTGCAGAATGAATCGAAACAAGGTCATGGAGGATGTATTTGATTCAGGTTTTGCAAGTCACAGGTTCGTTTTGCAATTGAACTTTGTTTAGTCTTAGTTTGATTTTCTTACAGCTAAGACTAAAGAATCATGTCCATAAGACTTTTACGTGCAAAAAGTAGCATCTTATTTTCATTATTTTTTTCTTTAACCCTTTCCCAAACGACAAATTTTGGACTAGACCAAATTGAAAGTATTTGCAGACGACAATTCAACTCTTGCTGAAAAGACGATTTCTGTCTATGATAGGGTAGAAAACATTGTGGGAAAAGGAGAAAATGCTGGTTACCAGCATTTTCTCCTTTTCCCACAATGTTTTCAAAAGGCTACTATTCCAGACCCGTAAAAACCAGGGATTATTTGGGAAAGGGTAAACAAAGATCAAACTGAACGCATCCAAAGGATTATCTTGGATCTACACTGTCTGAAAAGGTGCTTTATGGTGCATACCATATCAATTAAATCTTAAATAAATCATTGAATGTCAAATAAATTCTCGGTTACGTTATTTGAAACACGCTCCTCTCCCTTGGAGGAAATAGATTTGCAATAATAAATAGTTGTAACAGAATTTCAATTAGATTTCTTCCCACTTTCTAAATCCCTGGATGAACCGAGTTTTTGCAAAAAAAGCAGTATAATGTAGCGTTTTCGACGTTAAAATGGAATATTTTAACATTGTGGTTTGATTGCTTCAGAGAAAATATACTTGTAGATTCTAGACTTGTTCAGTTTATAAGCCTTTTGTAAATGACAAATTATATGTATTTGAAATGAAAGGATTTGTTTTTTATAGGAGAGAAAACATTATGTGAAAAGGAGAAAATGTTGTTAACTCTTTACCACATAGTCCCGACTTTTAACGAACCTTAAACGAAAGAGCTTTTGAAAATATTGTGGGTAAAGGAGAAACTGTGTTAACCATTTACCAAATCCCGCTTTGAAAGAGAGAGCATTTGAAAAAAAAAATAGAAGCATAGGAGAAAATGCTGGTAACCAGCATTTTCTCCTTTCCCAAAAATGTTTTCTACCCGATCAGAATGAAATGATCAGTTTAGTATATAATTTCTCGTCTGCCACCGCTTTCAATTTAGTTCTGTCCAAAATTTCGTCACCTGCTTAAGAGTGAAAGAAGGAAACCCTTCTTTCACTCTTAAGCAGGTGACGAAATTTTGGACAGGACTAAATTGAAAGCAATGGCAGACGACAAATTCCCATGTTCCCATGTTTTGAAACGCTTGTCTGTTTAATATCAACGTGCGGTGAAAAGATAGAGGCGAACAGAAAGGAAAAACAGGAATGGCAAAGGTATAATTAGAGTGCTGTAAATAGCGAATGCAGTAATTACTACGTGACAAAAACGTGAATTTATTGCATAAAAAAATTCTCTTCAGCTGTGATTTTAATTCCATGACTAAAGGCCCAGCTATATAAGCAAACATTTGTTTGAAAACACAATGTTTGCTTACAATGTTTGATGATATTTAGACATTCTTTATTTTTGTTTGCTCTCCTCTCTTAGGTGATGTTAGTGTTGTCAGAGTACCGGTATACTGATCAATCAGAAGCTTCCATTTTATCATGTGATGGATGCCTTACATGTTCCTCAAACACCACCAAACATTTTTGGCTCTTGTTATGGTGTTGGCACCATAGGGAAAAACATCAACAAACGTCACCAAACAAAAGTTTGCTGTTGTTTGCATTATTTTTGGGGGAGGAGGGGGGGTGCGTGAATAGGTTCAACTTCTGGTTGATAGGTAATTGTGAACGCGCTTTCCCAATAGAACTAACAACAGCAGCTTACGAGTAACGCCAAAACTTGCATTATCGCAATCATGATGCATACATAAAGGTTTTTTAATGATACATATTAAAAAGAAAGCAAGGAATATTGCTCCAGTTATCTTATATGGAGTGCAACACGCGAAAAGGTGCATTCGGACATTTGCGTAAAGTGTCGTCCCGGATTAGCCTGCGCAGTCCGCGCAGGCTAATCAGAGACGGCACTTTACGACTACATTAGATTTTGTGCTACAGTAGACTTGCGTAAAACAGAAAATCACATAAAATCAGAAAGTGTCGTTTCGGATTAGCCTGTGCGGAGTGCACACGCTGATCAGAGACGACACTTTACGCAAATGTCCGAATGACCCTTTTCGCGTGTTGCACTCCATATAATAGGACCTCGATGTACTCAACCGTTTCTTTCAAATGTCGATGAATAAAAGCTAAAGGTGGTGATGCAGGATGCTTGTTTGTCAGTCACTACTTTTCTGTATTATATACATGTAGGATCTGACATAATTTGGCGTTTGACGTTAAACGTTTCAAACCGACTTTAGAAAAATATTAATTCTGCGAGCCAGTGGCGAGCCTAATCAGCTCTTTGTCTTGTCCATTTTGAATGAAATTTTATCTTTTAAGTCAACGAAACTCAGGTTTCTTTATCACTAACTTTATTTCAAGAAAGACATGCACCATCGTTTAATGTTTCGGCAAAACATCCATATTTATGAATGAGACGTAATCGCTGACAGAAGGGTACACTCATTCTTAAAATAGTCCTAATGAAGCCAATATGTAACTTTAAGCTGAAATGCGAATATGTGCATAACTTGAAGGCTTCTCCATGATGAATGTTACCAAATAAGGTTTCACTTGACAAGTATCTATATAATCCATTTTGTAGTTTTACAAACCTGATCTGCTCCTTTGGCATGTGGAGTATTAACCGATAACCAAAAGTTTCGACTCAAGTCAGCCTGCGCGGACGGCGCAAGCTGACGTGTATTGATACTCTTTGCAGTTGCATTACGCCCCGTTTTTTATCGAGCTTTGCTCAAATAAAAGCCACATATACTTTCATTGTAACAATCACGCCAGCTGCTTTCGTTGCAACAAACAAATTTCTTGACAAGTCGCTCTTGTTGTGGTAATTGTGCCAAATGTTATATCTTCAAAATCACATTTTTTCATTACATTTACCACGATAGTCCATAGAATAAGCATAAAATAGCAGTTGATGTTAACCACGCTCGCAATAAAACAGTGTTCATGCCCGGATTATGTATTTCAAATTGTTTCAAATACTTTCCATTTCAATTAAAGTAAACATTTTCATTACGATGTAATCACACAGCAGTGATGCCAGCCCACCGATCGTTTCATTTATTTTTAAAACTGCCATTAAGTCAAACCATTATCATCTAATTTGTAGACGAATTCGGTGAATTTACATTCCACGAATATCAACCCTTTAAGTGCTCGATTGGTGAAATCATTTCAGTTCAGAAAACGTATTTTCACATCTAATTTTAAAGAGAATCCATGCAGGAATATATGATATAGTAGAGGACAGTATAGTTTAAAGACCAGACTGCACCTTCTACGTAGTTTGATTTATGATCAACATTGTCCGCTGATGACAGTGTGATATTACTTGCACTGATCAACGTGAGCCGCGGACACCATGTGTCCTCGGTACATCAGATCGGATATTCCATGGAAGAACCGGGGGTGGTATAAGTATTTTCATTTTTATGGGCCTGATTTACAGAGATAGAAATATTGATTTACAGCAACGTCAAGACGAATGATTGATCTGTTTACATACTTACTACGGAATGATAATACCATCATCTAAGCGAGCTGTGGCTTTATGAGCAACTGGGGTCTTATTGTTTTGAAGTTTATTGCCGAATTTTGGACAAAATCCCAAACCATTGTTCATTTTACAAGTTTGTATGATAAGATAAATGTATTCCCTAAAGGAACACAAAATTTCACCTAGAAATGTCCATCCGAAGCGAAGTTATACGTTTTTGAATGGGACCTGGGTAGAGGAAAATATGCTAACAAGACACCAATTTTATTTTCAATGTATGCACATGGACACCAGATCAGACAAAGCTTGCGGTAACTGGACACCAACCTTTAAATTATCAATATTTGTGCCTGAAACTCGATGCATGGGCTGTATACGAAGACTATTTTTGTAAACATTATGTCACTACGGTCCATTACCTGATAAAGAGCATGTTCAACCCAATTTCATTACTTCTATAGCTCTTGCTTTTTTGAAATATTTGCAATATTACGGCAATTTACGAAGTAGACCTACGATGCTTGATCACAATTGACCGGTCATTGCCTCCAATGGTGGTGCAAGACATGTTCCTTGTTTAGTGTTTCAGTTTAATGAATGTCGTATTAACCCATTACCACGCAATTACGAGCTTTAATGTCCCTGGGAAAGATGGCTTAGAAAAACATTGTCCCTATTAACTAATCCAAAGAATTTGTAAATCGTGTTCATTACTTTGAGTGCAAGAATTGGTCACACTGGCCAACGTATGTACACGTTGGATTGCCGGCTTTGACGTTAGATTGTACATACACCGAAAATGTTCAGTTCTTTCATTCTTGATGGTATTAAAAACTTTTTTTGTAGAACACGCTACATGCCGAAGGAACTATGAAAATTAATTATCTTCAAGGTAATGCATAACACATATAGACATATTTGTAAACATTCGAGTACTGAAGACGTGAGTTTGCTTTTGAAATTTCTCAGCAACTTGAGTACTGACTTCTTTTTACTTGAACAATTTTCACTTTGAGTTTGAAATTACCTCTCGATGCTCTAGAACCAACTAAAGATTTCTGCATGGATAAAAAGAGGGAACAGAATCAGGTTAAATTTATATCGCTCCAAGGTACGTAGTGTGCTAGGAAATTATTAGAGAGGTTAATTGCAGCCATGGCAAATTACTAAATTAAATCTTTTCTGAAATTCGTCATTTATAAAAATAAACCACGTCTATATCCTGTTTCGTTTTTTTTTTTATTTCGCTTTATTTACAAAACTATGACGAAACAGACTGTATCAAAACAATTACGCTCGAAGATATAGAATTAGCAAATTCTCTGGCAGTCTGAATTTTAAAATCACCACTGTTGGAGGGTCTGATGACCTCTCCAATAAATTTCAGCGGTACGAAATACAGTAAAACCTGGCATGTTGGCTACCTATATTAAACAAGCAACCTAAATAAACAAGCATACATGTAGTTCCCGACAAATAGCAATGCACAGACATTCATCTATATCAAGCAAGCACCTGCCGGCTTTGGCAAGCTCTTTCGACCGTCCCTTTGGTAATTGATTAATATAGGTTTAACTGTAACTATATCTGAGCACTATAATGCTGCATTTCCAAGATTTATGTAAGTTTGTAACAATAAAGATTAATATCTCATATATATTATGATCACCCAGCATATTGGATAAAATGAAACATTATCAGAGATCATCTGTGTTATTAAATACATGTATACATACATTTATTATCAATGAATTTAAAGAGCTGCAAGTACTTCCGCTTTATGACTATAAGAGAAAATAAGCCCCACCAACAAAAGCCATGTTTTTCAACAGATCAAAATTTATTGAAGGAGTGTGATAGAAAACTACCCAATGCCAATCTCGTGATTGAGTTCTTTTGAGAGGACAAATTTTACAATTTTTACAACGCGCCGTACACGGAAAATAAGCTTCTTCCACATAAGCCATGTTTTTTAAAGGATCGAAGTATCTCGAAAGAAATTTATGGAATCATCCACGTTGATTTTTGTTGATTTACACTTGGTAGTTTCTGAAGAGAAGTCTATTAAATAAAGATTTTAGAAATA
Source organism: Tridacna crocea (assembly GCA_943736015.1). Taxonomy (NCBI): domain Eukaryota; kingdom Metazoa; phylum Mollusca; class Bivalvia; order Cardiida; family Cardiidae; genus Tridacna; species Tridacna crocea. The sequence continues at coordinate 31,732,411 of OX031073.1, forward strand.
AACACGTAGACGAACAAACGCACGTGCATGTAAATGTACGAAGGGTACAACGCCATTCTAACAGTTGGCTAAGCGGATTTGAAAATTATTTAAACTAAGAATCAGGCCAAATGTGGTAAATAATTTACACACTGTATTAGTTAATAGGGTTTTTCTAAGCCATCTTTCCCAGGGACATTAAAGCTTGTGATTGCGTGGTAATGGGTTAATACGCAATTCATTAAACTGAAACGCTGTAAACAAGGAACATGTCTTGCACCAACATTGTGATCAAGCATCGTAGGTCTACTTCGTAAATTGCCGTAATATTGCAAATATTTCAAAAAAGCAAGTGCTAGAAGTAATGAAATGGGGTTGAACATGCTCTTTATCAGGTAATGGACCGTAGTGACATAATGTTTACAAAAATAGTCTTCGTATACTGCCCATGCATCGAGTTTCAGGCAGAAATATTGATGATTTAAAGGTTGGTGTCCAGTTACCGCAAGCGTTTTCTGATCTGGTGTCCATGTGCATATTTTCCTCTACCCAGGTCCATTCAAAAACGTATATCTTCGCTTTGAATGGACATTACTAAGTGAAATTTTGTGTTCCTTTAGGGAATACATTTATCTTTTCATACAAACTTGTAAAATGAACAATGATTTGGGATTTTGTCCAACATTCGGCAATAAACTTCAAAACAATAAGACCCCAGTTGCTCATAAAGCCACAGCTCGCTTAGATGATGGTATTATTATTCCCTAGTATGTATGTAAACAGATCAATCATTCGTCTTGACATTGCTGTAAATAAACATTTCTATCTATGTAAATCAGGCCCATAAAAATGAAAATACTTACACCACCTCCGGTTCTTCCATGGAAAATCCGATCTGGTGTACCGAGAACACATGGTGTCCGCGGCTCACGTTGATCAGTGTGTTACTAGTATTTAACAATTTGTGCAATAAGAAAACTTAATTTTTGCTTAAAGGTCAAACTGTATTTTTTATGGGTGAAATATCTTATCTGTCGTATTAGGGCAACGGCACACCTCTCTATTCTTTCCAAGGTGATAATACCAGTCTTGATCGAAATGAAGCTTCCATTTTTTTTAATCTATTGTTTTGGGGTTTTTTTTGCCGGATTAATTATCCATCTTGTAAAGCTAACATCATTACTTCCCTTTACCGAAAGCAAATGGGATTCAGGAAACGATGGTTTTGATTTATTTTATTAATATCTTTCTCGTGTGCAAAAAGAGATAATACATTGACATTTTCAGTCAGTAAAATACACTCAGGTTTGCCTCTGTTATTGTAATAATAATAACCTCCTTTTACAATATGCAAATGAGATAGGCTTGGCAATGTGATTGTGTTCATTTGTGGGTTTATTAGCTGAGGATAACTGCGGTCGTTGTTCACATTAGATGCCTTGAACTAGGCATTGTTGCTGTAATTCTCTGGTTTATCTCATGCACTCTTTGTGGTGACTTACTGCTCGTAATACTAACGCGTTAATTCACAGTTTCACCTAATGTCAAGAAGAAAGAGTAGGTAGGGAACGCTTCCTGTCGGAATTGTTTCGCTTATGAAAAGGTAGCCGATTTATATATAGCTCTTTTTGCACTTTTCTTTTACACACCTCTTCCACTTTAACCGTTGAATCACCGTTTTTATGAACTCAAATGGGATGCCATAGAACTAGACACGTAGGCACCAAGGCAGAAGTATCTCTTCTAATTAGGCTCAAACAAAGGGGAACAGGTGGACAACGTGGTAGAATTGGACAAAATGCTGCTTATCTCCACAGCCGTATTGCACTGGTCCGTTTCATGAACTTATTTAAACTCTTACAGTTCGATTAAAGAAATGTACTAATCTATGTTTCCGCCTTTATAACCATCTGACACTATCGCTGATATCTTTTTTACTGTTGATTTATCAGTTTAATTAAACTTCGGTTTAACTCTTACAATCTCATTACTTATTGTGCGCGCTTGAATATCCTACCTAATTTGTCGATGTACCAAACAACGCTACTTCGGTAAATAACTTTTCAGTGTGACGATGAGTGTTGATATAATTATCTTTAACATGTGTTGCAGTTCTTGTAGTCGGTGTAATTGTTATTGTTATTATCAACAACAAATATTCGATATACTCAATTAAGCTTGTCAGCTTTCTTGTCTATCCGTTCGTGGCCACAATTTCATGTCCGCCTCACGTCTATGATTTTGAACCAGTTTGGCCGAAATTTAATGATACTATACCTCCCATTATAAAGTTGCACAGCCGTAATTTCTTTTATGATTTGTAGTCAATTGCCGGAGTTATGACTTTTTTCTTATCTAAAGACAAAACAGAATATATTTTATAAGCTTGTGGTTAATATGAGGAAATATTTGCCGAAAAAAGGGAAAGGTATGCGAAAATAACAAGTGTCGTAAGGCATGAGTTATTTTCGCTGACCTTTCCCTTTTGTGACAAATATTTCCCCATAATTAACCACAAGCTGATGAAATAGATTATGTATGATATGTCCTCTGTTTATTTTGTCAACAAATGCCACTCTTAACTCTTGACAGTAGAACAAAAAAGTAGTTCGAGATTTTTGGCAGGAGGAAAATATTCACTGTGACGGGGGAAATAATCCCCCCAGCTTAAATTACGACATTTTTTACCGATAGCATTTCTAGAAATGGACACATGAAATATAATATAACCTGTTAGGGTATAGTCGACAAGCGAATTTTCAAATTGTAAAAGTAATCGACAAGGAAAAAATAAACTTTTGCTGTGCTACCTATTTATTAATAGTGATTGATCTTGTTTCACATTTGAGGACGGATAAGTAATTGGACTGATTCATCAAAGTATCGACAGCAGTGTGGAGGTCGGTCTTGTTTCACACTTAAACTCAATGTAAATATAAGAATTGCTTCGTGATTATTGAACATCTCTTGCCAAGATTTAAAAAAGGGTGTAGAATTTCTGTAAAAGTAGTGACCCACCTTTTCTTTTCTGAATACCTGTATTGTATTTCATGCTTTCCGGTAGGATATCGAGAAATAGCAGTGAAAATAGTTTTCGATTCTACACTGGTATCACCAGTGAAAATACCGATTTTCACGTTCTTATTGCCAAGGTAAATAACCAGATGGGAAATATGAGGTCATATACCTTACATTTCTCGCGCTTGACGTAATATTGTATTGCTATGCGGGAGGGGTGCGCCACGGGGAATAACGGAAAAGAATTGTACTGGATTTTGATAAAGCTCCTCCCAGAAAGGGTTAAAAGCATGAAATAAATAGAATATTTGGTTTTTTTTTTTTCGGTGGAAGATCGAAATCTATTTCATCTCTGAACACCACCGCTAATTAAAAAAAAAAAACAAATATCCTCTATTTATTTTATTCCCAAAGTTGTGTAATCCAGCGGACAAATAGTCTGTTCACCACTATTTTTTTTCCAGGGATATCATGGGTTCATTGCACCTATCTATATTTTCACGGATTTTATTTTACATTTACATGTACGTGGCAGGCGATTATTTCCAAGGCATTGGTTACTGTCCAGTATAAACAGTGTCCAAGAAATGTTCAGTGGTGAGATTAAAATAAATTGCACCAGAATCATTATTATTCATAGCAAAGAAACAGCGAACGCTACATGTCAAGCCATGTATATTATCGTCAGCGCCAAATATAAAGAAAAAAAAGGGGGGGGGGGGTGGTTGGTGTTCGACATGCATTGAATAAACATATAAAACAGCAGATTCAATCATATTTCACTGTAGGTTGTTAAATTTATTGGTGCAGTTTGATTGCAAGGCTTTTTCACTGACTTAAGCCAGAATGGGGAAAAAATCTTTAATATTCCATATTTCTGTTATCCATCAGAAATGTACCTGCTTTCCTTTACTGTCAGTGCATTCAGATCATGCTGCAGATAAGTATGAGTGTTGTACCACAGGTATGTCGGCCTTTCAAAAACTCGACATTTTTATCTTTTTATTTGGAATTTAACGCTGTTTTAACAGCCTAGGTCATATCACGGAAGTCAGTCCACCTACGCATGTTTTCTGCCTCACACCCGTAATGCAGAGAAATGACCTCTTACAAAATGACCCGGGTCACTATTCTACGCAGAAAAATGACCCCAGAAGTTATTGCACTACGAAGAGGAATGACGTGGGTCATTTTTCTACGTAGAGAAATTACCCTCCGGGAATAATGACCTGGGTTATTCCTCTGCGTAGGGAAATTACCCATGGGTCATTCCTCTACATAGAGAAATGACCCATGGGCCATCTTTTAGGGGAGGGTAATTTTTCTACATTACACCGGCACTGACATAACTTTCAGGGGTACTGACTACTTTCTCACCTGCATCAAAGGCGAGAGGTGAAAAATCGCCGATAAGTTTTACCTCAACTGGATATCAAACTCACAACCACCGTGTCACGAGTCCGATACGCTTTTCGCTGAGCTACCCTAGTGAGCCCGAACTTTCATCAACAGTTTAAAATCAGAATTTGGCGACATATCATAGTATCTGAAAATGAGAAAATCATTAAAAAACACTAATCGCAGTAAAAGTTGAAAAAGATCAAACAGCACTACTAACTGCCACCTAGCGCAGCTTTTAACACGTAGTCAAGATTATCTTTCTGTTGTGTGCAAGGTGGACGCAATTCTTAAGCTTTTCAAAAACAATTCTTTTCTTCCTCAACGAGTTGGAAAAAAACCCTATGAAGCCAAAGAATGTCAGGTTCATCTTGTCACATATTTGTATCACAAGAATAAAAGTTCCTGAGAGGATTTCAATATGGGCTAAATTTATATTTTTATAAAAATGTAGAGACTTCTTTTAAGCAGATGTGTACTGTACAAGTAGGACGAAAATAAGTTCCAAAGAAGCTTATGTTATATTGCTTTAATTTGCGTTTAAAGGTATAGAATTATTAGCTTATCACAACCATCAGCTGTGACAATTGTAATAGCAGGACCATCTACATGTATGTGCGTACCTTTTTTAGAAAAAAAAAATGCGTATGATGTTACGGGTGACCACTCCTTCCTGCATGGCATACTCCCGATTTAAATACAATACCTGGCTACTGCGTCAGAGAGATATCTCTTTGGCTCAGTGGTTAGGGTATTGGCTTTGCGTCCGGGAGTTCGGAGTTCGAATCCCGCTCCGATCCTTATTTCTGCCATGCATTTATTCATTTGTTTCTTTGTTACGGACTTCGTTCGTAAGATGGGGGCTCGTCCGGGATAGGCCATTGAGCCATTTATCCCATTTGTTGTCCAAAATCGGACTTCCTGCCTAATAAGGCTTTGAGTCATCAATAAATGATGACTTTAAGAGGGGGTGTGTTACGGGTGACCACTCCTTCCTGCATGGCATACTCCCGATTTAAATACAATACCTGGCTACTGCGTCAGAGAGATATCTCTTTGGCTCAGTGGTTAGGGTATTGGCTTTGCGTCCGGGAGTTCGGAGTTCGAATCCCGCTCCGATCCTTATTTCTGCCATGCATTTATTCATTTGTTTCTTTGTTACGGACTTCGTTCGTAAGAATGACAACAGCTTTAACCAATGACAGCACTATGTAGTTGTCTCAAAAGCGCTTAAGACAAGAAACTTCCCAATGGTTATATTAAACTGAAAACAAGGGAGGTTAATGTGATATGAAGGAAAAAGTGAAAATTTATCGGGTTAAATCTGGCAGACCTAAAACTGAACGGAAATTGCTTTTTCTCCTTCATCAATAGAATTGGCACGAAAATCCATAAAAAAAGACCGACTTTATTCTTACAGAATTTTTTCTCACAGAGTTATTATACAACTATTTATGTAGTTCTTTGAGTTATTGATGCCAAGGTCTAGGCGGAAAGTGATCTATCGGAATTTTTACGTGTTCATTAAACCCACTACTCAATAGAGGGCAGCTATACTGTATACCTGTTGAAGACATCTACAGACAGCAGTAATACTTAGATGTGATTCTAATTATTGGATTGTTTTTGAACGCGCAGAAAACTGTGGGGAAAAAGAGAAAATGCTGGTAACCAGCATTTTCTCTTTTTCCCCACAGTGTTTTCAAAGGGTCCGCAATCAGGTTTATTTTAAATCGCGGACTGGATTATAAAGGAATGAACTGATGAATACATTAAACGAGTTATTCTAAGAAAACCGTAGGAACCCAGCTGTAGCGATTTCAACCTTTTCCTGTAAAACTTCTCATCATATTGGATATTATGAATTAAAAGATCAGACAGCATGGTCTGTGTCACCTGATCTGATCTCGACCTGCTGTGTCTGCAAAAGCATAAAGCAATGGTGTAAAACCTTAAGTCTAAACAAGGTTCGACTTCGTTTTCTATTCTTTATATAAAGGATAGATAGCAATTTATATCCTCTTTACACTAAAACCTGTCCCCTGGGCATCCGCATTTAGCAGTCAACATGTATTAAATGATTTATTCTATTTAGACTACACCAACTTTAAAGTGATTCATCACTGAAATAAGCAAGACCATAGCTGCAAACAGTTCAGTAAAAAGAAAAGAGCCGTGAAACACATAGAAAAGAAATTTAACAGTATTTCTTTAATGGGGTTATAAGATACGTACCCTCTTAAGATTTATTTAGATTTTACGTCAGAGTTTCGCAAAGGTATGTGGGAATATCACATTATCAAAAACACACATCCACCTCGGTTAAGTAGATTCAAAAGTTGCCTGGTCATTCATTGTTTTGTTTACGTCTCGCCTTGTTTTAAATTTATTTTCTTTCCTGCCAGCCACTTACACTTGCACTGATAACACAATTACATATTGTCATCTTCAAAATGTTTTCATACTTTGAAATGGTACAACTTAACTTTAGATGCATTGAAACACCTGCATTAAGCAGACCGTAAGCCAACATATCTTGATTTAGATTCTTGTTTAACAGATAAAAATGTATTTGTACTTTAATCCCCACTCCAGTACATGAGGACTCATTTGGTGGCGCACGAAAGCTAATTCCGAGGTGCTATAAATATGGACGGAATTATTATATTTGTCAAAAGTAATTCATCGTTACAGTATCAAGGACATGCGGCAGCATATTAGAGAGAGAGGGCGGCGGTTAAGCAAAAAAAAGAGAGAAATAATTATAATCTCGTAGCCTACGACTTAACTAGCTCTTGTCAACTACTTTATTAGTTGTAAGGTCAGATGGGAGGGGACTTTGAAACTTGTTCACGGCTGTGGTGAATGATGTCGCTCGAGGCCTTCGGCGCGGGGCGACATTATTCTCTAAAGCCGTGAACAAGTTTCCAAGTCCCTTGCTACCTGACCACACAATGAATTTATTGTACTGCTAAGTTTTACCATTCCAACGTTTGTTAAGCGAATTTTACCTGTTCTTTCTTGGTTTAAGAGAAAACGAGTACACTGGCGAAGTAGAATTTCCCTCCTGAGTGGCCCAATTCAATGAAAAAGACGTCATTAGAAACTGACGTCACTGAAACTTTGGTAATACGTGCTAAAACGTGCAGCTTGACATATAATTTTGATGTACACCTTGATCGACGCTGCTTTTTTGGATGTTGAGTTGATAGTGTAGTCATGTATAAGGGGCCCCCGAAAGGAAAACCGCTTTTACGTTGGTTTTGCTAGTGTACATGATGTATATGTATGGAGCATATTATCCAATCAGATTACGAGAAATTTCTTGGTGGTATAATAATCTCGTATTAACCAGCTCATTACTACGACTAAACTCTCATGAAAATCATCGGTAACATTTTGACGAGTGGCGCACTATTACCGACGATGTTCACTGGATGAAATCAATTTCGATCTTTCACACACACAAAACAAATATCCGCCACATATATCACTTAGGTTAGCGAAGCAAACAGATATAGTTAGTACAAATGGCTCGGGTATTTCAATTTTAAGTATAAATATGTATATATTATCTGAAAGTGTCGGTCCAAGACCAGACTGCAGGTTCTGTGCATTCTAATTTCAGCTTACACTTACAAGGCATCGTACATTGCCCCCCTGGCAATGTTTTAGGACGTTAGCTACAGTAATATCTACGAAAGTTCGCCTTTTTGGAAGAAGGCACTATTTATCTAATTAAACAGCCGTTTCCGCTAAATCTTATACATTTCGTAAACGAGTTTTCTTCGAAAGAGATTTTTTTCTCGCCACCCTAGGGGGAAAATTAACGAGCCGAGTACATCTAGATGGTTTTCAAACCATCAAAAATTTATGATAATGTGTTACCCCCATGTCGTGTTTATCGTTATGAAGGAACCAAAATTACCGAAAATAAATAAAATGTCACTCTTTATTTTCTAATTATAATCTTTTATAACATTGAAGTTTACACGTGTCTTCCCGTCCCACTTCGTGCAATTTCATCATAGGATCACTTAACCCTTTACCCCCACAAGGTATTTCTATGGTATCTCTAATTGACCCTAAACAACAGCAAGGATGAATCCTTTTCTTAAATGTATATGACACCTTTTGATAGCATAGAAAACATTGTGGCAAAAGGTGAAATTGCTCGTCACGAGCAATTTCACCTTTTGCCACAATGCATTCCAAAAGCTCCTACAAGCAATGCGTAGAAAAGAGTATCTATGGAGTAAATAGTTAATAGTTATCCTGCATTTACTTTTTCGGAAAAGTTTGTTAATCTTGGAATAAATAACACCCATGTAGCTCTAAGAAAACCAAAAACTTTTTTGTTTTGAATGGGAAATTACATGTCAAGAGAGTTTTTGTAATATATATGTTCTGCGCAAAGTAGGAATCGGGACAATTCCGGAATTGTCCTGCGCAAAGTGAGGATTCTCACTTTGTCGGGCGAAGTAAGAATTCCTACCTGGCACAGTTCAATTCCGGAATTGTCCTTGCGCAAAGTAGGAATCGGGACAAAGTGAGAATCTTTTGTTTTCCTGCGTGAAGTAGGAATAGCAGACAAAGTTTTTTTTTTTCATCATTTTCTTATCGGCATTATTGATGTTTGTCCATTAGTACAGAAGACTATTGGTTGACAGGGTTTAATATTCATGATATTTTGAAGTAAATTCTAACTGAAATACCGTTGAAAGGCACCATAACATGCAAAAGCTGGAATAGCTACGTTAATAATAAAAAAACCATTTGCCTAGCATTGTATTTTTTAATTTTGGTGCCGAGCCCAAAAGCTCAGTCGGTAGCGTACAGGACTTGAAAACAGGGAATTGATGGTTCGATTTCCGGATCGGCCAATTACTTTCCGAGGACTGGTGATGGTCATTGCGACAGGATTCAATCCGTTCCTACCGCTGATCATTGTGTCGACGATAGTTAAATGTATGTGGGAAAGCAGCCTGTGACTTGGAAATAATATTATACGGTGTAATGGTAAAGATACCCCAGTAAAGCATGGATAGGTGCACTGGCTGCCGTGATATAACTGAACTGATGTTATGAAGGGTGTTAAACACCGTATAATTAGTCAATAAATTTTGGCCGTCAGGATATAACAAATAAGATTATTGTATATCGTGAAAGCCTCTGTCCTTTGGATACCAAATAAACGCAGTTCATAGAATAATAGAGTTATCAAAAAATCTGTGTAAAGTATAGGCATCAGTTTTAAGATGTAAGAAACAACGAAAAGACAATCACGATTACCAGAATCTGAAACCCTTGCAACATATCTAGACTATTATCACTTTGCTCTAAGCTTTGAATTCTTACTTTGTCCACGCCTATTCCTACTTTGCGCACCGATTATATCTGACCACAATACGATATATCTCCCTTGCGCAATTCTAGAATTGTCCGGTACAATTCCGGAATCGACGGACAAAGTAGGAATTCCTACTTTGCGCAGGACGATTCCGGAATTGTCCCGATTCTTACACTGCGCAGAACATATATACACACAGAGCAGAAGGATGGATCCAGTCTAAGCATGCACGATCTGTAGTCCGATATTGGTAAAATATATCCGCAAACGTAAGATTAATCTTCATCTCGAAATCCGGCGTATAACATATTCTGCTATGTACATCGTTCTCATATTTTATGTCATAATGGTTTTTTTAGGCTTTATGTGTGCAAACACTCCATCATCTTTTTTTTTCTTTAATTCCTTATTTAATGCAACATTTAAAAGTTTTTTTTTTTCAGCTTCCATAAGACTATTTCTTAAATATGTAATTTGAGCGGGGGAATGGCCTTACCTTATAATTATGTGAGACCCTTTTTCCAATGTACATGTATCATTCTATGTTCTTTAAATTCTTGTGTTTCTATCGCCTATGTGAGCATGTATAAAATACAGCAATAAAATATGTTTAAAAGAACCTTCAGCTACATCAACTGGGAAAAGAAAAACAATCCCTCATTATACTTCAGCGCCCTACGGAGTTGCATTCCAAAGGGTTTATTTATTTCGGTTACAGACCTCATTCAGCTCTACAAATGCTCGGTTGTCATCCCCTACCGCAATGACATAATGGAACAATGTGCAACATTTTCCCTGATCGTATGCGCACGAGTGTTCGAGGGTATGTGTATTGATCTTCGTGTGTTAACAGAATCCAGCCTACAGCATAACTCCAGCCTTCTTATTAGGATTTGAAAAGTACCTCGCAGGAAAAATCATTTTCATTGTACAGTGATTCACGGCTAATAACCTTTTCGCTGTCTTAAAGGTCAAAGTCGAACTACTGACTAGAGATCTGTGGAAAGGCTGTTGCTCAGAATTAACGTAGTCTAATGGCCGGCTTACTTTCTTGGCGTTTGGTGTTCGACCCTGGTGTCCCCCATCTATTTATAGATTTGGGGAAATGTTAATTTTCTTTAGCTTCCTTTTAATTATAAAATGTACACAAGCTTTCGGCGGTACAACAATGGAACATTACTGCAGGCATTCTATCACAGGATCACACTTGAAGAAGGCGGTTGTACCGCCGAAAGCTTGTGTACATTTTATGATTAAAAGTTGCATTTCTCAAGAAGAGGATACATCATGGTTTGTAAATCTTTAGCTTTCAGTGAAAGAGTTAAATCAGATTAGTACAGCTTCTATCTCCATCGATAGGGACTAATTTATAACAATATGGACTTCCCTCATGGGAAAGAAAGCCGATTTAGTTTAGCTTTGTTAATACGAGAGATATAAGAGGTGGTATAAAATTCGGATGAGTTGTAAAGAGGAATAGAATAGATAAGGATGCAAAACGTAATTTGTGTGTGACTCCAAGGAGTCATTGTGCAAATAAAACAGAGTCAGAGGCTATCCCAGATCAGTGCAATGAAAGTGATAGGGCCCTTTGAGGTCGAAACTATATATAACTACAATTGAAACAATGCTTTGCTCGATTGGCAGCGAAGTATCTAAAAGTCTGCTTGTATGCGGGAGACTATTAATATAAACCTTTGCGGTGAACTCAAGAGGGACCTTAGAGGTCGAAACTACGCTTACGCCCTTCAGAACCCAGGATTCGTATTCACCAACTATTCTTAAGAGTATTCTTTTTCTTGTTCCTCAAGATTTTCTAACTGTGAAAGTAACAGAACTTCTGGTTGGCTTAACCAATTGGTTAAGCCGATCAGAATCTATGTTACTTTCACATTGATAATATTCTGAAGAATAAGACCATAATTCTTAAGAATGGTTGGTGAATACAGACCCTAGGGTCTTCTACTGATGAACCAGAGGAAGCAGCAAGGAATAAAAAAACATTGCGGTGACAAAATTGTTCCTGAACGTTCTTCGATCTACACTGTCTGATGAGAAGACTTATCTCCTCCAAAAATGCCTTTCAGAAAGCACTTATTGGGTTTTGGCTATCGGCTTGTAAGTTTCATTTCTTTTATTTAGCAGCCTAGCAGGTTAAGGATTAACGATGAGCGGATTATCCTCGGATACGGCGCCCCCAATTCTTCCGAGACAAATTTTGCGCATGAAAACGTGCGTTTTTGTAATGTCAATGTCCAAATTAACGTCATCATTTCTGATAAACTGTTCCCAATAAGGCATCTTTTTTTTTTTCTAAACCCCTTTAGGCAGCTATGTGCGACTAATGCAATTTAGCGAACATTGTAGATCAAAAAAAGAAAGCACAGAGTGTACCATATGAACATGAATTTGAATCTATAATACGAATGAGACTTGACGTTAAACCTTACCCTGCTAAAATTCTCAAACTTTCAAGCCGGTTAAAAAAATGTTACTTAGAACTCATTTTGGAGAAAACAAATTTCCTCGTAGGACATCGTAGATTCAAGATCAGGCTGCACGTTCTGTGCTGTCTGATCTTGAATCTACAATGTCCGCACAAAGTTAGTGAGTCACGTTCAATAATTTAAGGTTTAAGATTTTCCTGCGAAAATAACTTTGACATTCCAACATGAGTGTTTTTGTCACCTGAGATAAATTCTGATATAAAAATCTTTAGAATAAAAAAAAGTGTGTGAATACGTGCACATATCTTATTAGCAATAACTGTTCTAGAACCTTTCAAATAGAGTAAAGAATGCAGATAAAGAAGCCAATCTAACATTACGGTTACCCTCTGGTCTTTTGTCGTAATGGTCTCTTATTTCTAATTAGTCCAATCGACGTTGTCTGCGCATGTCATTATTCTTCGAAGATTTCGATCAGTCTGCTTTGACGTATCACTATCACCTATATAGGAGAAATTATTACGCCGTGAATGATGAGGAAATGGAGACAATGAATGACCATATGCAATTATCAGTGGAAAAATGTTTCCTGTTTTTTTCGCTCCAAATATCTTGAAATTTCAATTATTTCAAAAGGGAAAAATAGCTTTCAGAAATACTCTTGTTTTACTGCGCATCTTCTAATACAGTTTCTAAATGTAGGCTTCAGGGAACCCAGGATTCGTGTAGGTTATTTCAACGATTATCTACAAGAAATGTCTGGGCTTATATCAACGCCTGTAGGGAATTGCTTTTATTAATGGCCGTTGCATACTAATATGCACTGGCTGAACATAACTGAACGAATCATACCAGGTAGCGTTTTATTGGATAAGCGTTTGTTATTTATGGGAAATTCAACAAAGCGTTTGTCGTTTTGTAAGGTAGTCCTAAATATGTACCCAAAAATGCCCAGATAAGATAGTTGTTTATTCGAAAAATGCCATCTAGCGGAAGAAAATGTTGAATAGTAGTCTGGATCTGTACCCAGAATGCCTAAATCAGATTGATGTGTATTTGAAAAATGACATCCAGCGGAAGTTAATGGTCTATATGATTTTTATTTGTACGATTTTCAATCTTATCGGGATATATTCGCCTGTCGACAATTATCAGTGTTCAATTTGTAAAGCTAATATTGCTTTTTGTTAATCAGCTATCGTAATACTTTTTTGTGTACATTGAAAACTCGTCCTCTTTCGACGGTTAAAAAAATCAAACCACTGAAACGCAGGACTTCTAATCTTATACGTTTGACATTAAAAGTACAGATCCATGACAATACAGCACGTTCTGTGCAACCTGATCTTGATCAATCCCATCCGCGAAAGCCCTTGATTAGGTGTCTGACGCTAAAGGGACAAGTAATTTTCGATGACTAGATCTAGTGAATATCAGATTTAAAAAAAAAACATTACGTGTGTCGTAAGCAAAAGTAGGTCAAGCTGTAAGGTACCAATAGAAGAAAAAGATGATGATGATGAAGCTACACTCTTTTGTGGTCCACACATGTTTACCAACAGAAGTATCTTGAAACTGAATTTAAATGAATCGCTTCATAAAGATAGCAGCGTTACGAGTACGAATACAATGAAAAAAAGAGAAAAATATTTGCATACTGACTTTTCGCAAGCTAAATAGAATGAAGTAAACGTTCAAACCGATCGTTAAGACATGAACAATTCTATTTCAAACTTAGTTTTTGAACAAAAATATCTCCTCATCGGACAGTGTAGATTTAAGATCAGACTGCACGTTTTGTGCAGTCTGATCTTAATCTACATTGTCCGCAAAACGTCTCTGAATATCGCTTAGCAGCCTTAGGGTTGAACGAGATCGGTGATATGTCTTATTGATAAATTATAAAAAAGGAAATGATAAGCTAAATTATGTCTTCTTGATATCGTAATGAAATCAGCCCATGATTGTTGATCTGTTAACATAGGCAAACAATTAGCTATTGCTTAATTGATTGGTTTAATTTGTTACTTATTCCGACAAATTACGAAATTGTGGACGTGACTAAAGATCTCAATGAAAAAAAAAAAAAACTTTAACAAAGGCTATTAGCAATTTTGCCAAACCAATAGATATTTTAATATTTATCCGTAAGTTTGTTAAGCGCTACTCAGCGGCCTTTTGCGGACAATGTAGATGAAGATATGACTGCAGAGAAAGTGCAGTCTGAACTTTGATATATGTTATCTGATAAGGAGATGTTTTTCTCCAAAGATAATCATATTTAGAGTAAAAACGCGGATGCGGACAATTTGAGAAATAATCTTCTTTCTATCGTGGTTTATCGTTCAATAAACCACGGTTTATGAGTTATCAGGCCCAATAAATAATCTACGAGGGTGATAGCCAGAGTAGTTTGTTCATTGCGTCTCATTACTTACAACGTGGTTTATTGAACGATAAACCACGATAGAAAGTTTATTTCGATCTAACATGACCAACACTTAATCAAAGGAAAACGAGCTCATTCTTAGAGAAAAAACACGGATGCAAATTATAATCCATTGAATAACTTACTTTATTCAGAATGGCGTCACTTTGCACAGGATGACGCCACTCTGTAGACGTAGAATTACGTCGATTTTACTATGCTTTCGTTGCACTTTGTTAATAGAGCCGAATTCACGTGGGTCAAACTCGACCAGTGGGCAGTGACGCCCGGGATCTAACTTGTAGCCAAGTTTTGCGCGGATCCGACTTAATACTGCTTTGATTGTAAACTCCAAATTAAAATAGTTCCCCCAAACCGGTGTAAATCTAATTGTTTGATTTGGAAAAGAATCCTGGCTTCACTATGTCATTTTTCATGATTGAATGGTCTGAAATTTGTGTCTGATAGATTTTGGAAATCACACGCAGAAATACCATGCTTTCATAAATTTTGTCACATAAAGCTCTTGTAACATCATAAAATCTTGCCGCAGACGTATGGTTACTTTGGTTACTTGGCTCATCAGTCACTTTTTCCTTGTGGTGTGACTCTCAGTCTTTTCTTAAATGAATTTCCTCCAGGTGCGCAGCCTACCTCTTCATCCAAGGAATTCCAAGGAGTACCAAACACGGTTTGTGAAAGAGAATTTCCTTACATCCGTTTGACTATTAACCATATGCAACTTATAAGAAAAACTAAGATCTATATTTGAAATCGAGAGAAAAATTTTCAGGGTTACACTTGTATTTTTGATAAACAATCTTGTACGTTTCAATTAGGGCTGTCTGTTACATCCTATGTTGCAGACTTTATAATGCAGGTGCGTTAGGGCATAAGGCTAAATAGCGGTCTTGCACCTTTTGTAACAAAATGATGTCTTTCTTTCAATGACGATGCCAAAATAATAGTGGCCTAACTATTGTAGTGAAAAGTGTTGAGATTTTTCTTTGAGTAATGTTGGTAAAACATTGCCTTATCATCCAAACTCTCTGATTAGCTTTCGTTATTACTTCTAGTATGTGTTCTGTGGTAACAAATCATTTGTGATAAGTAAATCCAAATCTTTTTGCTCCAATACAGTTTCTAAACCGATGCCATTGAGAATATATATGAACTCTATAGCCGCTCGAACTTCTAGAACAACACACTTTGAAGCGTTAAAGTTTAACAAGCATAACTACGACCAGGCTGATAAGGTAATTAAGTCTTCTTGTAATAATTGGCAGTCTGTTTGGGATATTAATCATCTGTCTGTAACGTTTTGTGTCATATGCAACAAACTTTGCTTTAGAAGCCACAGCAGAAGGGAGATCATTGACAAATATTACAAATAATATAGGCCCCAAAATGGTGCCCTGGGGAATTCCACTTACAATTTCTGTCCAATCTGACATGCCATTCCTGAGAACTACTCGTTGTCTTCTGTCGTTTAAAAAGGCCTTGATCCAGATTCTAATGTGACCATTAATACCATAATGTAACAACTTACATTATAGGCGTTCGTGAGCTACAGAGTCAAAAGCTTTTGAGAAATCCAATTATATAACATCAGTTTATTTCTTTTCATCAAATGATGACGTCCAGTCATTTAGTGATTCCAACAACCGTGTAACACAGGAGCATTTTCTTCGGAAACCATGTTGATCACAAGAAACAGTATCATGTTTGAGTAAATGATTCGAAATTTGATCAAGTAATATTCGTTCCTAAATGTTCACCATTTGGGATGTCAATGTCACAGAGCGATAATTGTTGCAGAGTTTCCGGTGAACCTTTTTTATGCAATAGATTAGTGTTACCATCTCTCCAACACCAGTATAAACCGACTTGTTGAATATATGACTTAAGCGAACCGATGCCGAAGAAATCGTCTTTAAAACGTTCACTTGCACATTGTATGGACTATTGCCTTTATGGAATTTCAACATCTTAATCTTCTTTAAAACCATACAGGGAGGTATATGAGTAAATTTAATGTTTTCTGGGACGAGAGGGTTGTTTACAGGTATACCACTTGTAATGGGATCCTCTTGAGTCTCTAAAGACGCAAAAATGAAAGGTACGAAAATTCATAATGGCTATATTACATCATAAGCAGGCAGTTGTAGGTTGAATATTTATTGGGAAAAAAATAAATCTCTAGTACAGCGACGCAGGCGAAGACAGAGATATGAAAAAATCTCGACTTTTTCTTTGAAAACAGCTGAGCTATAAAGATCCGTCAGAGTTAATGGCGTCAAAACTAATCCTGGAAGACTTGGCATATCACAAACCAATACAAAACTGTAGAATAAAATAGCAGATATGTTTTAACAGTGTAAAAGTAAGGCTATTTATCAGATAAACATATGGAATAAATCTTTCCTCTCCCCAGTCATTATTGGTTTCCCTACTGTTCTAAAACACCAAATAGTGATCTTTTTTTGCTCTGGTAGTTTGTCTGTTTGTTGTTTGTTTGCTATTAGACGCCCTATTGTTGTACAAAACGGATTGATGATCTTTGTTTTGTTTGCTTGGCGTTTTATTTCGTTTTGATGTTAACGTGTTATATCGCATGGACAATACTGCTCCCCATTACTTTTCTAGAGTTTGTTTTTTTATTTTACTAGTATTTTTTTTTATTCCATTCGATCTAAGCCACTGGCTACTTACCTCTACTTACCTAGGAGGTCGTCAAAGAATGAATCTCGTCATCATCAGTCCTCGGGAAAAATGGCTTATCTGATAAAAAGCATCCTCTTTTTCTCACCGTCCGCCAAAGGTCCTCGAGACGCGCTCAGCAGTCTGAGGTTGGTATCTATCCATGTGTACTATTTTATAAACCAAAACGAAGATAAATAGCCGAAGAAAACAATAATTTTCATTTTAAGTTTGGATTACGTCATGAAATACTTCCGAGTGGTTGGGGGCCGTGCCCGACAGGTAGCATCTTTGCGAGCCAAGTTTACGATCACTACGTGGATCTTACCTTGGCTGATTGAGCCCGATTTCGAGATTCCTGCGATGCGCCTTCTATTGGATGTTCGTTATTACCCCCCTTTACATCATATTTCTAAAAGCAAATGGAATATCGTTTTACAAACCGCTTACGAATACACATGAAGCGATAAGCAGACATTCACGTGGGTTTCCATGTTTACCTTCTATTTGAAAGGTAGAGACCTTGTTCTATTTTTATCAAAGATGAAATGCTACGAGTGATTTCATTCGTTGCAGCTATAGCTGGCTGCATCCAATGAAAAAGCGTATCGGGTGAATATAAAAATCAAGTTCGATCCGCCAAGGGTAGATTTACGTAGTGAATCGTCAGTCTTGGCTTGCGAAGATGGACAGGTAGTGGAGTTGAGCACTTGTCGTACAGGTAAAGTTATGGAAGGCGAACACGGAGCCTTGTCGATGTCATGAATCACATATTTTCATTCCGTTAAAACGAAATTGTAATCCTGTGAAACGAAGGGGTTCATCATTACTAAACCTTACTTCGAGAAAAGGAAATGATCATTCTTTTTGATCGAATATTTCAACATACCAATCAATTCGTTTTATCGTAACGCTATGCCAAGAAAACGAAATAAGCATGTTCTGTTAAGTATATTGGAAAAATTCTCCTTTACGAAAAAATAAGCATAACGATCATATATTCTTACCGAGAATATATTCTTAAAAGTATAACATGATAAATTTTTCGTAAGCGATAAATTTTTTCGTAGGCCAGAATTTTTTCGTAAGCGATAATTTCTTTCGTAAGCGAGATTTTTTTCGAAAGCGAGGAATTTTTTCGTAAGTGACAAATTTCTTCGTAAGCAAGAGTTTTTTCGTGAAAAAGAGCTGACTGAAGTTTTGGCCAAGATACCCCAATCTCTAAACTACTAACAGCCGTTATTTTGATTTTCAAAATGAAATAAACGTTTACTCAATAAAACTACCTGGTGAGATTCTTTCAGCCATGATCGGCTAGCATGTAACCTATGCACCGGCAATTTATTAAAATAGCCCCTACATGCTTGGGTAATAGGCTGATAGCTTTGGTATCTAGTCCTACTATTCCCAGGTGTAGGGGGATGGTTGATGCGTCATAGCAGACAGGTCGAACCTTCGAAGAATATAACATGCGCAAACAACGAGTTTTATTACACAAGTATCTCTGAATAATGAATCATAATTTCGTACATTAAAACGAATAACTAATTCCCTTGTTGGAGCAACTATCACGATAGAACTATTTCGTTCACTCAAAGTATTATTGCGTTAAAATAGATCAAAATTTCATTTTATTCAGTCAGTTTATAGTTAAAATGGATTTCAAAATGTGCACGTACAGGGATCCGTAGAGACAGACGGAATACACTATCGGTATTTTACAGCGTTTTTCAATGCATTAAACAGGGAGAGTTCAGACAGATTTAATCTTTATCCTGTTTAACAACAAAAATGAAATTTTCAGTTTGCCTGTAATAACCTTAATAGTGCCTGTCCAAAAAATCCCCTTCTCGGATAGTATAAATCAAAGATCAGACTGCAAGTTCTGTGCAGTCTGATCTTTGATTTATACTATCCGTAAAAAGATTCGTTAGTCGCGCCTAGCAGCTGTAAGGTAAATCAGACGTGGTGTCGGTTTTATAACACATCGATGCCATGGGCGGATCCAGACGGGGGGAACCTGCAAAACTATTATTAGTCGCACTCTCGCAGAAGAAGTCAGCGCTTTTCTCGCCTAATGCAGGGCTTATATTAGATTTGAAGGTGTCTGGAAATGAAGGAATTTTGTACACAGATATTCTGAATTCTGTGACTTTGACCTATTTTCTGCTGAACGACTTTCTTGAACTTTAAAGGGTTGATCTCTTGGTATCAATTTTGCAAAGTTGAGCTGATGATGATGATCATCATCATGATGATCATGATTATGATGGATTTTCTTCTCAGTGTCAATATACAACTTTAATTAATAGTTATAATCATCATTTTTGGACGTTGGACCTTGAATGAGTGAGTGGATGAGTGAGTTTGCGAGTGAGTGTGTGAGGGAGTGGATGTGTGAGTGAGTGGATGAGTGAGTGTGAATGAGTGAGTGAGTGAAAAAGTAAGTGTGTGAGTGAGTGAACAAGTGGGCGGATGAGTTACCGCGTAAGTAATAAGATGAATGATTGATTATTCGGTGGGTTGGTTCATCCTTTGATTGATCAGACAGTACAATCTTTTGCCGTCCGATCACTATATGAAAAGTATGATAAAACAACTCGGTGTGCACCGGACACAGTTGGCTTTGAAGGGCAGGAATTATTCTGGAATCAATAGAAATGCCAGTTACCTGTAATTTTCAATTTCCGACTATGATTTCAGGCGTCTTTTTCCTCAAGTTCGCCAGTTCATAGGGATTACTTGATAAAAGGTTAAACAGCTACACTGATATATAGAACGCTACACCCTTTGCGGACAGTATAGTTCAAGATCGGACTGCACAGAACGTGCAGTCTGATCTTGGATCTACACCGTCTGATCAGATCATTTTTTCTCTAAAAGATGAGATATAGAGGATAATCAACTGGTTATTTCTGATATGAAAAATATCTTCACAACTATGCGTTGTTAGGCGTTGAAAACACGAGTGCGCAGCACGAGTTTTTTTTAACGCCTTACAACGCATCCGAGTGAGATAGTTTTCATATAAAAAATAACCAGTTGATTATTCTATTTATTATACACCTTATTAACATTAGTATTTTTCATTTTTCGTTTGAAAGTCGGAATCATTACTTTGGATAGAGAAGAAATCAGGGACATAGTGCAAATGAATACATGTACATAATTTACAAGAACAGAACTGAGAAAAGTAGTTGGATTGTCTGGTTGAAAATATAGAACTTACAATTAACACTATAAGTGCTTAATGAAAAAAGTAGTTCCTGAATTACGGCAGGAAGTGAAAGTGAAGGCTGATATCGTCACTAGTGATGATATCAAAATTTATTACACTGGGAAATTTCAGGATTTCACTGCTAGGTATATAATACGAGATGAGATATTATTACTCTGGTGTTTATTATCGGCTTAAAAGTCTCGTGTAACCCTTTACCACACAATCCCAATTTTAAACACCCCTGGGTAAGAAGCCTTTTGAACACATTGTGGGAAAAGGAGAAAATGCTGGTTACCAGCATTTTCTCCTTTTCACACAAAGTTTTTCCACTGTCGATAAGAAATTTCTCATTTGAGCCACACTGAAATTGTCGTCTGCAAATGCTTTCAATATGGAAAAAGCAAAGGTTTTTTGTCGTCTGGGAAAGAATTAAGGTATTTAGCAAAATAAGGGTTATTGAAAAAAAAATGCTTAGATTTTTTTAAGTTACCGTTTGCAGATGAAATTTTACTCCATGGGATTTTACCGATCAAGGATCAAACTGCAAATTCTCTGCAGTCTGATCTCATTCGACAGCATACCTTAACCCTTATCCAGCAAAATGAAAGAATTAAGACTTCCAAGCTGGTACGTAATGATACAAAATTATTGCTGTTTGAAAGGTATTGTCGGAGAAAATATATCTCCTTACCCGACAGTGTAGACCCAAGTGTCTTATCTTGGATATGATTCTAGGACAATTGTCCCCCCCCCGGACAATTGCTGCCCCCCGGACAATTGCCCCCCCCCGGACAAAGAATTGTCCTGGGGGGCAATAGTCCGGGGAGGGATTGTCCTGGGGGGGGGGGCAATGGTCCGGGGAGAATTGTCCTCAGGTGGCAATAGTCCGGGGGGGGGGGCAATTGTCCGGGGGGGCAATTGTCCTGATACGCTTGGATATACCCCGTCTGAAAAGGCCCATGTTTTGAAAATAAGGGGCTTTTCAGACGAGGTATACCCAAGATGGAATGTATGGGGCTTAACCCATTACCACACAATCCCTACTTTTGACGCCCCTGAGAAAGAAGCCTTTTGAAAACACTGGGAAAAGGAGAAAATGCTGGGAACAAATTTCTATTCTTAAGTCACCTTTATTTTGTTGTCTGCAAATGCTTTCAATTTGGACCAGTCTAAAATTTTCTCTCGTGTGGTAATGAGTTGACGAGTTGACAGGCAAGGTCGTAACACGTATGTGCTACCAAAATGCTATTTATGAAAAGAGAGAGAGGAAAGAAATCCTCAAAAGTACAAGGAATCTGGAACGGATCTAGCATTTAACTATGGAAATCTTATGGAAATCTAACTACGAAATTGCATCAAAATTACCACCGTTGGGAAAAAAAAATACTCGTGAAAAAAATAAAACTCGCGTCTGTACCAACAGACGTATTGCTTCCACTTTTTTCACGAATATTTATGCATAATTATTTATGTTGTTCAACAATCTAATAGACGACGAGATTATGAACTTGTCGAAATTGAAAGCATTATCAGACAACAAATTGTGGCTTCAGCGATAGGATTTTTCCGTGAAAACGATAGAAAACAGTGTTTAAAACAAAGAAAATGCTGGTTACCGGCACTTTCTCCTTTTAAAACACTTTTCCCGAAACCTGTGGTGGTTGCAACGCGAGATTGTATGGTAAGAAGCGATAGCATAAGCTTTTATTATTATACTGCAAAGAAATTTCTTGTGATCTAACTGGATAATATGCCCTGAACATATATACCATGTATACTTGCCAAACCAACGTAAAAGCAGTTTCTCTTTCGGAAGCCCTGTAAACATGACTACACTTTCAACACAAAATCCAAATGGCGGTGTCGATCAAGATTAACATCAAGACTAATGCGCCACGCTACACCTTTTAGCAAGTATTACCAAGGTTTTAGTGACGTCACTTCCCAGTGACCTCAGTTTTCAATGAATTGGGGTACTCAGAAGGAAATTCTACTTCGTCAGGGTACTCATTTTTTTTTAACAAAAAAAGACAGAGGTAATTCGCTTAACCAACATTAGAATGGTAAAAGTTTGCAGTAAAATAAATTAGTTATCAGGTAACAGGGGGGCTTGAAAACTTTTTCACGTCTGTGGTGAATCACGTCGCCACCTCGCATTCGGCTTGTGAAAAGCCGTGAAAAAGTTTCCAAGTCCCCAGCTACCTCACCGTACAACTAATAGGGTACTGGTAACAAATCAGAACAAATCACACAAACGACTGACACACTTAAAAATGTACTTTTTTATCTACACATACTTTAAAGATATCATATGGAAAATAATACAATTTGGTTTGATGAAGAGATCCCCGATTTTCCATAACTGCGAACTCAAAACATTATACCGTAAAACAGACATGCATATCATAGAACGATGTAATTGCAGAGGCGTAACATAAAACAGCAGTCTCATTTGAATTTATTTCGCAAACAGCACCGTCGTTAACAAATATTTTAAAGGGCGATTTATATGTAACATGTCGAACGGTTATTTTAGGAACGCCGGGATGCTTTCCTCAAACAGATTATTTTTGAAAAAGTAAGAGTAAATGCATCTGGTATCATGAAAGAGTGGCATTATATCTTATTCTAACATGACACGCGAATTCAGCTCTATAAACACAGTGCAAGGAAAGCGTAGTAAAATCAGCAACAATCCACACAGAGTGACGTAATTCTTTATCGAGTGACGTCATTCACTGAGTGGGTTATTCAATTGAACGTAATCTTTATCCGCGTTTTTACTCTACTTTTGAAATTGTTTTCCAGTTATTAAGAATTGATCATGTTAGAATCGAAATAATCTTTCTACCGTGGTATATTTAAGAAATAATCTTCTTTCTATCGTGGTATATCGTTCAATAAACCACAGTTGTGAGTTATGAGGCACAATAAATAATCCACGAGGGCGATAGCCCGAGTGGGTTATTCATTGCGCCTCATAACTCACAACGTGGTTTATTGAACGATATACCACGATAGAAAGAAGATTATTTCGATTCTAACATGGCAAATTCTTAATGAAAGGAAAACAAGTTCAAACTAAGAGTAAACACGCGGATGAAGATTATGTTCCATTGAATAACTCACTCATTGAATGACGTCACTCGATATAGGATGACGTCACTCTACATGGATTGTCGCATATTTTACCACGTTTTCCTTGCACTGTGTTTATATAGCAAAACTCGCGTGTCATGTTAGAATGTTCATTAAACCACGTTGTGAGTTATGAGGCGCAATGAATAAACCACTCGGGTATCGCCCTCGTGGATTATTTATTGTGCCTCATCACTAACAACTGTGGTTTATTGAACGATATGTATACCACGATAGGAAGAAGATTATTTCTTAAATATACTGCGAACGTCATTCGGCAAACCTCGAAATCTTTCGGCTTCATTACGTAGTATGTTATTTATACATGCTTTATAATCAAATGGTATTTCATGGCTGTCTTCCTGAAAATAGCGTATCTAGGCGTCCTGCATGCGCGTTCAGGTGTTAGGAATTTAGGAAAGTGGCTTGGGGAGGGTGTAATGGCGTCAGTTTTGGATGTTTTTCGAGTGGTTTAGGGTGCTTGCCCTAGCTTTTCATCCGCAATGTAGTCTAGACTTTATAAACCAGGACATGTTAAAACCGAGAAACGAGTCCCATTTCGACTATAGAGCTAATTCTATGACATTTAATTCAGAATTTCATTATTTGTGTCATTACCATAGAGTTTTGCAAAATGCATTTTTTCCTTGTATTAAAAGACTGAGGTGCCAATTCATTGATATATCACAACCTATTTTCCTTGAAACAGAGAAATAAATCGTTATCACAAGGCTCCAACTGACGGTTGACATACGAGGACCACCAGGTTCTGAGTATGGAAATTACCCAGCAAGCAAAATTCTTACCAGCCTATTTACATTCATAGACAAAAACCTAATGTTCGGGATTAAAAAGGTCTCTTTGCCTAAAAAAATAGAGTATCAGACATTCTAGATCCGAGATAAAATTTCAGTGTGTACAATTCTGTCTTGATCTACAACGTCCACAAAAGTGCAGTGATTCGCCAGTAATAGCTTAGATTGGATCTTCAACAGGCGAAAAAAGGCGATATTTAGGAAATTTTATGGACTCTGTGGCTATAGACAGAACTTGTAATAAATAAATCAAACCAACAAGAATGATGTGCAAGATAATGCAGAATAGCAGGTACGCATATTAAAAAGCCATTGTATAACTTTGGTGTGAAATCTAACAGATGCCTTCAATTATATATCTCTTAAACTTCAAAATGAATAGAACATAACCCTCAAGCTGCAGAATAAAACGAACTAAATGTTTCCAGTCAATAATGACAACCCATTATTACGGGAGACCACTCCCTCATGCATGGCATCATCCCGGTTAAAATACGATACCTAACTACTGTATTACGGGTTATTCTTATATAAATACATACTCTATACGGAACTGACTTTTCTTAAAATTTCCAGTCATAGCATTAATAATTCTAAATAATAAAAAAAGACATAGAGGATATTTGTATTTTTCGGTGAAAGATCGAAATTTATTTCATCGAGTGGACACCATCGGTAATATTTTCACGAGTGGCGCAGCCACGAGTGGAAATATTACCGATGGTGTTCACGAGATGAAATAAATTTCGATCTTTCACCGAAAAATACAAATATTCTATTTATTTCATGCTTTTTACCCTTTCTGGGTGGAGCTTTATCAAAACTCAGTACAGTTCTTTTCCCTTATTGCCCGTGGCGTACCCCTCCCGCATAGCAACGTTACGTCAAGCGCGAGAAATGTAAGGTATATGACGTCATATTTCCCATCTGGTTGTTAGGCACGCGCAATTTACCTAGGCAACAAGAACGTGAAAATCGGTATTTTCACTGGTGGTACCAGTGTAAGATCGAAAAATATTTTCACTGATATTTCTCGATATTCTACTGGAAAGCATGAAATAAATAGAGGATATTTGTTTTTTTCGGTGAAAGATCGAAATTTATTTCATCGAGTGGACACCATCGGTAATATTTTCACAAGTGGCGCAGCCACGAGTGAAAATATTACCGATGGTGTTCACGAGATGAAATAAATTTCGATCTTTCACCGAAAAAAACAAATATTCTATTTATTTCATGTTTTTTACCCTTTCTTGGAGGAGCTTTATCAAAATTCAGTACAGTTCTTTTCCCTTGTTCCCCGTGGCGTACCCCTCCCGCATAGCAAAGTTACGTCAAGCGCGAGAAATGTAAGGTATATGACGTCATATTTCCCATCTGGTTGTTAGGCACGCACAATTTACCTAGGCAACAAGAACGTGAAAATCGGTATTTTCACTGGTGGTACCAGTGTAAGATCGAAAAATATTTTCACTGCTATTTCTCGATATCCTACCGGAAAGCATGAAATAAACACCTATCCTTGTGTGGTAAAGGGCTCAAGCTATGTTTTAAATGACGTTGAAATTGTTTAAAAAAGGGGGGGATAATAAATTTTCCTTGGAGAAAAATATTTGCATTTTTAAAACTCGGCTTAAATTGGATTGAGAGCGTCTTTCTTAAAAAGTAAGAAACTACCAGGAAAAGTATTTCAAGGAAATTCATTTACTTTTGCACACACAAAAATGTATGCATGGTAAATGTACAAATATGCATGTTGTACCATTGAGTTAAAAAAGGAAATAGTTTGACTGTAATAACGGCCATTATTTCATGCTTTCCGGTAGGATATCGAGAAATAGCAGAGAATATATTTTTCGATCTTACACTGGTGCGACCAGTGAAAATACCGATTTTCACGTTCTTGTTGCCTAGGTAAATTGCGCGAGCCTCACAACCAGATGGGAAATATGACGTCATATACCTTACATTTCTCGCGCTTGACATAATATTGCTATGCGGGAGGGGTGCGCCACGGGAAATAACGGAAAAGAACTGTACTGGATTTAGATAAAACTCCTCCCAGAACGGGATAAAAGCATGAAATAAATAGAAAATTTGTTTTTTTCAGTGAAAGATCGAAATTTATTTCATCTCGTGAACACCATCGGTAATATTTTCACTCATGTCTTCACCACTCGTGAAAATATTACCGATGGTGTTCACTTGATGAAATAAATTTCGATCTTTCACCGAAAAAAAAATCCTCTATATGTAACCTGAATATGTACTTTCTAATCGACAAGTTTTTCTTAAAATTTCCACAGTTAACCCTTTACCTCATAATACAATACTATGGTATCTCTAATTGACCCTAAATAACAGCAAGGATGAAGCTGTTTCTTATGCTTATATGACATCTTTTGATAGTATAGAAAAAATTATGGTAATAGACGAAATTGCTCGTCACGAGCAATTTCACCTTTTGTCACAATGTTTTCCAAAGTCTCCTACAAGCAATGCGTAGAAATGAGTATCTATGGAGTAAAGGGTTAAAATATATATAATTGTAAACAAACCACTTGCACCTATCCGTGCTCATTTCGTCGGAAATCAAGGTTGAAGGTCACTGTGGAATTTATTTTTTTCAACGAAAAACAGATAAAGCTCGGCAGACATAGAGGGAAAAGGAAATAATGCACAGTATAAATGATTTCTTTTTTTTCTAACAATTATTTCCTAAGTGGAAACAGCAATACTTACACATCGTTAAATTTCCTGCCATTGTATCCTTGTTTGAAGTGCAACGCAGCGTCTGGAGCATTTTAAGCTCACTTGAGCACGAAGTACTCAGGGTCTGGCGTCTGTCATCCGTCGTCAACCTTTTTACCTTGTGTACGCTCTAGATGCCACATTTTCAGTCCAATACTCATGAAACTTAGTCAGAATGTTTGAGTTAATGAAATCCCGTAAGCTTTTTTAAATGGGTCATGTCAGATAAAAAAAGAAACCTCTTTTTGGAGACTCAAAGCTTGTTCAATATCTCGTATGATACCCTGCGTTTCTTTTTCGTCCTAGTAAGTAATCGTTCTTTGTATGTGCATCCAAAAGTTGTAACTGATGGCTGCAAGATTTCGACGGATAGAAAATGCATTTCAGTTTTATTTTTTGTTTTTAGGCCTGCGAAGCAATTTTGTTTGTCCTTTCGTGTTTTAACACATTACCACATAATCCCTACTTTTGACGACCTTGAGAAAGAAGCCTTTAGAAAACATTGTGGGAAAAGGAGAAAATGTTGGTAACCAGCATTTTCTCCTTTTCCCACAAGTGTTACTAGCATTTTCTCCTTTTCCCACAATCTTTCCTAACCTTCACAGAACAAATTTCAAATTTTCAGTCACTGTTTTTTTTTTGTCGTCTGCAAATGCTTTCGGTTTGGACAAGCCCAAAATATTGATTGTCGTTTGTAAAAGAGTTAAATGAGGACAAACTCCAAGCGTTTTTCGATCCTGACATTATTTAAATTGTAATTTATCTTTAAAGTTGCTAATGCACGGGGTCGTTGGGTAAAGATGATGATTTCAAACGCCAAATACTTCCCAATGCCATGGAAACACAGGATTGTATTGTAAAGTGTTAAGCTAGTTTGTGACGTAATTTA
The DNA here is from genome assembly GCA_943736015.1 of Tridacna crocea. NCBI lineage: Eukaryota > Metazoa > Mollusca > Bivalvia > Cardiida > Cardiidae > Tridacna > Tridacna crocea. Next base: position 31,760,544 of record OX031073.1, read on the forward strand.
GATTTTAAAGATTTTAAAAAATGGATTAAATTTTAAGTGTTGTAACTTCAAAAGCTCTGATAACAGTTCGATATCTACTTTGATCTGTATTTTGTAAACATTTACCATTCTGTTTTACGAGCAAACACTTTGCTGTTTAAACAAATTCTTGGCTTGTACATATTGAAATTATTTCGGATTGAATTAGTTTTGAATGCTAGAAAATGTTGCCGGACATGAAGAAAATACAATTGACTAGCTTTTTTCCCATCTCAACGTTTTAAAAACCTTTTATTGTAGCGTCATTAAAACGTTGCTTTGCATTGTTGAACTGAGACAGGTTAATATACATGTATTTCGGCAACCTCTTCGTCCGATTCCGTAAAAATTCGTGTCCAACAGCATAACCTCCCGTGTTTTACTGTAATACTCCGATTACAAAATTTTCTTACCTTACATGTGTACGCTTGATATCCTATGTGACTTCAAGCATGACGTCATTATATACTTTTTTCAAGGAAGTGAATTTAGTGTCACGGAGACAGGTTAGATATAAGCACTTCAATCCTACCTAGCTTAATGCTTGAAATCCCGTAACACTTCTAGTGCAGTATGGAATAAAATTTCTTGATATTTTGATAAATACAGTTTTATAAAGGTGTAATACTTTTGCACAATTTAAACCGACCAGAAATTCCTTGGATGCCTATCTTGAAATTATTTTTTGATACTTAGGTTAGTTTCAAGAAAAGGAAGGTGATTATTATCTCCCTTTGTACTGAGAATGTATTGGTTTTTTATTTATAAATTATAAGTCTAAGAAGGAAAAAATAAAAAAGTGGCTCGATTAAAATAGTAAAATAATACTCATTTTTAATCGTAGCACTACCTTTAAGCTAGCTTTTAAAGCGACGCGTTTGCTGTAGTTCTCTCCTTGTTGAGTAGCGTGGTTAGCCTATAGATCTAGTGCCTGGAGGGGTAAACAGACAGTTGCGCGTTACATTAGTACTATTCATGGAAATTACCACTTGTGTATAGATACTTCTTTTTACATATTCTTACCAGCTTATGTCAGGTTCCATTTATCAGCTTTTACTAGAATCAGATATTGATATTTTACAATAAATCATAGAAAGCTTCTGTAGATCATGCTATTTAACCCATTACCACACAATCCCTACTCTTGACGCCCCTGAGAAAGAAGCCTTTTGAAAACACTGTGGGAAAAGGAGAAAATGCTGGTAACCAGCATTTTTTCCTTTTCCCACGGTTTTTTCTACCCTTCCCAGAACAAATTTCAATTTTTCAGTCACCTTTATTTTGTCGTCTGCAAATGCTTTCAATTTGGACCAGTCCAAAATTTTCTCGTGTGGTAATGGGTTAAAGCGTATTCTATAACGAGTAGTCACTCATCATCAAAGTATGCTTTTATATGAGCCATGTAGTGCGAAAAGGAGGCTCGAAGCATCTGCAAAAAGTATCTATCAAGGCCAGCCTACGCAGGCTGACCTAGGCCGAAACGTTTTGCTATGGATATTTTTCTACGTGTCAAAGGACCAGTTTAACTCATGATTTCGTCGGTTTTTAGACAAAATGGACTTAAGGTAATGGGCCCGTTATAGAAAGCTATATCCACTACAATATTATCTCACAAAATTTACTATGATTAAAAATGAGTATCATGGTACTACTTCAACCGAGCCAGTTTTTGCTTTTTTTCCTTCTTAGAATTATTATTTATAAATAAAGAAAAATCACTATAATCTCATTACAAAGGGAGATAAATATTACCTCCCTTTTCTGGACACTAACAAAAGTATAAAAAAATCATGATAGACATCAATGGAATTTCTGGTCGGTTAAAAAATTGAAAAAGCATTCTGTGTATATTTGTATTAATCAACTTAATTTCATGCTTTCCGGTAGGATACCGAGAAATAGCAGTGAAAATATTTATCGATCTTACACTGGTACCACCAGTGAAAATACCGATTTTCACGTTCTTGTTGCCTAGGTAAATTGCGCTTGCCTAACAACCAGATGAGAAATATGACGTCATATACCTTACATTTCTCGCGCTTGACGTAACGTTGCTATGCGGGAGGGGTACGCCACGGGCAATAAGGGAAAAGAACTGTACTGAATTTTGATAAAGCTCCTTCCAGAAAGGGTAAAAAGCGTGAAATAAATAGGATATGTTTTTTTTTTTTTGGTGAAATATCGAAATTTATTTCATCGAGTGGACACCATCGGTAATATTTTCACTCGTGGCTGCGCCACTCGTGAAAATATTACCGATGGTGTCCATTCGATGAAATAAATTTCGATCTTTCACCGAAAAAAGCAAATTTCCTCTATATCAAGAAATTTTATTTCATGTTGTACTAGAATTGTAACGGGTCTGCTACCTAAATGGATCCATGATAAAGTGAGTACTGCTTCGGTCTCTTGAACAAAGAAGCATTGAATCTCCTTTTGCTAGAGTATACTAGTAGTTCATATCTAGGCAGACTGATTTTTCTCCTACTCTGATGTGGGAATCCATAATTATATGCCCCGCCTAGATTATCCATTGCGTAGCACTCTGACAAATTAAAATCTTGTTTGAGAAAAGTCGTTTTATTACAAGTTACTGCTTAGAAGAAATGTTAAACGTTGTTTATGCATGCCGCAAGAAACTTGTAAAACGTTCGTTTATCGTAAACTAGCGAAAACCAAAAATGTTGGCTTCACTTGTGAGTGAATACTTAACAAAAGTACATGACTCTTGTCAATATATAGGCTAATAAGAAAGAATTTACTCATGTGAAATCTATTGGCATTTGAACATAATTGATTGTTTATGGTTGATTGTAAGGTGTTTAACACCGTTTTCAACACGCTGTGTGCATATGTTGCAACCAACAAAGAGCAAACGAGAAAAAAGACAAACACGGTTAAGGAAGACAAACAGACTGAGACTTGTTGCACTTCATTACAATGCTCAGGTCGCAGTTGATAAACGTGAGCCAAACTGTGACAAAAGGGGGCTTGATTTATTCCATGCTTTCCAGTAAGGTTATCGGGAAATATCGGTGAAATATTTTTCGGTATCCATGGTTACGACCAGTGTAAATACCTATTTTTATATTCTAGTTATCTAGGTAATGGCGTGACTCACAACCGGATGGAAATGTGACGTCATTTACCTTACATTTCTCGCGCTTGACGTAATATTGTAATGCATTGCTATGCGGAGAGGGTGCGCCACGGGGAATAATTGAAAAAAAAAAAAACTACTGGATTTTGATAAAGTTCCACTCAGGATGGTTTAAAAGCATTGCTGGTTTGTTTTCGGTTATAGATCGAAATTTCTCCTCCTCATGCTCTTCTTTTTCCTTATTCTTTTTGTTCTGCTACCTGGCCGGGTTGCTCAGTGGTTTGAGTATCTGACCCGTAAACAAGTGTTGAGATACCAAGCCGAGAAAAACTTTCTTTCCTTTGATTTTTTTTTTCTTAAATCTGATGCATTGAAAAAAAAAGTAGTCAGTGGGCAAGAAAAAAGTTCCCCTCCTCCTTTTTGCTCTTCTTCTTTCAGAGTACGTTCTAATTTTTTTTTTCATTAAATAATTCATATTTTATCGTTGATATTTCCAAATTTTTCAGACTTTTTCTGCAGGATTAAGTGTATAGTAAAGTGCTTTTTCATTTAATTAATTCATGTTTGTTATCGATATTTTCTAAAAGCAAATATTTCTGAAGGAAATGAGACGACAGGAGTAGCTTTGATAAGCAGGCTGTCGCCAAAATACGACTGGAATTGTATCAAATGAAATTCGGTCACTTGATTCAAATTTGATTGAAATAGATAATTTTCTCGTATAATATGAAAAGCCACTCGCAAGCTTCCCTTTGATCTTTAAAAAAAAAAAAAGTACGAATGTAATCGACAACAAAAGCTGAGATGATTTACAAAAGCATTTCTATTTAATCAACTCTTCCAGTGCCAAATATGTAACTCCATCCCTTTCACAGGCTGAAAATGCCATTCAACGACGCTGACAGATTTCTACCTGATAGACTTGACTAAACAAGTAGACGGAATAGATCCGAGATCAGAGTACTTTCTGTGCAGTCTAATCTCAATCTACACCGTCCGCAAAGACCCATTACTTCGCCCACTGATCTGAAAGGATTAATAATACGAATCGAATAACTAAATCCAATAACTGACATGATATCATTCCGCGAAAAATTAGTCACTTTGCGTATGATTACCATTCGGGAAATCCGTTAAATATAGCACAAACACAAAAAGGGCGTGAAATGCCCGAAAAAGTTATTGTATTCTGTTAGTAACATGTTAATTGACCAGCCTCCTTGGCTCAAGTTCGTCCGCAATCATCGTCAAAGTTTCAGTTTCATGACCTGCTGTGTTAGGTTTCCCGACTATTATATCGTTTTGACCAGTGCAACGGTCATTTATATATAGACAAAAGGTGTAAATGTCGCCTTACGACATAGTTTTCGGTATTTAGCAGTGCACCTGTTTACTTTCGCCCAACTTATATCGTTGTCTGCGCATGTCATATTCTTCGTATGTTAGACCTGTCTGCCATGACGCATCACTGTTCTGCTCTGCACAGGATAAATATTAAAGTAACGATAAGGTCAAAAAGCAAACAAAGCGGATATCTAAATGCATTTGAATTCATACCATTTAACTGTTTGGAAGTTATTGTGAAGATAGCAATCTGACACTGTACGGTTGGTCCAAGTGTTAGTTGCTAACAGAGAAATTAATTTTAAAACTTGGTTAACCCTTTACTCCACAGATACTCATTTTGACGTATCAACAACAGACAGCTTTTGAAAACATAGTGGGAAAAGGAGAAATTGCTCATTACGAGCATTTTCTCCTTTTCCCACAATGTTTTCCACTCGATCAGATATTTGTATCCTCATTTGTCCATATTTTTACATCATATCTTTATTTGCTGCTTAAATGGAAGAGCCTCAAATTGGCATATAAGTTAAAGGGTTAAAACCTGCCAGGTAGCTGTCTTTTGTTTACTGTTAGCCTGATTTTAAAATTCTTCTTTCTACTCGCCACTAGCATATGGTCCGACCACACGATAATAGACTGTTCTCTCCACAATATTTTTTCATAAATGGTATGATGTAAATTTAGATGTATTATGACACTTGCCTAGAGAGAATAACTATGAGGAAAAATCAAGTCTTTCTATCGCTCGCCTTCTTCCGCACTTGAAAACAGCATTATGTAACAGTACTGTCTGTACTTTGTGCATCAGTACTGTCTGCCTTTCGCGACCTTAGATTGTATCTTGCAGAGAGTGTAAAAACAAGATCATCCTGCACCCACGAACAATATAATCTTGCCTTACGGCACTCGTTATTTTCGCATACTTTTCCCTTTTTCGTCAAATGTTTCCCCATATTAATCAAAAGCTGATGAAATAAACTCTATAATAATTGGAGTGCAACACGCGAAAAGGTGCATTCGGACATTTGCGTAGAGTGTCGTCTCGGATTAGCCTGCGCAGTCTGCGCAGGCTAATCCGGGACGGCACTTTACGACTACATTAGATTTTGTGCTACAGTCGACTTGCGTAACACAGAAAATCACATAAAATCGGAAAGTGTCGTTTCGGATTAGCCTGTACGGACTGCACACGCCGATCAGAGACGACACATTACGCAAATGTCCGAATGACCCTTTTCGCGTATTGCACTCCATTTATTATAATGTTATTTTAAGGTTATGCTTTAGGGAATAATATCTCCTTACTGGAAAGTGTAGACCCAAGATCAGACTGCACAATGTCCGCAAAAGGTCATTTAGACGCGATAAGCAGCAAAGGGTTAATACTTCAGCCATATATAGTAAATAAATTTCATTCCGATTAACGAAGGGAACTCAATTTTTGCATTTTATAGAAATTAGAATCCGGCAGGATAAGGATTAGTGAGATTAACTATATGGTTATCACATTTTCTACATTCAGATACTGAAGTGTAAGTAGGGTGTGATAAAACGTTTCGTAGCCATAGCAATTAATGGTTTCAAAAACTATAACTGAGTATCGCCATATTGTCATTCAAGAAACACGTTAAACAATAATACAGGCCTCGGATACAAACAGTAATGAAGGACTTTCTGCAAAACAGAATATTTAATATTGAGAAAAAGTGGTTTATTTCATGCTTTTCGGTAGGATATTGAGAAACAGCAGTCAAAATATTTTTCGATTTTACACTGGTACAACCAGCAAAAATACCGATTTTCAGGTTCTTGTTGCCTTGTTGCCAAGGTAAATTGCGTGTGCCTAACAACCAGATGGGAAATATGACGTCATATACCTTACATTTCTTGCGCTTGACGTAATATTGTAATGCGTTGCTATGCGGGAGGGGTACGCCACGGGGAATAACGAAAAAAAAAACTGGATTTTATAAAGCTCCTCCCAGAAAGGGTTAAAGCATGAAAAGCATGAAATAGATAGAATATTTGTGTTTTTTAGGTGAAAGATCGAAATTTATTTCATCTCGTGAGCACCATCGGTAATATTTTTACTCGTGGCTGCGCCACTCGTGAAAATATTACCAATGGTGTTCACTCGATAAAATAAATTTTGATCTTTCACCGAAAAAAATAAATATCCTCTATATCTTCCACGCCCCGACTACCTCTACCTACAGTGGTTCGTTTATCAGTTCACGTTTCGTGTCAGATAAGAATTTGAAATCCTGGGATCATGGGTTCGAATCCTAAGGTTGACTAATCTCTGTCAGAGGATTAATGGTACAGGGTGTTCTCAAAACACTTAAACTTGGTAAAGCTTCAGGATCTGACGGCATAAAATACAATATTTTTATTTGAAGCAGATAGACAACTAGTACCGCACTTGTGTGATCTATTTAACCCATTACCACACAATCCCTACTTTTGACGCCCCTGAGAAAGAAGCCTTTTGAAAACACTGTGAGAAAAGGAGAAAATGCTGGAAACCAGCATTTTCTCCTTTTCCCACAGTGTTTTCTACCCTTCCCAGAACAAATTTTAATTTTTCAGTCAGCTTTATTTTGTCGTCTGCAAATGCTTTCAATTTGGACCAGTCTAAATTTTTCTTGTGTGGTAATGGGTTAATCGATCCCATAAAAATACAGTTGGAGTTTTATAGTCGGTTTACTTTGAAAATGTGTAAGTAAAGCTTGGTACAAGCTGTAGTTATGAGGTTTTGGAAGTGAATCGACGTTATTTATTATCTCACAACGGCATTTGACAAAGTTTGGCAAAAAGGCTTACTATTCAAGTTGAAGAGTACAAGAGGGAAGTTGTTACGTTAGTTTTCTAGTTATCTTTCTATTCACTTTCAAAGGGTTGTTTTGCAAAATAGTATGCACTTCTTACGAAAAGGGTGGCATTTTAAATTGAAGTTATGTACCACTCGTTTTTCTTCAAGGATCTATACTTGGCCCTCTTAACTTTACTTCATTATCACTGATATAACTGATAACACCCAGGAAAGCATTCTTTTTGCAGACGATACCGGCTTCTCAATAGTTGTAGCTGTCCCGGATGTCGTAGGGTAAGCTTGGTCTATATTCTCCAACCATTCTTATGAACGTTCTCAGTCTTATTCTTCAAGATTGTCTAAATTTGAAAGTAACACAAGTTCTGATTCGCTAAGTATAGGTAATCAGACATTGTGTTACTGTCAAATTAAAATAAACCATTGACAAATAAGATTAAGATCGTTCTTAGACTGGTTGGTGAATACAGAGACCCAGTTTAACAACAGACATCAACAATATTAGCCAAGGGACCTAGAGGTCAAGTTTAACCAATTGAAGTCTGAATCTTTGCGAACATCGTGAATATAATCCTACGTGTATACCATGTTCCCGGCAGCCACGACAGCCCCGTTTGCCCGAAACGTGATGGGCCATGAGATTTTGTTCGTTTTTCCCATTTACCAAGTTCATTTAAGTCTCTTTGCGATACCTCTCGGTATCAATGACAAGCCGTGGAGGGAACCTTACGTTTATACCATGTTCCCGGCATCCACTTTTCCAACAACCGTGGACAAAACGGGATTGACGTAATACAAAGCAGTGGAACGGGATAAGCAAATTTTTCGAACCGCGATCGCTGAAGTTGATGTGCCATATTTTTTGACTGTCAGAAAATTTGCCACCACAGTCTTGGAGCTGATGAGAAACCAAACAGACCGTAGACGAACCGATTGATCTTTGAGTTCTACTGCGGCCTGATCGATACAAGTGGAAAAAAGGCTTCCACGTTCAAACATTGATCGTCTCTAAATCTTGTTACGTGCTGGTAAGTTCTAATTCAATCAAAGTTGCTTGTCTCGTACCTCTGCGTTGTACTACGTCAATCCCGTTTTGTTCACGGTTGTCGTAAACGTGGCTGCCGCGGTATACAGGAAACGTGGTGTAAAACGTAGGGTAATGTTCCATGCGCAACTATTCAAGTCTGTTGATATCAAATATCGTATGCGGTCTGTTACAAACCATAAACGCTTGGGTTTCTCTCTCCCTCCCTCCCTCTCTCTTTAATGATAGGTCTTGGGATACTATATTAGTAAATCTACCGAAAGAGTCCAAACAGGATTGGTTTCATGCGGCATCTAAAAATGCAACTTGGTCGTCTTTCTCTTCAAATAATTCATTTTTTTTTCATCTATCAGGCCTATCTCTGAATACCGTATTGTTATATGGGACACTCCGTCTCATGACTTAAACATTTTTCCTGCTAATTAACCACTACATGATATATAAAAACTTCGAAGCCGTTTGTTAAAAAAAGAAAAAATGCTATTTAACGCTTTCCTAAACAATCCCTGGTTTTCACGAAAAAAAAAAAACACTTTAGAAACAATCATGTGAAAAGAAAAAAATGCCGGTAACAAGTATTTTCTCCTTTTCCCACAATGTTTTCTACCTTTTCGGAAGGAATTTAAATTTTTGAGTCAAATTCATTATGTCGCACTCAAATGCTTTCAGTTTGGATCAGTCTTAAATTTTGACGTTTGGTAAATCTGTTGGTATCAAATATCGTATGCGGCCTGTTACAAGCCATAAACGGTTAAACGGTATTTTTGGAGAAAGATATCCTCTTCTTGGACTTTAGACCTCAGATCTGACTGTGAAGTCTGGTCTTGATCCACAAAGGACCAGCGAGTCAGGCTTAGCAGTCATAGGGTTAAAGATCAACTGAATTAAGTTCAGATGAAGCCGCTGCACCAAGCCTGCTGCTATACGTGGTGCGTGCCAAGAAACTGACCGGGACACTTTCAGCCAAAGAATGCGAAAACAGAAACTTATTTTTCTTATATAGAATAGTCAACGGTAAACTATCTGAACGCCCTTGTGCCTCAGGATTTATCAACTTCTAGTTTTCGTAGACCAAATAATTTGTAAACCATGGCTTACAGAACCAGCCTGTGCAGAAACTCATCCCTGTCCTCTGTAATCGATGACTGAAAGTATTTATCAGACAAAACGAAGAAATAGAGGATATTTGTCTTTTTCGGTGAAAGATCGAAATTTATTTCATCGAGTGGACACCATCGGTAATATTTTCACGAAAATATCGATGGTATTCACGAGATGAAATAAATTTCGATCTTTCACCGAAAAAGACAAATACTCTATTTATTTTATGCGTTTAACCCATTCTGGGAGGAGCTTTATCAAAATTCAGTACAGTTCTTTTCCCTTATTCCCCGTGGCGTAGCCCTCCCGCATAGCAACATTACGTCAAGCGCGAGAAATGTATATGACGTCATATTTCCCATCTGGTTGTTAGGCACGCGCAATTAACCTAGGTAACAAGAACGTGAAAATCGGTATTTTAACTGGTGGTACCAGTGTAAGATCGAAAAATATTTTTACTGCTATTTCTCGATATCATACAGGAAATTATGAAATAACGCCGATTCATTTTCTGCTTTAAAATTTCGTTTAAGCATAGATAAGCTTTGTGGAAAGATACTTTAAAAATTGCAGTTTAAAATCTGTCAATACTTGTTGCAGTGACATGAAAATCCATTTTCACAAAACATGGTCCATGTACGTAAAAGATGTTCCCTCCCTAACGGAGAACTTTTGAACTCTGTATTCTAATTCTAAAAAAATGGTTTGCGTCGTTAATTAATCTTGTTAGCTGCGTCGTATCAGGTTTTTTAGACTCATTAGCCAAAATCGATGTAATATCTTTTAGTACTTTCCACTTTCTGTTGGTAAACATAGGTTATTATTTTTGCAACCTCAATTAATGGTTACCCCTTTACCACATATTCCCGACTTTTAACGACCCGGAGAAAGAAGCCTTCAGAAAACATTGTGGGAAAAGGAGAAAATGCTGGTAACCAGCATTTTCTCCTTTTCCCACCATGTTTTCTATCATTTCAGAATAAATTTGCATTTTTGAGTCACATTAATTTTGTCATCTGCAAATGCTTTCAATTTTGAACAATCTAAAACTTTGTTTTTTGGTAAAGATTCAAATGATTTTCTCACCAAATAGCTCCGGGTTTTAGTGACCGTTAGATTGAAGGTTTATGAAGTAAATGTAATTGTGGAAAAGGAGAAAATGTTGGTTACGACAACGTTTCCTTCTAAAACAATTCGAGGGTTGAATGCGAAACTATTTTCCATCCGCGTTTTGGAAAATTTTACAGGTGGGTGAAAAAACTTCTCATTATTCTGAAAAGATTTGTTTAATCATCTTTTTTAGATGCGTTGTGATGAATTCATTTACACAATTCAACACAACATACCTGAAAAAGGTTATCTAATGATTACGTTTAGCACTGCCAGAAAATAATTCTGACATCTAGATGTTTTAGCCTTAAAAACAACCTACTAAAAGGTACGTCTGCTATTGAGCATCAATTCGGCGGGGGATGGCCATGTCAACATGGCTCTTTTATCACTGGTATTTTTTAATACACTTAAACCTTCGAATGTTGAACGCAACTTAAGATAATTTAGTGGACGGCCCTCCATCAAGACAGACCTGACAGAATATGCTGACCAGTCGGATTTTGTGCCAGTTTTGTCCAACGCCATGTTAATTTTTCCATTACATCGGTTCCCTATTTTTTTTTTTCATTCAACAACAAACCGTAATCAAGCCGATTAGAATAGTTGCTTTTTAAAAGCAATATACATATATGTTTGTTTTCAGAAAGATTATGTTCACCTACACAGTTAGCTCAATCAGTAACTCACATGATTTGAAACAAGGAGCTCTGTATTTCTATGCCCCAGCTAAACTGTTTTTTTCCGAAAAATTATAGATAGCATTTCGTGACAGAATTTATTCATACCTCATTGCTGTGCATGGTATCTGAGATGGTTGTTTGAGAACACAGCCAACTGCTTATAAAAGTATCATGCAAAATGCTACCAAATGAACCCCAGGAGAGCATGGAAAGGTCCACTAGTCGTAGTGATAGAAACGGAATGATGTTCAAACGGTGTAAAACAGCATACAAACAAACCAATCAACAAATCCTTTCGTTTTTAAGATTTCTCAATTCCAAAACTGGAACTACAGTTGGAAGATACAAAATTTCTCAGCTAAGAAGATGGCCAGCTATGGAATTCAGAAACAGAGTTGAAGCTATACAATCAATGTTCTCATTATACAAAATTAAGATACCTTATAACATATGGTTTTAGAGCAATTTCCTAGCAGGGTTTAATTATCACGCTCACGCTATTGTAACTTGAATGCCAGAAATAATTATATTCTCGTGTTTTAACCTTTCGAGTTCTTTTGTAACTTCTTTCGTCTCTTCCACCAGTTTTGGTCAAGACCAGACTGCATAAAACGTGAAGTCTAACATTTGTTCTATATTATCCGGTTTGTTGAAACATTATGCATAAAGGCAACCTTGTTCTTGCAATTACTATGTTTTTTTTTTCCCGAGAACGAAAATGTAACCTAGATTTACTTGTAGCTTGAAGGATTGACCTATTTTTGAACCAAGCTCTGGGAAAATGGCAAATATCCCCGTGATACATTGTAAAAAGAAAGTAAGCATATATATATGGATCCACAAAATCTAGTGTAGTCGTATTGTCGTAAAATGCCGTCTCGGATTAGCCAGCGCAAACTACGCAGGCTACTCCGAGACGACACTTTACGCAAATGTCCTAATGTATCTCTTTGCAAGTTGCAAGCCATATGACAACCAATTCTTCATTAGTTACACTGGTCCTTGGACAGTCACAAAATTTACAATTATCTAAAAGTTTCATCAATTTCAGCCTGCGAATAAATTAAGCCCAATTTTTGCAAAGTATGACTGAATAGTGTCTTTCAATATGTAGTGATCGGTGCTTACAATACATTTAACAATATCATCCAGCTAGTAATGCACAGGAATCAATTGAATTTAATCCTTTTCATTTTACATGGTTTGCGAAACAAGTAATTACAACTTACGTGTATCATAATTATTGCTTCCTTGAAACATAAACACGTGCTTGCGCTATGACCTGCTTGTTCCGAAGATTGACTTGCTCCTTATGGACTTTTAACCCAGAGCCCTAGACTCGAGAGACCAAAGCTTTTCGTAGCCGAACCTGGTAAATCGGTAACGTACAGACTTTGGAACCGAGGTATTGTTGGCTCCATTCACAGGTCGGCCAAATTCGCTCCAAGGATTATGATAGCCAGTGCGTCAGCATTTATTCATCTTCCAACAACAAAACCTTTGTTTCTCTACTTTTTATACTTGGAAGCACCCAGTGGTTTGGAAAGAATGTTGGGCGAAGCACCGGTAAAAATTAAAAAACTCAAAGGTTGCATGAGTAAGTGCACTTGTCGCCGCGGTAAGTAGTAGTAAGACAGACTAATATTTCTAAATTATTGTATTAGTTTGCAAAATTCAACCTGCTCCTCAATTAGCTGGTTAACATACCTCATGCTATTCCTGTTGACTTTCATATCTATGTCCTTTTGAAGAAGTTCAGATAGAGACAAATCTGTCATCGTTTTGCGTGGGCCTGAATGTTGATAACCGAAGTACAAGATTGATTGTGTTCTGTGCAATAAAGACCGATTAGCGCACATTTTCTGTCATAAACGCTCTTTTTCCATAATAATGCATCTTTGAAATTGCCCGGAAAACTACATTTTAATCCACGCTAATTGATGCTGGTTATTTGACATCGTCTGCTTATTTCAGGATGTAATTATTTAGGGCAGAAATTTGATTTAAGAACTGGAACATGACCTTGTGTCGACACATTTGTGTAAAGTACATCCACACCCCATTACCTTTTGTTTAATCTATAAATGGGCATCGATCAATCACAGGACGAGGTGTGGATGTTCTTTGAACAACATTTGCTTCATTCAAAGAACCGCTTCCTTTTACAACATATTAGTACAGGGCTTTTGAAAATATTTTGTTTGAAAAGTCTAAAATGGTGTTCTTAGGCAGGCATTAACTTCTTCTTACTAAATCTTTTCTATCTTTCAAAGTTAAAGACCAACGTGATTCGTCTTCGCCTATCATTTGTCTTATTCTCCAAGATTTTCAAAATTTGAAAGTAGTAAAACTTCTGATTGACTAAACCAAATGGTTAAACCAATCAGAAGTTTCACTATTTTTGAATTTGGACACTCTGGAGAATATGACCGAGAATATTCTGGTTACATATAGACCCTGTTTGTAAGCCAAATCTTATTTGTCGTCTTCAATTTTTTTAATTTGTCGTCCGAGATAGATATAGAGGATACTTGTTTTTTTCGGTGAAAGACCGAAAAAAAAAATCGATCTTTCACCGAAAAAAACAAATACTCTATTTATTTCATGCTTTTAACCCTTTCTGAGAGGAGCTTTATCAAAATCCAGTTCAGTTCTTTTCCGTTATTCCCCGTGGTGTACCACTCCTGCATAGCAACGCGGTACAATATTACGTCAAGCGCGAGAAATGTAAGGTAAATGATGTCATATTTCCCACCTACTTGTCAGGCACGCGCAATTTACCCAACAAGAACATGAAAATCGGTATTTTTTCACTGGTGGTACTAGTGTAAGTGTTACGACAGACCACTCCTTCCTGCATGGTATACTCCCGATTTAAATACAATACCTGACTACTGCTTCAGGGAGATATCTCTTTGGCTCAGTGGTTAGGGTATTGGCTTTGCGTCCGGGAGTTCGGAGTTCGAATCCCGCTCCGATCCTTATTTCTGCCATGCATTTATTCATTTGTTTCTTTGTTACGGACTTTGTTCGTAAGATGGGGGCTCGTCCGTGATTGGCCATTGAGCCATAAATCCCATTTGTTGTCCAAAATCGGACTTCTGCCTAATAAGACTTTGAGTCATCAATAAATGATGACTTTAAGAGGGGCTGTGTTACGACAGACCACTCCTTCCTGCATAGTATACTCCCGATTTAAATACAATACCTGACTAGTGCGTCAGGGAGATATCTCTTTGGCTCAGTGGTTAGGGTATTGGCTTTGCGTCCGGGAGTTCGGAGTTCGAATCCCGCTCCGATCCTTATTTCTGTCATGCATTTATTCATTTGTTTCTTTGTTACGGACTTTGTTCGTAAGAGTAAGATCGAAAAATAGTTTCACTGCTTTTTCTCGATATCCTACCGGAAAGCATGAAATAAATAAGTGATATCTACATAAGTCATCACATATATGTACGATTAGTCTTATCGCTTCCTTGTTCATTAGGAATGGCTTTTAAGTTGATAACAGTCACAATCGGGACAAAAAGACAACATTTGTCGCCCCAGTTCCAAATAATTATCTTTCACAAAAATAACCGTACCACAGAGTGTCCAAAATTTAAAAATAGTGAAACTTCTGATTGGTTTAACCATTTGGTTTAGTCAATCAGAAGTTTTACTACTTTGACGCCGTTTTGAACATTATTTCAGTTTACAGTTACATCGCTGCGGTCCTACCTATCCATGCCTTACTGGATTATTTTACCGGTATTTCGCACAATATTGTTTCCACTGCTTTGTCACGTAATTATTATCGAAACAGTGGTCAGCGTTGAGAAAGGAACGAATTCTGTCGAAATGGCTACCATCAGTCCTTAAAAATAAAATAGCCGAACTGAGTTTGGCAACAGAGGCCTCATATTGTCAAGTCCTGTACGCTGCCGACTGAGCTATGTGGCTCGACCCCATCAGCTGAGGAAGTCCCACAGCAGCGGAATCGAAATGGCTCCCTTTGTGTTTCAAGTTTTGTGCGTTATATAGCTTGAGGTACTGAGCTCTGCTTGTTTTATTCTATGGCTAAACAAGTCTTCAATTCATAAAATTACTGTCTGCCACACGATACCTCTTCCTAACGACAGTGCTTTTCACTATTTCTGGGGAACGTAATACGGCAGAAAGTTGACGCTATTTCCACTCTGCAAACATGAATATGATATTATTTAATCGTCGCTTTACCATTTCTAATAATAATGTAATGGGTTTACGTTTCACAATAATGCTCGACTCGCCATTGATTGTTTAGTGTCATGTAAATCGTTGAAGCTTTTCTCATTTGTCATTTTAATTATTTTACCTCCGCCAAGACAACTGTGAGCTTTAAGCCATTCTAACTCTTTCCATACCATATACGACAACTGAAGCTTTTGTTAACAATGTCAATCAAGATCAGTCTGTGTAGATCAACACGCAGTCTGATCTCTTATCTTCACTGTCTACTGCTTTATTCTAGATTATGAACGAAGCGTCTTTTGAACTTATGAATTGTACTCGAAGCCATCGAAAAAGTGCAATTTATTAAGCAGTGAAAGAGCAACCGATAAACCATACAGGGTCCTTATTCACCAACCATTCTTAGGAATATTCTTAGTCTTAATCTTCAAGATTTTCTGAGTTTGAAAGGAACACAACGCCTGACTGGCTAAACCGAATCAATGGTTTAGCCAATCAGGCGTTATGGCACTTTCAAAGTTTAACATTCCAGAGAATAACACAAAGAACGTTCTTAAGAATGGTTGGTGAATACAGACCCAGATTATCCTTCCAAACAAACTTGCATGTCTAAAAACGAAGTACTCTTCATCAAGCTACGGTGATAGGTCCATGTAAATCGTCCGTCTGTCTTTCACACTATAAAACGAATTTTCTTTAACGGTAGTGTTTCTTAAATGTATCTTCAAAGGTGTTCATTTGAACCATATCGCTACACTTCATAAGATTGCCAAGAGAAGTGAAAGATTAAAGAAAATATCTCGCAAACAAAACGATTTTGAACGAAATACACCAAGATGTTCATTGGTGGCTATAGCATTGCATTATCATGAGCTGTTCTTCACTGATGAACACAGTGGCCACAACATTCAAACAAACAAAAAAAATGCTCAAACAGCTTTTAGAAAAGAGGAGTGTACCATACATTATCACATTTCCTTAAATAATCAGCATGGATTATATGAGCAATTTATGGCCGTTGTAACCCTCTTGTTAATACTGTCTTGTCAAACTACAAATAGGCGATTTTACACAAAAGGGCCATTTTCAAATACAAAAACCATCTTTTAATGTATAAAATTGATATTGCAAGAAATGCAACGGCAAGAAATAGGTCTTTTCAAACAAAGTTTTCGAATGGTATTGAGAATTTGGTCGAAAACCTTCACATGTATACACATGTGAAAGTTTGCGTTCGAAGCCTGGACGCTTCGGATATGCCCATACGAGGCACTGGGGTTTTTCGTGGGAGTATCATTAGGTGAGACACTCCAAAGCTCGAGCCCACTAAAAATTTTTAAAATTGTCGACATGATATTTCCGAATCAATGCTTAAAGTGGAGTAAAATACTGTTTTATTAATCGCATGTTTACGTTAAAGGGAAACGTGGGAATTATTTCCAAACAGACACTAACTACAAATATTGTATAACTTTGGACAAAAGAGAGTCAGACAAATACTTTCCAATTAAACGATTGAAGTAAATAGAACAGACTTTTCGTGTCAGGAAGTCAGTAATGAGGTCTCTGTTGAACTCTGTGCCAGACAACAGAACTTTAGACTTGTATTTAAAAATTGAAATCAATTATTGTCATTTTTTGAGGACAAGGCAACCTTATAGGATTCGTGTATCATCGGCTTTCATCGCCACAATCGTGCAGATTCAGCTAAGACGCCGATAATATGTTATCGATGCGGGGAACCAGCGTCAATCCGTTATCGCTGCGGGGGACCAGCGTCAATCCGTTATCGATGCGGGGAACCAGCGTCAATCCGTTATCGATGCGGGGAACCAGCGTCTTTCGGCCAATCGATTACTGATTACCCGAGTCTTAACTCATTACCAAACGACAAAATTTTAGACTGGTTCAAGTTGAAAGCATTTGCAGACGACAATACGAAGGTGACTAAAAAATTGAAATTTGTTCTGGGAAGGGTAGAAAACACTGTGGAAAAAGGAGAAAATGCTGGTTACCAGCATTTTCTCCTTTTCCTACAGTGTTTTAAAAAGTCTTCTTTCTTAGGTGCATCAAAAGTAGGGATTGTGTGGTAATGGGTTAACCGAATCCGGACATTTTTTTTTTTGCATAGAACGGCGATTTTACACCCATTCCATTAGGGTACCCTTAAGTGTAGTTCAAATGATGAGACTCGTCCTTGGGTTGGTAGAAAGAAATCCGAAAAGAGGTTGTTGTTGTTGTTGTTTTCTAATTATTTTCCAAAGTCTCTCAAAGACACGATTGCTTGGTTCTGTTTCTATTGACCATTCTAGATGTTGATTTAACTGTTTTACTTTTGGAGTGAAAAAATATGAAAAATCGACATTTTTCGTTGCCGTCAAATACCCGCAACCAGTGTTATACTCTATGAGCAGAGTTAATTCTATACAACGAAATCTCAAACGTTACAGACTAGCAACAAAGCTTTTGCAAACACTTTGGGAAAAGGAGAAAATGTTGGTAACCGACATTATCTATTTTTTTTTTTTTTTCTTTCAATGTTTTCTTTTTTTATCTTATCCAATCAAAATAAAAAAAATAAAGCTACATTTATTTTACATACTGCATATGCTTTGAATTTGTTCCAGTCCAAAATTCTGTCGTTTGGTAAAGAGTGAAACTAAATTATGGGCATGGCATTTTTTCAATGAAATATTGGGTGACTTCCATCTTATGGAAGTCATACAATATTTCATTGAAGTAAAGCCATGCTCATGATAAAACTCAAAAACTGATGAAACTTACAATGTTCAAATTGTCAAAACTTGCCACGACAGTTTTATGGCAAAATTATATTGCAAATGTCGAACAGTATGGACTGAAGATCATACTGCAGGTTGTGTTCAGGCTACTCCTGATCTATACTATACTGCAAAAGCAAACAAGGGTTCCCGGGCTTTTAAGGAGATGCGAGACGGTTCTAATTTGTTTGTATCGTCTATCGAGGGTGATGTGAGGGCACATCTGTGACTCAGTGAATCATTCAGGGATATAGATTCAGAGCTCGTTTACAAGTTGTGCAAGTCGCTTCTAAATATCCTTTAGCAAGGTACTGCAAAACCCTATGTAGGTACTTCAAAAAACTTACGTAACACATGATTAAGTTGACCTTTGTCGTCCAATGACTTCTTCAGGGTTTAAGGTGGGTCATTCCTCTACGTAGTGAAATGACCCATGGGTAATTTTGTAGGGGAGGATCATTTCTCCGCATTACACCGGTGTCACAGGTTATTAGTAATCTTCGTAATGCATGGTGTCATGCTAGTGGGAGCATAATCTGTATACATTTGACTTAAGCAAAAATCACCCACGAGGAAGAACTGTCTTCGGTCAAACAGATAATTCAGAAATAGCAAAAAGTTCCGGCCTGCCAAGGCTGACATTGGGCAATGTGTTCTTTGCAGATGCATCTAGCCATCATTTCGCAGGAAATAATCTTTCTATCGTGGTTTATTGTTCAATAAATTGTGAGTTATGAGGCACGCTAGATAACCCACGGGGGCGATAGCCCGATTGTCATATTCATGGCGCTTCACAATGTGGTTTATTACGAGATAAACCACGATAGAAAGAAGGTTACTTCGATACTAACATGACCAACTCTAAATGGAAGTAAAGCAAGTTCATCGTAAAAACGCGAAAGCAGATTATGTTCCATTGAATAACTTACGTTATACAAAATGACGTCACTCTATATAGAATGACGTAGATTTTACCTCGCTTTCGCACACTGTGTTTATAGAGCCGAATTCACGTGTCGTGTAAGAATATATCTTTCTTTCTTTGCAGATTTACAGAGAAAAATCCATGAAACGAACTATCAGATCTTCATCAGAATCCAAATCGACGAAGGAACAAAAAGTGGCAATCACTGTTCTCATCATGATTGGTAAGTTTGAACCATTCCGAAGAATTCATTTAACTCTTTAATACGCAATCCCGACTTTTAACGCCCCTGGGAAAGAAGCCTTTTGTAAACACTGTTTGGAGAATGATTTTTCTCTAGGTGACTGAATCTTTGACGGACCGAACTGTAAAATAATATAAGACCCATGTAAATTTCTGATCTTGCATAGTATGTGACTTGAATTTGCTTGCACTCTGACCCACGAATGATTCATTCTAAGCTGCTGCAGTCTTTTACTTGAGGTCTTTTGATACTGTAAGTTTGGACGAGTCTAGAACTGTACTGTCTGGTAAGGACAACAGAAGTAAAGTTAGCTGATGTGAACCATCCTCGGATACCCCGGGGTCTCCCTATTTGCTACGCTACATCGACCCCTGGGACAATTAATTGAATTTCCCTCGCTTTACCGCTGGCCGAATGCTGGCTTTTCATTGGTTCCATCATCATTTTGTGATGGTTGAGTGGACTGTACGCTATGACGTTTTGTATCAATTTTCGGCGGCTGATTCAAGTTTTATTAGTCAATTGTCCCAGGGGTCGATGTAGCGTAGCAGATAGGGAGACCCGGGGTATCCGAGGATGGATGTGAACAGTCACCAGCGCATCACGTAGATTTAAGGCCAAGTTAACGAAGTAATTTAATCAAACAAAAACAGATAGCTATTTTGCAGTATTTTAACAAGCATCTGACACGGCGGCAGAGTAAAAATATGAGTGAAACCTTTTCAGAGGTACCCTCGAAAAGACAAATTTGACTTTCCAAGTCCCTTGGTGGTCCAGGTATCGAATCAGATCTAGATTCCTACGTGTAATCTTATCTAAAGGTATAAAGTGACAATTTCTGACAGACCATTTGCTAAACGTAAATCGTTGAGCCATTCAGAAATTGCGCAAGTTTAGAAGAGTGTCATAACATCGACCCTAGATCTTAAAAGTCAATAACAGCAGACGAAACCTGACTTGAACCCGAGGGTAATTCAGGTCGACATTTTCCTAGCAGATCGGAACAAAAACCCTTCAAAATCGGGACAAGAGTTCTTCAGCATCAGGCCAAAAGTTCAAGGGTGGACAAAGCGTTCTCTCATCCATTAACTTGCAAATGCGACATTGTTCATTTTCCTTTTTTGTACTAGATGTTTTTATAAGTATACAATAAAACCTCGATCTAATTACAAAATATTTGACGTGTCCAGGTTAGAAATATTTAAAACAAAAAATTCGAATGCTTCAACTTAATATTTTTTTTTTTTGATAAGGTAGACGTTATTGTATGGAAATAAGAATTTGTTGGTACCAGCATTTTTACTTTTCTAGCAGTGCAGTGCAGTATACTTTATGTCGTTCCTATGACGGGATGCTTCAGTAAGGGATAAACAGTCCAGTCACAGTGAACAAGAATTAGATTAAGGTCTGTCAACGTTCCATGTATTATTATTCTGGTCTACACGTCCAAGCATCTTAAATTTAACACAGAGTGCAAAACGGTACGATCGATCGCTGACCACTGAAAAAGCTGTTGAAATTTGTTGTAAATTGTTCTCAATCTTGTTCTCTCAAAAAGATCTTGGTAAGCCCAAACTCAAAACAGATTAGTGCGATGTACAATCATTGCGATCGGTACAACTACTTTCAATTTTGTATAATCAGACTATTCTGTCCTTTTGCAGACGAGTGTATCAATGGTAGATCTACTAAGCGTAACAAGATTTGAGCAAGATCTACTTGATCCATTTTCTTAGCATTGTTGTTAAAACGCACATTATACGGCATTATGGTGGTGTTCGTCGATTGTAAAAGCGTCATTTAATAAATTTAGCATGAAGTAAGGCGCTCTAACCAGTTTGGAATGCTTTGTTTACCTATTGGGGTACCATAATGAAACACCTAAAGTGTCGATCGAGGTTGCAGAGTCTGTCTTGTGCGCTAAAGTTTATCGATCGAAGCATGTGTGTTCCATCTGTGCTGCATGTACATGTACATGGATGTTTATGTTCCATGGACATGCTTTCTCACATTTCGCAAACACTACGTCATAAATCTTAAAATTCCGTGTCTCGTAGCTGAAATTTCAGGGCAATATGCATGCAAAATTTGATTCATGACAACAACTTTATGGTATGGTATCATCGATTTCTGCAGCAGATCGCTGCTGGCGCCTAGACTCTACATATTAAAGAATTGATGCATGCTTGGATCCTTCGGTAAGAATAAGCACAGGAGACAGAAAGAACTGTTTACCTCAGCAAATCGTCAAAATTCTATCACATTTTCGACCATAGTATCAATACAATAGCTATTGTTTCCAAGCTCTGTCATTTTATTGTCCACAGGCAGAACATCTAGAAGGTACGAACGCGTTCTTAGTGCGGCGTCTGTTGCTATTGATAGACAAACTCTCGAGTTACATTGCACGGTTATATATAGAATTTATTTCATCAGCTTGTGGAGAAATATGGAGAAATATTTGCCTCAAAGGGGAAAGGTCCGCGAAAATAACGAGTGCTTATATGCTTAGAGCACTCGTTATTTTCGCGGACCTTTCCTTTTTCAGGCAAATATTTCCGCATATTAACCACAAGCTGATGAAATAAATTATATATTTCTTCTGATTATTTTGTCAACGAATCCCTTTTAACTAGTGATCTCAAGTCAGTTAACTGGATAACCGATATTTAAAAAAAGTCGCAAGTAACTCGTCTTGCATAGGAATACATCATAATTCAATACACACTCGTGATATGTGGATCTATATACATTTTGGTCATTATTGTTTTTCTGTAGTCGAGTCAAATGATTATTTGTTAAAACGTGAACTATTTTGGATAAATACATGTATCTCTATAGACACCGGAGCAATTACAAACCTCACAGCGTTGTTTCTGTACGTGTTTCCTAATGACAAAGCAAGACTTAAGAAATTTCAGAACTTGAAAATCGTAGTGAGGTCATTCGAACATGTTACTAGCGAAGCCTGAATCATGTTTACTGTAGCCGTAGATCTAACTGAAATGCCGATGAAGCGATCCAGTGTGTAAATGAAATATTTCAGTAGATCTGTATTATTTTTCATATAACAGTACTACCAGGCTTAAGGGGGTGTCGCCAATATGGGAAACCGGTTGCGATACATAAACGCAAATTCAATCAATCAATTCTTTGACTATACCAGCCCTGATTGAGAACGCAGAAGTGGTTCAAACGTAACCTTGTAAACAACAACTCTGGAACTAAAGACGGATGTTGGTTTGACTCCCACGCCTAGCAGACCCAAATGGCTATGTATAAGTCTTTAGGATAAGACGTTTATCCGCTGTCCCACATGACAGTGTTCCAGATATGACTTTCTAGCATGCCACAGAAAGAGACAGGCATAGTCTAGATCTAGTTATTTTGTAAATTAAGATAGGTATAGCATGGTTTTGAACTCTCACCCTATACCTAACTAACAGCAGTCTGGGACGTCACAACGAATGGCGACAGGAGATAAACAATAAAAAACAAAGCAAATGATAAATAACTCAATGAGGGCGAAATCAGTCTGAATCCGCTTATCGAATGACTGTAAGTCTAGTCTGTCTATCATATAGGTCTAGTCTGAATATTTCGTAATGTAGATCTACAGCACTTTTTTCAGTTTTGTTAAATAATCTTAATCTAGACACTTTGTCTTCAAAGATCTAGATCTATTGCTAAACGTCTTTTTTTCCCTTATTTTTTGGAAAATCATCATTATTACTGAAGAACAAATTGCTCATTCTTTACGGTCTGACCTTGATCAAGTTCGTGTATAAACATCCCCGATTTTACGTCATGTTGTTTTCGCGAACGAGATCGATGTTCATCTCAAAAAGTAGCATATCATTTACTAGTAACCATTAATTCTTTTTCCGTCAATGTTCTTGCCATGTGTTCGGCAACTTCGGCCACTTTTAATTTGCTTACATCTTCCTTACAAGTTAAACAAGTCTGAAATATGTAGGGTCTGGAGTGAGGGTCGAACCTGGAGCTTTTTCGGATCGCAAGTCCCACAACTTCACCTCTCAGCCACGTAGGAACGTACTGAAAATAAGAGTGATTTTTAAACTTCGGGTGTAATTGTCCATCTTTTACGCCTTATCTAACTATCTACCCCCATCAACCTCTCCATTATCTCTCTCTCTATCTCTCTCTATCTCTCTCTCTCGTAACGGCCTTGAGACAAAAAAAAATCTCGGTCAAACGATTTCGAAAGCACGTAA
Organism: Tridacna crocea; assembly: GCA_943736015.1. NCBI lineage: Eukaryota > Metazoa > Mollusca > Bivalvia > Cardiida > Cardiidae > Tridacna > Tridacna crocea. The sequence goes on from OX031073.1 coordinate 31,784,174, forward strand.
CATGATCAATGGTGTCTGTCGTTCATACCATAACTGCTGCCATTACTATAATTGAGGAAAAATGTCATTATATCCTAGACGTAAACCTGTGATATCTATGTTTAGCATGAAATACAGCACATACATCTGAGTGGCCTTCTGTGGAATGGGGCTTAGTGCAAAAAGTATCCGCGCAGGCTGACATGAACCGATACTTTATTTTTTGTTGGTCAATTGTAGCATGTCAATGGACGAGTCGAGCTTATGAGGCTTGCAACACGCGAAAAGGGTCATTCGGACATTTGCGTAAAGTGTCGTCTCTGATCAGCGTGTGCAATCCGCACAGGTTAATCCGAAACGACACTGTCCGATTTTATGTGATTTTCTGTTTTACACAAGTTTACTGTAGCACAAAATCTAATTTAGTCGTAAAGTGCCGTCCCGGATTAGCCTGCGCGGACTGCGCAGGCTAATCCGGGACGACACTTTACGCAAATGACCGAATGCACCTTTTCGCGTGTTGCACTCCATGAATGATTGCGGTAGTTGTTGGATAAAGTGGACTTAATGGGTTAATAACCATGTCACGGTTTGCTTGGTACAGTGCTCGATGCATTAGCTTCTTTTGCTAGAGAATGACTCATTTGTTTTATAACTATTTCGTGCTTTACCAGATGACTGAATTTTGAGCTTGTTCAAATTGAAAGAAGCTTCAGACGTCTGTTGTGATGTAGCTTAAATTTTTATTTGGCCATAAACGATTTTCGTTCGAAAGAATCTGGGACGGGAAACACCAATACGCGTGAATTGATGGCATTTTTCTTACAAAGGAGGGAAAATGTAGAATTGAGAGAAAATTGTGGTCACTATCATTTTCTCATTTCTCTGGATGATTTTAGACATATCTTTGGCAGTGTCATAAAAGCAGGAAATTGTTTGATGAACGATTATTAGACGCAATGCGGTCGCCCAGATAAAAGATACCGTATATGGGTCAACGGGAGCAAATTTCTACTTCTTTTATTGATATAATTACAATTATATTAACTTTATATATTGGTCCCCACATCATCTACAATTTCGCAAGTCTTTATACCACAGCTGTTTTAGCGAGCTTATATCATGGCCCGGTGTCTGTTGTGCGTGTGAGTGCGTTAACTTCTGATTCAAACATCTTTGACACTCCCCATCTAAACTTGATGAAACACCTCAAAATGATCCTGCTATGGTCCTCTTTAGACCTTCTTGAAAAAAATTGATTCCTTCAAAAACTCTGGTTATGGCAACAAAACTGAAAAAAATTAAAAATCTTTGAAAATCTTCTTGTCTGCAACCACAAGGCTCAGGGCTACCAAATTTTGCAGGTAGCGTTAGGTAATGGACTTTTACCAAGTTTCACCGAAACTTAAAAATTTGGTAACTATTACTATTTACCTATCACACTGTAATTATGCATGATTTCTGTAAGGTATTCAAGTTTCTTCAAAAAATGAGAGAGTGATTTATTTTGATGCTAATAGTTATGCTCACATGATAATGCAAATAGTAAGGCTCACAATCATCATGAGTGAAACAATAATTTGAAGTAAGATTTCTGTCATTCAATTTTTCCCAAAACTTTACCTTCATGCCAATGAATAAACCTGCTTCTACTCACTGATATTATCTTTGCACTTAAAAAGATATTTAATAATTTTTGGTTGGGCAGGCGTCAGATTATATTTTGTAAGTAAGTTTGTATATCTATACAGACTTTTTATGCTTTATATCGTTGTCAATGTCAATTACAAGCATTGTATGCTAAATTACTAAATTTGGCATGTAGTCATATCTAGTGGACCTCTACCAAGTTCCCTCAAATAGTAGCCCTGGGGTCAAAACTGGCCTGACCCCGGGGATCACAAGTTTTATATTTTGTATATAAAAATCTACTTGTACCTAGACATCGGGCTTTGGGCCACGAATTTTGGCATGTATGTTCATCAAATGGGTATCTACAAAGAGTGCTCAAATGATAGCCCTGGGGTTAAATTTGACCCAGCCCCGAGTGTCACAAGTTTTATATGGGCATATATAGGGATAATTTAAAAATTCTTCTTGTACTAAGCAATAGGGCCTAGGGCTACTCAATTTGACATCTAGATTTATGAAATGTTTGTCTACCAAGGGTGCCCAAATTATAGCCTTGGGATTAAATTTGACCCCGTCCTAAGGGTCACATGTTCGTTTACTTTGGCTTATATTGGGAAAACTTAAAAAATCTACTTGTACCTAGCCATAAGGCCCTGTAGCTTTATCTAGTGGGCCTCTACTAGGAAAGTCCAAATTTTAGCCTTGGGGTCAAGATTGTCCCCATACCAGGGGTCAATTTTTTCATGGGTATTTATTTTAAAACTGTAAGTCATTTTGTTACTAACCATAATAAAGACTAGGGCTTCTAATTTTAGCCCTGTCTCATGTTTTTCAGGGCCTTTTATTGAGAAAAATTAGGAAATCTTCTTTTTTATAACCACATGTTCTAGATTTGCATTATTTGGTATTGGGCTTTATCTTGTTGACCTCCACCAGGATTCAAGTAATTATAGTTTGCGGTCAAAATTGGCTTTGCTATAGAGTCAACTTTCTCGTGGGATTTTGTAGAAAACAGTTTGTATGTCTTCGAGTTTGAAACCACTTGGCCAAATATTGAAATGTCTGGATGGTGGGCTTTTTAACTTATTAGCCAGTGGAGCGATACGGGGCCATCATAACCCTCTTGTGTGTGTGTGTTTTTTTTTTTTCAGTTTCGTCTATAAATTATCGTTAAAACTCCAGCTAAAATGATTTTGAAAACATGTACTACTATCAATTTAAATCAATCATTTAGATGGATCCCGTGTTCAAGGACACAAAGAGATGCAAGAAGTACATTTTTTTCTATTTTTCATTAATCATTAATGATTCATGTGAAGAAATTGTCTTCCTTCGGGATAAAACTAACAGGCTACAAGGATAATTACGTTACAAACCGTTGACGAGATCACAGTTAAACCTACTTGCGCACGAATACTCGCACAGCCCATGTTTTTTTATTAGCACCACCGTAAATTAACTGTTACAATACCACAGACGGCTACAGAAGATTTTGGGTTTTAGTTTAGATCAAGATTTGACTGCACAGAACGTGATCTACTCTGTCCACTACTTTATTCTGTGTCATGGATGAATCGACTGTTGTTTTGAAGATCAAGTGTAGTTGTAGGCATTGATTTTGTACAGTTGTGAAAGCGTTAATCACAATTTTAACCCGTTCCCAAACAAGCCCTGTTTTTTACGTGTCTGCAGTAAAATTCTTTTGAAAACACTGAGGGAAAAGGAGAAATTGATCGTAACGAGCAATTTCTCCTTTTCCCACAGGGTTTTCTACCCTTTTTGAGAACTTTCTGCCATTTTCTCAAAATCTAAAATTGTCGTCTGCAAACTCTTTCAGTTTGGAAGAGTCCAAAATTTGTCGTTTGGGAAAGGGTTAAAGACACTGTGACAATAAGACTGATTACCTTTTTTAGCTATGATCTGTCATTTTAAAGTATCCGCTTTCTTTTTGTGCCATTGTTTCTTCTTTTGTACTATTTTTACCAGAGAGGGGATACAAAAAAAAAAAATAGCCTCTGTGGTAATTGGTGAAAATTCTTGCCATCTTAGAAGCGTCGTAAAATTATCTCAATCATAGGAAAATGTCGGTAAAATATGCATGCAGTAAAATCTAGGGTGTGTCTGTTAAATGTTTTCCATGTTGAGTCCAACCTTTTTTATTTTCTAACATTTTATGCCAGTCCCTGCACCTAGCCGCCTCCCTGCGCCCGTTCCTGGCAATTCTTTACCTTCGATACGCATACAGCATCTTATAGACTATTATGAAAGAGTGAAAGATATAGTGTTCATTTCATCAGCTTTTGGTTCATATGGGGAAATATTTGCCTCAAAAGGGAAAGGTATGCGAAAAATAACGAGTGCCGTAAGGCAAGAGTGAAAGATACCGAGTTTATTTCATTAGCATGTGGTTAATATGGGGAAATATTTGCCTCAAAAGGGAAAGGTCCGCGAAAATAACGAGTGCCTTAAGGTACGAGTTATTTTCGCGGACCTTTCCCTTTTGAGGCAAATATTTCCCCATATTAACCACAAGCTGATGAAATAAATTCTATATTGCAATTCCTCTGATTATTTTGTCAAACGAATGCCACTTTTTAAAACTTTTAGCAAAGTAGAACAAAAAAAGTAATGAAAATATTCATTCTCTCTCGTCGCTGATCATTGTTTCCAACATGTTTAAGCTGGAAATCATCGCTTTGCTCGGAAAGAAAACCGAGCTCTGTGCTGGTAAAAGAAACTGCTGGAGAGTACGGATAGGTGCGCTGGCAACCGCGATATAACTGAAATAATGTTGTAAGAAGGCTTTAAACAACGTGTAAATAATCAATCCGACTGCTTTCCCGTATCGAAACAAAAGTGCTCATCTGTAATAGACCCTGTAGTATTAATAATTTTCATTAATCAAACACAAGAACTTTGGATGTAATTTGAACTCGTAACCCTGCCATTACAAGTATAGTTTTTAGGATTACTGTTTACAAGGCAGCTGGTAGTCTTGCCGGTTTACTCGAATTTCAAACAATGTCAACCATGTGTTTGTGAAAACTAGTTATCACTCGCTAAGTGATGAAGCAAGTATGGGCATTTATTAATTTTTTCCAACACAATCCAGACTTTTAACGACCATGAGAAAGAAGCCTTTTGAAAACATGGTGGAAAGAGGAGAAAATGCTGGTAACAGCATTTTTTCCCTTTTCATAATGTTTTCTACTTTTATCAAATTAAATTTTAATTTTTGATTCAAATTTATGTAGTCGTCCACAAATGCTTTCAATTTGGACTGTGTCAAAATTTTGTCGGATGGTAAGTTCTTAGCATATAAACCACGCGAAATGAGATATTTTCACAAGCAAACAAGCTATTACTCTTTTTCTCACACTGAATATACGATAGTGTCATTTTATGAATATTTTAGTGGATCTAGCGACACAAGCATTTGCACAAGTAACAGTATCTTGATAGATATCCAAATGTATTCCCTTATGTCCCCTCTTATATTTTCATATCTGTCTCTCCACCTGTCATATTCCATAATCGATGACAATTAGCATGGGTTGGATTGTGGCCTACCATAAACATTTAGCTGGAGACTTTGATTCCTAACCCTTAGATTGTTTAGCGCCACCCAAGAACCTTTTGCGGACAGTTTAGATCAAGACTAGACGCCACAGAATGCGCCTTTCATACTATGATATCTTTTCTTCACCGTACAGTATTTTTGTCACAATAAAGTCCAAATGTATATGTCACTTTTACAATGTAAAATACAGCGATTATTATGATTTTAAGGATTTGTAAAGGTGCAGTTCGTAAAAGTTCCAGTCAGTGGCTGAAAAAAGACTTGAATCTTGAACAGATCCTACCATGTCGCCATATGTGTTTGTTTACATCGCTGATCGAGACGATTAGCCAACTTCCCACCGTAAATTCTGCAGTGCGCACCAAATAATGACGTAAACACCATTATTCAAAACGAAACGAAACTTTCATTCACTGACCAATACTAGATCGTTTGTCCCCATTTTAGGCTTAAGGTAAGACCTGTGTGATGCACTTCCGGTGAATATGGGGCAAAAATTCTTATTGGTTGATCAATAAGGATTAATAAGGAGTTATTTAGAAATAATATTTTTGCACATTTCTAATGGGTTAGAAATTCCGTTTATGTCTATCTTGAAATTATTTTTTGATACTTTTGTTAGCTTTCTGAAAAGGTAGGTAATTATTATGTCTTTTTGAATTGAGAATATATTGGTTCTAGATTTATAAATGATAATTCAAACAAGGAAAAAATAGATAAAATGAATCGCTGAAAGTAAGATCAATAATACTCATTTTTAGTTATAGCTAATTTTACAGGATGATATTTTAGTGGAAATATCTGTTTTCCATTACACACGTCTTACCTTAAAAAAACGTAAGTTTATTGTAAACAGAAACGACGACAAAGGCTGATCGTCACTTATTACTTTATCATCAATACATGAAGAGTTTACAACATCTAAATCAGAAATCAGTTTCAAAATGAGCAATCTTACTCTTCGATGACATAAATATTGGAAGTTAAAACAAATATCTTACGTACTACGTCATAGCACTAATGAGATGCAATATTATCACGTGACGTTCTCGAAGACCGCGTTCGAATATACACGGACGATAACGAAGGTTGTATCGTTTACAAGGCAGCTGGTCGTCAAGGCAGGTGACGTCCCTGAAGTCGACGGGCTTCTCCATGCATTTTGCTCACCTATATCACAGCAACCAATGAGGAAACTGACACGTTCGATTGTCTCCGATCTTATATATATATATGTGCTGTGATGGGTTATCCGATATATTTTCGAAATAAACGATGAAAATCAACTATTGTTGGTTATTTCATGCTTGCCGGTAGGATATCGAGAAATAGCAGTGAAAATATTTTTCGATCTTACACTGGTACCACCAGTGAAAATACCGATTTTCACGTTCTTGTTGCCTAGGTAAATTGCGCGTGCCTAACAACCAGATGGGAAATATGACGTCATATACCTTAAATTTCTCGCGCTTGACGTAACGTTGCTATGCGGGAGGGGTACGCCACGGGGAATAAGGGAAAAGAAGTGTACCGGATTTTGATAAAGCTCCTCCCAGAAAGGGTAAAAAGCATGATATAAATAGAATATTTGTTTTTTTCGGTGAAAGATCGAAATTTATTTCATCTCGTGAACACCATCGGTAATATTACCGATGGTGTCCACTCGATGAAATAAATTTCGATCTTTCACCGAAAAAAACAAATATCCTCTATGACTTCACTGGGGCTTAAGTCCACCGTGAATTTTCTGGTAGCAAAGCTACAATGCCATACTGACTTTCTGTTTCGTCGGTTCAATCCTTATTGCTGTAGCCAGCAGCAATGACAGAGTCTACCCTCGCGTTTTTCAAACAATTATATAGATACTTATACACACAATGGCAGCACGGAATATGAGCTGTGTATATAGGTCAGATAATACAGTCCAACATGCCGGTACCAATGCCGATACCAGACTAAAGGTCGCAATATTGTGACCCGTCATTCCTGACTGACAGTTTCCATTTATTTTTTTATCAATCAAACGTAAACCGTAATTAGTAATCAAACACCCCCATCGCCTGATTATGTGATTATGTTGCCTTCCTAGTCATGTACTTTACCAGGAATTTGTCTTTTTTTTTTGGGGGGGGGGCTGTATCAGAGGATGTTTGGCCTACTTTTGGTATTAGTCTGAGATGAATAAGTAGCGACTTGTGATTGTTAAAAATATAGGCATGTGTACTCTGAAAGATTAATTGCGTTCAGGACATTATACTACAGGGATTGATACCTTCAACTGTTACACCTTACTTTCATCAAGTCACTGATTCCACCCCTAAAGCAAATTGATCTGACGGACGATAATCATACACCTGTACTTATTGGTTACTTAGTATCTGTTGCCTGTGCCTGTCTACATAGAGAAATTACCCCAGAAGTCATTTCACTACGTAGTGGAATGACCTGGATCATTATTCTACGTAGAGAAATGACTTTGGGGTCATTTCTCTAAGTAGAGTAACGACCCAAGTCATTCCTCTGCGTAGAGAATTGACACATGGGTCATTCTTTGTGGTATAGAAGGGGAGGGTCAATTCTCTGCATTACACCTGCGTGAGCCTATAATCTATTTTCATAGACGCACTATTTTTTTGCAATAAGTGCCCCTTTTTGCAATTTTGAGTTGGATACACATATAATCTTTAGGGAGTATACGGGTATCTGGTGGAAATTTTTCTGACTTTATTTACATTGAAGAAAACATCTCATACCCAGTCGGTGATAACGGGTTCAATCGTATGAATTTGTAGGTAGCCATCCTTCAAACCAAAATGAAAATAATTTCTGTGTAGCAGTATTTGGCAACCGTGTTTTTTTACAGTCGGATCTGTGTCACTCTTGATAGCTATCGAGTACGGATCTTACGACCGCTATAAACAAATGGGCAATTTCTTGCTTGGATACTTATCATTGCTTATCGTCATAGTTGGCAAAAAAAAAACCCCAATATTTAAATATGCAAATATCTCTCTCCTGTTTGTCTTGCTTTAAATTATATATATGTGGTAGGCCAGATTGGAATCTAGGCAGATCCGGAATCTGCCTAGACCAAATTAGAATTCAAATTTTGTGTAGACCAAAATGCATTGTTTTCTAATTGTTTTTTTTTTAAATATATTGATTTAATTATGTTTAAAATTGAGAGGTATTATCATTTAAAGCATTTTATATGATTTTTCCACAATCCCTCTTTTTTCCACCTTTTTCGTTAGTAAAAAACATTAAAATTTTTATTTACTCTGAATTTCTGACTAAAACTTCTTTTATTTTGAGGTTTACGTTTAAAAGTAAGATGATTCATATGTAGACGCCCTATATTCAACGAGAAATTATTAAAACTTGGTTTAGGCAGATTGTAGAGCTGCAAAGCTAAACTGTAATCCTGATTTGTTTTAGACAAATTCCAGTTTGGTCTAGGCAGATTCCGGATCTGCCTGGATTCCAGTTTGGACTACGACATAATAATAATTGGAGTGCAACACGCGAAAAGGTGCATTCGGACATTTGCGTAAAGTGTCGTCCCGGATTAGCCTGCGCAGTCCGCGCAGGCTAATCCGAGACGGCACTTTACGACTACATTAGATTTTGTGCTACAGTAGACTTGGGTAAAACAGAAAATCACATAAAATCAGAAAGTGTCGTTTCGGATTAGCCTGTGCGGAGTGCACACGCTGATCAGAGACGACACTTTACGCAAATGTCCGAATGACCCTTTTCGCGTGTTGCACTCCATATATGTTTGCTGCTAACTTACGACTTGTGTCTACAGTGGATTAACCATTAACGTTCAAAATAAATGAGACAAAGTCTCAAATCGATAAAAAAAAAAAACTGCTATTACAATGGTACAATAGTAAAACTTGTACTATTATTATTATTACTATTAGTGTTATCATAAAGACACCACCTTATCGGAAAGTGTTGATCCAAGATCAGACTGCACGTTCTATTGAGTCTGATCTTGACCTACACTTTCCGCAAAAATGCTCTTGAATCAAGCTTAACGGTTAAGATTAGGACAAAGATCCCAAAAGCAAGATTACCCTAATAATTATAATTTAGATTTTCTTGAAAATTATGGTGCCATGAAAATTACTGTTTAATAAACATTATGCTCAAGAAAAGTTCCCATTTTATTGTAAATTCTAGAAGCTCACGACAACAAAACATAAGGTGAAATGAAATTGGTTTTCCCAAGGTTATTTGAAATCAATGAAGCAACCACTAGAACCGTTATAAATAGTCAAAAACGATTAGATTTAACCCATGTACCGTGTCGCAAAAGTCGTAAAATTGTCTCGTCAATTTTTTTTTTCTTAAACTTTATTCGATTTGCTTTTGCGCCGTCGCATTGTGTTTCACCAATTACCACACAATCCCTGCTTTTGACGCCCCTGAGAAAAAAGCCTTTAGAAAACATTATAGTAACCAGCATTTTCTCATTTTCCCACAATGTTTTCTACCCTTCACAAAACAAATTTCAAATTTTTCAGTCACTTTTATTTTGTCGTCTGCAAATGCTTTCAGTCTGAACCAGTCTGAAATATTGTCGTTTGGTTAAGAGATAACGTTTTGCTGAGCGTTGAACTGTTGTATTCTCCAACCATTCTTAAGAACGTTCTTTGTCTTATTCTCCAGAATTTTCTACATTTGTAATTAACACAACTTCTGATTGGCTAAACCGAATGGTTTAGCCAATCAGAAGTTGTGTTACTTTCACATTTAGAAAACGTTTGACAATAAGACTTAGAAGAATGGTGAATACGGGCCCAGCTGGTGTGCTGCATCAACCTTCGAACAATTGCTTTTCTCTTTCTTCATAGTATTTGTTTACAAACATCATAGCATGACATAATTTTTTATCATTACCATTTTTAGCTCCACTGGCCGAAGGACAGCGGGCATAATTATGTCATGGCCCGGTGTCAGTTCAAACATGGCTTAAAATGCCCATCCGATTTTGATGAAACTTCACGAGAACGATTCTGCCATGATCCTCTTCAGAATGTCTTGAAAAATTTTATTATATACCTAGCAGTGAAATCCTGGAATTTCCCAGTGTAATAAATTTTGATATCATCACTAGTGACGTTATCAACTTTAACTTCCTGACGTCATTTGGGAACTACCTTTTTTTCGACTACATTTTTTTCGACTTTCAAACGCAAAATTACAAATAATGATGTTAATAAGGTATATAATAAATAGAATAATCAACTGGTTATTTTTGATATGAAAAATATCTCACTCGGACGCGTCGTAAGGCGTTAAAAAAACTCGTGCTGCGCACTCGTTTTTTCAACGCCTAACAACGCATCCTCGTGAAATATTTTTCATATCAAAAATAACCAGTTGATTATTCTCTATAGATTACCTCAAAAAGTCTGGCTGTTTTGCAACAAAACTCAGATATATTTTGAAAATGTTTGAAAGTCATCTTGCCTGGAACCATTAGGCCTACGGCTTATAAATCTTAGATGTAACTTTAATTTATGGACCTCTACCAAGTTTCTCGAAATAATAGCCCTGGGGTCAAAATTGGCCTCGCTACGAAGGATCACAATTTGTTATGGGCTAACTAAGGGTAAACTTTAATTCCTTCTCGTGCCTTGCTTTAGGGCCTAGGGCTACCAAATTTGGTGGGCATCCTCCAAAAGAGCCCAAATTATACCCCTAGGGTCAAATTTGGCCCCGTCCCGGGGCCACTATAGTTGTATATGGGGTTATAGAGGGAAAACTTTAGAAATCTACGTGTACTAGCCATAAGGCATAGGGCTACAAAATTTTGCATCTAATTTTACCTTGTGGGCCTCTACCAAGAAAGCCAAAATTAGGACTTTTGTGTCAAGGTTTTACACACACTAGGGATACCAAGTTTTTAAAGGACTTTTATTTTGAAAACTTTTAAATTATCTTGTTACTTCTCATAATAAGACATAGGGCTTCAAAATTTAGCCCTGTCCAAGGGGTCTCGTGTTTTACAGGGCCTTTTACATGGGAAATCTTTGAAATCTTCTTGCTTATAACCACATATTCACGACCTGTGCTATATGGTATGGGCTTATCTTTTGGACCTGCACCAAGATTCATGTAATTATAGCTTTGGGGTCAAAATTTTTTCGTAGGATTTAACTGAAAAAAAAAGTGGATGTATTTTGGTTTGAAACTAATTTGCCAAGTAATGAAATGTTTGGGCTTACAGATTTTTTAACTTATTGATGGGCCTGTTATTGTAATTAAAACGACTATGTCGAAGATATACAAAGAGACCTGGGCACATATTTACCAACTATTCTTGAGAGTATTCTTAGTCTTGTTCTCCACGGTTTTCTGAATTTGTAAGTACATGTAACACAACTTATGATTAGCTAAACGCAATGGTTTACTTACAAATGTAGAAAATTCAGCAGAATAAGACAAAGAACGCTCTTAAGAATGGTTGGTGAATACGGGCCCAAGTAGTTTAAAGGATTTGAGAACAGGAGTTCGCTCGGAAAGCAGCCAGCGGCTTGAAAAGAATTTTGTGCTTTTTGCAAGAAACTTCAGGAAAGCATTGATTTGTGCAGTGGCCACCGTGATATTTAACCCAAATAATGTTGAAAATCATTTAAACAAAGATATACACACCAAACAACATTAAAGGTGGCCCTTCAGATTTTGGGACGAAAATTTAACAAGAATACAAAAAAATCATCCTTGTACTCCAGAAGCCTTATTATTTTCATTCATAACACCCTAGCAGTCGAAAACCATCTGACAACATGAGAAATTAGAGATTCACTACATACAGCCTAGTTCGATGCGGACGGGAAACGCGGTCTATTTTTAGTTAAGCAATTTGCTCATTTACACACCGAAAATATACAGACGAAGTTTCAAACATAGCGTCCGAAGAATACATTATGGAAAATAATTACATGTTTGTCATTTTATGGAATTTCAGTCAGCTTAAGAGCCTTTTAAGGGAATACCATCATTTTTTTTTTTTGCAATTTTATGATTCTTAATCATTGATGATTTGTAATTTTTTATATAAATTTCAGTGATATATACATTTTTTAATTTGGTGGGATGTGAACATTCTAGATACCCACCTTTAAAAACGACTAGGACAACTGGGATAACAACCAAGAAAAACATAATTTATAATTTCCCTGGAGTCTCTGTCAATGTCATCAATTACTTTCCGTGGCATATGTCAGCCCAGTTGGCATCCAAGCACTCTGCATTGTTTATTATCCAGCCAAGCATATTACATTATATAATAATGTAGATCTATATAGACTAGATCTATATCTGAAAGAAAAAAAAATCCTCTGCAAGCTTATAGAACCTTTAGATTTCCATAACCCTTCGACTGCTTGATATTTTTTCAAGCGGATTTTAAAAATCTGGATATTTACTATTTTATAGATATTTCTGGAAGAATCAGTATCTTATCGGACTGTGTTGGTCCAAGCTCAGACTGAACGTTTTTTTTTTTTTTTTTCAGTCTGATCTTGATCTTAACTGTCCGCAAAAGGCCGTTGAGTGGCGATAAGCAGGGTTAGACATACTAATGGAATTAGTCTGATCGTCAATCAAATACACCAACAGAACCGAGATTTTCTGCTTTTTCAGTGGAAGAACAACATTTCTGAAGTTTCAATTGCTTGCTATTTTAAGGGGGCTTTTCAGATATTCGTAATCCCGCCCAAATTCGAAATGGAAACTTTTATTTAATTAGATAAGCAGACAACTCAGTAACTGGCAAAAGACCAATAAAGGAAAATATTTTTTTTTTCAATGGTATTTCACCGAGGAATTTGGGATTTCATACCAGAGTTTCGCAAGGAATGTGAGAACGTCTCAAAATCAATAACACACGTCGAATATGACGTCATGTCTGATGTCTTAAAATAGACGGATTTGCGGAATGCAAAATGACCATGTCGCCCAACATTGTATATTTTCTACCCAATGTGAATAGAGGATAGATCTACATTTTTTTTGTCAGTAAGTATAAGTTATTGATCATATATTTCATTTGTATGAAATTAAATCGGAGGGAGGCGAAGCCGACCGACGATTTAGTTTCATACAAATGAAATATATGATCAATAACTAACTTACAGTTTGCCCTACTTTCTAATTGACTGACAGCTAAGGATGGATGGAAAGAGCCACACAAGAACGACAGAAAGCTCGGTTCGACACGCCTCTTTTGATTGAGGTTGTACGTACGTGCGTTTTCAGTCGTACGGCGTTAAAACCATTATTCAGGTTGTCCTTGAACTAGTTTCAGGACAATTGTCAGTCAGACTTATTCGGCATATCACGGGTGATCGTAGCCATCAATTCCCTCGTCTAGTGGATGGATATGCAGCAGATCGGTACACCCGGAAGTACGCCGGTATACCGTTCTGAAAATTGTCAGGCTCATCTTCCAAAAGAAAACTTGGGTTTTAATTTTCTATCGAAATCTTTCGAATCATATTTCAGGCGACAAACAATTCGTAGATCTACATTAATTTTTTATCAATTCCGATTGAAGTTTTAACCGACAGATAGACAGATGTGAATAACTTCATCGAGGTCGTTTATGTCGTTGCTAAACGAAAATCACATTGGTCCGCCATTGTATAAGATCACGTGACTCGCAGTTCAAATGTAAGCGACCGTTTTACGGACGATATTAGATGTAGGTACGGAATCGGCTGAATTTCATGCTCTTTGAAGCGATAGATTCGGCAATGGATGCATGCTTTGAGCCAGCCGATATAGACAGAGCCGGCCGATATGGACGGAGCCATTGTTTATTTTTTCTCATTTTTTTTTATTTTGATTCAAATTTTGTTTTTCGTGAGTGGGGAAGGATTAGATAATCAATTCATACATTCGGACGGTGTAAACATTTAGATAAGTAATTTTTATGCAGAAAGAGCAATAGAAAGCCTGTGGTCATTATAGAAAATGACCTTTGTTTACCTCACCGTGGCTCACGGCAAAAGTGTTTCAGACAAAACCGCGCCGACTTGGAACTCGCAACGGACAAGGAAGTAAGTTGAAAGTCATAGGTCCCTCATACAATTCCACTTTTCTCGCTAGTGTTCAGTATAAAATCAAATTTTGACAATAAATGGGAGACTTACGTTTTCGTGTCCACCGAAACAGCCGATATTGACGGCGCCGCACGTGACCGGAAAAACCCACACAAGATTTCCTTAACAGAGCCAATGGCTCCGTCTATGTAGTTTCCTCACCGTGCGGTTGAAGACCAGGAATTTAATAAAGAATTTATTTTCCCCGACACAGGCGACGTCTCGCTAACACAACTGTGTACAATAAACACCCATGTCTCTCTAAAGTAGCTCACTGTCCAGGATCTGTTTCATACCAGATAAGCCCTCTTTTTTACTGCCCTGAGACAGATTTATTTTCCCCGACACAGGCGACGTCTCGCTAACACAACTGTGTACAATAAACACCCATGTCCCTCTAAAGTAGCTCACTGTCCAGGATCTGTTTCATACCAGATAAGCCCTTTTTTACTGCCCTGAGACAGAAGGCACGTGAAAACATTGCGGGTAGAGGAGAAATTGCTTGTTAGGACCATTTTCTCCTTTCCTGCTATGTTTCTTTTTTTTTGTTTCCACAGACAAATCCTTAAATTTGAGGAAGTACCAAGTTGTTGTCTGCAAACGGTTTCAAATGAGACCCAAGCCAAATTTCCAAGCCTGGTAAAGACCAGGGTCGTTAAAACCAGAGGTTGTCTGGTAAAGGGTTAAATACCACGTGGCCAAGTAAGGGTTGTTTAGTCCCGATATTCACATGGAAATTACGTCACTTTTTTGGCGATGATGCAATTACTTGGAATAGTCCCCGCCCTTTTTACTACAATGTATGCATTAGATAGGTATTTACTCTACAAAGCCCAGCTAAAATACTGTGGGCGGAGCTTCTCGTTAACCTGGATACAACTGTATATAGGTCAACTATTTAATGATTAAGTGGTCACATATTGCAACATATTGAGTCTGTATGGAATTAAATCGAGCAGTTTTGAACGAAATCCGGCGTTTTCATTGGTTTAGAAAGTAGGGCAAACTGTAAAGATCGTTATTTATTGCAACTCATATATATATCAACGCTGATACTTCTTTTCAAATATTACGGATGGAATTCACCCGATGAAATGAGTTTCCATCTTTCATTGACAATATATCTAGTCTAGCATTTTTTTATATATATATATAATAAAAGTTTATCATTATATATCACGCATCTAACCTCTTTTTTGTTTAGACTTTCATCAAAATCCAATACGGATGTTTTTAATAATTCCCTGTTGCGTACCCCGCCCCCTTCCCCCCACCCATAAGGAAGGAATTATAATTACAATTTTAAAAAAAATCGTGTTCATAAGGAAAACAGTTCGTTGGTATTGACCAGAGTTATGACAGAGTTATGTTTATATCAATTTAAGAGAAAATCACATACAATGTTCTCTTCAAAACTGACAAAAATCCATTTTCAAATCTGCTTCTTTTATTCTTTGATTTCCCCTTAGTCAAATACCCTACCACGTTAGTGTCAGTAGTGTAACCGCCATTTATTAACATTCGAAGTGACAGAACAAATCAATAAAATTCAAAAACCTGAATCTGATAAAATAAACGTTTTGGAAAGATGATACCTCTGTTTTCTAGATTATTGAATTTGATCACTGATATATTTCTGATGTGTTTAAAAGGATGAGGTTATATATGAAGTGCAACACGCGAAAAGGTACATTCGGACATTTGCGTAAAGTGTCGTTTCGGATTAGCCTGCGCAGTCCGCGCAGGCTAATCCGAGACGGCACTTTACGACTACATTAGTTTTTGTGTTACAGTAGACTTGCGTAAAACAGAAAATCACATAAAATCGGAAAGTATCGTTTCGGATTAGCCTGTGCGGAGTGCACA
The DNA here is from genome assembly GCA_943736015.1 of Tridacna crocea. Classification (NCBI taxonomy): domain Eukaryota; kingdom Metazoa; phylum Mollusca; class Bivalvia; order Cardiida; family Cardiidae; genus Tridacna; species Tridacna crocea. The sequence continues at coordinate 31,800,353 of OX031073.1, forward strand.
CGCTGATCAGAGACGACACTTTACGCAAATGTCCGAATGACCCTTTTCGCGTGTTGCACTCCATATAGAGTTCACGTATCTTTGTGATTCCACAAGTGGTTGCTATGGAATTGGTTAATTTCGCTTGTCGTAACCATAAATAATCAACTTCAAACCACCATTATTTCTCGGTAAATTACCGAAAAGTATGCTAGCATAGCAATTCTTTTACGTTTGCTAAGCAAACATTTTTTGATTGTTGTTTAATCAGGATTTTTATTTACGACAAGAAAAAAGTACTAACAGATAAGTCCCTTTAATTCAGTTCTAATTCTTAAAGTCAAAACAAGTCATGTAATTAGCCTAGACATTCTGTCTGGGTCATGTCTTTGAATAAAGAACGGCTTGTGATTACAGTCTCTGGTGTTTAGTAAGATTGGAGCATGTCACACCCATGTATTTGATTCTTGTCTGGTACCAATAGTCATGTTTCAGTTCCAGAGACAGAAATTCTGTTTTGTTTTGTTCTGTTATTGTTTGGTTGTCCAGCCGGAAGTGCGAGCCTCATTACCGTCAGTAATTAGTCTGGTAGCGATGAAAAGTAGTTCTTTAATCGCATTCCTGGACTGTATCAATCAATAAGTTTGGTTCATTATTTAAGAGCTTGTTATTTAATCATCAACCCTTATCCTACTAAATAAAAGAAATAAAAACTTCCAAGTCAATTTGAAAAACTCTTTTTTTTCACATTTCAAAGGTATTTTTAAGGACAGATACCTGCTTATCGGACAGCGTAGACACAAGATCAGACTCCACGTTCTGTGCAGTCTGATCTTAATCTACGCTATCTGCAAATGGTAGGAGAGTTGCGCATAGCAGCGTAAGGTTTAACAAAATGTTTGTTCTTTTCTTAATGTTAAATTTGCCTTTCATGCAACTTCTAAAAGTATCGACCCGCGTCTGACTGTCACCGCAGACTGACTATAATCGAAAAGTTTTGCCACTGGTAATTTTCTTGCATGTCTAGATCTCATTCTGCTGCATGACCCAGGCAGTCTTTAGACAGAATGGTTCCAGATTACAACGAGTTGCGTGGTAGAAGGTATATAGGGCTTGCAACACACGGAAAGGGGCTTTCGGACATTTGCGTAAAATGTCGTCTCGGATCAGCCTGCGCAGTCCGCGCAGGCTAATCCGAGACGGCACTTTACGACTACATTAGATTTTGTTCTTTAGTATACTTGCAAAAACAGAAAATTACATAGAAACGGAAAGTGTCGTTTCGGATTAGCCTGCGCGGTCTGCGTAGCCTGATCCGAGACGACACTATACGCAAATGTCCGAATGCCCCTTCTTTTCGTTGAGCCCTGCTGACATGTAAATGATTAAGAGGTAAATTAAACATTTGTTTGAAAACCCAAAAACGTTCTACATATTTTTTCATTCTGAAGCAGCATGAGCAGCGGCTACTTAATTTTATTCTCTCTTGAAAAATGATTGCAAAGGCAACCATATTTTTTTACTATATGGACTGGTTCAGTGTTTTTCTAAACATACACGTAAAAACATGGTACTTCCATCACCAGATCGAGCTCATACCAACTTTGTTTTTCTGATTTTATTCGCTTTTGAAAGGTCATTGGGAAGGCAACCATATTTTTTTACTATATAGACTGGTTCAGTTTTTTTTCTTAACAATCATATAAAGATATGGTACTTTCATTACCAGATCGAGCCCGTACCAACTTTGTTTTTCTATTTGGATTGATTTTTATTTTTTTAACGTGTTAAATACCTCAATTACATTGCCAGAACGATAAAACCTAGATCGTATCCCAGATGCCCCACAGTTTAAATATTTATCATGTAGTATAACCACGTGGACCTTTACGAAGATTGTGAAAGTAATGCTCTTGGCGTTAAAAAAATAACGTGCTGTAATGTGCCCTATTTCAGAAACAACCGACTTGCGGCGCCATTGATGTTATGCATCTATAAGTTCTTGTTATATCTGTATTTAAGATTCTGCAGATACCTTTAGTCTTTACGACTGAAATAAATATGTCGGGTCATTTATACAGTGTACTTTGCTATATAGAGCGAGGTTGCAGCATAGTCCGTTTGTCTTTATTTATTTACGGGAGATTTCACATTTCCGTAGCTGTGTGCTTATTTGATAGAGAATATGAGCCCTGGCTGGTATGGAAATTGACATAGGAATGTCTGCACTTTCCGAAAACAGACCAGTCCGTTTGTCTTTATTCATATGTATTTATGGGAAGTTTCACATTTCCTTAGCTAATCGCTTATTTGATAGAAAATACGAGCCCAGGATCTTATTGAAATGAGAATGTCTGTACTTTCCGGATGGGGGCGTTCTGGAGGAAGCAAAGATGTGTACTTTTATGTTAATTAAAAGAACATTGGCCGACATAAACTTTTTTTATTAGAAAAAAAAAGATCACCGAGTTATCTTATTTTCTAACACTATCTGATAACACGTTCTTTTAAAAAAAAGGAGGGGAGGGAATGAAAAGAAATGGGGAAAAAAATGAAAAAAAAAAATGTAAATCAGCCGCATTAAACAATGAAAACAATACTGTCTATGGTTTTATTAGTGTTTGGATTAAAGCAAGTCCAAACTGGTATAACTGTACAAGCAATAGAGAACAGTACGGGAAATGGAGCAATTATCTTTCACTGACAATGTTGGTTTTATCAATCAAAAGATGAGCTATGTGGTAAAGAGTTAACCAACTCAGCAGCACTTATTGTTCTATTCAATCTCCGCGGTTTTGCGGTTCATCTTTAAATACAAATAGGTCACAAACTTGTGCTATTCAATATGCCTTTGCGGGAAGTGTTCGAACATCAAGACAAAATTGTACGATCAAATCTTTGATCTAACGATGCTATCCTCTTATGACCCTTATCCCTGCTAAAAAAGTGAAATATGTCGTTCAAACCCATAGTAAAACTCAATATTTGGCTATTTTTTTTTTTTTTTTTGGGGGGGGGGGTTTGATATCTCCTTATCGGACAGTGTAGATCTAAGATCAGACTGCACGTTCTGTGCAGTCTGATCTTAGATCTACACTGTCCGCAAAAAGGTACTTTCGTTGCGTTTTAGGAACAAAAGGTTTAAAGATATCTGAAAATGGTTATAAAACTCCAATAAATAGGTTCTTCTTCTGATGATAACATCCATGGCACTTTTCTTTTGGCGCTTAAAGTAGTAAGCACGATTTCCGTAAAGATCTTTTGATTAATGAGCCATGCCCTGGCAAAAGGGGGCTTCCTGCATTTCCGTGATGGATGATACCAAGCCAAGCCCCGGTGGCTCAGTCGATAGCGTGCAGGAGTTGAGAACAGGGGGGGGGGGGTTAATTGGCTCGATACTGGGTCGATACTGGGTCGGCCAATTTCTTTTCGTATACATTGATGATAGTCATTGCGACAAGATACATTCCTCTCCAACCGCTGACCATGGTTTCGACGGTGGTTATGTATGGAAAGCAGCCAGTGGCTTGGAAAGCGAATTGTTCAGAGTACTGAAAAGGGAAAAACTCCAGGAAAGCAAGGATATGTGCACTGGCCGCCGCGATATAACTGAAATAATGTTGAAAACGGGGTTAAACACCATACAATCAAACATGCAATCAAATAATCACATGATCATGGCTCAATAAAAGACATTTCGTCTAACATCGGACTGAATCATGGAAACAGGTATTTGGTCATGCAGAAAATTAGACAATAGCGAAAAGGCTCGGTCCAGGCATGCCAAGCGGAATGCACAGATTGACAGATTCGTACTTTTCGTGGAATCTAATAGCCCCGCCCCCTTTACAGAGCATGCCTTATTATTATTTTTTGAAGGGGGGGGAGTAACTTGCAATGGTTATATGGAGTGCAACACGCGAAAAGGTGCATTCGGACATTTGCGTAAAGTGTCGTCCCGGATAAGCCTGCGCAGTCCGCGCAGGCTAATCCGAGACGGCACTTTACGACTACATTTGATTTTGTGCTACAGTAGACTTGCGTAAAACAGAAAATCACATAAAATCGGAAAGTGTCATTTCGGATTAGCCTGCGCGGACTGCGCAGGCTAATCCGGGACGACACTTTACGCAAATGTCCGAATGACCCTTTTCGCGTGTTGCACTCCATATTGACTGTGGTCATACAGAAAATCAGAGAATAGCGACAAGTTTCGGTTCTGGTCAGCCTGCGCGGATTGCGCAGACTTACTTGGTTCGTCCTTTTCGCAGATACAATAACCCCGCCCCCTTCAAAACATCTTTGCAAACCAAGGCTGACGATTCACTACGCTACTCTACCCTTGGCGGATCGACTTTGATTCTTAAATCTTTTTTGATTAAAATAGAATAAGGTTGCGACCTTTCGATTAGAAGGTAATCATGGAAACCCAAGCAGATGTCTGCTTATCGCTTCATGTTGAATAATTGTATTCGTAAGCAGTTTGTAAAACGATATTTCATTGGCTTTCAGAAATATGAGGGCGTATCGCAGGAATCTCGAATTCAGGCTCGATCAAGCAAGGTAAGATCCACGCAGTGATCGTAATCTTGGCTCGCGAAGATGCCTTCACAGGGGCGTGCCTCATTTATTTTGGTAACTTGCTGTGGTCATACAGATAATTAGACAATAACGAAAAATTTCGGTCAAGGCCAGTATGCGTGGCTTACACGGTTCGTACTTTTCACAGATGCATTAATCCCCCCCCCCCAACACCTACACACACACACACCTTTCACCGGGCGCAGCACAATTATTGTAATAATTTGATGTGGTTATATTGATAATTACATGAAAGGACAGCACGTGACTCAAGCTCCTTTATGAAAAGGAGATTTATTACTTTTGCATAAAGTATCGACACGAATGAAGCTTACATGAAATGAAACTTTTTGCTATATTTTCTATGCCTCAAAGGACTGTTCTACATCTTGACTCGCTTCTAGACAAAATGGAAAATATTATGAGTATGTAACAGCTTGCCTAATTTAATGACGACACTCTGAATGCATTACGAAGATGCAGGAAACTGTTTTTATCCCAGACCACCCCTCTGTGGTTTGCGGTTTGCCTGAAGAATCATTTAAGTATTGATCTATAACAGACGTCAAAATTTTTGTGATAATTCAAGATTTGAAAATATTCACAGAAGCCAATTCAATTATGGGTCATATGATAGAAAATGTCTTTGGTCGGGAAGAAAACGTTGGAGAAACAATAAAATGCTGATTACCTGTGTGCGTTCCTTTTCTCATTATGTTTTCAAAAATCTTTTGATCAGGATAATTTAACACATATTTCTTTGATAAAGGCTTAACCTAGGAAGGCACAATATTTTTGGGTGAGAGAGAGAGAGAGGGGGGGAGAGATAAGGTAGAGAGAGAAGAGAAAGGTGGTCCCAGAGATGAAGGGGGAGAGAAAGAGAGGAAGAGAAAAGGAAAGGCATAGAGAATGAGAGGAGAAAGAAGGATGAGGGAGAGAGCTGGGGTGTGAGAGAGGGAGAGAGGGAGACTGAGAGGGGTTGAGAAAGATAAGGAGCGGAAATGAGAGAGAGAGTAGAGAGAGGGGGGAAGAAAGAGAGGAAGAGAAAGGAAAAGACAGAGATAATGAGAGGAGAAGGAAGGGTGGGGAGTGAGAGAGGGAGACCGAGAGAGGATGAGAGAGTGAAGGAGAGATGGAGAGGGAACGAGAGAGAAAGAGAGAGATAGAGAGATGTAGTGCAAGTCATGTATCAGACTTACAACTCGTGCAATGCTAAAATGCTTTAGCTATTGTCTTATCGACTGAGACAACTACATATCAGCTTCATCAAGTTTCCCCTGCCATTTAAAAAACAAAGAAAAAAAAAAACGGTTACAAACCGATCATGCATTGACAGGCACGATGTGTCCTTTACATGTATTTATCTTCGCAGTCTGTCCTTGGCTCGTTATCGGAAGCATCTCCGCCTTTTTCAAAAACCCAAAGCGTCACAGAGATGGCGAGATGATAACAAGCGATGCATTTAGCCTTGACATCCCTCACAAAATAATCATCTGTTTTTATCGGCCTTGGGAATAAAGCATTTAACCCTTTCCCGAACAATCTCTGGTTTTCACGACCCTGGAAAAAGAAGCCTTATGAAAAAATCGTTGGAAAAAGGGAGAAAATGCTGTTGACCAGCATTTTCTCCTTTTTCTAACAATGTTTTCTATCCTCCCAAATTTCAATTTTTGAGTCTCGTTCATTTTGTTATCTGCAAAAGCCTTCAATTCGGACAAGTCAAAAATTTTGTCGTTTGGTAAATGGTTAAAACATTGGTTTAAAAGGGAACAAGCATTTTCTCCATTTCGCAAGATGTATGTATTTATAAATTTAAGGGGAATCCTAATTTTTTTGCTCCTTGTTCGTAGTCGTCTGCGAATGCTTTCAATATGGACTTGTCTATTTTTTTTTCTTTTGGTAGAGCGTTAAACAGGGGTATTGTCCTCATAAACCATCATGCATTTTGATTTCTCAAGGTCAATATTTAACCGATTTTTGTTCTCGAAGGAGTTTGTCGTGTTTAACTTTGTCCTGCTAAATAACTAAAACAAAAATTTTTATTTTGATCGTCAAAACCTTAATTTTGATATTTCTAAGTTCGATTTTACGGTATAGCCTTTCCCTATTCGGACAGTGTAGATTCAAGATCAGACTGCACGTTCCGTGCAGTCTGATCTTGATCTACACTGTCTGCAAGAGGTCAGTGAGTCGCGTTTGGCAGCCGTAGGGGTTAATTTTGATCGACGAACTCTCTACAGATAGGCGCCTTTCCGACTCCACAGCGAAGAAATTTTCAAAAAGCAACACGTTGTTGGGACAGAAATGCTTTATCCTAGTGGCGAAGTGCTTACTTTTCATTGTTGTTTTCAAAACTGTCCCATTTATTCCGTCCTGTATCTGCCTATATACTCTCATTTTCGGCTTCTTTCCTTTTTTTTAAGTTAATCCTTTTAACCGAAACTTAAAGAAAAAAATGTATGACTTAGAAAAATAAAGTGTAGAATTTTAAAACGAATATGGTAACCAGCATTTCCCCCTTTTTCTAAAGAGTTTCATACTACGGTATTTATTTGTTTTAAATTACTATTTATTTGTATGGGGCTTTCAACATTGTTTCATTTTTTTGCGGCTGCCAGTTCACCTATCCATGGCATGCTTTCGTGGAGTTCATTTTTCCAGTACTCCACAATATAATCTTTCCAAGCTACTGGCTACTTTCCTACAGAACATTTTCGACACAATGGTCAACGGCAAGAAAAGAATGACTCATGTCGCAATTACTTTGTTCAATCCTCGGAAAGAAAGTGGCCGTACCGGGAAACGAACCAGCGATCTCCTGTTCTCAAAATTCTATGCGCTACCGACTGAGATAATGGGGCCCAGTGACATCATTAAGTTTAATCATATTCATTTTACATCGATTGAGAAACAAGTTTTTCAACTTGTACTAATCTCTCTCGATTCTGCTTCACGGGAACTACACCGTATGTGTGGATGAATGGAAAACCGTACAGTTGACAGCCGCTCCCGGGCATTGAATTTGGGAAGCCGACGAAGCCATTTTGTAATGCAGAGAAATGACCCCCATTACAAAATGACCTACGGTCATTTCTCGACGTAGAATAATGACCCATGAGTCATTTCTCTACGTCGAGAAATGACCCCCGGGTCATTTCTCGACGTAGAATAATGACCCGGGTCATTTTTCTACGTCGAAAAATGACCCATGGGTCATTCCTCTACGTCGAGAAATGACCCGGGGGTCATTTTGTAATGGGGGTCATTTTTCTGCATTACACCGGCGCTGCACCTTACAACCACGAACACTGCAACGTCATTTCAACCTCGACTATTGTGTCGTTTGCAAATGTCCTCAGTTTTAGACAAGTTAGCTATCTTGTAAACGGAGTAAGCGAAATATCTTTTTTGGATACTTGGAAAGAGTACTTCTAGACTGGGATACAATCTGCCCATTATTTTCCATGTTTACGCGATTTTTTTGCCAGAGACAGTCGGGTTTCTCTTCCATTGTCTGATTCGGTAATAATGACAACATTTATATAAATAGACATCATTTGTCATTTGACTGACTTGATACTGCGTCTAGCCCTTCACAAAACCAATCCTGTTTTGTCCTTTCCAAGATTCTAAAAAAGAAAAGCCCTTTGAAAATATCGTGAGAACAGGAGAAAATGCTGGTTACCATAATTTTCTCCTGTTTTCATGACATTTTCAAGGATAATTTTCACCATTATGACCACACTGTGATAAATCGTCAATAACTTTTATTTTTTCAATAAAAGCGAGAGCATAATTTTGTCTTTGTGGAAGGAGTCGATTTTTGTACAGGCCATTTTGATACCTACCGCGATAAAGTACAGGAGGACTCGAAAATGATACATTGCATGGAAAGGAGTTTGTTTCTCCACTAGAATCGTTTTGTATTGGAGTCAGACACCGTTTAAACAGCTTAGTTCACAATACAACGGTCAGTGCATCTACACATCTGTTACCTGGATTTCTAACATCAGTACTGTTCCAAATTTCTTTGCAAGCCACTCACTACTTTTTCTACGTGCATCAGCGGTGAGACACGTTAAAAAAACCCCGGAAGATACAATGTGCGATAGGACGCAATTTGCTTGTGGAAAATGTAATGAGCACTTGCTCTTTTTCCTCCATTTTGTTTTCAGAGTTCCTGTCTCCACGTTCGTGATAAAATGGTATATAAGCGGAAGCGGGATGACCGATTTCTCTGTATGTGCTTTGATAGCATTCATCTCGGATGCCTCTGCGTCTATCATAGGATTCTTATAAACTTGTGACAAATTGCGGTTGTCACGCGATTTTGCAATATTGCAATCGGAGAAGGCTTAACTGTATCCCAGATATAAAGATATTTAACCCTTTCCCAAACAATCCCTGGTTTTTACGGGTCTGGAATAGTAGCCTTTTGAAAACATTGTGGGAAAAGGAGAAAATGCTGGTAACCAGCATTTTCTCCTTTTTCCACAATGTTTTCTACCCTATCATAGACAGAAATCCTCTTTTCAGCAAGAGTTGAATTGTCGTCTGCAAATGCTTTCAATTTGGTCTAGTCCAAAAGTTTGTCGTTTGGGAAAGGGTTAAAACTGTATAAATTGAAAGCATTTTCAGACTACCCCCACTAGATATCACTCAAATGATAGGGATCAGTCTGTGAAAGGTTGAAAAATACCATCGGAAAAACAGAAAATGGTGGCGTTCTACTAATTAAAGTTTCATCAATAAATACTACTGCATTATAGTTTTTATATTATAATTAATGTGTCTATTTTTAGAAATGTTATGGGCTAAGAAATGTCGTAATTCAAGCTGGTGGGGGAATTATTTCCCCGTCACAGTGAATATTTTCCTCCTGCCGAAAATCTGGAACTACTTCTTTGTTCTACTGAGATCACTAGTTTTAAAAGAGGCGTTCGTTGACAAAATAATCAGAGAAGATGTATTAAATTTTATTTCATCAGCTTGTGGTTAATATGGGGAAATATTTGCCTCAAAAGGGAAAGGTCCGCGTTATTTTTGCACACATTTCCCTTTTTCGGCAAATATTTCCCCATATTAACCATAGGCTGATTAAATAAAGCCCTATTTAGCTGCTTGCGTAGAAAACGTCGATATATTGTGATAGCCATGGTGTCGTCGTTATCGGCTACCCTGTCGTCATCAGCGTGCAAAGACTTTGACATTTATAAAGTATTTGGTATTACTGAGCATATTTGCTTTTAACCTGTCAAAGTTGTGATCTATTAAGAGCAGAACATACCCAACGAGAGACTTTAACAATCAAGTAATTCTTGTGACAACTATGCCGCTTGTGTATCTGGAATGCACAAATCATATAAGTCTGTATTTGAAAAATGCCACCTAGCGGAAGACAGTGGTTATAGAATCACATGATTCCTACGTCATCGTTTCAATTAGACTCGAAATCTACATTGTCGGAATTATTATTGATTATATTGTTATTGCACGCTTTTTTTTAAAAATTAATTTGCAAGCATTTACCTTACGAATTTTAGGGGTAAAACAGTTTTGACGTTTTGAAGGATTAAAAAGAATATAAATACTTTAAATATATATACTTTATAAAAGACCCCCTTTAAATAGGTATAAAATAGGCATAATGCGGAAGTGTTGTACCTCCACACGAGTTCGCGATTAGAGGTAAATAAAAGTAAAGATATTTTATTGCATCGTTCTTCAAAATTAATTTCTCCAGGACGATAAACACTTAAATACTTTACAACATGTAAGGCGCTATGATAAGAGAAGAAAAAGACTGGCTAAATCCTTGGTAGCACCATCAAACTGGCTTAAGCCTGTACCGGAAGCAATGGTTTTATATTGATCCAGAATGAAAGCAATTGGAGACTACAAACACATTTTTTACAGTATGATGATATTTGGTTTAAGGATATACAATATTATGGGAAAAGAAAGAAATGCCAATAAATAGCATTTTCTCCTTATCTGACAGCATTTCCTTCTTTGAGAGCGTTTCTTCGAGGGTTATTTGAAAAGATAAATGTTGAGTAAAGGGTCAAAGTGCTGCCGTAACAGAAGAAAAAGACTGCATAAATTCTTGATTGCGCAATCAAAATGGTGTTACCCTTTACTAGTGAACGAAAAATGAAGATTCCGTCGAATTCAAAGCACTTACAGTCGACGTAAATGTAGATTCTTCAGTATTCAAAGCACTTACAGTCGACGTAAAATATATATTTAACCCTTTCCCAAACGACAAATTTTAGACTCTCCCAAACTCAAAGAGTTTGCAGACGACAATTTCAAATTTGATAAAAATGGCAAAAACTTATCCAAATAGGTAGAAAACACTGTGGGAAAAGGAGAAATTGCTCGTTACGAGCAATTTCTCCTTTTCCCACAGTGTTTTCAAAAGACTTGTACTGCAGACACGTAAAAACAAGGTCTTTTTTGGGAAAGGGTTAAAAGAATCGAGTTGACTTCAAAAGGGTAGTAAAAGCTTTGATAAAAGAAGAAAAAAAGCTTGTTTTCAGCATTTTTGTTTTGGCTATGATGTTTTCAAAAGCCTTGTGTATCTAGGATCTTGGTTGTTTGGTAAAACATTAAGTCTTATCCAGTTAAATAACCAAAATGTTTTTTGTTTTTTTTAAATAATTAAAACATAATATTGGTATTTTAAAGTTACGCATTAGGGAATGATATCTCCATGTCGGACAGTGTAGATCCAAGATCAGACTGCACGTTCTTTGATCTACACTGTTCGCAAAAGGTCAGTGAGTTGCGCTTAGCAGCCAAAGGGTTAAACCCAAGATCACTTGATAAGTTAAATGCAATTAACCAACTAGTTAAAATACAATCAAGATTGTGCAGTTTTGCCTTCATCAAATTATTTCGTGTTTTTTAACGACCTTGAAGGAATAAAGGCTTTTGAAAACATCGGTATGTGAAATGGAGAAAAATGCTGATTAGCAATATTTTCTTCTTTTCCCCAACAATGCTTATTATTTCTTTCAGCTACAAATATGATCAATTTAGCTTCATTTGATAAGTAGTCTGTAAATAGTCTGCAGATGCTTTCAATTTACAAGGAATCTAAGATTTTGCATCCTCGGATACCCCGGGGTCTCCCTATTTGCTACGCTACATCGACCCCTGGGACAATTAGTTGAATTTCCTTCGCTTTACCGCTGGCCGAATGCTGGCTTTTCATTGGTTCCATCATCATTTTGTGATGGGCGAGTGTACTGTACGCTATGACGTTTCGTATCGATTTTCGGCGGCTCGCTTTACCGCTGGCCGAATGCTGGCTTTTCATTGGTTCCATCATCATTTTGTGATGGGCGAGTGGACTGTACGGTATGACGTTTCGTATCGATTTTCGGCGGCTGATTCAAAGTTTTATTAGTCAATTGTCCCAGGGTCGATGTAGCGTAGCAAATAGGGAGACCCTGGGGTATCCGAGGATGAAGATTTTGTCGTCTGATAAAGAGTTAAAGGTTGTTTATGCTGGTACATTTCTGAGCTTTGTCAAATAGTGCAGGAAAAAGAGCGCGGTTTAATCACGGTACCCACTATCCATTATTACTTTAACTCTTCCTATATCTTAGACGACACCAGAAGCTTTAGTGGACAGTGTAGATTAAGATCAGACTGCATAGAACGTACAGTCTGATCTCTGATCTACACTGTCAACTGCTATATTTTAGATTATGACTAAACTGTCTTCTGATCTTGCAGAGGAAATGCATTTTTAGCCTTTGAGAAAATGCAATTTATTATACCCCCCCAAGACGAATGTTTTCGGGGATATACTGGAATCAGCTTGTCTGTCCGTGTGTCCATCTGTAATTTGTGCCGCGAACTCCTCCTACAGTTTTCCTTCCACTGTATTATAAATGAATGAAAAGAGATCAAACTCCAAATATCATTTTGAAAAGATATTCTATTTTATTTTTTTTCAATTATGACTTCATTTGTATTGAAACTTTGCACATAATGCTGACCATATATTGAAGATTTGCAAGACGCAATTTTCAAGTGTCAGCTCATCCTGGTTGAGGTTTTTTTCTGTCAAAACGCTGGTGGGTATTAAGTCATATTCAGTGACAGCTCTAGTTTGTTCAGTAGTGATAGAGAAAAGAGCGTTTTTGAATGAATCGATTTTAACACTTGAAATGCTTATCTATATAGATGAAGAAAACTTTCCAGCAGAAAAGCAAAATTTTGGCATAACCATCTCCTTTCTGCTAGAGGAATTTCATGGCAACTGACAGTGTAGATCATACACTAGACTTAAAGTTCTTTGCAATCTGATCTTAATTTACACAGTACGCAACCTTGGGTAGAATTATTCGTGCTTATCTACTTAGGTTTGGAACCAACTTTTTGATATACATAAATATAAGAAAAACGTTTTTTGTTCTAAGGAAAAAAATCCGAAATATCGAGAATATATAGAGGATAATCAACTGGTTGTTTTTGATATGAAAAATATCTCACGAGGATGCGTTGTTAGGCGTTGAAAAAACGAGTGCGCAGCACGATTTTTTTAACGCCTTACAACGTATCCGAGTGAGATATTTTTCATATAGAAAAATAACCAGTTGATTATTCTATTTATTATATACCTTATTAACATTATTATTTTTAATTAACACTATCTGTAAGTGCTTAATGAAAAAAAAAAGTAGTTCCTAAATTATAGCAGGAAGTGAAAGTGAAAGTTGATGTCGTCACTAGTGATGATATCAAAATTTATTACACTGGGAAATTCCAGAATTTCACTGCTAGGTATATAATAAAAAATCTTTCTGCTTTATAGTCATCATAATCAACATTGTAGATCTACGCTCAGACTGCATATTGCATATTTTTCGTTCGTAAAAGTGCATTAAGCTTTAAGCGCTTGATAGGGTAAGGGTTGAACAGTTTATTTATCATAAAATCAGTTTTGAAGTGGAATCACAAGTATGCTCTATTGAGCATCAGAATTAGGTCTCAATAGCACTTCGATAACACTTTTCCCAATATGGAGGGTGCTTGTATGCTTTTCAAAAGAACTTAGATAAAGTTCGGACTGTAATGAATCTGTAGGCTAGTTTTATCTTTAATCTACACAGTCCATCGCATTCTTAACGAGAAATATAAAATATGCCATCGTTAATTGTAAAGATTGGTATGCATTCAGCCATCGAATATTAACCCTTAAGCTGCTTATCGCGACTTGCTGACCTTTTGCGGACAGCCTAGATCAAGATCAGACTGCACAGAACGTGCAGTCTGATCTTGGATCTACACTGTCCGATAAGGAGATATTTTTCTTTAAAAAATGCATTTGAAATAGCATAGTTTGGGTTTTTGCAATTGGCTTGAAAAGTTTCACTTAATCTATCCAGCAGGAGAAAGGTTAATGAATATTTTAACCCGGCGTTGAAAAACTAGATACGGGATAATTCTCAGGACTTCGTATGGAAGTTGCTTTTATGTCACTTTGGGGAGCATGAAACAAGTTTTTGACTTGTATTTTGCGGGGAGGGTTGTGGCAGATGATATTTTCGAAGGAAAAATGGGGGGAAAACACTAGGACTTGACGCTTTACACGAAGTGGGTGTGTGTGGCTCTACAGAGTGAATCGTATCCACAGGCTTCAGAATTTTTAACTTTACCAGTATCAGGACAATTCCCACAAGACAACTGCCCCCGGACAACTCCCCCCCCCCTGCCAATTGTCCCCGGTACAACTGCCTCGCAAGACAATACCCCCCCCCCCCGAGATAATTACCCCGTGGACAATTACCCCCCTAGCCCCACAGGGCTATTACCCCCTGGACAATTCCCGCCCAGACACCTGTCCCCTACCAACCCCCGAACAATGCCCCCGCGGGGGCCATTCCCCTACCCCCGGAAAATTCCCCCATCTAACTCGAAATTTCTCTGCTTTTGCTTTGGGACGAAAGTCGTTGTCGGCTTTCAGCCCTCGGAAAAATGCTCACAAATTTGACGAGTTTCACTATGAAAATCCTAGTGGGGGCCATTGTCAAGGGAATAATTTTCTTCGTGGGGGGGGGGGGCAGTTGTCGTGGAGGGAGGGGGGGAGCGGGACAATTGTCCTGGCCTGGTGGTAGTTGTCCTAGAGGGGATATGTTTATGGGGGTAACTGTCGGGGGGGCGCAATCATTCGGAGAGTTGTCTAGGGGGTAATGGTTCACGGGATAATTGTCTCTGGGGGCTATTTATTGGGGTGGGGGGCAATTGTCCGGGGGGGGATTTGCAGGAGGCGGGGGTTGTCCCAGAGGGGGGCATTTGTCTTGGGGGGAATTGTCCTAGACTCGACTCTACCAACTTAGCTATGGGACCTTCCGATATTTTACTGTGATTAAAGATTTTGAGCCATGCTCTGTGAAAAGGAGATTAAATACTTCTGCAAAACGTATCCACCAACGTCTCGACTTAATGGATCCATTATCATGTCATGATTTGCTTGGTTTAATACATCTCAGAGATGCATTAAACCCCCTCTCGCCAGAGCACGTCTCTTTTATCATTTTTTTTTTTTTTTGTCGTAGAATAATGTCGAAACCATTATTAAGAAAATGAGTTTACAGCCAAAAAAAGCAAACATTTGGAAATTTCCTTCCGTTTTTTGCACGTATTTCTATCTCTGTTTTAATATTTAAGCTATCACTGCACGCAAACGAAAATTATCAGTCATCATTAAGATTTTAAACTTCCGATACAACATCCAATGCCCCTAAACGAAAACATCACTGACCTATCTAGCATCACTTAAGAACAACTTAAGTTTAGCCTATTACTTGAAGGAAAACTATATCAAGATAAACCTTTTTGGACCGTACGCTAAGATAAAGCTGTCTGTAGTTCGATCCCTAAATTGATTTTTTTTTTTTCAATTAGTGTTCTATTATTAATTTTGCAGCAGAGTTACGCTAAATCTTCAGCTCAGGGAGTGTCAGTTACACGTGTCGCCAAAAGAGAGAGTTTCTTCAAATAAATGCTATGACGCCATATCTGACCTCATAGAAGTTATTAGTGCACCGGTCGCAAAACAACCATCCCTTTATTACAGGCGACGACAGTACCTTTATCTACTAAATACTGTTCCCAGTTCCTTTTACGCCCCCTCCCCCAAAAAAATGAGAATTTGTTTTTTTGTTCAACCGTGTGGGCCATTATTATTGTTATTATCATTATTATTATTATTATTATAATTTATGCCATGTAAGTTTGCTCATTCTAAATTTGTTTTCTTTTTTCGCTTTAGTAAATTCTTCCCTTATTGGTGATAAACGAATAAGCGTCGATCAGCGTGTGTCGTCGTTTCAGTTTACAATGTCAATAATTTTTTTTCCAAGCCTAAATGTAGGCAAACTGATCAAGTGTATGAGTTTTGATTAATCGGATTGATTAATCATGCGGTGTACACGTCGCTAGCACGTCACTGCGGAGATTTGCGACGAAAATTGTCGGCTAATCGTCGACGATCATCGATGTAAACAAACAGATAAAGCGACATGGTAGGATCTGTTCTAGTTTCAAAATTATTTTTTCTGCTATTGACTGGAACTTTTACGAACTGCATCTTTATTTATAGTAAGTCATGATAACCGCCTATTTTTACATGGTAAAAATGAAATTTACTTTTATTTCAAAAAGAGGCCTTTTTAGAATGGACTTAACTGATTTTATTTTGCTGGCGTTTCCTCGTTCTCATGAATTATTCATACAGCATTGTCAAGGGTAATAACCTACGTCACAGGAAGTGATATTGGACCTGCGCATTTTCGTAACTTATGTCAGCCATATTGAAAAGTAAGTACGACATGAAGATACAATGAGGCTAGCTTGGGTGGACACAAACGGACTACAAAGACTCTCATGTATTTATCAAAGACATTAGATGAATACATTTAATATTCTGATGTTTTAGACAGGAAGCAGATGTCTATATGCACTTGTAAACACTTTGACCAAATATCAAAAAGTGATTGGGTTTTAATAGTTGGTCGAAGTCTATTCCATTATTATAAGTAGTTAACAAAAGCTTTGACAAAAAACAAAGTCCATAGGCATTGTACGCTTTGGAGGTCTAAAGATTTTTTCAGATCATTTCAAGGAACGATTAGAAAAAAAAACAGTCTTATCAAACACGCACACTGACTTTATAACAAGGGTCCGATGTCACTACCTGTGACGTCACACTGACGTACGTTGTGAGGGGTGTTGTAATTGCTGATCTCAGTTTTTCTTTGATAAAATTCAAACTATTTTTAGCACAAATACGCCGTCATTTCTGTTCTAATTTGTTGATATCCAATCACATCATTAGTGGCAATTCAAGCTTAGCGGTACTTTGAAAGGTGTCGACCTTTTAAAAACACCACTGTCGAGAAGTATTTTTAAAAAAGAGATATTCGGCGTTACATCCAAAAGATTGTTAGTTAAAATCGTTCTCAAAGATCGATAGTTCCGCCCCTGTATTACAGAATGACATATCTCACAGGAGACAAGAACGCCGACGGGACACATTTTTTGACAACCGCGGCTTTTTCCGTAAACGGAAAAAAAGAATTTATATTCTCTACAAAAGAGTATCATTATGTTATCGGTCTTTGAATTGGCCATTAGGTTACTTCCCGACCATATAAAATATTAACAAGAAACGACGAATTGTTAATCAGTTATCCTAGATGGTAGATGCATGGAGAGTAACGTAATGTTTCAAACTTGGGTTCCGAGGATGGCTTCTCTTCGGATTGCTGAAACTCGGGATTGTATGGTAAAAGGTTAAAATGTGTATGGAAATGATCGTGTGTTGTCGTAAATTTTGATTTCGACATTAAATTGAAGAGGATCTAAAGTATAAGTGGACAAAAATAATAATTGATAGGCTTTTTGATTAGTTGAGAGTTTTTTACGCCGCTTTTCCAACCTGTGATAAATCATCACTTCATTGCAACAGGATTCCGTCTTCACGCATTACTGATCACTGATGGTTACGTGGGAAAGCAGCCGATGCTTTCAAAAGAATAGTGCACGAATCGCTGGAAAAAGAATCTCCAGAAAAGCATGGAAATGTACACTAGCCGTCGCGATATAACTAAAATAATGTTGAAAACGGTGTTAAACACTAAACAAACCCACAAAAAATACACGTTGTTTACAACATTATATCGGTAATATCAGACAGACAGATTACTTACTGTTTTTCATGGGTTTCACTAGTACTAGGCTCGAGCTTTGAAGTATTTTACTTCAGGACACACCCACAACAGACTTAGCGCCCCGGATGGATATCAAACACATGGCCTCAAGTTTTCGAATCCTACACCTTCCTTACTGAAGCTGTTAAAGAAAGATTAAGCCGCGCCAGAAAAATTTACTAGTCCAAACTAGACAAAAATAAAAATGCCAATTATGATTAATTTCTGCCCAAAGTGCAGTTAGCATTTATACCTGTATTTTCCTAATGAATTACTTAAATTTGTCTCCTCCATTCTGGATCAAGTGTAAAATATACATTTCGAACGCATCATTTTTGTGGTATTTGTCGAAGACAATACAACTATGAGTTCAAGATTGAATTG
This sequence comes from Tridacna crocea, assembly GCA_943736015.1. Lineage (NCBI taxonomy): Eukaryota > Metazoa > Mollusca > Bivalvia > Cardiida > Cardiidae > Tridacna > Tridacna crocea. The sequence goes on from OX031073.1 coordinate 31,818,526, forward strand.
TGATCATCATGTATCTTATTTTGTGCAAAGCTGATGGAAATAAACCCGGTTAAACTCATTTTTTCTCAGTCAAATGAGGTTTTCGGTGGCACTCAGATATGTAATTTGAAATTTGTAATTTTCTATATGCCATATTGAAATACATGGGGCTAAACCATCGATCGTTGAGATACTTATTTTCTATTGAAAGTAGCTTCTCTCGCTCAATTGGTGCAATGATACAAATTTGCCAACTGACCCTGGGCTTTTTCGTTCCAAAACCAATTCGTTCCATGGCTTGTTCGTCCTATAATTGCGCGCTACTCCATTTGCTTGCTCATGAATATTTATAGATCAAAGTAAATGATTGTAATATTGGAAATTAAATGTAAAAGGCTAAAGATATTTCAAAATTATAGTTTTAAGGTACATGAGTACTTTCCTTTCAACCGATAAGGTAATCATTTGCTTAGTGGGTTGACTTTTAAGCCAGTATTTGAACAATATGTCTCTTTTTCGTTCAAAATATTAATTCCACACAATGGGTTTCCTTGACAAAAACCACTTCAGCGTTCTCAACGCTTTGATTTTTTTCGTTTTGGTTTATTACGTTAAGAATAGGGGAACGCTATATACCGAATGTCTGATGGAGTTGTCCAGAAAGTAATAATAATATTGTTTCTTAATGCTCGATTACTAGTATTTCATTTTGCTGAAAAGTACCATTCTCTTGCACAATCTAAAATAATTACGATTGGGTTACAGAGAATCTTCAGCATTTAACTTGGAACACACAGGTCGAATTCGGGCATTATAAATCAAGATCGGAGTTCACAGAATTTTCACGGTCGTAAAACTTCAATTGTTAATGATGCACATATGGATAAATCTTAACCCTTATGCTGCTATGTCCGATTCAGGGGCTCTTTACGGACAGTGTAGATCAAGATCACACTGCAGAGAACGCACTTGGATCTGCACTGTTCAATTAGAGGACATGTTTTCCTCAAAATATACCATTGAATAAGCTATATTTGGGGGTTTTCTGACGAGTTTAGGTATCAGTTATCTTGTTCGGCAGAATAAGAATTAAATCTACCTGGCAGGTAAAAGTGGTTGGAATATGGTCCTGGAAAACGATTACGTTATTTGCTTTTCGTTCCTGCAGACTAGTATGCCTTTGAACGATAAAAAAGTAGGTGTACCTTACTGCCAAATGCTACTGGACTTTCATACTACGAAAAGATTATTTTACATATCCGATCTTTCTCCTACCTACATTGTCCTGTTTGCATCTTGACAGTAAAGACGCAACTACTCGCTTATGACAATAACTACGTGAAATATCATACAATAAATTGATGACATTGAATGCTATCCATACCACCTACCGAGTTTACTTTTTAGTTGTAAAAAAGCTTGGTGATCTTTAACGACCCTCCTCGTACCAATTCTTCCTTTTCTTGGGCGATCTTAATGCTCGTAGTTCAACCATCGACCGAGTTTACGTTTTTAAAGTGTTTCAGACGTGACGTACATAATATTGTATAGTGATGTTTTATCATGTCATCATTTCTTTTTTGACATTTTCAAGTAACCTAAAGACGAAAATAGTTTTCTGTTAAAGGTGGCCCTTCAGAATTTGGGTAGAAAATTTTACAAAAATGCAAACAAATCATCCTTATACTGCCACGGCCTTTTAATTTGCGTTGATAAAACCCCAGCAGTCGAAAACCATCCGATAACGCGAGAAATTAGAGATTTATTACGGACCAGGTTGACATCAACAGGAGACACGTTCTATTTTTAGATTATCAATTCTCTCGTTTAAATACAGGAAAACAAAGACAAAGCTTCAAACATCAGTCTGAAGAAGACATTATGGAAAATAATTATTACATGTAATGGAATTTAAGCATTATTATTCACGTGCCACTCACTTGACATTCCCACAATGTTTTATTGATTTTTGGCGCGAAATCTAAAAATAGCTTAAGAGGCTACGTAGCATTTTAAGGGAATACCATTAAAAAATTTTTTTTGTAATTTTATGATTCTTAATCACTGATGTTTTGTATTGTTTTTTCATATAAATTTCAGTGACATATATATTTTTTAATTTGGTGTGATGTGAAAATTCTAAATACCCACCTTTAAAGGTAATATTCCTGAAAGAACCAGTTTGCATGGCGGTGTAATGCAGAGAAATGCCCCTCCCCTACCCATGGGTCATTTCCCCCGAAGTTATTTCACTATTTAAAAGAATGATCCGGGTCATTGTTCTACGTAGAGAAATAACCCTCTGGGCTCATTTCTCTACGTACTATAATGAGCTATTTCATTTCATTGCGTAAAGTAAAACCCAAAAAGTAATCTCACTAAAGAAAAGAATGACCCGGGTCATTATTCTACGTAGAGAAATGACCCTCTGTGATCATTTCTCTACGTAGAATAATGATCCAGGTCATGCCTCTACGTAGTGAAATGACCCATGGGTCATTTTGTAGAGGATGGTCATTTCTCTGCATTACAGCGGCCTTTTTTGTCTTTGTCTGACATGAGATGTATCTGCTACAAGTTCTATCGAGGAGTTACCTTCCCAATTTGTCACCAGTTTGTTTTCCCTGTAGTATGAAAGTACAAGGGTATCGCATACGGGTATTATGACTTGGTGGACAATTCTAGAATTGGAGAAAGCGGCCTGATTTATTTTAACCCACAGACTGCAAAGCGTGACTCACTCATCGTTTGCGGACAGTGTGGATCAAGATCAGACTGAATAGAACGCTGTCCAATAAGGAGATATCTTTTCTCAAAATACCTTTCAAACAGCAATATTTGATGGGGTTCACGATCGGTTTGAAAGTTTTATTTCCTCTATTTAGCAAGATGAAGGCTAAAGTTTTTTTTGTCCTTCTTATAATACGAGTAGTTCTCCTTTAGACCGCTAAAAGCTAGCTCGTTTGAATATAACGGACCTTCAGGTAGAGGTGTCAGAAAATGCAATATTTTCGCACCATAACGATCGCGTAGGCTTTGACCATACCTCGATATATGAACAATCTTCGTAAACTGTCCAGCTGAAAATCGACATTCCCAGTCAATGAAGAAGAAAAATTAATTGAAGTACTTATTATCTTTCTTTCTATAAACCTCAATATCTTTTTATTGATTTGGCCATTTGGTATTTTCCATAAGACACAACAATAGACTGTAAATATTTGATGGTCCAATTTCCCAAGTCACCATTTGACCTTTCTATAATATTTTGCGTTTTTCATTTTATGACGAAGATTTCGCTGTGTCCATAGTTCTTTGTAACTAGGTGTATCAAAAATGTTACAATTAATATTGTTTGAAGCTTCGGCCAATCGTTGGAAGATAGATTTCGTCTGAAATTTTCTCAATCGATTGAAGGAGTGGCACACTTTATTAGTCATCTGCAAATGTCTTGGACAAAAATTGGCTAAGTCTAAAATTATTTTGTTTGTTTAGGGTTAAAAAAGAGTTAGCATAGAATGATGATTTAAATGCATACAGTATAGAAATGAGTTGTCATCTGGTAAAAATTTGTTGAACTATTTCTACACGAGCTCATCTTAATTACCAACGATAAAAAGAAAATGACATCATCTTGACAGGGGCAACTGCTACTGAAGATAATGACGGGAAAAAATAAACTGATACAATAATTATTTTTATAATTTCTCGCTCGTCGTTTATGTCTGTTAGCTTATCACCAACAGTTTTGAATACCATAATGGTATGTTTAGCTTTCGTGCTTGTTACTGATTTAACATAGAAAGCAAGAGGTAAAATTAAAACCAGAAAGTCTGATGAACCTAATGTTGTAAGGCAGTTTGAAAAACGACAATAAAAACAAACGAAGGTGTTAAAAAAGAGGTGCTCTTCAATTATATTTCCGTAACCTCTTCTGAATGGTACTTCTAGATAGATTTCACCAAAAATGTTCTCAATTGCTTGTATCCGTCCCTAGTGTCACAAAAAATCAAAGACACGCGTCAGTTCTATGGGGCCGCACTTAAAAATCGAAATTTTCGTTGCACCGTTGTCTGCGCATGTCATATTCTTCGAAGATTTGTAGAATGCCATCTAGCGGGAGATAATGCCGTTGCACCCCCTTTTTCGCTATCCTGGTACCCTTGTTTGTTCGGGAACAACAACCTTGTACTGGATACTAGGGTAATAATATTACATAAAATTAACCTCGTTCTTGTTTCCTTGTCATCCTCTGTGACTAATTAGACTGAAGAATGGATGCTAATTAGAACGAACGACTGTAAGAACTATCATAAGAGTAATCTTGATATATTTCTTGACGTTATTCAACCCGATTATGACAAAAATGTCAGTCCTTGTTAGAAATTTGAGGGTTTATCTGCCTTTTCTAGAGCTACTTTTAGTCTCTGCGGTATGCAATATCCTGTTACAGCTATCAGCTTATCTACACATTCCCATTCATCAAGTAAACCTAATCCTTTCGCTACAATATAGATGAAATGAATCTTTCAAGTCGATAGTAAAATGTATAATTCTGCTAGTTCAAGTTGCTGTTGTTTTTTAAAAATTACTTCTCCTTATTGGGCAGGGAAGGTCTAAGAGCAGATTGCACGTCCTGTGGAGTCTGATCTTGATAAATATTTTCTACGACAGGTAAGGGAGTCGCTCTTAGCAGCCTAGGGGTTCAAACTCGGTTTTTGTAATTCTAATGGTGTACGACTTGAAATAAATATATTAGAAATAGAAGTAAATGACTGGCAATAAATCTTATGCGAGATATATTCCAAACGATCGAGCATTGTCTTTTCATTTATTTACTGTCGCCACCTTTTGACCATATTTAGCGACGCCGTTAGTCATTTTAGTAGGGGCAACGCGAAATTCCCTGCTACACTCATCCTAAAATACGCCCTGTTATTTCATGCTTACCGGTAGGATATCGAAAAATAGAAGTGAAAATATTTTTCGACATTACATAGTTACGACCAGTGAAATATCGATTTTTTATATTAGTTACCCAGGCAAATTGCGGGCGACTCACAACCAGATGGAAATATGACGCCATTTACCTTACATTTCTCGCACTTGACGTAATATTGTAATGCTTTGCTATGCGCGAGGGGTACGCCACGGGGAATAATTGAAAAGAAATGCACTGGATTTTGATAAAGTTTTTTTCTCAGAAAGGGTTAAAAGCATGAAATAAATAGAATATAATTATGTTTTTTTGTTTTTTTTTTTCGGTGAAAGATCGAAATTTATTTCATCTCGTGAACACCATCGGTAATATTTCCGATGATGTTTACTCGAAATAAATTTCGATCTTTCACCAAAAAAAGCAAATATCCTCTAATTATTTCATGCTTTCCGGTAGGATATCGAGAAATAGCAGTGAAAATATTTTTCGATCTTACACTGTTACCACCAGTGAAAATACCGATTTTCACGTTCTTGTTGCCTGGGTAAATTGCGCGTGCCTGACAACCAGATGGGAAATATGACGTCATATACCTTTCATTTCTCGCGCTTGACGTAATATTGTAATGCGTTGCTATGCTGGAGGGGTACGCCACGGGGAATAACGGAAAAGAACTCTACTGGATTTTGATAAAGCTCCTCCCAGTAAGGGTTTAAAACCTGAAATAAATAGAATATTTGGGTTTTTTTTTCGGTGAAAGATCGAAATTTATTTCATCGAGTGGACATCATCGGTAATATTTTCACGAGTGGCGCAGCCACTCGTGAAAATATTACCGATGATGTCCACTCGATGAAATAAATTTCGATCCTTCACAAAAAAAACCCAAATATCCTCTTTTTATTTCTTCGAGTAATATTTTCATGAGTAGTCCCGAAATGTGTTCGTACAGACTCTACCTGATATGCCAACGATGAAAGTTATTTCAGAGTCTATTCATAACTGAATATTTGTTGACAAATCATGTAAGATCACGATAACATCGCAATTAGTCATTAGGTTTGTAAATGAAGCCAGTAGCTTTGCGATTACTATAAAAGGAGGTCGGAATGTATGTTAGCATAGAAAATTGAAACAAGTACAAATTCTATAAGAAAAAAAAAAAAACCCTGCAATTTCGGAATTTCCCTGTGGGCATTTAGTTAAGTGATATGTTTACAGCGGAGTTAAAAAGTCAGACAGTTAGACAGTTCTACTTTATCGGTGAAGATTGTTTCACCCAAATTCTGCTAAATAAAGAATGAAATGGAAAATTCAAGATGAGAGTAATAAAGACACATAAAAATGTTTGTTGAATTTATTTATCTTTTTTTGTCGGGGGAGGGGGGGGGGGGCGGAGGGGGAGACCCCTAATCGGATAGTGTTGATCCAAGATCAGACTGCAACGTTCTGTGCAGTCTGATCTTCATCTACATTGTCCGGAAAAGGTCAGTGAGCTGCGCTTAGCAGCTTAAGTGTTTAATTCTTTACCAAACGACAAAATTTTAGACTGGTTCAAATTGAAAGCATTTGCAGACGACAAAATAAAGGTGACCGAAAAATTAAAATTTGTTCTGGGAAAGGTAGAAAACACTGTGGGAAAAGGAGAAAATGCTGGTTACCAGCATTTTCTCCTTTTCCTACAGTGTTTTCAAAAGGCTTCTTCTCAGGAGCGTCAAAAGTAGGGATTGTGTGGTAATGGGTTAAGGTGTCTGGTTGTCGGGGGAAAAATATCTAGAATAAGATAAAAAGCGAACCTAAAATAGTTTGGAGGACACTGGCCAAGATATGACATCATCGTATTTGAACACGATCTCATAGAACCGATCTATTTACAAAATTATGAAACTGTGTCTCGAAATCTGTGAAAATCTTTAAAGGAAATACCAACGTGTATAAGAAGATATTGACGGTGAGCAATCTATTGCCGCTCACTGATTTTCAAGTATAAAAAATATTTCTGAAATTTAGTATGATTGTAAAAACCCTAAAAGCCATCTTTAACTTTCTAGGCATAAAAATAAAAATTAATCCTTTACCCCGTAAGGCATTTCTATGGTATCTCTAATTGACCCTAAATAACAGCAAGGATGAAGCTGTTTCTTATGTCTATATGACACCTTTTGATAATGAAGAAAACATTGTGGCAAAAGGTGAAATTGCTCGTGACGAGCAATTTCACCTTTTGCCACAATGTTTTCCAACGGCACCTACAAGCAATGCCTAGAAATGAGTATCTATGGAGTGAAGGGTTAATTGCATTGTATAACCTGTATTAGAGTAGGATTATGATTTTACTACACAGCCGTTAATTCTAACCTTGGGCAGATGTTTTGCGAAATATTTTAATTAGAGAAGAAAATAAAAAGGAATGAAAACGTTTTTATCATTAAATTATTATCTGCTTTCTAAGAACGTAACCGAATATGTAGCCTGATCTGTTGTCGTAATGTGACTGAAATAATGTTGAAAGCAGCCTAAACACCATTTAGTTAATCAGTCAACATTATCTTTATTTGCATTGAATATAAACATATTCACAGCAGAATGACTAACAATAGTATGTATTACACAAAGTATGTGACTAAATAATGTTGAAAGCAGCCTAAACACCATTTAGTTAATCAATCAACATATCTTTATTTGCATTGAATATTAACGTATTCACATCAGTATGATTAACAATAGTGTATATTACACAAAGTATGTGACTAAATAATGTTGAAAGCAGCCTAAACACCATTTAGTTAATCAATCAACATATCTATATTTGCATTGAATATAAACATATTCACAGCAGAATGACTAACAATAGTGTATATTACACAAAGTATGTGACTAAATAATGTTGAAAGCAGCCTAAACACCATTTAGTTAATCAATCAACATATCTTTATTTGCATTGAATATTAACGTATTCACAGCAGTATGATTAACAATAGTGTATATTACACAAAGTATGTGACTAAATAATGTTGAAAGCAGCCTAAACACCATTTAGTTAATCAATCAACATATCTATATTTGCATCGAATATAAACATATTCACAGCAGTATGATTAACAAAAGTATGTATTACACAAAGTATGTGACTAAATAATGTTGAAAGCAGCCTAAACACCATTTAGTTAATCAATCAACATATCTTTATTTGCATTGAATATTAACGTATTCACAGCAGTATGATTAACAATAGTGTATATTACACAAAGCATCGTGACTAAATAATGTTGAAAGCAGCCTAAACACCATTTAGTTAATCAATCAACATATCTATATTTGCATTGAATATAAACATATTCACAGCAGTATGATTAACAAAAGTATGTATTACACAAAGTATGTGACTAAATAATGTTGAAAGCAGCCTAAACACCATTTAGTTAATCAATCAACATATCTTTATTTGCATTGAATACTAACATATTCATAGCAGTATGATTAACAATAGTATACTAGTATATTACACAAAGTATGTGACTAAAATAATGTTGAAAGCAGCCTAAAAACCATTTACTTTATCAATATATATATCTTTATTTGCATCGAATATTATCATATTCATAGCACTATGATTAACAATATTACATATTACACAAAATGTGTAATACATTGAAGATTTAGAAGGGAGGAAGTAGGAGAAAAAGATGTTAACATAGACGGGATATGCTGTTTACTTTTTCTGAATAAAGGGCTGCAGGTAGCACTGGAATCAATTTTGCAGGTATATGAATATTGATCACAGTCCACACCTCCAGCTCCGACTGATTAAAGGGCGGGGAGATAACATGACAATCTTCTTCAGCTATTAATTCTTTGCCATACGAAAAGACAAAGAAAAGTAAAACGCGCCTCGGTTAATTGGATATGCAATGTAAAAGGGTGGAACACATTGTCGGAAAATGATGGTTAGGAGCCAGTTTTTTTTTTACATTTCTCACATTGTTTTCGAAGGACTTTTCCTTCTAAATAAGGCTTAAAAAATCTCTGTTTTTAGAGTTTCGGTCCGAGATTCTGCAGGTGTGGTAGGTAGGAATTTTTTTACCCAAAACAAAATTACACTTTCGGGTTATCAGCATTGTCTAGTAAGGGTAGGAAAACCCTAAACACAGATATTCTTTCAGACCTAAATGATATCATTATACTCCTTCGAATAGACCCCCCTATTTAAACAAACTTGTATTGTAGCGAAAGCAATTACATATATCAAAAACTTTCGCTTCTTAACCCTTTACCAGATATACCAATTTGAGGCTCCTCCATTTCAGCAGCAAATAAAGATATGATGTCAAAAATATGGACAAATGAGGATACAACTATCTGATTGAGAGGAAAACATTGTGGGAAAAAGAGAAATTGCTCGTTACGAGCAATTTCTCCTTTTCCCCACAATGTTTTCAAAAGCTGTGGATTCCATTGTTAATACGTCAAAATGAGTATCTATGGAGTAAAGAATTAACATCTTTCACCTCAATATCAAAAGAACAACAATTCGCTCTTTTCGTCAACGTTTACATGTACAACTCTACAGCAAACGAAAGACAAATGCTTCTGTAATTTAAAATCAACAACCGAACGGTGTATATCAAAGATCAGATTGCATGCCCTGTGTTGTCTTATCTTGGATATACCCCACCGCAAAATTTTGATCTCTAACAGATACTGCGCATGCCCGTGAAAAGGTTAAGCGTCTTATTTTAACCTGCACATGTGGTTCCCTACATCATTTTCAGACAGTTTGTAAGTAGGTTCGGTTTTATTTTAGACGTAAACAGACACATTCATCAATTACCTATCATTTCTGCCCTCGAGGGCAATTTCTACTTTAACCGATAGTGTGGATCAAGATCAGGCTTCATTGAAACTGCAGTCTAATCTCAGATATTCTCTGTCTGACATTTTCAGAATGAATATCCTGACGAAAGATACCTTGTAATTTGAAATAAATTAATCTCTATAAATAACTGAAATATTTTTATTGAATTATTTTGCGCTGGAATTAACTACGACGTTAACTTCTGGATGATTTTTATTACTTTGTACTTTAGGTTTCTATATTTTCTCTTTCATGCAGATTTTAGGTCAAAATAGAACATAGAATGAGACACAAAGAGAGCATGTTCTAATTTCTAGTTGGTCATTTATTGTTTTATAAAAGATCATAGAAATACGTGTAGATAGTGATCCAGTTTTATTTCTGAATATCATTTAAATTAGCTGCCAGTACATTTTAAAGAATATAGCAAAAGTATACCAACACTAAAAGTTTGAAACTAACAAGTTGTATTGAAAACGTGAAAAGAACAGATTATGTACTTTTTACGAACTACTTTATAAATAAATACAATGAAGACACTTCATATGACATTTTTTGGTCTATTTCCCTACTGCATACAAGTCTTTAACGTAGTAGACCCCTAATAGAAAACAGCTATTTCCGCAATAATATTATCATGCAAAATCTGCTATGAATAAAAGAGAGTGTTATTATACTGCTTTAACCAAGTCACTTTTCCCTATTTGTCTTTTCTAGAATTATCATTTATGAACCCAAAACCACTATATTTTCAATATAAAGAGAGATAGTAATTACCTCCCTTTTCTGAAAACTAACAAAGTGTCTACAAACAATTTCAAGAAAGGCATAAAGAAATTGCTTGTCCGTTAAAAATGTGTAAAAGTATTATTCCCGTATAAATCCGTATTTATCTACTATTAAGAATACTTTCTGCAATTCAGTACTAGAGGTATTAGGGGTCTACAACCTTAAGCCGCAGTGAAGTTCAAAAGCAGTAATTTTCACCATTTATATCTCGAAAATATAACGGATAACCCATCACAATACATTAATGTTTAAGATAGAAGAAAACCCAAACGTGTCAGTTACTGCATTGGTTGCCATGACATACGTGTGCGAAAGTGCACGGAGAAGCCCGTCGATTACAGGTACGTCATCGATCGGGACAACCTCCGTTGTCGTTTGTCTATATTCGAACTAGATCTTCGAAAACATCACGTGATTTCATTGCACATCAGTAAATCTCTGCAAAATCTAGGTTGTATTCCATACAGGACCTTTTTCAAAGTATTTGATTCCAAAGTTGTTTCCGTTTTACTTTATGGTTCAGAGCTATGGGGCCTTGAAAATGCACATTTAGAAAGTGTTCAAATTTATGCTTGTAAACATTTTTGAAAAGTTCCACAAAGACCATGTAAAAATGCTGTTTTAGTCGATACAGGTAGATTACCTACGTACATTTTTGCTGCAAAACGTTGTATGAAATATCAGCTACGTCTGTTAAAGACTCCCAAGAATAGATATATACATTTATGTTATGAAATGCTTAAATATTACGATATTGTTGGTCAAACAAATTGGGTTTCAAATGTCAGAAATAATCTACAGATGAGTGGCTTTGGATTTGTATGGAAAGGTCAAAAATTTGAAAACGATATTGTCTTTATCTCAGAATATCTTCAAAGATTGACTGATCATTTTAAAGAAATTTGCTTGCAAATTGTAGCACAAATAGAAAGCTAAGTTCATATATCCATTTTAATCAGGTTTCGGAAGAGAATGATACATATTGAATATTGATGTTGCCAAATTTCGATCGTGTTTAGCCTCTTTCCGCAGTTCTTGCCATTGCTTAATGATAGAAGATGGTAGATATAGAAATATGCCAAGAGAAAGTCGTACTTTTTTGTAGTGTGAGACTTTGATCGAGGATGAATACCACTTTATAATGGTCTGTCCTCTATATTCCGACCTACGTTTTAAATATTTACTAAGCTCTTATTACATGGAGCCTACTTTCTATAATTTCTATCATTTAATGGTATTAAAAGATGAAACGAGTGTTAGAAAATCTTGCTATGTACATTTACCATGCATTTAAAGAAAGAAATACGTTTTTATCAAAATTTTCATGATCACTCGAGTAACAGTCTACTAAAACAGATACGTTGCATAGAATAAAATTTGAAATTCAATATACAATGTGTGTGTTCCGCGAAATAGTTTCTTTTCCTACAAGTATGATTTAACATACAATGTGTATTCTCAACGATTTAGTGTTAAGATGTCGTTTGGAATAGTATTCGTTGCTCATTTAATTGTATGTTCATCATTCACTTGTATGTCTCGTTTATATTTTTGTAATACATGTATTTGTATATGTGTATGGGGCAGTTGCCTACACTTTACACTAAACAAAACAAACAAGTCTGCTATGACGTAGTACACAGGATTATTGTATACACTTTCAATAGTATGTCATCGGATAGTAAGATTGCTCATTCCGAACCTGTTTCCTTATTAAGATGTAGTAAGCTCTTCTATAAGCGACGATCAGCCTGTGTCGATGGTCCTTTTTCCAATGTCGATAGACTTACTTTTTTCAAGCCTGAAATGAGAACTAAACGATCAAGTGGATGAAAGTTTTGTTTCGACGCCTTGAATGATCACGTAGCGTTTGCGTCACTAATTTGTAGGCACTGCGGACAGTTACAACTAAAAGTCGGCTAATCATCGATGTTAACAAGCAGATAATGTGACATGGAAGGATTTGATCGAAGTTTCAAAATTCTTTTTTTCGTGCCATTTACTGAAACTACACTTTTTTATATCCTTAAAGTCGTTATAATTGCCATATTTTCCTCGGTAAAATGAAATTTACTTTCATTTAATAAACATGTTTTTTTCTTGTTACATTTGGACTTTACTGTGAAATTAAGTAAAGTGCCATATAGATCAGGTGGCTCGCCATTTGTGAAAAGATAGTCTTTTTTTTGGCTAACGTCCAATTGGTATTCACCCACTTGTTCTAATAGCGTTTTACGACTAACGTCCCATATTCCCTTCTTTATTATAAAGCAGCACATTTTCAGATTGTCTGCACCAAAATAATTTAGTCAATCAGATATTTTGTTAGCTTCTTAACCCAAGTATACTATATATCCAGAGAGCTGTGGGAGAATAAGGGTCCTGAATTTGGCGGAAGATTGTACTTGGTTGTATTGGTTTTTAAACGCCACTTTAACAGCTAAGGTCATTATCATGGCGGTCGGTGACGCACATGTGTTTCCTGGCTTTCTCACACCGGTACTTACACTGCTTTCTTTCCAAAGCCACCGACTACTTTTCTCACATGTTTCAGCAGAGGTGAGAGGCGAAGATACGCCGGAAAGAGAGTTCGCCTCAATCGGGTATCAAACTCACAACCACCAGGTCATGAGTCCGACACGCTGACCAGTGACCACTGAGCCACCCGGGCGGGCTTGGTGGAAGAGAATAGTCAATGGTCAAACATGTGGTCTAAACCAGAAAGTTTTTTTTAAAGACAATTCCAAAACAAGCGCTTCGAGGCAAGCAGGATAGATGTGTTTTACCCTTACATTTTTTTATACTTTGTCTTTTATGAATGAGAAAATCTCTCCGGGTATTGCCTGTAAAAATGAGCCATGGCGATTTCAAATCAAGTTTTTTTTTATACAACCAGGACTGATATCCTTTTAATATGAATGTACTGTGTCTTCGAAGATTGGGTAGAAAACTCTTGTATCATTGCCTCTAAAAGTGGACATTGTTGATACCTGTAGTTCTACTGGCCGAAGGCCAGCGGGCTTATGTCATGGCCTGGTGTCCGTCTTGCGTCCGTCCGTCCGTGCGTTAACGTTTATTTCAAACATCTTCTGTGAAACTACCAATCCAATTTTGATGAAACTTCACAGAAATGACCCTGCGATGGTCCTCTTTAGAATTTCTTGAAAGGATTTGATTCACTCAAAAACTCTAGTTGCCATGACAACAAAACTAAAAAATATTGAAAATCTTTACTCTTCTTCTCTGAAACCACAAGGCCTAGGGCTACCAAATTTGGCACTTAGCTTTATCTAGTGGACCTGTACCAAGTTCCATCCAAAAATAAACCTGAGTCAAATTTGGCCCCGCCACAGGGGTCGCAAGTTTTATATGGGCTTATATAGGGAAAACCTAAACTCCTTTTGGTACCCAGCCAAATTTGGCATGTATTTTTATCAAGTTGGTGTCTATCAAAAGTTCACAAGTTATATCCCTGGAGTCGAATTTGGCCCAGTTTTATATATGGAAAACTTTAAAAATCGTCAAATATTGCATGTCACTTTATCTATTGGGCCTCTACCATGAGCTTCTAAATAGACATTTATGAATGGACATGGATGTGGAGATGGACAACGGAATACAGGTTTCAATAAGGGGTTTTCTCAAAGTAACTATGCCATTATGTATATAGGCCAAAGAAAAAACATCATGATTTAAGGTCTCCCCCCCCCCCCCCACACACACACACATATTCAAAGAAGGAAGTTGCCGAGATTGGCTGAATCGATCTTATGAATGCTAAATATACCGACGAAGTTAGGTATAGTGATCCTTAACTCTTTTTTTATTCAGTGCTTCTGAGCTTCTGATACAACTCAATGATCAAACTTTCTAAATAAGCATCAACATTTTCAGAACTGCTAGATCTACTCATTGTTTTTTGTCTCCTCATTTTCCACACAACATTGCGATTTTGTTTCTCTGTAGAAACACAGTGCCTCTGTTGTTCATGTGGTTGGCATCATTTTCTACTTAGTTTCTTTAACTGTGTTGTTTAATGTTAGTATCTCAGCAGAAAGAAATGTGATAAATGCATTGATGTCTGGTCTTTATGACACTTTTCAACGTTATTTAGGCTTGTATACATGTGATTACATAATGGTCGACCCGACGGGGAAACTAAAATAAAATTGGGATGGTTGTCGATGCAATGGATGGAAGGAGTCAAAAATATGTAGACCTGCTGAAATTCAATCAAAAATAATTTTACTTCTGGAATCGATTTTACCTCTGTACATGTAGGGCCACTGGTCAAAACTCGGCCAATTCCGTACCTACATCTACTTTGATGGCTATCACCCGAGGTATGCCGAATACATGTCGGCCTATACCAAGGTTGTCACATACAATACCGAAATGGTTTGGTAAACAGAAACTGGATAAAGCGTCATCAGAATGATACCAAGCAATTTATACTGATGCACAAATTTGACAATAATTACCATTTCCGGTTGGTTGCGTATTGGTCGTGGATAAAATGCGATATATCCAAACAGATTTTCAGTCAAGACCTTCTATAATGCACATTTGAGTCGGAGAGTTGGAGATAAACGTCAACATGCATGTTGACTGAAGCAATATATTTCATGTTATAGGATAAAGGTTGAAGACATAAACGCAGAACTTAAAAGTTATCAGTGCATTAGTTAACTCTGGCGGCGTCAGAACCCATTCCTATCGCAAACTTTTCGAATCATTGCAAAAGTAGTATATCGTTGTAAATCAGTATGATCGCTTCTATGAAAAGTAATGTTTTAATAAGGACCCTGATTAGCTTGATTATCATGTTTTCTTGGCTTGGCTACAGTCGCTTGAATTTTAGTGGAAATTCAAAGTCGAACAAGTGGTGTAAGTGTGTAAAAGATACTTTCAGGGTTATCTGCCCTTGTTGTATCGGTTTTCCACTTTATAGCGAAAAAGCTGTCCAAATGACAAGAGATAATATGAAATGTCAGTTTTTGATAATGTCAATGTTTTTACCCAGTGACAACGCAGACAATGGAGCAGACAACACCAGGGCTACGACAATACATTGCTAAACCGAGCTAAAAATGATCATTGTGAAAGATTTCAATAAAATATATAATACGGCCTTAACGATCATTTTGATGCATGTGACCCGTCACGCATAATGATTTTGATATGTCACAACCCGTCACGCAAAAAAGGTCCATCGTTGCATCCGTAAATCAAACAATTGATAAAGAGATTGAAGCCAGTTTAGGTTGATCCGGGTAGATATGTTTAAACAACTGTTTAGTAAGGTTGAATGGTCGTTTAACATAGAGAACATCTACCAAAAGCGTAAAGTTTTGATCCTGGTAAGACTGTGCTGTCGGGGTAATCTGACCAGCGACGATATTTTTTGCAGTTCCCAGATGGTTCCTTTATGCGTGACATGTCACAAATTTATGAACGTGTTGAGACCATCCCCGTGTTTTCTCTGCTTTCTGTTGTCCATCTCCATCTCCATGTCCGCCCGCAAATGTCTAATAAAAGTATCGGGGTCAAGTTCGTCCCCACACCAAGGGTCACAAGTTTCACATGGGCTTTTGTGGTGAAAACTTTATAATTTCTCTTCTTACTAACCACAATAACACATAGGGCTACTAGATTTAGCTCTGGGTCATGGTTTTCTTGTTTCACTGGGCCTTTTATTCGGAGGAAACTTTGAAAATCTTCTTGTTTATAATTGCACATTGCAGACCTGTATTATTTGGTAAAGGGCTTAATCTTGTGGCCCTCCCCCAGGATTTAAGTAATTATAGATTTGTGGTCAAAAATGGCTTTGCCCGGGGCTCATAACCTTTCTCGTAGGATTTTACAGAAAAAAATAAGTTTTTAAGTTTGAAAGAAATTGGCCAAGTATTGTAATGTTTGGATAGTAGTGTTGTTACTTATTAGCTAGTGGAGCTATACAGGACTATCATGGCCCTCATGTTACCCTTTTCTTACGAGTAAAGGGTGTCTTTGAGGATATAGAAGAAACCTTTAGTCTATTGACAGTAATGGTGCGTTCACTGGCGGACACTTAACTGCCAACGCTTCACATGACTCGGTATGAATTATGAAACGAACTTCTGACTAATATTACATAAATTACTGTTGGATACATATTCGGGCACCATGCTGCTCGCCTTTTTTTGTACATTTACTCAGAATTTTAAAAGTTTCAAAGACCGAAAAAAGTACCAAAATCTATTGTCAGAATAGCAGGTGTTAAGTCTTTAGAAAACGACCTGTACCTAGGAAATTAGGTCGTTAATTATTTACCAGTAATTATGTTGTATATTAACGATATGTTTTTATTGAGAAAAGATGTCCCAGACGACCACATAAGGTCAAAGAAAATTGGTGGAGACCGCAGTGTAAAAGCTAATGATTAGGCGTGTAGAAGGTTACAAATTACAGGGGCCAAGCATTTTTTCCCTGTATGAATAACACAAGTCGACATAATTTTAGATCTGTTATACAAGGTTTAAAAACAGGTCTGTGTACTTTTAAAAATTCAATTTCTTTTTGCGCTTCTTTACGCGGAAACACAAGGTAATTACCATCGGCAGAATAATTCTGGTGATCCGATTAAGCTTAATCGTTAATGTTATCGAAGGATGATTAGATATAATGGTTACTTTTGTTTTTGAGGATTCTGTGATTAATCTGCCCCGACCGGCGCAATTAATGCTGAACAAAGTATTATAATCCTTCCGCGTAAAGATAAAAAAGTAGTCCAATCCCATAATACCTTAACACCTGATGTTTGACTGTAGAAAAAGCTTTGTGCTTAATTGCATATTATAAATACGATAACCTATTAATATTTTAATTCCTTTGCAAGCTATGGTAAGGGTACATAGGTCAACTTTGTAGCAAAAATCTCGCGCTTTGATTATTCTTAGAAAGGAAGCTTTATGAACCTATTGTGATAAAATTAGGAAAAATTCTGGTGATAGCATTTCCTTTCTTTCCCATGTTGTTTTTCCCTTTCCCATGTTTTTTTTTAAGAAAAAATCCACAAATAGGACCTCAATCAATTTGTCGTATGCAAATTATTTAAATTTTGATATTTCTAATAGTTGGTTGAGAGAAAATGTTTTAAATTTTCAACTTAACCCTTTACAACACAATGACTGCTTTTAACGACCCAGAGGAAGGGGCCGTTTGAAAACTTTGTGGGAAAAGGAGAAAATGCTGGTAACCAGCATTTTCTAGTTTTCTCCACAAAGTTTTTTTGTCTATCAAAGAAAAAAAATGCACCATATGAGCCACAACGAAATCATCGCCTGAATAAACTTTCAATTTGGATTGGTCTAAAATTCTCCCGTGTGGTTAAGGGTTAAAACACGAGGGATTTCTGACAGATAATCGGATACTAAAGATCCAAGAACAGACTCCACGATCTCTTCAGTCTTATATTGCCTGCAACACGCGAAAAGGGGCATTCGGACGTCTGCGTAAAGTGTCGTCACGGATCAGCCTGGGCTCTCTGTGCAGGCTAATCCGAAATGACACTCTCCGTTCTAATGTGATTTTCTGTTTCGCAAAAGTCTACTGTAGCACAAAATCTAATGTAGTCGTAAAGTGCCGTCTCGGATTAGCAGTCCGCGTAGGCTGACCCAAGACGACCCTTTACGCAAATGTCCCAATGTCCCTTTTCCTGTGTTGCAATATGCAGTGAGAAAAAAAGCAAGCATATTTGCACCCACATGTTCGAGATGCTCTCGTCTCAGCATTCCAAGCGTAAGAAAAGCCATTTTTATAGTAAATTGAGGAAGAAATCCATCTTCATGTTACTTGTGGTTGTAAATTCTTACCGGCCACTAGTAAATCATCTTCGCAAGCCAAGACTGACGATTCACTGCTGTTACTCTACCCTTGGCGGATCGAGCTTGATTTTTACATTTACCCGATACGCGTTTTCATTGGATGCAGCCAGCTCTAACTTCAAGGAATGAAATCGCTGGTAGCATTTCATCTTTGATAAAAATAGAGCAACGTCGCTACCTTTCGAATAGAAGGTAAACATGGAAACCCACGTGGATGTCTGCTTATCGCTTCATGTGTATTCGTAAGCGGTTTGTAAAACGATATTACATTGGCTTTTAGAAACATGATGTAAAGGGAGGGGGGTTTAATAACCAGCATCCGAAAGAGGGCGCATCTCAGGAATCTCGAAATCGGGCTCAATCCGCCAAGGTAAGATCCACGTAGTGATCGTAACTTTGGCTTGCGAAGATGCTAGTAAATAAGATCGTTGGCTTCATTTCGAGCATGACAAAGTCTTACCGAGTACTGATGATAGTCACTGAGGTGGGATTCGTTCCTGTTTTTCCACTGTTTTGACGATTTTTAAGGGGAAATCAGCAAGTTGTATTGGAATGAAAGTTGTGCGGAGTTAGAGTTCAAGAAATTTACTTAAAACCTGGATAGACATTTGTTTATTGGCTGCGTTGATACAACTGATTTAAAATTGCAAAAGGCGTTCAACGTCAAGCGATAAAAATCTCCAGAGAATGGAATAATGTGCATATCCCATTTAAATTGTTCGGGAAAAAGGATTATCTCTTGGATTAATATCACAAAACTTGTAAAGTCTTGCAATCAAGACTGAAAATAGACAATTTACATGCCTCTCTCTAAGTGCATCTAGTCATCAAAATATTATGTCGAATTTGTGCAACGTAAAATCAT
The DNA here is from genome assembly GCA_943736015.1 of Tridacna crocea. NCBI lineage: Eukaryota > Metazoa > Mollusca > Bivalvia > Cardiida > Cardiidae > Tridacna > Tridacna crocea. The sequence continues at coordinate 31,837,818 of OX031073.1, forward strand.
GCAATAATAACTCTTGCATGGAGACTGTAAAGAGAGCATTTATCGGAAACGCTTTCACCTTTGAAATATATGAATTCCACCTCGTTCGACGGCTTAAAACACAAGTCTTTGGCTCCGAGAGATATTTTTTACCTAATAGGCTTGACTAAACAAGTTGACGGTACAAATACAAGATCAGACTGCACATTCTGATCTTGATCTATGCCGTTCGCAGAAGCCCGTGTTTCGCCTGTTGCACTCAGAGGAATTGATGTTGCAATTATTGATAATCAGTATAATTTTGTTTCGAAGTTTTCAATTAAGTTTTTGTCTCTCATGAAAATACCGTAAAATACTGAGAGTTTTTGCAAGAATACCGGTATGCCCATCAATATTTTAAAAAACGTGTTAGTAGGAAAGGAAAAAGAGAACAAGAAAGTAAACATTGTTATTTTAGAAAAAAATGTATCAATGTTTGTAGTTTCTTTTTTTGGTCCTTTATAGGCACGTAAATTTTTGTGCGTGTGATCTTGAGCAAGACACTTCAGAGCCTGGTGTCCATGGTCGTGAGGAAGATTGTCTGCCGTGGAACCATACTGTCCCCAGTTCGACACTCGGGAGCGGGTGTCAATTTTTGTATTGTTTTTGGCCCACATATTCAAAACGAGTACTTGTACAGTTCCCGGGACGCAGAATAGAGATATTAGTACAAAGTGCAAGAACTTGTCTATCAATCGATGTAAAATGAATACATTTAAACTAAACCTAAGAGCCTTAGCCTAGTGCTAATGAAGCATGGAGCAACCTTTCCTAGTGTTGTTTTTACCATTGCTTCGCGAAATATTCTTCCCAAACCACTGGATGATTTCCAGTATAACTGATGTCGAAACAAAGATCAGAGGTGAGACAGAAAAGAATCCTGTTGTAATGACTGTCATAAATCCTCTGAAGGAGTTGGCTAAGTTGAGGACTCGAACTTACGACCCCAACAAGTCCTGTGCGTACGGACTGAGCTATATCAAGGTATATACAGGTATATCAAGGTTAAATCGCGCTTCCTATTATGTAAATTAGTGGCATCCATGAATTAACCGCTAAAATTAATGCGTCTATTTATTAGAAAAGACTTGTTTCGTCGGACAGTTCTCGATAATACGGAAGTGATGTATAGGTTCACCGATATCTTTAGACACCTAATAAATCAAGTTATAACATGTTTTTCCCTTCAGCTGCTAAAAATAAATGAAATGGACATTTAGGTCTGTTGGGAAGGTCATAGCTGATTTTCGACAGTGTGATATTTGTCTGTATGCTGTTCAACACATCATGAGTATGCAAAGACGGGCTTTCGCGGACGGTGTTGTTTAACATCAGAGTGCACAATATTAATTGTACGATCAGGTGTCAAGGGACTTGAAAACTTGTTCACGGCTGTGGTTAATCATGTCGCCCGGAGCCGAAGGCGAGGTGGCGACATGATTCGACACAGCCATGAACAAGTTTCCAAGTCCCCTGCCATCTGACCGTATACTGTATAGTGAATGTATTGTACTGCAAAATTTTATCCTTTCAAGCGCGTTAAGCAAAATTGTTCTGTTTTATAATCTCACGAACCGAGTATGCTGACGAAAAAGGAAATCCCTTCTGAGTTCAATGAAAGCTGACGTCACTGAAAACTGATGTCACTTAAACGTGCAGTTTGGTGCATAGAATTGCACTCTGGTGTTCGATCGACGCCGCCATTTTGGATGTTGTGTTGCAAATGTAGTGATGTTTACGGGGCACTCAAAAGGGAAACTGACAGTACATGGTTTTTGCCAGGGAACATGATATATATGTTGACCAGTTAGATCACGAGAAATTTATTTGCAGTATAATAAGACCTGCAGTCTCGTACTAATCTCTAGCGTTCGCTTGTCTAGTCAAGTCCGTAAGATAATTAGAGTACTTGAAGTACTGAGCAACAAACGAACATGAAATTAAGGATAAAACTTTGTTGATGCATAGATAGTTAAAAAAAAATCCAGTCATCAAGCCCGTTCTGGTTTCCATGCGGTTATCTGTCCGTCCCGGTAACTTTACCCGTTGGTAATCGTCATTCATTTGTAAAAATAGAAAATATCATGAAAATAATCTGTTTATTACTTGTAACAGGAAAAGACAAGACGTGTCCCTGAGAAATGACTGATGTCTCCGAAAAATATAGCAATATTTTCCTAAGAGCTATGCACATGAATATTGACTGTGAACATTACACTTACAAACATTTCTGACCTTGCCTTGACCCTGACCTACAGTTAAGGTTCCTTTGCGCAACACATGGTTTATACATGGTTGACAATTCTGCAGCAAAGTTTACTGAAATTATCCAATAAATGAAAAGAGTAACAGGTCAGATACTACTTCCGAAAAATATATTTGACCTTGCTGCGACTTGACTTTTAATCTATGGACAAGACTAGTTCATGACACATTCTCTTGATGTGGTTGGCATTTTGTTGAGTTATTTTGATATTCAGTTACATGGAAAAGAATTACGATACAACACTACAGACATCTGAACATGCCACGACCTTGACTTTTGACATGGTTCTTCCTCACCACATATGATACCATCCTTGTTGGTTGACCATTCTGCATCAAAATCTATTCAAGAAAAGAAGTAAAAGAACCGAATATCTATTTCAAATACTATTTAACTCTGCTGTACTAATGCTATACTTATGTCTATAGTTTGATCATAAGATAGCAAAATATAGCAATACAATGACGAGGCTGTTTTTGACAGACGTTTTTCATTCAATAACGGACAGTATAGATCTCTAGATAAAAAGACACAAATAGCTTTGATTGATATTAATCTTGTTCGCTCCTTATCTGACGACAAACGTTTAGGAATCTCTATATTAAAAGTCAAGGTAACAGTATTGGGCTTTCAAAAGCTAGAAATGATGATAGGAAAAGAAAAATTGCTGGTAACATTGTCTCCTTTGCCAACAAAGTTTTCAAAGGAAATCTTACGTTAAGGTCGGTTAAAACACGTGACTGCTTGGTAAAACACTACCCCCATCCTGCTAAATAAGTGAAATATAACTTCCGAGCTGATAGTAAAAAGCCTAAATTTTGCTACATTCAAAGCTATTTTTGGGGGGCGGGGGACAAAATGTCCTTGTCGGACAGTGTGGATCAAAGATCAGACTGCACTTTCTGTGCAGTCTGATCTTGATCTACATTGTCCGCAAAAGGTCAGGGAGTAGTGCTTAGCAGGCTAAGGGTTAAGCTTTATGGGAACAATGATCGACTATCAGATTATATCCTTATTGAATGGCAAACAGACAAGAGAATGAAATAATGGTTCATTTACTATATAATCACCAGAGTATTCTCAACTTACGCTCTTTGATAATATTTCTGGCGCAGACGATAACAGAAGTCCTATTGAACAGCTGCGTCTTTCCTCTTGACCAAATACCTCATAAAACAAATTTGTAGTCAGAGGGCTTTAGAAATGTAGTTCATACATTTATTGCTCTTATGGTGTAAAACGCCGTTTTCAACATTTTCTTAGTCATATCGCAGCGCTGAATACACGAACCCATGCTTTCCTTCAGTTTATTTAACCGCTTCTTTGCACAATATTATTCCCATGCCACTGGTTGCCTTCCCGAGTTCCCATTGTCGAAATAATGATTAACCCTACCATTTACCAAACAATCCCTGGTTTTTACGGGTCAGGAATAGAAGCCTTTTGAAAACATTGTGGGAAAAGGAGAAAATGCTGGTAACCAGCATTTTCTCCTTTTCCCACAATGTTTTCTACCCTGTCATATAGAAAAATCATCTTTTTTTGCAACTGTTGTCATCTGCAGACTGCTTTCAGTTTGGTGTGGTCCAGAATTTGCTGTTTGGGAAAGGGTTAATGAAGAGAGGAATAAATTCTGTCCCTATGAGTATCATCAACCCCCATAAAGACATTAGCCGAGCTGGGGAGTCGCACCAGCAATTAATAGTCCTTTACTAGTGCTCCAAATATAGGGGGTGATGTTGATTTCAAAATTGAAAATATTCAAGAAATAATCTTCTTTCTATCGTGATTTATCGCTCAATAAACCACAGTTGTGAGTTATGCGGCACAATAAATAATCCACGAGGGCAATAGCCCCAGTGGTTTGTGGTCGAGCCTCATAATTCACATTGTGGTTTATTGAACGATAAACCACGATAGACAGAAAATTATTTCTATTCCAATATGACCAATTCCTAATGAAAGGAAAACAAGTTCATAATTAGAGTAAAAGACACGGGTGAACACCGTGTTCCATTGAATGATTCACTCTCTTGCTTCAGAATGCCGTCACTCGATATAGAATGATATCGCTCTAAGCTGAATGTCGCGGATTTTACCACGCTTTCGTCGTGTTTATAGAGACAAATTCGCGTGTTATGTTAGAATACTAATTCTCTGCTAAATCCTGTGTTATGGGTACTCCTTAGAATCGTCTCATTGAGACAACTCTAATGAGTACAAGCAACATAGGGTTTGGATGAGAAATAATGAATTTAGAATACGATCACCCTCTCTTATCTGAAGCTCTGCTTTACGCTACCGAGTGCGATACCCTGACTTGTAGATTTAAGAAATGTAGGTTACACATTCTTACGAACGAAGTCCGTAACAAAGAAACAAATGAATAAATGCATGGCAGAAATAAGGATCGGAGCGGGATCCGAACTCCGAACTCCCGGACGCAAAGCCAATACCCTAACCACTGAGCCAAAGAGATATCTCCCTGACGCAGTAGCCAGGTATTGTATTTAAATCGGGAGTATGCCATGCAGGAAGGAGTGGTCTCCCGTAACACACCCCCTCTTAAAGTCATCATTTATTGATGACTCAAAGCCTTATTAGGCAGGAAGTCCGATTTTGGACAACAAATGGGATTAATGGCTCAATGGCCAATCCCGGACGAGCCCCCATCTTACGAACGAAGTCCGTAACAAAGAAACAAATGAATAAATGCATGGCAGAAATAAGGATCGGAGCGGGATTCGAACTCCGAACTCCCGGACGCAAAGCCAATACCCTAACCACTGAGCCAAAGAGATATCTCCCTGACGCAGTAGCCAGGTATTGTATTTAAATCGGGAGTATGCCATGCAGGAAGGAGTGGTCTCCCGTAACAACATGAAAATTAATTAACCAAACATTGAATTGTCAGAGTAAGGCTAGTTCTCAGGCGTTTGAAGCTCTATTGGTCTGTCATGGAACACTTGAATTTTCATTGGTCGAACATCGAATACTTACATAGCACATTAGTGCATTGTCTGTGCAGAGAAATGACCCTCCCCTACAAAATGTGACCCTCCATTTCTCTGCATTACACCTGCATATTACTAAAGTTTTCAGTAATACCGTTTCTGTAAATAGCACTTTGGCGACTTCCTCTCTATCTTATAAGAGTAAGACAAGGTGTGGTACGAATTCGATAAAAAAAAAAAGACCCCCGTCTCCTCTCATATATAATATTCAACAGAAATGGGGAAAAAAAACCCAAACACAGTTACCGTTGCAGATGTTTATTTTTTTTCTACCCTGACCCACGAAAATTTCAAACCTCTCTTGCTATCAAGCACTAGCTCTTATCTCAAATAAGAAAGTAAAAAGCTTATATATTCTTTCCGGATCGCCCTGGGCTGACGTCAAAAATTTCATTCATTCGGCATGCCTCTGGTGATGGGAGCCATTAAGTCCCTCGGTGGTATCTGGTAGCTTGGTATTCACCTACATGGAACATCTTGTTGTCGGTTTCCCATTATGAAAATTGTATGGATTCCCGTAAAAAAGAAAGTTTGACTCTCAATTTTCTATCGAAGTTTTTTTTAATATATTTCAGTTGAACAATAGTTGGTACATTAAATTTTTAACGTGGTTTATCAATTCCGATTGAGGTTTTCACTGACCTAGATACATGTAGATGTAAATAACTCCATCTACATTGTTTATATCGTTGCTAACGACTATCAGTGGCGCCGCCCTGTGTAAGATCACGTGATTGGCAGTTCAAATCAAAACGACTGTTACATGTATATAGACGAGGTTATTTGTAGGTACGGAATCGGCCGAGTTGTAACGAGTGACAATTCATTATCACGCAGCGAATTATAACTGACGGGAGTTAACAGGTTTAGCGCGGAATCTCATTGGCTACGTCTGTATGTAGAGCAAATCAGAAAGTGCGCTTGTTTTCTGAATTTACGTTAAGAAAATGGATGCAATTTTTATGTAGGAAAATAGTAGAGTAAATTGCGGGACAACTGCGTGCCGAAAGAACCACTTATTGCTGTACCAAATTCAAAGCAGTTGGAGACATCAAATCAAATAACACTTTAATGAAAACTGTTGTTTTACATGGGGAAGAAAACATTTCAGGAAAAGGAGGGAAAATGCCGGTTAACAGCATTTTCTCTTTTTCTCAAAATGGTTTCAAAGGTCTGGTTCAAAATCGTTAAATCTTTGGATTGCATGGTAATGGGTTAAACTTGTGAAAGGGTGCTTTTCAATTTTTATGCTATAAAATAAGATTTCTTTTAAAATGGATATATGCAACTAGAAACAAAACATGCTTTGTGGAAAGGGGACTTAATACAGTGCTCACATTATAATTAATCCATTAAATCCGTTTTGTGGAACAATTAGCTTAATTTTGCGGTTAAGGATAGTCTCTGGGCACACAGGAAAATGTTTCAAAAGCAAAACTAAAGTTCTGAGTCAGCTTGTGAAGGCTGACTATGGTCGTTGCGACTTTAGTTGTATTCATACCTTCTTAGTTTAAACATATTTATTTTACATCGAATGAGAAACAAGTTCTTACAACTTATACTAATCTCTCTCGATTCTGCTTCCTGGGAACTACACCAGTACTCGTGCCGAATGTGTGGGCCAATGAAAAATCCCAAAGTTGACACCCGCTTCCAGGTATCGAACTCGGGTTAGATTATGAGGCCGACGCTCTACCTCACGACCACGGACACCATCCCTTCTTCACAGAACGTGATTCGCTTATCATTCTTTGCATTTCGTATATAAACGGCACAGTTATATTCAATGAGAAAAAAAAGCAATTTCTGTGCGGTTTAAACTACGGTATTTTTAGTACATCAGATAATACTTTTTACAGGTGCATTTGACTCCCTGTTCACAGAGTATGGCTGAAATATATCCCTTGATAGAGATCAGTAACTCTCATAAGAATCTTTTTAAGGCAAGACCTGTGTAATGGAAAACAACTATTTCCACTAAAATATCATCCTGCAAAATTAGCTATAACTAGAAATGAGTATTATTGAACTACTTTCACCTTTTCATTTTTTCTTTCTTTGAATTATCATTTATAAATCTAAAATCGCTATATTCTCAATTGAAAAAGAGATAATAATTACCTCCCTTTTTAGAAAACAAACAAAAGTATAAAAAAAAGTTTCAAGATAGACATAAACGGAATTTCTGATCCGTTAGAAATGTGCAAAAATATTATTTCTGCATAAATCCTTATTTAACAACCAATTAGAATTTTTGCCCAATGTTCACCGGAAGTGCATTACACAGGTCTTACCTTAAACATCTCATTTCGTAAATTTGAAAAAAAAAAAAAATATCCAGAGCAGTCTTGAAAGTAATGATTAGTAATGATAAAAAGAGGCATCAGAAACGCATGGATAGGTGCACTAGGCGGCATGAAGTAGTGTCACTGAAAGTTATTAACACCAAAAAAACTAAGTCTAATGAATGAAATTCCTAATGAAGGAGTTTCTTATCAAAGTTCAACCTATTTATTCTTTACAAAACAGATCTTTTACCCTTTATCAGACGCCAAATTTATAGATTTGCCGACATTGAAATTGTTTACCGACAGAATGAAACATTTTTGGCATAAAAGATGATGTTGTCATAGAAAAGCTTTAAACCGTTGCGAAAAAAGACAGAAAATAGCTTTTAGATCTAGATCTACTAGCATTTTCTGCTATTACTATAATTTTTTCAAAAGCTTTTATCCCAGAGCGTAAAAATGCGGTTTAGTTTGGTAAAGGTTCAATAACCCTTAGTTCTGTAGATTTCAACACGTGACATACATGTACATGCACACCTGTCCACCGGAAAGAAACGCTCGCGTCTCTGTCTTTAAATATTTCATCATAAAGGACGTCAATCTTGAACTCTTACATGACATTTGAATTCGGCTCTATTAACACAGTCCAACAGGAGCGTGGTAAAATCTACGCCATTCTGTATGGAAGTGACATCATTCTTCATAGAATAAATTATTCAATGGAATATATTAATCTGTATTTGAGTTTTTACTCCAAGTATAAACTTGTTTTTTATCAGCGTTTTACTCTAAATATGAACTTTTTCCTACCAAGAGTTGGTAATGTTAGAATTGAACGGCAAATCACAGTTCTTTTTCTAAAGGACTATTTTTTTTTCAAAACTTTGCCCATACACAGCTCATCATGTCTCCAGCAGAACACGGTAAAGAGAGATAGTGGTCACCGTGCTCGTTTCTTAGAAATGTGCCTTTAAAAAGGGTATATATAGTTCCAAAATACAGCTTAAATTGGATTTAATGCCCTTTTTTTTTTGATAATCAGTTCAACAGGAAAATTACTGAAAGAATATACAAATATAGATCATTTTGATAAAAATTCATAATCCGGTTTTGAACAAAAACGATTATGTTATTTTTCGCTCATGGTAAATGTTCAAATATGCATGTTACAGACTACTGCTTAAACATTAATTTGACAGAATGAACAATTCATCTTCGATAAGTACAAATGTAGATCTGTATACTTTCAAACGGACATGTCCGTGCTCATTTCGCCAGAAAAAAGGTAGACGTTCAATATGGAAGTTTATTTTTCAAGGAAAAGAACAGGAAAGTGAGCTTCCAGTCATCAGAATGTCTCCCAATAACAACTAACCTGATAACAGTTTTGAAGAGTTCGTCTCCCATTAAAAAAACAAGAGGACCATGATGGTCCTATATCGCTCACCTGAGTACTAAGCTGTAAAATCAAACTTGTGACCCCTGGGCAGGGCCAATTTTGACCCCAGGGGCATCCTAAGAAAAAAACTTGCTAGAGGTACACTAGGAGATGCTTCTTACAAAATATCAAAGCTCTTTACCTTCTAGTTTCAGAGAAGTAGAATTTTAAAGTTTTCCTTCTTTGTTCATATGTTTCGAACTGGGCAGGGCAAGTTTAGACCCCAGCGGCAGCATATGAAGAAACTTTGTAGAAGTCCACTAAAAGATGCTACATACCAAATATCAAAGCTCTACGCCTTCTAGTTTCAGCGAAGAATAATATTGACATTTTCCTTCTTTGTTCCTATGTTTCGAACTTGTGACCAATGCGGCAGGGCAAGTTTTGACCCAGGGGCATCATATGAACAAACATTGTGGAAGTCCACTAGGAGATCCTACTTACCAAATATAAAAGCTCTACATATTCTAGTTTCAGAGAAGAAAATTTTTCAATTTTTCCTTCTTTATTTCTATGTATTAAACTTGTGACCACCGGGGTGGGGCCAGTTTTGACCCCTGGGACATCATATGAACAATCTTGGTAGAGGTCCACTAGGAGATGCTACATACTAAATATCAAAGCTCTACATATTCTAGTTTCAGAGAAGAAGAATTTCAAAGTTTTCCTTCTTTGTTCCTATGTTTCAAAATTGTAACCCCCGGGGCAGGGCCAGTTTTGACCCCAGGGACATCATATGAACAATCTTGGTACAAGTCCACTAGGAGATGCTACATACCAAATATCACAGCTCTGCACCCTCTAGTTTCAGAGGAGAAGAATTTTAAAGTTTTCCTTCTTTGTTCCTATGTTTCAAAATTGTGACCCCCGGGGCGGGGCCAGTTTTGACCCAAGGGACATCATATGAATAATCTTGGTAGAGGTCCACAAGGAGATGCTACATACCAAATATCAAAGCTCTACATATTCTAGTTTCAGAGAAGAAGAATTTCAAAGTTTTCCTTCTGTTTTCCTATGTTTCAAAATTGTGACCCCCGTGGCGGGGCCAGTTTTGACACCAGGGACATTATATGAACAATCTTGGTAGAGGTCCACTAGGAGATGCTACATACCAAATATCAAAGCCCTGCACCTTCTAGTTTCAGAGAAGAAGAATTTTAAATTTTTCCTTCTGTTTTCCTATGTTTCAAAATTGTGACCCCCGGGGCGGGGCCAGTTTTGACCCCAGGGACATCATATGAACAATCTTGGTAGAGGTCCACTAGGAGATGCTACATACCAAATATCAAAGCCCTGCACCTTCTAGTTTCAGAGAAGAAGACTTTCAAAGTTTTCCTTCTTTGTTCCTATGTTTCAAACTTGTGACCCCCGGGGCGGGGCCAGTTTTGACCACAGGGACATCATATGAACAATCTTGGTAGAAGTCCACTAGGAGATGCTACATACCAAATATCAAAGCTCTACGCCTTCTAGTTTGCAGAGAAGATTTTCAAAGATTTTGCCATTTTTTCCTTTCGGTTGCCATGGCAACCAGAATTATGGGTGGAATTCAATCTCTTGAACAACTTTGGTAGAGCTTCACCCAAGGAACATCCCTGCCAAGTTTCACCAAGATTGGCCCAGTGGTTTAGGAGGAGAAGATGTTTAAAGAAATTGTGGACGACGGACGCAGGACATTGGGCGATCACAAAAGCTCACCATGTGCACTTCGTGCTCAGGTGAGCTAAAAAAGATTCTCAAGGACAAGAATCCGTTCCAGCAGATACAAGATCTAAATTTACGACTGAAATTCTGTCAAATTTATTTAAGTTCAGTTTTTCGCCTTGAAAATAATGACTGTTTGACCCTTCAGTGATAGAGCCACCCACTTTATCTCAGCATAGTAGTAATTTGCGAAAAGCACCATCTATCATACAATCGTACAGGTTTCTTCGCTTAGCCAGAGTAAACAAAAAAAAAAGAAGGGAAATAAAGACTGGTTTTATGGGACAAACCTTTCAGTAGCATAAAACTTTCCAGTAACATCACATAACGTTAAACTCCTTGAGCGCGGAATAAACAAAACATGAACTTTCAGTCTAGAAATAACCATCAAATAAGTCAAATTTCAAGATCGTTCTCGTCCATAATATTTAGGAAAAGCAAACAGTGTAGAAACGAATCAGACAACAAGTCTGATTTTGATTTACACTATACGCGAATTAAGCCAACGCAAATTGTGAAAAGCCCTTTTGTAGTAAATAGAATCATTAGCCGTAGAACCAAAACATTTCTATAAAACCAGAAATGTTTCCCTTGAGAAGGTATAATATCTTTGCTCCCGATTTTGAGAATTCGTGCAATTAACCCTTATACTGTTACATATTTGAAATAAAACTTTCAAGCCTATAGTTTAATCCCAAATTTTGCGATCTGAAAGGTATTTTTGGGGAAAGGTACAACCTTATCGGACAGTGTAGATCCTAGATCAGACTGCACATTCTGTGCAGTCTGATCTTGATCTACAGTGTCCGCAAATAGGTCTGAGTCATACTTAGCATCCACAGTGTTAGCGTCTCTCTCAAAGTCGCTGTAATACATTTTGTCAACAGTAAGCTGAAATAGATTACATTTGAGGGTAAGAGACTTTTCTTAAAACGTATTAGTAAAATATTTTATTTCGCTTTTCATTTGAAACGCATTAGCAAGTTATTCATTTCTCTTTTCTCCGTCTTATGCCCACTGACCGACTTTGTCGGTTTCAAAATTAGATCCAAATGTTCTATTGTACTCTTACTTTATTCCCACCTCTGTGCGGCTGCAATCATCAACGCGATCCAAGTTGTTACAATAGAATATCAAAGGATAAATAAAAGTTCTTCGCATTCAGATCTTCATTGGTACACGTACAATACTATTAACAATAGCAGTAATATTAATAGTTTCTACCCACAGTTTTTTTTAAGATCTATTGCTTAAATTTGTTAGCATCAAGTTCACCGAAAACTCGAGACAGGATTATTCGAGGAGTGTTGTTGTTTTTATCGTTATCAAAGATTCTCCGACTTGACCCTATAAACAGACGAACTCGTTTTTTTTTTTTCAAATGAAAGCGAGGTATTTAGGACACTACCGTATTCGGTACCCTAATGGGATTCGTGTAACCTATTTTATCGCCGAAAAACGTACCATTATCTCCCGCTAGATGGCATTCTACCAATACAGATCTATCTAATATGGGAATTCTTGGTACATAAGCAGACGAATTTTTCAAAACGACAACCGTTATTTCAATTTCAAAAGAAACCTTTTCTCAATGAAAGGGCTACCTGGCGCGATTTATTCAGTTATGATCAGCTAGCAGGTAACGTATGCACCGGCCATTTATTGAAAAAGTCCCTACAGGCTTGGGTTTAACTTCGATGTAAGTCCTACTTTTCCAAAGTATCGAGGAGTGGATGATGCTTCAGATAAGACAGGTCGAATCTTAACAGAATATGACATGCGAAGACAAATATAAACATGCGGATTCGTCTAACACTTGGATAATCTGTAATCGAGGCGGGGAACCAGGGTCTATCGGACGATCGATTACCCGAGCTTTAGCCGAATCACTACGAGTTAATTCATTACCAAACGACAAAATTTTAGGTTTGTCCAAATCCAAAAATCTATAATGGTTATATCACACTGAAAACAAGCTAGGTTATGACAGGTATAAATACAAATTTCTCTAGGAAAGCAATTCCCCCCCCCCAAACTCTGTAAATATATAAAGCTTTTGAACCAAGAATACATAAACTCATTCTCTTTCGACAGCTGGAAGAAAAAGATTCAATGAATGAAAGTTCGAAAAAAAAAAAAGAAATCGTTGTTTAAGCTTAAGCAAACAAAGGGACGGTAAAAATTAAATAATCAGACTACCCATTCAGTCCGACACTAAATCTATGTTGTCAAGAAAAACCTCTGGACCTTTTTTTATTCGCACGTGGTCCTCTTCAAGGCTTAAGTAATTGAGATACATTATATCGGTGAAGAGTTTACGCGTTCGTCTAATTAACCCTTATCATACTAAATAACTAGAATGAAATTTTCAATTCGATATCAAAACCATAAATATTGCTTTTCTAAGTTATGTTTTGGGGAATATCGTCTCCTTGGCGGACAGCGTAGATTCAAGATCAGACTGCACGTTCTGTAAAGTCTGATCTTGATCTACGCGGTCTGCAAAAGTTCAGTGGTTCGCACATGGCAGCCGATGGGTTAAAGAATGTTCCCCAGTCGAAGATGTCAAGGTAAATATGTTTTTAAATGAATTCCAATGAGTAATGTTTCGAATTTCAGGCAAAGATTGGCTCATAGGAACATATTTCAAACTCTCTGCCAAACGTAGCGTGTTTGACTGTATTTATTCCTGTATTCAAATTAGATTTGCGTGCCGGACAAAGCTTTTTGGAGAAACAACTTACAGTTCTATAATGGAGAAACACCACTGGTTACAATTATTTTATTTTTTGTTCTTTACATTGAATTCCCTCTCGCACCTAGACCAGTGTATTGATATTGTTAGCGACCACAAGATCTTGGTTTGGGTCTAATGCTTTTAACATCATTAATTCATTTCGCCACATTCAGTTCACATATCAATACCTTGTCTCTGTTTTTTTAACCAGTGCATCGTCCAAAATGTTCAAGTTTTGTTCGTTTGAAACCACTGTAACATTTTTTTTCCGAAATAACGTCAAACAGTGACAGCTAAATCCTGCCGCTATGACTATTGTCAATTTTCAAACAGATTTTAGCCAAGCATGAAATCCAACCCGCAACCCCAAGGTTTCAAGCCCTGTCCGTTTCCAGCCACGCGACAGGCTAGGCTCTACCACAATACTTGAAGAGGAGTCGAAAGGAATTTACTCTTTACCTGAATAGATTTTAGACTTGTCCATATGGAACAATTTGAACGTGGGCGATTTAGTTGAAGTGGTCGAAGTGATAGGAAGTGTATTTGAAAGGTTAGAAATAATAGTTTTTGAGTAAAAAATACAGGTCACTGGCATTTTCTCCTTCCTTGCTTAGAATCCTTTTTATACAGGGTCATAAGAACAAGGGAATGTTAAGTCACTGAATCAGAAACCTTTTGGGGTTTCTTGCAGGTCAACGCGACGTTATGCGAGCGTATATAGTCAACATTTGGTAAGCAAATGGATAAAACAGCCAAACACTTTCCCGTGTAGCCCCCGGGAGATACGATTACTGGTGGTTCATAGGAGAAACAACACACAGCTTAATTTGTCGGTCTTTTAGAGAATTTTGGACATTTTGGCCCATCATGTTATCCTGCGAAACTGTCTGTAAGCTTAAACCTAAATCGTTAAATCTGTTGGTTTGATTTTTATGTTGGAGCAATGAATATATTTTTGCATATTATTTTTCACAGTTTGCTCCCGAATCTACATCGACCGTTAATTTGTTTCATATAATGACAAAGCTACCATGAAATGGCAATATTTTGGTTGTTTTCCTTATTTAAAAGGTCCGTTTTCTTTATGGAACATTCGGATATAATGTCAATGGTAATGTCTGTACCATTGGCGTAACTTCTATTACGCACACCACGCACGTGCGTAATGTTAAAAAATCGAGAATAGGAGGTAGGTTGCATCTTTTTGTGTATTTTTCAGTTTGGATGTTTTCTAAAACAGCCAAGATGTCTTGATTTTACGGCTCCGATTCCATTTGGCTGATTCCGAATTGCTCTCGTCACCTGCCTCAGAAAATGGCCAACTTAGGCGTGCGTATAATTTACTTTTTCCTGGTTACGCCTATGTGTACAGTCGGCCGCCTACTTCTTCCGCTATAATCCGTTCATTCTCTTTCATATAATTCATTCTCTACGGAATTTACCAAGGGTAGTTGACGAAACATCTCCGAACTTCATGATTCAATTTACCATACCATGAAATATAAGAAGAGGAAGTCGAAATAATCCTTTGATTACAGTAGTAAGATTTTTTTTGTTCACTGTAACAGGTTGAGAGTTTTCCTAGTAAAGCAAAGAAACTACTTGTATCATGCTGTTTGCGTGACTTTTTTTTTTTGCTTTTGTAACATTGAAAATCGAGTGAAAATCACCATCTTTGATTATCCACGGTTCTCTCAAATACATATCCGGAGGTCTACACTTGTTACTTGATCATCCACGTTCCTTTCATATACATATCCGGTGGCCTAGACTTGTTACTTGATCATCCACGCTTCTCTCAAATACATATCCGGTGACCTACACGTGTTACTTGATCATCCACGCTTCTCTCAAATACATATCCGGAAGTCTACACTTGTTACTTGATCATCCACGCTTCTCTCAAATACACATCCGGTGACCTACACGTGTTACTTGATCATCCACGCTTCTCTCAAATACACATCCGGTGGCCTACACGTGTTACTTGATCATCCACGATTCTCTCAAATACACATCCGGTGACCTACACGTGTTACTTGATCATCCACGCTTCTCTTAAATACACATCCGGTGGCCTACACTTGTTACTTGATCGTCCGTGTTTCTTTCAAATACATAATCCAGTGGCCTACACTTGTTACTTGATCGTCCGTGTTTCTTTTTAAATACATATCCATTTGCCTACACTTGTTACTAGATCATCCACGCTTCTTTCAAATACATATCCAGTGGCCTACACTTAACAAGAATTAGAATTTGTTGAATAAATCGTACTAAGCAAACGAGTTTAAACACAGAAAAAAGTTTTTTTTTTTTACATTTGTCCATACATAAAGCGTGACAGTGATAAAGAGGAAGGTACAAAGCAAGCAGAAAAGGATGAGATGGAAAACATACTTGTGAACAAATGAATGGCGTATTAAAGCGCACTTGTAAAAAAAATACACAACTATTGGTTAAAAGTATTCAACTAAGAAAAGAAAAATGATTATCGAAAATTGAATTCGTCAATTTAAAGCAACGCAGTACATTGAATATCCTTATGGGATAAGGTATTAAGACTAAAGATGCACATGTTATTCACAGATCTTTAATCAAAAACACCCTTATGGGAGCTATAAGCACATGTTTAATGATTTATTTCTAAGGAAAGTGAAGATTAAACGCTGAACACATGTCGTTTAACAGAGGAAAAACTTCCACTATAGTCTAACAGATTGCTAAACATGAGCGCTGGCGCTATTAGGTCGATATATAGTATATCAAAGACGACACTGTGAGGGTCTGCCGAAAATATTGAGATGCAAAAAAAAAAAACCCAAACTAATATCCCCTTGTTCCATAAATTTCACATTTTTTTAATTCTGTATGATGAAATTAAATTGAGCTTTATAGCCACTGAGAAATGTTACACAAGTCTGAGAGCTTAATAACGCTTATATTCCATTTAGGCAACAGAATATCAAAGCCCAGTTTTGTGTAGGTTAGTACTTAAATTATGAGGTATAAAGCCTAGCAGTGTAATGCAGGAATCGTATCCAATTTTAAAAAGATCCAGGTTTGACGTAAATATATGGATCTGATAAAAATAGGTGTATGATGTCAAACTGTGTTACAAGTCTACAAAAAGGTTACTGTTATTAGGGTTCCTTTTGGTGAACTAATATGTAATTGATTTTAACACATGAGCTGAATTAAACTCTATACTATTATAATATAGTGAATGTCAGTTTTTTTTATAACATAACTATATCTCAAATCTTACAGGCCAGAACTTATGCATAACCATGGTCTAGTGGGAGTTTTCATGATGGAATTTCAGTTCTCTACCAGTAGTATAAAATACCATCGTGTTTGAAGTAACATATTGCTCATATCAAACATGTGTAAGATAAGAAAATTCAGTATGGCTTTGCCATACCGAAAACCAGAAAAGTAATGTGATAAACATACATTCTCGTTGACATGGATTATATTTTAATAGTTTGCTCGAAACACTCTTAATCCGATACAGTACTGACAATAACTGGGGCCGGTGTAATGCTGAGAAATAACCCTTTCTTACAAAATGACCCGTGGCATTATTCTACGTAAAGAAATGACCAAAGAAGTCGTCATTGGGTCATTTTGTTGGGGAGTGTCATTTCTCTGCAGTACATCGGCGGCACGAACCATTTTCATATTCACAAAGAACGGTTGGCTGTGATAGAAATCACCAGAGAATCAGAAGGTTGTTCATGGGATTTAGGAGAGAAAAATCATGTAGACCACTCTGTGAACACGAACCTTCCACAAATTTAGTACAACCGAATTTTGTCCAAAAAAGTTTTAAAACATGTACGAGACATTTAGTGTTGGAAGTGCCATGATAGAAAGTGATAGCTTCTACTAAAATGTCCCTCACGATTTGTTCAGAGGGGAAATATATATATTGGTGTCATAGCACAAAGTTTTAAGATAAGAAGACTGCCGCGGAGGAATTTAAATGGCACATCTTACTATGACGGAGAATAACTGTGTCATAGTATATTGAAACCTATCCAAAATGTAGAATTTATGCCTTAAACATACTGTATTAATGACAACTCTATCTTTCAACCTTTCAGTATATCCTAAGCTTTGACATAACTGTCAAATGGTTCAAAGGTACTTTTGCCGGTGTAATGCAGAGAAATGACCCTCCCATACGAAATAACCCGATCATTAGTCTACGTAGAATAATGACCTGGTTCATTCCTCTACGTAGAGAAATGAGACATGGGTCATTCCTCTATGTTGAGAAATGATCCATGCGTCATTGTGTAGGGTAGGGTCATTTCTCTGCATTACACCAGCAAAAGAGAATACATGTGTAATATTTTTAAATCAATCGACAAATATGGAAGGTAACTCGGATAAACTTCAGACAATTTTATTATTGACATGAAAGTGTGACCTTGGCCTTAGACCTACATGAAAAATTTATTCAAATCGCGTCTCTATTTTAGAACAACAGAACATCCCGTGTTATTTTGAATATATACTACCCGATAGTTTGTAAGGTACCCTGTCCAAAAGCATGCTTCTGATTGTACAATATTGGGATTATTGACTGACTAACAGTGTGAGCTGGTGCCTATAACGAGCGCTTACGTATTATTTATTGGAGTTTTTCCTTTTTTGCTATTAATTTGTGTGACATGATTGAATATAATAAGCTCAATATGGAGCATAAACTCATTCAAGTTATATCTTGGAAAAAAGAATGCCCTGTTACAACGCGTTTTGTAATAAACCTGCAAAATGTAATAAGTATTACAAAATGCGTTGTGATTACATGAAATGTAATAAAAAGTTATGCAACGCGTTTTGTAATAAACTTGCAAAATGTAATAATCTTTGTTCCCTGGGCCCCAGTTACTTATTACTTATTACATTTTGCAGATTTATTACAAAATGCGTTGTGATTACATGATGTGTAATAAAAAGTTATGCAACGTGTTTTGTTATAAACTTGCAAAATGTAATAATCTGTTCCCTGGGCCCCAGTTCTAAGATGTTCCTGTTTTGATCATACATGCAACTACTTAATATGATAAATGAATGAAAAAATGTTCAATGTGTGTAAATAGTATCGAAGTTATCAAGCCGTTGACAAATCCTGAATTAAAATCTCTGTCTTTCTGTAAGACATTTCAAAACTGTCAAGGTCAAAAACAGCGAGCCCAACTAGAGTCAAGCTCAAAAAACAGCGGGCCCAACTAGATTCAAGCTCAAAAACAGCGGGCCCGACTGAATTCAAGCTCAAAAACAGCGGGCCCGACTAGATTCAAGCTCAAAAACAGCGGACCCGACTAGAATCAAGCTCAAAAACAGCGGGCCCGACTAGAATCAAGCTCAAAAGCATCGGGTCCGACTAGAATCAAGCTCAAAAGCATCGGGTCCAACTTGGGGTCAAGCTGTTTTTGATCAATACGTTTTAATGTCATCGAAGTTATTTAGCATATGACAAAACTTTTACCTATTATTAAAGTTAAAAGAAGTCTGTCCATCTATTCAACATCTTAAAACTGGGCCCAGGGAACAAAGATTATTACATTCTGCAAGTTAATTACAAAACGCGTTGCATAACTTTTATTACATTTCATGTAATCACAACGCATTTTGTAATACATATTACATTTTGCAGGTTTATTACAAAATACGTTGTAACAATGCCCACTTTAAGTGGACAGTGTCATTTCAAACAAATCTACGTTTTGTCTCAAAATGTAATATACATGTACTTTGATTTACAGGCCTTTTCTAATAGTATACAACTGCTCTTTGTGCACTGGATTAAAGTGAAACTTCTTCTGAAAACTGCGCTAAAAGTTCTGCCGCAGTCCTAGTAGTTCAGTTTTTGTCTTAAATATACTTTTATTGTCAGATATTTTCTAATGGTATGCAAAGAGTATTTTGTGCACTGGATTTAACTACTGCTGAAAAATGCGTTAAAAATTCTGCTGCAGTCCATTTTACAATACTGTACATACAATCTAACTGGTGCCACAAATAATCCATTGAAATTCATTAAAAGTCAAGTTTTTTTTTACATTTAGTTATTCTAAGTGTTCTACTAATAATGTCTCAAAGGTCGGATAATTGTCCCCTAACATTACAAAAAGAGATGTTTTCAAAATGATGGAGTCAAATGTACTCTGATCTAATTATTCGATAAATATGAAAGGTACAAAGTTCTACTTGTTTGAATTTTCTATGTACACTTTCAAATCAATTGGGCAGTGATCCATAATAGTTAAGGGGTTCAGCGTGGCTTAGTAGTACATTGAGACTCGTAAACGAGAGGCCCCGGAAACTGGAGGCCTCGTGCTCAAGTCTCAATGGAAGCAGTAGTTTTTTTCGTAAGTGTTCTTGAGCAAGACACTTCAACCAATACCTAACCAAGTACAACTAGAACACAGGAAACACATAAGTATGAAAGTTGTTTCGGAGAAATGACTGAAATAATGTTGAAGTAGGCTTAAACCTCCATTCATTCAATCAACCCAAAATACTTACCAGGACAAAGCCTTTGACCCCCATAGTCTAATGCAGTTTTCATTCTTCTCTGCTTCGCTATACTGGAAGGATTATTCTGTAATGTCCCTCAGATTACTGAAAACATCCATTTCATTTTCTTAACATATGAAAGGCTGGTCAGAATACAGCTAACAGGGGAACAAGTGTGTGTGAACTGTAATTTTGTCATGTTGAAAATTCTGTTTTGTCTCTTTGCAGGTGCATTTGTCATATCCTGGTTGCCTTATTCAGCGGTAGCTCTGTATACAGCCATAGAAGGCACGACCAACTTGACGTTTGCAGCCACGCTGATTCCTGCACTCATCGCTAAATCCTCCATCATTTGGAATCCAATCATATATGTTGTTCGACATAGAGACTTCAGGAAGGCATGCATCAAAACCATTAAATTAGGTTTATTTTGCAAGAGTAAACAAAATGCTGAGAATACAGTTAAAACAGACTATATTCACAGACATCAATATCAGGCAAACATCGAAACAAGGCAAAAACTGATCAAACAATCTTCACTGTCATATTCTGAATGTTCATCCAGTCATGATAGTTGTGCTGGCACTGGAATCACAGGTTTGATGTTCGAAAGTTATGACATAGGATGTAGAGAAAAGGTACCAAAACTAACGAGCAAAGAAGACTGGAAGGACAGCCCACATCCAATCGTACGGAGATCGTTTGAACAGAAGAAGCTTTCAATTCCATCAATTAATCCAGAATACATACAGTATCTAAGGAAGAAAGACACAGTCACGAAAACTTGTTTAAGAAAGAACTTCCTCAAGAATAGTAATGTATCAAATGTTCTATCAACAGTTGTTGACATCGAATGTGAAACAGGTCAAAGCAATACACAACCAAGGGAGGAAGAACTAGTTCTAGAAACACAAAATTCACATAAAATATTGGACTCTGCTTTGCACCAGCCACCTTCTTCTGGAAAAGCCAGTTCACAATCAAAATCAAATGTTAGACGACACATGTCTGTCTGCGTACCACATCGAGAGTCTTATATACCAATAAGAGACCCTAGATGGTTTGGTGCTGAATACTCAGTACGATCGAAAGCTCGATCGACAATGTTTGAAACAAGGTGTGATGAAATAACTCCTTACAGAAAGAAATATAGGTCAAATACCGGGGGAAGACGGCATCTTTCCGATTCATCAACCACTGTAAATAAGCAATCTAGATACAATAAATATGATGCAAAACAGAAACGCTCTATGATGAGGAATACAAATTTACACCAAAAAATAGAAATGAGTGTTTTTGAAAAAGAGACAAGTGTATTCAATTCCGATGAAGCTCAAGATGAACTACAAGGATTAAGGTTAGGGCCAAATGATGAAGGCGATCAAGAGGCTTTCGAAGCTCATATAGGGGCTTGTAGCATGATACGTCAGAGTACTGTATAAAAGCTAATTCACATCTATATTATCGTCATTAGTCATGATCGCTAGTTGTGACGTGAAAAATTTTTTTTTTTTTCATAAGAAAATATTCCTTAAGAATGAATTATGAATGGTGTTTTTTCTTTTCTTTTTTATCTTTTGTCGGCCAATGATTTCCGAACTTCTTGCAAAGTGAAGGGAAGAAAGTTTCAAGGATTTAGAGAAGAAAACTTTGTAAAAAAGGGCCAATCTGGCGATTGTTATTGCATTTAATTATACAGTCTTTAAAACTTCTGCTTCTGAATAAAACTTTGGATGGTGTTGAACACAGGGATGTAGACTCAGTTTTACAAATTTATACAACAAAGGTGGTTTAACCTATGACCATGGATCTGATATTTTACTAAACATTGCTAATTGTTTTGGCTAGTGTTATTCTTCTTTCGTTTTTTTCTTTTTTTGTGAAAAAATAATCTAAAGAATTTTTTGAAGGTATCGCCTATTCTACAGTTAAAACACAACCTCATGTTTTATATATGGAACTTAGTCATAATTGTGCATACTTTGTCTCTGGTACAGTCACTTGGGTGTTTAGCTCAACATATAGGGCAACATTTAAGGCACTGTTACGTAGAACCAGCCGGTGTCGAGTTGAAATGTTTGGCGTGTGATAGTGCTGGATAAAATTCTAGAAACCTCATAATACTGGAGTCAAGTAACTTCGCCAAAGGATTCTAACGTTTGGAATTATATGGAAGAAAATCGTTAAATTCTTTTACAAGTTACACTGCCCACCACGTTGGTATGTGGCATTTGATATTACCTTTTAAAATTAAACAATGCTCAAAGTTCTGCCGTTTGCAAATTATGATCACATGTTTCATGTGGATCTAGGAATATATGGAACTATGTAAGAGATGACAACATATCACACTGAACCCTTGTAGACTTCTCAATTGGAGAATGAAATAAAGCCGTGGTGCATGCTGTGACAATCGAGCTGATCCGACACGGTAATGACTCTGAGAAAATGGACGTTGACCTAACATATTCGTGAATTGGGTGAACAGACCAAACGATAGATCGTTAGTCCCACTGATGTCACCTGGTTGAAAATAATAATAATAAAAAAATCTCGGGCTAAAATGCGCAATTATGGCTGTAGTAGCTGATCTGTGCAAGTTACTAAAGTTTAATATTTGAACAATAAAATAATAGAAAAACCATCGAAACAAATGGGAAAAAAGCAATTACATCTTTTGGTTTAGGTTTATCTAAATTACAGAGGTAAAAATTAAAAACAGGAGTTACTTTATTTCGAAGAAAATTTTTAAATGTCGTTTTACAACTCAACATTTGATAATGTAATAAATTTAAATTGTTTCCAAAGCATGTCTCAAAATCATTGGTCTGCTATTATTTGATCCGCCTTTCAATAGGACAAAAATAAAATTTTTTAAAAGTTCAAATTACATATCCAGATATTATTATATTATTTTCATCGACTTGATAATTTCATCAGATTGCCAAGGCTTTTACTAAACGAGGTGTCAAAAAAGGCAGAGGTAGTGTTATCAGATATTTGATTTGACATTACGTGATACGAACCATCTGATAGATCATTGTTTTTACCATTTTTGTTACATTATTACTTCCTAGTTTGGACAAACTGGAAGCAAGAAAGATAATTACAGTATATATTTCTAAGCATTCAATGAAAGCACTCATAAGGAAGAGTTGGCAAAAGAGTTTTACAATTTAAGACATGTTTAAAGAGTGGGAGAAACAGGTAAGGGCGTTTTTATACAGGGTGACATATTTTCTCTGACGAGCTTTAAATTTGTTATTGTTAGAAATATTAAAACAGAGACTCCAATTTGTTTAACTATTGAAAGTTCTGCTAATGAAGATGCTTTTTACAGCTTAGTACTTATGGTTTTAATTTTTTTTCTCCTTTTTGATAAACGACTAAGAAGTGTTTCAGAAGCTATTCGATAAATACTGGTGACTTTATTTTGCAAATATCTTTTTTTCAAAATGTATGCAACCGCGTTTTAGCGGGCTAGCGGCCACGTCCTGGGATAGGTTATTGCATTAACTGACAGTATGCAATTCTATTTTTGTTTTTCTTGTATTATCATTGTTCATAGGGAACGGTACACGTAACCGTAACATTTTTTGTTTGTAAATTTCTTTACTTTACATTCCTCTTTGTGTAACGCTCTAAGTAACCTGTCTCTTTGACGTATTAAATATGATAACTGTTTTGATATAAGAACTTCAGTCACACTATAAGATTTGTGAAAATTTGGAATCAGAATCAGTTGATCAGCAGACAATGCCGATCTAGCTCGGAATACATGGAAAGTATACTTTATTCCTACATTTACAGGAGCTGAGCAAAACGTTCGTGGAATTTCTTAACTTTTTAATTTGATGTTTGATTCTAAAACAAAGCAGGAATCTTCACAATGGACAGACAAAGCATCGGAAATTTCAAAGAAAGCCCATTTCGATGAGATATGGCCTAAACTTAATAGATTCGTAATGTTCGCA
Organism: Tridacna crocea; assembly: GCA_943736015.1. Taxonomy (NCBI): domain Eukaryota; kingdom Metazoa; phylum Mollusca; class Bivalvia; order Cardiida; family Cardiidae; genus Tridacna; species Tridacna crocea. The sequence goes on from OX031073.1 coordinate 31,861,791, forward strand.
GATCGACAAGCAATATTGTTATGCAACGCTGTATTCAAGCGAGTCAGAATCAAATCACAACATTATGTTCGGGTATTTATCTTAAAGAGAATATTTTGAATGCCAAAGTGACTTGACTGATACTCTGAGAGAGCACCGACATAACACTGAGTGACGGCCTAGTTACGTTGAGGTCATGGCGTGCTCTTGGTAGCTTTTAGGATCATTTTAAAGTGAGTCAATAGAAATTATATTTCTATTCAATTTTTCTTGAACTCCAATTTTGTCCACAATGAATAGATTTTAAAGATATTAAAAAAAAAGTGTAATAGCGCTAGCAGTTTTGTTTTCATTAACAAATTCCACGAGCATTTGCTCATCCCTTACATTTTTATCCGATATATTTTGGCTAAAATTGCTTGCGGTAACAAAGTTAAATCCCTTTCATCTGAGAAGGAACTTCTAACAGGCCACGCTTTTTCTTGGCAAGGCCGATGGTGGAAATATTGAAAAAAAAAGTCTAATTTTATTAAATAAAATGCTTTTTGATCGTCTTTTAACTGATCTGTGTTTACTGTTTTTTGTTTTATTTTTTTAATCTCTGCATTGTCGTGAATGTCTATGACTAAATCAAATCAAAACTCTTTTTATAACTGTGAAAAAATAAAATATATGTCGATCGGTTCCTATTTGTATATTTGTTACTTTTATTCTCTCTTCCCTGTTTTTAGCTCACCTGAGCACGAAGTGCTCAGAGTGAGCTATTGTGATCACTCAACGTCCGTCGGCGTCCGTCCGTCCGTTCACATTTTCTTCTTTACACTCTAGCATCTACAAATACAAACCAATCAGCACCAAACTCAAAGTATATATGACCATAAGATCTCAGATGAATTCGATTTTGGGTGTAATCGGACATGAACATCTGGAGTTATTTGCCCTTGAATTAGAAAAAAATGCTGTTTTCACTTTGTTTACACTGTAGCATCTACAAATATCAACCAATCACCACAAACTTTGTTACAAAATATATGACTAAGATCTCGATTGACTTCGATTATGGGTCCAATCGGACTGGAACGACTGGAGTTATTTGCCCTTGAATTAGAAAAATTGCTGTTTTTCACTTTGTTTACACTCTAGCATCTACAAATATCAACCAATCAGCACCAAACTTTGTCAAAATATATATGGCCATAAGATCTCGGATGAGTTCGATTATAGGTCCGATCGGACCAGAAAGACTGGGGTTATTAGCCCTTGAATTAGAAAAAATTCTATAGTGCACTTTGTTTACTCTCTAGCATTTACAGTTTTTAACCAATCAGCTGTAAACTTTACCAAAATATATATAACCGTCAGATCTTGGATGAGTTCAGTTTTGGGTCTAATCGTACCAGAATGACTGGAGTAATTTGCTCTTGAATTAGAAAAAATGCTTTATTTGACTTTGTTTTCATTCTGGAATCTACAATTATTAACCAGTCAGCACCAAACTTGGTCAAAATATACATGACTATAAGATCTCAGATAAGTGTGATTATGGATGTAATCGGGTTGGAACAACTGGAGTTATTTGCCCTTGAATTAGAAAGTTCTTTACAATAGTCCTTAATCCAGAGCATAACTTTGTCATCTCCAGTCTGATTGACTTCAAACTTGGCATTTGTGATTGTTGCAATTATGCAGAGTGCAGTGTGGAAGATCCATAACTCTGCCTTATACTGTCTAAGTTATTTCCCTTTGATTGACATTTTTACAGCATTTTCTGCTCGTCTAGAATATAACTGTCATCTATAACCTGAACATCTTCAAATTTGATATGCATGATTGCTGTAAATTTATGGAGTGCAGTGCACAAGAACCATAACTCTTCCTACCTTGAATTTTGAATTATCCTCTTTGAACTTCATTTTCATAGCATTTCTTGCTTGTCCAGAGCAAAACTTTGTCATCTTAAGTAAGAATGACTTGAAATTTGGCATGATTATTTGTTGCAATATTTGGAAGTGCAGTGCACAAGAATTGTAACTCTACCTCATGCTGTCTTTTAGTTATTTCCTTTTGAATGTCATTTTTACAGCATTTAGTGCCTGTTTGGAATATAACCTTTTCATCTCAAGTCGGAACTACTTCAAACTTGGTATGCATGTTTTTTTGCAGTATTACGGAGTACAGTGCGCAAGAATAATAATTCGACCTAGCGTGAATTTTACCGAAATTGCACGCCAAATTCGGTAACCCTAGGCCTTATGGCTGAGTGCGAGAAGATTTTTAAGGTTTTCCAAATATAAGCCCATGAAAAACGTGTAACCCCCGCCGGAGGCTGTACCAAATTGTACCTCAGGGCTATAATGCGGGCTCCCTAGGTAGACGCCCTCTTGATATAGTAATATGCCAAATTTGGTAGCGCTAGGCTACATGGCTAGGCATTCGAAGTATTTTAAGTTTTCCCGGTATAAGTCATATAAAATTTGTGACCCTCAGGCCGGGGCCAAATTTGACCCCAGGGTTAGGAAACTTTGTAAAGGTCCACTATATAAAGCTACATGCCAAATTTGATAGCCCTGGGCCTTATTGATTTGATAAAGAAGGTTTTGACAGATATTCAATCTTTTTTTTTTCTCCTGTTTTTAGTTTTATTTTTGAAGGAATCAAATGTTACCCAGAAATTCTAGAGGACGATGGTATGATAATTTCTGGGAAGTTTCATCAAAATTTGATGTATAATTTCAGAGGTGTTTGAAATGAAAGTAAACGCACTGAAGGACGTAGGACGGACCCTGGGCAATGGCATTAGCCTGCTGGCCTTCGACCAGTGGACCTAAAAAGACACTGCCATTGACTAGCACTGTTCTAATCAAGAAATTAATTTGAGTTATCCACAAAATCCTGTTTGATTCAATTTTCAACACATTTCAGTAATATAAATTCTAGAGTTTTCATCAGTGTAGGCTAACGACTTGAAATTTCCTTCCTGGGAGTATCCTGGACACTTCAAAGACCTACAGCTTGAAATGTGAATGAAATTAGGGGCTTTCAAATTCCACAACTTCAACTTGAAACCTACCAGACACTACCTACACTTGTTCTAATCAGCCAACTGAAAGTAAACCTTTCTTTCACTTCCTGTATGATCCTTGAACTTATGTCTAACATAGTCGAGCTTTTGCAGACAGTAAGTGTCCAGTCAACACTAAAGATATGGGTGCAATATACATTTGGGCCAACACTGTCCGATCAATAGTGAAATATTCCGCAAATGCGTAGCTGCAGATTAAATGATACGGTTTTCCTCCACAAATTGCAAACAACGTGTACCATGTATTTGACATTTTCTAATTGATAAAGGTAAACCTTAACCATTTACAATGGTTACAATTCCGACTTCAACGACATTGAGAAAGAAGACTAGAAAACATTGTGAGATAGGAAGAATTGCTGACAAGTGATAACTATCTTATTCTGCATTTTGCACAATGTTTTCTACAGTTTGACCTACGTTTAATCTGTCATATGCTAAAGCATTGTGTATGGACGCACTCACAGTGTTGTTATGTGGTTATGGGTTTAGTCTTTTCTAATGGATATTTTCTAATTTCCTTATTGGAATCCTGTAGCCGACATATTAAATGTGACTCAAACAGCGGAAATTGTCCTACAAGATAGAAACATTGTGATGAAAGGAAGATTTTGTCCAACACAATTTTCAGAAGCGTTCTTTGAAAACACGTGGTAAACGGTATAGTCCTACCAGATGGTCCCGAGTTTTGTTGACGAGTAAAGGGCTTTTATAAACCTAGTGGTAGAAGGATAAATGCTGGTAACAAGCCTTTTTTTTAAGTTTTCTATTGTCTTTGAGACAAATTCTTGTTGAGCCATATTTAATCTTTGTTTCTGTACATGCTGTCGAAAATGAAGAATTTCGCCTTCTGTCGTTTGTGAAAGAGTTAAGTGTTTTTCTTTCGACTGACATAATCACACCATTTCACCATCTCCGGTGATACATAAAAATCCTGTCAAAGAAACCGGAAAATCACTTTCTCCGACAAGTCTTCAGTACTAATCTATTACAAACAAGATAAAATGATATGAATAATAATGGCCGATAACAAGCAAATAGGAGTATTCAGACCATTGTGTAAAGTGCTGTCTCGGATCAGCCTGCGCGGTCTAATCCAAGACGGTGCTTTACGACAACAATATCTTGTGCAACAGCAGACTTGTGCAAAAGAGAAAGTTACACACATAACAGAAAGATTCTTCATCGCGGATTGCTCAGGCTGATCCGACCATGCAAATGTCCGACTGCCCCTTTGTGTGTTTTACAAGCCACTTATCAACTCTATACCATAAAATGTTTTTATTTCATGCTTTCCGGTAGGATATCGAGAAATAGCAGTGAAAATATTTTTCGATCTTACACTGGTACCACCAGTGAAAATACCGATTTTCACGTTCTTGTTGCCTAGGTAAATTGCGCGTGCCTAACAACCAGATGGGAAATATGACGTCATACACCTTACATTTCTCGCGCTTGACGTAACGTCGCTATGCGGGAGGGGTACGCCACGGGGAATAAGGGAAAAGAGCTGTACTGAATTTTGACAAAGATCCTCCAAGAAAGGGATAAAAGCATAAAATGAATAGAATATTTGTTTTTTTCGGTGAAAGATCGAAATTTATTTCATCTCGTGAACACCATCGGTAATATTTTCACTCGTGGCTGCGCCACTCGTGAAAATATTACTGATGGTGTCCACTCGATGAAATAAATTTCGATCTTTCACCGAAAAAACCAAATATCCTCTATATCATATTAATTCATTTAGAAAGCATCAATGCATGTGACTACAAGTGACAAATTATATGTGACCCCGATGATGCGGTCTGTCTTACAAACGGTACAATACATGCTAGAAAGAGGGAATAACACAGTTCAGCAGCATTATCTTATGTAAGAAATGTTTAAAGAGTCCTCGTCGTCAGAATAGTAAAGCAAGGGGCTGTTTGGTAAAGCGTTAAATAGATCTTGATATTTTTTTTGTTATGACATGGTGATAAAATGGTAATACATTATTCATTGATATCCAATGAATCTGTTTTTTTATGTTCAGGGTGTGATCTATGTCTTTAAGAATCTATTCATCAATTTAGGAAATGACGGTATCGGGAGTGCTATGAATCCTGGACGCATGAGGAAGATTTAGAAGCGAACAAAACAAGACATTTAAGGAAGAGACAAAAATGTAAGAACTTGAAATTTGATACAAATAAGAAAATATCTTAAGATTGAGACAGATATACGATGTATGTACATATATTAATCAAATTCCAACACGAACAGGTAAAATGAAATCGAGATACATTTAAAATGACAAAAAAAGTATAATAAAAAACGATTAGCAGCGAAACCCGGCCTCTTAGAATTTACGCCTCCATTTTCATGCACAAACTTTACACCAGTTACCCCGGATTTACTCCCCGGGTCTAATTCAATGACCTTTCTTCAGAACGTTTAGAATCTTTATTTGTGCAATTTATAAATGTGAAATTTCTAAATTTGAGTCACTTAAGAATTTAGAAAATTATGGAGAACACGACGAAGAATGTTCTTGAGAATGGTTGATGAATACGGGTCTTGAGTATAAACTGCAGCTAAACCGAGACCAGAATTTTCCGTCAATTTCTTTAAATTACAGACCAGGGTGCAAAGTTGTTAAAAAAAATGCGCTATAACAAACACACTCCTTCTGGTTTTACTGACCATAAATGAGTTAATAATGTTGAGTTACTCCGCTTCAAAGGTGATTTTAGGCATATCACGGATGCAGGACACTTACACAGGTGTATTTCTGGGTGTCACAAGTACTAGCCTAAGGCTCTGAAATCCCTTTCACAATACCACTACCTTGAAAAACTCAGCATTTGGAGTGAGAACATTTGCGCAAAACACAGATCAATTATTATATTGGCGAAAAGGGGTAAATGTTTTCCCTCACATTGTTTTCAAAAGACTTTTCTTCGTAGTAGTTAAAACGCGAGCATGAAAAGGATTCCTAAATGGAGACGGACGCATTGTTGCAGGTCAAAGATGGCGTCTGAAACTGTTTCCGGTCTGAAGGTTTGACACGTGAATGATGTTGTTTCTCATTGCTTCCTGTCTATGTCAACAAGAAATATGACATGTTATATGGACCGGTTTAACTCTTTACGCAAATTTTTTTTTTCATTCTTCCTCCATCATGAAACCGTTTGTAGAAAGAGAAATGAAATGTTGCCACAAAACATGGGGATTGTATTTATTAAAGCGGACAATGTGTTGTAAAGGAAAAGATATTGGTTACAAATGTCAAATTTATTTGAAATCGACTGTGAAATGGCTCTTTAAAGTGAATTCAATAACAGCCAAATATTAGCACCGAAACCTTTTTTCCCGAGGGGCTGACGATCTACAGCCAACACTACTGCTTTAAAAAAGTATGTAAACAATTTGGAAAAAGAAGAAAATGCATGTTACGATTTTCTTAACTTTTCAGTGGTCAAAAGGCCTCGAATTGATATCTTTGTCGCTGAACGTGTTAGAAATTTTCCGATAACTTTTTTGAAAAGTATTGCTCATTGTAATTTAAGAATCCTTCTCAAAGTAGGTTGGCGTTGGTAGCTTAAAATCAGCTACTGATTAACAGTAACGTCCAAATGAATAGAAAAACTTGTTCATGAAATAAAAGTAAATTTCATTTTTATTATTTAGAAATATGGCGATAATTATATTATGACTTGCACGATAGGTAAAAGTGCAGTTCGTAAAAAATTCGTGCAATGGCAGAAAAAAAAAAAGTTTGAAACGAGAACAAATCATATCTTGTCGCATTATCTGTTACATCGATAATCACCGACGATTAGCATATAAACGATAAGGTGTTCAAATAAAACTTTCATTCACCTGATCGTTTTGCCCTAATTCTAGTCTTGAAAAGCGTTAGTTTATTGACATTGTAAACAAGAGGACCATGATGGTCCTATATCGCTCACCTGAGTTACAAACAGCAAAGGTCTAAAATAAAGATAAATACCAAATATCAAGGTTCAAGGGCAAATATGATAATGAAACAAGAGCAGCAAATTGTTGCAATCTGATTTGAGAGTTTGAAGTTCCGTTCCAGACAAGAAAGAAATACTGTAAAAATGAGGACCAAACTGCAATTACTCAAAATTTGCACTAGATACAGTTATTGGTCTTGCACACTGTACTCCGTAATATTGCAACAAAGATGCATACTAAGTTGGAAGTCGTTCTGACTTGAGTTGACAACAAAGTTATATTCCGGATGGCATAAAAATGCTGTAAAAATGACATCCAAAAGGAAATAACTCAAAGAGGGCACGAGGTAGAGTTGCAACTCTTTTGCACTGCATTTTCAAATATTGCAACAAATGAGCATACCAAATTTCAAGTCATTCGTACTTAAGATGACGAGATTTTGCTCCGAACAAGCAAAACATGCTATAAAAATGAAGGTCAAAGGGTCATAACTCAAACTTTTTGCTAGGAAGAGTTATGGTTCTTGTGCACTGCACTCATAATTTTTCAACTATCACGTATATCAAATTTGAAGATGTTTAGCTGTAGATGACAGTTATATACCAGAGAAGCAAAAAATGCTGTGAAAAGGACATTCTAAGGGAAATAATTCATAGACAGTATGAGGTAGAGTTATGGTACTTTTACACCGCACTCTGTATTATTGCAACAAACACAAATGCCAAGTTTCAAGTCAATCAGACTGGAGATGACAAAGTAATACTATTCTAAAGAACTTTCTAATTTAAGGGCAAATAACTCCACTTGTTCTGGTCTGATTACATCCATAATTGAACTCATTCGAGATCTCTGAGTCATATATATTTTGACCAAGTTTGGTACTGACTGGTTGATATTTGTAGATGTTAGAGTGTTAACAAAGTGAAATATAGCAATTTTTCTAATTCAAGGGCAAAGAACTCCAGTTGTTCTGGTTTGATTACATCCATAATCTAACTCATTCGAGATTTTATGGTCGTGTATATTTTGACCAAGTTTGGTGCCAATAATTGTAGATGCTACAGTGTAAACAAAGTCAAACTGACATATTTTCTCCGATCTTATATACATGTATGTGTCTTATGATGGGTGATATATTTTCGAATTACAAATGGTGGAAGTGGCCTGTTTTTGGACTTTACAGGGGCTTTAATAAGGCAGTTAGTAGTTAGTCATTCAAGTCCATCTATTTTGAGGCCAAGAATTTATCGCATAAATTTCTCTTTTTCAATGTAATATAGCTATTTCAAATTTGCCTCGCACACATTTGATGTTAAATTTTGTGATGTCGTTTCTCAGTTTTCTTTCAGTATCGTTTACTAGTAGTTGTCTGTTATTTCCGAAACGTATCAGACACGTATAAAAATCGCACAACCTATGAGAAGTAATAATCTTACTGAAACTAAGATTTGGCCGGGTTGAATAACTCAGCGGTTATCGTATCCGAGTCCTAAATACTGTAATTCAAACAACCTGACCTGAAAGTTGTTCAACCCAACCAGAAACCTGTTTAATTGTCGCAAAGGCTTGCATGATAACAGTTTTCTAGAATCAAATATCTAGATCCCGCATTTCAAATTGTTACTGTAGAAGAGATAAAATCAGTCATAGAGTAGTGGTAGAAGAAGTAATCAAAGCTGCAAAGGGGAAACTTATTGAAGAGTAACAAGTAGGAGAAGAAGGCTAAGTTAGCTGATAACGCACATTGCTGAGAGTACGTAGAAGTTGCGAGTTTCTTTGTAATACTTTCATTTTCAAAAAAATAATTTGACGTCTATCCAGCTCTAAAAGTGAAATTCCCATTGGATATTGAACGTGATTTTGTAAATTGTATCTTACGGTAACACATACTCCTAGGAATGTCTTAGACTTGTCTATGTGGAAACTTTGAGTTGATTTTGACACACAAGTCGGTAAGAGATTCATCTCTCTCTTGTTACAAAACTTTCTGTTATGCAAACGACGGAAATTTAAGTTGAAGACAATTTCAAATGTGGTATGATCTCAAAATAGGCTTCAGGCACAGGGTAAAATGGGTAAAGTAAGTTATAAGCGATAAAGTGGCATAAAAGACCCCAAGCAGAAAGTCCATGCGATGCCCACAAAAGCGTTGATTCGCTCATGGTAGCTTATTGATTATCTTTAATATTCGCCTAAGTGCAAACTGCAAACACTTAATTCAAAGTGTACACAGCTCTCAAGAAAAGCTGTCCATTGACAGCCTTGAGTGCCTAGACCGACGAAATAAAAAAGAAGCAAAAAATAAAACGTTTATGAAAGAAATGAAAAAAATACCGGAAAAAAAATCCCAAATAAACTTTGACCCTTTCTTAACACTTCAAAAGGGGAACAGATTGGAAAGGATCTGTTAGAAAAACAAGCCCCATTCAGTTGTGAATTCTCCTTTCAGTCACGTAGACAATTATATACAGAAAGTTAGCAAAGTGCTCAGTAACCAGGAAAGACTTAAAGAGCACCGATGCAGAAGCCGTATTATTGGGGAAAAAGGTTTCATTATTAACAGGCCGTTTACGAAGTATGTCAATGGTAAGGTGATGGGTTACGCGTATCTGTTAGATGTTGAACATACGGAGAATTATTTACGAAACTTGCTTTTATATAAATGGTTCACTCTATTTTTTAGATTCCAACTTCTAACTGTAAAAAAGGTAGTCTTGATTTCGTTTTGGCAATTAAAAAAAACCTCCATGGTAGTTTGGTTTATCATGAGATTGTTGACTTTTCCTGTTCATCTGTCTGGGGAACAAAAGCTGTGTCGCGGTACAACAGGAAAGAATGTAATTCATTGCAATTATTGAATCTTGGATACTTATATTTTCAACATTTAATCGTTTTAAAGTTAAGTAGCTTTTTAAAACTACTTTCACAACATAAACACTACTAAGAGCTAGCGCTCAACTGAGCATATTTTCTGCAAAAAAAAAATAAACATGGGTAGTCTCATATTTCGTTCTTTAGTTATGATACCTACTGTTCCCAACTTTTTGCTGTAATGAACTTTAGCCGCCTTAATGGCCATTATTATGCCAAATGATGTCCGGTACAAAAATCTCGTGTTTAAAAGAAAAGCTTAATGATAGGTATAAAGTAAGAGAATAGAGAACAATGCACTGCTTTACTCGAACATTGTTGTTTGAAAGGTATTAGCGATGTACTCTTTGAAAGAACTTGTATGTAGACCCCCTTTGCCTTGCTGTTATGTCACTATGTATGAGTATGTAGTGATGACCTTTGTAGTGTCTAGTTTAACAATATTCTATCTCTAAATAACTAAATTGCATACATTTGGTTCACTGAAATTAATCGAAGGTGAATACTAGTTATCACAAGAATGCCCAAGGTAAAGTAACCCTAGAAATAACTTTGATCGTCACATGTCACGAAACTATAGGCTATGTGGGAAGCACTGGATGCATCGAAGCGCTACCCGATATATAGACAAAATCGGGGTTTATTTTGCCACTGTTAAGCCTCTGCTGGGTTGAAACCGGAAATGTATCCTGCAATAACGATGAGCAAATCTCGAACGCTACTAGAGGAGAATGATGAAATAAATATCTAAAATCATGTGTAGAAGTAAACGAGTAGTTTTAATGCAGCATTTAGTTAGGTTGTAAGTGGGTTTGCCGGACATCTAATAATTAGATTGTTTCTAGAACCAAGAATTGTAAGAAACCTTATCGAAAGAGACGTGATTTACGGCGTGTCCTTTTTGAACTTACGCAGCTACTTCGAAAATAGCTTTGTTCTATACTATAAGCTGATTTGCTCGACTTTTCGGCATTTCGGCTGATGCAATTTTCCAGAATATTGAATGATTTGCCTAACTAGGCGCAGATCTACGTTTCTTCACCTTTATTGTGTTTTACTTGTTGCATCGATTGCATGCTGTTGTTGTACTTTTTCAGTTATCTTACGGTATCCAGTGTAAAAAGGGGGCATCAATTATTACATTTATTGATGAAAAGAATATTACCAAACTATCTCCGATAGAAGAGACCTAATTTCTGGCCAATGTGAAGGTAGCAGTGGTAAGTATGTAAATGTTTGTCTACTTTCTAAAGAATAATCAATGACAGTTTGTTCAGTTTCTTACATATACATATTTACATGTGTCAATCTATGAGCAGACAATTAAGAATATTTATATAAAGAGATACCGAGCCACTTTTTTTTTTCATTTTTTCCTTTTTGGAATTATCATTTATAAATCAAAAATCACTATATTCTCAATGCAGACGGAGATAATGGTTATCTTCCTTTTCTGGAAAATGACAAAAATATCAGCAAATAATTTTAAGATGGTCATCAAAGGTATTTCTGGTCGGTTTAAAATGTGCAAAAGTAGTATATCTGTATGAATCCGTATATATCAACTGTCAAGAAATTTTATTCCATGATGCAATAGAAGTGTAACGAATCTACTTTCCTAACGTGAAATGAGTGTCGACATTTTGCAGTGTTTCGGAGTATATCGCTCGTTCTGTTTTTTGTGAATGAATCATGTCTAGATTAAGATGTGTGTAGACCATACGACCAACGCTTTAAAAAGAAAAGTAGATCCGCATTTTTTGTACAAAAATGAAGCACATTTCAAACATCGAAGTTTGAAATGTTGTTATTATTAGGTGGCTCTTTATATTTTAATGCATGACCATACCCACGTACTTTAACTAGGAGTAGTTTATAAAAGAAAAAAAATCAGCTTTTTCGCTAATAACGCATTGAAATCGGTTTGTTTTCTCTAGGCAGGCCTAGCTATTCACGGTGCGAATTAACGTCAAAACGTCTTTTATCACTATGACAAGAATCGAAATAAATTGTTACATTATGTTTCATATGTCTTTTTTTTAGAAATTTTATAGGTAAAGAAATGATGTCCCCGTCACAGTGAATAATTTCCTCCTACCGAAAATTTGGTTTAATGACTTGAGATCACTAGTTTTAAAAGTGGCATTTGTTGACAAAATAATCAGATGAAATATATAATTTATTTCATCAGCTTGTGGTTAATATGGGGAAATATTTTCTTCAAAAGGGAAAGGTCCGCGAAAATAACTCGTACCTTACGGCACCGTTATTTTCGCATACCTTTCTCTTTTTCGGCAAATATTTCCCCATATTAACAGCAAGCTGATGAAACAAACTCTATTTACAACCAGTTTTTGTTTAAAACAGAGCGGTAGAAGTCTACTGTCGTCGCACTTCGTATTTGGTTTTACGCGGGGTAAAACGGTTCCAAATCTTGTACACTTTTCAAAATAGAAAACTCGCTAATACTCACTGCTATAGGTTTATCAATATGATTTACATATAGATTATGAAAGTTTCGTCAGAGTTTAACATCTGCATTGCTTTTAAAAACAATTTCGCATACGTAAATGTGATCTTTTCGTGATTTTTATCATTTCGTGATAGTTATAAGGGTTAAGCATTTTTAGCCAAAGTCGGTAAGTTTCTACTGTGATTTTTATTTTTTTGCATAGTTGGGCCATTTAAAAAACGAGTTACAATTGATTTCCTCTTAGTACTTAAAGTCCGCCGAAAAACAATGGAAAAAAACTCGGTATTTAATAGGGGCTTGAACGTGCAGGTTGTACTATTTTTTGCGGAGTGGGGAGAGAGAAAGTTGATAGGGCTTTCTTACTTCTGTTTATAGAAATCAAAATTAGGAAATCACGCCCCTTGAAACCATTTTGACCACTCATCACAGTGTATCAACTTCTATTATCCGGCTCTCTACAAACATAATACAGAGCTTCTCGTCACGTGCTGGATCTTTAAATGCTTCTTGAAGAGTTTCCGGATGATGTTGGAGTCTTTGAATCCATTGTGGTATCTCTCGATTGCGACATTTCCTTGAACCGATCGATATTAACTACACTGGGCATTTTACCGGTCTTGACAAGAAAAGGTGATGAAGACAATTTCTCCAAAATGATTCCAGGTCCCTTCCGTGATGGAAGCAGGTTTTTTTTTCTTTTACATTTTCCTTTGCCACCAGATGAATCCATTATGAATTACAATTATGCACCAATTTCCGCAGATCATAGTCCTTCTTCATCCTCATCTGGTTTGCTGCAAGATTTTGCCCTAGCATTTTCATGACCTGTTTCCAAGTAGTCAAGTCTACCACATTTTGATCTATGGAATATCTTTCCTTATTATGTAGCATATTTGGAAACATAAGATCTGTAAGATGGCAAACTGACTTCTCTACCCAGCATCAATCGGTATGGGGTGTAGCCCGTTTGCACGTTAACTGATGCTCCCATTTGATATCATTTTTCACGTAAGAACGGACAACGTCCATTAGATTTTTGTTTTACCGCTTCACTTGCCAGTTAGCCGAAATTCTGTAAGCCGTGGTCCTCATCCTGCGAATCTCCCAATATTTTACAAATTGCTTGGAACAATTGCCTCTCAAAATTCCTACGCTGGTCAGTGTAAATTATAAAAGGGCATTAAAATCTTGAGAAGAACGCGTTCACTGCTGCTTGTGCTGTTTTCTGTTTGAGAGGATAGCGGTACTCCCTCAACCCACTTTGTGAATTGGTCGACCGTCATGAGAATGAGTAGTTTCCCCGCAATGTTTTTGGCAATGGTCCCAGGAAATCTAGGTGCACCCTCTCCATTTGTGACCCTGCATGATAATCGGTTAACGGTTATCATGTTTTCCGTTTTGTGTGTGTGGGGTGGGGGGGGGGGGCGGCGGATTGTTACAACCGGGACAGGAGTTGACATAATCCTTGATCTGTCGAGCCATTTTATACCAGTGATACTTTCTGGTACTGTGACTCTTGTGCGGCGATCCTGATTGGATGATGCAGTTATCCCTTCCGAAGACGTGTTTCTTTGGCACAACTAACTTAAGCTCATTTCCGGAATCGGCCTCAAAGAACCCCCTTCTTGAGACTAAATTCTCCTCTATGGATCCGATAGTGCTTGGCTTCTAGACTGGACAGGTATATAGTTTTTTCATCTGTTTTTTTCCCTTTCTCAACCAAGGAACAAGCAATGAAAATTCCGGTTTCTCAACGGTTTGTTGAACCAGTTCAATTCTTGGTCACTTTTCAGATTTTCTGCTAAGATTGTCTGGACTACTTTGATTGGCTTATCCGCTACAATTTGCAATTTACTATGCTTAAATGTATTTCCTTCTATCTTCCCTGAATGCACCCCAAAGATCTTCCAAGCTCTCTCTCTCCACCGTACAATCCCGGAAGACCCATTCCCACTTTCGGATATACCTCAAGAAGATCTACAGCATAGTCAACGGTTTCTGTAAAATCTAACCAATTCTGTGCCTTTGTACAATATAGACATCCTCACATGGAAAGAGGCTACCCTGCTTATAATTTGAGCAATATCTCTACTCCTCTGGCTCTGGCCTTCCGGAAAAAGCGTCAGCATTCACATGTTTATTTCCACGACTGTGCTGAATATTATATCATATTGTCCTAATTCTTCCAGCCAACGTGCCAGGTAACCTTGGGGCTCTTTAAAGTTAATCAGCCAGATCAGACTATGATGATCTGTTCTGACAGTAAACTTACTCTCTGTACCTACGGGTGAATCTCCCTACGGATAGCAATTCAATCCTGGTTGTTCAGTACCTACGTTGATCATGGAATAATGCTAGACTCCCAAAAGCTACCACTTTCTGGACTTGTATCAGTTCCGCGCCAATTGGTGCGTTGGATGCATCTATGTCCAATATTTAGGGATCCTTACTGTATTGTAACGTTAGTAACAGAGCTTATGTCATTAATTTCTTAATATTTTTGAAGGTTTGCTCCTCTTCTGATTCCCAAACAAATGTCCTTTTGTTAGTGATTCTGTAAAACGATACTGCTTCTTTGGCTAGATCTTTCAGGAATAATCTGTGGTAGTTGACTATCCTCAAGTCCTCGCTGTTGGCCAATTTACAACTACATTAATGTTTCCATATGTAAGCCGCATTCCTTTTTGCCCTAATAAGCGTTTTAAGAATTTAATTTCCTGCTGAAAGAGGATGCATTTCCTCCGTTTCATTAGTAGTCCGTACTTCACGGAATCTCTGGAGGACCTTTCTTATTTTTCCAAATAGGATTCGAAGTCCTAAACCATAATTAGAATGTCATCTTGAAATGCCAAAACTCATTTCCGATGTCAGACATGAAGGATTACAATCATACCCGGCAGTAGGTCGCAGATGCATTACTTAACCTAAAAGGCAAACGTACGAACTCAAAAGTCCATATTTGGTCAGAAATGCCGTCTTTTACTGATCCTCTTTTTTAATCCAAACTTGCCAATATGCAGAGTTTGCATCAAGTTGAGAGAAGTACTTGTTTTCCGCTAGGGTGTCAATAAAATCTTCCACTAGTGGAAAGGGAAACGAATCCTTCTCAGTTGCTTTATTCAACTCGCGATAATCTACACACCATCTGACTGGTCCATCCTTTTGCGTATTGATACTAGAGCCGATGCCCATTCTGATTTGGATGGTTGAATAACTTTTAACATCTTATCCAAATGGGTCCGTTCTTCAATTGCAAAACCCTATGGAGTGTTCCGCATTCTTGGTTTTACTGGTCTTGCATTACCTGTGAAATTCGAATGTTTTATCTCTCTGAAATCGCCTACCTAGAGGTCATATTGCTAGTCATAATCATCCTTGCCGAAAACGTCCTGGTACTCGAGAATCAAGCCCTGAATTAACTCATCTTTTCTATCTGATAGGTTCTGTTTGCAACCATTGATCAAATCCTGTAGAAAATAACTAGGTTAAAGTAGCAGGCTCCTTCTTTCGTTTCAAAGCTTTAGGTTTCTCTTTGAAAGAGAAAAAAAGTTTGTCTGGTAGAGAAATGAATAGATATCTTTTTTCCTTTGTTACCAGAATCATGTTATTTTTCCGCAATACACCTTTCTTAAGGCTCGTTAAAGCACGTGATTATTTGGGGAAAAATAAATAGATCTGTGTAAAGCCTTTCAATTTCGTAAGTCCATCTAGGCTATGGACCCTCTTATAAATATATAGAGGGAATTTCGGTATTTGCCAATGTCACTTAATCTAATCATTGGGCAACAACAACATCTGCCGATAACCAGTACACATTCGCTCAGACAGTGGCATATTTTGTTAAAGAGTAGATCAGATTATATAACAAGTTTTTGTCTTTCCCGATAGTGTTTTTAAAAGAATTCTTCAAGGTCCTTTAACGTTTTTTCTTTTACACTTTCAGGTTTCAATAGCATGTTTTTATGTAGACTACATTTCACCTAAACCACCTCCAAATGCTACATTTACATTAAAGGTGGCCCTTCAGATTTTGGGACGAATATTTACATAAATGCAAAAAAATCATGCTTATACTCCCAAAGCCTTTTAAATTTCATTCATAAAACCCCAGTAGTCGAAAACCGTCCGACAACACGAGAAATTAGAGATTTACTACAGCCCAGGTTGACACCAACGGGAGACACGTTCTATTTTTAGATGATCAATTCGCTTATTTACATACAGGAATACACAGATTAAGTTTCAAACATAGCATCCGAAGACATTATGGAAAATAATTATTACATGTTTGTTATGTAATGGAAATTAAGCGTTATGAGTCACTTGACATTCCCCAAATGCTTTATTGATTTTTGGCTTGAAATCTAAAAATACCTTCAGAGGCTACGTAGCCTTTTAAGGGAATTCCCTTAAAAAAATAATAATTTTTTTGCAATCTTATGAATATTAATTACTGATAATTTGTATCATTTTTTCATGAATTTCAATGATATGTATATATTTCAATTTAGTGAGATGTAAAAATTCTAAATACCCACCTTTAAGTAAGAAAAGATAAGTTTCTTATTTCAAAGGGAGACTTCGGTGTTTTAACTATTTGTCTTGAATGATAATAATCAAAACCGATCAAAAGTACACTTTTACCGTGTGCCGTTGTCTGCGCGTGTCAAATGTTTCGAAGATTCCCATTCTCTTATACCTGGGAAACGTAGGTCTTATACCGAAGCTAAATAAGTAGGGTCTGTTTTAATAAATGTTCGATTCTTACGAACAAAGTCCGTTAAAAAGAAACAAATTTATAGCTCAAATACAAACCGCATCTAGCGGAATTCGAACCCTTGAAGAGACAAATGGTCAGGTTTTTCGAGTATTAAAAGACCAATACCATAACCAAAGAGATATCTCTCTGACACAGTTGCTAGGTATTGTATTTAAATCGGGATGCAGCTATGCATGAAGGAGTGGTCTCCCGTAACATGATGCATAGGTAACATGCTAACTGATCATAGCTGAATGAATTGCACCGTGTTGCGTTTGATTGAGCAAACGTTTATTTCATGATGAAATTTAAAGTCATGGTTGTTTTGAATAGTCCGGCTCTGTACTCCGAATGCCCAAATTAGATACATGTGAATTTACAGAATGCCATCCACCGGGAGGTAATGCGTCAAGCGCGAGAAAAATGAAATAAAAATTCCGTTATATTTCATCTGGTTGTGATGGACGCGCATTTTCTTAGGTAACCAGTGCGTGGGAACAACTGTTTCCGCTTTCAATTGACGAGTTAGAACCCAGCTTACGTAGCTACGCAGAATAGAGAAAAAATGTTTACAAAGAGAATTGGAACAGAAGGAAATCTTACGCTACCATGTTAACATATACGTAAAGATTTAATCTGATATCGAAAATGAATTGGATCATTGTTTCGTGTCGAACTTTCCCATTTTAGGGTTCATTTTTTAGATTTGAAAAATAAAATAATCGGTCTTTGTAAGGCGGAGAGATTCGTATCTTGAAATGATTTGTTTACCCTTTTTGTCGTTACCACTAGCAACACTTGCTCTTGCAGATGACGGAAACGAAATTAAGGAAAGTAGTTTTATTTGCTATTGAAACCTGAAAGTGTCAAAAACAAAAAAAAAAAAAAAAAAACTTAGTGTTAAAAGACCTTGAAGAATGCTTTTAAAAACATTGTCGGGAAAGAAAGAAAAAAAAAAACTTATTTAATCTGATCTACTCTTTCACAAAATATGCCACTGTCTGAGCTAATGTCTACTGGTTATCTTCAGATGTTTTAGTTTTGAAAGTCAAACTTTTGTACTTTAGAGTGAAAACCTGCCAAGAGCAATTTGAATAGCTAGATCTGTTTTTTTTTTTATCACGCTTTGGAGATACGCAGACTCAAAAAAAAAAAATGGTTTGAAATGACATTGTCCGGGTTTGTTTATTATCTGAGGATAAATATGCTCATGCCCTTTCCATCACCTGTGAACTGAACTCGATACCAAAACACAGATCTTTGAATTTTTTTAGATCCAATGAGATAAACCTTATCCTGCATAGTAAATAAGAGAAAATTTCCAATTTGGAAAATAAAAATCTTACTATTGTTATTTCAAAGTTGATATTTGGAGAAATAATATCTCCTTACAGGATAATGTAGATCGAAGATCAGACTGCTGGTTCTGTGCAGTCTGATCTTGGTCTACATTGTCTGCAATAGATTAGTGTGTCGCACACAAGCCAAAGGGTTAAATATGGCCTTAAATTATGAAAAAAATGCATTTGCCAGGACAGAAAACATTCTTGAAAAAGGAAAAATTGCTCAAAATCGGAATTGTGAGTTAAATGTTTAAAATATAAATGCATATTAAGTCAGTGGCGAGTGTTTCAAGAGTCCAATCGAAATTGACAAGTTTATTTCTATACCAAATCATCCCCAGTTTTGACATTTGAGAACAGAGGGTCGCTGGTTCGATCTACGGCTCTGTCAATTTCTTTCCGAGGATTGATAATAAGACAGGATTCTTTCCTCTCTCATTGTTCCGATGATGGTTATGTGGGGAAGTAGCCAGTGGTCTGAAAAAAATATTTTGTGAACTATTGGTACGAGAAAATCCATGAAAGTATGGAGAGGTCCACTGACTGCCGCCATGTAACTCACATGTTAAAAACGACATTAGATACCATACAATCAATCAACCTAAGTTTTGATGAACCCGAGAAAGAATGGCTCTTTTTCCCTTGATGAGGAAAATAACCCAGCTATAGTTGAAGTCTAAAATTAAAAATGCTGAATGTGATCACAATAAAAAATCTGCCAAAGTCCGAAAAAGGCCGTGTTTAAATGATCAGTATTACGTCTCTGAATTATAAGGCTTCTTAGCTGAACTGCAAGGCATCTAGACCTGATTCATTGCGTTTTTGCAGACGATGTTAGTGGTGAGCAAACTGCACATACGTTGCAGACTAATCAGAGATATGGACAAGATTTTTTCTCTATGAAAAAAAGTTGAAAGTCGGATAACTGCGTCTTTACATTTAGCTTCAAATTCTGTTACTTTACTTTGAAGATTAAGGTTTAAAGCATTATTTCATCCATAACAGAATCTTCTTGTAAAACGGCAGTCTAAATTTGGCCGACACTTCGTGAGAGATAGCGACACTTCGTGAGAGATAGAGAGTATTACTGACCAAAGCAATGATTTGTTTTTTGTATGAATGATGGAGAAGAACAACAATATTCTTTTTTAGTATTCCAACATCCAATGCAACAAGGATAAACAACTCGTTTGGTTCCACCTGTTTATTTTGAATGGAACGAAACAAATACGAGGTTGGGATAAAAAAAAGATCATTTTCTTCATAAAAAATATCTGTGACAAGAGAAACAGAAATATGCCTTCGAACAGAAAAGGTCAAATGTAAAATTCTGGTGAAGAGAGTGTGACGAACTATTGATCTTCTAACATAGTAAGAGGGCATTTGGCCATCAAGAACTAACCTGAGCACAGTCATCTAGGACAGATAAAGTGATTCTGCTTGTTATAAATTAAAACACATAAATATAAGTGGCCTAAATTTTGTCATCTGCCTGGCTTCTTGAATGCATAAAAGTTTTTTTTTTCTGAGATTCTGCCCAGTGACCTACTTTTTCACATGAAGTGACCTAATTTCACACTTGTCCGATATCATGACAAACATGTTGATCAAGTTCCATGAGAAACAGTCAGAAAATATGGAGCTTGGATTTAACACTATGTCCTACTTTTTGAACCTTCACGATCATTTTCAAACTTTTCCAAGACATTATAAAAACAAACACTGACCTAGTGTACTAAATATAAGTTTGAAAATGTGTCTCCGGGGTACTTCTAAGATATCATTCTATGGTTTTTCTAAGATATGACCTTTTTGACCAGAAGTATAGAAATTTTAGACTTATCTCAGATACTATCAAGACAAACTATCTGACAAGGTTTCGTGAGTATTAGGCAAAAATGTTGAAACACCCCAGTGTTTATGTGAATTTATGTGATAAGTTCGATAGGTCTTCTACGTGTGAATTGTTACAATTATTGAAGGCTTACCTACATGTCACACTAGCCTGGTCTTTGTGTATTGTGTGCTTCTCGAGCCGACTTGTTGCCTGCTCGAAGTGAAGTTGCGCGTACACTCTACCAATCCCCTTAGTCTATCGGAGCGTAAAACCTTTTTTTCTTGGTGGCAAAGATGGTTCCTGTTTAAACAAGCAGATCCTGTGATACGAACCAAACCTCTGGCTGGCTAGTTTAAGTCTACATCTCATGAAATTTAAGCTACGCATTTACACATAAAATGTCAAGTCCTGTCCGAGAATATAGATCCGTCAGTCTAAGATGACGTACAGAATAGCGAAGGTTCCTGTGACGATGTAGATCCGCCAGACTTAATATCGGAGAGCAGATCTCACTACAGTTGTCATACGGATCAAGCTGTAAACAGATCTACTGTACACGAAAACGCTTTACATGAGCATACATCAAGAATGGTAAGTTAATTAAAATACGTCGGACAAGAAATGAGGTGTATCAGGTCAAGAGATGGTGGGGACTCAGATCAGACTGATCGAAACAAATGTGCAGGAAATGAGCGAAGTCCTTGATGTAGATACAATGATCAGGCGAAGGAAGGTCAGGTACCTGCTACAGGAGATGATGAACTAGCAGACAAACATTTACTAGTCCGTCCAACACGCAGCAAGCTCACCATTCTGGTAATGTCAGTCACCAAATTAATCGACGCGAAACGTTTTACCGATCAAGGGGAACTTGGATATAAAACAATTTTACCGTTAGAGGGATTGATATGAACAGTGGCAAAGGTTACATACCCCTACATGTAACGATGGTATTTATTAGCTGATGAATTTAATAACAAAGGGTTGGTAAAAGATATTTTCAAATTTTCACAGAACATAGAGGTTCGAATCGGGTAGTATCTGCTAACACAGGTCCAGAGACCTCAGCTGTTTTGCCGAGTACTGCGCCAGGTATGACAGGATTTAACCAGGAAGGATGTGCTGACACAGGTCCCCAAGTTTCAGCTGTCTTAACAAGTACTGCGCTAGTTACAGCAGGATTTAACCCGAATGGATGCACTGATACAGGTCCAGCAGTCTCCACTGCCTTGCCAACCACTGTGCAAGTTACGGCAGGAGTTTATCAGGTGGGATGTACTGACACAGGTCCAGAGGTCTCCAACTACAGCAGGGTTTGATCAGAAAGTATCTGCTGACACATGTCCAGAGGTTTCCGCTGTCTTGCCAAGTATGCTGTCAGTTATGGAAGCATTTAATCAAGAAGGATTTACTGACACAGGTACAGAGGTTTCCAACTACGGCAGGGAGTGATCAGAAAGTATCTGCTGACACAGGTCCAGGTCTCAGCTGTCGTGCCAAGTACGTTGTAGGTTACGGCATGATTTAATCAGAAAGAATGTACCGTCGCAGGTCCAGAAGTCTCACTTGTTGCCATGATATACGCATGTGAAAATGCATGGAAAAGCCCGTCAATTTCACGGACGCCATTGATCGAGACAACCTTCGTTATCGTTCGTGTTTATTCTAAGTCTTTGAGAACGTCACGTGATAACATTGCATCACATTAGAACCGATTTGCGATCATTAATAGCCGTTTCACACTTTTCATCAAACCCAAAGTTTATTTTGGAGCTTCGGATTTGTTGCATTTTGGGGAATTGCCACCTTAGCAGCCTGATGGACTAAAGAAATGATAAATTAGTAGGATCATCACAGTCTACGAAAGCTTTCGGCAGAATGGATGAAACAGGTTCCAGTTAGCTTTGTGAAGTTTCCACCGTCGTGGACGCTCCTTGATAGACGGTCCAGTTTCAATGAGTCTGATAGGGAAATGATCTCTGCCATGAAGGTCATCACAAACCTTCCATGTAAAATAAAAAAAAGCCAGCAAGGCCAACAGCAAGGTCAAAAGCTGAGTAAGAACCAGTAGCATGATGTAAATAAATTTTCGATTTATCATTTAAAATACACAAATTATGATCTGAGATGAATTCTTCCAACTGCCGACCTTTTCGGTCAGTGTCTGCACACACCCACGAAGTATTGTGGGAACTGAAATCACAAACCAATAAAAAGGTTTTGGATGCTGAGAAACAAGCTTACTGAGCTGGTCAATTTCAATAGGCATACTTGGTGGTAAATTGACAGAACAAGTTGTTATAGTTTTGTTCGAAGATAATTTTACTGCCGTAGCTTGTAGTGACGTATGGATTTCTACAGATTCAAGAGGTACGAAGTTGTTTAAAACAATAGCAACTCCGCCACTGGTACGGTAACATACAGACGATGCCGGCGGTAACTTGAATGATGTTTTAATGTAAAGACGTCAGTTTCTTTAAGGAACGTTTCTTGTAAGTGTATCGCAACTGGTTTGTGTTCATTGACTAAAAGGGACAATTTCTCAATGTTAGCATTTAAGCCACGACAATTCCAATGCAGGATTGTATTATTCATCTGTAAGGTACAAATGAGTATGACAGAACACAGAAATTGAAGTATTTTTGTAAAGGTATTCTGATAATTTTACCTTGCATACTTGACTCTGCTACAGGATCATCCACATCAATCTCTGCCTGTTCATCCCTGAATTGGAAGCGATCGTGTAAAAGATGTAGACTGTCGGATCATTCTGGGAATCGGTCCGACTGGGGCTCTTTAACAATATTCTTTTTAGCTCACCTGAGCACAACGTGCTCAAGGGGAGCTTTTAGGATCACCCGGTGTCCGGTCCGTCGTCAACAATTCTTTAAACATTAACTCCTCCCAAACCACTGGGCCAATTTGGACCAAACTTGGCTGGAATGTTCCTTGGGAGGTCCTCTTTAAAAATTGTTCACAGAATTTGATTCCATTAAACTGTGGTTGCCATGGCAACGAAATGGGAACTATTTAGCAAATTCTTTAAAAATCTTCTTCTCTGAAACCGCCGGCCAGATTTAAAAATGATTTCACAGAGATGTTCCCTGGGTGACCCTTTTCAAAAATTGTTCGCGAAATTTTGATCCGTCAAAAAACATTGCTCTGGTGAATGGGGCTATTTGCACTATATGGAAATGAAGAATTTCTTGAAAATTCTTCTTCTCTGAAACGGCTGGTCAGATTTTAAAATTATTTCACGGAAATATTCCTTGAATGACCTTTATCAAAATTTGATCGCGAAATTTTGAAACATGGCTCTGGTGAATGGGGGCTACTTGCACTGTACGGAAATTAAAAAACTCTAAAAAATTCTTTTCTGAAACTGCCGGTCAGATTTCGAAAGGACTTTTACCGGTGACCTTTTAAAAATTGCTTGGCAAAATAATGGTTTTGTTTCTAGTGTTTTAAAAAAAAACTCCTCTCAAAAATTCAGGTGAGCGATCCAGGGCCATCTTGGCCCTCTTGTTGTTTTTTGTTTTATTAATTTTCACAGGAATCTTTTGACTCGACACTGAATGCTGACCTGGTTTTACAGAAGACTTATTAGTATTTGATTTTGTAGGAGTGCTTGTTTCTGTGTGAACTGCCACATACGTTTGTGTCTGGGCCTCTTTTGACTCGGTTGCTTTTACGTATTCACCCTTTGCAGCAGTAATATACGAACCTGGAAGTACAACTCTGCTACCCACTTCCCTTCTGGCAACACTCTCTGTACTTAACAGAGACGATCTCCTTCTCCCGCTGCCAAATGGGACATGATCTTCAAGTGGCCATATGCTCGCCACCACAGTTTGTGCATTTGCTTTTCTTCTGGCAATCGTTGGTACATGGGACTTTGATACGGCTTGAAGGCTCACCACAGCGACAACATAACTTGTAGTCAACACCAGAGCTGCACTTGCTTTCATGATAATTATACGTCTCTAGATACTTCCAGATAGCCTTCTTTAAAAAAAATATGCAATGGTTAAATTTGAAATGTTAGTATAATGGTGTTGGTTTCACGTTTGATTCCATCTTTATATGCGGTGATTCTTCGAGCATTTGTAACATTTTGGTCAGCTAGTCCCTCAATTATATCTTCCGTGGACACTCCTGCGATGTCAGGGCATCTAATAATGTCCCGTGATGTGTTTAAAGAGGCTTGTGGCTTATGTTGAGACGGAATTGGAAGTCATTACCTGTATAAGTGACGCTACGTGTACTTAGTTGGTCATTTCAACTAAAAGAGCACCAGATTTCAACTTTGGTAGGATTTCGATAATGTTGCAATCTCGAATGGAGACAATTTTCACAACGGTCTGTTAGGATCAGTCGATTCGATTATTAAAAAGTGGGGAGTAGCGATTGCTGTTTCCAGTTTTGTGCTCAGAGTCGGATTTTAATTGAGCACGTGTTCCTTTTTGCTTTGGGTATCCATGATAAAAGTTTGAGTGTTCATCGTCCATGTCCCCACCCACTGCAGAGTCCAACGTGGTGATATGGCTTAGGGAGCGGTTATCCAGCTCCCCATACCACGGTTAAACAGATGATATACTTTGATGCCATGAACAAGTCGGAGCGACAAAGAAACATCATATGTAGACCCCCGGATTAGGGATTTACTATGGCAGTTAAAGTCCCAACGAAAAATTCAAAGCACCCGTAGGGCTCTCTCAACACAAAACAGTTATACATAAAATACGCCCTATCTTAAAACGGCCAGCAGATTGCACTAGACCGGGCCAATCTAGGCTCTCGTTTACACAGAGGCCGAGGGCAAAGCAGTCCGTTGGAGAGCTGAAGATCCCTGGGCTCCCCTCAACTTCCATCCGGCTGGGGAAACAATGTATGCATCTCAAATTAATCCCAGTGTTGCATTAACAGAATTACCAATATTCACTTACGACATCTTGACGTTTTTTTGAATTGAAGTGCCTTATTTTGCTTTTTTGGGGGAAACAAATTCACTGGACATGACACAGGCACTCTAGATAAAAAAAAACAAAAAAACTATATAACAAAAAAAAAAGTCATTTTGAAAAAAAAAAAATGTTTGTTACAAGTGTTACGTTGAGCCATCAATATGCTAGGGAAGTATAGAGCTAACACAGAAGCTATTATCATCCAAGCTTGGTCTCCGAAAATACCCTTTATCAAACGTATACGGGTCCCTTGTATATTGAGGGTAGAAGAATCGAAGATACCAGAAAGACGTTAGTGCTGTACAAAACCAAAGTAAAAACTAAGCCAGCTGAACAGCAGACGGACCAAAATCCGGTCACTGCTCCAAAAGTCCAAGGAGATCTAATTGAATTAGCAAAACCACAAGTAGTTGGACTAACAGATGTTCCGAGGGCGATCGAGTCCAGTAGTAACACGATTCATGTGGTAAACAGGAATATAAGGGCTGTCCAGGTTGAGGGCCAGTATTCATTGAGCTATCCTTTCTCTTGAGAGAACTGTTGCCCGCAACCAGGGTATGTCCAGCAGGCGCTGGTTGAGAACTCCGTATCCTAGGTATAAGCGAAGGAAGAAGGGGAAAGACTGCACGTATAAAAAGAGCCTCACAAGAACCAAAAAGATTTTGAAAAAGATTTAGAAGAGTTAGGTGAAAGTTTTGTAGGACTGGTCTTAACAATATGTTTTAACATGGTGCGACACACTTTAAACTGCTGTACAGGGTTAGCTGGTGTTTCTTTTTTATTGTAAGGTTCAATCTAGTCTGAATATCCTTTTTGATCGGAGGTGACCCATTTTCAAAATTATCCCATATACCAAGGCAAGAAATGCCTAATTGATTGAACTAGTGTTTGAACAGAAAAAGTCATTGGGGAAGGATTCAAGATGCGAATTTTTACATGTTCTTTAACGACTATTGTTTAGCTCACCAAAGTGCGAAGAAAACCTAGGTCACCAGGTTAATTAATTTAAAAAATCTCTGACTAGTATGAAAATGGGTCATGTTGGATGAAAAGCAAGGTAATAAGGTCAAATCTCATT
Organism: Tridacna crocea; assembly: GCA_943736015.1. NCBI lineage: Eukaryota > Metazoa > Mollusca > Bivalvia > Cardiida > Cardiidae > Tridacna > Tridacna crocea. The sequence continues at coordinate 31,888,140 of OX031073.1, forward strand.
AAAAATTCTAGTGTATACTCTATATGCCATATTCTCTGTAATATTTAAAAAATGGTCTGAATGTTTGGATATGTTGTAAAAGTATGAAAATAAGTAATATTTAACTTAAAAGTAAATTTTCCAATTCAGAATTTTTGTCATTATATCTCAGAAGAGATTGTAAATGGGTCATTTATTGTCCAAAGGTTTAGGTAAGCGACTTTACGGTCAACATGGCTATCTCGACAAATGAAGGAATTTAATCGGATAAGGACCACTGTGCGTGTTTTTCGAACTTAAATCTTCAGCATATATATTTGTTTTTCTTTGTGAGATAATTTTGGAATGAAATCAAGGAGTGTATCTTGTCACGAGAAACTTGAAATTCATAAACGCGAAGAAATACTCTGGTTTATTTTAAATTCGAAGTTCACGCATTCTCAATAAAACGGTGCAATTACGGATTTTGCTTGTCGCCGACGAATTTCTCTTGATCTGTCATAGCTAGGTATAATCTTATATGCTATTTTTATAAAAAGAACATACCTTGACTTAAAAAAAATGCGAAAACCAATCTGAAGCAGATAGGGTTCTTGCTGCTTTTCAGGAAGTAGTCAATTTTGTCAGGTTCGTAGACGTCGCTTTTTGTAACTTTAGCCTTTTCGTTTAATTTTCTAGCTCGTAGTGATCGAAACTGAATATCTGTTTTTCATGGATGACTATATGATCCAAGTCTAGATTTTTTAAGGTATTTACGACAGATTTTCATGACATCTGTAAATCCCAGATGCTATGAGATTTTGTCGCCGAATTCATTGTAAGGTTTGTTACCTCTTTTGAACGGACAATTTATGTATTAATAGCTGTTTTTTTTAACTAATGAATGTCTTTTAAAGTAGTCCCATATCTATATGTATGGATTAATAACGATCCTTATGGTCCATTCCCAAAGAAAGTTCAATAATTTTACTTTTTAAATGTCCATGAACTATTTTCTTACTTTAGCTGTAAGGTTCGTGAAAGCGCTATTTCAGAATATGGTTCACAAATTGATTGAATTTGCAATGTCTTGTGGGATAAAACGCTCTCTGATAGTTATGAAGGAAATCAACTCCACCACTGTTCTAGAAGTTCCAAAAGATCTACGTTTTCCGTGCCAAAATCAGGTTCGTAATGTCAGGTTCGTTCAGCTAAAGAGAAAATACTCGCGTACATGTACCAACACAGTTATGATATAACAATTTGCGTAATAAGTTAAAGAATTTGACGTCAGCTCTTACCACGTATCAAAAAAAGTCTGACTAGAAGGTCTTTTTCGCTTCAAATGTTCCCACAACGTGCTGACAGAGAAACACCTCATATCGTAAGTACATACCGGTATTTCTAGTTGTTTAGTACCAATCGATATACAAAATCTATCGATTTTGAAGGTGTTTGTACCATTTTACCTATCACAATTCTATCTTAAACATTTGAATAACAAATCTAGCAGGAAAGCTTGATTGTTAATGGGTCAGGTTCGTAATGTAAGTGTAACGAACCTGATAAAAAAATAGTTCATTTTTTTCTTAGTCCTAATATATATGTAGACTGAATACTGATCGTGAAAAACTCTTAGTATAAGCTGTGCTCTTAAATATAATGACGGCTAAAAAGGGATGCATAAAATGTTTACAATATGCATCATGAACGTTTTATCTATGAATGCCGATTAAAATTACATGTATGTGACTAAAAAGATGACAGAAATTATTATGATGAAAGTATTTGTTTTATGTAATTTTGCAAGAAAGCAATCTTAAAAGAAAAATATGCATGCATACAAAACCCGCTATATTGAATATTTAGAACTGAATACCTTTTGATATTTCCGCCATAAAATTGCATAAGGTTCTTTAGTATAGCGTAACGAACCTGACCGTATACATTTTAATACATGCTTTTCCCTTTTATTCCTTCGCTTGGCTACTTGAACTCCCTTTTAAGTAAGGATCGAATCGTTTTCTTTTGCATATAAGAATGCAGCATTTTTTAATTTATATCGCAAATTATCAAGTCTGACTCTTGCTCTTGACACATATAGATATATTTTCAGATATAAAAATGGTAAAGTCCCGGGCGGAAATACAACGGGAGTACAGGCAGCGCTTAAAGGCCGACCCAGAAACATACGCAGAATATCTAGCATAAATTTGACACACATTTTTTATGCTCCCAGACGGGTGAGCATATTGTCGCCACTTCGTCTGTCCGTACGTCCGTCCTTCCGTCCGTCCGTCCGTTCGTGCGTCCGAAGCCATTTCTCCACAACCCCTGGACCAAATTGGATAAAACTTCATATACGAACTCCTTTGGGTCATGCCCCGATGTTCTTTGCCCGGTTTTTCAATTTCACTTCGTGTGATGGAAAAAAGGGGTTTAATGCAAAGTTGCAATTGTTACTAATATCTCTTTCAGTTTTTGCTAAAATTTCATGAAACTTCATGGTTATATTGCTTATGGAAAGTTCAGCATGTGCCCTTGTTATTATTTTTTTTCCAATTCCATACATCTTATGACAAGCACTTGTTTTGGGAGTATAACCGGTCTCTGACGGCTCTTGGGGTTTTTTTGCATTGATTGTAACAAACCTGACGTTAACTTGATAAAGTTCTGTTTTCATCATCAGTAACGTTCTGTCGTTTGATTTTGGTTTCCTTCCTACTCGTTTGAAGGTATATGTTCAGAAAATAACATGTGCGTTGCACAGGAAACTGTACATTGCCGGAAAAAGATAAAATCCCCCATTTTGATAATATTAGTCTTTAAAAGAGCCTGATTAGTTAGGACTGTAGTATTTCATCCCCCCAAAATAATCTACTGCATATTTCATGGTAGTTTCAGAGATTGTCACATTTTCACAGTATAGAACTATTCATTTTAGGATGTTTGATACAATACAAACGAACATTCAATTCGCTATTTTCGTTGGTAAGGTTCGTTACGATAGCATGACTAACGGAAAACCGTTATTATACTGTATAAATTCCAGTTAACTTTTACAAAACTGGCACATATAAGTTTGTTGATCATGATCTGTACTTGCTGTTGGCAAGTGAAAGGCATGGTGTGTGCCCTCCGAAAATTACCGTTGTTTGTGAGAGAGAGAAATAAAAAAAAATATGAATCTGTCTTTGTAAAATTTCTACCCTTTGCATTTTGACACCATGTGGTGTAACAAGGGTGGTATCTGATAATTATCATGTACCAATTTAAGTTCGTTAAGGTTTACTAAAACTATGAGGGTTTACTTATTTTGCGTAAGATCAACAGATCAAGGTTGTATATAGCATAGAGTTTTGCGTATCTGATAGTAACGAACTTTACAAGCACAAATTGAGTTTGAAAGTGGCTTAAGTTTGCCGTGCGGTGAAATCTAAACCAAGAATTTCATGTTCAAATCCCGTGAGTTCCGACAAGTACAGTCATGGAGCTTTAGTTAACAGGCAATTTTGTGAACATTGGTCAACCTTCATTTTTCGCCTTTTGCTGATATCGAATCGCACCGTTTTATTGAGAATGCGTGAGTTGCAACATACAATAAATCTTTCTGAGTCGTGACGCATAGATCTATTGTTTCCGTAACAATGCACGAAATGTGAGTTATAGTTCCAAGTCACGACAATGACTGAGAAAACGTAAGCACTGTGTAATAAGTTTGTCGGAAGATTTTTCCTTTCATGATGCGGGTCTTCTACTTTGTAATTATCCAGTGTTTTCTGTATATAAATGTAAAAATAAAACGGCAACAAAATGTTTTGTGTTTGAAACAACTCACGACGCCTAAACTGAATATAGTAAGGCAAAATGTCCACTTCTATGATAAATGATGAGTCGTCTTTGAATAAAGACATTCAAGGGAAACGAATAATGTCTGAAATAAAGTAAACTCTTGCAGAAACTATAAAAAAAAAAGTAGGCATGAAAAGAATTGTGTACCTCTGACATCAAAGGCATGAGTTGTAGTTAAGGGTTTAACTTTAAACTCTTATACATTCTTGTTTTCTTAGTATTCAGTGTTTCTGTAAGCATACAAACAAAAGCAACACAATTCGGTGATCAAGATAGAGCCATGACACCAACTGTATAATTTCTTTGAGTAAAAAGAACCCGATCAAACGACTGAAAAACCATTACAATCTGAACTTAGGACAAAATAAACAAAAAAATTGACTCCTTTCTGAAGAACTCGTTCAAACAACGAAACTTGGTTGATATGACGCTATATCCAGATGGGAGATTAGATCTTACAATAAATTTGAATTGTTCTTCTAGTTATTCTGGAAGATCTTATTGTGTTTGACAATAAACTAGACAAGATATCGTGAGATGGTGTGTACTGGATATAAAATGTCAAACTTTATTTTAGAATTTTCGAAAACTTCACACTTATCACGCAAAATTGATGATAAATAGACTCAGTGAATAACTTAAATGGTCGTTTTTAAAGTAACCGAAATTAGCATATTGCATTACACTATTCCCTCAAATATTGGACAGTGCATGTCAAAGATCAGACTCTACAATCTACGCGGTCTTTTTTGAGTCGAAAAAGTTATAAACTGACAAAAATATCGGCTTAGCGGATAATCACGTGAACTTATTTTCCAAAGAGTGCAAACTTCGCCGTCTCGATATGCATTTCACAGGGGATACTGTTCCATCAACACAAGGGGAAAAATCAGAGACGTTTGAGAACAGGGTCATCCGCTGACTTAATGACAAGGCGTTGGCTCTCTCAATCCGTATGTCCTGGTTCGATTTCTGTTTCTGATATTGGTGGTGAAAAATTCAAGGTTTCAGCCTTTATCACTTGAAACCCAGAAGACAAAAAAGAATAGCAACCGTGATAATCCCGAAAATTGGTGATCGTGAAATATAGACTTTACTATCCCGCCAGTAATGATTCGAGACGATTAAATTAGAGTTTTTTTTTTTTTGTTACAAGTACATTCAAATCTTTCGAACCTTTTGCCCTAACGGTGCTTTAGAAGAAATCTTACTGGTTTCACAATCAAGGAAAAAAATAACGAAGCATTGCAATTACAATACAGTTTTCGACAGAATATTTCACACACTCGGGAAAAGAAAGGGATTTTAGGGCAAAAGACTAGGCTGGTCACTATGTGCATTTACTAGTCAGTTACCTTTGAATATAGAACAATCGTAAGATTTCAGCCAGAAATGCACCGTTGTTTGTGTACAGGCCTCTAGACACTTATCGGCTACAAACCGAAGAATAAACAGAACTCAAAGACTAAACGGGTTTTATGATGGTTTATTAGATTTTAAAACGCAGCCGTTGCACATTCAAATGATTTCAGTGTATTACAAATTTCCTCTGTCACTGCCCTCAATTAATGCCTTTTAGCAGACAAGGTAGATCAAGATCAGACTGCACATACTGTGAAATATGTTCTTATATACACACTGTTCACTTCTTTTAAACTACAACTAAAAGAATTATTTTCACTCGTTCTGGGTCTATATTCGAATCGTTTGAAAAGTCGCAATTAATGATTTGAAAGCCGAAGATTTTTAGGAATTAGCTAAGTAAAATTCTATTTTTAGGGTTCGGGGTATGAATTTTAAATTAATTGAAAACACAAGCATTATGCAGTTACGTTACAAAACCGAATTGTGCATTTTGCTGAAGAAGACAATTCTTGCGCTACAATTTGGAAAGAGTTTTACAAAAGTTCAAAACAAGCCGCTCGACCTTGTTAACTTGACCCTTTCCTCTGTTTAACTCTATTCCAAACATCAAAGTTAAAGACTTGTCAAAGCTGAAAGCAATTGTAAACGATATGTTAAATATGGCAATTCTCTTTGCAAGGTAGAAGCCAAGAAGTTGGAAAAGGGAAAACTCCAGGTTTTTCTCCTTCCCGAGTGTTTGTTAACTCCCTCTTCTCAAGGGTCGCTTCAATATTATGTTGTGGGAAAGTAATAAGTCTTAGGATTTCATATATGAAGGATACCATTTTCGTAAACTCGTGTTAAAACTACACATTCGCGTTAGTTTTTCTATATGACCTTTAGATGATAGTTCAAAGTCAATTAAGATCATGATAGAGCATCAAAAGTTTTCACCCTCTCTGGCATGTTTGTAAGAAGCTAAAGATAACATTTTTTTCTGATATCAAGTTTAATTGTTAATTATTTTCATAATAACATGACCAGTACATGATCCACACTGCCAGTAGTGGTAAAAAAACAGCGTACTTGAAAATGTTTAACCAGATGATCGAAAGATGCAGTGTTTTCTGCAGCAAATGATAACATCAATTACCGAACAAGGAAAACACACGCTTACATCAGACACGACTTAATCCCTCTTGGGCCTTGTTTGTAAAGGTTACCAGAACATACGCATCATATGGGAAACATGAACCAATGTTATGGCTCATGTAAAATAGGAGCATCTGTGCAAGTTAACGTCTCGATATATGGTTATTTGAAGAACGGATCACAAATGACTTCGAAGCATTTTTCGTTAAAGGAGAGTAAGCAAAAAACATCATACACCCGCAGAATAGTATCAGCTGCTTTTTTCTGTATAAAATATGACCACAAAATATGACACCCTCTTTTTGGCAAATATTGTTTTTTAATTATTATTGGCAAGTTACCTTTTTTTTATCATAATCCACACGAGCTTCCCTATAATTGTCAGATTTCACCCTCAGCTTTCGAATTAAGCAATTGTATTCTGAGAAATTTAATATTTTGATATTATGGATAATTGAAGCATGATTTGAAGCACAGAAGACGAATATGTGAAAGAAAGATAAACAAGAGGACCATGATGGTCCTATATCGCTCACCTGAGTACTAAGCTGCAAAGGTCTACAACAAAGATTATAATTACCAAATATTGAGGTTCAAGGGCTTATGATGATGAAACTAGAGCGGCTAATTGTCGCAAGATATGCAATCCCACCGCTAGTTGTAAAGGAGGTATAATAGTTGCAAAGGGCAGGCAATGCAACTAACAATTTGACTGGAGACTTAAAATTCCACTCTGGAAAAGCAAACAATACTATTAAATAAAGAGCAAAGTGGAATTACTCAAAATCCATTCTAGGTAGAGTTATTGTTCTTGAATACCACAACAAACATGCATACCAATTTTGAAGTCATTCTTACTTGAGATGACAGTTATATTCCGAACAAGCATTCAATGCAGACTCATGTGAGATTTTATTGAGACAGACATTCTGATCAATTTTCAATTAAGCTCAGCAGGAAATGTGGTCTCAAGAGTGCTCACAAAGAAGACCTTTAAAGATTTCCCTCTTTATCTCTATGTGTTACGAGTCAGGCGTAACTAGAAAGAAGAAGCCAGCAACAAACGATAACAATTAACAGAATTTATTAACAAAAATATCAAATAAACAGTGACAATATTACAATAGTACAAAACAATACCTTAGACGTTAAATTCAGAAGACAAACTATTCCAGTCTTAATTCCAATCTGATGGTTAATCCCAAAAGGAAAACGAATGCGTTAGTCTAGTTTCCAATCCCGGACGAGCCCCCATCTTACGAACGAAGTCCGTAACAAAGAAACAAATGAATAAATGCATGGCAGAAATAAGGATCGGAGCGGGATTCGAACTCCGAACTCCCGGACGCAAAGCCAATACCCTTACCACTGAGCCAAAGAGATATCTCCCTGACGCAGTAGCCAGGTATTGTATTTAAATCGGGAGTATGCCATGCAGGAAGGAGTGGTCTCCCGTAACACACCCCCTCTTAAAGTCATCATTTATTGATGACTCGAAGCCTTATTAGGCAGGAAGTCCGATTTTGGACAACAAATGGGACTAATGGCTCAATGGCCAATCCCGGACGAGCCCCCATCTTACGAACGAAGTCCGTAACAAAGAAACAAATGAATAAATGCATGGCAGAAATAAGGATCGGAGCGGGATTCGAACTCCGAACTCCCGGACGCAAAGCCAATAACCTAACCACTGAGCCAAAGAGATATCTCTCTGACGCAGTAGCCAGGTATTGTATTTAAATCGGGAGTATGCCATGCAGGAAGGAGTGGTCTCCCGTAACAATGTGAAATCTGAAACCAACAACATACGACTAACTTTCACAGTAGGACCATTATTTGAAGTATTTTGGTAGAGGGCCACTAGATGATGCTACATGCCAAATATGAAAGCTCTAGCCCTTATGATTTGGAGAAGAATTTCTAAGATTTCCTTCTTTATCGCTATGTGAAATTCCGAGACCCCACAACATAGGGCCATTTTCAACACTAGGGCCATAATTTGAGGTTTGTTGGTAGAGGGCCACTAGATGATGCTACATGCCAAATATGAAAGCTCTAGCCATTACCGTTTGGGACAAAGAGATTTTTAAAGATTTCCCTCTTTATCTCTATGTGAAATCCGAGACCCGCAACATAGGGCCAATTCTTTACATCAGGGACATAATTTGAAGTATTTTCGTAGAGGGCCACTAGATGATGTTGCATGCCAAATGTGAAAGCTCTAGCCCTTACGGTTTTGGACAAGAAAATTTTCTAAGATTTCTTTCCTTATCTCTTTGTGAAATCCGAAACCCCACAACATAGGGCCAATTTCAGCACAAGGGCAGTAATTGTAAGTTTTTTAGTAGAGGGCCACTAGATGTACTACATGCCAAATATGAGAACTCTAGCCCTTACGGTTTGGGACAAGAAGATTTTCTAAGATTTCCTTCTTTATCTCTATGTGAAATCTGAGAACCCACAACATGGGGCCAATTTCAACACTAGAGCCAGGATTTGAAGTATTTTGGTAGAGGGCCACTTGATAATGCTACATGCCAAATATGAAAGCTCTATCCCTTACTGTTTTGGACGAGACGATTTTTTGAAGTTTTTTCACTCCGTTGCCATGGCAACCAGAGTTCAAATCTTTGAAGTATTTTGAAAGTGCATCACCTAGGGATCATTTAGAAGGAGAAGATCTTTTGTAATTGTGAACGGACGGACGGACATTGATCGATCACAATAGCTCACCTTGAGCACTACGTGCTCAGGTGAGCTAAAAAGATAAAAGAAAAGTTAATTCAGAGAGGGTACAAATGGCACATGGTGGAAGTCGGGTTAAAATGCCGATGAAAAAAAAAAAATACGAGATTGTTAAATACCAAAAGAAAGGTACCTAAGAATAATAAATATTCAAATACTGTAGATCTCTTCGAAACATTTTTAAAAAGTAGAAAACAATAAAAGAATTCGAACGATATCAGACAGGCAGTGATGAATTTTCCAAGGAATGGCATGTACCAGAATAGAGTTGAATTGTACGTCCACTATAGAAAACAAGCAAATCTTTAAAATACAAATCATCCACTATAAGATGTAATGAACAAGAGACAACGGGGTCTGACTTTTACCCGCTATAAATGAATCCATGTTCTTAAAACAAGCGTTGTATGTCAAAAGTAAAAGTTTTAATATTCATCCATGAATTTTATGGATAGATATCCTTTTCCATTTCTTCAAAATACTGAAAAACACAAACTTCCATTCAACACAGAGTTCCTACCACATTTTTATTTCAAGGGTACACTTACCCTCTGAGCTGAAAATCTGGGAGTAGGATTGCATATTAGAGGGTATGACACTGGTGGTTCCCAACTAGAGATAAAGCAATCCATAATGATCATTTGTTTATATATGGCTTGCAACTCGGGAAAAGGAGCATTCGGACGTTTGCGTAAAGTGTCGCCTCGGATCAGCTTGCGCACTCCGACTGGGCTAATCCAAAAGGACGGTTTCCGATTTTATGTAATTTCCTGTTTTTAGCTCCACTGGCCGAAGGCCAGCGGGCTTATGTCATGGCCCGTTGTCCGTCGTGCGTCCGTCTGTGCGTGCGTCCGTGCGTGCGTTAACTTTTATTTCAAACATCTTCTTCTCTGAAACTACCCATCCAATTTTGATGAAACTTCACAGAAATGATCCTGCCATGGTCCTCTTCAGAATTCCTTGAAAGAATTTTATTCCTTCAAAAACTCTGGTTGCCATGGCAACAAAACTGAAAAATATTGAAATTTTTTAAAAATCTTCTTCTCTGAAACCATAAGGCCTAGGGCTACCAAATTTGGCATGTAGCTTTATCTAGTGGACCTCTACCAAGTGCCTTCAAATAATAGCCCTAGGGTCAAAATTGGCCCCAACCCGGGGGTCACAAGTTTTATATGGGCTTACATAGGGAAAACTTTAAAATCCTTCTAGTACCTAGCCATAGGGCCTAGGGCTACCAAATTTGGCATGTAGCTTTATCTAGTAAACCCTCTACCCAGAGTGCCCAAATGATAGCCCAGAGGTCAAATTTGGCCCGGCCCCGGGGGTCACAAGTTTTATATGGGCTTATAAAGTGAAAAATTTAAAAATCTTTTCGTACCAAGCCATAAGGCCTAGGGCTACCAAATTTTGCATGTAGCTTTATCTAGTGGGCCTCTACCAGCAGGGCCCAAATTAAAGCCTTAGGGTCAAGTTTGTCTCCACACCAGGGGTCGCAAGTTTTACGTGGGCTTTTATGGTGAAAACTTTCTAAGTCATCTTGTTACTAACCATAATAAAGACTAGGACCACTAAATTTAGCCTTGTCTCATGGATTTTATGTTTTACAGGGCCTTTTTATTGAGAAAACTTTGAAAATCTTCTTGTTTATAACCACACATTCTAGACCTGTATTATTTAGTATGCGGCTTTATCTTGTAGACCTCCACAAGGATTCAAGTAATTATAGCTTTGTGGTCAAAATTGGATTTGCTCAGGGGTCACAACTTTTTTGTAGGTTTTTATGGAAAAAAATTGTATGCCCTCAAGTTTGAAACCAGTTGGCCAAATAATGTACTGTTTGGCTTGCAGTGTTTTTATGAATTAGCCAGTGGAGCGATATAGGGCCATGATGGCCCTCTTGTGTTCAAGTCTACTTTAGCACAAAATCTAATGTAGTCGTGAAGTACCGTCTCGGATTAGCCTGCGCAAACTGCGCAGGCTGATCCGAGAAGAGACTTAACGCAAATGTCCGAATGCCCCTTTTCGCGTGTTGCAAGCCATATAACATGCATATGTGTACATTTGCCATGCCCAGAACCAGTCTTTTATATTTTTTTCTTGCAAAAATATATTAATTTGCATTTAACAAATAATTTGAAATTTGAAATTACATACATGTATATACAACAATTAGTAATAGATTGTAAGCATGTAATAAATGTGAGAACCTCTTTCAAATGCATAGCTTTACAATTTTATCAAAACATATGACGGATGTTTTGAAAATGCAAGTCATTTGTCAACATGAGAAATGTCTTGGGATTCTCTCGCGTAATTTTGTAAAATTGACGGCGTTTTCAGGAAACATTAAATATGCATCTTTACTGTCGTGTTCCCAAGAGGAATGTCTGTAGTGTACTGTTGTTGCTTGTTTTAAATTTAATTATGTAAGTCGGCGAAGCACATGACAAATTCTTTTGTCCGATAACATGTAAGCATAAGAGCATCTAAACAAACTTGTGTCTACGATGGTCCATTACATAAAAAGAAAATATTTCGTATGTTTTCAGCACATAAGGACAACTAAGTTGGCTCATTCTCGATGAAGTTCAAGAAACACCCGAATGACCCTTGGATGGGGCCAATTTTGACCAAATGCTATAGCTTGAAAATCTTGATAAAGACTTACCAGGGGAAGCACATATAGAATATCCAACTCTAGCACTCATGGTTAAGAACAAGCAGTTTTAAAGTTTTTTACAGTGTTTGCCTATTTCAAACTTGTAACCCACATGGATTGAAAGACCTTGACCCAAGGTCTCTAATCTGAACAACTGTGGCGGCTTTCTAGATCTTACATACCAGTTTGGTAGCCCTAAGCCTTATTCGTAGATAAGACTCTATGCCAAGTTTGCCATCACTAAGCAATATGTTTTCGGACAAGGCTTTTAAAGGTTTTTTTTTCAGCCTTGTTGCCATAGCAACTAAAATTCTACCATGATATGGCCATTCCTGCAAGGTCTAGTTGAAATACGCAGAGATGTTTAAAAAAAGTTGACGAACGATGGCCACAGGACTATGACATAACTTCGCTGGCTTATGGCGTGAGTTGGAGATCTAAAAATTTACAAATGTGTCACGCAATCACTGTCTTAAACATACTGTATCCCATTATGCAACTAATGCAGTAACTGACACGTTCGGATTTTCTCCGATCTTATATATGTGTGTTGTGATGGGTAATCCGTTATATTTTTGGGTTATAAACAGTGAACATTACTGTTATGGCTTTATCGTGTTACGAGCCAGGCGTAACTAGAAAGTAGAAGCCAGCAACAAACGATAACAATTAACAGAATTTATTAACAATAATATCAAATAATCAGTGACAATATTACAATAGTACAAAACAATACCTTAGACGTTAAATTCAAAAGACAAATTATTCCAGTCTGATCCTGATCCAAACTGAATGTAATCTAAGCACACGAAATAATCCCCACTTTAGTCTGGTTTGATCCTAATCCAAACTGAATGTAATCCAAGCACTAATTATATGACACAAACACAAAATATTCCCCACTGTAGTCTGGCAATCATGTATTAACTAGTGAACGCCGAGATGTAAAGAGCTTTTCCTTTTATAATAGCAGAGAAACTTCAAAAAAATTCATGTTAAAATTAGTTTCATAATTTCTAGTAATCAGACTGTAAAAAGGCAAGGAAACTTCCAGAACAATATTCCACAAAAGAGAATCCAGTTCTAAAAATAGCCACAGGGGAAAACCATTTAAAATAAATACACACATGTACAAAGCTAGGAATAACTGGGTATGTACATAACAATCGAGGCTTTAATTCAGTACAATTTATGATGATCAGTGTCGTAAATAGCCAACACTTCAAATTTCTTCCAATGGAAATAATGCATCATTAGGATTTGATAAAGTTATTATGACGTTTACCTAAACTATTGTTCTGATATTAAAATTTAGTTGAATTTAGCCTTATTTTTGGAAGATCAAAGTTCGAAGCTTCTTTTTTCTACAAATTAAGTTTACATCGGGAAAACTTTTGGAGATCTTAAAGTCTGAAAACCTGAAACCGAGCGTAGGCCAAACGCCGCAGTGCCAACGTATCAAATTTTTCTTATTCAAAGAGAGGATCTGATCAAAAGACCAAAATCTATTAGTAATCGTTTCGAGTCAAATGAAAACAATAAGCATACTAGGGAATTCCCTTCGTGCCACGAAGGCAATAACATTATACACTGCCCTCTGTTGTCTGATTTAAAGGCCGCAAAGTTTGGGTAAACATAGTCCAATCAATGGTGCCTATCATCCTGAGTAATCTGACGTCTTTGAAGACACCATCAGAACCTTTTTTGTTTTTAAATTTGACAATAAAATGTTCAGGTTTACTCAAGTGTATATTCTTTTTACACAACTTGCTTTCTATTACTGTTTGATGAAATCTCGACCGAAATACCGAATCCCTCTTGAAGTTGTTGAAGACTTGTATAATGAACCCTTGTGTTTCTTTTTTAAGGTAATTTGAGTTTGACTCAGAATGGATTCGATCAGAATAAGAATACGTTGTGATTCGGGGAGACTGTTGAACCAAGTTTGTAAGGGTATCAGAAATATTGATTTTCCGAATCAAGAAGCACAGGTTCCAACCAAAATATTTACCACAGTTTTGCCACTTTTCCCACGTTGCAGCCTAACGTCGGCAACCGCATGTGATGTTCTTGTTTAATATATAGCTTAACAATGGTGCTATACCTGAAGAGAAATCATAGAACAAAACTTCATATACCCTGTCTCTTTCGCAATGAATTTTCTGTTAGTTCCATTGTTTCACAAACTCTGCAGCTAAGGTATTATTTATTATTCAGTTTTTGCATAGTCGGTCAAGAGGTTATTCACCTTTTAGACAGAAATTCGCACAGACGTATTTTTCCAGGAATTCATATTTTCCGCTTTCGAGAATTCCCTGTAACAATACTAGACGGTAATTATTAGGTTAGTGAGGATGTTTAGTACTGATGAGCGAGATATTTATATCGAACAACTTTTGCCTTCTCGAGTACTTCCAATATATCCTACGAGTAACTACCTACGATCTTTCACGTTCTTCTAACAAAATAAAGTCATGCGATGGTTAACTGTTTTACAAAGGCCTAGTAACCAAGGTAAATTTACCAAAAAACTCTTCGACAAGACTTCAAGAGAAATCAAGTGATATCGGACCTGCGCATTTTCGTAACTTATGTCCGCCATATTGAAAAGTAAGTACGATATGAAGATAGACTGAGGCTAACTTGGGTGGATACAAACGGACTACAAAGACTCTCATGTATTTATCAAAGACATTAGATGAATACATTTCACATTCTGGTGTTTCAGACAGGAAGCAGATGTCTATATGCACAAACAGTTTGACCAAATATCAAAAAGTGATTAGGTTTTAATAGTTGGTCGAAGTCTATTCCATTAGTATATGTAGTTAACAAAAGCTTTGACAAAAAAACAAAGTCCCTAGGCATTGTACGCTTTGGAGGTCTAAAGACTTTTTCAGATCATTTAAAGGAACGATTGCAAAACACGCACACTGACTTTATAACAAGGGTCCGATATCACTACCTGTGACGCCACACTGACGTACGTTGTGAGGGGTGGTTATCTTAAATAATTATTCAGTTTTACGTAATGATATATTTTCTTTGCTGGAAATAAACTTTTCAAACCTGCTGTTCATAACCTTTCCAAAATTAAAGATATCACAGATATATTTCCTGCACGAACAATCTACTTTGTCTTTGAAAGCCGTTCATACCATCCACCAAAACAATCCTTAATCTTTGCGACCAGGAGAAAGTAGCTTTGAAATCATGAGGTAATAAGCAGAAAGATGCTGATGGCCATCATTTTCTTATATTGTATTTATCATTTTCATTGTATTTCATATATCGTCTTTAACTATTTTCAATAGAAACGAGTCTAGAACTCGAATTTGAGCTATTGGGAAAAAAACTAAATCAAATGCCGGTTTCAGTGAAACGCACTAGCTTTTTCGCTTACCCTAATCATTGATTGTTTGTTAAATATTGTTTTTCTTTCTCTAACAACTGTTAATGGTCAGGCTATGCGTCCATCATCAGTGTCTAAGTTGTATGTAAATTGACGGAGAGGGAATACCTCTCTGGGCAAGGGGTACAATTATCTTTAGATAAGATGAAAAAAAAAAAAAAAAAAAATGAGATACCTGAGATTAAAACCAAAAGTCCCGATATAACTATTTCTTTGCCTTACGAACTTGACCGTCTGGGTTTTTCTGTATCATTAATCCAGTATGAATATAAGTTAAGATTGTCCTACCTCTTTTAAGGACAATCAGAAGTTTAGACCCTTATAATTCTGAGAGATTTCGACGTTGCACGTTTCAAATAGTGGTATTTCCCTCTGAAAGAGTTGAAAAGAATGTAGAAAAATAAGGAAACACTGTCGAATACTTTTTTTTCTTTTTCTCTCTTTTTCCAAAGGCCTTATGAACAGGGCAAATCAAAGATCAACTTCTTGCTTTGAATAATCTGAACATGATCAATACTACCAACTAAAAGAACTAAATCTGTGCTATTCACTTTAGATGAATGAATAATTGATTCAATCCGTTGAAGTTCTCAGACATTGAGACTAGTTATTTTTGTCTGTATTGAAAAAGTCTGGACACCTACAAAATGCAAACATGCAATAACGTCCGATTATCCAGAGAAAAGCCCGTGACTTTGTCTATACTTTGGAAAAAAATGCCATTCAAATATTGTACCAAAATAGAGAACGTCAGGGGAATATTCATGCTGCTGTCGCATTAAATGTCTATTTAATGTTGTAATGATGGGTTCTAGAAACTGAGATACAAATTTCTATAAGATGCATTACTGCTATATTTGACTTTTAAACAGGCTTACAAAAGATTGTGTTCTGGCGAGTTTTGAAAATGTACACGTTGTACAATTATTCGTTTGTGAAAAGGAATTGGCGAGCACAGGGCTTTCCTTTGATTTGCCTAGTCACCCGTATTCGAACTCGATTGTGGTAACACCAAGACAATCACTTCGACCAGTTCTTATTAGGTATAGGACACAGCGCAGTTTGTTGTTGTAACCACTCTTCTAATGAGATTGTTAAATGTACACAATCTTATTTTCGGCGTAGCTGAATGATCTCACTTTTGACCTAGTGTAAGTACTAGGAGGTAAATCAGTTGTTACTTATTTTGTGATTGGCAAAATATATATGTAAACTATATATTAAAAAAAGGTCACGGTAGAAATTGACCGACATTGGATAAAAGTGTTAATAATAAGGAAATAACGTAGTGTTCACATTAAACTGCATAAAGTGTGTGGCCATAATCTAAATCATAAAGGAGATAAATTAGTAACAACAATAACAAGCAATTACGTTGAAATGATATCCCCCGCCGAAAAAGACCTCTTTTGATACAAACATATAAGAGGTAATGTGTTTTGCATATACATGTGGCCTTTTTTGTTATTGATCTATGATGAAATCATACATTAAGCTCCCTTGTTCCATGGCACAGGATTTCATTACATAAAAAAAAAATATAAAAGAGGTCCATAACAGGATTATACATTAAGTACCCTTTTTGCAGAACTTGGCATTTCATAGAAAAGAAAAAAAAATAAAGGAAATATACATAAGAACCGCTTTTCCATGACATATATATAATGACATGGAAAAAGTGGGTTTTATGTATACTTCCTTTGTTTTCATTTCAGAATTTCAAATATGTGGTGAAAAAAATGTATCAACGGAAACGGACTATCCAATGGAAAACATGCATGAAGTTTTATCAATTTTTGTCAAGGACTTTAGAAGATATCCCTCTCACAATATAAGCCACCACACTGCTGCCATTTCAAGCAGGTAGCTAGAGACTAAAGTGTTGAAATTTGTAGCACCTGCCTGGGTAGCTGAATGGATATATGGTATTACTTGTGACAAAAGGTTTACCAACAGACTGATGCATGGAGAGACCAATGCACAATTGACTCATTGGTCACTGGCTTTGATCAACCAATAAAAATATTAAGATCTTTTTAAAAATATGTGCAAAAGTTGGAGATACACTGATAAAAAATTAAATCTGACATGGTGTCTCCCTTTTCCATGACACAGTGATAAATTGCAAAATCCTGACAACATGTGCTGGGTCGCATGATCTGTGAAAATCTCGTCCAAATATGTTGAGATATGTCCAGTAAGTAAAGAGATACGGGTGAAAAATGAAATTATAACATGAAGCCCCCTTATTCCGTGATGCAGCTACAAATCCCAAAACCTTGACAATATGCCGTAAGTCACATGATCATGTGAAAATTCCATTCAAATCGATGTGGGAGGCTTTGTGTTTGGTCACATGATAATGTAAAAATTCCATCCAAATCTGCCAAGAAATGTGGGAGGAGTTGCCTTCACCAGAAATAGAATGACATAAAACATGAAGCCCCCTTTTTTCATGACGCTGCCAAAAGTTGCAAAACTTTGAGAATATGCAATAGGTCAGATGATAAGAAACATTCTGTGAAAATTCTATTCATTTCTGTCAAGAAATACGGGACGAGTTGCATTCACAAGAAATAAAATGAATTAAAACATGAAGCCCCCTTTTTTCATGACGCAGCTACAAATCGTAAAACCTTGAGAATATGCGGTAGGTCAAATGATGAGAAATATTCTGTGAAAATTCATTTCAATTCTATCTAGAAATATGGGACAAGTTGCATTCACAAGAAATAAAATGAAATAAAACATGGAGCCCCCTTTTTTCATGACGCTGCTACAAATCGCAAATTGTTGACCATATGCAATAGGTCACATGACAAGAAATATTCTGTCAAAATTCTATTCAATTCCGTCAAGAAATGTGGAAGGAGTTGCCTTCACAAAAAATGGAATGAAATATAACATGAAACCCCCTTTTTCAATGACACCCTATTACAAAATCAAGGGCAAATAAGTGTGGTGTTGCACGGTCAATGTAAGTGAATTTTTTTTCCTGCATATCCTTATGGAGGTTGACAGATGTGACAAGTTCAATGTAAAAACTTTGTATAGTTTTGAAGAGAAGACTCCAAACATCAAAAGTGTACTGAAGTGTAACTTAAGTGAAACTTAAAATCGCTCTCAGTCGGCCATTTTGCATCGAATAAAAAAAACAAAAAGGTGTCTCGGGAGAATGGGTCATTGTATATGTGTATAAAGTTTCACGAAATTCCGCCCAATGGTATTAAAGATATTTGCCGGGACGGACGGACGGACAACGCTAAAACTATATCCCTCCGCCTAAGGCGGGGGATAATAAATAAAAGACCACAAACTAGTATTTGAACATACTTGTTGCTTGCGCATTTCGTAATCTCTGGTTTGAGATACAAATATTAAAATTTTCGATTCTAACTTTTGAGCACAAGAGAAAATTGTGCATTTAATCTGTTAATCGAATTGTTTACATTGCCGAAAACACACACATATGGCCGCCACACACGATAAATTTCAGCAAGACAATCCTGGCAAATTTCAATGAAATGTGACTCATAATGTGGACTTTGTTGACTAAACAAAAACAAGTCATCAAAATGACAGCCTTTCCTGAACGGTTTACCAGATTATCTTCATTTTTGAAAGTTCAATCCCTTGATGAACCAAACAATATTTACAGGTCTCAGAAAAAAAAAGATCTGCACTGAACTTAATTTCCTAAACAAGACATGGAATTTTTCTTCTTTGAACCGCTACTTTTGCCATACCGATTGTCAATTCATTACGACAAAATTTAGACCATTCCAAATTCAAAGCATCCGCAGATGACAAATTTTAGAAGTGGAACTAATAAAATTGAGTTTTTAGACCGGGTAGAAATTATTGTAGAAAAAGGAGATGTTGTTTACCAGCATTTTCTCCCTTTTCCAACAGTATTTTCAGGAACCTTCCTAGGGTCGTTAAAACCAAGGATTGTTTGTTAAAGGGTTAAATATGACGTGGTCGTGCACTAGTTGTTTAGCCCCGACGTCATTTTTTAGCGATGATGCAATTAGGACGTTTCGTTGTCAATGAGCAAATGAGCCAACTCAACATATTGGTAAAAGGGCGTTTCTTTGTGAATAGATCTAGTTGAATCCGTGTATGGCACATTATTGTAGCGATGGTGTTATGTGGGCGGGAAAAAAATTGACTTCTTGGCGTTTAACTATTTGCAGTTTGCCCTACTTTCTAAACAAATGAAAACGCCGGATTTCGTTCAAAACTGCTCGATTTAATTCCATACAGACTCAATATGTTGCAATACGTGACCACTTAATCATTAAATGGTTGACCTATATAGTTGTATCCCGATTAATGAGAAGCTCCGCCCTTAGTATTTTAGCTGGTCTTTATAGAGTAAATACCAATCTAATGCATACACTGCAATAAAAGGGGTGGGGACTATTCCAACTAATTGCATCATCGCCAAAAAAGTGACGTAATTTTCACGTGAATATCGGGACTAAACAACTCGTACTTGACCACGTGGTATATAACCCTTTACCAAACAACCATACAAGCAATTTCTCCTCTACCCGCAATGTTTTCACACGCCTTCTGCCTCAAGGCAGTTAAAAAAAGAGGGCTTATCTGGTATGGGTTAAAAATGAAACATATCCTGGACAGTGAGCCACTTTAGAGGGACGTGGGTGTTTATTGTACACAGTTATGTTAGCGAAACGTCGCCTGTGTCGGGGAAAATAAATTCTTTATAGAATTCCTCGTCGTCAGCCGGCACAAAGCATGCATCCATAGCTGAATCTATCGCTTCAAAGAGCATGAAATTCGGCCGATTCCGTACCTACATGTAACCTCGTCCGGATAACGGTCGTTTACATTTGAACTGTGAGTCACGTGATCTTATACATGGCGGGCCAATGTTATTCGTTTAGCAACGACATAAACGACCTCGATGAAGTTATTCACATCTGTCTATCTGTCGGTTAAAACTTCAATCGGAATTGATAAAATATTAATCTACGAACGGTTTGCCATCTGAAATATAGTTCGAAAGATTTCGATAGAAAATTAAAACCCAAGTTTTCTTTTGGAAGAAAACCTGACAATTTTCAGAACGGTAAACCGGCGTATTTCCGGGCAATGAATGTACTGATCTGCTGCATATCAGTCCACTACATACAGACGAGGGATATGATGGCTACCATCACCCATGCTATGCCGAATGAGCCTGACTGCAGACAATTGCCCTGAAACTAGTTCAAGGACAACATAAATAATATTTAACGCCGTACGACTGAAAACGCACGTTCGTAAAACCGGCAATCAAAAGAGGTGTGGCGAACCGAGCTTTCTGTCGTTCTTGTATGGTTCTTTCCACCCATCCGTAGCTGTCAGTCAATTAGAAAGTAGGGCAAACTGTAAGTTAGTTATTGATCAATATATTTCATTTGTATGAAACTAAATCGTCGGTCGGCTTCGCCTCCCTCCGATTTAATTTCATACAAATGAAATATATGATCAATAACTTATACATACAATGAATAATGGCGTTTCAAGTGACTTCATGCTGTGGAGCAAATGTCGTCGTACAGCCACACGCAAAGTCATGAGTGCAAATTTTAGATCCATTTACTACTTCGATTACAGCTACAACTGAAGAATTGATACAAGTCTAATTAAGATCTTAAGTAATCTCTGAAGTCAGCCAAATCTGTCTTGGAAATAATACCTTTATTCAAAATGAAATCTATCGTCTATGAAAATATGTCAAGTACAAGACATTCCACTCAATTTAAAGTCCTGAAAATTGGCAATGCCAAGTGCGAGGCATCGAGGCCAGTGGTAGATTTAGATCTAAACCTCAGTTTCTATAGAAAATAACCATACAAAAATGGTTAAACAATTGTAATACAGTTTCTTGTGGTTTTGGGGCGTTAAAAAATCAGATACAGTAGTATTTAGTATAGTACCGCCAGCAGGTCTTTGTGTTTGATTCCTACCAGCAGAGCTCCAGGTAAGAGGGTATGATGGTATTCTAGATCCATTATTTCTCTTTGAAACCCTATGTTGTGGATACTCATTAGAATGGATACTCTCGATGAGACGATTCTAATGAGTACCCCATAACATAGGGCTTAGTGGAGATATTTTTTTATATTTTCAACTTTGAAATCAAAATCACTCCCTCTCTGTAGCTCTGCCTACCAGTATCCTAACTTAAGCTATAGTCGTGTGTTACATCACAAATAGACTACGTATATCAGATTCACAGAAAGTTTCTATACTCAGCTGACGATTTAACCCATTCAGACGTTGGGTAATACCAGTAGGGAAAAAGGCTCGACGTTTATATTTAATTTCTACCTGTATACGTACTTAAGCTATAGCCGTGTGCTGGACGTTGCATTTTGCATGAATTTAGGGCTGCTAAAATTGTCCTTGTTCGTTCTTTGACAGATTGAAGCAATTTAAAAAAGGCTCATTGATAGGGAAAAATAACAAGAGCACCTAAACGAAAGACGGGCGACTATTTTGTATGAATCTGAAGGGGACAAAACATCAGAATGTCGCGAGTTTAGCTCAGCTGCCTACAGAAACAGCTATCAGCAAAAGAAGTCTTGGATTTCTATAATTGAAGCCATACTTTTTTGTGAGGACATTATTTTAAAGTGCTACCCGGAGAAATACCAATGACAGAAGAAATATTTGCGCACTCGATCAACTTCTACGCTCCAAAGCATGCTATGTACCCAAGTCCTCAGTGCAAAAGGAGTCCATATCACTTTGTACAAAACAAATTTCCCGATCAAGAATGCGACGTTTTAGAAACACAGTTCTAGACGATGAATCGGCAAACCATGAGTGATACAGACCATTTTGCATATTGAACACTGTACATTGATCGGAAAGGTCCAGACTGTGCAGTTTGCGAGGAGTAAGTTTCTTTTGTAACAACCGAAAGCGCAACGGATGAAGTGTTGTACGTCCCTCTAATGAGATCGGATGGCAGAACCTCTACCACACAGTGTACTACACTTTTTCTTTATGAATCGGAAGAAATCCCACACTCTTTTATCTGGCTGCCCCCTTACTATCGAAAGGTGTTCAAGAGAATGAATTTCACTTATAACTGTGGTGACATGTAGATCTATTTTTGTGGAATTGATACAGAAACTCATTCTTCTTTCTAAGAAGTAGTATGAGCGTCTCTTTGTGTGTAATAATTAAAGATGACGTAATTGGCGGTTACTCACTGGCATGTAAGGACACTTAAAAGGGATTGGCTTGGGGAGTGGACCAGATCTTCCGACACCTATTATACAGTAAGCTGATGTAATGACTCAAAATGGCCTGACCCTCAAAGGCCGAAAGTACTTACCGGCACGAGTTACTCTTCTGTATATTGATCCTGATCCAACATGGCCAACCCTTATCAAACATGGCCGACCCTCATCCAAGATGGCGGACTCACCATACCCGCTGCGAATTTCCATGACACACCAACAACTCCTTATATGCAAATTAGTTACTAAAAATAGTAACACGATGGTCGCCGATTAGGTCATCTTTGTTTACACACAAAGAGACGTTCATACTACTCTTAGAGTTCGAAGACTTGCTCTTAAAATCTTATTTGTTTTTAGCTCACCTGAGCACAACGTGCTCAAGGGTAGCTTTTAGGATCGCCCGCTGTCCGTCGTCAACCATTCTTTAAACATCAAGTCCTCCTAAACTGCTTGGCCAATTTGGACTAAACTTGGCTGGAATGTTTCTTGGGAGGACCTCTTTAAAAATTGTTCACAGAATTCGATTCCGTCAAAAGCTGTGGTTGCCGTGGCAACTAAATGAATTATTTTTGGAAAATCTTTAAAAATCTTCTCCTCTGAAACCGCTGGCTAGATTTTAAAATAATTTCACAGATGTTCATTGGGTGACCCTTTTTAAAACGTGTTCGCGAAATTTTGATCTGTCAAGAAACATGGCTCTGGTGAATGGGGGCTTTTTGCACTAAACGGAAATGAAGAAATTCTTAAAGATTCTTCTTCTCTGAAACCGCAGGCCAGATTTCAAAATAATTTCACAGAGGTGTTCCTTGGGTGATCCTTTTCAAAAATGGTTCGTGAAATTTTCATCCGTCAAGAAATATGGCTCTGGTGAATGGGGGCTTCTTCCACTATACAGAAATGAAGAAATTCTTAAAAATTCTTCTCTGGAACCGCTGGTCAGATCTTGAAATAATTTCACAGAGATGTTCCTTGGGTGACCCTTTTCAAAATTAGTTCGCGAAATTTTCATCCGTCAAGAAACATGGCTCTGGTGAATGGGGGCTTCTTGCACTATACAGAAATGAAGAAATCCTTAAAAATTCTTCTGTGAAACCGCTGGTTAGATTTTGAAATAATTCCAGAGAGATATTCCTTGGATGCCCCTAGTCAAAAATTGTTCGTGAAATTTTGATAGGTCAAGAAACATGGCTCTGGTGAATGGGGGCTATGTGAGCTATAGGGAAATGAAGAAATTCTTAAAAATTCTTTTTCTCTCGAACGGCTGGTCAGATTTTGAAATAATTTCACAGAGATGTTCCTTGGGTGACTCTTTTCAAAAAGAGTTCGTGAAATTTTGACTCATCAAAAAAACATGGCTCTGGTGAATGGGGGCTACTTGCACTATAGGGCAATAAAGAAATTCTTAAAAAGTCTTCTTCTCTGAAACGGCTGGTCAGATTTTGGAAAATTTTCACAGAGATATTCCTTGGTTGACCCTTTTCAAAAATTGTTCGTGAAAGTTTGATTCGTCCAGAAACATTGTTCTGGTGAATGGGGCCTACTTGCACTATATGGAAATGAAGAAATTCTTGAAAATTCTTCTCTGAAACGGCTGGTCAGATTTGAAAATTGTTTCACGGAAATATTCCTTGAATGACCTTTTTCAAAATTTGTTCGCGAAATTTTGACAGGTCAAGAAACATGGCTCTGGTGAATGGGGGCTACTTGCACTGTACAGAAATTAAGAAACTCCTAAAAATTCTTTTTTGAAATTGTTGGTCAGAAAGGACTTTTACAGGTGACCTTTTGAAATTGCCTGACAAAATAATGATTTTGTTTCCAATGTTTCAATACCTTCAAAAACAAAAGGCTATGGTCCTCTCAAAAATTCAGGTGAGCGATCCAGGGCAATCTTGGCCCTCTTGTTTGTTTACAAATCTGTCTATTTTTTATAGCACACCCGTGTCTGTCTTGCGTTTATGATGTGTTCGTGTTCGTTAAGACTATTTTGTCAGGCTTTGATAATTACAATGTTTGGTACTCCTGGCTCATTTGTTTTTATAGGAAGTTCAATTTGGATACGTGTACCCAACCTCTAAAATCAAATCTATGTCATCTCCTAAAGCTGATGAACACTTTTCGGCCATTTTTATTTTAACCATATGCTGGAAAAAATGAGATGTACCTTAATTCAATTTTCAGTTGAGCAGGAAATTTACTAAGCACAAGGCAAAAATACTAAGGACTGAATTCAAATTAATATATGTCTTTCAATTTATTTAGAACCGCTTTAATTCTGACTGCAGTCACGCGCTTAGGAATATCTACATATGTTTCTGCATTACAGAGTTTTTTATTGTTCTTTAATGTTAAAAAAGAATAATGAATGTACAGCCAAAGTTAACTTGTATCTAGTCACATTGAGGTATTCCTATATATTTCGAGTTATCATTAATGATTATAAACTAAAATCAAGTGAACAATTCTGCTCGATGGTAAATAATAATATATGGGAAACTATATATTTCATTACCAATGCAGAAACGCCAATACAACTGTAAATATGTATAAGTAGAGGCAATTTGCCATCTTCACTGGTCACACGTTAAACGCAGTATAAGGCAATTTTCACATCTAAATTGAAAAGGTGCCTGAATGACTTCTTCAAAGGTATTCGTGAATGCCAAGGCTAGCCTCATGGAGAAAATGTACTCCTTCACTGCTAAAAATAAATTTTACAGCTCATGATGGCAACTTTCTGCATTCTTTTCTGAAAAGCTGTGGTTATGACGTATGCCATATCTTCTCATTTTGGGCGATACCGATATCCTAACTTTTACTTAAAAAATACATAGATCTATTTTGGAACCTGAAATTTTCAACTACATTCATTTGTGAATTTTAATCTACTACCATTAACTCGATGCTTGTATCAGTCATCAGGCTTTTAGCCTTTTATCGAAAATTTCAGTTCAACAGTTCAAAAGATGTTCCAAACGTTTGTTAATCTGGAGCAATTTTGTCAATAATTGTTTTAAATTGCTCAGCAAAATTCATCTAGCGTACCCTTAGTTCTACCCCCTTTACAGAAACCTTCAAACTCCAAGAAACTTTTACCTATGGCGCTATTTATTTTCTGTATACTGTCTTTAGGCTAAGAATAACACTAACGTTTAAAAGTCGTGCTTGTTAAGTAATCAACTTGTCTAGATCTTTTACTCTTTTCTAATACATTTGTTCTTTAATTCTTGAATTTGAAACTATCGTTTTCATCGTTTTGTTTCCAACTTGCTCGATATCCAGCTATATCATTAGTGGTGTTGTTTAACTGTGGGGAATTATCGGTATTCTTTTGTTGTGCAAAATGACCTTTTTTGAAATTCATTTTTGCAGCTGATTTTAATTCTCACATGTGGCAAATACAGTTAAACGTTCAGGAGTTTCTGTTCTAGAGAAAGGAGTTACTTTTGTAAATTTGGCTCTCTTAATTGCGTAAATGCTCGAAAGGTTAACTTCTTTTCTGTGTCATGTTTGGCTACCTCTTTTTCTAAAGCCCTGTATATTACTTTTCTCATGTGTTGATATTCTTTCAGTATGCTGAAATATCCTTTAAAACCATCTGAGGTCAAAGTGCTCAAGGTGAGCTTTTGTGAGGCTTAAGAAGTAAATCGACGATATGATGAAATTTAACGAAAAAATAATGCTGTGGTAAATCAGTAAAAAAAAAGTTGAGTCTAGTCGTTACTCCCTCAAAGTCTTGGTCAAATTCTGCCATATTTGACATTGTTTAACACTGGCGATAGTCAAGTGTGAACTGGAAAAGATACTGATAATGAAGGTTCATTGACCCTTTGCCGTGCGACTAGTATTAGATCATTGCAAACTGGAAGCATCTGCAGATGTCAAATTCTGAAAGTGGAACAAATGAAGTTGAGTTTATTGACAAAGTAGAAAACGGGAGGAAAATGCGACAATGCTAGTCACCAAATTTTCTCTTTTCAAACTTATTTGCAAAAGCCTTCCTTCTCAGGATCGTTTAAACAATGAATTATATTGTAAAGGATTAAATATCACGTAGTGTTCGAGTTGTTTAGCCCAAATATTCACGTGGAAATTACGTATTTCTTGCTCACATGAGCATGAAGTGCTCATGGTGAGCTTTTGTGATCACCGAATGTCCTTCGTCCACAATTTCTTTAAACATATTCTCCTCCTAAACCACCGGGCCTATCTTGATGAAACTTGGCAGGGATGTTCCTTGGGCTAAAGGATGGGTCCTTTCATCTCTCATCTTCAGTCATCTGGTCATCTCTCATCTTCAGTCGATTCTTTGAGGAGTCACAAGGGCCATTCATGTACTTGTATCACTAATAGCCCACTATATTGCATGGCTGTAAGGAGAACGTTGCTAAGTGCTGTGGTTTTAAGGGTGGTGATTTTCTGTAACAGTTATGGAATGTTATTTCTAATTTGTTCATTCTTCCTAAAGCTATTGTAAGTTCCGAGTTGTTCCAATCATATATACTGGGTATACCGCTGTATGCAAAAGGAAATAAAGGTTGAAAGGTCCTTAGAGGAAAAGGTAGTTCAGCTCCTTCATCCACCTTATTCTGCAGACCATAGGCTCGGTAATCTTTCCCCTGATCGTTTTTATGAATCCGGAAGTGCTACTTACCATTGTCCCCAGAGTATACCTAAAAGGCCTACTGCTCTACCTGTACGATATGGGTTCAGAGACTTGAAAATTGTTTTTTGCCAGGGGAGTAACCGATAGTTGAAAGCGATTAATAATAGCATAACATAACATAAATTTTATTGGTAATCCAAGGCCTCCGGCCAAAAATACAAGATATTTCAATTGTTAATCAATTTAGGGTATAACATTAACATTTCTAACGAAAGATTTTACAATTAAAAAGAACTGAATTTGAGAAAATATGTAATTTGATGGCACATATATTTCCATATGAACCTATGAACAGAATCCGCTTTCATCTGACGGAATCATAAGTCACTCTGTGTAAGTTTAAGGCATGTTTTAAAAATCTACACAAATAATAGATACTGGGATGAATGGGATCTGACATTATACGAATACACAAATCATTAGATGGCCTACAGCTTAACCATTCCTGTATGAAATTAATTTGCCTGAGCATATTATACTGAGGGCATATGAGCAGAAAATGCACCTCATCCTCTATGACCATATTGTTTCTTTATCAACAATAGCGACAATATCTGTATATTCGATCAATATTCATAATGACGTCCCCTTTCAATCATTAAGCTGTGCCCTATAGAATCTTGAACAGAATATTCAAAGAATGACCCCTATTGAAGTAGTCTGCAAAAGAAATAAACATCAACTGTTGTGGTAGCTTATCTTTAAAAATGACCATTTACAATCATCTATACTTTCACCAAATTAGTTTTCAATTTTGGCAAAATTATGCAACAAAGGAATGTTTTGGTAAGGCTTCAGGGAGACTGATTTCATAGCTTAAAGGCAGTGAAGCATAACTAAAGCTACTTAGAATCTCAGTGTGTTTATTTTAGTTTTTTACAGCCTCTGTCAGGTATCCAGGGAAACCAGTGATGTACTTCAGCACTGATATCCCTTTGTCATAATTTTCACCACGTCGTCATCTATCGCTGGCACAAACCATTGAACAATATTAGATTGGAGTCGTCTGTAAAAAGAAATCAAGGGATGGCCAGTATTAAACTGTAATATAGAATCAACAAATCGTTGGGGTACCCTACTTAACTCTTCTAGATGGTCGCAGATAGAATTATATTCTGGAAGATACAAACTTGAAAACAAATTGCATAACAGGTTAGTTGTATTTAATGTATACTATTCATACAAATGGCTTGATGAATCTCAAGATATATTAACCAAAATAAGAGCGGGTAGAGGACATCATTAGCAGCTCAATACTAAGAAATAGAATTAGCACAAACATAGCCGCTAGTTGATCGAACAAGAGAATAATTATGCGTAACAAAAATATATAAATGACGGTAATTCGTTTTATCCTTCCTAGCTAACCTTGGCTGTAAAGATGCGTCTAGACGAAATTAATCAAATGAAAACTGCGTAAGTCCGTATAAATACCAAAGAGACCGTCAATGTTATGTTAATACCATAAAACTCAGTGTGTTAACAGAAAAGCATCGAGTGTTACATTCAGACGAAAACGTTTAAGCATAACTACAATTCATGAAAGCGCAATTCCAACAGATTTTGAACCCGCATGCAGTATTATTATTCAGACTAACTGACAATACACTTACCTTTAAAATGTGTCTATATGATTTGCGACAATGGTGTTCCCACTTGTGCAAATTGTCGCGTAAATCACGTTATAGAATTGAAATTCAAGTAAGGAAGAAAACAAAAAAAGCATTAACAAAAATAATAACCGCTTAACTTGTGAAAATGACGGAATATGAAGTTACTTTCTGCCCTTTTTAGCTCCACTGGCCGAAGGCCAGCGAGCTATTGTCATGGCGTTGTGTCCGTCGTGCGTCCCTTCAACCGTGCGTGCGTCCGTAAACGTTTTCTTTAAAAAACTTCTCAGAAACTATTGACTGGATTTTTTTTACCAAATTTCACAGGAATCTTCCTTAGCTGGTCCTCTTTCAAATTATTTCAAATAATTGTGTTCCATGAATAATTCTGGTTGCCATGGCAACCAAAGTAAAAAAACCTTTAAAAATCTTCTCCTCCCAAACCGCTAATTGGATAGCATTATTTTTTTGCAGGAATGGTGCTGAGATAAAGGTCCACAGAATTCCTTAAAAAAAAAAGATCCGTCAAAAATCATGGCTTTTATGGGAGACTCATTTTCCTTTTATGGTATAAAGTAAAATCTTTGAAAAATTTCTTCTCTCAAACTACTTGTTTTGATTTCATTGTTGTATTGCAGGTTAGTTCCTATGGTGGTTAGTCTTTTTCGTACAATCTTGACTTTTAACTACCCTAAAGAAGAAGTTTTTGGAAAACACTCTTGGAAAAGGAGAAAATGCTGGTAATCAGCATTTTCTCCTTTTCCCTCAGTGTTTTCCACTCTATCTAAGAGAGAAATCATCATTTCATCAATGTTTAATTTGTTGTCTGCAAATGCTTTCAGTTTGGTCACATCCCAAATTTTGTCGTTTGGCAAGGAGTTAAAGATGGTTGCTTTACATAATCTATAATCCTTTTCATATAAAAGAGAACCTCTGCACTTTGATTAGTTCTGGTAAAGGTTTGTTGACCTACTGGTGACCTGGTACAAAGAGGGACAGGGCTTTACTGTTATGATAAGGCATTTTGTTATCCAGTCAAACTGATCCCTGACAAAGAAGACTTTAGAAAACATTGTGGGAAAAGGAGAAAATGCTGGTAACCTTTTCCCACAATGTTATCGACCCTTCACAAAACAACTTTCAAATTTTCAGTCACTTTTATTTTTTCATCTACAAATGCTTTCCATTTGGACAACCCTAAATTGTTGTCATTTGGTAATGAATTAACTATAACCAGAAGACAAAATTTTTATAACTGGCCATAAGTGAAAGATGTTGCAGACAACATAATAAATCTTCAAATTATTAAAACTTGTATTAAAAAGGGTAGAAATTATTGTGTAAAACTAAGAAAATGCAGGTTACTTTTATTTTCTTTACTCACAATGTTTTTCATAGCTTTTTTTCTTTAGTGACCTAAAATGCAGGAATGAATGGTAATTGTTAAAAACTTCTCTTCACCGTTACAGAAAAATCAGGCCTGTGGAGCGATACAGGCGCTCAAGCGCCTCTAGTTGATAAATCATTGTCAAATCACGCGGAAAAACTCGCTATACATGAAAAATTCTCAATAAAAAAACGGAAACCAATGACACAACACAATGTTCCTCATGAAATTGTCCGATCAGAGTCACTTCAGACCATCTTTTCAGCTTTTTAAAGACTTTAAACAGTACATTTCCACAGATATCTTAATGTAACATACTTTTGTGGCGCAAAACATCATGATCCATTACTTTACTTAAAGTTTGGAACCATTATTGTCAGAGCCTCTAATATGACATCTACCCCCAGTTTTACAGCTCAGGGGGATAAGTGTACCCTTCAGACAAAAAGCCATTGGGAACACTGTAACATAACAAACATAGGTTTATTTTTGCGTAAGTTCGTGCGTGTGCCTGGGCTCATTATGAGACAAGGCGGGACGCGCCCTCAGTGCATATTCATCAAGTTTAGCTGATAGTCGTAACGCCAGTAGAGGACAAGCTGAATTTGTTCAGTTATACTTAATAAACTAAATTTCATCCGTTTAGAGCTGGAAACATACTTTTGTACTACGTATTGGGCATTCTCTACTTCTTTTTTTGGCGCAGCTGAAAATCATGTGTTGTTTTTTTTTTCTTTACCTGCATGTACATGTATTTCAGGTAATGTAAGGACAATTTATAGTAAATAGCTATTGCCAAGAAATGTGTATATTGTAAGGCTCGGACATGCTTTATTTTCGAGCTATAAGTTGTACAGTTACCTTGAATTATTTCTCTACGTACTGACTCACAGAGTCTATCTGTACCACTACTTACGGCGTGTCTTTTATCAAACCCAATACTTATTTGTGAAGCTATGGATATGACGTGAGTCATGCCGCTATTATTCAGGGCTATACTAATTTCATAACTGAAAATAAAAAAACATATTGTGCTGATACTTTATAAAAGCATGCATTAATGGTCAAGTTCATGCTGTGATACTATATTTGGGATCATTATAGTGCGTGACCTTCAATCTAATAGCATCTCGATGTAATCAACTCGATGCATCAATCAGACAGTAAGCTTTACCTTTACCAAACAATACCGTTTTAACGACCCTCAGAATTTAAAAAAAAAAAACTCTGGGTTAAAGATAAAGTGCTGATTTCCAGCATTTTCTTGTTTTTATTTTCAGCGGCGATTTCTATTTTTCAACGGAGTGATTCCACCAATTGAGGCATGTTTAATGTTTTTACCATCGACCGCAAATGCCTTTCATATTTATAAGTTCAACCCTCTCCCAAACCACAAACTTTTGGACTAGACCACATTGAAAGCATTTGCAGACGACATTTCAACTCTTGCTGAAAAGATGATTCCTGTCTATGATAGAGTAGAAAACATTGTGGGAAAAGGAGAAAATGCTGGTTACCAGCATTTTCTCCTTTTCCCACAATGTTTTCAAAAGGCTACTATTCTAGACCCTTAAAAACCAGGGATTGTTTGGGTAAGGGTTTGTGTGGTAAACGGTACAAAGGAAATGACAATGTAAAACATGTCTTGCATTACCTGTCACGCCCGTGTGTTCTCATTAACTAGGGATTGTAAGAGACAATAAACATAATATCTGCAGTGCCCTTTTGTTTACGACATAGTTTGGACGCTTTCAAAATAAAAGCAGCTGGAGACGAGTAACTTGAAATTGGTACGAGCAATTTGTCTACTATTACCAAAAAACTCATTAAAAAATATCAAAATATAAAAGAATGGCAGCACTTGTCCCGAAACTTTTCGAACACTCCTCGTATTTTCTGCAATGTTTTCGGAAGCTATCTTTCTTGTCGTCAATTACATCCAAAATCGTTCGGCTAGGGGCTAATTCTATGAATTCTATGGACAATATCTGTCGTCTTATGGCAATGCTTTCAATAACATTGTGACAAACAGCATTTCCTCTTTCTTCCTACCGATCCCATTATCTGAGTTTGGCTTGAAATTCAGGGACCATTAGTTCGATTCCCATATCAGCAAAACGCTTTCTGTGGATTCATGATTTTGAAAGGTTTTTTTCTTCTCTCATCGCGTAACATTATTTTAACTATATTTATTTGGAAAGTTAGCGAATGTTTTGAAAACAGTGTCGTGTAAATTATTGGTGAAATAACGCCAGGGAAATTTAGATAGGTCCACGGGCTGCTCATATCCTATTGCGAAAGATTATTGGAAACAGATTAAAAGACCAAAGAAGCAAACACAGTTATGCATCTAAAGTGTTACTATGGTGAACAAAAATATTTTTTTATGTGACTGCATCAAGTGTTTCAGGATATAATACTGTGATACCAAAACAACAATTTTACACGAGAGTAACATTACCCTTTAAATCCTTTACCAAACAATCCCGACTTTTAACAACCCTGAGAGAGAAAGTCTTTGAAAACATTGTGGAAAAAGAAGAAAATGCTGGTAACGAGCATTTTCTCCGTTTCCCACAATATTTTCTACCCTTTCCAAATCAAATTTTAACTTTTGATTAACATTCATTTTGTCGTCTGCAAATGCTTTCAATTTGGACTGGTTCAGAATTCTGTTGTTTGGTAAAGAGTTAAATTCTTTACCAAACAAACTCTTCTTTCTACAACTTTCGGAGTAAAGGCTTTTGATGGTTAAAAAGATAATGGTTATCGGATTTTTCTCTCTTTTCCAAAATTCTTTGTCTCGTTTCATGGACAAATTCTGTTATATCAGCAACATTTAATCTTTTTGCCTCTGCAAGGCTTTCATTATTTTAAAGTTTAAAACTTGAGCCTAAGTTCTGTTTCTGCTAAAGCGGCAGACAACCATTTTGGTCAAAAAAAATAAGTTTACGTAATGAATTGCGTAACTGAATAACTGCAATTCAATTGAACTTAATGAGATCGTGACTAATTATTTTTACATTAAATATGGCATGAAAATAAAAAAAAAATCGACAAGAAGGTTAAATATGAATCTTCTTTTCATTGAAAATACGCATCATTTCCGTGGCAATTCAGAGATATCAATTCTATCATTATACTCCAATATTATTTTTCTTTAAGCCACATTAGGAAACATTTCTGATTCTGGAAACGTCAGAAGAAATTAATTACTCCGTCGGCGAGATCGAAATAGGCAATTTTAGTAGCATATTTTTTGCAAAGATTGTAAACCAAGATCAAACTGCAAAAAGCATAAACTTTCGAAGTTCCAGATAGAGGGAGTAAAATTGAAAATATTAATAATTGTACATTAAACCCTAAGTTATGGATACTTATTAGAATCGTCTCGTCGAGACGATTCTAATGACTGCCCATGACATAGGGTTTGGACGAAAAATAATGGATTTAGAGTACCGTCACTCCCCCTTATCTGGAGCATTACGTCTACACTTTGACCTGGCATCCATCAAATTTTATGTAATAGAAACGCTAAGAAGTCAAAATTAAACGATTTACACAGCCAAAAGGAGGGAGCGTAGCGACCGACTATGGCCGTTTAAATCATTTAATTTTGAACTTCTTAGCGTTTAACTTAGTCTTTTTCCGCCCATATTACATCATTGCTAAAATAATGTTCCAAATACGGAATCCACTATTCACAAAGGGCTCTTTCATCCATATATGGAGTTGGCTGATTCGCTAAAGAAACGTCATCATTGCATCATTGCTAAAAAATGATGTACATGTAATTCCCCTCAGGAAATCACCTGTGGCTTCATGGGCACAATTCACTGAAAGTTCTTTGCAAATGGTGGCATAAGATGGTACACTGACGATGACGAGTTATCATGTGTTAAACAGAACATTCCCCTAAGCACATGTAATGGCTTATTTCGTAAATAGCTCGTGAGAAATACATGAAGCATTCTCGTATGTTTGTTTGATTTTGTTCCATAACTAACGCGTCCTGATTAGTACAGAGTTCGAAATAATTTATTTTGCATTGCATGTGGTCATTTTTCAGTGGAACTTGGATATAAGTATCTGGTATTCTCGCTATACCTACTCAACTTTTCAAAATATTGCTGTTTCTCAAACATTTCGGTTTTAATAACTAATTGTAAAACTTGAAAATTAGAAAATTTTATGTTCCTTCTTTTCGTTTCTTCTCATTGCGCTTTGATAAGTTTCTGATTGTGTATGTGTGAGTGGTCTATTTTTGTGGAATTAATACAGAAACTCATATTCTTTTTTCTTAGAAGTAGTATGTGCGTCTCTTTGTTTGTAATTTTTGTGTATAATAATTAAAGATGACATAATCGGTGGCCATCTTGACCTACTTTCGGGTCTCATGTTACTATTTTAAGTAACTAATTTGCATATAAGGAGACTTAAAAAAGGGTTTGGGTTGGGGATTTGAATGGACCTTTGATCAGGTCTTTTGACCCCTATTATAGACTAAGCTGATATAAAATGACTTAAAATGGCCTGACCTTCAATGCCCGTTAGTACTTACCGGCGTCAGCTCTGTATACTGATCTTGATCCAACATGGCCGATCATTATCCAACATGGCCGACCCGTCATCCAGAATGGCGGATTGACCATAGCCGCTGCAAATACCCATGGCACACCAACAACACCTTATATGCAAATGAGTTACTAAAAATAGTAACATGATGGCCGCCGATTACGTCATCTTTGTTTACACACAAAGAGACGTTCATACTACTCTTAGAGTTCGGTGGCTTGGTCCTTAAATCTTATTAGTTTTTTTTTGTTTACACATCTGTGTCTTTTTTTTTATTACACATCCGTGTCTGTCTTGCGGTTATGATTAACTGATTAAAAACGTGTTCATTGAGATCGTAATTAGTTAGGTTTTAATAGTTACAATGTTTGGTACTCCCAGCGCATTTGTTTTTATGGGAAGTTCAATTTACGATTTGTTATGTCTCAGTGTGACATTGTTTAAACCTAAAATATTTTTACAGGTACGTACCTCTTGTAATTTCTCTGTATTTCAGGGAGTACTTACCTTAACTTTATTGTGACACCTAGTACATATAACCCTCTCATCTTTAGTCGATTCTTTAAGTAGCCACAAGGGCCATTCATGTACTTGTATCACTAATAGCCCACTATATTACATGCCTGTAAGGAGAACGTTGCTAAGTGCTGTGGTTTCACGGGTGATAATTATCTGCAACAGTTATGCAATGTTATTTCTAACTTGTTCATTCTTCCTAAAGCTATTGTAAGTTCGAGTTGTTCATATACAGGGTGTTTCATAATATCTGTCCCCTTTCTAAACCATTATGGTTTCGTCAAAACTTAACACACAAAGCGAATACGTATTTGCATATCAGACAATATAAATTTTAAATAGATACATAATTTGTATTGATACTTTTGAAAGTGTCAGTCCTGCCTGGCGTCAATCTTACAGGAGATTTTCAATATTACGTCCATTTTGGGCAATTACGACGTCAAATTTTTGTCTTAAATTATTGATCACATTCCTACATGTTTCGTGGCCAATGGGGCGGATCTCTCTCCTGATGGAACTCTTACTGATGAACTATAGATTTTAGGGAACTGAGAAACCCGACTTTTGTATAGAGAAACTTCTACATAGTGAAAAAGTTACTGTCTGGGCAGCGTTGAGTGTCAACGGTATCGTTGATCCGTTCTTTTTCGAAGATGATGAAGGATCGTTACCTTAATCTCCTTAAGAAGAAATTTGTTCCAGCGCTGAGGAGGAAGGGGGTTAACATTGACAGGATATAGTTTCAGCAAGATGGAGCTGCTCCATACACCGCATCAGACGTGTTAGATTGACTGACAAAACCTTCAGTAATAATTTCATCTCACTCAAGACTTATCAGGAATGGCCGCCACACTCGCCTGATCTGATCAGGAATGGCCACCACGCTTGCCTGATCTGAGCCCCCTTGACTTTTCTTGTGGGTTGCTTGAAGGACAGGGTATACAGACCCACACCAGCAGGTACAGATGAACTTAAGAGTGCCATCAGGAGAGAGATCCGCTCCATTGGCCAGGAAACATGTCGGAAAGTGATCAATAATTTCAGACAAAGACTTGACGTCGTAATTGCCCAAAAGGGACGTTATATTGAACATAGCCTATAAAGATTTACGCCAGGCAGGATTGAAACTTTCAAAGGTACTAATACAAATTATATATCAATGTAAAATTTGTTTTGTCTGCTATGCAGATACGTATTCGCTTTAGTTGTGTGTTAAGTTTTGACGAAACCATAATGGTGTAGAATGGGGACGGATATTATAAAACACCCTGTACACTGGTACACCGCTGTCTGCAAAAGGAAATAAGGTTTGAAAGGTCTTTAAAGGAAAAGTTAGTTCAGCTCCTTCATCCACCTTATTCTGCAGACCATAGGCTCTGCAATTTTTCTCCTGATCGTTTTTTATGAATCCGGAAGTGCTACTTATCAGTCTTCCCAGAGTATACCTAAAAGGCCTACTGCTCTACCTGTACGACATGGGTTTCGATACTTGAAAATTGTGTTTTGTCAAGGGAGTAATCGAAAGTTGAAAGCCATTAATAATTGCCCTATAGAACCTTGAACAGAATATTCAAAGAATGGCCCTCGTATAAGTAGTCTGCAAAAAAAAAAAATAAACATAAACTGTTGTGGTAGCTCGATCTTTGGAAATGACCATTTACAATAATTTTGTAAAAGTCGGTTTTATTGATCTATACTTTCACCAAATTAGTTTTCAATTTTGGCAAAACTATGCAACAAAGGAATATTTTGGTAAGGCTTTAGAGAGACTGATTTCATAGCTTAAAGGCAGTAAAGCATAACTAAAGCTACTTAGACTCTCAAAGAGTCTTTTTTTTATTCATTTATTATTATTCTTTTTTTTCTGATTAAGTCATATATATCAGGATTGTAATCACACGGAACATGTTCGTTTTGGGACATGAAACTACTAAGAGATATTAATTCTGTGAGAAAAAAAAGCGTCTGTTTTCGTTAAAAAAATATGTCAATTATCACAAACTCTTTCTCAATCTCGGGAAGCTTTCGACCATGTACAAGATAATAACTTTGTAAAAGATCAAACTTTCCGTTTAATTGTTATTCCACAAAGACGTGTTATTTCTTTAATGAAAAATCCTGTTACTTTCTTTGGTTTCAATGCATTACAATTAACAATAAATGAAACATTTCTTTCATGAATACAACCAGCTATAGTCAAGAAATAAAACAGCAACTGACCTCACAAAAAATAATGACAGTGTTGTAATACGCGCAGTCTACCAACATTGCGCGACAGCCCATTTACCCGTGTTTCCCTGGAATGCCTTGTTCCAGAACATTCCAAAAGAATCTTCGAGACAGATTGTAAAGGTTGGTGTTTAAGAAAGGATGGTTGGTATGTAAGACACTGAATACGATCTAAGGAAAGTTGTAGCCCAATAAAAAGGTTACTGGGACAAATATATCTGATGATTCATACTACCTGCTACAGTGATTAAAAAATAAAAATTAAAAAAAAAATAAACATGTTAAGGTTAACCATTATACCAAAATATTCCCCATGTAACATGTCTTGAAGCATCATTAGATCCAAGATGCAGAAACGGTACTTGTGATCTGAAGGTTCCTACAGCTTCTGTCAGGTACCCAGGGAAACCAGTGATGTACTTCAGCACTGATATCCCTCTGTCATAATCTTCACCTCGTCTTCATCTATCGCTGGCACAAACCAATGAACAAACTTAGGTTGGAGTCTTCTGTAAAAAGAAATCAAGGGAAGGTCAATATTAAACTGTCATATAGAATTAACAAATTGTTTGGGTACCCTCCTTAACTCTTCTCGATGGTCGCAGATCAAAATATATTCTGGAAGATACATACTTGAAAACAATTTGCATAACAGGCTAGTTGGATTTAATGTATATAATTCATACAACTGCCTTATGAATCTCAAGATATATTAGCCAAAATAAGAGAGGGTAGAGGACAACATTAGTAGCTCAAGACGAAGAGATAAAATTAACACAAACATGACCTCTAGTTGATCGAACAAGAGAATATGCGTAACAAAAATATATAAACGACGCTAGTTCGTTATTCTTTCCTACCTAACCTTGGCTGTAAAGATGCGTCTAGACGAAATTAATCAAATGAAA
Organism: Tridacna crocea; assembly: GCA_943736015.1. Classification (NCBI taxonomy): domain Eukaryota; kingdom Metazoa; phylum Mollusca; class Bivalvia; order Cardiida; family Cardiidae; genus Tridacna; species Tridacna crocea. The sequence goes on from OX031073.1 coordinate 31,926,424, forward strand.
ACTGCGTAAGTCCCTATAAATACCAAAGAGACAGTCAATGTCTTCTTATTACCATAAAACTCGGTGTGTTAACAGAAAAGCATCGAGTATTATATTCAAACGAAAACGTTTAAGCACAACTACAATTTATGAAAGCGCAACTCCAACGGATTTTTGAACCCGCATGCACTGTTCTTATTCAGACTAACTGAGAATACATTTATCTTTAAAATATGTCTGAATGATTTGCAACAACAGTGTTCCCACTCGCGCCAATTGTCGCGCAATCACGTTATAGAATTGAAATTCAAGTAAGGAAGAAAAAAAAAAAATTAACAAAAATAATAATCACTTAACTTGTGAAAATGACAGGATATGAAGTTACTTACTGCCCTTATTGATAAATCATTGTCAAATCACGCGGAAAAACTCAACACACTTGAATAAATGCTCGATAAATAAAACACGGAAACGCATGACACAACACAATGTTCCTTATGAAACTGTCCGATCAGTCACTTTAGACCATCTTTTTAGCTTTGTATTGGCTTTATACAGTAAATTCCCACATATACCTTAATGTAAACATACTTTTGTGGCGCAAAACATCATTATCCATTACTTTACTTAAAGTTTGGAACCATTATTGTCATAACCTCTAACATGAAATCTACCCCCAGCTTTACAGCTCAGGGGAGTAAGTGTATCCTTCAAACAAAAAGCTATTGGGAACACTGCAACAAAACAAACATAGGTTTATTTTTGCACAAGTTCGTGCGTGTGCCTAGGCTCATTATGAGACAAGGCGGGATGCGCCCTCAGTGCATATTCGCTTTTGCCAAGTTTTGACGATGGCCGTAACGCCTGTAGAGGACAAGCTGAATTTGTTATCTGATACTTAAAAAAATAATAAACTTCATTCGTGTAGAGCTAGAAACATACTTCTGTACTGCATATTGGTCATTCTCTACTTCTTTTTATGGCTGAAAATTCTGTGCTGTTTTTTTTCTTTACCTACATGTATTTCTGGTAATGTAAGGACAATTAATAGTAAATAGCTATTGCCAACAAATGTGTATATTGTAAGGCTTTGGCAGGCTTTATTTTCGAGCTGTAAGTTGTGCAGTTACCTTGAATTATTTCTCTTCGTACTGACTCACAGAGTCTATTTGTACCACTACCTACGGCGTCTGTCTTTTATCAAACCCAATACTTGTTTGTGAATCTATGGATATGGCGTGAGCCATGAAGTTATTATTCAGGGCTATACTAATTTCATAACTAAAAAAAGCATATTGTGGTGGCTGATATTTTCAAAATAAAAGCATACATTAACGGTCAAGTTCATGCTGTGATACTATATTTGGGATCATTATAGTGCGTGACCTTTAATCTAATAGCGTCTCGATGTAATCAACGCGATGCATTAATCAAACGATAAGCTTTACCTTTTACCAAACAATACCGTTTTACCGACCCTCAGATTTTTTTTTAAAAATTCTGCTGATATCTAGCATTTTCTTGTTTTTATTTGTCAGCGGCGATTTCTATTTTTCAACGGAGTGATTCCACCAATTGAGGCATTTTTAATGTTTTTACCATCGACCGCAAATGCTTTCCATTTTGATCAGTTTAAGGGTTTGTGTGGGTAACGGTAAAAAGGAAATGACAATGTAAAACATGTCTTGCATTACCTGTCACGCCCGTGTGTTCTTCTCATCAACTAGGGATTGTGAGAGACAATAAACACAATATCTGCAGTACCCTTTTGTTTACGACATAGTTTGGACGCTTTCAAAATAAAAGCAGCTGGAGACGAGAAACTTGAAATTGGTACAAGCAATTGGTCTACTAGTATCTTCTACAATGTTTTCGAAAGCTTTCTTCCTTGGGGTCAATTACATCCAAAATCGTTCGGCTAGGGGCTAGTTCTATGAATTCTATAGACAATATGTCTTCTTATGGCAATGATTTCAACAACATTGTGACAAACAGCAGTTCTCTTTGTTCCAACGGATCTTATTATCTCAGTCTAGCTTGAAATTCAGGGTCCATTGGTTCGATTTCCACATCAGCGAAACGCTTTCTGAGGATTCATGATTTTGAAAGGTTTTTTTTTTTTTCTCTCACCGCGTAACATTATTTTAACTTTCTTTATTTGGAAAGTTAGCGAATGGCTTGAAAACAATGCTGTGTAAATTATTGGTAAAAGAACGCTAGGGAATTTCGGATAGGTGCACGGGCTGCTAATATCCTTGTGCGAAAGATTGTTGGAAACGGCGTAAAAGATCAAAGAAGCAAACACAGTTACGCATCTAAAGTTAGCTCGTGTTACTATGGTGAACAAGAATATTTTTTCATGTGACTGCTTGAAGTGTTTCAGGATATAATACTGTGATACCAAAACAACAATTTTAATAGTACGGTCTCAAATCAGTAAATGCCGCCTGCCGGCGTGGTTACTGCCAGTTTTCACTCAAATTCGGCCGGTGGCAGCTCGATGGCAGCTCGGTTGCAGGCACGATCGGCAGGCTGCATTTTAGACGCCGCCAGGTCGCCGCTTAAGTTTTAAGAAAAAGTTAAAATTCTGTCTGCCACCGGCCGATTTTTTCCAATCGTGCCTGTCGTCAGGGCGCCGGGCGGTCGCATTTCGTAGTCGCGCCGTGCCTGTCAAGTGGCAGACATGCTGCAGCGCGATTTTTACTCGGTCTTCACGGGGTTCGAAGGCCTTCAAACTTCGGCCGGCGATCGGTAGCGACTAACTGCCACTCTCCAGCATCCGGTCTGCTACCTTCATGCTACCGATATGCCATCGTGCGATTTCAAAATATCTGCCGGCGGCAGGGCGGAGATTGAAAAGCAGATGGAAGGCGACTGGCGGTGAGGTAGGTGGCAGGATGACTATCTGCCGAGTGCAGACTCCTGGCCCCTAAATATAAATAAGAGGCTATTCACAACAAAAAATTGTCGTCATGGCGATTCTAACAGCACCATAGCGACTCAGAGACTTGCGTATTGCTAGGTTGGGCTCTGGTCTCTTGCGCTTCGGTGCTGGCGCTTTGTCCTGCCCCTTGCCTTCAGGGGGCAACTTGCTGGAAGGAAAAAAATTCTTAAGAATTAGATCTATCTATCTTGTGGTTGATTATAATGATGAACACTTTGTAGTGATACGAGAGCAATCTAGCTTTATATATCCCCCGTAAACCAGATTATCGGGCGGGGCCTGGTGGTGGTAGTTCGAACGCCCGATCGCCGGCCGGTGTCAGGTGTAAATAGTCGGTGTCCGCCAGGTCGCCGGGCGGTGGCAGGTAAAGTCTGACGGCTGCCGGCCAGTCGCCTGACTGCCACCGGCCGACACCCTGATGACGGCCCACACCCCTCCAACTTAAGAAACTGCCTGCCGCCGCCCGGAACCCGCCAGGCGGCCTTTAACTGGCAGTTATTTATGACCACTCTCACCGATTTGTAAAAAATCGGCCGGCAGCATGATATTTTAATCTACCGATATCTAAAAATCGGCAGGCGGTAGTTTCACATTGTGACCATAGTGTAATAGTACGGTCACAAATCAGTAAATGCCACCTGCCGGCGTGGTAACTGCCAGTTTTCACTCAAATTAGGCCGGTGGCAGCTCGGTGGCAGGCACAATCGACAGGCGGTATTTTAGACGCCGCCAGGACGCCGATGAAGTTTTAAGAAAAAGTTAAAATTCTGACTGCCACCGGCCGATTCTTTCCAATTGTGCCTGTCGTCAGGGCGCCGGGCGGTCGCATTTCGTAGTCGCGCCGTGCCTGTCAAGCGGCAGACGGGCTGCAGCGCGATTTTTACTCGGTCATCACGGGGTTTGAGGGACTTCAATCTTCGGCCGGCGATCGGTAGGAACTAACTGCCACTCTTCAGCATCCGGCCTGCTACCTTTATGCTACCGATAGGCCACCGTGCGATTTCAAAATATCTGCCGGCGGCAGGGCGGAGATTGAAAAGCAGATGGAAGGCGACCGGTGGTGTTGGTAGGTGGCAGGATGGCGATCTACCGAGTGCAGACTCCTGGGCCCCCCGTACATAAATCCGAGGCTATTTACAATAAAAAATTGTCAACATGGCGATTCTAACAGCACCATAGCGACCCAGAGACTTGCGTATTGCTGGGTTGAGCTCTGGTCTCTTGTGCTTCGGTGCTGGCGCTTTGTCCTGCCCCTTGCCTTTAGGGGGCAACTTGTTGGAAGGAAAAAAACTCTTAAGAATTAGATCTATTTATCTTGTGGTTGATTATAATGAACACTTTGTAGTGATACGGGAGCAATCTAGCTTTATATATACCCCGTAAACCAGCCTGCCGCCGCCAGATTATCGGGCGGCCGCCTGGCGGTGGCAGTTCGAACGCGCACGATCGCCGGCCGGTGTCAGGTGTAAATGGTCAGTGTTCGCCAGGTCGCCGGGCGGTGGCAGGTAAATCTGACGGCTGCCGGCCTGTCGCCTAACTGCCACCGGCCGACACCCTGATGACGGCCCACACCCCTCCAACTTAAAAAACTGCCTGCCGCCGCCCGGAACCCGTCAGGCGGCCTTTAACTGGCAGTTATTTATGACCACTCTCACCGATTTGTAAAAAATCGGCCGGTGTAATGCAGAAAAATGATCCCCATTACAAAATGACCCCCGGGTCATTTCTCGACGTAGAGGAATGACCCATGGGTCATTTTTCGACGTAGAAAAAATGACCCGGGTCATTATTCTACGTCGAGAAATGACCCGGGGGTCATTTCTCGACGTAGAGTCTTGACCCATGTGTCATTATTCTACGTTGGCCGTAGGTCATTTTGTAATGGGGCCATTTCTCTGCATTACACCGGCGGCATCGAATTTTAAGAATCTACCAATTCTAAAAATCGGCAGGCGGCAGTTTCACATTGTGACCATAGTGTAAACGAGAGCAACATTACCCTTTAAATCCTTTACCAAACAATCCCGACTTTCAACGAGCCTGAGAAAGAAAGTCTTTGAAATTATTGTGGGAACAGAAGAAAATGCTGGCAACGAGCATTTTCTCCTTTTCCCACAATGTATTCTACCCTTTCCAAATCAAATTTCAACTTTTGATTAACATTCATTTTGTCGTCTGCAAATGCTTTCAATTTAGACTGGTCCAGAATTCTGTCGTTTGGTGGAGTTAAATTCTTTACCAAACAAACTCTTCTTTCTACGACTTTTGGAGTAAAGGCTTTTGATGGTTAAAAAGATAATGGTTATTTTCTCTCTTTTCCAAAATGGTTTGTTTCATTTCATAGACAAATTCCATTATTCCAGCCACATTTAGTCTTTTTGCCTCTGAAAGGCTTTTATTATTTTTTTGAAGTTTAAAACTTGAGCGTAAGTTTTGTTTCTGCTAAGGCGGCAGACAACCATTTTGGTCAAAATAAAATAAGTTAACGTAATGAATTGCGTAACTGAATATTTGCAATTCAATTGAACTTATTGAGGTCGTGACTAATTATTTTTACATTAAATATTATACCATGAAAACAAAAAATATGGACGAGAGGGTTAGATCTATATGAATCTTTTCATTGAAAAAACGCATCATTTCCGTGGCAATATATTGAGATATTAATAATTCTATCATCATAATGCAATATTATTTTTCTTTAAGCCACATTAGGAATCATTTCTGATTCTGGAAACCTCAGAAGAAATTAATTACTCCGTCGGCGAGATCGAAATAGGCAATTTTAGCAGTAAATTTTTTGCAAAGATTGTAAACCACGATCAACCTGCAAAAAGCATAAACTTTCAAAGCTCCAGATAGAGGGAGTAATTTCAATTTCAAAATTGAAAATATTAATAATTCTACACTAAACCCTATGTTATGGATACTCATCAGAATCGTCTCGTCGAGACGATCCTAATGAGTGCCCACAACATAGGGTTTGCACGAAAAATAATGGATTTAGAGTACCATCACTCCTCCTTATCTGGAGTGTTACGAGAGACCACTCCTTCCTGCATGGCATATACTCCCGATTTAAATACAATACCTGGCTACTGCGTCAGGGAGATATCTCTTTGGCTCAGTGGTTAGGGTATTGGCTTTGCGTCCGGGAGTTCGGAGTTCGAATCCCGCTCCGATCCTTATTTCTGCCATGCATTTATTCATTTGTTTCTTTGTTACGGACTTCGTTCGTAAGATGGGGGCTCGTCCGGGATTGGCCATTGAGCCATTAATCCCATTTGTTGTCCAAAATTGGACTTCCTGCCTAATAAGGCTTTGAGTCATCAATAAATGATGACTTTAAGAGGGGGTGTGTTACGAGAGACCACTCCTTCCTGCATGGCATATACTCCCGATTTAAATACAGTACCTGGCTACTGCGTCAGGGAGATATCTCTTTGGCTCAGTGGTTAGGGTATTGGCTTTGCGTCCGGGAGTTCGGAGTTCGAATCCCGCTCCGATCCTTATTTCTGCCATGCATTTATTCATTTGTTTCTTTGTTACGGACTTCGTTCGTAAGAGGAGTATTACGTCTACACTTTGACCTGGCATCCATCAAATTTTATGTAATAGTTAAACGCTAAGAAGTCAAAATTAACGATTTAAACAGCCAAAAGGAGGGAGCCTAGCGAACGACTGTGGCTGTTTAAATCGTAGTTTGAACATCTTAGCGTTTAACTGACTTAGTCTTTTTCCGCCACATTACATCATTGCTAAAATAATGTTCCATATATGGAATCCACTATTCACAAGGAAACGCCCTTTCACCCATATATGGAGTTGGCTGATTCGCTAAAGAAACGTCATCACTGTATCATCGCTAAAAATGACGTACATGTAATTTCCACGTGAATATCGGGGCTAAATCTCGTACACGACCTCGTGGTATTTAACCCTTTATGTAATAGTCAAACGCTAAAAAGTCAAAATTAACGATTTAAACAGCCAAAAGGAGGGAGCCTAGCGAACGACTGTGGCAGTTTAAATCGTTTAGTCTTTGTCCTACTTTTCTATCCAATCAGAACGCTCATATTTGAAATTTTTTGACCGTCTATCTTCCATAAACTACCCAACGCAGGTTTATTTTGATCATTTATCCATTTAAACGTCGCAGTTTATCTGAGTTTATCTGGATTTACTGCGCATGCGTACCTAAACCCTACCCCCCTCATTAATATTCAACAATTACTTAACCCTCCCCCAAAAAAGCCCTTGTTTTTACGTGTCTGCAGTACAAGTCTTTTGAAAACATTGTCGGAAAAGGAGAAATTGCTTGTAACGAGCAATTTCTCCTTTTCCCACAGTGTTTTCTGTCCGTTCCGATAATTTTTTGCCATTGTTATGAAAGTTAAAAATGTCTTCTGCAAACTCTTTCAGTTTTGAAGAGTCTGTCGTTTGGGAAAGGGTTTAATTAGGTCTAGCACATGCAAAGTAGATCTACAAGTTACGCCGTTGAAAAAAAAGGTAAAACACCGATACAATTTATGTAATAAAAGCCGATCAATCTTGATCTATATGGTCGGTTGTCCTCTTAAACATACCACCTGAAGCTTGAAACAATCTGTTGTTACAGGGTTTAAGAAGTAAATCGACGATATGTTGAAATTCTAAGAAAAAATAATGCTGTAGTAAATCTGTAGAAATTTTCATAGGCTGAGTCTAGTCGTTACTTCCTCAAAATCTTGGTCAAATTCTGCCATATTTGACATTGTTTAACACTGGCGATAGTCAAGCGTGAACTGGAAATGAAGCTGATAATAATGGTTCTTTAAATCTTTCACATATGACAAATTTTAGACCAATCCAAATTGAAAGCATTGGCAGATATCAAATTTTGAAAGTGGAACAAGTGAAGTTGATTTTTTTGACAGGGTAGAAAATATTGTAGGAAAAGGAGAAAATGCCAATAACCAGAATTTTCTCCTTTTCCAAAAATAACCTTCCTTCCCAATTGATTGTTTGGTAAAGTGTTAAATACCACGTGGTCGTGTACGAGGTTTAGCCCCGATATTCACTTGGAAATTACGTCAGTTTTTAGCGATGATGTAATGACGTTTCTTTAGCGAATCAGCCAACTCCATATATGGGTATAAGGGTGTTTCTTTGTGAATAGTGGATTCCGTATATGGAACATTATTTTAGCAATGATGTAATGTGGGCGGGAAAAGACTAAGTCAGTTAAACGCTAAGAAGTTCAAAATTAAACCATTTAAACAGCCACAGTCGGTCGCTACGCTCCCTCCTTTTAGCTGTTTAAATCGTTTAATTTTGACTTCTTAGCTTTTAACTATTACTTAATTTTGAACTTCTTAGCGTCTTAAAAATGTTCTTAAAATTTCAACATATCGTCGATTTACTTCTTAAACCTCATAACAACAGTTTGTTTCAAGGTTCAGGTGGTATGTTTAAGAGGACAACCGACCATATAGATTGATCGCCTTTTTAGCTCACCTATAGAATGGTAAGCTTTTGTGATCGCCCGATGTCCGTCGTCCGTCGTGCATCGTCCACAATTTCCTTAAACATCTCCTCCTAAACCACTGGGCCAATCTTGATGAAACTTGGCAGGGATGTTTCTTGGGTGAAGCTCTACCAAAGTTGTTCAAGAGATTGAATTCCATCCATAATTCTGGTTGCCATGGCAACCAAAAGGAAAAAAAATGGCAAAATCTTTGAAAATCTTCTTCTCTGAAACTAGAAGGCGCAGAGCTTTGATATTTGGTATGTAGCATCTCCTAGTAGACCTCTACCAAGATTTTTCATATGATGCCCCTGGGGTCAAAACTGGCTCCGCCCCGGGGGTCATAAGTTTGAAACATAGGAACAAAGTAGGAAAACTTCAAAAATCTTCTTCTCTGAAACTAGGTGGTGCAGAGCTTTGATATTTGGTATGTAGCATTTCCTAGTAGACCTCTACTACGATTGTTCATATGATGTCCCTTGGGTCAAAACTGGCCCCGCCCCGGGGGGTCACAAGTTTGAAACTTAGGAACAAAGAAAGAAAACTTTAAACATCTTCTCCTCTGAAACTAGAAGGTGCAGAGACTTGATATTTGGTATGTAGCATCTCCTAGTGGAACTCTTCCAAGATTGTTCATATGATGCCCCTGGGGTCAGAACTGGCCCTGCCCCGGGGGTCACAAATTTGAAACATAGGAACAAAGAAGGAAAACTTCAAATATTTTCTTCTCTGAAACTAGAAGGTTGCAGAGCTTTGATATTTGGTATGTAGCATCTCCTAGTGGACCTCTACCAAGATTGTTCATATGATGTCCCTGGGGTCAAAACTGGCCTCGCCCCGGCGGTCAAAAGTTTGAAACATAGGAACAAAGACGGAAAACTTTAAAAAAAATTGTCTGAAGATAGATGGCGCATAGCTTTGATATTTGGTGTGTAGCATCTCCTAGAAGACCTCTACCATGATTGTCCATATGATACCCCTGGGGTCAAAACTGGCCCCGCCCCGGGGGTCACAAGTTTCAAACTAAGGGAACAAAGAAGGAAAAGTTTAAAAATCTTCTTCTCTGAAACTAGTTAGTGCAGAGCTTTGATATTTGGTATGTAGCATTTCCCAGTGGACTTCTACCGAGATTGTTCATATGATGAACTAGAAGGCGTAGATCTTTGATATTTGGTATGTAACATCTCTTACTGGACTGCTACAAAGTTTTTTCATACTATGCTCCTGGGGTCAAAACTTGCCCTGCCCCAGGGGTCACAAGTTCGAAACATAGGAAAAAAGAAGGAAAAATTTAAAATTCTACTTCTCTGAAACTAGAAGGCGTAGAGGTTTGATATTTTGTAAGTAGCATCTCCTAGTGGACCTCTACCAAGTTTTTTTTTTTCTTAGGATGCCCCTGGGGTCAAACCTGGCCCTACCCAGGGGTCACAAGTCTGATTTTACAGCTTAGTACTCAGGTGAGCGATATAGGATCATCATGGTCCTCTTGTTTTTACATAAATTGAATCTGTGTTTTACCTTTTTTTTTCAACGACGTAACTTGTAGATCTACTTGGCATGTGCTAGACCTAATTTAAGTAATTGTTGAATATTTATGAGGAGGTAGGGCCTTAGGTACGCATGCGCAGTAAATCCAGGTAAACTCCAAATAAACTGCGACGTTTAAATGGATAAATGATCAAAATAAACCTGCGTTGGGTAGTTTATGGAAGACAGACGATGGAAGATAGACGGTCAAAACTTTTCAAATATTAGCGTTCTGATTAGAAAAGTAGGACAAAAACTAAAGCTTGTTTCAAACTGCAGGTCGTATATTTTAGAGGACAATCGACCATACAGATTGATCGGCTTGTATTACACAATTTGTATCATTTTACCATTCTTTTTTCTGTCAACAGTGTGAGTACTTGGCATGCGCTTGATCTAACTTAAGTAACTGTTGAATATTGATGAGGGGGGTAGGGTTTATGTACGCATGCGAAGTAAATTCAGATAAACTGCGACGTTTAAATGGATAAATAATCAAAATAAACCTGCGTTGGGTAGTTTATGGAAGATAGACGGTCAAAAGTTTTCAAATATGAAACTTCTGATTTGATAGAAGAATATGACAAAGACTAATGTCAAATATGGCAGAATCTGACCAAGATTTTGAGGAAGTAACGACTGGACTCAGCCTATGAAAATTTCTACAGATTTACTACAGCATTATTTTTTCTTAAAATTTCAACATATCGTCGATTTACTTCGTAAACTTCGTAACAACAGCTTGTTTCAAGCTTTAGGTGGTATGTTTAAGAGGACAACCGACCATATAGATTGATCGGCTTTTATTACATAAATTGTATCTGTGTTTTACCATTTTTTTCAACGGCGTAACTTGTAGATCTACTTGACATGTGCTAGACCTAATTTAAGTAATTGTTGAATATTAATGAGGGCGGTAGGGTTTAGGTACGCATGCGCAGTAAATCCAGATAAAAATCCAGATAAACTGCGACGTTGAAATGGATAAATGATCAAAATAAATCTGCGTTGGGTAGTTTATGGAAGATAGACGGAAAAACAAATTTCAAATATGAGCGTTCTGATTCGATAGAAAAGTAGGACAAAGACTATGTAAGATATAAATGCTGTTATATAGTCCGATATCTAGCACATGTGTATTTACCATGCAGTAATATGTAGCAGTGTGAAAACCACAGCACGTTTACTGGCAAATAATTGACGATTTTCAAAAAGAAAAAGAACCATAATACTGCATTTCCAAATTCTATTGAAAGAAAAATCTCGCCGTATCAGACAGTGAGCCAAGATCAAACTGCATGTTCCGTGCAGTCTTGTCTTCATCTAGAATGTCTGCACATGCGTTCCGAGTCGCACTCTGTAACTTTAGTGTAAAGTTTTGTCTTTATTTAAGGTAATGCCACGTGGATGCATTTAGCTACCCTGTTAAATAAATTGATTCACTTGTTTTTTGGTTCATTCTCAAAATGCCCGCCCGGGTGGCTCACTGGCGAGTGTAACGGACTCATGACCTGGTGGTTGTAAGTTCGATACCCGGTTGAGGCGAACTTTCTTTCCGGTGTATTTTCGCTTCTCACCTCTGCTGAAGCATGTGAGAAAAATAGTCGGTGGCTTTCGAAAGAAAGTAGTGTAAGTACCGGTGTGAGAAAGCCAAGAAACACATGTGCGTCACGGACAGCCATGATACGACCTTAGATGTTAAAGTGGCGTTAAACCCCCAACACAACCAACCAACCAAATTATTCTCGAAATACATATAGTAAACAACTCGTCACTGTGCTACCAGTACAGTCGGAATGATTCTTAACGCATTTGTATTACTACGTATCCAAAAATCTCTGAATACGTCTCCATAGTTATGAACATTCAATATTCACGAGGTATTCGCTTACTGTTTCGTGAAAGTATGCTTTTGTCCTAGGTTACCGAAGTTATAGAGCTGCCAAGGCTCTTCTAAGCTCAACTATAAAAAAATAAAAGTGCATACGTACCAAGAGTCATTTCCGCTACAGTGGGACCATATTTTAAATAAGTAATATGCTGAAAGACACATGAACAAAGCTCTCGGGACGAAACTGTTGCTTTGTCAGACAATTGTTGCACTGTGCGTCTCGGTTGTTCTTTGAAAAGTAGTTTGATTTATTGAGCCTGTGTTGTGCGTCTCCGTGATTCTTTGTAAATCTATTTATTGAACCTTTGTCACATCTTTCATACTTGATGGTTTCGAATTATCTTGTGACCAAAACAGATTGGTTGGTTTGCAACTTAGTTAACGCGGGAACCTTTTTTGTGTCGTGTTAGTTGTTCATTGGAAATAATCCGCCAGTGATTTAGCCGGAGTGCCTCTGTATATCCCCTGTCTTGTGTTGGAGAAACCGAGGATCCACATAAGATAGGTGGGCTGTTTCAGTATTAAAAATGGCATGAATACCATTCTGTGTTAGGGAGAGACAGCCTTTGAAAATTTTATTAGCCCAGTTTTAAACTAAATTTCCACATTCTAAAATTGAATTATTTTATCAAAATAGCTTTTGTCGTTGAAAGGTTAAATTATGATCTGTAGCTATATGATACACTAACATCCTTGCTATGGGCTTCCATTGACCAATGTTCTCAATAAAGTTTCCGATTTTTTCCGTATCATGTCTGCATACCAATGATTTGGTATCGGGCTACAGAAAGCAGAGAGGGAACAGCACACTAGTCGTTACATACAAGGATATGTTCTTAAGCGCGATGTCGGAAATGATGGACTATGGGATATCTTTTTGAACAACGTATACTAGTGTTTTATGAGAAACGAAAAAAGAAGAAAATGATTCTTGCCAGATATTTCATTTTCTCCTACAATGTTTTCTAAAGTTTTCTTTCCCAGTGTTATTAGAATACGAGACTGTTTATGACGGGTTCAACACGATATTTGAAAGGGTAAAGTAAGATGTCCAAGATATCACTTGATGAGATATGCCGCCTGTGTAATGCAGAGAAATGACTCTCCCCTACAAAATGACCCATGGGTCATTTTACTACGTAGAAGAATGGCCCCACAGGGTTATTTCTCCGGGTAGAATGATGACCCGGGTCATTTTTCTACGTAGAGAAATGACCCATGGGACATTTCTTTACGTAGTGAAATGACCCATGGGTCATTTCTCTGCATTTCACCGGCAGTAATAACAGGATGATTTGTAGTGCTCTTAGAACTATGCATTTGAAACATCGTTAACCCTTCAAGAAACATAGCTGCTTTTATGACACCTGAAAAGAATATATTTTGCGGGGGGAAAAAAGAGTAAAAGGAGAAACTAACGGTTTGACACTAGTATTTCTTTGTTTCCATAGATTAACCTGTACCTTGAAGATTGATCCTGTCGGTACAGCCGGGGTTTTTAATATAAAGCCTGTAAATACTTTTATTTGAGCGAACATAAAATAAGTTGCCCGATAAAGAGTTAATTATAAACTTGAAAGACGTTTATTTATCCTGATTTTGACAATGTCTGAGCACTGAGAGACGAAGCCGGAGCAATAACTTCAAATTTAGAAGACAGGTGTGTTTACTAGTGTCTATTCTGAGCATCAATGCCAGTATGCTTTGAAAATAATCTTGTCATTTCACAACCAATGTTGGCTTCCATGCACTTACACAGACACAATCATAGTTTTACAAAATACGCTACTTTTTCATCTCATCTGACGAAGTTCTCAAGATAAGCGTTTTTGATACTATTGAATTCGTTGTCCCTCGTAACTTTTATATCTTGTTCGGTCTGAAGCCTCATATTCTGACCATAGCGGATCATACATGTACACTATCATTACATGTACTGAGAAATATTAAACGCCTTTGAAACGGGTCAAACTCAGGTCAAAAGGTAAATGCAGGTAACTGGGTCATATCTCAGAAAAACTTGTGTGCACTTAAAGAGAAGATTTTTCCATCCTTCAATAGAAAAGAAATGTGAGAATCTTTGTGTTGATATGTCACGCAGGTTGAATGAACGGTTCCCTGGAAATTAAAATGAAGGACAGTGTGTGGCTTGCGACACGCGAAAAGCGGCGTTCGGACATTTGCGTAAAGTCAAAGTGTCGTCTCGGATCAGCATGTACGGGTTAATCTGAAATGACAATTTCCATTTTTATGTAGCTTTTTTTTGTTTCGCGCAAGTCCACTGTTGCACAAAATCTAATCTAGTCAACAAGTGCCGTCTCGGATTAGCTTGCGTGGACTGTGCATGCTGATCCGAGAGGACACTTTACGGAAATGTCCAAATGACCCTTTTCACGTGTTGCAGGCCTGGGTCAGATTTTAGAGAATTTGTCTTGCCTAAAGACAACTTTGTCGGTCCAATGCTCTTAAATTTGTACAAAGTATTTGTATAGATATAGTCAAACTTGAGTTTATTTTATCAGCTTGAAGTTAAAAAGGGGAAATATTTGCCAAAAAAGGGAAGGGTATGCGAAAATAACGAGTGTCGTAAAGCACGAGTTTATTTTGCGGACCTTTCCATTTTCAGGCAAATATTTTCCCATATTAACCACAAGCTGATGAAATAAATTATATATTATATTTCCTCTGGTTATTTTGTCAACGAATGTCACTTTTAAAACTAGTGATCTCAAGTGAGTTAACCGGATAACCGATATTTTCAAAAAAAGTAGACCCAGATTTTCTGCAGGAGAAAAATATTCACTGTGACGTGGAAGTAATCCCCCCCTCTACTCCCACCCCCAGCTTAAATTAAGACGTTTCCTTACCCATAAAATTCCTGAAAATAACAAAACGGTTTACTTTGGATTTATAAATATGTAATTCATTATAGATCTTGTCTCCGGCAGTGGGAAAAAACATCTGTCCACTCCTGAGGCCACTTTTCCAATTCGACACTTTTGAAAGTTTTTCAGAATGGTTGTCGTAGTGATTTCTTGTTCTCATTTATTTCGGTCTTACTTTAGAGAGGCCATACTTAAAGATCTAGTGCCTATGAAACTGAGAAAGTTTGTATTTGTGGCATTCCAGGCTAATTTCAAATAGTTTATATCGAGTTGATAAGTACGAGGACTTTACTTCGTCAAATATAATAGAGGATATTTGTTGGTTTTTTTTTTCGGTGAAAGATCGAAATTTATTTCATCGAGTGAACACCATTGGTAATATTTTCATGAGTGGCGCAGCCACGAGTGAAAATATCACCGATGGTGTTCACGAGATGAAATAAATTTCGATCTTTCATCGAAAAAAACAAATGTTCTATTTATTTTATGCTTTTAATCCTTTCTGGGAGGAACTCAAAATCTAGAACAGTTTTTTTCCCATTATTCCCCGTGGCGCACCCCTCCCGCATAGCAACGCATTACAATATTACGCCAAGCGCGAGAAATGTAAGGTATATGACGTCATTTTTCCCATCTGGGTGTCAGGCACGCGCAATTTACCTAGGCATCAAGAACGTGAAAATCGGTATTTTCACTGGTGGTACCAGTGTAAGATCGAAAAATATTTTCACTGCTGTTTTTCGATAACCTTCCGGAAAGCATGAAATAAAAAAAAAATACACTCAGGTGGCTTCATTATCATGTCAGTGTTAGAAAAATTAACGAAATATTTAGGATTTGTTCCTCCTCTCCTAGCTAATAGCTTATCAAATTTTTTTTTTTTTTCCAGCTGAGTGTGAAGTATGAAAATGTGTGACATTTAAAACACTTTGAAACAGCGAACAAATTAGACAACCTTTACAGCAAATGACAATGCCGTTCCCTAACCATCAATTATGACAGATTCTGTAATTACATGAGGGAAGACCCCAATCAAGTGTGGCTGATACATTTATAACCCCGATTTTACATAAAACCTCTTACGTGTTGCTATATTCAGCCCTATTATTGCGTGTCCTTTAATCAAGTGGATATTTGATAGAGGAACCCGTTTCTACAAAAACCGAATGACCGCCTGATACCTGCCTAGCACGTCTTTTGTAAAGAGGGCATACAATTTCACCTGTCACAAGTGAGTTTCTGTTTTTGAACGTAATGAATAGCATTGTATACAAATAACTAACTGCTTAAATGAAACCAAGACACCTTTTTGTCCACCTTTTTTCCTGTAAGTCCTGGGCGGAGCGCGTGGAAAGCCGTGGTTGTTGGGTGACTGGTAAACCCGATACACAGGTCATAAAATAGGTATTGCTGCCATTATAAGATTCCAGAACATGCATCGACTCTTATCACTTTCCCAAACGCCATCATTTTACACTTATCCAAATTGAAAACATTTGCAGACGACAAAATAAACGCAAGTAAAAAATTGAAATGTTTCCAACAGGATAGAAAACATAGTGGGAAAAGGAGAAAATGCTCGTAAGCAACATTTTCTCCTTTTCACGGAATGTTTTCAAAAGGCTTCTATCACAGGATCGTAAAAATCAGGCTGACGTTGCTGAGCGCGACATGCAATGCCATATTTAACCCATTATCACATGACAATATTTTAGACCGCTCCAAATTGAAAGCATTTGCAGATGACAAAATAAAAGTGACTGAAGATTTGAAATTTGTTTTGTGACGGGTAGAAAACATTGTGGGAAAAGGGGAAAATGCTGGTTATCAGCATTTTTTCCTTTTCCCACAATGTTTTCTAAATGCTTCTTTCTCAGGGGCGTCAATAGTAGGGATTGTGTGGTAATGGGTTAAAACAGTACAGATCGAGATCATGGTACACAGCCAGCACATCCTTTACGGCTAAGACGTTTGAAAAAGAAAGACCTCTATATCACAAAATATGTCGTACTTCTTGTTATTGTTGACAGCGAAATTTTATGTAGCTTGTTGGGCAGGTTAAGGTTTATTGTCTGATGCTTATTGATGTTCATTGCGTGCTTCAATAGATTAGAGACAAAAATAATTATGTACCGAAAGGTTAAGGTAAAAAGTTCCGTCTGCAGAAGGTGTCCTGAGTGGCCCAGTGGTTGAAGCTTTGGATTAGTTTTTCGGAGGTCCCGGGTTCAAACATCTGCAGCACCGCATATTTTCGGAAGATCCATTAACGAAACACTTTAGTGTGTTAACATTTTGCTTATGAATCCTAGGCAAAGCATGAAAAGATGAGCTGTAATCGTAATATAAACGGAATGCAGAAAAAGGACAAAAGATTTAAGCCTATAATTTCATAATTCAATTTTAGGTAAGAGTGCATGTAGCTATTGCTTTGAAAGAAAGGTTGTGACAGGCGGCTTTTTTTTATTATCTTTTATTTCATGCATTGTGTAGTTTATCTGGATATAATGGTGCGCCACAAAGTTTGATAATTTATGGTTGCGACCATTGAAATAATTTTCCGTCAATGATTCCGTAGCTCTTCAAATTGAAGGTGGAGAAAGTTGTCTCTGACCGTTATTTATCTGGAGAAACTCGGTGCCATTCAAACAGATGGACATATGGAATATACAGAGGATATTTTTTTTTGGTGGAAGATCGAAAGTTATTTCATCGAGTGAGTACCATCGCCAATATTTTCACGAGTGGCTGCGCCACTCGTGAAAATATTACCGATGATGTTCACGAGATGAAATAAATTTCGATCTTTCACCGAAAAAAACCCAAATATTCTATTTATTTCATGCTTTTAACCCTTTCTGGGAGGATCTTTATCAAATTCCAGTACAGTTTTTTTTTCCGTTATTCCCCGTGGCGTACCCATCCCGCATAGCAAGCATTACAATGTTACTTCAAGCGCGAGAAATGTAAGGTATATGACGTCATATTTCCCATCTGGTTGTGATGCACGCGCAATTTACCTAGGCAACAAGAATGTGAAAATCGGTATTTTCACTGGTGTTACCAGTGTAAGATCGAAAAATATTTTCACTGCTATTTCTCGATATCCTACCTGAAAGCATGAAATAATATATGAAAGTCCATACAGAAAAGGGTTGAAAGTACGAGTATGAAATGAAAAAAATATTTAGGTTTTTCAGTCTTTCACCGCAAAAAAATGTTCTCTGTAGACATTAAAAGATCATAACAGAAACAGCCCAGCAAAAATAGCTCACTAATTTACGTGCATATTCACTCTCCAAGCAAGATTGCGCACTCCAAGAGAAAATACGTGTATGTTGTCCTTGATGGGTGTAATGAACTATAGAGAAAAAATATTGAGTCTAAACATATTTGCCAAAGTCGAGTGCGCCGGATAAAAGTACATACAGTGTCAATGTAAGATGATGCAGACATAAATTACTTGCAACAAGACAAAGATGTCTGTCATAAAAGTACATTTCAAAAGCAGTAAATCATTGTTTTCAGGTCTTTTTTGAAATTATACAGTCGTCATTTGACATAGTTTCCTAATCCTTTTTTTTAACTGGGCCCTGATTGTTTTACCAGTAGTTTGCAAAATTGTCTATATGCATCGAAAATGTTAAGCAATGCAGGAGGAATAAATCCTGACGCAGTGACCATTACTAATGTTTAGAAAGAATTTTGGCGGGCTGGGAATCGACTCCTTGGTTCTTAAACCTGTACGTTACAGACGGGCTACCAGGCGCGGCAAAATATATGGAAGTCACTGAAAAAAATAAGACGAACGTGCACAAATATGCAAAAAGAAGTCACTCGTGAAAACCATGTTCAAAATTTACGGAAAGACGTTTGGTATGTTGAACATTTACGAAGCATGCCGTAAAAGGTGTCGTGACCCATACATTGTAAGGACTTTGCTAAAAAAAGTCAGTCATGATAACCGTGTATAGGAACACTTCGAGAGTAGCCAGTAATCACGTCTGTGTTCGGAATATATCAAAAAGAGCCAGTTATGACGAACCTGTCATGACGATCATGCACGGAAATAATCCGAGAACATTCATCCATGCAGATAATGTACGAATTTTTATCGCGAAAAGTCTGTTGATCACCTTAATATGCTGAGAGGTCGTAAAATATTCCCAGAGAAGTTTACGAAGATTGTCGTGTTATAAATTTCGCCTTTTTCATTTATCTGCTTTTCATACGCCCGAATGGCCGTATTATGTTATGGCCCCCGTCGTCCACGGGTCTGTCTGTCTGTACGTCCGCCCGTTAGCAATTTCTTGTGCGCGCTACTCTCCTACAGTTTTGATTGGAATAAGTTCAAACTTACCACAATGAATTTCTGTGATATGTAGCTGTGCATGTGACCTCAAACATATGAATGAATATCTACTATATCTAGATTTTTACCCATTTCACTGACATGCCCCTACGGGAGTATATGCGCCGCTTTGCGAAGCTCTTGTTTGTTTGTTATTCTTACAAAAGGGACACGTTCTGTGCAGTGTGCAGTCTGCTCTTGTTCTATGGCGTCTGAAAAATGACCTGTTTTAGCTTTCGGCGCAGTAAGGGGCTAGTCATTGAGACTGAGTCACACACCCTCCCTTTACTTCCAATCTATAACGTTATATCTGTTGTTGAAACATGGATGCCTGGACCTTTTAAAACCATAGCAATAATAGTTTAACATTCTGCATTAATTATGAACATATCACTCGGCATCTGCATCATCAAAGCAAATTTATAAATGTTATTCTATAAATTTTTGAAACAGAAAATGCTATTCATTGGAAGAATAACAGCTCCATGAGTTCAGATGGCGCCCAAGATAAATGTAAGCGACATTGCGTCTGTTCCCTTATGCATGAATGATCTAAACCCTTACGCTATTAAGCGCGACTCGCTGACTTTTTGCGGACAGTGTAGATCAAGATCAGACTGCACAGAACGTGAAGTCTGATCTTTGATCTACACCGTCCGATAAGAACATGTTGTCCACCAAATATTTACTTTGAAATAGCAAAATTGGGAATTTTGCAATCGGCTCAAAAATTTCAATTCACTTATTTAGCTAGACAATGGTTATCTAAATTTCATTAGATCCACGGAAAAGCTGAGGATTGCATTTCAGGAATTCTAGGACCGTATAGATAAAAGATCAATTTTCACCCTGATCTTTGTTTTACACTATCAGATGCTTAAAGAAATATTCATTCCAAAGATACCCATGGTCGGCGAAACGTTGTAGCATCAAATAGGTTCAGTATGATCTACGGTTTTTGCCAAGGTCTGATTTTCATTCCTATCTCTATAACAGTCTAAACTTAATGGTTTTGGTAAACTTTCTTCATAATGAAGGACCATTTTACCTCAGAGTTTTGTCGGTTATTAGATAAAAGGTATTTTATGGATCCATTTTATTCGATAAGTGACTTGGTCTTACAGATCACGGAGATACATCTACTCCCCATTTTGCCAGAGCTCATGGATTTTATGGATCCATCTTATGTGATGACTATCTAACATATCACAGGGAACCATCTACTCCCCATTTTGCCAGAGCTCATGGATTTATGGATCCATTTTATGTGATGACTATCTAACATATCACGGGGAACCATCTACTCCCCATTTTGCCAGAGCTCATGGATTTATGGATCCATTTTATGTGATGACTATCTAACATATCACGGGGAACCATCTACTCCCCATTTTGACAGAGCTCATGGATTTTATGGATCCATCTTATGTGATTACTAACATATCACAGGGAACCATCTTCTCCCCATTTTGACAGAGCTCACGGATTTTATGGATGGATCCATCTTATGTGATGACTATCTAACATATCACGGGGAACCATCTACTCCCCATTTTGCCAGAGCTCATGGATTTTATGGATCCATTTTATGTGATACCTATCTAACATATCACGGGGAACCATCTACTCCCAATTTTGACAGAGCTCACGGATTTTATGGATGGAACCATCTACTTCCCATTTTGACAGAGCTCATGGCTTTTATGGATCACTCTTATGTGATAACTATCTAACATATCACGGGAACCATCTACTCCCCATTTTGCCAGAGTTCATGGATTTTATGGATCCATCTTATGTGATGACTATCTAACATATCACAGAGATACATCTACTCCCCATTTTGACAGAGCTGGTGGATTTTATGGAACCATCTTATGTGAGAACTGTCTAACATATCACGGAGATACATCTACTCCCCATTTTGCCAGAGCTGGTGGATTTTATGGATCCATTTTATGGGTTGACTGACTTGGTCTAACATATCTCGGAGATAGATCTACTCCCAATTTTGACAGAAATCATGGATTTTATGGATCCATCTTATGTGAGAACTGTCAAACAGATCACAGAGATACATCTACTCCCCATTTTGCCAGAGCTGGTGGATTTTATGGATTCATTTTATTTGATGACTATCTAATATTGCATATCACGGAGATATATGTACTCCCCATTTTGCCAGAGCTCATGGATTTTATGGAACCATTTTATGGATTGACTGACTTGGTCTAACATATCACGGAGATACATCTACTTCCCATTTTGACAGACCTCTAATAGATTTTATGGATCCATTTTATGTGATGACTGGCTTAGTCTAAGATATCACTGAGATACATCTACTCCCCATTTTGCCAGAGCTTAAGGATTTTATAGATCCATTTTGTGGGTTGACTGGTTTGGTCTATCACGGAGACACATCCTACTCCCCATTTTGCCATATTTCTGGAGCTCATAATATATCATCGGCTCTCTTCAAAAACCTCGTAACTACAGTTTGTTTCAGTTTTCTCCTTTTCCGACAATAATTGCAAAAGCCTTCCTTTCCAGGGTCGTTAAGACTATGGATTGTTTGGTAAAGGTTTAAATATCACGTGGTCGTGTACGAGTTGTTTAGCCCCGATATTCACGTGGAAATTACGTCATTTTTCAGCGATGATGCAATGATGACGTTTCTTTGTCAATGGGCGAATCAGCCATTAATAGTCACACTGGAGAGACCTTACAAACTTAACGGCGGGGAATCACGTGACACAACAACAACAACAATGATCGTTATTTGAAAAAATTCCCCAACTTCAGGTAAGAAAATCTTCAATAATTCCGTTAATACGTGACCTATTGGAATTTGGTTTGAAGCAGAGAAGGCGGAAGGACTCCGGGGATTTGCTTGATGTGTTAGATTTTTTAAACAACACCTGATAAAAAAGTTATTGACGAGCAAACAAATTATCCAAGGTAAAAAAATTGTTTGCTCGTCAATAACTTTTTTATCAGGTGTTCTTTAAAAAATCTAACACATCAAGCAAATCCCTGGAGCCCTTCCGCCTTCTCTGCTTCAAACCAAATTCCAATCGGTCATAAATTAACGGAATTATTGAAGATTTTCTTACCTGAAGTCGGGGAATTTTTTCAAATAACGGTCATTGTTGTTGTTGTTGTGTCACGTGATTCCCCGCCGTGAACTTGCTCCTGGTCAACGTTTAGTACCACGGCGGAGAATCACGTGACACAACAACAAAAACAATGACCCGACATTTGAAGAAATTCCCCCACTTCAGCTAAGAAAATCTTCAATAATTCCGTTAATACGAGACCGATTGTAATATGGTTTGAAGCAGAGAAGGCGAAAGGACTGCGGGGATTTGCTTGATGTGTTAGATTTTTTAAACAACACCTGATAAAAAAGTTATTTACGAGCAAACAAATTATCCAGGGTAAAAAATTTGTTTGCTCGTCAATAACTTTTTTATCGGGTATTGTTTAAAAAATCTAACACATCAAGCAAATCCCCGGAGTCCTTCCGCCTTCTCTGCTTCAAACCAAATTCCAATCGGTCATGTATTAACGGAATTATTGAAGATTTTCTTACCTCAAGTTGGAGAATTTTTTCAAATGTCGGGTCATTTTTGTTGTTGTTTGTCACGTGATTCCCCGCCGTGAGTACTGCCCCAGTCAATTTTACGTACCCGCTCGAGTAAATAACATGGCTGTGCCCACGAGATTACACAAGGTAAGCAGAAAAAAACATGGTTCTATAACAACCAGATTAGTAGATGTGCTGTAGATGGTTGTCGCACGGAATGTCTGGGATGTCAAGGCATATTTCTGTATTGTTCATTTGGTGGTTTGTTATTTGTTAAAGACGTTTAATCCAACAAACTTCTATCAGCGACTGCGATTTCTGAATAATCAACACATTGAAGTCAGCAAAAAGCTTTTTTAAACATACAAACTCAATAATCTGAAGTTTGTGTTGTGTCAAGTGAATCACATATGCTTTATTCACCACAGTTGAAAATAAAAAAAAATACTATACGACATCCATTAAAAGGCACTTTTCTGTCAATTTTTGTAAGCAACGCTCCACGCTCCAGAACACTATAAAACGATCCAGTCCCTGAATTGAAACAGAGAACGATATCATAATGTGATTGTGTACGAGTTTAATGATTTTTTTCCCCTTTTTTTAATCAATATGTATAACTGTCTACTTGTCCATCTTTCTGTTTTTCTTTCCGTCAAGTTTATTGTCCTTCAGATGCTTTTGAAATGAAATGCCATGATATAGACACAGGAATTTGACATTCTATAACCAAAATAAATGATAAAATATGGAAAAACAAATCTCCCCTTTATGATATAAACAAAAGGAATGCAACGTCTCGATTGCAAGCGCCAGTACAAGACAGCCTTTCCGAGTCAAAATCACCCACGAAACAAACATAGATCATAATTTCCTTCAACCTAGCGATAGACAACACAAAAATATACCTGCGACATTTGGCGATTCCTCAGTAGACACCTTTTAACCGGAGACAATTTCTATTCATCGAGGAGGCCATTCGCTGACGTCACGGGAAGAGCCAGGAAGCGTATTTTCGGATTACGTATTACTATTATTTTATTCGTTTTTAAGATATATTTATGGACATCACATGATACTTAAGATTTTTCTAGAAGTAACTAACAAAAGTGTTTGACCGAATTCTCTTTTAAAGAAACGATATTTGACTCTAATACGTAATCCGAAAATACACTTTCTGGCCCTTGATGGGAATCCCGTGACGTCAGCGAATGGCCTCCTCGCTGGATAGAAATTGTCAAAGAAAAAATGTAAAACATAACGGATATTCCCGGTTAAAAGGTGTCTACTGAGGAATCGCCAAATGTCGCAGGTACATTTTTGTGTTGTCTATCGCTAGGCTAACAGTGATCGGTAAAGATTTTATTTCAATGAGACAATGTCTCCTGTTTTTGAAAACCAATGAGACATTTTCAAAAGTGATGAGACATTTTTATCTTCAGATGCGACGTTATAAAGATTTCAAGTAAAACACTTTATTCTCTTTTATTGTTTTAGCACATGAATAATCAATACTGTTCACTTTTCCATATTTTAATTTCCAAACGAGTTAAAAAAAAATGAGTCATATCTAGAGCATTTGCAAACGACGACTTCACACCCCCCACCCCAAACCTGTCTGCTATATTTACATTTTTATTCCATAAAACAACATTTTTTTACTCATGAACCCGTAAATTTAGCTTCCAATTACTGTTTTGAAGCATTGCTACATGATTTGACATCAGTGTGTCAGTTTGAATAGCAAGTAACTTAAAAATCTGTCACTTTACACTAGATAAGAGGAAAAACACCTTTGTTACTCTGCCATAAATGACTCGCCAGCTTCATTATCATCCTACTATAGATCTATATTTTCATTTCATAAAACAATATTTATTTTTCACTCATGAACGGAATTTAGCTTTCAATTATTGCTTTATTCAGAGATTTGTGTAAATTCACAGTATAAATTCATTATTATTGATGAGAAGATACTTTTTAGTCCACCTGATCGGACGATGCCAAGCTGCTCATTGTATTGTCATGGGTTTTCATGGGTTTTTGGCGATCTATTTTTTCGTGACAATTACTTTATGGAGAAGTATTGCAACATGATTTGACATCATTTAGTCAGTTTAAACAGCAAATAAATCAAGAATATGTCACTTTACACTAAATAAGAGGAATAACACCTTTGTTACTCGGTCATAAATGACTCGACAGCCTCATTATCATCCGCGTGTCCTTCGCATTTTATACTGATCGTGTTTAGCCCAATTTTCTGCCGGATGCGCGCAAGCTAGATTTTATGAAGCTCTATAGACGATAATTTCATGCGTCAGATATTTTCCATTGTCTGAGACAGATCATTTCAAATTTCCAAGTCTCAAAACCCGTGCTCAGGGAACAAATGAGAAGCGCGCCGAGTTGTCAAGTTTTGTCAAATAATCCATGGACAAAAATTTCTTTCTCATTTTTCCGGCCAATTTTGATGTTTCTAATCCACTGTTGAAACGAAGATTAAGATTAATAATAGACACAAAACCAGGAATTCAAGTTCAGACACCAAGCGAGTTCAATAACCGACCACAATCGATTCCGGGTTTTCTCAATCGTTTATCGGAATCGGGAGCCAAAATCGAATGACTTTCGACTATAGTCGATCATCTGCCCACCACTAAGTGATAGATACAAGGACTTCCTGCGATGAGCAGTTAAATTTATGGCTCCGTCCCGATGATTCACTCACAATATCTCAGATATAAAGTCGCACTTTATCAATGTATTATTGAGTAACATTCCCGAATACCGATGTTAAAATTAGATTCTAACGCATACAATCAATAATAATATTTACAAAATACGAGAATACCTAACTTCACTTTTCTTTTGTTTTAGTTTTAGAAGATTTGCAAAAAATATAGGCGCAACTTCCGTATTCCTATGAGGCAGTTGGGGGCATTTCTAGGATTTTGAATGAGTCGAGACAATCGAGACGTTGCAGTCCTTCTGTTTACATTATATAGGGGAGATATTTTTTTCATATTTGATCATTCATTTTGGTTATAGAATGTGATATAGATGAAGAGCTTGATGACAGACAGTATCATGCAAAGGAAACCTATCATAACTATCGTGCAAAAGATCCATAACTATTATAAATACCATCTTCGATATCGTCATCAAGAGACTCGTTTTCGTGAATATGATTTAATAATAGTGATCATCAACGAACAACCATTCGTATGCCTTGTAAGCGGCACACCTAAAAGTAACTAGTAATATCTAATACTATGCTTTAAATGTTGATCAGCGATACTCTGTGGAAAGGGGGCTTAATGCATCTCCGAAAAGAATCTACCCAGGTCAGCTTGTGCATTCCACGCAGGCGGAAGTGGTCAATTTTCTGTACGTTCAAGGACCAGTCTACCTAAGGATACCTCTCTCTCTCTCACTCTCTCTCTCTCATGATGGGTGTCTGATGCCCAGTAACATTAGGCCTATTGATAGAAAAAAGAGTTCAACCTGTTTTAGAATATTACTTCCAATGAAGTATTTATTTAACTACACCACGACTGTGACTACGATAAGTAATATAGAATCTTGACCAACTTAATAACAAAAGTGTTCACTGTAACACAAACCTATACGCTTACCGTATTTTCAGCTCAGAAGCTGAATCGTTGTATTGAATTTAGGAGCATCTTACGTTGTAATGTAAAAATGGCAAAATATCTTTTAATAACTGCAATTTGATTTTTTATCGGTTTATAGTTCTGAGGATAACCACTGTATTGGTCACCTGACACGGCACACACTTCAGAATATCGATTGTATATGCTTTACAAAGGTTTCTGGAGACTCCAAGTGGTGTTTTTCCAGAAATTGTAATCGCCGACGAAACTTTATTGGATTAAATGTCTTCAACAAACGATTAACCACCAAAAGAACTAAAGATTAACGTGCACTGACATCCCAGACATTCCGTGCGACAACCTGCAACTACATATCTATTCAATAACACGTTAAAAAAATTATGTTTTTGTGCTTACCTTGTTTAATCTTGTGGGCGCAGCCATGTTTTTTACTCGAGCGGGTACGTAAAGTTGACAGGGGCAGTAACGTTGACCAGGAGCAAGTTCGTAAGGTCTCTCCAGTGTGATAGCTAAACACTAAGAAGTCAAAATAAAACGATTTAAACAGCCAAAAGAATGGAGCGTAGCGACCGACTGTGGCTGTTCAAATTGTGTAATTTCGAGCTTCTTAGCATTTAAAGACGTTTTCTACAGTTTTGTGAAAATTCAATCCTTTCATAGTATTTTCTAATTCTTTCATATGTTGGGTAAAATTCAATGGCAAACTCAAAAATAAAAAGAAAAAGGTATGTTGCCGAGTTAAATTTTCTGCAAAATTGCTGTTTCTATGGTAACCGTTTGTATCAAAGCACCTAAAATGACTATTATCTTAATAAAAGACAGGAATACAGTGATAGAAAGTTTACTATACGATGCAAATAGTATTTTCCATTTTAAATATAGATCTATTATTTTTTTATTCTGTATGAATGAAATAATATTCTGAATCCATTTTCTTTTTAAAAAAAAATATTTTTCCTATTTTCTGACTCGCCAAAATATAAGCAAAATCAACAAGTAGTCTTCAATTAATTCAAATTTTCAAAAAATTCCTTTCATAGAATTTTCTAATTTTGTGATATATACTGTGAAATTTAATGGTAAGTGCAAAAATGAAAAGAAAAAGATATGTTGCCGTGTTTGATTTTTTTTTTTTTTGTAAAATGGCCGTTTCCAAAGTAACCGTTTAGGCGCTCAGACCGATCGGCACTGTCATATTCAGTAGACTCTAATCTCTGAGAAAGTCGATACCGCCGAAAACCTTCCTGTATTCTTCTGATCTTTTCCCCTTTAGATCTTTTTGCAAAATGTCCGTTAAGTCCATATTGTAGACTCATTCTTCGCTTCGAGACGTACTATATCCGAAATTCAAGGTATTGTCCGAATGATATACAAGTACCTTCTTTGAGAAGACTTACTGTCTGTTATTGTCTCCCCTGAAATCGCCAAAGTGATGTGCAGAAATTACTACCGAAAACGTCCTTAACTGACTTAGTCTTTTTCCGTCCACATTACATCATAGCTAAAATAATATGCCACATACGGAATCCACTATTCACATAGAAACGCCCTTTCACCCATACATGGAGTTGATCCTGTATGTATGTCAAGAAGTTGGCTATGTGGATAAGGAGCCAAAACACCATTATGTAGCACCGGTAGAGTGTTTTTGTTGATGTTGCATATCTTTACATTTCCTTCCCTGCTTCGAAGATTTCTCTGTGGGTGTCATAAAGCACGTGTAGATTCAATTTTCTTTCACACCGACAATCTTGATCTCTGGTTGTTAATCGTATTACATCGTGACTATATATTGTTCTGTAGCTTGTATTCTAGTCTGGAATTTGTTTCAGCTGATTAATGGAATCATTTAATGCGTCGAAAGTTTTCTGGTTGAATCATTGTTTGTCTGTTCAGCTGGTTGATTATTGTGACCGATTTCAGTCACATCACAGCCACTAAAATACCAATCCATGCAGTCCTGAAGCTTTTTAGCACTAGCACTAGCACTGAGCACAACAGAATTTAACCCTTGCACATCTATTGCATAGGTTAACCTCGTCGCTCAAGATTAGAAAACTGCACAATACGTGCAATATATTGAATCTACACTGTATCAGCTAACTCTGTCGGTCAGGTTTAGACGACTGCATTCGCGTGCAATATGATCTTGAATCAACACTGTTCTTCCTATTACAAACATTTAACATAAATGTGTTTCTTCACAGTGGCATTATTTAAGATGTTGGCAAAAGAAAGGGACGATAAGGTCAGTTGAAAAGTTAACTGCTCACCAAATAATCCGCTGGTATAGAAGGCTTCTGGGAAATTATGTATGAAAAGGGAGAAGATGCTGGCAAAGTAGCATTTTCTCTTTTTCCAACAATGTGTCCTTTCAAACGTAAGTCTCATCATATTACAGTTAAGGTCTATGACCATTAATCCTTGACTCCATAGATACTCATTTTGACGTATCAACATCAGACAGCTTTTGAAAACATTGTGGGAAAAGGAGAAATTGCTTGCAACGAACTCAGTCGAATATTTGTATACTCATCTGTCCATATTTTTTACATTATATCTTTATTTGCTGCTGAAATGGCATATCAGGTAAAGGGTTAACTCATCTGTAAACATCGACGTTTTCGAAAAGGCTGTTCGGCCAATCTGCAGCAGATTCTGCCTTTTTATACGAAAGTTAAGCCTTTCCCAAGCAAGCCCTGGTTTTTACGTGTCTGCAGTAAAAGTCTTTTCAAAACGCTGTGCGAAAAGGAGAAATTGCTCGTAACGAGCATTTTCTCCTTTTTCTACAGTGTTTTCTACCTTTTTTGAGAACTTTCTGCCATTTTCTCAAAATCTAATTGTCGTCTGCAAACTCTTTCGGTTTGGAAGAGTCCAAAATTTGTCGTGCGGTAAAGGGTTAATGGACGTAGACTCACAAACTTATCGGTCAATATCGTGTAACTTCGACATTTTCGTAAAGCCTATTCGACCTGTAGCGACATCTTCCGTCTTTTAACGTGACAGGAGATATAAACCTTAAGACTATTGAAATGAATGCAACATTATTGTTTTGCTTGGCTAGGTTACGTCCCTTGAATACATGCGCAAATAACATAGGCTTTCTGTAAAATGTTCAGGTGTTTGTGTAGGGAAAAAAACTTAGACAGGCTTATTTTTTTAAATGTCTATTGGCTTAATCCGTATGTCTTCAAGCAATGCTTCAGGGTCGTTGCTACCAACGTAAAGCCGTTTTTTTGGGGGGGTTGCTGTTCCAATGTGCTTTTCTGTGCTGTACTGATTAAGGGAAATGATTGTGCTGGTAACAGAATCGGTATACGGACTCTTTCATGAGCGCACGAGCTCTGCTCATCGCTTCCGAACGTTGCTAGGGTTATCAAGGCCTTTACAAAGATGTAGTTGACCTAATTTCTCTATTTTAAGTGTTAAAAGTGTCAAGGTATTTTGGTCGAAACCGTACAGATATTTGAAAATGTGTATAAAGTTACAATAGCGCATTTCAGTTTTAAGCACCTCTCAAAATTGTCTCAGCTCAAATATCTTTTGAAACATAATAATATAAACAGCCATAATGAGAATTATTGAGGTATTTATGAAGCATAAAGGTATCATTGTAACAAAGATCCGTTTTCTTCAGCAGTTGACATTTAGAATTAACATCATTAGGATATTATGCCAACTAAAATAACTGCATGCATTCCACTTGAATTGCTTCGAACAATATTTTACCCTTGCACTAGTTGTCAGTGAAATAGAAGCAATCACTGATGGACCAGGCTTTGTCATTTCAGTTTCACATTGGTATTTAGCCATTTAGCTGTGAGAAAAAAGAAAGTCTGTAACAAATAAATCAAAAGGTGCGTTTCACATTCCTTTAAAGTAAACAGTAAAACGCCACAAGTGCATGCGCTGTGTAACTTCTGCGCTAAATGTGATACAAAATGCTTTTTGAGAAGGTGATCAGCATTTTCTCATTTTCCTACTAAATATAAAAGAACCGTCTTCCACATGTTGGTGAAAACATGAGGCTAAATGTCTATGAAATGGACTATCACCGTTGCCAATCAAAATTCTGCGCGATCCTCCGATGTTGAGCTAGATAAACTGCCTCTTGTCCAAGATCTGTATCTTCGAGCCATTTCCTCGTACATTTCTATCAAGTGTTGCTTGCGGAAGAAGGACTTTTTACGCTTCGATGTCAAATCTGAAATCAGAAGAAGAAACTGCTCGATCTACAAAGCATTACTAATATAATATCAGCCCCACAGGAGTGGCCCGGCGTGGCTCAGTGGTAATGTATACGACTCGTAGCTGGGAGGTCCCGGGCATGGGCCACGCTGGAAGCACTTGGTTTTTCTTTGGAGTTTCCGTGGACAACACATTTCGAGCAATGGCCTAGTATTTGTAAAACCCAAGACACAGATGAATGTATGAGCTGTGGCTGTGATATGACTGAAATGATGTCGGAAGCGACGCAAAACAACATTCAATCAATCAGCAACCCGTGTTGAAATAGCAAGCCAATGTGTTGCTTATGAGATACCTGTGTTTGGCATGTGTACTTCCCGGCTCCTAATGTTTTATGCCAAGTCAAGAGGACAAGGTTTCACTGCGTAGATTTATGAAAATTATTTTGGATTGTACATCCCTTCATCACCCAAATATATGAGCTGGTGTGAACTTTGGCCAATACATAAGAGTTTATTTCGTCAGCTTGTGGTTGACACGGGGAAATATTTGCCAAAAAAGGGAAAGGTGTGCACTCGTTATTTTCGCACACCTTTCCCTTTTTCGGCAAATATTTCCCCATGTCAACCACAAGCTGACGAAATAAATTATATTTATAATTCATCTGATTGTGTTGTCAACGAGTGCCACTTTTAAAACTAGCGGTCTCAAGTCAATAAACCAGATTTTCGGTAGGAGGAAATTATTCACTGTGACGGGGAAATAATTCCCCCAGCTTAAATGACGTAATTTCTTTACCCATAAAATTTCTAAAAATAGACACATGAAATATAATATATATTCACATAACACAGTTTTCAGACTTGATGCACGTTTAGCTTAACAGTGTACGCAAATTTTGCGAGAAGTTCAGTGAAAGGAAGCCCAGGCAAATACGTTATTCAACCAGCTGACAGCTCATAAACCGGTGGCATAGAACGATCCCGAACCGAATCTGGTCAAAGTTTCTCCCGCTTCAAACCATCTGTATAGCCTACCTTAACCACTAACCAATCGGCGACGGTAAAGTATAGTAACAAACATAACATGTTAAGCCATATGCTTAAATTTGGTGCCAAGGCTTGGCCTGAAAATGATTCTAATATAAGCCTCATGCCTCATGAGCCTTGTCACAATAAATACAAAACATTTTAAGAGGAAAAAAGTACATCGTTTTTTTGTACAAAAAGTTCTTGATTTACGCTTAGCAACCTATGGGTTAACCACCCCTCTAAGACTCATGGGGCTCTTAATCATTTACGGAAACGGAAGAATTTGCTCAGATACAGAAATCTGCCACTGATCCAATTAATTTCTCCGACATAGTACTGTAAGGTCGACCAAAAGTAAGAAAGGTCAACTGATTCCTTATTATAACCTTAAAAACCTTGCGCCTTTTTTTATTATTTTTCGAGTCTTATACTGAAAACTGCACAGAGTTTTCACATGGAACTTGTCAAATCTTTCAACCAATATTAGGAAATGCAGTACAACAAGATTCACCCAGATAGACCATGCCACCACATAATTATACCATTGTTAGTATGTCCAGTTATTGCCTTTATTTTACAAATTGGGTTTTTGTCCAGAGCGTTATTTCCAAAGTATAAAAGCATTTGGCATCAAGCTTCATATGTAGACAGATTACATTAAGGACAAGTGCACATTTCAAGATCCATTACTCATTTTTAGCTCTACTGGCTTTCAGCCAGCAGAGCTTATGTCATGGCGTGGTTTCCGTCGTCCGTCCGTCTGTCCGTCCGTCTGTCCGTCCGTTAGTCTTTTTCTTGTTTACGCGATAAAGTCTGTATTTGTTGCCCGATTTTCATGAAACTTGCACAGTTTGTTTACCTCATCTATAGCTTCAACCCTATTGATTTTGAGCCATTTCAAGTTGAAAATTTCAAATTCTTGTTTACGCGATAAAGTCTGCATTTGTGGTCATATTTTCGAGAAACTTGCACTGTTTGTTTATCTCATCAATAGCTTCAATCCTATTGATATTGAGAAAAATCCAACAAATAGTATGGGAATAGTAGCCATTTCAAGTTAAAAAATTCTAATTATTGTTTACGCGATAAAGTCTGCATTTGTGGTCAGATTTTCGTGAAACTTGCACAGTTTGTTTATCTCATCAATAGCTTCAACCCTATTGATATTGAGAAAAATCCAACTAATAGTATGGGATAAGTAGCTATTTCAAGTTGAAAATTTCTAATTCTTTTTTATGCGATAAAGTCTGCATTTGTGGTCAGTTTTTTGTGAAACTTGCACAGTATGTTTATCTCATCAATACTTTCAACCCTATTGATTTTGAGAAAAATCCAACAAACGGTATGGGAAAAGTAGCCATTTCCAGTTGAAAATTTCTAATTCTTTTTTATGCGATAAAGTCTGCATTTGTGGTCAGTTTTTTGTGAAACTTGCACAGTATGTTTATCTCATCAATACTTTCAACCCTATTGATTTTGAGAAAAATCCAACAAACGGTATGGGAAAAGTAGCCATTTCCAGTTGAAAATTTCTAATTCTTTTTTATGCGATAAAGTCTGCATTTGTGGTCAGTTTTTTGTGAAACTTGCACAGTATGTTTATCTCATCAATAGCTTCAACCCTATTGATTTTGAAAAAAATCCAACAAACAGTATGGGAAAAGTAGCCCTTTCAAGATGAAAATTTCTAATTCATGTTTACACAATAAAGTTGGTCTTTCTTGTCAGACTTTCATGAAAATCACACAGTTTTTTTTTTTTTTTTTTTTAATCTTATCAGTAGCTTCAACCCAATTTATTTTGAGAAAATCCAACCAACAGTATGGGAAAAGTAGCCATTTCAAGTTGAAAATTTCAAATTCTTGTTTACGGGATAAAATGTGCATTTGTCATTAGATTTTTGTGAAACTTGCACGTTTTGTTTATCTCGCCAAAAGCTTCAACAGTATCTATTTTGAAATAAATCCAACAAACAGTATGGGAAAAGTAGCCATTTCAAGTTAAAAATTACCAATTCCTGTTTATGCATTATTGTGCATTTCTTGTTTATTTCTTGTGTACGTGATAAAGTCTGCATTTGTTATCAGATTTTTGTGAAACTTACAGAGTTTGTTTATTTTATCAATAGCTTCAACTCTATCGATTTTGAAAAAAATCTGACAATCAGTATGGGAAAAGAAGCCATTTCAAGTTGAAAATTTTAATTTCTTATTTAATCTGTTGAAGTTAGCATTTCTGGTTTTAATCATTGTATCTTTTTTTCTTTTTGCATCATGAATTCATAGTGTATGCTAGAATAAAAGCAAAATCTCTGCCAGTAGAGCGATATCAGGCCCTTCAGGGCCTTCTAGTTTACCATTGTTGGAGTTATTGTCTTTAGTAGTTTGATAGATTTGACTTTTTCCGGAGCATAACTTCCAAAGTGTAAAGCTATTGGCTTCGAACTTCATACGCAGATATATAGATCACAATGAAAACAAGTGCTGTAGACAAGATCTATTACTCTTTTTTCATCAGTTTTGGAGTTATAACCCTTTGTTATTTTTTACAGATAGAAAGCCTTACTTCATAAATACATGTGTATTACATATTGACCTAAAACTTCATGTGCAGATAGATTACACAAAGGACCAGTGCAGTGCAGGCAGTACGACAACTGTCAAGTAGGTTGATTATGCAACTCCACAGCTATATCCGGTTTTTATCCATCCAAGATTGCCAAATTTTCACATTTTTTCTATCTACGTAATTGAATTTTTTATATAGAAATATCAGCCAGCATCATGACATTATGTTAATTTTAGGCCAATAAAACTTATTGCATACATACTTTGCATATGCTCGGTTTTCTTCAGAGTGACAATGATGTAGGCCAAAGTCACGAGGATAACTGTTACCATGATTCCAATAATAAACGAAGCTCCCACATTCAATGGCCTGCAAAAATAAAAGGACAAGAAATATAAGTACTAAAGGGCAGAGAAACAATCTGTTCTTGTGAAACTGAGAAAAAGAAGTATTGATGGCAGTTATTCATGTACAAACATTCAAAAACATAAAATACTCGGTGACAAAAATACGATGCCTACTTTTATCGAGATCTTTCAGTTTTTAGCTCACCTTAGCTCAAAGTATAGATTGAAACAGCTCATAACTCGAGGAAACTGTACCGTGATGGTTATACATACATGTTATAAGTACAAAACACGAGACGCCGTCGGCCACCTTTTTCATTTGTTCTAGCCATTTACAAAATTTGAAAAAAAAGACATAGGATCTAGTAAAACTTTCATTATACTTCACCAGTAATTTTGTTTACTATCAATCATCTGACCTCAGGTCTATGAAGGGGATACGTTTATATCGTTACCATTAAAAGACATAGAGATCATGTATTTCAATCAAGTGTTACGGGAGACCACTCCTTCCTGCATGGCATATACTCCCGATTTAAATACAATACCTGGCTACTGCGTCAGGGAGATATCTCTTTGGCTCAGTGGTTAGGGTATTGGCTTTGCGTCCGGGAGTTCGGAGTTCGAATCCCGCTCCGATCCTTATTTCTGCCATGCATTTATTCATTTGTTTCTTTGTTACGGACCTCGTTCGTAAGATGGGGGCTCGTCCGGGATAAGCCATTGAGCCATTAATCCCATTTGTTGTCCAAAATCGGACTTCCTGCCTAATAAGGCTTTGAGTCATCAATAAATGATGACTTTAAGAGGGGGTGTGTTACGGGAGACCACTCCTTCCTGCATGGCATATACTCCCGATTTAAATACAATACCTGGCTACTGCGTCAGGGAGATATCTCTTTGGCTCAGTGGTTAGGGTATTGGCTTTGCGTCCGGGAGTTCGGAGTTCGAATCCCGCTCCGATCCTTATTTCTGCCATGCATTTATTCATTTGTTTCTTTGTTACGGACCTCGTTCGTAAGACAAGGGATAGGGAGTTGGGCATTATCACCAGTGTGTGTGTGTGTGTGTGGGGGGGGTGTGTGTGGGGGGGGGGGAATTTTACCGGTTTTACAAAGCGTAAATTTATATAGCAGTAGTCGCTATGTTAACACGTAATATTCTTACTGATGATTCTTTGTATTGCGGTTACTATCAGGCCGTTGGTGTTTAGTTGAATTTCTGCATGAAGAGTAACAGATCAGTTGATATCGCCCTGACTATACATCAGCGTACTGTTTTACGATGGCATTTGCTTTGTTGCTGTTTCGAATGCGTTAACGCA
This sequence comes from Tridacna crocea, assembly GCA_943736015.1. Lineage (NCBI taxonomy): Eukaryota > Metazoa > Mollusca > Bivalvia > Cardiida > Cardiidae > Tridacna > Tridacna crocea. The sequence continues at coordinate 31,962,189 of OX031073.1, forward strand.
TGCGTTAAAAACCAGGTGTGCGTTCTTCAAATAGATTTATTCTGTTTAGATCACTGGGTAGAAAATATGCAACGTTTTTTTTTTTTTGTAAGCGACCGACTTGTCTTGTTCCATAAGGCTTCTTATTTTATTATCTTTCAATAAAACTAACCTTTGATAATCTCAAACAAAACGAAGTCAATTAATAGATTTAGTCCGTCGATTTCGAAAATCTTTCACTCCTCTTAACTCTTTACCACACGACATAATTTTAGACTGGTACAAATTGAATGCATTTGTAAACGACAAAATAAAGGTGACTGAAAAATTTGAATTTGTTCTGGGAAGGGTAGAAAACACTGTGGGAGAAGGAGAAAATGCTGGTTACCAACATTTTCTCATTTTCCTACAGTGTTTTCAAAACTTTTTTCTCAGGGGCGTCAAAAGTAGGTATTGTGTGGTAATGGGTTAAACCGCGCGCATGTTTTTCTTTGTTGTTATAATGTTTATGTTTACTATGTTTTTAATGTTTATTATTATGTTTATTTTTCTTTCGATCGAATGAGCATTTTTTGGGGGGAGGGGGGATCACAAACCCATGCGTTTAACTTAGGTAGCTTTGAACTGTAATTTAAGGATGTCATACTTTTGTCTGGTAAATAATAATTAATATGGAGCCGCCATTTGAAGTGAAACATGGAATAAACCTGCCTGTTTCCTTTTTGGTGCCTAAACATTTTTAAGTCGGAACTGCATTTTCAATGGCCAAGAAAGTGTCATTAGCTTATTACTAGTGCAACTGCGGCGCACGCCTTGCTTAAAGTAAAAAAAATTGTCAAAGCTAGAATTGTTCGATCGACCCATTTCAAGACTTCTTTCACCATAAAAAGAGAGGGACTAAGCTCACTTTGGGGTATTAGCGACCCATTCATGTTCTGCTCGTAGATTTCTTGATCAAATTAGTGTCCCCAAATGTTCTCAAATAAATCTTGATTTTCACAGGTTTTTTGTATCCATGCTTTTTTCCAGACCTGAAGATTTTTTTTCCCCAGTGCGTTATGCTAATTCTGTGTCTAATTGATTTTCCCCCCCCCCCCCCCCACCTGCATTAAATGCACATCCCCGGCTTCAAAAACTGTACAGGAGCCAGGCTGTGTAAAAAGGGGGCTTAACTCATTACCACACAATCCCTATTTTTTACGACCCTGAGAAGAAAAAGGCTTTAAAAAAAAAAGAATTGTGGGAAAAGGAGAAATTGCTGGTAACCAGCATTTTCTCCTTTTCCCACAATATTATCTACCCTTCACAAAACAAATTTCAAATTTTCAGTCACTTTTATTTTATCGTCTGCAAATGCTTTCGGACAAGCGTAAAATATTGTCGTTTGGTAATGAGTTAATACATATGCACAAGTATCGACCTATGTCAACCAAGGCACTTCGCGCACTCCGACCTGGGCAGAAACCTTTTGTTATTGGTGAATTCTCTGCGTGTCCAAGGACCGCTTATCTACCAGATTTAATCGATCGTTAAACTTAATGGATTTTATAGCGAATCATGTGATATAAAGGATATTTGTTTTTTTCGGTGAAAGATCGAAATATATTTCATCGAGTGGACACCATCGGTAATATTTTCGCGAGTGGCGTAGCCACGAGTGAAATTATTACCGATGGTGTTCACGAGATGAAATAAATTTCGATCTTTCATCGAAAAAAAAACAAATATTCTATTTTATGCTTTTAACCCTTTCTGGGAGGAGCTTTATCAAAATTTAGTAGTTCTTTTCCCTTATTCTCCGTGGCGCACCCCTTCCGCATAGCAACGTTACGTCAAGCGCGAGAAATGTAAGGTATATGACGTCATATTTCCCATCTGGTTGTTAGTCACGCGCAACTTACTTAGGCAACAAGAACGTGTAAATCGGTATTTTCACTGGTGGTACCAGTCTAAGATCGAAAAATATTTTCACTGCTATTTCTCGATATCCTACCGGAAAGCATGGAATAAGAGTTGTTATTATTTACAACAGAGATTCATTAAGCCCCTTTTTGCCAGAGCGTGGCTCCTACATACCAGGTGTAAAGATCAATTAACTAATTATTACGTTTTTTTCGTCTTTTTGTCTCAGTGGAATTCCTGAGAGATTTTTAGGTGATTAAAATTCCTTGATAATTCAAATAATTACCTGGATCTCCTAGAATTAAGTTAATGTTCAACATGACAAACTTACACCACATAGAATTACAGTGTTATCTTTTTGCAGGTTTTACTATGTAGATCAAGATCAGTTTGTACAAAAATGTAAGAAATAATCTCTGGATTACCTTTCTTCCATAATTGTTAACCCTTATACTGCTACATAACAAAAACGAAACTCTCGATTCGACAGTAAAATACCATATGGAGTGCAACACGCGAAAAGGTGCATTCGGACATTTGCGTAAAGTGTCGTCCCGGATTAGCCTGCGCAGTCCGCGCAGGCTAATCCGAGACGGCACTTTACGACTACATTAGATTTTGTGCTACAGTAGTCTTGCGTAAAACAGAAAATCACACAAAATTGGAAAATGTCGTTTCGGATTAGCCTCTGCGGACTGCGCAGGCGGATCCGAGACGACACTTTACGCAAATGTCCGAATGACCCTTTTCGCGTGTTGCACTCCATATATAACCTTCAAATGTACGTTTTAGAGAATAACATCCCCCTCTAATCTCGGACAGTGCAGATCCAAGATCAGACTGCACGTTCTGTGCAGTCTGATCTTGATCTACGCTGCCCGCAAAAGTTCAGAGAGTCAAGCTTAGAAGCCTAAAGGTTAAGAAAAGACCAGACTTTGGTTATATTTTTAATCAACGAGCTCCCCGTTTTCTCAACATTGTCGTGATGGCTTTTGGAAACATCTTGGGAAGAGCCGAAAACGGTGGTACCAGTCATTTTCAACTGTTTCCACATGCTGTGTTCTTTCCACAGTTGAATGCGCTGGCTCCTTTATTTTGACCTTCTTCTTGTAATTAATTTAATCGAATTGAAGAGACGGTAATTTGAGTTTGGTTTAAAACGTGTACATGTTTACTTGGTGATCCAGAGCTAGCCCAATTGCTCGAACATTTAGGACACTAATAAACAATCATTGGGACCTTTACTCACACTTTAACAAACCAAGACCCCGTGTGGTTTAATCGGGGGTATAAGAATAAACCACTGCAGTCCCGCGATCGTCACATCTGCCATTTCATCTGGCGGAACAAAAGTGACAGCATGCATGTCGTAAAAGGCGACAAAAGGGGCATCATTTTGTGTTTCATCCATTCCTCATTTATCATGTTTGTCTTATGTTGTTGCACATGTATATTATTTTCACCTTGCATTATTGTTTACTAAGTTAGTGCGCCCAATATGACCTAAGTTGTCGACGGGCCATAAAAACTATTCATTCATTCATTCATTAACAAACCAAATTGACAAGGGATAGTCCTTTTCCTACAATATTTGGTAATTTAACCCTTTACCCCATAAGGCATTTCTATGGTATCTCTAATTGACTCTAAATACAATACAATATTTTATTGAAGTATTTAGGCCACTGGCCCATATACCATATCATATCATATAAATTATTTACAGAGTGACGTTAGATATATGTAATAAATTTACAATCAAAGTTAAAGTTAACAGTTATGTAAAGATTTAGTTATCTGAAAATTAGAGGTCATATGTTGAATTGTAAAAACTTTTGAAAACATTTGTTGGAAGGCCTTGTCTCATCTATAGATTATTACATTAACTTGGACAATTACTATAAAATAATATTAATTCCAAATTTCACGTTCATGTGGTTTAAGCTTTTGAAAACATTGTGCAAGATAATAATTGTTTATACATTTAACCAAGACATTTACTAAATATAATATCAATGCAACATTTTAATCTTTTGAAAACATTGTGCCAACACTTAATATTCATTCAAAAGACTATAAAGACGCTACTTAAAAACAGTCGTATATTCTAAATAACAGCAAGGATGAAGCTGTTTTCATATGTGTATATGAAACCTTTTGATAGCATAGAAAACATTGTTGCAAAAGGTGAAATTGCTCGTGAGAGCAATTTCACCTTTTGCCACAATGTTTTCCAGAATGTTTCTATAGAGTAAAGGGTTAATATGTCAAAGCGCTACCCAATTTACCCGAAATGTCTGCAGGAGCGTTATTCAACCTTTTTCTAAGATTACTGGGATTAACTTATTATCTCTAAATACTTGGCTGATTAAAAATTCAATTCTTAATAGAATGGAAAAAAATGATGAGGAAAAAGAAGCAATCTCTGTCGAGCTAATTACAATTTATTTATTCATTTATTATTATTAGTACTAGTAGTAGTAGTGATTTTCTACATATCCAGCCATGTACCAACACATAGTCTAATTTTTCTTTACTTTTTTTTTTTCCTGTACCTCTTTCGCTTTATGGTTATTTTTTACTTAACCCATTACCGCACAATCCCGACTTAAAACGACCCAAACAAAAGAAGCCTCTTGAAAACATTGCGGGAAAAGGAGAAAATGCTGGTACCCAGCATTTTCTCCTTTTCCCACAAAATTTTCTACCCTTCCAAAATCAAATTTCAATTTTTGATTCACATTTATTTTGTCGTCTGCAAATGCTCTCAATTTGGACTAGTCCAAAAGTTTGTCGTTTGGTAAAGAGTTAAAAGACTTTGTTTATGTTTAAATTCTGCCTCTACACGGCGGGGAATCACGTGACACAACAACAACAACAATGACCGACATTTGAAAAATTCCCCGACTTCAGGTAAGAAAATCTTCAATAATTCCGTTAATACATGACCGATTGGAATTTGGTTTGAAGCAGAGAAGGCGGAAGGACTCCAGGGATTTGCTTGATGTGTTAGATTTTTTTAAACAACACCGGATAATAAAGTTATTGACAAGCAAACAAATGTTTTACCCTGGATAATTTGTTTGCTCGTCAATAACTTTTTTATCAGTTGTTGTTTAAAAAATCTTACACAACAAGCAAATCTCTGGAGTCCTTCCGCCTTTTCTGCTTCAAACTAAATTCCAATCGGTCACGTATTAACGGAATTATTGAAGATTTTCTTATCTGAAGTCGGTGAATTTCTTCAAATGTCGGTCATTGTTGTTGTTGTTGTGTCACGTGATTCCCCGCCGTACTCAAAGACGAGTGCCGTCTTTCGAGCAAAATTTATTCTATCATCTACAGATACTTTGAACTGAAACAAATGAACATATTGTAAAGAAATAAAAGGGCACAGATATGGTGTGCAACGCGCGATAAGAGGCATTCGCACAATTGCTTAAAGTGTCGGCTCAGATCAGCCTGTGTAGTCCACGCAAGCCGATCCGAGAGGACACTCTCCGATCGTGTGTGATTTCTGTTTCACAAAGTCTAATGTAGGACAAAATCTAATGTATTCGTAAAGTGCTATATCGGATTTCCTGCAAAGACATCATTTTATATTAAAGCCGCAGTAAAGCCAAAGTAAAGGTATTTTTTACTGTTTATAACTCGAAAAAATAACGGATTAACCATCACAACACACATATAAGATCTCAGAAAACCTGCACAAGTCAATTACTGCGTTGCTTGCCATGCTATACGCGTTCGGAAATGCATGGAGAAGCCCGTCGATTTAAGGGACGCCATTGATCGAGATAACCGCCGTTATCGTTTGTGTATATTCGAACTAGGTCTTCGAGAACGTCACGTGATAACACTGCATCTCATTAGTGCTATGACAGAGACATGACTATTGTTTACAATTCCAACATTATGTCATCAGAGAGTAAGGTGGCTTATTCTTAATCAATTTTCTTTTTTAGATGTAGTAAACTCTTTCTGTATTGATGATAAATGAATAAGCGATGATCAGCTTAGGTCATTGTTTCTGTTTACGATGATGGTAAACGATCACATGGTGTTTACGTCACTACACGTCACTGCGCAGATTTACGGCTCAAAGACGGCTAATCGTGGAGGATCATTGATGTAAAAAACATAATGCGGCATGGTAGGATCTGTTTTAGTTTCAAAATTCTTTTTACTGCTAATAACTGGAACTTTTGCGAACTGAAGCTTTAAATTATCGTGTAAGTCGTAATAATGGCCATATTTTTACATGGTGAAAATGAAATTTACCTTTTTTTTTAAATAAGATGGTTGTTTACTTCAGTTGGACGCTACTGAGACTGTAATGTAACCATACCTTTAGCTAGAATATCCGGTTAATTTATTTAGAGCATGAGCGGTGAAATCCACTGCGCATCCCCATCTTTTATGAGAGGGTGGGGATTGTTTTCCCGGATTGCACTCTTCGAGAAACCATATCGATGGTAATTTAGAATATTTTTGTCTCAATTAAAGGAATTTTATTGCTTTTAAATCCACATTTTATGAGGCGAAATTTCAGTACGGTATGCTATGTATTCAGAGATCCAAATAAGAGGGACTGATGGTATTCAAAATCCATTATTTCTCTTTAAAACCCATTGTTGTGAGTACTCATTAGAATCGTCTCGATGAGACGATTCTAATGAGTACCCACAACAATGGGTTTAGTGTAGAATAATAAACATTTTCAGTCTTAAAATCAAAATCACCCCCCTCTATCTGAAGCTCTGTGTATTCCTGCTTGAAGGTCGAAACTATTCAAAAAGGAAAGCTGAAGCTGAAGGAAAACACTGAATTGGCAGTTTCAAGACTGTTCTTGTCGGGAAAATGAATCGGACCAAATGTCGTTCAGTTCGCATTCAACATAATATTGCACTTTAGTCATACGCATTTCGAACACTGGGGTATTTTTAGCACACTAGGGTTGACTTCGATTAACTCTTGTAAGTTATTTCAGAAATGTAATGTTGCTCATTAATTTCTATGAGGAACCCAGGTCAGCAATGCTTGAAGACTGAAGCATATAAAATTACAGACTGTTGACCGAATACAGCACCATTTTCTTATCTCACTTGAATGCTAGACAATTAAATTCGTAATGGCTGTATAACATTGAAAACAAGGGCAGTTATGTGATAAATAATCTTTCTCTCGTTGTTTATCGTTCAGTAAACTACAGCACTGAGTAATGAAACGCAATAAATAATCCAATAGGGTGATAGACCGAGTGCTTTATTCATAGCGCCTCATAACTCACAACGTGATTTATTAAAGAAATATTTTTTAAAAGTTATTTCGATCATAGTTTATCGTTCTACTAACCACAGCTAGATCTATGAGTTATGACTTATGAGGTACAATAAATAATCCACAAGGGCGATAGCCCGAGTGGTGAAATCATTGCCCCTCATAAATCAAAGCGTCGTTTATTGAACGATAAACCACGATTGAAAGAAGATTATTTCGATTCTAACATGACCAACCCTTAAAAACGGAAAACAAGTATAGACCTACTTGAATAAAAACGCAGATGCAGATTATATTTTATTGAATAACTTACTTAAGGTAGATCTAAGACCTGTGTAATGGAAAACAGTTATTTCCACTAAAATATCATACTGCAAAATTAGCTATAATTAAAAATGACTATTATTGAACTTCTTCCACCTTTTCATTTTTAACATTTTTTCCTTCTTTGAATTATCATTTATAAATCTAAAACCACAATATTCTCAATTCAAAAAGAGATAATAATTACCTCCCTTTTCAGAAAACAAAGAAAAGTATCAAAAAATAACTTCAAGAATTTCTAATCCGTTAGAAATGTGCAAAAATATTGTTTCTGCATAAATCCTTATTTATCAACAAATTAGAATTTTTGCCCCATGATCACCGGAAGTGCATTACACAGGTCTTACCTTAAGTTATGCAGAATGACGTCACTCTTTGACATAGAATGACGTAGATTTCACCATGCTTTCGTTGCACTGTGTTTATTAGTTAAACGCTAAGATGTCAAAATTAAGGGATTTCAAGAGCCAGAGGGAGGGAGCGTAGCGACCAACTGTAGCTGTTTAATTCGTTGATTTTGAGCTTCCTAGCGTTTTTAAAATGACTTAGCCTTTTTCCGCCAACATTACACCATTGCTAAAATAATGTGCCATACATGAAGTCAACTATTCACCAAGAAAGCCCTTTAGTAATATTAATATGGAGTTGGCTGATTTCATTGACAAAGGAAACGTGCATCATCGCTAAGAATGGCGTAATTCCAATATGAATTTTCACGCAACTATCACGTCATCTTTAAAAAAAACTTTCATTATCAGCACATTGTCCAGTAGATCTACACATTTGACTATTGCCAGTGTCAAATTGGCAGAATTTAAGATTTCGACAGTCTTTTTTACCAAGATTTTGAGGAACTAACGACTACTCAACTTACGGAAATCTTTACTGATTTACTACAGCATTAAATTTTCTTTTATTGTCAACATATCGTCGATTTACTCCTAAAACCTTTTTACTACAGCTTGTTTCAAGCTGCAGGTGCTATGTTTTAGGGGAAAAACGACCAGATAGATAGCTGCAGCTGCTATGTTTAAGAGGAAAACCGACTAGATAGATTGATCTGCTTTTATTGCACAACTTGTATCCGTGCTTTACCATTTTCCTTCTGTATACAGAGTTATTAACAGCGTTAGTACGAGTACTTGGCATGTGCTTATTTAAGTAACTGTTGAATATCAATGAAGGGATAAGGTTTAAATGTCGTGCAGTCTGATCTTTGATCTACACTGTCCGTAAACGAGGTATTATTCCCCAAAACATACCTGTGAAATACTTGAGTTTTTACGATCGCATTGAAAAGTTCGTTTTAGTTATTTAGCAGGATAAAGTTTAAGCTGATAGGAAAAAAAGAACACACGTTGCTATTTCAAAGATATATTTGTGGAGAAAATATCTCGGAGTCGGACGGTGTGGATCCAAGATCAGACTAAACGTTATCTGCAGTCTTATCATGATCTTTATTGGCTGCAAAAAGATTCTTGAGTCGTGCTTTGCAGTCTTTGGGTTAAGATGTAAAAGTTTATAATTCGCTTGAAAAAAGTCACCGTATCAACCAGTGTAGACTCTAGATCAGACGACAGGTTCTATGCAATCTGATCTAATCCGTAGTGTATGCAAAAGCTCAGTTATAACTAGAAGAAAATATTTGTGAAATATGAAGGTTAAGATTAGGCGCACAGCACTTGCGAAGCGTCAGCTTAAGTTGATCTCTTCCCGAGCTCAAAATATTTACATGTGAAAGTGCAAGATCAGGGTCTGTATTCACCAACCATTTTTAAGACTAATCGTGGTCTTATTCTTCGAAAAATGTCAATGTGAAAGTATCAGAACTTCTGATTGGCTAAACCAAATGGTTTAGCCAATCAGAAGTCCTGATACTTTCACAGTCAGGAAATCTTAAAGAATAAGACAAAGAACGTTCTTAAGAATGGTTTGTAAATACAGACCAAGGCTGTATGTAACATGTATTTGGTTTAGAATTGTCAGTTGCACAATTATCCTACGGATTAAGGACTCTCGATATAAAAGTATAAAAGAAGCTCTGAAAATAAAGTGATGATGCAGACTGTTTTTTTTAGAATGCAGAGGTCAGTTCATACTGTTTTTTTCTTTTTGTATTAAGCTCGAAAATAAAGAAAAAGTGAAAAAAAAACCCGCTAACTTTTATTCCTGTAGGATTTCATTCCTGTACAAAAAAATATGTGCAACGCTCCAGAAGTAATTAGGACAGGTTTTTTTTTTTAAAACGAACATTTTTGCTGAATTTAGGGAGTTACCGCTTTCGGCACACTCTCTTGCACTACGGATCATTCCCATTCACCTCTGTAGTTGGCTCAGAAAGTAGTGCGTCATCAAGTGATATTTTCGTCATATGCCCAAAACTTAAAATGGCGACACAAACACTTAGATCCATCGGTGTGTCGAAATTTTATCATCATTCATGGCCGCAGCCATTTTTTGTTTTTACGATTGGCGTAAGATTCTGATCAGTAAAGAAACTTGAAAAAAAAAAAGTTCCATCGTATACAGGTAAATTCATCAGTTTGAATGCACCTATAATGTACCCAGAATCATATTTCCCTTGTCTACTATAGCATGTTACACATGAAGCAGTTAAACATTAAAAAAAAAAAACATGTTAATTGTATTCCTCGGTTTGACAAGATTTGACAACTCTGCTAGGAGATTGCTTTCGGCAGTGTTACGTCAAGCGTTTGTGCCACAAGTATCGGGGTCAAATTTTACGAGAGCGTTTGGGAACGTTGTAAATCCGAATTTAGATAAGGAAGTAGCAGGCATCCGCAAGTAAAATATCAATGTTGGTTGCCACTGGGTAAACACGGTATCAATGCCAAATGGTAATAATCGTTTTCAAATGTGTATATTACGGATAACATAATATATATTATGTAAAATAGAAACTTGCGGCTTCTCAGCGTTTTTAGTTTGCATCTATAAATTAATCAATAGTATTTTTAGGTCAGTCTAACAAAAAGTTTTATATCTATGTCATGCTCTATGCAAGGGGGGGGGGGGGAAGATTCTGATCAGTAAAGAAGCTCGAAAAAAAAAGTTCCATAGTATACAGCATCCTCGGATACCCCGGGGTCTCCCTATTTGCTACGCTACATCGACCCCTGGGACAATTGACTAATAAAACTTTGAATCAGCCGCGGAAAATCGATACGAAACGTCATAGCGTACAGTCCACTCGCCCATCACAAAATGATGATGGAACCAATGAAAAGCCAGCATTCGGCCAGCGGTAAAGCGAGGGAAATTCAATTAATTGTCCCAGGGGTCGATGTAGCGTAGCAAATAGGGAGACCCCGGGTTATCCGAGGATGAGTATACAGGTAAATTCATCAGTTTGAATGCACCTATAATGTATCCAGAATCATATTTCCTTTGTCTACTTTATAATGTTACACATAAAATAGTTAAACAGTAACAACATATTTTCCTCGGTTTGACAAGATTCTTGTCATTTAGCCTATTGCAGAGAGTAACGAACGACAACTCTGATCGGAGACTGAACAATCGCCTTATTTTTACATGGTAAAAATGAAATTTCCTTATATTCCATAGGCAGGTTATTTATTCATTTGGACACTACTGTGATTAAAGGTGGGTACTTAGAATTTTCACATCACACCTAATTTAAAAATATAAGTATCACTGAAATTTATATTAAAAAACAATACAATTCATCAATAATTAAGAATCATAACATTTCAAAAAAAAAATTTTTTTTGCGGTATTCTCTTAAAAGGCTACGTAGGAAGGTTAAGTGAGTAGCACGTGACTAATGACTCTTAAATTCAATAACATAACAAACATGTAATTATTTTCCAAATGTCTAGAACTATGAACGCTACGTTTGGAGCTTCGACCATATATTTCCGGTATGTAAATGAGCGAGTAGCTGATGTAAAATTAGACGGTGTTTCCCTTCAGTGTCGACCTGGGCTGTAGTAAATCTCTAATTTCTCTTGCTGTCGGATAGTTTTCGACTACTGGGGTTTTATGAATGAAAATTATAAGGCTTTGGGAGTATAAGGATAATTTTTTTGTAAAAGTTTCTGAAGGGCCACCTTTAAGATACACAAACAACATTTGAAACAAATTACTTAATGCGTTTCATTGTTTTGACAAAAATTTAAACGTCTCCGTGGAACCCTTATCAAAACTAGGAAATTTTAGACTCTTTGATACAGGAAGCATTTGCAAGCAAGTTATAAAGTTTTATTTAACCCTTAACCCTTTCCCAAACGGCAAATTTTGGACTGGACCAAATTCAAAGCATTTTGCAGATGACGAATTAACAGTTGCTAAAAAGATGATTTTTCTATATGATAGGATAGAAAACATTGTTGGAAAAGGAGAAAATACTGGTTACCAGCATTTTCTCCTGTTCCCACAATGTTTTCAAAAGGCTTGTATTCCTGACCCGTAAAAACCAAGGATTGTTTGGGAAAAGGGTTAAAGTGCTGAAATAAAGCAAGAGACATTTTTAAATAGGAGAAAAAAAAAAACAGCTGAAATATTGCTGTACCAAAAAAAATTTTTTTTGGCAAGAATTGTAATAAGATAGTGGTCAGTGTAGATCTAAGATCATACTGCATGTTCTGTGCAGTCTGATCTTGATCTACACTGTCCACAAAAACAAGATGAGTCGGTTCCAGCACTTTAACGGTTAAATGATTTGTCTTGTTTTAGAAAAGGTAGAGGAAATTGTGGAAATAGAAGAAAATGCTGGCCACCTTTTTTTCTACTTTTAACCCTTATCCTGCCGTTCGCGACCATGCATGACTTTTTCGGAAAGTGTACAGCAAGATCAGCCTGCACATGCGAGCAATCTGATCTTGTTCTACACTCTTCGCTGCTTAATCTGTAGTATGGGTCATATGAGCCCAGCCCAATGACCGTCCATTTAGAAAAAATATGTTTGTGTCATCCTCGACAATTTTTTATTAAGCAGGAAAAGGGTTAATCACGAGATAATCAGAAAATGGGCGTTTCAAACCCTTAACGACTTGTACTTACACGTCCCAGAATTTACAGCAGTACTCCGCATTTTTCACGCCACAGCAATAGGTATGTGAATCAGGATATATGGGTAGAGGGCACGTAAATATTCCTAGGTATGTTCCGTTTGCATCGGCTTCGTAATTTCTGCATACAGAAATATCTGTAATATAAGATATATATGGACACTAAATAAAAGTTCTGCTATGGCACCAAATGACCACTGGTTGCAAGAAATGCTTGTAAGAAACCTACAACAAAAGTTATATCGTCAATTTACTTCCAAAACCTCGTAAACACAAGCTTTAGTTACGGAGTTTTGGAAGTAAACCGACGAAATAAGAATACTATTTCAACGGCAAAATGTTTGTACTTTTTTTGGAAACGGGGGAAGGGGGGGGGGGCTAAAGCTATTTTTAACATCAATTTACCAACATGGCGACGGGCGGTGCTTAATCCATGTCTTTCAGGAATTCCTTTTTAATCGGTCGTTAGACCGATTAGAGACGGCGTTTTCCACAATCCAAACTGACCCAAAAACCGAAAAGGCAGTTTACAGGAATGGATACAAACTATACTATAAAACTTGTATAAAGACTGTTAGATAAGCTACTATTCAGGGAACATCAGATTTACTTTTTTTTTTGTTTTCTTTGAATGGCGAGTATGGCATATTATTATCAATGCGTACAATAATGAATTATGACACTCGTCTTCTAAATACCAGCACGTTATTGCATAGATTCTAGATACTGGTCAACAAATTGAAAATTTCCGACGTAAAGGGAAGAAATAGTAACGTGATATATTTAGGTGGAGGTTTCTGGCGAAATAGAAGTCACATGATACACGTGAGAACTGAGTGGAGAACGAATCAAATTCTTCTGTGTGTATCACGTGAATGATTACCGACGCTTTGAAGTCCACTACAGTCGTCATTTTGAAGAAGGTTGCAGGCAGAGAGAGAGAGAGAGAGAGAGAGAGAGAGAGAGAGAGAGAGAGAGAGAGAGAAAGATAAAGTCTAAATAAGAAGCAACAACAACTGAAATTTAAGTGTTCATGTAAACAACCAACCAACCAATAATCATTCAGTGACGACCGATTACAGTGCTTACAGCACTTTGATTTCTATTCTTCTCGAACTTCCTGTTGCAATACCAGTTATTATTTCATGCCTGTCCGGTAGCATATCGAGAAATAGCAGTGAAAATATTTTTTGATCTTACACTGGTACAACCAGTGAAAATACCGATTTTCACGTTCTTGTTGCCTAGATAAGTTGCGCGTGCCTAACAACCAGATGGAAAATATGACGTCATATACCTTACATTTCTCGCGCTTGACGTAATATTGCAATTCGTTGCTATGCGGGAGAGGTACGCCACGGGGAATAACGGAAAAGAACTGTATTGGATGTTGATAAAGCTCCCAGAAAGGGTTAAAAGCATGAAATAAATAGAATATTTGTTTTTTTAGGTGAAAGATCGAAATTTATTTCATCTCGTGAACACCATCGGTAATAATTTCACGAGTGGCTGCCCCACTCGTGAAAATATTACCGATTGTGTCCACTCGATGAAATAAATTTCGATCTTTCACCGAAAAAGTCAAATATCCTCTATGAAATCGACGAAATAATTTTCAACTGCAAGCAAGGACTAAATCCTATCAGTACGACTGTAACAAGGTCTTGGACAGAATTTGCTGGACATAGGCATCGAGTCTTTAATATTAAGTTCTACATGTTAAAATTATGCCTTGGATTTGCGTATTTCGACGGTAAGGTATTTTCGGGGTACGAAACAGCAATCTAATTACTTGCGGCCGTCTTCAAAATTTGAAACTCATCTTTTCAGCATTTAAAATGTTTAAAAGACAATTCGTGACTCAGAAACCGATGCAGCACAAAGCATTCTTGCTAAATTGAATCTGTATCCCAATTATTGCACGTTTTGAAGAAACCAGGCTGCACTGAAGCTGATAACACGTGCTTCTTAATCTATATCTTCGTAGATTTCAGAATTCTCAGAATGAAATAAATGTCAGATCACCAATTATGTGGTATTTTACGTTTCTACTGCTATTTTCTTGTTTGTTTGTTTTTTCGAAATCAGCAACTCGGAATTTATTCGAGGCTTACCCCCTATAGTATAACGAAAACTAATTGTACACTCGTTTTCGCTTAGTCTTGAACAAAGAGGGACCGATTCTCAGCCATAAATACATTATTTATTATATGGTCAAGTGGGAGGAGACTTGGAAATTTGTTAACGGCTGTGGTGAATCATGTCGCCCCGAGCTTTCGGCTCGGGGCGACATGATTCACCACAGCCCTGAACAAGTTTCCGAGTCCACCGCCACCTGACCGTACAATGAATTTATTATACTGCAAAGTTTTACCATTTATTATACTGCAAAGTTTTACCATTTAAACTTTTTTTTAATCGAATTTTACCTGTTTTTGGATTAAAAATATTGAGTACGCTGACGCAGTAGAATTTCCCTTCTAGGTGCCCCAATTCAATGAAAACTGACGTCACTCGGAACAGACGTCACTGAGATCTTAATAATAATTATGTTCTAAATCATGCAGCTTGGCCCATAATCTTGGTGTAAATCTTGATCAACGCCGCCATTTTGGATGTTACATTGATAATGTAGTAATATACACGTGGTTTCCGAAAGGGAAACTCCTTTTACGTCGGTTTTGCCAGTGTACATGATATATATATTTGGGGCAAATTATCCAATAAAATCACGAGATATTTCTTTGCACTATAATATAGACTCCTTTATTTTGAATGAACAGTCTTTTCATGAAGGGTATTTTTTTCTCAAACATTCCTGAGAATGAGGTTATGTTTCCCAAACTTGAATGGATTTTCAGAAGAAGTGTGTGCTTTAGTACTTTTAAAAAGAAAAGAGTATCTGTATTCCTGAGTGGCCGAAACACAAATATAGATAGGTTACGCTCACAATAGTATCCATCTGAAAATATAATTGAAATGCTTTCAGAATGGGGTAAGCATCATAACCGAAAGTTCCACAAAAACCTGGGTCACACAAAACAACCATCTATCTTACAGAATTACATAATAATAGTTAAGCAAATATACAACTATAAATAGTAACAAGATGGCCGTCAATTATCTCATCTTTATTTTTCCCCAAGCAGTCCGTTTAACTTATATTTAAAATCATGTTTTAACAAAACACAAGCAGACACAGCCTTACTTTATTTGATGAAATCAAAATATTAAGACATAATTTCGATGTTAAGTAGACGGGTTTCTCAAGATGTCAAAAAAAGTGAAATGTGGTACCCGTTGGATTCCTTTACTTAAATAGCAGTCGCTAACGGCGTGGTCTAGGGTAAAATAATGTAAACGACAAGATAGGCGCTGACTAAACCCGGTAAAGCCATGAAAATGGGTAGTTCTTGTTGTCAAGACTCGTAGAACGGACAACGAACTGCTCTTTGTCATACGACTAAATTGAAAACATTTTCAGACAACAAATGGTATATGGTCGAAACGATGGATATAAAATACATAGTTAGGAAAAAAGGGATGTGTAATGCAGAGAAATGAACCCATAACAAAAATGACCCATGGATCATTTCACTACCTAAAGGAATGACCCGGGTCATAAGTCTACGTAGAGAAATGACCCCAGAGGGTTATTTCTCTACGTAGAATAATGACCCGAGTCATTCCTCTACGTAATGAAATAACCCATGGGTCATTTCTCTACGTAGTGAAATGACCCATGGATCATTTTTTTTTTTTGGGGGGGGGGTCATTTCTCTGCATTACACCGGCATTTTTCTCCCTTTTCCTCACAATGTTTTAATAGATTCCTTCTTCAGGAACTGTAAAACAAGGAATTGTTAGACCATACTTACAGTCCGACGGCGTGTTTTTATAGACGACAAATTCCTGGGTTTGGAACCAGTCAAACATTTTAAAGTAATAGTCCTTATATTTGTTCTTCTTTGTAGAATAAACCCGGGAATATCTGGCATAGCCGATACCACCGCTGTAGGAAAAGTATCTGTCGAAACGAAATAAATGCACAAAAATATCATGTAATAAAGAGTCTTTAGCGTACCATAATATTTGTATGAATGAGACAGAAATTACAGACAAGAGAGAGAGAGACACACACACACACAAACACTCACATACGTACATACAGACAAATGAGAGAAAGAGACGAAAGGGTAAATTTTTGATTGGCTCTTTCTCTGCCGATGTCGTCTGGGACAGCTTTTTGAGATGGCATACCAACATCTGGGTCCGTATTCACCAACCATTCTTCGGAAATATTCTTAGTCTTTTTCTCCAAGGTTTTCTAAATATGTAAGTTATACTACTACTGATTGGCTAAACCGAATGGTGTAGCCAATCAGAAGTTGTGTTACTTACAAATGTAGAAAATCCTGGAGTATAAGACAAAGAACGTTCGTAAGAATGGTTGGTGAATACGAGTCCAGACTGCACAAAAAGTGCTGTCTGATCTTGGATATATACCGACCGCTACCTTGTGTTTAGCTAAAACTTTCTTTAGCTTCATTGAATATCTACTGTAAGATCTCCGAAATGAGTCAAAGCTTCGAAAGAATTTTGGTACGCGTATATACGTAAGACTAAAATCGAAGGGAGATAATGCAGTTAAGCCTTGAATTTTTTAGACCTAATTTGTTACTATTCTTATTGAATCATATAAATTTCTTTTCGCATTTTACGTCCGTATGACAGGAGCTATACATTTCACTTAGTTTCTTCTTTTCAGAATTGTATATAGTGTATTTATAAGCTCGTGAATCATGAACCTGAAAATGATTCATAGCCTTGTAACGTTTTCTGTATTAAAAATGAAAACATAAAAACAATTATATAGCATCATATTGGTACTGGAATACCGTTGCGCAATTCTACTGTAGATCTGGTAAATTTGATAAAGATCAAACGCAAAGTGAAAACTTCGAAATACAAGACATTTTCTTTATAAAAAAAGAAAATGATTATCTTAAATCAAATTTGTGTGTGTGTTTTATCACATATATATTTTCAAATCCGAGATCAGCACTAGAAATAAATATTTCAACTTAAAACTGTATTTAACGGTAGCCCTTCAGATTTTGGGACTAAAATTTTAAAAAAATACAAACGCAAAGAAAAAACCATCCTTATACTCCCAAGCCTTTTTACTTTTCATTTATATATCCCCAGTAGTCGAAAACCATCAGACAACAAACGAAATTAGAGATTTTCTATGGCCCAGGTCGACACCGACGGAGAGCACGGTCTATTTTTACATGAACAACTTGCTCATTTACATATCGGAAAAACACAGACAAAGCTTCAAACAAAGCGTCCGAAGCAAACATTATGGAAAAAAATTACATGTTTGTTAGGTTATGGAATTTAAGCGTCATTAGTCACGTGCCAGTCACTTGAAATTCCCTCAATGCTTTTTTTAAAATTCTGGCAGGAAAATTTAAAAAAAAAATACCTTAAGAAGCTACGTAGCCTTTCAAGGGAACACCATCATTTTTTTGTAATTCTATGATTTTAAATTATTGATAATTTGTATTATTTTTTTTCATATAAATTCCAATGATAGATATATTTTTCAAATTGGTGAGATGTGAAAAATCTAAATACCCACCTTTAAGAAATAATCTTCTTTATATCGTAGTTTATCGTTCATTCTAACATGACACGTAAAATCGGCTCTATAAACACAGTGCAACGAAAGCGTGACAAAATCTACGTTATTCTATGAGTGACGTCATTCTGTATAAAGTAGGTAGGTAGATTATTCCTTGGAATATAATCTGCATCTGCGTTTTCACTTTAAGTATGAACTTGTTTTCTTTTAATAAAGAGTTGGTCATGTTGCTATCGCCCTCGTGGATTATTTAATGTGCCTCATAACTCACAACTGTGATTTATTGAACGATAAACCACGATAGAAAGAAGATTATTTCATTATTAAATCACGGTTGTGAGTTATGAGGCACATTAAATTATTCACGAGGGCGCGAGCCCGAGTGGTTTATTCCTTGCGCATCATAACTCAAAACGTGGTTTATAGAACGAAAGACCACAACAGAACGAAGATTAATTCGCTTTTAACATTACCAACTCTGAATGAAAGGAAAACAAATTCATACCTAAAGTAAAAACGCAGATGCACAGAATATTCTACTGAATAACTTACTAATACAGAAATACGTCACTCTTTATAGAATGGCGTAGATTACACTGTGTTTATAGAGCCGAATTCACGTGTCAGTCAAAATTACATTTGTACCTGTGAAGAATAAATGATAACCACCGATTCAACAACTGAAGGAAAACAGAAGAATGATAGCTTACTTTGTGCTGTGATAACTTCCATATCTCTTTGCTCTGTAGTTAAATGAAGTCATGGAATTGCCAGAGTTCGAACCTGAAGACCGACCCAGTGAGGTACCTGCAATATATAGAGGATAATCAACTGGTTGTTTTTGATATGAAAAATATCTCACGAGGATGCGTTGTTAGGCGTTGAAAAAACGAGTGCGCAGCACGAGTTTTTTTAACGCCTTACGACGCGTCCGAGTGAGATATTTTTCATATCAAAAACAACCAGTTGATTATTCTATTTATTATATACCTTATTAACATAATTATTTGTAATTTTACATTTGAAAGTCGAAAAAAATGTAGTCGACAAAAAAAAGTAGTACCCAAATTACGTCAGGAAGTGAAAGTGAAAGTTGATAACGTCACTAGTGATGATATCAAAATTTATTACATTGGGAAATTCCAGGATTTCACTGCTAGGTATATAATAAACAAACTTTATGTTGATCATGATTCAGACGGGCGGACAGATGGACATATGGTCGAATTATAGTCTAATTTTTCATGAACTGAATTGAATCGGTTGGAACGATTCTGTATACATTTTGCCAGAAATCATGTTTAGCATTCACCAACCGTTCTTATAAACGTCCTTTATCTTATTCTGCAGAATTCCCTATATCTTAAAGTAACACAACTTTTGATTGGCTAAACCAAATGGTTTAGCCAATCAGAAATTGTGTTATTTTCAAACCTTGAAAATCATGGAGAATTATACTAAGAATATTCTCAAGAATGTGTGATGAATACAGGCCACGATGCTAGATAAAAGAAGGTGGATGCAATTGAATAAAAACGCAAGAAATTTAACATAATCGACCGTGATCTACTGAAAATTGAAATACGTGTAACTGAATGGATCTACAAGAACTTTGTTGTGATGGAATTTCATATCATGAAGAAGACAGAAATTGCATAATCATTTTTCTTAACTGTTTAACCCTTTCCCAAACAAGCCCTGGTTTTTTACGTGTCTGGAATAGAAGCCTTTTGAAAACGTTGTAGGAAAAGGAGAAAATGCTGGTAACCAGCATTTTCTCCTTTTCCCGCAATGTTTACTACTCTATCATAGACCGAAATTATCTTTTCAGCAAGAGTTGAATTGTCGTCTGCAAATGCTTTCAATTTAGTCTAATCCAAAAGTTTGTCGTTTAGGAAAGGGTTAAGGTGATTAAAACATTATTGATTGCTAAATTTAATTTCTTGAATACATGCTCCTATTTGGTTCAAGGGAAATGGCATCACACAAACTACAAAGATCTGTGGACAAGGCAGATCCAGAATCTACTCAGACCAGGCTGGAATTCAAGGTTCGAGATATTCATAGATACTAAATCTGAACTACGACATGATAATCATGAAATTCTTACCTGTTAAAAGCTGGACTAGAAGAACATCACATAAAATGTTATGTAATGATAATTGTCTCATTTTTCTATGATTGTTTTCTTTGAGCAGTCCTGAGGTCAAAGAAAATGCGCAAAAGGCATGGAAAAGTCGATATGTTATGAAATAACTAAGTATTTATCCTCGTTTTTTTCGGCCTTTCTTTTCCCCTTTTCACTTTTTTGATCTCTCTTTTTTATGTCAAAGATTATTTCAACAACTAGAAAAAGCAGCAATACACAGATTTGTGAATAAATACAAAAAATCATCAATGGATAAATTAATGCATTAAAAGATAAAGAAAGTACTAAAAGTATTTTAATGAACTTCAATGCAAGGTATTTTTCACAACTTAACTCCAAAATAATGCTATGATAATGCCTATCAATATCATAATTCAAAACTCTTTACAAGTCTGTGTTAGCTTTCGTAGTTCCTGTAATAAACCACAACAGATATTTATGAAATCAATTAAAATCTGTTAAATAAGTAAGACACTGTACATTATCCTGTACTAATCCTGAATATGCCTTATTTATCTATATTCTAAGTCCGATTATGCAAATCTGTGACACTTCATTATGTATTAGCCGGTCTCTGGCACAAGGGGGAGTTATGCACCCGCTTTATTTCATGGTTTCCGATAGGATATCGAGAAATAGCAGTGAAAATATTTTTCGATCTTACACTGGTACCACCGGTGAAAATACCGATCTTCACATTCTTGTTGCCGAGGTAAATTCCGCGAGCCTCACGACCAGATGGGAAATATGACGTCATATACCTTACATTTCTCGCGCTTGATGCAATATTGTAATGCGTTGCTATGCGGGAGGGGTGCGCCGGGGGGAATAACTGAAAAAATAAACTACTGGATTTTGATAAAGCTCCTCCTAGAAAGAGTTAAAAGCATGAAAAAAATAGAATATTTGTTTTTTTTCGGTGAAAGATCGAAATTTATTTCATCTCGTGAACACCATCGGTAATATTTTCACTCGATGAAATAAATTTCGATCTTTCACCGAAAAAAAAACCAAATATCCTCAATATATTGCATCACGTCATCACGTGGTTATGGATCCTTATGGACTCTTTACCAAACGACTAATTCTAGAGTTGTCCAAATTGAAAGCATTTGCAGACGACAAAATAAATGAGACTTAAAAAACAAAATAAACGAGACTTAAAAATTGAAACTTTACTTTAGAAGAATAGAAAACACTGTGAAAAAAAAATGAAGAAAATGCTTTTCCCACAATGTTTTCAGAAGGCCTCTTCCTCCGGGTCGTAAAAAAAAGAGGGATTGTTTGGTAAAATGGTTATAATGCCAACTTGTCCGATAACAAGCTAGAGTGGTTCTTTGACATGTAGATAAAAAGGACAGCCAAAAGTTTTCAGATCGTGTCAGGCTGACATATATGCATTAAACCCCCTTTTCGCAGAGTACGGCTCATATATTTCAATAAAACTTCAACTTTATATGCTTTTGATTTAGCACCATAACGAGACGTAAAACGCTTTAGATTCGTCCAATTTGCAGTGATTTGCTTTGAAATCAAGATCACACTGCAAGTTCTGTGTAATCTAATCTTGATCTACGCTCACCCCTAAAGTCGAAGTCAAAAAGAAAAGGGTGAAAGGTCTGGACACTTTTTATCCGCTTTTTCTATTCGTTGAAGCTCTTTTGTCCCTAAAAATAACCCATTTTTGTTAACAAAGATTATCTAAGATTCAAAAACTTTGTCATAAGCTTACGTGTCATTTACCCTTTATCACACGATCCCTAGTTTTCTCGACCCTGAGAACGATATCTTTTGAAAATATTGTGTGAAAAGGAGAAAATATTGTTAACTTTTCTCACATTTTTTTCAATTCCTCTCCATTCCCCCCCCCTTTCCCCATCGTGCTTTAACCCATTATCTATCTATCTATCTAACTATCAAAACTCAATTTTTATCCTTAACCAGCCAAACAAATTGCATCGAAACTTTTAACCCATTACCACACAATCCCTACTTTTGACGCCCCTGAGAAAGAAGCCTTTAGAAAACATTGTGGGAAAAGGAGAAAATGCTGGTAACCAGCATTTTCTCCTTTTCCCACAATGTTTTCTTCCTTTTACAAAACAAATTTTAAATTTTCAGTCACTTTTATTTTGACGTCTGCAAATGCTTTCAATTTGGACCAGTCTAAAATATTGTCGTGTGGTAAAGGGTTAGATACAGGAGTGTGATTGGTTTTAACCCTTAACCTGCCAAAGATGTCAGGGATACAAAACTTTGAAACCGTCATTAAAAAAAAACACACACACACACAGATTTTGCTGTTTCAAATGGACTCTTTTGTGGAAAAATATCTCCATTTTTCATGTTTTAAACTCTTATCTAACTAAATAACTAAAAAAAAAAAAAAATTCGATGGTTAAAAGCCAAATATTTCAATTTCGAAGTTATGTTTCGAGGTATATATCCTTCTCAGACACTGTCGAGATCCAAGATCAGACTGCACGTTCTATGCAGCCTGATCCTAATCTAGACTGTCTGTAAAAGGTCTTTGAGTCTCCCTTAGAAACCTAAGGGTTAACTCTTTACCACACAATCACGACTTTTAACGACCGTGAGAAAGAAGCCTAGTAATCAGCATTTTCTCCTTTTCCCACAATGTTTTCTATCCTTCCAAAAACAAATTTCAATTCTTTAGGCACATTCATTTTGTCGTCTGCAAATGCTTTCAATTTGGACCAGTCTAAAATTTTGTTGTTTGGTAAAGAGTTAAATGTTATATGAAAAGGTTGGATTTATTACGGATAGGTGAAAGAGATAAAATGAAAGACAGATTTCTGGGTTATGTAAGAGATTATTTTGTTTCGAGACCAGAGAGTATTAAGGCACCGTCAGGTCAAATATTTCATGCCGTTCAATTTTATAATGAATTGTGCTTTAGGTCGCTTTAAAAATAAATCCTCACAGCTAGAGGAAAAAAAAAAGAATCTTGAAAGTATGTAAAATGGCTTTGCTGTGTAAACACGAATAAATTACCAATATGTATGGTGTGAGGGATATTCCGGATAGTAAAAATCAAGGGGTTTGTCTCCAATTAACCCTTTGGCTGCTAAGCGCGACTTACTGACCTTTAACGGACAGTGTAGATCAAGACCAGACTGCACGGAATGTGCAGTCTGATCTTGAATCTACACTGTCCGAGACGGCGATATCATACCCCAAAAATAATTTTTGAAATGGTACGATTTCATTTTAAAAGCAGTATGATACCTGCTTTGATACCTTGGACTTTACTGGGTTCTTTATCTATTACATCATTTTTGACAGAGTTACGTCCGAATATATAGAGGATATTTGTTTTTTTCGGTGAAAGATCGAAATTTATTTCATCGAGTGGACACCATCACTCGAGGCGCAATCTTTCACCGAAAAAAACAAATATTCTATTTATTTCATGCTTTTTACCCTTTCTTGGAGGAGCTTTATCAAAATGCAGTACAGTTCTTTTCCCTCATTCCCCGTGGCGTACCCCTCCCGCATAGCAACGTTACGTCAAGCGCGAGAAATGTAAGGTATATGACGTCATATTTCCCAACTGGTTGTCAGGCATGCGCAATTTACCTAGGCAACAAGAACGTGAAAATCGGTATTTTCACTGGTGGTACCAGTGTAAGATCAAAAAATATTTTCACTGCTATTTCTCGATATCCTACCGGAAAGCATGAAATAAAAATAGGAAAATACATTATCAAAGAGCGCCCAGACTGGGCTAAAGGTATCAGTGTACAGTAAGGCGTGGAATATTCGAAGTGGCCATGGGTCAAATTTGTAAATAAAGAAAATGCAAGATTTGACTGCAGATTTGAAAGTAAGGATTGATACTGGTGCCCTGAATGGGTTCATAATCTGAAATAAAGCCCATTTGCAAATTCGAAACAAAAAGATCAACAGTTCAACCCTTCAACAGTTTACCGGTACCCTGTGCTTCTAGGAATCCAAAGTGGTAGGTTTGCGGACTTTTTCTGTTTTTTCGGGCTGATTTTGAAAGGAAGTAATACGCCATAAAATTGTGGAAAAAGTAGCTGGAATCATGGAATTTTTTGGCATCTCCACAGACTTTGAATTGATTTCACTGTACAGAAAGCATGCCAGTTAGAGGCCATCAATGCAAATCTGCTGTCTGCTGCACTTTGAGTTTATCGTAAAATCGCTCGATTTCGAGCAGTTTCCGCAAACGTGCCAAATAGCTATGAGTGATAGGTTTTGTGCTTTTCTTACAGTATTCATATGATTTGTTGTGATTAATTAGCAATTGTATATTGCATTTAGACTAAGAACAGGTCTCTTTGTTTGCAGGTTGCTGTTTGAAGGAAATTTTCAAGTCGGTGTCGTAGTTGTTTGTCGACAACACAGGAACTGTGGTATTTACTGTAATCTGAGGCCAAATCTGAAGTAGCAGTATAACATGTTATAGTGTAACACAGAACTACTATTGTTTAGGGAAAGAACTCAAGAAACTCAGTCAACCTATAAAATGAGTTATTTCCCTTGTTATAAATGGACGTCAATCGTTTAGCTTCTGCGGAGTGGATGAAGAAAGGAATGCAAAAAACGTGCACTCTGATCTTAGATTCACATTTTCTTGACATTAAATTCTGACGAAAAGTATCCTAAGTTGCAGTAATACGATCTTTTGAGACCATGAAAGTCGATTCGGTTATTGAACAGTTTTCAATGTTCATTGCATGACTGCAAAAAGGGATAGAATTATGCGTATAAGCTTTGCGGTAAGTATAGATCAGGATGAGACTGCACAATGCAGGGTTGCAGGTGTAATGCAGAGAAATGACCCTCCCCTACAAAATGACCCATGGGTAATTTTTCTACGTAGAGAAATAACCCCAGAAGTCATTTCACTACGAAGAGGAATGACTCGAGTCACCATTCTACGTAGAGAAATGACCCTCTTTCCCTACGTAGAGGAATGACCCGGGTCATTATTCTACGTAGTGAAAACACGGTGAGGAAACTACATAGACGGAGCCATTGGCTCTGTTAAGGAAATCTTGTGTGGGTTTTTCCGGTCACGTGCGGCGCCGTCAATATCGGCTGTTTCGGTGGACACGAAAACGTAAGTGTCCCATTTATTGTCAAAATTTGATTTTATACTGAACACTAGCGAGAAAAGGGGAATTGTATGAGGGACCTATGACTTTCAACTTACTTCCTTGTCCGTTGCGAGTTCCAAGTCGGCGCGGTTTTGTCTGAAACACTTTTGCCGTGAGCCACGGCGAGGTAAACAAAGGTCATTTTCTATAATGACCACAGGCTTTCTATTGCTCTTTCTGCATAAATATTACTTATCTAAATGTTTACACCGTCCGAATGTATGAATTGATTATCTAATCCTTCCCCACTCACGAAAAACAAAATTTGAATCAAAATAAAAAAAATTGAGAAAAAATAAACAATGGCTCTGTCCATATCGGCCGGCTCTGTCTATATCGGCTGGCTCCGCTGTATGAGGGCGAGTTTTAGAAGCGATAGGTTTTTTTTGCTATTGGGTTTACCAGTCAAAAGTTAGATTTTTTGCAAGTTATTTTTGGAATGGTGATGCTTTTCTCGAACCATCTATCATTTCAAAAAGGGCGGTCACGTGGTTGAGTGGTTAAAGTGGTTGATCATTCGACCATATCACCCTGTGGGTACAGGGCACTCTCGGACAACGTGGACAAGCCAAGTTCTGCTTGCGGGTGTGTCGGGTGTTTTTCCCGGGATACTCCCGGGGTACTCCCGTTTCCTCCCACTTACCGATCCATTCGTCTCAATACCATTTAACAGCTTGGGGGACGCAAAACTGAATAAAACCAATATTTGAGAATAACCTTTATAAAAGTTTTGCAGGTATGTCTGAAGTTGACACTCCAGACTTGAGTACTTACTTTTAGCTTGACTGCACGAAGTGTGAAGAGCTATTGTACTCACCTCGGTCGTCCGCGTTCCCGTGCGCGTCCGCGCTCCCGTCACACTGATGTATAGTCCAGATCATGGCAACAACTTATCATAGAGGGTCCAAACTTGGACCATAGTTACTCAGTAGGGTTGGCTTTCATTCCATGACATGGGCCCCTGGGTCCTTGTCCGGGGGATGGGGCTAGGGGTTAAAATCTAGAACACCTTAGAAAATTGACTGTGGTATAGTTTTCTATAAGTCCAGATCTTGGCTACTACTTATCATAGATTCATTCCATGACATGGGCCCCTGCATCCTTGCCCTGGGGGTGGGGGTGGGGCTTAGGGCTAAAATCTAGAATCTAGAAATCTGTAAAGCCCCATAGTCTAAAAATAAAGAAAGAAAATAAAGCGAATTGTGTGTGTGGGTGTGGGTGCGGGTGTGTGTGTGTATGAGTTTTGTTTCAATTGCGCATATACGTCGCTTCTAAAACTCACCCTCATACAGCGGAGCCAGCCGATTATAGACAGAGCCGACCGATATGGACAGAGCCATTGTTTATTTTTTCTCAATTTTTTTTATTTTGATTCAAATTTTGTTTTTCGTGAGTGGGGAAGGATTAGATAATCACTTCATACATTCGGACGGTGTAAACATTTAGATAAGTAATATTTATGCAGAAAGAGCAATAGAAAGCCTGTGGTCATTATAGAAAATGACCTTTGTTTACCTCGCCGTGGCTCACGGCAAAAGTGTTTCAGACAAAACCGCGCCGACTTGGAACTCCCTACGGACAAGGAAGTAAGTTGAAAGTCATGGGCCCCTCATACAATTCCCCTTTTCTCGCTAGTGTTCAGTATAAAATCAAATTTTGACAATAAATGGAAAACTTACGTTTTCGTGTCCACCGAAACAGCCGATATTGACGGCGCCGCACGTGACCGGAAAAACCCACACAAGATTTCCTTAACAGAGCCAATGGCTCCGTCTATGTAGTTTCCTCACCGTGGAAAATGACTTCTGGAGTAATTCCTCTTCGTAGAATAATGACCCGGGTCATTTTGTAGGGGTGAGTCATTTCTCTGCATTACAAAGGTTCGATTCCTGGCACAGACAATTTCGTTCCGAGGATTAATGGCAGTCATTGTGACAGGATATAGAGGATATTTGTTTTTTTTTCGGTGAAAGATCGAAATTTATTTCATCAAGTGGACACCATCGGTAATATTTTCACGAGTGGCTGTGTCACTCGTGAAAATATTACCGATGGTGTTCACGAGATGAAATAAATTTCAATCTTTCACAGAAAAAAAAAATATTCTATTTATTTCATGCTTTTAACCCTTTCTGGGAGAGTTTTATCAAAATCCAGTACAGTTATTTTCCGTTATTCCCTGTGGCGTACCCCTCCCGCATAGCAACGCATTACACTATTACGTCATGTGCCAGAAATCTAAGGTAAATGACGTCATATTTCCGATCTGGTTGTCAGGCAAGCGCAATTTACCTAGGCGACAAGAACGTGAAAATTGGTATTTTCACTGGTGATACCAGTATGAGATCGAAAAATATTTTCACTGCTATTTCTCGATATCATACCGGGAAGCATGAAATAATAAATTCCTCTCTCACAGCTGATCGTTGTTTCGACGATAGTTATTTCTTAGGGAAAGCAGCCAATGGTTTGGAAAGAATAATTTAATAAGTACTGGAAAAACAAACTCCAGGAACGCATGTATAGATTCACCGGCCGCCGGAATGCAATTGATTATTGTTGAAAACAGCGTTAAACACCATAAAGTCAATAGACTGCACAAATCATGCAGTCTGGTCTGAATGCACCCGTCCATCTTTTAACCCTGTACCACATGACAAGATTTTATACTTTACCCAATTGGAAGCATTTGCTGATGACAATTTCAATGTGGCTCATATGAAATGATTGTTCTTTGAAAGGGAAGAAAACATTGTGGGAAAAGGAGAAAATGCTGGTTACCGGCATTTTCTCCTTTTCCCACAATGTTTTCAAAAGCCTTCTCTTTCAGGAGTGTTAAAAGTCGTCATTGCGTGGGAAAGGGTTAAGTCAAGTCTTTCGGGTAATAGCTTTCTGCTTTTCAGTCGATTTTATATTTCATACCTTCGAAATATATAAGGTTCACATAATTTCTACTTACAGACTCACCCTAACCCGGCTACATAAAAAAATAACACTTTCAGGCCAAAATTAAACACCAAAATTTTGCTATTTCTACGTATTTGGAATGAAATGATATCTCCTTATCGGACAGTGTAGATACAAGATCAGACTGCACAGAATATGCAGTCTGATCTTGATCCGCACTGTCCAAAAAAGTTTGTCGTGTCACGCTTACCAGCGAAAGGGTCAAACTTTCGAGAGATATAAAGCTTACATATTTTGAACGGAGTGACTTATTAGTCCTTGAGTGGTGATTCATCGTCCTTCTGTAACAGCTGGGTTTTCTCCCCTTGTACTTCGTCAGGAATTTAAGCCATCCATTTAGTGCTTGTGACTCAATCCAATTTTTTTGCTGACGGCAAAGATTAAGATCAGATTTCACATAACGCGATGTCTTATCCTACAATTAAGCTGTCTCTCTGTAGTGTTTTGATTTGCATCGACGGAAAGAACTTTGAGTGACGATAACTGGATTTTGGTTACTTGATTAAAATTTTCTATGCAGTTTGTTTGGCCGGTTATGGATAAAGATTCAGTCTTGATAGATAGATAGATAGATAGATAGATAGTAGGTAGAGAGAGAGAGAGAGAGAGAGAGAGAGTGAGATACAGACAGACAGACAAACAGACAGACCCACAGAGACAGACACACAGAGAGAGGCACAGAGACAGAAATACAAACAGGCGTGGCAGAGCTAACGTCGCAGTTCTTAAGTATTTATTTAATAGAGAAAGAATCTATCCGTAGGGAATGGGTGATGTTCCGTATCACAGACAGATAAAAGATATACATAAACAAAGAAAGAGAGACAGACAGACAGATAGACAGACAGAGATAGATAGATAGAGAGAGAGAGAGAGAGAGAGAGAGAGAGAGAGAGAGAGAGAGAGAGGGGGGAACAGACAGAAAGACAGACAGAAAGAGGAAATTCTTTATGACAGTATTTTTCCAACTTACTTCCAACAACTGGCAAATATTGTCTTACTATCTTCTTGTCATAACATTGACGAGTTGCGAGAAATAACAATAAACTCAAATAAATTCAGTGAGTTTTTATTATCGTATAAAATAATTAGACATCGAAATTGTTTTACATTTAGAGCACTGAAACTTTCAAATATTGTTTCAAGTTTGGAAAATATTGATAAAATGATGGAGATAGAAAATAAATTGCAGTAAATAGAAAAATATTAATGTAAACCCATTTTATTTTCTTTTCTCAGAATGGTTTCCATAGGATTCTATCCAAGTGTTGTGGCAGCACTGGGAAAGGAAACACTGAGGGAAAACGGAAAGCGAAAAAAAACCAAAACACCAGCATTTCGTCAATTAACTTGAAAAACCTGGAAACTACGGCTTGTAACAATCTGTAGTTACGAGGTTTTCGAGGTTTTCGAACTACACCAACGATGATCTCCTTATCCTATAAAGTTTTCTACCACAACAAGCAAATCGTCGATTTATTTCGAAAACGTCGTAACTACAGCTTGTTTCAAGCTGTAGTTACGAGGTTTTCGAAGTAAACCGACGAAATCTCATAATTCATAATTTGAGCCACTTTTATATTTTCTGCAAAAGTTTGGCGTCAGGTGAGGAGTTCAAATCATAAGTTAATACCAGTCTGTACATGTACCTCTCGCAGGAGACTTTCGACGTCTTGCATAATGAAAACATCGTGATAAAAGCAGTTTCTTCTTTCACTACAGTGTTTTTAAATGTTAATCTGAAAATAACCTAGTTCTTTATGATTCCTAAATTCAAAAGTCAAAGTTGTCGCGCATACTGCGTTGCTCAGCGGTGACGGTATCAAATTCTCAACCTGGGGACCGCAGGTTCGATCCTATCACGAAAAGGCCATACACATCAGAGCCCAAGGTCATTGTTCATAAAACCTATCTTTATGCTCAACTCAGCTGAGAACGTAATTTCAAAGTTGTATAAATCTAAGTTGATACACCTAATGGTGTAAGTTACAACGTTTAAATCTTTTCTCTGTTTCTGACTATTGAATCAAATTCTTCATATTAAATTCGGTCTCCCTAAACTGCGTCCGTCTACAAGCGTCCAAAAGCGTCTACAAGCGTCCTAAAGCGTGTATAAGCGTCCAAAAGTGTCTACAAGCGTCTACAAGCGTCAAAAAGCGTCTACAACAAAAATAATATTTTTTTAACTTCATTATCAATTTATTAAAGCCATTAAGTTATTTCATGATTAACTTGATGTCAGAAATACCAAAATACCTTATGTGAATGTAAATAGAAAGGTCACACCGTTTATTTTTAAGCATCATGTATAGCATGCGAGAGTCTTTTACAAATGGAACATATCTTAATTTGTCCACCTTAATCTATAGGTAAAATCTACACTCTGATAACATATTTGTGACTTATTTGTGGCAAATACACTCAAAATAAAGAAATTGCAGATCATTCAGAGCTCTAAATCCATTATTTCTCTTCCAAACCCTTTGTCGTGGGTACTCATTAGAATTGTCTCAATGAGACGATTCTAAAGAGTATCCATAACATAAGGTTTAGTGGAAAATTATTAATATTTTCAATTTTGAAAACAAATTCATCCGCTCTATCTAGATCTCTGTGATTATACAGTGAACGTTAGAAATCACACTAAGAGAGAAATGCACCCTCTCCTGTTTTAAGTAGCTCAAAACCCATGTTAAAAATTATTTTTATACAAAAATGCACAGCAATGACCATTTCTTAAACAATTTAAATTCATCTAACACACTTTAAATTTCTATCTTATCGAATTTCATGACAAAAACCGAAAATAGTTCTTCAGATGTAAAGTTCTTTTCCAACAGAGGAAATCGAATGCGCTCTGTGAATCTAATCTGGAAGTGTGAAGAACAAATGAAATATACATATTTATCACATAAAACCTCCTCCTGCAGAACATTAATCCCATGACTTATTTTTTAAAAAAACATTTTATAATTATCGTTTTTTGGGTCCCGGTTTTAATCAGTTTTCAGTCACAAGCGCCTGACGCTTGAGAACCCAACCACAGCTTAAGCGGGAATTTGTAATGTATCGAAGAAAAATGTCTTCACTTTTGCTAAGACGTATACGGTGGAAAATTCTATATTCATGTTAAAACTACGAAATGCAGTGAAGGTTTCTTGAAACCAATATCATTGGGCAAATAAGAGGACTTTATTCCTCTGTACACTATTTCACTTTTTTTTTACTTTTTTCGGCGTAAAAGTCAAAGAACTATCTACTTGTACACATTTGAAAGAATATAAAAACTGTAAACATGGACCCGTGAAAGGTATAAAGAGGCTAATTATGATGAAGTGGGATATATTTTTCTGTCTTTCATTTTATATGATAAATACAATCTCACATTCGTGTTTATGTATTTTCATTTTTATCGTACTCGTTGACCAAATTATATTTGACAGTCGCCAAGGTTGGCGTCATACATTTTTAGTCAACTCCTTTGATAAAATGATAATACATAAACACTCATATAAGATCTTCTATATAAATATCTAAATTTACTAAGTCGGGGACAAAATTCAAAATAAACCAATTTTAATTATATTTTATATACATATAGTTTATAAAATCCTTGTGAGACACCTGTAAACACTTCTAGAGATCTGTAGACGCTGTTTAGGGAGACCCGTTAAATTTACATGTTGTCTTAAGTATAAATGAGACTTAAAACTTTATAAGTGAGATCCAGGACACACTAAAGGTAAATATATGAGCTCTAGCTGTGATTTGACTGAAATCATGTTGAAAGAAAAGTAAAACATTCGATGAGTGATTTAAAATGTTTTTAGGAAAGAGTGGGTGTTAATGCATCCAGCTCGGATAGGCCCGAAACAATAATAAATGACTGAAGATCATGGTTACAAAGCACAAAAACTATCCGGTCACTTTTTCTCTGGAATAATGTCTAAAGAGATCACTTGCGGTAAATTTCGTAATGGCTTTCTGTCACAATGTTGTGAATTTGAAATCACATGTTGTTGCACATTTGAATTGCATTTAGCTTCAACTTTTTCTGTAATGGAAGGCAAGGAACAGGCTTGTCTTGTTCCCGAGAATTGGCTTCGGATATTATTGTTCTGTAAAGAAAGCATCGATAGGTGCGCTGGTGATGCAAAGTTTGTCGTTGAATTGAGAACAACTGAATGTGGAATAATATGGGTGGGGTATTGTATTATTTGACCGTTTCCGAGCACTGTTTGTGGGCAAATAATTTGTCCCTGGTGTATCAGAAGGCTTCCTTGTTCAGGTATTACAGTTACATAACTTGGACCAGTCTCTGGTGAGCCTTCTGAAGAGTCTCTACTCCTCTCTTCTTGATTTGCAATGAGTATTCGCGTCTCCTCCCGGTCCACTGGCTGCCGAACGCTCCTCAATCGACCACGCGATCTACTGTGTCGGTGTGACGTCACATTACCGTGACCGGACGGAATGGCACTGGGAAATCGGCACATGTTTTTCACTTTATCCGCGAAACAGCACACAAGAAATACGAGAACAAAGCATATAGAAAACGGAATTAATAAGGCAAAACTGAGAGATTCGATGTCCGCCATATTGAGCCTGTAATGACGTATGTAAACGGAATCACCCGGAAGCTCCTAATGTGCAAGCGCCAGTTGACATGGATTTCTTGATTGTGATCGCTGACCTGAAAATAAAGAACATACAAAGTTTATTATCTGCGTTCTCCAAACGTAACATTTCCTTATCGGAGCATTCTGATAAGTTCTTTACATTCACACGGAGCCTCATCCAAGACTAGAATAATACATTCAAGAATCTTGAAGAACAATATACTCTTTTTGAAGTCTGAATATATGTATCTATTACAATTGATTTGAAATGCTTAGTCGTGGCAAACCTTTAACTCTCCATTCTATATGGCTTGCAACACGCGAAAAGGGACATTCGGACATTTCCGTAAATCGTCGTCTCGGATCAGCCTATGCAGGCTAATCCGAGACGGCACTTTACAAGTACATTAAATCTTGTCCTTCAGCAGACTTGCGCAAAACAGAAAATTACCTAAAAACGGAAAGTGTCGTTTCGGATTAGCCTGCGCGGACTGCGCAGGCTGATCCGAGACGAGACTTTACGCAAATGTCCGAATACTCCTTTTCGCGTGTTGCAGGCCATATAGACGACAGCAGAAGCTTTGGTGAACGGTGTAGATCAAGATAAGACTGAACAGAACAAGCTGTTTGATCCCTGATCTGCACTGTCAACCGCTATATTCTAGACCGAACAGTTTCGTTTCTCGATCTCGCAGGGGGATGTATTTTCAGCCTATGAAAAAATTCAAATTATTCAGTATTGAAACAGTTAACGTATATTTCACTTTCTTCCACTTACAACAAAATTCTACTAGAACGAATTAGCAGGAGGCACATCAAATGTGGGTCAATTCTGTCATAGAATGGAAGAAAACAGTTGAATAAAGAGAAAAGGCTGGTTTGACTCTATCAAATGTGAATCAAAAATTGAAAATTGATTTGGAAAGGGAAGAAAACACTGTGGGAAAAGGAGGCTTTCTTTCTCATGGTCGTTAAAACTCGGGATTAAGTGGTAAAGAGCTAAAAGCATTCCTTTAACCAATTACCACACAATCCCCACTTTTGACACCCCTAAGAAAGAAGCCTTTAGAAAACATTGTGGGAAAAGGAGAAAATGCTGGTAACCAGCATTTTCTCCTTTTCCCACAATGTTTTCTACCCTTCACAAAACAAATTTCAAATTTTCAGTCCCTTTTACTTTGTCGTCTACAATTCCTTTCAATTTTGACAAACTTAAAATTGTGTCGTTTGGTAATGAATTAATTGGTCTGCAACAAGCGAAAAAGAACATTCGGACATTTGCATGAAGTGTCGTATCGGATTAGCCTTGAGCAGTGTGCACAGACTCGTCCCAGGCGGCACTTTTCGACTACATAATGTTTTAGATTAGCGCAAAATAGAAAAATAAAATACGTAAAATGGAAAGTTCCGTTTCGGATTTGTCTAAACGGATCGTACAAGCTGACCCGGACGACACTTTCCGCGAATGTCCGAGCGTCCTTTTTCTCGTGTTGCAGGATCAAACTTGGGACTGTGCAGAAAAGGTTTATTCTTTAGTTTACTGAACTAATTATAAAGGTACAACAAACCAACATTGACTTTAGAATTAAACAAAAATAACATTTAACATTCCAAGTGCACCAGAACTATACGCATTTTATATGATCAGACTGCAGGGATATGCTGTCACATCATGATCTGTTATATTCGAAGATGACGTAACAGATTACGATATTCAGACAAAGGAAGAATCCAAGTAGCAGACGACAATTAAAAAAAAAGAATTCATTCCGTTCGCTTCGTATTTTTCCAAACCTTGACGGCGTCAGACCAATATCAAATGAAATGCCATTAAAACCAGAAGTATATTGGATTTCGCATATGTTGGTAAATTTCCCAATATCTGTATATATCTGAGGGCTTTTCAAAAAGTACGCATAAGGAATACTCAGCAAAGCAAAGCTGCAGTACATTTTATCATAAAATAACTTTCAACATAGACTTACGACTTTCAATTCACTTGACCAATCAATGTCCAAGCTTTAGAGTCCCGTTTTGAAAAGTTATCATTGACATACTAAACCCTTGACCTTCTAAATAACTGAAATTAAACTTTTCAGCTCGATGATAAAGATCCCAAATACTGTTATTTCAAAGCTTTTTATTTAGAGGGAGATATCTCTATATAGGGCAGCGTAGATCAAAGATCAGACTGCACGTTCTGTGCAGTCTGATCTTTAATCTACACTGTCCGAGAAGGAGAGAGCATTCCTGAACAAACTTTGAACTGGCAATATTTGGGCTTTTACTTTCGAAATGAAAATTTCCTTCTAGCTACAAGTATTTAGCAGCTACAGTGTTAATGACGTACATGACAAATGTTCACGCGCATTCTACTGCGCATGTATTTTTGTCGTAGATATTGAATCATAAAGTGCACCTATGTATTTTTTTAACAAAATGGTAATACTATTGGTGCATTGAAGCAAGTAGCACTTTCTTCGGGTTGACTGTTGAGGAAGGAAAAATGATGTCTATTTGTATATTTTTCCTGTTATTTTCCTGTTTGACAATTAAAGAAAGACGCTTTAAATCCACTATAAGCTGAATTTTGGAACTGTATACTAGTATATCTTTTTGAAAAGCACATTTCTCAGAAACATGCAAGGTGACCCACATTTTTTTTCTACTGTAATCTTCTAGATACATGATGAGCTTTGTATGTGCAAAGTTTTTTTTTTTTTGTTCGTTAGAAGAATTTGCCATATACGTCGTTAAATGATATCAAGCAATATCGATTTTCTTTGTGGGACCGATTTTTTCTTTGAAGGCCCTCGTGGATTCTTTGATGTCTGCAGAGCATTAACCATGCACATTTTACAAGTAGGTAATAAAATGGGTTATAAGCTACCGTGCAAAAAGAGATCGAAATATTTCCACTTGTGAGCTTGAATATTGCACAAAAATTAATACTGCATGAAAATATACGAAGATTATTATCAGTAAAACTTATCTTTGACTCTTATCTAAACGGCAAAAACGCATGTTTTTAAAATTTGAAACAACAGAAAGTATTTGCAGGTAAAAAATTTGAACGAGGCTAAAGTGACTGGATCTGTTTTGGGAAGAATAAAAAGACATTTATGGAAAAAGAGAGAATGTTGGTTACCACCATTTTCTCCGTTTCCTTAACTCTTTACCATACAATCCCGACTTTTTACGACCCTGAGAAAGAAAGCATTTGAAAACATTGTGAGAAAAGGAGAAAATGCTGGTAACCAGCATTTTCTCCTTTTCCCATAATGTTTTCTACCCTTTCCAAATCAAATTTCATTTTGTGATCGACATTTATTTTGTTGTCTGCAACTCTTTTCAATTTGGACTGGTCCAAAATTTTGTCTCCGTTTCCTTAAATATTTTCAAAACCCTTCTTCTGCAGGATTTTTTCTCTCCTGTCCAAAAGTACTCTATTAAACATAAATTTTCATCATACTGTAAT
Organism: Tridacna crocea; assembly: GCA_943736015.1. Taxonomy (NCBI): domain Eukaryota; kingdom Metazoa; phylum Mollusca; class Bivalvia; order Cardiida; family Cardiidae; genus Tridacna; species Tridacna crocea. Next base: position 31,998,735 of record OX031073.1, read on the forward strand.
TGCTATTTTGTCCTAATCCCTTGAAAAATGCGAAATATTATATGAACTATGCTCTGGCTAAAAGGGGGCTTAACTCATTACCAAACGACAATATTTTAGACTGGTCCAAATTGAAAGCATTTGCAGACGACAAAATAAAAGTGACTGAAAATTTGAAATGTGTTCTGTGAAGGGTAGAAAACATTGTGGGAAAACGAGAAAATGCTGGTTACCAGCATTTTCTCCTTTTCCCACAATGTTTTCAGAAGGCTTCTTTCTCAGGGGCGTCAAAAGTAGGGATTGTGTGGTAATGGGTTAATACATCTCCGTGAAGCATTATACCAAGTACGACATCACGTGATTATTGATCCATCTAGTCTAATGACCGATTGAATCATGAGGTAGACTGGTCCTTGAACATTCAGAAAATGTACCAGCAGCAAAAAAATTTTGCGCGAACTGCGCAGGCTGACATGAGTCGATACACTAACGCAAATGGCCGAACGCCCGTTTTTTTTTGGCGTGTCGTAGGTAATATGTTATCAGTATGAACATCAACCATGTAACGTTTCATTCTAATAACTGATTTTGTTGTTTGTTGAACGTTTAACCCTTTCCCAAACAATCCCTGGTTTTTACGGGTCTGGAATAGCAGACTTTTGAAAACATTGTTGGAAAAGGAGAAAATGCTGGTAACCAGCATTTTCTCCTTTTCCCACAATGTTTTCTACCCTATCATGGACAGAAATAATCTTTTCAGCAAGACTTGAATTGTCGTCTGCAAATGCTTTCACTTTGGTCTAGTCCAAAAGTTTGTCGTTTGGGAAAGGGTTAATGTTTACATTCCTCAAACAAAATGTCAAGCTGGTAATTTTTCTCAGTAACTTTCTGTATGGGAATCTTGGACCCGACAGCATGAGTTATGTGGATGTCTGCCATATTGAAATGAAACACGTGACTGACAACGACGGATCAAAGTACAAGCGGTCTTGAGAATAATATTTTTCCCATGCAGCTAAAATCTAAAAGTCTCAGCTTAGCTTTGGTTCAAAATTCAAGTGGCCTCTGCAGTAGAAGCTTCAAGGAAACCATCTGTGAAAAGGAGGAGATATTGGTGACAATAGCGTTTTAAATCCTTTACACGCACACCTCTCGTCGTTTTAGCTGCTCCGTTCATTTCATTTAGTCGTTTTCTTTTTTTCTTCTCCAAGCACCCCTTCTCCTTTCTTCGCAACCCACCCCCAAAAACAAATACAAAAAAAAAAAGAAAAAAACAAAAAAAAAAAAAAAAAAAAAAAAAAGAGAAAATTGGTCAAAATCTTGTTTTAAAGATTTTTTCTAAAACACTGAATTGGTAATGCCAGACATATACAGCTCTAGGAACCGGTTGCTGATATTGAACTTAAAAAATAAAACGGCAAAAATTTAGGGTTGTCCAAATCGCAAGCATTTGCAGACGGACAACATACACATAACTCCAAAATAGAAATTTACTCTATGAGGGTAGAAAACATTTTCTTCTTTTCCCACAATGCTTTCTAAGGGCTTCTCTCTCAGGATCGTTAATACTCGGGATTGTGTGGTAAAGAGTTAACCGGAGTTTCAATATAAAGAGTTGTCAAACAGCATACAAATGCAAGAGTACAGATAACTGTCCCCAAAGGCGATGTTACTTTTCAACTGGTCGCCTCTGGTGAGGTGTTCAGTAAATGTCCAAATATGAAAAAGATCACCGGGGCGTCTCATTATTGAGACTAACAAATACAGCAATAAGACGGGAACCAGTGACATAAATTGGTTAAGTCAAGAAAACTATTTGGACGCTGTAAACAAGGTCAGGCGACCTTGACCATTACTGTAGACGGAACAATACATAATAGATCCCGGATAACCGCATACCATACCTTGCCTTTGTTTACTTTTTGTTCAGCAAGACGTGTTTACCCTTTATTATACAAGTAGACACGTCCATATTACAAGCATTTGTTGACGACAAGTTCAACATTGCTAAAATGCTCGGATTTATGTTGGGGGAAAATAGTAAAAAACATTGAGCACTGCAGAGTTAGAAAATGTTGGTTTTCTGAAACTTCTCCTTTCTTAGAGTCATTAAACTATTGGATAGTTTTGCAAAGGATCTAGCTATTCATTGTCGTTGGTTTATAATGGCCTACAACACGCGAAAAGGGACATTCGGACATTTGCGTAAAGTGTTGTCTAGAATTTAGCCTACGCAGCCCGCGCAAGATAATCCGAAACGACACTCCGTTTGCATGTAATTTTCTGTTTTACGCAAGTCTGCTGAAGCACAAAATCTCATGTAGTCGTAAAATGCCGTCTTGGATTAGCCTGAGCAGACTGCGCACGCTGATACGAGACGACACTTCGCGCAAATGTTCGAATGCCCCCTTTTCGCGTGATGCAAACCAGTTTTACAAGAATAGGGTACTTGTTAGCAAAGCGGATGAAAAAAAGACAGCGTAGTAATTTTCCATTCATGAATACAGTATGTAGTGTATGCTTTGAAAGAAAAACTAATTACCACAATTAGGGTTTGTTGATAGTTTTTTGCTATTTGTTTATTAGGTGTCTGTCGCCATTTTCAATATTATCTCAAATACATCTTGGCGGCAACTGCACCTATCCAGGGCCTGTATTCACCAACCATTCTAAAGAACATTCTTGGTCTCAGTCTCCAAAATTTTATAAATTTGAAAGTAACACAACTTTTGATTGGCTAAACCAAATGGTTTAGCCGATCAGAAGTTGTGTTACTTTCAAATTTGGAACTTCTTGGAGAATAAGACTAAGAATATCCTTGAGAATGGTTGGTGAACACGGGTCCAGGCTTTCTCGAAGTTTATTTTACCGATGCACAATAATCTAACAAAGTCACTGGCTGCTCTACAACATGACCATCGTCAAAACATTGGTCAGCAGGGGGTCAGGAGTGGCGGGAACCAAAATTTAAAGACATTCAGCAGAAAGCAATGTTTTACAAATCATTTGAAATACAATCAAATCTCAATTAAAGGCCCGGTAACGACAAAAATATCTAAGCATATCATCTAAAATTTTTTGAAAATTGTGGAGATGACTCTTGTTGTGTGGTCAGGGCATATCTTACTCACTGGCAAAAAAAAAAAGGATTTAAAAATGAGACAAAAAGTAAACAAAAGACATACCGGTAGCTACCTGACAGGTTTTAATTTATTTTTTAAATTAATTTCTCTGTCATCGACTAACACTTGAACTGAACGTACATTGACACACCGTCATCTACATAATGATTTCCATATTTTTAAATGATATGAGATAAATTCAAACGCATTTAATTCGTTTACATGTGGCCTTTATTGTTACTTCAAGAAAGCACCTAAGAATGAAAAAAAAAGCTTCCAGAAGTCAGATTTATTTAACCCTTAATCTGTTAAATAATTAAAAAAAAAAATGAGTCGATCGTAAAAAAAACCAAAAGTTTCTATTTCCAAGTTTTTTTTTAGATTTAATGTAATAATATCTTCTTATCGAACAGTATGAATATAAGATCAGACTGTACAGCCTGGTGTTGATCTTCCAGTCTTGCTTAGAAATCCCCAGGGTTAACAAAGCACTGGTATGCTCGAATGATACAAGTTGCTTGCCTACCAGAATTGGCTACTTACACAGGTTTTCATGCTATATATTAGTTCCCTTTTAATTTTCTGAGCTTGCACCAATCAATGCCAAAAAAATAGACCCTGCGGTCAGGGATTAAAGTTTTATTTATAGAAAAGACTTTGTTGTTTACATTTTGCAAATTAAATCCTAACGTCAATATGCACACTACCTTTACCTTAAGTATTGTCTTAATTATCATATGAAATACGTTATTTTTTCCCCAACGAAGAGAAGTCTTAAATAGACGACAAAGCCCTTGAATTTTTTAAGACACCTTCCATCGATTATTTTGTCTATGTTCACACAGCTTAATAGATTCTACACGATGTCAAGTTTTAACTGCGTCTGTTTACTTTTTGGCTGTATAGATCTATCTTTAAATGATAGAATCATAAATTGTAGAGAACAGCAAGGAAATGGGATAGAACGCTTGTTACTGGCTTTTCTTTTTTCACAATTTGTGTTCGAGGTCCTTCCTCTAAAAGTTTGTAAAACTGAATTGTTTGGTAAATGTGCATTCAACCAAAGAACGTACGTGGTCCCTTTACTAGTTAAAACATTTGCTTTCCTTCTTCATATTAATGAATTAGCCCATCAATGAATTTATATGTTCATGAATTGATTTAAGAAAAGAATTTGATTTCTTAATATATCAAATCACTATTCATTTATTTATTTATTCATTCATTCATTCATTCATTCATTCATTTATTTATCTATTAATTTATTTTTTTATTTATCCATTTGTTTATTTATCCATTTATTGATTTATTCAATACATTCATTTGTTTATACATTTAATCAATTAATAATCTGCTTGATTAATTCATAAATAAATTTATTCACCAATCAATTTATTAATTAATTCATTTATTCATCTTTACGTTTTATTTCTATATTTTTTACTTATTATTCATTTATTTATTGATTTCAATCAATTTCTTTATTCAATTGCAGTGTGGTTATTTCTTAAAAGCGCATGCTTTCTGTCATTTAATTTTCAAATTCATTTATTTGTCATTTAATTCTTTAAATAGATTTTCAGTTTACCATTAAACACTGCCTTTGTTAGGTTAAATCAATTCCTTTCATTAATCAGTAAATTTGTTCATTAATTCATTCGATTTATTAATCAACCTATTAACTAATTGGTTTGAATGAAAAAATATATCTATAAATCAATTTAATTTAATCATATAAGCTTTCTTGTTTTCAATGTAATACATCTTGATGAATTTCCCTTTCTTACGAACTTAAAGATGAGCATGATATTACGTCATAATTATATTCTGAGTAACGAGTCAAAGGGCACAAGTGCATATTCAGATATATAATTGGAGAGATATTGTCGCTTCATAACAAGAATCTGACATAATTTGGCTTTTAAGCTTTTAAATCTTATGAAACTAGTCAATACAATTGTTATTTAGTTCTCCAAAGACTTGCTTAATTAATAACTTTTTGATACCTTCACAAAAAAGGATAACATCTGAGGCAAGACATCAAAAGCCTCCCAAACTACAAAAGAAAGTCATTAAAATATCACGTAATTAGGTAACCGGAAGTATTTTTTACTGGAAAATTTCAAGTTTCGTAGAACCAGCAAATAAGTTCTCTAAACTATCTACCGCAAAATTTAAATGATTACTAGTTAAAAGCCATTTGTGTAGCCTGATATTTACCCACACCTTTCGAAAAAGACATCGATGGTCGCCATTAGCAGAAACATGTAAATTCGAATTGCATGTAATAGAGCGGCCGGCCGAGTTATCGAAAACTATTTGAAATATCAGTTCAATATAAAGAGCTCAAAAATAAAAGGGTATTCTAATTCCATTATTTCTCTTCGAAACCCTATGAAACCCATGTGGATATTCATTAGAATCGCGTTGTCTGCGCATGTCATATTCTTCGAAGATTCGACTGTCTTATATGACGCATCACTATTAGCCCCGAACGCGGGCTGACTGTAATATTACGCTCTATAAAGTAGCAATGCTTGAAAATAGTTTTTACGTATCAATACGTCTGAGGAGAATTGAGACTTGCTTTAGCAACAGATTTCTCTAAACTGGTGATCATAGTTGAGTGAATTGCACCAGATAGCGTTTTATTGTATAAACCTTTTCTTTTTTTTGTTTTAAATTCAAAGTAACGGTTGTCGCGTAGGAAAGTGGTTCGGTTCTGTACCCAGGATGCCCATATCAGATAGATGAGTATTTATAGAATGCCATCTAGCGGGAGATAATGTTAGAATCGTCTTGATGAAGTGTCCCTTTCGGGAGCCCCTTATACATGACTATGCTTTCAACACAACATGGAAAACGTAGGCGTCGATCAAGATTAACATCAATATCATGCACCAATCTGCACGTTTTAGCACGTATTACCACGGTTCCAGTGACGTCAGTTTCCAGTGACGTCAGTTTTCATTGAATTGGGACATTCAGAAGGGAAATTCTAGTTTGTAAGCGTATTCATTTTTTTTCAAAACTCCCATAACAGGTAAAGTTCGCTTAACTAACGGTTAAGGTGGCAGGGGACTCGGAAAATTGAAACCTCCACTTCGGCTCGGGACGACATGATTCACCACAGCCGTGGACAAGTTTCCAAGTCCCCTTTCACCTGATCGTACAACTAATAAAATATCTGTGCCATGCATTCTACCATGAAAGTTATGCCATCACAACAACCGACTGAATCAAATAGCAAAACGTTTCGATACGTTTCGTAGATGCATTCATGATTGAAGATTAGCTTTTACTCTATACAGTTATTAAAGAGTACTTCAGAGCTGCAGATAGAGAGAGTGATTTTGATTTCATCATTGAAAATATTGGTAATTCTCTACTAAACCCTATGTTATGGGTACTCATTAGAATCGTCTCGTCGAGACGATTCTAATGAGTACCCATAACATAGGGTTTGGAAGAGAAATAACGGATTTAGAATACCATCACCCCCTCTAATCTAGAGCTCTGGTACTTTGTTTTTTACACCTTTAGTTCGAATAACCTGCTAAATGTATTGAAGGGCACGTCCAAGCCGAGAGTACATGAACGAGTAGCCTATGTAGCCTCGTAAATATCCAAATCTTGTTAACATTGTTTATTCTAAATTATTTGGGCAAAATATTTGCTTATCGGACACTGCACATTCTGATCTTGTGAGTCTTGATCTACACCACCAGAAAAATTCGAATTAGTTTAATCGCCATTGTCACAGAGAGGCTTAACTCTTTACCAAACGACAAAATTTTAGACATGACCAAACTGAAAGCTTCTGCCGACGACAAATTGAATGTGACTTAAATGATGATTTTTTTTTGTGACAGGGTAGTAAATATTGTGGAAAAAGGAGAAAATGCTGGTTAGCAGCATTTTCTCCTTTTCCAACAATGTTTTCAAAAGCCCTCTACTACAGGGTCGTCAAACGTCGGGATGGTGTGGGACAGAGTAAGGGACAATTGCGCATCATGATACGTATGACCATGAGTCACCACGTAAATATGATTTAGTTGTTTTTGGAAAATGGTTCACAATCTGTTCAGTTTGTTCGTATAAATGTTCAGATGGGTCTAGGCTGGTGTCAGTCCGTTAAATAGAGCCTTTCCATTAAAGCAAATCATCAAGTAAAACTGCAAAACCAAAAACTCTGTGTTCTCAATGTTCTGAATGTCTGTATTTCAGATGAAGGGCAAGTAAAAACACATATTTCTGTGAATTTGCTGTAGTTGTGTACCTTGTTTATTAGAATGATTTAAATGCAGGGCCTGAGTGCCAGGCTAAGATGGGTCCTGCCTGGCTCTATACAGGATTCTACACAAACACACCAGGCTACGCCCATTACAGGTGAAACCATGACATTCATGCAAACGTGAGCTGTGGCCGTGACATGATCGAGATAATTATAGATCAAAGATCAGACTTCACATAACGTGCAGTCTGATTTTGTCCTTTACCTTCCGCAAAAGGTGAGTCGCGCTTAACAGCACAAGGGCATAATTTTATCAGGAATTCTACAAAGCAAGGAGAAATTACAGAATTACTTCGCTCTCCACCCCCACCCATAATTTTCTCACGTTTTTTTTTTCTTACATTCATAAACCTTCCTAGGGACACCAGGTAAACATTCAAATATAACCTTTGACATTTGATATCGATGGGTGGCGCAGTGTTTTGTTACCTCCTAAACAAAAAACTCCACTATTTATATAATCCTGGGAAAGAAAGCCTTATATTGTTGGAAAAAAGACAATACCAGCAAGTCCGCTGTAATGCGGCGAAATGGCCCTCCCCTACAAAATGACCCACTTGTTTAACCCTTTACCAAACAATCCCTGGTTTTTACGACCCTGAGATAGGAGCCTTTTGAAAACATTGTGGGGAAAGGAGAAAATGCTGGTAACCAGCATTTTCTCCTTTTCCAACAATGTTTTCTATCCTACTGGAAACAAATTGCAATTTTTGAGTTATGTTTATTTTGTAGTCTGCAGGTGCTTTCAATTTGGACCAGTCTAAAATTCCGTTGTTTGGTAAAGGGTTAACACTTCATATAAACTTTCAAACCACTAGACAGGTATCAGTCCGTTAAATAGAGCCTTTTCATTGAAGAAAATCAAGTAAAACTGCCAAACGAAAACTTTGTGTTCTCAATGTTCATAAAGTCTGATTTAACCCTTTCCCAAACGGCAAATTTTGGACCAGACCAAATTCAAAGCATTTTGCAGATGACAAATTAACAGTTTCTAAAAGGGTGATTTTTCTATATGATAGGTAAGAAAAAATTGTGGGAAAAGGAGAAAATGCTGGTTACCAGCATTTTCTTCTTTTCCCACAATGTTTTCAAAAGGCTTCTATTCAAGACCCGTAAAAACCAGGGATTGTTTAGGAAAGGGTTAACCTGTATTTCAGAAGAAGGGCAAATAACAACACATATTTCTGAGACTTTGCTGTATTTGTGTACCTTGTTTATTAGAATGACTTCAATGCAGGGCCTGAACGCCAGGCTATCAAACCACCTGTATAGTAAACCCAAATATTGCCAAAGTTCTTTCTTTTATTTTGGGAGGGGGAGGGGGTGGTTTAATAACCTTTTCGAGCAGCGCAAATTAAGATAAGAATGCACGTTCTGTGCAGTATGCACTTCATCTACATTTGCCACAAATGCGATTTGAGTTGCAGCTGAAGTCTAATTGAAAACAAAGATCTCAAAATGTAGGTTAAGTTTTATCTGTAACTCTGTGCGAAACGGGGCAAAGATACACTAAAATACTAACAAGAAACTAACGAGTAACTCAATCTCTCCAGTTCATTTTCTCACGCGGTGATTTCTTTGACATTCATAAAACTCTATCACAGAACACCAGCTGGGTTCGTATTCAACAACCGTTCTTGAGAGTATTCTTTGTCTTTTTCTGAAGAACTTTCTCTAGTTTTGAAAGTAACACAACTTCTGATTGGCTAAACCATTCGGTTTAACCAATCAGAAGTTGTGTTACTTTCACATGAAAATTCTGGGGAATACGATTGAGAATGTTCTTAAGAATGGTTGGTGAAAACGACTCTTGGTAATAATTGAAATGACGTATTTGATTTGAGGAGTGCTCTTCCAGTTCATCAAACATAGGACTCTCTAACCTTCAGTCATTTATTTACCTAACATTTCAAATTCTATTGGTCTGCAATTGTGTGTACATGTTAACGGACGCCAGTTTTAGTTTTTGGTAACAAAGCTAAACTTATCAAATCCGGGACAGTTTCGTACACGAACTCCAATTACCTTTAGGATCAGTTTTCATTCGATAACATTCACCTGGCGTCTGGCTATTCAATTCTGGCCAGATTCATTCAGTATTCAAATACTATCATGTCAATTTGCAAACCAGAGTCGCCGCCATTTTTCTCCCATCATGCAACCGAAAAAAAACACAAGGTTTTTTCCGGTTGCATAAAAAACTGAAACACTAAATATTTTTCAACGAAATTCAGTAATAATCATACTTAATTTCACCGAGAATATTTTTGGTTCAAAAAAAAAACATAAACATATTGTGTTAGTTGCATCACTTTAATCATTCAGAATAATCAGAACATACAATCGTCTGTATTCCATGCGTAAAAAAAGAGAGTAACTTTAACCATTTACCAAACAATCCCTGGTTTTTACAACCTTTCGAAAAATATGTGGGAAAAGGAGAAAATGGTGGTAACCAGCATTTTATCCTGTTCCCATAAGGATTTCCACCCTGCTGGAGACAAATTTCAATTTCCGATTTATGTTTATTTTGTCGTCTGCAAGTGCTTTCAATTTGGACCAGGCTAAGATATTGTCTTTTGGTAAAGGGTTAAAAGTAGGTCTATTTTACTTTTGACGTAAATTTGATCGAACACAAATCTCAAAATCTTTTTCAATTGTTAATAATGGTTTCAACGATAAATTCAATGTCGGAGTTTGCTATGCTAAAGGAAACTACGACTGAACCGATAAGCCCCGGCGTAAAACATGAATATCAAATGAAAAAAAACATATGGCAGGGCTTACAAATATGACTAATTCGAGGAGAATGGCATTTTTTTAATACCATCTCGGTCGGATGTATCCTGAACTTTTATCTATGACATAAATTCCATAGAACTGTACATCTTTACCATGAATGAATATTTGTGTGGGACGGGAGCCAGAGGCTTGAAAAGAATATTGTTTTGGGTAATATAAACTCCAGGAAAAGCATGGATATGTGTACTGACCGCTGAAATATAATGGGGTTATATACCACTTCCTGTAGAATTCGAGTATTGCAACCAATGGATGGGTTTCATAACATTATGAATGAAATAAAGTTAAGCACAGCGTTAATATGACATCAATCAATCTGTATTAACTCTTTACCACACGAGAAAATTTTAGACTGGTTCAAATTGAAAGCATTTGCAGACGACAAAATAATGGTGACTGAAAAATTGAAATTTGTTCTGGGAAGGGTAGAAAACGCTGTGGGAAAAAGAGAAAATGCTGGTTACCAGCATTTTCTTCTTTTCATGCAATGTGTGTATAATCCAAGTGCCTAGACCATGTTAGAAGTAGAAGGCTTACAGATACTAGTACCCAACCGCTGTTTTCAATTTTTGACTGATCGCCTCTGGAGCACTTAAATGTTCAAATATGAAAAGAAGCACCGTAATGTTACGTCTCATTATTGAGACTAATGTAAGAAATGACTTGTAATCTTCAAGTTCAATAGATTCCCGTCTTGACTGATAGCTCTTCTACAGGGCGACCAGTCGAAAAGTAACATCGCCTTTGGGGACAGTTATCTGTACTATACTACAGGCTAGTATTACAGTGCTATTTTCAAAGTGGCAAGTGCGTTCTGACCAAAGTCACAAATACAGGTGTCAACGAGAAAATATAGATCTTACACTCTCCTGACAAAATAATTTTAGACTCGTCCATATCGAGGGCATCTGTTGACGACATGATGAGAGTAGTGTTAGAAAACATACACGAGGGAAAAGATGAAAATGCTGTAACGGTGTTTACCATCATTTTCTATTTTCACTTTTTCCAACAACGTTTTCAAAAAAACTTCTTTTCCGTATTTACTATGCAGGTAAAGGATGAGGCGAGAGCGGCATTAGATTACGAGTGGACAGAGAGAGAGAGAGAGAGAGAGAGAGAGAGAGGCAGACTGGACGTACCTGTGAGTATTTGCCAGTAAAAACCTCATCCAGTTTATAATAAAACAATCTAACAAAAAATAAACATCAACGGATAAATAACGAGATCTTTATTTTCACCAGGACACAGTGACAATCTAAGCAGACTAAGATAATTACTGCAGTGTAAAATACTAGAAGACTGAAGGTTGGAATATTCCCAGTATGTATCACAATACGTTGTGTTTACTTTATCGTATTGGCTATTTTTAGAAACCATGGTGGGAAATTTCCACAAACTCTTCCATTCATTGAAGGATGGGTTGCCCGCGCCGATATTCTATTCTTTTTACGTGCGTGAAAAAGCGGGGTACCATTTTGACTTGGCTCGCGCGCGGAGGACAGATTAAAATAAATGGAGAAATTTCAGTGTCTCAAAGTACTCACTTTGCATGTAATTGATGGCGAAATGTAAAACAGTGTTTGATGAAAAACAGAAGTAGAAGAACAGTATCACAGTATATGTTTTCCATTGTTTCAGATTTACATTTGAATCCAATGAGATACATCTTGCATATAATACGGTCCAAGGTCTAGATATAGCTCTCAATTGCATAACCAGTGGTCAATGACCGGTCACCCAAAGTCAACAGCTGGCCTCGAGTTGAATCCTTTAACTGTTAGACACTAACGCACTAAAATTAAAAACTTCACATTTGTTTCTTTTCAAAAAGGGATGTACTCTAACAGGGTTTAAGTTGTTACAACACGGTGAAAGTTAACCTGTTCAGGTGTTACATATTTTCAGCTATTTAAATGCACAGTTTACACCTAGATCTGTAGGATCCCTGCCACAACGGAGAAGGATAACATGAGGTAACATACCGTAACATTATATCGAGCTTTCTTTTATTCTGACAGGCGGACGAGACATGGTGACACTTCTAGAGTAGATAAAATAGGTACCACTGCAAGGTTAGGGCACAGGGTTTGTCCCAACATAGAATATCTTTAAGAGGTTAGAAAAAGGACATCTAGCCCCTACCTGTTTATGTGGAGAGTTACTCCGACGTTATTATTTTTTGTAATTGATTCTCCGCTCCTCACAAACGCAGTCCATGATAAAATCTCACGGTACATCCCTCTGTACATATTATCATATCTTACCTGTCATCTTTCTGCCGGCTGCACATGCCCTTGCTGTATATGTTTCTAATTAATCATAATCGTTCTCTTTTTTGACCGTGTACTTGTAAAATTAATTTGCCCTCATTTACTTGCCCCCTACAAAATATGACCTGCAACACGAGAAAATGAGCACTCGGACATTTGCGCACAGTGCCGTCTCGGAACAGACTGCGCACAGCGAACCGACACTTCTCGTTTTCATGTAATTTTCTGCTTTGCGCAAGTACACTGTAGCACAAAATCTAATTAGTCTGCGTAGACTACGCAGGCTGATCCGAGACGGAAGTTTACGGAAATGTCCGAATGCCCCTTTTCGAGTGTTGCAAGCCATAAAGCCTTTCAAGATAAAGGTGGAAGGTCAGGTGACCTTGTAACCTAGACTAGTCCACGGCTTTACACGCATAATAAGATGATGATATCGATGGGGATATAAATCTATTTGAACACCGATTATGCTTTACAAGAAGGAAGTTACTTAAGATCTGCATTATGACACGTTAAATCACATAAATTACTTTAATACTATAATTTTAATAGTAACACATCACTGATCGATGACACTTATGTATCACTCCGCCCCTTTTCACCTAGTTAGGAAGTTGTTTCGCCTTTGCAATTCTAAATGTGGCTCAGATGATGGAATTTGTCATAAATATGGTAGAAAAAATCGTTGGAAAAGGAGAAAATGCTGGAAACCAGCATTTTCTCCTTTTCCAACAATTTTTTCAAGAGGCTTTTCCCATGGTCGTTAATTCTCGGGATCGTGCAGGGTTGCAAAAAAACCTTGCATTTAAAGAAACAGGAGGACCCCAAGAAGCAATACGCCTACCACTGGTCCGGATACAGTAAGTTAAACGGTACGTTATTAACTCTCCCAAGTCCTGCATGGCACAGTGGTACAGGACTGATAAGATGTAGACCTCGGGTTTAAGTCTCACTGAAAATACTGGGATTTTTGTGGACCCATCAGCAGGCAAAGTACTTCAAAGTCCTACCCTAACACTGCCTGGGCCCGTATTTACTAACCATTCTTGAGTACGGTATTCGTTTTATTCTCCAGAATATTCTAAATGTATACTTCAGAGTCCTACCCAAGCAGTGCCAGGGCCCGTATTTACCAACCATTCTTGAGTACGTTATTTGTTTTATTCTCCAGAATTGTCTACATTTGTAAGTAAACCATTCGGTTTAGCCTTTTCATTAAAACAAAATCATCAAGTAAAACTGCAAAACGAAATCTGTGTTCTCAATGTTCTGATGTCTGATTTAAAGTATTTCAGAAGAAGGGCAAGTAAAAACACATATTTCTGTGAGTTGATGTAGTTGTGTACCTTGTTTATTAGAATGACTTAAATGCAGGGCCTGAATGCTAGGCTAAATACGGGCCCTCCTGCTGTTGGAAGCTGGAGACTGATACCGAATATAGAACAGTGAGAGGTCAAATCGTTAACAAAAAACCCTATGTCTAACCGACCTTTGTCGGCCTAGACTAATTAGATTTTGTGCTACAGTGTACTTGCGCAAAGCAGAAAAATTACATGAAAACGAGAAGTGTCGGTTTGCAAGAACGTTTTTGAAAACATTTTGAGAAAAGGTAAAAAAAAATGTTGGTGACAAGCATCTTCTTCTTTTATTTCTGTAATATTTTACTTTTCAAAAGATGAAATCCATCAATTTAGCAACATTTACCTATTTTGTCGCTTGAAAACTTTGAATTCGGATAAGTTTTTTTTTTAAAGTCATGTAAAGGGTGAACAAAAATTTCATAGCGTCGTCGGTAACACATGGAGTGATAATCGCTTTACAAAACGACATTAGTTCAGACTTATCCAAATTCAAAACCCTTGCAAACGACAAATCAAACTTTTTCTGCAACGATGTGAATGTATTCCTTTAAGGACAGAAAACTGTGAGAAAAGTAGAAAATGCTGGTTACCTACATTTTCTCATTTTCTTCTTGTTTCAACAGAAATCAACATCCTACTGATCGGGTAAACACGGGATTTTTGGGTAAAGAGTTGAGGTTAAATTTGAACTGAACGAGTTATGTTATACATGAAGTAGTGTGAACCGACATTAACTTTATGGTATAAAATATGGATTTGGACTAACGTGGATTGAAGTAAGATCTTATATTGCATTTTTCTCTTTTCAGTGCTAGTTGTATGCTGATTTAGACGTTCATCGTAATAATCGTTTGTATGTCTATTTAAAACGGAATCCTCTGCTGCAGTAACTTTCCTAGCCTGGCAATGTGCAGGCCCTGCATTTAGTCATTCTCATAAACAAGGTACACAACCACATAAACTCACAGAAATAGGAGTTGTTACTTGCCCTTCTTCTGAAATACATGTTAAATCAAACAGTCAGACCAAAATGTTAAAGTATTTGTTGTGCAGTTTTATTTAATGGTCTTTTTCTTTTTCACTGAAAATACTCTTTTTTATGGACTGTTACCATCTATAACTTTCCCAGTGCATTCGTTTAGTTGGAGCAGAGGCTTGCGAGTACAATACACATCAATTATCCATGTCTCTGGTTCGAACAGCGTGAGAAAATTTGGTATCGCCCGAGACCGAAGGTCGAGCGAAATGCCAAAGTCTTTTTAGGCAGCGAGAAGTAAATACAAGCATCAGGAAAGTTTCTTCAACAAAATATTCCTTTAACTATATACCTTCATGTTTTCAACAACAACATATTGATATTTCATTCGAAAACAGTAAAAAATATAAAACAAATCATGGTGTAGAAGCCAGTCAATTCGTTTTTATGACTGGTGGATTAATAATACAGCGTAAAATTTTGACCAATCAAATTGCAAATGAATACATACCTATATAATGGTTTGTGAGGCATTATCTCTGGCTTGATGGCATTCTACAAATACCTATCTATTTTGGGCATTCCCGTTACAGAACCAGACTACTTTTCAAAACGAAAAAACATGTCTCAAAAGCGTGTATGGTAATAAAATTTGTAATGGCTATAGATGTTATACGTTGAAATCAAGAAAGGTCGTGTGATTACAAAAAAAACCCTGTTTTTCCGTTGTTAGATGAAGACCAACAGTAATTACGGATGGCTCGTTGTGTCTGCAACGTTTTTAGTTGGGTTTATCACAGACGGGATCGTGTTCTCTTTCGGAATACTCCTGACAGAGTTGCTGGATGCGTTTAACCAAGGGAGAGCATCCACAGTGATAATTGGATCAATTGCTACTGGAGTTATGCATCTTATTGGTAAAATCAATCTTCTTAAATATTTTAAGCTCTGGAATCGGTTAGATATGCTTGTGCAGAAAGTGTACTTCAATATGATTTTAACATACACTAGTTAATCTTTTTTTGTAAATACAATTTGGTCAAAACAACTCTTAAATTGTCATTCTAGGGTTTTCCCCTTATTTAGAAGGATCCTTTTTAAATTCAAATTAACTCTTATACTTTTGTTGCAAAAAATAGATTCATGCACAATTTAACCTTAAAACTAAATTGTCAAGAGACTTTAATTTAAAAAAAATGCCTTGGAAATTCCCCATACTTGACAGAGTAGATTCAATATAAGGTTCTTTGCAGCCTGATCTTAATCTACGCTCTCCACAAAAGTAATAGATATAGTGCTCATCGCTCAAGATATCAAATATCTATTAAATTTTTCCCTAATCTAAGGTTAATGATGCTCAGATAGCATTTTATTTCTGTACTTTCAGGTCCGGTTGCTGGAATATTATCGGAGAAATATGGATGTAGAAGTGTCGTCATAGCTGGTTCACTAATAAGCTTTTCTGGCTTTGTCATCAGTGTTTTTGTCGATAAAGTGACCTATCTTTACATTACATATGGGCTTCTAGGGGGTAAGGTTCCTTTTCAAGTTTATTTCGATATGGCCTGCAAGACGTGAAAACCTGTTCGGACATTTGCGTAAAGAGGCATCTCTCAGTCCGCACAGGCTAATCCGAAACAAAACTTTTTTTTTTTTAATGTAATTTCCTGTTTTGCGCAAGTCAACTGTAGCACAAAATCTAATGTAGTCGTAAAGTGCAGTCTCAGAATAGCCTGCCCCCTTTTCATGTGTTGTAAGCCATATTTTAGAGAGTGGTTAACGCAAGGCTATAACTTGCGGCTCAGAATTATTACGCACTCCGATTCGAGAGAGCTATTTCACTTTCAGGCTGCGTCACAGTGCACTTTTGCATACAGTATAAATCAAGGTCAGAAAGAACAGAACGTACAGTCTGGAGTTAATTTACACTGCGTTACCAGCCAAGCGTAACAAGAAAGAAAAACAGCAATAAGCCTTTAACAATTAACAATATTTATTAAAGAGTACATTAAGAGTTAAGTTTGAATGAAATTTTGACATTTTTTAATCCTGGAACAAAAATAAGTCCCTTGAAATTAAGAATTATGTTAAGACTACAAAAATTTTGGTTCCTAAAATCTAAATTAACAATAGTTTTTACTTGCAAATATGAACAACCTATTTAATATAAGGTAATTCCGACTTGCGTTGCTAAATCCCAAATTAAATCCAACACTTTTCACTAATTCTGTATCCTCCAAACCACAAGTCTAAGTTCAAATTCTAGATTTTAAAAGTCTTTTCTAGAAAGATGATATCATGAATTAGTAAACAGGTTGTTTACTAACAACCTGTTTCTAAAAATAACCACAATGGAAAAATCAATAAATGTTCCACATGTTTCTAGAATATTCTGAAAACAGGTCACTGTATATCCTATCTACTCCCAGCCTAAAGGAAAATGAAGTTTTAAAAATCAAAACTTTCTTTTTTAGAATATAAAACATATTATTACACTTAACTGTACTTGAAAATACGTTATATTAAAAGACAAATATTAAATATTTACAAGTTAGACTCTAGACAACGCATCATGGATAATATCATCTCTACCTTTTATGTCTTTGATATTAATTTTATATTCTTGTCAAAACAGACTCCACCGGAGTAAACGTTGATTCTTGTTTTTCATTTTTCTGGATAAAAATCAAAGAATTATGATTACGATATGCAATGATGCATGCAGGAGAAGACGGCAATATATTTTGAAATGCTGAAAAGCAAGGATAAGAGAGAAACACTCTTTTCCTATAGTTGAGTAGTTTTTCTGATGTTGGTTAAACTTTTTATTTAGATAAATAACTAATTGAGTGATCTACACCATTAAAGTCTTCTTGAAGTAAATCATCACCTGCACCAATATCACTAACGTCTTCCATCTACTGCAAGCTTAAATTCTTCTCCAAAATTAGGAGCTAAAAGGACTGGGTCATTTTTCAGTATTGCTTTTACCCTATCGAAAGATTTTTAACAATCACCATTCCATAGAATCTTTTTGCGTTTGCTGAGAAGACTTGTCAGTGGCTCAGCAATGACGGATAAAATTACCACATTATTTCCTGTAGTAATCAGCCATACCAAAAAAAGTCATAATATTACGTTGTCTTTTGCATGTAGGTACAGGAAAGTCCTAAATAGATTTTAGTTCAGCTTCCAGAGGTTTTACCTGTCCTTGTACAACAACATGACCCAACAATGTTAAACTAGCATGTCAAAATACATTTTTAACACGATCAATTGTTAATTTGGCTTTACTTGTAGTCTTAAGATTTTCATCCCAATCATCGCTGTGAATGGTGACATCACCTATCTGTAATCGTCCAATTCAGATATCATCATGTTTATAAGACATTGAAATGTTGCTGGTGATTATTTCATCTCAAAAGGCATAACTTTGTTCTGATAAAGTCCATCAGGAGTTACAAATGCAGATATCTCTTTAGCTCTTTCAGTGAGAGGAATTTGCCAAAATCTTTTAAGAAGATCAAATTTAGTAACATGCTTTGCGTGGCCAATATTGTCAATGCAGTCATCTACTCCTGGCACTGGAAACGAAACAGTCTTGGTAACAGTTTTAGCTTTCCTATAGTCTGTGCACATACGAAATGTTCCATCGGTACAAGACTACAGGGAGAACTCCATTATCTTTGATTAGGTTCAATAAAGTCATTGTCCAATAGATACTTAATTTCCTCTCTACGATGCTCCAGTTTCTGGGGATTTATTCGATATGGATGTTGGTTCACTGGTTTTGAATTTTCAATGTCCACATCATAGTTTATTGTATTTGTCCGTGTTGGAATATCAGGGAACAGGTGATCATATTCACATTTTTCTTAATTCATCTCTTTGGTTATTATCTAAATGTTAAAATTTTTATATCTAAATTTCTTAATATGTCAGAATTTTGAAGTTTGAACAGAGTTAAACTTGTCAAAGCTCATTTCTTCACAATTTATGTCTTCATGGTTAATGTGATTTTGATATTTTGGGACTGAGTAACTTACATTTGTTGGTGAAATATTTGAATGATCCCTATCAAGGAATTCTTTTAACATATTCATATGACATGATTGCTTTTGCTTTCACCTGTCAGGGGTTGTTATTACATAATCACTGACCTTTTTTTTCTATAGAATAAGAACGAAAATATCTTGCTTAGGGAGACCTACCAGGAACTGATAGAAAAGCTAGAACTTTATCTCCAGGTTTAAAATTTCTTTCTTTCATTTACATTGAACTTTTTCTAAATTTGATTTTGCACCTCACAAGCTTTAAATAACTTGTTTCTAAACTTTAGTAAAGTCAGATACATACTGAAGTAAATTTAAGGAAAGTCTTCTTGTGAAAAAAATGTTTCTTTTAAAAGTTTTAAAGGCCCACGAACTGTGTGGCAAAAAACAAGCTCGACGGGACTAAAACCAAAAGATTCCTGTACAGACTCTCTTACTGCAAAAAGTAGAAGATGTATACCTTTTTCCCAAATCTTTTGTGTGTAGAAGCAACATGACCTTACATATTTGTAAAGTCTGGTGTAACCTTCAAGGGCACATTGGCTTTCAGGGTGATAAGCAGATGACCTATATTGTTAAATTCCTAACTCATGCATTACTTGTTGGAAAGTGCCAGACATAAAATTTGACATTTTATCAGATTGAAAAGATTTAGGAAGACCTACAAAAGTGAAAAAAGAAATATAATAGAAGGTACTCATTGCCAGTCTTAACTTTTGGCAATGGATCTTTTTTCCCCGTGTATCATTTCAGCCATATTGTTTATTAATCAGGAATGTGAAAAACAACACCGTGGCATTTTTAATTCCTTAGGAAATAATTCAAATATATATATATATATATGTTCAATATATCGTCTATTGGCTTTTTCAAGATGATCAGTAAAACAATATGGGTGCAATGATACACGGAAAAATTAGGTTCTAGAGGGATAGTTGTTTCTTTCCCTTCAAATAGGCAATAGCCGAAATATTGAACATTAGAGTGTTATTTTTCACGGTATGGCAAATGGCTTAGAAATTTACGTATCTTCTTTGTTTCTTTTGACCCCCCCCCCCCAGGAGACCGTTAGGATTCATTCTGACGCACTTGAACTTTCGTGCAGACCTATCTTCTGAGTATTTATTTCAGGTCTCGGGTTTGGGCTGATGTATCTTCCGGCAAGCGTCTGTGTTATCCAACATTTCGATAAACAACGGTCCCTGGCTAATGGTATAGCTATGTGTGGATCAGGTAGGACCATGGAAGTTAGGTCTTTGCCAAACTATCCCTTATTTCTACGATCCTCGGGATGACAATTTTAGAAAATGTTATGCATTTTCTCTTTACCAATTTGTCTTATACCCTTTAAATGCCAAATTTCTTCATTTGATTCATGCATATGTCATACTCTTCGAATATTCGGCCTGTCTGATATGACGCATCACTCTCCCCATAGTTGGGGGATTGTAGTTTTACGCGCTATAAAGAAGCAATGGAGAAAATAGCTTTTATCAAAACGTTTGATGAAAAATCAGTTAGCTCCAGATTTCTCTACACTGCTGATTATAGTTGAGTGAATAGCACCAGATAGCGTTTTATTGAGTAAACGTTTATTTTAGTTTGAAAGTAAAATTAATGGTTGTCGCGTAAAAAGTAGTCCGGTCCTGTACCCAGAGTCCCAACATTAGATATAGAGGATATTTGTTTTTTTTCGGTGTAAGATCGAAAATTATTTCATCGAGTGGACACCATCGGTAATATTTTCACGAGTGGCGTAGCCACGAGTGAAAATATTACCGATGGTGTTCACGAGATGAAATAAATTTCGATCTTTCACCAAAAAAAACAAATATTCTATTTATTTTATGCTTTTAACCCTTTCTGGGAGGAGCTTTATCAAAATTCAGTACAATTCTTTTCCCTTATTCCCCGTGGCGTACCCCTCCCGCATAGCAACGTTACGTCCAGCGCGAGAAATGTAAGGTATATGACGTCATATTTCCCATCTGGTTGTTAGGCACGCGCTATTTACCTAGGCAACAAGAACGTGAAAATCGGTATTTTCACTGGTTGTACCAGTGTAAGATCAAAAAATATTTTCACTGCTATTTCTCGATATCCTACCGGAAAGCATGAAATAAAGATGGATATTTATAGAATGCAATATAGCAGGGGATATTGATGGTTTGTATTTCCTCTGTAAATGCCTTAACCCTTTACCGATAGACATAATGTATACTCTCTTAACCCTTTCCCAAACGACTAAATTTATGACTTGTGTAAACTGAAACCATTCGTAGACGACAAAATAAACATAACTCAAAAACTGAATTTTGTTTCCAGCAGGATAAAAAACATAGTGTGAAAAGGAGAGAATGCTGGAAACCTGCATTTTCTTCTTTTCCCACAATATTTCAAAAGCCTTCTTCAACTTCGTTAAAATTATGGATTATGTGGTAAAGATTTAAATAGATTCAAAATGTCTGCAAACAATAAATTCAAATATCTGAAAATGAACTTTAATTCTCTGATTGGATAGAAAACATTGTTGGGAAAAGAAAAATGCTGGTTACCAGCATTTCTCCTTTTCCCATAATGTTTTCAAAAGGCTTTTACTTCGAGGGTCGTCAGAAGTCGTCAATGTGTGGTAAAGGGTTAAAGAATAGCCAGATAAGATGTGGCTTAAATGCAATCTTAAGTTTTACCGAAAAAGTGCTTTCTTGTCACAGGTGCTGGTTCCTTTGCATTCAATTTGGTAACTGGTTACCTTTTGGAGACATATGGATGGCGGGGCACCATTCTAATTCAGGCGGGAATTATGCTAAATGGAATCGTTTGTGGACTTATCTTTGTATCTCCTCAGAAATCGGGAGATACGACAAAACGCAGCGAGCGAAATATAAAATGTAGTCACTTAGACCATGAGGAGGCGGTTTGTTTACAACCCACAGAAAATAGTACCACTAGTTTTCATTTAGATAATACTAAATACAACCTTGACAGTAATTATATGGCTGCCAATGCAGTGGATGTCAATCATGAAGGACAAGCAACATTTGAGATAAACAGTGAAATCTACCTGGATAATTCAGGGAGTTTTGATATCTTTGACGGCAATACGAATAGGAATTTTGAAAAAGCAATCGTACGATCAAGTGACACGAACTGTACATCCAGTAACCCTGAGAATAAAGACAGCGAAGTCATTCTGCAAAAGAATATATTTGAGGACATGGAAGTAGATAGAAATGTTCAAGCAAATATTACAGATGTAAAAAAGAACAAAAGAGTGTGTAGAGAATTATGTGATGTTGCTTTACTAAGAAATACAAAATTGCTTGCCTTTTTATTGTCGGGATTTTTTGTGAACTTGGCTTTTACTGTTCCCTTCAATTTCATACCGGATCAAGCCATTGAGAATGGACTGGATAAACATAAAGCCTATTGGTTAGCCTCCTCGATCGGTAAGTTACTCTCGCTAAAATAAAGGTTCCATTTTCATTTACTTTTTAACAAAAGAACTCATGTTTAAGCGACTCTGAGGATTTGAAAACATTATTGGAAAATTTCATATGTTAGCAAACTTGTAGGAAGATGAGTTGTTGAAGTTAATAATTTGTTTCACTTCGGTCTACTTGTGTATTTCCATTTGAAGAAATTTGTTTTTTCTTTTTTTTTTTTAATTTCATCATTCTTTCTTTTTGTCTTTCTTTATCTGTTTCACTTACTAAATTTTTCTAGTCTAATCTCGCAAAACCATCTATTTTCACAGGGATAACGAACACAATTTCTCGGATTATAATTGGCTGGATCGCTGACCGAAAGTGCGTTAATCGGCTTATTTTACTTGAATTCATGTTGTTCTCTGTGGGCATTGCAACCGCCACATCAGTGTTCTTGATGTCCTTTCCTGCCAAAATGTTGTATACATGTGCATACGGATTTTTGATCGGTGAGTCAAATTTCTAACAGATTTTCTGGTCAGAATTCACTTGATGATAAATGATCATCATTCTCAAATCACTATTTTGAAGCCCTTGATAGCTCCGTCAGTAACGTGTAGGGCCTAAAAACACGGAGTCACTAGTTCGATTTCCAGCTCGGCCATTTTTTCCGGGGATTGGTGATAGTTTTGCGCTAGAAACTGTTTTCAATATGCTTTTTTGGATTTTACAATGTCTGCCGCGATATACTATTAAGTGAAATGTCAAAAACAGCATTAATCATCACGCAAAGAAAGTCGGTTTGTTCTGTAACTCCTCTAGGGTCAACTATGTAAACCCGACCTCTTTTGACGGTGAAAAATACAAAGCGCTTAAAATCAGAATGAATTTCATCTTATATTGAATAAACAGTTACCTTCTAAGGCTGCAAGTCCAATACTGAAGGTAACGCTCTTTTGCTTTCTTGTTCAGGTGGATATGTTACATTGTGTCCAGTAGTATTAGCCGACTTGTTTGGGGTCGATGTTATCGGAAGGTCATTTGGGTTGTTCATGTTTTTTGTTGGGATATCTGGAATCGTCTCTTCACCAATTGCAGGTAATGACAGTTTTACCTTATTTCTATCACATGATCACTTTCAATCAAAAAAACAAAAACCGCGAAATAAGTCGTTTTATGTTCTTTGAGGATACGTTTGAAAAATTAACAATTTGTTAATCCAACGAGCATTTATTTTTGCTGTACCCTGAACTAGTACCCGTCAAAACTTGACCCCCCTAACAATGTACCAGACGAGAAAATAGAATTGTACATATCGAAAGTATTTGCAGACAACAGGTTAAAAATTTCTACACGTAAAAGGCTTACTTTGAAAGAATAAAAACGATGATGAGTGAACAGGAAAAAGTGCTATTTACCAGCATGTTTTCCTTATCCAGGATGCTCTTAAAACACTTATAGGTTGAATGTTTGTTTGTTTGTTTCATTCTTTTTTTGATTGGTCTCATAACGTTTTACTTTACTGTGTTGTAAATAGTTAAGTAACTTTGTTTATTCTTTTCAGGTTGGCTGTTTGACTATACAGGAAGTTACACAATATCATTTATAACAGCAGGGAGTGAATTTATACTTGGTGCCGTTGTACTATTATTTCCATTTTTATTTGAGAAGATAAAAATGAGGTGAAAATAAATTCGAAAAGATTGACTAAACTTTTATGGTTATTGATTAACTAAATCTATTTTGTCTTAAAATGCTGTTTTTGACTCGCAAATCAGTCATCTTTTTTCACCAATGCACCTATTCATGCATTTTTGAACTCTCTTTTACTTCTTTCCTGCGGCCTTCCAAGCCACTGTCTGCCGTATTGCAAGCAAGTTGTAGTAACGAGATTCAGCGATGAAATTGCATGATTGAATCTTGTCTTGTGAATATAACTAACTCTTGAACATGTTTTTTTTTTTTCAGCAAAATCGGACTCGACATCAAGAGCCTTGTATTCCAAGCCCTAAGCATAAGCGACTGAGCTTTGCAGCGCACCCATATCGTTGTTAAGTCACTTGTTTATGTATAACGTCGGTTTATTTCGAAAACCTCGTAAGTACAGCTTGTTACACGCTGTAGGTACAAGGTTTTCAAAGTAAACCGACGATAAGTTACATAAGCTATAACATCCGTCGTTGCAAAAATATAACATCAGGATCAGCCATCTTTAATTTTGAAAGTTAAAGGGGCTCATTTTGGTAGGGGCTGAAATATTTTTTAAAGTATTGATAAATACCACAAAACACGTTTTTCTTTGAAGTTAACGGAACAGTTACATTCAATACAAAGGTTCAATTTTTACGTCTTTTGTACCAGTTTTGATCAAGATCTATTTATAAAATTTGCATTGTTTTGTTAAGACTTTATACTTATACGAGTAAGTCTTTGGGAAAATATAAATGTAGTAGTGTTAAATTTCTTTATTCCTTTCTCATCAGTGAATTACTGGAATTTTACTGTGAATAACACCACTAGTGATGACAAAGTATCATCGTCAGTGGTGATATAGTATTAGAATGCTTACCGGAAGTAGTTTTTCCTATATTGCACATATTGAACCATTCTTGATACTTATTAGAATAAAAAAGAGTAAATAAGAGATATAATGTATTGGATAAACAAATGTTTGTGTGTGATATAATAAATCTGTCTCTCGAATGGAGTTTAATGAGGATAAAAAACTCGTCCAGTTGATTATCCCCCCTTTTTTTTGATTGATTGGTGCTTTGCTAGTGCTAGCTTCACTTATTTTGTGATGAAATATTTTTAAAATTTGGTGAAACCAAGAAAGTTAAATCACGTTTATATGAAAGGTTGTGTAAACGAAAGTAAAAACGAACCAACGAACAAAAGAACGAACGATATCGACCAAACATCAGACTGCATGTTCTGTGTCAACTTCAAAGGCCTATGCTTTGACCTCTAAGCCCAGTCTCACGAAAAATGAACTGATCTCTGGTATTTTTCAAGTTCGCTAATAGACTTATTTTCCAACTTAAGTTTACTTTGTTATTGCAGACGTATTTCGCTCACATTAAAAGACTACAAGAACATTCTCGAAAGCTCGAAAGTTTTAGACTCACCGCAGCAAAATAATGGACTTAAGCCATTAGAACTTACTTAAGTCAGTTATTTTACTAAGATGAGTGTGAAATGTTGTATCAACTTAGGATTCGAGAATGTTTTTCAAGTCTTAAATTTGGTCTCAGGTAACAAATTCAATTAAGTCAGAAATGGGCTCCATCTGCAGACTTGAGTGCAATATCAAACTTAAGTTTTTACGTGAAACCGGGCCCTGATACTTTGAGGATCAAATATGTGTCGTAGGCTACAGTCAAGATCAATTTGGAAGAATTTGTATCATGAGCTTTGTCTTCACTTATCACAAAAGACATCAGTGGTAGCTATTAGCAGGACACGAGTAGAACATTTTGCACTCTTGGTTACAAGAAATGTTTGTATCATTCATATCAACAGAAACGAACTCAATAATTCTAGTTTTAAGCCCGAAGATTAGTTTAGTTAGTATCAGATTTCATTAGCATTTATTATGAAATCTGTCTCTAGAATGGGGTGTGATGCTGTTGAAAAAACGAGTCCGAAAGACGAGTTTTTAACAGTATCAATTTCAATTCGAGTCCGAGGGACACGTTTTTTAACCACATAAAACCCTAATATAAGCAATTTGTTCCGGTGTAATGGAGAGAAATGACCCTCCCCTACAAAATGACCCATGGCCATTTCACTACGTAGTGAAATGACCCGGGTCATTATTCTACGTAGAGAAATAACCTTCTGGGATACTTTCTCTGCGTAGAAAAATGACCCGGGTCATTCCTCTACGTAGTGAAATGATTCATGGGTCATTTTGTAGGGAGCGTCATTTTTCTGCATTACACCGGCAATCATTCTAAAGCTATATCGTCACAAATGGCGATACCATATGGCTTACAACACGCCAACAGGGGCATTCGGACATTTGCGTAAAGCGTCGTCTGGGATCAGCCTGCGCAATCCGCGCAGGCTGATCTGAGACGGCACTTTACGACTACGTTAGAGTTTGTGCTACAGCAAACTTGCGCAAAACAGAAAATTAAATAAAAAAGGAAAGTGCCGTCTCGGATTGGCATGCGCGGACTGCGCAGGCTGGTCCAAGACGACACTACGCAAATGTCCGAATGCCCCTTTTCGCATGTTTCAGGCCATATAAATTATCATCACTTATGGTGTTATTCAGTGTAAAATCTCAGTAATTCATTGATTAGAATATAATAAAAAGGGTTGATACATAATTTGTTTATTAAGTGTTTAATGCCAATTTCAGCATAAGTCTAACTATATCGAACTGGTCAGACGATCTATCCATGCTTTCTCCGAGTCCTTTTCAATATTAGATCTACTTCGAACACAGTTCTTCCGAATCCTCTGGCTGTTTACTGGATACATTGATTCGCAGAACACTTTTCCCAGTCCTCTGGCTGTTTACTGGATACAGTGCTTGGCAAAACATTATTCCGAATCCTCTGGCTGTTTACTGGATACAGACCTTCGCACAGCATTCTTCCAAATCCTCTTGATGTTTACTGAATACAGTACTTCATAATCCTCTGGTTGTTCAAAGGATACAATGCTTCGCACAACATTCTTTCCAATCCTCTGACACAACATTCTCCAGAATCCTCTGGCTGTTTACTGGATACAGTACTTCGCACAACATTCTTTCCATCCTCTGGCTGTTAACTGGTTACAATGCTTCACACAACATTCTTTCTATCCTCTTGCTGTTAACTGGATACAATGCTTCGCACAACATTCTTTCCAATTCCCTGGCTCTTCACTGGATACATCGCTTCGCACAAAATTCTTCTGAATCCTCTCGCTTTTTACCGGATGTAGTGCTTCGCACAACATTCTTTCCAATCCTCTGGCCGTTTACTGGATACAGTGCTTCGCACAACATTCTTTCCAATCCTCTGGCCGTTTACTGGATACAGTGCTTCGCACAACATTCTTTCCAATCCTCTGGCCGTTTACTGGATACAATGCTTCGCACAGCATTCTTTCCAATCTTATGGCTTTTTACTGGATGCAGTGCTTCGAAAAACATTCTTTCAAATCCTCTAGCTGTTTAATGGATATAATGCTTCGCACAACATTTATTCCAAGCTTCTGACTGTTTACCAGATACAATTATTTCAGTTGCAAATGCTCTGCTGGATTGTGCGGGCATTTGTTAACAGTTGAATCTCTAAATTTCAAATAGGCAAGAAAGAACATCACAACTACATGACTCTAGTTTTTATTGACGGGCAGTTTTAACCCTAATTCTGCTGAATAAATAACATGAACATTTGAACTCTATAGTATTAACCTTAGAAACATTCCTATTTCAAAGGTATTTTTTAGGAAAAGTACATATCTTTCTCGGACACTGTAGATCCAAGATCAGACTGCACGTTCTGTGAATCTACACTGTCCGCCAAAGGTCAGCGAGTCACTCTTAACAATCAAATATTTAAGATCAACAAAAATGATATGAGAAAGTAGCCAGAACCTCGTTCTGTTCTTTTCTGCTACACCTCGACTTTGTTCATGGATTCGAAACCGGAATCGTCGGTCAAAGAAACCTGACACTTTTGCCTTTGACCACCATCTCTTGTGAAACACTTCAGTTAAGGATGTAGTTTCTCGTTAAACGAGAAGTTATATGCCCTAAAAAGGGGGCGTGCTTCGTGATGTGTAACACAGTGTACAGTGTCTATATCTTTTACATATATGCACGTATCCAGTGGCAAGAGTTTACAACGATTAAGATAGGATTTTGTGATAAAAGTAGCTTTATCTAGTCTATGTCCCTTCTACATATCATTGTGAATAGTGCTCGGGGAGATATAGACTGATTTAAAATTGCTACAATCATGTGTATAAGAGGGATTTAAGAACGTTTCGTCCATCTTTTAAAACACTTTCCTTTACCTAGTTTTTTTTTGTGAGTTTGAAAAGATATACTAAATTGTAGAAGTCGGTTTTCTTTTTTTAGAAATGTCCGAATCGGGTATACAACATTAATTGTGTTTAAAAAGATTTTTTTCTGCACATTAGAGGTTGATATCACCTGTGGAAATAAGAACGGTGCGATTTGATGTTTATCATGGATTAAGAATATTTTCTTCCTATACAGGTGAATTTTGTTTTCTTTCATTTTCTTTTAGAAATCTATATTATTTTCCGTACCAGGTTCTGGTCTTTTTTTGTTCGGATTTCCACTTTCGTAAATACTATCACTTATCATCATTCTCATGGTCGCCGTCACTAACGTCATCGACGTCATCTTCATTACTAGCTTCATCTTTCTCTTATCTCATTTGGTCTTTTGATTATTATTCTGTCTTGACCTTGTTTGTCATGTACATACAAGCCCTGCCCTGTGAAAAGGGGGCTAAATGCAGCTGCGAAAAGTATCGACTCAGGTCAGCCAGCGCAGTCCGCGCAGGCTGACCTGGGCCGAAACTTTTCGATTTTGGCCAATTTTCTGTTAGTCAAAGGACCAAGTCTACCTCATGGCCAAGCTGGTTGTTCGAAGGGCGACTATTATAGATCCATAATTATGTGATGAATTGGGCTTTTATCATGCATCACGGAAATGCATTAAGTCCCCCTTTTACAGAGCATGGCTCATATAGTAAAACTTTTCCTTTTTCTTGGTTGTATTGAAGTTTAACACCGTTTCAGCAGCTCAGATCATATTACAGAAGTCAGCACACCCAGGCATGTGTTTCTTGGCTGCTTTACATTAGAACTAACCCAACTTTCTGCTGTTTTTTTCTCTCATGTATCGGATGTGAGAAGTGAAAACCTGCTTGAAAGAAAATTCGCCCCAAATGAGTATCGAACTTACAACCACTGTGTCACGAGTCATCTGATAGAGCTAACCGGCTGTGTAGTCTCAATAATGAGACGCCCCGGTGATCTTTTTCATATTTGGATATTTACTGTACACCGTACCAGAGGCGACCAGTCGAAAAGTAACATCGCCTTTGGGGACAGTTATCTGTACTAACCGGCTGTGCAACTTTTCTACAATCTCACTATCTCTTGTTTATTTAATCTCACATATCATCGTCATCACCATCATCATCATCATCTCTACTCCTCAATTTGCCAGTCATTTCTTACGAACGAAGTCCGTAACAAAGAAACAAATGAATAAATGCATGGCAGAAATAAGGATCGGAGCGGGATTCGAACTCCGAACTCCCGGACGCAAAGCCAATACCCTAACCACTGAGCCAAAGAGATATCTCCCTGACGCAGTAGCCAGGTATTGTATTTAAATCGGGAGTATACCATGCAGGAAGGAGTGGTCTGTCGTAACACACCCCCTCTTAAAGTCATCATTTATTGATGACTCAAAGCCTTATTAGGCAGGAAGTCCGATTTTGGACAACAAATGGGATTAATGGCTCAATGGCCAATCCCGGACGAGCCCCCATCTTACGAACGAAGTCCGTAACAAAGAAACAAATGAATAAATGCATGGCAGAAATAAGGATCGGAGCGGGATTCGAACTCCGAACTCCCGGACGCAAAGCCAATACCCTAACCACTGAGCCAAAGAGATATCTCCCTGACGCAGTAGCCAGGTATTGTATTTAAATCGGGAGCATACCATGCAGGAAGGAGTGGTCTGTCGTAACACATTTGACACCGTAAAACTGTAACTCGAGCCTAATTCATGCAGAAAACTTGACCCAGATACATCACAGTACATATATTGCATAAATTATATGGTGATAAAGCTTGGCAAGAAAGCGACAAACTGAAAAAAAAAAACAATATCAAGACTTGTTACAGATAAACATGCTCATAATGGTACCCTCATTTTTTCCACGTCGTACATTGTTTCCTGCCCTTTATTTGGCAAATCCGCAACATTTGAGCTACATTTAATTTGTCATCTTTTAACGGTATCAGATTGACATATCTAAATTTGTGTCGTAGAGTAAAGATTTAAGCAGAGATTCAGTGTAACAGACAAGGGGCAAAAGGCCTAATCAACAAAGGAAAAACACAAAGATAAAGAACTAACAACACTTTATTAGTTGTATGGTCAGGTGGCAGGGGACTTTGAAACTTGTTCACGGCTATGGTGAATCATGTCGCCCCGACCCGAAGGCAAGGTAGCGGCACGATTCACCACAGCCTCGAACAAGTTTCCAAGTCCCATGCTACTTGACCGTACAACGAATTTATTGTGCTACAAAGTTTTACCATTCCAACGTTTGTTAAGCGAATTCTATCTGTTTTCTTTTTTCGGTTTAAAAAAAAAAATGAGTTCGCTGAGTAGAATTACCCTTCCGAATGCCCCAGTTCAATGAAAACTGACGTCATAGGGAACTGATGTCACTGAAACCTTAGTAATACGTGCTAAAACGTGCAGCTTGGTGCATAATCTTGACGTTAATCTTGATCGACGCCGTCATTTTAGATGTTGTGCTGATAGCGGAGTCATGTAAACGGAGTTCCCGAAAGGGAGACGCTTTTTACGCTGTGCATGATATACGTGTTCGGGGTATGTTATCCAGTCAGGTCGCAAGAAATTTCTGTGCAGTATAATAAAGTGACATAACGGCGACAGCTCACATATCCATGTTTTCCTTGGTTTTACCGGTACTATGCTGGGGATCTGAAGGGTCTAGCCAAAAGGGAGCTCCCATGAAAGGCCCAGTGGATCCAGTGCAGCTCGAAACCAGCGCCTGTTGGTTACGAGTCTCACACTTTACCACAGAGCCACGTAGGAACCCCTGCAAGTATTGTACATCGCATGGTTCAGTGGGGTAGTAAACAGGAACTTTTTTTTCAAATCTGGGTCGAAAGGAGTTCAGGGTATCAGCCAAACATTTGTATGTCGGGGCATACGGTTGACAGGATCAGTTTTTTTTTTTTACAAAAAAAAAAACATCAAGAAAACGGAGAAAAAAAAACATGACGCATACAAATAATTAATCGGGTGACTAACTAAGTTTCGATATTAAAATATTGATTATTATACATTTATTTCAATATAGATATGAATATGACAGCACGTATTCAATAAGCTTAAAAATAGATATTACGCTTCGGCCTCGAGTAACTTCGCCTTTCAAATGCGAAATATAGGATATCACGAAAATCTAGACAGAAAAAAAAACATTGCACCATTAATACTTTACTTCACTAGTTCGAGTATTTGATGACCCTGACGAAGACGAAGCCATTTGAAAACTGGTAACCAGCATTTTCTCCTTTTTCCAAAAGATTTTCTAACATATCCAAGTTCGGTACCTTTTGCAAATGCATGAAAAAGAAAAAAACCCTGTCATAGTGCACAACACAAATGTATCTTTGTGACTATCGTATGTAGACGTGAACAGTGTTTGATAATCATTTATCTGTCAAGTTGGTGAAGTTACCATTCCTATTATATACGATAACCAACCTTTCTTTTACGTGTTTATTGATGCAACACTTTACCAAACAATCTTTTGTTTCAACGACCGTGTGCATAAAAGATTTTAAAAGCATCGGTAGAAAATAAGAAAATATTTTGTACCAACATTTTCTCCTTTTCCTAGGGTTATCTGTTACCTTCCTTTATATCACTAGTATTTCCCCGATTATGATTAGTTATTGAACTTATCGTTGTCAATAACCGAGGAAATATCAAACGATATAGGACCTTCATCTGAATAGCTGCCTAATGCTTTGCTATGACCAAACGAGATCAACTTCCATTTTAGTGGAAACCCTGCTTTTAGAGTTAGACATAAAACATCGACTTTATTTTGATTGCAGGGAACGTTTTTGCACGTACCTTTTTGGCCATTCAAACTGTCTGTAAAAATCATTATTATTGGAGCTAAGAAAAGATTACACCAGTCTATTTCACACAAGTATCTACACACGGTGAGGAAACTACATAGACGGAGCCATTGGCTCTGTTAAGGAAATCTTGTGTGGGTTTTTCCGGTCACGTGCGGCGCCGTCAATATCGGCTGTTTCGGTGGACACGAAAACGTAAGTTTTCCATTTATTGTCAAAATTTGATTTTATACTGAACACTTAGCGAGAAAAGGGGAATTGTATGAGGGGCCCATGACTTTCAACTTACTTCCTTGTCCGTAGGGAGTTCCAAGGCGGCGCGGTTTTGTCTGAAACACTTTTGCCGTGAGCCACGGCGAGGTAAACAAAGGTCATTTTCTATAATGACCACAGGCTTTCTATTGCTCTTTCTGCATAAATATTACTTATCTAAATGTTTACACCGTCCGAATGTATGAAGTGATTATCTAATCCTTCCCCACTCACGAAAAACAAAATTTGAATCAAAATAAAAAAAATTGAGAAAAAATAAACAATGGCTCCGTCAATATCGGCCGGCTCTGTCTATATCGGCTGGCTCCGCTGTATGAGGGTGAGTTTTAGAAGCGACGTATATGCACAATTGAAACAAAACTCATACACACACACACACACACCCACACCCCCCCCCACACACACAATTCGCTTTATTTTCTTTCGCACGGGAACGCGGACGACCGAGGTGACTACAATAGCTCTTCACACTTCGTGCAGTCAAGCTAAAAGTAAGTACTCAAGTCTGGAGTGTCAACTTCAGACATACCTGCAAAACTTTTACAAAGGTTATTCTCAAATATTGGTTTTATTCAGTTCTGCGTCCCCCAAGCTGTTAAACTGGTATTGAGACGAATGGATCGGTAAGTCGGAGGAAACGGGAGTACCCCGGGAGTATCCCGGGAAAAACACCCGACACACCCGCAAGCAGAACTTGGCTTGTCCACGTTGTCCGAGAGTGCTCTGTACCCACAGGGTGATATGGTCGAATGATCAAGAGCACTGAAGTCAACCACTTTAACCACTCAACCACGTGACCGCCCTTTTTGAAATGATAGATGGTTCGAGAAAAGCATCACCATTCCAAAAATAACTTTCAAAAAATCTAACTTTTGACTGGTAAACGCAATAGCGAAAAAAACCTATCGCTTCTAAAACTCGCCCTCATACAGCGGAGCCAGCCGATATACACAGAGCCAGCCGATATGGACAGAGCCATTGTTTATTTTTTCTCAATTTTTTTTTATTTTGATTCAAATTTTGTTTTTCGTGAGTGGGGAAGGATTAGATAATCAATTCATACATTCGGACGGAGTAAACATTTAGATAAGTAATTTTTATGCAGAAAGAGCAATAGAAAGCCTGTGGTCATTATAGAAAATGACCTTTGTTTACCTCACCGTGGCTCACGGCAAAAGTGTTTCAGACAAAACCGCGCCGACTTGGAACTCGCAACGGACAAGGAAGTAAGTTGAAAGTCATAGGTCCCTCATACAATTCCACTTTGCTCGCTAGTGTTCAGTATAAAATCAAATTCTGACAATAAATGGGAGACTTACGTTTTCGTGTCCACCGAAACAGCCGATATTGACGGCGCCGCACGTGACCGGAAAAACCCACACAAGATTTCCTTAACAGAGCCAATGGCTCCGTCTATGTAGTTTCCTCACCGTGTACATGTAGATTTATAATTTGATGGATATCAACAGTTCTTTCTCATTATTCTCGATGTTGCTATCTAGACTTCAAACTACCCTTTTTGCCCAATTCTTTGAAGTTCCAAAGTTTCTAAAGTCATCAGGGGACCTAAGCCAAGAACCGCTTATCAGCGTGCTCGATTTGTTGGTACTTTTGTAAGCAGTGTAAATAAAAATCTAAGATCGATAGAATATGATCTGGCAAGAAAAACCTTGCAAATATCATGTTTGGGCCGTATTTTACTGACTAAAACTTAAGTCTCCATTTCATTTATGTGGCACTAAAAGAGATATGCAATACATTATGCAAATGAAGTGTGAGGTCACCTGCAGAATTGACGAAATATGCAGTTACAACGAGTATTCGACTAATTGTAACCAGCTTGTTAGTGGTAGTTTATGTTGCATTTGATGTAGATTAATGAAAATAGTCTATATACAATTTATATTACTAACCATATCCTGGCATATCTATGGTTA
Source organism: Tridacna crocea (assembly GCA_943736015.1). Taxonomy (NCBI): domain Eukaryota; kingdom Metazoa; phylum Mollusca; class Bivalvia; order Cardiida; family Cardiidae; genus Tridacna; species Tridacna crocea. Next base: position 32,033,135 of record OX031073.1, read on the forward strand.
TAAATCACATACAAATGAACGCAACCATCTTAGCGAAAAAAAAAAGGAAGGCATATAAGTATTACCTCCCCAAACTTATTGATAAATAGCATGTTACATCGATTTTTTCGTAGCGTCTATACGGTTTATCTCGGCAGCTTTCGTCTTTATTAAGGCTATTCAGCCAATATCGGCAGCTTCTGTCTTTAAATGTGGGAGTTAGGGCCCGTAGACCAAAATGGGACTGACATCATGTCCTATGTTTTATCTATATTTTTTTTTCGGAATATAACGATGGTGTCGTTGATCTACAAAAAAAAATAATAAAAAAAATGGAAATCTCATGCTGAAAAATAAATTATTTTTCAGCATGAGATTTCCATTTTTTTTCCATTATTTCTTTCTATTTAGTGTCGATCCAATACATGATGTCAGTCCCATTTTCAGGGGCTTTAGGTACGTATTCTCTATTAATGGAGTGCAACACGCGAAAAGAGTCATTCGGACATTTGCGTAAAGTGTCGTCTCTGATCAGTGTGTGCAGTCCGCACAGGCTAATCCGAAACGACACTTTCCGATTTTATATGATTTTCTGTTTTACGCAAGTCTACTGTAGCAGAAAATCTAATGTAGTCGTAAAGTGTCGTCTCGGATTAGCCTGCGCGGACTGCGCAGGCTAATCCGAGACGACACTTTACGCAAATGTCCGAATGCACCTTTTCGCGTGTTGCACTCCATATTATCTGCACGGACCATTCTTACACAGGATTCACCCACCCAGTATATGATTCCATAATTATACATATATATGATAACCTTCTTGCTATAAAGCAATACGGAGTTGTATGAAATCCTCTCACAGCCCGGGGATGGCTCACTGATTATTAATGCATGCATATAAAGAAGTAGGTTTAGTTTGTGTTTGTAGATGAAGTTTTTTTGAATATGTGAAAAGTGAATGTACATGTCAAGGGAAAGAAAATTCAATCCGCATTGGACGCTGCAGCAAAAAATGTAGAAATGAAATCCTAATTTAACTTTGTCCATCTGACTTGCGACAACATACAGCGGATTTATTTCAGAAATATCTATGTTATCACCACTGTGCTGCAGGCTAAAACTCGCTGGAGTATGTATAATTGATGCTAATCCTCTATTTAACATTGTAGACTGCACTTGATATGAGTACAAAAAACGGGGCCAAAGGTCAAGGGCGACCAAGTTCCGGAAGCGTCACCGGAAATGGACCGAAAATTCATAACGTGAAGCTGGTGTTGCTAGGCGACACAGGTGTGGGAAAGTCAAGTATAGCACTGAGATTTGTGAGGGGAGAATTTGTGGAAAATTCAGAGGCTACAATTGGGGGTAAGACAAAATTTAACTTTTATTGAGCTATATTATCATGAAGACATTTGCTTGTAGACCGATTATGTGACGGCTATATAAAGTACTTTTACGGACAATGTGTTTCAAATTCCGAAGGCACAAGTATAAATACGGAGAAAATGTCGCCACAGCTGCTGTAATCGACTTAGATAATATTGAGTTTTCTTCGAGGAAAAAGATGCAGAATAGAGGTCAGGTAGCAGTATTTCTGTGCAGTCTGTGCACTGACACTTTCCGTAATAGTTCATAATCTTGCTACCCTTTATTGATGATTTTGAAATAGACGTAAGATCGTAATCAAACAAACAAACTATATGAGGAGCGTGTCAAGTTTATTGTTTATTTCTAATATTTGTCATGGTCCGACCAGTGAAAGATGACTTAACCCTTATCTTGCTGAATATGTTGATGATACTTTCAAGTGAATAGTATAAACCAAATATTGCTATTTCAAAGTTATCAATTTTGTTAACCCTTTACTCCATAGATACTCATTTCTACGCATTGCTTGTAGGAGCCTGTGGAAAAACATTGTGGCGAAAGGTGAAATTGCTCGTCACGAGCAATTTCACCTTTTGCCACAATGTTTTTTATGCTATCAAAAGGTGTCATATACACATAAAAAATGGCTTCATCTTTGCTGTTATTTAGGGTCAATTAGAGATACCATAGAAATGCCTTATGGGGTAAAGGTTTAATGTTTCGGAGAAATATCTCCTTATCGGAAAGGATAGATCCAAGATCTGACTGCACTTTCTGTGGAGTCTGATCTTGATCTACACTGTTGGTGCATAAAGTCATCGAGTCGCGCTTAGCAGCTTGAGTGTTATCTTTGTTTCCATTTTTAAAGTTGAAATAAAGCATTTCCACTTATCGCAGTTTGAAAATGCTCTTTACGCATTGATTTACTTTAGTTTGTTACTTATCTTCTTTCAGCCGCCTTTCTTACACAAACTATATCAGTGTCTAATCAGACGATCAAGTTTGATATTTGGGACACTGCTGGACAAGAACGATATCACAGTTTGGCTCCTATGTACTATCGGGGCGCTCAGGCGGCCGTCGTTGTATACGATATAACTAATGTGGTAAGTAGAACGTTATACCCGAAACTGGAGGTGCAAAGTTAATATGGCTTGCAGGCCCTGCATGTAAGTCATACTAATAGACAAGGTACACTACTACAGCAAACTTGCAGTCAGCGCAGGCTGACCTGAGTGGAAACTTTTTGCTGTATTTTAATTTTCTGTGTGTAAAGGAGCAGTATACCTACAGCATGATTCAGTTTTTTTTTTTCAAATTTGGATTTATAGATCTATAATATATGATGACTTGCTGAATATCATGCATCACGGAAATGCTTCAAACCCCCTTTCGTCAGGGCTTGACTCCATAAAAATTGAACCAGTTATTTTTCTGTAAATAATGTGTTAACCGAACTGTTCGAATTATGCCGTTTTGAAATGATCGAGAAATTCAAGTACAACTTTCTTCCCTTTCAGAAAAGTTTTAACAGAGCCATTGACTGGATAAAGGAATTGCGACAACAGGCCAACTCACAGATCATTATGGTAATGGCCGGAAATAAAGCTGACATGGCAGCAGAAAAAAGGGCAGTATCACGAGATGTATGTCTTAACTGATTACTTCCTGTTACTTTTTCTCGATTGTTTTCCTGGGCGACGTATTGTTTTTAATTGAAATGTTTGTCTGTCCGTCCGTACGTCCGTCCGTCTGCCTGTCTGTCTGTCACATTTTCGTGTCAGCTTCATATATTCTAAACCCTTAAGTCCAGTTTAAGAAAAAGTCAAATTTCCAACTGGCATCCACCTTGATGAAACGTACAGAAAGGAAGATTCACATATGTGATCCGTCACACAAAACGGGGACCTTCTGGGAACTGCGAAAAGTATCTATCCTAGCCAGACTGCGTAGTCTGACCAGGGTTGAAATTTTTCTTTCAATGACATTTTCTGTATGAAAATTGATCATTGTGCCTTGTTATACAATCATTTTTGTTATACAATTGTTATACAATCATTTTTGAATTGCCAATTTAAACTGACCTGCACAATCGTTGATCTGTTTTCATCTAATTGATGTACATAATTCCCAGATGGTCCCTTTTTGTATCATAGGTCACATATCAATTTCCAAGTTTAAGGTCGAAGCAAGGTTCAGAGTGCTCGGTGTACCTATCCACTGGTTCCTTGGTATGTCTTACGTAAAGCTCCGTGGAAGCAGAAAATGAAGACGTGTTTTGTGTTGTGTCTGTATACAATGCTGTATCATCTTGTATCTATACTGTTAGCGTCTCTACTCTCTAAAATTGTTAACCTTTAATGGAGACGCCGTCAACGTCATATACGTTTGGCCCGAAAACAGCTGCAACGTCCCCTCATGTCATTATTTGAACTACAAAAAAACTTCGTTTTGAACAAAAACATTTGAATAACGCCCTGGGAAAAGGGTTTGGAATACATCTACTTAATGCACAGAAACAAGCCGGTCGTCGTATATCAAAGACTCAAAGACTAAGGTAACATTAAAGTTAACTTTTGGCCTCTGCTCTCGTTCAAGAATGGAATAACATTCCGGATGCAATTAATTTACGTTATGTAAGGTCTATGCAACGTCGAATAATTACATGTATCGACAGCAGAGGTGGCTGCCATACAAGATATTGATTGAAAAATTACAAGAACTTTAAGAGAAACCTGAGTCTATGGGTATTTTTGCAACTTTGATTTTGGTACCACCTTCATTTAAACTGCAAAAACTTTCTGTTAGTCAAAATCTAATTAGCCTGACATTTTCTACAGACTCTGAACTAAAATATGATACCAAATTGGTTGGTCTGTAGTAAAATATGCGACGAGAAATAAAAGAAAATAAAGTATACACTTATTTATGGAATTGAGTATAATGATAAATTAATAAAATAAGAATTGGTACTTCCACACGATTCTCGTATATGTACATGTATAGAGCAGCGTAAAGGCTATCTTTGTAGCTTAATACTTTTTCAAGTGCGAATATTAAGATAAGCTTGCAAAATGAAATCTGGATGCATGCCGCTTTAAAGGGACAGGACTTAACATTTCGATATTCTTCTATCTTGTAGGATGCTCAGGCGTTTGCTGAAGAAAATAATCTGGTGTTCACGGAGGCGTCAGCTAAAACAGGGATGTGTGTCGGGGATGTCTTTATGACTATAGGTGTGTATCGCTACAGTAATATCCCGATGAAGGATATTTTGATCATGCAATGACACAAATAATTATTCTCTATATAAAGTCATTTCTTCAGTCTTTAAAACCGAAAAAAAACACACACTTTTTTTTTAAGTTAGAAATACTTATAATACTGCAAAGAAATATCTCGTGATCTGACATGATAATATACCTCGAACATAAATATCATGTGCCAACGTAAAAACAGTTTCCCTTTCGGGAACCCCGTACACATGACTGCACCAACACAACATCCAAAATGGAATCTTCGATCAATATTAACATCAAGATTATGCTCTAAGCTGCATGTTTTAGCACGTATTACCGAGGTTTCATTGATGTCAGTTTTCATTGAAATGGGACACTCAGAAGGGAAATTCTACTTCGTCAGCGTACTTAATTTTTAAACCAAAAAAAGTAAAATTTTTGAATGGTAAAAATTTGCAGTATAATAAATTCGGTTCGGGGCGACATGATTCACAACAGCCGTGAACAAGTTTCTAAGTCCCCTGCCACTTGATCGTACAACTAATAATGTATATCTATAATTTCACTTTTGAAAATTCGGTCTTTCGATTATTAGCTTCGCCTTTCGTGAAAATAGCAGTTTTATTGTTTATTCAGTGTTCAATACATGTATGACCATATCGAGAAACACACAGTATTATTTGTAAGGTCAGGTGGCAGGGGACTGGCAGCCGTGAACAAGTTTCAAAGTCCCCTGACACCTGACCGGACAACGAATTTATTATTCTGCAAAGTTGTACGTATCCAACCTTTGTTAGGCGAATTTTACCGTTTTTATTTTTTGTTTAAAAAAATGAGTTCCCAGACGAGGTAGAATTTCCCTTCTGAGTGCCCCTAATCAACGAAAACTGACGTCACTTGGAACTGACGTCACTGAAGGCCTGGTAATGCGTGCTAAAACGTGCAGCTTAGCGCATAATCTTGATGTTATTCTTGATCGACGCCGCCATTTTGCAAATTGCGTTGATAGTGTGTTGATGTATACGGGGCTCTCGAAAGGGAAACTACTTTTACGTTGATTTTGCCAGTGTACATGATATATATGTTCGGAGCATATTATCCAATCAGATCGTGAGAAATTTCTTTGCAGTATAATATTTTTTCTGTATCACTAAACGGATGTAAGTTATTGACCATGTACTATTCTGATTGACTTAAGGACAATGACTTAAGGACAAGACGTAGAATAAAAACGTACTTTAACTTTTCAGTAGAAGGCAAGATTTGATGATTAAATAAATTTTAAATCATTTTCAAGAAAAAAACAACATGTCGATCAGATAAGGAGTTTTTTTTTCTAAGATACCTGGGAAAATGTGTAAAAATATTCTTCAGATTGTGATATCCCGTTGTAAAACAAGGAAGAGTTCTTAACTCTTTCCCAAACGACAAAATTTTGTTCTAGACCAAATTGAAAGCATTTTCTCCTCTTCCTATATTGTTTTTAAAAGCCTTCTTTCCCAGCATCGTAAAAACCAGGGATTGTTTGGGAAAGAATTAAGTACATTCTATCTACACGAATGGTACTATTCATGTTCTTTTAAAAGAGCGCTAAATGCATAAGGAAAAAGTATCGACTCTTGTCAACCTGCGTAAGACTGACATGGGTCGAAACCTTTTTGCTTTCGGTATATTTTTAAGCATGTCCATAGTTACGGGAGACCATTCCTTCATGCATAGCTTAATTCCGATTTAAATACAATACCTGACGATTGCGTTGGGGAGATATCTCTTTGGCTCAGTGGTTATGGTATTGGTCTTTTCAACCTCGAAAAACGAGTTTATTTGTCCCTTCAAGGGTTCGAATGCAGCCAGATGCGGTTTGTACCTGAGCCATGCATTTGTTGCGAACTCGGGTGTTCGTAAGATTAGGGCTCGTCAGGGATTGGCCATTGAACCATTAATCCCATTTGTTGTCCATAAATGGACTTTCTGTCTAATACGGCTATGAATCATCAATAAATGATGACTGTAAGAGGAGGGGGGCGTGTTACGGGAGACAACTCCTCAATGCATAGCTTTGTCCCGATTTAATTACAATACCTGACAGCTGTGTTGGGAAGATATCTCTTTGGCTCAGTGGTTATGGTATTGGTCTTTTAATAATCGAAAAACGAGACTATTTGTCCCTTCAAGGGTTCGAATCCCGCCAGATGCGGTTTGTATTTGAGCTATGCATTTATTTGTTTCTTTGTTACGGACTTTGTTCGTAAGACCATGTACCATTCTGTCTCTAGATTCAGTCTGTTGTAAGACCAAAAATAGCGTTTATTTCATCAGCTTGTGTATAATATTGGGAAATGTTTGCCGTAAAAGGGAAAGGTATGCGAAAATAACGAGTGCCGTTAACGTGTCGTTATTTTCGCGGACCTTTCCCTTTTGAGGCAAATATTTCCCCATATTAACCACAAGCTGATGAAATAAATTACATGTTATATTCCTCTGATTATTTTGTCAACGAATGCCACTTTTAAAACTAGTGATCTCAAGTCAATTAACTGGATGACCGATATTTTCAAAAAAGTAGTTCCAGATTTCCGGCAGGAGAAAAATATTCACCCTGACGGGGAAATAATTTTCCACAGTCTAAATTACGACATTTCTTTACCCATATACATTTCTAAACATAGACACATGAAATATAATATTGGATTTTATGGATCCATAATTATGTGATGTCTTGCTTGGTATAATGCATTATCTCCCGCTAGATGGCATTCTATAAATACTCATCTATCTAATATGGGCATCCTGGGTACAGAACCGAACCACTTTCCTACGCGACAACCGTTACTTTGAATTTAAAACTAAAATAAGGGTTTACTCAATAAAACGCTACCTCGTGCAATATTCACTCAGCTATGATCAGCAATCTAGAGAAATCTGGAGCTAAAGCAGGTCTCATTTCTCCTCAAACGTATTGATAAAAGCCATTTTCAACATTGCTACTTTATAGAGCGTAATATTACAGTCAGCCCGCTTTCGGGGCTAGTGATGCGTCATATAAGACAGTCGAATCTTCGAAGAATATGACATGCGCAAACAACGTGGTATAATGTATCATGGAGATGCATTTAGCTCCCTCTTGCCGCTTGAAAACAGCGTTAGCATTCTTTTAAGGTAGTGGACCTGTAATATTTCTAGTGCAGCATGGCATAAAATTTCTTGACAGTTGATAAAGACAGATTTATACAGATTTAATATTTTTGCACATTTTTAACCGACCAGAAATTCCTTTGATGTCCATCTTGAAATTATTTCTTGATACTTTGGTAGTTTCCAGAAAAGGGAGGTAATTATCATATCCTTCTGTAATGGTTAAAAGTGGTTTTAGATTTATAAATGATAATTCTAGGAAGGATAAAAACGAAGAAATGGCTCGGTGAAAATAGTACAATAGTAGCCATTTTTAATCTTAACAAATTCGTAGGATAACTATTATAGTGGAAATATGTGTTTTCTATTACGGGCCCACTACGTTAACAAAGAAACAACTATGTATTCAAATAAGCAGCAAACAAAAGCAAACAAACAACCGTCTCTACTTTCAGCACAAACAATAGCTCGACAAGGGACCAGTATAGCCGGGGGAGGGCCGGGTGGAGGTGAGAGCGGCCTGAAAATAGACAGAAAAGACGAGAAAAAGAAAGGCCTGTGCTGTTAGCCGGAGTGCATTAGATTGTGATATGAGCCAGCGGAACAGAAAAAACAATTATTATTATTATTATAATTATTACTGTTATTGTCATTATCATGATGTGTAAGACTTAAAGCGCCCACTTCTTCGTCATCATATTACCCATAGAGCGCCGAATAAGCCAATCAAACGTTTAAATCTAGAAATAAGATTCAAATAATCACAATGTCAAGGTTTCTTTTTATCACTGAAGTGACACAGTAAAGCGCACTGTGTAGATCAAAGATCAGGCACAAAACGTGCAGCCTGATCTTGATCTGCACTGGCCGCAAAAGCGACTGTATTTATGAAAAGCGTTTGAAGCATTAAGTCTAAATCAAACAATCCCGTATTTTAGGCCAAGCAATATACTTCAGATTTTGAATTTAAATATCATTTGTAATTGTGAAGTACTATTAACAAGCATTTTCTCCCTTTTCTGACAATGTTTACTATCTTTTCAAAAGCAGTTTCCGTTATGGACAAACATAGACATTGTTGTGTGCAAAAATTCATTTATTTTGGCCAAGTGTGAAATATTGTCATTTGATAAAGAGTTAACTTGACACACACTAAGCACTTTGCCCCTCGAGCCATTAAATCAAAAGTTAAGATTAAGTTAATATTTCAATAATAGAAAAAAAATGAAATATTCAAATTTCTTTGTTTCTTTCGGCCAGACCATATTACTAAATAAGGGTCAGTACAGATCTGTGACCAGACTTTACGCCCCCAGCTGTCTGACTTTGCATTAAATTGTCCACCAAAAGAAAATAAGTTGTTGTTAATGCTATACGGATGAAACACTTAATTTAGCTCTTTACATTTCACCACAATGGAACATATTTTGACATAATTGAATTTTGCTTTTGTAGATCAAGATCAGACCACATATTGCATTACGTGCAATGTAATATTTGATCTACACCGCCCGCTATGCTCTGTATTAACTATGATCAAAATTTCTCTAAGAACATGTAGTTTGGTATATGAATAATTCTCCGGTGACAAATGTCAAGCTATTAACATGAAGTACAATATCTCTTTTAGTAGATGAGTAACCCAATATCTCGCCAGGCTGTTTATAGATATGACACTTACAAGAGTATCAGGTTATATGTCATGAAGGATATTGTATGATTTACCCATCATATCAGTCAACGTGGAAAACAGTATGAGTATAATTAGTCATCGATAACGGTGAACGTGACAAAATACCCACGTGATCTGAGTATATTGTCTACCTTTTTTGGTCTGTAACAAGCGAGAATTGGCACTGTACGCAAATGTCCGAATGACCCTTTTCACGTGTTGAGGTCCATTTAACCGTTTACCACACAATGACGACTTTTGACGACCCTGGGGTAGAAGCCTTTTGAAAACATTGTGGGAAAAGGAGAAAATGCTGGTAACCAGCATTTTCTGCTTTTCCCACAATGTTTTCTACCCTTCCAAAACCAAATTTCGATTCTTCAGCCACATTTATTTTGTTGTCTGCAAATGCTTTCAATTTGAACCAATCTCTTAATTTGTCGTTTGGTAAAGAGTTAAGCTGACCCAAGTTAACGTCATTTATATAGTGTAAAATTCTGTTTTTATCCCCGGTAGAGCATGGTGCTGCTTTCGGCATAAGTTTCGAGTGGTCACGGAAACAATTTGTACGGTATGGGAAAATTATATCGCTTACCCGGACCTTCCTGAGGCTATATAACTTCCCAAATAATAGTCGGAGTGCAATTTATATCTCTACTGATATAGTCAACATAAGGGTTAGGATCAGGTTAAATGAAGCGGGTAATAGTTATCCAGTGTTGACTATGAATATGAAAAGTTGGGGTATGAGTATGAATAGCAAATGATAATTATGAATGTGGGTAAAATGGTATGAGTATAAATAACCACTGATAACTGTATGAGTACAATCAGCCTTGGATTACTTGCCATAGAAAAACTAGGGGTAAGAAAAATTAGCCAATGATAGCGGTGAATGTGGAAAAACATTGAATAAGTATGAAAAGTCAGGCATACAACGGGCAATCTGGAATAAGTATAATCATGATGGTGAAAAAAAGGACAAGACGGTATGATACACGACAAGGAGGTCATATTACCATTGAGAAATTACCCCAATAATACTATCGGTATGACCCTATTGCCGCCCGCTTGTCAATGACTTTGTTTTGTCGAGCAGTCCAGTTGTTAAAGCACATGGTAAGAAGAACTTCTTGTTCTGTTTACTTGAGTTAATTCTGTTAATTCTATGTAAGTTCGTAGAACTGTCGTCAAAAACGATTTCCCTTTTTGCCACATGTTTTCACAGCTTTTTTTAAGAACAAGCACTTGATTTTGTAAGTTTATTGATTGTATACCCTTTCTTGCAAGGGTCGTGTGTATAAAGTTACTTTGATACTATTGATACAGTAGGCGAAAAGAATGGTCGCTTTTCTATCTGATTTCATCTAAGGACTGAATCCAATTTCACTGGTTGACAAAAATAAAATGAGACATTGGTATTTTGCATGACCTTTACTTCGATACTAATTTACCTTGAGCATTTTCTTGAAATACGTCACCTGAATCTTGTAAAACCGTAAAATAAAGCCTATGCGAAAACCGAGGAAGAGCGTTATTTGTATCAGTTCAATAATATCAGTCACTGTACAAAGTTTCATTCCTAAGCAAAGTGTGGAATTTTTCTATATTTTTTTTGCATTAAAACAAAATGGGTAGGTCTGAGATTAATCTTCCTAGGGCCAATGACGAACCTTTTGCTCAGTTGTATAACACATTACAAGAGATGACAAGCGTATTTCAACCTTGCAGTGGAATAGTTAAGAAAATTTCTTTATCTTAAGAACTCGATGAAGTATTTTCTAAACCCTTCTTTGGTCCATTTTCCGTGGTGTGAATTTCTTAACAACCGGATTTTAGACCCTTCAAAACTAGGAAAAAAACAACATTTTCCCCACATGTTTTATTTTCAAAAACTTATTACTTTAACTCCGTCTATACATTAGATCTTCTAGTAAGGGTTGAATGTTAAAATAATCAATGTTATCACTTGTTATCATCAGCTGTTATCCGTAAGTATGGAGTTACAACAGGGATTGGTTTTGAGGCCTCGGACTGAAAGATTTTCGGCCCCGTTTGGTTTCATAATAAATGTTTCAGTAATTCTTGCAAGCGTAGTTCTGATCACTTACGCAAATAATCTTGACTTAGTTTCAAGAAAAGATGTTAAGTGTCTCATTTTGCTCAAAAACTGGTAACGGGTTTAGCTTCTTTCTTGAGATGAGTCGTTACTTGAGACGCATTTCGCGAACATTTTACAAATTTGTGACCCGTCACGCGAAAAGAAACAATCTGGGAATCAAAGATTGTGCAGATCAAAGATAGTGCAGGTCATTTTAAGTTGATAGTTCAAAAAAGATTGTATGGTAAGGCAGAATGAACACTTTTCACAGAAAACATCATAAAAGCGAAAAGTGTCCACCCTGGTCAGCCTGCGCAATCCACAAAGCCTGTCCAGGTTCGACACTTGTCACAAATCACAGATGGTCCCTTTTTGCGTAACAAGTAACACTTTAGTAACGTTTTAAAAGGCTTAACCAACAGCACTCAGGAAAATAAACATACTTAACTCATATAACCCTTAGGCTGCTAAGCGCTGACCAAAGACCGTTTGCGGACAATGAAGATTAAGATAAAACTTCACAGAAGATGCAGACCTTCATTGTCCTAAAAGGAGATAGTTTTTTTCCCCCAAAATAACCTCGAAATAACAATATTTGGGTTTGTTCTATCAGCGTGAAGCTGTATTTAGCAAGGTAAGGGTAAACAGACTTAATCCATTATTATCACATGTAAAAGAAGTGCAAAATTTAAATCTTTTAGAAAAGAAAAGGCCGATTGTTGATGAATTTACCCTGTAGGCAGTATATTGGAAATAAATTGTAAAAAGATACTTTTATTTTTTAAATATTTTAAGCCATAGAATTTAAAGCGAATTTATGTTATGGGGGTTATATATCAGCTCCTCTAGAATTCGAGTATTGCAACCAATCAATGTGTTCATTGTATAACATCAACAGGACTTGACTATTTAGAAAGCTACGATCCTATGTTTTCCTTACACCTTGAAACCCCATGCACTCATAACCCTATAACATACATTCCAAATTTTAACGACCCTTGAGAAAGAGACGTAAAGTTGATACCAGATAACTCTGACCAGCACTGAATTATGTCTGTCGAGTGTTATCTTTCAAGTTACACGATACAATTCTTTTATCACATAACTCCTTTTTTTTAATGTAATACGGCCATTATAAGTTTTCTTGTCTCACACACATGTAAGATAAGAAAATCGTGCTGTATTTCTAACCTAGGTTCTGGGTGAAATTAATGGTTAAAATTCGTAGTCATGATGTCAATGTTAGTTTAATCACTCATTCAAAACAAAATCAGTATAGTGCAAGTTTCTTTGGAGCTATTTTAGGTTCGTAATAAACGTATCAAAGAAGCGAATAAATTTCATTACACATTACACATGTATCCCTATTTTTTAACACACTATAGACTATAATTCTTGTTATACAGCTATGTGACAAAAATAATCTGACAACAGCTCGATTAACAACGTTTTTACGTTGACTTGTTTATTTGAATTTCTTCTCAAACACCAACTCATGTCAGATTCCATGTATCACATCTTATCTATCAGTTGCTTTTCTGCATAGAGTGCAGATCAAAACCATGTTGCAGTCAGCGCAAATTGATGCTGGAATTACTCCATTCAGATTTGTGTACGATTCGCTGACACAAAATAAAACCCTTGTGTATAATATATAGGTAAATTTTGCAGCTGAATACATATATTTTAATCACTTGTTGGTTGCTCTTAGATACATGTTGCAGTGGCTGTGTAGTTATCGCCTCTATTAAGTCTTTCAGCCAAAAAAAAGTAAAAAAAAAAGTGCCATACGGTGGCAAAAGAGTAATAAATGCATTTCCGTGATCCATATTACTGCCACTGATAGCAAAAAGTTTAGGCTCAGGTCAACCCCTACAAAGCATCATTCAATTTTGAATTGAACCTCTTTCGAAAGAAAGAATACACTACAACTAAGATTTTTTTACTCAAGAGCTTGACTGAAGAAGCAGTCTGTTAAGACCCGAATGATCTCGTTCTGTTAAGTCTGATCTTGATCTACAGCTCTTCTCAATTCGCAAAATGCCTTAATTTGTTTAAGGAGCTGAAATAAACGAAAACAATAATAAAGAAATTCAAAATAAATTATGATTTTATAATCTCTCCTCACAATCTGTCCGTTTCTACCTTTTTATATGCTTACTTATGGCCCAAGCCTCACTGCATAGTCCGTAGGGTACAGAAGCTTAGACCAAGACGTCGCCGATTCGAATCTCCTGCTCGACCGATTGCTTTCTCAGGAATGATGATAGTCATTGCGACAGAATTCATTCTCTCACCACCGGTCATTGCATAGAGGATTTTAATGTGGTTAAATGCCAGTGGAATAGTATTCTGTAAGTACTGGTGAAAAAAAAAACTGCAGGAAAACATTGATATATGCACTTGCCATTGCAGTATAACTGAAAAAAAATAAATAAACACGGGGCTAATTATACAAAGAAACAAAACGTGTAGGTGCTTATAACGAAGCGATGCTACCACATATCTCCTAGCAACATCTGACAGAAAAATGCATTTTACACAAACACAACACGAGCACTTTCCAATAATAAGGGAGAATCATTTTCGCCGAAAAAAAAATTCGCTTTTGAAGTTACTCCGCTGAAATCTGGGGGCTGTGTAAACTTACACGAAATCGAGAATGAGTGCTTCCGAGGGCTTAAGCTACTGGCTGAAAAAGCAGTTATCGGCTTTCGAGGAAAAGTTTGTTGATGCAGACAGGGACAAAAGTGGGTTTTTAAGTTATGAAGAAGTGTGTGGAGTTTTGAGAAGATCAGGTTTTAAAGGAACGGACGAAGATTTGCAGGTAAAACTTACTTGATTATCGTTGAACAGGTAAAATGGCGAACTGGGAGCATAATTTGAGTGTTGTTTGCCTGATATGAATTAACTTTTAGGTTGGTAAGCGCGACTCAATGACCTTTTGTGGACGGTGTAGATCAAGATCAGTCTGATCTTGATCTACACCGTCCGTGCCTTTACCAGATATTCTAACAAAAACAGCTTTTAAATTGCAGTATATATGCATCTTCAGCTCTAACTGAGAATGTCCATTTCATTTATTTAGCACCATAAGTAATTATAGTGCACAAATGCAGTGATGTACGTGGCTCAAAAAATAAGGGCATCCTATGACTTGTTTCTTATTACAAGAAATGACATGGTGACTTTACCTGTCAATATTGTAGCAGATTCTAAACGAAACGATACGCCATATTAACTCCGGTATGCTCACTATGTGTCATGCAGGTGTTGCTACATATGAGGTCACACCTTTTGTTGATTTGGGTTCTATATTTATTGTTTTTAGTAAAATGATAATTTATAGAAGATGAACTACAATGGTTCCCTTATTTTTTTCTTCGTATTTACTATCATCATGACGCAAGCTCGCTCAGTTGTGTAATACTATATAACTGCGGCTGTATGATGGTAAGGGAGAAATGTGTGAAATACAATAAAACTGTAATGCAAAAGAATAAAATGCAAGCTGGATCATGCAGTGTAAAAAAGAGTAATATATCATTTGTTTTAAAGTTTACCTTTTTTTGTGTCCATATATGAATATAATTGTTATATTGTTCTTAAAACTATTATCTAATAATATGAATAGATTTCCAGGGATTTCGATCAGAAAGAAAACTTACATAACCATGATCTTGCTAAACAGCTGAAATGAAATGTTTATTCCGATTGTTAAAACCCTTATATTGCTATTTCAAGAAAATGTATATCAGGGAACAATATCTCCCTGTCGGACAGTGTAGATCGATGATCAGACTGCACGTTCTGTGCAGTGTAATCTTGATCTACATTGTCCGCAAAAAGTCAGTGAGTCACGCTAAGCAGTTAAAGCGTTAATAAGTTATTCTTCCATTTATATGATAAGAACTATTACATGAGAAGATCTTCGATTAAAAGAAATTGAATGATTCAGCAGTTTAGGTGAAAAACATCTACACACAAATTAATGTTTCTATAAAAAGGAACTAGATTTATGTTACTTATTTATTAACTCTTTCCCAAACAAGCCCTGGTTTTTACGTGTCCACAGGACAAGTCTTTAGAAAACATTGTGGGAAAAGGAGAAATTGCTCGTAACGAGCAATTTCTCCTTTTCCCACAGTGTTTTCTTGCCTATCAGAAAACTTTCTGGCATTCTCATCAGATTTAAAATTGTCATCTGCAAACACTTTGAGTTTGGGACGGTCTAAAATTTGTCATTTGGGAAAGGGTTAAAAGAGTCTTAGAGGTGCCTTACCTTCCAGCCACATAATAATGTGGCTAAATCATCTATGTAACTTCCGATGTCATCGCTCTTCTTTTTTTTTTCTACTAAAGAGAGTACGTATAGTTCATTTGTTCCATTTTTACGATAGTGCTTCATTATTTTTTTGTATCAGAAATGAATTATAAAGGCATAGCTATAAGAATTGATGTCGCAGCAAATTAAAGATATTGGGGCCTTAATTTGTGAAAATAGGATTTAATACCTCGGCAAAAAGAATCTACACATGTCAGCCTGCACAGCTTGATTTTTTTTTTTTTGGGGGGGGGGCGGCAGGGGGGGGGGGGGGCGGGGAGTTATCCTTATCCGATAGTGTTGATCCAAAATAAGACTGCACGTTATCTGCATGATCCGCGAAAGGTTCTTGAGTTGCTCTTAGGAGCCTTAAGGTTTGATTACGGACAAAAACCTGTAAAAGCTATTAGAAGATTTCGTGCATCATTCTTTGATTTCTGAAAAAAATCTTCAATTCCTTTCAACTCTTTACGATAGAGGCATTGCGCATTGTGACCTTATATACACTGTCCGTAGAAGGTCCTTGAATCGCGCTCTGCAGCATAAAGGTTAATTTGATTACGGACAAAAACCTGTAAAATCCATTAGAAGATTTCGTGCGTAGGTTTTTGCCCCTTTCATACTTTGATTCCTGGAAAATCTCCAAGATCTTTCAACACTCTACGAGAAGACATACCTTAAGACTTGTAAAAATTGAAAGCCTTTGCAGACGACAAATTAAATGTGGTATTACTGGACTTTTTGCAGAAAACAACGGAAGGAAAGGACAAATGCTAGTTACTGGCTTTTTTGTACTATTTACCTGTATGTGAATCTTATATTAACCGTTATCCTGCTAAATAAGTAAAATCAAATTTTCATTTCGATAGTAAAAAACCAAATATTGCTATTTCAAAGTTATAATTTAAGGGATGAGATCTTCTTATCGGACTGTGTAGATCCAAGATCAGACTGCACGTTCTGTGCAGTCTGATCTTGGATCTACACTGTCCGCCAAAGGTCAGTTAGTCGCTCTTAGTAGCCTAGGGGTTAAGCAATATTTATCTTTATTACTCCAATTCAGCTGAATCAGTCATGGCACGCTAAAGTAATGAAATGAACCATAATCTGGCAATAGGGGGCTTAACACATCTGCATGATGCCCCATATCAATCAAACCATGAAAGAAATGTGGATCCATTAAACTCATTTTGTACAACAACTAACTGAACAATAAGGTAAACTGGTATATCCACAGGCAGAAAACTACTAAAAAAAAATCAAAGTACTGAAAGTTATAATAGAAGGTGATGGTAGAAATTTGCTACCAGGTTTTAACATTGGTTCAATTCATTAAGCATTTCATTCATCTGATGGTGATAACATCTTTTTCTCAAATTCTTGTCATTTTTTTGTAGAGTCTGCTCAGCAATGACCAGTATAAATGTTGATTTTTAACTTTATTGAACAGAGGTTTACATATGGCTTGGGGACTGTAAAAACGCAGAAAATATAGAACATAGAGTTAAGCAGACAAAATAAACAAAAGAAGGTAATGGAACAGGTAATAAAACACAGCCAATATAGAACAAGAAGACAAAAACGTTCAAGGTTTTCTGAAATGCCTGTTAAATGAGTACATAGACTTTGATGAAATTTTCATTGATTATATCTCAATTCAGCACATTATACCAATTAGTTCAACTGTATTTATTTACAAATCAGTGTATAAAGGGGGGTATTGTTACTTAAGTTTCATTTCAACATTTTAATTTGAAGGTAGACTAAACATACGGTGTTATTTATGTTTCGATTACTTTGACTGAAATGAATCTACCATCTCTATTTGGACCATACGAATCATAAAAATGGATAAATTATACTGTATTTTTCACCTGGCGTAGCTTTTGAATATAGGTACCTGTTTTCATCATTTTGCCCTAAAGCAATGAATCAATAGTGTGGGGGTGCTGTTCAAAAAAGTGAATGTTTCAAGAAATCTTGTTTTAAATGAAGAGATATTTAGCCAATAACCAGGAGGAAAGTCTGGTATATCTGAGTACATTGAACTTACGCCTTTTGCATGTAGCCCTTATAAAGTTATCTACAATGTCAGCGTTTTATCACCTGTTCCATTATCCTTCTGTGTGTATATTGTCTGATTAACTCTATGTTCTATATTGTCTGCTTTTTATTCCGACCCCATGGGTTGTTTGGATTATTTATACACCAGTATATCTAAAGAACTAAGTGTTTTTTTTTTTTACTTTTTCACAGGCTTGTTTACATTTCTTAGTCCAAACTCTTGGTTTTTGGCTTTTCAACAAATATATCAAGGGTTCAATTATTGTAATTTGTACTGAATTTTCTATAAAACTTGACAATACCAAGTCAAGACTACAACCCTTTTTTGTTGTAGGTCTAGGAATATGCACTATGAATTCCATCTTCCTTTTGGAAGGATAAATGAGATCCTTATTTACTCTAAAATCAAAATATTAAACTTCGTCTTGAAGCAAAAACACTTTTCTTTCCTAACTGAATTTAATATTTATTAGGGTTTGTCTTTTCAACACTGACTCATCATCATCATTTTGACTTGCAATACTAATAATATAATATTCTACGCAAAGCACAGAATCCAATATTTTCAGCACCATGATCATTAACTTTGTTGGAATACTGCCGGTGAACTTGAAAGTCCACATAGCGTGTACATGTACATGTATATATGTGTGTAAGGGTGGGGGGGGGGGTGGGCGCGTGTGTGAGAGAGAGAGAGAGAGAGAGTTTGTAAAACCTACCAAATGGGCAACTTTTTAAGAATACACACCAACCAACCGGGGACCACCTACCAAACGGGGACGTCCCCGTTTGGTTTTTAGTATAATTTCGCATTTCATACCCTCTCATTATCAACATGTCAAATTTGATTAGTAATCTGACACGTTCCCCGACATTGGACTGTTAGCAGCACATACACATTATACACATATTTAAGGAATGAAGAGAGGTTTTTTTTTTACAGTGTGATTAGGTGTTTTTTTCATACCTCCATGAAAAATAGAATTCTCTTCATTCCTTATAATCTAATATTACAGACAACACCCCCCCCCCCCCATACACACAGAAATAATTCAAACTGCTTTCATTTTCTTTAGTTTTAAATCTAATGCTGGAGTTTTTAAAGTTCCTTCCACTCATATTTGTAGGGCGCAAGAATATAACAAGGAAGCAGTTTTCAGATCCCCAATACTGAAAATTAACCAATAGAATGAAAGTAAAGGAACAAAGCAGTGTGTAGGACCCACAAAAGTAATCTTCTGCAAAAGTAGTTCCAGCACAAGGTGATTTTTTTTTCATGGAGCTATGAAAAAATTCTCCAGCCAATCACAACGCACCAAATGTTCATGAAAACAACTGATATTTGATTATTCTGATATGACGCGAATTTGTGTGTATGTGTTGGAATGCAGGTCCCCATTTGTGCTATGAAAATTCATACACTTTTTCAATGCAGGTCCCCGTTTGTGCATCTTCGCAAGCCAAGGCTGACGATTCACTACGCTACTCTACCCTTGGCGGATCGAGCTTGATTTTTACATTCCCCCGATACGCTTTTTCATTGGATGCAGCCAGCTCTAGCTGCAACGAATGGAATCGCTCGTAGCATTTCTCTTCATTCCTTATAATCTAATATTACAGACAACACCCCCCCCCACACACACACACACAGAAATAATTCAAATAGAATAAGGTCGAGACCGTTCGAATAGAAGGTCAACATGAAAACTCATGTGGATGTCTGTTTATCGCTTCATGTTGAATAATTGTATTCGTAAGCGGTTTGTAAAATGATACTTCATTGGCTTTCAGAAATATGATGTAAAGGGGGTAATAACCAGCATCCAATAGAGGGCGCATCGCAGGAATTTCGAAATCGGGCTGAATCAGCCAAGGTAAATTCCACGTAGTGATCGTAACTTTGGCTTGCAAAGACACCGTTTGTGCTGTAAAAAATCACACTTTACCGCCATTTCCAGTGGGTTAATGAACGAAAGGTTTTGAAGATAAGCAAAATGAAGACAACATAGGTTTTTCGTAGTTTTAAATGAATCAGTTTTATAATTTTATTGTGAAACAACGTGATTTGAAAAAAAAGAAGGAATTTTATTTAACGACTTTGGTCAAAATTATGCGAAAAGCAGCGATCATCTAAACAAACACATTCAGGAAAATACTCTCTCTCTCTCTCTCTCTCTCTCTCTCTCTCTCTCTCTCTCTCATGCAAGGGGAGGCTGCTGAGTGCGACACAAGGACCTTTGCGAACATTGTAGATCAAGATCATGCTGCAGAGAAGGTGCAGTCTGACTTTGGTCTACACTGTCCGATAATAAGATATTTTCCTCTCAAATTATAATTCGGGTTTTTCTATCAATTTAAATGTTTTACTTAATTTATATAGCAGGTTAGGTTAAAGATACGGAATTTGTGAAATAGATCTCTTAATTCAACTTTAAAATAAATGACCAAACAAAGATTCAGATAAGTCAATATCAGACTGATTTTTAGTCAAAATAGCTTTCTTTGCCATAGCCCTAGGGTTACGGTTAGGGTTAGCACTCAATCAAATTGAGGAAGAAATTCCTGACCTGTACTGGTCATATGCAGTTACTAGAGCTATGGCAAAGAAAGCCATTTTGACTGACAATCAGTCTGATATTGACTTATCTGATTCTTTGTTTGGGTCATTTATTTCAAAATGAAATTAACAGATCTATTTCACAAATCCCGTCTTAAAGTACAACAAATTTTAAACACATTTCATCAGAATTGGATTACAAATCTTCACCTTTAATTATCGAAGGCCATGATACAGGTCCATTTCAACTTCTTATCAACATGATAATATCTGGATTAGACGACTGCAGAGCCTGCATCGATGATGTCATTATTCACAGCGATGATTCGGATGAACATCTTTATACTATCAGAGAAAATCTTTTGACAGACTGAGTAATGCCAAATTTTTATTATATACCTCGCAGTGAAATCCTGGAATTTCCCAGTGTAATAAATTTTGATATCATCACTAGTGACGTTATCAACTTTCACTTTCACTTCCTGACGTAATTTGGGAACTACTTTTTTTTCGACTACATTTTTTTTCGACTTTCAAACGCAAAATTACAAATAATGATGTTAATAATGTATATAATAAATAGAATAATCAACTGGTTATTTTTGATATGAAAAATATCTCACTCGGACGCGTCGTAAGGCGTTAAAAAAACTCGTGCTGCGCACTCGTTTTTTCAACGCCTAACAACGCATCCTCGTGAGATATTTTTCATATCAAAAACAATCAGTTGATTATCCTCTATATAATTAATCTTGCAGAGAGTGAATTTTGTCACTCTACTTTCACATTTTTGGGTCATGTTGTTGGACAAGGACAGGAAAAGCCTGTAGAAGCTAAAGTAAAAGCTATGTCTGATTTTCCTGTTCCTACATGCAAAAGACAACTTATGAGATTTCCTAGCATGGCTGGTTACTACAAAAAATTCTGTGGTAATTTTTCTATCAATGCTGAGCCACTGACAGGTCTTCTCAGCAAACGTAAGAAAAATTATATGGAATGACGATAGCCAAAAATCTTTCGATAAAGTAAAAGCCATAATGATAAGAGTTCTTTTAGCTCCTAATTTTGGAAAGGAATTTGAGCTTGCAGTAGATGCTAGTGATATAGGTGCAGGTGGTGTTTTATTTCAGGAAGACTATAATGGTGTAGATCATCCAGTTAGTTATTTTTCTAAAAAGTTTAACCTACATCAGAAAAACTCCTTAACAATACAGAATGAGTGTTTATCTCTTATTCTCGCTCTTCAGCATTTCGAAATATATTTGTCATCGTCTCCTGCACCCATCATTGTATATAGTGATGCTAACCTTCTGATTTTTACCCATAAAATGAAAAACAATAATCAACGTCTACTCCGGTGAGGTCTGTTTTTACAAGAATATAACATGGATATTAGACAAATAAAAGGTACGGATAATATTATCTCTGATGCTTTGTCTAGAGTCTTACTTGTAAATGGTTAACATTTGTCTTTGTAATGTATTTTCTTGTACAGTGAAGTGAATTGATATGCTTTGTATTCTAACAAAAGAAAGTTTTAACTCTTAAAAATTTCTTTTCTTTTAGCACGGGAAGTGTTATGTAGATAGGCTATACAGTGACCTGTTTTCTGAATATTCTAGAAATATGAAGAACATTTATTGTTTTTCCATTGTGGTTGTTTTCAGAAACAGCTTGTTAGAAAACAATTGTTTTCTAATCCATGATATCATGTTCTTATAAAAGACAAATCTACAATTTTCCAAGAGGATATAAATAGGAGTGACTTACTTGGTTATTTTGGACTTGAACTTAGACGTGTGGCTTGGAGGATACATAATTAGTGAAAACTGTTGGATTAAAACTGGAATATATATACATGTATATAGAGAGAAAGATCTGTTAGTTGGAATTGTTCTTTTTTTTTATTACAGGTTGTTCATACCTATTTGTTAGTTAAATAACTGTGAATTTAGGATCAAGAAACCAGTCTATTTATTATTCTTAATGTTGACGGATTTATTTTATTTCTTGTTCTACTATTAAAAATTGTCAAAATTTCACTCAAACTTAAGTCCTATTGTACTCGTTTGTCTTTGTTCAGTGATAAATAGTGTTAATTGTTATAGGCTTGTAGCTGATTTTCTTTCTCGTAACGCTCGGCTAACTATCAAGCAAAAGCAAACAATTTGGAAGTCAAAGCCAAGTTTAATTTATTCCATTAAAAAAAAAATGGTTCTGGTAATGGACCCGCTAAACCCCCTTGCAGAAAAGTTAGACCCCAAAATCATTTGCCTTTAGTCGCTAGTGGATCTTTAAAACTTTTGCTTGTTTGGCAGAAAATCGTTACGCACTCCTACATCATGTCTGATTATGAAAAGTACAATTCTTTTAGTTCTCTACGTTACTTCTGTCTGTTATTTACAGGGAAATCTAATTCTACATTAATTAAAGACGTCTATGTTACATAAATCTGTTTATTAACTTTGTTTTCAGGCAATTTTCAAATTTTCGGATACGAACAAAGACAGCAAGATTTCCCGCGCAGAGTATGTCGCCGCTTTGAAGAAGGTGCCAAAGGTTTGCCTGGAGTAAGTTAATAGAATCATCAGAGAACAGAAATAAATCTCTTAATATTTGGTCCTTCAAGGAACAATCAAGGCGAAAAGTAAATAAAGTGGTTGCTTAAATTCATTTAAATTTATAGTATACCAATCAAAACTATGGAAATATTTATAAAAGATGACAGTATGTCATGGTGTAATCGGTCCAAGTGTTAGTCACTGACAGAAAAATTAGTTTCAAACTAGTTGAAATCTTATAGGTAGTTGTGCCTTTTGTTTTCCTTTTGCCCGCTTTGATTTTTTTTTTGCAGCGACTGACATATGGCCCAACCAAACGATAATAGAATGTCATCGCTATAATATTTTCCATATATTTAAACAGTATGCTTTGAATGCAGATGTAGTATGATACCTGCTTTGATATTTTGGTCTTTACTTGGCCATTAAAGAAACATATTTATAGCCAAACACTGTTAAAACTTAAAAGTGTATGGAATCTTGTCAGTTATGTAAACACGTATAAAAACTATCCTTATTTCGGGGAACAGGACATTTGCCCCCTGGACATCTGTCCCCGAACTTTTGCCCCCGTAGGACACCTGCCTCCTGGATATCTGCCCCCCGGACATTTGCCCCCGTAGGACATCTGCCCCCTTAGGACATCTGCCCCCTGGACATTTGCCACCCGGACATTTGAGTAACTGCCAGATGAGTAACTGACTCTACAGTTATCATACTGGAAGTTTGATATTAAAACTGAAATCAATTAATCAGCCGAAGATTTTCAACAAAATAGCACCTGACGATGAAACAGCTGAGAGATCTTTTGAAATCAATTAATCAGCCGAAGATTTTCAACAAAATAGCACTTGACGATGAAACAGCTGAGAGATCTTTTTCATAGTGCCGGTCAAAATTACCATGTACAATATACGTGTATATCTCAAAGTTGTGGTGTCCGTGGTCGTGAGGTAGAGCGTCGTCCTCATAACCTAAAGGTCCTTAGTTCGATACCTGGGAGCGGGTGTCAACTTTGGGACTTTTCATTGGCCCACACATTCGGCGCGAGTACTGGTGTAGTTCACAAGAAGCAGAATCGAGAGAGATTAGTATAAGTTGTAAGAACTTGTTTCTCAATCGATGTAAAATAAATACAAATGTATGTTTAAACTAAACTATCTCAAAGTTGCTTTTTTGAGATTGTCCCTTAAAGGAGCTAGACGTCCAAGTTGTAAACAAACTGAGGGGGGCAGATGTCCAGGGGGCAGATGTCCCAAGGGGGCAGATGTCCGGAGGGCACATGTTCGGGGGCACATGTCTGGGGGGGGGGCACATGTCCTAGGGGGCCACATGTCGTAAGGGGGAAGATGTCTGGGGGCAGATGTCCTAGGTTGGCAGATGTCCGAGGGGGGCAAACGTCCAGGTGGCAGATGACCTAAGGGGGCAAAAGTCCGGGGGGCAAATGTCCTACACCTCCTTATTTTGGTCTATGAGATCGAGAAACTCTAGGAATTTGCCTTCGATTGACAACCGTAAGCAAACTCAGTGCGCTTTCTATCCGACGTAATCTGTGTAACCTTGTAATCGTCATGGGCAACATTAAGCATGAAAATACAAGAATGATTATAGTTTCATAAAATGCAGATGAAATTTGTATCAAAATTGGATGAAATCGAGTGAAGATGTATCTTAATTAACCCTTTCCCAAACAGTCCCTGGTTTTTACGGGTAAGGAATAGAAGCTTTTTGAAAACATTGTGGGAAAAAGAGAAAATGCTGGTAACCAGCATTTTCTCCTTTTTTCCCCCACAATGTTTTCTTCCCTATCGTATAGAAAAATCATCTTTTTAGCAACTGTTAATTTGTCATCTGCAAAATGCTTTCAATTTGGTCTGGTCCAAAATTCGACGTTTGGGAAAGGGTTAAAGTTGCACAGTAAAAGAAACGATAGTTTCCACAGGAAAGTTAAAATCCAAATATTTCGATTTCAGAATTGTTTCACGAGGGAAAACACCACGATGGACAGTCTAGATTCAAGATCAGACTAAGTTTTGCACAGTCTGGTCTTGATCTACATCGTCACTAATGGCACCCAAGTCACCCTTTGCAGACCTAGAGTTAATTATCTCTTTCGGAAAGGTTCAGGAAGTAATGTACTCGGTTTGAAACTAGAAGGAATCCGGTTAGAATCCTAAGGTTGGCCAGTTTCTTTCCGATGATTGATGAAAGTCAATGCAACAAGTTTATTCTTGATCGAGTGAACACCATCGGTAATATTTTCACGGGTGGCGCAGCAGCCACTCGTGGAAAAAATACCGTTGTGTTCAGTCGATGAAATGAAATTCGATCTTTCACCGAAAAAACAAATATTCTTTTTATTTCATGCCTTTAACCCTTTCCGGTAGGAGCTTTATCAAAATCCAGTCGAGTTCTTTTCCGTTATTCCCCGTGGCGTACCCCTTCCGCACAGCAACGCATTTCAAAATTACATCAAGCGCAAGAAATATAAGGTATATGACGTCAATTTACCTACGCAACAAGAACGTGAAAATCGGTATTTTCACTGGTGGTACCAGTGTAAGATCGAAAAATATTTTCACTGCTATTTATCGATATCCTACCGGAAAGCATGAAGTAAAATGCATGACACTAAGTAAGACATCTCATAAATCATTCTATTAAACAACCGACAGAATCATGAAGCATACTGATCCTTTGACATGCAGAAAATTGACCATAGCAAAGCTTCAACCCAGAGTTTTGCAAATACATTGAACTCTCTTTTCACAGAACATGGCGCATTTCTTGTTTTATAATTTAATGCAGAGAAATCGTGCTGAGACGAGCATTCAGAAAGCTGGACAAAGATGACAGCGGTTTTCTGTCACGTGAAGAGGTGGAGGCAGCCACTGCCTCAGATGAAGTGGGTGTGAAGGTAGCGGCAAATAAGGTTGCAGATATGCTGATTGCCTTGATTACAGATGACGATAAACAGGTGGGTAGGTCGTCTATACTGACTCTGAATAATACAGGCTCTGTTCAGATTCGCCGAAATATTGCGAGAATGGCCGAATCAAAGTTGTGACCGGACAGTTATTGTGGTATTTGTCAAAGACAATACCACAATGAGTGCAATATTGAATTTTGAATACCATGTATCGTATTTGTGCAAAGCAGAAGAAAATATACGCAATTGAACCCAATTTTTCCAAGGCAAATGAATTTTTCCGTAGCGCTTCGATATGTAATTAGAAATGGCAATTGGAAATAGCATGTTAAAGCCATCGATCGTGGAAAATACTCATTCTTTATTGAAAATACATGTAGCTTTACCTGCTCATAGCCTTCTATTGGCGCAATTTTATACACAAAATTTGTCTACTGATCGCTTGGTCCTTGGCTTTTTCGTTCCAAAACCAGTTCGAACCTCGGCTTGTTCGTCCCATGATTGCGCGCTTCTCCGTTTGATTGTGCATGGATATTTATAAATCGAAATAACCGATTATAATGTTAGAAATTAAATCTGTACGGCCAAAGATATCCTAATTTCATAGTTTTCAGGTACATGCTTAATTTAAGACATATTTTCATGGTTTCTCTCTCTATCCATCATGCATTCTACTGTCAAGGAACGTTACTCCTGACTCCTCCGAATGATCAAAGGAAAACCATCAACACAAATAATCCTTACTTTGTCTTGAGTACTCTCCCTTCAACCAAAATGTTATTCATTTGCTAAGTAGTTTAACTTTTAAGTAAATATATGAATAACATTTCTCTTTTTCTTTCACATTACCAATTCCACACAATGGCTTCGGTGACAAATACCTTTCCAGCGTTTTCCGCTCTTTGATTGTTGATGCACTCGAAATTGTTGTTCGTTGTACTGAAAAAAAAATCTAGCGATAAGATCGGATAATATGCCCCGTACATACAGCCATGTACACTGGTGAAATCCACGTGAAGCTCTCTTTTTTTTGAGAGCCCTGTATCCGTGGCTATACCCGTACTTTCAACACATCATCCGAAATGGTGGCGTCGATCACAAGACAAAAACACTGAGTACCGTAGTCTGCACTATACCAACCAGCTTGAAAGAAAAGGTACATGGTACAAACGTGAAAGTTGCCACCGAAGTGAAAAAGTTTCCAAGTTTCTTGCCACCTGACGTACAACTAATAAAGTATTTTCAGGTCATAATACATATACATAAAAAAATAAATAAAGCACAATTAACTGACCGATGACTTTATAAATTAGACGCAGGAAGAGCATTGATCCTTGGAAAATATCCTGATAAATTTAAGGTGATCCAATACCCCTTCCATCTGAGCCTAGCTTCTAGAGGCGCAACCAATAATGCTCCTTATAAGCCGCTGAACAAAACAAACAAAAATCTGCTATAGGACCTAAAAGCTGTCACTAAGATCGAAATAATCATAAACGAAGAAAATCAAATGAAATCGTATTATGACAGCCCTACTGTTCCGTTTTCAGATTAGCTATGAAGAATTCCTTGCCCATTACCACTACAATCAGATGGCGACACTGCTGCGTGACCTATTTAACAAGATTGACACGGACAAGAGTGGTTTTCTGACTAAAAAAGAGATTGTTGAAGCCATCAAGGCTGATGACGAGCTGGGGTTTAAAGCTGCTAACCTGTCAGAGCTGCTGATAAGTTTCACAAAAGATAAGGCTGAAAAGATTAATTACGAGGAGTTTGCAAGAGTAGTTGCTAGTCAGGCGAGAAAGTGAACTGTGCTTGAATCTTTCATACTGTATGAAACACAAGTTAGATTTAACGTTTAGTAAACCATGTACCAAAACATTCAGTGGTTTAATTATCCTGAATAAGAACGCTGAAAAAAATATAGAGAAAAAAATGAAGAAATTGCCGTTTACCAGAAGTTCTTCCTTTCTTCTGCACTGTTTTGAACTATTTCTAAAACTGATTTTATTTTTATGAGCTACATTACATTTTTTATCGTCTGCAAATGTTTCCTTTTGCACAAATCTAGAATTCTGTCGTATTTATTTACAGTTTTATTTATGTTGTAACTTAACTTTAAACTTTATATATTCTATGTTGTAATACATGTGGTGGTACACTTTTTTTTTTCCTTTTTACAACCTCGCCCTTGTCTGATTTTTTTTCTCGTTTACCCTATAATAACATTTTCCTTAGACTTTTTATTATTTACCTAGCAGTGAAATCCTGGAATTTCCAAGGGGTAATAAATGTTGATATCATCACTAGTGACGATATCAACTTTCACTTTCACTTCCTGCCGTATTTTAGGAACTATTTTTTTTTCATTGAGCACTTGTTACGAAAAATTAAAAAAAATAATGTTAATAAGGTAAATGATAACTAGAATGATCAACTGGTTATTTTTGATATGAAAAATATCTCACTTGGATGCGTCGTAAGGCGTTAAAAAAACTCGTGCTGCGCAGGTAGATCACTACTAGTAGCGTTTGTGCCCATATTTCCGTTGTTAGGTGACGTATAGCTTGATTCAAACATTTTTTTTTTCGTTTGCT
This sequence comes from Tridacna crocea, assembly GCA_943736015.1. Lineage (NCBI taxonomy): Eukaryota > Metazoa > Mollusca > Bivalvia > Cardiida > Cardiidae > Tridacna > Tridacna crocea. The sequence continues at coordinate 32,061,664 of OX031073.1, forward strand.
GACATGAAACGACCTGGTTTAGTTCTTGGTTTATCCATTCTGCAGAAATTTACAAGTGTGGCAAGTTCAATTGTTTTAGGTGCTCACCGTTTCGAGTAAAAGGTGAGCGTAAAAGTTACACAAAGCGTGAAAATGGAAACTGTTGCGAACGTCGTAAATGTGTTCCATTTGTCAAAAAATAGTGTATTAATTCCAAATGGAAATCATCGGCAGACGACAACTGAAATGGGGCCAAAATGATGAGAGTTGTCTGTAAAAAGGGAGAATTAGAGTTTATTTCACCAGCTTGTGGTTAGTATAGGGAAATATTTGCCGAAAAAGGGAAAGGTATGCGAAAATAGCGAGTGCCGTAAGGCACGAGTTATTTTCGCGGACCTTTCCCTTTTGAGGCAAATATTTCCCCATATTAACCACAAGTTGATGAAGTAAATTATATATTATATTTTGTCAACGAATGCTACTTTTAAAACTAGTGATCTCAAGTCAATTGACCAGATTTCAAGTTGGAGGAAAATATTCACTGTGACAGGGAAATAATTCTCTCCCACTCCCCCACTCCAGCTTAAATGACGTCATTTCTTTACCCATAACATTTCTAAAAACAAGAGGGCCATGATGGCCCTGTGTCGCTCCACTGGCTAATTCGTAAAAACACTACAAGCCTAACATTACATTATTTGGCCAACTGGTTTCAAACTTGAGGGCATACAATTTTTTTTTTCCATAAAAACCAACAAAAAAGTTGTGACCCCTGGGCAAATCCAGTTTTGACCACAAAGCTATAATTACTTGAATCCTGGTGGAGGTCTACAAGATAAAGCCCCATACCAAATAATACAGGTCTAGAATGTGTGGTTATAAACAAGAAGATTTTCAAAGTTTTCTCAATAAAAGGCCCTGTAAAACATAAAATCCATGAGACAGGGCTAAATTTAGTGGTCCTAGTCTTTATTTATGGTTAGTAACAAGATGACTTAGAAAGTCTTCATCACAAAAGCCCATGTAAAACTTGTGACCCCTGGTGTGGGGACAAACTTGACCCTAAGGCTGTAATTTGGGCCCTCCTGGTATAGGCCCACTAGATAAAGCTACATGCAAAATTTGGTAGCCCTAGGCCTTATAGCTAGGTACAAGTAGATTTTTAGAAAATTCCCAATATGAGCCCATGTAAAACTTGTGACCCCCAGGACAGGGCCAAATTTGACCCCAGGGCTACAATTTGGGCACCTTTGGTAGACAACCACTTGATAAAGCTAGATGCAAAATTGAGTAGCCCTAGCCTTATGGCTTTGTACGAAAAGATTTTTAAAGTTTTCACTATATAAGCCCATATAAAACTTGTGACCCCCGGGGCCGGGCCAAATTTGACTTCTGGGCTATCATTTGGGCACGCTGGGTAGAGGTCTACTATATAAAGCAACATGCCAAATTTGGTAGTTCTAGGCCCTATGGCTAGGTACCAGAAGGATTTTAAAGTTTTCCCTATATAAGCCCATATAAAACTTGTGATCCCCGAGGTGGGGCCAATTTTGACCCAAGGGCTAATATTTGAAGGAACTTGGTAGAGGTCTACTAGATAAAGCTACATGCCAAATTTGGTAGCCCTAGGCCTTATGGTTTCAGAGAAGAAGATTTTTAAAAATTTTCAATATTTTTCAGTTTTGTTGCCATGGCAATCAGAGTTTTTGAAGGAATAAAATTTTTTCAAGGAATTCTGAAGAGGACCATGGCAGGATCATTTCTGTGAAGTTTCATCAAAATTGGATGAGTAGTTTCAGAGAAGAAGATGTTTGAAATAAAAGTTAACGCACGCACGGACAGACGGACGGACGCACGCGCGGACGGACGCACGACGGACACCGAGCCATGACATAAGCCCGCTGGCCTTCGGCCAGTGGAGCTAATAAACACATGAAATATAAAATAACATTTTTTGAATTTTGGGAAAATGATGGATACCAGCATTCTCTCCATCTTCCCTTTATATGGACCTAAAAAGGACTTTTTCTTCAGAACCGTAAAAAAAATCGGGACTGCGTGGTTCACTCTAAACCCTATAATACACCATGCCGACTTTTGACGCTCCTGGAAAAGGAGCCTTTTGAAAACATTGTGGGAAAAGAAAAAAAAATGCTGATAACCAGCATTTTCTCCTTTTTCCACAATATTTTCTACTATATCAAAGAAAAATGACACTGAAATTGTCGCCTGCAAATGCTTTCAATTTGGACAAGGCTAAAGTTTTGTTGTCTAGTAAGGGGTTAACCCATAACCTGCTTAGCGCGACTCAAGGACCTCTTGCGGACCTCTTGCGGACAGTGTAAATCAAAGATCAGACTGCACAGAATGTGCAGTCTGATCTTGGATTTACTCTGTCCGATAAGGAGATATTTTATCAATAAGATTAACTATGTAATCCCAACATTTGAGCTTTTAATATCGAATTGAAAGTTTCATTTACTTCTTGAGCAGGCAAAGGCCTAATCTTCTTATAAATCTAACGTTAGAATTTCAGAGCTCAACAAGACAAAGACCTTCGCGCTTAGTCCTCCAGGTGCAATAGACGTAAACAGGGACTTTGAATAGCGGGTGGCATAGATCAAAATCAGAGGCATAAAAACCTGCTGTCTGATCTTGTGTCATTAGCGTCCGCTTTTTAGGTCAAGCCTAGAAATAACAGTATAAAAAATAACATATTTTTTGTCTGAATTTCGGACAGAAATTTTGTTGTTGTTTTTTTTTACCGTAGAGATAGGTCAAGTTTTTATCCCTTAGGCTGCTGGTCGCGTCTCACTGAATTTTTGCGGTTCGTGAAGAGCAAAGATCAGACTGCACTGAACCCGCAGTCTGATCTTTGATTTTCACTATCCAATAAGGAGATATCTCTACACCCCCCTCCCCCCCTGAAAAAAAAAAAAAAAAAAAAAAACACGTCGAAATAGAAATCTTTGGGATTTTACCATTGAAATGAAGCTAATATTTAACGTATTCAAGAGGATAAAGGACAGACACATTTGGTACTGAAAGGCTTTAAATGTCGATAAATCGACCGATATAAGATAAGAACAAGTCCTGTCGCACTGACTTTCACTGCAATGGCTCTATGTTATTGAATAACTTACTTGAGACGTGCTCTAACAAAGATGTTATCAATCTCAGGGGCGATGTATCATACCAAGCAAGCCATCGCATACATAGAGGATATTTGGGTTTTTTTTCGGTGAAAGATCGAAATTTATTTCACCGAGTGGACACCATCGGTAATATTTTCACGAGTGGCGCAGCCAGTCGTGAAAATATTACCGATGGTGTTCAAGAGATGAAATAAATTTCTATCTTTCACCGAAAAAAAAAACAAATATTCTATTTATTTCATGCTTTTAACCCTTTCTAGGAGGAGCTGTATCAAAATCCAGTACAGTTCTTTTCCGTTATTCCCTGTTGCGTACCCCTCCCGCATAGCAAGGCATTACAATATTACGTCAAGCGCGAGAAATGAAAGGTAAATGACGTCATATTTCCATCTGGTTGTGAGGCACGCGCAATTAACCTAGGCAACAAGAACATGAAAATCGGTATTTTCACTGGTGGTACCAGTGTAAGATTAACCTAGGCAACAAGAACATGAAAATCGGTATTTTCACTGGTGGTACCAGTGTAAGATCGAAAAATGTTTTCACTGCTATTTCTGGATATCCTACCGGAAAGCATGAAATAATAATATATCTATAATAGCCACTTTTTTTAACAACCTACTCAATTATAAGGAAGATTGATCCTTTGACAGGCAGAAAATCGTTAAATAGGGAAAAACTTAGTTTTAGAATGGCAAAACTTTGCAGTTTAATAAATTAGTTGTGCCGTCAAGTAGCAGGGGACCTGAAAACTGGTTCATTGCTGCGGGACACCATGTCGCCACCATCGCCTTTGGTTCGGGGAGGCATTATTTGCCACAACCTTTAACGTGTTTCCAAGTCCCTTGCCACCTTACCTTACAAGTAACAATTAAAACGGGGCTCTTGTAAGTGAGACTGCATTTTGCCAATGTACAGCAATGTATGTATGCAGCAAGTCACCTGATCAGATTTTGAGAAATTTGCTTGCAGTATTGTAATATTAGTTGTACGATCAAGTAGCAGGGACATCCAAACGTGTTCACGGCTGTAGGGAAATCATGTCGCCCCGAGCCGGAGGCGAGCTGAACAAGTTTCCAAGTTCCTTTCCACCTGACCGTACAACGAACTCACTATATTTAAAAAATTTTACCATTCCAACGGTTATAAAGCGAAATTTACCTCTTTTTTTTTTTAAATTAAGCACGCTAATTAGAATCACCTTTATGAGTCCTACAGTTCAATGAAAACTGACGTCACTGGGAACTGACGTCACTGAGGCCTTGATAATGTGTTCTAATACGTGCAGCTTAGCGCATAATTTTGATGTTAATATGATCGACGCCGCCATTTTGGGTGTTGCGTTGATAGCGTTGTCATTCATACTGGGCTCCAGAAAGGAAAACTGCTTTTAAGTTGGTTCTACCAGTGTACATGATATGCATATTCGGGGCATAGATCTATTATCCAATCAAATCATGAGAAATTTATTTACAGTATGAAAAAACTTTCTGTAGTGTCTATTACAGTAGGCCTTCTTATACATTTCGAATTGATATTTGCTACTTTAATTACTTTTATTGTTTTACCATATAGACATCGTCAAAACAATGCTTAGGGTGATTTCGACTGTGAGGAATTCTATCGCAATGACTACCTGCTATCCTCGGAAAAACACTTGTCTATCTGAGAATCGAACTGGCCACCACTTGATATCGAGCCCCCAATTGTTGCCAACTCAGCTCCTATGCTGGGCAGCTTAACATGGCCTGCAATACGCGAAAAAGGACATTCGGACATTTGCGTAAAATGAAGTCTCGGATCAGCCGGTGCAGTCCGCGCATGCTAATCTGGAACGATGCAGTTCATTTCTATGTAATGTGCCGTTTTGTGCAAGTCTATACTGTAGAACAAACTCCAATGTAGGCGTAAAGTGCAGTCTCGGATTAGCCTCCACGGACTGCGCAGGCTGATTCGAGACGACACTCAAAGCAAAAGTCGGACAGAAAGGCGAACGAACTTATGGACATAAAAGAACAGACAAACATATTGAAACAATCAGTAATGACATGGAGATTCAACATAAAAAAAGTGTTGATTGTTTACTTGATTCTGCTTGCACATCTATTTTATCGATCTGGTTTCTAGGGTAACCGTATTTCACCAAAGCTTCATAAAATGAAAAAAAGTTTCATATTTCAAAGCTCTGTGATTATTAACCACAAGAAGCTTATCACGTCCTTGCCATGTTGTTAAGAACTGTGACACGAGTAGGAGAAAATATAATTTACTACAATATCAAATAGCCAAGACTTTTAAAGAGAGGTTGAACCGAATTACCTTTTGCAAGATCCTTAAGAAATCTTGACAAAGTCTGATAACATTAATTCGCGTTTGAAAATAGTTTTAAGACAAGGAAATTGATAAATGGCTTGCAACATGCGAAAAGGGGCGTTCGGACATTTGCGTAAAGTGTCGTCTCGGATCAGCCTGCGCAGTCCGCGCAGACTGATCCGAGACGACACTTTATGACTACATCGGCTCTATCCTACAGCCGACTTTCACAACATAGAAAATTACATAAAAAAAGGGAAGTGTCAGCTCGGATCGGTCTCCCGGACTGCGCAGGCTTATCCGGGATGATACTTTATGCCAATGTCTAATTGCCCTGTGCTGCATGTTGCAAGCCAAATGGTTAATAGATGGCTTCAGGATTAGGAAATTGATAAACGGTTTGGTAAAAGAGGGCTTTATGCATTTCTCCGTTGTATCAAACCACACGAGCCATAACATTATTATAGATATAGAGGATATTTCTTTTTTTCGGTGAAAATATTACCGATGGTGTTCAAGAGATGAAATAAATTTCGATATTTCACCGAGAAAAACAAATATTCTATTTATTTCATACCTTTAACCCTTCCTGGGAGAAGCTTTATCAAAAATAAGTCGCGTTCTTTTCGGTTATTTCCCGTGGCGTACCCCTCCCGCATTACAATATTACGTCAAGCGCGAGAAATATATGGCATATGACGTCATATTTCCTATCTGGTTGTGAGGCACTCGCAATTTACCTAGGCAACAAGAACGTGAAAATCGGTATTTTCACTGGTGGTACCAGGGTAAGATCGAAAAATATTTTCACTGCTTTATCTCGATATCCTACCAGAAAGCATGAAATACCGGTAAATAGGATTTGACATGAGTTGGCTTTTGAGATAAGTTTTTATTAAAGGAGTCTAGGAAAATAATATTAAGCGAGCCTTTGGCGAGGTCAGTAACATTTTCCTTGGCGAGTTTTAATAAAATTTTATCTCAAACGCCCACGAATGTCAGATCCTTTTTATCACATAACGATATTTCACAAAATATAGATCAGATGATGCAAAAACGTTCATAAATGCACCCAAGGTATTTTCCATGAGACCCGTTCATTTCTCTGAAATGAGTAAAAAATGGCGTCAAAAATGACGTCACACAACCGTGATATCAAACGTGTATTAGATTAGAAAATTCATAAAGGGTATATTTCACTGAAAAAAGGGAGGTTATGTGATAAACATAAAGTCCGTTCTCTCACAACCGACATAAAGGTACATGTACACTGCTCGTTTAAGATGCAGAAAATTGAGCCTATAGCTAATCGTTTCGACTCAGGTCAGCCTGCTTAGACTGTGTAGACCGAATAGGTCAGTTCCTCTTTTTAGATGCATTGAACCCTCCAAGTACTGAAGTACTTGCGCATATGTAGAAAAGATTAAGAATCGCCGATATAATTGTCTTTTGACCACAAAACTCCCCATTCCGTTTGTAACGGTGTAACGGTGTCTGCATTACAAACTTACAAGGGAACAATACACCTTTAGTTCGATATTTTAGCTCTTGTCCTAATCGATTAATGGGTAGCGTAGCCGAAAATGGTTTGGTAGGTCGTGGGTTTGAATCCCACCAGATGCACTTCTTTATTGGTTCATTTCTAAATTAAGACTTATGATATAATGTCCGTCAGACTTTTCTACACGAAATCAAATCAGATCCCCCTTCTTCCCCCCCCCCCTCAAAAAAAAAAAAAAAAAAAAGACTAACGGAAAGACAGACGGACGAACGGACGGACGGACGAAGGAATCCCCGCCATGTCATATGCTCTGCTGGCTTTTAGCCAGTAAAGCTAAACAAAGATGGGGGTAAAAATATGGCGAAAGATCCCTTTTAGCGACAAATTTTGATTTTACCAGATTATTGAACAGAGTCGGACAGTCCAAGTTAAAGGCCCAAACATTCAACACTTTAGCAATGCTTTGGCAAGAACATCTCTGTGATAACATCTCTGTGATACATGACACTATGCAACCCATCACATGGTCATGGATCATAAAACCCCACTTTTTTAGCTACCGTCGGCTTAACCCTTTCCTAAACAATTCCTGGTTTTTACGGGTCTGTAAAAGTAGTCTTTTGAAAACATTGTTGGAAAAGGAGAAAATGCTGGTAACCAGCATTTTCTCCTTTTCCAACAATTTTTTCTATCCTATCATAGACAGAAATCCTCATGTCAGCAAGAATTGAATTGTTGCAAATGCTCTCAATTTAGTCTAGTCCAAAAGTTTGTCATTTGGGAAAGGGTTAACCATCAGATCGACTGGTTTTTGGACGTACGGAAAACTGACAACTATCGAAAAGTTTCGGTTCAGGTAAGGTTGCGCGAACTGAGCAGGCTGACCCGATTCAATACTTTTCGCAGATACATAAAGCCTCCTTTTCACATAGATTGACTCATTTATAGGTACCATTTTTTTGTCTTACTCTACATTCAGAAAGCAGTTGTAGCACAATTTCTGATTGGCTAATTCATTTGGTTTAACCAATCAGAAATTGTGTTACTGTGAATTGTATTAATATATATCTTCAGAATTACATGATAAAGATTTCCACCAAAATGGTTGGGAAATCTGGACCCTGGTTCTAAGAAGTTTGATACTGATATTATTGGCAAAAATACCAAAGAATATTAATGGCCTCTACAAGGTAACATTTTTGTCCAATAGATAATGCAAATAAATATAAATTTAGAATCCCAGTCCCTGTTCTTCGGCCTGTCTGTCTGTCGGTAGTTCGGTCGCTCGCTCTCGCTCTCTCCATCTGTCTCGTACTTCTCCTCTTCATGAACAAACACGAATATGTTTTGACGAACTTCACTTTATGGTAACCAAAACAATTTTCTTATACATAACAAGTATTTTACAACATTGAAATAGTATTTCTTGATTGTCGAACCGAAATCCCGGCTGTTAATTCATCATAGTTTCACTTATTCTGTATATTAGATTTCATGTGTCTATTTTTAGAAGTCTTATGGGTAAAGAAATGACTTAATTTAAGCTGGGGGGAAATATTTCTCCGTCACAGTGAATAATTTCCTCCTACCGAAAATCTTGTTTATTGACTTGGGATCACTAGCTTTAATAGTGTCATTCGTTGACAAAATAATCAGGTGAAATATGATACATGGTTTATTTCATCAGCTAGTGGTTAATATGGGAAAATATTTGCCTCAAAAGGGAAAGGTCCGCGAAAATAACTTTCGCATGTCTTTCCCTTTTGACGCAAATATTTCCTCCATATTAACTACAAGCTGATAAAATAAACTCTATTTCTAATACTGAGAGTTTCTCTGAGGAGGTCACTTTAGAGTTCTGACCTATTACTTTGAAACCCAGAAAACATGCAAACATTTGAGTTGTGACTATAAATGACTAAATAATGTTGAGAATTGCAAAAAAAAAACCACACACACACAATAAACCCTTGGCGACACAATCCCGACTTGAAACTAGTCTACGAAAGAAGTCCATAAATTACTAAATCATGTGGGAAAATTACCAAAAAAAGTCTTATCGTCAGGTAAAGAGTTAACTAATTTCGTCTGGTATCAATTTTAAAAATCTGTGCAATAAAAAATGTCGATGATGGTCCGTACTCACCAAACATTCATGGTAACTTTCTTGGCCTAATTTGAAAATAAATAAATAAATAAATACAATAGAATAATACTAAGAATACATCCCGGAATGTTTAGTGAATACAGGCCATTATAAGTTGAAACAAGCAATTTCGTTGAAATGATATCCCCCGCCGAAAAAGACCTTTTTTGATACAAACGTATAAACGTATAAGAGGTATTGTGTTTTGCATGTACATGTGGCCTTTTTGTTATTGGTCCATGATGAAATTATACATTAAGCTCCCTTGTTCCATGGCACAGGTTTTCATTACATAAAAAAATATAAAAGAGGTCCATATCAGGAATATACATTAAGTATCCATGTCAGGATTTCATATAATTATGTGGGAAAAAAGTATCAACGGACTATCCAAAGGAAAACATGCATGAAGTTTCATCAATTTTTGTCAAGGACTTTAGAAGATATCCCTCTCACAATATAAGCCGCCACACTGCCGCCATTTCAAGCAGGTAGCTAGAGACTAAAGTGTTGAAATTTGTAGCACCTGCCTGGGTAGCTGAATGGATATATGGTATTACTTGTGATCAAAAAGGTTTACGAACAGACTGATGCATGGAGAGACGAGTGCACAATTGACTCATTGGTCACTGGCTTTGATCAAGTAATTAAAATATGTGCAAAAGTTGAAGATACATTGATAAAAAATTAAATTTGACAGGAAGTTCCCTTTTACAATGATACAGTGATAAATTGCAAAACCCTGACAACATGTGCTTGGTCGCATGACCTGTGAAAATCTCATCGAAATCTATTGAGATATGTCCAGTAATTGAAGAGATTCTGGTGAAAAAAAATGAAATTATAACATGAAGCCCCCTTATTCCATGATGCAGCTACAAATCCCAAAACCTTGACAATATGCCGTAGGTCACATGATGATGTGAAAATTCTATCCAAATCTACCAAGAAATGTGGGAGGCGTTGTGTTAGGTCACATGATAATGTAAAAATTCCATTCAAATCTGCCAAGAAATGTTGGAGGAGTTGCCTTCACAAGAAACAGAATGAAATAAAACATGAAGCCCCTTTTTTCATGACGCAGCTACAAAATGCAAAACCTTGCGATAGGTCAGATGATGAGAAACATTCTGCGATTTATTTTTCAATTCTGTCAAGAAATATGGGACGAGTTGCATTCACAATAAATAAAATGAAATAAAATATGAAGCCCCTTTTTTTATGACGCAGCTACAAATCATAAAATGTTGACAATATGCAATATGTCACATGACAAGAAATATTCTGTCAAAATTCTATTCAATTCCGTCAAGAAATGTGGAAGGAGTTGCCTTCATAAGAAATGGAATGAAATATAACATGAAACATGACACCTTATCACAAAAACAAGGGGAAATAACTGTGGTGTTGCACGGTCAATGTAGGTAAAACTTTTTTTCCTTCATTTCCTAATGGAGGTTGAAAGATATGAAGAGTTCAATGTAAAAACTTTCTATAGTTTTGAAGACAAGACTCCAAACATCAATAGTGTACTTAAGTGTAACTTAAGTGAAACTTAAAATCGCTCTCAGTTGACCATTTTGCATCGAAAAAAAAAAAAAAAAAGTGTCTCGGGAGAAAGGGTCATTGTACATGTGTATAAAGTTTCATGAAATTCCGTCCAATGGTATTGGAGATATTCGCCGGAACGGACACACGGACGGACGGACAACGCTAAAACTATATCCCTCCGCCTACGGCGGGGGATAAAAAAGTAGAATAGTGACAAGAGTGCATCCCGGAATGGTTGGTGAATACGGGCCACATTCTATTGGAAAAAAAGAAAGTTAAATCTGGAAAGATACCAAGAAAGTATCCCGGAATGGTTGTTGAATACAGGCCTAGTAAGTAAAAAAAACCTAGAATAATATGAAGAATGCATCGTAGAATGTTTAGTGAACACGGACCACAATTGGTAAAAAAAAAACCAAGAATAATACCAAGAACACATCCCGGAATGTTAAGTGAATACAGGCCATAACTGGTAAAAAAATAGAATGATATGTAGAATGCATCCCGGAATGGTTTGTAAACACGGGCCATAATTGATTAAGAAAATTTTGAGCAATACCAAGAAAGCATAACAGAATGGTTGTTGAAAACGGGCAATAATTTGTGAATGAAGAATAATACCTAGCATGCATCCCAGAATGGTTGGTGAATACGAGCCATAACAGATGAAAACACTAGAATAATACCAAGAATGCATCCCGGAGTAGTTAGTGAATCTGGACATAAATTATAAGAATAAACTAGAATATATCAAGGAAGCACCTCGGAATGGTTGGTGAATACAGGGCATAATTGGTGAAAAAAAACTGAAATAATAACAAAAAAAGCATCCCGGACTGTTTGGTGAATTCGGGCTATAATTGATGAAAGGAAAACAAAAATAATGCCAAAAATGCATCCTGGAATAGTTACTGGAAACGGGCCATAATTATTGAAAAAAAAAAACTACCATAATACCTCGAGAGCACCCCGAAATGTTTGGTGAACAAGGGCCATAATTGATTCTTTAAAAAAAGCTAGAATAATAATAATAATGTATCCCAAAACTATTGGTGAAAACGGGCATTAATTGGTAAAAAATATCTTGAATGAAAACCAGGAATGCAAGTGGAATTTTTGTTGAATATGTGCAACAATGGTTGAAAAAAAACTAGAATAATACCAAGAATGCATCCTGAAATGATTGGTGAATACGGGCCATAACTAGTGAAAAACCCAAGAAAAAATACCAAGAATGCATTCGGAATAATTGGTGAATATTGGCATTAATTGGTTTCAAAAATCTATATTTACTCAAAGAATGGTGACTATGGGCTATAGTTGTCGAAAAAAAAAAACTAGAATAATACCGAGAATGCATCCCAGAGTGATTGGTGAATACCGACCATAATTGGTGAGGAAAACTTGAATTATAAAGCAACGCAGAATGGTTGGTGAATACGGGCCATAATAGGTATAAAATATCAAAATACAACTAAGGATGTATACCAGAATGATTGGTACATGGGGGTTATAATTGGTTAAAAACATACCAATATACTGCCAAGAATGCATTCCAGAATAGTTGGTGAATACTAGTCACATTTGGTTAAAAAAAAAAAGAAAAAAAGAATAATACCAAGAACGCATCCGGATTGGTTAATTAATACTGGCCATTATTGGTGAAAAAAAAACTAGATTTATACAAAGTAGGTATCATGGAATGGTTGGGGAACACGGACCATAATTGGAGAAGAAAGAATGGTTGGTGAATACAGGCCATAAGAAATAGAATAATAGGAAGAAAGCGTCCCGGAATAGTTGGTGAATACGAGCGAGCAATAATTGGCATAAAGAATTAAAATGTTACCAAGACTGCACCCTGGAGTGGTTTGTGAATACAAGATATAATTCGTGAAAATAAATTAAAAATAATACCAAGAAAGCACCCCGAATAGTTGGTGAATACGTGCCATAATTGGTGGGAAAAATCTAGCATGATACCAAAAATGCCTCCCAGAAAGGTTGGTGAATATGGGCAATAATTGGTAAAAACGAAACTTAGAAAAACACCTAGAAAACGTCCAAGCTTTTGGTGACTACGAGCCATAATTGGTAAAGAAATGAAGCATAATACTAAGAATGCATCCTTGAATGGTTAATAAATATGAGAATAAATCCGTTAATAAAAAAGCAAAAAAAAAAAAAACAAGAATGCACCCCGGAAAGTTGGTGAATACGGACCATAATTAGTAACAGAAATAACTATTATTATACCAAGAATGCATCCCAAAAGGGTTGGTGAATACGGGTTATAATTCGTGAAAAAAACCACTAGCATTGTACCATGAATGCCTCCCTGAATGGTTGGTAAATTAGGGCCATAATTACCAAGAAGCCTCCCAAGATGGTTGGTGAATAAGGACCATGGTTGCTGTAAAATCTTGTGTAACAACAAGAATGCATCTGGAAGTAGTAGTGATTACAGGCATTAATTCGTTAGTTTTGGCCTCGATATCGTGGCATCACGGTTATATGTTAGACAGCAATCCTTCGAATAAAACTGGCAATTAGCCTTAGTTTTATATTTTCCTTGAACTCTGATCTAAACCTGCTACTCAATATTATAAAACAAATCGGGTTGCTGAAGTCGCCCAGAAAATGAAAGTTGAATACGAGTATGACGGTCGCATTCGTCTTGATCTTTAGTAATCCCATCAAAATGGCCGGAAAGATTACGGGTAGAATTGAAGAAAGCACGTGAAGAAGTGTTATACATAAAACAAGTTTTGATATTTTCCAAAGCCGCTTTGCACACCGTTGAGACGAATCTGGGATATCCAAACGACTCTCGGTAGCAATGCCCATTTCTCTGTCACGTGATAACACACGCAGTTGTTGGCGAAGAGCAAAGAATATCTTTCCGTACACAAAAACAACGATGAAGGCAAACATGAATGAAAGGATAAAACGTGATAGCAGGGTTATGTTGTGGACGATTCTATTTTCTACATGGGGTAGGCAAATGAACTCTGAATTAGTGTTTGCATTTATGAAATAAGGCACGGAGAGAAAAGTGGCAACCACTGCACACATTATCATATATTTCTTGATAGACTCCGCAGTAAAGGTAAATGCCTTCGTCCAAAATGTCTTATTATAGCGGTCCAAGCTGAGTAAACAGAGCAGAAACTGGGAGAAATAAGAACACCAACTGAAAATAAAGAATCGCGTCTTACACAATATTATGATCTCACTTTCCAGTTCAACTTTTGTGTCGATCGAAATGATTAGAATTACTGAATTCACAGATAATGAAAATAGATCCGTCACAGCTAGCATCAAAACAATTATGTCAGTCGTCGACCTACCCTCGTTTTGGTAAATGATCTTAATGACAAGGGCGTTTCCAGGTATTCCTATGACAAGTGCCAAAGATAGAAAAATATACTCGAAATATCTAAACCAATCTGTCAAAGGTACGTATTCGTAAATTTGGCTCCCATTAATGGCTGATGTAAAATTTTCATGTACACTACTATTTATAAGTGTCGTTGTATTGTTAGTCATCTCTTTAACACAAGCTAATCCTGCATCTCCCTTCGTACATTTCTGTTCCGTCTGGGATATGGTTTACATAAAAGTCAGGCCACGAAAATCAAAGATGTCGGATTTTTATTGCTTGTTAGTAGTGTAAACTATCTACCCCTGAAAATAGATCAGACAAACAAAAAATAATCAATTCGAGTATGTCCGATAGTTCGAGTTTATGTAATAAGCTTTTTTTTGAAAGATAAAGCGTTATTCTTGGCAGGATTCGAACCTAGAACGCCCGGACGAAAGGCCAACACCATGACAACTGAGCTAAGGAGAATTCTCTAGCTCAGAGGTTATGGTGTCGTTCCGGGATTTCTGCAGTGCATTTGTTCATTTGCTTCTCTGTTACAGACTTTGTTCGTAAGAAAATGAAAACGTAATTGTGAATAGCCATGCTCTATTAAAAGGGGTTTAATACATCTCCGAAATGTATCATACCAAGCAATTTATTACACATTCTAACATGACACGAGACTCTGGCTCTTTAAACACGGTGCAAGGAAAACGTGGTAAAATCTGCGACAATCCATGTCGAGTGAAGTCATCCTATATCGAGTATCAATAGAAAGAGCGTATTCAATGGAACATAATCTTCATCCGCGTTTTTACTCTTAGTTCGAACTTGTTTTCCTTTCATAAAGAATTGGCCATGTTAGAATCGAAATAATCTTCTTTCTATCGTGGTATATCGTTCAATAAACCCACTTTGTGAGTTATGAGGCGCAATGAATAACCTACTCGGGCTATCGCCCTCGTGGATTATTTATTGTGCCTCATAACTCACAACTGTGGTTTATTGAACGATATACCACGATAGAAAGAAGATTATTTCTTAATTCTAACATGACAAGCGAATTCGGCTCTATAAACACAGTGCTAGGAAAGCGTGGTAAAATCTGCGACAATCCATGCAGAGTGACATCATTCTTTATCGAGTGACGTCATTCAATGAGTGGCTTATTCAATGGAACATTTAAATCTTCATCTGCGTGTATACTCCAAGTTTGAACTTGTTTTCCTTTCATTAAGAATTGGCCATGTTAGAATCGAAATAATCTTCTTTCTATCGTGGTTTATCGTTCATTCTAACATGAAACGCGAATTTGGCTCTATAAACACAGTGCAAGGAAAGCGTGGTAAAATTTGCGACAATCTATGTAGAGTGACGTCATTCTGTATCGAGTGACGTTATTCAATGAGTGAGTTATTCAATTAAGAAATAATCTTCTTTCTATCGTGGTATATCGTTCAATAAACCACAGTTGTGAGTTATGAGGCACAATAAATAATCCACGAGGGCGATAGCCCGAGTGGGTTATTCATTGCGCCTCATAACTCACAACGTGGTTTATTGAACGATATACCACGATAGAAAGAAGATTATTTCGATTCTAACATGGCCAATTCTTAATGAAAGGAAAACAAGTTCAAACTGAGAGTAAAAACGCGGATGAAGATTATGTTCCATTGAATAAATCACTCATTGAATGACGTCACTCGCTATAGGATGACGTCACTCTACATGGGTTGTCGCAGATTTTACCACGTTTTCCTTGCACTGTGTTTATAGAGCCAAAGTCGCGTGCCATGTTAGAATGGAACATAATCTTCATCCGCGTTTTTACTCTAAGTTTGAACTTGTTTTCCTTTCATTAAGAATTAGTCACGTTAGAATCGAACTGATCTTCTTTCTATCGTGGTATATCGTTCAATAAACCACGTTGTGAGTTATGAGGCGCAATGAATAAACCACTAGGGCTATCGCCCTCATGGATTACTTATTGCGGCACATAATTGTGGTTTATTGAACGATATACCACGATAGAAAGAAGATTATTTCTTAAATAAACCACGCTGTGAGTCATGAAGCGCAATAAATGAACCACTCAGGCTATCGTCCTCGTGGATTATTTATTGTGCTTCATAACTCACAACGTCAGTTTCTAGTCATAAGCACTAAGGCATTTTTCTTTCTAAGGACGGTTCCTGGGATATTCATATCAACAAATCTCTTGAGAAGGCATGGAGGAGGGTTTGAATCATGAGACATTTGAAAGTACGACTTGATCGGCGGTCTCTTCAAACCATTTACTTTTCATTCATTAGGCCTTTATTGGAGTATGGTGATGTAATTTGGGACAACCTTTCTCAGGGGTTAAAGGATGAACTAGACAAACTCCAAAATGAAGCTGCACGTTTAGTTACTGGTTGTACAAAACTTGTAGCAATTGCTGATCTATATGAGGAAACAGGATGGGAAACTTTGAGTGGAGGCGAAAACACAAACTTATTCTTTTTTACAAAATGATGAATGGGCTTTCACCAAATTATCTCAATGCACTCGTACCTCCAACAGTTGGTAATTCATCAGTTTATAATCTACGCAGTCCAAATAACTTGCGAACCATTCCTTGCAGAACTAGTTTTTATAAAAATTCATTTCTACCGGCAGTAATTAGTAATTGTAATTCCCTAACTGATGACATGAAGAGCACCGAAACACTAACAGCTTTTAAGTATCGTTTAAACATTGGCAAACCCGTACCGAAACAACTTTATTTTTATGGCGATAGAAAAATTCAGATTATTCATGCTCGATTGCGCAATAGATGCAGCTCTCTTAATCACCACCTATATGTGAAAAAGATAGTACAGTCTCCTCTTTGCACTTGTGGTTCCGTCGAATCAACTGAACATTTCTTTCTACAATGTCCAAATTATGTTAACATAAGAAATCAATTAAATCTTATCATTAATGATATAACAAGAGTTTCTCTTAGGACTATCTTGTATGGGGACGAAAGTCTTAGTCTGTCTTCAAATGAAATAATATTCGATGCAGTTCATTCTTATAGTCGTGCAAGCGGCAGATTTAGATATTAGCAACACTGATCTATTTTTTTTTTCTTTTAGCGATGATTAATTATCTGTCCCCTAAACTGGCTTAAGTCTTCTGAGTAATAAGACACTCCTGTGGAATTATATGGTCAGGTTGTAAGATAATTTTTATGGTCCTTACATATTATTATAAGGTCAGGTTGTAAGTTAATTTTTATGTTCCTTACATATCGAATATAAGTTAACAATTTTACCAGTAATTAACTCCAAATCCATCTTTTCAATCATCTTTTTTTCTTTTTACCTCTCGTGTCTTTTTCTAATTTATTTCTTCACTTTTGTTTTTTTTTTACTTCTTTATACATACTGCTAAACCGGAGCTTGGAGAGAAACTATATAAGCTTAGCTTTCGTTTCGATCCATTTTATAGAATTATTCTTGTCAATCTGATTGATATATATTTCTATGTAATACTATGTAATTCTATGAATAAAATATGTTTAAACTAACTCACAACGTGGTTTATTGAACGATAAACCACGATAGGAAGAAGATTATTTCTTAAATCATGGATCCCGTAAATCCATATTGCCTGACAACTGACTGAATCTGCGCATTTTTCGGAGGTTGACCTGAATTGATGGATTTTGCAGATGCATTAGATCCATTTCTTACAACCAGTAGCAACCAGTTCTGCAATAAAAACGCAAATTATATTAAATTATTGTAAAGCTCGTTGCGATGTCGGATGAGAGAAAAGTTCTTACATTTCGCTTCACAACAACTTTTGCAATAAAAACGAGAATTGCAATAAAACCGTAATATATATCATATTTGACAGTTTTCCAATCAAACCAAGTGACTGTGAAATTTGGCGTTCAATTAGATTATTTAAGACATGACAAAGTTACAAAAAGTGATAATTCAAAGACCAATAAAAAATGTTACACTGGACACTTTTCATGCGTAGATTTTTAAAACCTTTGTAATTTGTTTCACATCACAACGAGTTTTCAATAGTTTATTGCAATACTGGTTTAGATGTAATGCGACTTCACCATAAACAATTTATTGTTGTTTGCGGTATTTAATCAGCTGTATGAAGGTTTTCAAAGATTTAAGCCTTAACAGTGTTTTGTCTGAAATGTTCTTATTGGTCTTTGAATTATCATTTTCTGTAATTTTCTTTAGGTCTCACATAATCTAATTAAACACTTAATTGTACTGTCAATTGGCTTTGATTGAAAATGGTCGAATATGATATTAATGGTGATCTTTTTGCTGTTCTCGTTTATATTGCAAAACATGATTTGAGGCGAAATGTAATAAATTCTCCGTCCTTGCAAAGAGTTTTGAAATAATTTGTTGTAATTCTCGTTTTTATTGCAAAAGTGGTTGCTGCAGAGATTTATATAGGACATACGACTGTGAATTATCTGACATAAGTAAAATTCTTAATTACTAGCCACCCCCCCCCCCCAAAAAAAAAAAGGATAAAAAGTGAGCCTGTTGTTAGCTGTATTCCATTTATTATTATTATCATTATATTATATATTTTCAGTAGTAGTTGTACAAGTAGTAGTAGTATTTTCAGACTCGTTCGTTCAGTCTTTACCACAAAAGCCAACGAATTCCATGTTCAGTTTTTCATACCCATATCTCTGTAGTACATGATGTAGTAGATCCTATACCTACGAGCACATACGTATAGGTATCTATATGAGGCTTATTCATAGGAAAGGTGTGTACAATACAGACAAACTAGAAAATAACACATAACGCAGAGTTTTATGTGTGACTATTATAGACCTTGGACCTTTGTCGCGATAATTAGTTTTGGCCATTAATTTAACCAAGGAATCTCGGTCAGCGATTTTTTAGAAATGAAGCGTATGTTTACAAAGGACTGGTTAGATAAGGTTTCTTTTTTCGTATTTTATAGGTATGTAAAGCAAGAAAAATCGTAATGAATGTACTACATTGAGAACAACATTATCGATGTAAGAAAATATACACGTATCTTCCCTTGTCTTCAAGCTAATATGGCCAATAAAATTTTCCATATTTTACAAGAGTTTGAGATAAAATTTCATGACTTCATCGTATCATACTAAAACACATGGTAAAGTATTTTATTCCATTCCCATCACCAAATTAGGATTCCATTTATAAAATTGCATTTAGTTTCACATAGATATACACAAGACTTTTGTATGTTTCACGGTTTCGGTGAAATATCGACAGTTATGTCATGATTTTCGGTAGTATATCGAGAAAAAAAATGGTGGAGTACTGTTTGATATTTCATGGTTACAACCAGTGAAAAAACGATGCTATTTTCTAACTCTTCGATTAGACAGAAAGAAAGGTTTCCACGCAATAGTTACCTGTTTAAATATATATGTTTGTTCTATTCTGTTCTATATCTGTCCATGTTGCTCTCACTCGATAACTTTGCATTATCAGTTTATATCATTGTATGTGTCAGAGATGACACGCTGAAAATCACAAACCGAGACGAGATAATTTATAAACCCAACTCGATGATATTTAGACTTGGTGTCCGTAAAGCAAGGTAACACTTTTATATATCTATAATATGGCTTTTAATTTCTAATAAAGTTACATAATATGTACACATGCATATAAAACTTGTAAGTTTTAATTACCTTTTCCATTTAGGTAATTTAACTGACGTTTTGGATGCGACAGCTTTCGTGCTGTTTCCATAACGAACATGCACGATGAAAGTATCACCCTAGCACACATAGGTCTAAGTATCAAACTTCTTGATTTCAAGCATGATGTTCTTTAACAACATGTGAAAGCTGTCTGGCTTGGGACCGAAGACCTGTAACCCTAAACAAAGTAGTCGCACAGGTTAAGGCCAGGACTGCGGGCAGGCCAAGATATCGGGCAATATTTATCCCTCTTGATACCGTTTTGATATCACCAATTCGCTGAACATATTGCTTAAAATGTATATCACAATTTGGGATGTGTCTGCCATTGTACCATCCTACATAAATGTAGTGCTATCAGCACTATTCTCACCACTTCATTTACACTTACTTCTGCTTCTACTATTACTACGACAACAACTTCCAGTGCAACTCATTATAGTTATAGTAATAAAATCTGCCTGCATTGCAGAGGAGGTCTTGTCTTTTTATATCTGTTGTTGAACAAATAAAAAGAAAACATTCAAAACATAACAAATTAAAGGCACACTATATTCTCTGACTCCACGTATGAATAATAGATGACTAAAACTGAAATCCTGTGAGCTGACAAAACGAGTAACATGATACTCACCTTGAAAGATAATATGGCCTGTAACACGCTAACGGGGGCATTTGGACATTTGCGTAAACTGGTATTTCAGATCAGACTGTGCAGCCCGTAATTTTCTGCTTTGCAAAAGTCCCTTTTGGTACAAAATCTAATGTAGTCGTAAAATGCCGTCTCGGGTCCGCGCAGGCGAATATGAGACGACACTTTCCGCAAATGTCGAACTGCCTCTTTTCGCGTGTTGCAAGCCATATCAATTCTCTATATCAGACGACGTTTTTTACACTTCATTTAAAGGAAGACGACAAATATATACATGATCCAAATGACAGAAAACAATGCGAATTTTAAAGAAGTGACAGCCTTTGTGGTAAAGGAAAAAAACAAATTGGTGACGAAGCATGGCGGGCACTTGAGGACGACATATCCCAAAAAGCCCCACAAGTGACCCATGAGGACTTTGCACCTTGAGGAGAAAGATGTTTTATTTAATTCTGTGTTGCCTTTAGGAGCTACATTATATCGCTGATGGCGAAGGTGATTTGAAAGATTGCAAAAGGAATACTTTTTTATATGGTTAGAATAGCAGCATGTCATTATGAGTTTATATTATTATTTGTGTTAGAGATAGCATGTTGTCAAATAAACAAACAATAATATAAACTGATAATTAATTGTCTATTAAGTAAGAGCTATCATATAAAACTCTTCCAAAACTTTGTACTGCTTCTTTCAGTTTCTTTGTTTAATTATTATTCTTATTTAAAAAAAATAAAATATTTTCAATTTCATACAACTATTTCTTTAAGTATTTTCACCATACCTACTACTTTTGTACTACCACCACCACTTTTGCTACTATTTCTAGCACTATAATCATCACTACTCTTATCACTACTACTGTTACTACTACTTTTTCTGCTACTATTTATAATACAACAACTTCCTCTGCAAATAATAATGATAATTATAATAATCATGACAACAATAATAATAGTAATTAATTGTCATTACTGTAATAATGATCATGATCCTGGCAGTGATGGTGGCGATGGTGGAAGTGGTGATAATTATGATAATAATACATTATATAAATAGAGGATAATCAACTGGTTGTTTTTGATATGAAAAATATCTCACGAGGATGCGTTGTTAGGCGTTGAAAAAACGAGTGCGCAGCACGAGTTTTTTTAACGCCTTACGACGCGTCCGAGTGAGATATTTTTCATATCAAAAATAACCAGTTGATTATTCTATTTATTATATACCTTATTAACATCATTATTTGTAATTTTGCGTTTGAAAGTCGAAAAAAATGTCGAAAAAAAAGGTAGTTCCCAAATGACGTCAGGAAGTGAAAGTTGATAACGTCACTAGTGATGATATCAAAATTTATTACACTGGGAAATTCCAGGATTTCATTGCTAGGTATATAATAAATTACAATAATAATGACTATACCTGCTAAATTAGCAAAGTAGATCTCACCTTTTCATGTCCGTTGTTGAAAAAAAAAAAAGATCTAAAGGTACACTATCTTTTTTACTGCGCGTATGTTTATTGGGTAATATAAAATTAAACCCTGTGAGCTGACTGACCGAGTAACATGTTACTTAATCTTAGAGATAATATCGATTCTATATCAGGCGACAAATTTTACTCTACATTCACAGTCCTACACATGATTCAAATGACAGACAACTTTGCATGTTTTCTAAATCTTAATGGCCAGCCTTTCCATCTTCTCCCAATTATTTTTGCCTTATCCAAGACGAGGTCTGGTATTTGATTCAAATCAATTTGTCGTCTGCGAATGCTTTGAAATTGGAAAAGTCTAAAACTTTGTCGTCTGGTGTTAAGCTTTACTCCATCGGCTTGTTTAATTTAACGGGATTTGCTGACAACAAATCTAACGTGCTTTGCGTGATAGTAATTCGTCTTTTTCAAAGGCGAAAAGCGTTTAACCAGTATTTTTTTCTTTTTCTTACAATAATCTAAGGGTCTCTCCTCGCATGGTCGTTGACACTTGGGGATTATATAGTAAAAGGATTAGAGAATATCAAATCTGCATCATTATGTGAAACAAAGTATACCAAAAGCCCACCCACTAACTCTACTCATAGCATTTATGCTACCAGCACCAAATATATTTTAAACTCATCTCCTACGACGGCTTTAAATACAATCCTCTGAAACTGGAAAGATTTCTGCCTTATAGGCTTGACTAAATAAGCGTAAGGTATAGATCCAAGTCTGATCTTAGATCCATGCCGCTCGCAAAGGGCCTGTGGCGCTTGAAGGGTAAAACACCATACATCAGGATAAACGTCAGACTTTTATAATACGCTTGTATTCGTTCCATTCTGTGTCCATTTGCTTGAACTTAGTTTTTTGTGAACTTTTTTTTTCTGAAGTCTGCCCGCTCGTAACTGAATTTGTCAGTGTTAAAGAACTGTTTTTTAACTGAAGTCTGTCTGTCTGTGTGCGTGCGTCTGTCTGTTTCGTCCTTGCATTAAGATGGAAAGCATTATAGCATCACTGGCCCAAAGAGTAGATTTTTATCGAAAAAAAAAACACTCAAAAAAGTCTTTAATGTAAAGAAGCACATTTATATTTTTCCCTATTTTTTTGGTACAATACTGAGAAAAGCCACTTAATATTATGGTTCTATTCAAGTATAGAAAATCTGGACGTTTGCAATAACTAAATCAGTCTCAATCACTGAAAAGTGGTTTTGTAATCTGTTCCTCTATTTCATTACGGTAGGTGCTAATTAAAGCCTTTTCCGGCGTAGCTGCATCAACTTGCTTTTGACTTTCTTCTCCGTATTGATAATAAATAAATGATTAGACATTGTGATTGTTGATAATAATAGACATGTTTTTTCTAAAGCCACCTGTGGTCAAAATGTAGACATGTTTATTGCAAGGGCCCACGGTGGCAAATATATGCCGTCTATCCTTTTTAGGATAGCCTTTATTCGTGATCAGCTGAGCTAAGCATGAATTTTCGAAATGATACAGAAATTAGCTGAAACAACTCACACTTCACAGAGCAGCATTTTTTAAAACTTCCCTTTCCTTGTTCCTCTTCTTATTCTTCTTCTTTTTCTAAAAGAAAGTCTTTGTTTCTCATTATCATACTTGCAGAAGCACCATAGTGATTGAAAGTTTTAGCACAAACCCTTTTGACCATGAACCTCAAGTTTTATAAGCACAAGCCACGGTCTTTATGACGCAATCGTTCTTTTCAGGATACGATCTCATTTCCTAATGTTGATCATGTGATGTATAAACATGATTGAAGAGTCTGCGTATTCCGTTAAGGAAACCTTTTTTTAACTCTTATATTTCTCCTTCTTACCAATATCCTTACTTAATCAGTAAAAACAACATTTTTGAAGTCTTGTGCGGTTAAAAAAATCTGAAAAGCCCCCTTCTTTGCACCCTACAATATAGATAGAAATGTGAGAAAACAGCTTTCAAAACTTTGTTGAGAAAAACTAATTGATTTCTTTACTTGTTTTCCCACGACAATAATAGTATTGCAAATTAAAATCACACATGCATGTATAATATCTTATTTCTATGCTCTTTGGTAAACGTTTTTCGTTTTTTTTTTTTGTTAAATATACTAACATAAGCACCCCTCAAATTGTGATTTTTTTTATTAACTTTCTTTAATTGGTAGTCATTGTCATGTTTGCGGAGCTTTTTAAACAGACCCCATTACCCCTTTTCTAAATGTTCAAAACTATGAAAATTTCTTCTCTTCTTCATTCCTAAGGGAATCAAGTGACTCCAAATAGCAAAAGATTTGTTAAAACCTTTTTCGTGTAGCACTTTAAAGTTTAAAACTAGAAATATTTAGTCAAACAAGAAAATAAATTGATTCAAGGGAGACAAACTTTGCATGCATAATCTCTCGCATAATCTCGGTCACACTAATGATACAAATGAGTCCTGAAGTCATCGCGCTTTTGAGAATACGATCTCATTTCCTAGTACTGATCATGAAACGTATATAAAAAGGCCTTAAGAGTCCGCATATTCCGGTAACGAAACACATATTTTCCCATTTAGATTACTATTTTTAAGTTAACTATAGCCTTACTTCATTAATCGAAAACAGTATTTTTGAAGTTTTGTATGGTTACTAAAATCTGACAATTCCCCGTTTAAGACATTGATATACAGATAGAAACTGTTAGACCTTTCGGTAAATAGCTCTCAAAGCTTTATGGAAAAAATACCAATTAGTTTTAAACTTTCGTTTCCCCTGGACAATTTCTATCTTAATAAAAAAGAAAATATTTTTTCTACACTCACACCTCTCCGTGTCATTTGTATCATCGATTCCCATTATTCCGCGAATTCTCACGTCTTCGTGAAACTATGTTAGTTAAATTAATTCTTAGGGCGCCATAGGCGAGAACTCTTTCGGACGGCATAGATCAAGATCAGACTGCACAAAACTTACAGTCTGATCTTGGATCTATTCCGTCGGCTTGTTTGGTCAAGCGTATGAGACTAAAAATCTTCTTAGTCTTGTGGATTCTATTTCCAGGCATCGAAAAGGTCGAGTTTATATATTGGAGTTAGAAGAGTAAATATTTTTTGCATTCTCTTTCTTTATGGTTTCTGTTAGCCAATACGGACATTACTATTACATGAAAAACTCTCTACGTCGAAGAAATGGGTCGAACACATAATTACAAAAAAGTTTTCAGGCTGAGTTTCAACAGATTTTCTTTTTTTCGGCATTGGAAAGAGGTCGGTCTTCTGCTTAAAGGGTTAAAATTTCGATACATTGTACCAGTGTAATATAAGAGTGAGTCCTGTTACACTGACTTTAACCGTTTTCAGACAAAGATTGTGTACAAAGCAGTTTTTATCCTCAAAGACCAGCAAATTACAACGAAAATAAAAAGGCAAAGAGATAGAACAGATAACTACGGCGAAAACCTCCAGCCAGCAAGAGCACCTCATATAAACCAAATGGCGTTATAGCTCCATTGGCCGTTCATTGAAAAAATTCACTGGCTTGAACAGTATGGTGTTTCGAAATATGATATAGAGGAGATGCGCCTATGTATTATAAAAGTGATTTAGAGACGATGCACCAATTTGCTACTTTTGTGTAACCGTTATCAATGATCAATAAACGAAAACTTCGTGTTCCACGATAAACCATTTGAGCTTTGAAGTATGGTCAAGCAAACAGACAGACACAATCGTCACCTCTAATGCAATGCATCAGCCTCAGCTAACATAACTAAACTTGCACTCAAGATTAAGCCTGTACCATTTTTTCGTAATTGAAGGATTAAAATTATCACGCTACGCCTTATATTGTTCAGCGCCATTGACGACGTTGTCGCAGTCGTCAATGCACCTTACCTTACATTCCAGAAGTTCCTTTTACCACTACTATACAACACATTCTTTCTAAGTCATTTAATGCTTTCCCACATAGCCGTCGTGGAAAGTATGTTAAGCGGTGAAATACAACTGAATCCTGTTGCAATAAGCTTCATCAATTCTCAAGAGGAAATCGAAGAAGTGACCTTTGGATAACAAGCCCCTTGTGTTACCGATTGAATTTTTGTTAAACGCTGTGTCAAGATCCTCTTCAATTATATCGCGGCGGCCAATGATCTATCCACTTCGGGAGCGTCTTTTACCAGTAACATGCACATCATTCTTGCCAATTAAATATTTGCTTTAATGACGTGTATAGGTATCTTTTAAAAATAAATAGTTACATGTACATGTAGCGATGAAGGGTTGATGAATCCTGTCGCAATGACTTTCAGAACTTGGGAAAACGTTGGCCAAGATCAGAATCGAGCCACTGACCACTTGACATTAAGCCGTTGTACTTTGCTAACGCAGCAAATAGACTCGACAGCTTTAAAGGTCAAAAAGGACATTAGCTTCTCCAGATGGACAGATAGACATAAAGGGCAGAAAAACATGATGAAACAAAATATACGCATATCAGCTTTCTTTATGAACATGAATGATTACCAAAAAGTTGTATCTTTTTTTGCATATTTATTTATCCAGCTGGTTTCTAGGGTAACAAGTTTATAACAAAGCTGCATCAAATAAAAAGTTTCACATTTCAAGATGCTCTATTCATTTTACCGCAAGCAGTTTATTGGTCCTTAACTGCGTAACAATGGGATTACTACATCTTTGATTCTGATCAAATAAACCACTTATAGAAAAAAATATTTAGGACCAGATAAAGATTGTTATTACCAAATGGTTGGTGAATGCGAGGTTCGATAGAGTCGGTTCTTAATCTTGTCTGTGATGTTGACATAAAATACTAACGATCGTCATTGGCCTTCTACAGCGATAGATATTGGACTTTATATCAAATAAATCTAAAGACTGAAATAGATGTCAGTGTCTGTTCGTCACTCACTCATTCACTCTCTGCTTGCTTACTCTCTCTCTCTCTCTCTCTCTCTCTCTCTCTGTGCCTGTCTGTCCCATGATTTTCTACTTTCATTGAAAGACACAAGGACATTTTGATTAACTTCTTTACTCCATAAAAGTCTAGAACTGTAAATGTAATAGTATTTGTAGTAAAAACTTAACTACATGTAAATTCGCAGCTATTCTGATTCGCTATACCAACAGTGTAGTCAATCAGAAAATACATTGTTTTTCTAAATCTAGAAAATGACTAAGAATGACTAAGAATGTATTTTAGAATGGTTGGTTATTTAGGGGCATAACTAGTCAATTAGGGCCCTTTATATCGCGCATTAAGGTAATAAATGTATCTTAGACAATAATCCTTCTGAAAAAACTGGAAATTATTCTCATTTTCATATTTTCCTTGAACTCTGATCTAAACCTGCTACTCAAAATTATAAAACAAATCGGGTTGCTGACATCGCCCAGAAAATGAAAGTTGAATACCAGTATGATGGTTTTATTTGTGTTAATATGCATTAATTTAACCAAAATGGGCGGAAAGATTACGGGAAGAATTGAAGAAACCACATGAAGAAGTGTTATACATAAAACAAGTTTTGATATTTTCCAAAGCCGCTTTGCATTCCGTTGAGACGAATCTGGGATACCTATCCGGCCCTCGATCACTTTGCCCATTTGTCTGTCACGTGTTAACATCCGCATTTGTCGGCGAAGAGCACAGAATATTTTTCCGTAAACGAAAACAACAATAAAGGTAAATATAAATGAAAGGATAAAACGTGATAATACACCAAGATCTTGGACGATTCTATTTCCTTCATGGGGTAAGCAAATGAATTCCGAAGTAGTGTTTGCATTTATGAAATATGGTAAGGAAAAAAACGTGGCAATCACGGCACACATTATCATATATTTCTTGATAGACTCGGTAGTAAAGGTAAATGCCTTCGTCAAAAATGTCTTATTGTAACGGTCCAAGCTGAGTAAACAGAGCAGAAACTGGGAGAAATAAGATCACCAACTGAAAATAAAGAATCGCGTCTTACACAATACTATGATCTCACTTTCCATTTCGAGTTTTGTGTCGATCGAAATGATAAGAATTATTGAATTCACCGACAATGAAAATAGATCCGTCACAGCCAGCATTAAAACAATTACATCAGTCGTTGACCTACCCTGGTTTTGGAGAATGATTTTGATTACGATCGCGTTTCCGGGTATTCCCACGACAATTGCTAAGGAAAGAAAAATGTACTCGAAATATCTGAACCAATCTGTCAAAGGTATGAATTCGTAGATTTGGCTCCCATTGATGGCTGATGCAATATTGTCATGTAGACTATCATTTTCAAGTGCCGTTGTGCTGTTATTCATCTCTGTTACACATTTTTTCATGCATCTTTCAACACGTTTCTGTTCCGTCTGGGAAACAATTGATGTCAAAGCCAAGTCACATCAATCCGATATTTATTACTTGATTTGTTGTCCATGTAACTGCAATGCTGTCAGTTGCTTGAAGAAAAAGTATTGCATAGTGACACATGTTTGGATGTAGCTATGAGGAAAGTTGCTATTAATTATCTCTTCCTGAAAATAGATACAGTAAAACGTTGATTTTTTGCAAATGTAATAATTTGAGTATGGTTGATAATTTGAGCTCATGTGACAGTCTTGTATTGACATTCCTTCTGAAAGATACAGCGTTATTCCTGATTATTAGTATACAAGCATATTAGATGTTAGCCATGCTCGGGCTACAAAAAAGGCTTAGCATACCTCCATGAAGCATTAAACTGAGCCATCCGTCACATAAATCTGTATCCCTGAAATCAGTTTGTCTAGTAACCTGCTGACTACTAAGATGGAATAGTCCATGGAAATGCAATATATATATGGCGTGCAACATGCGAAAAGGTGCATTCGGACATTTGCGTAAAGTGTCGTCTCGGATCAGCCTGTGCCGTCCGCACAGGCTAATCCGAAACGACACTTTCCTATTTTATGTGATTTTCTGTTTTACGCAAATTTACTGTAGCACAAAATCTAATGTAGTCGTAAAGTGTCGTCTCGGATTAGCCTGCGCGGACTGCGCAGGCTAATCCGGGACGACACTTTACGCAAATGTCCGAATGCACCTTTTCGCGTGTTGCACTCCATATATAAACACCCCATAAAAACAAAACAGTTTCAATGCAAGTCAGACTCCGCAAACTGCGCAGGCTGACCTGAGTCGGCACTTTTTAAAGATGCATTCAACACTATTTTCACAAAACAATGATAGTAGTTATATTTCAGGTTTGACTTAATATTGCATTTGACAGATAAAGTATCTGACATGATACCGCTCTTGAGGTAAGATCCTATTTAACGAGTCTACATATATGCTATTTAGCGAGCCTTTGCAGAGCTTAAAACATTTTTTAACGAGTTTGATAAATGTTTGCCTCAAAAGCCAAGGAGTGCCAGATTCTTTTTACCATAGAACTGCATCTCCAGATATGTAGCTCGTCATTGGCTAAAATGTAGACCTACAAGCACACACGTATTAAAATTTTCATGAAGCTTACTCAATTCTTTGATAGTTGTATAGATCACAAATAAAGAATAGTTCCAGAGAAACGTGTATACAATAGTTTCTTTTACATCTAATGATTATACAATTCGCAGCTTTGTCAGGATCACAAATTTTGATTTCAGAGAGGAATTCTGCTAAGCAATAATTCAGAAATAAAACGTATGATTGCAGACCATTGACCAAATACGAAGCTAATACCTGATTTCAAGCGTGTGTAAGATAACAAAAAAGTATTTGGCTACATAAATTGAAAATATGGGTTTTGAAGAAACATAAAACCTTACTCAGTTTAGTATAATATGGCCATTACAAATTTTCTTACCTTACACGAATTTTATATAGGATTTCGTGACCTGATCGTATCATTGAAAAATACGTCATTTGGTAAAGCATTATATTCCTACCAAGGCTTTCCAAACTAGGTGTAAATCGCAAATATACATTAGTATGGATATAGAGGATAATCAATTGGTTATTTTTTGTATGAAAAATATCTCACGAGGATGCGTTGTTAGGCGTTGAAAAAAACGAGTGCGTAGCACAAGTTTTTTTAACGCCTTACGACACATCCGGGTGAGATATTTTTCATATAAAAAATAACCAGTTGATTATTCTAGTTATTTTATACCTTATTAACATTATTATTTTTAATTTTTCGTTTGAAAGTCAAAATCAATACTTTGGATAGGGAGAAGAAATCAGGGACATAGTGCAGATGAATACATAATTTAAAAGAACAAAACGAGACTTCACAAAACTGAAGATATAGCACATACAATAAACACTATCTATAAGTGCGTAATGAAAAGAAAAGTTGTTCCTAAATTACGGCAGGAAGTGAAAGTGAAAGTTGATATCGTTACTAATGATGATATCAAAATTTATTACACTGGGACTTTCCAGAATTTCACTGCTAGGTATACATGTATAATAAACAGATTTAATCCATTACCACATAATCCCTACTATCGACGCCCCTGAGAAAGAGGTCTTTAGAAAACATTGTGGGAAAAGGAGAAAATACTAGTGAACAGCATTTTCTCCCTTTCCCACAATGTTTTCTGCCCTTCACAAAACAAATTCCAAATTTTCAGTCATTTTTATTTTGTTGTCTGCAAATACTTTCAATTTGGACAAGCCTAAACTTTTGTCGTTTGGTAATGAGTTAATCACTATACATGTACATGTAGGTAGATTTCTTGAAATACACTTATGTAACAAAAGTATATGACATTCGTTAGCTTTTAAGATTACATACTAAAGGATAACTTCATAACATCATTGAACGAGCCAAGGTAAGGTTAGACTTCATTTCTTTTTTAACCACCCAAGATATACCTATAATTTTCAGCTCAAGAACCCAGAATACCATAATCTTTTGATTACAATCTTTAATGTGATATTTGATTTTCAATTAAAAAAGTAAAGTTTCACCAACATCATCAACAACAGATGGATGAACAGACTGATAGATTGATGCCTAAAATGTTTTGAAAATGATCGGGTAGGAAAATATAGAGGATAATCAACTGGTTGTTTTTGATATGAAAAATATCTCACGAGGATGCGTTGTTAGGCGTTGAAAAAACGAGTGCGCAGCACGAGTTTTTTTAACGCCTTACGACGCGTCCGAGTGAGATATTTTTCATATCAAAAATAACAAGTTGATTATTCTATTTATTATATACCTTATTAACATCATATTTGTAATTTTGCGTTTGAAAGTCGAAAAAAATGTAGTCGAAAAAAAAAAGTAGTTCCCGAATTACGGCAGGAAGTGAAAGTGAAAGTTGATATCGTCACTAGTGATGATATCAAAATTTATTACACTGAGAAATTCCAGGATTTCACTGCTGGGTATATAATAAAATGGTTCAACATATTATTTGAATGATTCTTTCCCATGATGTCACAAAATCTTAACTCAAACGTGTACGGGGTAACAAAACTAGTATATATTTCACTGGAAGCAACGATACTTATGAGATAGTACGTTGAACACGTAACTTTCTCGATGGGAAAAATATCTTTTTTTACAGATGGTGTTATGTACATACCCAGTTATTCTTAGCGTTGTTCATGTGTGTATCTATTTTTGAATGGTTTTCCCCTGTTGCTATTTTTAGAACTGGATTCTCTCTTGTGGAATATTGTGCTGGAAGTTTCCAGGCCTTTATACAATCTGATTACTAGAAATTATGCAACTGATTTTAACATGAATTTTCTGGAAGTTTCCCTGTTATTATAAAAGGAAAAGCTTTTTACATCTCAGTGTTCACTAGTTAATACATGATTGCCAGACTACAGTAGGGATTATCTTGTGTTTGTGTCATAATTAGTGCCTGGATTACATTCAGTTTGGATTTGGATCAGACTAGACTAAAGTGAGGATTACTTTGTGTGCTTGGATTACATTCAGTTTGGATCAGGATCAGATTGGAATTAAGACTGGAATAGTTTGTCTTCTAAATTTAACGTCTAAGGTATTGTTTTGTACTATTGTAATATTGTCACTGTTTATTTAATATTTTTGTTAATAAATTCTGTTAATTGTTATCGTTTGTTGCTGGCTTCTACTTTCTAGTTACGCCTGACTCGTAACAGAAATTGGGGGCTCGTCCGGGATTGAAATAATAGACTAACGCATTCGTCTACTAATCAGTAATTATAATACAATTTTGCACTTGAATCCAGCAACAAACAAACATGTCTTTTGACTTAGATAAATTTACGGCTGAACCGTCTGTGGAGCTATTGAATTTAGGTAAAAAGACTGATTTGCTTAATCTTGCTAAACACTATGAATTGTCTGAAATAAAATCTTCAATGCGTAAACATGAAATTAAGAACATTTTGGTACAATATTTTGTTGATGAGGAGATTTTCAATGAAAATGCTCTTTCCCTGATAGTTGACGTTCAGTCAGTTTCAAGTTCGAAAGAACTTGAATTAAAATTTCAGATCAGACAATTAGAAATTCAGGAAAGAGAGAAGGAAAGGGAAAGGGAAAGAGAAAGGGAGAGAGAAGAAAGGGAAGAGAGAGAGAGGGAAAGAGAAAGGGAAAGAGAAGAGAGAGAGAAAGAGAGAGAATTTCAATTAAAAATGAGGGAAATAGAAATGCAAGAAAGAGCAAATCAGCCCAAGCAAAAGATTGAATACAATTTCGATGTTACAAAACATATTAGGCTTGTTCCTCCATTTCAAGAAAAAGAAGTTGATAAATACTTCCTACATTTTGAAAAAGTTGCAGAAAACTTAAATTGGCCAAAAGAGCACTGGACTTTGCTTTTGCAAAGTGTTTTGATTGGCAAAGCTCGTGAAATTTATACACAATTAGGTGTTGAACAATGTCATCATTATGAGACTGTTAAAGAACTTATTCTCAAAGGTTATGAGCTGGTCCCAGAAGCATATAGACAAAAATTTAGAAATTGTAAAAAAGATTCTAACCAGACTCATGTTGAATTTGCTAGAAACAAAGAACAGTTATTTGATAGATGGTGCTGCTCTAAAAAAATAGACCAAAATTTTGATAAACTCAGACAACTTATGTTAGTTGAAGAATTCAAACGTTGTATTCAATCTGATGTTAAGACATTCTTAGACGAAAAACAAGTTGAAACTTTAGAAGAAGCAGCTCGTCTGGCTGATAATTACTATCTTACACATAAAGTTTCTTTTATTGCTAAACCAAAACATACTTCCTCACATCCCCAAAATAAATCTACGTCTGGTAATTCATCTGGCATGCCCAGTCAATCCAAACCCAATTCTACTAGTGAAACCAAAAGTCAATATCCCTTATCTCGACCCACTTGTAACTATTGTAAGAAACCTGGTCACCTTGTTTCTGAATGTTTGAAATTAAAAAGGAAGTTAGAAAGTGATGAAGCCAAGCCAACAGGGCTCACCACTCTTAGACCAAGGCCACAGTCTTCTATTAAAACCAATACAATTGACATAGTCACAAAACCCAAGTCTGATTCTACTATGGAGATTTTTGAACCATTTATGTTGAATGGTTTTGTATCACTTTCAGGTGATAATTGCCCACCTACCCCTATTAAAATTTTAAGAGACACAGGAGCTTCTCAATCTCTTATTTTAGCAGATATACTGCCTTTTTCTGAGAAGACTTCTTCCGGTACTAGTGTCCTTATTCAGGGTGTAGAGTGTGGAACTGTTAATATCCCTCTCCATCACGTTAATTTGTCATCAGATTTGGTTACCGGGCTTGTGGTTATTGGTATTAAACCTTCCTTACCATTTAAAGGTGTCCATTTACTGCTAGGCAATGACTTAGCTGGAGATAAGGTTGTGGTTAATCCACTTGTAACTGACACACCAAATATAGGTCAAACAGATGACCCTATCGAGCAGGAAATTCCTGACTTGTATCCTTCTTGTGCAGTTACCCGAGCTATGGCTAAAAAGGCCATTTTGAAAAACTCAAACTCTGACATTGACTTGACAGATACTTTTATCGGTCAATATTTTAATAATGAGATTAAAAAGTCTCTTGATCCCAGTTTGTCTGATACTCAGACAGACTCGTCAATGTCTCGTCATTCTCCACCAAGGTCTATTGACCAAGGTCACGACACGCTGTCAAAGTCACAGCTTATCCAGGAACAGCAAACTGATCCTGAGATTTCAAAATTAATTTTTAGGGCTTTACCTGAAGATGAAATTTCAGAGGTCCCAATGTGTTACTATATAAAGAATGGGATTCTTATGAGAAAATGGCGACCATTTGATGTCCCAGCTGATGATGAATGGGCTGTTTACCACCAAATTGGGGTTCCAAAGTCATATCGTCATGAAATACTAAGTATAGCCCATGAAAGTCCTATGTCAGGTCATCTAGGTATAAACAAGACCTATCACAAAATTATTACTCATTTTTATTGGCCTGGTCTCAAATCAGATGTCTCTAAATATTGTAAAACTTGCCATACATGTCAAATGGTAGGTAAACCCAACCAAACCATTCCCAAAGCTCAATTACAACCTATTCCTGCTTTTGATGAACCTTTCAGTAGGATACTTATAGATTGTGTTGGTCCTTTACCTCGAACCAAGTCAGGAAATGAGTATCTCTTAACAATTATGTGTACTTCTACACGTTTTCCTGAAGCTATTCCTTTAAGGAACATCAAAACAAAGTCCATAGTCAAAGCTCTTATAAAGTTTTTCACATTTGTTGGTCTTCCAAAATCAGTTCAGTCTGATCAAGGGTCAAATTTTATGTCTGGTATATTCCAACAGGTTATGCATGAATTAGGAATCAAGCAATATAGGTCATCCGCCTATCACCCTGAAAGTCAAGGTGCTTTAGAAAGATTTCATCAGACATTAAAAAATATGATAAGGTCATATTGCTTTGACACGGAAAAAGATTGGGATGAGGGCATCCATTTGTTACTATTTGCAGTCAGAGAATCTGTGCAAGAATCTCTTGGTTTCAGTCCTTTTGAATTAGTTTTTGGCCATTCTGTTCGTGGACCTTTAAAACTTTTGAAAGAGAAATTTCTCTCAAATGACGAAACACCCTTGAATTTACTGCAGTATGTTTCTGACTTCAGAAATAGACTGTCTAGGGCATGTGAGGTTGCTAGGTCTAATCTTAAAACGTCTCAGGGCAAAATGAAAGCAAGATATGACAACCATGTTATTGATAGAAAATTTAAACCAGGTGATAAAGTCCTTGCTCTTTTGCCAATACCTGGCAGACCTTTACAGGCAAGATATTTTGGACCCTACACTATTGACAAGAAAACAAGTGATTTAAACTATGTAATTAATACTCCAGGAAGGCGTAAAAACAAACAAATGTGTCATGTAAATATGTTAAAAGAATACTTTGACAGAGATAGCTCTATTTCAAAACCAATTACAGTTGTAAACACTGTCCCACAAGAATCAAATGTATCTGATCTTGAAGTAAATTCGGACTTTATTGATAAATCTGATCCTGGTCCATCTAAACTTGAGAATTCTGATATTTTGAGAAACCTCGACAACAAACTTTCTCACTTGGAACCATCGCAGCAGGAAGAGCTGAAACAGTTGATACATGAATATGAACATTTATTTCCTGATATCCCCACAAGAACAGATAAAATCTATCATGATGTCATTGTGGAAGATTCTAAACCAATAAAGCAACATCCATATAGAATGAATCCTTTGAAACAGAAATACCTCCAAGATGAAGTAAAATACTTACTGGAAAATGACTTTATTGAACCTAGCCAGAGTAATTACAGTTCACCATGTATACTAGTACCCAAATCAAATGGAACTTATAGAATGTGTACTGACTATCGTAAAGTGAACTCTGTGACAAAAACAGACTCTTTTCCAATACCAAGAATTGATGACTGTATTGACAAAGTTGGAAATTCTAAATATGTCACCAAATTTGACCTGCTAAAAGGATTCTGGCAAGTTCCACTGACTGATAGAGCAAAAGAAGTATCAGCCTTTGCTACTCCAAACGGTCTGTACCAATACAAAGTTATGCCGTTTGGGATGAGAAATTCTCCTGCAACGTTTCAGCGACTTATAAACAACGTTATATGTGGATTAGATGGCTGTGATGCATATATTGACGACGTCATCATCTACTCAGACAGTTGGAGTGACCACCTTCACAGAATCAGGAAGTTCTTCGACCGACTCAGTAAAGCGAAATTGACTGTGAATCTTGCAAAAACTGAATTTTGTCATGCTACTGTAACATTTTTAGGACATCTTGTGGGACAGGGTCAAGTTAAACCTTTAGAAGCTAAAGTCAATGCTATCTCTGAGTTTCCTGTGCCTAAATGTAAAAGACAGCTGATGCGATTTCTGGGTATGGCTGGCTACTATAGGAAATTCTGTAAAAATTTCTCAGGTATTGCTGAACCTCTAACAAATTTGCTTAAGAAAAGCACAAAGTTCAAATGGAATGACAAATGTCAAGATGCATTTGATCGTCTGAAAGCCATACTAAAGAGCGCACCAGTTCTCTTGGCACCTGATTTTGACAAATGTTTCAAATTAGCTGTTGATGCAAGTGATGTTGGTATTGGCGCTGTTCTTTTACAAGAAGATAATAATGGTATTGATCACCCAGTTTGTTACTTTTCTAAGAAATTTAACAAACATCAGAAAAATTACTCTACCATAGAAAAAGAGTGTCTTGCCTTAATTCTGGCAATCCAGCAGTTCGAAGTTTATTTAAACTCTTCAACTTCACCAATTGTTGTATTCAGTGATCATAACCCTTTAAGTTTTCTGCACAAACTTAAGAATAAGAATCAAAGATTACTGAGGTGGAGTTTATTGCTTCAAGAGTTTAATCTTGACATAAGACGCATAAAAGGGAAAGATAACATTATACCAGATGCTCTTTCAAGAGTTTGAAATTCCAATAGTCATTTTTCCCTTAATCAAGTTTAAACTGTTTTTTCTTTTAAATTGTAATTTCATTACCTTGATTATTTTCATTAGTCTGAAATAATTAATATTTGAGTTTGCCATTTCCTCTGTAATACTTCAGTTAAAGTATTATATACATGTATATAAATAATATTGCAAAAAAGAAAGATTTATTTCATAAACCTTTCTTTTTCTTTTCAAGGGGGGAAGTGTTATGTACATACCCAGTTATTCTTAGCGTTGTTCATGTGTGTATCTATTTTTGAATGGTTTTCCCCTGTTGCTATTTTTAGAACTGGATTCTCTCTTGTGGAATATTGTGCTGGAAGTTTCCAGGCCTTTATACAATCTGATTACTAGAAATTATGCAACTGATTTTAACATGAATTTTCTGGAAGTTTCCCTGTTATTATAAAAGGAAAAGCTTTTTACATCTCAGTGTTCACTAGTTAATACATGATTGCCAGACTACAGTAGGGATTATCTTGTGTTTGTGTCATAATTAGTGCCTGGATTACATTCAGTTTGGATTTGGATCAGACTAGACTAAAGTGAGGATTACTTTGTGTGCTTGGATTACATTCAGTTTGGATCAGGATCAGATTGGAATTAAGACTGGAATAGTTTGTCTTCTAAATTTAACGTCTAAGGTATTGTTTTGTACTATTGTAATATTGTCACTGTTTATTTAATATTTTTGTTAATAAATTCTGTTAATTGTTATCGTTTGTTGCTGGCTTCTACTTTCTAGTTACGCCTGACTCGTAACAATGGATATCAAGATATTGATATTGCCGCAAGGAAAAATACCCTTTTTGTGATTGCTCTTACCGGAACTGTCATATACACATGCACTCTTTAAGGTTTAGCTTTTTTTATGATTAAAATTTGGTTCAATTGCTCCATTTATTTCTGAGCTCTTTTATCTTCTTTTAAATCCTTCATATCTGCGTATGGATACGATATCAATGAAACAAATTGACAATCCTATTAATTCGGCGAAGCTGAAATAAAGCAATCTAAAACATTCTGTTTGAAGTTTTGAGATGAACGCTTAATGATCATAATTATACCAAAAGCCACAAAAAGGGACTCCATGAGGCCTTCGTACCCAGTTGAGAAAGAGGTCGATTCTAGCTACTGAATAGAACTAAGTTTTCTATGTCATAAAATGTCAAATACAGTTCACGATCTCGAGGGCTAAAAGCGGAATTAACTCTTTACCCATTGACAAAATATTATTACACGTGTCCAAATATAAAGCATTTGTAGACGACAAATTAAAATGAAAGGGTTTGTGTTTGATAGGGTAGCTCATATTCCTGGAAATGGAGAAAAATGCTATATACCAACATGTTCTCCCCTTTTTTCAATTTTCTTTACAAAACACCAATTTCCCAAGTGTTGTTAGAAAACAAGACTGTGTAGTTAAGGTTTAAGCTGCAAATGAAGCTATACAGAATAATGTGACGTTTTGCATAGATCTGGAATTAGACTACAGATTCTGTCCTGTCTAATTTTCTGTCGCCTTAATTTTCAGCTACATTATCACGTCAATGGCTAAGATGATTTGAAACTTTGAAATGGAAGACCTGGGCCCGTATTCACCAACCATTCTTGAGAATGTTTTCAGTCGTACTCTCCAAGGTTGTTTGGGGGATAAGACAAAGAATGTTCTTAAAAATGGTAATGGAATATGGGCCCTGGTTTTTGTCTGTTTTGTTTCGAATAGTTTATACTGAAGTTGCATATATAACGGACACGTGTCTTTTTCGGAGTATGATCGAAAATTCCATCGTCGTTTGAAAAGCGAAGGCTATGTTTTCACGAATGGCTAAGCCATAAGTGATGAAATTCATCAGATGAAGTAAATTTGGATCTTTCAAAAAAAAAATAAACGATATTATATTTATTTCATGCTTTTAACCCTTGGGGGGAATTCAATCAAAATCCAGTACAGTTCTTTCCGATTTCTCCCCGGCGTATCACCCTTCTGCATAGCATAGGATTGTCGTATTACGTCAAATGCAAGAAATGTATGGTAAATTACGTCATAATTATGTCCGTCTAGATGTGGGGCACGCACGTTTTACTACGCAGGCACAACTGTTTCCACCATCAGTTGAAGAGTTACAAGATAAAAATGGGTATTTTCATTCTTTGTACTCATGAAATATCGAAAGATTTTTCAATTAAACGTGTATTTCC
This sequence comes from Tridacna crocea, assembly GCA_943736015.1. Taxonomy (NCBI): domain Eukaryota; kingdom Metazoa; phylum Mollusca; class Bivalvia; order Cardiida; family Cardiidae; genus Tridacna; species Tridacna crocea. The sequence goes on from OX031073.1 coordinate 32,100,680, forward strand.
CGGTTCCTTACTCGAAAGCACGAAATAAAACTTATTATCTAGTCACAGTCTGTTTTCCAAACATAAACAATAATGCTTACTGTTTATGACAGGCTCATCAAATTACAGTTATACTATAAACGTATTCCAAAACGATGCTCTGCTTTTTTTTTTCAGTTTTCAGTTTTCGTTATTCGGAAACAGAAAACAATGCAAGTCCACAACTACTTATTTTAATTTTATGACTATACCACCTACTATCACTGAACTGCCATCACCACCACTACAACTACTGCTACTAGAAGTATAATTCCCGCTACACTAATCTCTACTACTAGAACTATTATTCCCGCTACACTAATCTCTACTACTAGAACTATAATTCCCGCTACACTAACATCTACTACTAGTACTACTACTACTGCTACTATCACTATTACGACTTCGCAACTTCCTCTGCTACAGATAATAATAATAATAATTATAATAATAATAATAATAACTTTAAGGTTAAGGAAAACAATAGAAATAAAAACTTTGATGACGATAATAATAATGATAATAAAAATGATATAAAGTAAAATGAAAAATGTAACAACTTTGATAATACTACTACTAATATCACTATTACGACTTCGCAACTTCCTCTGCTACAGATAATAATAATAATAATAATAATTATTATTATTATTATTATTATTATATAACTTTAAGGTTTATTCAGTTTATTTCCCCCTGATGGAGATTAATAAATAATAATTCATTACAGTTCGTAAATCTAACAATTAAACATGGAATCAAATGGAAAAAAATGAAAGAAGAAAAGTCAAGCTAGAAAAAACAAAAAGGATTAGCGTATACGCCAAGATCGTTCACTATATAAATGTACTTGCAAGATTCCCCTGTTCCATCGGGAAAATCTTGTCTTAAATGTATATTTTCCTAGAAACGGAGTGAGAATTCTCTTCTGAGAGTTCACAGTAGGTTTCTAAGACATTCATATGCATATGACACTGTATATTGCAGCAAAAGAACTCTAATTTCTTCCGTTAAGGCACTAGAAAGTGGTGCTCCCAGTACTTTCAGCAGAAAAATATCTGGCGTACTGTATCTGAATTATAATAATAATAATTATTATTATTAAAATAATTTTAAGATTAAGTAAAACAAATAAAATAAAAACTTTGATGACGACAATAATAATAATAATAATAATAATAATAATGATGATAATGATAATAATAATATAGAGTAAAATGAAAACAATAACAACTTTGATAATGATAATAATAATGCGATGGTGACGATGATAATGATGATGGTAATGGCAGAGGTGATGATAATGATCCTGATGATAATAGTAATGATATTAATGATAGTAGTAGTAATATACTTGCCAACAAAGCAAACGCGATCTTACCTTTTATAAATACGTTATTGAACAAATAAAAACAAAAGTCACACCATTATTGACATACTATCTTTTCTGACTCCGCGTATGCATAACAGATAATGAAAAATTTAATCCTGAGAGCTGGCTAATCGTTTAACATGTTTCACTCTTTAAAAGATAATACTTTGTCTTTCATCAGGCGACAGTTTTATATACTTCTGCATTCTAAAAAGCAGACGATAGATCTATAAAATATCTAAATTAAAGCAGACGACAAATCTAAAAAAACATAAATGTGCTCAAAAATGACGGAGAATATATATGGCTGGAAAAGGAGAAAATGCTGGTGACTAGCATTTTCTCCATTTCCCACCATGTTTTCTAAATCTGTGTGATTAGCTTTTTCTCCTCCAACAATACCGTATCATCTTACCACAGACGATTTCTGATGTTGGATTGAAATCTGTCGTCTGCAAAACAATTTGTTGTCTGCGAATGACTGAATTTAACAAGTCCAAAACGTTTTCGACTGAAATCGCGCCTAATTCAGTGAAACTTGTCTAAATTTACAGCATTTTTAGACTACCAATTCGATATCGTCCGCGCAGGCTGACCTGGAGCAAAATTTTTTGCTGATGATCAATTTTCTGCATGCTAAAGGACGAGTTTGTCTTATGATTAAGTTTATTGTTAAACAAATTTGACATTGCGGGACTTTTGAGGACGGCATAGACCGAAATCAGACTGCACAGAATGTGCAAAAGCCGAAATATTGAAAGATGGTAAACTTTTCTAAACTGTGTTTATTTTTTCTTGCATCATCTGAAGTTCCTTTAACCCTTTCCCAAGCAATCCATGGTCAGGAATAGAAGCCCTTTGAAAACATTGTGGGAAAAGAAGAAAATGCTGGTAACCAGCATTTTCTCCTTTTCCCACAATGTTTACTACCCTACAATATAGAAAAAATCATCTTTTTAGCAACTGTTCATGTGGCAGGGTCAGTTTTCATATGATTTGGGTGTAGAGCTAATCTATCTACCTGTGTCGTGGTTCAATGGTCATTTCCCGCCAAATCAATCACATGACTTTATTTTTTCACTCAGTCACTAGCCTTTGTAGAAGAAACACTGTGTGTTTTGATTATGAAAAAAGGATTCTTGAGAAAAGAGTTTTTGAGATGTAAGTTTGTCATAATTTGGATTTCCATTTGTTTCACTGTTTCTAGCATTTGTATAAAAAGGTTTTGATGATCTTTTCATTCCATTTGTCCTTTTAGATCTTCTTTCCATTTTGTCCAGAAGTTGAGCCCAATTTCAGTTTTCCCTCCAAAAAAGTTCTTGAAGCTAGGATTGTCCTTCATTAACTAATTTCTGATCTTTATACTAGTCTGCACTATTCTTATATTAATATTTCAGTTGCCTAATAGTCACAGAGAAATAAGAGTATTGGCTTGATTGTGGAAGAGATCTAAAGCACTTAGTTCCTCAAATTGGTAAGCGCTTGCCTTGTTTTGTACTGTATTGAATTGTGTTGAAAATGTATCTTTCATAGCATACTGTATATATTTTGGTAGAGTTTTACAGTAGAAAGCCCTGTATTTCTTAGTACTTCATATAGAGATTAATAGGATAAAGGGTTGATTAGAAAGGAAAAGGATCAAATTGTATTGAAGTGATATTGTATTGAAGTGTTATTGTGTAAAGTGTTTAATATCTATTTATTTGTATTGTGGGAAAAGGATAATCATGTCAGCAAATGACATGATAAGCCTTTTCACAAATACATAGTAAATGCATCCTTGACAGACTAAGATCAGATATTTTATTATTAGTTGTTTGTTAAATCTATTGTCATTTGTTTTAATTTCAGAGTGTTGGTTCTCTTTAGCCCAACATTAAAGATTATAAAACCAAGAGACTTTTTCTTCCATGACTTGTCCACAGTAGAAGAACCCACTTTAATATCAGCAGAAAGTCACAATTACTTTACTGGAGACCCTGTTATATTCATTTGCCATTTGCAAAATGATTTCAATTTGGTTTGGTCCAAAATTTGCTGCTTGGGAAAAGGCTTAAAGCTTTATGAATATAGTACAAATAGCACATATAGTAACCCCCCCCCCCCCGAGAAAACATTGATAGGTGGACTAGCTGCCACAATATTACTAGGCTGTGGCTGAAAACGATCTAAAACACAATTTGGAAAAAAAAATCCCAATTAATTTTTATAGGTTATACTGTACAAGCAGTTTTTACATGGAAGCGTTCAAGGTTATAAACTACATCTTTTTATCATTTATTGCTTTAACCCTTTACTCCATAGATACTCATTTCTACGCATGGCTTGTTGGAGTCTTTGGAAAACATTGTGGCAAAAGGTGAAATTGCTCATGACGAGCAATTTCACCTTTTGTCACAATGTTTTCTATGCTATCAAAAGGTGTCATATACACATAAAAAACGGCATCATCTTTGCTGTTATTTAGGGTCAATTAGAGATACCATGGAAATGCCCTATGGCTTAAAGGGTTAATAAAATTCTGAGGATACTTTTTGATGCTTTCGCCCACTTATACATTATGTTTTCTCTCTCTCTCTCTCTCTCTCTCTTATTTTAATGCTGCATTAATACCCTCACATCATGAATATTATACACTACTTTGTTTTTGGCGAACCTCTGTTGATCTTTCTGGCAAGTTAAAGTCCAACTGCATGGAAGCGCATACGGAAGACCAGCTAGAATGTGGCCTGCAACACGCGAGAAAGGTAAATAGCACGTTTGCTTAAAGTTTCGTCTCGGATCAACCCTCTCAATCCGTGCAGGCTAATCCGAGACGACACTTTCCGTTTTTGTGTTTTTTTTTTTTGGGGGGGGGCGCAATTCTACTGTAGGACATACAGAAAACTGACCGATAGCAAAAAGTTTCTGTTCAGGTCAGTTTGCGCGGAATGCACAGGCTGACCTGAGTCGACACTTTTCGCAGATGCATTAAGGTATTTTATTATATACCTAGCGGTGAAATCCTGGAATTTCCCAGTGTAATGAATTTTGATATCATCACTAGTGACGTTATCAACTTTCACTTTCACTTTCTGCCGTAATTTGGGAACTACTTTTTTTTCCGACTACATTTTTTTCGACTTTCAAACGCAAAATTACAAATAATGATGTTAATAAGGTATATAATAAATAGAATAATCAACTGGTTGTTTTTGATATGAAGAATATCTCACTCAGACGCGTCGTAAGGCGTTAAAAAAACTCGTGCTGCGCACTCGTTTTTTCAACGCCTAACAACGTATCCTCGTGAGATATTTTTCATATCAAGAACAACGAGTTGATTATCCTCTATACCATCCTAACGCTTCTAGCGCAACATGGAATGGAATTTTTGTTAGTTGATAAATGAGTATTTATACTGATACAATATTCTTGCACATTTCTAACCAACCAGAAATTCATTTGAAGTCTATCTTGAAATTATTTGTTGATATTTTGTTATTTTTCAGAAAAGGGAGCTAATTATTAGTATTATCTCCTTTTGTGATGAGAATAGAGAGGCCCTCGATTTATGAATGATCTTTTTTAGAAGGATAAATGGAAAAAGTGGCTCGGTTAAAGTAGTACAATAATACTCATTTTTAATCGTAGCAACTTCCTTAGGATAATATGGAGTACAACACGCGAAAAGGGTCATTCGGACATTTGCGTAAAATGTTCTCTCTGATCAGCGTATGCAGTCCGCACAGGCTAATCCGAAATGACACTTTCCGATTTTATGTGATTTTCTGTTTTATGCAAGTCTACTGTAGAACAAAATCTAATGTAGTCGTAAAGTGCCGTCTCGGATTAGCCTGCGCGGACTGCGCAGGCTAATCCGGGACGACACTTTACGCAAATGTCCGAATGCACCTTTTCGCGTGTTGCACTCCATATCATAGTAGAAATAACTGTTTTCCATTAGAATGGTACACAGATAATGGCTTAAATGCTTCCAAATTAGACAGGGCCGAACTTTTGTCGTCTTGTAAAGGGTTAAATCTTACCAAGGATTATAACCTCTTTTTCAAAGAATTTTCCTTTTCCTACAAGACAAAAGCTGTCTTTGTCGTGTAGAAAAGGTATTGTCTGCAACAATGTTTTATGTAATTATAATAAAAATCCCGAACAACTGCATATGGTGTCTTCAAATCTTTATGTGAGATATGGTTTTACATAGTACTTTCACAAAGTTCATGACCGACATTTGTCTTCCAGTCTTTGTTTGGGTACCAGCATTTTCTCCTTTTTCTACAATGTTTCCAAAAGACTTCTGGCTCGGGTTGTAAAAATATGGAATTGATTGGTTAACCCTTTACCACACAATGACGCCTTTTAACAACCCTGAAAAAGAGGCCTTTTGAAAAAATTCCTACCCTGCTGGAAACAAATTCAAAATGTTGTGTTACTTTTAATTTGTTGTTTGCAAGTGCTTTTAATTTGGACCAGTCTAAACCTTTGTCGCTGGTGAGGAGTTAAAGTCTGCATTATGCTCTAAACAATTTAAAGGTGTTTAACCCTTTCCCAAACGACAATCTTTTGGATTAGGCCAAACTGAAAGCTTTTGCAGAAGACAATTCAACTCTTGCTGAAAAGATGATTTCTGTCTATGAGAGGGTAGAAAACATTGTGGGAAACTGAGAAAATGTTGGTAACCAGTATTTTCTCCTTTTCCCACAATGTTTTCAAAGGGCTACTATTCCAGACCCATAAAAAACAGGGATTGTTTGGGAAAGTGTTAATGGTGCATCTACATGTATAGTCGTTTAGCGCTCTTGAAAGGTAAAGTATTATCAATAGATGTAAGAACGAATTGGTAAAATTCAAATGTTAACATACCTCAAGAAGAAGAATTAGGAATTTAAGCAGAAAAATGTGGAATATACCTAGTATATAATTCAAGTGCGGGTAGACAGCCTCGTGGCAGGGTTATCCAGCGTGTTTTATATTCACTTGTATGTCCGAATTTAAGAATTCTATAATCTTAATATAAAAATATATGTCTTTCAGATATTGTTAGATGCTATTCTGTTTAATTCTGTTCAGATATTGTTATATGCTATTCTGTTTAACATTTAAAGATAACTTGTACTTCGTTTTTCATAATGTGGTATCGACTAGTGAAATATTCCTTTACCCATACTGGCTTACATCAACCACACCATCCAGTGTGTTTTATATTTAATTGTAAGTCCTAAATTTAAAAATTTTATAATCTTAATATATGTCTTTCAGATATTGTAAGATGTTATTCTGTTTAAAGATAACATGTATTTCGTTTTTCTTAATGTGGTATCAATTTGTGCAGTATTGCTTTACCAATAACCATACTGGCTAACATCAAACACACCATTTGCTTGTATACTTTAGGTTTGTACATGTGTCACAGTAGTCAACAAATTTTCAAACAACTTGAATGAAATCAGAGCACATAGAGGATGATCAACTGGTTGTGTTTAATATTTAATATCTGCTGCTCAAAGGGGGTGTAATATAGTTTTAAAAAACGCATCGCACTGCACTTGAGTGAAAGATTTTTAATATGAATTAAGTCTACAAACACTTTCAATTTGGACAAGCCTACTTATTTTGGTATTTAGTACAGAGTCAATCTGTCTACAGTAGAGATGCAAAGAATGTTGTGGTAAACACTGGGACTGTATTAGTTGTACAGTCAGGTGGCAGGGGACTTGGAAACTTGTTCACGGTTGTTAGTTAACCATGTTGCCCCGAGCCGAAGGCGAGGTGGCGACATGATTCACCACAGCCGTGAACAAGTTTCCAAGTCCCCTGTCACCTGACCGTACAACGAATTTATCATACTGCAAAGTTTTACCTTTTCAAAGCACGTTATGCGAAATTTAAGCGAAATTTTCATGTTTTATAATTTCACGAATCGAGTATGCTGACGAAATAGAAATTCCCTTCTGTGTTCCCCAATTCAATGAAAACTGAAGTCACTGGAAACTGACGTCACTAAAACGCGCAGTTTGGTGTATAAACGTGCAGTCTGGTGATCTATCGACGCCGCCATTTTGAATGTTGTGCTGCACGTGTAGTGATGAATACGGGGTACTCAAAAGGGAAACTGGTTTTACGTGGTTTTTGCCAGGGAACATGATATATGTTCCCGGCATGTTAACCAATCAGATCACGAGAATTTTCTTCGCGGTATAATTAAGAAATAATCTTCTTTCTATCGTGGTATATCGTTCAATAAACCACAGTTGTGAGTTATGAGGCACAATAAATAATTCACGAGGGCGATAGCCCGAGTGGGTTATTCATTGCGCCTCATAACTCATAACGTGGTTTATTGAACGATATACCACGATAGAAAGAAGATTATTTCGATTCTAACATGGCCAATTCTTAATGAAAAGGAAAACAAGTTCAAACTGAGAGTAAAAACGCGGATGAAGATTATGTTCCATTGAATAACTCACTCACTGAATGACGTCACTCGATATAGGATGACGTCACTCTACATGGATTGTCGCAGATTTTACCACGTTTTCCTTGCACTGTGTTTATACAGCCAAAGTCGTGTGTCATGTTAGAATGATATTTTTTATACTTGCATATTGTGTATCACCAAACGGTTCAACTTTCATCTCAGTTTTGCCTTCCATAGTCTGTCTGTTTGCTCTAGATCTGTACTTTACCTAAAAAAAAAAGGTATGGAACTACATCCGCATCACCAAGTAGGCCAAAATGGTTACTTGATTTAGCCTATGCTCTCCAAGAATTACAAATTTTGATGATAAGAAGTAACTTCATTAAAATACATATAGATCTATAAGCTGACGCGATATTGCATTCTACATTACACACTAAACATTCAACCGGACAAAGCTATTCACATAGCACGGTGTAGCCTATTTTTTAGCAAATATATATTTTACAGGCATGTTAATGGTCTTTTTTTTTTTCAAAACAAATGCTCATTTTGGTGTCAGCTTTGTAATGACCATTTTACTCTCTGCTGTATCTTTTTTCTCAAAGATCAAAACTAAAAAGCCTGTGTGGGAATAATTAGAAACCGTTACCTAATATGCTGACACGATATATAATATTTATTTCAAACACTCCAGACATCAGACAAGACTGTTCACCTAGCATAGTGTGGCCAATTTTTGGAGGAACTTTTTCTGTAGGCATGTCAATGGCCAGTTTCTTTCTTGTTCCATACAATGTGGGTCTCAGCATGTAAATGGCCATGTTGATGTCACTTTCGGATAGTTACAATGCCTTGGCCTGACAGCCTTAAATGAGACAGGAATCCAATAAAACACTGTACGTGTTACATACGAACCCTGATAAGACATGGGTGCAAGTATAAAAGTGAATTGTTTGGGTTGAGGTTTTTACAAGACTAGGCAGGAATCCTATAATCTCTGTAGATGATCTCTGCACCAAGGTACCCAACACACTCCATGACAGTCGTATCTTTACCTGCAAATACTATGCAACAGAAAAGGCATTTATAAGGTCTGATATCCTCTCTGTACATTGGGCATATTGGGTACATTTTTACAGACCGGTACCTGGGTTTTCATTCTGGGGATAGCACTGTCCACAAAAGCTGCTCTAAAGTATGAAATAAGCATAAAAATATGTAAACAAAAACTAAATCATTGTGAAATTAGAAAATTTAGAAAATTTTTAGGGTTTATCATAGAGAGTTTTTCTGGTACTTGTTTTTTCATTCATTTTGATACAACACAGCATGAACAGCAACAACCCAGGTGTATTAGAAACCGGGATGCAAAAGACTTTCAAAGCATGGGGTTCAAATATACAACGTTTAATGTCCTGATAAAGACTTTTAACGGTATTTTAGCAAATGGCCAAAATATTGACTTGTCCAAATTTAAAGCAATTGCAGACAACAATTTAAATGTTGCTATTATGACAGAAATTGTTTTTGAAAGGGTAGAATGCTTAGTGGAAAAAACGGGAAAAAAATGTTTGCAACCAGCATTTTCTCCTTTTTCCAATATGGTTTCAAAGCCTTCTCTTTGAGGGTTGATGGAAGTCCGGATTATGTGGAAATGGGTTAAATCTTTACTCTTAGACCTGTCAATAATGAAAGCACCAGCTGGTGACAAATTAAATAACGCATACATGTATGATGACTATTTTTTTTAAACCTTCTCAAAACTAACAAAAATATTGTGGGGAAAGAAGACAAAATGCTGTTTAAAGATACAGATGATTTTTACCAGCAACCAATTTCAGCGATAGGAAAGGTTTTTTTTTTATAGCATGATATTATTTTGAACAACCTGAAAACTGAAATTTCTTATTTTTGAAGTGAAATTAATGTACAAAAGTTGTGTAAATGATCTCTTGTTTGATGCGTTGCTATGTCTGACCTTGAAATGTTACACTTAACATACCCTACGTATATTTGATGTAGTTACATATAATTTGAAAATGTTATTGACAGCAACCTGACAGTCGAAACTTCCATCTGTTCTATAAAACCCCTGTCTCTGGCCACAATCCATGTACCGGTAAGGGAAATTCCAACTGTCAGTGTGCCGACCCTCTCTTGCCAATCGGAACCTAACGCAAGATATTTTATTTATTAACTTTTAGTCTAATACTCTGATTCACCCAGGAGCTTCTTTAGTCAAATGTTGACTATTCTGTTTTTAATTCGTGCTATAATACCTCTTTAACCTAACACCATACATTTCGTTCAAGGAAGTTATTGTCAGCAGCTAGACTGATGGTTGAAATTTACATTTGTGGTTTTAACCCCTGTCCCTGGTCACAGCGCATATAATGGAAATTCCTACCATTAGTTAACTAAGCCTCACCTCTTTTTATAACTTTTGTGCTAAGGCAAGGTATTCTCATTCATCAAAAGAACTTTTTGAGCTTAAAAAAAAGACATCCAAACATCAAATTTGCTTTTTCATTGTTTCTGATAAATATACTGTGAAAAGGTTTAAAACTGCTATTTCCTTTTTCTTTATGTGTTTCAACTAATTCGCAAACAACAAAAATTTTAGACTTGACAACAAAAAGAAAATACACTAAATAATGTTTTTTGTCTATGATATTGTTACCAGCATTTTTTCTTTCCCCACTATGTTTTCAAAAGCCTATTTTGCCGTATAGTATTTAAAAGTGATTGTGTGTTTAAGAGTTAACCTATAGTCTGTCATTAATATTTAGAAAGAAACAGACTTGAAAATATAGTATTAACGTCTTGCACCCCCTGTTCCTCCTTTTGTGTCCGTGCAGCAAGATGAAGTGCATTGCAATCTGGGATAGTATGCACAAAATGATGAAACAAAATATAAACTAAAACCTTCTCTAGCTCTACTAATAAAAAGTTCAGTTGAGCCAAACTCAATGTGAATTTAGAAAGCCAGCTTTACTTATTTTTATTTTCAAACCTACCATTCAAAAGACTTTCTTGCTTTCATATGTTTGTGATCTGCTGCACTTGAATTCTGTATGTATATCTTGTTAATCATATATTTTGTACTTTAACTTCATATTTATTCCCTTTTTTTAAACAAAAAGTAAACTGTGGTTCTTACATGTCATTTTTTTTAAATCAAAGATTCCTCAAAAACAAAGAACTGAAATCTTTTTAAGTTTATTATATGTATCCTATTTCATGGCTGTTGATTGACAATTTAAATGCCGATGTTTTTTTGGTTTTATGTTTGTATACAAGGTAACCTCTCCTTATGATTCCTTTGTACTTTACAAATCTCTGTTTTAGTTCAAGCTGAAGATTGTTTATGCATGCAAATTGCTGTCATTACTAGAAAAAAAAGGATAATGGATAATGCTTGCTTCCGATACTTTCTACAATACATTTGTCCGGGACGGGGTATCAGAAACAAACAAACTCCAATTGAAAATTGCTAAAGATAAAAACAATAATGATTTTGTTTTTCACTACTACACGTACAACTTCGCTTATGAATATTTCAAGTACACTGTTCATTATTTCATCAACATTTCTCTGGCCATATTTACATGCTTTTAATTTGAACTAGTGTTAAATATTAAAGTGTGGTAAAAAAGATATGGAGGATATTTGGTTTTTTTTTTCAGTGAAAATATTACCAATGGTTTTCACTCGATGAAATAAATTTCGATCTTTCTCTCGTGAAAATATTACCAATGGTGTTCACGAAATTTCGATCTTTCACCGAAAAATACAAATATTCTATTTATTTCATGCTTTTAACCCCTTCTAGGAGGAGCCTTATCAAAATCAAGTACAGTTCTTTTCCGTTATTCCCCGTGGCGTACCTCTCCCGCATAGCAACGTTACGTCAAGCGCGAGAAATGTAAGGTATATGATGTCATATTTCCCGTCTGGTTGTTAGGCACGCACAATTTACCTAGGCAACAAGAACGTGAAAATCGGTATTTTCACTGGTGGTACCAGTGTAAGATCGAAAAATATTTTCACTGCTTTTTCTCGATATCCTACCGGAAAGCATGAAATAAAGTGTAACATTGATGTTTTCATAAAGGCTATTTGGCCATTCTTGGCAGCTTTTGTCTTTTAATATGTGAGTTACGGGCTGTAGACTGAAAATATGGCTCAAAAGATTGGTTTGCTTTTCAAAAAAGTTATATACATGTACATGTTTAAAAAAGATTTTATGAAACTGAAGAATGTGTGGTAAAAGTTCAAATTGATGGAAAATATCCATTTAGGTTATTTAGCATTCTAGATCTACTGAAAAAAATTGCTGCTTGTATCCTTGAGAGTATTCTTGTAGAAAAGGTAGTTTTCATATTCTTTCAAGGGCTATCACCCCAAACTCATTGGTAAATATCATATAACATCGGTGTTAAGGCTATTTTGCCAATCTTGGCGGCAGCCATCTATTGATATGAGACTTAAGGGCTGTAGACTCACCTACTCTTCCTTATGGCAAATTAATTAGAATTACCATTTGCAGATGACAAAAGTACCTCTTTGTATGAAATTGTCTTCGAAAGGGTTAGAAAAAAACTCGTCAGCACGACCCACTGACTTTCTGAGGATAGTGTAGATTAAGATAAGACTGCACAGAATGTGAATGTGCAGTCTTAATTTGAATCTACAATATCCCAGAAAGATTTATTAGTTCCCAAAACAAACTTTCTTAGGTAATATTTAGGTTTTTTCTATCGAAATGAAAATTTCATGCTACTTTTTGAGCAGGGTTAAAACTTGGGGTCGTAGTAAAGACCTAGATGCCAGCACCTTGCTGAATCACCATTCATTCATGTATTGTGACATATGCTAAACTCCTTTGGCTCATTTGGTAGCATGCATGACTTGAACAGGGGCTTGTGGGTTCAATCCCTGGCTTGGCCAATTTCTTTCCGAGGATTGGTGATTGTCATTGCATCAGGATTCATTCCTCTCCCACCACTGAGCATTGTCTTGATGATGGTTATGTGGGAAAGCAGCCAGTGGCTTGGAAAGACTATTGTGCAGAATGATGTATGAAACAGAGTTAACTCTTTATCAAACAATTTTAATCCCTGGTTTTTACGACCCAGAGGAACAATTTTTGAGTCACACTAATTTTGTGGTCTGCAAATGCTTCCAATTTGGGTAAGTCTAGAATTTTGTCGTGTGCTAAGGAGTTAAACACAATACAAACAATTAATTATTGAGGTATGATTATGTACATTTCTTTTACATAGATGCTGATTTTATGCTAAAATTATGTATATGTAGAATGATAAATGTTGTTTAAGGGTTTTTAATATTCCTTTGAAATCTCTTACAGGGAGGGAAGGAGCTTGCGTACATGGAAATTTTAGGATAATTTTTGACTCGAGGTGGGTCGAAGTTGTCATTCAGTCTTCAGCTGTACCATTGTTAACTAACTTTTCTAAATTCACATTGTATTTTGCTCAACAGAACTTTTATTAGTAGAGCTAGAAAAGGTTGAAGTGTATTTCTGTTTCATCATTTTGTGCATACTATCCCGGATAGCAATGCACTTCGTCTTGCTGCACGGACACAAAAGGAGGAATACCGGGTGCAAGACGTTCATACTGATCCTAGTTGTACAAAATTTTGCTGGGTTTGACTTTCTGTATAATATCTCTATATTTTCAATTGTGTTTCTTTCTAAATATATATAACAGAATATAGGTTAACTCTTTCAGGTGGGTATTTAGAATTTTCACATCACACCAAATTAAAAAGTATATATATCATTGAAATTTATATGAAAAAAACAATACAAATCATCAATAATTAAGAATTATAAAATTACAAAAAAAAAAAATTGATGGTATTCCCTTAAAAGGCTACGTAGCCTCTTAAGCTATTGTTAGTTTTCGCGCCAAAAATCAATAAAGCATTGTGGGAAAGGCAAGTGACTGGCACGTGACTAATAACGCGTGAATTCCATTACATAACAAACATGTAATAATTATTTTCCATAATGTCTCCTTCGGACGGATGTTTGAAACTTTGTGTATTCCTGTATTTAAATGAGAGAATTGATAAACTATAAATAGAACGTGTCTCCCATTGGTGTCAACCTGGTTCGTAATAAATCTCTAATTTCTCATGTTATCGTATGGTTTTCGACTACCGGGGTTTTATGAATGCAAATTAAAAGGCTTTGGGAGTATAAGGATGATCTTTTTTTTTTTCATTTTTGTAAAATATTCTTCCCAAAATCTGAAGGTCCACCTCTAAACACACAACCACAACTTTTAAAAACCGTACAGCAAGATAGGCTTTTGAAAACATGGTGGGGAAAGAAGAAGTGCTGGTAACCATATCATATCATATTATTTAGTGTATTTATTCTTTGATATCTTTCCGGTTGGACAAGTCTAATATTTTTGTTGTTTGGGAATTAGTTAAAGCAAATAAAGGAAAAGGAAATGGCATTTTTTAACTTTTTCACGCTATACAAATTTATAAATAATGACAAAGTAAGCCTTCATTTTCAAATTAAGCTCAAAAAGTTCTTTTGATGAATTAGAAATCATTGCTTTGGCACAAAGGTTATAAAATGAAGTGAGGCTTAGTTAACTAATGGTAGGAATTTCCATTATAATAATGGAGTGCAACACGCGAAAAGGCGCATTCGGACATTTGCGTAAAGTGCCGTCCCGGATTAGCCTGCGCAGTCCGCGCAGGCTAATCCGAGACGGCACTTTACGACTACATTAGATTTTGTGCTACAGTAGACTTGCGTAAAACAGAAAATCACATAAAATCCGAAAGTGTCGTTTCGGATTAGCCTGTGCGGACTGCACACGCTGATCAGAGACGACACTTTACGCAAATGTCCGAATGACCCTTTTCGCGTGTTGCACTCCAATTATACACTACATGACCAGGGACAGGGGTTAAAACCCCTAATGAAAATTTCAACCACCAGGTTGCTGGCAAAACTTCAATTGTAGAGAGCTACATATGTTCATTAATCATTCAATAAAAAGTTCTTATATATAAACTTTAACTCAGGAAGATCTACAGATTGCAAAATCTAAGTGCTGATAATAATTAATCTCCTTGAATGAAACGTGCACTGTTGGGTTAAAGAGGCATTATGGCATAAAGTAAAAAGTTTTGTTAATATTTGAAAGAAGCTCATGGATGAAACAGAGTATTAGACTAAAAGTTAATAAATAAAACACCTTACGTTAGGTTCCCATAGGCAAGAGAGGGTCGGCACAATGACAGTTGGAATTTCCATTACTGATACATGGATTGTGGCCTGAGACAGGGATTTTATAAAACAGATTGAAGTTTCAACTGTCAGGTTGCTGTCAATAACATCAAATATACGTAGGGTATGTTAAATGTAAAAGTTCATTTCAAGATCAGGCATAGTAACACATCAAAAAAGAAATCATTTATACACTTTCTGTACATTATTTTCACTTCAAAAATCAGAAATTTCAGCTGTCAAGTTGTTCAAAATAACATCATGGTTTAAAAAAAAATCCTATAGCTGAAATGGGTTGCTAGCAAGAAATTATCTATATTTTTGAATAGCATTTTGCCTTCTTTCCCCATAATATTTTAGTTTGTTTTGAGAAAGTTTTAAAAAAGAATATGGTTATGATATCTGCACTACTTAATTTGTTGTCTGCAGGTGCTTTCAATACGGACAAGTTTGAGAGTAAAGATTTAGCCCATTTCCACATAATCT
The DNA here is from genome assembly GCA_943736015.1 of Tridacna crocea. Classification (NCBI taxonomy): domain Eukaryota; kingdom Metazoa; phylum Mollusca; class Bivalvia; order Cardiida; family Cardiidae; genus Tridacna; species Tridacna crocea. The sequence goes on from OX031073.1 coordinate 32,116,259, forward strand.
GGACTTTCAACAACCCTCAAAAAGAAGGCAGTGGGGAAAAGAAAACATGCATTTTTTTCCCAACGGAGAATTCTACCCTTTCAAAAACAAATTCTGTCATAATAGCAACATTTAAATGATGTCTACAAATGCTTTGAATTTGAACAAGTTGAAATTTTGGTAATTTGCTATTTAGTACTATTACAGGTCTTTATCAGCAAATCGAATTTTGTATATTTGAACCACATGCTGTGAAAGTCTTGCATCTTTGTTTCTAATCTGTTTGGATTGTTGGCTCTTCATGCTGTGTTGTACTAAAATGAATGAAAAAACAATTACCGGTAAACCTCTTGATAACAAACTCTTATAATTTTCTAAATTTTCTAATTTCATAATTGTTTTTGTTTGTACATTTTTCATGCTTATTTCATACTTTAGAGGAGCTTTTGTGGACAGTGCTATCCCCAAATTGATAACCTAGGTAACGGCCTGTAAAAATGTACCCGATGTGGCGAATGTACAGAGAGGATATCAGGCCTTATAAATGCCTTTTCTGTTGCATAGTATTTGCAGGTAAAGATAGGATTTTCATGTTGTGTGTTGGGTACCCTGGCGCAGAGATCGTCTACAGAGATTATAGGATCCCTGCCTTGTCTTGTAAAAATCTCAACCCAAACGATTCACTTTTATACTTGCACTCGTGTCTTATAGGGGATCGTATATGAACAAATACTATGTTTTATAGGCTTCCTCATTTAAGATTGTCAGGCCAAGGCATGTCCGAAAATATTGTAATACAACCCCTAAAATTGGCCATACCATGCTAGGTAGACAAGTATTGTCTGATGTCTGGAGTGTATGAAATAAATATATATATTGTGTCGGCTTATCATGTACAAGTGTAAAAAATACAGTCCCAGTGATTACCACAACATTCTTCGATCTCTCCTGTAGACATATTAACTCTGTACTAAACACAAAAAGTAGGCGTGTCCAAATTGAAAGTGTTTCTAAACTACATATTAAAAATCTGTCACTCAAATGCAGGTTGATGAGGGTTTTTTTTAAACGGCATCACACCCCACCCATCTGAGTGGCAGATCTTAAATATCAAAAACAACCAGTAGATCATCCATTGAATTCATTCAAGTTATGTTAAAAATTTGTTGACTTCTGTGACACATGTACAAACCTAAAGTATACAAGCAAATGGTGTGTTTGATGTTAGCCAGTATGGGTATGGGTAAAGCGAAATTTCACAAATTTATACCACATTAAGAAAAACGAAGTACAAGTTATCTTCGTTAAGTTGTAATTAATGTTAAACAGAATAACATCTTACAATATCTGAAATACATATCGTCTTATATTTATATATACATGTATATAATGTAAAAGACTAAACTTCAAAGTCAAAGGTTCGTTTATATTACCTTTTTGAGAGAGAAGCTAGTCTTTAGGTATACGTGTTACTCTATGATTACAGTCTATGTTCAGATAAGAGTCGAGATCAGAATGCAGAAAGGTTGTATTCTGATCTTGACCTTGTATCACCTTCACCAAATATTATTGAATCATATAGTTTCTGGCTGGTAGAATCAGGGTTGGACTGTACTGAACGTGCAGTCGAATCCTGATCCTACACTACCGGCAATGAAAACATGTCTCAAAAAGTTTTTTTAAGGGGGTTGATTTAGATATAATATATATTTTCACCATTTTAAGTATAAAATAGTTTCTCGCTGTTAATCTCTCATGGCGTTATATTTCATTTATGTTTGCTAAAAGTATTGTATTACTTACAGCAATAAAATTCTTGTCCTGTTCTGTTCTGTATACTTTAGAAGAAAAAAAACAAAAAAAAAACATTAAAACATTAAATTAAATATTAAGATTATAGAATTTTTAAATTTAGGACATACAAGTAAATATAAAACACACTGGATGACCCGACTATGAGACTTGTCTCGTTGCTTAAGTCCACTGGTACTTACAATAATATAGTAAATATATTCCACATTTTTCTGCTTTAATTTTCAGTCTTGTTCATGAAGTATTATTAACTTTTAAAAGTTACCACTTAGTTTTTAAAACTATTGATAATACATTGCTTTTCAAGTGCGCTAAGCGACCGTACATGTCGATACACCATTACACACTTTTTAACAATTTACAGCAAAATGCAGACTTTTAACTCGACAAAAATTTAGACTAGTCCAAATTGAAAGCAATTGCAGACGCCGGGCAAATTAAAAGTAACACGAAATTAGAAATTTTGTTTACAACAGGGTAGAAAACAATGTGGGAAAAGGATAAAATGCTGGTTACCAGCATTATAGCTCATCTGAGCACAACGTGTTCAAAGGGAGCTTTAACTCTTTACCACACGAGAAAATTTTAGACTGGTCCAAATTGAAAGCATTTGCAGACGACAAAAGAAATGCGATTGAAAAATTGAAATTTGTTCTGGGAAGGGTAGAAAACACTGTGGGAAAAGGAGAAAATGCTGGTTACCAGCATTTTCTCCTTTTCCCACAGTGTTTTCAAAAGGTTTCTTTCTCTGGGGCGTCAAAAGTAGGGATTGAGTGGTAATGGGTTAAGGGCCAACCTGTGTTCGTCGTCAATCGTGCGGCGTCAACAATTCCTTTAAACATCTCCTCCTAAACCGTTTGGCCAATTTGGACAAAACTTGGACGAATGTTCTTTAAAAACTGGTCACAGAATTTGATTCCATCAAAAACTCTGGTTGCCATGTCAACTAAATGGAATTTTCCAATAGATTCTTTAAAAATCTGCCCAAAATTTCTATCTGTCCATAAACATGGTTCTGGTGAATGGGGGCTACTTGCACAATACAGAAATAACGAAATTCTTAAAATTTCTTGTTCTCTGAAACCGCTGGTAAGATTTTGAAATAATTTCACAAAGATGGTATTTGGGTGACCCTTTTCAAAAACTGTTCGCGAAATTTTGATCCGTCAAGAAACATGGCTGTGGTGAATGGGGGCTACTTGCACTTTATACAGAAATGAAGAAATTCTTAAAAAAAATTCCTCTCTGGAACGGCTGGTTAGATTTTGAAATAATTTCACAGAAATGTTCCTTTAGTGACCCTTTTCAAAAATTGTTTGCGAAATTTTTCTTCCTCCAGAAACGTGGTTCTGGTGAATGGGGGCTACTTGCACTATATGGCCATAAAGAAATTCTTAAAAATTCTTCTCTGAAACCGCTGGTCAGATTTTAAAATAATTTCACAGAAGAAGACAAGGGTCAACCCCTCAAAATTGAAAACATTTGAGTAAAAAAAAATGCTTTTTGTCCATGATAGAATAGAAAACGTTGTTGAGGGGGGAGAAAAAGCAGTTTACCAACGTTGACCCCTTATTCCACCATGTTTGTAAAAGCCTCCTTTTTTTCTTTGGGTCCGTTTAAATTCGGGATTGTGTGGAAAAAGGGTTCATGTTTTAGTTTAAGAAATTATGGTTTCGATCTTGTTTACAAAGGACTGTGATTATTAATCATTTTGGTCTCAGTAGTAAGTCTATACGTACATTATCCGAATTTCTTTGACGGAATGATAAATGATGTAATTTCTAAACCTACAAATAAACTTCTAACAAAAATAGACATATGGTAAATTTTGTTGGAAATCGACCTCTCAAGTAAATTGTTATCAATAATTGCCGATTGGGTTTACGAAGTTGGCAGTTGCCTTTCATAAAGTAGTTTGCAAAAACGCGTGCCGTTACCAACCGACAGTAACCATGTCAAAAATCTAATGGCAGCCATTTTTAAAGGCGAACAAGTCGTTCGGTTAAGCTTTTTGCGACGCGATCAGTTTGCCCCTCGCATTTTTCTTAACTGAACGCAAGGCAGGTGATATTTTGGTATCAAGAATTTAAGAAAATAAATCGAAGTATAGACTCGGTTAGGTCCAAGACTAGTCTGCTTGTTTTGAGCAGCCTGTTATTAATCTTCGTTGTCAGCAAAATTGAGTTTGGAAGGATTATAGGTTTTAAGATTAGACTGCTTTTTATGTAGTTTATTACATGTCTGAAATTTCATCTTCGTTGTCAGCAAAAAGTGTATTTAACCGCACACGCTGTCGCTTTTACGGTTTACAGAGGTATGCAGTCACTTCGTACCTTTTTTTTTTCTTTTCCCACTGAGAATTCTACCCTTTTAAAAACAAATTCTGTCATAATAGCAAACCTACTTTTCGGACCATTCCGTTTATGACTATTTCGTACGATAGATTTACCACTTCATACCATAAACTTACCAAATTGCACTATATCTTTACCACCTATACCGTGATAATACCGTCTCCTACTATGACCAGAAGCATCAATAAATGTGATAAAAAGCGTCATTTAATATATTTATATCTAGATTTATTTAGTATAAAGCGGTGCTTTGGTGATCAAATTCGTAGGTATTATCATAAGTCAATTATATCATTCAGTATGCCACTGAGAAGATAGGTAAATGGTCTGTTTGTCTGTAATGTTTGGCGCAGATAGGCCGTGATTATAGCTGGGTTCAAACTGATCACATCGAATTGAACATTGAATCAAAGAATTATAATTGTTTGATTATTCTTGATTACATATGGATCTTGTATACCCCCCGTCTATCATACATACCTTTTCAAGCTATTCATTTGCTACAATTACACATCTTACAAAGCTCATCGTTTTTAATACCTCTCAGAGAAACTATTTTGAAAACACAATTGTGAAAATGAGAAAATCGTGAGTGTTATTGCTTAATTTATTGTATATTGCTTCACTTCAATACGAATTAAACTGGACTAAAAATTTAAGCGTTTTTTATTTTGTATTTCTTCTTTCAATATCATATTCCCAAAATACACGGTACGAAATTTTTAACAATGTGCTAAAATAATGGTACGAAATAATGTAAACTATGACACCATTTTCTTGCAGCTAGATGGCATTTGACAAATACTTATCTATCCTGTATAGGCATTCTTGGTACAAAAACCGGACTACTTTTCTACGCCACAACAGTTACTTCGAATTTCGGACAAAAATAAACGTTAACTCAATATAACGCTATCTGGTGCGACTCCTTCAGCTACCATTAGCTAGCATGTAATCTGTGTACCGATCATTTATTAAAGCAGTCCCTACAGGCTTTAGTAATAGCTATTGTAAGCCCTACTTTTCCCAGATATTCGGGGATGGGTGATGCGTCATAGTAGACGGGTCGAATACGTACGCAGACAACTACTACGGTACGAAATGGTAAGAAATGACTGGTACGAAATGGACATGATATGAAACGTCCGTAATTTGTTTAGGTAGCAGGACACGGTCTATTTGATTATAACGATCACTTTAATGCAACAGCACAATCATAATTCTGTAGATTTTATCAATAAAACATGTTCAACTTGTGAAAAGGTGATATTAATGATCAGTATATGAAAGTGACATGGTCTGGAAAAAAACTGACAAACTATGCGATTTTTTCAGATTTAGCGAAATCGCAATCGGTTAATTTGTTGTTTTGAATGCATTCTTTGAAGATCTATGGCCATACTTTGGACAGCAAGAGACGGGAAGGCAAACGTTCAGCCATTTAGCGATCTGTGAAGCTTCAAAGATGACCAATTTTTACCCTATTTTCAATATGGCCAAAAATTAGTGGTGTGACACCGTTCAGACGATCTAAGGGAGATAAGTATCGCAGACTTAACTTTCGCAGTTTCTTGGTCACGTTGGTAATCCGAATAAGACCGGAAATAAAGGAGAGTGACAGTTGGCAGACAAACAGAATAAATTTCGGCTGAAAATGTCAGGAAATGGAGGCTTTCAAGCTTCTAGCGGATACAACGATCGGCCGCCGTCATCTACTGGCAGTGCAGATGCCGATATGGCAACAGATCCGGCGAGTAGCAGTTTTTTTAACACAGAATTCAAACGGTAAGAACAAACCGGGTGTCTCAGCATCTTGTCATGTGATCCTTTTTGTCTCCCCTACTAGTGACCCTACTCTTTAACTTTTCAGCAGAATCACAGTTTTATATATCGACAGCAATAGCAGACGAATAAAAAGAAAACGGGGCATAATACCGTAAAACGCCCCGCCATAAATCGCGAAAACCCATGAAAATCAGAATTATGTGTCAAAAATATTGCAACTGGTTTATGGATTCATTTCGTATACATAAAATACAATCTTTTTCAACTGAATGAAGCTGAAAATTTCATTAAATTTCTTCTTTAAACTCAAAAAAACGATGCCATATGTAAGCATTGACTGTATAGCAGAGGGGCGTTTTATGGTATTATGCCGAAAACAGACACAAGAAATTGTATCTGTCTTAGAAAGTACGACACTAATATATTCTCCTTTCCCCCCTATGTTTTCTATTCCTACTGATACAAATTTCAATTTTTGAGTTACCATTATTTTGTTATCTGCAAGTACTATCGCTCTGGATCAGTCTAAAATTTCGTCCTTTGGTAAAGGGTTAAAAATGATTGTGTGGTAAAGCAAGCTGTGGAATGGAAAGAATGATTGTGAAAAGCTCTGGTAAGAGAAACTCCAGGATAGCATGGATAGGTGCACTGGTAACCATGATGATTAGAGAAAGAAATAAGTTGAAAATTACGTCATAGTACAATCAATTGGTCATTAAATCTGAATTATTGGTTTATATCATCTAGACATGAAGATTTGAAGATAATGCTGGATAGTAACAAAGATGCACAAAAACTGGATGCTATGAAGAGAATCATTGGGGTAAGTACAGTTTTGGTTTACTTTTAATCCTTTATATAACAGTATAACTTAAGACTTGTCCAGTTCTAAAGCTTTCGCAGATAACAGATGACATATATTGTCAAATGATGAAATTTTAAAGGATAAAAAAGAAAGAAAACCGAAAGAATAAGATGCTGAGTACTGACATTTCTCCATTTAGAACAAAGGCTTCTACCCTTCCTAAAATAGATATTCATGTTTGAGTCACTTTATTTTGTCCTGACCTCTTAAAATGCTTTTAATTTTTATTAGTCGTAGATTTTGTTGTGTTAACTACCATATTTCTTCTAATAAAAGCTTCCTATCTAATAGTTGCCCCCGCTCTGAAAAAAGCCTTAAATATTGATAATCTAATTATGCATATTAATTTGATTGAAATGTTTGTTAAAACCCCAGACAAAAGAGGTAAAAAAATCTAGTTAACCCTTTACCAAATCATTCTGACTTTTAGGGACCCTGAGAAAGACAGCTTTTATAAACATTTAAGGAAAAAGAGAAAATGCTGGTTACCAGCATTTTTTCCTTTTCCCACTATGTTTTCTACCCTTCCCAAATAAAATTTCAATTTTTTGAGTAATTGTTACCTTTATTTTCTCATCTACACTGCTTTTAATTTTGAGTAGTTCTAAATTTTCCTTGGGTAAAGAGTTAAATATTGAATTAACTTCATCATTACAGATGATTGCAAAAGGAAAAGATGCATCTGATTTATTTCCTGCTGTTGTGAAAAATGTTGTCTCAAAGAATCTGGAGGTAAGTATTACATAAGAATCAGTCATGAGATAGAAGAATGGTTAATTTTGTGTCTTTTTCTTATAGATCAGCTATGTTCTGACAAAAGGAGGCAGAATGCATCTCCGTGATGCAGAAGTCATCACATGACCTTGAATCCGTAAAATCCATTTAGTATGAAGTAGACTGGCCCTTAGACACACAGAAATTTGAGCTATAGTGAAAAGCTTCAGCCCAGTTCAGGTCAACCTGCATGGACTGTGCAGGCAGACCTCTTTTGATAGTTTTGGCAGATGCACTAAGCCCCCTTTTCACAGAGCATGGCTCACATGTTTTTGTAGGATTTCTGCGTCTATTTCAAGCTTTAGTGAGAACTCCGATTTTACTCTATGCAGTTAGTTTGACTCGTATCAAAACATCACAGTTGTAGACTTGCCAAGCCTAGTAGAGCAGCCGGTAGCATGTGGGACTTACGCTGAGAAGAGCGAGTAGCTGGATACATTGATTGATTGTATAGTTTAACTGTTTCTACACTGTTTTCAACATTATTTCTGTTATACTGTATAGTGGTGCCCAATGTGTCCATCCCAGCTTGTTGAAACAATGAACCCTGGTAAGCAATGAACGAGTCCTGTGGCAATGACTACGATGACTCCTCAAAAACAAGTTGACTGAGCTGGAGATCAAACCAGTGACCCTTTGTTCTAAAGTCATGAAAACCACTGACTGTACTCGGCTGCTGGATACAAACAACCGCTAAACTGTATTTTTTTCCAAAGCTTGATAGTACTCTTTTGATAAAGGTTTAAAGCATAAGATTGTATGGTAAAAAGGGTAAAAGCAATACAGAAGGAATGATTTACTTCATTAAATTTTGGCGTGTTAACCCATTGCCACACAGCAACATTTTGGATTTGCTTGTATTGAAAGCATTTGCAGATGACTAATGAAATGTGTGGTGTCTGTGGTTGTAATGTAGAGCATCAGCCTTGTTACCATAAGGTCCTGAGTTAGATGCCTGGTTATGGAGTTGACACAGTGGAGTGGGTGTCAACTTTGGGATTTTTCATTGGCCTACACACTCAGCGCAAGTACTGGGGTAATTCCCTGGAAGCAGAATCGAGAGAGATTGGTATAAGTTGGAAGAATTTGTTTTTCAATCCATGTAAGATGAATATGTTTAAACTAATGAAGTGTGGCTTAAATGATGAGATTTGTGTTTGAAGCTTTAGAAAACATTGTTGGAAAAGGAGAAAATGCTGATTACCAGCATTTTCTCCTTTTCCTGCAATGTTTTTTAAGGTCCCCTTTATTCAGGATCATTTAAATTTGGAAGTATGTGTTAAAGAGTTACTCACTTTATTCCTGTTCATTTGCAGGTGAAAAAGTTGGTGTATGTCTACCTAACGAGGTATGCTGAGGAACAGCAGGACTTGGCTCTGTTGTCAATCAGTACCTTCCAGAGAGCATTAAAGGTGAGACAAGATATGGCAAAATTCTGCTGTTTTATTTAACCCTTTACCACAACTTTATGACAGCTTCTGATGACCCTTACGTAAAAGCCTTTTGAAAACTTTGTGGGAAAAGGAGAAAATGCTGGTAACCAGCATTTTCTCCTTTTCCCACAACAGTTTCTACCCTTCACAAATCAAATTTGATTTTTCAGTTACATTTATTTTGTTGTCTGCAAATACTTTCAATTTGGACCAGTCAAAAATTTTCTTGTTTGGTAAAGAGTTAAGGAATGAACAAAATTATGTTTTCGTTTTCATGGAGGTATGAAAAAAAACCAAACCCTAATCACTCTGGGTATGAAACCACAAACGCAAAGCGTTGTCATACAAAAGTTTGATTTGGGCTTGTTTTTTTCATACCTCCATGAAAGCAAAAAAAATTCTCTTCATTCCTTATAATTCAATATCACAGACAACAAATATGCACTTGAAAAATACTAACTGCTTTTTTCATTGAAAATCCAACATTGTGTATTTATTTATGTCCTTTTCATTCATAACTCGTAGCGTGGTAAAAATGCTGGTTCATGACGTAACAATGATGTAAATTTGTGTCGTTGTTACACTATTGAATATTTGCAGGTTTGGTAGATTTATTATGAGAAGTTCAGTACACTAGAACTAAGATAAAAAATAAGATTGTTAGAACCCAGTAAAGTGACAATGAGTCTTCATCTCCCTCGTTGAATTTACTGTTGGATAGTTTTTCAGTATTTAGAGAAAATAAATTCAGGTAGCAATTTGAATCCATTTTGTCGAACAACCAACTCTTGTCTAATAACCAGGAAGTAGATGGTCCTTTGACATGCAGAAAATTGACCAAAAGCAGAAAGTTTCATGTCATGTCACCCTGCAATTAATGGGCCAAAACTTTTTTCTAGATGTATTAAACACCTGTTTCACAGAGTGTGTTGCTCATGTCATTTGAACCATGCTCTGGCAAAAGGGGGCTAAATGCATCACCGTGATCCATTATACCAAGCAAATCATTTCATAATTAGGGATCCATAAGATCTAATAAATGACTGAGTCTTGAGGAAAACTGGTCCTCTGACATACAGAAAATTGACCAAAGGCAAAAAGTTTCGACCCAGGTCAGCCTGCGCATATTGCGCAGGCTGACCTGGGTCGATACTTTTCACAGATGGGTCGATACTTTTCACAGATGCATAAAGCACCCCTTTTCACTGAGCATGGTTCATATACTTTTGTAAAGGATCCCAATCAGCTGATCAGAGCAAGTGCTTTGCGAGTATTGTCGAATATAAGAGTGTTGATGATTGCTCCAATCATGATGTTGGCCATTAAGGAGGCTGTGATGGATATGTCGCCTTATGTGAGGAAAACTGCGGCCCATGCTATCCCTAAACTGTACAGGTAAGCAAGTTTTATAGATATGAACCTTTGTAAGGATAGCTGCAGCCGTTTATAACTGCAGCTTAGCATGAGTTTGTGGACAAGCTACTTCTGTTAAAAACTGTGGAGGTAAACAATAGTCGTTATCTCATGTTAGGACAGCTGCAGCTATCCCTAAACTGTACAGGTATGCAAGTTTTATAGATTTGAACTTTTGTAAGGACAGCTGCAGCCATTTATAAACTGTGCAGCTTAGCATGAGTTCGTGGACAAGCTACTTCTGTTAAAAACTGTGGCGGTAAACAATAGTCGTTATCTCATGTTAAGACAGCTGCAGCCATCCCCTAAACTATACAGGTATGCAAGTTTTATAGACATGAACCTTGTAAGGACAGCTCCAGCCATTTATAAACTGAGCTGCTTAATATGAGTTCGTGGACACGCTACTTCTGTTAAAAACTGTGGAGGTAAACAATAGTCTTTTGACATGAAAAACACTGAGCAGGTAAGAAATGGTTCATTGTTATGTTGACTTGGATAAGGACCAATGCTGTACATGTATCCCTAAACTCTGATTAGGTAAGCAAGGGTTCTTGGATGTGTGACCTTATGAAAGGAGATTTGCAGCCAGTACAATTGCTTAACTGTACTTGTAAAATATTTGGGTGTAGGTAAACGGGGCTTAATTTGAAAAATTTTATGTCTTCTGAAAACCCATTTTGGCAAGATCAAAGAGATCTTAACCTGAACTTTGTACATGTAGCAGAAAAGCATTAGAACTTTTGCACCTGTCTTTGATATCGTAGAAAATATTGCGTGAAAAGGGGAATTACATGCATTTTTGTCTTTACCACCAAAAGCTTTGAAGGGCCACAACCTCGGTTTCAGTACTTCGAAACTTTGTCAGACTTCTTTTTCTATATTATAGTAGAAACAAAACTTTATTACATTGTTTAACCCATTACCACACAATCCCTACTTTTAACGCCCCTGAGAAAGAAGCCTTTTGAAACCACTGTAGGAAAAGGAGAAAATGCTGGTAACCAGCATTTTCTCCTTTTCCCACAGTGTTTTCTACCCTTCCCAGAACAAATTTCAATTTTTCAGTCACCTTTATTTTGTCGTCTGCAAATGCTTTCAATTTGGACCAGTCTAAAACTTTGTCGTGTGGTAAAGAGTTAAACCTGTTGTATATCATTTACCTTGCAGTATTGATCCAGAACAGAAAGACCAGTTAGTAGAGGTAATTGAAAAGTTGTTAGCAGACAAGACAACAGTAAGTTTAAAATTTTGTACTGTCTAGATAGAGATTGCATGTACATGTTTGTTTTCTTGTTTCTGCAGTGTTGTGCGCTGGTTTTCAACACCTTGCCTCAGACATTCGAGAACTCTGCATTTTTGGAGGAATTCCAAGAGTCCCAGCAAAAACTTTATTTCACTAAAAGTAGCTTGATAATTTCGAGTCTCAATAAGTCGATAATTGGAACATGGATATTGGTACCTGTAATCCTTTTCCTTCTTTTAATTGATTGTTTATTCGAAGACAATGTTTTCGCACTCCTTGATCGATTGTTTTCACACATTTCCTCTTCAAGAGTTAGAAACGCTTTATCCCTTTAGAACATTTTTTTACTATGTATCATGCAGCCATATTGTTTTACAAATAAAAGGTGACATCAACTTTACAATGCAACATAACGTCAACCTTCCCGCACTCTGTCAAAATAGTAGCTGTTTGCAAGTTTTCGCTTGGTCTATTCCATAGAAAAAATAAGAAAATTTACATGTATATGGAAATGGATTTAAGTTGTTTGGATGCCAGTGTCACTAAAATACTGTACAGGGCCATACAAGAAAGAACTGTTGAAAACGATCGAAGAATGCAAGTGAGAACAACAACAAAATTTTGAATCAAAAGTGGCCCTGTGTGATTATGGTGCTGTTGAAATGGTCAAAGAAGTGTAAATTTAAGGAAGGTAAAGCGCTGAGCCAATGAGAAATAAAAAAAAGAGAATTGTGACTTTTCTCATTACCCATGTCTTCGACATGGAAACAGACCAGAATATCTGCACACCCTGTGACAAATTACATTTACCTTTGTCAAAGGTAAATTTTTAGGGCATGAAAAAGTACCATTGCTATTCACACAAATCTGAAAAATGACTTCAGCGTAACAATACAGAGGAAATGTGTATATTATCAAAAGGGTCCTAATCTATGGTGATGCAATTTAGAAAAAAACTGATGCTATAAATAGAATGACACAAAAACTGATAAAAGTGAGACATTGTCACAAATGCTATTGCTAAACTTGAATCAACAATGAATTTGAATGGCTTTTTGTCACAATTAGCCTCTCATTATAAATCATTACCTTGTCCAACCATATTGTGGTATGAATCCTCCATAGTAATTGTCATGCACTATGTTCAATATCTCGGCTATAGCCTTTTTCTAGAACATTTTTATAATGTGTATCATTGTTTTACAAATAAAAGGTGACGTCAACTCTGCTACGAGTTCTCAGGCTCTGTCAAGTATCAATCAATATTCTGTGGAAATGCGCATCTTTGACAATACAACCTACTGGTTAGACACACTGAAACTTTTTTAATCCATGCTGTTTTGTGTATTTGATGTTCTGTCTTGTCTATGGAGTACATCTTTTTCAGGGTAGTGAATCTTAAGTTAGAACTTGAATGGTTTTCTTTAGAAAAATGGAAGTTTATTGGCTTGTCTCTTTCTGAACGGACATCTCTTAGGTTTTCCCGCATCCTTCCATGTAGCTGCCTCTGAGTTTGACCAACATAAGTTACTATTTCACAACGCCTGCAAATAATAGCATACACCACATTCTTCACTTTACAATTGACGTTTGATGGGATATTGTACTTTCTTCTGGAATTAATGCCTACAACTTGATTGTCTTAAATGATTTCATATATTTCACAATTGGGTTTACAAATATACTTCTTATTTCGTAAAGCCCGATTTTTTAATGCTATGCACCAGTGTGTCACTGAGATTCCTGTCCCTTCTAAATGCTGCTATGGGATGTTCTTGAAAAACTTGCTTCATGCGCTCTCTTACGAACAAAGTCCGTAACAAAGAAACAAATGAATAAATGCATGGCAGAAATAAGGGTCCGAGCGGGATTCGAACCCCGGAACTCCCGGACGCAAGGCCAATACCCTAACCACTGAGCCAAAGAGATATCTCCCTGACGCAGTAGCCAGGTATTGTATTTAAATCGGGAGAATGCCATGCAGGAAGGAGTGGTCTCCCGTAACACACCCCCTCTTAAAGTCATCATTTATTGATGACTCAAAGCCTTATTAGGCAGGAAGTCCGATTTTGGACAACAAATGGGATTAATGGCTCAATGGCCGATCCCGGACGAGCCCCCATCTTACGAACAAAGTCCGTAACAAAGAAACAAATGAATAAATGCATGGCAGAAATAAGGGTCCGAGCAGGATTCGAACCCCGGAACTCCCGGACGCAAGGCCAATACCCTAACCACTGAGCCAAAGAGATATCTCCCTGACGCAGTAGCCAGGTATTGTATTTAAATCGGGAGAATGCCATGCAGGAAGGAGTGGTCTCCCGTAACAGCTCAGTTTCATGTAACACTCTGGTGTGCTTCCATACTGTTTTGTGACTATTTGGTAAAAGGTGTGAATAAGTCAGGACCAGCGGTACCCATGTAGTTTTCTTCCTGTTAGTCAGTTTGTTTTTATCACTAGCTGTGATTCAATGGCTTTCCCACTAGACCCTCTTTGTCTTAGTTTTTGTTTCAAAGTTCTTCTCTGTTTATTATAGTCTTCATCTTTTTCACAGATTCTTTCAAGGTGAAGCCTGAGGCTATAGGTTAACTCTTTCTTTTTGGATGGGGAATGGCATAAATTGTTGTTCACATACAATTGTTTATCTGTTGTCTTTAAATATAGGTCGGTGTATATGTGACCGTTTTCAATTTTTACAATTGTATCGAGGAATTCTATCTTTTGGTCATTGTAACACAGTTTCATTTTGATATTGTCATGGATACTGTTGACATGTCTAGCAAACTTTAGAAGTTCTTCCTTGCTGCCGGCCCATAACACAAAACCATCACCAATAAATCTTTTGTTGAAAACTGGCAGCTTTGCAGTGTTCATGAGTTGTTCATCACATTTTCTCATGTATGTGCATGCGAAATTCCTTCCCAGCCTTGATCCAATAGCAACACCCTCTACCTGTATGAAATGATTATCTCAAGACTGAAAAAAACATTATTCTTGAGGGCTGTTTCATTCATGTTCAGAACATATGTAGTGTCTATCAGCAGTGAAATTCTTTGGTCGAGAGCCTCTTTACAAGTTTGTAACCCTTCCTTTTTGGGGAGAGAAGGGTAAAGTTGGCACACATCAAAGCAGAAGAGTATACAGTCTTTTGAGATTGGTTCTTGAATTTCTTTAAGCATATTTATGAAGGATGTAGTGTCCTTGGTATGACTAGGGGAAGATTCCACAAAATGATTCAGTTCATATTCAGCAACTTCTGCTATTCTCTTTGTGCGGATAGCACCATATTCCGTTCCGAATATTACCCTAAACAGTCCAGCCCTAAATTGGACCAGTTTGAATTTGATAAATCCAAGACACCGGACAGTTTTATAGACCTGGTCCAAAGTTTTAACAGTGATAGCAGTGGGCTCCAACTGAAACCAGGAAGTATTCCTGTCCCATGCAAGTCCCCCTCGTTCTAACAAAATACGAAAGATTTCTCAAGAAATAAAAGCAGTGTCTCTTATACCACTGCTTACCAGTGAAACACTTATTTCCGATTACCAAGGTTCACACTATGAACCTGTGATAAAACCGAAATTAACAAAAACAAGGCTACAAACCACATTTAAAGAGCTAAACAAGAACAGGGATAATGCTTTACCTAATTCTGAGCAGGTTGTTAAAAAAAGAAATGAATCAATACATAGGCCTTTTACTATGTCAGTTACGAATTTGTCCAAGTATGAACTTTGTGATGCTCAAATTTCACATCTATAAAAGGGTCTGAAGTTAATACCAAGTAGGAAAAAGATAAACTGAAACTTCTGTTGGATCTTTCCGAGTGAGAGAAGGGAATGCGACTGAGCAAGGAAGAACTTCCAGAGTTTGATAGACATGCCAACAGTATCCATGACTATATCAAAATAGAACTGCGTTACAGTGACCAAAAGACAGAATTCCTCAATATAATTGTATAGATTGAAAACGGTCACATATACACGGACCTATATGTTAAGCCAACAGATGAACAATTGTATTTGAACAACAAATTACTCCACCCTCCCATCCATAAAGGAAGGGTTAGCCTATAGCTTTAGGCTTAACCTTAAAAGAATCTGCAAAAAAGATGAAGACTATAATAAACAGAGAAGAACTGTGAAACAAAAACTAAGACAAAGAGGGTTTGGTGGAAAAGCCATCAAATCACAGCTAGATAAAGTTGACATCCTCGTTATAGACAAACTTTTGAAACAAAATAAACATAAGACTAATGGGAAGAAAACTACACTGGTCCTGACTTATTCACACCTTTTACCAAATATTCTTAGAATAGTGTCGAAGCACACCAGAGTGTTACATGAATCTGAGCGCATGAAGCAAGTTTTTCAAGAACCCCCCCTCCCCCCCCCCCACCCCCATAGTAGCATTTTGAAGGGACAGGAATCTCAGTGACATATTAGTACATAGCAAAACAAATCGGGCTATACAAAATAACAAGGATATTTGTAAACTCAACTATGATATGTGCGAAATTATTTCAGACAAACAAGTTGTAGGTATGCTATTATTTGCAAGCGTTGTGAATTAGTAACTTATGTTGGTGAAACTGAGAGGCAGCTACATGGAAAGATGCTAGAACACTTAGGAGACATTAGTTAAGAAAGAGACAAGGCAATAAACTTCCATTTTTATACGCCCGTCGAAGACGGGACGTATTATGGGATCACCCGTGGCGGGCAGGCGTCCGGGCGGGCGGGCGGCGTCCAGTTCTTTGTCCGGAGCATATCTCCAAAACTATACAAGCTAGGGTTATGAAATTTCATGTGTGGATAGATCTCATCGAGGGGTAGTGCAGTGCACAGGAATCATAACTCTTGCTAGCTTAATTTTTGAGTTATTGCCCTTTGTTGTTTTTCATACTTGAATTTTGTCCAGAGCATATCTCTAAAACTATACTAGCTAGGGTTATGAAATTTCATGGGTTGATAGATCTCATCGAGGGGGAGTGCAGTGCACAAGAATCATAACTCTTGCTTGCTTAATTTTTGAGTTATTGCGGCGGGCGTCCGGGCGGGCGGGCGGCGTCCAGTTCTTTGTCCGGAGCATATCTCCAAAACTATACAAGCTAGGGTTATGAAATTTCATGTGTGGATAGATCTCATCGAGGGGGAGTGCAGTGCACAGGAATCATAACTCTTGCTAGCTTAATTTTTGAGTAATTGCCCTTTGTTGTTTTTCATACTTGAATTTTGTCCAGAGCATATCTCTAAAACTATACTAGCTAGGGTTATGAAATTTCATGGGTGGATAGATCGCATCGAGGGGGAGTGCAGTGCACAAGAATCATAACTCTTGCTTGCTTAATTTTTGAGTTGTTGCGGTGGGCGTCCGGGCGGGCGGGCGGCGTCCAGTTCTTTGTCCGGAGCATATCTCCAAAACTATACAAGCTAGGGTTATGAAATTTCATGTGTGGATAGATCTCATCAAGGGGGAGTGCAGTGCACAGGAATCATAACTCTTGCTAGCTTAATTTTTGAGTAATTGCCCTTTGTTGTTTTTCATACTTGAATTTTGTCCAGAGCATATCTCTAAAACTATACTAGCTAGGGTTATGAAATTTCATGGGTGGATAGATCTCATCAAGGGGGAGTGCAGTGCACAAGAATCATAACTCTTGCTTGCTTAATTTTTGAGTTGTTGCGGCGGGCGTCCGGGCGGGCGGGCTGCGTCCAGTTCTTTGTCTGGAGCATATCTCCAAAACTATACAAGCTAGGGTTATGAAATTTCATGTGTGGATAGATCATATTGAGGGGGAGTGCAGTGCACAGGAATCATAACTCTTGCTAGCTTAATTTTTGAGTTATTGCCCTTTGTTGTTTTTCATACTTGAATTTTGTCCGGTGAATATCTCCAAAACTATACTAGCTAGGGTTATGAAATTTCATGGGTGGATAGATCTCATCAAGGGGGAGTGCAGTGCACAGGAATCATAACTCTTGTTTGCTTAATTTTTGAGTTAGTGCCCTTTGTCGTTTTTCATACTTGAATTTTGTCCGGAGCATATCTCCAAAACTATACTAGTTAGGGTTATGAAATTTCATGGGTGGATAGATCTCATTAAGGGGGAGTGCAGTTCCCAGGAATCATAACTCTTGCTTGCTTAATTTTTCAGTTTTTGCCCTTTGTTTTTTTTATACTTGAATTTTGTCCGGTGCATGCCCCAGCTTTACAACTTGGGGTAAGACGGGCGTATCTTGCGACAATTTGCCGCTCTTGTTTATACTTGAATTTTGTCCGGAGCATATCTTCAAAAGTATACTAGCTAGGGTTATGAAATTTCATGGGTGGATAGATCTCACAGAGGGGGAGTGCAGTGCACAAGAACCATAACTCTTGCTTGCTTAATTTTTTAGTTATTGCCCTTTGTCGTTTTTTATACTTCAATTTTGTCCGGTGAATATCTCCAAAACTATACTAGCTAGGGTTATGAAATTTCATGGGTGGATAGATCTCATTGATGGGGAGTGCAGTGCACAGGAATCACAACTCTTGCTTGCTTAATTTTTGAGTTGTTGCCCTTTGTTGTTTTTCATACTTGAATTTTGTCCGGTGCATGCCCCAGCTTTACAACTTGGAGTAAGACGGGCGTATCTTGGGACAATTTGCCGCTCTTGTTCCAAAGAATACCTTTCAAGTTCTGACTTAAGATTTACTATCCTGAAAAAGATGTACTCCACAGAATAAGACAGCACCTCAAATATATGAATCAGCATTGATAATAAAGTTGCAGAGTGTCCAACCACTAGGTTGTAATGTCAAAGAAGACCATTTCCACAGAATGTTGATTGCTGTTTGACAGAGCACTGGAATGTTTGCGTTATGTTGCTTAGCAAAGTTGATGTCACCTTTTATTTGTAAAACAATATGGCTGCATGATACAAGCTAAAAAATGTTCTAGAGAGATAAAGTGTTTCTAACTCAAAAGGCAATAGCCAAAATATTCAACATTAGAGTGCTAGGTTTCATTGTGTTTGACAATTACTACTGGAGATTCATACTACAATATGATTGGAAAAGGTATTGATTTATGATGTGAGGCTAATTGTGACAACAGCCCTTTAAATTAATTGTTGATCCTGAAAATACAAGTTTAGTAATGGCATTTATGATCAGACGAGATCTAATTTTTATCAGTTTTCGTGTCATTCTTTTTATAGCATAAGGTTTTTCCAAATTGCATCGCCACAGATTAAGACCCTTTTGATAACACACATTTTGTCTGTCTTGTTAAGCTGAAGCCATATTTCTGATTTGTGTGTCTATCACTGGTACCTTTTCATGTCTAAGAAATTTACCTTTCCCAAAGTTAAATGGAATTTTTCACGGGTTGTGTAGATATTCTGGTTTGTTTCCGTGTCAAAGACATGGGTAATGAGAAAGGTCGCAATTCTCTTTTATTTCTCATTAGCTCAGCACAATATCTTCAGTAATTTACACTTCTATGACCATTTCAACAGCACTGCAATCACACACAGACATTCATGATTCAAAATTCTGTTGTCCTTCTCACCTGCATTCATCTGTTGTTTTTAAAATTTTTGTCTGGTTTCATGGCGCTGTACAATATTTCAGGGTCAACATCGGTATCTGAACTATTTAAATCCATTTCCATATGCATGTAAATTTTCTTATTTTTCTATGGAATAGAGCAAGCAAAACCCTGCAACAGCTACTGTTTTCTCACACAAACAACTAAGTGCATAAGCTTTTTTTAGGGGGCGAAAATTATCGGGGCGCATTTAAAAGGGCAGATATTACGATTTTGTTAAAAAAAATTATAGTGCTCTACTTTTCCAAAAAACTATCGAAAGAAAGGCCAGATTATTCGATGTTTTATTGAAAATCCAAAACTCAATGATAGATACAAAAAATTTTACAGAAAATAATTCTTTTGATATGATACTGTTCAAATGCTATAAAATTAATGAATCTAATAGGGATAGATACAAAGTTATATACTAGTTGTGAAGTAGACATTTAATTGCTTATCTTGAATGAAGTGCATTTTTCTTCTCATGGACATTTTGGATCATTCAAACATTGGAAAACTTGAGCATTTTGTTTGTCCCTTTGGGACTTAGAATTATTGAGGTTTTACTGTAATTATACCTCCCACAACTTAAAGGAGGGGGGTATACTGAAATTGCCAAGGCTGTCTGTCTGTCTGTAGATGGAAATTTGTCCGCAGCAATACTCCTACAGTTTTTCATGTACTGATTTCAAATTTATACACAGGGCTCCTATATCAATGAAATTGTGCATGTGCAATTTTCATGACCCTGCTGTGATTTGGTACAGAATTATCTCTCCTTGAACTTTTTTCAACTCTTACATTTGTACTAAACCATTCTGCATTTTTATGACAAAGATGACAAAGACCTGTTTTTGTGACAAGGAGCTTGTGGGAGGTATAATCATGTTTAGTGATAGCTCTAGTTCATTTCGCTGATAAAAATTTTTTATTGTTTGATTCAATGAAAAATGGCCCACTTTAAGTTTCGTGGTCAAGCAAATTTTTCGGAGGGGGATATCATTTCAACGAAATTGTGTATGGACCCATTTTACCTAAAGCGAGCTGAATCATAAGACAGACTGGTTCTCTGACATGCAGAAATCATACATAATATAGTAAAAACTATCGGCCTATGTTAGCCTGAGGAGACTATGCAGGCTGACATGGGTTGATACGTTTTGCAGATACTTTAACTCCTTACCAAACAACAAATTTTTGACTGGACCAAATTCAAAGCATCTGCAGACATGTTAAATCTTGTTATTATGATGATTTCTGACTTTGATAGGATAGAAACTTTTGTGGGAAAAGGAGAAAATGCTGTTTACCAGCATTTTCTCCTTTTCCCACTATGTTTTCTACAGGCTTTTTTCTCTGGGTCTTTAAAAGTTGAGATTGTGTATGCGGTGTATGACCCTATGAAAGGCTTACAGGTATTAGAGAGATAGAGGCTCTGAAATTTGGTGACAAAAAAGTAATATGAATAGCCTACATAGATAATTATTGATCATCTTACAGCTGGTAGCTGGAAGTGCGATTCAGGCATTTGAAGAGGTGTGCCCAGAGAGGATAGACTTAATCCACAAAAACTACCGTAAACTGTGCAACCTGCTGGTGGATGTAGAGGAGTGGGGGCAAGTTGTCATTATCAACATGCTGACCAGATATGCCAGAACGCAGTTTCTGAACCCAAACAGTGATGTAAGTGGATAATTATTTGACTCTGAAATGATGATCATAGGTCTTTGTATGTGAAACAAACATGAGTTCTGCCAAGGACTGTTGCGACAAGGGTACCCAGCCAATTAAGCCTTATCCTGCTAATTAATAAGTGAAATTTAACTTTTCAGCAGATTGTAAAGAATCTAATATTATTTGAATTTATATTTTGTGCAAGAAAAAAAATCTTCTTTTCGGAAAGTGTAGATCCAAGATCAGACTGCACATTCTGTGCAGTCTGATCTTGATCTACACTTTCTGCAAAATGTCAGTGAGTCACGCTTAGCAAATAAAGGGTTAACTTGCAGAAACAGGCAACATTTTCAAAAAAAATGTCAAACTAAAAGGTTAAAAACCAATTTTAGAAAAGATCGGAAAGAGGCACAGTGTGTATTTTGATTGGATATGTAATGTCATGTATTACTAATTGTATTGGGCAAAGTTCAGTGTCTGCCCATGTCATATTTTTCGAAGATAAGACCTGTCTTATATGATGTATCACTCTCCCCGATATTGGGAAACTGTACTATTACGCATTTTAAAGTAGCAATGAAGAAAATAGCTTTTATCAATACATTTGAAGAGAAATGAGACCTGTATTAGCTCCACATTTCTTTAAACTGCTGATCATAGCTGAGTGAATTGCATGAGGTAACTTTATTTAGTAAATGTTTTGTTATACTAACTCTCTAAGGATAATATCAATCTTTACTGTATGTATTCTTCATAGATCTCCACTTATCTGATTAATTACCTGTATTTGATGATATAGGAAGTTGGTGAGACTGTAGAAAAACCTTTTTACGAGGACAAAGAAGAAGATGAAGAGGAAGAAGAGGAAGATGGTGATAAAGGTGCCAAACCCAAACCCAAGCCATACATGATGGACCACGACCATCGTATGTTACTGAGACAATGTAAACCTCTTCTAAACAGTAGAAATGCTTCAGTAAGTTGCCACTCATGTTATAACCTGTTCCATCTTATCACTTAACTCTTTACCACACAATCCAGACTTTTAATGGCCTTGAGAAAGAAGCTTATTGAAAACATTGTGGGAAAAGGAGAAAATGCTGTTAAGTAATAATGCTTCAGTAAGTCACCACTCACGTTATTTCCTGTTCTGTCTTATCGCTTAACTCTTTACAACACAATCACAACTTTTAATAGTAAACAGCATTTTCTCCTTTTCCCACAGTGTTTTCTACCTTTCCAAATAAAATTTCAATTTTTCAGTCACCATTTATTTTGTCGTCTGCAGATGCTTTAAATTTGGACCAGTTTAAAATTTTCTCTTGTGATGAAGAGTTAAGCCTTTACTACACGACAAGATTTTAGATTTGTCTAAATTAAAAGCATTTGCAGACAACAATTTTGGTGTGGCTCATTAATGCTATTTTTGTTTGATAGGCCAGAAAACATTGTGGGAAAAGGAGAAAATGTTTGTTACCAGCATTTTCATCTTTCCTTATAATGTTTTCAAAAGGCTTCTTCTTCAGGGTTTTTTGAAGTCTGCACTGTGTGGTTAAGGATTAACTTGCACCATGAGCTAGATAAAAAATTTAAGCCAACAGTAAAAGCCTAAATTATGCTATTTCAAAGTTATAGTTTGGGACAAAATATCTCATTATTGGACAGTGTAGATTTAAGGTCAGACTGCAAAGAAAAAAGGTCAATTACAGAGACTCAAAAAATCTGTTGATATTGACAAGACAGATATTGCATGTAGGTCATTTAATAGCCCACTTCTTCATTACCCTATCATGTGAAACATAGTGGGAAATGGAGAAAATGCTGATAGCTATATGTTTTTTCATTTCCAACCTTTTTTGTTTCTTTCCAAAAACCATTTGAAGATATTACATGTTGCAAGTTGTTTTTCTAAAACTATATTAGATTTTGGAATTAATGAAAGCTACTTACAAAAAAAAAAATTCAGATATACGAAAATATTGCATTGGTTGTAGGTTGTGATGGCTGTTGCCCAGCTCTATCATCATCTAGCACCAAGAGGGGAGGTTACAGTGGTGGCCAAGTCATTGATACGTCTTCTACGTAGTCACAAGTAAGATATTCTTACTGAAGAAAAAAGTCTTGACTTCTAGTAAAAGATGTGTTATTAGCTCCACTGGCCGAAGTCCAGCGGGCTTATATCATGGCCCATTGTCCGTCTTGCGTCCGTCCGTCGGTCCGTCCATGCGTTAACTTTTTCTTTAAACATCTTCTTCTCTGAAACTACCCATCCAATTTTGATGAAACTTCACAGAAATGATCCTGCCATGGTCCTCTTCAGAATTTCTTGAAAGAATTTAATTCCTTCAAAAACTCTGGTTGCCATAGCAACAAAACTGAAAAATTTTGAAAATCTTTGAAAATCTTCTTGTCTGTAACCGTAAGGCCTAGAGCTACCAAATTTGGCATGTAGCTTTATCTAGTGGACCTCTACCAAGTTTCTTCAACTTATAGCCCTGGGGTCAAAATTGGCCCTGTCCCGGGGGTCACAAGTTTTACATGGGCTTATTTTGGGAGAACTTTAAAACTCCTCTTCTACCTAGGCATAGGGCCTAGGGCTACGAAATTTGGGATGTGGTTTTATTTAGTGGACCTCTACCAAGAGTGTCTAAATTATAGCCCTGGGGTCAAAATTGGGCCAGCCCCGGGGTAACAAGTTTTACATGGGCTTATATAGGGAGAACTTCAAAATTCTTCTTCCACCTAGCCATAGGGCCTAGGGCTACCAAATTTAGCATGTAGCTTTATCTAGTGGACTTCTACCAAGGGTTTCCAACTTATAGCCCAGGGGTCAAATTTGGCCCCGCCCCGGGGGGGTAACAAATTTTACATGGGTTTATATAGGGAAAACTTTCAAAATCTTGTCGCACCTAGCTATAAGGACTAAGGCTATCAAATTTTGCATGTGGCTTTATCTAGGGGTCTCTACCATGGGTGCCCAAAAGTAAAGCCCTGGGGTCAAATTTAGCCCCCGTCACTGGGGATCACAAGTTTTGCATTGGCCTATATAGGGAAACTTTAATAATCTACTTGTACATAGCCATAAGGCCTAGGGCTACCAAATTTTGTGTGTAGCTTTATCTAATGGGCTTCTACCAAGAGGGCCAAAATTTTAACTTTGGGGGTCAAGTTTGACCCCATCCCAGGGGTCACTAGTTTTACATTGGCTTTATAAACCTGTCTCATGGGTAACATATTTTACAGGGCCTTTTATTGAGCAGACTTGTTGTACAGGGCTTTTTATTGGGCAAGATTTAAAAATCTCTGTGTTTATAACCACACATTCTAGTTTCATATTGTAGGTCTGGGGTCAAAATTGGCTCCATCCAGGGATCACAGTTTAAAATGGGCCTCAAGATATAGTCACCTTAATTTATACATTAATCAAGGAAAATAACTCTTTTTATGAAAGATAAAGTTTTGTACTATTTACCTCCCTTGATTATCAAACTGCATTGATACATGATTGGTGCTAGACATTAAGTTTTTTGATAGAAAATATTCTGTTTTCAAGTGTTATTCATTTTTTTGATGCTAATAGTTATGCTCACATGAGGTGAATAATAAATTCAGAGTAAGGTTTCTATAATTCAGCTTATTTTTCCAAGGATTTTACCTTTCATGCTAATGAATTAACCTGCTTGTACTGCCTGACAGCATTCTTTGTTTTTGAAGGCCCTCTTTTTCATGGTCATGAACACTTCAATTTGTGTGGTAAAGGGTTAAAAAGCCAGTGGAGCGATACAGGGCCATCATGGCCCTCTTGTATATATATATATATATATATATATATATATATATATATATATATATAAAGTGGACAACTAGTAACAGATTAGGTATCATAAAAAAAAGAATTGTGGACTTTCAGTAAAAGACATGCTTATTGTAAAAAAAAAAGAGAGATGTTGTCTGTTATTAAGAGATAATTTGTCTTAGAAGAATTGTGGACTGATAGAAAAATGTGTGTTGTAAAAAAAAAAAAACCATGCTAGTAACCTTGCATCTATTTGAAACCTCAAATAATGGATGAAGAGCTTTTTTCTCCAGTGCTACACAGTTTTCAAGCCTTCTGAGTATGTTCCTTTGCTCTGAAACGATCAATATATACATGTATTTCAGAAACGGTCAAAGCAAATTTCATTTTTTCCCATGATGATTTTAAAAGACTTTGTCCCCCATAGTCTTTAAAACAAGAAATCGTCCAGTGAAAGGCCAAATAGTATGAACTTGTTGGCGACAGAGGAAAGTTGATTGACAAAAGAACAATGTCCATTACTGTTAACTAGCTTTTTACCACACAACAGAGTTTTAATGACCCTGAAGAAGATAGCCTTTTGAAAACATTATTGAAAAGAAGAAAATGCATTTTCTCTTTTGCCCACAATTTTGTCTACTTAGCCTAAACAATTCTCTCCATTTGAATTGCTTTGAAATTGTTGTCTTCAGTTTGGACCTGTCTAACATTTCGTGGTTTGATTAAGGGTTAACAAGTAATTGTTCCATCTAAATAAATCTTTATTGAACAGGGAAGTCCAATATGTTGTGTTGAGCAACATTGCCACCATGTCCATTCGACAGAAAGGAATTTTTGAGCCGTTCTTGAAGAGTTTTTACATTATGTCCAATGACCCTACGCATGTTAAACTGCTGAAGCTGGAGATACTGACGACATTGGCGACAGAGACAAACATTTCCACCATTTTACGAGAATTGCAGGTAACACTTGATACTTTTTTGGATGTAAGGGTAGAAATACAATACAGTTTTTCTACTTTTCTAACTCTTTGAAACTGACAGAGGTTTGGCATTTGCTTACTGCCATTGAATGTAATGTATTTTGACCTATTTGTCTTGCATTTACTGTTAAAACAAGTATTATAACTGAACTCTTTCCAAAACTTCCAAATTGAAAGCATTTGCAGACGACAAAATAAATGTGAATAAAAAATTGAAGTTTGATTTGGAAAGGGTAGAAAACAATGTGGGAAAAGGAGAAAATGCTGGCTACCAGCATTTTCTCCTTTTCCCGCTATGTTTTGAAAGGCTTTCCTCCTCAGGGTCGTTAAAAGTCAGGAATGTGTGCTAAAGGGTTAAAAGCGGTTTTGAAAGTTTAACTTTCTAGGATAGGTTTCTAGAAGCCATACCTACACACAATATGAATTTAGTCAATTTGATACATACAGCACCTTTGTAATGACTACAGGAAATACAATTTTAAAAGAAAAAACTTCTGAATTTTACAGACGTATGTTACAAGTTCTGACAAAGAGTTTGCAGCAGCCACTATCCAGGCTATAGGTCGTTGTGCAAGTAACATTGCTGAGGTTACTGATACATGTTTGAATGGTCTGGTTCTGCTGATGTCTAACAGGGATGGTAAGTACAGGAAAATGATGATTCTATTTTTCATATGCAGTGGTTTTAATATATCATTTAATTTCAAAGTACAAGCTGGGAGACATTTTATGGGAAAAAAATTTAAGAGGCAGGTCTCATTACTCATGCGGTGCCTAATGCCAGGTGGCCTTCTAATTCAAATTTGATTTAGCTCCAATATAAATCAAATGGTGTTTAATGCTGCTTTCAACAATAGTCTCCTGCAGAAAGTCTAGTGCTTCGGGTGAGCACTGAATATGGAATCTCAAACATGTGAGTGTTACACTCTATCACCAAAACACATAGGACCACTTAGTTCCAGGTGGATTGGCTAGGATTGTAACAATTGACACCAAAAATTTGGTTGTTTAAAACAGGTTTAATGTTAAATTATGTACTTTGCTGTCTATAAAATAATATGTCTGATATAAAATGGCATATCCAGTGTAATGTGGCAGAGCCATTAACATGTGACATGACAGATGTAATCCGTAATATCCAGTGAAAAGTGACTTTGCCAGTCTTGTACCTTGTATTATTGTATGTCCAATATTATTACATGTCCCATGAAAGAAGGCATATCCGGAGAAAATGTTGCATGTTCTGCGTGATGCAGAAACAGCTTACGGCATAAAATGTATTACTGATTTAATAGTACATCTTGTATAATTTTTTCAGAGAGTGTAGTGGCAGAAAGTGTTGTGGTCATCAAAAAACTGTTACAAATGCAGGTAATGTTGATATTGACATGTTGCTGAGTTTTCTTAATATCCCCTGCTGAAGATGGAGGAATATTGTTTATGTGTTGTCCATCCGGTCTGTCCATCTTCCAGTAAGTCCGTACAGAAATCTTCATAAAAACTGATGAAACTTCATGCGCATGTTCCTTTCAATAGTCTACTGATACAGCTTTTTCTTTATGTTGCTTAATGTGCTGTCATTGAAAAAAAGGGGGGCTTAATGTTATATGTTTTTATCAAAAATTGTCTATTTTGGCAGGGATATCATTTCTATGGAATGAATTGTTTCAGTAGCTTTGAAACAGGCATTATCCCAATTATTTAAAAGCATGGTGATTTTTTCATATTTTATTCAGTCCTTGAGGAACCTTCAGTATCAAAAATTTATGAGATTTTACTGTAATTGTACATTTCAACTTTCAGAGTTCAGATCACAAGGATATTATAATCCACATGGCCAGAATGGTGGAGAACATTACGGTGCCTATGGCGAGAGCCAGTATATTGTGGCTCATTGGAGAGTACAGTGAAAGAGTGCCTAAAATAGCCCCAGATGTCCTTAGAAAGATGGCTAAAACTTTCATACATGAAGTAAGTCTTTTTTGTGTTTAGACCTTTTCCCACATTTCGAATGTTAATGACCTAGAAACATGGTGCAAAAAAACTAGAAAATGTTGGCAACCAGCATTTTCTTCTTTTTTTCCAAAATGTTTTGTATCCTCCCAACATTTTTCCACAATGTTTTCTATACCATCCAAGACTGCAATCATTATTTAAGCTACATAAGCTACATTTAATTTGCATCTGCAAATGCTTTCAATTTGGTCAAGCCCAAAATTCTGTTGTTTGATTAAGAGTTAAGAAAGAACTTTTTGATAAAGAGTTAAAAGTCCATTTCCATCAATTCTTTACAGGAGGACATTGTGAAACTACAGATACTGAATCTTGGCGCCAAGCTGATTATCACCAACAGTAAGCAAACCAAACTTCTCTGCCAGTATGTGTTCAATCTTGCAAAGTATGACCAAAACTACGACATCAGAGATAGGTCTAGGTTCCTACGACAACTTGTTATGCCATCGGGAGAGAAAGGGATGCTTGCAAAATATGCCAAGAAGATTTTCCTTACAACAAAGCCTGCCCCAGTGTTGGAGTCAAAGTTTAAAGGTTTGTATTGTACGATTATCAACTTGCATCCAGAAGAAATAGTTATACTTTGACCATATCTAAAAATCATTGTAAATTGTATTCCATTTTGAACCTCCAGAATTTTCAACATTTGCAAGGAACACAAATTTGAAAGGCTGAATAACTTTGCTTTGCAGAATTATATAGTAAAGCTAAACAGAAGTTGAGTTGTCTGCTGAATTAATAATTAGAACGTGGTTTAATGTGGTGGAATCTTGCCTTGAAAAGATAGAAAACATTGTGGGAAAAAAGGAGAAAATGCTGGTTTCCAGCATTTTCTCCATTTCCACAAAGTTTTCAAAAGGCCTCTTCTACAATGTTGTGAAAACTTGGGATTAATTGGTAAAAGGTTAAAAGGGGAACCTTTAAAATAGTGGACAGTAACTTTTAAAATATTTTTGACACAGTTAAGCCCCATTTGCCACTAAGAATTGTCATTAAAGCTCATTTTATCTCTAAAAGTAATTGCACCTGAGTGTTGGTGCTCACATGCCATGCTCTTTTTCCATTTTCCAGTAACAAGTCCAAAAAAAGATACTATTTGTTGGCTGGCCAAGGTTCTACTTTTTGCATGATATGTGGTTTTGCTTTTTAGATAGGGACCAGTACCAGCTTGGTACCCTTTCTCACATCATCAACATGAAGGCAACAGGGTACCAGCAGCTACCTGACTGGCCTGAAGTGGCTCCTGATCCCTCAGTACGTAATGTCGAGGTGGTGATGCCCTGGTCAGAAAAAACAAATCTACTGTCAAAGAAGAAGCAAAAACCAGAGAAGTCCTTTTACAGTGAAAGTGAATCCAGTTCTGTGGGTATGTATTACTGAAGTTTATTCTCTCTAACTCTGTAGTAAACAACCCCTTGCTTCACTCTTTACAAAATGACAAAATGCTTGACTTGTCAGAATGGAAACTATTTGCAGATTGCAAAGTAAAATTGACTAGAAAATTGAAATTTTGTTTTCAGAAAGATTAAACAATTTGTGGAATTTGATAGGGAAAAATGCTGGTTTCTAGCATTTTCTCTATTTTTCAAATGTTTTCAAAAGCTGTCTTTCTCAAGGTCTTTCAAAGTCAGGGTTGTGGTTACAATTCTAAGGACGGAAGCTTTTGAGAGCAGAGCTCCAGATGAGAGGGAATGATATTATTTTAAATCCATCATGTTTCTTCCAAACCCTATATTGTGGGTTCTCATTAGAATTGTCTCGATGAGACAATTCTAATAAGTACCCATAACATAGGATTTAGTGCAGAATAATGGATATTTTCAATTTTGAAATCAAAATCACTCCACCTGTCTGGTGCTCTGGAGACATAAGAGAAAAAAGAAGAAAGTAAGAAATCAGCATGTTCTCTTTTTTTCTACAAACTTTTCTACCCTGTAACAGATATAATTCCATCAATCATAAGAGTCGCTTTTACTTTATGACCTGCAAACACCTCTGATAAGGACAATCATGTTATTGGCTTGTAACCTAGTCAGTAGCATATACATGTTGGACTTGAAAACAGGAGGTGGCTTGTAAAGTTGTTTGGTACCTGGCTCAGCTTTATTTTTTTCTAAGAATGAAAGTCATTGCAAGGATTCATTCCTCTGTCACAGCTGAACATTTTTTTTTAATGATACTCACTTTGTTAAGGCAGCCAGTGGCTTGGAAAGAGTATTGTGATAAAATGAACTCCAGGAAAACATGGATAGGTGCACTTGGTGTTGTGATATGATCGAAATAGTTTTAAAAATGGCATTAATCAGGATTCTCTCAAAAATTCCTGCAAGTACCTTCAAATTTATCTAGTCAAAAGTTTGATAAAGAAATAAATCCACAATTTCAGATGAGGACAGTTCGGCAGAAGAGGAAGATTCTGAAGAAGACAGTGAAGAGGACGAGAGTGAAGACACTGAGGCAGAAGATTCGGATGACTCCTCTGAAGAGGAGGAAGAGGTCTCAAGTTCAGATGATTCCGAGCCAAAGATGAAAAAGCCGCCAGTAAAAGCAAAGAAAGTAGAAACCAAACAATCAGACAAAGGAGGAGATGCAGAGGAAGAGGAAGATTCAAGTGAGGAAGAGGAGAGTAGTGAAGAGGAAAGCAGTTCTGAGAGTGAGCCTGAGGTGAAGAGGAAAGCAAGCAAGGTATAGTTGATCTTTCTATTGGCTTACCTAAACCCAAATATCTGAACTCTCTACCAAATGTCAAAATCTCATCCTTGAAAGTTGTCTTACAAAAGACATATTTATCAAAACACAAAATATGTCTAGAGTGTAGAAAACATAGTGGGAAAAGGAGAAAATGCTGGTTCTCCTTTTCCCACTATGGTTTCAAGAGCCTTGTTCCTGAAGGTCATTAGAAATAAGGGTTATCTGGTTAATGGGGAATATACAGGTTTTATGATTTCACTTGAAAATGATTCATCATTATACCCCTGCAAAACGAATGTTTTTCGGGGGTATACTTTAATCAGCCTGTCTGTCTGTCTGTCTGTGTACAAAATCTTAGTAATTTTGTATCACGAACTACTACAGTTTCCTTTCAATTGCATTGAAACTTTCCACATATATTGATCATATATTGAAGATTTGCAAGACGTAATTGTCAAGTGTCAACTCTTCCTGGTTGAGGAATTATATCCCCTTAAACTTGACACTTTTTTTTCTGTCAAAGCACTTGTGGGGGTATTAAGTTACATTCAGTGACAGCTATAGTTGAATCAAGAAAGAATAATGCTTGCTAAATCATCGGTAAGAAGTAATACATGATCAAGGGGAAAAAAATCATTATTACTTCTGTAATGGGCTAATCAGTAGTACTTCTGTAGTGGGCTAATAGCTTCCTAAAATTTTTGTAGGTTTTGAACCGCAATCCAGCAATGTTTTGTGGGAATGGTTAGATTATGTGAAATCATGTTCAAAAAGGTTTGATCACATTATGCTAGATTCCATGAAAATAGACTGATCTTCTGATTGAACATGAAGCAAATTTCCGAGTAAAGAAAGGTTTTGATCCAGGGACTCCACAGGCTGATAAAGGTTTAACTAACCTTTTCTTCAAACTACCCTTTCATAGTGAATAATTAAGATGTTTGATTCAATTTTCAGCCAGCAGAGAAAAAGAAACCCCCACCCAAAAGCAAGCCTTCCAATGATCTAGATTTACTTCTTGATTTTGGTGATGGTAAGTGACAGATGCTCTTTAACAGTTGAGAAGGACTAGATTTTAGACCTGTCCCTACGAAAGCCTTTTCAGATGTCAAATAGGGCTTAACAGTTCAGGAAATGACAAAATTACAGACTTGTACCTTGAACCCTTTTACAGATGGCAGATTAAACAAAATTTAAATGATAGAATTTTTACCCTGTGAAAGAGTGGATGTTATTGTGAGAAAAGGAGAAAATGTTGGTAATTAACAAGTTCTATTTACCCACATTGCTTTTCAATAGCCTTTTTCAACAATGTAATTAAAAGACTGAATTATGTGATAAATGTTGAAATTCTGTCTTTGTCTGCTAGTTTATTTGTCTATTTAACTCTTCACTACTTGTTCAAATCATTCATCTGCAGACAAGAAATTCAGTGTGACTTAGATGATGGGAATCATCTTTGGAAGGACAGAAGACATTATGGGAAAAAGAGAAAATGCTAGTTACTTTTTCCCATAAAGTTGTCATTACCTTATTTAAATCGTAGTAATACTGATATGATATATAGAATCGTCTTGTTTGTATTCAATAATCTGTTTTGTAGGGCCACATATTTATACCCCCGCAAAACGAATGTTTTCAGGGGTATACTGGAATCAGCCTGTCTGTCTGTGTTTCCGTGTGTCCATCTGTGTACAAGATACTAGCAATTACCTTTTTCTGTCAAAGCGCTGGCGGGGGTATCAAGTCTCATTCAGTGACAGCTCAAGTTTGATTTATCTTGAAATGAAGCTGATGTAAAATACAGCATCTTATTTCATGCTTTCTGGTAGGATATCGAGAAATGGCAGTGAAAATATTTTTCGATCTTACACTGGTACCACCAGTGAAAATACCGATTTTCACGTTCTTGTTGCCTAGGTAAATTGCGTGTGCCTAACAACCAGATTGGAAATATGACGTCATATACCTTACATTTCACGCGCTTGACGTAACGTTGCTATGCGGGAGGGGTACGCCACGTGGAATAAATGAAAAGAACTGTACTGATTTTTGATAAAGCTCCTCCAAGAAAGGGTTAAAAGCATAAAATAAATAGAATATTTGTTTTTTTCGGTGAAAGATCGAAATTTATTTCATCTCGTGAACACCATCGGTAATATTTTCACTCGTGGCTGCACCACTCGTGAAAATATTACCGATGGTGTCCACTCAATGAAATAAATTTCGATCTTACACCGAAAAAAACAAATATCCTCTATATCCTCATTCCAAGTGACTGCTTGGAGGGTCACAAAATCTGATTCAGTCTGAAATAAGAATGTGGTAAAATACAGTATGTTGTTTTCAGTGACCCCCTCAATGGGAGGACCAGTTAACAATGCTGCTGGAGATATTTTAACACCAATGGCAGCTCTAAGTATGGGAGACCCAGGAGCCAAGAGAACTTCTAGTCCAGCATCTAGTGCCATGGTATTGTGTCATTTTTATTGCATCATCTTTCACAATATTAAAATCTTAGTTCAAAATTTATGAATGGTTGGTTTTTACCTTCACTAACTACTTCTATATTTTAATGAATGTCAGGAGCAAGATCAACCTTTGGAACCTCCCACATCATGGGATGGGTTCTGGTACGAGTGCTTGTCCAACCACTCTAATTATTCTTTGTCTTATTTTTCCAGAATTTTCTAAATTTAAATGTAACAAAACTTCCGATTGGCTAAACCATTGGCTAAATCAAATGGTTTAGCCATTGGTTTGGCCAGTCAGAAGTTCTATTCTTTTCAAACACCATTCAGTAGATAAGTAATTCACAATCAATAACAAAATTTCTGATTGGCTAAACCATTGGCTAAAGCAAATGATTTAGCCAGTGATTTAGCCAATCAGAAGTTTTGTTCCTTTCAAACACCATTCAATAAACCAGTAATTTACAATCATTGTCTGTTTCAGTATGCACCTGTATCAGTGGCGGGAAAAACATATGAGCTATTAAACAGAATGAAAGGCAATGGATTGAGTATAACATACAAATTTACCCGTACCATCTCTATCTTCTCTCCTAAAATGGTATCTATAGAATTGACACTGACCAATGGTAGTGACAAAACCATATCTGCCATTAAAGTTGGTGAAAAGGTGAGAGGAAAGATAATTATTTTCTTTGACTCTATGAGGAACAGTCATGTGTTTTAACCCTTTACTCCGTAGATACCCATTTCTACACATTGCTTGTAGGAGCCTTTGGAAAACATTGTGGCAAAAGGTGAAATTGCTCGTCACGAGCAATTTCACCTTTTGTCACAATGTTTTCTATGCTACCAAAAGGTGTCATTTACACATAAGAAACGGCTTCATCCTTGCTGTCATTTAGGGTCCATTAGAGATGCCATGGAAATGCCTGATGGAGTAAAGGGTTAAAGAATCTTGGAAAGCTGTTGGAAAATACTGTTTGAAACTAAGGAAATCCTTGCAATAAAACTTTCTCTCGAAAATGACTGGGAGAATATTTTTTATACCCCTGCAGAACGAATGTTGTATACTGTCTGTGTGTCCATCCGTCCTTGCGTCCGTCTGTGTACAAAATACTAGTATTTCTTTTACTCTTTATCAAACAACCTGGAGTCTTAAAGACTTACAAAAATTATTAGAGGTAGAGGGCTTTTTGGAAATACAGCAAAAGGAGAAAATGCTAGGACTCAGCGTTTTTTTGTATTTGGCACAATGCTTTTGACCATTCTATTGATTATTCCCATCATTTGATCCACATTTGAAATTTCATTATACTTACTTGACCATGTCATGTATCTATTCTGGAAAGAAAATCAATATCCAGTAGCTGGCATTCAAGCTATTTTTTTTTTCATGAAATAGTTTTGAATGGAATGATCAGGCCTCTGCCAACTCTCAAAAATTGGGGATAAGTGACTTTTGGTCTGTCTAATCTGATTTGGTATATTACACGCTGGACTCTTTGTCACTATACACGAGGCAACTTCACAATCTTTCAGGTGACTTGGACTTCACTTTTCTTAGGGAATCAAGTTTTTTGAAATCAGGTGACATCTTTGCCCAAATCGGCCAAGGCCTGATGATACAATGTGTACTTTCATGTATTGATATTTCTCTGGCCAAACCTTGCCTTGAAATTGTTTGGTAAAGGGTTAATATATACAAGTTACCTTAGAACTTTGAACAAACTTTTTTGATTTGTTTTGTTTTCAGAAAATACAGCAGGGCATGGAAATACAAGAGTTTCCAGAAATAGGTAATTACATAGTGAAATCTTTTCTAGAAAACAAATTAAAAGAGATATTTGTAAAAAGAGGGAGTTAAATCATCCATGGTACATATCTGCAAAATTTATGAGGTTTTTCCCCTTGCACTGCAGCATGTGTCCTCTACTTTGAGCTTTAGTATCTGCAAGGAAATTTTCAGTTCTGCAAAATATACACAAGTACTGTTGATTAAGTCTGTCATTGACTAGAATAGCTGAACATCTCGAATTTCCTGCTATTTTCAAAATTTCCCTGGCTTTGCCTATCAGAAAGCTTATGTTTGAAATTTGAAAAGAAAACTTTATATAGCTAGGATTTTTCTCAATGAATCTAAAGTATGGATTTCTAACGACCCTGGGAAAGAAGTCTTTGAAAACATCATGGGAAAAGGAGGAAATGCTGGCTGCCAGCATTTTTCCTTTTCCCATAATGTTTTCTTCCCTGTCAAAGAAAAATTACACCATTTAAGCCAAATTGAAATTATCATCTGCAAATCTTTTAATTCAGACAGCTAAAATTTTGTCTTTTGATAAATGGTGAATAACAAAGACTTTCTTAAGGCATATAAGAAACTTAGAAGATTTTATGTTAAAAAAATTTGTTCTCCTCATTCCTGAACAGGCTTTAATAGACATGTAAATAAGATTTTTTAGGGAAAGGAAAATATTTCTCTAATGATATGGAAAACAATCAGGGAATAGGAATTGCTTAACTCTTATTCCAATTCTAGATTAATGTTTTAGCCAATCAGATGTTTTATTAATGTAATGTAAAAAGGAAAAAATAGGTAAGACTATGGATGGTAGGTGTAAATGGACCCTGTAATGCAGAATGCAACATACTAAACCAGTTTTTTTCTTAATAACACAGCTGCCCTGGCATCTGGAAACACCACCACAGTTTTAATGGCAGTCAACTTCAACGACACGACCCAACCTGCTGGCTTTGAAATCTGTACTGAAGACAGAAAGTATGGTGTTAGTATTACAGCCCCTGTGGGAGAACTGCTACAGCCATATAATATACATGAAAAGGAATTTTTAAAGGAACAAGGTATGCATTATCTTCATTTAACCCTTTACCACACAATCTCAACTTTTAACGACTAAGGAAGAGGCCTTTTGAAAGCACTGTAAGAAAAGGAGAAAATGCTGGTTGCTTTCTAACCTGTTAGAAACAAATTTCAGTTTCTTAGTTTCATTTATTTTGTCTTCTGTAAGTGCTTTCAATTTGGACTAGGCTACAATTTTGTTGTTTGGTAAAGAGTTAAACCCCTTTGACCCTTTGGTTTAGTGTGTACATATACTTGAATTCGCTCATCATTTTCTTAGTTGCAAAATCTGTTTATTGCTTTGTAAGACATTTCATTTACATCTCAGCTTGATTTAATACTTTTTTTTTCTTTCTGAATTTTTATGAGAACTTCTTGAAAAGTCTAAAATCATTTATTGTGCGTAAAATCAAAGTACTTCTTGATGATACATACTATTGGTTATTTTGATCATTATGATTTAATTGATTGCATGACTTCCTTATTTCAGTGTAATATACTCACTTTGAATTTTTTTATCTTACACATGGTTTATGTAAGCATTGTTTGTTATGTCATGTGTGATGTTGTTTTGTACTTCTTTTCGAAGGTATGAATCAGATTTTGTTCATGGAAATTGACACATGCACATAATGCTTTGCTTTTTTCGGACCTATTACTTGTGAAATACTGTTATGTGATTACGAGAATCTGACATATGTTGGCATTATGATATTTTAGATAAAAATTCATTGAACTTGTTTGAAGCAGTTTTATTTAACCCATTACTCCATAGATACTCATTTCTACGCATTGCTTGTAGGAGCCTTTGGAAAACATTGTGGCAAAAGGTGAAATTGCTCGTGATGAGCAATTTCACCTTTTGTCACAATGTTTTCTATGCTATCAAAAAGTGTCATATACCCATGAAAAATGGCCTCATCCTTACTGTTATTTAGGGTCAATTAGAGATACCATAGAAATGCCCTATGGGGTAAAGGGTTAAATCAAGTTTCTGCTTAAGAACGTGTGTCTGGACTTGTTTTATAAATTTTTTTCTCTAATGTCAACTTCTTTGATTTCTTTAACCCTTTACTGAGCAATGCTGCCTTTCAATGACTTTAATGACCCTATTGAAAAAAGCCTTCTGTAAACATTGTGGGGAAAGGAGAAAATTCTGTTTGCCAACATTTTCTTCTGTTTCGATCATGCTTTCTTTTCTATCAAAGACGGAAATCATCATTTGTGCTACTTATAATTTCCTGTTTGCAAATACTTTTAATTTGGTCCAGTCCAAACTTTTTCATATTAGAAAGGGTTGAATCGTCTTTATTGTTTAACTCTTACCACACAAGAAAATTTTAGACTGGTTCAAATTGAAAGCATTTGAAGACGACAAAATAAAGGTGACTGAAAAATTGAAATTTGTTTTGTGAAATGTAGAAAACATTGTGGGAAAAGGAGAAAATGCTGGTTACCAGCATTTTCTCCTTTTCCAACATTGTTCTCTTAAGGCTTCTTTCTCAGGGTCGTCAAAAGTAGCAATTGTGTGGTAATGGGTTAAATCACCATTATCTCTTCATAATTGTTGTCATCATCATCTCTGTTCCTTTTCATTTTTGTCCAGGTAAACTTTCTGGGATGCATGAAAATACAGGTAAAGTTAAAGTCAGAGAGGACAAGAAAGACATGCAATCCATTGTTACATCTGTACTGAAAGTGGCCAATGTACTGCAAGTCCCGTCAACAGAGGAGAATATTTACAGATTTGCGGGGAATTCTCTTGCATCAGGCCTTCCAGTTTTGATAACAGTGGACGCGAGAGGGGATCCTGTTAAACTGATCGTTAATTGTGAGAAAATGGTGATTGGGACCATGTTAATGAAAGATGTGAAAAATTCCTTTGAAAATTCGGACTGAACTTCTTTTTCAAAAGATTAAAGATATTCTAGACTGGGAACTGCTTTTTGTCAAAAATAGTATTATGACTTTCAATCCTATGTCAGACAATCTTTAGTTTATTGATGCTACTCAAGAAGGGTTTTTGAAAACATTTTTGGAAAAGGAGAAAATGTGGGTAACCAGCATTTTTTGCTTTTTCCATAATGTTTTCTACCCTTTTAAAGAGAGATACAGATAAATTGTGTCACATTTAATTCTTACCCTGTCAAATAAGTTTAATTAAACTTTTAGACCTAACCCTTTACCCCATAAGGCATTTCTATGGTATCTCTAATTGACCCCAAATAACAGCAAGGATGAAGCTGTTTCTTATGTGTATATGACACCTTTTGATAGCATAGAAAACATTGTTGCAAAAGGTGAAATTGCTCGTCAGGAGCAATTTCACCTTTTGCCACCATGTTTTCCAAAGGCTCCTACAAGCAATGCGTAGAAATGAGTATATATGGAGTAAAGGGTTAAGTAAAACTACAAATAATACTACATCAAACTTATTTTTTTAGGATAAAGTACCTCCTTCTCAAACAGAGTAGACCCAAGATCAGACTACATGCTCTCTGCAGTCTGATCATGATTTACATTGCACTTAACCAACCTAAGGGTTCATTAACTTAATTTGTCATCCTCATTGCTCTCAGTTTGGACCAGTAAGAAAGTTTTGATGTCTGCTAAAGAATTTAAATCTCTACCAGAAGACAAAACTTTTGACTCGTCCAGATTCAAAGCATTTGCAAATGAAAATTTTATATGGGCTTAGAAATGAAATGTGCTTTTCACAGGATAGAAAAGATCGTAGGGAAGGAGAAAATGCTGTTTGAATGTTAAGCAGTAATTTATCTTTTTTCACCACAACTTTAAAGCCCCTTTTCAGGTTCGTAAATTATGGGATTGCTTAGCCCTTTACCAAACAATCCCTGGTTTTTACATCCCTGATATAGAAGGCTTATAAAAACATTGTGGGAAAAGGAAAAAATGCTGGTAACCAGCATTTTCTCCTTTTCCCACAATGTTTTCTACCTGCTGGAAACAGATTTCAATTTTTGAGTTGCGTTTATTTTGTCATCGGCAAGTGCTTCGAATTTGGACCAGTCTAAAAATTTTGTCCGTGGGTAAAGAGTTATTAAAGTATTAAAACGTTTATGAATAATTCCTTGTTATAAGATCCCTAATACAGAAGACTTTTAAAAACTTTGTGGATAAAGAAAAAAATGCTGGTAGCCATGATTTTCTTCTTTTACCGCTTTGTTTTCTGCCCTTCCAAAAACAAATATTTCAAGTTTTGATCAACATCAATTTTGTTGTCTTGCAATGCTTTTAAAATGAAAAAAAAAAAACTGTGTGGTTTTGTAAAGCGTTAGATACAAATGGAATGCCTTTATATCTGCTAATGAATATAAATGGCATATTAAGTCTAGAATGAAACTTTTTTCCAATCCAAACCATTACTTTTTTTTCACATACCACTTGTATTAGTGCAAGCGACATTCAGCAGAAATATTTGAAGGGATAATTTATATATTGAATCATATTGAAAATATTTGGAATAGCAGTAATTGCTTGTACCAAAAAGGTCACTTTTATCAAAGCTTCTTTTATTTTTTACCAACAGCAAAATTTGAGACTGGTCCAATCTGAAAAAATTTACAGGTGACAAATCAGATATTTCTCATGTAGAGAAATTTATTTTTGATACGGTAGAAAACAATTTGGGAAAAGGAGAAAATGATGGTTTCCAGCATTTTCTCCTTTTTCCACAATTTTTTTAAAAGACCTCGCCCTTGGGTTGGTTAAAACATGGTATTGTTTGATAAAGGTTGAAGCCTTCCCCAAACAATCCCTGGTTTTCACGACCCAGAAAAAAAGGCCTGTGAAAACTGGTGACCAGCATTTTCTCCTTTCCCCACAATTTTACTACCCTCCCAGAACAAATTTCTTATTCTTGAGTTATCAATTTTGTCGTCTGCAAATGCTTTCAGTATGGACAGTCTAACATTTTGTGGTTTGATAAGAGTTAAATGTTTGTAAAAGCTGCTAGGATGAAGAAAAGAAGTAAAATATTTGGGATAAATGGCTTGCACACTGGTTTTAATGAACCGCTTTTGGAGAACTTCCCTCTATAATATTTATTGAAGGACTGACTTTTATTTACCTTTTTCCTTATAAGAGACCTTACCTTTTTAGCTCACCTGAGCACAACGTGCTCAAGGGGAGCTTTTAGGGTCACTGGCTGTCCGTCATGCGTCGTCCGTCGTGCGTCGTCAACAATTCTTTAAACATCAACTCCTCCTAAACCACTGGGCCAATTTGGACCAAACTTGGCAGGAATGTTCCTTGGGAGGTCCTCTTTAAAAATTGTTCACAGAATTTGATTCCGTCAAAAACTCTGGTTGCCATGGCAACCAAATGGAATTTTTTAGCAAATTCTTTAAAAATCTTCTCCACTGAAACCGCTGGTCGGATTTTTGAAATTATTTCACAGATATGTTCCTTGGGTGACCCTTTTCAAAAATTGTTCGTGAAATTTTGATCCGTCAAAAATTGTTGCTCTGGTGAATGGGGGCTACTTGCACTATACAGAAATCAAGGAATTCTTTAAAAATCTTCTTCTCTGAAACCGCTGGTCGGATTTTGAAATAATTTCACAGATATGTCCCTTGGGTGACCCTTTTCAAAAATTGTTCGTGAAATTTTGATCCGTCAAAAATTGTGGCTCTGGTGAATGGGGGCTACTTGTACTATACAGAAATGAAGGAATTCTTAAAAAATCTTCTTCTCTGAAACCGCTGGTCAGATTTTGAAATAATTTCACAGAGTTGTTCCTTGGGTGACCCTTTTCAAAATTTGTTTGTGAAATTTTGATTGGTCAAGAAACATGGCTCTGGTGAATAGAAGCTACTTGCACTATACAGAATTGAAGGAATTCTTTAAAAATCTTCTTCTCTGAAACCGCTGGTCAGATTTTGAAATAATTTCACAGAGTTGTTCCTTGAGTGACCCTTTTCAAAAATTGTTCACGAAATTTTGATTGGTCAAGAAACATGGCTCTGGTGAATGGGGGCTACTTGCACTATAGGGAAATGAGGAAATTCTTAAAAAATTTTCTTCTTTGAAACCGCTGGTCAGTTTTTGAAATAATTTCTCAGGGATGTTCCTTGGGTGACCCTGTTCAAAAAGTGTTAGCGAAATTTTGATTGGTCAAGAAACATGGCTCTGGTGAATTGGGGCTACTTGCACTATAGGGAAATGAAGAAATTTTTAAAAATTCTTCTTCTCTGAAACGGCTGGACAAATTTTGAAATGATTTCACAGAGATGATCCTTGGGTGACCCTTTTAAAAACGTGTTCACAAAATTTTGATCCGTCAAGAAACATGGCTCTGGTGAATTGGGGCTACTTGCACTATATGGAAATGAAGAAATTTTTGAAAATTCTTCTACTCTGAAACCCCTAGTCAGATTTTAAAATAATTTGACAGAGATGTTCCTTGGGTGATCCTTGGTCTTGAGAATGGGGGCTACTTGCACTATATGGGCACGATGAAATTCTTGAAAATTCTCTTTCTCTGAAATCCCTGGTCAGATTTTAAAAGAAATTTTCTGAAATGTTCCTTGGGTGACCCTTTTCAAAACTTGTTCGTAAATTTTGATCCAATAACTCTTTACCACACAAGGAAAATTTAGACTTGTCCAAATTGAAAGCATTTGCAGACGACAAAATAAAGGTGACTGAAAAATTGAAATTTGTTCTGGGATGGGTAGAAAACACTGTGGGAAAAGGAGAAAATGCTGGTTACCAGCATTTTCTCCTTTTCCCACAGTGTTTTCAAAAGGCTTCTTTCTCAGGGGCGTCAAAAGTAGGGATTGTGTGGTAATGGGTTAAGAAACATGGCTCTCGTGGATGGGGGATACTTGCTCTTATACAGAAATGAAGAATTCTTAAAAATTCTTCTTTTTGAAACTGATGGTCAGATTTCGAAATTACTTTTACAGGTGACCTGTTGAAAATTGCTTAGCAAAATGATAAATTTGATTCCAATGTTTCAATACCTCAAAAAAAAAATAGGCTATGGTCATCTCAAAAATTCAGGTGAGCGGTCCAGGGCCATCTTGGCCCTCTTGTTTAGCTCACCTGAGCACAACGTGCTCAAGGGGAGCTTTTAGGGTCACTGGGTGTCTGTCGTCTGTCGTCCGTCGTGCGTCGTCAACAATTCTTTAAACATCAACTCCTCCTTAACCGCTGGGCCAATTTGGATCAAACTTGGCAGGAATGTTCCTTGGGAGGTCCTCTTTAAAAATTGTTCACAGAATTTGATTCCGTCAAAAACTTTGGTTGCAATGGCAACCAAATGGAATTTTTTAGCAAATTCTTTAAAAATCTTCTCCTCTGAAACTGCTGGTTGGATTTTGAAATTATTTCACAGATATGTTCCTTGGGTGACCCTTTTCAAAAATTGTTCGTGAAATTTTGATCAGTCAAAAATTGTGGCTCTGGTGAATGGGAGCTTCTTGCACTATACAGAAATCAAGGAATTCTTTAAAAATCTTCTCTGATGAAACCGCTGGTCGGATTTTGAAATAATTTCACAGATATGTTCCTTGGGTGACCCTTTTCAAAGAATGTTTGTGAAATTTTGATCAGTCAAAAAATGTGGCTCTGGTGAATGGGGGCTACTTGCACTATACAGAAATGAAGGAATTCTTAAAAAATCTTCTTCTCTGAAACCGCTGGTCAGATTTTGAAATAATTTCACATCAAAAATTGTTCGCGAAATTTTGATTGGTCAAGAAACATGGCTCTGTTGAATGGGGGCTACTTGCACTATAGGGAAATGAGGAAATTCTTAAAAATTTTTCTTCTCTGAAACCGCTTGTCAGATTTTGAAATAATGTCTCAGGGATGTTCCTTGGGTGACCCTTTTCAAAAAGTCTTTGCGAAATTTTGATTGATCAAGAAACATGGCTCTGGTGGGCTACTTGCACTATAGGGAAATGAAGAAATTTTCAAAAATTATTCTTCTCTGAAATGGCTGGACAGATTTTGAAATGATTTCACAGAGATGATCCTTGCGTGACCCTTTTCAAAAATTGTTCACAAAATTTTGATCCGTCAAGAAACATGGCTCTGGTGAATTGGGGCTACTTGCACTATATGGAAATGAAGAAATTCTTGAAAATTCTACTTCTCTGAAACCCCAAGTCAGATTTTAAAATAATTTGACAGAGATGTTCCTTGGTGATCCTTGCTCTTGTGAATGGGGGCAACTTGCACTATTTGGACATGATGAAATTCTTGAAAATTCTCTTTCTCTGAAACCCCTGGTCAGATTTTAAAAGAAATTTTCCGAAATGTTCCTTGGGTGACCCTTTTCAAAACTTGTTTGTAAATTTTGATCCATCAAGAAACATGGCTCTCGTGGATGGGGGATACTTGCTCTTATACAGAAATAAAGTATTTTTAAAAATTCTTTTTTTTGAAACTGATGGTCAGATTTCGAAATTACTTTTACAGGTGACCTTTTGAAAATTGCTTAGCAAAATGATAAATTTGATTCCAATGTTTCAATACCTCAAAAAAAAATAGGCTATGGTCATCTCAAAAATTCAGGTGAGCGATCCAGGGCCATCTTGGCCCTCTTGTCTTGTTTTTTAGCTCACCTGAGCACATCGTGCTCAAGGGGAGCTTTTAGGATCACCAGCTGTCCTTCATGCGTCGTCTGTTGTCAACAATTCTTTAAACATCAACTCCTCCTAAACCACCGGGCCAATTTGGACCAAACTTGGCTGGAATGTTCTTTGGGAGGTCCTCTTTAAAAGGTGTTCACAGAATTTGATTCCGTCAAAAACTCTGGTTGCCATGGCAACCAAATGGAATTTTCTAGGAAATTCTTTAAAAATCTTCTTTGAAACCGCTGGCCGGATTTCAAAATAATTTCACAGAGATGTTCCTTGGGTGACCCTTTTCAAAAATTGTTTGCGAAATTTTGATACGTCAAGAAACATGGCTCTGGGGAATGGGGGCTACTTGCACTATACAGCAAAGAAGAAATTCTTAAAAATTATTCTTCTCTGAAACAGCTGGTCAGATTTTGAAATAATTTCACAGGAATGTTCTTTGGATGACCCTTTTCAAAAATTGTTCGCGAAATTTTGATCCGTCAAAAGAAACATGGCTTTGGTGAATGGGGGGCTACTTGCACTATATGGTAAAGAAGAAATTCTTAAAAAGTCTTCTTCTCTGAAACTGCTGGCCAGATTTCAAAATAATTTCACAGAGTTGTTCCTTGGGTGACCCTTTTCAAAACTTGTTCGCAAAATTTTGATACGTCAAGAAACATGGCTCTTGTGAATGGGGGCTACTTGCAAGGAAGAAATTCTTAAAAATTCTTCTTCTCTGAAACGGCTGGTCAGATTTTAAAATAATT
Source organism: Tridacna crocea (assembly GCA_943736015.1). Taxonomy (NCBI): domain Eukaryota; kingdom Metazoa; phylum Mollusca; class Bivalvia; order Cardiida; family Cardiidae; genus Tridacna; species Tridacna crocea. The sequence goes on from OX031073.1 coordinate 32,160,346, forward strand.
TCCCAGGGATGTTCTTTGGGTGACCCTTTTCAAAATTTGTTTGCGAAATTTTGATCTGTCAAGAAACATGGCTCTGGTGAATGGGGTCTACCTGCACTATACAGATAAGAAGGAATTCTTGAAAATTCTTATTCTCTGAAATGGCTGGTCAGATTTTAAAATAATTTTAAAGAAATTTTCCTTGAATGACTCTTTTCAAAAATTGTTTTCTTTGCGAAATTTTGATCCATCAAGAAACATGCTCTGGTGAATGGGGACTACTTGCACTATATGGAAATTAAGAAATTCTTAAAAATTCTTCTTTTCTGAAACTGATGGTCAGATTTTGAAATGACTTTTACAGGTGACCTTTTGAAAATTGCTTGGCAAAGTAATGATTTTGTTTCCTATGTTTCAATTCCTCAAAAAAAAAAAAAAAAAGGCTATGGTCCTCTCAAAAATTCAGGTGAGCGATCCAGGGCCATCTTGGCCCTCTTGTATTATTTTCGTTTCATGATTGTTTACAATATTAGACTAATGGACCAATTTTTAATATTTTAACAGATAACCCTTTACCACACAATCTCAAAAGAGAAAGGTTTTTGAAGGGCTTTTGTGTGAAAGGGAGAAAATGCTGTATGTTTGAATCCCATTTATTTTGTTGTCTTCAAATGCTTTCAATCTAAACAAGCCTGAGATTTTGTTTTCTGGTAAAGAGTTAAATTGAAAATTGAATAAAACACCAAAGCAGACATTCCCAGCAAATATCCAATATTGCAAACTCAAAGGTGTTTTTGTTTGAAAAAGGTGGGATTTTGTGGTAATGGGTTAAGATAAAGCTTGTCATTCCAATAAGCTGATGTTTGATTGATCATTTAGAAACTGATCAGTTTGTATCAGGTTTATATTAGGTTTGTATTAGCAGATCATTCTCGTTTCTTTCCATATTTTGAAGACTGATGTTCTTATTTTAACCCTTTCCCAAACACCCCCTTGTTTTTACGTGTCTGCATACCAGTCTTTTGAAAACACTGTGGGAAAAGGAGAAATTGCTCATAATGAGCAATTTAGCAGTTTCCCCCACAGTGTTCACACTGTGGGAAAGAGGAGAAATTGTTTCGCCGTTTCCCACAGTGTTTTCTGCCCATTCGGATAATTTTCTGCCATTGTTATGAAAGTTAAAATTGTCGTCTGCAAACTCTTTCACTTTGGAAGAGACTAAAATTTGTCGTTTGGGAAAGCGTAAAATGACTCTGGGCAAGACACTAAAGAGATCTACCTAGGACTGGTGAAACCCAGCCTACACATGAATCAGTGATCTGTGATAATGTTGAAAGTGGAATAAAACTTCAGTCAATAAGTTCAGGATTACAATTTTTGGCTCACCTGAGCACGAAATGCTCATGGTGAGGTTTTGTTATCGCCCAATGTCCCTCATGCGTCGTCCGTCGTCCACAATTTCTTTAAACATCTTCTCCTCCTAAACCACTAAGCCGATCTTGATGAAACTTAGCAGGGATGTTCCTTGGGTGAAGCTCTACCAAAGTTGTTCAAGAGATTGAATTCCAGCCATAACTCTGGTTGCCATAGCAACCAAAAGGAAAAAAAAACAAAAAAAACAGCAAAATCTTTGAAAATCTTCTTCTCTGAAACTAGAAGGTGCAGAGCTTTGATATTTGGTATGTAGCATCTCCTAGTGGACCTCTACCAAGATTGTCCATATGATGCCCCGGGGGTCAAAACTGGCCCCGTCCCGGGGGTCACAAGTTTGAAATATAGGAACAAAGAAGGAAAACTTTAAAAATCTTGTCTGAAACTAGAAGGTGCAGAGCTTTGATATTTGGTATGTAGCATCTCCTAGTGGACTTCTACCAAGATTGTTCATATGATGCCCCTGCCCCAGGGGTCACAAGTTTGAAACATAGGAACAAAGAAGGAAACTTTAAAAATGTTCTTCTCTGAAACTAGAAGGCGCAGAGCTTTGATATTTGGTATGTAGCATCTCCTGGTGGATCTCTACCAAGGATGTTCATATGATGCCTCTGGGGTCAAAACTGGCTAGGCCTCGGGGGTCACAAGTTTGAAACATAGGAACAAAGAAGGAAAACTTTAAAAAATCTTCTTTCTCTAAAAGTAGAAGATGCATTTTGCACAGTTACATACCCTGTCAGAATTATTTGACGTTGAACTTGGATATTTGGTATTTATCTTCATTGTAGACCTTTACTGCTTCGTACTCAGGTGAGCAATATAGGACCATCATGGTCCTCTTGTTTGAATGTTTTATCAGATTGTATCATTCCAAATAAATGAGCCATGCTCTGTCAAAGAGGGTTTAATGCATCTGCTAAAAGTATCAACTGAGTTCAGCATGCATAGTCCACAAAAGGGTAAAAACTTTCCACTATTGGTCAAATTGTAGCAGGTGTAATGACAGTTTTACTGCAAGATTCATTCGGTTGTCAGATCCATAAAATTGTGTGATAATTTGCTTGGTATCATTTATCACAAAGATATAGAGGATATTTGTTTTTTTCGGTGTAAGATCGAAATTTATTTCATCGAGTGGACACCATCGGTAATATTTTCACGAGTGGCGCAGCCACGAGTGAAAATATTACCGATGGTGTTCACGAGATGAAATAAATTTCGATCTTACACCGAAAAAAAACAAATATTCTATTTATTTTATGCTTTTAACCCTTTCTGGGAGGAGCTTTATCAAAATTCAGTACAATTTTTTTCCCTCATTCCCCGTGGCGTACCCCTCCCGCATAGCAACGTGACGTCAAGCGCGAGAAATGTAAGGTATATGACGTCATATTTCCCATCTGGTTGTTAGGCACGCGCAATTTACCTAGGCAACAAGAACGTGAAAATCGGTATTTTCACTGGTGTAAGATCGAAAAATATTTTCACTGCTATTTCTCGATATCCCACCGGAAAGCATGAAATAAGCAGTAATCCCTGTCTTCCCAGAGCATGATTCAATTGTGCTAGTTTATTTGTGCAATATTTCTAATGCTTTAACCAATTACCACACAATCCCTACTTTTGACACCTCTGAGAAGGAAGCCTTTAGAAAACATTGTGGGAAAAGGAGAAAATGCTGGTAACCAGCATTTTCTCCTTTTCCCACAGTGTTTTCTACTTTTCCCAGAACAAAGTTCTATATTTTAGTTACCTTTATTTTGTCGTCTGCATTATGCTTTCATCTTGGACTAGTCTAAAATTTTCTTGTGTGGTAAAGAGTTAAAATGATTATGAAACACATGTACATGTAGTTAGTAAAGATAGCAAAGTAGATAGTGTGCCTTTATTATTATAATTGCCATTTTTAGCTCACCATAGCACAAAGTGCTAAAGGTGAGCTATTGTGATCGCCCTATGTCCGTCGTCCGTCAACAATTTCTTTAAACATCTTCTCCTCCTAAACCACTGGGCCAATCTTCATGAAACTTGGCAGGAATGTTCCTTGGGTGAAGCTCTATCAAAATTGTTCAAAGAATTTAACTCCACCCATAACTCTGGTTGCCATGGCAACAAAAAGAAAAAAAAAACGAAATATTTGAAAAATCTTCTCTGAAACTAGAAGGCGTAGAACTTTGATATTAGGTATGTAGCATCTCGTAATGGACCTCTACCAAGTTAATTCAAATTATGCCCCTAGGGTCAAAACTGGCCCCGCTCCACGGGATAACGAGTTTGAGCATAGGAACAAAGAAGGAAAACTTTAAAAATATTCTTTTCTGAAACTTGAAGGTGTAGAGCTTTGATATTTGGTATGTAGCATCTCATAGTGGACCTCTACTAAGTTTTTCAAATTATATCCCTGGGGTCAAAACTGGACCACCCCAGGGGTCACAAGTTTGAGCATAGGAACAAAGAAGGAAAACTTTGATATTCTTCTCCTCTGAAACTTGAAGGCGTAGAGCTTTGATATTTAGTATGTGGCATCTCCCAGTGAACCTCTACCAAATTTGTTCCGATTATATCCGTGGGTCGAAACTGGCCCCACCCCGAGGTCACAAGTTTGAGCATAGGAACAAAGAAGGAAAATATTAAAAATCTTCTCCTCTGAAGTTTGAAGGCGTAGAGCTTTGATATTTGGTATGTGGCATCTCCTAGTAGACCTCTACCAAGTTTGTTCAAAATATGTCCATGGGGTCAAAACTGGCCCTACCCCGGGGGTCACAAATTTGAGCATAGGAACAGAGAAGGAAAACTTCAATCTTCTCCTCTGAAACTAGAAAGCGTAGAGCTTTGATATTTGGTCTTTTGCATCTCCTAGTGGACCTCTAGCAAGTTTATTCAAATGATGTCCTTGGAGTTAAAACTGCCCCCCCACCCCCGGGGTCACTAGTTTCTTACGAACGAAGTCCGTAACAATGAAACAAATGAATAAATGCATGGCAGAAATAAGGATCGGAGCGGGATTCGAACCCCGAACTCCCGGACGCAAAGCCAATACCCTAACCACTGAGCCAAAGAGATATCTCCCTGACGCAGTAGCCAGGTATTGTATTTAAATCGGGAGTATGCCATGCAGGAAGGAGTGGTCACCCGTAACACACCCCCTCTTAAAGTCATCATTTTATTGATGACTCGAAGCCTTATTAGGCAGGAAGTCCGATTTTGGACAACAAATGGGATTAATGGCTCAATGGCCAATCCCGGACGAGCCCCCATCTTACGAACGAAGTCCGTAACAATGAAACAAATGAATAAATGCATGGCAGAAATAAGGATCGGAGCGGGATTCGAACCCCGAACTCCCGGACGCAAAGCCAATACCCTAACCACTGAGCCAAAGAGATATCTCCCTGACGCAGTAGCCAGGTATTGTATTTAAATCGGGAGTATGCCATGCAGGAAGGAGTGGTCACCCGTAACAAGTTTGAGCATAGGAACAAAGAAAGAAAACTTTAAAATTCTTCTCCTCTGAAACTAGATGGCGTAGATATTTGGCACGTGGCATCTCCTAGTGGACCTCTACCAAGTTGGTTTAAATCATGCCTGTGGGGTCAAAACTTGCCCCGCCCCGGGGGTCACAAGTTCGAAAATAAGAACAAAGAAAATTTTAGAATTCTTCTTCTCTAAAACTAGAAGGCATAGAGCTATGATATTTGGCATGTAGCAATTCCTAGTGGACCTCTACCAAATTTGTTCATATTATGCCCTTGGGGTCAAAACTGTTCCTTAAGTCAATTATAGAGTTTTTTCTTTTTTCGTTTTCTCACACTAGGGCCATTGATTTGGTTATGATGATTACCTCACCCATACGTGACGGTTACGTGCTGCTCATAAAACCGTAAAATCAACTTACACGCTTTCGGAGGCAACTGATACCTGTTGCACAAATCAAAGAAAGGTAAACAGAATGTTTTCCAGTTTTCTTACCAGGGTCAGTTTCGGTGACCATGCGAGTCAAAATTCAATGTTATGTTTAACCGCTACACAAAAATATGAAATTCAGAAGCAACCAGATGCTTTTGGAGAAACTTTTTCCAATTTAAAAAGAAATATTGTTATTGTTTGAAGAATTTAAAAATAGGACAGGAAGATACAATAAGATGTAAGAATAACTAACAATCAAATTTTTCTTTGATAGGGCAAAAAACATTGTGGAAAAAGGAGAAAATGCTGGTAACTTGCATCGTCTCCTTTTCTCACATTTATTTTCAAAATCTTTCTCTTTCAGGGGTGTTAAAAGGCGTCATTGTGTGTTAAAGGGTTAATAAGGATAAACAGAACCCCCCCTCCCAATCAGCCAATCAAATCTCATCCCTCTGTGAAATTATCCAATCACAGAAGCTTTAAGGAATCAGAATGGGTACCAATCAGCCAATCAGAGAGACTTTGAGAAATTCAAATTGTGCCCAACCAGCCAATCAGAGAGGCTTTGAGAAATTCAAATTGGGTGGGCCCAACCAGCCAATCAGAGCTTCAAAATCATTTCAAAATGGCGCCCCTATATATCGATAAAAAACAGTGAACAAAAAACGGCATAAAAGTGGATTTAAAGTCTTCTTTGAAGGCTGCTGTGCAGTCCTAGGCAAACTGCCAGGCATGCACCATCCACACATGCCAGATTATACTGAAAAAGGGCCAGAATTATTAGGGTGCCATTTTAAAGTAATTTTGAAGCTCTCTGATTGGCTGACTGGGCCCAATTTTGAATATGTCGGAAGCCTCTGATTGGCTGACTGGGCCCATTCTGATTTCCTTAAAGCTTCTGTGATTGGATAATTTCACAGAGGGATAGGATTTGATTGGCTGATTGGGAGGGGGGGTATCTGTTCATCTGTATCAACCTTTTACCACACAATGACGCCTTTTAACACCCCCGAAAAAGAAAGCTTTTGAAAATAATTGTGAGAAAAGTAGACAATGCAAGTTACCAGCATTTTCTCCTTTTCCCACTATGTTTTCTGGCAAGTGACTAAAAAAAAGACTGAAAACCCTTTCAGTAGCAAACAAAGGGAACTGAAATGTAATTTTTCTAATCTCTTCAAACAGCAACAAGAGACCCAGTTACGTTGACTTCCGTTGCATACCTGCCACTTACGCACATGCGAGAACACCAGAAAATAATGTGACAAGTGGCTCTTTCAGTAGCAACTGCTTCCTGTTGCATAAGTCAAACAAAGAGAAATAAATTTCTTATATACTTTTTTTTCACCAGTCCCTTTATACCGTGACAACAAACCCATTTATGTTGACTACCGTCTCATAGGTGCCAGTTACGTATCCTCGAAAACATGAAAAATCAACTAATGGGACATTTCATAGCAGATGACACTAATTTTTCTTTTTTTTCCTCCAGTCTCTTTATACCGTGTCAACAAACCCATTTACGTTGTCTAGCGTCTCGTAGGTGCCAGGTACGTGTACGCAAAAACATGAAAAATCGACTTGCAGAGCATTTCGTAGCAGACGACGCCTGTTTCTTAAGTCAAATATAGGGAACTAAATTTCTAATTGTTTTTCTCTCCTGCAGTCTCTTTATACCGTGACAACAAACCCATTTATTTTGTCTACCATCTCGTAGGTGCCAGGTACATGTCCGCGAAAACATGAAAACTCGACTCGCGGAACATTTCGTAGCAGACGACGCCTGTTTCTTAAGTCAAATATATGGAACTAAATTTCTAGTTTTTCTTTTTTTTCCTCCAGTCTCTTTATACCGTGACAACAAACCCATTTACGTTGTCTACCGTCTCGTAGGTGCCCGGTACGTGTCCGCAAAAACATGAAAAATCGACTCGCGGAACATTTTGTAGCAGATGACGCCTGTTCCCTAAGTCAATTATAGAGTTATTTCTTTTTTTCATTTTTTCACACTAGGGCCATTGATTTGGTTACGATGATTACCTCACCCATACGTGACGGTTACGTGCTGCTCATAAAACTGTAAAATCAACATAGACACTTTCGGAAGCAACTGATACCTGTTGCACAAATCAAAGAAAGGTAAACAGAATGTTTTCCAGTTTTCTAACCAGGGTCAGTATCGGTGACAGTATGAGTCAAAATTTAATGTTATGTTTAACCGCTGCACAAAAATATGAAATTCAGAAGCAACCCAATGCTGTTGCAGAAACTTTTTCGAATAAAAAAAAAAATATCTTGTTGTTGGTTGAAGAATTTAAAAATAGGACATAAAGATACAATAAGATGTAAGAATAACTAACAATCAAATTTTTCTTTGATAGGGCAGAAAATATTGTGCGAAAAGGAGAAAATGCTGGTAAGCTGCAACGTCTCCTTTTCTCACATTTATTTTCAATAGCTTTCTCTTTCAGGGGTGTTAAAAGGCGTCATTGTGTGTTAAAGGGTTAATAAGGATAAACAGAACCCCCTCCCGCCCAATCAGCCAATCAAATCTCATCCCTCTGTGAAATTATCCAATCACAGAAGCTTTAAGGAATCAGAATGGGTACCAATCAGCCAATCAGAGAGACTTTGAGAAATTCAAATTGGAGCCAATCAGAGAGGCTTTGAGAAAGTTAAATTGGGTGGGCCCAACCAGCCAATCAGAGAGCTTCAAAATCATTTCAAAATGGCGCCCTTATATATCGATAAAAACAGTGAACAAAAAACGGCATAAAAGTGGATTTAAAGTCTTCTTTGAAGGCTGCTGTGCAGTCCTAGGCAAACTGCCAGGCATGCACCATCCACACATGCCAGATTTCACTGAAAAAGGGCCAGAATTATTAGGGTGCCATTTTAAAGTAATTTTGAAGCTCTCTGATTGGCTGACTGGGCCCAATTTTGAATATGTCGAAGCCTCTGATTGGCTGACTGGGCCCATTCTGATTTCCTTAAGGCTTCTGTGATTGGATAATTTCACAGAGGGATAGGATTTGATTGGCTGATTAGGAGGGGGATTATCTGTTCATCCTTATTAACCTTTTACCACACAATGACGCCTTTTAACACCCCCAAAAAAGAAAGCTTTTGAAAATAATGGGAGAAAAGGAGACGATGAGGGTTTCCAGCATTTTCTCTTTTTCCCACAATGATTTCTACCCTATCAAAGAAAACATTGATTATTAGTTATTCTTACATCTTATTGTATCCTTACAATGAATCAGAATCAAAACCCAGAAATTAATGTGACAAGTGGCTAAAAAAAAGACTGAATGCTCTGTCATTGTGTGGTAAAAGGTTAATAAGGATAAACAGATTCCCCCCCTTCCCAATCAGCCAATCAAATCCTATCCCTCTGTGAAATTATCCAATCACAGAAGCTTTAAGGAAATCAGAATGGGCCCAGTCAGCCAATTAGAGGCTTCGAGATACTCAAAATTGGGCCCAGTCAGCCAATCAGAGAGCTTCAAAATTACTTTAAAATGTCGCCCTGATATATCGATAGAAAACAGTGAACAAAAAACGGCATAAAAGTGGATTTAAAGTCTTCTTTGAAGGCCGCTGTGCAGTCTTTGGCAAACTGCCAGGCATACACCATACACACATGCCAGAAATTCACTGAAAACGGGCCAAAATTTAAGAGAACAGGGTGGCAGAAGACCTTGTTTTGGTCTTTTCAAGCCCCTTGCAAGAGTTACTTCCCTTGAAATAAACCCTTAATGCCCCATTATCCCTGAATTAGATTTTATGACTCAGACCACATTAAATTCTGCACACTAAATAAGCTAAAATGATCAATGTACAGTGTAAAAAAAACCCAGAAATTGATGTGACAAGTGGCTAAAAAATAAGACTGAATACTCTTTCAGTAGCAACTGATTCCTATTGCATGAATCAAACAAAGGGAATTGAAGTGTAATTCTTCTAATATCTTCAAACCGCAAAAAGAAACCCAGTTACATTGACAACCGTTTCATATGTGCCAGTTACGCACATGCGAAAACACCAGGAAATAATGTGACAAGTGGCTAAAAAAAAGACTGAAGACTCTTTCAGTAGCAACTGCTTCCTGTTGCATAAGTTAAACAAAAAGAACTAAATTTCTAATATATTTTTTCTCTCCAATCTCTCTATACTGTGATGACATACCCATTTACATAGACTACCGTCTCTCATAGGTGCCACTTACGTATCCGCAAAAACACGAAAAATGGACTTACGGAACATTTCATAGCAGACGACACATGTTTCTTAAGTCAAACATAGGGAACTAAATTTCTGATATTTTTTTTTCTCCATTGTCTTTATACCATGACAATGAACCATTTACGATGACTACCGTATCATAGGTGCCAGTTACGTATCCGCGAAAACATGAAAATGGACTTAATGGAACACATGGTAGCAGACGACACTTGTCGCTTAAATCAATTATAGGGATTTTTCTTTTTTGTTTTCTCCCACTAGGGCCATTAATTTGGTTACGATGACTATCTCACCTATACGTGATGGTTACGTGCTGCGCATAAAATCGTAAAATCAACTTAGACACTTTCGGAGGCAACTGATACCTGCTGCACAAATCAATGTAAGGTAAACTGAATGTTTCCGTGTTTTCTTACCAGGGTCAATTTTGGTGACCTTGTGAGTCAAAAGTCAATGTTATGTTTAACTGTTGCACAAATATATAAAATTCAGAAGCAACCGGTTGCTGTTGCACAAACTTTTTCCGGTTAAAAAAAATCTTGTTCTAGTTTGAAGAATTTGAAAATAGGCCTTAAAGATACAATAAGATGTAAGAATAACTAATAATCAATGTTTTCTTTGATAGGGTAGAAAACATTGAGGGAAAAAGAGAAAAGGCTGGTAACCTGCATTGTCTCCTTTTCTCACATTATTTTCAAAGGCTTTCTCTTTCGGGGTTGTTAAAAGGCGTCATTGTGTGGTAAAAGGTTAATAAGGATAAACAGATACCCCCCCTTCCCTATCAGCCATCAGCATGGGCCCGGTCAGCCAATCAAAGGCTTTGAGATATTCAAAATTGGGCCAAGTCAGCCAGAGAGCTTCAAAATCACTTCAAAATAGCGCCCTAATATATCGATAGTAAACAGTGAACAAAAAACGGCATAAAAGTGGATTTAAAGTCTTCTTTGAAGGCTACTGTGCAGTCCTTGGCAAACTGCCAGGCATGCACCATCCACACTTGCCATATTTCACTGAAAAGGGGCCAAAATTTAAGAGAACAGGGTAGCAGAAGTTGTTTTGGTCTTTTCAAGCCCCCCTTGCAAGAGTTACTTACCTTAAAATAAACCCTTGATGCCCCTTTATCCCTGAATTAGATTTTCTGATTTAGACCACATTTAATTCTGCACATTGAATGAGCCAAAATGATCAATGTACAGTGTAAAAGCCCAGAAATTAATTTTGGTGACCTTGCGAGTCAAAAGTCAATGTTATGTTTAACTGCTGCACAAAAATATAAAATTCAGAAGCAACTGGTTGCTGTTGCACAAACTTTTTCCGGTTAAAAAAAAATCTTGTTCTAGTTTGAAGAATTTGAAAATAGGCATTAAAGATACAATAAGATGTAAGAATAACTAATAATCAATGTTTTCTTTGATAGGGTAGAAATCATTGTGGGAAAAAGAGAAAAGGCTGGTAACCTGCATTGTCTCCTTTTCTCACATTATTTTCAAAAGCTTTCTCTTTCGGGGGTGTTAAAAGGTGTCATTGTGTGGTAAAAGGTTAATGAGGATGAACAGCCCCCTCCCAATCAGCCAATCAAATCCTATCCCTCTGTGAAATTACCCAATCACAGAAGCTTTAAGGAAATCAGAATGGGCCCGGTCAGCCAATCAGAGGCTTCCGACCTTTCAAAACTGGGCCCAGTCAGCCAATCAGAGAGCTTCAAAATTACTTTAAAATGGCACCCTAATAATTCTGGCCCCTTTTCAGTGAAATCTGGCATGTGTGGAAGGTGCATGCCTGGCAGTTTGCCTAGGACTGCACAGCAGCCTTAAAAGCAGACTTTAAATCCACTTTTATGCCATTTTTTTGTTCGCTGTTTTTTATCGATATATAAGGGCGCCATTTTGAAGTGATTTTGAAGCTCTCTGATTGGCTGGTTGGGCCCACCCAATTTAACTTTCTCAAAGCCTCTCTGATTGGCTGGTTGGGCACAATTTGAATTTCTTAAAGTCTCTCTGATTGGCTGATTGGTACCCATTCTGATTCCTTAAAGCTTCTGTGATTGGATAATTTCACAGAGGGATGAGATTTGATTGGCTGATTGGGCGGGAGGGGGTTCTGTTTATCCTTATTAACCCTTTAACACACAATGACGCCTTTTAACACCCCCGAAAGAGAAAGATTTTGAAAATAAATGTGAGAAAAGGAGACGATGCAAGTTACCAGCATTTTCTCCTTTTCCCACAATATTTTCTGCCCTATCAAAGAAAAATTTGATTGTTAGTTATTCTTACATCTTATTGTATCTTTATGTCCTATTTTTAAATTCTTCAAACAACAACAAGATTTTTTTTTTTAATTCGAAAAAGTTTCTGCAAATGCATCGGGTTGCTTCTGAATTTCATATTTTTGCGCATCCGTTAAACATAACATTGAATTTTGACTCGCACAGTCACCAACACTGACCCTGGTAAGAAAACTGGAAAACATTCTGTTTACCTTTCTTTGATTTGTGCAACAGGTATCAGTTACCTCCGAAAGCATGTAAGTTGATTTTACGGTTTTTATGAGCAGCACGTAACCGTCACCTATGGGTAAGGTAATCATCGTAACCAAATCAATGGCCCTAGTGTGAGAAAACTAAAAAAGAAAAATCTCTATAATTGACTTAAGGAACAGGCGTCATCTGCTACGAAATGTTTCGTGAGTAGATTTTTCATGTTTTCGCGGACAAGTACCGGGCACCTACACAAGGGTAGACAACGTAAATGGGTTGGTTGTCACGATATAAAGAGACTGGAGGAATATAAAATTAGACATTTAGTTCCCTATATTTGACTTAAGAAACAGGTGTCTGCTAGGAAATGTTCCGCGAGTCGATTTTTCATGTTTTCGCGGGCAAATACCCGGCACCCACGAGATGGTAGACAAAATAAATGGGTTTGTTGACACAGTATAAAGGGACTGAAGAAAAAAAAAATTAGGAATTAAGTTCCCTATATTTGACTTAAGAAACAGGTGTCGTCTGCTGGGAAATGTTCCGTGAGTCGATTTTTCATGTTGTCGTGGGCACATACCCGGCACCTATGAGATGGTAGACAACGTAAATGGGTTTGTTGACATGGTATAAAGAGACTGAAGAAAAAAAAAATTAGAAATTTAGTTCCCTATATTTGACTTAAGAAAGAAACAAGTGTCGTCTGCTATGAAATGTCCCATAAGTCGATTTTTCATGTTTTTGCGGATACGTAACTGGCACCTATGAGACGGTAGTCAATGTAAAAGGGTTTTTTGTCACAGAATAAAGGGACTGGTGAAAAAAAGTATATAAGAAATTTATTTCTCTTTGTTTGACTTATGCAACAGGAAGCAGTTGCTACTGAAAGAGCCACTTGTCACATTATTTTCTGGTGTTCTCGCATGTGTGTAACTGGCACGTATGAAACGGAAGTCAATGTAACTGGGTTTCTTGTTGTGGTTTGAAGAGATTAGAAAAATTACACATCAGTTCCCTTTGTTTGATTCATGCAATAGGAAGCAATAATTGCTACCGAGAGAGTTTTCAGTCTTTTTTTTAGCCACTTGTCACATTATTTTCCTGGCTTTTTGCATGCACGTAACTGGCACATATGAGACGGTAGTCAACATAACTGGGTTTCTTGTTGCGGTTTGAAGAAATTATAAAACTTACATTTCAGTTCCCTTTGTTTGCTACTGAAAGAGTTTTCAGTCTTCTTTTTAGTCACCTGTCACATTAAATTCTTGGTTTCTTTTACTTTGTATATTGGTCATTTTGGCACATTAAATTCTTGGTTTCTTTTACTTTGTATATTGATCATTTTGGCTCATAAAATGTGCAGAATTTGATGTTGCCTGAGTCAGAAAATCCAATTAAGGGGTAAAGGGCGCCATCAAGGGTTTACTTTAAGGGAAGTAAGTCTTGCAAGGGGCTTGAAAAGACCAAAAGAAGGTCTTCTGCCACCCTGTTTTCTTACATTCTGGCCCCTTTTCAGTGAAATCTGGCATGTGTGGATGGTGCATGCCTGGCAGTTTGCCTAAGACTGCACAGCAGGCTTCAAAGAAGACTTTAAATCCACTTTTATGCCGTTTTTTGTTCACTGTTTTTTATCGATATATAAGGGCGCCATTTTGAAATGATTTTGAAGGTCTGTGATTGGCTGGTTGGGCCGACCCAATTTGACTTTCTCAAAGCCTCTCTGATTGGCTGGTTGGGCCCAATTTGAATTTCTCAAAGTCTCTCTGATTGGCTGATTGGTACCCATTCTGATTCCTTAACCCTTTACTCCATAGATACTCATTTGTACGCATTGCTTGTAGAAGCCTATGGAAAACATTGTGGCAAAAGGTGAAATTGCTTGTGACGAGCAATTTCAATTTTTGTCACAATGTTTTCTACGCTATCAAAAGGTGTCATATACACATAAGGAACTGCTGCATCCTTGATGTTGTTTAGGGTCAATCAGAGATACCATAGAAATGCCTTATGGGGTAAAAGGTTAAAGCTTCTGTGATTGGATAATTTCACAGAGGGATGAGATTTGATTGGCTGATTGGGAGGGGGGTTCTGTTTATATCCTTATTAACCCTTTAACACACAATGACGCCTTTTAACACCCTGAAAGAGCAAACTTTTGAAAATAAATGTGAGAAAAGGAGACGATGCAGCTTACCAGCATTTTCTCCTTTTCCCACAATGTTTTCTGCCCTATCAAATAAAAATTTGATTGTTAGTTATTCTTACATCTTATTGTATCTTTATGTCCTATTTTTAAATTCTTCAAACAACAACAACATCTTTTTTTTAATTCAAATATTTTCTGCAACAGCATTCGGTTGCTTCTGAATTTCATATTTTTGTGCAGCGGTTAAACATAACATTGAATTTTGACTCGCACGGTCACCGAAACTGACCCTGGTAAGAAAACTGGAAAATGTTCTGTTTACCTTTCTTTGATTTGTGCAACAGGTACCAGTTGCCTCCAAAAGCGTGTAAGATGATTTTACGGTTTTTATAAGCAGCACGTAACCTTCACGTATGGGTGAGGTAATCATCGTAACCAAATCAATGGCCCTAGTGTGAGAAAACTAAAAAAGAAAAATCTCTATAATTGACTTAAGGAACAGGCGTCATCTGCTACGAAATGTTTCGTGAGTAGATTTTTCATGTTTTCGCTGACAAGTACCGGGCACCTACACAAGGGTAGACAACGTAAATAGGTTGGTTGTCACGGTATAAAGAGACTGGAGGAAAAATAAAATTAGACATTTAGTTCCCTATATTTGACTTAAGAAACAGGTGTCGTCTGCTAGGAAATGTTCCGCGAGTCGATTTTTCATGTTTTCGCGGGCACATACCCGGCACCTACGAGATGGTAGACAAAATAAATGGGTTTGTTGACACAGTATAAAGGGTCTGAAGAAAAAAAAATTAGAAATTTAGTTCCCTATATTTGACTTAAGAAACAGGTGTCGTCTGCTGGGAAATGTTCCGTGAGTCGATTTTTCATGTTGTCGTGGGCACATATCTGGCACCTATGAGACGGTAGACAACGTAAATGGGTTTGTTGACACGGTATGAAGAGACTGAAGAAAAGAAAATAAAAAATTAGAAATTTAGTTCCCTATATTTGACTTAAGAAACAAGTGTCGTCTGCTTTGAAATGTCCCATAAGTCGATTTTTTATGTTTTTTGCGGATACGTAACTGGCACCTATGAGACGGTAGTCAACGTAAAAGGGTTTTTTGTCACAGAATAAAGGGACTGGTGAAAAAAAGTATATAAGAAATTTATTTCTCTTTGTTTGACTTATGCAACAGGAAGCAGTTGCTACTGAAAGAGCCACTTGTCACATTATTTTCTGGTGTTCTCGCATGTGTGTAACTGGCACGTATGAAACAGAAGTCAACGTAACTGGGTTTCTTGTTGCGGTTTGAAGAGATAAGAAAAATTACACATCAGTTCCCTTTGTTTGATTCATGCAATAGGAAGCAATAATTGCAACTGAAAGAGTTTTCAGTCTTTTTTTTAGCCACTTGTCACATTATTTTCCGGGCTTTTCGCATGCACGTAACTGGCACATATGAGACGGTAGTCAACGTAACTGGGTTTCTTCTTGCGGTTTGAAGAAATTAGAAAACTTACATTTCAGTTCCCTTTGTTTGCTACTGAAAGAGTTTTCAGTCTTCTTTTTAGTCACCTGTCACATTAAATTCTGGGTTTCTTTTACTTTGTATATTGGTCATTTTGGCACATTAAATTCTTGGTTTCTTTTACTTTGTATATTGATCATTTTGGCTCATAAAATGTGCAGAATTTGATGTTGCCTGAGTCAGAAAATCCAATTAAGGGGTAAAGGGCGCCATCAAGGGTTTACTTTAAGGGAAGTAACTCTTTCAAGGGGCTTGAAAAGACCAAAAGAAGGTCTTCTGCCACCTGTTTTCTTAAATTCTGGCCCCTTTTCAGTGAAATCTGGCATGTGTGGAAGGTGCATGCCTGGCAGTTTGCCTAGGACTGCACAGCAGCCTTCAAAGAAGACTTTAAATCCACTTTTATGCCGTTTTTTGTTCACTGTTTTTTATCGATATATAAGGGCGCCATTTTGAAATGATTTTGAAGGTCTGTGATTGGCTGGTTGGGCCCACCCAATTTGACTTTCTCAAAGCCTCTCTGATTGTCTGGTTGGGCCCAATTTGAATTTCTCAAAGTCTCTCTGATTGGCTGATTGGTACCCATTCTGATTCCTTAACCCTTTACTCCATAGATACTCGTTTGTACGCATTGCTTGTAGGAGCCTATGGAAAACATTGTGGCAAAAGCTGAAATTGCTTGTGACGAGCAATTTCACTTTTTGTCACAATGTTTTTCTATGCTATCAAAAGGTGTCATATACACATAAGGAACTGCTTCATCCTTGATGTTGTTTAGGGTCGATTAGAGATACCATAGAAATGCCTTATGGGGTATAAGGTTAAAGCTTATGTGATTGGATAATTTCACAGAGGGATGAGATTTGATTGGCTGATTGGGAGCGGGGTTCTGTTTATATCCTAATTAACCCTTTAACACACAATGACGCCTTTTAACACCCCTGAAAGAGCAAACTTTTGAAAATAAATGTGAGAAAAGGAGACGATGCAACTTACCAGTATTTTCTCCTTTTCCCACAATGTTTTCTGCCCTATCAAAGAAAAATTTGATTGTTAGTTATTCTTACATCTTATTGTATCTTTATGTCCTATTTTTGAATTCTTCAAACAACAACAACATCTTTTTTTTAATTCAAATATTTCTGCAACAGCATCCGGTTGCTTCTGAATTTCATATTTTTGTGCAGCGGTTAAAAATAACATTGAATTTTGACTCGCACGGTCACCGAAACTGACCCTGGTAAGAAAACTGGAAAACATTCTGTTTACCTTTCTTTGATTTGTGCAACAGGTATCAGTTGCCTCCGAAAGCGTGTAAGATGATTTTACGGTTTTTATGAGCAGCACGTAACCGTCACGTATGGGTGAGGTAATCATCGTAACCAAATCAATGGCCCTAGTGTGAGAAAACTAAAAAAGAAAAATCTCTATAATTGACTTAAGGAACAGGCGTCATCTGCTACGAAATGTTCCGTGAGTCGATTTTTCATGTTTTCGCGGACAAGTACCGGGCACCTACACAAGGGTAGACAACGTAAATGGGTTGGTTGTCACGGTATAAAGAGACTGGAGGAAAAAAAAATTAGACATTTAGTTCCCTATATTTGACTTAAGAAACAGGTGTCGTCTGCTAGGAAATGTTCCGTGAGTCGATTTTTCATGTTTTCACGGGCACATACCCGGCACCCACGAGATGGTAGACAAAATAAATGGGTTTGTTGATACAGTATAAAGGGACTGAAGAAAGGAAAAAAAACTAGAAATTTAGTTCCCTATATTTGACTTAAGAAACAAGTGTCGTCTGCTATGAAATGTCCCATCAGTCGATTTTTCATGTTTTTGCGGATACGTAACTGGCACCTATGAGACAGTAGGCAACGTAAAAGGGTTTTTTGTCACAGAATAAAGGGACTGGTGAAAAAAAGTATATAAGAAATTTATTTCTCTTTGTTTGACTTATGCAACAGGAAGCAGTTGCTACTGAAAGAGCCACTTGTCACATTATTTTCTGGTGTTCTCGCATGTGTGTAACTGGCACGTATGAAACGGAAGTCAACGAAACTCAGTTTCTTGTTGCGGTTTGAAGAGATTAGAAAGATTACACATCAGTTCCCTTTGTTTGATTCATGCAATAGGAAGCAATAATTGCTACTGAGAGAGTTTTCAGTCTTTTTTTTAGCCACTTGTCACATTATTTTCCGGGCTTTTCGCATGCACGTAACTGGCACATATGAGACGGTAGTCAACGTAACTGGGTTTCTTGTTGCGGTTTGAAGAAATTAGAAAACTTACATTTCAGTTCCCTTTGTTTGCTACTGAAAGAGTTTTCAGTCCTTTTTAAAGTCACCTGCCACATTAAATTCTGGGTTTCTTTTACTTTGTATATTGAACATTTTGCCTCATAAAATGTGCAGAATTTGATGTTGCCTGAGTCAGAAAATCCAATTAAGGGGTAAAGGGCGCCATCAAGGGTTTACTTTAAGGGAAGTAACTCTTGCAAGGGGCTTGAAAAGACCAAAAGAAGGTCTTCTGCCACCCTGTTTTCTTAAATTCTGGCCCCTTTTCAGTGAAATCTGGCATGTGTGGATGGTGCATGCCTGGCAGTTTGCCTAGGACTGCACAGCAGCCTTCAAAGAAGACTTTAAATCCACTTTTATGCCGTTTTTTGTTCACTGTTTTTTATCGATATATAAGGGAGCCATTTTGAAATGATTTTGAAGGTCTGTGATTGGCTGGTTGGGCCCAACCAATTTGACTTTTTCAAAGCCTCTCTGATTGGCTGGTTGGGCCCAATTTGAATTTCTCAAAGCCTCTCTGATTGTCTGGTTGGGCCCAATTTGAATTTCTCAAAGTCTCTCTGATTGGCTGATTGGTACCCATTCTGATTCCTTAACCCTTTACTCCATAGATACTCATTTGTACGCATTGCTTGTAGGAGCCTATGGAAAACATTGTGGCAAAAGGTGAAATTGCTTGTGACGAGCAATTTCACTTTTTGTCACAATGTTTTCTATGCTATCAAAAGGTGTCATATACACATAAGGAACTGCTTCATCCTTGATGTTGTTTAGGGTCGATTAGAGATACCATAGAAATGCCTTATGGGGTAAAAGGTTAAAGCTTCTGTGATTGGATAATTTCACAGAGGGATGAGATTTGATTGGCTGATTGGGAGCGGGGTTCTGTTTATATCCTTATTAACCCTTTAACACACAATGACGCCTTTTAACACCCCTGAAAGAGCAAACTTTTGAAAATAAATGTGAGAAAAGGAGACGATGCAGCGTACCAGCTTTTTCTCCTTTTCCCACAATGTTTTCTGCCCTATCAAAGAAAAATTTGATTGTTAGTTATTCTTACATCTTATTGTATCTTTATGTCCTATTTTCAAATTCTTCAAACAACAACAACATCTTTTTTTTAATTCAAATAGTTTCTGCAACAGCATCCGGTTGCTTCTGAATTTCATATTTTTGTGCAGCGGTTAAACATAACATTGAATTTTGACTCGCACGGTCACCAAAACTGACCCTGGTAAGAAAACTGGAAAACATTCTGTTTACCTTTCTTTGATTTGTGCAACAGGTATCAGTTGCCTCCGAAAGCGTGTAAGTTGATTTTACAGTTTTTATGAGCAGCACGTAACCGTCACGTATGGGTGAGGTAATCATCGTAACCAAATCATTGGCCCTAGTGTGAGAAAACTAAAAAAGAAAAATCTCTATAATTGACTTAAGGAACAGGCGTCATCTGCTACGAAATGCTCCGTGAGTCGATTTTTCATGTTTTCGCTGACAAGTACCGGGCACGTTCACAAGGGTAGATAACGTCAATGGGTTGGTTGTCACGGTATAAAGAGACTGGAGGAAAAAAAAAAATTAGACATTTAGTTCCCTATATTTGACTTAAGAAACAGGTGTCGTCTGCTAGGAAATGTTCCGCGAGTCGATTTTTCATGTTTTCACGGGCACATACCCGGCACCCACGAGATGGTAGACAAAATAAATGGGTTTGTTGACACAGTATAAAGGGACTGAAGAAAAAAAATTAGAAATGTAGTTCCCTATATTTGACTTAAGAAACGGGTGTCGTCTGCTGGTAAATGTTCGGTGAGTCGATTTTTCATGTTGTCATGGGCACATACCCGGCACCCATGAGATGGTAGACAACGTAAATGGGTTTGTTGACACGGTATAGAGACTGAAGAAAGGAAAAAAATTAGAAATTTAGTTCCCTATATTTGACTTATGAAACAAGTGTCGTCTGCTATGAAATGTCCCATAAGTCGATTTTTCATGTTTTTGCGGATACGTAACTGGCACCTATGAGACGGTAGTGAACGTAAAAGGGTTTTTTGTCACAGAATAAAGGGACTGGTGAAAAAAAGTATATAAGAAAGTTATTTCTCTTTGTTTGACTTATGCAACAGGAAGCAGTTGCTACTGAAAGAGCCACTTGTCACATTATTTTCTGGTGTTCTTGCATGTGTGTAACTGGCACGTATGAAACAGAAGTCAACGTAACTGGGTTTCTTGTTGCGGTTTGAAGAGATAAGAAAAATTACACATCAGTTCCCTTTGTTTGATTCATGCAATAGGAAGCAATAATTGCTACTGAGAGAGTTTTCAGTCTTTTTTTTAGCCACTTGTCACATTATTTTCCGGGCTTTTCGCATGCACGTAACTGGCACATATGAGACGGTAGTCAACGTAACTGGGTTTCTTGTTGCGGTTTGAAGAAATTAGAAAACTTACATTTCAGTTCCCTTTGTTTGCTACTGAAAGAGTTTTCAGTCTTTTTTTTAGTCACCTGCCACATTAAATTCTGGGTTTCTTTTACTTTGTATATTGAACATTTTGCCTCATAAAATGTGCAGAATTTGATGTTGCCTGAGTCAGAAAATCCAATTAAGGGGTAAAGGGCGCCATCAAGGGTTTACTTTAAGGGAAGTAACTCTTGCAAGGGGCTTGAAAAGACCAAAAGAAGGTCTTCTGCCACCCTGTTTTCTTAAATTCTGGCCCCTTTTCAGTGAAATCTGGCATGTGTGGATGGTGCATGCCTGGCAGTTTGCCTAGGACTGCACAGCAGCCTTCAAAGAAGACTTTAAATCCACTTTTATGCCGTTTTTTGTTCACTGTTTTTTATCGATATATAAGGGCGCCATTTTGAAATGATTTTGAAGGTCTGTGATTGGCTGGTTGGGCCCACCCAATTTGACTTTCTCAAAGCCTCTCTGATTGGCTGGTTGGGCCCAATTTGAATTTCTCAAAGTCTCTCTGATTGGCTGATTGGTACCCATTCTGATTCCTTAACCCTTTACTCCATAGATACTCATTTGTACGCATTGCTTGTAGAAGCCTATGGAAAACATTGTGGCAAAAGATGAAATTGCTTGTGACGAGCAATTTCACTTTTTGTCACAATGTTTTCTACGCTATCAAAAGGTGTCATATACACATAAGGAACTGCTGCATCCTTGATGTTGTTTAGGGTCAATCAGAGATACCATAGAAATGCCTTATGGGGTAAAAGGTTAAAGCTTCTGTGACTGGATAATTTCACAGAGGGATGAGATTTGATTGGCTGATTGGGAGGGGGGTTCTGTTTATATCCCTATTAACCCTTTAACACACAATGACGCCTTTTAACACCCCTGAAAGAGCAAACTTTTGAAAATAAATGTGAGAAAAGGAGACGATGCAGCTTACCAGCATTTTCTCCTTTTCCCACAATGTTTTCTGCCCTATCAAATAAAAATTTGATTGTTAGTTATTCTTACATCTTATTGTATCTTTATGTCCTATTTTTAAATTCTTCAAACAACAACAACATCTTTTTTTTAATTCAAATATTTTCTGCAACAGCATTCGGTTGCTTCTGAATTTCATATTTTTGTGCAGCGGTTAAACATAACATTGAATTTTGACTCGCACGGTCACCAAAACTGACCCTGGTAAGAAAACTGGAAAATGTTCTGTTTACCTTTCTTTGATTTGTGCAACAGGTACCAGTTGCCTCCAAAAGCGTGTAAGATGATTTTACTGTTTTTATGAGCAGCACGTAACCGTCACGTATGGGTGAGGTAATCATCGTAACCAAATCAATGGCCCTACTGTGAGAAAACTAAAACAGAAAAGTCTCTATAAATGACTTAAGGAACAGGCGTCATCTCCTACGAAATGTTCCGCGAGTCGATTTTTCATGTTTTTGCGGAGAAGTACCGGGCACCTACACAAGGGTAGACAACGTAAATGGGTTGGTTGTCACGGTATAAAGAGACTGGAGGAAAAAAAAAATTAGACATTTAGTTCCCTATATTTGACTTAAGAAAAAGGTGTCGTCTGCTAGGAAATGTTCCGTGAGTCGATTTTTCATGTTTTCACGGGCACATACCCGGCACCCACGAGATGGTAGACAAAATAAATGGGTTTGTTGACACAGTATAAAGGGACTGAAGAAAGGAAAAAAAACTAGAAATTTAGTCCCCTATATTTGACTTAAGAAACAAGTGTCGTCTGCTATGAAATGTCCCATCAGTCGATTTTTCATGTTTTTGCGAATACGTAACTGGCACCTATGAGACGGTAGTCAACGTAAAAGGGTTTTTTGTCACAGAATAAAGAGACTGGTGAAAAAAAGTATATAAGAAATTTATTTCTCTTTGTTTGACTTATGCAACAGGAAGCAGTTGCTACTGAAAGAGCCACTTGTCACATTATTTTCTGGTGTTCTCGCATGTGTGTAACTGGCACGTATGAAACAGAAGTCAACGAAACTCGGTTTCTTGTTGCGGTTTGGAGAGATTAGAAAGATTACACATCAGTTCCCTTTGTTTGATTCATGCAATAGGAAGCAATAATTGCTACTGAGAGAGTTTTCAGTCTTTTTTTTAGCCACTTGTCACATTATTTTCCGGGCTTTTCGCATGCACGTAACTGGCACATATGAGACGGTAGTCAACGTAACTGGGTTTCTTGTTGCGGTTTGAAGAAATTAGAAAACTTACATTTCAGTTCCCTTTGTTTGCTACTGAAAGAGTTTTCAGTCCTTTTTTAAGTCACCTGTCACATTAAATTCTGGGTTTCTTTTACTTTGTATATTGAACATTTTGCCTCATAAAATGTGCAGAATTTGATGTTGCCTGAGTCAGAAAATCCAATTAAGGGGTAAAGGGCGCCATCAAGGGTTTACTTTAAGGGAAGTAACTCTTGCAAGGGGCTTGAAAAGACCAAAAGAAGGTCTTCTGCCACCCTGTTTTCTTAAATTCTGGCCCCTTTTCAGTGAAATCTGGCATGTGTGGAAGGTGCATGCCTGGCAGTTTGCCTAGGACTGCACAGCAGCCTTCAAAGAAGACTTTAAATCCACTTTTATGCCGTTTTTTGTTCACTGTTTTTTATCGATATATAAGGGCGCCATTTTGAAATGATTTTGAAGGTCTGTGATTGGCTGGTTGGGCCCAACCAATTTGACTTTTTCAAAGCCTCTCTGATTGGCTGGTTGGGCCCAATTTGAATTTCTCAAAGCCTCTCTGATTGTCTGGTTGGGCCCAATTTGAATTTCTCAAAGTCTCTCTGATTGGCTGATTGGTACCCATTCTGATTCCTTAACCCTTTACTCCATAGATACTCATTTGTACGCATTGCTTGTAGGAGCCTATGGAAAACATTGTGGCAAAAGGTGAAATTGCTTGTGACGAGCAATTTCACTTTTTGTCACAATGTTTTCTATGCTATCAAAAGGTGTCATATACACATAAGGAACTGCTTCATCCTTGATGTTGTTTAGGGTCTATTAGAGATACCATAGAAATGCCTTATGGGGTAAAAGGTTAAAGCTTCTGTGATTGTATAATTTCACAGAGGGATGAGATTTGATTGGCTGATTGGGAGCGGGGTTCTGTTTATATCCTTATTAACCCTTTAACACACAATGACGCCTTTTAACACCCCTGAAAGAGCCAACTTTTGAAAATAAATGTGAGAAAAGGAGACGATGCAGCGTACCAGCTTTTTCTCCTTTTCCCACAATGTTTTCTGCCCTATCAAAGAAAAATTTGATTGTTAGTTATTCTTACATCTTATTGTATCTTTATGTCCTATTTTTAAATTCTTCAAACAACAACAACATCTTTTTTTTAATTCAAATAGTTTCTGCAACAGCATCCGGTTGCTTCTGAATTTCATATTTTTGTGCAGCGGTTAAACATAACATTGAATTTTGACTCGCACGGTCACCAAAACTGACCCTGGTAAGAAAACTGGAAAACATTCTGTTTACCTTTCTTTGATTTGTGCAACAGGTATCAGTTGCCTCCGAAAGCGTGTAAGTTGATTTTACGGTTTTTATGAGCAGCACGTAACCGTCACGTATAGGTGAGGTAATCATCGTAACCAAATCAATGATCCTAGTGTGAGAAAACTAAAAAAGAAAAATCTCTATAATTGACTTAAGGAACAGGCGTCATCTGCTACGAAATGCTCCGTGAGTCGATTTTTCATGTTTTCGCTGACAAGTACCGGGCACCTTCACAAGGGTAGACAACGTCAATGGGTTGGTTGTCACGGTATAAAGAGACTGGAGGAAAAAAAAAAAATAGACATTTAGTTCCCTATATTTGACTTAAGAAACAGGTGTCGTCTGCTAGGAAATGTTCCGTGAGTTGATTTTTCATGTTTTCACGGGCACATACCCGGCACCCACGAGATGGTAGACAAAATAAATGGGTTTGTTGACACAGTATAAAGGGACTGAAGAAAAAAAAATTTGAAATTTAGTTCCCTATATTTGACTTAAGAAACGGGTGTCGTCTGCTGGTAAATGTTCGGTGAGTCGATTTTTCATGTTGTCGTGGGCACATACCCGGCACCCATGAGATGGTAGACAACGTAAATGGGTTTGTTGACACGGTATAGAGACTGAAGAAAGGAAAAAAAAATTAGAAATTTAGTTCCCTATATTTGACTTAAGAAACAAGTGTCGTCTGCTATGAAATGTCCCATAAGTCGATTTTTCATGTTTTTGCGGATACGTAACTGGCACCTATGAGACGGTAGTCAACGTAAAAGGGTTTTTTGTCACAGAATAAAGGGACTGGTGAAAAAAAGTATATAAGAAATTTATTTCTCTTTGTTTGACTTATGCAACAGGAAGCAGTTGCTACTGAAAGAGCCACTTGTCACATTATTTTCTGGTGTTCTTGCATGTGTGTAACTGGCACGTATGAAACAGAAGTCAACGTAACTGGGTTTCTTGTTGCGGTTTGAAGAGATAAGAAAAATTACACATCAGTTCCCTTTGTTTGATTCATGCAATAGGAAGCAATAATTGCTACTGAGAGAGTTTTCAGTCTTTTTTTTAGCCACTTGTCACATTATTTTCCGGGCTTTTCGCATGCACGTAACTGGCACATATGAGACGGTAGTCAACGTAACTGGGTTTCTTGTTGCGGTTTGAAGAAATTAGAAAACTTACATTTCAGTTCCCTTTGTTTGCTACTGAAAGAGTTTTCAGTCATTTTTTTAGTCACCTGCCACATTAAATTCTTGGTTTCTTTTACTTTGTATATTGATCATTTTGGCTCGTAAAATGTGCAGAATTTGATGTTGCCTGAGTCAGAAAATCCAATTAAGGGGTAAAGGGCGCCATCAAGGGTTTACTTCAAGGGAAGTAACTCTTGCAAGGGGCTTGAAAAGACCAAAAGAAGGTCTTCTGCCACCCTGTTTTCTTAAATTCTGGCCCCTTTTCAGTGAAATCTGGCATGTGTGGATGGTGCATGCCTGGCAGTTTGCCTAGGACTGCACAGCAGCCTTCAAAGAAGACTTTAAATCCACTTTTATGCCGTTTTTTGTTCACTGTTTTTTATCGATATATAAGGGCGCCATTTTGAAATGATTTTGAAGGTCTGTGATTGGCTGGTTTGGCCGACCCAATTTGACTTTCTCAAAGCCTCTCTGATTGGCTGGTTGGGCCCAATTTGAATTTCTCAAAGCCTCTCTGATTGTCTGGTTGGGCCCAATTTGAATTTCTCAAAGTCTCTCTGATTGGCTGATTGGTACCTATTCTGATTACTTAACCCTTTACTCCATAGATACTCATTTGTACGCATTGCTTGTAGGAGCCTATGGAAAACATTGTGGCAAAAGGTGAAATTGCTTGTGACGAGCAATTTCACTTTTTGTCACAATGTTTTCTATGCTATCAAAAGGTGTCATATACACATAAGGAACTGCTTCATCCTTGATGTTGTTTAGGGTCGATTAGAGATACCATAGAAATGCCTTATGGGGTAAAAGGTTAAAGCTTCTGTGATTGGATAATTTCACAGAGGGATGAGATTTGATTGGCTTATTGGGAGGGGGGTTCTGTTTATATCCTTATTAAACCTTTAACACACAATGACGCCTTTTAACACCCCTGAAAGAGCAAACTTTTGAAAATAAATGTGAGAAAAGGAGACAATGCAGCTTATCAGCTTTTTCTCCTTTTCCCACAATGTTTTCTGCCCTATCAAAGAAAAATTTGATTGTTAGTTATTCTTACATCTTATTGTATCTTTATGTCCTATTTTTGAATTCTTCAAACAACAACAACAATTTTTTTTTTAATTCAAATATTTCAGCAACAGCATCCGGTTGCTTCTGAATTTCATATTTTTGTGCAGCGGTTAAACATAACATTGAATTTTGACTCGCACGGTCACCAAAGCTGACCCTGGTAAGAAAACTGGAAAATGTTCTGTTTACCTTTCTTTGATTTGTGCATCAGGTATCAGTTGCCTCCGAAAGCGTGTAAGTTGATTTTACGGGTTTTATGAGCAGCACGTAACCGTCACGTATGGGTGAGGTAATCATCGTAACCAAATCAATGGCCCTAGTGTGAGAAAACTAAAAAAGAAAAGTCTCTATAATTGACTTAAGGAACAGGCGTCATCTGCTACGAAATGTTTCGTGAGTCGATTTTTCATGTTTTCGCGGACAAGTACCGGGCACCTACACAAGGGTAGACAACGTAAATGGGTTGGTTGTCACGGTATAGAGAGACTGGAGGAAAAAAAAAATTAGACATTTAGTTCCCTATATTTGACTTAAGAAACAGGCGTCGTCTGCTAGGAAATGTTCCGTGAGTCGATTTTTCATGTTTTCACGGGCACATACCCGGCACCCACGAGATGGTAGACAAAATAAATGGGTTTGTTGACACAGTACAAAGGGACTGAAGAAAGGAAAAAAAAACTAGAAATTTAGTTCCCTATATTTGACTTAAGAAACAAGTGTCGTCTGCTATGAAATGTCCCATCAGTCGATTTTTCATGTTTTTGCGGATACGTAACTGGCACCTATGAGACGGTAGTCAACGTAAAAAGGTTTTTTGTCACAGAATAAAGAGACTGGTGAAAAAAAGTATATAAGAAATTTATTTCTCTTTGTTTGACTTATGCAACAGGAAGCAGTTCCTACTGAAAGAGCCACTTGTCACATTATTTTCTGGTGTTCTCGCATGTGTGTAACTGGCACGTATGAAACGGAAGTCAACGTAACAGGGTTTCTTGTTGCGGTTTGAAGAGATTAGAAAGATTACACATCAGTTCCCTTTGTTTGATTCATGCAATAGGAAGCAATAATTGCTACTGAGAGAGTTTTCAAGCTTTTTTTTAGCCACTTGTCACATTATTTCCCGGGCTTTTCGCATGCACGTAACTGGCACATATGAGACGGTAGTCAATGTAACTGGGTTTCTTGTTGCGGTTTGAAGAAATTAGAAAACTTACATTTCAGTTCCCTTTGTTTGCTACTGAAAGAGTTTTCAGTCCTTTTTTAAGTCACCTGCCACATTAAATTCTGGGTTTCTTTTACTTTGTATATTGAACATTTTGCCTCATAAAATGTGCAGAATTTGATGTTGCCTGAGTCAAAAATCAAATTAAGGGGTAAAGGGCGCCATCAAGGGTTTACTTTAAGGGAAGTAACTCTTGCAAGGGGCTTGAAAAGACCAAAAGAAGGTCTTCTGCCACCCTGTTTTCTTAAATTCTGGCCCCTTTTCAGTGAAATCTGGCATGTGTGGAAGGTGCATGCCTGGCAGTTTGCCTAGGACTGCACAGCAGCCTTCAAAGAAGACTTTAAATCCACTTTTATGCCGTTTTTTGTTCACTGTTTTTTACCGATATATAAGGGCGCCATTTTGAAATGATTTTGAAGGTCTCTGATTGGCTGGTTGGGCCCAACCAATTTGACTTTCTCAAAGCCTCTCTGATTGGCTGGTTGGGCCAAATTTGAATTTCTCAAAGTCTCTCTGATTGGCTGATTGGTACCCATTCTGATTCCTTAACCCTTTACTCCATAGATACTCATTTGTACGCATTGCTTGTAGGAGCCTATGGAAAACATTGTGGCAAAAGGTGAAATTGCTTGTGACGAGCAATTTCACTTTTTGTCACAATGTTTTCTATGCTATCAAAAGGTGTCATATACACATAAGGAACTGCTTCATCCTTGATGTTGTTTAGGGTCGATTAGAGATACCATAGAAATGCCTTATGGGGTAAAAGGTTAAAGCTTCTGTGATTGGATAATTTCACAGAGGGATGAGATTTGATTGGCTGATTAGGAGCGGGGTTCTGTTTATATCCTTATTAACCCTTTAACACACAATGACGCCTTTTAACACCCCTGAAAGAGCAAACTTTTGAAAATAAATGTGAAAAAAGGAGACGATGCAGCGTACCAGCTTTTTCTCCTTTTCCAACAATGTTTTCTGCCCTATCAAAGAAAAATTTGATTGTTAGTTATTCTTACATCTTATTGTATCTTTGTGTCCTATTTTTAAATTCTTCAAACAACAACAACAATTTTTTTTAAATTCAAATAGTTTCTGCAACAGCATCCGGTTGCTTCTGAATTCCATATTTTTGTGCAGCGGTTAAACATAACATTGAATTTTGACTCGCACGGTCACCAAAACTGACCCTGGTAAGAAAACTGGAAAACATTCTGTTTACCTTTCTTTGATTTGTGCAACAGGTATCAGTTGCCTCCGAAAGCGTGTAAGTTGATTTTACTGTTTTTATGAGCAGCACGTAACCGTCACGTATGGGTGAGGTAATCATCGTAACCAAATCAATGGCCCTAGTGTGAGAAAACTAAAAAAGAAAAATCTCTATAATTGACTTAAGGAACAGGCGTCATCTGCTACGAAATGTTCCGTGAGTCGATTTTTCATGTTTTCGCGGACAAGTACCGGGCACCTTCACAAGGGTAGACAACGTAAATGGGTTGGTTGTCACGGTATAAAGAGACTGGAGGAAAAAAAAAATTAGACATTTAGTTCCCTATATTTGACTTAAGAAACAGGTGTCATCTGCTAGGAAATGTTCCGTGAGTCGATTTTTCATGTTTTCATGGGCACATACCCTGCACCCACGAGATGGTAGACAAAATAAATGGGTTTGTTGACACAGTATAAAGGGACTGTAGAAAAAAAATTAGAAATTTAGTTCCCTATATTTGACTTAAGAAACGGGTGTCGTCTGCTGGTAAATGTTCGGTGAGTCGATTTTTCATGTTGTCGTGGGCACATACCCGGCATCCATGAGATGGTAGACAACGTAAATGGGTTTGTTGACACGGTATAGGGACTGAAGAAAGGAAAAAAAAATTAGAAATTTAGTTCCCTATATTTGACTTAAGAAACAAGTGTCGTCTGCTATGAAATTTCCCATCAGTCGATTTTTCATGTTTTTGCGGATACGTAACTGGCACCTATGAGACGGTAGTCAACGTAAAAGGGTTTTTTGTCACAGAATAAAGGGACTGGTGAAAAAAAGTATATAAGAAATTTATTTCTCTTTGTTTGACTTATGCAACAGGAAGCAGTTGCTACTGAAAGAGCCACTTGTCACATTATTTTCTGGTGTTCTCACATGTGTGTAACTGGCACGTATGAAACAGAAGTCAATGTAACTGGGTTTCTTGTTGCGGTTTGAAGAGATTAGAAAAATTACACATCAGTTCCCTTTGTTTGATTCATGCAATAGGAAGCAATAATTGCTACTGAGAGAGTTTTCAGTCTTTTTTTTAGCCACTTGTCACATTATTTTCCGGGCTTTTCGCATGCACGTAACTGGCACATATGAGATGGTAGTCAACGTAACTGGGTTTCTTGTTGCGGTTTGAAGAAATTAGAAAACTTACATTTCAGTTCCCTTTGTTTGCTACTGAAAGAGTTTTCAGTCTTCTTTTTAGTCACCTGTCACATTGAATTCTGGGTTTCTTTTACTTTGTATATTGATCATTTTTGGCACATTAAATTCTTGGTTTCTTTTACTTTGTATATTGATCATTTTGGCTCATAAAATGTGTCGAATTTGATGTTGCCTGAGTCAGAAAATCCAATTAAGGGGTAAAGGGCGCCATCAAGGGTTTACTTTAAGGGAAGTAACTCTTGCAAGGGGCTTGAAAAGACCAAAAGAAGGTCTTCTGCCACCCTGTTTTCTTAAATTCTGGCCCCTTTTCAGTGAAATCTGGCATGTGTGGATGGTGCATGCCTGGCAGTTTGCCTAGGACTGCACAGCAGCCTTCAAAGAAGATTTTAAATCCACTTTTATGCCGTTTTTTGTTCACTGTTTTTTATCGATATATAAGGGCGCCATTTTGAAATGATTTTGAAGGTCTCTGATTGGCTGGTTGGGCCGACCCAATTTGACTTTCTCAAAGCCTCTCTGATTGGCTGGTTGGGCCCAATTTGAATTTCTCAGAGTCTCTCTGATTGGCTGATTGGTACCCATTCTGATTCCTTAACCCTTTACTCCATCGATACTAGTTTGTACGCATTGCTTGTAGGAGCCTATGGAAAACATTGTGGCAAAAGGTGAAATTACTTGTGACGAGCAATTTCACTTTTTGTCACAATGTTTTCTATGCTATCAAAAGGTGTTATATACACATAAGGAACTGCTGCATCCTTGATGTTGTTTAGGGTCAATCAGAGATACCATAGAAATGCCTTATGGGGTAAAAGGTTAAAGCTTCTGTGATTGGATAATTTCACAGAGGGATAAGATTTGATTGGCTGATTGGGAGGGGGTTTCTGTTTATATCCTTATTAACCCTTTAACACACAATGACGCCTTTTAACACCCCTGAAAGAGCAATATTTTCAAAATAAACGTGAGAAAAGGAGACGATGCAGCTTACCAGCATTTTCTCCTTTTCCCACAATGTTTTCTGCCCTATCAAAGAAAAATTTGATTGTTAGTTATTCTTACATCTTATTGTATCTTTATGTCCTATTTTTAAATTCTTCAAACAACAACATCTTTTTTTTAATTCAAATAGTTTCTGCAACAGCATCCGGTTGCTTCTGAATTTCATATTTTTGTGCAGCGGTTAAACATAACATTGAATTTTGACTCGCACGGTCACCGAAACTGACCCTGGTAAGAAAACTGGAAAACATTCTGTTTACCTTTCTTTGATTTGTGCAACAGGTATCAGTTGCCTCCGAAAGCGTGTAAGTTGATTTTACGGTTTTTATGAGCAGCACGTAACCGTCACGTATGGGTGAGGTAATCATCGTAACCAAATCAATGGCCCTAGTGTGAGAAAACTAAAAAAGAAAAATCTCTATAATTGACTTAAGGAACAGGCGTCATCTGCTACGAAATGTTTCGTGAGTCGATTTTTCATGTTTTCGCTGACAAGTACCGGGCACCTACACAAGGGTAGACAACGTAAATGGGTTGGTCGTCACGATATAAAGAGACTGGAGGAATATAAAATTAGACATTTAGTTCCCTATATTTGACTTAAGAAACGGGTTATCGTCTGCTAGGAAATGTTCCGCGAGTCGATTTTTCATGTTTTCGCGGGCAAATACCCGGCACCCACGAGATGGTAGACAAAATAAATGGGTTTGTTGACACAGTATAAAGGGACTGAAGGAAAAAAAGATTAGAAATTTAGTTCCCTATATTTGATTTAAGAAACAGGTGTCGTCTGCTGGTAAATGTTCCGTGAGTCGATTTTTCATGTTGTCGTGGGCACATACCCGGCACCCATGAGAGGTAGACAACGTAAATGGGTTTGTTGACACGGTATAAAGAGACTGAAGAAAAAAAAAAATTAGAAATTTAGTTCCCTATATTTGACTTAAGAAAGAAACAAATGTTGTCTGCTATGAAATGTCCCATAAGTCGATTTTTCATGTTTTTGTGGATACGTAACTGGCACCTATGAGACGATAGTCAATGTAAAAGGGTTTTTTGTCACAGAATAAAGGGACTGGTGAAAAAAAGTATATAAGAAATTTATTTCTCTTTGTTTGACTTATGCAACAGGAAGCAGTTGCTACTGAAAGAGCCACTTGTCACATTATTGTTTGGTGTTCTCGCATGTGTGTAACTGGCACGTATGAAATGGAAGTCAACGTAACTGGGTTTCTTGTTGCGGTTTGAAGAGATTAGAAAAATTACACATCAGTTCCCTTTGTTTGATTCATGCAATAGGAAGCAATAATTGCTACTGAAAGAGTTTTCAGTCTTTTTTTTAGCCACTTGTCACATTATTTCCCGGGCTTTTCGCATGCACGTAACTGGCACATATGAGACGGTAGTCAACGTAACTGGGTTTCTTGTTGCGGTTTGAAGAAATTAGAAAACTTACATTTCAGTTCCCTTTGTTTGCTACTGAAAGAGTTTTCAGTCATTTTTTTAGTCACCTGCCACATTAAATTCTGGGTTTCTTTTACTTTGTATATTGATCATTTTGGCTCATAAAATGTGCAGAATTTGATGTTGCCTGAGTCAGAAAATCCAATTAAGGGGTAAAGGGCGCCATCAAGGGTTTACTTTAAGGGAAGTAACTCTTGCAAGGGGCTTGAAAAGACCAAAAGAAGGTCTTCTGTCACCCTGTTTTCTTAAATTCTGGCCCCTTTTCAGTGAAATCTGGCATGTGTGGATGGTGCATGCCTGGCAGTTTGCCTAGGACTGCACAGCAGCCTTCAAAGAAGACTTTAAATCCACTTTTATGCCGTTTTTTGTTCACTGTTTTTTATCGATATATAAGGGCGCCATTTTGAAATGATTTTGAAGGTCTGTGATTGGCTGGTTGGGCCCACCAATTTGACTTTCTCAAAGCCTCTCTGATTGGCTGGTTGGGCCCAATTTGAATTTCTCAAAGCCTCTCTGATTGTCTGGTTGGGCCCAATTTGAATTTCTCAAAGTCTCTCTGATTGGCTGATTGGTACCCATTCTGATTCCTTAACCCTTTACTCCATAGATACTCATTTGTACGCATTGCTTGTAGGAGCCTATGGAAAACATTGTGGCAAAAGATGAAATTGCTTGTGACGAGCAATTTCACTTTTTGTCACAATGTTTTCTATGCTATCAAAAGGTGTCATATACACATAAGGAACTGCTTCATCCTTGATGTTGTTTAGGGTCGATTAGAGATACCATAGAAATGCCTTATGGGGTAAAAGGTTAAAGCTTCTGTGATTGGATAATTTCACAGAGGGATGAGATTTGATTGGCTGATTGGGAGCGGGGTTCTGTTTATATCCTTATTAACCCTTTAACACACAATGACGCCTTTTAACACCCCTGAAAGAGCCAACTTTTGAAAATAAATGTGAGAAAAGGAGACGATGCAGCGTACCAGCTTTTTCTCCTTTTCCCACAATGTTTTCTGCCCTATCAAAGAAAAATTTGATTGTTAGTTATTCTTACATCTTATTGTATCTTTATGTCCTATTTTTAAATTCTTCAAACAACAACAACATCTTTTTTTTAATTCAAATAGTTTCTGCAACATCATCAGGTTGCTTCTGAATTTCATATTTTTGTGCAGCGGTTAAACATAACATTGAATTTTGACTCGCACGGTCACCAAAACTGACCCTGGTAAGAAAACTGGAAAACATTCTGTTTACCTTTCTTTGATTTGTGCAACAGGTATCAGTTGCCTCTGAAGGCGTGTAAGTTGATTTTACGGTTTTTATGAGCAGCACGTAACCGTCATGTATGGGTGAGGTAATCATCATAACCAAATCAATGGCCCTACTGTGAGAAAACTAAAAAAGAAAAATCTCTATAATTGATTTAAGGAACAGGCGTCATCTCCTACGAAATGTTCCGAGAGTCGATTTTTCATGTTTTCGCAGACTAGTACCGGGCACCTACACCAGGGTAGACAACGTAAATGGGTTGGTTGTCACGGTATAAAGAGACTGGAGGAAAAAAAAAATTAGATATTTAGTTCCCTATATTTGACTTAAGAAATAGGTGTCGTCTGCTAGGAAATGTTCCGTGAGTTGATTTTTCATGTTTTCACGGGCACATACCCGGCACCCACGAGATGGTAGACAAAATAAATGGGTTTGTTGACACAGTATAAAGGGACTGAAGGAAGGAAAAAAAAATTAGAAATTTAGTTCCCTATATTTGACTTAAGAAACAAGTGTCGTCTGCTATGAAATGTCCCATAAGTCGATTTTTCATGTTTTTGCAGATACGTAACTGGCACCTATGAGACGGTAATCAACGTAAAAGGGTTTTTTGTCACAGAATAAAGGGACTGGTGAAAAAAAGTATATAAGAAATTTATTTCTCTTTGTTTGACTTATGCAACAGGAAGCAGTTGCTACTGAAAGAGCCACTTGTCACATTATTTTCTGGTGTTCTTGCATGTGTGTAACTGGCACGTATGAAACAGAAGTCAACGTAACTGGGTTTCTTGTTGCGGTTTGAAGAGATAAGAAAAATTACACATCAGTTTCCTTTGTTTGATTCATGCAATAGGAAGCAATAATTGCTACTGAAAGAGTTTTCAGTCTTTTTTTTAGCCACTTGTCACATTATTTCCCGGGCTTTTCGCATGCACGTAACTGGCACATATGAGACGGTAGTCAACGTAACTGGGTTTCTTGTTGCGGTTTGAAGAAATTAGAAAACTTACATTTCAGTTCCCTTTGTTTGCTACTGAAAGAGTTTTCAGTCTTCTTTTTAGTCACCTGTCACATTAAATTCTGGGTTTCTTTTACTTTGTATATTGATCATTTTGGCACATTAAATTCTTGGTTTCTTTTACTTTGTATATTGATCATTTTGGCTCATAAAATGTGTCGAATTTGATGTTGCCTGAGTCAGAAAATCCAATTAAGGGGTAAAGGGCGCCATCAAGGGTTTACTTTAAGGGAAGTAACTCTTGCAAGGGGCTTGAAAAGACCAAAAGAAGGTCTTCTGCCACCCTGTTTTCTTAAATTCTGGCCCCTTTTCAGTGAAATCTGGCATGTGTGGAAGGTGCATGCCTGGCAGTTTGCCTAGGACTGCACAGCAGCCTTCAAAGAAGACTTTAAATCCACTTTTATGCCGTTTTTTGTTCACTGTTTTTTACCGATATATAAGGGCGCCATTTTGAAATGATTTTGAAGGTCTCTGATTGGCTGGTTGGGCCCAACCAATTTGACTTTCTCAAAGCCTCTCTGATTGGCTGGTTGGGCCCAATTTGAATTTCTCAAAGTCTCTCTGATTGGCTGATTGGTACCCATTCTGATTCCTTAACCCTTTACTCCATAGATACTCATTTGTACGCATTGCTTGTAGGAGCCTATGGAAAACATTGTGGCAAAAGGTGAAATTGCTTGTGACGAGCAATTTCACTTTTTGTCACAATGTTTTCTATGCTATCAAAAGGTGTCATATACACATAAGGAACTGCTTCATCCTTGATGTTGTTTAGGGTCGATTAGAGATACCATAGAAATGCCTTATGGGGTAAAAGGTTAAAGCTTCTGTGATTGGATAATTTCACAGAGGGATGAGATTTGATTGGCTGATTAGGAGCGGGGTTCTGTTTATATCCTTATTAACCCTTTAACACACAATGACGCCTTTTAACACCCCTGAAAGAGCAAACTTTTGAAAATAAATGTGAAAAAAGGAGACGATGCAGCGTACCAGCTTTTTCTCCTTTTCCCACAATGTTTTCTGCCCTATCAAAGAAAAATTTGATTGTTAGTTATTCTTACATCTTATTGTATCTTTGTGTCCTATTTTTAAATTCTTCAAACAACAACAACAATTTTTTTTAAATTCAAATAGTTTCTGCAACAGCATCCGGTTGCTTCTGAATTCCATATTTTTGTGCAGCGGTTAAACATAACATTGAATTTTGACTCGCACGGTCACAAAAACTGACCCTGGTAAGAAAACTGGAAAACATTCTGTTTACCTTTCTTTGATTTGTGCAACAGGTATCAGTTGCCTCCGAAAGCGTGTAAGTTGATTTTACTGTTTTTATGAGCAGCACGTAACCGTCACGTATGGGTGAGGTAATCATCGTAACCAAATCAATGGCCCTAGTGTGAGAAAACTAAAAAAGAAAAATCTCTATAATTGATTTAAGGAACAGGCGTCATCTGCTACGAAATGTTCCGTGAGTCGATTTTTCATGTTTTCGCGGACAAGTACCGGGCACCTTCACAAGGGTAGACAACGTAAATGGGTTGGTTGTCACGGTATAAAGAGACTGGAGGAAAAAAAAAAATTAGACATTTAGTTCCCTATATTTGACTTAAGAAACAGGTGTCATCTGCTAGGAAATGTTCCGTGAGTCGATTTTTCATGTTTTCATGGGCACATACCCTGCACCCACGAGATGGTAGACAAAATAAATGGGTTTGTTGACACAGTATAAAGGGACTGTAGAAAAAAAATTAGAAATTTAGTTCCCTATATTTGACTTAAGAAACGGGTGTCGTCTGCTGGTAAATGTTCGGTGAGTCGATTTTTCATGTTGTCGTGGGCACATACCCGGCACCCATGAGAGGTAGACAACGTAAATGGGTTTGTTGACACGGTATAAAGAGACTGAAGAAAAAAAAATTAGAAATTTAGTTCCCTATATTTGACTTAAGAAACAAGTGTCGTCTGCTATGAAATTTCCCATCAGTCGATTTTTCATGTTTTTGCGGATACGTAACTGGCACCTATGAGACGGTAGTCAACGTAAAAGGGTTTTTTGTCACAGAATAAAGGGACTGGTGAAAAAAAGTATATAAGAAATTTATTTCTCTTTGTTTGACTTATGCAACAGGAAGCAGTTGCTACTGAAAGAGCCACTTGTCACATTATTTTCTGGTGTTCTCGCATGTGTGTAACTGGCACGTATGAAACGGAAGTCAACGAAACTCAGTTTCTTGTTGCGGTTTGAAGAGATTAGAAAGATTACACATCAGTTCCCTTTGTTTGATTCATGCAATAGGAAGCAATAATTGCTACTGAGAGAGTTTTCAGTCTTTTTTTTAGCCACTTGTCACATTATTTTCCGGGCTTTTCGCATGCACGTAACTGACACATATGAGACGGTAGTCAACGTAACTGGGTTTCTTGTTGCGGTTTGAAGAAATTAGAAAACTTACATTTCAGTTCCCTTTGTTTGCTACTGAAAGAGTTTTCAGTCTTCTTTTTAGTCACCTGTCACATTGAATTCTGGGTTTCTTTTACTTTGTATATTGATCATTTTTGGCACATTAAATTCTTGGTTTCTTTTACTTTGTATATTGATCATTTTGGCTCATAAAATGTGTCGAATTTGATGTTGCCTGAGTCAGAAAATCCAATTAAGGGGTAAAGGGCGCCATCAAGGGTTTACTTTAAGGGAAGTAACTCTTGCAAGGGGCTTGAAAAGACCAAAAGAAGGTCTTCTGCCACCCTGATTTCTTAAATTCTGGCCCCTTTTCAGTGAAATCTGGCATGTGTGGATGGTGCATGCCTGGCAGTTTGCCTAGGACTGCACAGCAGCCTTCAAAGAAGACTTTAAATCCACTTTTATGCCGTTTTTTGTTCACTGTTTTTTATCGATATATAAGGGCGCCATTTTGAAATGATTTTGAAGGTCTGTGATTGGCTGGTTGGGCTGACCCAATTTGACTTTCTCAAAGCCTCTCTGATTGGCTGGTTGGGCCCAATTTGAATTTCTCAGAGTCTCTCTGATTGGCTGATTGGTACCCATTCTGATTCCTTAACCCTTTACTCCATCGATACTAGTTTGTACGCATTGCTTGTAGGAGCCTATGGAAATCATTGTGGCAAAAGGTGAAATTACTTGTGACGAGCAATTTCACTTTTTGTCACAATGTTTTCTATGCTATCAAAAGGTGTTATATACACATAAGGAACTGCTTCATCCTTGATGTTGTTTAGGGTCAATCAGAGATACCATAGAAATGCCTTATGGGGTAAAAGGTTAAAGCTTCTGTGATTGGATAATTTCACAGAGGGATGAGATTTGATTGGCTGATTGGGAGGGGGTTTCTGTTTATATCCTTATTAACCCTTTAACACACAATGACGCCTTTTAACACCCCTGAAAGAGCAATATTTTCAAAATAAACGTGAGAAAAGGAGACGATGCAGCTTACCAGCATTTTCTCCTTTTCCCACAATGTTTTCTGCCCTATCAAAGAAAAATTTGATTGTTAGTTATTCTTACATCTTATTGTATCTTTATGTCCTATTTTTAAATTCTTCAAACAACAACATCTTTTTTTTAATTCAAATAGTTTCTGCAACAGCATCCGGTTGCTTCTGAATTCCATATTTTTGTGCAGCGGTTAAACATAACATTGAATTTTGACTCGCACGGTCACCGAAACTGACCCTGGTAAGAAAACTGGAAAATATTCTGTTTACCTTTCTTTGATTTGTGCAACAGGTATCAGTTGCCTCCGAAAGCGTGTAAGTTGATTTTACGGTTTTTATGAGCAGCACGTAACCGTCACGTATGGGTGAGGTAATCATCGTAACCAAATCAATGGCCCTAGTGTGAGAAAACTAAAAAAGAAAAATCTCTATAATTGACTTAAGGAACAGGCGTCATCTGCTACGAAATGTTTCGTGAGTCGATTTTTCATGTTTTCGCAGACAAGTACCGGGCACCTACACAAGGGTAGACAACGTAAATGGGTTGGTTGTCACGATATAAAGAGACTGGAGGAATATAAAATTAGACATTTAGTTCCCTATATTTGACTAAAGAAACGGGTTATCGTCTGCTAGGAAATGTTCCGCGAGTCGATTTTTCATGTTTTCACGGGCAAATACCCGGCACCCACGAGATGGTAGACAAAATAAATGGGTTTGTTGACACAGTATAAAGGGACTGAAGGAAAAAAAGATTAGAAATTTAGTTCCCTATATTTAATTTAAGAAACAGGTGTCGTCTGCTGGGAAATGTTCCGTGAGTCGATTTTTCATGTTGTCGTGGGCACATACCCGGCACCCATGAGAGGTAGACAACGTAAATGGGTTTGTTGACACGGTATAAAGAGACTGAAGAAAAAAAAATTAGAAATTTAGTTCCCTATATTTGACTTAAAAAAGAAACAAATGTCGTCTGCTATGAAATGTCCCATAAGTCGATTTTTCATGTTTTTGTGGATACGTAACTGGCACCTATGAGACGATAGTCAATGTAAAAGGGTTTTTTGTCACAGAATAAAGGGACTGGTGAAAATAAGTATATAAGAAATTTATTTCTCTTTGTTTGACTTATGCAACAGGAAGCAGTTGCTACTGAAAGAGCCACTTGTCACATTATTTTTTGGTGTTCTCGCATGTGTGTAACTGGCACGTATGAGACGGAAGTCAATGTAACTGGGTTTCTTGTTGCAGTTTGAAGAGATTAGAAAAATTACACATCAGTTCCCTTTGTTTGATTCATGCAATAGGAAGCAATAATTGCTACTGAAAGAGTTTTCAGTCTTTTTTTTAGCCACTTGTCACATTATTTTCCGGGCTTTTCGCATGCACATAACTGGCACATATGAGACGGTAGTCAACGTAACTGGGTTTCTTGTTGCGGTTTGAAGAAATTAGAAAACTTACATTTCAGTTCCCTTTGTTTGCTACTGAAAGAGTTTTCAGTCTTCTTTTTAGTCACCTGCCACATTAAATTCTGGGTTTCTTTTACTTTGTATATTGATTATTTTGGCTCATAAAATGTGCAGAATTTGATGTTGCCTGAGTCAGAAAATCCAATTAAGGGGTAAAGGGCGCCATCAAGGGTTTACTTTAAGGGAAGTAACTCTTGCAAGGGGCTTGAAAAGACCAAAAGAAGGTCTTCTGCCACCCTGTTTTCTTAAATTCTGGCCCCTTTTCAGTGAAATCTGGCATGTGTGGATGGTGCATGCCTGGCAGTTTGCCTAGGACTGCACAGCAGCCTTCAAAGAAGACTTTAAATCCACTTTTATGCCGTTTTTTGTTCACTGTTTTTTATCGATATATAAGGGCGCCATTTTGAAATGATTTTGAAGGTCTGTGATTGGCTGGTTGGGCCCACCAATTTGACTTTCTCAAAGCCTCTCTGATTGGCTGGTTGGGCCCAATTTGAATTTCTCAAAGCCTCTCTGATTGTCTGGTTGGGCCCAATTTGAATTTCTCAAAGTCTCTCTGATTGGCTGATTGGTACCCATTCTGATTCCTTAACCCTTTACTCCATAGATACTCATTTGTACGCATTGCTTGTAGGAGCCTATGGAAAACATTGTGGCAAAAGATGAAATTGCTTGTGACGAGCAATTTCACTTTTTGTCACAATGTTTTCTATGCTATCAAAAGGTGTCATATACACATAAGGAACTGCTTCATCCTTGATGTTGTTTAGGGTCGATTAGAGATACCATAGAAATGCCTTATGGGGTAAAAGGTTAAAGCTTCTGTGATTGGATAATTTCACAGAGGGATGAGATTTGATTGGCTGATTGGGAGCGGGGTTCTGTTTATATCCTTATTAACCCTTTAACACACAATGACGCCTTTTAACACCCCTGAAAGAGCCAACTTTTGAAAATAAATGTGAGAAAAGGAGACGATGCAGCGTACCAGCTTTTTCTCCTTTTCCCACAATGTTTTCTGCCCTATCAAAGAAAAATTTGATTGTTAGTTATTCTTACATCTTATTATATCTTTATGTCCTATTTTTAAATTCTTCAAACAACAACAACATCTTTTTTTTAATTCAAATAGTTTCTGCAACAGCATCAGGTTGCTTCTGAATTTCATATTTTTGTGCAGCGGTTAAACATAACATTGAATTTTGACTCGCACGGTCACCGAAACTGACCCTGGTAAGAAAACTGGAAAACATTCTGTTTACCTTTCTTTGATTTGTGCAACAGGTATCAGTTGCCTCCGAAAGCGTGTAAGTTGATTTTACGGTTTTTATGAGCAGCACGTAACCGTCATGTATGGGTGAGGTAATCATCGTAACCAAATCAATGGCCCTACTGTGAGAAAACTAAAAAAGAAAAATCTCTATAATTGATTTAAGGAACAGGCGTCATCTCCTACGAAATGTTCCGAGAGTCGATTTTTCATGTTTTCGCAGACTAGTACCGGGCACCTACACCAGGGTAGACAAAGTAAATGGGTTGGTTGTCACGGTATAAAGAGACTGGAGGAAAAAAAAAATTAGACATTTAGTTCCCTATATTTGACTTAAGAAATAGGTGTCGTCTGCTAGGAAATGTTCCGTGAGTTGATTTTTCATGTTTTCACGGGCACATACCCGGCACCCACGAGATGGTAGACAAAATAAATGGGTTTGTTGACACAGTATAAAGGGACTGAAGAAAGGAAAAAAAAATTAGAAATTTAGTTCCCTATATTTGACTTAAGAAACAAGTGTCGTCTGCTATGAAATGTCCCATAAGTCGATTTTTCATGTTTTTGCAGATACGTAACTGGCACCTATGAGACGGTAGTCAACGTAAAAGGGTTTTTTGTCACAGAATAAAGGGACTGGTGAAAAAAAGTATATAAGAAATTTATTTCTCTTTGTTTGACTTATGCAACAGGAAGCAGTTGCTACTGAAAGAGCCACTTGTCACATTATTTTCTGGTGTTCTTGCATGTGTGTAACTGGCACGTATGAAACAGAAGTCAACGTAACTGGGTTTCTTGTTGCGGTTTGAAGAGATAAGAAAAATTACACATCAGTTTCCTTTGTTTGATTCATGCAATAGGAAGCAATAATTGCTACTGAAAGAGTTTTCAGTCTTTTTTTTAGCCACTTGTCACATTATTTTCCGGGCTTTTCGCATGCACGTAACTGGCACATATGAGACGGTAGTCAACGTAACTGGGTTTCTTGTTGCGGTTTGAAGAAATTAGAAAACTTACATTTCAGTTCCCTTTGTTTGCTACTGAAAGAGTTTTCAGTCCTTTTTTAAGTCACCTGCCACATTAAATTCTTGGTTTCTTTTACTTTGTATATTGAACATTTTGCCTCATAAAATGTGCAGAATTTGATGTTGCCTGAGTCAGAAAATCCAATTAAGGGGTAAAGGGCGCCATCAAGGGTTTACTTTAAGGGAAGTAACTCTTGCAAGGGGCTTGAAAAGACCAAAAGAAGGTCTTCTGCCACCCTGTTTTCTTAAATTCTGGCCCCTTTTCAGTGAAATCTGGCATGTGTGGATGGTGCATGCCTGGCAGTTTGCCTAGGACTGCACAGCAGCCTTCAAAGAAGACTTTAAATCCACTTTTATGCCGTTTTTTGTTCACTGTTTTTTATCGATATATAAGGGCGCCATTTTGAAATGATTTTGAAGGTCTCTGATTGGCTGGTTGGGCCCACCCAATTTGACTTTCTCAAAGCCTCTCTGATTGGCTGGTTGGGCCCAATTTGAATTTCTCAAAGTCTCTCTGATTGGCTGATTGGTACCCATTCTGATTCCTTAACCCTTTACTCCATAGATACTCATTTGTACGCATTGCTTGTAGAAGCCTATGGAAAACATTGTGGCAAAAGGTGAAATTACTTGTGACGAGCAATTTCACTTTTTGTCACAATGTTTTCTACGCTATCAAAAGGTGTCATATAGACATAAGGAACTGCTTCATCCTTGATGTTGTTTAGGGTCAATCAGAGATGCCATAAAAATGCATTATGGGGTAAAAGGTTAAAGCTTCTGTGATTGGATAATTTCACAGAGGGATGAGATTTGATTGGCTGATTGGGAGGGGGGTTCTGTTTATATCCTTATTAACCCTTTAACACACAATGACGCCTTTTAACACCCCTGAAAGAGCAAACTTTTGAAAATAAACGTGAGAAAAGGAGACGATGCAGCTTACCAGCATTTTCTCCTTTTCTCACAATGTTTTCCGCCCTATCAAAGAAAAATTTGATTGTTAGTTATTCTTACATCTTATTATATCTTTATGTCCTATTTTTAAATTCTTCAAACAACAACAACATCTTTTTTTTAATTCAAATATTTTCTGCAACAGCATTCGGTTGCTTCTGAATTTCATATTTTTGTGCAGCGGTTAAACATAACATTGAATTTTGACTCGCACGGTCACCGAAACTGACCCTGGTAAGAAAACTGGAAAACATTCCCTTTACCTTTCTTTGATTTGTGCAACAGGTACCAGTTGCCTCCAAAAGCGTGTAAGATGATTTTACGGTTTTTATAAGCAGCACATAACCGTCACGTATGGGTGAGGTAATCATCGTAACCAAATCAATGGCCCTACTGTGAGAAAACTAAAAAAGAAAAATCTCTATAATTGACTTAAGGAACAGGCGTCATCTGCTACGAAATGTTCCGTGAGTCGATTTTTCATGTTTTCGCGGACAAGTCCCTGGCACCTACACAAGGGTAGACAACGTAAAGAGGTTGG
Organism: Tridacna crocea; assembly: GCA_943736015.1. Classification (NCBI taxonomy): domain Eukaryota; kingdom Metazoa; phylum Mollusca; class Bivalvia; order Cardiida; family Cardiidae; genus Tridacna; species Tridacna crocea. Next base: position 32,203,736 of record OX031073.1, read on the forward strand.
TTGTCACGGTATAAAGAGACTGGAGGAAAAATAAAATTAAACATTTAGTTCCCTATATTTGACTTAAGAAACAGGTGTCGTCTGCTGGGAAATGTTCCGTTAGTCGACTTTTCATGTTGTCGTGGGCACATATTTGGCACCTATGAGACGGTAGAAAACGTAAATGGGTTTGTTGACACGGTATGAAGAGACTGAAGAAAAGAAAATAAAAAATTAGAAATTTAGTTCCCTATATTTGACTTAAGAAACGGGTGTCGTCTGCTATGAAATGTCCCATCAGTCGATTTTTCATGTTTTTGCGGATACGTAACTGGCACCTATGAGACGGTAGTCAACGTAAAAGGGTTTTTTGTCACAGAATAAAGGGACTGGTGAAAAAAAGTATATAAGAAATTTATTTCTCTTTGTTTGACTTATGCAACAGGAAGCAGTTGCTACTGAAAGAGCCACTTGTCACATTATTTTCTGGTGTTCTCGCATGTGTGTAACTGGCACGTATGAAACAGAAGTCAACGTAACTGGGTTTCTTGTTGCGGTTTGAAGAGATTAGAAAAATTACACATCATTTCCCTTTGTTTGATTCATGCAATAGGAAGCAATAATTGCTACTGAAAGAGTTTTCAGTCTTTTTTTTAGCTACTTGTCACATTATTTTCTGGGCTTTTCGCATGCACGTAACTGGCACATATGAGATGGTAGTCAACGTAACTGGGTTTCTTGTTGCGGTTTGAAGAAATTAGAAAACTTACATTTCAGTTCCCTTTGTTTGCTACTGAAAGAGTTTTCAGTCTTCTTTTTAGTCACCTGTCACATTAAATTCTTGGTTTCTTTTACTTTGTATATTGATCATTTTGGCACATTAAATTCTTGGTTTGTTTTACTTTGTATATTGATCATTTTGGCTCATAAAATGTGTCGAATTTGATGTTGCCTGAGTCAGAAAATCCAATTAAGGGGTAAAGGGCGCCATCAAGGGTTTACTTCAAGGGAAGTAACTCTTGCAAGGGGCTTGAAAAGACCAAAAGAAGGTCTTCTGCCACCCTGTTTTCTTAAATTCTGGCCCCTTTTCAGTGAAATCTGGCATGTGTGGATGGTGCATGCCTGGCAGTTTGCCTAGGACTGCACAGCAGCCTTCAAAGAAGACTTTAAATCCACTTTTATGCCGTTTTTTGTTCACTGTTTTTTATCGATATATAAGGGCGCCATTTTGAAATGATTTTGAAGGTCTCTGATTGGCTGGTTGGGCCCACCCAATTTGACTTTCTCAAAGCCTCTCTGATTGGCTGGTTGGGCCCAATTTGAATTTCTCAAAGTCTCTCTGATTGGCTGATTGGTACCCATTCTGATTCCTTAACCCTTTACTCCATAGATACTCGTTTGTACGCATTGCTTGTAGGATCCTATGGAAAACATTGTGGCAAAAGGTGAAATTACTTGTGACGAGCAATTTCACTTTTTGTCACAATGTTTTCTACGCTATCAAAAGGTGTTATATACACATAAGGAACTGCTTAATCCTTGATGTTGTTTAGGGTCAATCAGAGATACCATAGAAATGCCTTATGGGGTAAAAGGTTAAAGCTTCTGTGATTTGATAATTTCACAGAGGGATAAGATATGATTGGCTGATTGGGAGGGGGGTTCTGTTTATATCCTTATTAACCCTTTAACACACAATGACGCCTTTTAACACCCCTGAAAGAGCAAACTTTTGAAAATAAACGTGAGAAAAGGAGACGATGCAGCTTACCAGCATTTTCTCCTTTTCCCACATTGTTTTCTGCCCTATCAAAGAAAAATTTGATTGTTAGTTATTCTTACATCTTATTGTATCTTTATGTCCTATTTTTAAATTCTTCAAACAACAACATCTTTTTTTTTAATTCAAATAGTTTCTGCAACAGCATCCGGTTCCTTCTGAATTTCATATCTTTGTGCAGCGGTTAAACATAACATTGAATTTTGACTCGCACGGTCACCGAAACTGACCCTGGTAAGAAAACTGGAAAACATTCTGTTTACCTTTCTTTGATTTGTGCAACAGGTATCAATTGCCTCCGAAAGTGTGTAAGTTGATTTTACGGTTTTTATGAGCAGCACGTAACCGTCACGTATGGGTGAGGTAATCATCGTAACCAAATCAATGGCCCTACTGTGAGAAAACTAAAAAAGAAAAATCTCTATAATTGACTTAAGGAACAGGCGTCATCTGCTACGAAATGTTCCGTGAGTCGATTTTTCATGTTTTCGCGGACTAGTACCGGGCACCTACACAAGGGTAGACAACATAAATGGGTTGGTTGTCACGGTATAAAGAGACTGGAGGAATATAAAATTAGACATTTAGTTCCCTATATTTGACTTAAGAAACGGGTGTCGTCTGCTAGGAAATGTTCTGCGAGACGATTTTTCATGTTTTCGCGGGCACATACCCGGCACCCACGAGATGGTAGACAAAATAAATGGGTTTGTTGACACAGTATAAAGGGACTGAAGAAAAAAAAGATTAGAAATTTAGTTCCCTATATTTGACTTAAGAAATGGGTGTCGTCTGCTGGGAAATGTTCCGTGAGTCGATTTTTCATGTTGTCGTGGGCACATACCCGGCACCCATGACATGGTAGACAACGTAAATGGGTTTGTTGACACGGTATAAAGAGACTGAAGAAAAAAAAAATTAGAAATTTAGTTCCCTATATTTGACTTAAGAAAGAAACAAGTGTCGTCTGCTATGAAATGTCCCATAAGTGGATTTTTCATGTTTTTGTGGATACGTAACTGGCCCCTATGAGACGGTAGTCAATGTAAAAGGGTTTTTTGTCACAGAATAAAGGGACTGGTGAAAAAAAGTATATAAGAAATTTATTTCTCTTTGTTTGACTTATGCAACAGGAAGCAGTTGCTACTGAAAGAGCCACTTGTCACATTATTTTTTGGTGTTCTTGCATGTGTGTAACTGGCACGTATGAAACGGAAGTCAACGTAACTGGGTTTCTTGTTGCGGTTTGAAGAGATTAGAAAAAATACACATCAGTTCCCTTTGTTTGATTCATGCAATAGGAAGCAATAATTGCTACTGAAAGAGTTTTCAGTCTTTTTATTAGCCACTTGTCACATTATTTTCCGGGCTTTTCGCATGCACGTAACTGGCACATATGAGATGGTAGTCAACGTAACTGGGTTTCTTGTTGCGGTTTGAAGAAATTAGAAAACTTACATTTCAGTTCCCTTTGTTTGCTACTGAAAGAGTTTTCAGTCTTTTTTTAAGTCACCTGCCACATTAAATTCTGGGTTTCTTTTACTTTGTATTATGAACATTTTGCCTCATAAAATGTGCAGAATTTGATGTTAACTGAGTCAGAAAATCCAATTAAGGGGTAAAGGGCGCCATCAAGGGTTTACTTCAAGGGAAGTAACTCTTGCAAGGGGCTTGAAAAGACCAAAAGAAGGTCTTCTGCCACCCTGTTTTCTTAAATTCTGGCCCCTTTTCAGTGAAATCTGGCATGTGTGGAAGGTGCATGCCTGGCAGTTTGCCTAGGACTGCACAGCAGCCTTCAAAGAAGACTTTAAATCCACTTTTATGCCGTTTTTTGTTCACTGTTTTTTATCGATATATAAGGGCGCCATTTTGAAATGATCTTGAAGGTCTCTGATTGGCTGGTTGGGCCCAACCAATTTGACTTTCTCAAAGCCTCTCTGATTGTCTGGTTGGGCCCAATTTGAATTTCTCAAAGTCTCTCTGATTGGCTGATTGGTACACATTCTGATTCCTTAACCCTTTACTCCATAGATACTCATTTGTACGCATTGCTTGTAGGAGCCTATGGAAAACATTGTGGCAAAAGGTGAAATTGCTCGTGACGAGCAATTTCACTTTTTGTCACAATGTTTTCTATGCTATCAAAAGGTGTCATACACACATAAAGAACTGCTTCATCCTTGATGTTGTTTAGGGTCGATTAGAGATACCATAGAAATGCCTTATGGGGTAAAAGGTTAAAGCTTCTGTGATTGGATAATTTCACAGAGGGATGAGATTTGATTGGCTGATTGGGAGCGGGGTTCTGTTTATATCCTTATTAAGCCTTTAACACACAATGACGCCTTTTAACACCCCTGAAAGAGCAAACTTTTGAAAATAAATGTGAGAAAAGGAGACGATGCAGCGTACCAGCTTTTTCTCCTTTTCCCACAATGTTTTCTGCCCTATCAAAGAAAAATTTGATTGTTAGTTATTCTTACATCTTATTGTATCTTTGTGTCCTATTTTTAAATTCTTCAAACAACAACAACATCTTTTTTTTAATTCAAATAGTTTCTGCAACAGCATCCAGTTGCTTCTGAATTTCATATTTTTGTGCAGCGGTTAAACATAACATTGAATTTTGACTCGCACGGTCACCGAAACTGACCCTGGTAAGAAAACTGGAAAACATTCCCTTTACCTTTCTTTGATTTGTGCAACAGGTATCAGTTGCCTCCGAAAGCGTGTAAGTTGATTTTACGGTTTTTATGAGCAGCACGTAACCGTCACGTATGGGTGAGGTAATCATCGTAACCAAATCAATGGCCCTACTGTGAGAAAACTAAAAAAGAAAAATCTCTATAATTGACTTAAGGAACAGGCGTCATCTGCTACGAAATGTTCCGTGAGTCGATTTTTCATGTTTTCGCTGACAAGTACCGGGCACCTACACAAGGGTAGACAACGTAAATGGGTTTGTTGTCACGGTATAAAGAGACTGGAGGAAAAAAAAAAATTAGACATTTAGTTCCCTATATTTGACTTAAGAAACAGGTGTCGTCTGCTAGGAAATGTTCCGTGAGTTGATTTTTCATGTTTTCACGGGCACATACCCGGCACCCACGAGATGGTAGACAAAATAAATGGGTTTGTTGACACAGTATAAAGGGACTGAAGAAAAAAAAATAGAAATGTAGTTCCCTATATTTGACTTAAGAAACGGGTGTCGTCTGCTGGTAAATGTTCGGTGAGTCGATTTTTCATGTTGTCGTGGGCACAAACCCGGCACCCATGAGATGGTAGACAACGTAAATGGGTTTGTCGACACGGTATAGAGACTGAAGAAAGGAAAAAAAAATTAGAAATTTAGTTCCCTATATTTGACTTAAGAAACAAGTGTCGTCTGCTATGAAATGTCCCATAAGTCGATTTTTCATGTTTTTGCGGATACGTAACTGGCACCTATGAGACGGTAGTCAACGTAAAATGGTTTTTCGTCACAGAATAAAGGGACTGGTGAAAAAAAGTATATAAGAAATTTATTTCTCTTTGTTTGGCTTATGCAACAGGAAGCAGTTGCTACTGAAAGAGCCACTTGTCACATTATTTTCTGGTGTTCTTGCATGTGTGTAACTGGCACGTATGAAACAGAAGTCAACGTAACTGGGTTTCTTGTTGCGGTTTGAAGAGATAAGAAAAATTACACATCAGTTCCCTTTGTTTGATTCATGCAATAGGAAGCAATAATTGCTACTGAGAGAGTTTTCAGTCTTTTTTTTAGCCACTTGTCACATTATTTTCCGGGCTTTTCGCATGCACGTAACTGGCACATATGAGACGGTAGTCAACGTATCTGGGTTTCTTGTTGCAGTTTGAAGAAATTAGAAAACTTACATTTCAGTTCCCTCTGTTTGCTACTGAAAGAGTTTTCAGTCTTTTTTTTAGTCACCTGCCACATTAAATTCTGGGTTTCTTTTACTTTGTATATTGATCAGTTTGGCTCATAAAATGTGCAGAATTTGATGTTACCTGAGTCAGAAAATCCAATTAAGGGGTAAAGGGCGCCATCAAGGGTTTACTTTAAGGGAAGTAACTCTTGAAAGGGGCTTGAAAAGACCAAAAGAAGGTCTTCTGCCACCCTGTTTTCTTAAATTCTGGCCCCTTTTCAGTGAAATCTGGCATGTGTGGAAGGTGCATGCCTGGCAGTTTGCCTAGGACTGCACAGCAGCCTTCAAAGAAGACTTTAAATCCACTTTTATGCCGTTTTTTGTTCACTGTTTTTTATCGATATATAAGGGCGCCATTTTGAAATGATTTTGAAGGTCTGTGATTGGCTGGTTGGGCCTACCCAATTTGAATTTCTTAAAGCCTCTCTGATTGGCTGGTTGGGCCCAATTTGAATTTCTCAAAGTCTCTCTGATTGGCTGATTGGTACCCATTCTGATTCCTTAACCCTTTACTCCATAGATACTCATTTGTACGCATTGCTTGTAGAAGCCTATGGAAAACATTGTGGCAAAAGGTGAAATTGCTTGTGACGAGCAATTTCACTCTTTGTCACAATGTTTTCTACGCTATCAAAAGGTGTCATATACACATAAGGAACTGCTTCATCCTTGATGTTGTTTAGGGTCAATCAGAGATGCCATAAAAATGCATTATGGGGTAAAAGGTTAAAGCTTCTGTGATTGGATAATTTCACAGAGGGATGAGATTTGATTGGCTGATTTGGAGGGGGTTCTGTTTATATCCTTATTAACCCTTTAACACACAATGACGCCTTTTAACACCCCTGAAAGAGCAAACTTTTGAAAATAAATGTGAGAAAAGGAGACGATGCAGCTTACCAGCATTTTCTCCTTTTCCCACAATGTTTTCTGCCCTATCAAAGAAAAATTTGATTGTTAGTTATTCTTACATCTTATTGTATCTTTATGTCCTATTTTTAAATTCTTCAAACAACAACAACATTTTTTTTAATTCGAAAAAGTTTCTGCAAAAGCATCCGGTTGCTTCTGAATTTCATATTTTTGTGCAGCGGTTAAACATAACATTGAATTTTGACTTGCACGATCACCGAAACTGACCCTGGTAAGAAAACTGGAAACATTCCGTTTACCTTTCTTTGATTTGTGCAACAGGTATCAGTTGCCTCCGAAAGCATCTGAGTTGATTTTACAGTTTTATGAGAAGCACGTAACCGTCACGTATGGGTGAGGTAATCATCATAACCAAATCAATGGCCCTAGTGTGAGAAAACGAAAAGGAAAAATCTCTATAATTGACTTAAGGAACAGGCGTCGTATGCTGACCAGAGTACCAGTGAAATAAGTTGCCAATAGGAAATGCGTGCTGTTACCGGGATAAATGATTGAGTCCAACCTCCACACAACTTGACACGATTTACTGTTCAAATAAACAATAAGTTGTACAGTATTCAAAAACAATACCCAAGAATAGCAAATTAACTCTTCAATGACAGACTAGTCTGGAAATATTCTCTAGGAAAATCAATAATTTGTTGCCTCCTGAAATTAAATTGAAAACATTGTACCAAATGGAGAAATTGCTTGTTTGAGCAATTTCTCAATTGACTACAAAGCTTTCAAAAATTCGTCTGCTCTACAGATGCATTACATTATCGCTGGACAAAGAAGAGTTAGAAATAGGCAGCAAAAGCATTTTCAATACAAAATTACAACAAGTTTACAAAAGAAAAACAATTTAAATGTTTGTGGACTAATATAGTCAAATTCTCCTTAACTATACCATAGACTCAAAACTCTTACAGTAATAGAATTTGCATACATGAATAGTTGGACTGTTGAAAACTGCATTTAGTAAATGTTGAAATATCAAATTCGTGAAATTTCTAAATATTGCATAAAGCTTTCTTGAAAAACATTGTGAGAAAAGAAATGCTTCTATTTTGGCAACATAATAAAATCATATTAACAATGCGTTAGTATTAATTCAATTCAAAAACCAAAGAATTTAACATACCAACTATTTAGGCACTTCTCTTTTCTTTCATTCAGCATTTCTTACATCTTGCGCCTACAACGCCCAGGGGCAAAACTAAAACAGGTTACTAATAAAAACCTATATGTATTTGTCTTGTTAAAACATCATAGTTATATAGCACAGGTAAAAACTAGTCACCTTTACCCTTAACTTAATTTGGCTGCAACACGTCGTCTGCTACGAAATGTTCCGCAAGTCGATTTTTCATGTTTTCGCGGACACATACCCGGCACCTACACAAGGGTAGACAACGTAAATGGGTTTGTTGTCACGGTATAAAGAGACTGGAGGAAAAAAAAAATTAGAAAATTAGTTCCCTATATTTGACTTAACCCTTTACTCCATAGATACTCATTTATAAGCATTGCTTGTAGGAGCCTTTGGAAAACATTGTGGCAAAAGGTGAAGTTGCTCATGACGAGCAATTTCACCTTTTGTCACAATGTTTTCTATGCTATCAAAAGGTGTCCTATATATATAAAAAACGGCTACGTCCTTGCTATTATTTAGGGTAAATTAGAGATACCATAGAAATGCTTTATGGGGTAAAGGGTTAAGAAACAGGTGTCGTCTGCTGGGAAATGTTCCGCAAGTTGATTTTTCATGTTTTCGCAGGCACATACCCGGCACCTACGAGACGGTAGACAACGTAAATGGGTTTGTTGACACGGTATAAAGAGACTGAAAAAAAAAAAATAGAAATTAAGTCCCCTATATTTGACTTAAGAAACAGGTGTCGTCTGCTATGAAATGTCCCATAAGTCGATTTTTCATGTTTTCGTGGATACGTAACTGGCACCTATGAGATGGTAGTCAACGTAAATGGGTTTTTTGTCACAGAATAAAGGGACTGGTGAAAAAAAAAGTATATTAGAAATTTATTTCTCTTTGTTTGACTTATGCAACAGGAAGCAGTTGCGACTGAAAGAGCCACTTGTCAAATTATTTTCTGGTGTTCTCGCATGTGCGTAACTGGCACATATGAAACGGAAGTCAACGTAACTGGGTTTCTTGTTGCGGTTTGAAGAGATTAGAAAAATTACACATCAGTTCCCTTTGTTTGATTCATGCAATAGGAAGCAATAATTGCTACTGAAAGAGTTTTCAGTCTTTTTTTAAGCCACTTGTCACATTATTTTCCGTGCTTTTCGCATGCACGTAACTGGCACATATGAGACGGTAGTCAACGTAACTGGGTTTCTTGTTGCAGTTTGAAGAAATTAGAAAAATTACATTTCAGTTCCCTTTGTTTGCTACTGAAAGAGTTTTCAGTCTTTTTTTTAGTCACCTGCCACATTAATTTCTGGTTTTTTTTTTACTTTGTATATTGATCATTTTGGCTCATAAAATGTGCAGAATTTGACGTTGCCTGAGTCAGAAAATCCAATTAAGGGGTAAAGGGCGCCATCAAGGGTTTACTTTAAGGGAAGTAACTCTTGCAAGGGGCTTGAAAAGACCAAAACAAGGTCTTCTGCCACCCTGTTTTCTTAAATTCTGGCCCTTTTCCAGTGAAATCTGGCATGTGTGGATGGTGCATGCCTGGCAGTTTGCCTACGACTGCACAGCAGCCTACAAAGAAGACTTTAAATCCACTTTTATGCCATTTTTTGTTCACTGTTTTTTATCGATATACAAGGGCGCCATTTTGAAGTGATTTTGAAGCTCTCTGATTAGCTGGTTGGGCCCACCCAATTTGACTTTCTCAAAGCCTCTCTGATTGGCAGGTTGGGCCCAATTTGAATTTCTCAAAGCCTCTCTGATTGGCTGGTTGGGCCCAATTTGAATTTCTCAAAGTCTCTCTGATTGGCTGATTGGTACCCATTCTGATTCCTTAACCCTTTACTTCATAGATACTCATTTGTATGCATTGCTTGTAGGTCATAAAATCAACTTAGACACTTTCGGAGGCAACTGATACCTGTTACACAAATTCAAGAAAGGTAAATCGAACATTTCCCTGTTTTCATATGTGCGAGTCAAAGTCAATGTTATGTTTAACCGCTGCACAAAAAAATAAAATTCAGAAGCAACCAGTTACTGTTGCACAAACATTTTTTCCGATGAAAAGAAATCTTGTTTTCGTTTGAAGAATTAAAAAAAATAGGCCATAAAGATACAATAAGATGTAAGAATAACTAATAATCAAAATTTTCTTTGATAGGGTAGAAAACATTGTGGGCAAAGGAGAAAATGCTGTGGTAACCTGCATTGTCTCCTTTTCTCAGATTATTTTGCAAAGCCTTCTCTTTTAGGGGTGTTAAAAGGCGTCATTGTATGGTAAGGGGTCAATAAGGATAAACATATACCCCCCTCCCAATCATCCAATCAAATCTCATCTCTCTGTGAAATTATCCGATCACAGAAGCTTTTAGGAAATCAAAATGGGTGCCAACAGCCAATCAGAGAGGCTGTGAGAAATTCAAAAATGGGCCCAGTCAGCCAATCAGAGAGCTTCAAAATTACTTCAAAATGGCGCCCTAATATATCGATAGAAAAAAGTGAACAAAAAACGGCATAAAAGTGGATTTAAAGTCTTTTTTAAAGGCTGCTGTGCAGTCCTTGGCAAACTGCCAGGCATGCACCATCCACACATGCCAGATTTCACTGAAAAAGGGCCAAAATTCAAGAAAACAAGGTGGCAGAAGACCTTGTTTTGGTCTTTTCAAGCCTCTTGCAAGACCTACTTCCCTTAAAGTAAACCCTTGATGTCCCCCCCTTTACCCTTTAATTGGAATTTCTGACTCGGGCCACATCAAATTCATATAAGCCAAAATGATCAATGTGCTGTGTAAAAAAACACACAGAAATTAATGTGACAAGTTGCTAAAAAAGAGACTGAAAACTCTTTCTGTGACAATTGTTTCCTATTGCATAAATCAAACAAAGGGAACTGAAATGTAATTTTTTCTAATCACTTCAAACCAGGACAAGAAACCAAGTTACGTTGATTACCATCTCGTCATGAAAGTTACGCACATGCGAAAAGCACAGAAAACAATGTGACAAGTGGCTAAAAAAAGGCTGAAAACTCTTTCAGTAGCAAAGAACTGAAGCATAATTTTTCTAATATCTTCAAACCGCAACAAGAAACCCAGTTATGTTGATTACCATCTCATATGTGCCAGTTACGCACATGGGAAAAGCACAGAAAACAATGCGTCAAGTGGCTAAAAAAAGACTGAAAACTCTTTCAGTAGCAAGGAACTGAAGCATAACTTTTCTAATATGTTCGAACCGCAACAAGAAACCCAGTTACGTTGACTACCGTTTCATACGTGCCAGTTATGCACATGCGAAAACATCAGAAAATGATGTGACAATTGGCTAAAAAAAGACTTGAAGACTCTTTCAGTAGCAACTGCTTCCTGTTGCATAAGTCAAACAAATAGAACTAAATTTTTTATTTATTTTTTTTTTCTCCAATCTCTTTATAATGTACATGACAAGAAACCCATTTACGTTAACTACCGCCTCGTAGGTGCCTGTTACAAATCCGCGAAAACATGAAAAATCGACTTACGGGACATTTCATAGCAGACGACACCTGTTTCTCAAGTCATATATAGGGAACTAAATTTCTATTTTTTTTTCCTCCAATCTCTTTATACCGTGACAAAAAACCCATTTACGCTGACAACCCTCTCGTAGGTTCCAGTTATGTATCCGCGAAAACAAAAAAATCGACTTACGGGACATTTCATAGCAGACAACACCTGTTTCTCAAGTCAAATATAGGGATTTTTTTTTTTTCGTTTTCTCTCAGTAGTGCCATTGATTCGGTTGCGATGACTATCTCACCCATATGAGACAGTTACATGCTGTGCATGAAATCGTAAAATCAACTTAGACACTTTCGGAGGCAACTGATACCTGTTGCACAAATCCAAGAAAGGTAAATCGAACATTTTCCTGTTTTCATATCAGGGTCAGTTTTGGTAACCATGCGAGTCAAAAGTCAATGTTATGTTTAACCGCTGCACAAAAATATAAAATTCAGAAGCAACCAGTTTCTGTTGCAGAAACTTTTTCCGATGAAAAAAAATCTTGTTTTCATTTGAAGAATTAAAAAAATAGGCCATAAAGATACAATAAAATGTAAGAATAACTAATACTCATAATTTTCTTTGAGAGTGTAGAAAACATTGTGGGAAAAGGAGAAAATGCTGGTAACCTGCTTTGAGAAATCAAAATGGGCCCTAGCAACAAAGAAGAAAAACTTTAGAAATCTTCTCTGAAACTAGGTGCAGAGCTTTGATATTTGGTATGCATAATCTTCTAGTGGACCTCTACCAAGTTTGCTTATATGATGTCCCTGGCGTCAAAACTGGCCATGCCCCGGAGGTCACAGGTTGGAACATAGAAACAAAGAAGGAAAATTTTAAATTTCTTTTTCTCTTAAACGGGAAGGTGTAGAGCTTTGATATTTGGTTTGTAACATCTTTGTAACTGCTTTGGTTAAAACTGACCCAGCCCCGGGGACCACAAGTTCGAACATAGGACAAAGAAGGAAAATTTGAAATTCTTCTTTGATACTGGAAGGTGTAAAGCTTTGACATTTGATTGCCCTTTGTACGGCGTCTGTCGCCCGTCAACAATGTCTTTATTAATCTTCTTCTCCTAACCCACTGAGCCAATCTTGATGAAACTTGACAGGGATGTTCCTTGGTTGAAGCTTTACCAAAGTTGCTCAAAGAATTGAATTTTACTCATAAGCTATAGTCTAAGGTGAGCGTTCCAGGGCCAATTACCCTCTTGTTTATGGTCGCCACTAGTTGCCCATTTTGGTGACTCTCTAAGAGGGCTGTTAGTAATTTTACACGGGATAGTACTAGAAACGAGACAAAGACCATCTTACGCCCGCGTCTTTAATCTTTTCTATGCATAGCATATTTACATGACACAAAGTTTTAACGTCTCGTATTATATTTCATATATGTGTCTATTTTTAGAAATGTTATAGGTAAAGAAATGTCGTGATTTAAGCTGGGGGAAATTATTTCCCCGTCACAGTGAATTTTTTCCTCCTACCAGAAATCTCGAACTACTTTTTCTGGCTCACCTGAGAACGAAGTGTTCAAGGTGAGCTTTTGTGGTCGCCCAATGTCCGTCGCGCGTCGTCCGTCATCCCCCAATTTCTTTAAACATCTCCTCCTCCTAAACCACTGGGCCAATCTTGATGAAACATTGGCAGGGATGTTCCTTGGGTGAAGCTCAACCAAAGATGTTCAAGAGATTGAATTCCAGCCATAACTCTGGTTGCCATGGCAACCAAAAGGAAAAAAACTAGCAAAATCTTTGGAAATCTTCTTCTCTGAAACTAGAAGGCATAGAGCTTTGATATTTGGTATGAAGTATCTCCTAGTTAACCTCTTGTTCATATGATGCCCCTGTGGCCAAAACTGGCCCTGCCCCGGGGGTCACAAGTTTGAAACATAGGAACAAAGAAAAAAAAATTAATATTCTTCTTCTCTGAAACTCGCTGGCGAAGAGCTTTGATATTTGGTATGAAGCATCTCCTAATGAACCTCTACCAAGATTGTTAATATGATGCCCCTGGGGTCAAAACTGGCCCTGCCCCGGGGGTCACAAGTTTGAAACATAGGAACAAAGAAAAAAAAATAATATTCTTCTTCTCTGAAACTCGCAGGCGAAGAGCTTTGATATTTGGTATGAAGCATCTCCTAGAGAACCTCTACCAAGATTGTTAATATGATGCCCCTGGGGTCAAAACTGGCCCTGCCCCGGGGGTCACAAGTTTGAAATATAGGAACAAAGAAGGAAAATTTTAAAATTCTTTTTCTCTGAAATTAGAGAGTGCATAGCTTTGATATTTGGTCTGTAGTATCTCCTAGTAGACTTCTAACAAGATTGTTCATATGATGGCCCTGGGATCAAAACTGGCCCTGCCCTGGGGGTCACAAGTTTGAAACATAGGAACAAAGATGGAAAACTTTAACAATCTTCTCTGAAACTAGAAGGTGCAGAGCTTTGATATTTGGTATGTAGTATCTCCTAGTGGACCTCTACCAAGATTGTTCATATGATGCCCCTGGGGTCAAAACTGGCCCCGCTCCGGGGGTCACAGGTTTGAAACATAAGAACAAAGAAGGAAAACTTTAAAAATCTTCTTCTCTGAAACAAGAAGGAGTAGAGCTTTGATATTTGGTATGAAGCATCTGCTAGTTGACCTCTACCAAGGTTGTTCACATGATGTCCCTTGGGTCCAAACTGGCCCAGCCTCGGGGGTCACAAGTTCGAAACATAGGAACAAAGAAGGAAAACTTTAAAAATATTTTTCTCTGAAACTGGAAATCGTAGAGCTTTGATATTTCATTATGTAGTATCTTTTAGTGGACCTCTACCAAATACGATATGATGATCTTTTCAGAAAAGAAGAATTTTCATTGTAGACCTTTACTGCATATAACTCAGGTGAGCGATATAGGACCATCATGCTCCTCTTGATTGTTAAGATTTCTCAGAATGAATATTAAGATCTCACTTTTCTCACTCATTCGGCTATCATGACAAAAACATAGGAAAAATTATCAACATTGTAGTTCCTTTGACGTATGAACTACAAAGTTCGACATTCTTGCTTTGACGTCATTTTTCTGATGTTCGGCCTTGATCCCATTTGTCCTTTTGCAGTACGCTCTTTATCGTGTTTGTTCTGAATTCTTCAACACCATCACCGATGTCTTGTATTATTTTCACACTTCGTTCACAAGGCACATGATAGGTTACTTCTCTAGTGGTAATTAAATTTAAAGTATTGTAAATATTATTGATTTTCAAAACGCTTACAAGATGCTGAGGGATAGATAGTTGGGAATTACATGTACATACATGTAGAGGATTGGATAAAAGCTATTTCTAGGATTTTAGATGACAGAAAGAGAAAAGGTGCTTGATGCATTGATTTCTGTGGTCCCAAGTCGTTTATCAGCTCTACGGACTGAAAGCCAGCAGAGCTATAAATTTCGTGGTATGGTTTCTGTCATCTGTCCGTCCGTCTGTCCATCTGCAGTCCATCTCTTTGTATTTTCTAATTTACCCGATAAAGTCTGCATTTGTGGTCAGATTTTCTTGAAACTTGCACAGTTTGTTTATTTAAACAATAGCTTGAACCCTAATGATTTCGAAAAATAATCCAATAAACAGTAAAGAAAGGGTAGCCAGTTCAAGTTTCTTGTTTGAATAATAAGGTCTGCATTTGTCATCAGATCTTTTTGAAACTTGCACATTTTTTTTTATCTCATCAATAGCCTGAACCCTGATGATTTTGGAAAAAAATCCAACAAACAGTATGGGAAAAGAAACATTTTAAAGTTGAAAATTTCCATTTCTTGTTGTCGCGATAAGTCTGCTTTTGCGGTCAGATTCTCATGAAACCTCCAGATTTGCTCACTGTTATCAAGAGCTTGAACCCTATTAATTTGAGGGAAAAAATCCAACCATTAGTATGGAAAAACTAGCCAGTTATAGTTGAAAGATTCCATTTCTTGTTTATGCAATAAAGTCTATGGTTTGATGCAACTGTCTTGAAATTTGCAAAGATTATTTGATTCATCAAGAGATTGAACTCTTTTTACAGGTGAATAAAATCTAGTATTCAATTCATGAACAGCAGCCATTTGATAAATTTGTATTGTTTATGCCAGCAAAAAAAGCCATATTCCTGCCAGTAGAGCAATTTTAGGCCCTGAAGGCTTCTAGTTAGATTAATGAATAGAGGGGTGGCTATTTGAATTTATTGTATTTACCACTGTTTTCAGCATTGTTTTAATTACACCAGTAACTTTCGGAGGAACTCGAATGTTTTCTTCAGAGGTTTTCAGTTTGGAAGACTGTAAAATATGTCGTGTGGCAGAGATAAGAAAGTAGATATGTACTGCTAGAAAAAAATGCTTGGCAGTGTCAAATATACATATCTGCACAGATTTGTTGTTGTATGGATTGTGATTAAATATATCTGAGGAAAAAAGTCCCTTTCGCCCGTTTCTAAGTTTTGCCTATTTTCATATTAATCAATTATATTATACTGGCGAAAGACCGCCTATAGGTTACCTGTATGACGTCATAATCTCTACCCTGAAGGACTTTATCCCGCCATTTTGAATTTCTCCGTATGTAAAAAAGTTGGACTGTATCCGCACTTCGACTTCCTTGACAACCAAAGATTAATTGATTGCAAGAATTCAACATACTAAATCCACAAAATTGAAATTAAATCCATATTTTTTTCAAAGTTCTTAGAATGAAGATCTACAACTTTTCTCACTTGTTAGCGTATCATGAACGAAGTGTGAAAATAACACAAAGCATTGGTGAGTGTAATGAATAAGTTAAACGAACGTGTTCAAGGCCAACCATTCGAAAAATTACATCATAGCAAGAATGTCGAACTTTGTAGTTCATACGTCATTGAAATTTACTGTTCTCCGGCCTTGATCCAGTTCGTCCTTTTGCAGTTGGCTCTATATCGCGTTCTGATTTCTTCAATACTCTCACTATTGTCTTATATCATTTTCATACTTAGTTCACATGGCACATGATGAGATACTTCTCTAGAGGTAATTTGAGTTAAAAAAGTATTGTAAATAGTGTTGATTTTCAGAAAGCTGACATGATACTGAGGGATAGATAGTTGGGATATACATATATGTAGAGGATTGGATAAAAAAGATATTTCTGGGATTTGGGATAACAGAAAGAGAAGGGGTGCTTGATGCATTGATTTCTGTTGACCCAAGTTGTGTTATGGTTTCCATCGTCCGTCCGCCTGTCCGTCCATCTGTTAGTCTTGTTTTGTTTACGCTATTAAGTCTGCATTTGTAGTCAGATTTTCTTGAAACTTGCACAGTTTATTTTAACAATAGTTTGAACCCTAACGTTTTTGAAAAAGAAATAAAAAAAATTATAGTATAGAAAGAGAAGCCATTTCAAGTTTTAAAAAAAATCTATTTTTGTTTGCATGATAACGTCTGCATTTGTCATCAGATTTTTGTGCAACTTGTGCAGTTTTTTTTTTTTTTTTAAATCTCATAAACAACTTGAACCCAAATGATTCTGAAAAAAAATCCAGCTAACAGGATAGGAAAAGTAACCATTTAAAGTTCAAAATTTCCATTTCTTGTTGACGCGATTAAGTTTGCATTTGCTGCCAGATTCTCATGAAACCTACGGATTTGCTCACAGTTATCAACAGCTTGAACCCTATCAATTTGGAAAAAAAACATCAGTATGGAAAAAGTAGTCATTTATAGTTGAAAGTTTCCATTTCTTGTTTATGCAATGAAGTCTACAGTTTGATCCAATTCTCTTGAAACTTGCAATGATTATTTTGTTCATCAAGGGATTGAGCTCTATCAAAAGTAAAGAAAATCTAGTAATCCATCTAGGAAAAAGAGCCACTTGATCTGTTTGTATTGTTTACTCAGCAAAGTCCACATTACTAGTCACATTTCTTTGAAATTTGCTAGGATTGTTTTATACAAAGAGTACCGAAACCCTATCAAATCTGGCTTGGATTCCAAGCAATTAGTTTACTTCTTATTTTTCTTTTTTTCACTGTTTGTTTTTTTTTTTTCCTTCAGTTCACCATGCTGCTTATGCTGTCTTTATGGATTCAAGCCCAGTTGCAGGAACCCCCCCCCCCTTTTTTTTTTTTTTTTTTTTCTTTTTTCATTATGAATTTATAATGCATGCTTCGAAATTCCAAATCACTGCCAGTAGAGCAATTTCAGGCCCTCAATGGCCTCTACTTGGATTAATGAACTAAGGGATAGATGTATGAATTTATCGGGTATTTAACATTGTTTCCAACATTGTTTCAATGACACCAGTAATTTTAGGAGGAACTCGAATGTTTTCTGTAGAAGTTTTCAGTTTGCAAAGAGTGTATAATATGTCGTTTGGTAGAATTAAGGCAGTAGATTATCTACTGTCAGCAAAAGTTTGCTGGACAGTGTCAAATAAACATATCTGCACAGATTCGTTGCCGTACGGATTATTATTGGATATATCTGAGAGAAAAAAGTCCCTTTCGCCCAATTCTAGGCTTTGCCTATTTTTATATTATTACGTGCCAAAGACCGCGCCGAAGGCATTCTCAACCCAACCTTTTTCCGCCATTTTGAATTTCTCCATTTGTAAAGAAGTTGGATTGTATCCGTACTTCAACTTCCTTGAGAACCAGAGGGTTGGTTTTTTGCAAGAAGAACTTAACACAGTCAGACTAAATCCACAAGATTGAAATTAAGTATTTTTTATTAAAAATCCTTAAAATGAAGGTGAAAATCTACAACTTTTCTCAATTTTTCGCTTATCATGACAAAAATATCGAAAAAATTATCAACGTTGTAAAGTTCATTGACGTCTGATCTACGCAGTTCGACATTCTTGCTCTGACCTAATTTTTCTATTGTTCGGCCTTGATCCCTTTCGTCCTTTTGCAGTTCGCTCTATATCGTGTTCGTGTTGACTTATTCAACACCCTCACCAATGTCTTGTGTTACTGAAATCACACTGCAGTCCGTCTCTCAGTCTTTTCTTGTTTACGCGATAAAGTCTGCGTTTGTGATAAGATTTTCGTGAAACTTTCACTGTTTGTTTATTTTAATAAAAGCTGGAACCCTAATGATTTCGGGAAAATCCAACATACAGTATGGGAAGAATAGCTATTTCACGTGAAAAAGATATTATTTCTTGTGTGCATGATAAAACTGTATTTGTCATTAGATTTTTTGTGAAACTTGCACAGGTCTTTTTTAATCTCATCAACAGCTTGAGCCCTAATGATTCTAAAAAGTAAAATCCCAACAAACAGTGTGGGATAAGTAACCATTTAAAGTTGAAAATTTCCATTTCTTGTTGACGCGATGCAGTTTGCATTTGAATTCTCATGAAACTTGCAGAGTTGCTTTGTGTCATCAACAGCTTGAACCCTATTGATTTGGGGAAAACATCCAACCATCAGTATGGGAAAAGTAGCCATTGAAAGTTGAAACTTGATAGTTTTCATTTCTTGTTTATGCAATGAAGTCTACAGTTTTGATCCAATTCTCTTGAAACTTGCATAGATTATTTGGTGCATAGTGAGATTGAACTCTGTCAAAAGTGAATAAAAACAGTGGAAAAGTAGACGCTTGATCGATACTCAGCAAGGTCCACATTATTAGTCACATTTCTTTGAAATGTGCTAGGATTAATTTATACAAGGCATATTGAAACCCTATCAAATCTGGCTGGATTCCACACGATTAGTTTGCACTTCTTGTTTTTTTCACTGTTCAATTCACCATACTACTTATGCGGTCTTGGCGGATTCAAGCCCGGTTGCAACAACACCTCTTCCCACCTTTTTTTTCTTCTTCTTTTTGCATCATGATTCATAATGTATCCTAGCAAAAAAGGAAAATTACTGCCAGTAGAGCAATTTCAGGCCCCTCAAAGGCCTCTAGTTGGATTAATTGATTGAGGGGTGGATGTCTGAATTTATGGTGTTTAACGCTGTTTTCAACATTGTTTTGAATTACACCAGTAACTTTAGGAGGAACTGAAATGTTTCTGCAGAAGTTTTCAATTTCGAAGAGTGTAGAATACAACACTCTTCTGGAACACAAAAATTGCTAGGATGTGTCAAATAAACATATCTGCAAAGATTCGTTGTTTTACTGATTAAACTTTAATATAGGGTCTATCTGAGGGGGAAAAAGTCCCTTTCGCCCGATTCTAGGCTCTGCCTCTTTTCATAATACTTGAACATGATTTTTGAAAGGTTTTAAAATAATCAGAGACATCTAAAATTCTAGTTATAATCCCACTTACGAAATAAAGAGGGTATTGCTTTTTCACCATGTCTGTCCGTCCGTATGTCCGTCAATCCGTCCGCCTTTTATTTGTTTGACCTAGGACTCTCAAATTGTAGGCAACTGTTTCCCAGTGTAGTGCCTTGTTTGTTTTTGAATCACATGGGACAAAGGTCAAGGACACAGGTGAACTCTGTTTACTGAAAAAGAAATGTTTCTGTATTCAAACTCAATAGATGTTTGACCAGTTTGATGGTAATTGTGTGGGAAATTTGATTTTCAAATATTATGAATATTATGATCTTACAAATTCATCACGAGTCAAGTCATAGTATAGTAACCGCAACAATTAGCACAGCAAGGACGAAAACAAAGAATATCAAAGGACCTAGTTGCAATTTGCTAACCTTGGTTTTTATCTAACAACGGAGATAATTTGGACTTCACATTGTTTGCTCTCATTATAATCTCACTAAAGGCCATAAGAAAACAATACAGGGATGAAAAAGGCAAGCAAAGTCAGTTTAGCCAATTCAAAGAATGGATAAATTAAGTCATTAGTCTGACAAAATAGTTGTCAATCCAAATTTAAAGCTCACATTTCTGCCAGCGGCTGGAACATTGACAGACCATAGTGTAACTCAGCGTCAATCTCTTAATAATATCCTTATTTTTAAATCGAGTATGAATTAAATTTTTCTTCAATTTGACTCCCAAACTGTTTAGCTTTAGGTCTTAGTGGCCTTTAAAATACTTTAAACATTAGGTAAATCAGGATTTTGAAGAAAAAGGAGCATCAAATAAACCAATTAAGAAATATGCAAATCTTGATTTGCTACAGGTACATGATTTATTTGTGTCATTATTACACACTGATCTCTGTTTGGAAACAATCCTTCGCCATACATTTCTGCAATTACAACCCTGGAGTGGAAGGTTTTAAAAACAACATTATGCATGGTAAAAGGAGAAAATGCTGGTAACCAGCATTTTCTCCTTTACTCACAATGTTTTTTACCCCTCTTAAAGAGAAATCTCATCCTCACGGCCACTTTTTTTTCCAAACATTCGAACTTGTACAGGACTAGAAGTGTTTAATGTGGTATAAAATTTAATCAGTGATAATATATTGCTCGGCGTTCGTTGCACGCGTAGTTTGTTGTTGTTGTTATTCGGTGCCTTTTCTGAACTCGCTATCTGCAATAGACACATGCAATCCACAATATTAAAATTATAAGTTTGTAAAATATAGGTATATTAATCTTTGATGCATGGCAGCCAATGAAAGTGTTGTCGCAAGATGAGAAAATGCTGACCAGGGCCGAAACTTATCGCAGTCAGTCAAGTTTCTGTATGTACGAGGTATGTCCGTAACGTTTGTGCACATTGCTAAAAAGTCATAAATTTTACAAGATACTGTAAGTGCAGGAAACTTATATTACTATGACGAACAATATTAGTTGTACGGTCAAGTGGCAGGGGACTTGGAAACTTGTTCACGGCTGTGATTAATCATGTCGCCACCTCGCCTTCGGCTCGGGGCGACATGATTAATTACAGCCGTGAACAAGTTTCCAAGTCCCCTGCCACCTGACCGTACAACGCATTTATTATACTGCAAAGTTTTACCCTTTCAAAGCATGTTAAGCGAAATTTTCCTGTTTTATAATTTCACAATTCGAGTATGCTGACGAAATAGAAATTCCCTTCTGAGTGCCCCAATTCAATGAAAACTGACGTCACTGGACACTGACGTCACTAAAACGTGCAGTTTGGTGCATAAATGTGCAGTCTGGTGATCGATCAACGCCTCCATTTTGGATATTCTGTTGCACGTGTAGTGATGTTTACGGGGCATGATATTATGTTCCCGGCATGTTAACCAATCAGATCACGAGAAATTTCTTTGCAGTATGATAATCCATTCTCAACCGACATGTGAAAAAACATGCTGCTACTATTGATAGTTTTTCAGTCGTTGATCCTAGCCTGCACATTATTAGTTGTGGGGTCAGGGACTTGGAAACTTCTTCACTGCTGTGGTAAATCTTTTCGCCCCAAGCCGATTTAATTCAGCCTGAAACAAGTTTCCAAGTCCCCTACCACCTGACTGTACAACGAATTCATTATACTGCAAAGTTTAACCATTCACGCATTTGTTAAGCAGATTTTGGTTTAAAAAATTGAGTACCCTGACGAAGTAGAAATTTCTCTCTGAGCGGCCCAGTAAAATGAAAACTGACGTCACTGGAAACTGACGTCACTGAAACCTTGGTAATACGTGCTAAGACATGTAGACTGGTGCATAATCTTGATGTAAATCTTGATCGATGCCGCCTTTTGGTATGTTATGTTGATAGTGTAGTCATATATATGCAGGGCTCTTGAATGGGAAACTGCTTTTACATTGGTTTTGCCAGAGTACATGAAATACATGTACATGTTTGGGGCATATTATCGAATCAGACAGTATGATAAACCGATAAGAACACGGGGCAAGCGTTGTCATCGCGACGTTACGACATCGTTTTCAAACATTGTATTGCAAAGTTCAGGTGTATTCTTCTATATAGAAATATAACTGTAAAAATGTAAAAAGAAAAAAGACAATCAGGCACAAGTCAGATTTTCTAGAAACATTGACCTTTCGTTACAACGCGTAGTTGGTTCGACAGTTCCCTAACACTGATTCTACGATTCTCTTCATTCATATTCACCGAATCCACCGTATAAGGACCAAACTCTATCTAGATTAAGTTGGTTGTTAAATGAAGCGGCTATTATGGATCCGTAAGTATTTGATGTCTTGATTGGTACCATGGATCATAGAAATGTATTTAGTCCCCTTTTTCACAGAGAATGGCTTAACCCTTTACCATACAATGACGACTTTCAACTACCCCGAGGAAGAAGCTTTTTGAAAACATTGTGGGAAAAGGAGAAAATGCTGTTGAACAGCATTTTCTCCTTTTCCCACAAAGTTTTCTACCCTATTAAAGCAAAATTACACCATTTGAGCCACTATGAAATTGTCGTCTGCAAATGCTTTCAATTTGGATAGGTCTATAATTTTGCCGTGTGGTAAAGGGTTAAGTAAATTAGGTGTAATTATTTTAGCCATTACTAGCCAGGCGAAGGCTTACAATTGAAAAAAAGATGTTGATAATATATTTAAAGGAAATAGGAAAGGATAGAATAAAAATGCAAACCGGAAGTCATGTTGTTTTAGGCCTCACAGACTAGACAATGAAATTTAAAAAAAAAAAAACTTCAACAGAAAAGAAACACAGCATATCGGAATCAGTAATAAGTTTAGGCTTTACCATGCAAACAAAGACTTTAAGTTGAAAAGGTGATGAAATTCTAGTTTAAAAAAAAAAGAAAAAAAGGAAAAGTTCAAACCGGAAATCACATATTTACCCCGTAGGTAATGCCTTTAAGCTGAAAAGATGTTGGGAAATCATGCTGCAAAAATCTAGAACGGTGCGACCGCAAATAGGATTTCGATCGCTAAATTACGAAGGACAATGTCAGTTGCTACAATGACGCACTTGTGAGTTGTTAATGAATATATTCATACGACATGCATTATCATCTAAAAAATGTATGACTGATAATGTCGGTTTATTTTGAAAACCTTGTAACTACAACTTGTTACAAGCCGTAGTTACTAGGTTTTTGAAGTAAATCGACGATATACTCGCACGTCATTAAAGCATTAAGCAACCAATCCGGAGTTACAACAATCTTGAGAGAGAGGGCTGATGATAGAAACTAACCTGCATTTTCTCTATATCCTATAATGTTTTTGACCCTTTAAAAAAAAAATGTTTTTTTTTTTGCAGAAATTTAATATATCGTCTGCAAATCATTTCAGTTTTGAAAAGTTTAACGTTTTGTCGTTTGGTATCTAGTTGAAGCTTTTGTCGCTCATTATCCCCACCGTAGGCGGAGGGATGTAGTTTAGTATTGTCCGTCCATTCGTTCGTTCTTCCGTCCGTCCGGGACGATATCTCCAATACCATCAAACGGAATTTCGTGAAACTGTGTACCGCTGATATACGTTTTTATACGATGCAAAATGGTCATTAAAACTCGCAATTTTGCGGTAAATGATTGAAAGGTATTATATGAAAGCGGTTTGTGAGTGATTGATAACTTCATTCTTTTTCTACATTTTAAGAAATAAACATTAAATTGACAGATAAAGGGACCATTAGCCAATCAGGCAGCTTCTTTTTCGAAGGTAATTTACAAGTGATGGATGACTTCGTTCTATTTTGATATTCAGTAATCCTTATCCTACTATAGAAGTGAAACGAAACTCAAACTAAAATGTTGCTTTTTCAAGATCATTTTTTAACCCATTACCACTCAATCCCTACTTTTGACGCCCCTGAGAAAGAAGCCTTTAGAAAACATTGTGGGAAAAGGAGAAAATGCTGGTAACCAGCATTTTCTCCTTTTCCCACAATTTTTTCTACCTTTCACAAAACAAATTTCAAATTTTCAGTCACTTTTATTTTGTTGTCTGCAAATGCTTTCAATTTGGACCAGTCTGAAATATTGTCGTTTGGTAATGGGTTAAGGGAGTGGGGGCGGTATCTCATCAGACTGTATAGATCAAAGACCAGACAGCACGTTCTGTGCAATCTGATCTCAATCTACAATGTCTGCAAAAGGTCAGTGAGTCGCGCTTTCCAGTATTTACCGGCTAAATAAGTTAAATTAAATTCCTTTCAAGTCAATAGTTCAATAGTAAAAAAAAAATCGAAATATTGATATTTCATGTTACTGAGTGGGAGAAAAAAATCCCCTTATCGGTCAGTGTGGATCCAAGATCAGACTGCACGTTATGTGCAGTCTGATCTTGACCTATATTGGTCGCACAGGCAACTTGAGTCGCGCTTGTTGGCCTAAGGGTAAAATTGACCACGTGATTAACTGACATAGTTCATATCGACTTGATTTTGACTCCGAAATAATTATGTCGATCTTCAAAAAACTATTGCGCAATGATACAAACCACAAGAAAGATATCATTATTTTCCAACCCTATACTGCAGAGAAATTTCATACTATCTGATTGGATGATATGCCGCGAAGATATATATCATGTACACTGGCAAAAACAAAGTGAAAGCAGTTTCCCTTTCGGGAGCCCCGTATACACAACTACACTATCAAAACAGCATCCGAAATGGCGGCATCGATCAATATTAACGTCAAGATTATGCGTTAAGCTGCACGTTTCAGCACTTATCACCAAGGTTTCAGTGACGTCAGTTCCTAGTGACGTCAGTTTTCATTGAATTGGGGCACTCAGAAGGGAAATTCTTCGTCGGCGTACTGAATTTTTTAAACAAAACAAAAAAAAATCAGATAAAATTCGCTTAACCAACTTTGGAATGGTAAAACTTTCCAGTATAATAAATTCATTGTACGGTCAGGTGGCAGGGGACTTGGAAACTTGATCACGGCTGTGGTGAATTATGTCGCCACCTCGCCTTCGGGTCGGGGCGGCATAATTCGGCTCGGGGCAACATGATTCACCACAGCCGTCAACAAGTTTCCAAATCCCCCTGCCACCTGACCGTACAACTACTATTTGCCAGCCGAGACCCTGGCTTCTAAGTCGATATAGCGTACAGGGCTTGTGAACAAGCGGGTCACTGGTTCGACCTCCGGCTCGTCCAATTTCTTTCCGAGGACTGAAGATAGTCTTTGCCACATAATTCACTCATCTTTCCTGCTGATCATCGTTTCGATGATGATTATGTGGGAAAGCAGCCATTGGCTTGGAAAGAATATTGTGAGGAGTACTGGTTAAAGAAATTCCTATAAAGGCATGAGTAGGTTCACTGCTCTCCGCGATATAACAGAAATGATGTAGAAAACGGCTTTAAAAACCAAACAAACAAACCATTTACTAAACAATCATGGGGTTTCACGACCTCGAAGAAACTCATTTTTGAATAATACTGTGGGAAAAGGAGAACATGCTCGGTACCATAATCTTTTCATTTACATATGAGCCATGCTCTGTGTAAATGCAATTCCCATAGCCAGTCAGACATGGTTATAAAATATTTGCTATCGGCCTGTATTTTTTCATGTAAAGGGACCATTCCCCCGCATGATGAAGTTGGTTATTAGATAATAGTTGTACGGTCAGGTGGCAGGGGTCTTGGAAACTTGTTCACGGCTGTGGTTAATCATGTCGCCCCGAGCCGAAGGCGAGGTGGCGACATGATTCACCACAGCCGTGAACAAGTTTCCAAGTCCCCTGCCACCTGACCGTACAACGAATTTATTATACTGCAAAGTTTTACCCTTTCAAAGCGCGTTAAGCGAAATTTTCCTGTTTTATAATTTCACGAATCGAGTATGCTAACAAAATAGAAATTCCCTTCTGTGTGCCCCAATTCAATGAAAACTGACGTCACTGGAATCTGACGTCACTAAAACGTGCAGTTTGGTGAATAAATGTGCAGTCTGATGATCGATCAACACCTCCATTTTGGATGTTGTGTTGCACGTGTAGTGATGTTTACGGGGCACTCAAAAGGGAAACTGGTTTTTGCCAGGGAACATGATATTATGTTCCCGGCATGTTAACCAATCAGATCGCGAGAAATTTCTTTGCAGTATAATAATATTAGTTGTACGGTCAGGTGGCAGGGGTCTTGGAAACTTGTTCCCGGCTATGGTGAATCATGTCGCCATCTCGCCTTCGGCTCGAGTTTCCAAGTCCCCTGCCACCTGCTCGTACAACAAATTTATTCTACTGCAAAGTTTTACCACTGGAAAGTTTCTTAAGCGAATTTTACAAGCTTTATAGGTTTCAAAATCTTGAGTACGCTGACGAAGTACATTTCCCCACTGAGTGCCCCAATTCAATGAAAAATGATGTCACTGGGAACTGACGTCACTGAAATCTTAGAAATATGTGCTAAAACTTGCAGCTATGCGCATAATCTTGATGTAAATCTTGATCGACGCCGCAATTTTTAATGTTGTGTTAATAGTAGAGCCATTTATACGGGGCTCCCGAAAGGGAAATTGCTTTTACGCTGGATTTGCCAGTGTACATGATATATATGCTAGGGGCATATTATCCAATCAGATCACGAGAAATTTCGTTGCAACATAATAATTTATTATATACCTAGCAGTGAAATCCTGGAATTTCCCAGTGTAATTAATTTTGATATCATCACTAGTGACGTTATCAACTTTCACTTTCACTTCCTGACGTAATTTGGGAACTAATTTTTTTTTTCGACTACATTTTTTTCGACTTTCAAACGCAAAATTACAAATAATGATGTTAATAAGGTATATAATAAGTAGAATAATCAACTGGTTGTTTTTGATATGAAAAATATCTCACTCGGACGCGTCGTAAGGCGTTAAAAAAACTCGTGCTGCGCACTCGTTTTTTCAACGCCTAACAACGCATCTTCGTGAGATATTTTTCATATCAAAAACAACCAGTTGATTATCCTGTATGTACTACATCTACATTTGCCAAAGCATGGCACATATCGTCGGTTTACTGCCAAAATCTCGAAACTACAGCTTGTAACAAGCTGAAGATACGAGGTTGTCGAAGTAAACCGACGATATATACTCTATCATGTAAAGCTCGAGGTGCAAATCTTAGAAGAAAGGAAATAATCCACTACAGAACAATTTTGTGGATCCATTATAATTGGCCTACAACACGGAAACGTTCTATTTGAGGCACACTAAAATTGTCATCCGGTAAAGGGTTAATCCCTATCCTGCTGGATAAAAGACATTAAAACGTTCAAAGCCGATAGTGAAAACCGATTTCTCTCGCTATTTCAAGGGTACTTTTGAAGGAAAGATCTCTGCATCATACAGTGAAGGTCCAAGATTAGACTGCACATTCTGTGCAATCCGCACCATCAGAAAAAAGGTCAGCTCATCTCACATAGCAGTCTAAGGGTTGAATTATTTTTCAGATGTTGGAAAGTAGCAGTCATGTGGTTCAAGATTGAGGTTATATGGAGCAAACGCACTGCCCATATACTCCAAAAATTTCATTGCTTTCGTTTCATTCCAGCTTCTTGGATAGAGAATTTTCCTGGGAAAAAATAAGATCTTTAGCCTTGCTAGAAAATGCAAGATCAACGTAGTGGGGTTCGAATGTGTGAAACTTTCATTTCAATTGTCTGCTTTTAACAAAAACTAAGCTGTCTTGCGAAGTTACCAGTTCTGATATTTCTGCATGTTTACTACTGAAACAAAAGAGCTGTGAGTAGTACAGGGGTCTCCTTCGACCCAAATAAAGATGACGTAATCGGCAGCCATTTTGTGTAACGCTACGCTATCTGCCTGTCTGTGTCTGCGTGCTTGTCTGTCTGTCTCTTCCTCTCTCTCTCTGTGCCGAACCCTGGTGACTTAGTCGGGAGCTTTCAGGACTTGAGAATAGAAGCTTGTGGGTTTGATCCCTGGCTCAGCCAGTTTCTCTCCGAAGATTGATGATAGTCATCGCGAAAGGGTTCTTCCTCTATTACAGCTGAACATTGTCTTGAACACTGCGTTAAACTCAATACAGTTAATCAATCATTCAGTATCTCACGCTCTCTCTCTCTCTCTCTCTCTCTCTCTCTCTCTCTCTCTCCTCCCCCACTCTCCCTATCTCTCTGTCTCTCTTTCTCTTTCTATCTCTCTCCTCTGTCCCTCTTTCTCTGTGTCTGTCTCTCTCTTTCTATTTCCATCTCTACCTCTGTCTGTCTGTCTCTCTCTCTCTCTCTCTCCCTCTCTCTCTCTGTCTCCCTCTCCCTGTCTGTCTCTGTGTGTCTGTGTGTGTCTCTCTCTGTCTCTGTCTCTCTGTCTCTCTCTGTCTCTCTCTCTCTGTCTATCTCTGTCTCTATCTCTGTATCTTCCTGTCTGTCTGTATGTGTCTCTCTCCCCCTCGCTCTCTCTCTCCCTCTCTCTTTCTCTCTCTCTCTCTCTCTCTCTCTTCCTTCTCTCTCGGACTTGGGCACAGTCAATACATAGTTGTAAACATGTCATGCATTTTGAGCCAGAGGTCTATGCTTACTACGGTAATAAATGTTCTGAGTTCTGAGTTTTCTCTCTTTCTCCAAATTTACAAGAAACAAGAGCCATGAGTTTCACAAATCTATTCATCAATAGTTTCAAATGGGAAAAAAAAAACGCAAACAAACAAGCAAGAAGAAAATGCTCAAATAAGCTTTTTCGTCAATGTATATGAATCAATGTGTAACAGTATATATAAATAATAAGGAAGTATGTCTTTGATACAACAGATAGAAAAAACCTTCGAAATACTAACAGATCAGGCATACAATCATTATTCTGAGAGTAAGATAGCCGCCTGCAAACTTCAATTACATTTTAGAAGTAGTCAAAGTTTTATTCTCAAATAGTTTTCTTAATCTGAAAGCGATACCATTTCTGATTGGGGGAAAATGCTTTTTGCTTCAGAAATAGTGTAGTTGAATTCAGAATTAGAATCAAAGAATAGTTTTTGACGATATAGTTTGTGAATACTGGCTAAGAATATCAATTAAGCAGATCAAACTTCCCTGTGCTTCAAATGTTTGTGTACCCAGTCAAAAATATTTAAACTTTTCCATATCAAAACCTTTTGTAGAAGACAATTTAATCCTTGGGCTGCTAAGTGTGATTCACTGACCTTTTTCGGACATTGTTGACAAAGATCAGACTCGGGTTTTTTTTCTGTTGATACTTGGACTTTTGTTCCTGTCAAACTTAACTGTAAAGAGCTAAAGAGTAAAACAATGCAATGGCAATTTCAACTGTCCACAAGAACTTAAAGAAACAAAAGTTTCAATTACAAGGAAGCCAAAGTGAAATCAATGAATTCAGTTCTATTGAACTGAGATTTCTTATGTATGATCTTTAATTGAAAGATATTTCTTCAAATATCCCAAATCCTTTTAAAGTACGACTAAAACTCTAAGTATTAATTTCAATTTATACATGTTTAACAATAATAGATTGAATACGAGTCTTGCCCTGTGAAAAGGGGGTTTAGTGTTTCTATTTTGCATATCAAAAGAAGTTTTGTCTCGTAATTCATTAAATTTGTTGCATCCAAACTCTTTTCGAAGAACCAGAGACTTGTGAAATGACCGGTTATTTGGCCGTCGTGTAAACACGAAAAAATTACTGTGGAAGTAAGGAAACGAATTAGTTACTTGTTACAAATAAATGTCCCTTTTCCAAATTTGGAAAACAGTCTTCTGTGAGGACATAAAAGACTGGATATGTTTTTTACTCTTGAAACGTGACAGTAAAATTTCAATGAAACATGGTTTCAGAGAACTCTATAGAATGATAAACAAATAATTTTTTTTTAAAGAAATGGCTTTTGTATTTATCAATCTTATGCATTTTAATTCATTCATGTTAAGAGGTTATTCTTTTTGTTTTAAACGTAGCCGTAACGAGATATTGCTCCAAAATCATCAGAAACATAAGGTTTTATCTTTGATAAAAACGTTTAAATTCCAACAAAAATGAACTACGATGTTTGAAAAGCTAATTTAAGAGGCAAGGTGTAAATATAAGTGTGATTTTTATTTCTCAATTACAAGTTATACTATATAAGCAATACAGCTGTAATCATAATTTGCAGGAAAAAAAGTTTAAAATTATAAATCTCTCAGAAATTGCCAAACAAGACCTTTGAATGTCTTTATTTTTGTGAGACACGTCGTTAAAACGGTACTATAAAATACCATAAATTTTATATAAGTAGTTGAAACAAAGGAACAATGAAATGGGATTTTTAAGTTTTGAAAAAATGAGATTGTTGTGTTTACAAGTGCATTTGATTAATAAGAATAAATCAAGAACAACTGGTAAAAAAATCTTAACAGCTTATTTACGAACGTATCAACTCTCAACCAAACAAGATCGTGTTTTAAAACCAAGAAGAAAAACAGTAAAAAAAGAAGTTGGGAAAAGAAGAAAATGCCGGTAACCAGCATTTTTTTCTAACTTTTCCAAATGTTGTTTTCTTCTCTTTCGTAGACAAGCCATACTATATGAGCCTACATTATTTGTCGTCTGCAAATTCTTTAATTTAAACCATTTGAAAACTTTTGTTGTTTGGTAAAGTAATGAACAGTAATGTTTAGTTTTAAGTTATCAATACATCGTTTGGGCGCAGGGAGGAGATCGCCAGTGCCATGAGACAGATTCAAAACTAACTTATATCTTTCTCTTTCATCAAAAGTATAAATGTGATGCTTTGAAATAATGATGATAATAATAGTGCTGATTATAATAATAATAATAATAATAATGTCAAACGATGATGGCGATGATGATGATGATTAATAGAAAATGATTATTCGATGGGGAAAATAATGAATCTTTGGACAATATAAGACAAAAAATTTATAAGAATAAGTTCGTTTTACGACCACATGAAAAGCAAATATATTACGAAATAATCTAGGATATAATAAAGATATAAATAAATAAACCAATAAATAATAATGAGTGAATAAATAATACCACGAAATGATGTTTGTGAAATGAAGATACATATATATTTGTGACCAGAAGTTGACTTTCATATGAGTTTCAAAATCTACATATGAGGCACGGTCTGGCAAAAAGGGGTTTGATGCATCTTCATACTAAGCAGGCCATCACATAGTTATAGATCAAATATAGCCACTTTTTTACATTCAACTTAATCACGAGACAGACTGGTCTTTGGACAAACAGAAAACTGACCTGTTTGGAAAAGTTTCAGCGGACTTTGCAGCCTGACCTGAGCCGATACTTTTCGCAGATGCTTTAAGCCTCCTTTTCACAGAGCATGATTCAATTATATAACCCATGCTCTGTGAAAAAAAGGACTAAATACATCTACACAAAAAGCACTGATTCAGGTAGTCTGCGTTAACCGCACAGGCTGACCCGAGTCAAAACTTTTTTAACTTGGTCAATTTGCTAAATGTATAAGGATCATTGTACTACAGTCAGCTGCTTAACAAAGTGGATTTTATGGATCCTAAATCATTTGACGCTTTGCTTGGTATTATGCATGACGGATACCCATTAAACCCCTTTTCCGAAAGCATGGCTTCTTATTATGATAATTTCGTAACTCTATACCGTACAACAAAATTTTAGACTTGTCCAAATTGAACGCCTTTGCAGACGATAAAATAAACGTGACTCAAAATTTGAAACTTAACTTAAAAAGAATAGAAAATATTGAGCGAAAAGGAGAAAATGCTGTTTTCCTTTTCCAACAAAGTTTTCTGAAGGCTTCTTCCTCTAGGTCGTAAAGACCAATGATTGTTTGGTAAAGGGATAAATGTTCCAATTTGAAGGAGATTCCAAAGAGAGAAGACCACCTAACTAACACTTTAAGCCCTTTTACCAGGCATTTTAGACATACTGGACTTATACATACCGAAGATATTTGTTGATGAAAAGTCAAACATAACTCAAATGACGGAATTTTCTTTGAAAGCGTCAAAAACGCTTTTAGGGAAAAGGGTAAAATGCTGGTAGCCAGTATTTTACCCTTTTCCAAGCTGTGTTTTACCCTAACCCTGCTAAATAACTAATACGAGACTTTCACGAGACTTTCAAGTCGATAGTAAAAGCCCAATTGTTGTTATTTCGAAGTTCTGTTTTTTTTTTTAAATAGATCCTTATCGGATAGTGTAGATCCAAGATCAGACTGCACATAACGTGCAGTCTGATCTTGATCTATAATGTCCACAAAAGGTCAATTAGTTACCCTTAGCAACCTAATGGTTAGGTGGTATTTTTTCCCATGGGGTGTTAAACACGATAACGTTTGGTGAAGTATTGAAACTTAGCTGTAGAGAAACCTTCGTGACAAAAAAAAGGAGTTTTCTCGACCGTGAGTGACTGAAAGGAGCTCAAACAATGAATTTAAGATAATCTTATCTAACATTTCGTTTTAAATCGGTAAAATTTTTTTGCAAGACTTGGAGCAATGTGTAAGCGGTTGAAACAAATGCAGATTAAATGTATTTTTAACCTTTAGGAACTCTCTAAAAAAGAGGAATCTTATCATTAAACAACGTAAACTATTGAAAAACTTCATTTTTATGAGCATGATCTGTTTTTTTTTTTTGTAACACTATTTGAATAGATTTGACTAGATTTAAGAAGTAAATCAATAGCTGCATTATTCATTGGAGAAAAACGTCTAACCCATTTGGTACAAACGGTTATACTTGTTGTTATTGCAGCCAGTGGAATTTATGATCGGTCTGAAAATGTGCATTTATGTCTTGTATACACTTCAACATTTTCAGAACTCCTTCCCCTCGAAAAAGCATTCAATTCGCGTGTCTAGTTACTGTCGGAATTGTCTTTGTATAAGATGGTTTCATCTTATTGGCACCAAATGGGTTAAACAATGAAC
This sequence comes from Tridacna crocea, assembly GCA_943736015.1. Lineage (NCBI taxonomy): Eukaryota > Metazoa > Mollusca > Bivalvia > Cardiida > Cardiidae > Tridacna > Tridacna crocea. The sequence continues at coordinate 32,236,767 of OX031073.1, forward strand.
TTGTTTTAGTTTTAAAGCAAATGGAGTTCTATTCATTTCGTTGGCATTTCAAAATTGCATTATTGTTATACTACAAATACTTAAAAAGGTCGACTAGTCTATTTGGAGCATGGAATGCTGGGATTCCCACGTGAACACATTCAAGGAAAATGTAAATATTCATACGAACCTAAAAATAGCAACTAAATGTACGACAAAACAACCAAAAATATGCAACCTAAATTAACAGATCTTAATAATATAGAGTGCAACTTATATACCTGCTCAGCAATATTCTCGATATCAATAAAATAAGACCAGTATTCTTTTAACCGGAATTTGTTTAATTGTATCACTTGTCCAGGCCTTTGTTTCCTCAAAAAAGGCTGTATGGAAATGAGTTAAGTATTAATAAGACAGCAAAAATTAGACCTTTACAAATGACAAGTCACGTCGAATAGGACTAGAATCATGAAAGAACAGGAGACCCAAATGGTAACAGTAAAAAATGCTTCTAACTAATATTTCCTTCTTGTCCCAAAATGTTTTACAATTTTCCCTTTCTTAAAGTCGAAAAAGGGTTAAAGGGTATCTTATCAGAAAGGAAAGGGATATAAAGCACTAATAATGATCTAGGACAAAAATGCCGTCATATATATCCATGATATACACATAAAGACTATTTCAATGTAAACGTATATGTATAAAAATACACATGGGAAAAAAGTCACCGGGCAATGAATCTTTAAGGGAAATCGAGTTTACAGGACTTGGAAAACAATTTTCGCAATTTTTGAACACTATACACTGGACACAATTCCCACCTTTTATCACGGTCTTTTAATATGTGTGAATTTTGTGGTAGGTCATACCAATTCATTGGCATCTGTCTGGTTCGATACCAATACTTACGTAAAAGGGTCTTGACCTTTAATCGTCATAGAGTGGTCTATCGGGGGTAACTCAAGCAGAGAGGGAGAAGTAAAAGACAGAAATGCACAACAGACTAATTTTCAAATAATTTTGGGTGGGATGATATTTCTAATACAGATGGAACAATATCTGAGAATCCCTACCTTGTAGAAATCTATAAATTGTTTGCTGCAAAGAATCCCTTCCCGATTTTTTTCTCAGTCTTTCTGAGTACAATGTATTCATTATTGCCTATGTCGTTAACACTCAAATGCTTATGTGACATAGAGCCACCTAACTTTGTGTATATTATTTTCCTTTTTTTTTAAATTTGTTTTGATAATTCTTCTTATTATTGAAAACGCTACATCGTAAAAGAATGTGTTATAGACGCAAGAAGAATGGAGAATCCCATAGTGGACCACATATCTGATAATAATAAGAAGACACAACGATCTGGGCAACATTTTGCAAGATAATTCCGGGAATGTCACATGAAGCCAATAGATAGTTTTAATTCCTGGTAAAGATCTGTATCATTTGAAGAAACAAGACTGTTCTGGTCTAGATAGTTGACAAATACATCGGACAGTGAAGGTAAAAAATCAAGAATGTTCTATGCACTATAATCTTGCCCTGTATCTACCCAAAAGCGCAATTTAATCAGTGCTTGGCACCTTAAGATTAACTCAACCAGATATATCCAAACGAATCCACGCACTTGACAAAAATACACGCACGCATAAAATAAATACCATATTAAAATATTGATCAACATTCACTTTAAATAGCACTTAAATCTAAACTTGGCAACGAAAATTCTGAGACAATGTACCAAATAAAACTTGACAAAATTTAAAAGTATAATACCACGAGAAAGTACAGCACTGTTTACGTGTACACAAATGTCTCTTAGATGACGTTACAACTTAACGGCTAACCGAATATTCTATCCAAGGAAATTTAATTATCTTGGGTTGAATTCCTAAAAAGTCCAACACATCTTCTCTTTTTCCTTTTGTTATTACTATCTGTAAAAACTCCAGAGTCTGGCGCGGTTCGTCCATGTACCTACACTTTAGAATTCTTACATTCAAAGTTTCAACCATTGTCTCTGAACAACACACTTCATTGCTGTATAATTATTTTCACATCAAACTGTGTCCATCCGTGACCTGTGTCTACAGGCATTTTCTGTCACATGTGACTGTCTTACACACACGATGTATGAGATCTATGCACAAGGTTTGTTTCGTCAGATGTAGTTTCACTGTTTTCACTGGGTAGGTTTTAAATAGATATTCTATGAATGTGTTTGCATGCGGTTAAGTGATCTTTTTCTATTTCTCCAAACATGTCCGATAGTTTTCCAGTATACCGACTGGCAGTCAATTTCATATCTTTTCAATCTTTCTCCAGCTGTATTAGAATAAAATGTTTAACTAATCACTATGTAGGATCCACTTAAATATATTGAGCAGACCACAGTCCGACTAGACTGGCATCAGTGGTGTGATACATAAGATTTTGGCTAAAAAGCGCGAAATAAATGACACTAAAAATACAGCTGTAATTTTATTATCACTTGATAATTCCCCAGCGACTAAACACCTGTAGCAGTCAAAGGTTAATTAACAATTTTCCATATTTGAAAACAACACTGTCGCTCTCATTGTGGAAGAAATTAAACCGTACAACTTTGGCATGATATGATGTGCAGTTGGCCCAACAGCGCACTTAACACAATGGTAAGCAAACTGAAGCGACTAAAAAGAACACAAAGTCTAATATCTAAAAGAACTCAATGGCTAAAAATAGATTGCGAATGTTGTCTTGAGATTCGAGTATGACGAGGATTCACTTGCGTCCATCAGGATCAGGGTTTGATTTTCAAAATGGCAGCTGACTAGCGTGGAACAGGTTTTCTATGACGGGTGGGGTTGGGAAGATGCCTTCTAACTTGAAGTATATCAGTCTTTCCAAACCTTCACGGCTGAGGGACCTGGAGTAAGATAAATAAAGCATCTATTTGTAAGGTTTAACCCATTACCACTCAATCCCTACTTTTGACGCCCCTAAGAAAGAAGCCTTTAGAAAACATTGTGGGAAAAGGAGAAAAATGCTGGTAACCAGCATTTTCTCCTTTTCCCACAATGTTTTCTGCCCTTAACAAAACAAATTTCAAATTTTGAATCACTTTTATTTTGTCGTCTGCAAATGCTTTCAATTTGGACCAGTCTAAAATATTGTTGTTTGGTAATGGGATAATTAGAGTTTTCAATAAGTGTTTTTAATCAAGACCTTGGTACAAATACAAAGTAGATCTTTTACAATGTGACAATCATATGCTATTTCTGAAGACAAATTGAACAAGGGCGTTACGTAATGAAAACCCTTTAACCCTTCCTTCTTTATACAAAATCTGGCATAACAGATTGAAAAATGCCTTTATCAACTGTTGTCTCATGCATCTGTATCGGTCAATGAAAACAAAGTAAGAAGTAAATAGATGCAGACATTATTAATTTTCTATCAACTGCTGTCGCCTGTGTTTCTATTGGTCGATAAAAACGAGGTAAGAAGCAAGTCGACATACCTAAGGTCGGCTATACGTCCGAGAATGAGAGGGAAATAATTCTGTTTCTTTTGTGCTTCACTGTTAAATGTGCAGTGATCTTGTAGACAATCGACCACCTTCTTTTGGAGTTCTTCCATCTTTTTCACTTCTTTTAGCCCATGTCGTACTAGAGATATAAAATCGTTACCATTTTTATTATCATTAGTAGTAGTAGTATATGTAGTTTTTGTTTTATTATATGTAGTAGTATTGTAGTAGTATCTTTCAAGAACTTTATACATCATGCACTGTTGCTAGAATAAGACAAATAAAAGCACTGAAAGTACTAGTGATGGTTACAAACATGAAACAGGAACACTGGTTAGTGATCTTCATAAATGTCATTAACTTATTATAAATTTGTTCTTCATTACGACAATACTTTTTCATGATCTAATTTAGTGGCTGACATCCCCAATTTGACGTCATCGCTTTTACCCTACGCTGAAGTGTCTTTCAACTCAAACACAACTTTTTATCAGTTCAACAGCGGTTCTATCAGTTCAGAAAAATTTGTGAAAACCAGATTTTGGCTGTAAAATTTAATAGGGAGTATTGAAGTGTTGACAACAAGACTAGAACGGTAGGCAGTGATAAATTTTGAATACAGAATGTCCTACTTACGGGTGACCATGGAGAGGGCTGCCATACAGGCCACGGCCGACAAGTCGATGGACATTCTATGCATGGATTGACCAAACTCAATGATAGAATTGATCCAGTCTCCAAACATCTGGTAACACTGACTCCTATGTAACACGACGCCATTGTCAAATATAATGTCTTCTTCGTTTGTTTGTATTCTGAAATAAAAGAGAGAAAAAAATGTATATAAAAGAAATATTCATCGATAGCTCTAAATCCTTTTTTGTGACTGAAACAGAACATTCGCATATTCGCTTGTTTGAATACTCAAATACTCTAGATTTGATTTTGAATAAGATTTATTATAATCTTGCTTGCATCACGCGAAAAGGGGAATACGGACATAAGCGTTAAGTTTCGTCTCAGATCAGTCTTCGCAGTCAACACAGGCTAATCCAAGATGGCGCTTTACGACTACATTACAGCTTGCCTGCGCAAAACAAAGAAAAATTACATAAAAACGGAAAGTGTCATTTCAGCCTGATTTTTTAGTCAGATTACTTTCATAAATTTGGTACATTTCGTTAATCAGACAAAACATAGCATGTTTCAAATACTGCACCGAGCTGTTTCATTTTGACCTGTTCTTAGAATTTCATACCATTTATTTTTTCAGTTTCAAAAGTTGGTCAACCACGATCTTAAATTGGAAAACGATATAACACCTAAGAATCACAAAGGTCCCAAACAAAGACATAAATATTCTTCTTCAAAGCTTTATAAAACATTATTCGCTTTAAGCGGCTTTGAAGAACAAAGACACTTTTTGCGTACAGCATAGACCTTGAATCTGTCCATTAGCTTATTTAGTCAATTCTTTTAGATAAAAATGCTTCCTATTTTCAGTGTATAGTGTTTCTTCAGCCACGGAATGCGATTGAGTTTTATATGTATAGCAATGAAGCTGTTAAACGATCTTAAAAACAGTATGTAACCCCTTATCAAACTCTCAAAAACCAGGGACCGTATTAACCAACCCCTCTTAGTCTTGTTGTCCAAAGTTTTCTATATTTGTAAGTAACACAACTTCTGATTGGCTAAACCGAATGGTTTAGCCAATCAGATGTTGTTTTACCTACAAAGGTAGAAAATTCTGGAAAATAGGACAAAGAACCTTCTTAAGAATGGTTGGTGAATACGGGCCCAGATTTGGATAGTTTTTGAAAATGTTGATAGAAAAAATGTGAAAGTGCTGGTCACAAGCACGTTCTCCTATTTCCTAAATGTTTCAGGTCTACCCTTCCAAGTACAGGTCTCAAACTGATCCACGTGCTATTGTGGTCGTCTGCAATTACTTTGAATTTGGACAAATCGAATATTTTGTCGTCTGTTAGAGGATTTGAAAGATAATTACGTATAAACAGCATTTAAAATCACTTTGCACTCTATCAAAGTACGAGATGAACTTTACAGTTCCAATTAATCGAACAGAACAGAACAAAAATTTAGTGAGCCGTACGTAGTCATTTTTAAAACAAAGTTAGTAATATATCAGTAGCAAAATTAGCGAAACCAATGTTGTGGGTACTTATATGAGTCGCGTCAATAAGACAAATAATATAAGCTATACTCTGTAAAAAGGGGGTTTAAGGCATCTGAGAAAAGTATCGACTCAGGTCAGCAGGCGCGGATCGCGCAGGCTGACCTGGGCCGAAACTTTTTGCTATCAGTCAATTTTCTGAATATCCTAGGACCAGTTTACTTTAAGATTTAGCCGATTGTTAATAAAAGTAGATAATATGGATCCATATATGTGATGTCTGCATTGGTATCATGTATCAAATACGTTAACCCTTAAAGTGCTAAATTAAAGCAAGAGACATTTTTAAATAGGAAAAACATCTAAAATATTCCTGTACCAAGGTTATTTTTGCCAGAATATGAACCAAAATAGTGGACAGTGTAGATTCAAGATCAGACTGCGTGTCCCGTGCAGTCTGATCTTGATCTACACTGTCCACAAAAAACAAGTTAAGTTGGTTCCAACGCTTTAAGGGTTATGCTACCTATAGCGACAGTTATATGTATGTGAATGCCAACAGCATTACTCGAACACCTTTTGGGTTCGATCATTTGTTCGAAGTGTCGACAGTTCGAGCGATTCGATTTCATAACAAAGTGCGACAGGGTCAATGAACGATATAACGTTACTCGCAGTGAATCTTTATGGCTTTCGTATTCGGAAATACCTCGCAGACCACACAGAATAACCCTTAACTCTTTACCACACAGCAAAACTTTAGACTGGTTTAATTTGAAGGTGTTCTCAACTGACAAAATAAGTGTGGCTTTAGTGAAAGATATTCCTTGAACATAATAGAAAACATTGTGGGAAAAGGAGAAAATGCTGGATACAAGCATTTTCTCCTTTTCCCACAATGTTTTCACAAGTCTTCTACGTCATGGTCGTTAGAATTCGGGATTGTGTGGCAAAGGGTTAACTTGCTAATTAAGGTAATTGAAACTTAAAAGCCCATAGTATACACCTCAATGCTGTCATACCAAAGTGTTTCTTTCTGTGTGCGTGAAAAGGTATCTTCTAATCGGATAGTGTAGATTCAAGATCAGACTGCACATTCTGTGCAGTCTGATCTTGATCTACACTATCCGCAGAAGGTCATTGAGTCTTGCATTAAAACATAAGTTATATTTCCTTTATTTACGTGGCACAATACATCTGAAGCTTCCCTTAAATACCACTTTGTAAAGGCTACTCGGTCAGGTCAAATACGTAAATAAAACCAAATACATTTTGAGACGAGCCTGAATTAATTTCCAAACTTTAAAACTGGGTCAAATCTAATTTATACTATTTTGTCTATTATCGGCTGCATACAAATCGTAATATTTAGCTGGAATCACGATCTGAAACTAATATAATTTTTATTTTATGCTTAATGTTCGCTGTCACTCTTTAAACGGTTTTTGGCATCACTCTAAGAATTTAGTATGTATTTTCATTTACTTCATAATTTATGTCAACATTATGCCACGTGACCTATCAGGGACGGGAACTACATGTATATATGCTTTCTTACTTCCGTTCAAATTTTTTTCACATTGCTTTGTTGTACTTAAAGGATGGGCAACTCTAAAGAGATTCGTGTAAAATCGCCTTTCATCGCCAAAATCGTACGGATTTCGCTAAGACTCTGGTATTTCTGTAATTAATGCGGGGAGCCAGCGTGCATCGGCCGATCGATTACGGATATACTCGAGTCTCAGCCGAACCCGTAGGTTTTTCGGCGGAGAAAGGCGATCTTACAAGTATCCCACTAGGATGTCCAATCCTTAACCCTTTATCACACAACAAAATTTCAGACCAGTCCAAATTCAAAGCACTAGCAGACGACAAAGTAAACGTAACTCAAAAATTGCAATTTGATCCCAGCAGGGTAGAAAACATTGTGGGTAAAGGAGAAAATGCTGTTAACCAGCATTTTCTCCTTTTCCCACAATGTTTTCAAAAGGCTTCTATCTCGGGGTCGTAAAAAACAGGTGCTGTTTCGTTAAGGGTTAATATTATACATTACTAAATTGAATACAGTATACAGACATAAAGCCGAATAGCAGCCTCGTAATCAAAGTGAACTTAAAATGTGTTTAAACCTTTCCCGCACAATGACGACTTTTGACAACTCTTGGAAAGAAGCCTTTTGAAAAGATTGTGACAAAAGGAGAAAATGCTGGTAACCAGCATTGTCTTCTTTTTCCACAATGTTTTTTACCCTATCAATAAACAATTGCACCATTTGAGCCACATTGAAATTGTCGTCTGCAAACGCTTTCAATTTGGACAGGGCTGAGATTTTGTCGTCTGGTAAATGTATTTTGTATTAAAACAAATCTGAACACATTTCCAAGTAATGGCGCATCTAAAGGCATTAAAAAAAGTTGAAAGATTTGTGGTCAATATATTTGGTTCCGAAATGGTAACAGCTTTTGAAGATTTGGTAGTTTGTTGGCGATTTATCATCATCATCGTCATCATTATCTTCATTATCTTCATCATCATCGTTATCATCATCATCATCATCATCATCATCAGTATTATCTGACTGTACATCTTCTCATCTACTTGTATAAACATACAACACAAGGCCAATGTATTTTCGGTCAAGTTGAAAGTATTACCAGAGAAACATCTAATTTGAATTGTAATAAGGGATTGCTCCTTTTTCCCCACAATATTTTATATAAAAAAATGACAGATGGACAAAGTGTCTAAGATTTTCTTATGCAATAAAAGTCTCAATATTATTTTCCTGATTGCGAGATTTACTTTTACTTTGACATGTATTCAATCATCGTTTACCAAAAAAAGAAACTTTCAATTACATTGTTTCGTAAGATGCACCATTACTTGGAAATGTGTTCAGATTTGTTTGTATTCTTGGAAAACTTTTGATGGCAACATAGCTAACCCAGCTCGTGAACAAAGAAAAGATTTATCCCTCAAAATATCTATTTGAGTCAGGCTCGTATATCCATTAGACTATGAATTACAAAATTAATTTTCATAACTTTCCATACATAGCTATCATATATATAAAAATAGAACAAAAAGAATGATAATTATTACATAGCTTCAAACGAAAAAAAAACTTTTTTAGAGAGATGTAAAGGTGCTTTTTATTTATGCGTTCTTTGTCAACATCGCCATACTTCTTGGCGCTCTGATGACGTCATTGACATTTAACCCACGTGACAAATTCGTAATCAAAAGTACATGCGCAGGATATATATGGTAACACAACAGCATCCTTTTCTTATCTAACTGCCTTTCTTGCCCAGTAAATGAACCAAAATGGCGTACATGAACTTGACTTTGTCTCTATTTGGGTCAGATTTTAAGTTTTATTATGTTTGATTTATGTTTAAATGACATTTCAGGCTACTTTCAACAATTATTCGACTGTATGTTTATAATGGCAATACCCTTTGGTTGTGGTAATACGACCTTACAATATACCAGAAGCCTTATTGTGCTAAATAACTTAACCCTTTACCAGACGACAAAATTTTAGCCCTGTCCAAATTGAAAGCATGTGCAGACGACAATTCCAGTGTGGCTCAAACGGTGCAATCGTTTATTGATAGGGTAGAAAACATTGTGGGAAAAGGAGAAAATGCTGGTTACCAGCATTTTCTCCTTTTCCCACAATGTTTTCTAAAGGCTTCTTTCTCAGGGTCGTCAAAAGTAGGGATTGTGTGGTAATGGGTCAAGTAAAATTTTCGATTCGATTGTAAACACCCAAATACTACATACCCCAAAAATATGCTTGGGGGAATAACATCTCCTTATCGGACAGTGTAGAACCAAGATCAGACTTTACTTTCTGTTCAGTCTGATCTTGATCTACACTGTCCACAACAAGCGAGTCGTCCTTGGCTGCCCAAGGGTTCAATGCTCATAAAACAACAAAATGTCAGACTTGCCAAAGTACAAAACGTGTGTAGAGAACAAAATAGGTGATTCTCAAATGAAATCAAAAGGGATTTGTCCAGGAATTAGTGGAGGGCATTGTGGTAACAGGCGGAAACGCTGGTTACCAGCCTTTTCTTGTTTGTTTCCCCAAAAAGTTCTAAAACAATTCCTCCTTCATGAAGGGTCTCAAACACACAAAATTATTTTGTTAAACTTTGTTAGCAAATAAAAATCCGGTGTAACGCAGAGAAATGGCTCTCTCCTACAAAATGACCCATTGGTCATTGCTCTACGAAAAGGACTGACCCGGGTCATTATTTTACCTAGAGAAATAACCCCAGAGTGTCATTTCTCTACGCAGAGTAATGACGCGGGTCATTCCTCTACGTAGTGAAATGACTTCTGTGGTCATTTATCTACGTAGAATAATGACCCTGGTCATTTTGTAGGGGAGGGTCATTTCTCTTTATTACACCGGCAAAGAAAGAGTGATAGACGGCAGTTAGAGCCGACAAGCGAAAACTTATGTGAGGAACACCCCTAAATAGACCCTATGCACTGGGATGTTGATACTGCCTCTAAAGCAGTTTTCTACGTCCACATGCTTTACAGTATAAAAAGGGTGTTCAAAAAGTATCGAAAGAAGCGTTTAAATTTTTGAAAAAAAAAGCATCAAATGCTTTCGAGGGGCGTTTTCAGAAGTTTTCAGAAAAGGGTAATAAACTTTTGATACAAAGTTGTTGTTGTTTTTTATATTGTATTATGACTAAAACTACTTTTGCGGCTTTTAATATATCAAACAATAGCAAGGGTGGTTTATGTTAACAAAAAAATATATATGTTATATATATAAATTCCTATCTTGTCAATTTGTTCTCATATGTTTCTTGTCCAGATTGTAAAAAATTCCTACCTGTAGGCCATACGCAGAATAAATAACTCCATGGTGGCTGACTGGAATAAAAGTTCCTGGTCTTCTTTACAGAGGTCGGAAAATCCGGGTATTTTTTCTGCCCAGGTTTTAAGTACCTCCATAGACTGGAGAAGGAGATCATAGAACATTCGGATTCTGTCGGCATCTGTCGACGGGCTGTCTTCCGGTTGAGGCACTTTATACTGGAATATGGAGAAAAAGAGTTCTTAATCTGTAATCATCGACTATTTTAAATATTCTCGGTTTTATTCTACATTTAAATAGTAACACAACTTCTGATTGGCTAAACCATTTGGTTTACCCAATCAGAAGTTGTGATACTTTCAAATATATAAAATTCTTGAAAATGAGACCAAGAATATTCTTAGAAATGCTTGGTGAATACAAACCCTCGTGTGCACTCAACAGCCGCTTTAAATTATAATATAAATCTTAATTTCAAGGCAAGCCATCTCATTGGTTGAGACAGAACGTCTTGGACAATCAAATAATTCAACATAAACTTAGAATGCTTGGTTTTTGTGACCACAGCATTAACCAAGGTGGGGAAAAAACGGTCATCTTTAGGTTGTTCTCAATAAATAGTTTGATAAATCAAACAATATCAATGAGCTTTCTTTGACAACTCTCGGTCTATTCCGAGCGTAATCGGTCCGTTCCGTATATATACGAAGTACTTCCGTATTCCAAGGGTCTTTCGTTATCTAAGTCACTAAAATATGGCTTGCAACATGGGAAAAAGGACATTCGGACATTTGCGTAAAGTGTCGTCTCGGATCAGCCTGCGCAGTTCTCGCAGGCTAATCCAAGACGACACTTTACGATTGCATTTGTTTTTGTGCTACAGTATACTTGTGCAAAACAGAAAATTGTACAAAAACGGAAAGTGTCGTTTCGGATCAGCCTGCGCGGACTGCGCAGGCTGATCCGAAACGACACTTTACGCAAATGTCCGAATGCCCCTTTTCGCGTATTGCTAGCCATATTACCCAAAGCAGCCACTGTCAAATTACACGGACATTGCATACGGGTATTCTGAAAATCACATGCAGTACTTATGAAACGATGATATTTTCCAACAAGAAAACATTATGACTGTTAGAGAGTTTTCGAAATTAGTCCTGTCTTACCTTACTGTAGTCTAAATTTGGAATGTCGGGGCTCGTGTCCACGTGGGCACGGACAAGGGCTGTGATGAGGCTGACAGGTGGGGAGGGTGGGGCTTCCTGAGGGCTCTTTGGTTTCGATGGTAATCTTCCTCGTCTGCCTTTTAGACTGTCCGTCCGTACGACTGCAAGACAAAAACTCGTATTTTCTATGCTCTGTTAAAAATGGGCTTAGTGCATCTGCAAAAAGTGGCCTATCAGTCCTTGTCACCCTGCGTAGACTGCATGACAAAGGACCCGTCTAGCTTCATATCCAGTCGATTGTTAGAGAAAACTGATTTCATGGATCTTGCTTATGTGACGATCACGGAGATGCTCGAATCCCTTTTTTGTATGGCTCATATATGTACCGTAACTAGCTTGCAACACGCGAAAAGGGGCGTTTGAACATTTGCGTACAGTGTCGTCTCGGATCAGGCTGCGCAGTCCACGAGAGAGTATAGCAAAACTTAGAAGAAAACATAGTTGGAAAAAGGATAAAATACTACATTGATGATGCCTTCATTTACTTTCTTTTCTTTCATCTAAACATGGAATTGTCTGATATAAGAATAACTAGGCTATTGCATACCTTCTTTGACCATGCCGACTGCAAGACACTTCTGAAATCGACAAAATTGACACCGGTTTCGCCTCCTCTTGTCCACAGGACAGTTCTTGTCTGCCAAACAAACATACTTGGCGCCTTTCTGAACCGTGCGCTGCAATGTATACAGTTTATTCTAACGTTTAACGAAGCCAAAACATACCAGTGAAGAAATGTGACCTATAATAGACCTGCTGAGGCCAGAACCATGGGATTTCACATAAGGTGATATTTATAATGCAATCTTTTAAAACGAGTCTTAAACCATGTTGTAAAGCGAGCCTCTGGCGAGTTTAATTACATGAATGTAGACTCGTTTAATAATAACTCCTTGTCAAAAGCCAAAGAGCGTCATAATCTTTTTATTGTATAACGAAATCTCCCTAATAAATTTTCAAAATATTCAAAGCAATATATGCGCACGAGAAAATTTACATGAAGAGAACACGATTCTTTTCTCCAAAAGAAGTAGGAAATGACGTCACAAATGACGCCACACAATGATTACCTCACGCAGAAGTGAGAAAAGAGAATTTACAATGGGTATGATAGGAGTTTGTAGTACGAAAAAAGTAAAAAGTACCAAAGCTCTTTGACAGGTTAGAAAACATTGTGCTCAGCATCATTTTCTCCTTTTCCAACAATGTTTTAAAAAAGGTCCTCTCCTTCAAGGTCAATAAAACATAAAACTCGGGATTGTGCAGTAAAGGGTTAAGAATATACTAGAAGATAATTGAGCTAAGTAACACACCTTGAAAAATCCCTTGCAACCCTCACAGGTCCGCACACCGTAGTGCTGGCAAGCTGCATTGTCCCCGCAGACGGCACAGAGTAGACTTTCTTTTTGGCTTCCTTCTCGGCCTGGTGATGAGCGTGTGGAACTTGGGGTAGTCGGCGTCTTCGGAGACTGGATAGCAAACTTTGGAAGCTCAATTCTGAAAAGAATGAGGTTAATAATGACATTGGTCTGAATGTGAAGCTATCTTCAAAATTGAAACTATTGAATCTAGGTGTATCTTTGATCAATTGATACTTAGAATTATCTGAGTCAATAAAATGTATTTCTAATTGAGAAATCCACTACACAGTTGCCAAAAAAATGCATGATACTAGATTTTTCGTGTATGCGCTCTCGCGCTTTGTCTGTGTGTCTGTCTGTCTGTCTCTCTGTCTCTCTCTCTCTCTCTCTCTCTGAGATAACTGATTTCCACTTACCCTTCAGGTGTGGGTGGTGGCATCGGGATGGTGAGAGAGGGACGTCGATGAAAATGTCTCGAAGTAGATGGCCCTGATACGTCACCGTACATTATTCCTTGTCGTCCTGAAGCTGAGTATCCGAGTTCGTGTGGCTGTAGACCGTGTTGTGCTCCAGTGTGAGCTGGAGAACCGGTATAAAATGCTTGGGGATAAGTAACGTAGCCGCTATAACGACCGGCTTGATGAGAATCTGACCTCCGTCCTAAAGGCGACTCCTCTAGAGATGTCGATGGCGCATGCGTGTGAGTGTGCGCAGGGGGTAACGGATGTGATTGGTAAAGCTGAATATTTTGTTTACTGTCTTCAGATGTTTCACTATAAACAGAATGATGTTGATGAGGGTATAAACTGTGCGTTTGAGTATCTGAGGTTTGGGGATATGGATCGATTCCTGAGTCCCGATGTGAAAAGGCTTTTTGAGATGAAGCAATGTGAAGTGAATACGGTTGGCTACCATAGCAGCATTCCTCGCTGGCAGGGTATGCCCGGAAACTACCTTCATACGATGACGTATCCATGTACTTGTGTGATGTTGCCGTGGCCGTTGTAGTCTGCGGCAAATGCTCTGGAAACAGACCCGCCATTTTACTAAAATCTTTTTCCACCATGAAATTTAATGTTCCCTCGTAGCTAAAGGGCTCTGAGTATGTAGGTGTGTGAGCCTGCCCAGGAAAACTACTTCCGGTTGTCTGAACTGCTTCAGGCATCTGAAAATCGAACGGGCGGAAGGAGTCGTCCTCGGAAAATGCCGACGTATCAACCTGTAATTCCTGAAATGTTGCAGTAACACAGTCAGTGACATCTAGGCTTTTCGAAGTATACACTATTAGTTGTACTGTCAGGTGGCAGGGGACTTGGACTGTTTTCTTCACGGCTGTGGCGAATAATGTCACCCCTATCCTACTCTCCGCTCGGGCGACATGATTCACCACAGCCGTGAACAAGTTTCCAAGTCCCCTGCCACCTGACCGCATAGTGAATTTATCATACTGCAAAGTTTTACCATTCCAATGTGGCTGCGCAACAAATGAAAATATTACCGATGATGTCCACTCGATGTAATAAATTTCGATCTTTCACCGGAAAAAATAGCCTATATATGTAGCATTCTTCATAATTTAATACAATTTAAGATAATCCGAATACTTTGTACCTGTAGAGCCATGCTGAAGCTGGGGCCAGAGAACACCCCGATATCGGGACCGCCCACAGACACGCCCCCTGGTACAAATGGCTGCGGGTAGGATTCAGTTCCTGACGGAGTACTGGAATACGATGGCTGAAAAGAGAAAGAAATACAATTAAAGTTTCCCCATGTTTACTTTAACCCTTTTACCTGATATGCCAATTTGAGGCTCTTCCATTTCAGTACCAAATAAAGATATGATTGTCAAAAATAGGGACAAATGAGGATACAAATATCTGATTGAGTGGAAAACATAGTGGGAAAAGGAGGAATTGCTCGTTACGAGCAATTTCTCCTTTTCCCACAATGTTTTCAAAAGCTGTCTGTTGTTGATACGTCAAAATGAGTATCTATGAAGTAAAGGGTTAAGATGCTAAAGGATCCCAAAAATGCGTGAGTGGTGTCCCTTGTCGACGTTTCTGTCGAGCCGTACAATGACTGGGGTTTGTATTCATACGCTATCATAATGTAGTTCCAAAACGGTTTGCACTCTACAGGGTTCGTATCCACAAACCATTTTATATTGCATTCTCTGTTAAAATTTAGAAAGTTATAAAATTTCTGATGGATTAATCCATTTGCCCGTTTAGCCAGTCAGGAACTGTGTTACTTCGAAATTCGGTGATTCTTGAAAATGCAGTGTACAATTATAGTTAATGAGTAAGTCGCCATGATATATGACATGTCTCCATTTATATAATTATGAAAACACGAGCAATATCCCTTTTTACACTGAATTGTCTAGTAATGAACCGATGATTGAAAAAAAAAAAAGATTGTCAGTACTTATTTTTGCTTCATCACATGTTCGAATTAACATTTTTTTCTTAAACCATTACCAAACGACAACATTTTAGACTGGTCCAAATTGAAAGCATTTGCAGACGACAAAATAAAAATGACTGAAAATTTGAAATTTGTTTTGTGAAGGGTAGAAAACATTGTGGGAAAAGGAGAAAATGCTGGTTACCAGCATTTTCTCCTTTTTCCACAATGTTTTCTAAAGGTTTCTTTATCAGGGCCGTCAAAAGTAGGGATTGTGTGGTAATGGGTAAATTGCATCTAATTAATGACTTTTCCAAATTGAAAGCATCTGCATACAACTATTCAAATGTAGATCAGATAAAATTATATCTGTCTTCAAAACGGTAGAAAACCTTGTGGGAAAAGGAGGAAATGCTGGTCACCAGGAAGAAGAAACTTTGTCATTTTTTTTAATTTCACAATTGCGTATTCCAAGTTTTTTGACAAGCGGGACACTGTAGCACAAGACGTATACGTTTGGTAAAACCAATTGACATTGAAAAATTATGAAAATGCTAAGCCATTAGTTCATACATTTTCATCATTCGAATTTATATAAAAAGAAGAAAATGCAATTAGATTAAAAATAATAATAATCCGTGGTAATCCATTTTCGTTCTGGTAAATTCCAGAGAATAATTTCAAACTGGGTTCATAATGTTATAACGATTCGTTACCTCAAACAAAATTAACGATAAAATAACAACTTGCTTTATCAATGACTGTTCTTGAATGTACAGGTGCCAAGAATATATACGTATGTGTGACGTATGTACTTATACGAAGAAAAGACGACGGTCTCATGTTAACCCTTAGGCTGCCTTAAGCGACTCACCGACTCTTTGCGAACAGTATAGATCAAGATCAGAATGCAGATAACGTGCAGTCTGATCTTAGATTTACACTGTCCGATAAGGAGAGATCTATAAGAATAGTTTATAGTAGTATTATTTTGGTGTTTACCAACGCCTTAAAAATTATATTTAGCTTATTTAGCAGAATAAGGGTTAACTATTTTAATCTTTTACCAGACGACAAAATGTTAGCCTCGTCCAAATTGAAAGCATTTGCAGACGACAATTTCAATGTGCTTAAAACGGTGCAATTGTTTGGTGATGGGGTAGAAAACATTGTGGGAAAAGGAGAAAATGCTGGTTACCAGCATTTTCTCCTTTTCCCACAATGTTTTCAAAAGGCTTCTTTCTTAGGGTCGTTAAAAGTAGGGATTAATTGGTTATGGGTTTATACCGTCCGACATCAACGCGCTTTTTAACATCACATTTCGCACGACAGGATATAAATATGTTAACAGCTGGGACTCAAATAATTTGCTTTCGCAGACAGCGTCGATCAAATTCACAACCCGCGGAATATGCAGTCTCATCTTTGGTATACCCAGCGTGCTGCTTTCCCACCACTTCTGGCGGGGAAAAAATCCTTATTTTAGCAATATGCAGGCTGTTTTTTCTCTAACTGCAAACGTGCGTTTTATTAATATCTGGGATTAAACAGTTACAGCCAATGCCAATCAGTGTACCCCGCCCCTCAAATCTTTCATTGGTATCTGTATTAAGTCAGACGACAATACTAAAGTCTTGTCCGAAATTGAGGACATTCGCAAAAAGTTTACTCGTGACTCCAATGATGGAAATTTTCTACCAAACGACAAAAATCAATGAGGAAAAGGAGAAAATGATAGTTGCCAGGATTTTCTTCTTTTCCCACAATGTTTTCAAAAGCGTTCTTCATTAGCATCTTTGAAATATGGGAAACTCTGCTATCTATAACATTCCACTGTTCGTCATTTTTGCCTCGGTTTTTTCTTTTCAATGACGAACATAACTTAAAAGAATACGTCACGACCACTTAACGTGTGTTACTTGTTCGAATGCGCAAGTCTTCAAATTATCCATGTTGATCATGGTATAATATTAGCGGTCGTAGCTGCAGTACTTCTGATGATATTGATGATGAATGTGGTGGTGATGATGATGATGATAATCATAATATTATTAATATCAAATAAATAAGCATCATGAATTGAATCAGATAGAAGTTAAGGTAGTGGAACCGTAATAAACAGGTATTTCCACTATGATATTGTCATATAAAACTTGCTGTTATTAAAAATGGGTAATATTGTACTTCTTTAACAGAGCCACTTTTTCCTTTTTTTCCTTCTTAGAATTATCATTTATAAATCTAAAACCAGTATACTCTTATTACAAGTGGAGATAATAATTACCTCCCTTTTCTGAAAACTGACAAAAGTATCAACAGATAATTTATGGTAATGTCTGGTCGGTTAAAAATGTGCAAAAATATCATATCTTCATATATCAGTATTTATTAACTATAAAAAAAAAAAACATGTCTTATGGGTCTACTACCTTCAATTCATCTGACGGTATATTTCTTTTAAAAATTATGTCAGTTATGTCTTTAACGAGTCACTGATATCTTAAAAACACTTATAATGCGGCTTTTGTCCTGACCACATTTTACTTTATTTTTATCATTTTTGCTTAATTTTATCGTTCTTACTTTATTTTTATCATTTTTACTTTGTTTTATCATTTTTACTTTATTCTTATCATTTTTACTTTATTTTCATCATCTTTACTTTATTTTATCATTTTTACTTTATTTTATTATTTTTACTTTATTTTTATCATTCTTACTTTATTCTTAGCATTCTTACTTTATTCTTATCATTTTTACTTTATTTTATCATTCTTACTTTATTTTTATCATTTTTGCTTTATCTTTATCATTTTTACCTTATTTTATCATTACTTAAACGCTACATTTTTTTTTTTTTCAAAATGTGTATGAATAGTTAGTCAGTTAATTTCCATAGATTTCTGTAAAACAGACCAGTTCGCATTCAAAAACTATACGAGTCTTTCTCATTGAAAAGGGGGTTTAATGCATTAGTATAAACTTTTGTCAGCTTGTGCAGTCCGTGCAAGCTGACATGAGTCAAAGTTTTTCGCGACTGATCAATTTTTTACATGTCAAAGGACATTCTACCTCGGGTTTCAGTAAGTTCTCAGACCGAATGTATTGTTTAGGTACATGGTTATTTGAACTTTTTTTGTAAAGTTCATCACAAGTATGCATTAAACCCCAATTCAGACAGAGCATAGTTTATCCTTTAACCAAACAATCCCTGAGTTTTACGACCCTGAGATAGAAGCCTTTTGAAAACATAGTGGGAAAAGGAGAAAATGCTGGTAACCAGCATTTTCTCCTTTTACCACCATGTATTCTACCTTATTGTAAACAAATTTCAATTTTTGAGTTACATTTCATGTGTCGTCTGCAAGCGATTTCAATTTAGACCAGTCTAAAATTTAAAAAAGAAAAATATCGTTTGGGAAAGAATTAATTTATACATGTAAGCCTTTACAAGTACTGCTGCACGGCAATTGATGTTTTAAAATCAAATAAGCGAACAGCGAAATAGAAAATAGCCATGAGAGGAGAAAGAAGTGCGTCATCTAAGTTAACACTAAAACCATCTTGTGAAAACTGCTTAGTACGTTTCACGTAAACAATGAAGGACATATATCCTTTCAACGTCTCTTGTATCCCTCTTCTTTTTTACTTCTTTTCCCAACAACAAACTTTAGATTTGTTTTTTTTTTTTGTTGACAGCAATAGTAGAAAAATATTTGAACTGACAAAAAAAGAACGAATATGTCTCTGGGAGGGTCGGACAAAGTAGCAATACAACGAAAGCCTGCGACAATGACACAGTTGACGTTGCAAAGAGAAAGATTCAGAAAGACAATGAAAACATAAAATCCTTATCGTTCTAAACAACTAAAAGTAAATTTTCAATTCGTTCGTAAAAGCTCAAATATTGCTATTTCAAAGTTACATTTTGGGTAATAATATCTTTCTATCGGACAGGGTAGATTCAAGATCAGACTGCACGTTCTGTGCAGTCTGATCTTGATCTACACTGTCCGTAAAAAGGTCAACAAGTTGCGTTTAGTAGCATTAGGGTAAAGGACCTCGTTTTAAACTTACTCGAAACCAGCACAGTGCTCTGTCAACACGAATGTCAACACTTCACAATTACCATTGCAAACGGATAGGATACAATTCATTGAGGTAACTGGTTTGAAAATATATGGGGGATATTTTTTTTGTACGGTAAAAGATCGAAAACTATTTCATCGAGTGAACATCATCGGTAATACGAGTGGTTTCGCCTATAACCGATGGTGTTCGCTCCATGAAATAAATTTCAATCTTGTACCGTAAAAAATACAAATAATCTATTTATTTTGTGCCTTTAACCCTTCCTAAGTGGAACTTAATCAAAATCCAATACAGTTCTTTCCAATTATTCCCCGTGGGGTACCCCTGTGAATAGCAACACATACAATATTATGTCAAGTGCGAGAAATGTAAGGTAAATTACGTCATATTCCATTTGGTTGTGAAGCACGCGCATTTTACCTAGGTAAATTGTGCGTTGGAACAAATGTTTTCGCATACAACTGAATGGTTAGAAGACAAAAGCGGTAATTTGACTGGTCGTAACCATAAAATATCCAAAAAATATTTCACCGATATTTCTCGATAACCTACCAGAAAGCATGAAATAAACTTATAGATCTTTATATTGGTGTTACTTTTTTTTTGTCTGTCTGAAGCCCTAAGTCTTTTTGACACGTGACAAATTTTATGAACTGTTGCTGTACACTAGTATCATTTCGCCAAACCTTCGGTTACAAAAACAGTGTATATAAAGGATCTTCAAAAAAACTAAATATATTCATATCAAGACGCGTACATTTAATACCATTTTCTTTCCTGAGCTTATTCAGTGTGCGCGTTTTAAAGCCATAACTGCACATGAATAAACTCTCGTTGAATACAATTAAATGCTGGTGGCGAACTACTTTCGTAGGACATCTGAAATAAACCTAGTTCTCTACATGCAATGTCCTATAAATACTTATATAATTGCTGTAAGTTTTAACTTCAGCAGATGAAGCATCAACGGTTGCCTCCGTTGTTTCAAAATATATCAGCATGGGTTTGTACATATCTAGTAATATATCGTCGGGTTACTTCGAAAATCTCGTAACTAAAGTTTGTCACAAACTGTAGTTAAGAGGTTTTTGAAGTAAACCGACGATGTCCAGGACTGGAAGTAGTTCAAGTGATTTTAACAAAGGAAATCTTCCTATTGTTTCCTTTTTTACAATTTACCTTAATAATGCTTAACAGTGTTTCAGTCATATCGACGACGAAGCATACCAAATAATAATTCTTGCATTGAAATTCATGTATAGTGTTAAGGCTAAGAAGAAATGCCTCGTATGCGAAGATTTCCAAAACCGTTGACATACTCGAGTGGGGAACGATCGTGAAAATACTCCAAGCTTTTCCCATTGGACCATTGTTTACTATGGACTTATTGACTAAACAGTAATAATTCCGTTCTTATTGCCAATATTGACAATCTGATTTGCCAAGGCTGAACGTCCCACTCAGTCAGATATGTGGTTTCCAATTCACAAACCATTATTAAGAACATTCTTGGTCTAATGCTTAAAGATTTTCTAAATTTGAAAGTGAAATGTCGTAACTTCTGATTGGCTGAACCATTTGGTTTAGCTAATCAGAAGTTGTGTAACTTTAAAATCTAGAATATTCTTGAGGATATGACTAAGGACGTCTTCAAGAATGATTGGAAAGAACAGATCTGCGTGCGTATTAACCAACCATTCTTAAGAAAGTTCTTTGTCCAATTCTTGAAGACTTCCTGACTGTGAAAGTAACAGAACGTCTAATTGGCTAAACCACTTGGTTTAGCCAATCAGAAGTTCTGTTATTTTAACATTGACAAAACTTTGAAGAATGAGACTAAGAATGTTCTTACGAATGCTTGGCGAATACAGACCCTAGATTCTTATTGCGGGGGGGGGGGGGATATTTCGACTTTTTGCATCCCTGGTTTTACAAATATAAATGTAATTCAAGTACGATATGATCCCACTTCTTTGGTGTATGCGAAAGTTCAACACAAAAATCTAGAAGGCCATTAGATCTTTGTAATGCAGAATATTTGAATGAACAATTCCGGAATATGATAAATGGTTTATGTGTTTCAGTTTTGTTTAACACTTGCTCCACCTAGAATCCGAATAGCCTCATCTCATACCAGGTTACATAATACCATTTTTTAACTATACAATGTGTATCTGCAATATGCGTTCGCCAGAACTTCAGTAATTCTTCGACTCTTATTGTCATGGAAATAAGCTGCAAGTGCGCCATTGAAATCTCTCATAAATCAGATTTAACCCTTACTTGACTGCACTACCGAAATGACATATGTTATCAATCGTATTTCTTTTAATTAAGAGGCAATGCCATCTTTGTTCAGTCCCAGGCTGGGTTACATGAGTATAAACTACTCGGACATTGTAGATTAACAGAGACACCTCCACCATTGGAGCTTCAAACAGCATTGTCAGCCAAAGGTTCGCACTTTGCCGTTCGGATGGTTAGACTCAAATGCAAGATATTGCGATATTTACGGTTTGTTTACGAGTAACAATGATTTGACAAATCAAAAAGAGGTTGGCTCATATTTTATGAAAGATGGCGTTTCAATTTAAATAGTATTTAATTAGACACCGTTGCGTAATACCTTGAGTGAATTTCGCAAAATTGAGAATTGGAGAAGTTTTTTGTATGTATCTCCGAGGATTTTTGTAACAACATATGGCGAAAGTTATGGTTTCATGATACCAATTGAAATTTTATAGTTTCTTATGACTGCTATACCCCATGATCACGTGCGTGCGCAATGGGTCCGAGATTTTGTTCCAGGCGCGTGCAAAACACTCACGTGTTATTATCCGCGAAAAGTCTGCCATGTTTTCAGGATGAAATCCGGGAACATGTCCTAAATTGAATTTTATCAGATTTAAAGCAGACGACCGTCTAAAGCTTCGTTATCGCGTTAGGCTAGATTGTTAGTAATTGCGGTTTATTTTTACCGCCAAATTAAAGACTTCATAAGAGAGATGTGCTCGATTAACTGATTACTGTCAGTTTGGTTTGGCTACTACCCGTACCTCTTGAAATGTAACCTCTGATAGTTCCATTTGTTCAGTTATCGACTCACGTTTTGGCCACCGCTAGACTCGTGATCATTTTAACTATTCTGACACCAGCGTCTTTCTCTGAGTATTATAATGAAGAATATGAATATGAATAAAATATTGAGTTATATGCCAAAACGAAGTTACAAAAATAAATCATACGAATAAAACAGTGGGAGTCATACATCTACAAAAAGTATCGATTCAGGTCAGCCTGCGCATCTTGCGCAGGCTGACCTGAATCGATACTTTTTGCTACAATTTTCTACAATTCCAAGGTCCAGTTTAACTTGGATTTCGCCAGTTGTTATACAAAACGGACCTTGTGGATCCATGACTATGTATGTAATGACTTGCTTGGTATTATCATGCACCAAGTAAATGCATCGCCCCCCCCCCTTTCCCCCTCCCTATGGCTCATACAAAAAAAACAGTGCACCAATATTTCGATAGCGAGATTGGGCATCTATTTTTTTAACGGATAGGCGTTTTCAAGAGTAGATTTATGCCTTAGGACTGTTACAATTCGCCTATATGGAGGGTAAACTTGTAAATAGTTAACATTTTGTTTTTATATATAATATATTGCATAACCACAATGGAATAACCAATAAATTTTCCTCAAGTTTCTAGAATATTCTGAAAACAAGTTACTGTATATCATAAAGGAAAAGAAAGTTTTAAGGAATAAAAACTTTCTTTTGTTAGAATACAAAACATATCATTGCACTTAACTGTACAAGAAAATACATTGTAGGAAATATATGTAATAGTCATTTTCTTACTAGACTTAAAATTGAGCTAGCTTACAAAACAATTTTTTACCTTCACTAAATGAATTGAGGGAAAAGATTCAAAATTCTGAATAAATAACACATGGTATAGAGAGAAGATACTGAGATATAGGTTTTAGAATGCATTTCTGAGAATAACTTCCGGCAACATGTACTCTTGTCCCAACAATACCTTTAAAGTCGGCGTGAATTGGGACCACATGCTCTATCGTCTAACGACATAATACTAAGGGTAAAATGGGCGGGGTCAAGGGTCATTAATGTCATTTTGTGACACTAAGTCGGGGTTTAACTGTCATTATTTCTGCCCCATCACCACTTCTACAAATATCGGTTGCAAACATTTATTTGGTACGAGTTTGAAGCGGACAAGTGGTGATATAATTGCACTAAAAATTTTTCGTAAAAATATTTTGTTAGCCCTAATTTTTACTTATCCAATCTTGCGAGTTTTGTTTTTATAGTTAGTATTATTATTTTTCTTAAGAAGCAACAAGACATAAGTTCGAACAGGAAAGTAAATGAACGAATACTCTAAACTTAAAAAAGAAAAATTATCTGCAATGATCTTTTTATTTGTTCGCATATACGATTTTTAGGAAGGGGAGGGTAGCAATGGCCCTTAAACCAAGAGTTTTTTTTTTTCAATCTATATTTATGTCGAGTCCAGCTACAGCGTCGGCTGAGCAATACAACGTATTTGAGTTTTTGATGTTCATATGTTTCAGAAATCACCTTGTTTGTCAGTTGTTGGTTGATATGACGAGAGGAACTTAATAAACTTAGGCATGTTACAAAATCTCAAGAAAAATTATCGAAAAAAAAAAAGAGAAATCAGTTTCAAAACTGTAACACCATTTACATTTCTCCTGAACGTGAAAAATATATAAGTTATTGTTTTCCCCTCCCCCTCCTTTTTTGTTCGCTACATTTTTTTTTTCAAAAGTAATTTATGTATTAACAGGTAACGGAAGCGTCATTTATTTACTCATTTAACCAAACGTTGAAACCTAAGCTATCCGACAGATAGTTTTCAATATAAGTCTTTTTTTTTTTTAACTCATTACCAAACGACAATATTTTAGACTGATCCAAATAGAAAGCATTTGCAGACGACAAAATAAAAGTGACTGAAAATTTGAAATTTGGTTTGTGAAGGGTAGAAAACATTATGGGAAAAGGAGAAAATGCTGGTCACCAGCATTTTCTCCTTTTCCCACAATGTTTTCTAAAGGCTTCTTTCTCAGGGGCGTCAAAAGTAGGGATTGGGAGGTAATGGGTTAAAAAATAGAAGTTGAAAATGCTGACACGTTTCTTCACATTGAAATAGTAAAGAATATAAAAGAAAAATGGGTACAGATATAAAACGTTGTAAAAGTTTACTCAAAGCAATAAACAAACAGCGATATATAAGATGAAAATTTAATAACAAAAAAAAAAAGAATTAAAACATAGAAATAAAGATAAGATAATAATTATAAAGTATAAGCGTCACAATAAAGTTATGATACTAATTGTACAGATATTTCATACAAGAAAAAAGCAAAAGACAAGACAAACTTGTAAATCGTGTGCGATTTCAACAACAGCAATAATAATAATAATAATAATAATAATAATAATTCAACAACAGCAAAAATAATAATAATAATAATGATAATTATAATAATAAAAAAATATACAACAACAAAACAAAAGTAAGGGGACCACACTAGAAAGAGGTTAAAGAAACGACGAAAATAATTCAAATTTCATAATCTGGTTAGAACTTATTTTGAAAAATAATGGATCTGGAAATACATGAAAGAAAAAAAAACGGCTTTTCACGCAATTTGACACGGTGTATTTCAACTAAATACTAAAGGTACATGGTCGTGGCAATGCAATGATTATGGTTCATAGGTGTCAAGGACAAAATGACACGCATGTAGACCTGCAACATGCAAGAAAACGCATGTCTGAAGCGATAAAGCATGCTGAGAGACAAAGATCAAGGCATGCAGAGAAATTAGGGAAAAAAACACACAAAGCAATAAAGCAATATGAAAATGGAAGTATTTAAACATGGATTGGACATCATAAAAATTAAGGACTAGAATGAAAAAAGGAAGTAATAGGTTTAATTTTAATTCTCTCTATACCATAGGCAACACCAGAAGTTTGTGTGGACAGTGTATATCAAGATCAGACTGCACATAACATGCACAGAACGTGCAGTCTGATCTATAATGTACACTGTCCATTGCTTTATTCTGGATTATGACTGAACTCTCTGATGACCTTGCAGCCAAACTGTCACTCTTTAACAGACAAAGTTTTCAACTAGTCCACTGTGAAAGTATTTTGTGCACCAAAAAATAAAAAATACTCAATCGAGGCAGACTGTCATTAAAGGATAAAAACAGCCTATGCTTTTTATCATTTATTTCTCTTGATCCCACCAAACTTTCAAAAGTATACCGTATTACGGTCGCTATAACGGGATTGTATGTAACATGAATTTTTCCAGTGATAATTTTCATTAAGTATTAAACAAGGTCTATTTTCTAAGGATTTTTGGAACAGGTATCTGACGGCCTCAGCCTGGTATTTGCGAAGCCAAAGCAAATTACGAATAATCAAGCTGTACCCATGATACAACTTAAATGTTGCCGAATGTGTTAAAGGTAAAACACCATTGAAACAAACAAACTTTTTAAAAGGCATTTTAAAGATAGTTATTGCAAGAAAAAAAGTTAAATTGAACCATGCATTTTAATCACGATATCATTTGGCTTGCAACAGGCGAAAAAGGTCATCCGGGAATTTGCGTAAAGTGTCGTCTCGGATTAGCCTGCGCAGTCCGCGCAGGCTAATCCGAGACGACACTTTACACCTACATCAGATTTTGTGCAACACTAGACTTGTGCAAAACAGAAAACTGCATTAAAACGGAAAGTAACGTTTCGGATCAGCCTGCAGGGACAGCACAGGATGATCCGAAAGGACATTTTACGCAAATATTCGAATGTCCCTTTTTGCGTGTTGCAGGTCATTTTTACATTATTGCCTCCGAAAGTATATCTGTATCAGGCTAATATTTGTAAATGGCAAAAACACATACATGCTACAAAATTAACAAATTAAAATGAAAAAAAAAAATCTAAAGCTTTGAAGCAACAACATCGATGTTAGAATTAAAGCGGTTTGAAAGTCAAATCCCGATCGTTACATTTTTGCAGCTGTTTTCTGAAGAATATATGAAGAAAACCAGTGTAATGCAGAGAAATGACTCTCCCTACAAAATGACCCATGGGTCATTTCACTACGTACAGGAATGACCTGGGTCATTATTCTACGTAGAAAAATGACCCCAGAGGGGTTCCTTTTGCAGACAGTGTAAATCAAGATCAGACCGCACAGAACATACAGTAAGGTCTTGGGTCTGCATTGTCCGATAAGGATATTTCAAAAAATAACTTTGAATATTTCAGCCAATAAGCAAGGGCCCTTGAATTAAGAATGTCCACATTTTTAAACCGGAGGGGCCCTTAGAATAAACATTTCTGGATTTTTGACCAATCACAAAGTTCTATTGATTTATTTGTTATCGGTAACAAACAGTAGGTCAAAAGCCAACATATTCAGAACAGCAAAAAAAAATTACCTGACAGTGAGTAACAGCAGTCGGACTGCGTTCTGTGCAATCTGATATTTGATACACTGTCCGCAAAATATACATTTTTTCGTTTCATGCTTTCCGGTATGATATCGAGAAATAGCAGTGAATATATTTTTCGATATTCCATGGGCACTACCAGTGAAAATACCGATTTTAATGTATTCTAGTTACCTAGCTAAATTGCGCGTAACTTACAACCAGATCGAAACATGACGTCATATACCTTACATTTCTCGCGCTGGACGTAATAATGTAATGCGTTGCTATGCAAGAAGGGTACGCCACGGGGGATAAATGAAAAGAACTGTACTGGATTTTGATAAAGCTCCCCCAGAAAGTGTTAAAAGCATGAAATAAATTGAGTCTTTGCTTTTTTAGCTGAAAGATCGAAATTTACTGCATCTCGTGAACATCATTGGTAATATTTTCACGAGTGGCGCAGCCACTCGTGAAAATATTACCAATGGTGTCCACTGATCTTTCCCCCCCCCCCCCCAAAAAAAAAAATTCTCTATATATTATGCACATATTCCAGAAAACAAAAACAAAACAAGAAGCAAAACACAACATAGGAAAAGCAGCAAGGACCCATACTTGTGTTTGTAGAAGCAACATGGAGCTGTCCGCGCACGTGCTTATTAAAGACGCAGACGATGTTGTGGTCGCTGGCTCGAGCCCCTGACTGGCGGTCGGTTTACTAGTCAGGGTGGCTGCTGAAGTGGAGGCTGGATCGGAAGAAAAACCTGAAATTGATAAACAACAAGTCATAGCAGGCGTGTTGGCGGGTTTAACGACGTTTTCAACATTTATTTTTGGTTCATGACGGATGGATACATGAGTAGTGGATGTATCAGTAATAAAAGTGATCAAACGTACAATAATATTTTTCTCCCTTATCTTGCTAAACAACCCCTGGTTTTCACTAGCCTGAATAAGAAGCTTTTAGAAAACATTGAGGAAAAAGGAGAAAATGCTGGTAACTGAATCTAAAGTGGTGATCCCTAGCAAATTTTGAGTTGTATATATCATGAAACCGACCCAACTACAGCAAACAGGCACATTTTAAAAGGAAAAATGAAATGAGAAAGGAAAAAGAAAATGAAACTCTTATTTGAAGTTCTGTAGAAGATTAGCTCGGCATGTCAAGATTTAAAAAAAAAGAACTTGCGTCGCCGAATACTGGCAAAAGGTGATAAGAATTAGAAAATATAGTATTATGATAATGAAATAAAATGATAAAACGTGAAAAAAGCCAAAACATTGAGCAAGAAAAAGCAATTAGATCACGAAAAAAAAAATGATAATGTAGACGAA
Source organism: Tridacna crocea (assembly GCA_943736015.1). Classification (NCBI taxonomy): domain Eukaryota; kingdom Metazoa; phylum Mollusca; class Bivalvia; order Cardiida; family Cardiidae; genus Tridacna; species Tridacna crocea. Next base: position 32,265,186 of record OX031073.1, read on the forward strand.
GAAGAGGAAGAAGTGATATCAGGAGAGCATGGTGTGAAGAAGAAGAAGAAAAAGACGAAGCAGAAGAAGAAGAAGAAGGAGGAGGAGGAGGAAAAGAAGAAGAAGAAGTAAGAAAAAGAAGAAGAAGAAAGAGGATGATGGGGAGAAGAAGAAAAAGAAGAATAATAAGAAGAAGAAGATCTAATTAAGAAGCTGCTATGTTGCTAACAACAGATTTTAAGAACAGTGTATAAATACCTTCAGCACTTTGTACAAAAACACGGACTTTTACGGAAGGCAAAGATCAAGACCAGATTGCACATTACGAGCAGGCTGATCTCAGGTCTATACCATCGGCTTGCTGGTTCTTTATTTTGTGATTAAAGTATACTGATCAGCGTGCACAGATCGTCCAGCCTCTTTGTAAGTTAGACTACCAGAAATCGTTAAAAAAGACAAAGAATTATTATGTCACGGAGAGAGGTTGTGACCAGATCGTTGCATGTTACAATACGTAAAAAACACTGAATGATTACTGACTGGAAAATAAATTAAAAAATCGCAAAAATGCTCATCAAATTGATTGGAAATTTTAAATCTAAACAAACACAATGACTTCAATTTTTTTTAATTCGCTGGAAAACTTTCTTTCACAGGATATAAGATCATTTTGTAGAAAAATTTTGAATGAAAACCTTGTTGGACAGTGCAGATCCAAGATCAGACTGCACGTTCTGTGCAGTCTGATCTTGATCTACACTGTCCACAGTTGCCCTCAGTCACCTATGGGATAATATTCTTATTTGGTGATCAACAGAAATTAAAAGAAATTTAAAAAAAAGACTTTAAAAAGAAAATCCTACCTTTCTGTGTATATGTATTTTGATTATAACACGATTCTATGTTATTGTTAGGCTCGCAGTTATACTCAACATAGTATGCGCTCTCTACCCTGTCCCAATATCGACATGAATACATTATCTTGGCTAATTTTCCCATACTGTTTAGATCCTTTCTCTCTTCCTAATAGCCTACATTTTCTCTACCCACAATTACGATTTTTATAATCACAATAATACAAGAAAATATACAAAAAAACAGGTGGCCAAAAGTCTTTAAGTTTCCAGTAATATTACAAGACCACGTCATGAAACAATTAATATTGTGAATTCATTATATCTACATGTAAATTTCATGTATATATAAACGTTCGTGTATAATTATCACTTTGCAATGGTTTTCTTGAGATTTCCTTAATGGTTCTTTTTTCCACAATTTTTTTCCAGTTCAAATTTGGTTCTTCCACCTTTTTTATTTTACTGATAACATCAAACACGTAGGTCTATCTCCATTTTTTTTTTTTCAATTTGTTTTAAAACATATGCAAATTATATAAATAACTCCTATGCCTCTTTTGACCTATCTTCCATATTTTTCCATATAAAAAGCCATTTATTACGTCTTTATCATTTTTTTCCTTCGATATCAGATCATTTATACAGTTCCACAAATTATTACTCTGCATAAATTCCTATCAATTTCTATCCAGAAATCTTCGAAATACAATTTTTTTCTAATATGTTGACAATATTTTATCAATCACTGCCCATCGGTCTGGGCGAAAAAATCTTTCAACCAATCAGAGCAGCGAACAGCGAATCAAATTTTCGGATAATTAAATACGGCCAAACGTGGTTGGCGAGAAGCAGGTTTGCAGTTTAACATACGGATACATTTAGCGATATTACAGTCCAATCACTTCACGACTACTGTTACAAACTATCGATCCGTCAACCACACATACATAATTCCGTACGCATCGGACGTGGCATATAGCTATTGAAAACATTGTGGGGAAAGGAAAACTGCCTGTTACATCCTATGGATCCATCAACCAATACGTACAGAATTCCTTACACATCAGACGTAACATATGCCTGTTACAACCCATGGATCTGTGAACACACATACATAATTCCTTATTACGCATCGAACGTGATATACAGCTGTTGAAAACATTGTGGGGTATGATGGGTAGGTTCAATTATGAAAAATATCCGAAAATATTATTTCAGTTATATTACGACAGTCAGTGCACATGTCCCAGCTTTGCTACATTCTTTTTTTTTTACCCATATATAATAAATAGATAGTAAAGCATTAAACCAAAGATACCCATACAGAGCTCCAGATAAGAGGGAGTGATGGTATTCTAAAATCATTATTTCTCTTCCAAACCCTATGTTGTGGGTACTCATTAGAATCGTCTCGATGAGACGATTCTAATGAGTACCCACAGCATAGAGTTTAGTGGATAATATTTTTTTCTTTTTCAATTTTGAAATCAAAATCACTTCCTCTATCTGGTGCCCTGCGGCCCATACACTCGATGCAGTTTCAATACCCTATGGCCAAATCCGTATCACAAGCGATTGGACAGTTTTGGTCAAAGATTAAACTACACGTTCCATGCAGTCTCATCTGCGTCTGAACTGTGTATCACTTTCGACTGTCCTTGTTTAATATTCCACTGAAATATGTCCGTCACTGCATCAACATACTCTTACCTAGATGAGTTTAAAATTGCGATTCCTGCTTCTCCTCAAATTCTAGACCACTTCTGCTAACCAATCTGCAACGCAAGCCTAAATAATACACTTGGTTTCGTGGTTCGCAGAAATTTATTGGGTTTGCTCAACAATTATAATTAAATAATAATAATAATAATAAAAGAAAAATGCAAAAGCTGCATTATCAAAATCTATTTTGCGTCGTAATATTCCGTCATTGTTCTATAAATCTAACCCGATAAACCCTTCGATCAACGCTATCTATTATTGCGTGTTTTTTTGGAAATACTGCTCTAAAACCTAGAACCGGTGATGACACAATAATATAAACATTATTGTGTTCAGTTTTTAAAATATCTGTGCACAATACGTGATTTTAAATCTTGCTATCCCAAACACAAACAATAACATAAATTAATGATTAAACGTTTAGCGGGTGAAAGAAATTGCCTTAGACCTGAAAACATACCCACAGTAACGCACCTTTGATGTAGAAAACATGGCGTCCGTTTGAAGACTTGTAGGAAGATGGCCTGATTTTCATGTTAGGTGCATTTTTAATAATGTTACTAGGTTTTAGAAGTCATCAGTAACGAATAGATTGAAAACGAAAGTGTTGTTAAGACGCTGCTGACATATTGTTCTCCATGTTGTATTGGTTGTTGTTGCAATGATAGTGGGAGCAGATTCGTCCCCTAAATTCCTCGCTATTTTCAACGATTACTAGATAATTATGGTCCAACCCTTTACAACACACTCCTGGGTCTGTATTCACCAACACTTCTCAAGAAAATTCTTAGTCTCGCTCTTCAGAATTTCGTCAATGTGAAAGTAACAGAACTTCTGATTGACTAAACCATTTGGTTTAGACAATCAGAAGTTCTATTACATTCACAGTCAGAAGATCCTGAAGAATAAGACAAGGAACATTCTTGAGAATGGCTGGTAAATACAGACCCTGATTTTTAAAGACCCTTGGGAAGAGAACATTCGAAAACAAAAAGGAGTGAGGGGAAAATGTTGGTGACCAGCTTTTTTTCCTTTTTCAACAATTTTTCCTTTCCTCTCAGAAACATAAGCCATGTCTCAAATATATTCTGCAATTTCTTTTTTGCCTGGAAAGGGATTGAAATGTCCATAAATAAACAGATTTTGAAATATTTTGACAATAAAGGAGCAACTGACTGATTGATTGATTGATTGATTGATTGATTGATTGATTGATTGAATTTACGTTTATTTATTGTCGCCACCAGTTTCCCATATGGGCGACGCCCCACTGAAGACTGGTAGTACTGTTACAGGGGCTAGTGCAGATACAGAACAAAACCCATCCTAAGTTTCACTTGGTTCTTTAACGTGCTCGGTGTACAGCACCATCACACGGGACCTCGGTTTAACCTCTCATCCAAAAGACTACTAGTAATTTTAGATGGCCAGCCGTGGGGATCGAACCCACATCCTTATAATCACGAGTCCTACGCCCTACGCTCTACCAACTGAGCTATGCAGGTTGTTCAGTTCTTATATTTGGCGGGATAAGTGTAAAATTGTCGGTTGATAATCTTTTCAATATGGACAAGTCTGAAGTTTTGTCATCTGCTAGGGCCCGTCTTCACCAACCATTCTTGAGAATATTCTTAGTCTTATTCTCCAATGTTTTTCTACATTTGTAAGTAACACAACTTCTGATTGGCTAAACCATTCGGTTTAGCCAATCAGAAGTTGTGTTACTTACAAATCGTTTTAAAAATTTTGGCGAATAAGACAAAGAATGTTCTTAAGAATGGTTGGTGAGTACAGGCCCTGTTGGTATCGTAAGAAACTTACATGACTGAATATTCGCTAGAACAGAACAGAAGAGAACAGACTGGTTCAGTGGACTGAATGAACTAAAACTATAACAAATAACACTAGACTGTACGTTCGTATATATAAAGTCATGCCCAAAGAACGGAAGTCCATAATATATATGATAATGTCACGCAATTAGTTAAATTGCTGGGTATTTATTGTAAATGGGAACTCGTTGACATTTAACGGACCAGAGAAAATAGAGAACAAAAAATGGGGTGTAATATTCTAATATCAGCGATTATGAGTCGACTAGAATGAATCGTTAACGTCCTGGGACTCTGCCTAAATGTCAGCACACGCTCTAAACATATGGTGAGAGTCGCTACCACGTCTGTTGAATATGTCGTTCTCTAGAGGGAGGTAGAGAGAGAAACTGTCTGATGAATTGTTTGTTTGTTTGTTTGTTCGTTCGTTCGTTCGTTCGTTTTGAAAAATGATATCCATAAGTTATTAATTTACGCAGTTTTTAACATTTTAAAGACAGACAGACACACAGACAAACAGAGAGAGAGAGAGAGAGAGAGAGACAGGGGGGGAAACAAAGACAGAAAGGCAGAGAGAGAGAGAGAGAGGGAGAGAGAGAGAGAGAGGGACGGAGGAATGGAGAAACGTTGGGGCGGAAGGAGAGAGAAGAAGAGAGTCTAAATTCCGAATTCTGGAAAAACCAAAGCCCTTAACAAGATAAATGCGAGATGTCGTTAACTCCGAGCAAAACAGCTTCTGAAAACATCGTGGAAAAAGGACAAAAAACTATGGTAACCAATTTGTCCTTTTTTTCCCACATTGGTTAACCCATTACCACACAATCCCTACTTTTGACGCCCCTGAGAAAGAAGCCTTTTGAAAACACTGTGGGAAAAGGAGAAAATGCTGGTAACCAGCATTTTCTCCTTTTCCCACAGTGTTTTGTACCCTTCCCAGAACAAATTTCAAATTTTCAGTCACTTTTATATTGTCGTCTGCAAATGCGTTCAATTTGGACAAGTCTAAATTATTGTCGTTTGGTAATGTGTTAAGGGTTAATACATGGTTTTTAAGTATGTAAGTACACCCACTAGGACCATAGCTGTCGACGGGGCATAAAACACTAAACATACATTCATTCCGTCAGTCAATGCTTTCAATTTGGACGAGTCTAACATTTTGTTTGTTTTTTGCCTTGTAATAACTTCAAATTGTACAGCCACTTTGATGCTTTCTAGTGGTGCTTTGGCTGAATAATTCTAGTCGTATAAATAAAACATTAGTCTCTAATCTGAGATAATATCTATGGTAATTTGAGATGAAAAGCCGGGTTTTATCGCTTCAACTACAAAGCAAAACTAACTGTCCTTTTGCGGGTAGTGTAGATCCAAGATCAGACTGCACAGAACGTGCACTCTGATCTTGAATCTATGCTGTCCGTTTTAGAAATTTTTTTTTTTTTCAATTGAATACAACTTTTAAATTGCAATGTTTAAGTTCTTACAATTAGATCTAGAAATGTTCATTTATTTATTTATTCGGTTCCTGAAAGGGTTCGGTATTTATTGCCTGCGGGTGCGCCTGCAATACGAACGTCCGAAGCATTGCAGCTGGTTTATATAGACTGACTACTACGAGCAGTCGTGTTTTGTTCTGGTTTGTTCGTAAATGCAGCACTAAATTCCTTTCCTTAGTCCGGCTTCGAATAGGAACTAGAAATCAGTTCGACCGCAAGAAATATCTTTTAAAAAAGATAGTCGTCGTAAATTTGCACGTATACAGACATGTGACCTTTAAAATAAACATTTATCTACATTTTTGACCAATCACTACATTTAAATTCATCCATCTTTCATCATTCCCTTTAAGATAAGACCCTTTAAGTTAAACCATGTTGGGAAGAGGACGGCTGGCCACAACATTGTTTTACAACAGTCCTGATGGAGAAGCCGTTCCATCGTGCAACACATTATCTCCCGCTAGATGGCATTATACAAATACTCATCTATCTAATCTGGGCATCCTGGGTATAGAACCGGACTACTTTTCTACGCGACAACCGTTACTTTGAATTTCAAACTAAAATAAACGTTTACTCAATAAAACGCTACCTTGTGCGATTCATTCAGCTATGATCAGCAGTTTCGAGAAATCTGGAGCTAAAGAAAGCCTGATAGTTCCTCAAACGTATTGATAAAAGCCATTTTCTCCATTGCTACTTTATAGCGCGTATTACTATAGTCTCCCAAATATCGGGGAGAGTGATGCGTCATATAAGACAGGTCGAACCTCCTAAGAACATGACATGCGCAGACAACGTCGTGCATCAAAGAAGAAATTGCAGGTAACACTCATTTCCAACATTCTTTTTTCTACCCTTTTAGAGACAAATAAAATCTGTAGACCCTGACTTGTGCCGTTGCCTGCCAATGTTTCGAACTTGGACAAGTCTAACATTATGTCAACTGGTACAGAGTTAATCAACACTTTACCAAACATTCCCTGGTTTAAACGACCCCAAGGAACAAAGTCTTTTGAAAACACTGTGGGAAAAGGAGAAAATGCTGGTAACCAGCATTTTCTCCTTTTCCCACAATGTTTTCCGTTCTTTCAAGGTCAAGTTTCAATTCTTGAGTCACTTTTATTTTGTCATTTTTAAATGCTTTCAATTTGGAACAATCTAAGATTTTATAGTTTGGTACAGAGTTGAGTCCAATAATGTCAAGAAGAGAACAACTGACCACCTACACGAAGAAAAGTGACATTTGAATTAACCTTTCACTTTACAAATACATTTTTTACGCCCCCTCTTCCTGGCGACATTCTAAGGTCAACATCATTTGTAAAAGAAGCAAATGCTACGGGAAAAAAAAAAACAGCTTCCCCCTTTTTTGATAAAATTCCATTAGATTTCAAAATGAATAATTTCTTGCATAAAAGTTTTTGTGGCTTAAATATTTAATTTACGATAATTTCACGCACATGCTAAAACAATATGTAATGTAAGTACCGAAAACAACGCAGAAGTTAATAACTGTCCGTCCGTCTGTCTATCTCCTCTCTCTCTCTCTCTCTTCCTCTCTCTCATCTGTAATTTGTATTTTTTACTCCAAAAGTAGCCTGTCCAGAGATGGGTAAACTAACAAATACTGACATTTTCGGACTTTCATCAGTTCCACCTACCTTTTGCCCGTTACCCTTATAATACGGCATCCTGGTGGCTCCTTCATTGTTGCTATGGTAACCAGTACCTGAGCCCTGGCAGTGGACTGCAGGGAGGTTACACTGACTTCCATGGTTAACCAGCCGGGACACAAGGAAACGATAACTTTGAGATTCTTGGTGATCCAACCGCTCGTTCTTTTTTTTTTTCCAGTTACATATCCCAAAAATTTAATGTGAATGTACAAGACCCCTATTGGTCGGTCTAAAAACACCTTTTTTTTTATCTGTTTCAGTTACGTCGATCGCTTTAAAACAATCGTTTAAAATTATGATTATGAAAATATCCGGTCAATTATTACAATTTGAGCTGTGTTCTGTGAAAAGGGAGGTTTAAGCATCTGCAAAAACAATCGACTTGGGTCAGCCTGCGCAATCCACGCACGCTGACAGCAGTTAAAACTTTTTTGCTATTTGTGAAAATTTTACATTTCTGTGGACCACACTACCTCTGACTCCGGTCTGTCGAGGGACAAAATGGATTTTATAGATCTATCATTTTATGATGGTTTCTGCTCGGTATAATGAATCTCGGAGATATGTTAAGCTTCCTTTTGTCAAAAAGTAGCTCCAATCGCTTTGACTTTGTAAAAATGTAATGGGTGTAAATTCAGGTCAAGAACTTAATATGTTTTTAACCCTTTCCCAAACGACCAACTTTTGGACTAGACCAAATTGAAAGCATTTGCAGACGACAATTCAACTCTTGCTGGAAAGATGATTTCTGTCTATGATAGGGTAGAAAACATTGTGGGAAAAGGAGAAAATGCTGGTTACCAGCATTTTCTCCTTTTCCCACAATGTTTTCAAAGGGCCACTAATCCAGACCCGTAAAAAACCAGGGATTGTTTGGGAAAGGGTTAAACTTTTCTGAATTGAGAAATTGTTGATAGCTCGAATAGTTTTGACGTTGTGAAAAGGTGTAAATTCAGGGCAGGAACTCATTTTCAACTATTGTGAATTGAGAAATCATTTAAAAGTATTTCAAAATTTCAGGACGTGTACATGCATTTATGTAGTGCTGTTTGGACGTAAAAGCTGTGTATAGGAATTTAAAATTCCAGCCTGGGTCCGCATTCAGCAACCATTCTTAACAACGTTTTCTGTCTTATTCTCCAGAATTTTCTACATTTGTCAGTAACACGACTTCTGATTGGCTAAACCAAATGGTTTAGCCAATCAGAAGTTGTGTTACTTACAAATTTAGAAATTCTTGCAGAATAAGTCTAAGAATATTCTCAAGAATGTTAGGTGAATACGGGCCCAGAACATATATAAATGCACACATAGGACGGACTGTATTTGTAACTTTATAACTCTTTTAGGTGAAAACAAATTCAAAATGTGCTTATTTTACTTTGTCTGATCTTAGTTTTATATCACAGAGTAGAAAGTCTTAGTAATCTTGCCTTTCTCTGTAAGAAAATACTGTACGAGTACAAGTAACTGGGTTAGCCCCATTGATCTGTTTTAAAAATGCAGATAAATTGGCCCTTTTGGTACCTTTTCCCTAACCCCATCCTATATTACTTTTAGCCTCATTGTCTTGCCAGTTAGCACCATTTTGTATTGTAAATGGATTAGCCCTATTGACCCCTGACTAAATTTTGGTAAAGTAGCCCCATTCATACTTTTTCCCTAGCCCCATCATATGCTTTTTAGCCCCATTGCCTTGCCAGTGAGCCCCATTGTGTGTCGCCGACTCTGGGTGTGGGTTTGTTACCTATGGCTTATTGTCAAAGTGGGCCCAGCTTTTTTTATCAAATGCTTTTTAATCTGTGGCTTTTTAACAAAGTTTACCTATGTCTTTATCAATCAAGATCTGACTGCAAACAATGAACAGTCAGATCTTTGAACGGTATTGTCAGATTTTCTGTGTCATGCAGACCCAATCTGCCTCTTAATTACAATATTTGTGAACGATTACTGATTTTTTGAACAAGTATTATTATTTTTATTTCAGCATACCAATGGTGCTGAGAAGATCACAAAGCACTTCCACTAATTAATTCCAAACTCAGCGAATTGAAACATGTAGAATAATCCAAATTTTAATTCATTCGACTTTGTAATTTATTCTTGACACAATGAAACAACGACATGTAATGTTGTACTTGGCACCCATAGAACAACAGCAACCAACATTTTATAACCAAAACTGATCGTTCTGCTCCGAATTTTGCTTTTTCGAAAAGTGGCCTTTACGTGCGAGGGCAATGTTGTTATATAGAGGGGTGAGAGACGGTTGCCATTTCTATGACATTTTGTCGTCTTTTCCGCAAATGTCTAGAAGTCCATGATACTGCTTCACCAAAAGATCACAGTAATTGGGGAACCCGTTTTGCAAATACCACCCTGACCTTTTACGTCATTCGTTCCATAATGTAAAAAAAAACCTTTCTAATAACGCTACAAGAACATTTGATGCCATTTTGCACTCTGCACATGCATGCATACCGCTCTTATTCCTTTAAATTATTATAAAAAAAAAATAGTCCATGCCTTTGGTAGTATACTAGGATTATTCCTCTATCAGTCGACCCAGTCACTCTCTCTGTCTCTATCTTCCTGCATACATGTACTTAAGGAATCAATAACTGGACGCTGTTTAAACAAGGATCAAACAATCAAGTGATTTTTATGACCACAAGAAAAAAATTCTTTCGAAAATATTGTGGAAAAAGAAAACGCTGGTTAACCAGTAGTTTGCCTTCTTTACTCAGATGAATCCCTGAGATACTTTAACCCTTTCCCAAACAAGCCCTGGTTTTTACGTGTCTGTAGTAAAAGTCTTTTGAAAACACTGCGGGGAAAGGAGAAATTGCTCGTAACGAGCAATTTCTCCTTTTCCCACAGTGTTTTCTACACTTTTTGAGAACTTTCTGCCATTTTCACAAAATCTAAAATTGTCCAAAATTTGTCGTTTGGGAAAGGGTTAAATGCCCCACTGCCACAGCATGGCTGTATCAAATGTTGTCGAAAAGGCGTTTATCTTTAATCAGATAACACAAATAAACCGTTGGAATTTAAAACCCTGTACAGACAACAAATTTAAATGTTTCAAATAAAGAATAATTTTGTCTTTTACAGTGGCCCAGATAGAGGGACTGATTATTGATTTCATAATTGAAAATATTAGTTTCTCTCCACTAAACCCTATGTTATGGATACTCATTAGAATCGTCTCATCGAGACGATTCTAATGAGTACCCACAACATAGGGTTTGGAAGAGAAATGACGGATTTAGATATCATAGTAACGATATTAATATACACAGAAAAACAACTACACTAAGTACTACACACGTGCATTGATGATTCAAAACAGAAATGCATGTATCAGTTTTCAGCATTAGTGACCTTTGAACCGCGTTCTTTTACCCAACCACTTTATGAGAGCAATTTAAAATGCATTCAGTGAAAGTTGCACCAATTATTATGCTCGTTAATTTCGGCCCTTTGATTAAATCGGTATAAATACGTGGTTATTTCTTTACCACGTGACATTTCTAGACTTGTCCAAATTCTAAAGGTTTGCAGACGAGAAATAAGATGTGGCGCAGATAATGTGATCTATCTTTAAAAAAGTAGGAAACATTGTGGAGAAACGAGAAAATGCTGGTAACTAGCATTTTCCTGTGTTTGAACCCTTATCCCGCTATATAGCTTAAATAAATTTCCAATTTGATACTGATAACCCAAATATTACTGCTTCAAAGTTATGTATAGAGGAATACTATCTCCTTATCGGACAGTGTAGATCAAAGATCAGTCTGCACGTTTTGTGCAGTCTGACCTTGATCTACACTGTCCGCAAAAGGTCAGCGAGTCGCGCTCAGCAGCAAAAAGGTTTATCTCTTTTCTAAAGCCTTCTCCCTCAGGGTTATAAAACCGGTGAATTGTTAGTTAAAGATGCGTATACGCTTCCAAAATTATTGAACCGGAAGTGCATGGTAAAGTGGCTTCAAGAAAGTGTACTTACGCGATAGAAAATAACTCACAAACGGAATTAAAAATCAAACAAACAATCTAATTGCTTGTAACGTTCTTCCTCAGAGTTATAAAACCGATGGTTTGCTAGTTAAAAATACTTATACGCTTCCAAAATTATTGAACCGGAAGTGCATGGTAAAGTGGCTTCAACAAGGTGAATTTCCGCGATAGCAAATAACTCACAAACGGAATTAAAAATCAAACAAACAACCATATTGCTTTTAACGTTCATGAGGAGCAAAACATGAGAGATGCGCAAATCAAGAGTCTAAAAGATGCAAAAATTGACATGGTACACGATCAAAGTCGAATTTACTCAGACAATCGGGTTTCACCCTTTTCCAAATGATGGCATGGTTAAACTGTCGTCTGTAGAGCAATGCTTTTGAGGACATCGTTGGAAAAGGGGAAAATACTGGTTACCAACATGTTCTCCTTTTCTGAAAAAAAAACCTTTATATGCCATTTAAAAGATAAATTCCATCAGCTGCATCAAATTATCTTCAATATGAAAGAATAAAATTTTGTCATCTGGTTAAATGTTAACCCTGTGCTGAAGAATCGATCCTGAAGTTTTAAGGATTCTGAAGGAGAGGAAAATAAATAGAAAACATTGCTTTTCCAACAATGTTTTCTATCTATTTTCAGAAATATATCTTGTTATCATTTTTTATTATTTATTATCAATTTGTCGTCTGGAAATGGTATTCATTTCGACCAGTCTAAAATTTTGTTGAGCAGTAAAGAGTTAATAGCCGAACAAATACTGGATGTCATGTGCGTCCCTCCTTTAATGGAATTTTAAACACAAAGACCATTCAGTCGAGAAAATGACCTTCTAACTGTAAACCATCACACACGTGCTCCAGCCTCGTTTTCCAATTATGTGGTCATGTGACTCGCTGACGTAGAAAATAGACTGTGTGTCACTTCGCAGTTCCGTAGATGAAATAACCCGTAATTAAAGGCGGAACCAGTCCATGTCAGAATTATTTTCGAGGGTTTCCGATTAATAATAAGATTAATACGCGATGAAATTCGGTTGGTCCGGACTTTATATTGTTGAATTATAAATGCGACATGTTGAATTCACCTACAGAGGATAAATGCCATATTAATGACCTCATTTAACACGAAATTAGTCTACAAATGGCACTAATTCTCTTTATGGCCTTAGATAGCTCTGGAAAATCTCTGATGTCCTGGTGGTGTGCCGAATCCTTTTACAAGTACTAAATCTACAATTTTCTGCGGTTACTAAGAGTTTGTTTACCCGTTTGACAAACAATACCGAGTTTTAACGCCATTGTAGAAGAGAAAGCATTGTGGAGAAAGAATCAAATGGTAAAGTACTGCCATTCATTTATTTATTTCTCTAATCAGTCCTGTACATATCGATAAGCCCTTTATTTCTCGATTGAGATGGACGAAAAGTGACTTTGACGTTAACCCTCATCCTGCAAAATAACTTTCAAGTCATTATCAAACGACAATATTTTAGGTTTGTCCAAATCGAAAGCATTTGCAGACGACAAAATAAAGGTGACTAAAAAGTTGAAATTTGTTTTGTGAAGGGTAGTAAACATCGTGGGAAAAGGAGAAAATGCGGGTAACCAGCATTTTCTCCTTTTTCCCACAGTGTTTTCTAAAGATTTCTTTCTCTGGGTCGTCAAAAGTAGGGATTATGTGATAATGGGTTAAATGAAACTTTCAAGCCGTTAGTTTAATTCCAAAATATTGCTGTTTCAAAGGTATGTTTTGGAGAATAACAACTTCTTATCGGACAGTGCAGAATCAAGATCAGACTGTAGGTTCTGCGCAGTCTGATCTTGATCTACACTGTTTGCAAACGGTCAGTGAGTCGCGCATAGCAGCCGAAGGGTTAAAAAATCAAAGTGAAAATAATATCCGTCTCTGTGTCTGTGTATGTCTACATGCCCCCTCTCTCTCTGTCTCTCTCTCCCTTTCTCTATCTCTCTTTCTCTCTCTCTCTCTCTCTCTCTCTCTCTCTCTCTCTCTCTCTCTCTCTCTCTTACATAATTCCAAAGGTCACATGAATGAGTGGGCGAACGCCAAAGGAACTCAATAACCGACCACAGTGTGAAACATGACAGCAAGCACACATGCGTCAATGGCATGGTATCGAAAAAAAAAAGATATTGTGATGTGTCAACAAACAAACAAAAAAAAAAGTCTCATAATTGTTTTTTTCGTGACGAAAAAGAAAAATGTTGATGGAGTGAAAAACAAGGACCTTGACCTTCTTTACTTAGACAGCTGAGCCTGTTTGCTAGGTTGAAACTCAAACGTCGCTGGTTAGGTTGACAGCTGATTTATTGTTAGCTATTTAACACCGTTTTCAATATTTTTTCCATATTAAGGTAGTAGACCTGTAATACTCCTAGTGCAGCATGGCATAAAATTTCTTGATAGTTGATAAAAATGGATTTATACAGACATAATACTTTTAGTTTTGCATATTTTATAATCGACCAGAAATTGTTTCGATGTTAATCTTGAATTTATTTGTTGATACTTTTGTTAGTTTCCAGAAAAGGGGAAGTAATTATTATCTCCCTTTGTAAAAAGAATATAGTAGTTTTAATTTTACAAATGATAATGCTAAGAAGGACAAAACGGAAAAAAAGTAGTAAAGTGAAAGTTCAACAATAATACTAATTTTCAATAATAGCTAATTTTGTGCGATAACATTACAGTGGAAATAGCTGAACAAGAGACGGTGACCTTAGAATTTATGTGGCTTTTGATGTAAATATGACTAAGCACTGTGTAAACGTCAAATAAATTGTTGTTCTGTTCTGTTCTGTTCCTATTACGTGTCCATACCTTAATATCGTGACGGCCAGTGGCCCTGGATTTTACGTGTCTGCAGTAAAACTCTTTTGAAAACAATGCGGGAAAAGGAGTAATTGCTCGTAACGAGCAATTTCTCCTTTTCCCACAGTGCTTTCTACCCTTTTTGAGAACTTTCGGCCATTTTCTTATGCTGGTGTTTCTGTTACCAGTACTTGAAACAATATTCTCCCTAAGTCACTGGTTGCCGTCTAACGTAACCATCGTCGAAACAAACACCGGGGGTCGGTTGTTCGAATCCCTACTCTGGCCATTTTTTTTTTATTAACAGAAATCATTGCGAAACCATAATTCTTATCCTGATAAATAACTAAAATACATTTTCAATTCGATAGTAACATTATAATACAAATAGAATTAAAAACACGTGCTTACGCCGTGCTCAATATTCAAGGATGTGGCAATTGTTTAGGGTTCGAGTAATTTTTTACTCGATCTGTCTGCTCTCCTTCCCTTTTTGGACCGAAAATGAAATGGTGTTATGACAAAACGCCGGCCTCCCTGTGAGAATTATTGTTATCACTTCTCTTTTTTTAGCTTTTTGTCACTAAAAAAAGTCGCCATAACAGATGCACGTGCAACATCGCACTAATACGAACTTTGAAAAAAAAGGAATAATAACAGGCAAACTGATATATATATATTGTAGCGATTAAACGCACTGCAAGGACGTAAATATGCACTCGTGATATCACAGGTTTGCGTTTTATAGCAAGGGAGATAACTATAAGTACTTTGTGCTAAACTCTTTTACAATTATTTCCCTTGACCACTTTTTTTCCCCCACTTCAGATATTCACGACTCTTTCACATGTAAATGATTGTTAACTTTTTCATCGGCTATAAATATAGTTCTACTTGGCTTTAATCTAAAATAAAGGCATGGACAGTGTAGATCAGAGATCAGACTGCACATTCTGTGCAGTCTGATCTTGATCTGCGCAGTCCACAAAAACTTCTGGCGTCGTCTACACTAACGAAAGAGTTAATTAACGTAGCAAGATCAGGTTTGGCAACTAGACGTCTGTCTATCTGGAAACACTGGCGACGAAATTTAATCTCTTATATCGTTTGATGTATTTACCTATTTGAATGGCCTCGTTAAAAGAAATCTAACAGGCATATTATAGACAAGAAAATTACAACACATCACCATTTCATATCTCTAAAATGTCTGATTGTCCGTTTACCAAACAATCCCTGGTTTTTAAGACCCTGAGGAAGAAGCCTTTTGAAAACATTGTGGAAAAAAGAGAAAATGTTTGCAACCAACATTTTCTCCTTTTTCCACAACGTTTTCTATCCAGCTGGAACCAAATTTTAATTTTTGAGTAACATTCATTTTGTCGTCTGCAAATGCTTTCAAATAGGTACAGTCTAAAATTTTGTCATCTGAAGTCAAGACCAATCAGTGGTTTCGAAATAATGCGTTTTTTGATATTTTAGTTACAGTCTATGCTTGTTTTGAATAACATGTTGTTTTTTTTTTCCCTTTTTCAACAATGTTTTCGTTCTGAAGACAGGGGAAAAAACTGTTTCGTGAAATGATAAACCCTTAGACTGCAAGGATCAACTTACTGACCTGTTCGCAGACATTGTAAATCAAAGATCAGACTGCACAGAACGTACAGTCTGATCTTGGATCTACACTGTCCGCTGAGAAGATATTTTTCTACAAAACGCAAGGATGAAATAACAACATTGGCGCTTTTACTTTCAAGTTGAAAGTTTCGCTTAACTTATTTAGCAGTATAAGTGTAAAATGATGGCCAAATATAGAATCAATTCAAATTTAGACCCTCTAAGCGTGACTAGACCATGAAATATAGAAATTTGTTGTTTAACTCTCTGGCACACGACACAATTTTGGACAAGTCCAAATTGAGAGTGTATGCAGACGTCAAATTAAAAGCTGATCAAGTAATGAAATCTATACTTTTGAAGGGTATAGAAAACACTGTTGAAATGATGAAAAATGCTGGTTAACTTGTAATGATAGCACAAAGAAAGTGTTGAAAAGGTTTTTTAACCTTTTCCCAAATAATCCCTGGTTTTTACGGGTCTGGGATAGTTGCCTTTTGAAATCATTGTGGGAAAAGGAGAAAATGCTGGTAACCAGCATTTTCTCCTTTTCCCACAATGTTTTCTACCCTATCATAGACAGGAATCATCTTTTCATCAAGAGTTGAATTGTCGTCTGCAAATGCTTTCAGTTTGGTCTTGTCCAAAAATTTGTTGTTTGGGAAAGGGTTAAATACCGTGTTTAGGGAAAAAATGTTCTAAAAATAGACCAGCCCGTAAAACTCATTCGGTAGAGCGTAGGACTTGTGATTATGAAGTCTTGGCTCACTTGATGCCGTGGGTTCGAGCCCAACAGCTGACCATCTAAAATTACTTATGGTCATTCGGATGAGAAGATAGACCGAGGTGCAGTGTGGCGGTGTTTTTCATCAAGCACGTTAACTCATTACCAAACGACAATATTTTCGGCTTGTCCAAATCGAAAGCATTTGCAGACGACAAAATAAAAGCGACTGAAAATTTGAAATTTGTTTTGTGAAGGGTAGAAAACATTGTGGGAAAAGGAGAAAATGCTGGTTACCAGCATTTTCTCCTTTTCCCACAATGTTTTCTAAAGGCTCCTTTCTCAGGGTCGTCAAAAGTAGGGATTGTGTGGTAATGGGTTAAAGAACCAGGCCTAAAATATCCCCCATAACATAACTAAGATCCTTCCATATGGGCATCCGTTGGCGACGATAAATAAATGGGAAAACAATCACTTAAGCGTTCTAAAACTTTTCACAAAATGTTCAGAAAAAAAAAGGGTGAGGGGAATGAATAACAAAATTCCATCAAACCTGGTTTTATGTCATCAATTAATAGATTAATATTGTGTTATACAAATCTAAACTGAGTCTATTATTATTGGCCTAAATAGGCCCGTTTGTTTTAGTTGTAACAATAAACATTGGGAAACGTTCCCACCTGCGCACCTTACAGACTGATGTAATAGTTTATGTTTGCCGTGCCAGCGAAATACTAAACGCACACCCTGTCGAATCGAAGTTATTGACGATGAAAAAATATATAATATTGCAATACTGACAAGTTTGGACAAGGCTAAAATTTTGTCGACTGTTAACCCTTTCCCAAACAAGCCCTGGTTTTTACGTGTCTGCGGTAAAACTCTTTTGAAAACACTGTGGAAAAAGGAGAAATTGCTCGTAACGAGCAATTTCTCCTTTTCCCACAGTGCTTTCTACGCTTTTTGAGAACTTTCTGCCATTTTCTCAAAATCAAAAATTGTCGTCTGCAAATTCTTTCGGTTTGGAAAAGTCCAAAATTTGTCGTTTGGGAAAGGGTTTAAGGGTTAAGTTGATTGTTCTGGATTAATAGATATGAACAGAGCAGAGCAGAACAGATTTTATTCAGAAATATGTGGTGGCTTGCTTTCGTATTGTGTATCACAGAGACGCTCTAAGCCTCCTTTTGCCACACCACAATATGGCTCATATTTACATTTTCCATGGAATCTGCATGACTAAGACTATTGATGGAGGTATGGAGAGTGTAGAGTAAGATCACACTGCAGGCTGATCTTGTTTTATACTCTCCACAAAATACAACTCGGGTCGCATACGGTACAATTAGAGAAACACTGGGCGCTAAATTTTGATTCGAATGGACCACTTTTACAGTTGAAATATCGCTATTTTAACCTTAAGGCTAATAAGAGTGAATCAAAGATCTTTCCCGGACTGTGTCGATCAAGATCAGACTGCACAGAACGTGCAGTCTGATCTTTGATCTACACAGTCCGATAAGCCGATATTTCTTCCCCAAAAAAACTTTGAAATACTGATATTTGAATTTTTTCTATCGACTTTAACTTATCAGCTGGTTCTTTTGTTTAGCAGGATAGGAGTTCCTTTGGACAAAAATAGGCGTAAAAGAAACAGACAGTATAGAATGAATATCAGACCGCACTTTCTGTACATTCTGATCTTGATCTACACTGCCGGATGAACATCTGACGCCTATTTCAGCGCTTTACGACAATCAGAAGAGTTAAATTCTGGTATGCGAGAAATGCACTCTGTTCCATTTTTTTTGTCCGCATACGTGTAATAGAACAGTTCGTCTATTTTAGGTGCATGATTGTTTGATGATGATGATGATGATGATGATGATGACGATGATGTTGAAAACCACGAATTCACATACAAAAACCCTTGAAATTGTATTTGTCTGATCCAAAAACGTATTTCAATGGGGTGAGGGAGGGGCGGTTCACAGTTCATTGACCATCGAAGGCGCTGATTATGCGTGAGTGTCCTTTTTCAAGGCACTGTGGTGCCCCAGCCGAGACGCCTTCTGGTGAAATTGAAGAAAGACGTGATTAACCCTTTCCCAAACAATTCCTGCTTTTTACGGGTCAGGAATAGAAGCCTTTTGAAAACATTGTGGGAAAAGGAGAAAATGCTGGTAACCAGCATTTTCTTCTTTTCCAACAATGTTTTCTACCCTATAATATAGAAAAATCATCTTTTTAGCAACTGTTAATTTGTCATCTGCAAAATGCTTTCAATTTGGTCTGGTGCAAAATTTGCCGTTTGGGAAAGGGTTAAGCGGAATGTATTGTCTCATGTATAACTGTGTCTGAAGGTAAAATAGTCCTCTGAAATGCAATTCGAATTCGATTCGATAGTAAAAACACAAATACTGCTATCTCAGAGTTATGTTTTGGGGAATAAAATCTCCTAATCGGACAGTGCAGATCCAAGATCAGACTGCACGTTCTGTGCAGTCTGATCTTAATCTACACTGTCCGCAAAAGATCAGTGCGTCGCGATTAGCATACCATGGGTTAATAGAGACTGGTCTTAAAAATTTTTCGTCTGCTCAAGAGTTAACTCTCTACCACACGACAAAATTTTAGACTGGTTTAAATTGAAAGCATTTGCAGACGACAAAATAAAGGTGACTGAAATTTGTTCTGAGAAGGGTAGAAAACACTGAAGGAAATGGAGAAAATGCTGGTTACCAGCATTTTCTCCTTTTCCTACAGTGTTTTCTAAAGGCTTTTTTCTCAGGGGCGTCAAAAGTAGGGATTGTGTGGTAATGGGTTAAGCCCCCTTTTCACGGAGCACTTTTTTTTTTAGCCGTCTATGATCTAAAACACGTCTATTTACAGGTAATTTTCCCATTCAGAAAGCACTTCACGTGAGGACGCTCACGCTAGTGCTAAAAATAGAGCGAAAATTGATTTCACAGACGCACAAAAGCAATCCGAATCACACATGGAGCCAGCCGATACAATCTATTTTTAGAATTGCAGAGCTTGGAGAATGCAGTCAAAGAAAATCCTCTGACGTCAAAGCGTTACTAAAAATAGTAATCAATAATTAAAAATGGATTTTCGTAGTGGTGTTTCGCACAACTACGTCATTGGCAAAGATGTTATCGTAAGCTGCCTTCTAACCAAGGCAAGCGATCAATGCTAGTTACGTTTCCAGTGAAGCTTTCGTGCGTAGTAGGCTCTATTGAGGTTATCGGAAAATGCCTGCGTTCAATATATCGGCCTCTTATTGGCACTCCCTCATGAATTTGGGCCAGTTCATTTGCTCTTTTTTCGATTGGCCGTCCAAGACTGGAATAAATTCGGGTCATTTAGTGGGTCACGGTGTCAATATCTATATACATTGGGAACAGAAACTTTGGCCGGAAATGGGGAGTATGAATTCATAAAAAAGTAGACCTGTTTGTCCTCTGTGCCACTCCCTCTATCTCTATTATTGTTTTTACTGTGATACAATAATTTTTTTCTGCGTTCCATCAGTGATGATGTAATTGCAACAAAAGACGTATGCACACACACACACACACATAAATATTTTTTTGTTAATTGAGATAAAACTTCAGAATTTGGGATTGAACCAACGATTTTATATACCAATCCTTTACCAAATAATTCGCTTTTCTGAAAATCCTGAAGCAGACGACACAAAAATTGAAAACATTGGGGGGAAAAATTTTCTCCTTTTTCCCACAATATTTTCGCTGACAAATCTTATCCTTAAACCACTATTAATTTTTCGTGTGCAATTGCTTTGAATTGGGAGATTTGAAAGGGGGGGGGGATCGTCTGGCAAAGAGTTAACTCATTACCAAACGACAATATTTTAGGTTTGTCCAAATTGAAAGCATTTGCAGACGACAAAATAAAAGTGACTGAAAATTTGAAATTTGTGGTGCGAAGGGTAGAAAACATTGTGGGAACAGGAGAAAATGCTGGTTACCAGCATTTTCTCCTGTTCCCATAATGTTTTCTAAAGGCTTCTTTTACAGGGTCGTCAAAAGTAGGGATTGTGTGGTAATGGGTTAAACGCATTACGTGGAATGCGAGAAATCTCGTCTTTTCATTGGCTAGGGAGAAAAGATTCAGCAATTTCATTGACTGTACCTTGTACCATGAGGGTATCCAGTATATGGAATGGCCTGAGGCATCAATGTTTACCAAGTATGACCCAAAGTTCCGTTGACCTTTTTCTTTTCGCCTTTTCTCCACAATATTTTTAAAAGTCTTCTAATAAAGGATTGCAAAAACATGGTTTAATCTGGTAATGTGAACATTATGCTTAAACCTGAGTCCAGAAAAGTTTTATAATCGTTTAGTGAGTTTGTTTGGTTGGTTGGTTTGTTGGTTGGTTGAATGGATCAGTGCAGAGCTCCTCATAGACGGAGTGACTTAGACTTCGAAACTGAAAATATCAAATACTGTCCAGACGATTCTAATGAGTACCCACAACATAGGGTTTCAAAGAGGAATAGAGGATTTAGAATACAATCTCTTATTTGGAGGACAGTGGGTGGATGGACAAGTGGGTTTGTCGAAAAGATTATTGGATTGGCGGTTGGGCTACTAAATGGTTGAAAACATAAATTAGAATTTAGAAAATAGAGAGAATTTTCATCGGTAGTATTCTGCATCATAAATAACTATGCATTTTACATGTTGCAGTTCAATAAAAAAGATATACAAATATCGGTTATTTATTATCAAAACGCGTACAACTCTTTCACTACAAAATATATTCATAACTTGTTTTCATCAACGCCTACAAAATAAAGTGCAGCTGCAAGATGAGCAGAAAGTTCAGACAAAATCTGATATAAAATCGTGGACAGAGTAGATCAGAGATCAGACTGCACGTTCTGTGCAGTCTGATCATGATCTACTCTGTCCACAACAGCTTCTTATGCTGACTTTTGTAAGGAAAATGCTGATGGTGGATGCTATCTTATGTCGATGATGCAATGTTCGATGCTATCTTATCACGATGCCAAATTACTGCATTATTTCTTACCGTTTATTATCTTTTATGACACAAAACATGCGTCGTGCAAAACACACCAGATGTTCGTTCGTGCGTCAGTGTTTAAGCTCTTATCACTAGAGAGGACGAGAGGAAATGATGGGGGGGGGGGGGGGGGGGGTTAACGAGGGAATTACGGAATCCCGTCCTGATGTCGTTGGATTTTTCTGGAACCCCGCTGTTTTAAATGCGAAGCCCATTTGACAAGGGGCCCTGTACTCACTATTCTTACTATCGTTCTTATCTTAATTCTCAAGAAGCTTTAAATCCTTAAGTAACGCAGTTTGTGATTGGCTAAACCATAACTATGGATTAGCCAATCAGAAACGAATGCAATGAAGAATTGTTTATAGTGCATACAGGCCAAGATATCGTTGATTTTTTTTTAATTCGTGTTCAAAATGCGTTGATTGACGGTTTGGTGTCAAGTTCGAGGCCCAATGCCGGGAGGCCATGATATGAGTCTTTGTTTTACCCTTGTACCAGCAGATATAACAACTCCTCTCTCAGTGACCGCCGGTATAAACATGGACAATTTATGCTTTAACTCATTACCAAACGACAATATCTTGCGCTTGTCCCAATCGAAAGCACTTGCAGAAGACAAAATAAAAGTGACTGAAAATTTGAAATTTGTTTTGTGAAGGGTAGGAAACATTGTGGGAAAAGGAGAAAATGCTGGTTACCCAGCATTTTTTCCTTTTCCCACAATGTTTTCTAAGGCTTCTTTCTCAGGGGCGTCAAAAGTAGGGACTGTCTGGTAATGGATTTACTCTTTTCCAAACAATCCCTGACTTTTACGACCCAGAGGAAGAAGCCTTCTGAAAATATTGTGGGAAAGAGAGAAAATGCTGGTAACCGTTAACTACAGTTGTAGTCTGCCGTGTAAAATGCAAAGTGTTGCGATTTCCAAAGTTCTTTTCTAAGGAAAAAAATCTCATTATGATCACACAATTGTAGATCTAAGATCACACTACACATCTCAATCTTTTTTTTGCAAAAGGGCATTGAATTGTACCTAGCAGCCCAGGGTTTAAATTCCTAACATACGGTGCTCTCAATTTAATTTTGAGTTTGAAAGCAGCGATGACAGAATGAAACGCGGCTGAACAAAATAAATAAATATGACAATATCATAAACGGTGACATATGACGATAAGTGTCTGTAAGTCTGTGTATACTTTACGTGAAGCCTTCGACAAACCTATCAGCATTTTTCTCATTCTTAAATGCATTCCTTATATAAGGGTGTGTCTAAAACTGAATTTTGCACTTTTAGAAAAAAACTGAATACTAGAAGGCCCTGAAGGGCCTGAATATGCTCTACTGGCAGAGAGTTTGCTTTCAAATAAAGCATACATAGGAATTCATTCCGCAAAAAGACAAAATAAATTGACATTTTCAACTCAAAATGGCTACTTTTCCATTACTGTTGGTTGAATTTTTTCAAACTCAACAGGGTTAAAAAGCTATAGATGGGATAAACAAGCTGAAAAATTCATAAAATCTGATCACAAATAAATACTTTATCATGTAAACAGGCAATGAAATTGTTCAATTTGAAAAGACTACTTTTCCCATACTGTTTGTCAGATTTTTTTCAAAATTGATAGGATTAAAGCTTTTGATGAGATTAACAAACTCTGCAAATTTCACGGAAGTCTGACCAAAAATGAAGACTTAATCGCGTAAACAAGAAATTAAAGTTTTCAACTTGAAATGGCTACTTTTCCCATACTCTTTGTTGGAATTTTTTCAAAATCAATAGGGTAGAAGCTATTGATAAGATAAACAAACTCTGCAAGTTTCATGGAAATCTGACAACAAATGAAGACTTTATCGTGTAAACAAAAATTGGAAATTTTCAAATTGAAATGGCTACTTTTCCAACATTGCGTAAGACTTTATTGCGTAAACAAGAAATGTAAATTTCAAACTTGAAATGGCTACTTTTCCGATACTGTTTGTCGGATTTTTTTCAAAATCAATAGGGTTAAAGCTATTGATTAGATAAATAAACTGTGCGAGTTTCACGAAAATCTGACAACAAATGAAGACTTTATCACGTAAACAAGAATTGGAAATTTTCAACTTGAAATGGCTACTTTTCCCATACTGTTTGTCGGATTTTTCTAAAAATCAATAGGGTTGAAGCTATTGATAAGATAAACAAACTGTGCAAGTTTCACGAAAATCTGACAACAAATGAAGACTTTATCGTGTAAACAAAAATTGGAAATTTTCAAATTGAAATGGCTACTTTTCCAACATTGTTTGTTGGATTTTTCTCAAAATAAATAGGGTTGAAGCTATTGATGAGATAAACAAACTGTGCGAGTTTCATGAAAATCTGACGACAAATGAAGACTTTATCGCGTAAACAAGAATTGGAAATTTTCAACTTGAAATGGCTACTTTTCCCATACTGTTTGTCGGATTTTTCTCAAAATCAATAGGGTTGAAGCTATTGATGAGATAAACAAACTGTGCAAGTTTCACGAAAATCTGACGACAAATGAAGACTTTATCGCGTAAACAAGAATTGGAAATTTTCAACTTGAAATGGCTACTTTTCCAATATTGTTTGTTGGATTTTTCTCAAAATCAATAGGGTTGAAGCTATTGATAAGATAAACAAACTGTGCAAGTTTCACGAAAATCTGACAACAAATGCAGACTTTATCGCGTAAACAAGAAAAAGACTAACGGACGGACAGACGGACGGACAGACGGACAGACGGACAGACGGACAGACAGACGGACGGACGGACGGACGACGGAAACCCCGCCATGACATAAGCTCTGCTGGCTGAAAGCCAGTAGAGCTAATAATAATGTTCATGCACTCTAATTGTTAAGTCTATGTGCTCTACTTGTACTTTCATGCACACCATTTGTTATGTCTATGCGCTCTACTTGTACTTTCATGCACACCATTTGTTATGTCTATGCGCTCTACTTGTACTTTCATGCACACCATTTGTTATGTCTATGCGCTCTACTTGTACTTTCATGCACTCCATTTGTTATGTCTATGCGCTCTACTTGTATTTTCATACAATCTATGTGTTATGTCTATGCGCCCTACTGGTATTTCCATATACTCTACGTGTTATGTCTATGCGCTCTACTTATATTTTCATACACTCTACGTGTTATGTCTATGTGCCCTACTGGTATTTCCATATACTCTACGTGTTATGTCTATGCGCTCTACTTGTATTTTCATACACTCCACATTTGTTATGTCTATGCGCTCTACTGGTATTTCCATATACTCTATGTGTTATGTCTATGCACTCTACTTGTATTTCATACACTCTACTTGTTATGTCTATGCGCTCTGCTACTATTTCATGCACTCTACGTGTTATGTCTATACGCTCTACTTGTATTATCATACACCCCACATTTGTTATGTCTATACGCCCTACTGGTATTTCCATATACTCTACGTGTTATGTCTATGCACTCTACTTGTATTTCATGCACTTTGCTAGTTATGTCTATGCGCTCTACTTGTATTTCATGCACTGTACTAGTTATGTCTATGCTTGTATTACCATATACTCTACGTGTTATGTCTATGCACCCTACTTGTATTTCACGCACTTCTTTTGTAATGTCTATGCGCTCTACTTGTATTTCATGCACTCTACTTCTTATGTCTATGCGCTCTGCTAGTATTTCATGCACTCTACGTGTTATGTCCATACGCTCTACTTGTATTTTCATACACTCCACATTTGTTATGTCTATGCACTCTACTTGTATTTCATGCACTGTTCTAGTTATGTCTATAGATGTACTCTACTTGTATTACCATATACTCTACATGTTATCTCTATGCGCACTACTTGTATTTTTATGCACTTCATTTGTAATATCAAGGCAATCCACTTGTATTTCATGCACTGTACTAGTTATGTCTATGCACTCTAGTTGTATTTCATGCACTGTACTAGTTATGTCTATAGATGCACTCTACTTGCTCTACTTGTTTTACCATATACTCTACGTGTTATGTCTATGTGCTCTACTTGTATTTTTATGCACTTCATTTGTAATATCAAGGCAATCCACTTGTATTTCATGCACTCTACTAGTTATGTCTATGCACTCTTCTTGTATTTCCATGCCTTCTATTAGTTATGTCTATGCGCTCTACTCGTATTTCCATGCACTCTACTAGTTATGTCTATGCGCTCTACTCGTATTTCCATGCACTCTACTAGTTATATCTATGCGCTCTACTCGTATTTCCGTGTACTCTACTTGTTATGTTTATGCACTCTACTTGTATTTTCATGCACACAACTTATTATGTCCATGTGCTCTACTTGTATTTCCATCTATTCTACTTGTTATGTGTATGCACTCTACTTGTATTTTCATGCACACAACTTATTATGTCTATGCGTTCTACTTGTATTTTAATGCACTCCACTTGTAATGTCCATGCGCTCTACTTGTATTTTCATGTACCCTACGTGTTATCTTAATTAATGCTCTCTACCAACTGTTTCCGTGTTCTCTTCTTGTAATTTCCATGCGCTAGATACTTGCTGTTTCAATTTGCTCTACTTGAGGTAATTTGGATGTCCTCTACCTCTATGCGCTCTACTTGTTTTTTTTTTGTCATGTCCTATATTTTCGACCAGTGAAAAATACAGATTTTTAAATTCTAACTCTACAAATGAAGACAGAGACAGTTGTTCCCGCGCATTAGTTACCTGGGTAATTTGCGCGTGTCTTACAAGCAGATGGAAATATGACGTAATTTACATTACATTTCTCGCGCTTGACGTAATATTGTAACGCGTTACTATGCGGAGGGGATACGCCTACGGGAATAACCGAAAAGAACTGTACTGGTTTGATGTAAGTTTCACAAAACAAGGGTTAAAGGTATGAAATGAATAGAATATCTTTTTTCGGGGAAAGATCAAATTTAATTTCATCTCGTGGATATCATAGGTAATATTTTCATTCATGCCTGCTCCACTAGTGAAAATATAACGGATAATGTTTACTCGATAAAATAAATTTCTATCTTTCACCGTAATCAAAGCAAATATCCTCTTCTCCCCCCCCCCTCTCTCTCTCTCTCTCTCTCTCTCTCTCAGTCTGATCTTGATCCACAAAACCGGTGAATTATGAGCACAACGCTGTCTCCAGGTTAACCCTTTACCAGACGACAAAATTTCAGCCTAGTCCTAATTGAGAGTATTTGCAGACGACAATATGAATGTAGCTCAAATCGGGAGGTCTTTCTTTGATAGGGTAGAAAACATTGTGGGAAAAGGAGAAAATGCTGGTTACCAGCATTTTCTCCTTTTCTCATAATGTTTTAAAAAGACTTCTTTCCCAGGGTCTTTAAAAGTCGGCATCATACTGTAAAGGGTTAAAAGGTTTCATGTAAAACGATAGTTTCCAGTTTACCACGTGACTAATTGAATTTCCCAGAATTCCAATGTCATTCAGAAAATCCATTCCAGTTTTCTATGGATGACCTAAAAAATCATTTTACTGTTTTTATTTTTAATCCGTCGATGAAAGATTTGTGTTTTTTCTTGTTTAATTCGTAAACAAATTGCATTGAAAGATAAATTTTCGAAATCAAAATATTACATGTATTTGCCAATTCCGTTATAAAAAGAATAATTTTGAGGTTACGGTTATGGAAGATGACGATTCAAAACTTTTTGACAACAAGAAAACTCTTTGTAACAACGGTTAATGCAATTATACTTCAAATCAGAATTCATTTAATCACTTATCATCTTTATCAAGTAAATCACAACTTTCTATCTGTCTGTCTGCCTGTTTGTCTATCTCTCTGTCTGTCTCCTTGCATGTCTGCCCGCCTGCCCCGCCCGCTCTCTGTCTGCCTATCTGTCCCCTCGTTAGTCTGCCTGCCTGCTTGCCTACTTGCCTAATAATACTTGCGTGCCAGCCTGTCTGATTTCTCTCTCTCTCTCTCTCTCTCTCTCTCTCTCTCTCTCTCTCTCTCTCTTTTAAAGTTAACCTAATTTGCAACTTATTTAAATATGTAAACTAGAAATGTTTTCCAACTCTTTTTTATACATTTTATAAAGCCACGATATTTCTACCTTTCATATTCCCTGCACCAATTCGTCTTTTAAGCCACACACAGACAAAACATAAACCAAAGAACGATCAACCCTTAATAGTATTTGAGCTGCTGCAAGTTTGCATGCTTTTGGAAAACAGTGTAGACCCCAGATTAGACTGCACTATCCGGTCCTTGTCTGATCTTGAGTCGTCAAT
This sequence comes from Tridacna crocea, assembly GCA_943736015.1. Taxonomy (NCBI): domain Eukaryota; kingdom Metazoa; phylum Mollusca; class Bivalvia; order Cardiida; family Cardiidae; genus Tridacna; species Tridacna crocea. The sequence goes on from OX031073.1 coordinate 32,293,312, forward strand.
CATTTATTTGATTGATACTCTTTTCAAAAAACCAGTTTCCTTCATAACGTATAATCCTTGTAACTAAACATTTGAAAAGGCGTTCATGTATATTACTATCATTATTGATGATAATACTTTCAGCGAGAAGCTGAGACTTTTGCGGATGGTATAGACCAAGATCAGACTGCACAGAATGTGCAGTCTGATCTTTGATCTATACCGTCAGTTTATGTAATAAAGCCTATCAGATGAAACAATCTTTCTATAAGTTTTCAGTAAACAGAATTTTCAACTGTCGAAAGGGGGTCGAATTTACTACATCAATTTTGGCGTTGAAAGCGTGCAACCCTTTACCACTCAATCCCATGTTTAAACAAGGTCTTCTAAGCGACTCACTGACCTTTTGCGGACAGTGTAGATCAAGATCAGACTGCACAGAACGTGCAGTCTGATCTTGGATATTTACTGTCCGATATGGAGATATTTTTGTCTCCAAAAAATAAGTTAAGGGTATAATTTTTCGTGTTTTATTTAAAAGTCTTGAAAGTTTAATTTAACATATTTTGAGGGTTAAGGGTTTACAATCCTGCTGTAATTATGAATTTTGTAAACAGTGTGGGAAAAGGAAAGAAATGCTGATAAGCAGCGTTTACTTCTTTTTCTCAACAATATACCTTATTTTTCAATCAATTTACGTCAAATTCCTTTATTTGTGATGCATATTTTTTGTCGTCTGCGAATCCTTTCAATTCGGGCAAAGTCTAAAATTTGGTCTTCTGGTAAAGAGATGGGGGAAGGGGGGTTTCTAGGGAATACATCTTTACCACACAGTCAGGAGTTTACCAACCCTAAAAAAGAAGCCTTTCGAAAACATTGTGGGAAAAAGAGAAAATGCTGGTAACCAGCATTTTCTCTTTTTCCTACAATGTTTTCTACCATATTAAAGACAGAAATCCTCATTTGAGCTACTTTTATGTTGTCGTCTGCAAATGCTTTCAATTTAGTATAGTCCAAACTTTTGTCGTTTAGTAAAGAGTTAACCCATTACCACACAATCCCTACTTTTGATAACCTTGAGAAAGAATCCCTTAGAAAAAAATTGTGGGAAAATGAGAAAATGCTGGTAACCAGCATTTTCTCCTTTTCCCACAATGTTTTCTACCTTTCACAAAACAAATTTCCATTTTTCAGTTACTTTTATTTTTGTCGTCTGCAAATGCTTTCGATTTGGACAAACCTAAAATTTTGTCGTTTGGTAATGAGTTAACCCTTTACCCCATAAGGCATTTCTATGGTATCTCTAACTGACCCTAAATAACAGCAAGGATGAAGCCGTTTCTTATGTGTATATGACACCTTTTGACAGTGTAGAAAACATTGTGGCAAAAGGTGAAATTGCTCGTCACGAGCAATTTCACCTTTTGCCACAATGTTTTCCAAAGGCTCCTACAAGCAATGCGTAGAAATGAGTATCTATGGAGTAAAGGGTTAAATGAAGACTTTAAACAAGACGTCAAGGTATAAATGAGCAGTCTGACTTCTGTGCTTTCAAGTTTGTCATTTGCATATAAATATTTCAGATGAATCGTTCAAAATTAATTAAGTGCTTATAATGAAAATAAATCAATCGCTAATAGTCGTATTATTTTTTTCGGATAAAACAATATACGTAATAAAGAATATTGCAAGCCCTGAACATAACGCGTTGCTGTACCATAGTTTTATCAGTTTATCGTCCGTTTACTTCCAAAACCTCGTAACTAAAGCTTGTAACAAGCTGTAGTTACGAGGTTTTGGGAGTAAATCGATTTTGATGTCCCTGAAAGTTGAACCCCTATAATGCTAAATAAAGGAATTGAATCTTTCAGTCCAATTGCAAATATTGATGTTTGAAATGTATTTTTAGAGGAAATATATCTTGTAATCGGACAGTGTAGATTCAAGATCAGACTGCACGTTCTGTGCAGTCTGATCTTGATCTACGCTGTCCGGAAAAGGTCAGCGAGTCGCGCTTTGTAGCCTAAGGGTTAACAAATACTCCTTAACCAGCATTTTTGCCCTTTTCCCACAATGTTTTATATCCAATGGTAGGCAAATTTCATATTTTAAGTACACTTAGATTTGTCGTCTGCAATTGCTTTCAGTTTCGACTACAGTAGAATTTTGTCGTCTGTTGCAGACTCAAGGGTTATATTGGGAGGGCGGGGTTCATCGTTACATAGATTTATTTACGACTTTTCTGAGTTCAAATACTGTACCAAACGATCCCGATATTCAACGACTCTGGGAAAAGAAGCTTTAAAAAAATAATAAAACCAAACGTTTAAAAACATTGAGGGAAAAGGAGAAAATGTTAGTAACCAGCATCTTTTCTTTTTCCCACAACGTTTTCTACGATTTAAAAGATAAATTACAGTACTTGTGCACTATTCGAATTTGGCGTCTGCAAATGTTCTCAATAACGTTCAACCAGCATTTTCTCCTTTTCCCGCAATGTTTTCTTCCCTGTCAAAGATAATATCACATCATTTGGGGCAACTTTTGATTTAATCGTCTACAAATGATCCCATTAAAGTAACCAGCAATTTCTCTTTTTCCCGCAATGTTTTCTTCCCTTTCGAAGATAAAAATCACATCAATTGGGCAACTTTTGACTTTATCGTCTGCAACCTTACTCCATTATGGAGGAATCTGAAATTTGTCTGTTCAACTAACAACAAGTTTTAGACTTGTCAAACTTTGGCGCATTTTGATGACGGCAATTTATACTTTGCTCTTGTGATAGAACTGATCCTTTTTTTTTAGGGAAGAAAACATTGTGGGAAAAGGAGAAAATGCTGGTAACCAGCATTTTCTTCTTTTCCCACCATGTTTTTCAAAAGCGTTACCAATGTGATGCTTACACTTATCATGTTATAAAAGGATTAAAAACTGAAATAAGTTTTTGAAGTTCGTTTTAATTAAGTCCTATTTTTAATTCTTGTCACGTGACATCAATCTATATGCTTTATTCTGTTCTTTGATCTCTTGATCAGAAAATAAATGTTTAGACTGGTCCAAATTGAAAGCAGACGACAAATGTAAATATGGATCAAATTATGAGAATTGTCTCTGCAAGAGTAGAAAACATTGTGGGGAAACGAGAAAATTCAGATTACCAAATAATCCCTGTCTTTACCAAACGACAAAACTTTCGACTCCTCTAAATTGACTGGATTTGCAGACGACAAAATAAAATGTGGATCAAATGTCGAAATTTTTCTCGCAAACTTTACAACATAATCTCGAGTATGAAAGAACGGCTTAACCCTGTGCTCCATAGATACTAATTTCTACGCATTGCTTGTAGGGGTCTTTGGAAAACATTGTGGCAAAAGGTGAAATTGCTCGTGACGAGCAATTTCACCTTTTGTCACAATGTTTTCTATGCTGTCAAAAGGTGGCATATAAACATAAGAAACGGCTTCATCCTTGCTGTTACTTAGGGTCAATTAGGGATACCATAGAAATGCCTTATGGGGTAAAAGGTTAAGGCGTTTGAAAACATCACGGAAAATGGAGAAAAAAGCTGGCTATCCACACTTTCTCTAATTCCAACAATATTTAGCGCCCCATCTCAGACAAATTTCAGTTTTTCAGTCAAATCTACCTTGTCGTCTCCCAATGCTCTTAATTTCGACGAGTTAAAAATTTTGTTGTTTGACCCTTTCCCAAACAATCCCAAGTTTCACGACCCTTTGAAGGAGGCATTCTGAAAACATTGTGGGAAAAAGGAGAAAATGCTGGTAACCAGCATTTTCTCCTTTTTCCCACAATGTTTTTTCCAATATTTTACAGACAGATCAAGTCATTTAATTACATTTAATTTGTCGTCTGCAGATGTTATCAATTTTGGACGAGTTACAGATTTAGTCGTTTGGTAAAGAGTTAATTAAATATTTTCCTTTCTGTCAAATCTTATTCCTTTGTGTTGCAAGTAGTACAAAGTATGTTAGAAAATAAACTGACTAAAATAGGTTGGAAAAAAATAAGATATACAGATGTCTTGAAAATGACTTACGTAAATCAATTTACCTTTATGAATCTGTCCTGTCTTACTTTCATTTTTAAAACAACTGTTCCATTATTTCCTTTCGCTTCATTTTCTCCCTCCTTTCGCTTTACTTTTAATGTTTCTCTTCATTCCTTCGCTTTATCATTTTTACATTCATTTCGGTCATGTGCATCTCTCTCAGGCTCTTTCTCTCTGTTTCTGTCTCTCTGTCTCTTCTTCTTCTTGTCTCTCTCTCTCTTCTTATCTCCTCTCTATTGCCAATGTCTCTCTCTCTCTCTCTCTCTCTCTCTCTCTCTCTCTCTCTCTCTCGCTTCTAATCTCCTCTCTCTTGTCACTGTCCCTGCCTGCCTCTCTCTCGGTCTCCCTCTCTCTCTCTCTCTCTCTCTCTCTCTCAGTCTACCTCTCAGTCTCCCTCTCTGTCTCTCTCTCGATCTCTCTCTGTCTCTCTTTCTCTTTTTATCTTCTCTCTTCTCTCTGTCATTGTTTCTGTTCCTCTCCCTTTCCCCTCTCACTCTCTCCCTCCATCCACTCTCTCTCTCTCTTTCTCCCCCCCCCCTCTCTCTCTCTCTTTCTCTCTCTCTCTGACAGACAAATTTGTATTCTCTCATTTGTTACCAGTATCAAAAATATATGGTCAAAAGTCAGCACGTACAGTTTTGTAGAAATACAGAACTATGGCGTTTACCGCACCCACCGAAATCACCCAACAGCGATATTCAACTCCGAAATAAGACCCATATAATTAAAATATCAAAATTGTCCCTCTCTTGAATCTCTCAGCAATGCAGACAGTGCAGATCAAAGATCAGGCTGCACGGCTCGTGCAGCCTGATCTTTGATCTACACTGGCTGCAGAGCCAACTGCAGATGTGAAATGCTTTAAGGTTTAAAAATGTTAAACAAGACGAAAACAACTGCAAGACCAACAAGTATTATTTATACTCTACCCTAGACTAAATGACCTAACGTTTGAGTATGAACTTTGGAAAAGAAGCTTTCGAAAAAAATTAACGTTTTCCAAAGCCTTCTTGTTACCGAATCTCTCCCTGATCATTGTTTCGACGGTGGTTATGTGGAAAAGCAGTCATTGGTTTTGAAAAATATTGTGGTAAAAGAAATGTCTGGTAAGCAAGGATAGGTGAACTAGCCGCCGCGACAAAACTGAAATGATGTTGAAAATAGCTTTAAACGTGATATATCAGCATCATTGATCTTTGCCCTATATTCAGTCTTTTCAACTAATCCGTCTTTCATTTGCAACTTTATAATCTGCGAATAATGTACATGTGACTGTGTGAAAGAATAAAATTAATAATGAAATATACTAATGACAAAAATGAATTAGATCTACATAATCCCGCATTTAACGACCCTGAGGAAAAGGTCTTTCGAAAACATTGTGTGAAAAGGAGAAAATGCTGGTAACCAGCATTTTCTCCTTTCTCGCAAAGTTTGACACCCTCTTAAAGACAAATTCCATAATTTGCCAGGCTGAAATTATAGTCTGCAAATGCTTTCAATTTGGACGAGTCCGAAATGTTGTGGTTGGGTAAAGCGTTAAAGAATAACTGAATGACGACGCAAAAATGTAGCATGGTGTTGGGCAGTTATATCCGGGAACTAAACTTTCAATTGACGCATAACTTCGCTTCTGACGATTGCTTTGGCTGCATTTGGTAATAAATTGATTAATAAAATATAGATATACTAATAGTAATAAAAAGTATGGATGATCCGATGAACAAGGACGTTAAAAAAATGATAAATGATATTAATACAGGTTGCGCCCATGCACTGTTGTTACAACTATAATACGCAAAATATTGCTTTCATGGAGTGAGGGCAAGTGAACAAATTAGTTAACGTCCGATAATAAAATGAAATATGATGATACAAAAATAAAGATATGATTAGAAAAACATCCTACCTGTCACCTCCGTACGTTCTGGCGTTTGAGATTCGCTTGAGCCTGGCGCGGTTTCTCTGAAACCTTCAGTTCCTTTATCGAGCTGATCCAGTCTTAACTATGTCCAGTAGGATAATCCCGGACATTACCATCGTAAGAAATAATGTCCGTAATTAATACACTGTTTGAAAAAGAATCGTAAACAGTTGGTTAAAGTTTTTTTTTTTTTAAAGAAACAAAAAAGAAAAGTAAGGTAGCTTTTTTCTTATCCACGAAATAATTTTACAAGTTATCGGAAAGGAACAATAGTTAATTTCCCATATACACTTGCTGATCAATAGAAACAAGTAAACATTCATTGAAAAAAAAAATTATTTAAATGTTTTAACTCAATCAACACTGTATTTTTCCAATAAATTCTTATAAGTTTACATTGTGAAAAAGCACTCTCTACAGTCCATCTCTTCCACAAAACTGAATTCATTGAACTAAGCACATGTGTATATATTTCAGCGTAGTGCAAAATTGTATCGGGAAACACCACTTACGTCATACGTCTTTAGGTATGACGTCACAGCGCATACCAATCTATAAGTAACAGACCTTTTCATTGGTCGCGTAGCTCGTTTCTAATAATAGCTGTGGCGGATGGTACAACCTCGCAAGCGTCAGAGCGAAAAGGAGTACATCGTGAAAACGTCAGTCGATCAAATGACGTAGTACTAGACTGAGGTTCTATGTTTAGCAACCTAGGAATGAAAATTAGCGCATTGTGGGGGAAATATATTATCTCGAATGTGGGTCACGTGTAATGGGCAATCTAATTATTATGCGGAGTGATACATAATGTAAAGTTTAAAAAAAATATTATACAGTTATTTGACAGAGTGAAGAAATGATAGAGTTGTAGACAAAAAAACATATGACCAATTCGTGGGAGTTATATTTAGATCTAATGGAGAAGTGGCATTGTGTTGAGGGATGCGTTATATCGACTTTGATATTGATTTTTGTCAAGTGAGCAGCCGAGAAAAGAAGACGGCCATTTAGCTTACAATTTCTAGGAGTGTTACAATGATGGCTCAGTATTTTTTTCCAGACCGCCTGCAGTAAGTTATTAATTTGTCGTAGCGTTTTTGACCTGTTAGGTGTGTTTATTTTATTTTCAGACGCTAAAACATGAAACTTGCACCAAATGAGAGCGGTTGCAGACGACAGATTTAATCTGCCTCGAATGTTTGGGTTTGACTTTGAAATGGTGAAGAAAATGTAGAAAAAGGAAAAATGGTAATAGATCTAATCGGCTTTTTGTCTCTTTATTTTCAACACCAATATCATTACATTTGTCAAACTAATATCCTCATCTTGCAAGTAAATGTTTTCAAAATGGACAGGTCTAAAATGAAATATTGTCATCTGCAACGGATTAACTGTTCACCAAACTGGTCCAAATTCAAAGCATTTGCAGACGGCAAACGTCGCTCAAAAATTGAAGGGTAGAAAACATTCCAGGAAAAGAAGAAAATGCAGGTTACCAGCATTTTCTCCTTTTCCAATTATGTTTTCATAATGCTTCTACGTCAGGGTCGTCAAAATTCGTCATTGTGTGGTAAAGGGTTTAAAAAAACAAATCAGATATTTAGTCCACGTAGGCTAATCCAATACGACACTTTCCGTCTTTATGTAATTTTCTGTTTCACACAAGCCTATCGTAGGATAAAGTCTAACGTGGTAGAAAAGAGCCGTCTCGGATCAGCCTGCGCGAACTGCGCAGGCTGATCCGAGACGACACTTTACGCTAATGTCCGAATGCCTCTTTTCTAGTGTTGCAAGCCATATAAAGATTATCTTGGATGTTAATCCAATTCTGATAATACATCACAGTGCAATCGGTCAAAGTTCTATTTACTGGCAAAAATAGTATACTAAAGCTAGAATAAAGGTTGCCAGCCCTTTTTTTTTTAAATATTAAAATACACTTTTTATATTAATTTTAGGCGTGGATCAAATTCGTCTGCAATTTGAATCTTTATCTGACTACCTTTTTGTTTACAAATAGCACTTAGTGGGCCTAAAATCAATAGATTAAAATTTTGATCTTATTTGTCATTTGTACTAAAAATAAGTGTTGCATTTATATTTAGCTTCCTTTAGTACCGGTTCTGTATCAACCCTTGGAATGCTTTTAAAACATACCCTTAGTTGTCACTGCGGACAGTTCAGATCAAGATCAGACTGCATAAAATGTGCAGTCCGATCTTTCATCTAACTGAACGCTATTTAGCGAAATATTCTTGTCCATGGTATATAAATAATATAGTGACCCATTACGTGTCAAATATGTATTTGTATGTACGAAATGCATGTGTATGCATAAGTATTCAATCTATCTATCTATCTGTCTATCTATCTATCTATCTATCTATCTATCTATCTATCATAAATTCAGATCTTTATTTTGTTGTCTTGAATTAAACTTCTCTGGCAAATGATACATTCTTTATACGACCCCAAAACACCTTTGAAAACACTATGGGGAAAAAAGAAAACGCTGGTATCCGTTTTTCCCCCTCTCTCATTGTTCTTTAAAAAGTAAATCCTACACTTTGAGCTGGATTAAATTTGATCCACGCTTTGGAAAAAGGGAGCTAAATGTGTTTTCGTGATGTACCAATCAAGCTTTCACATAGTTATGGCTCCAAAATAGCCACTCCTTTTCTCACAACCGGCTCAGTGATGTGGTACACTGGTCCTTGAACACACGCAAGAAAATCGAATAGGAGCGATAAAAATCGATCCAGGTCAGCCTGCGCAGTCCGCGCAGGCTGATCTGGGTGGATTCTTTTCGCAGATGCATTAAGCCCCCTATTCATAAAGCATTGTGGAAGTAGCTGTTTTCTATTACAGGTCCACTACGTAAACACCATTTTCAACATTATTTCAGTGGTATCGCGAAGGGCGATACATGTATGCCTGCTTCCAATGCTACTGGCTGCTTTTCCACATAACAATCGTCGAAACAAGGACCAGAGATGAAAGAGGGAAGAATCTTGTCACGAAACTTAATACTAATTCTCAGATACAAATTAAGCGAGCACGTGTTTTGAACCAGCGACTATAGCTTGGTTCAAGGTCACATTCGTAAACCGTCTGAACTATCGGGTGCGCCGGGTATGAGGTTACAACATCCGGTTAAAATAAGGGGATTTTAAATAGGGATCTGCAATTTTAAGATTTCGTAAAAAAGCACCTTTTATTATCGATGAAGAATATTTACACTCGCCCCATTAGAAATAGATTTTTTTTACAGATAAAGAAACCTTGATAAAATACTTCGGTTCTTTTGCCCCCAAAAATGTTAGGCCTATGTCATTTAACCCTTTCCCAAACAATCCCTGGTTTTTACGGGTCAGGAATAGAAGTATTTTGAAAACATTGAGGGAAAAGGAGAAAATGCTGGTAACCAGCATTTTCTCCTTTTCCCACAATGTTTTCTACCCTATCATACAGAAAAATCATCTTTTTAGCAACTGTCAATTTGTCATCTGCAAAATGCATTCAATTTGGTCTGGTCCAAAAGTTGCCGTTTGGGAAAGGGTTAATGTTCACTTTGATAATAGAGAGAGAAAAAAAAATGTTGTTTGTGTTTGTTTGTCGTTGTTTTATTGTTTGTTTGTTTCTCTGCATACTTTTTTTTTGGTTGAGATTATTTTATTCTTATTTTGTTTAGTTCTTCTGTCTGTTCCGCGCAGGCGTGGTTTTTCGATTTTTTTTATTGTGATGTGCGTCGCTTTTAACCCTTTACTCCAAACTAATTTGTACGCATTGCTTGTAGGAGCCTTTGGAAAACATTGTGGCAAAAGGTGAAATTGCTCGTGACGAGCAATTTCACCTTTTCTCACAATGTTTTCTATGCTATCAAAACGTGTCAAATACGCATAAGAAACGGCTTCATCCTCGCTCTTATTCAGGCTCAATTAGAGATACTATAGGAATGCCTTATGGGGTAAAGGGTTAACAAAATTAAAATAAAATTTGAGCCATACTCTGTGAAAAGGGGTCTTAGTGCATCTGCGAAAAGTATCCTTCAGATCAGCCAGCGCAGTTCCCCGTCTTTCGAACGATTTCTCGGTTTGAATGTTTATCAATATGTGAAATCTTGTAAGGGAATGTCATGTAAAATTGCTTATATACTATGGGCCGGTGGCCTATATTTCTTAACTCACTAAAGCATTTACAAACGACAAAATAAAAGTGACTGGAAATTTGAAATTTGTTTTGTGAAGGGTAGAAAACATTGTGGGAAAAGGAGAAAATGCCGGTTACCAGCATTTTCTCCTTTCCCACAATGTTTTCTAAAGGCTTCTTTCTCAGGGGCGCCAAAAGTAGGGATTGTGTGGTAACGGGTTAATAAAATATTTGAAATTTAAAATTTGAAATTAAGTTCCACTTTGCCAGAGCATGGCTTATTTTTAATATTACTTTTATTATTTTATTATTGCTTATCATATCTAGACCTTATTATTTATCATATTTAGATCTACTTTCGTTTTTGTTTGATTATATATTTTATTTACAAGTGTGCTTTATCAGGGACACAGCCTACTTATTCACGTGTCCGGTATTTTCATGCAGGCCTATCCCAGACTTGGCTCTTTGAGGTGAATTATTCAACAGCACGCCCACGCAACCTGCAAACATACATACATTAAAAAGCGGGGATACCCCTCTCTGGATTCAATTAACATCCATTTTTGTCTAACAAGTAATTGAATCATGAGGTAGACCTTTCCTATGACACGAGATAATCGGCCAATCGCAAAAGGCTTCGATTCAGCCTGCGCAGTTGGCGAACTGCGCAGGCTGACCTGGGTCGATGCCTTTTGCAGATGCATTCACACTCTCTTGCACTCCGGATCATTACATTTACCTCTGTAGTGGGCTCAGAAAGTAGCCCGTCATTACGTCATATTTTTGTCACATGACCATAACTCAAAATGGCTACACAAACGCCGGTAAAAGAAAGACCAATATCGATTGTTTCGTGTGCTGTTCAAACAGCATGGGACCGATCAGACTTAGTGATAGGAAATGAACAAAAGAGGGATTTTCTGAAAAGCCTAAATATCTTTAAGGACGATAACTTGATTTTTAATCGTACAAACTTAGATCCAGCGGTGTGTCAAATCAGTTGTCATCATTCACGGGCGCAGCCATTTTTGTTAAAATCGGTGTAAGATTCTGAAAAGTGAAGAGGCTCGAAAAAACTAGTTCCATTTTATACAGGTAAATTCATCAGTTTGAACGCACCTATAAAGTATCCAGAACCATATTTCCTTTGTCTAATTTACAATTTTACATATGAAACAGCTAAACAGTAACAAAACATCTTTTCCTCGGTTTGACAAGATTCTTGTCATTTAGCCCATCGCAGAGATGTATGTGAGGTAACGAACGACAACTCTGCTCGGAGATTGATGCATTCACTGTTCCCCCACCCACCTTTTTTTTTACAAAGCATGGCTCATGTTATATTTTCTTTATTTTTTTCAGATCACACGGTACAAATGAGACATGGCTGACCTGGTGACGTATCTATCCGAGGTTACACAAGGGAAACCAAATAAGTGGCTGTTTCATTGACTTTTTTTTTACCTTTTTTCTTTCCCAAACAATCCCTGATTTTTACGGGTCTGGAATAGTAGCCTTTTGAAAACATTGTGGGAAAAGAAGAAAATGCTGATAACCAGCATTTTCTCCTTTTCCCACAATGTTTTCTACCCTATCATAGACAGAAATCATCTTTTCAGCAAGAGTTGAATTGTCGTCTGCACATGCTTTCAATTTGGTCTAGTCCAAAAGTTTGTCATTTGGGAAAGAGTTAAAGCGGCTTTCATGAAGTTATAGTTGCGGTCAGTGTAGATCAAGATCAGACTGCCTTAACCTGCGATATGATCTTTGACCTACACATTCTGATCTACAGAGACTTACTAAATCCCATGGATTAGAATTATTTGGGTCTTATTTCTGTACTGAAAATGGGCGCTTAGAGGGTTACATATACATGTACTCAAGTAAATAACTCCCCGCAAAGACATTTTTGAATATAACTGATTTTATGCATTCATTTGATTTTATGACATGATTAATTTTATGCATACATTGGATTTTATGATATAATTAGTTTTATGAATACATGTACTTTTAATGAGTAAATGTTCATAATATATTTGGGCCAAACTCTATGTAAATGGGGATTAAGGTAGGAGACCTGTATAATAATTCTAGTGCAGTATAGCATAAAATTTCTTGATAGTTGATAAATACGGATTTATACAGATATAATACTTGTACACATTTTTAACCGACTAGAAATTCCTTTGATGTCTATCTTGAAATTATTTGTTGATACTTTTGTTGATTTCTAGAAAAGGGAGGTAATTATTATCTCCATTTGTAATGAGAATAATTATAATGGTTTAAGATATATATAAGATAATTCTAAAAAGGGGAAAAACGGAAAAAAGTGGCTCGGTTCAAGTAGAACAATAATACTCACTTTCGATAGTAGCACATTTTAGATAATATTATAGTTGAAATATCTTTTTTCTATGACGGGTCCGCTACCTTAACTCTTTACTACACAACCCAGACCTTTAACAACCCCGAGAAGGAGGCCTATAGAAAACATTGTGGGAAAAGGAGAAAATGCTGGTAACCAGCATTTTCTCCTTTTCCTACAATGTTTTCTATCCTCCCCAATACAAATTTCAGATATTTATTCACTTCTACTGTGACGTCTGCAAATGTTTTCGATTTGGACCAGTCTAAAATATTGTCGTCTGGTAAAGAGTTAATGCATTTAAAAAAAAAAGAATCGACTCATGTCGACATGACATGGGTCAAAACTCTTTTGCTCTGTGTAAAATTTTCTGCATGTTTGAGAACCATTCTGCCTTGTAAATCACCCAGTAGATTGACAAAATGGATTTTTATGGATCCATGATTTATGTGATGACCTGCTTTGTATAGTTCATGAATTCAACTTCGGCTAGGGCATGACTCTAGTATGGTCTGCAATGCACGAAAAGGGGCATTTGGACAGTCGTCTCGGATCAGCCTGTGCAGTCCGCGCAGGCTAATCGAAGACGGCACTTTACGTCCACAATAGATTTTGTCCTTCAGTAGACATGCGCAAAACATAAAATTATATAATAACGGAAAGTGTCGTTTCGGATTAGCCTGCGCGGACTGCGCAGGCTGATCCGAAAGGACACTTTACGCAAATATCCGAATGTCCCTTTTCACGTGTTGAAGGCCATAGGGACATTTGGACATTTGCGTAAAGTATCGTTTCGGATCAGGCTGCGCAGTCCGCGCAGGCTAATCCGAAACGATACTTTCCGATTTTATGTACTTTTTCTGTTTTGCGCATGTTTACTGCAGCACATAAACTAATGTAATCGTAAAGTGCCGTCTCGGATTAGCCTGCGCGGACTGCGCAGGCTGATCCGAGACGACACCTTACGCAGATGTCCGGTGTCCCTTCGCGTGTCGAAAGCCATATATATTTTTTAATGGGAGCATGTTAAACGAATAATAAACAATAATAATAATAATAAACGAAAGTACTATCTATCAACTTGATGTTTTTGTTTTGTTCTGTGTTTATGGCCATATAGGCTAAGGCCCAAATCAAAAAAGGGCTCTATTTTTAATTTTTTTTCAATCCATCTGGTAGAAAAATTCAAATGGTACAGTGAGTTAGGATAGCCTATTAGGGTCACTTTAAGCATGGATGCCAGATCTGAAAGTGGTGCAGATTTTTTTTATATGCTAATAAACGCGCCTACCCCAAATTTGCCTATAACAAAAATTAAACTTTTCCTCTGTTCACAATAATGGAAAAAACAATGAAACAATGCAATCTTTTTGACAAATCTTTTGAATTTAAGATGCTCATAAAAATCCACATTTACCTGTATGTAAGACTTTTATTAAATCAAGTCTGGCCAATTTCACATACCGTAAAACACCTAATAAATGTTCCTAGCAGAAATGAATTGAAAACAATCTCTGAATTTCAGTCTTCACATTGAATGTGTTAATATTTCTGGCTAGATTTTTTCACAGTTTTGGCTAGAGCTACTAGGACAGACATAGAGGACCAGAATTAAGAACAGTTATGGAGTTTTAGCATTTAGCACCTCAAAAATGATCTATTTATGAGTGCAACAGTATGATTTGTTGTTGCACATTAACCTTTGATTTCGTTATTTCATTATATATTCACAACTGTAACCATAAGTATGCCAACACTAAGATTTGGCTATTTTCATTAATTAAGCTGCTTTATTTCCTTTGTTATTCTAAGTCTCCTACTCTGTTAATCTATTTCACTGATACAATAGGGGATATGACTTGAAGCAATAGGCTCATGATGGCCCTGTATCGCTCCACTGACTAATAAGTGAAAAAACTACATGCCAAACATTATAGGCTAAGGCTCAGATAAAAAAAGAGCCCTATTTCTAATTTTTTTTCAATCCATCTGGTGAATTAGGATGCCTATTAGAGTCACTTTAAGCATGGATGCCAGATCTGAAAGTGGTGCAGATTTTTTTTATATGCTAATAAACGCGCCGACCCGATATTTGCCTATAACGTAAATTAGACTTTTCCTATGTTCACAAAAATGAAGCAGACAATGATACTATGCAATCTTTTTCACAAATCTTTTTAATCTAAGGTGCTCATAAAAATCCACATTTATGTAAGACTTACAATGTATATTAAATCAAGTCTGACTAATTTCACATACCATAATTCACCTAATAAATGTTCCTTGCAGAATTAATTGGAACCAATCTCTGAATTTTCAGTCTTCACATTGAATCTGTTTATATTTCTGGCTAGATTTATTCACAATTTTGACTAGACCTACTAGGACAGACAAACAGGACAAAAAATCAAGAAAACTTACTGAGTTATAGCATTTAGTACCTCAAAAATGATCCATTTATGAGTGCCACAGTATAATTTATTGTTGCACACTAACCTTTCATTTCGTTATTTCATTATATATTCATGTCCAACCATAAGTATGCCAATACTAAGATTTGGATATTTTCATTACTTAAGTTTCTTTATTTCCTTTGTTATTTTTACTCTTCTATTCTGTTACTCTATTTCACTGATGCAATAGGGGATATGACTTGAAACAAGAGGGACATGATGGCCCTGTATCGCTCCAGTGGCTAATGAGTGAAAACACAACAAGCCAAACATTACAAATGCGGCCAACAAGTTTCAAACTTGAAGACATACAATAGGGTAAGGCCCAGGTCAAAAAAGGCCCTATTTTTTCATCCATCTGTTACTTTAGTTCACTGATGCAATAGGGGATCTAACTTAAAACAAGAAGGCCATGATGGCCCTGTATCGCTCCACTAGCTAATAAGTGAAAACACTACAAGCCAAACATTACAACTCTGGCCAATTGGTTTTAAACTTGAAGGCATACATTTTTTTCTATGAAGTTCTACGAGAATGTTATGATCCCTTGACCCCTGGGCAAAGCCATTTTTTACCGCAAAGCTATAATTACTTGAAACTTGGTGGAGGTCCATAAGATAAACTTCCATATTACATAATATAGGATGTGTGGTATACCAGAAGGTTTTCAAAGTTTCCTAAAATAAATGCCATGTTAAATATGAGACCCATGAAACAGGGCTAAATTTGGTAGCCCTAGGCCTTACTATGGTTCGTAAAAAGATCATTAAAAAAGTTTTTACCACAAAAGCCCAGGTAATACTTGTGACCCCTGGTGTGGGGACAAACTTAACCCCAAGGCTATAATTTGGGCCCTCCTGGTAGAGGCCAACTATATAAAGCTACATGCAACATTTGGTAGTCCAAGGCTTTGTGGTTATGTGGAAGTAGAGGTTTTCCCAATATAAGCCAATATAAAAATTGTGACCCCCGGGGCCGTGCCAAATTTGACCCCAGGGCTATAAGTTGGGTACCCTTGGTACACGCCTACTTGATAAAGATACATGCCAAATTTGGTGGCCCAAGGCCCTATGGCCCGCCCTGGCAGCTCAGTGGTGATCGTGTCGGACTCATGACCTGATGGTTGTGAGTTCGATATCCGGTTGAGGTGAACTTTCTTTCCGACGTATTTTCCCCTCTCACGTCTGCTGAAGCATGTGAGAAAAGTAGTCAGTGGCTATGGAAAGAAAGCTTAGTACTGGTGTGAGAAAACCAGGAAACACATGTGCGTCACCGACCCCCATGATATGACCTTAGCTGTTGAAGTAGTGTTAAACCCCAATGCAACCAACCAATCAACCAACCAACCAAGGCCCTATGGCTAGGGATCAGAAGGATTTTAAAATTTTACCTATATAACCCCATATAAAACTTGTGACCCCCCGGAGAGGGGTCAATTTTGACTCCATAGCTATTATTTGAAGGAACACTGTAGAGGTTCGCTACATAAAACTACATGCCAAGTTTGGTAGCCCTGGGCCTTATGGTTTCGGATAAGAAGATTTTCGAAGGTTGCAATATTTTTCAGTTTTGTTGCCATGGCAACCAGAGTTTTTAAAGGAATCAAATTCTTTCGAGAAATTCTGAAGAAGGCCACGGCAGGATCATTTCTCTAAAGTTTCATCAAAATTGGATGGGTAGTGTCAGAGAAGATGTTTGAAATATAAGTTAATGCACGCATGGACAGACGCACAACGGACACCGGTCTATGACATAAGCGCCCTTGCCTTCAACCCGTGGAGCTAAATACCTCTTGATTACTTAAAGTAAACAAATGCGCAGTTCATTGAGCGTAATTGTGATGTGTGATCAATCATCAGCTTCTTTGTTTGCTGCATTGACAGTACAGCTGCTTTGTGTGTGTATATATATTTGTGTGTGTGGGGTGTGGATGTGGGTGTTTTTCTGTTTTATTTTGAAATGTCATGATGTAACAGATTTATTTCCTACATAACAAATCTTAACTAGTCAACAAGACAGTATTTTGGTGCAAATGACTTTTCTTCATTTCATGTATAACTATTCAATAATTGTTTAGTTTATTTTTTCTCAAATAAAGGCACTAAGTACAAAACTTTTTTTTTAACACTTTTATGTGTCTGCACTGTAACATTTTGTGTCATTGCTGTAACACATGTGTCGTTTATTATATAACAATGATAAAAACTGCTCATAAAATGAAGCCACGCCATTTAATTTAATAAAGAACATTCTGGAAACAAAACGCAAATACAGTTACATTTTCATTACAAACAGCTATTTACTAAATCTATATAACTTTTTCAAGGAATTAAAATAGTTGCAAAAAACTGATTTTCTCCTACATATAATGTGCCAAAATTTTGTTCCAAAATACTCAATTCAAATAAAACAAATATGCGTTATACAGATGCTTCGAAGTGCAATCTGACCTAAAAAATATCTAATTTTCTTAATTAGGATGGGATTTCTTTTACTTTACAATTTCGTTACATGAAGGACATGTCAATGTGTAATGACTGGCATTGCATCACCATAAACAATATTCAAGTGTGGAATATGCATTTTTCCGTGTGCAGTACATTCTATTTGTACATAATTTTATAATTATAAGAAACCTTATCAAACAAAAAAAAAAATCCAACTTCATTTTCAAAAATCATGTCTCCTACAATCTGCCATAACTATATATTAGCTCATAGTGGGTGGGGTAAAGGATAAGCAAGACCAAAACATAAATACAATGCAGCAATTTAGTACGATAGTAAGCATTTAGTTCTCATCAAACCCTTCTACAAGAAGCTGAAACCCAAAGGTCTTAAATGATATTAAGTTGCTCATGATTTTCAGTAAATGTATGCAAAGTTGGTGGGTGGGGTAACATTAAGGCGCCCAATCTATATCTTCTCCTCCTGTAACTTAATTTTACCATTACTTATGCGTTTCACTGCCAATTAGAACTATTTGCAATCAATATACTCTGGCAGATATTGAAATTTTATGGTTTGTACACATAAGCTTAATTCAATGCATTTTCAGTGGGTGGGGTAACAAAATGTCGTCTGAAAAAAATCTGCACCACTTTTGTTTCTGGCATCCACCCTAATTTGACTTCTATATAGCTGTACTATCACCTGGTATCAATGAAATTTTTCTACCAGATGGATTGAAAAAAAATTGAATCCAGCTGACCAGGCCTTAGACTAATATAAGGCGGAAGCCCAGAGCCTTTTACCAAACAACAAAAGTTTTGACTAGTCCATATTCAAAACATTTTCAGAGGACAACGAAGATCCAAATGTGACTCAAAAATTGGTGTCCGTGGTTGTGAGATAGAGCGTCGGCCTCGCAACCATAAGGTCCCGAGTTTGATACTAGGGAGCGGATGTCAATTTTGGGGTTTTTCACTGGCCCACACGTTCGGCTGGTGTAGTTTCCAGGAAGTAGAATCGAGAGAGATTAGAATAAGTTGTAAGAATTTGTTTCTCAATCAATGTAAAATAAATACGTTGTGACTCAAAAAATGAAATTTGTAATGATACGGGTAGAAAACATTGTGGGAAAAGGAGAAAATGCTGGTAAACATCATTTTCTCCTTTTCCCACAATGTTTTCTAAAGCCGTTCTTTACTGGATCAAAAGTAATGCACTACTTCTTTGAAAGTAGACAAACGCCTGTTTGAGAACACACACAAAAAAAGGGGGGGAGCGAACCGCGATACAGAGGAAACACGAGGATGCTCGGCCCAGGCCTTAGTCTTGCCCCTCATCTTTAATATATTTCCAATCAGTCGGTAGAGTGCAGGAATTGAGAACAGGGTCTCGTAGGTTCGATCCCTGGCCACGACACCTGGCTCCGCCAATTTCTTTCCGAGGATTGACTATAAGTCACTACGACATAAGTTATTCCTCTCCTACCGCTGACCACTGTTTCGACGATGAAAGCAGCCAGTGGCTTGGAATGGAGATTCTGCTGAGCACTGGTAAAAGGGACTCCGGGGAACTATGGATAAGTGATCTGGTCGCCGCGATTTAACTGAAATAATGTTGAAAACCGAGTTAAACACCATTCAATCAATCAATCAACATTCCTAGCCAAGCCCTGCAACCCTGTCGAAAGGTTTCTACAAGTCAGTTTGCCAGTTAACGTGTTCTGCGATATTTCGAAGCACGACCAGATCCAATGTCCCATACAGATGTTCAATGTCCTACAGTACTGCATATTCAACATTATTTTGACCACGCGATTTGTACAGGTCAGGTCACCTGTTTATGTCGGAAAGTCCTGAACTATCTTGAAACACCACCAGATATATTGTCCTTTATGCATGCCTTATGTTCTACTACGTATTCAATATTAAATTGTGACCACGCGAATTCTATTGGTCAGTTCACCTATTTATATGTCCTGAATTATCTTGATTGGTTGGTTGGTTGTATTGGGGCTTAACGCCACTTTAACAGCTAAGGTCATATCATTGCGGTCGGTGACGCACATGTGTTTCCTGGCTTTCTCACACCGGTAGTTACACAACTTTCTTTCCAAAGCCACCGACTTCTTTTTTAACATGCTTCAGCAGAGGTGAGTGGCGAAAATACGCCGGAAAGAAAGTTCGCCTCAACCGGGTATCAAACTCACAGTCACCAAGTCATGAAAGAATGAATTTATTTGACTTAAACAAAGTTTTTCGTCATACAATATAATAATACAAATAATGTAAATGACACGTGACACACACACACTCTCTCGCGTACATCTCACAAAACATAATATAACCTATCACACTATCTATCGGACATATGAATAGTTGCACTCTTTATCAGTGCAAATCCTTCAGTTAATGTAACGTTTTCATTTTTTAAAACGAATCTGGCATGAGGTTAACCTATGCAGTTACGAAGAAAAGCTAAATTTAAATATTTCTTGAGAAAAAAAAACACGTTAAACAGAAGTAACGTTAGAGGATGGATAAAATACTAGTCGTAATTTCCGATAGCGTAAGTAAGAATCAGCTTTCGTTTAGGTCGTTAAATTGATGTTCTTCTGTGGAATGCCTCTTTTAAAAATAGAGCCAAATTGAATAATGTTCTATGGTTAGTTGACTGCAGTAGGTAAATTAACTTGAACATACTTGTTTTTTTATAGTAAAATCTTTTGATATATTTAACCCTTAAGTCTAAATACTGGTTACAGATAAGTATAAAATGGTACTCGTCTTCAATATCGCCGGTATTGCAAATTTGACATGTACGTAAAGATCTATCAAGACGGTTTCTTTCGTATCTACCGGATTCAATTCTCAACGAGTGAGAGGATAAACGTATTTTGGTTGGCTGTATCCTTAAACATTTACTGCGGATAATATCAAGATATGGCGCATAATCAAATTGCGGCTTAATTACCTTGTATAGTGTCAACACTCTATTAGCTTCCAAATCTGAAAGTACGCTTTGTATAAAAGTATTTATAAGTCTTTGTTTAAAATGTATTGGAAACTTATCTTGATCTACACACCATGGATTTTCCCATACATAAAGGTAGCCGTTGTTGCACAAAATATCTTTAACTTGCTTGAGCCAGTTTCCCAGACCCTTGCAACAATCATCTAACAGCTGACTGCAAATATGTCTCAAGATGATATTGCTTGTGGATAATAGTTTAAACCAGTATTTGATTATAGCTACGTATCTATTAATAACAAGAGGACCATGATGGTCCTATATCGCTCACCTGAGTATATTTGCAACTTATATGGTTTATCAAGGGCAGGCTATTAATTCTTTTCAAATAAGGCATACCCTGGGGTTTGTCAGAAAAATATGTTTACAGATTTTCTTCTTTGTCTTTGGCCAGTGGAGCTAAAAGCTGCTGCTTATCATCAATTTTTCTATTCACAGTGTCTTTTTCCCTTTTTGACTTGTAGTTTAGCCATTACCAGACGACAAAATTTTAGACCGTTCCAAATTGAAACAAATTGCAGACGATATTTTAAAATGTATCTAAAATGAAAATAAGTGATCTATATGGTAGAAAAGATTGTGAGAAAGGAGAAATTGCTTGTTACAAACAATTTCTCCTTTTTAGATGGAATTGATTTTAAAAGATTTCCTTCTATGATTCTATGTGAAATAGTGTGCACCAGGGCACAGAGCCAAAATATGACCCCAAGGGGATAATTTCAATTATTTTTATAATGGGTCAAGAGATGATGCTACATGCAAAATATGAATGCTCTAGCCTTTATGGTTTGTCACAAGTAGATTTTTAAAAGATTTCCTTCTTTGTTTCTATGTATAATAGGGTCTGCCCGGGCAGAGCCCAAATATGACCGCAGAGGGATAATTCTAGCAATTTTGGTAGAAGATTATTAGATTTTGCTACATAGCAAATATGAATGCTCTAGCCATTACGGTTTGTCAGAAAAAGATTTATTAAAGGTTTCCTTCTTTGTTTCTATCTAAAATAGGGTGTGCCCAGGCAAAGCCCAAATAAGACCCAAGGGGAATAATTCTAACAATTTTGGTAAGGGGTCACCCAATGATGCTTCAAACAAAACATGAATGCCCTCTGCCTTATGGTTTGTCACAAGAAGATTTTTAAAGATTGTAAAATAGGGTGCGCCCGGGCAGAGCCCAAATATGACCGCAGAAGGATAATTTCAACAATTTTGGTAGAAGATCATCAGTTACTGCTACACACTAAATAGGAACGTTCTAGCCATTATGATTTGTCACCAGAAGAAGTTTTAAAGATTTCCTTCTAAATTTCTATGTAAAATAGAGTGCGCCCGGGCAAAGCCCAAATATGACCCCATGGGAATGATTTTAACAATTTTGGTAAGGGGTCACCCAATGATGCTTCAAACAAAATATGAATGCTCCCAACCTTATGTTTTGTCACAAGAAGATTTTTAAAGATTTTAAAATAGGGTGCGCCCGGGCAGAGCCCAAATATGACAGCAGAGGAAAAATTTTAACAATTTTGGTAGAGGATCATCAGATAATGCTACATACCAAATATGAATGCTCTAGCCATTATGGTTTGTCAGAAGAAGATTTTTTAAAGCTTTCCTTCTTTGTTTCTATGTAAAATAGGGTGCGCCCGGGCAAAGCCCAAATATGACCCCAGAGGAATAATTTTAACAATTTTGGTAAAGGGTCACCTAATGATGCTTCATACAAAATATGAATGCTCCCGGCCTTATGGTTTGTCACAAGAAGATTTTTAAAGATTTTTTCCATTTTCAGCCATTTTGTTGCCATGGCAACCAGAGTTTTTGTTGGAATTAAATTCTTTTAACAATTTTTGTAGAGCTTCACCCAAGGAACATTCCTGCCAAGTTTTATCAAGATTGGCCTTCTGGTTTTGGAGGAGAAGATTTTTAAAGAAATTGTTAACGGACGGACGGACAGATGGACGGACGGACGGACGGACGGACAGACGGACGGACGGACGGACGCCGGACGATGACCGGTCACAATAGCTCCCCCTGAGCACGTTGTGCTCAGGTGAGCTAAAAAGTGAATATCTTCCAAGTTCAATATAAACACCTGCGTTACTCGTAGATGCTTTAACTCCAAGGAGACTTTTAAGAAATTTCAGATGAAGTCTTTCTAGCTCCTTAGATTTGGTGAAGCCCCAGATCGGACTTTCCATAATTTAATAATGAGGAGATAAAAGTGTCAAAAAGTCATGAGTCCGACACGCTCACCACTGAGCCACCCGGGCGGGCGAACTATCTTGAAGCACCACCAAATATATTGTCCTTAATGCATGCCCTATGTTCTGTTGCATATAAATATTATAATGACTACTGGAATAATTCTACGGGTCAGTTCACCTATTTAATGGTCCTGAACTTTTTGGAAGCACTGCTAGACACAAAATCCTGTCTCTGGTTTGAAACTGAGCTCTAAATCTACTTAAGCATACAACCTACAGGACAGTTGGTGACGGTCGAGGGAGGGGGTTGGGGGTATTTCAATTTTTTTTTCAATGATATTGAATGATATTTGTTATGATGCTAACTAGAGGATGAAATTAAATGATTAATTTATCACTGATTATACACACTGTTTAAAGTGGTTAACGTTGGCCTTTTCTTCAATGGACCGTGAGCCAATGAATTGCAAGGCTACAACTTTTCATCTAGGCTCTTGGAAACTTCTACAGATATCAATATTGTGGTGCAATTGATGCCGGGTTATTTTTTCAGTTTAAGGTCACTGTGCGATTGTAGTTTGTTAGTATCATTTGATTGACGGTATTTAATGACAAGGAAGTCAAGAGGATTCGTGTATTTTTTTTTTCCCCACAAAAATCTATTTACTTTTAAAAATCACCAATGCCACAAACTAATTTCTTAATCATTAGAAATGAAAAAAAAAAAGCGCGCACAACAACAAAAAATATGGTCAACTTACTAATGGATTTAAAATTGGTAACTCGCCTCCGATAAAATAGTTCCCTTTAAAACGTAACATTATCAAGTGATTGCATCATAACCCTGTGGGTGTGTGTTAACCCATTGCCATAAAATCCCTACTTTTGACGCCCCTGACAAAGAAAACTTTAGAAAACATTGTGGGAGAAGGAGAAAATGCTGGTACCAGCATTTTCTCCTTTTCCCACAATGTTTTCTACCCTTCACAAAACGAATTTCAAATCTTCAGTCACTTTTATTTTGTTGTCTGCAAATGCTTTTAATTTGGACAAGCCTAAAATATTGTCGTTTGGTAATGAGTTAAAAGGTTGATGACATGATCGTAACAAGCCCATGAAATACTAGCATCTTCGATATCAAATCTTTATTTGGAAATTATAGAGACGCTTAGTGCAGACAGCAGACAAACTAACTTCAGGTGTTGCATTTCGAACTGCTTACTTGACGTCGTTCCCAAAAGCAGTCTCGTTTGAAAATTTCATAGTAAGCGCTTTTTCTTCTACTGCACTGTTTTATCAGAGAAAACGGAAGGACAGATCTGTAATATTTTCCTGGTGTTAAATTTCGTGATTACTGTGGGAGCTAACTGTATTTTTTTCAGTTATTTCTTCACTCTTTTCCAAACGACAAAATTGTTGGCTTATCCAAATCTAAAGCATTTGCAAAACATAATAAAAGTGACTGAAAATTTGAAATTTGTTTTGAGAAGGGTAGAAAGCATTGTGGAAAAAGGAGAAAATGCTGATTACCAGCATTTTCTCCTTTTCCCACAATGTTTTCTAAAGACTTTTTTTCTCAGGGTTGTCAAAAGTAGGGATTTTGTGGTAATGTGTTTAGAAACTATTTTGTCCCTGCGACCAAACAAAAGATTATGCTCTACAACCAGGAAGGGCCCTTTTTCCCCACTTCAGTCCTTACTGGGTCTTTGTGTTTCTTTAGGAACAGCAAAACAAAATCATTAAAGGTGTCCATTTTTAAGTTTCTATTTTAGCCCATTTCACACCGTTTGGAAAAGTCAATCAGAAATTGTTTTACTTTCAAATTTAAAAATCATATCGAGAATAGGACTATATTATAAAGAAAGGTTATTGAATACCGGACCAGGTCGAATCCGAATTAAAGCTTGCATCTTAAAAAAGAACTGGTTTTTTTTTTTATGGCTCCCTGATTTTCGAAATGTTTTCACTTAGGCGTATATTTTGAATTAAAGCAAACAAAGTACATTTCATTGAAATGTCAAACTAAACGAAAATGTTTAATTGAACTTGAAAAACAAACAAATTATTGTTAAAGTTTGGGGGCCGACATTTTAATTCGACTAAAATAAACTCCTCCGTAACATAATTACGCCTCCTTTGTTTTGACTTTCCCATTATGGACGACTTCCAGGTAATGATAAATCACCCAATGAGTGCACGTATACCTGCAGTACATGGTAGCTCAGTCAGTAGCGTTCAGGCCTTGACTATAGTTATCTGGGAAAGCAGCCAGTAGCTTAGAAAGGATATTGTGCAGAGGACTGGTTCAGTAAAACTCCATGAAAGCATGGATAAATTCCCCGGCCGCAGCTGTGCACGTAGAGGATAGTCAACAAGTTTTATTACACTGCAAAGAAATTTCTCGTGATCTGATTGGTTAACAGGCCGGAAATATATATATATCATGAACCCTGGCAAAGACAACGTAAAGCCAGTTTCCCTTTTGAGTGCCCCGTAAACATCACTTTACTTGCAACACAACATCCAAAATGGTGGCGTCGATCGATCACCACACTGCACGTTTATGCAAACTCAACGTTTTAGTGACGTCATTTTTCCAGTGACGTCAGTTTTCATTAAATTGGGGCACTCAGAAAGGAATTTCTATTTCGTCAGCATAATCGATTCGTGAGATTATGAAACAGGAAAATTTCGCTTAACGCGCTTTGAAAGAGTAAAACTCTCCAGTGTAATAAATTGGTTGTACGGTCAGGTGGCAGGGGTCTCGGAAACTTGTTCAAGGATGTGGTTAATCATGTCGTCCCGAGCCGAAGTGGCGACATGATTTGTTGACCAGTACATCTACATCTATCTATGCATTTATGGTGTTTATTACTAGATCTACTAGATCTAGTATTTTTTTTTTTATTTCAAACCATTTGTTGCTTTTCCAAATGCATCTTTACGGAATGCCCTTAATTTAACCCTTTACTCCATAGATACTCATTTCTACGCATTGCTCGTAGGAGCTTTTGGAAAACATTGTGGCAAAAGGTGAAATTGCTCGTCACGAGCAATTTCACCTTTTGTCACAATGTTTTCTATGCTATCAAAAGATGTTATATACACATAAGAAAAAGCTTCATCCTTGCTGTTATTTAGGGTCAAGTAGAGATACCACAGAAATGCCTAATGGGTTAAAGGGTTAAAAAAGGATTTCTTTTTGGTTGATGAAACTCAGAGATTACGCTGCACCTTCTGTGTCATCTAGTCCAGACCTAAACTGTACTGCCTGCAAACGACTTGAAACAGACCTACCGTTGACGTCAGACAGCCAGTCTCCAGGAGTTTGTGATATTAGAAATAACACCAGCGCACATCATAACTTGATTACCAACATAAGGTGTTTCACAAATTCATGCAGTTGGCAACTGAAAGCTAAGTAAACATTTATCTATATGTTGTTAAACTTTTTCTTTCCTTCCAACAAAGTTTGCCGTTTGTTGACCACAGCTTTCGAAGCCTGTCTCAGTTGCATGGGAAACGAATACTAACGTATTATTTCATGCTTTCCGGTAGGATATCTAGAAATAGCTGTGAAAGTAATTTTTGATGTTACACGGGTACGACCAGTGAAAATACCGATGTTCATGTTCTTGTCGCCTAGGTAAATTGTGCGTGCCTCAAAACCAGATGGAAATATGACGTCATTTACCTTACATTTCGCGCGCTTGGCGTAATATTGTAATGCGTTGCTATGCGGGAGGGGTGCGCCACGAGGAATAGCGGAAAAGAACTGTACTGGATTTTGATAAAACTCCTCCCAGAAAGGGTTAAAAGCATGAAATAAATAGAATATTTGGGGTTTCTTTTTTGTGTGAAAGATCAAAAATTATTTCATCTCGTGAACACCATCGGTAATATTTTCCCTCGTGGCTGCGCCACTCGTGAAAATATTACCGATGGTATTCACGTGATGAAATAAATTTCGATCTTTCAACGAAAAAAAAAAAATTCTCTATACAATGTATATTGTTCTGCTTACTTCAGGAGTGGGTAGTAACCTTGAGGAATTCTTGTATCGAATGTTTCATAATCGCGTCAAAATAAGTAGTGCGCCTGTCAGGTATGGCGTCACCAGCTTCTGCTCTGCTTTTTGACCTATAGATGTCGTAGATAGTAGAGTTTTTGACGTGATAAACCACCTATAGTTAGAAAAGATCTTTGTTATTTTTTTACCGAATCTCTCTATATTTTTCTTACAGAGAGAGCAGTTTCCACTTCTTGTCAAAAGTATCAATTATCTTGTATTTATATTTATGTATTAGGTATTTGTGATAATTTCAATTATTAGCGTGAAAAACTATATACATTGTACCTGCAGCATGAAAATTAAAGTTTTTATCTAGAGTTTATAGGCCGTATATAAATCTAAGGGGGATTTATTTCGACTCTTTTTTTTTCAAACCTTTCAATTGCAACATTCATGTTCATTTTTTTTTTCTCAAGTATTGTATACACGGATATATATGCTTGTCGAATAAAAATGCGATTACCGATTATAGATCTATATATTGTGCAAATAGAAATGTTTCAGCTTGTGTCAATTCATACCGTTCATGTATTTAGTCTTAGTGACAAAAGCTATCCTTTACAAAGTTCCACATAATACCACAGTTCATGAAAATATTGCATTTTTCAGATAATTCTGAAATTGCTAGAATCTACAAATTGGTTCTGAGTAATGACTGAAGTTACAATTCTGTGCGTATGAATTTATTGTTTATTTATTGTTTATTTATGTTTCAATCAAAAACAACATTTTTTTTCTCTCTCTAAAGTACATTATTAGTTGTACGATCAGGTGACAGGGGACTTGAAAACTTGTTCACGGCTGTGGTGAATCCTCAGCCGAAAGCGAGGCGGCGACATGATTCACCACAGACGTGAACAAGTTTCCAAGACCTCTGCTACCTGACCGTACAACGAATTTATCATACTACAAAGTTTTACCATTCCAAAGTTTGTTAAGCGAGTTTTACCTGTTTTTCTTTTTTTTTTAATTGAGGACTTTGACGAAGTAGAATTTCCCCTCTGAGTGCCCATATTCAATGAAATCTGACGTCATGGAAACCTTGGTAATACGTTCTAAAAGATGCAGTTTGGCGTATAATCTTGATGTTAATCTTAATCAATGCCGCCATTTTGGATGTTGTGTTGATAGTGTAGTCATGTATACGGCGCACCCGAAAGGGAAACTGCTTTTACGTCGGTTTTGCCAGTGTAAATGATCTAAATGTTCGGGGTATATCATCCAATGGGATCAAGAGAAATTTCTTTGCAGTTTAATAAAAATGAATTTAAAAGAATATTGGCCATTCTAAAAATACAAGAGTTATATGAACGTATAACAATGACAATTACAAACATATCAAACTATAGATCTATATAAATATTTCCTTTACCAAGCGGTTTAAAACTTGTGTCAAAGTCGAACAAATGTAACATTGAGTGAGAGTTCCGTAAGGAATCAAAATGCAATATATAACTTAAGTCAAAGCAATCATTTTTTTCAAAAGAGTAAAAAAGACTACCTTAATTTATGTTTTAACATTTTCCAAAACAAGCCCTTGTTTTTACGTCTGCAGTACAAATCTTTTGAAAACACCGTGGGAAAAGGAGAAATTGCTCGTAACGAGCAATTTCTCCTTTTCCCACAGTTTTTTCTGCCCGTTCGGATAATTTTCTGCCATTGTCGTCTGCAAACTCTTTCAGTTTGGAGGAGTCTAAAATTTGTTGTTTGGAAAAAGGTTAATATTGTATTTGACAAATGGTCGGAGCATAAAAAAATACGGTACTAGTAATTAACACGTGTTTAAATGGCAAGCCACATCAGGGCTTTGCTGGAATGCGGGGTTTTGTCTTATATAAAGGCAATAAAAATTTCTGTCCTACTGCCTTGGTTTTATTCCATTTAAATGGCTGATTAAAGATTAAAGTAAAATAAAAAAGATTCCAGCTTACTATGAGGATATAAGCATAAATGTCAATCCAGAATAAATATGTGACATTTACTTTTCTTGGTACTTAATGGACTCTGGGGCATAGATGAAAAGAAACCTAAAATAACTATATATACCTTTGTAAGAGGTACGGAATGTGGTCTGACACAAAGATATTCAAACGCTTCTCATCTGCTTTACAGAGGAGCAAAATCTTCAGTACAAGTAAAACCTCTATTTGTATAAAATTTTCTTTCGTTACAAAACTTGTTCTCACAAAAAATGAAGGTGGAGAGTGTTGTTTCATATAATTTGCCTGCACCATGTTTTAAATGTCGTCTTGGATCAGTCTGCGCAGGCTAATCCGAAAAAATATTTTCCGTTTTTACAGTGATTGGGAAAGAATTATTTTCAATGGGACAATGTCCCTTCCTCCAGGAAAATCAATGTGACATTCTGAAAACCAATGTGACGATTTGAGAAAAAAAAACCACACACAAAATCTTTTTGTTGCTTTTCTTTATTTTTTCTTTAAATAGTATTAGCCAAATGCAGGTCAAGTTGTAGCTAAATGCTAATGGTGGTTCTATTTTTATTGCTTGGAATCGAGCATAGTCACCTGGGTTCTCATTAGGTCCTAAATCCGACCCCGACCCATTTTGAGTGTCTAATCGACATAATATTTGCAATACAACCTGTGCCATTAACAAAAAGATTTTGTATAACAAAAGGTGATAACATGAGCTGTGCCCTGTGAAAAAGCGTTTTTGAAACGCATCTGCAAAACGTGTCGACCCAGGTCAGCCTGCGCAATCCGCGCAGGCTGACCTGGGTCGAGACTTTTTGCTAGATTTAGATTCCATATGTTATTTTTTTTTCTGGATGTCAAAGGACAAAGGACCATTCTATCATATGATTCAGTCAGTTGTCAGAAAAAATAAATTTATGGATTCATAAATCCACTTATGGATGACTTGCAGCAGCTGCTTGGTTATAGGCTAAATGAATCACTTAGGTGTATTAAATCCCCATTTCATCCGGAGCACGCCTGATTATGCAAGTGGCTCTGTAAAAATTCCAAAAGAGGACATATTAACCTAATTCTAAATTGCCAATTACCCAGCCTTGTAAAACGCGACAATATATCCACAAACGTGTGATTTTCCGGCTAACCACATACATGTACTATCGAATAATTTGTCTACGTCGACTATCAAAGATTTTCCGAGCACTTTCCAGCGAATAACTCTATTTTTAGCACAACTGGGATTGCCCGTCGTTGTTTTCACGAAAAGTAACGACAAGCGATATTCTATTACATCAAGCGCTCGTTTACTCGCCTTCTCTTCATGTCTTATATGGACTGTTACGTATTTTGCTCTGCCGCTGTGACGTCAATATCATGTGACGTAATGGCTCCAGAATCTCTCACGACAATCGATTTTACTAGCAGCATACGATGACAAAAATAAAAGTCGATAGTCGAGGTTGGCGACAGCGGTGGAAAGCCTATTGAAATTCTCGCCCAGGTTTCCGTATATAGAGGCGATCGATGCGTAGGCGAGACAGATTTTTAGAGTGGAAAACATCAGATAAAGATTTTGTTATTTAATCATTTTTTGCCATAATTGAGGAAAAGAGAAAATACGAGACTTGTCATTTACCAAAACAAACAGATGAACTTTCACAATGGACTCTAAATCCGGCTCTCAGATCAACAAACAAACTTAAAAACAGTTTTTAATCCTAAACTAAACAAGGCTGTGACTTTCGACCTTTTTAAAGGCATATGAAAATATTTGGTGGAAAAGAGGACAATGCTGGAAACCAGCAGTGTCTCCATTTACCCAAATGTTTTCTGTCCAACCGGAAATAACTCGTAGCATCAGGGTCTGTATTCACCAACCATTTTTAAGAACATTCCTAGTCTTATTCTTCAGAATTTTGTCAATGTGACAGTAACAGATATTCTGAATGGCTAAACCATTTGGTTTAGCTAATTGATCAGTTCTGTTACTTTAACAATTAAAACGAGAGGGCCATGATGGCCCTGAAATCGCTCACCTGAGTCAATTGACCAAAAATGAACCATCTAGTTTCCCAGTGACCTAGTTTTCTATCAGACATTACCCGTCATCAAACACTTTTGAGATATCAATAAGACAAACATTCTGACCAAGTTTCATGAGTATTGGACTGAAAATGTTGCCTCTACAGCGAACAAAAGGTTTTTCTAAGATTTCACCAAGTGACCTAGTTTTGGACCCGACAATTACCCATTATGAAACTCTTTTGAGACATCCCCAAAACAAACATTCTGACCAAGTCTGAAAAGTATCAGGCAGAAAATGTAGCCTCTAGCGTGTACACAAGGTTTTCCTAATATTTGACCCATTGACCTAGTTTTTGACTCCATATGACCCATTTTCAAACTCATTCAAGGTATCACCAGGACAAACATTATGAACAGGTTTTAGGAGTATCAGACTGAAAATGTGTCCTCCAGAGCATACAAAAGGTGTTTATAACATTTGACCTATTGCCCAGTTTTTGAACCAACATGACCCATTTTCAAACTCATCTAAGATATTATAAATGCAAACATTCTGACTAATTTTCAAGAGTGTTGGACAGAAAATGTGGCATCCAGAGCATATACAAGGTTTTTCTAAGATTTGACCTGGTGACCTAGTTTTTCACCCCCAATGACCCATTTTCGAACTCGTCCGATATATCATCAAGGCAAAGATTCTGACCAAATTACAACAGTTTTGGACTGAAAATGTGGCCTCTAGAGCCTACAAAAGGTTTTTCTAACATTTGACCTGGTGACCTAGTTTTTGACTCCACATGACCCATTTTCGAACTCGTCCAAGATATCATGAAATCAAATATTCTGACCAACTTTCAAGAGTTTCAGACTGAAAATGTGGCATCTAGGGCGTACACAAAGTTTTTCTAAGATTTGACCTAGTGACCTAGTTTTTGACCCCACATGACCCAATTTCAAACTTGTCCGAGATATCATCAAATCAAACATTCTAACCAGCTTTCGAGAGTTTTGGACTGAAAATGTGGCCTCTAGAGCGTACAAAAGGTTTTCTAAAATTTGACCTAGTGACCTAGTTTTTGACCCGACATGACCCATTTTCGAACTCGTCCGAGATATCATCCAGGCAAACATCCTGACCAACTTTCATGTGTATCCGACTGAAAATGTGGCCGCTAGAGCTTACACAAGGTTTTTATAAGATTTGACCTAGTGACCTAGTTTTTGACCTGGCATGACCTTTTCTCAAACTCATCCTAGTTTTAAAAGAGGCAAACATCCTGACCAACTTTCATGAGTATCGGACTGAAAATGCGGCCTCTTGACTGTACACAAGGTTTTTCTAAGATTTGAAAGAAGCCTTTCGAAAACACTTTGGTAAAAGTTTAAAATGCTGGTGACCAGCATCTTCTCCTTTTCTTACAGTGTTTTCTACCATTTTCAAACTCGTCCGAGATACCATCCAGACAAGCATTCTGACCAACTTTCAAGAGTTTTGGACTGAAACTGTGGCCTGTAGAGCGTACACAAGGTTTTTCTAAGATTTGACCTTGTGACCTAATTTTTGACCGGACATAAAACATTTTCAAACTCGGCCAAGATATTTTCCAAGTAAACATCCTGACCAACTTTCATGAGTATCCGACTGAAAATGTGGCCTGTAGAGGGTACACGAGGTTTTTCTAAAATTTGACCTAGTGACCTAGTTTTTGACCCCACATGACCTACTTTCAAATTTGCCCGAGATATCATCAAATCAAACATTCTGAAGAACTTCCAAGAATTCTGGACTGAAAATGTGGTCTCTAGAACGTACACAAGGTTTTTCTAAGATTTGACCTAGTGCCCTAGTTTTTAAACCGACATCACCCATTTTCGAACCATTCCGAGATATCATCCAGGCAAATATCCTGACCAACTTTCATGAGTATCCGACTGAAAATGGGGCCTGTAGAGCGTACACAAGGGTTTTCTAAGATTTGACCTAGTGACCTAGTTTTTGACCCCACATGACCCATTTTCAAGCTAGTCCGACATTTTATCAAAGCAAACATCCTGGCCAAATTTCATAAGTATCAGACAGAAAATGTGGCCTCAAGAGCGTACACGAGGATTTTCTAAAATTTGACCTAGTGACCTAGTTTTTGACCCGACATGACCCATTTTCATACTTGTCCAAGATATCATCCAGACAAACATCCTGACCAACTTTCATGAGTTTTTGACTGAAAATGTGGCTCTAGAGCGTACACAAGGTTTTTCTAAGATTTGACCTAGTGACCCAGTTTTTTACCTGACATGACCTATTTTCGAACTCGTTTGAGATATCATCCAGGCAAACATCCTGACAAACTTTCATGAGTATCCGACTGAAAATGTGGCCTGTAGAGCGTACACGAGGTTTTTCTAAAATTTGACCTACATGTAGTGACCCCACATGACCCATTTTCGAACTCGTCTGAGATATCATCCAGGCAAACATCCTGACCAATTTTCGTGAGTATCCGACTTAAAATGGGGCCTCTAGAGCGTACACAAGGTTTTTCTAAGATTTGACCTAGTGACTTAGTTTTTGACCCGACATGACCCATTTTCGAACTCGTCCGGTATTTCATCGAGGCAAACATCCTGACCAGTTTTCATGAGTATCAGACCAAAAATGTGGCCTCTAGAGCGTACACAAGGTAAAAGGTTGACGACGCACGACGGACGACGGACACAGCACGATCACAATAGCTCACCATGAGCACTTTGTGCTCAGGTGAGCTAAGAAATGAAGAATAAGACAAAGAATGTTCTTAAGCATCCTTGGTGTATACGGACCCTGAGCCAAATTTGGCTCATCGTCTTCCTATGCTTTCAATTTGGCAACAACAGTTGTAGGTTTAATATTCATTATTTTGAACCAAAAGTAATTATTGAACAGATCACAACATAATGAAAAATGCCATATTTTTAAATTGTATGAATGAAATGACCGCATTCTTTACGAAGAATTGTTTACCTTTGTTATACATATAAAACAAAATTCTCGTTTTCAATTTATTGTATTTTGCATAATGTCTCAATGTTGTATAATATCTGTTTTTACTACATCCAAATATAACTTGATATTTCACAGTAACACTTTCGACTTTCCACGCCCATGCCATGGACTATTCTTTCATAACATTGTGTGAAAACGTACAACCTCCGTTGAATAACATTCTCCTTTTCCGAGTGCAAAAAAAAATAGACTTGCCCATATTGCTTTTTCCGGATATAAAAAAAAGACTAGCCCATACTGAAGGCATGTTCCGACTACAAATAAAATAAAGTTTAAACAACGGAGTTCGTGTTTGTTAGTTTGTTTGTATTGGGTTTACCATCATTTAACAGCCCAGGACATATTTTGGCGATCAGTGATGACCCCATGAATTTCCTGGCTTTCTCACAACACTACTGACACAAGTTTCTATCCAAAGCCACAAACAGCTTCTCTCACATGCATCAGAGGTGAGAGGCTAAAACTTGCCGTAAAGAAAGTTCGCCACACTCGGTTATCGAGCCCGCAACCCCCATGTCATGTGTGGAATTGACCTTCATTGAGAAAAAAACATTGTTCAATACGAAAACAATGTTGGTAAAGACCATATTCTCCTTTTCTCATTTTTTTTTTTTTCAAAATCCCCTTTTCTTTCTGGGAAATTAATACAGGGGTTAATGATTTTTGGCCCATGTCGTTGAAAATTTTATAAAATCGTAGTATGAAAAGAGGCAATATCTTATAGCAAGCAATCGATCCTTTACACACAACGCCTTATGTAACATGTAATATATAATGGGCCAGTGGCCTAAGTATTGAATAAACATATTTTATTTCACACCTACAACTTAACGTCCAATGAAATCGTTTTAATACTACCACGTGAGTATAGAATATCTTAGCCCATATTAGACGCTGTAGAGTACGGATTTTCCTGAACGAGGCTATAGTCCAATACGGATTTTTCAGAACGAGGCTAGTGTCCAATACGGATTTTTCAGAACGAGGCAAGAGTCCAATACGGATTTTTCAGAACGAGGCAAGAGTCCAATACGGATTTTCCTGAACGAGGCTAGAGTCCAATACGGATTTTTCAGAACGAGGCAAGAGTCCAATACGGATTTTTCAGAACGAGGCAAGAGTACAATACGGATTTTTCAGAACGAGGTAAGAGTCCAATACGGATTTTTCAGAACGACGCAAGAGTCCAATGCGGATTTTTTCTAAACGATGCTAGAGTACCGAATATCGATATTGGACCGGAAGAGTAGTCTATCGCATTCCGTCATAAAAAAGCAACTTCAAAACTCTCTTTTGATAAGTTTTGATTTCGTTGAAATGACCCTATACTTGTCGTTTACTTTAAAGTCAATACAGGAGTGTGAAATAAAGAGGTCATTTAACATGCTTCGGTACAATACTGAATTCAATTGGATTCGTGTACTGCAGAACCAGTCTGTACTTTGGGCTCAGCTGTCGCCTCGTCCAAAATATAGACTGGTTCTGCAGTGTACTCATCCAATAGAATTCAGTATTTTACCCTAGCATTTTAAATAACCTCATAGTATTGTATCGTTTCATACTTCAGTGTAATACAATGCTTTCTTTTCCATTACAGATATTAATATTCTTACAGCCATGCAGAGAGAGAGAAAAAAAAACGTCGATTTACTTTGAAAACCTCGTAACTACAGCTTGTAGCAAGCTGTAGCTACGAGGTTTTCGAAGTAAACTGACGAAATGCTGTTAAAACTAGTGTGA
Source organism: Tridacna crocea (assembly GCA_943736015.1). Taxonomy (NCBI): domain Eukaryota; kingdom Metazoa; phylum Mollusca; class Bivalvia; order Cardiida; family Cardiidae; genus Tridacna; species Tridacna crocea. The sequence continues at coordinate 32,328,766 of OX031073.1, forward strand.
ATAATAGCACAGAATATAGTCAGCTGTATAAACATAGCTAAATTTCCAACATATATATCGTGTAAAGGATAGACAAACTGAAAAAAAAAATGTCCACATTTGAAACCGGAAACGACAACAGTGACTTCCTTGAAGGCCACCAAGAAAGCAAAATTTATTTTCTATACGTCGTCATAGATGTAATTTTGTAATCGTTACGGGCATCATAGTGCATAAAGATTAAAAAAAAATAATAGTTTCTTAAAAAATAAAGATCAAATAGGTTCAAATGAGACTGAAAAGGCGACTCGGTGTATATGGACATTCTTTTTCTTTGTCTGTCTTGAAATATAGCTTTAAAGCTAAGCTGTCCTAGTTTATAAAATTCCTATCAGTAATTTCCGCTTAAGGGTAATCAAACAAAAATAACCTCAACTTGTTTACGAATAAATATGATTGAAAATGGTAGTTAAAAAACAACTTTAATGAGAGACAGACTCTAAAACAGGTCTACGTGATTCTCTATCAATTTCTAAATTAATCTATTGTGGCATCAGATAAAAGTATACGGTTACAAAACAGGGACTATAATTACGCAAAACAATACAGTCGTGGCCATACTTGTCATGTAGCGTCATTAACGCTTCATTTTATATTGCCAATATTGGTTGCCTTTTTGCGGACAGTGCAGATTAAGACCAGACTGCACATTCTGTGCAGTGTGGTCTTGTATCTTCACTGTCCAATATTCTTTTTTCATACACTTCACTCACGAAAGTACAGCACATGGAAAAAGCAAAGGATTGACGTTCTAGTATAAATGTAAAGTGTCAAATTAAATCGCTAAGTGTGTAAAAATTAACGAATGTGGGTTGTTTAGATGTTTACTCTTACATTGACTATGTAATCCGTCATCACGTACTAGATAATCAGTGATGTATTTGTTATTTACGTCTGGGTATTATGTTTCCAGTTAATCGCGGTATCGTGGTCGCAGCAGCAATAAAGTCAAGCCTGGTATCCGAACTAAGAGCGCCGAAGATCAGTCACTCGTCATAACACGGTCGATGCAGTAATTGCTGCAGACAACCCGACCATTGTCTAAAGCCCCCGGTACACCAAACTAGTTCTCAGAAGGTTTTATCCCTGTTACAATCGGAAAACGCGTTGCGGTTGAAGTAGAAAGTGGTACTTTAGCCTGATAATGCCTGAGGCCCTTGTCTCACCAAACTTGTTTTTAAAAAAAGTGTCGACAAAATCGTGAAATGGACTGCGCTCGGGACAGGACGCGTAATATCGTTCGGTAAGGATCGAAGTGCTGCAGTTCCGTTCACAATTAGAACATCCATCTCGTTTTGAGTACGTAGGTACGGAATCAGCCGAGCTATGACGAGTGGCTAAACCAGTAATTAAAGTCGTCTTTTCACTTTCCAGTCGGCATTGCTTCACAGAAGTCTCGGGTTATATGAACCAGATTTTTTTGTGAAAATTAGGAATATTTCTGTTCTAGAAATGATACGAACACTGACAAAACACACGTCAACAGTTTCAGACTGACCATACACACTTCAAGTTTCAGACCAGCAGCAAAACGCCAAACTTTTAAATAACATGAATGAAATTTATCGGTGTTTCATGTACGAAATTATTTTTGCACTTGTGCTCTATTCTATTCCGATTTCCATTTACGAGTATAAAGCTCAAACGATTGTATATAGAAACCGCCGTCGCAATGGGTATGATACATGCATAAAAAATGTAACAGTTTTATGGAAATGAATTGAAACGAAATTTTATATCAGATGCAGTGACTTTTTAATGATTTTTGTCTTTTCATGGCTCATTTACTTTTATCACATAATTTCCTTTTTTTTAAAGTGTAATAATTATACCAATCACAATTTTCTATTCATATACATGTTTGATATCACATTTGTATAAGCAATTTTTTTGGTGCGTATTTCACAGAAATGAATGAGTTTTATGGATAGATGTTTTTTTTTTCATCTTCTGATCTGTGATTTTTGAAATATTGTTATGTGATAATAAGAATCTGATATTCGTCGGAATTTTGTAATAAAATTTCATTTCTCAAAAAGATAAAAAATATTATTTATCTCACGTGAGGTTCGGTTAATGACCTCATCCCTATACTCGTTTAATGAAATTTTATCTCAAACGCCAATACATGCCAAATCCAAAGTAGATGTTTACACGTTTGTTTTTAAAAAGACCTTTGATATTCTTATTTCAGACTCTCAAAGTATACTTTGGTATTCGGTTTTTTAGTGTATCATAATTGGCTTGCAGCAAGCGAAAAGGGACCCTTTGACATTTGTGTAAAGTCGTCCGCGCAGGCTAATTCGAGACCGCACTATACGACATTATTAGATTTAATCCTTCAGTAAAAATGCGCTGAACAGAAATGTAACGCTGTACCAAAATGTTTCCAAAAAGGTCTGAGCGTGTTTCTTTTACTTTATATAAAATATATCCTATCTAGAATCTATTGAGCGGAAAGCTCAGAAAACAGTGAAAAGGCGACTATTTAAAGGGAGGTAAGCACAGACCGTCTGATGTGATAGTTGACGATAGGACGGACTTTTTTAATTTCCAATAGTCATGCAGGCGAACAAAGCAAACTTGTATAGAACAGAGAAAACCTAAATAATTATGATTCTGAACACTATTGACAACATTTATACTGTTGCTTGAAATGCCCCCCATAAGCGGACAGTGTAGATTTTAGATCTGACTGCACTTTTGAATAAACGTTACACTTAACAAAATAAAAACGTTGAGATCGACTGGTGTTAACCCTTTATAAACGATTGCTTGTCTCTACTACCCTTATAAAGAAGAGTTTTTGAAATTAACAATACTAGAGCTATGCAATGTGAATCCTCACACTCAAAGTTAGAGCCATGCTATTTGAATCCTCGCAGTCAACAATCAGGCCTTTCTGCGTAAATCCTCACAATCAACAAAAAATTCATGATCTGCGAATCGTTTCAATCAACAATCGAGCCATTCTCAGTGAATCCTCAAAATCAACAATCGAACCAACTGTGTCATTGTCTTTGAAGTAAACAGTTGGGCAATTCTCTGTGAATCCTCGCTATCAATAACTACGCTATCCTCTGTAAATCTTCACAATTAACAATGGAGTTATCCTCTGTGAATCTTTTAATCCAAATATCGAGCCGTTTTTTGTAAATGTTTTCAATCAACAATCAAGGCATGCTATCTGAATCCTCACAATCAACAACAGAGCCAGGTTCTGTAAATCCTAACAATGAGCAGTCGAGCTAAGTACTATGTGAATCGTCGAAATCAACAATCGAGCCATGCTATGAGAATCCTCACAATCAGCTATTGAGCCATGCTCTTTGAATCCTGACAACCAACAACATAGCCATACTTTGTGAATGTGAATCCATACAATCCACGACCAACAACAGAGCCATCCAATGTGAATCCCCACGATCAACAACAGAGCCATCCAATGTGAATCCCCACGACCAATAACAGAGCCATGCATTGTGAATCCCCAAAACCACTGACAGAGCCATGCTTTGAGAATCCCCGCAGCCACCCACAGCAGAGCCATGCTACATGAATCCCCACGACCAACAACAGAGACATCCTATGTGAATCCCCACGACCAACTACAGGGCCATCCTATGAGAATCCCCACGACCAACAACAGAGCTATGCTGTGAACCCCCACAATTCACAACAGAGCCATGCTATGAGAACCCCAACAATCCACAACAGACCCATCCTATGTGAATCCCCACAACCAACAACAAAACCATCCTATGTGAATCCCAACAACCAACAAACTAGCCATGCTACGTGAACCCCCAATCAACAACAGAGCCATGCTGTGTGAACCCCCACAGTCTACAACAGAGCCATGTTATGTGAACCCCCACAGTCTACAACTGAGCCATGCTATGTGAACCCCCATAATCCACGACAGAGCCATCCTATGTGAATCCCAACATCCAACAACAGAGCCATCCTATGTGAATCCCCACAATTAACACATTAGCCATGTTATGTGAATCACTCAATCAACAACAGAGCCATGCTATGTGAACCCCCACAATCCACATGTTAACCCCCATATTCCACGACAGAGCCATCCTTTGTGAATCCCAACATCCAACAACAGATCCATCCTATGTGAATCCCAACATCCAACAAAAGAGCCATCCTATGTGAATCCCCACAATTAACAAATTGGCCATGTTATGTGAATCCCTCAATCAACAACAGAGCCATGCTATGTGAACCGCCACAATCCACAACAGAGCCATGCTATGTGAACCCCCATAATCCACGACAAAGCCATCCTTTGTGAATCCCAACATCCAACAACAGATCCATCCTATGTGAATCCCAACAACCAACAACAGAGCCTTCCTATTTGAATCCCCACAATCAACAAGAGCCATCCTATGCGAATCCCCACGACCAACAACAGAGCCGTCCTATGCGGATCCCCGCGACCAACAACAGAGCCGTCCTATGCGGATCCCCGCGGCCAACAACAGAGCCTTCCTATGCGAATCTCCGCTACCAACAACAGAGCCATCCCATGCGAATTCCCGCAACCAACAACAGCCATCCTATGAGAATCCCCGTGACCAATAACAGAGCCATCCTATGCGAATCTTCGAGACCAACAACAGAGCCATCCTATGCGAATTCCCGCGATCAACAAGAGAGCCATCCTATGCGAATCCCTGCGACCATAAACAGCTCCATCCTCTATGAATTCCCGCGACCAACAACATGCTATGTGAATCCCCACAATCAGCAACAACAGAACCATGCTATGTGAATCCCCACAATCAACAACAACAGAACCATCCTATGTGAATCCCCGCGACCAACAGCAGAGCAATGCTGTGAACCCCGGCAATCCACAACAGAACCATGCTATGTGAATCCCCATAATCCATAACAGACCCGTCCTATGTGAATCCCCACAACCAACAACAGTGCCATCCTATGTGAATCCCCACAACCAACAAATTAGCCATGCTTTGTGAATCCCCAAATCAACAACACAGCCATGCTATGTGATACCCCACAATCAACATCAGAGCTATGCTATGTGAACTCCCATAATCCATGACAGAGCCATCCTATGTGAATCCCAACACCCAACAACGGAGCCTTCCTATGTGATTCCCAACAACCAACAAATTAGCCATCCTATGTGAATCCCCACAAACAACAAATTAGCCATGCTATGCGAATCCCCGTAATCAGAGCCATCCCATGTGAATCCCCGCGACCAACAACAGAGCAATGCTATGTGAACCCCCACGACCAACAACAGAGCCATGCTATGTGAATCACCGCGACCAACAACAGAGCCATGCCATGTAAATCCTCTCGACCAACAACAGAGCCATGCCATGTGAATCCCAGTGACCAACAACAGAGCCATGCCATGTAAATCCTCGCGACCAACAACAGAGCCATGCCATGTGAATCCCCGCGACCAACAACAGAGCCATGCCATGTGAATCCCCGCGACCAACAACAGAGCCATGCCATGTAAATCCCCGCGACCATCAACAGATCCATGCAATGGAATCCCCGCAAACAACAACAGCGCCATGTTATATGAATTCTCAAAATCAGCAAACAAGCCTTGGTGAACTGCGCATGCTTAGCAGAATCAATACTTTTTGAAAATGCATTAAAGATCTTAACACAGACCATGTCTAAAATGAAAATGATGAAGATGAAGACGAACTATCTTCGGTGCTCAATGATCCGCTCTCTTTCTCTGTTTCGCACAATACAACATTATCTCCCACTAGATGGCATTCTAAAAATACACATCCATCTAATTTGGGCATTCTGGGTAGAGAACCGTAAACCCTCTCAAAGCTAAAACCGTTACTTTGAATTTCAAAATCAAATAAACGTTTACTTAATCAAACGCAACCTGATGCCATTCACTCAGCCTATTCATCCAGGCTATTTCATAAAACAGCGCTTGCAGGCTTAGATAATTGCTTGGGTAAAAGCCCTACTTTTCCCAAGTATATGATGATGCGTCACAGTAGACAAGTCGAATCTTCGAAGAATATGACATGCACAGACAACGCACAATACAAAAACATTTGCATAAAGCGGGCTTTCTACAGGAGTCATTTCAAAGTGATGAGGAAGATTTATACTGGTTCGCTACCTAAGTTTGCCAAGTACCAGTGGCGGCCATTCCTATGATATCGCGTATGTGCACACATTAGCATATCAACGCTCTTGATCATGTTAAAAGAGAAGAAATGGCGTGTCCAATAACCAATGAAGGTTGAAATTTGACACAATGTATGTAATAATTTAAACCATTCAAATAAAGAATTTTCCGAAATTGATTTTCATTCATAGTATTGAAATTGAAATCCACAGTAATTACAACATCTGTGATGTTCATATTTATAGCAAGATCAATACAATCTTTAACAAGTGTGGTATAAGCCACGTCAGAGTCGGTGGTCTATACAAAACTCCAAACAAGATGTTCCTATTATTACCTAACTATATTTGAATCCAAATACACTCAAGAATACCAATTTCAAGATCGTGTCTACGAGTATACGATAGGTTAATTTTTACACACAATATGACCCTACCATATCTGTTATAACTCTGTCTTTCCGTTCAAATAGATGGAAAGAACGAAAAGGCAGATCATCTGAAGAAACGCTATCATGTAATCATGTCTCCGAAAATGAAATGATGTCAAAGAAAGAAATTCCGCGATTAGAGTATCAATTTTTGTTACTTATACTTTGGACATTGTGATGGACAGCTGAGAGATGATTGGGATGATTAAGAAAGTTGTAAAAGTCTAAACTAGACAAATTACATGACGACTCGCTAGGTTGTGGACCAGGATTTGGATGTACATCGCCTGATCGCAATATCAAAAGATGCATCACTAGTCTACTAGCAAAGGCAACAAGCTGCATATAGATATCAGAAATGCCGAATTACAAAATTGTACTTTCTCTTCACAACGTTTTCCAAGCAAAAATCGTTTTCTATTGTGGTGCAAGATATGTTTGTTCAAAAATAACGATTATCTAATACTAACAAGAATAGAATATTGCGTAATTTTACGAAAAATCAAAGCGTTGAGAGCGCTGAAGTGGTATTTGTCAAGGAACGAAAAAGCCAAGGGTCAGTAGGCAATTTTGTAACATTACGCCAGTAAAAGGCTATGAGCGAGAGAAGCTATTTTCAATCAAAAATAAGTATCTCAATGATCGATGGCTTAGACCAATGTATTTCAATATGCCATTTCTAATTACATATCGGAGTGCCACCGAAAAACTCATTTGCCGGTAAAAAAATGAGTTTGACTGGGTTTATTTCCTTCGGTTTTGCACAAAATAAGATACATGGTTATCAAAATTCAATCTTGAATTCTTAGTGGTATTGTCTTCGACAAATACCACAAAAAAAAAACCAAACAGATTTTCCCCTCGATAACTTCCGGCGATTGTGATATTACAGTAATTCTGTGTTCAAAATTCGGATGGCCGCCACTGGTACTCTTCGTAACGTAATGACAGACCGGGTTGTTCATATCGTTCGGAGTTTCATTTATAGTCTATTTCAGATTTTCACTCATGAATTTAACAATGTTGTATCCAAGTTTAACCACGTAAAAGCTGCCTTGTCAATTTGAAATGAATTATCTTTTAGGTTAGAAAGGGTTTGAAAATATGGCCACCACTAGTCACGAGCCAGTAAAGAATAAATCTATATGAAATATAGGCCATGGTCTGTGATAAGCGAGTTTAATGTATCTGCGAAAAGTATCGACTCATGTCAGCCTGCGCAGTCCGCGCAGGCTGACATGGGTCAAAACTTTTCGCTATGGGTTAATTTTCTAATTTTCTGCATGTCAAACAGTCATTCTACCAAATGATTCAGTTGGTTATTAGACAACTAAAAAAAGGATCTCATGGACTATTCGATGACTTGCTTAGTATACATTGCATCGCAGAGATGCACGAAACTCCCTTTTTCACATTGAATGGTTCAAATATAAATATCTGTTGTTGTTAGTTTATTTTAAACATATCTTATCGTCAATATTTACAAATTCTTACATAGAGTACATTTATTAATACAAAATAAATATGACAAAAAGGTTTGGCCACAAGTTCTGGCAACTTAGATTCGGCCATCCCCTTTTTGAACTTACATGGTATAGCAGTCTTCAAGAGAGTAAAAAGAGAAGAATTTTCTAAATAAAAGTTTTTTCACAGAGTCTGGTTAAAGACAGTTTTGTTCCAGCTATAGAGACTTAATTTAATTACAATAAGGAAACTGCATGGCATATCGAGAATATAAAAAGTAACATCGCATCTATTGTTGTTGCACAACTTACCTTGAGGAGTGTATATATTTTTTATATAAATGATGATGTTACATGATAAGTTTTCTCAGCGCAATACATTGATTGTATTGTAATTATTGGACACGATAGAATCGAAAAGGAAAGGATTTGCCTGTCAGCTCAGTGTCTATGAATTTAATACGTGTGGGTGGGAAAATAGGATTGGTGCAGAATTTTAACTCTTTACCTTTACATTACAGGTCTGTGTTTTAAAGACCATAAGAAAGAAGGCTTTTGGGGAAAGAATGAGGAAACGGGATAATATTATGACAACCAGCATTTTTCTTCTTCACCCCTCAAAGGTGTTTACGCAGCATAGAACAAATCCAATTATTTGTGGTATAGTGAAATTTGTCATCTACACTGCTTTCTTGAAATTCGATAGCGTCTGATATTGTACTCTGTTGTCTGATATAGGATACACCTTTTTCTAGACAACAAAAAATTTGACCAGTCGAAATTCAAAGGCCTTGTTAACAATAAATTATATTGGCTAAAACCATCAAGGTTACTTTTGTTGCAGAAAATCTAGGCAACAGTGTGAGAAAAAATAAAAAATAAAATAAGAAGCATTTTTTTTAAAATCTGATGTTGATTTCAAAAGCACTCTCTAAAGGTCGAAAAAGCTGGGTCCTTTTGGAAAAGGGTTGAACTTGAAATAACTACCTGAGTCCAGTTTTAAACCGTAGATGCTCGTGCTGACAGACAAGATTAAGATAGGATTGTCGTAGAACGTGCATTCTGATCTTGAATTTTTAAACTGTCTGCTATTTTAGTGTGATTTTCTTACCATATATAGCCTTGACATACTAAACATTTCATCATATTATCCCTTTACTATTGTTTAACAATTCCATTTTTGATCGAACCCGAGAAATAAAGCCTTCAAAAACATTGTGGGAAAAGGAGAAAATGCTTAGAGCATTTTTATACGCCTGTCGAAGACGGGACTAATTATGGGATCACCCGTGGCGGGCGGGCGGGCGGGCGTCCGGGCGGCGTCCAGTTCTTTGTCCGGAGCATATCTCCAAAACTATACAAGCTAGGGTTATGAAATTTCATGGGTGGATAGATCTCATCGAGGCGGAGTGCAGTGCACAGGAATCATAACTCTTGATTGCTTAATTTTTGAGTTATTGCCCTTTGTTGTTTTTCATACTTGAATTTTGTCCGGAGCATATCTCCAAAACTATACTAGCTAGGGTTATGAAATTTCATGGGTGGATAGATCTTATCGAGGGGGAGTGCAGTGCACAAGAATCATAACTCTTGCTTGCTTAATTTTTGAGTTATTGCCCTTTGTTGTTTTTCATACTTGAATTTTGTCCGGAGCATATCTCCAAAACTATACTAGCTAGGGTTATGAAATTTCATGGGTGGATAGATCTCATTGAGGGGGAGTGCAGTGCACAGGAATCATAACTCTTGCTTGCTTAATTTTTGAGTTATTGCCCTTTGTTGTTTTTCATACTTGAATTTTGTCCGGAGCATATCTCCAAAACTATACTAGCTACGGTTATGAAATTTCATGGGTGGATAGATCTCATCGAGGGAGAGTGCAGTACACAAGAATCATAACTCTTGCTTGCTTAATTTTTGAGTTATTGCCCTTTGTTGTTTTTCATACTTGAATTTTATCCGGAGCATATCTTCAGAACTATAGTAGCTAGGGTTATGAAATTTCATGGGTGGATAGATCTCACTGAGGGGGAGTGCAGTGCACAAGAATCATAACTCTTGATTGCTTAATTTTTGAGTTATTGCCCTTTGTCGTTTTTTATACTTGAATTTTGTCCGGTGAATATCTCCAAAACTATACTAGCTAGGGTTATGAAATTTCATGGGTGGATAGATCTCACCGAGACGGAGTTCAGTGCACAGGAATCATAACTCTTGCTTGCTTAATTTTTGAGTTATTGCCCTTTGTCGTTTTACATACTTGATTTTTGTCCGACGCATATCTCCAAAACTATACTAGCTGGGTTATGAAATTTCATGGGTGGATAGATCTCATCGATGGGGAGTGCAGTGCACAGAAATCACAACTCTTGCTTGCTTAATTTTTGAGTTATTGCCCTTTGTTGTTTTTCATACTTGAATTTTATCCGGTGCATGCCCCAGCTTTACAACTTGGGGTAAGACGGGCGTATCCTGCGACAATTTGCCGCTTTTGTTTCCTTTTCCCACAATGTTATAAGACATATATCCTTGGAGTCCAATTTGCCGTAAGTTCTTTGTCGGAAGTGTTGGCGCAGCCGGGAACGCCGAAGGCTAGGGGGCAGTCATTTTTCTGTTGATCAAAGGCCAAATATAGGCCAAAGGTAGTGTTGCTGTTAACATTAACGTAAATTGTACCATACCATTTCGAAAGAAGGAAATTATTGTGAAGAAAGCAATCTGTTAATGCACGGTTGATATTTAGTGTCAGTCACTGGTAGAATAATGAATTTCAGACTTATGTGGAAAAAAAAAGCAAAAAATAAAGGGACCTTTTTTTTATCTGTTCAATTAGGCATGTGGTGTTTTTGCCAATCACCTAATGAATATGATACAATTTATGAAATTATGAAAAATTACATAAAAAAATTAACAAAGCCAATTTTTTTATATGGCCTTTTGTATAAAAATTAGAAACAGTTACATAAATTTAGTTGAATGATATATTCAAACTTTGCGTCTTTTCCATTGGGTAATTTATTTTTCCAGTCTATTTGCGTTGTCTGCGCATGTAGTATTTTTCCCAGATTAGACCTGTCTGAGCATGAACATCCTGTACAAGATAAATACATGTATTAATACGCTATGTGTAAACTAAAACTCACCGCTCATTAAGTATAAATGGAGAAAACTGACTATAAACAACATCTCTGTGGAAGAAAATCTAGCCTGTTTTTCTCTCCAGATTTTTTACAGATTTAATCATTTCAAACGTTAGAAACAGTTTTTATAATAACCATTTTACTGTACATCTTTGAATACATTTTCTAAATACAGACTTCAGTGAGACAAGGACCTTTGGATTTTTTTCCCCCCACAATCTTATGAACAAGAAATGTCTGGACCAAATTAATATGAAAGCATAGGTTGTATGCCAGCTGATCATAACTGAATGAATCGTTCAAGGTAGTGTTTTACTGAGTGAAAAACTATTTTTGAATTCGAAATGAGGATTGTCGTTTTGAAGAGTCCTGTTTTGTACACAGAATACCAAAAATCAGATTGGAATGGATTTGAAAAGATGTCACCTAGCGGAAGATGATGGTTTATTTATCATCGCCAGCATTTTTTGCCATTTTACAGACACCCCTGAGGGCTGTTTGTTAGTTATATGTATGTTACGGGAATAAGTGCAAATTGCCCAGTGCAAAGCCCTGTCGCTTTATCATCTGAGAGACTATTACTGAATTTTAGACGGCCAGCCGTTGCGCTCGTTCCCACACCCTAAAATTTTGAACTTAACTCTTTACTACACGAGAAAATTTTAGACTGACCTAAACTGAAAGCATTTGCAGACGACAAAATAAGGTGACTAGAAAATAGATATTTGTTCTGGGAAGGATAGAAAACACTTTGGGAAAAGGAGAAAATCCTGGTTACCAGCATTTTCTCCTTTTCTCATAGTGTTTTCAAAAGGCTTCTTCCTCAGGGGCGTCAAAAGTAGGGATTGTGTGGTAATGCGTTAATTGATGTTTCACTATACCAGTTGTGCTGCTCGGACTAGTTTGACATCTGAGTATCATTTTTCACCAAAGAATCACTCTATTGTATTATTATAAATCAGAAATTACCTTCCTTTATTGAAAATTTACAAAATTACATTTGAATGCTCAAGTCGCTTAATTGAAAATGATCAGTTGAAAATAAGCAGTTGCCTTATTTGCGTTAGTTAATTCGATCAAATTTTTTTTTCAAACAACTGTTCTAGTAGCATTACCAATGTCGTTTGGAAATGCACGAAAAAGGGCATTCGGCCATATGCGTAAATTGTCGTCTCGGAATAGCATGTGCAGTCCGCCCAGCCTAATCCGAGACGGTTATGTACGACTACATCAGATATTGTGTTACAGCAGTCTTGCGCACAACAAAATAATACAGAATAACGGAAAGTGTCATCTTGGGTTAGCCAACGTGGCCTTTTTCGTGTGTTTCAGGCCTACATAAACGCTTTGAGCCATTTACTGTTTGTGATTCACCCGACTTGTCGGTTTGCAGAAGGCAAGTTGTACGTGGCTAAAGCGAGGTGGTTTGTTTCTGAATTGCTGAAGGAAAAGAATAAATGCATTTTCTCCTTTTTTTCCATAAAGGTTTCACAATTGTTTGGTCTTGTTCTACACATTTTCAAAAAAAAAAAAAACTATATAAAAGGTGTGCCCAACATATGTGTTTTTCAGTAAGAAATTGGCAGGCTTTGAATAGGAAAAAAAAAAACTACTGAATGATGAAAAAGATCAACGTCTGTCTGAAACATTGTTCAACAGACTCATACACAAGATACCGACTCATTTTTGTCCTGCCCAGTACAACTTCAACTTGTATTCACTCTAATCCATCCAAATTTCAGTCTTGATAAATGTTTTTATTTTCTTCAGATGTTTAGTTTCCACGAACCACGTACCATTTATCGAAATTGATTAAGGTCGACAACACTGTGGTAAACAGGAAAATTGTACTTGGATCAAAATGCTTTAAACCGATGCCAAGGAAATGTTTCTCTGTTAAAGATAAGGGACAGAAAAACCGCAAGTTAAATACTGCAACGGAAGTTGACCACGTGCATGGCAAAGGTTTTCTTTTTATGACAAACGATATGGTAAGAACATGGGGAAGCACGTTTATATGCCCACTGCCTTGTAAAGACATTTATACGCAAGAAAATGTTGATCTTTAACATCAATGGAGCCGTGAATCATTTGTTTTCTGAAATAGGGCACCTTACAGCGGGTTCATTTTTTAACTCCAAAGGCATTACTTGAACAAAAATTTCGTACAGGTTCACGTGGTCACACTACATGGCAAATATTTAAACTTTATGCCATCTGGTATACGTTCTTGGTTTTCTGGATCTACCGATGAAAGTACGAAATACAATACTCTAAATATAAACAAAATCAGTCCAAATTGAAAAACAAAGTTGGTAAAACTCCATCTGACAGTGAAAGTACCGTATGAACCAGTCCATAATAGATCTCGTAAATATACATGTATATGTCTACCTCCACTGGCACTTTTCAAAAGTGAATAAAAATATAGTGCTGCCGCTCATGCAGCGCCGCACTTATGAGCCATTCTCAGTGAACATGGGGTATAATTCGTTTGCAAAAAGTATCGACTCCGCACAACCTAGCGAAACGGTTACGTCACGGTAATACGTCATACGCCTCAGTACCCCGAACTTTATGTCCCTAAAACTCCATAAGAACACAGATACGCCACATGAACACCACAGCTCTAAACGTTGTAGACACGCCACTTGTTTAATTTTGAACCAAATACGCTTCAGTTCTCGGCGTTTGAGCCGCATACAAAAGAATTCAAGCGTATCAAGTTAATCAACGCGTGACGTTGCTTTGCTCTCGTTTTTGTGGCGTATGTGTGACGTAGGCATGACGTATGGGAATTGCTTCGTATACGTGCTACGAATTTGTTTCATTGGACTGCAAAGAAATCTCTCGTGATCTGATTGGATAATATGCCCCGCGCACATATAATGTATGCTGGCAAGAGCAGTTTCCCTTTCGGAAGCCCCGTATACATGACTACATTATCAACACAACATCCAAAATTGCGGCGTCGATCAAGATTAACATCAAGAGTATGCACTAAGCTTACGAAGCCTTTTCTGCTGTTGGTCAATTTTCTGATTTTCAAAGGACCAGTACACCTCATGATTTCAGTCGATTATTTGATAAAATGGATTTCATGTATCAACGGTTATTTGACGACTTGCTTTGTATAATGCATCACGTGGTTGCATTTACCCTTAGCCAGCCATGTGCGACTCACTGACCTTTGGCGGACAGCGTAAATCAAGATCAGACCGCACAGAACGCGCAGTCTAATTTTGGATCTACACTGTCCGATAGGGAGATTTTTTCCCCTCAAAAAATACTTTTCCAACAGCATTATTTGGGGTTTTTCACTATCAGCTTAAAATGTTCATTTCTTTTATTTAACAGTATAAGGTTTAAAACGTGTTTTGTCTGGACATAGCTCATATTACGTATTTCACCAAAACACGAGCAAAATGATTAATTAGTAATATTTAAATGATAAATGATTATTTTCATTCTATTTTCAGTCCGATATAGATTTTAACTTTTAGCATGTTAAATAAACCCAGCATGTATTTATGACACGTCAGGCGAAAAGGGACAATTTGGGAATTACGTACATTAATTAGATGAAAACTAAATCAAAGATAGTGTGGGTCAATTTAAGTTGATAGTTCAAAAATGATTAAACAGTAAGGTGGGATGACCACTTTTCATACAGAAAATATCATAAAAGTAAACAGTACCGACCCTGGTCAAACTGCAAACTGCGCAATCTGACACAACGCTTCTCGCAGTTCTCAGATCGTCCCTTTGCATGACAGGTTACATTTTTATTTATGAAACAGCACACTAAGAAGAACATTTTCAAGTTTCCCCTTGTCTGGAATATATCGGCCCGTATTACTAAGTGGTAACCGTATTGAACTCGTGATCAGAGTTCGGTATCCGGATGAGGCAAACTTTCTTTCCGGGGATTTTTCGCCTCTTACCTATGATGCATTTTAGAAAAGTAGTCTAACTTGGACAGAAAATTGTGTCAGGACTGGTTTGAGAGAGCTAGGGAAAACATGCATAAGTGCACTGACCGCTCTGATAAGACCATAGCATTTAAAACATCGTTAAACATCAATCAATCAAAATCAGAATGTATCAGCAAAACGGACAGTGAGGACCATAGATCAGACTGCAGGTTCTGTGCATCCTGATCTTGCTCTACACTGACCGTAAAGGTAAAAAGGTAACGAAAGTAATCTAGGGCGCTTTAAAGTCTGCGCATGTCATATTATCCGAAGATTTGACCTACGACGCATCATTCCCCCCAGTTTTGGGGGATTGTAATATTACGCACTATAAAGTAGCAATGGAGAAAATCGCTTTTATCAATACGTTTGAGGAGAAACAGGCCCGTTTTAGCTCCAAATTTCTCTAAAGTACTGATCATAGCTGAATAAATCGCACCCGGGTTTTTTTTTTTTTAATAAACGTTTATCTTAGTTTGAAATTCAAAATAACGGTTGTCGCGTCGGAAAGTAGTCTGTTCCGTACCCAGAACTCCCAAATTAGGTAGATGAGTATTTTGTAGAATGCCATCTAGCGGGAGACAATGCGTTTAAAATGTTTAAAAAAAATAAATCTAGTTATTTCTGCAGATGATAAATCAGACACCAAAGATGTACCAAAAAGCGGTCGTTGCGTGCCGTAAAGCGGTCGTTGCGACATTTGACACTGAATCTGTCCTCTAAAGTATGTTCAGCTACCGAAAATGTACACGTTCGACAATTAAGCTGTTATCTTGAATATAAAAGACATCATTATTCAAATTTATCAACCCCTTGACTCATCACCAAACGACAATATTTTAGGTTTGTCAAGATTGAAAGCATTTGCAGGCGACAAAATAAAAGTGACTGAAACTTTGAAATTTGTTTTGTTCAGAGTAGAAAACAGTGTGGGAAAAGGAGAAAATATTGGCCATTCGTGCTTTCTTGGAGTTTCTTTTTACCAGAGCTCCCAACAATATTCTTTTCAAGCCCTTGGCTACTTTCCGACATAAGCAATATCAAAACAATGGCCAACTGTGAGAGAGGGATGACTATCATAAATCCTTAGAAAGAAATTGACCGAGCCAGTGATCGAACCTGCAACCATCAGGTAACGAGACAGATACGCAGCCAATGAGCTAAGTCGGGCAAGTTGACAAGCGACCTCACAGTCCCAAGTCCAGCGTCCGTAATTACCAGTCATTCTTGAGAATATTCTTTGTCTTATTCTCCAAGGTTTTCTAAATTTGTAAGTAACACAACCTCTGATTGGCTAAACCGAATAGTTTAGCCAATCAAAAGTTGTGTTACTGACAAATGTAATAAAAAAT
This sequence comes from Tridacna crocea, assembly GCA_943736015.1. Taxonomy (NCBI): domain Eukaryota; kingdom Metazoa; phylum Mollusca; class Bivalvia; order Cardiida; family Cardiidae; genus Tridacna; species Tridacna crocea. The sequence continues at coordinate 32,345,333 of OX031073.1, forward strand.
TATAAGAAAAAAGAATAAGACAAAAAAGAAACGTTCTTAAGAATGGTTGGTGAATACGGGACCAGCTGTGTAGTCTTCCGATTGAGCTACCGAGGCTTGGCCAGTCCTAGTTTGGAGAACATAATTACTTAAGATGATATTATGAAATGTGGAAGTTTTTGCAAGACGCCGCAGACCACGGCTGGGCAACACCAACTTTTCGACGTTTTCTATGACAGCAGCAGAACTACAAAATAGTTCTTGGTTTCAGTGGATTGTCTTTGTATGCGTTAAAAGGCTCGAGTATAACTGAACTATGTTCTGTAAAGAGAAGGTTCATTGCATCCACAAAAAGAATCGACCCAGGTCCCACAACTTGACCTCGGCCGAAACCTTTTGGGGTTTACTTATGTGGCAGTATCCTTAGGCGAGGCATTGTGGAACAACTAAAACCTGATTATACTCAAGAAACTCGGGAAAACATGTCGTATTGAGCTGTAGCCGTGATCTGAATATCTTGCTTTTGAAAGTTATGTAAAACACTGATTTAGCTCTGTAACACGCAACCTACTTTAAGACATATCAAAATTACAAGAACTTTCAGAAGACTAAGTCTTTAGTGTCACTCAAAATCATAAAAAAAAAATGTATTTTAGGTATAGAAGATATTGGTTTACCAGCATTTTCTCCTTTTCTCACAATGTTTTCTAGAAGTTTTTTTTTTTCATGGTCGTTAAAAAGTCGGGACTGCGTGGTAAAGGGTGAAAACAAAGAAACATAATTCATCTGCGTTAATGAATAATTTTCTTTGCAAATATGAAAATAACCTAGTGTATAGATAGATCTACATGTATATGTAATTAACGTAGGTTTAACGAAACGTTGATTACAGATGTAAGTACATTTTCTAATTATAGGAGGGCCTTTGTACTTTTGTTACTTAAGGGGACCCGCGTGATTCAATGGTAAAGAGTGGGACCCGTAACCTGCAAGCCCCGGGCTCGGCCCCCACCTGATCCGCTGGGTCCTTCGTGGGAGTACCTTGGGAAATGCATTTAAGAGCCCTAACCTAGCACGGGTGAAACCCAGGAAATACATTCATAATGGGGGCTGCCTTGAAAAGACTGAAATAATGTATAAAAGCGGTGTAAAAGACCATTTATCAAACAATCAACTATCGTTACTCTGCCTTGTTAGTCAGCGCCGTGCCCGGTGGCTCAGTCGCGAACGTTCGCGGCTTAAGAACAAAAGATGGCTGGTGTGCCAGGTCGCCCGGCAAATTCTTTCCGAAGATTGATGATGTGTCAAGGCAAAAGGCCTCGCTTTTTCTTGCTCCTTGTCATTGTTCGTATGATACAGCAGCACGAGGGTTTTGGACAAAAGGTTGCTTAAGTACGTGGGGAAAAAAGCGCATTAATGAGTGGGACTGACCGGCGTGATAAAAAGAGATAATATTTAAAGGGGATAGCTACGTTTTTTAACCCTTTACTCTATACTCATTTCTACGCACTGCTTATAGGAGCCTTTGGAAAACATTGTGCCGCAATGTTTTCTATGCTATAAAAAGGTGTCATATACACATAAGAAACAGCTTCATCTTTGCTGTTATTTAGGGTCAATTAGAAATACCACAGAAATGCCTCATGGGGTCAAGTGTTAAGAGTCAGCCGTTCAAGTCACAATAGCGATAAAACTATTCCTCCACGCAAGCTAACGATAAACAGTTACGTCTTAGGGTAAAACCTGTGTAATACACTTCCAGTGAAAATTCTAATTGGTCTCTCGATTTTTATTGAAGCTTTAGAAGATTAAAGAGGGAGAAGGGCCGCGTTGACAAACTGAAATCTATGTCCACTGGAATTCAAACTTTAAGTGTCATTTATGCTCCATAAAGTCGCAAAAACTGAAACCACAATAGTAATGCAGTAGGCATACACGTCTGCATCGAACTGCATTTGGAAACATTAGACAAAGGAAGAAAATACTTTCATCTTTTACCGTCCTTGATAAAGTATTTCTTTTATGACGTATTACGTATGAGGTATACGTTTGTATTAATGGCGTTTTGATAGGCATGTTGTTGTCTCGGAAAATACGCGGTTTCTAGACCATTTTAAGACTTGCAACACGCACAACGAGGTATTCGGACAGTTGCTGAAAGATTGCAAGGGTTTGTGGAAATGTCACATGCCCAAAATATCCGACGATTACGCAGAGCCATATTTAAATAAGTATCATGACGTCACATCTGGTCTTATAAAACAATAGACCAAGTTCCCGACTGCAAAACGAAATTGATACCACTTTTCAAACGCTAATACTGCATTATTTACGGAATTTTACAGCTCAATTTCTTGACGTTTTCAGAGTTCAAACAGAATTATAATATAGATCTAGATACGGATATATTTGCGACTTCTTTTCCTCCTGAAATTTTGCTTTGTGAGAAAAAAGTTCACCATTTTACCTGTATTCCTGATGTTCAACTCGGAACACGTGATTATTGTTTGATAAAGGGTCAAATAAGCGCATCTCTTGTTTACCTATTCATAAAAACCGTGTAGGTTAAATCATGACTGGAGGTGGGAACGTGGGCACTATAAAAGAGCTATTAGAGCTATTTCCAATAGCGTTACTTAAGATATCCAATTCTAAACAGGGCTTTGAGCCAGCGAAGCATATTGTTGTTTGTTCCGTTAATCCATCCGGTATTAAAACGTCTCTGAAGAAAAAGGCTATTGAAAACACTGTGGAAAAATGAAAACAAAACAAAACATTTTCTTCTTTTTTCCCGTTACCATCATTTTCTTCATTTTTCCCCACAAGGTTTTCTTTTTATCCTACTACCGACAATTTACATCATTTCATCAATATTTCATTAATCATCTGCAAAATTTAATACTTTCAAGATGGATAAATCTGACTTTTTCGTTTGGTAAAGAGTTTGGTCCACGAATTTGTCCCTGTATAAGTACTGCTTCCTATATGGAGTGCAACACGCGAAAAGGGTCATTCGAACATTTGCGTAAAGTGTAGTCTCTGATCAGCGTGTACACTCCGCACAGGCTAATCCGAAACGACACTTTCCGATTTTATGTGATTTTCTGTTTTACGCAAGTCTACTGTACCACAAAATCTAATGTAATCGTAAAGTGCCGTCTCGGATTAGCCTGCGCGGACTGCGCAGGCTAATCCGGGACGACACTTTACGCAAATGTCCGAATGCACTTTTCACGTGTTGCACTCCATATACATGTAGGTACTGCTTTGCAATATGTACTTTCGTTCACCTGGTATACAGAGTATAGTTATTGACCAGAGGGCAATGTGTATTAACTCTTTACCACGCGACAAAATTTTAGACTGGGCCAAATTGAAAGCATTTGCAGACGACAAAATAAAGGTGACTGAAAAATTGAAATTTGTTCTGGGAAGGGTAAAAAATACTGTGGGAAAAGGAGAAAATGCTGGTTACCAGTGTTTTCAAAAGGCTTCTTTCTCAGGTGCGTCAAAAGTAGAAACTGTGTGGTAATGGGTTAAAGTCGGGCTTGTTCGATATTGAACAGGGCATAAAACCTACGACTTACTGGCTAAGCCAAATTCTTTCCTGTTAATGGTACAATGGTCATGGCTTCAGAACATTTATTCTTCTTTCATTGCCGTTACTTCTTTTGGCTATGTCATAATTTGGTAGAGCAGTCCGTGGCTATGAAAGAATGTTCCGCGAGGTCCTGTTAAAATAAGACTACATGAAAGCATGTACAGGTGCACTAGTCGCCGCGAAGTAATTAAAATAATGATGAAAACATCATTCAATACAAAACAAAATCTAACACTGACCGCTGTTAGAAGTATTTGTAGATCTGAAATTAGACTCCTTCATAGGCCTTGTAACGTTACATTGCAGAGAGATACACAGTGCTTTTAACCAGCATTTTAACCTTCTAGTTTAAACTTTTTTTTTTTCATTTTACAAAGATTTTAAACCAAGTTTTAACAACTTGGACTAATCACTCTCTACAAGTACTTTCCCAGAATTCGTGACCAGAGACTCGTGCCTTAGTGTGGATAGTTTCTCAAGTTTTACCGGCTAATCACTTGATTCGAAGCCTGAACTTCAGTTGTGGCTATTACACCGATGTCTGTCACGCCTTCGCCTTTCTCCTTTTCCATCAATATTTCTACAGGCGTTCTCTTCCCAGATCGTTAAAACTTGGTTTGGCCAAGTGTTACTACATAGGAAAATGTTTGAGAATTATGGTAAATATATAAAATGCATGATATGTAAAATCCTGTTTTAAGTACCATGTACTTTTTCTGCTTCTTTTGCAACAATGTAAACGAAAATTTGAATGCTGCGAGACACACACAGCGTGTCTGTTGGAAATGGTGAGTAAGAAGGTTGGAGCTAACCCCTCACTGACCTTCAACTCTACACTAAATATTTTCGCAATTTATTGACCCGCTAGCGAAACTGCATTTGAAAATATTTTGAGCAAAGGAGAAATGCTGGTCACCAGCATTTTCTCTTTTGGGCAAAAAAGAAATGCTGGTCACCAGCATTTTCTCTTTTTCCCATAATATTATTTATCCTTTCAAAGACAAGTTCAATCATTTGAAATATGTTCATGTTTTTGTTTGCAAATGCTTTGAATTTGGACATGTTCTTAAGTTTGTCTATTTGGTAATGCGGCAAAATATGACATGGACAGGTGAGTGAAAAAATGCGAGATACCTGTAATTAAATGTTTGTAGACGATTTTAAAGCTAGAGACAAAGCTCAAATAATTTCTTTATCACTGACTTATTGATACAAGAAAATCACGCCAAACAATAAATCTAGATAATGTTTCTATATTTAGCTTACACAGTCTATATCAGTCGACAAATGATTTACTTCGCTTGCCCGTTTAAATGGCCTCGTTATCGTTCAGAAAAATTCCTTTATCAATTTCAGGGTCAAATGCACGGCGACATTTATTTTTTGCTATGTTTTCAAATAAAATTAGTCACGTGATAGGCTTAGTCAGAATCAAAGACCAATCAAAACGAGCGTTACAAAATTCATGGTCGTGTTGTCATTGGAGCAAATTCCCTGGGCAATCAGAACGCTGTATCTAAATTTAGTAACTCGTGGTTCCCTTGACATTGCAGACTTAAACATTTGGCGTGTGTTTGAAATGAATTTTTTTCAAGATACGGTGATAAATTTGAATACGATGAAAGCTACCTGTACTAGAAATGCTGATGAAGTCAGCATGCAATCGCCGAATACTAAAGTTTAAATACGGCCGTGTAAACAGAGAGATTCCAAGTTCACCTGGGCCTAATGCATGCTTGTTTTGGAGGTTAACCATATTGCTATGATTCATTCATTCATGTCAGGTGAACGCTTGCTGTAAAAAGACATAAATGTCATATCGATGACACAATTACAACTTGTAAACATAAAGACAACCTACTTGCTTTGCATACATGATTGTCAAGATTGCTAGGTGGAGCAAGACAGGCGATCACGTGAACATTCCGGCCCAATCGAAATGCTTGCTCGAATTATTGCTCCGTCACAAGCATTGAACAACTTCCTTAATCGACAGTTTTGTATGTTTACAAATTTTAGTGACTCACCTTGGTAAAACAAATATTTGAACGACGAAAACCTAGTCATCACAAACAGATGTAGTAGGGAGTTTTACTTTTTGTCCCTTTAAGGATCACGTCATGATATAAATAGATTTCATTACACATTTATTTGTTTTTGACAAAGTGCGTGCATACTTTTCTCAACCCTGAAAATACCCGTTTCAACACATTGTTTGGAAGAGAGAAAACAAAAGTTCACCATTATAGGGTTTAGAAGATCTTTCACAGATCACCTGGTCCACCGGATGGGCTGTGCTCGGTAATAATCAATAGCTGCAGAAAGAGTTGATTAGTTCCAGTCTGATATCCAGCGTCTTGTATTAATCCCACAAATTTCCCACATTTTTTTTAAAGATTTTCAAAAAGCCACAGAGCCCATAATCTCAGCATGCAACGCACAAGGTTTCAAACCCATGTCACTGATTCAACTCCCCAATACGGCAAATTTCTTTACGGGGATGAAAGATTGTTATTAACCCTCCCTCCCCCACAACGTAGTGGAGGGGGTATACTGGAATCGGACAGCGGGCCATGACATAAGCCCGCTGGCCTTCGGCCAGTGGAGCTAAAAACAGCAAGAAAGAGAAAATATCCAACTATTTTGAAAGCATTTACAAACGATACAGCTGGTTTCTAGCTGTTTTATCTTTTCCCAAAATGTTTCTTTACCCTTAGGCTCGTTAACACTCGGAAAAAAAATCAGTTAGGAATCACTTAATTTTTTCCCAAACGACAAATTTTAGACTCTTCCAAACTGAAAGAGATTGTAGACGACAATTTAAAACTTGATGAAAATGACTGAAAGTTCTTCAAAAGGGTAGAAAACACTGTGGGAAAAGGAGAAATTGCTCGTTACGAGCAATTTCTCCTTTTCCCACAGTGTTTTCAAAAGACTTATATTGCAGACACGTAAAAACCAGGGCTTGTTTGGGAAAGGGTTAAAATAAGGTTTTCCATCATCATGACAGTCAGTCAGTACATAAAGGGTAGCACATGCGCATTTTGATTGGTGAATAAATCATCGGCGGCTAAACCTCCGGCGGCTTTGAATACAGAGCGTCGTAGGTGCCAGACATAAAGCATTAGCCGCTCTCCAGCACTGTTATAGATTGTTGGTATCGTTAATGTCGTACTTCTTTCTTATACTCATGACCGAGTCACTACAAAGACAAAATGAAATAAGATGAGTGATACGACTAATTTTTCTTTCGGATTGACCGCGACAAAATTTCCGCCTACACAGTTTGGAAATGCTTGTATTATTTAAACAGAGCTCCAGATATGAGTGCCAGATGGTATTCTAAATCCGTTATTTCTCTTCCAAACTCTATGTTGTGGGTACTCATTAGAATCGTCTCAATGAGACGATTCTAATGATTACCCATAACATACGGTTTAGTAAAGATTTATTAGTATCTTTAATTTTGGAATCAAAATCACTACCTCTATCTGAAGCTCTGTTGTATATATCTGTATAGACTTTTTTGGCGGACGCCGAAGACATTAGTGGACAGCGCATTTTGGACTTATATGCGGAGTTATCTGCAAAAAAAAATCACAAAATTACTATTGCTTTTTACAGGAAAACTGTTTCAGTTTTATTGTCAATGCGTGGGCTGTACAGATAGAGTGCAATATCTTTACAAATGCTATAGCTATTGTACTGAAAAATTGTGCACTTAAGATACTACCTACACCAACCCCGAGTGAAATTTTCAGAATTTTTGATAGCTTAGTTTGAATTTTGTCCTTTTGACTATGACCAAAATACGATTGGGCTAATGTTTGGGCGACATGAAAAAATGATGGCGAAAATAATTCAAAGCAAACCATGAAAGACCTTAGAGTCAAATTATTACGTGATTTCGAAAGCACATAACTCATTGTAAGTTAACGAGTTAAAACATGAAGATTTTACGAAAATAAAACTAAGACCAATTTTTGGAGAACAGAATCCATATATAGGCCTATAGAAAAAAAAAAACCTTGGATAAATAGTTTAGACTTCGAAGATTTGTATGACAGTGACGATGTTTTTATTCGGACAAAAAAATTCAGGGACTCATTTGTAAATTAAGTGAGATACTGAAGTCAAGCACTTGTCCCGTTCTATTTGCTGTTCTGGTCACTTTGCGAAACCATCAGAAAGACGGGCTTCAGAACAAAAAAATAACATTATTAAAATGGGCAAAATACATTTTTCTTGTGGGGAAAAAAAATGCAGTAAGAATTGGTAAAGCAATTCTGCTGAGATTATGAAAAGATTCATAAAAATTGATATGGGATTTTCCAAGACGTCTCAAAGTTCAGGGGGGTCCTTTTAAACCTTAAACTGCCCTTAGATCTACATTATTAGCAGTTCAAATCATTACTCTTCTTGTATACTAGGTTTTTACACTGTTTTGACACATACATACATGTACCTTTGATGTATCCAAAGACCCCATGAATAAGAGTTTCTCATTTGGACCAGTTTTGGACATTAGGGCGTACTGATGTACCATTTAGGGCCTATATGCAATCAAATGCCTTTGCATTTTTCCTTACATGGAGCGTGTCTTTTTATCCTTTTCGTGTGCCATTTAACGGTCGTAATATTCAGAGAGGAAGTGATTTTGGTTCTAAAGCATTTGCGTTGTAACTTGAAAATGGCAAAGCGTATATATCTATATATAGACTAAGGCGGTTTCGTTGTAACTTGAAAATGGCAAAGCGTTTATATCTATATATAGATTAAAGATGTTCCCGATTTCTTACTCTCCGTAACGCACTAATCCGCATCCCCAACCATACGTTTGCAAAACTGTTTTCAAGTTATCCATTATAGTGGGTGTTAGATTAACCCTTTACCCCATAAGGCATTCCTGTGGCATCTCTAATTGACCCTAAATTACAGCAAGGATGAAGCCGTTTCTTATGTGTATATGACACCTTTTGACAGTGTAGAAAACATTGCGGCAAAAGGTGAAATTGCTCGTGATGAGCAATTTCACCTTTTGCCACAATATTTTCTAAAGGCTCCTACAAGCAATGCGTCGAAATGAGTATCTATGTAGTAAAGGGTTAACAAGCGTTATGATTTTTAAACTGCTATGTCATTCAATATCTAGGAAAAATGGGATCGACATTAAGTCGTGCGATAGGAAATCCTAGCCTCAGTTGTCCAAGACCTGCAGCGTTTCTGTCTATTTTTAGCCCAAACTATATGTGCAGACGACTGGAATTCCTTTTTACGTCACGTTGCAAACCGAATTTTCTATCGCGCATTTCCACAACTTGGGCGACTTTCTGGCAAAAAAGAGTTAAAAGGCATCCTCCTGATGCGTTATACCAAGAGAGTCAGTCCATAAATTAATAGATCTATGGCTCCATAACATCAATTTACTTAAGAAGCGGCTAAATAAAAAGCCTTAAGGTAGATCTAATATCTAGTAGATCTACCGTTCTAATGGGAAACAGCTAGATCTATTTCCACTATAATATTATCCTGAAAAAGTTGCTATGATTAAAAAATCAGTATTGTTGTACTACTTAGACCGTGCCACTTTTTCGATTTTTTCCTTCTTTGAATTATCATCTACAAATCTAGGGCCACTCTATTCTCATTACAAAATGAATGAGATAATAGATCTAATTAGATCTACAATCCTCCCTTTTCTGAAAACTAACAAAAATATTAACAAATAATTTCAAGATGGACATCAGAGGAATTTCTGGTCGGTTAGAAATGTGCAAAAATATTATAGATCTACCAGTATAAATGCATCTATAGATCTATTTAATAACCAGATTAATAAATAAAATGATTCCACTTTGCACTAGAAGCTTTAGGATGGTCATACCTTGTGGTAGAAGAACCGTTACACTTCGAGTGCAACATAGAATAAAAATATTATTATAATAGTGTTACTGTTCAGTGTTTCATGTCCCCCCCCCACCACCCACCCACCCCCAGGATCTAATGGTGCTAAACAGTTTTAGATAACGTTTTCAAGAACTTACCCTAGACGTCGAAGCCGGATACAGGCTGCTATAAGTAACAACAGAAGTACGACACACACAGCTAACAGTACACCTAGTATGATGTTCCGGTCTTGTTTAAGTTCCGACACCTTGTTTAAACATTCTTGGTGAGCTTGAAAGATAAATTTAGATCTAGATATACTTTTTCGTAATAATAGTCATTGATATACCTTCCATCCTTCCTATCTTCCTTCTTTCGCCCTTCCTTCATTTCTTCCTATCCTACAGACCGGTACCCTACATCATCATGACAGGTCCTTTGTGCCCATTTCGACATTATTCGACACATGCTTCGTCGATAATTCGACTATCAATCTACATGTACATAGATGTACATGTCACTTATCCGTAGTTTCGCAAATACTAGGGTAGGGCTCACACGTGTCTTGCGGAAGGACAGTCCCACAAAAAATTGCCTTGATAGCTTATCGGACTCGTGACCTGGCAGCTGTGAGTTCAAAACCCGCTTGAGGCAGACTTTCTTTCCGGCGACTTTTCGCCTCTCACCTGTGATGGATGTGAGAAAAATAGTCGGTGACATGGAAAGAACGTTGTGTCAGTACTGGTCTGAGAAAACCAGGAAACACAATTTGGTGCACAGACCACCGTAATAATTATGACCTAAGATGTTCAAAAGACATTGAAACAATTTACTTCAATCTAACTCCTATAAAAAAAAAACTCAGCCACCAATGTGAAGATATAGAGGATATTTGTTAAACATTCTATTTATTTCATCCTTTTAACACTTTCTTTATCAAAATCCAGTACGGTTCTTTTCCGTTATTCCCCGTGCTGTACCCCTCCCGCATAGCAACGCATTACAATATTACGTCAAGCGCGAGAAATGTAAGGTATATGACGTCATATTTCCCATCCGTTTGTTAGGCACGCGCAATTTACCTTGGCAACAAGAACGTGAAAATCGGTATTTTCACTGGTCGTACCAGTGTAAGATCGAAAAATATTTTCACTGCTATTTCTCGATATCCTACCGGAAAGCATGAAATAACAACCCAGCATCTCCAGGTTTTAAACTCTTCGTTTTCACCAGTAAACCATGAATGTCAATGAAACCGCAACAGATTTACCTATTAGCAAATTGCAGTTCTTCGAAATTGAAGATAAAGATTCTGACCTTAGCCTTTACCTTACAAATCTGTGCGTCAACAACAGTTCGTGAATCGAGGAAACAGACTTTTGAAAATGAAAAAGGCGAAAATACTGTTTACAAGCAGTTTCTCAGTTTCCCACAATGTTTTACCTTTTCAAGACAAAACCCACAATTTAACCATTAATGATTTGTCGAGTGCAAATGCTTTCAATTGATTCTAAAAAAAAAACGCGTTGTTGTATGTATGTGTTAAGAGATTGACGATTTTCCCAAGAGTTTTGGCCTGGCTTTCAACAGTATTTGTTCTACCATCGCAACAACTAACTTAATCAGGTCTGTCATATGTTTCATAAATGCTTGCCAGTTTCGGGCTCTACCAAATCACATCCAAGTACAATCCCATGTTAACAGCGCCATCAGTTAGGAGCAACTTCCCCTGATGGCATAAAAAAAAAAAACCGGAAAATGAGCAATTGCTGGATTTGAAAAATCGTTTACTTTTCTGGCCATGTTTTCAATATCATCTCGTGACACTATAGATAAGGATATGTTCACTATGTTCACCAGTTTAAGGGCCAAGTTGTCATTAAAAGTATGAAAAATGTTCTTGCCAAGGGAGCTAAATGAATCTCAATAACACATACATATACCGTACAAGTAAGTCCTCACATAATTATATGTATACATCCGCGAAATCAATTCTGTGAAACAAACGACTCAATCATGAACTTTGGTCCTTGGCTATGCTGGAAATTCGCTGATAACAAAAAGTTTCGACCCACCAATGTGAAGATATAGAGGATATTTGTTAAACATTCTATTTATTTCATCCTTTTAACACTTTCTTTATCAAAATCCAGTACGGTTCTTTTCCGTTATTCCCCGTGCTGTACCCCTCCCGCATAGCAACGCATTACAATATTACGTCAAGCGCGAGAAATGTAAGGTATATGACGTCATATTTCCCATCCGTTTGTTAGGCACGCGCAATTTACCTTGGCAACAAGAACGTGAAAATCGGTATTTTCACTGGTCGTACCAGTGTAAGATCGAAAAATATTTTCACTGCTATTTCTCGATATCCTACCGGAAAGCATGAAATAACAACCCAGCATCTCCAGGTTTTAAACAATAACACATACATATACCGTACAAGTAAGTCCTCACATAATTATATGTATACATCCGCGAAATCAATTCTGTGGTCGATACTTTTTGCAAATGCATCAAGCCTCCTTTTCACAGAAAATGACTCAATCATAGAAAAAGAAACTCACCTGATAGTGATGCAGCATTATCGGCAGGTTTAGTTGATACTTCTACACTAAGGGACGGCAAAACTGATGAGCTTTCTATTACTATAGAGTCTGAAGCTCCAGCCAACACAGAAGTAGCGGAAATAGTTTCTGACACAATAAACGTGTCCGTGGAAACAGCCAATACTGCTGACGTATCTAATGATTCTGTAGAAATATCTGTTGATGCTACCGATATAGAGTCTGAAATTTCACTTGGTTCTAGATCAGTTGAGCTACTTTGAACCTCTATAAATGACGAAGTAAAGAAAAATACGGATGATGGATGTATAGTTTCCTTGTCAACTGCTGTTGTATTGTTGTAATTCAATGATGAAATGTTTATAGTGACTGGAGTCGGGTTTATAGTATTTAAAGACTCGGTAGATGATAATGATGCTGATGATATGTTTGTTACTGAAGAACTACTGTTTGGCTTTGGTGTTTCTGTTGTTGTTGCGGGTCCAGTAGAATTGTGGCTCATTAGGTCTGTACTTGTTGTAACTATTGTAGACACTGTAACTGCTGTTGCTGAGCTTAGTGTTGTTGATGGTGATATTCTAGTATGTAACACCACAACCATCATTGTTACAAGGACTAATTTGCCATCCATGGTATCTTTAAACATGTTAAAGGACAACATTATTACAGTTATTATGAAGCTCAGTCGGTAAAGAGACAAGTGGGTGGCTGTTCGAATTCAAAGCGATGACCATTTCCTTCCAGGGATTGAATATAGTCATTGAGATAGAATAACTCTATCTCGTACCACTAGTGATTATTTCTATGACTGGGAAAGCAGCAACTGTCATGGGAAGAATATTGTGTGAAATACAAGTAAAAAAAAAAAACCTGGGATTTGCGTACTGATCTCTGCGATATATATCTAAAATAATGTTGAAAACACCTTTTAAAATCAAACAAACCAGTCCGAATGTTAAAAAAATCCGGTGTCAATTGTCATAGTTTAACAATTGGTGCCTTTGCGGACAGTACAGATCAAGATCAGACTGCACAAAATGTAATATTAAAAGATACCGGTATGTAACCAGAGCTTCAGATAGAGGGAGTGATTTTGATTTCAAAATTGAAAATATTAATTATCGTCAACTAAACCCTATGTTATGGGTACTCATTAGAATCGTCTCATTGAGACGATTCTAATGAGTACCCACAACATAGGGGTTTGGACGAGAATTATTGGATTTAGAATACCATCACTCTCTCTTATCTCGAGCTCTGTGTAACACTTACCAGCAGCATAGTAGACCTATGTAGTCACAGTTAATTTTACGACATAGACATCACCTTATAAACATTCTAAAACCTTATCTTGAACACATTGTAAAGCCATAGATCTCTAGCAAGAAAAAGATAAACATAAAGTGTTCTTGCAGACAGTTTAGATTAAGATCAGACTAATATAAATATCTAAATACATGCAACACTTACCACCAACATAAAGCTACACTTGATATTACGACATAGACCTACATATGTTGCCAATCTAAAACCTTATCTTAACCCTTTCCCAAACGACAACGTTTTACGTTGTTCTAACACGTTAGCAGACTACAAAAATTAAGGTGACTTAAAAATTTTAATTTGTTATGGGAAGGGTAGAAAACACTGGGGGAAAAGGAGAAAATGCTGGTAACCAGCATTTTCTCCTTTTCCCACAGTGTTTTCAAAAGGCTTCTTTCACAGAGTCGTAAAAACCAGGTACTGTTTGTTAAAGAGTTAAATTTTTTTTTTATCAAACAATCCTATGTTTTTATGGCTCTAGAGGGAGAAAGCTATATTAACCCATATTCTGCAAAAAAAAAGAAAAACTTGAATGAAATTTCAATTCGTCAGTGAAAATTCAAATAATGATAATTCATAGTTTTGATTTGGGAAATATTAACCCTTTACCACACAATCCCGACTTTTAATGACCCTGAGAAAGAAGCCTTTTAAAAACATTTTGGGAAAAGGAGAAAATGCTGGTTACCAGCATTTTCTCCTTCTCCCACAATGTTTTCTACCCTTCCCAAACCAAATTTCAATATTTTCAATCGCCTTTATTTTGTTGTCTGCAAATCCTTTCAATTCGGATCAGTCTTTAATTTTCGTCCTTTGGTACGGAGTTAACGGACATTGTAGATCCAAGATCAGACTGCACGTTCTGTGCAGTCTGATCTTGATCTACACTGTCTGCCAAAGGCCATTGAGTTGTGCGTAGCAGCCTAAGGGTTAAACAGTGTGGGAAAACAAGAAAACATGCAAATATCCAGCACTTCTTTTTCGTCAGTTTTCTATTCTTTCCCAGAAAAAACACACCATCATATGAACAATATTAGATTTGGAATCTGCCATTACAGTTAAATGGACGAGTCCAAAGTGTATTGTCTGGTAGAAAGTTATGGCACAATGTGCAAACATTAACGATTGGTAAGATACAAATTAAAATTTAGAGCTTTTGCAGACAGAATAGATCAAGATCAGACTGCACAGAACGTGAAATTTGGTCATGGATCTACACTGCCGGTTTTTTCTTTAACCCTTTATCACACAATGACGACTTTTGACGACCCCGAGGTAGAATCCTATTGAAAACATTGTGGAAAAAGGAGAAAATGCTGGTAACCAGCATTTTCTCCTTTTCCCACAATGTTTTCTACCCCTCCCAAATCAAATTTCGATTCTTCACTCACATTTATTTTGTTGTTTGCAAACGTTTTCAATTCTGACCAGTCTAAAATTTGTCGTATGGTAAAGAGTTAACCCTTATCCTGCTGAATAACTAAATTCAAAAACACAAATATTGCTATTTTAAAGTTAATCTTTTGGGGAATAACATCTCCTTATCGGACAGAGTAGATCTATGATCAGACTGCATGTTCTGTGCAGTCTGATCATGATCTACACTGTCTGCAAAAGGTCAGTGGGTCACGCTTAGCAGCCTAAGGGTTAAGTTTACTGATTAAAGCTCGTCTTGGAATGGCAACATAATTTAAGTTTTGTGAGCTTACTGAAAATGAAAATTTTACTTTGTTTAATGGTCTGAAGGATCAGAAACTGATAACATAACAAAAATTAGACCTCTACTTTACACAAAGCAATCCCATGTTTTAACAATCCTGAAACAGAAGACTTTGGATAACATTGTGAAAAAAGCAGAAAATGCATGTAACCAGCATTTGCTCTTTTTTTCCACAATGTTTTTTCCCTTTCACAAAAAATTTCCTTTATTTGAGCCTCAGATAGTTTTACTTATGTATTGGCTCTCAATATAGAAAAGTCCAAACTTTTATGGTTTAGTAAAGAGTTACAATGGCCGCACCTGAAGTCTACATACTTAAAACCATCGGCTGCTTAGCGTGACTCACTGACCCTTTGCAGATAGTGTTGATTTAAGATCAGACTGCACAGAATGTGCAGTCTGATCTTGGATCTACACTGTCTGATAAGGTGACATATTTTCTTTGTCCATATCAAAACCAATTCTAGACGACAAAATACAAGTGACTGAAAATTTGAAATTTGTTTTGTAAAGGATAGAAAACATAGTGGGAAAAGTGGTTACCAGCATTTTTCCCTTTTCCCACCATGTTTTCTGGGTCGTCAAAAGTAGGGATTGCATAGTAATGGGTTAAAGAAATCAAACAGTAAAGCTCATCCTTACAGTTCACTGGTAAATAATATCATTTCTTAAAAAAGAGGGCTTTTGAAAACAATAAACACTGTCAGGCAATACAAGCAGGTTTATTCATTGGCATAAAAGGTAAAGTTCTTGGAAAAAAAAAAAACCTAATGGACAGAAATCTTACTTTGAAATTAAAATTCCACTCATGTGTGCATAATTATTATCATCAAAATGAATCACTCTCTCTGAAAACAGAATATTTCCTATCAAAAAATCTAAATATCTAGCACCAATCATGTATCACTACAGTTTTGGATAATCAAGGGAGGTAAATAGTAACAAACTTTGTACTGTATAACTAGAGTTACTTCCCTTGATAAATGTCTAAATTGACTACAATATGTAAGCCCATTTTAACCCGTTACTCCATAGATACTCATTTCTACTCACTGCTTGTAGGAGCCTTTGGAAAACATTGTGGCAAAAGGTGGAATTGCTCGTGATGAGCAATTTCGCCTTTAGTCACAATGTTTTCTATGCTATCAAAAGGTGTCATAAACACATAAGAAATGGCTTCCTCACCGTTATTTAGGGTCAATATGAGATACCATAGAAATGCCTTATGGGGTAAAGGGTTAAACTTGTGATCCCTGGACTGGAGCCAATTTTGACCCCAGGCCTGTAATATGAAGAAACTTGTTAAAGGTACATTAGATAAGCTTCATGCCAAATTCAGCAGCCCTGAACCTTGTGGTTTCAGAGATTTTTCAAAATGCTAATTTTCTTTCTGTTTTGTTGCCATGCTAACCAGAGTTTTTTAAGGAATCAAATTCTTTCAAAAAGTTCTGAAGAGGACCATGGCAGGATCATTTCTGTGAAGTTTCATCAGATTTGGATATGTAGTTTCAGAGAAGATGTTTGAAATAAAAGTAAACACACAGATGGACAGATGGATGGACACACGACAAACACCGGGCCATGACATAAGCCCGCAGCCAGTGTAGCTAAAAAGCAAAAGGCATAAAAGGACAAGGATAATTGTTTGCTTTAGAGTGTAATTAAAATTTCTTTTATCTAATGTAAAGCAAAGGCCATATTTTCACTTTGCTCTTCCACTCAGGAAAATTTAACCCTGACTTTTCCCTTGATGAAAGAAATTTTGATCATACATGAAACTGACAACAATCCTATATTTCTTTTTGGGGTCCTGCATAGCTCAGTAAATAAAGTATTGTAGTCAACTGTTATTAAAGAGATTGGTTTAGCAACAGTTGGTTATTGAGATGGACTTTACAGTGGACAGTGATATATTTGGCCACACAAATATTTACCTATATTCAAATATATGTATACAGTTAACTTTTTACTACATGACAAAATTTTGGACTGGTTCAAATTGAAAACATTTGCAGGCGACAAAATAAAGGTGACTGAAAAGTTGAAATTTGTTATGGGAAGGGTAGAAAACACTGTGGGAAAAGGAGAAAATCCTGGTAACGAGCATTTTCTCCTTTTCCCACAGTGTTTTCAAAAGGCTTCTTTCTCAGGAGCGTCAAAAGTAGGGATTGTGTGGTAATGGGTTAATAAAGTTATGGGGTTTCACACACAGGTAGGCCACAGAGGTGGACTTTACAATGAAAAGTGATGAATCCTGGCACAAAAATAATCAAATACATTAGATGTTAACTGTTTTTATTTCAACGAAAAATAAAATTTTAGCCAAATAACAAATATATAGGAGACTGTTTGATTTTCTTTACATCAAAAATCTACAAAAACTATGTAATGGAATATTGAATACTCTGTACTTTTCAAAGTGTTCAACAATGGGCAGAAATGAAAATTCAATTAAAATCTGTAAGTTATATAATAGAAATGCAGAAGAACAAAAGTGCATGTTTCAGAAGACAGCAATAAGGTACATGAACATACATCCAATTCACAAATAGAAAACAAATGTGTTAAAAAAAAAATCCCATCTATACTTTCAAACCTTAACTCTTTTTCAAACTGCAAAATTTAAGACTGGTCCAAATTGAAAGCACTTGAAGACGACAAAATAAACACACTGAAAAACTGAAAAATGTTTTCAGTATGGTAGTAAACATTGTAGGCAAAGAAGAAAATGCTGCTTGAGTTTGAGGACAACCAAGATTAAAGTGCAAAAACAACAGATTTCATCTCAAAAGCTTTTGTTGAAATTTGAACAAAAAATAAATGACAATTCTATCCCAGGTATTTTTCTGGGTTTTTCTCGAGCTAAGAGTAAAGAGTCACGACCTAACATATACTCATTTTTCATCAAATCTAAATTTATGCAACTTTAAGGGCAAATGAGGACAGGGTTAGCTAAAAATTGGCAATATAATTTTTCTATCAGCAATGTCCAAGTTTTGCTTAGAATGCTTTGATAGCATGATCAAAAAGGCCATGGAATTGCAAAAAATTGACTTTTTTTCTGGTCACAAAAGCTTTTGCATTCTGTTCCTTATTGTTTCCTCTCTTGCTTTTTACAAAAATGAGGTGTTAGAAATACATATTGCCCTGTTCATAGAATGTGGTTGCTTGCATAAATCCAATACACACATGAACACACATCATGTACACACTATCACATAAACATAACATATTAAATACAGAGAAACAGGAAATAAATACACTGAAAATCACTAATGGAATGTACATTATCCATGAAAAAAATGTATCTATTGCGGACGGTGAAATAGAATATTTATAAAAAAAAAAACATAATTCTGGACGGCAAAGGAATGGCATTCATCTATACAATGAAAGTAGAAAAATTGTGTATAAATATACATTCAAAATTTTCCTTAAATACAGATCCTTACCATAGTTTTTGTCAATGATTAAGGTTATCACAATACAGTACAGTGGTAATTTCTTTAAAAGTAGTAGTAAAAAACAGCCAGTATGTATAAATAGTACACAATTGAAGAAAAAAGTTGATGATATATTATGCACAATATTGCAAGTTAAATTATTACCAAATTCTTTGCAAAATGACAGAAATTTAGACCTGTTCAATTTGAAAGCATTTGAAAGACAACGAATCAAGAATGGCTATACAGATCTAAATTTGTCTTTGAAAGGGTTAAATTCATTGTGGGAAAAGGAAAATAAATGCTGGATACCAGCAACTTCGAAAGCCTTTATCTTTAGGCTGGTTAAACACAAGATTGATTAAGCATTGTATGTGATGAAATAATTTCGATTCCTTTCAGTAGAAATGATTTTTTACTGCAACTTTTGAGAAAATGAAAAATATTTATTGGCGCACACATACACAAAAATATTGCAATGGCATATAACAGTACAAAACATATATACGAGCCTGATGGAAAAGGAAGACAAAGTGAAATGTGTGATGTTAAAATGTCAGCCCAATGTTGAAAGCCTTCTATTTTTTCATTCCTACATACCCACTGATGAATGTCGCCAAAAAGATCAAATAACAGTCTCCCAGTATTTCTACGACTTTTTTAAATAGCTTTTTATGATAATTCTGTATCTATATTTTTTCCAAATATAATCAGTGGGCATGTGAAACAGTTCATAACATGACACATAAGAAGGATTAATAACAGACTTAATCGGTGTTGTACATTTCAGTTAAAAAAAAATAGCATGATACCTGCATTTCATTTAAAGAGAAAACTTAGTTTGAAAGAAACACATTCCAACACTATGTTATCTTCAGACCAGGTCTAAAAAATATAAATCCAAATATCATCACTTTCATTGTAACAATAATTCTAACCTTCACAGGTGACAAAGTTTCTACAGAAACGGGGGATTTTGCTTCCATAGACGTGATTTGTATTAAAATGCAATGATGTGTATATATCATAATAACTTTAATATGGGTTTATATTTTTCAAAGCTGGGTCCAATTTGCTATTGTTGATACCAAAAGGGTCTTCACCAAAGTTTGTAACTATTCAAATAAGTCTTTTTTTTTTTTTACTATGCTATAGAGCTTCAACCCTTAACTCTTTACCCCACATCAAAAATTCAGACTTGTCCATATCAAAAGCATTTGCACACAATTCAAATTTGGTTGGAATTATAAGATCTGCCTCAGAAAGATTGGAAAACATTGTTAGAAAAGGAGAAAATGCTGGTTACCAGCATTTTCTCTTTTTCTCGCCATGTTTTTAACAGCTGTCTTTTTAAGGGTTGTTGAACACTGGGGACCGCATCGTAAAGACTTGATGAAAATTTAAGCTTGCTTTTGCCCAGAATGTCTCAGATAAGTTTCATACTGCACATTTTATGCAGTATGATCTAAATTTACACTGGCTTCAAAAACAGTAATAGTTTTGATAGGTGCTTTCAGGGCTAAGAGAATATGTGGTTGAAAGTGGATTCTTAAAATTTTCAACTACAGAAAATCTATTACCTTTTCCTGTAAAGTACATGTAGGTCATGCTAAGGTAATGTATAATTGCTTATGATACTTTCCCAATTATGCTAGAGTACAAAATCCTCATTTCTTATCAAGCCAAAATCAGAATGTCGGAGGAATCTGGGAATTCATCAGAATTAATGTTATAAAAGATAGAGCATTTGAACAAAATAAAAGTTTTGTAGGAATTTGTGTTTCTTACATTTATCACAGGCACTTTATGGAATTCAGATTTTCAATGGAATAAGCAGAATGAGTAAACATAAAAGTTCTGAACATGAGCAGGTTTTTGTTTCACTGACATCTACCGTTTCGCTCTTAACTCCTTCTCTTTCTTTGTAATGTCAGCTTCAACACTTGAAATGTCTTTAAGAAGATTTGTTTTGCGTAATAACTGCTTTTCTAACTGTTCTCGTAATGTTTGCACGGTTTCCTTTTTGCTGGGATCATGTTCCATTTGTCTGATGCCTTCCCTAAGTCCTGCTTCATTTTTCAGAACATCTGCAAGTTCCTCGTTGAGTGCATCATTCTTTGATTGGAGATCGACGACTTGAACATCTACAACATCTCGTGGTGTTTTCATCGGAGGAGTTACTCTTTTTGGTACACTACAATGGATCATAATGAGACTTACTGTTAATCCCTAATCTGTTAAATAAATTGAATGAAACTTTCAAGCTGAGAGTAAAATCCAAAATAAGGCTAAATTAGTTTATCCCATTACCACACAATACTTACTTTTGATGCCCCTGAGAAAGAAGCCATTAGAAAACACTTTGGGAAAAGGAGAAAATGCTGGGAACCAGCATTTTCTCCTTTTTCCACAATGTTTTCTACCCTTCACAAAACAAATTTCAAATTTTCAGCCACTTTTATTTTGTCTTCTGCAAATGCTTTCGATTTGGACAAGCCTAAAATATTGTTGTTTGATAATGTGTTATGGAGAAAAATATCTCCTTATCGGACAGTGTAGATCTAAGATCAGACTGCAAATAATGTGCAGTCTGATCTTGAAGTACACTGTCTGCAAAAGGCCAGCCAGTTGCACTTAGAAGCCTAAGAGTTAAACTATTAATAGATGACAAAATCTAGACTTCACCATATTGACAGATTTACAAACAACAAGTGTGGCTTATATGAAGGAATTAGTATTTGAAAAGGCGGATGATACTGATGGTGAATGAAAAACAGCTAGACACCAGCTTTTGCTTTTTTTTCAAACTGTGTTTTCGAAAGTTTTCTTCCTCAGGGGGTACAAAAGCATGTGTTTGTTTGGTAAAGACCTAACTCTTCACAACTCTTAACAACATGCCAAAACATTTGACTAGCCCTACTTAACTCTTTGCCAAACAACAAGTTTTGAACTAGTGTAAATTTAAAGCATTTGCAGATGACAAAATAAATGTCGCTGAGAAAGGGAAATTCTTTAACTCATTACCAAACAACAATATTTTAGGTTTGTCCAAATAGAAAGCATTTGCAGACAAAAAATAAAAGTGACTGAAAATTTGAAATTTGTTTTGTGAAGGGTAGAAAACATTGTGGGAAAAGGAGAAAATGCTGGTTACCAGCATTTTCTCCTTTTCCCACATTTTCTAAAGCCTTCATTCTCAGGGTCGTCAAAAGTAGAGATTGTGTGGTAATGGGTTAAGGGAAAGGGAGAAAATATGGAAGGTATGAAAAAATGTAGGTTACCAGCATTTTCTCTTTTTCCCACCATTTTTTCAAATAACTTCTCAGAGTTGTTGGAATGGTATGGTTTAGGGTCAAGAACGCTTGCAGGCAACAATTTAAATGTATCTAAAATGACAGGAGTCTGTTTGAAACTGTAACAAATATTGGTTGACTGGGAGAAAATGTTGATTGAAAAAACATTTTCTACATCTTCAATAATGGTTTTTAAAAGGTTACTTCTGTTGAGGTTGTTTTGGTAAAAGGTAAAAGTTGTGGATTTCCTTTTCAATCTGAATTTCTTCTTGTTAAAATTTGTTGAAAGACACCTTGAATTACTGGATTGGAATAACACACGAATATTTACCTGGCACGAGCTGATGAAGGTGTTGATCCGCGAAGTTCCGCCATTCGACTAGAAATGAAGTCTGAGGATGCCAAATATCCGCCCTTGGAGGCCAAATATTGCCGCAAACGTGCATTGCTGTTCATTTTTTCGTATCCATACATACGCTGACTTAGTTTCTGAAAGGACAGAAGTATTGTATTGAGACACATTATCTATGAATCAAGGTCTTGTTCAATCCCAGACAGTTTCAATAATGCCATTAAATGATTATCAAAGTTTATGATCAAGAAATCAGTACAATGCTACAATTTTTCATGTGTGCCCCAAAATGACAAATGTCAAGACTTTAATGGCTACACCAAAAATTTAGTAATATTTCTTCCATTCAAAAACCTTTTTATGTCAATTCATCATTCAGGCAATCAATCGACATCTGAATAGACCATTTTTGTTGTTAATGTTGTTCTCTACGACAGCCAATTTATTCACCTCAGCCCTGGGCTTCGCCAGTACAATGTCAAAGCTCTGAAGTGTCATGCCCAAAGACAATCACTCAAGGAAATCAGCTTCTCACAGATTCTTCAAATGTCAGTTTTTCAGTAAGATTTTACATGCAGTCTGCAAATGCTTTCCTTTTGGATGATTTCAGAATTTTGTCCAGCTTTAGAGGATTAAACTGAAATTGGTGATTACCTGTGGTGAGTATTCATTTGCAACTGGCTGGTCCACCTTCATCTCTACAAGTTCACAAACAACATTGACCTTGTCATCAGATTTCTTGGCTAGTGGGGCAAGAGCTTGTTCCAGGGTCTGTCTGCTGTTTACCGATGAACCCATCAGAGATTGTGCCACAGAGCTCTGTTTTGTCCTCGAGAAGAACATATCTTGGCATACCACCTTCAAGCACTGCAAGTATGTAAATATAGTATGTGATTGCCTGTCTGTTAACCCATTACCACACGGAAAATTTTTAGACCAATCGAAATTGAAAGCATTTGCAGACGACAATTTCAAAGTGGCTCAAATGGTGCGATTTTACTTTCACAGAGTAGAAAACTTTGTGGGAAAAGGAGAAAATGCTGGTTACCAGCATTTTCTCCTTTTCCCACAATGTTTTCTATTGGTTTCTATCTCAGGGAGCGTCAAAAGTAGGGACTGTGTGGTAATGGGTTAAGTGTGATATCAGGTAAGTATAGTCAATGGCTGACGAAGTAGACTTATATTATGCACATGATATAGGTTATGAGGCTATCTAGTGGTAGGTTATTTAAAATTTGTTCATTATTCCATGTCTATTTGGGGTTATGTCATGTAAATATTGCCTATGAACCACACCCATCCCCCATCTCACCTTTTTTTTTTTAATTCTTTACCACACGAGAAAATTTTAGACTGGTCCAAATTGAAAGCATTTACAGACGACAAAATAAATGTGACTGAAAAATTGAAATTTAATCTGCGAAGGGTAGAAAACACTGTGGGAAAAGGAGAAAATGTTGGTTACCAGCATTTTCTCCTTTTCCCACAGTGTTTTCAAAAGGCTTCTTTCTCAGGGGCGTCAAATGTAGGGATCGTGTGGTAATGGATTAAAAAAGATGTCATGCAAGTACCGTGATAAAATTTTAATTAGTAATTGCCTCTATATCCAGAGATATGTCATGTACCAAATTTTATGGTTAACAGTCTATCTAATGTTATGTTTTCTGTAAAATTTTTTATTGCCTCTGTAACTGGAGTTTTGCATCATATAAACAAACTTTATGATTCACCCAGTATTGGAGTTACGCCATGTATCTAAAGTATATGACTGCCTGTTTATGTAAATTATGTCATGTAAAGATAGTTGAGCACTGCCTATTTCTGTTTTATATATTATAAAAATAGTTTATGAGTGCATTGCTCCCTGGAGTTAAGTTTCACATACTGATAGCTAATGTTTGCATGTAGTTAAAGTTGCATTTTTTTCTCAAGTTCAGTTGCAACTACTGATACAGTCTAGACATAAGTCTTACCTTGTAGAATTGTCGCAAGAACACAGCGTTACCGTCATCTGTCATTTCTCCAGCTTTGATGTGAGACATGGCATGCAAGATGAGGACCACAAATTCTCCGATAGAGTCAATCCTCTCCCGTCTCACGAACAGGATATTTCTTGCATGTTCATAATACATGGAATTTCGGAAAGCATTTCTGACGTAGTTATTTGGTGGCAAGTTTGATGCTAATAGAAGGGTAACATTTGGAGTTCCTGTGAAGAAAGGAAACACAACACTGCAGTACATAGTGCAGCAAAAAGAGAAAGTTCCCTAATAAGGAAATTGATTTCATGAACAAAAAAAAAAAATATGTACAGTTCTACATTATGAAAACCATAGGAAAGGGTTGACTAAAGATGTACAGAAATACATGCAATACTTCTCTTTTCATTCCATATTCATTACCGTATTTAGGCTACTTGATGCTATCAGACAACCTAAGTTCATTTGTACCAAAATTAATTTTTTTATCAAGAAATGTTTTGAATTTATAAAGTCCCTTTTATAATGTTAAGAAAAGGCTTCAGACAGGGTGCCTGCTTTGTGCAGATAGATTTTAATAAAATGGCCTTCTCAATATATGTTTGCTTAACTAATTACCACACAATCCCCACTATTGACGATCCTGAGAGAGAAGCCTTTAGAAAACATTGTGGGAAAAAAGAGAAAATGCTGGTAGCCAGTATTTCTCCTTTTCCCACAATGTTTTCTACCTCCCACAAAACAATTTTCAAATTTTTAGTCACCTTGATTTTGTTGTCTACAAATGCTTTTGATATGGACAAGACTAAATATTGTTGTTTGGTCATGAGTTAATACAGGTTTCTTGTACAATAGAAATAGCTAAGACAGTTTTTACAGAGACATACCAATCTGGTCATGAAGAAGTTTGATAACAAACACTCCGAATCTGTAAACAACAAACTGACTAGCGGATATCTTGTCCAGATCCATGGTAACCAAGTCTCCTTGACACGACCACTGTGCATCTTTAAGATCAATGTATGGATGAGAATAGTCTGCACCTGAAGATAGAATTAGATAAAAAATTAAAGCACTGGGTGCATCTTTTATTGCTTTTATAGAAAGTGTTGTTATGAAACATGAATTTTACTAGCATTTTCTTCTTGTCCAACTGAATTTTCTAAAGCCTTGTTTGACCCTTAACCCTTTACCACACAGCAAAATTGCATACTGTCTATATTGAGAAAATTCACAAAGGAGACATTGACATGTTTCAAATAATGACACTTGTTCTTGAATAGGTAGAAAACATTGTGGGAAAAGGGAAAAAGGCTGTTTACCAGCATTTTCTACTTTTCCCACTAAGTTTTCAAAAGGCTTTATTCCCAGGGTCATTAAAAGTCGGGATTGTGTGGTAAAGGGTTAACAATCCCAGATTTTAATGACCCTAACAAAAAAGCCACCTGAAAATGTTGTGGAAAAAGAAGAAAATGCTGGTGACCAGCATTTCTTTCTTTTCCCATACTGTTCCTATCTTGCTCAGTGGTAAAATGCAGGACTCGTGATATGGAAGTCCAGGGTTCAAACATCAATGGAAGCATTAAATTTTCTTTTGTGACAGTGTCCTTAGGCAAGACATTTCTAAGCCTTATCCAAGTACTCGTGAAATACTTGGACATGACTGTAAACTGTAGCCATAATCTGCTTTGTACAACAACATTCAATTAGTTGACTGTTTAGTATGAAATCAAATACCTTTAATGAAGCTGTGAGTCTGTTCATTATCTTTACTGGACTTTTCCAACATGTCCTCCAGATCATTGATCTGTTGGAAGAGTGGAGAGGCCATTAACATATTCATCCAGTCTTGCTCCATATTTCCTGTCAGTTGTACTCCAAGACCAGACTTGGATCCAGATGATACACTTCCGGGTCCAGTCGGCTTTTTAGCCCCTTCCTGTAACCCACCAATCAAAACATCTGATGTTTCGGTCTTGTTAGAGTTCTCTCCCATTAGTGAAGCTTCCTGTTGTTTCTGTGCAAGCACATTTTTGTTGTCCATGTCTGATTCCATCTGCATCTGTTTATTCAATTTGGCGAATTCTGAGCCATGTCGTTTTTTCCTTCGGGCTTCAAGTTTGGCATTAAGAGATGCCTTCGCCCTGTTTAAATAAAGTAGATACATATTATCATCATTGCAAAATTTCAAAATAAGACGGAAAAGAAAATTCAAGATGATATTCTAAGAAATTTGTTCATTAAAATCATGTATGTTATCTAAATATCTCAAAAAAAATGTATTATCAATAATTTCCTACAGCAGACTGCAAACTTATACAACTGCAATAGCTAGGACTATACAGAAACATACATATACACTGCCTTATTTTAACTCTATACCAAACAACAAATTTATAGACTTGTCCAAAATGAAAGCATTTGCAAACAATAAAATAAATGTGACTGAAAAATCAAACTTTGATTTGGGATGGGTAGAAAACACTGTGAGAAAAGGAGAAAATGCTGGTTACCAAAGGGGTTTTCAAAAGGGTTCTACCTCAGGGTTGTCATAAGTCTTCATTGTGTGGTAAAGGGTTAAAGGTATTGGTATACAGCATCTTTATCAAAACCTATACACTTAATGCTGTAAGAAATTGTCTTTACAACAGAATTAATATGAAGACCAATAACATGAGCTTGTAAAAGAAATTATGGTTTTAACAGACACACCTATTTATCTTGATATTTGACAGAAACACCTACTTATCTTAATAGTTTACATAATTGCCTAAAAAAGAAAAATCTGAAGCACAGAACTCAAAGCATATCCTTTTTATACATGTATGTATAATCAACATGAGATAAAGTTTCAAACATAAATACTTGTGACAAGTACTTTCTCATTTGGTCAAAATGTTTTCAAATGTGGCCTGCTTCAATACAAACAAAAAGTTTTAATTTGAACAGGCTATAATTCTTAGGAATAAGAAAATAAAAAATAAATTGTTTGGAAAAAGACTGCCAGAATACATGTACTTTAAAATCTTTAACAAAAAACAAAATCTTTGACTTGTCCAATTTGAAAGCATTTGCAGTCAACAGATTAACCCATTACCACACAATCCCTACTTTTGACGCCCCTGAGAGAAAAGCCTTTTGAAAACATTGTGGGAAAAGGAGAAAATGCTGATAACCAGCATGTTCTCCTTTTCCCACAATGTTTTCTACCCTTCACGAAACAAATTCAAATTTTCAGTCACTTTTACTTTGTCGTCTGCAAATGCTTTCAATTTGGACCAGTCTAAAATACTGTCGTCTGGTAATGGGTTAAACACTGTGCAAATGATGAACCTTTTCCATGACAGGGTAGTAAACATTGTGGGAAAATGAGAAAATGCTAGTTACCAGCATTTTCTTATTTTTCCACTATGTTTTCTAAGATTTTCTTTGTCAGAGGTATTAAAAGTAATCAGTAAGTTAGAAAGGTTTAAATCATTACCAAACCGCAATATTTTAAGCTTGTCCAAGTCGAAAGCAATTGCAGACAACAAAATAAAAGTGACAGAAAATTTGAAATTTACTATGTGGCTGGAAGAAAACATTGTGGGAATAGGAGAAAATGCTGGTGACCAGCATTTTATTCTTTTCACACAATGTTTTCTATAAGCTTCTTTCTCAGGGTCATTAAAAGTCGTCATTGTGTGGTAAAGGGTTAAAGAATTTACCCTTTGCATATTTTCCCCAATACAAAAATCCCTAAACAACAGACTGACCTGCTCTGTTCTTCCATCAAGTTCTCCTCTAGTTTCTCCATGTTTTCGGTGTGCTCTCTCAGTAATCTCTGCTTCTCTTCTTCACTCATGTTTGACTTTCGGATCTCTTCCTCCTGGTTTTTACGTCTTTCTTCCAGTTGTTTCTGCTTCAATCTCTGCTTCTCTGCCTCTCTATCCTTCAGTCTCTGGGCCTCACGCTCATGCTCGTCTTCAAGGTCTTTCTCAAGACGTCTGTACAACATAAATCATGTTTATTTAACAATTCCATGATTTTGCAACCTCCAGAACCCTGGGAAGGGTGCTGTAAAATGATATTCTTTAACCAAACAGAACAAATTCCTGGAAATCTGGGATTTTTTCTTCTTTTTGCTACTTTATGAAACTTTATAATAAAAAAAAAAAAACCTCCATCATTTAGATTTCTACCAAACATTTTGTCACTTGATAAGATAATTAAGCTATTACCGCACAATCCCTACTTTTGATAACCCTAAAAAAGAAGCCTTTAGAAAATATTGTGGGAAAAGAAGAAAATGCTGAATACCAGCATTTTCTCCTTTTCCTACAATGTTTTCCTTCCTATCAAAGACAAATGTAATCATTTGGACCATGTTTTTATCTTTGTCTGGAACTGTTTTCAATTGTGACAAAACCAAAATTTTGTCATTTGATAAAGAGTTAATTGCATTTGCTCAGGACATATAAAGAGTGGTTCAAATGACAGAACTTTTTCCTGTTTGAGAAAAAAATGTGATGGGAAAAAGAGATACTATGGTTACATTACATTAGTTTCAAGACATATATACACACACAATAACAACCATAAAGAAAATTAACATTATGAACACATATTTCATACTTGTAATGTTCTGCCATTTTCCTCTGTTTTTCCTCTTCTTTTTCCTTCTCTTCCCTTTTCTTTCTTTCCAGCTCTTCTTGTAACCGACGGAGAATATCATCTCTAAACTTCTTGGCCTCAAGAGCAGCCAGCCTTGCCTCTTCTGCATATTTCTTTTTCAGTTCATCGGATGGCGAGTACGTCTTCATGGCTTCTGACAGTTCACCAAGCTGTTTCTCTTTCAACTCTAATCTCTTGTAGGTCTGTTCTGTTTCTACCTTAGGTTTGATATCCTTTTCAGCTTGATTGGCTAGTTGTTCTGTTAACTTGTCAAATTCTTTTCGCTGTCTCTGTTAGTGGAAAGTGATTGAAAAAAATCCATTATTTCATTCATGCATTTTTTTTGTAAACCAGCTCCTGGCCAGTATTACAGGCAAATAAGCGATTCCTTGTAAAGAAGCACTCTATGTCCCACAACAATTACCATATAATTGAAATAAAAAAAATATTTCTTTTCCTTTAAATGTTCTTACAGAATTATGGGTGGACATGTACATAAGCAAGTTTACCTTCTGATCTCTCTTCAAAGCCTGTTTTCTCTCTGCCAGTTCTTCTTCTGACATACCTTTAGAGTTAGCCACTAAGTCTATCATTTCCTGAAAATTAGATTTTAAAAACATCTTCGATAAGTAAGAACATTTATAAATGAATGTGAATACTTTCAAAATCTACTAACATTTCATGCAAATTCACTTGTGCCATGAGAGAAAATGCAAAAAAGTCTTCAGAATACAGGCACCATGAAATCTTTTTTTCCACATGTTTCCACAATCATCCATATTGAAAGCACTTGCAGATGACCTGCAACATGTTGCCCATACTGTAAGATTTTAGTTATGATACAGTAGACACCATTTTCTCCCTTTCCCACAATCTTTTCAAAATTCTGTCTCACTCAGGGTCAAAACAACCCTGGTTGTTTGGGACAGAATTTAAGTCTTCACAACGCAATCCTGAATTTTAACAGTCTTAACAAAGAAAGCTTTTGAAAACATGGTGGAAAAAAAAAGAAGAAAATGCTGGTTACCAGTATTTTGTCCTTTTCCCACTATGTTTTTTACCTTATTAGAAACAAATTCCATCATTTGAACAATGTTTACTTTTACCTAATTAGAAACAAATTCTATCGTTTGAACCATGTTTCAATTTCACCCGCAAATGCCATGAATTTGGATTTGTCCAAAATTTTGTCTTTCGGCAAAGGGTTAACCCTTTCCCAAAAGCTCTGCTTTTTATGTGTCTGCAGTAGAAGTCTTTTGAAAACACTTTGGGGAAAAAGGAGAAATTGCTCGTAACGAGCAATTTCTCCTTTTCCCACAGTGTTTTCTACCCTTTAAGAGAACTCTCTACCATTTTCATCAAATTTAAAATTGTTGTCTGCAAACTCCTTAAGTTTGGTAGAGTCTAAAATGTGTCATTTGGTAAAGGGTTAAAGCAATTTTACCTGCTCAAATGCCTGCAAGAGCTGGTCTCTATCCTTCTGTCTCTTAAACTCTTCCTCTGCTTTGGCGCGTCTCAGAGCCGCTGCCATCTCTCTGGCCAGCTGATCTTCAAGGTGAATGGCTTCTTTTAGATGTCTCTGTCTCAGCACAGTGTAGATCAGATTTTCTGCTTTTTCACCGTCGATATTCTAAAAGTAGATTATAATAGAGAGAAATGACTTTCAGTAAATCTAGAGAAATCTTTAACTCTTTATCCAAAAACAAAATTTTAGACTAGTCCAAATTGAAAGGAGTAGCAGACGACAAAAATAAGTGTGACTGAGACATTTGAAGTTCTTTTGTGAAGGGAAGAAAACATTGTGGAAAAAGGAGAAAATGCTGGTTACCAGTATTTTCTCCTTTTTCCTATAATGTTTTCACAAGGCTTCTCCATAAGGCTTGTAAGTAGGGATTGTGTGGTAATGGGTTAAACTTTATTGATACGAGAGACCACTCCTTCATGCATGGCTTTGTCCCGATCTTAATACAATACCTAATAACTGTCTTAGGGAGATATCTCTTTAGCTCAGTGGTCATGGTGTTAGTCTTATAACTCTTTCCAAACGACATAAGTTTTGACTTGTCCAAATTGAAAGCATTAGCAGACAACAAAATTATAGTGACTCAAAAATTGAAATTTGTTTTGGGAAGGGTAGAAAACATTGTGGGAAAAGGAGAAAATGCTGTTACCAGCATTTTCTCCTTTTCCCACAATCTTTTCAAAAGGCCTATTTTTTCAGGGTTGTTAAGATTCGGGATTTTGTGGTAAAGGGTTAAACCTAAAAAAAAAAATGAAGATATTTGTCCACATGGGTTTGAATCCCACTGGATGCAGTTTGTATTTCAGCTATGCATTTGTGGCAAACTTTAATGTTCATATAAGATTACAAACTCAATTTGCATATAAATTCTTATGTGTATCTTGATGACTATATGAGATTTCACCATGATACAAAATTACCAATGACTTACTGGGAGCTCCAATCATTTGCAAGTATCTCATTTATAAAATCAGTGTGAATCCTTTCAAAATGACCGGAATAGTTATAATGAATAATCTAAACCCAGTAAGGTGAAAAAAATGACAATGATCCTCATCTGCAGCACAATATTTTTTAAAATAGTACATCAAAAGGTACATGTAAATGACTTCAGCAGTTCAAGGTCATCTTTTACCAGTTGCTTAGAATCTATCCAGTCTGATCGTGATCTACAAAATCTGCATAATACAAGAGAGAGAGAGAGAGAGAGAGACAGACAGAGACAGAGAGGGACAGAAAGAGGGACAGAGAGAGAGAGAAATAGAAGATAAACCAACAGACAGGTAGAGACACTCACATAAACAGAAGACAGATGGAAAATAGGGTAGAGACAGACTGACAGACACACACACATACTCAGAGACAAGAGACAAAGAGACAGACCAAGAAAGACAGAAAGCTAAAGTTCATATACTAACCTTGACATTTTTCTTCAATTCCTCATTCTCCACTCTACGTGCTATCACGTCGTTCAGCTTGTCTCTCTGTTGTTGTTGTCTTGACATCTCTTCCTCCATTTCTAGTCTGTGTTTCTCTTCTAACTCGGCATCCCGCTTCTTACGACGCTCAAGGATCTGCAAATAATGCTGATTCTAATACTAGTTCAGACATACATGACACATACAGAGTGTTGTCATATTTTTTTACACTGCCTGTTGAGGCAAGGAGAATTGATACTAATAAATCCTTGGTAAGGCAATAATTCTCACAACAAAGCTGGATATCTCTGATATATGACGATACTATAAGAGCATACTATATTTATCTTTTAACATTTTTACTTATAGTAAAATTTGAAAAAATAAATTATGTATAATTTCAAGCAAAACACATCCATTCAATGAAGTCAGACATATATAAGTTAGCTATAATTTTGATGCTGTATCACAAATTTTGTTGTCCACATCTTTTGGAAAAGTCTAAAATTCTATTATTTATTAGAGTTTAGAAACACAACAAATAAAACACTTTCTTCATAAAATCAATTTTCTATCAGCTTTCAAAGTCAAAAAACTTTTAATCTGGTACAACAGCAAATTGCAGAGACAGCAGCAGGGTGAAACATAATGCACACTATTTTACTTGGGACTCAATAGTACATTAATCCTTTTCCAAACAATCCCTGGTTTTCATGGCCCTCAAAAAGAAGGTATTGAAAACATTGTGGGAAAAGGAGAAAATGCTGGTAACCAGCATTTTCTCCTTTTCCTACAAAGTTTTCTTCTCTCCAAGAACAAATTTCAATTTTTGAGTCACATTTATTTTATCATCTGCGATGGTTTTCAATTTGAGCAAGTTTGAAATTTTGTCATTTGGTAAAGATTTAAAAAGAATTACCCTGTCTTTTATTACTCTTCTCTGTCTGTCCTTCTCTTTCTCCATATTCTCTGAAAGAGCCGCCATTTCCTTCTGGAATTCTGCAAGTTTACGTTTATATTCATCCTCTGACAGGTTCTGTTTGTTCAGCAGCATATCACGGTCAAATTTGTTCTTATGTTCACCCACGGCCTAGAAAGAGAAAAGATTTATAACTTAAGTATAGATAATTTCACAGAACATAGATGATAATCACTAGAGTTATCGCTAAACATGATTATACCCCCCCCCCCCTTGTCGCAAAAACAGGTCTTTGTTACAAAATGCCATATTTGTGTCTACAGACTGACTGACAGACAGACAGAAAGACAGCCTTGGCGATTCCAGTATACCCCCCCTCAACTATGTTTTGTGGGGTGACCAGACACTTCTATTATTTATGGTTAAAAGAATTTTCCCCTTTCACACAATGCTTTCATATGCTTTGTTTCCTAGGGTCATATAATTATGAACTTGTTTGGTAAATGGTTAAGAAATTGTTTTATGTACATGTATATAAACATAGAATATATTCTCAAAAACAAATATGAAAGTGTCAAATGTGCATTTTCAACTCTTTACCAAACATCAAAATTTTGCACCTGTCCAAACTGAGAGCATTTGCAGATGACAAAAGTAACTGAAAATTTAAAATTTGTTTTTGGAAGGATAGAAAACTAAGGGAAAAGGAGAAAATGTTGGTTACCAGCATTTTCTTGTTTTCCCACAATGTTTTCAAAAGGATTCTTTCACAGGGGTGCTTTAACCCATTACCACACAATCCCTACTTTTGACGCCCCTGAGAAAGAAGCCTTTTGAAAACACTGTGGGAAAAGGAGAAAATGCTGGTAACCAGCATTTTCTCCTTTTCCCAGTGTTTTCTACCCTTCCCAGAAGGTCTGCAAATGCTTTCAATTTGGACAAGTCTAAAATTTTCTTGTCTGGTAAAGAGTTAAGAAGGGGTTGTGTAGTAAAGGGTTAATAAATATCTAAAGAAAAAATGCAGACATAATTTAGTTAATTTCTGTTCCTCCATAATTTGAAGTCTGGAATAATCCTTTGCTTTTCCTGAATGGTGTTTTACACAACTATATTCAACAATATTTACTTTTGTGCCTTTTTCCAAAGTGTTTTCTTTTTCTCATTGAACAAGCAAACCTCCGGTCTCCTGCTTGCTTCCAACTATGCAATAGGGTCTCGGCTCCTTCCATTAACTCTTTACCAAATGACAAAATTTTAAACTAGTCCAAACTGAAAGCACTTGCAGACGAAAAAATAAACGTAACTCGAAAACTAAAGTTTGTTTCCAGTAGGGTAGAAAACATTTTGGGAAAAGGAGAAAATGCTGGTTACCAGCATTTTCTCCTTTTCCCGCAATGTTTTCGAAAGGCTTCTATCTCGGGGTCGTAAAATTCAGGCATTGTTTGGTGAAGGGTTAAGAAATATGACATTGGATAGTAAAATGTTTATTGCATAATTCAGGTTATAGCCTTATACACGTGGTTCTTACTAAGGGTATATCTATATGAAGTCCAACAAAATGTATGGTCTAAACATTACCAATTCGAGCCATGTTTTATGAAAAGGGGGTTTGATGGATCTGAAAATATATCTACCCAGACAAGCCCATGCATTCTAAGCAGGCTGATCTGGGTCGCAACTTCTTGCTATTGTTTAATTTACTGTATGTCAAAGGAGTAATCTATCCCATGATTCAATCAGTTGTTTGAAAGAATGAACTTTATGAATATATAATTACATGGGGACGGTGTTGATATAATAAATAACAGTTGTGCATTAACCCTTCACCAAACAATCTCTGGTTTTTACAACCCTGAGATGGAAGCCTCCTGAAAACATAGCGGGAAAAGGAGAAAATGCTGGTAACCAGCATTTTCTCCTTTTCCCACAATGTTTTCTAACCTGCTGGAAACAAATTTCTAATTTCTGAGCTACATTTATTTTGTAGTCTGCAGGTGCTTTTGATTTGGAGCAGTCTAAAATTTTGTTGTTGGGTAAAGGGTTAACTCTTTACCAAATGACAAAATTCTGGACAAGTCCAAATTGGTTACCAGCATTTTCTCCTTTCCCCACAATGTTTTCAAAGGCTTTCTTTCTCAGGGTCGTTAAAAGTCGGGATTGTGTGGTAAAGAGTTAAACCCCTTTTACCAGAGCACCGTCCCACACGTTGGTGGAGGTGACTGCATGCTCACCTTGAGTAAACTGAATAATTTTCATACAATAATGAATAAGTGATTTTAATTTGTTATTAGTCAAAAGCAAGTGAGCATTAATACAAAATACATATAGGCTTTTTGCACATGGTACATGACATTTTGAGGACAGATTAGTGACATCCACAACAAGACCATTTTGTGACAAAGTGAACACTATTCAGGCCATTAAATTCTACATTAGGGCCCAGTTTCAACAAGGTAAATTACGAACAAAATTTGATTAAGTTTTACGTAACCATAGTATAGTGGTATAAATCTACTTCGTGGTATAAATTTGCTTTGTGGCATAAATCTGCTTCGAGATACATGAAAACTATCATTATAATTTTAGAAAACTATTGTGATAAATCAGTTTCACTGAAATTTTTTTATATTTTCATTTTATCTAGATAAAATTTCCAGGAAAGTTTGATTTTATCTCAATAGTTTTGTAAAATAATCATGACAGTTATCTCCTATCTCATGGTAGGAGTATGCCATCATACGAAAGTTACGTAAAACCTACGCAAATTTTGTTCATAAAAGGCCCGTAGGAACAGGGGGGGGCTGGGGGGGGGGCTGAGCCCCCCCCCCCCCCAATAATTTTGAAAATCATAGTAACTAAAACATGAGTTTTTAGCGCACTGAAACAACCACGCAAAAAATCTCAGTATTTCGAAGTTAGCCCCCCCAATCTTGAAATGCTTCCTACGTCGCTGCATAACTGCCTCAGTAAAGCGGGTCCCAGGACCAGCATTTTCTCCTTTTCCCACAATTTTTTCACAAGGCTACTATTCCAAACCCATAAAAACAAGGGATTGTTTGGGAAAGGGTTAAGACAATAATTCTACATTTGGACGATAATATGGCATGTCTAACATCCATTACTTATGTCTCATCACAACATCAATGCAACAATACAATTTCATTTCACACCATCACACTTTTTCTGTCAAAACAATATGAAAATGATAGCTAGGCTAACTTACTCCATTATGAAGCTGTCAAAGTGAATACAGTATTTAATGTAGATAAAGAACTGTAGGTACAATTGCCATTAACGAAAATGATATCAGTAAAAACACCATTAAAATTCCCTTCTTCATAATAACATTTTATTCTGTCAGGACAAAATCTATTGACAGCTATGCTAACTTACTCCATCGTATGTCCATCATATTGAATACAGCATGAAATGTAGATGGAATATTAAATCTTTAACAAACAACAACATTTCAGGCTGGCCCAAATTCAAAGCATTTGCAGGCAACAAAATAGATGCGATTCAAATATTGAAATTTGTTCCCAGAAAGGTAGCATTTTCTCACTTTTCACCCCAATATTTTCAAAAGGCTTCTTTCTCAGGGTCAAAAACACCAGGGATTATTTTGGAAAGTGTACAAATATCACATTAAACTATAACACGTAAAGTATCACAGTTAAAAATATCACAGCCTTAGTGATGAAAATGCAACATGTAAAATTGTCATTGGTAAAAATGTTAAGAACAATAGCAAATTATGATCAAAATATTCCTGGTCAACCTTTTACATGAATTTAATGTCAAACTGGTACTTGTTTGATAATAATGTCAAAGCTATGTGAAACTATTTCCTTGAAAGAGCACAAATCCCTAAAATACTGTGGGCAAAGTTTTCAACTACAAGTAATTCTTCCAACCATACTTGGTACAATTTATGAACCTTCAGTCTTGACTTTTAAATGCCAAAATGATACTTGTTTGATAATAATGTCAAAGCAATATGGAAATATTTCCATGAAAGAGCATAAGTGCCACAAAGATTGTGGACAAAGTTTTGATCTGCTACTAATTTTTCTTACCATACTTGGTACAATTTATGAACCTTCAGCCTTGGCTTTTTAACTCCTAACCATTGACCAAACCACTAAATTTTAGACTCTACTAGACAGAAAGAAATAGCAAACAACAAACCAATTGCATGGGTATAAAACATTGTGAGGAAAGGAGAAAAGGCTAATTAACAACACTTTCTCTTTCCCAGCAGTATTTTTGAAAACCTTTGCGGTCAGGATTGTTAAAATAGGCCTGTGATGTATATGAAGCATCTTTCAAGAACTTAAGCTGTCACTGCCAATGGGGTGGATCAAAGATCTGGCAAAAAAAAAACTGGCAGCCTACACCTTTCACTCTCTGAAAAAAAGTGGACATTTTCTGGACAAGATCACTATTGAGATTTTAATCATTTGGGTAATACTCCCTGAACTTAAAACAAAATGAGTTTCTTCTGTGCTCTATGGATAATTTAATCAAGAAATGATAATTTTATCCTTTCAAGGGTTTTAATGAGTTTTCATGTCTTTCTACCTTCCCCAAACATATCTGTGAAAAGACTAGCTCCACTTACCAGTCGTTTCTGCTCCTGAATCTGCATCTCTAAGGCTAGCTCCTCCGTGGCCATTTCTTCATCAAACTGTTTGTTCATCTCACGCTGTTGTTCGTGCTGCTTTTCTTCCAATGTCTCTGTTGCTTTCACCTGTTCATCTAGCAGGTTTTCTTGTTCCATTGTCAGCTTGTCTCCGTTTACTTTCTCGTTGATGTCCATGATAACATCTGCGGCGTCCTGATCTCCCTGAGAAACCTGGCAAAAGGAAAATTTATTGATTGAACCTGTATTAAGCAAACTGCTGGCAGACAGTTTAAAAGTGCTTAACCCTTTCCCAAATGACAGACTTTTGGACTAGACGAAATTGAAAGCATTTGCAGACGACAGTTCAACTCTTGCTGAAAAGATGATTTCTGTCTATGATAGGGTAGAAAACATTGTGGAAACTAGACGAAATTGAAAGCATTTGCAGACGACAGTTCAACTCTTGCTGAAAAGATGATTTCTGTCTATGATAGGGTAGAAAACATTGTGGAAACTAGACGAAATTGAAAGCATTTGCAGACGACAGTTCAACTCTTGCTGAAAAGATGATTTCTGTCTATGATAGGGTAGAAAACATTGTGGAAAAAGGAGAAAATGCTGGTTACCAGCATTTTCTCCTTTTCCCACAATGTTTTCAAAAGGCTACTATTCCAGACCCGAAAAAACCAGGGACTGTTTGGGAAAGGGTTAAAGAAGACAGATGCTTGCTTAACCCATTACCACACAATCCCTACTTTTGACGCCCCTGAGAAAGAAGCCTTTAAAAAACATTGTGGGAAAAGGAGAAAATGCTGGTAACCAGCATTTTCTCCTTTTTCCACAATGTTTTCTACCTTTCACACAACAAATTTTAAATTTTCAGTCACTTTTATTTTGTTGTCTGCAAATGCTTTTGATTTGGACAAACCTAACATTTTGTCGTTTGGTAATGAGTTAAGTCTTTTCCATACTACAGATTTTAGACCAAGTTTCGCCTATGTTAAAAACATCTGCAGACAACATATTGAATATGACTTGAGGACTGAAATGTATGGAAGGATGTAAATCACTGATGAAAATGGAAAAAATGCTGGTTACCAACATTTTCTCCATTTACTACAATGGTTTATAAGACTTCCTCTTTAGGGTTGTTAAAGCTTGGGACTGTGTGGGATGGTATTACAAGAAGAAAAGTCTTCTTATAAAGGACATGAAATGTTTGCTATTTCTAATAAACTTGCTGCTTACAAAAGCTAGTCAATAAAACAGATTTGATTTTAACCCTTTCCCAAACAAGCCCTGGTTTTTACCAATATGCAGTAAAAGTCTTGAAAACACTTGGAAAAGGAGAAATTGCTCGTAATGAACAATTTTTCCTTTTCCCACAGTGTTTTCTACCTTTTTGAGCACTTTCTGCCATTTTCTCAAAATCTAAAATTGTCATCTGCAAACTCTTTCAGTTTGGAAGAGTCCAAAATTTGTTGTTTGGGAAAGGGTTAAATGGGTTTTTTCATACTGTAGTCAAATAGTTGTTGTGTACAAAATCTACAAACGCAGGAAAAGATGTGAATGATCAATAAAAAGGCTGTCAATGTAATGGAGGTAAATCTTATAAATACAACACACATAATACGCTTGAAAGTTTGCATATACCTTTTTCATAACAGCAATTTTCAATTTGAAAGTAACACAACTTCGCAATGGCTAAACAATTCTGTATAGCCTATCAGAAGTTATGTTACTTTGGAAATAAAAAAAAAAATTCTTGAGAATTAGACAAAGAATTTTCCTAAGAATGGTGAGTGAATATGGACCCAGATAAGCAAATGGATAGAGCCATGTCATAACATGACCTGGGTAAAAAAGCAAATATTACATGTTTCTTGGTTATTCTATCCAGCTCCTTTGCCACAGCTTGTTCCTTATCAAGTTCTTCCCTCATTCGTTTTCTTGCGGCCAGTTTGCTGACGATCTTATCCCGCTGCTCCTGCTTCAAGTTTTCTTGTCGACTCATCAGTTTATCCATCTCGGACTGGTACTGGGCAAGAATCTTATCCCTCTCCTCTTCATTCATGTTCTTCATCATTTCACGTAAGGCAGCCTCTTGTTCACGTTTTTGCTGTTCCTATGCAAATATCATAAATACTTTTTTTTTTAACTAATCATAATTCACTTTTTTCAATGAAAGTCATTAGCATGCCTCACAGTGGTGCATGCCACATTACTGGGTGCTACTGTGTATTTCTTTATATCTCAAAGGAAGCCAAATGGCAAAATCTAGAAATAATTTAACTCTTTACAAAATGACAAAATTTTAGACTGGTTCATATTAAAAGTATTTGCAGACGACAACATAAATGTTATTAAAGAATTGAAATTTGTTTTAGGAAGGAAAGAAAACATTGAGGGAAAAGGACAAAATGCTGGTTACCATCATTTTCTCCTTTTTTCACAATGTTTTCAAAAGACTTCTTTCACAGGGGTGTAAGTCGGAATTGCGCTGTAAAGGGTTAAATAGAAATAGAAATAATATGAAATAATAATTATTTGCTTAACTGGTTTTTTTTTTTTTGTTCAGTTCAAATAGTCATTAAAACTTTCCTACAAAGATACATATCGTTCCATCTTTCTATAATGTCTTAATAAGGAATTCTACACTGTAGCACCATCAAACTAGACTTCCTCATCTTATATCTTCTCAGTCCAAAAATAGAGTTTATTTCATCAGCTTGTGGTTAATATGGGGAAATATTTGCTGGAAAAGGGGAAAGGTATGCGAAAATAACGAGTGCTGTAAGGCACGAGTTATTTTTGCAGACCTTTCCCTTTTGAGGCAAATATTTCCCCCCATTAACCACAAGCTGATGAATTAAATTATATATTTCCTCTGATTATTTTGTCAATGAATGCCACTTTTAAAACTAGTGATTCTAATT
Source organism: Tridacna crocea (assembly GCA_943736015.1). NCBI lineage: Eukaryota > Metazoa > Mollusca > Bivalvia > Cardiida > Cardiidae > Tridacna > Tridacna crocea. The sequence continues at coordinate 32,385,551 of OX031073.1, forward strand.
CTAGCAAAGTAGAACAAAAAAGTAGTTCCAGATTTTCCGCAGGAGGAAAATAATCACTGTGACGGGGAAATAATTCTCCCCAGCTTAAATTGGGACTTTTCTTTACCCAATAACATTTCTAAAGATAGACACATGAAACACAATATAACGAGATAATCCTGCAAATACCTCCAAGAAATTACAATATTTTTGTCTGTTATCATGACTGATTTTTCCCTCATATCTATCCAGCGAGTTCTAAAATTACGTATCACGTTCAAGCTGCAAGAAGCAGCAGTATTCATCAAGTCCTCTAAATATTTATCAAATTTCAATTTCTAAAACTAGCCAAATGATTGACTGAGACATTGAGGGCTAGTTTTAGAAATCAAAAGTTGGTCTCAATTAATTCCAAGACCTACCTTTTCCATTAACTTTCTACCCTCCAACAAAGCCAGCTCTTCCCTCTCTCTGTCTGCATCTGACTGAAGTTCTCTAGCCTCCATCAATTTTCTTTGTTCTTCTTCAGACAGGGCCTGTTTCTCTTCCTCGGACAGTTTTGCTGGTCTGTTTCTATCCTTTCTATTGCGTAACTGTTCCTTCAGATCATCAATCTGGCTCTGTAAGGAGCTGTTTTTCTCCCTTGCCAGTCTTATCATTTCATTCTTCAATGCAGGATCAAGGTCCATTGAGTTAATTCTCTTCTCAAACTCTGGGTCAGTGTCAGATATCTGGAATAAAGTGAGTAAGCTACTACAGTAGGATGAACATTTCATCAATTTAAAATATCAATCTAAAGTAATACTGGAAGGAACACAATGGCTCAATTCAACTAACAACCATTCAACCTAACAGTACCTTTCACAACTATAAGATGCCTTTGTGGCAAGTGTAGATTAACTCTTTACCACAGAATCCTGACTTTTAACAACCCTGAGAAAGAAGCCTTTTGAAAACATTATGGGAAAAGGAGAAAATGCTGGTAATCAGCATTTTCTCCTTTTCCCACAATGTTTTTACCCTGCTGGAACAATTTTTTTTTTTGAGTCATGTTCAGTTTGTTGTCTGCAAGTGTTTTGAATTAACCCTTTACCAAACGACAATATTTTTGACTGGTCCAAATTGAAAGCATTTGCAGACGACAAAATTAAAGTGACTGAAAATTTGAAATTTGTTTTCTGAAGGGTAGAAAACAATGTGGGAAAAGGAGAAAATGCTGGTTACCAGCATTTTCTCCTTTTCCCATAATCTTTTCTAAAGGCTTCTTTCTCAGGGGCATAAAAAAGTAGGGATTGTGTGGTAATGGGTTAAGACCAGTCTAAAATTCTGTCGTTTGGTAAAAAGTGAAGTTCAGATTTTACAATCATACAGCCTGGTCTTAATCTAAACTGTCTGCTTTTCTAAAAAAATTTTGACCAAAGCAACCATCAAATTGCGATAAATTAGGTCATAATACTACTATGAAAATGTCTAATAAACTTTTTATTTGGTACTAGACAAGCTTACAGAATATGATACTTTCCAATTTATTACATCCAAGAAGCAGTCAAAGAGAAATCTAAAGAGTGAACAAGACAGAACACATAATTCTTGACCAGATCTCAAATCTTTACATTTGTAAAAAATGGAAGCTATTGCAGATAACCAAATTAAATATGGTTCAAATGATGCAATGTGCAAAACATTATAGAAACTGGAGAAAATGCTGGCCACCAGCATTTTCTTCTTTTCCGCCCACAATGCTTCCAAAAGCCAACTTCCTCATGGCTGTGAATTCATTGGATCATTCAGTAAAAGGATAAATCAAACATGAAACATGCTCTGGCAAAAAGGCGCTTAAGCTATCTCCATGATGCATGATACAAAACAGGTAATAACATAATTAAGGATAAAACAAAAAAATAATTTTGTCACAAACAGGCTAACAGAATCATGAGGTAAACTGGTCCCTTTCCATGCAGAAAAATGACCAATTGCAGAAAGTCTTGACCCATAACAGCCTGCTCGGACGGTGCAGACTGATATAGTCCAATACCTCTTGCAGATGTATTAACCCTCTACCTGATATACCAATTTAAGACTCTTCCATTTCCACAGCAAATAAAGATAGCATGTCAAAAATACGGACAAATACGGATACAAATATCTGACTGAGTGGAAAACATTGTGGGAAAAGGAGAAATTGCTCGTAATGAGCAATTTCTCCTGTTCCCACAATGTTTTCAAAAGCTGTCAAAGTAAGTATCTATGGAGTAAAGGGTTAACTCATTACCAAACAACACTATTTTAGGCTTGTCCAAATCGAAAGCATATGCAGATGACAAAATAAAAGTGACTGAAAATTTAAAATTTGTTTTGTGAAGAGTAGAAAACATTGTGGGAAAAGGAGAAAATGCTGGTTACCAGCATTTTCTCCCTTTCCCACAATGTTTTCAAAAGGCATCTTTCACAGGGTCGTAACAACCAGGGATTGTTTGGTAAAGGGTTAAGCCCCTTTCTCACAGAGTATGACTCAAATACAAGTTTAACTTACTCTCACTTCCTCCCTTGCTTTTTCACCTTCAACCTGCATTTCAGCCAGAGTTTTTTCTTGATTCTCTTGGAGTTTCATTAAGTCTTTCATTAGCACATCGTAACTTGGCAAGTTTACATCTGGCACAGACTCGACACCCACGCCATGTGCTTCAGCTTCGGCACACTGCTTTCTATACAGCTCCTTTTTACGATTTCTTCTGGCTTCTAACAATTTGGACCTTAAGCTATCAAGTTGTTGATGTTTCTGTTTGTCAAAGGCGTCATTTACCTTCTGCAAGTTTGTAGCATAATTTTGCATTATTCTATCTCTCTCCTTTTCGTTATCACATTTTTCCAGTTTCTGTCGGAGGTCCTCCCTTGCTTCTCCCATCATAAACTTCTTCTTTCTTTCATATTCCTCTAAAATATCTTGCATCGCTGTCATTTCGTCTGCTTTAAGATCATTCTCAAGTTTAGCTGCTTCATATGCTTGTCTTTCAAACAGCCTGCGTGTGAAATCTTTCCAAGATGCGTCGTCATTACCTGTTTGGCTTGTTTCTATTGCAGATTTCTGTTTCTTGTCCTTCTCTTTCTTGTTTCTATCTTTACCATCTAATGGACTTGTCACAAGAGTAGCTACATTCACATCAGGCTTTGATGATTTTGTCTTTTTGTCGTCTTTACCAGATGAGCCGGAGATGCCTGATTGTCCTCTAGCACGAGAGCTGTCACCTCCTATATTATAGTTATGTACATTATGAACATCTCTGCCGCCAGCAGCAGAATTGATCATGTTCAATAATTCTGTAGACAGATAAAAAGGTCCTCCAGCCTCTAATAGAGCTATCAGCTGTTTCAACAGCGGCACCAATTCAGAGTCTTGCTGAGCAGCACTGTCTGCGTCACCATATACCCCTGTAAGCTGGGCATCATAATCTCCTGCCAGTAAGGCACTGTGTGTTAACACAACCTTGGCTTCTTGACAACAAAGTTCAGATCTCTGTCTGGCATATTCAAGTGCAGAATGGGCTTCATCTAGCTTCTCAGTGCGTGTCATGATATGACCCTGAAGGTCAGCAAGGAGACGCTGTTTGGCATTGCGATACCGCTTTGTGGTTATGTTTTCTGCATCTGGAGTTCCAGAACCTGGAAGAGAAAAATAGTACATTGTAACTTAAGTCTTAACCTTCTTCAATCAGGTTTGAAAAGTCTCATTTAACCTTCCATCAAACAAGCCACATTTATATATAACCTGATGAAAGAAAATTTTGAAAACATTGTGGGAAAAGGAGTAAATGTGTGTCACAAGCATTTCCTCCTTTTCCCACAATGTTTTCTACAGGTTGACAAACTAAAATATCTACAGCTTAGACAAACTTCATATGAACAACATATGACAAAATCATAATGAACATTTGTTTAAAAAAAAAGTCCATAGAGGATGTTTTGGCCAATCCACAATCCTTATGAAGCAAGCTACAAGGGAGATCAAGATCAGACGGCACACAAAATGCAGTGTGAACCATAGATAATAGAGTCCACAGTATTATTAACTTGTTCTTTTTCAGAATAAACAGTCTAGGATTTGAAGCCATTTTTGAGTCTTTACAAAAACCTAATGATTTCAGTTCACTTATATACATTTTTCAATCCTGAACAAAAAATCACCTGTTGGAGCGGACTTATAAAAACAATGTGGGAGAAAGAAAAAATACACATAAAAAATGCATTATATGGCATATAAAACTATATTCAGATTACCTTGAACTTGGTCTATCTTCTCCTTAAAGTTCTTCTCCTCCTGTTGCAGTTTGTTGAAGAACTTCCTAACAGTGTCCGCAAACTTCACATGAGCAGAAATATGAGCATCTTCCATCTCAGACTCACGACTGTCGCAATCAGTGAGGACAGCGACCACTTCAGGTGGCAGCATGGTACTGTATTCCTGTTCTGCAGCTCCACGCCTCTGGAACTCCTTCTTGTACGCTTCATGCAGAGAATTTGCTCCACTATCTATGTCCTCTAGTGCTTGCGACACAGTTCTAACTGTAACACTATCAATGTCTTGTATTAACATCAACATCAGCGTATGTTCAATCTGGGTCACCCTTTCTTCCCGAGACCTTTGGTTTCTCCAGAAATTTCTCCTGTTTGTGATCTCTTCCTCTAATGTAGCCAGGGCACCAGGTGGAGGGTTTTTCTTTCTGTGAGCTGCTGATGATAGTGTGACTGCTACTACATTCTGGTTCTCTGGATGCAGTCTTGCCCCAATTACAGGACTCAACTCTCCTGTCACTGGATCTATTGCAGTTTTGCCAATGCTGATGGGAACCAATCCTGTGTAAAATACATTCAGAAATTAACTATTAACTGTTTACTAGATGACAAAATTTTAGACTGGTTCAAATTCAAAGCATTGGCAGATGACAGATTAAAAGTGACTGAAAGTTTAGGAGTATGTAATACCTTGCTTAAGGCCACTCACACGCATAAAACATCTCCAGGAGGGATCAAACCAAGATTTCTAAACTAGATTGCCTCACAAAGCCTATAAAATCCTTTGACAATCTGTTAACATTTTTTTGGTAGTAGACTGGTCACAACATGTCCATATGAATCCTCGATTAATCCCTCATCAAAGAATTCCAAATTTTATTAATCCTTGAAAAGACAGCTTTAACCCTTTACTCCATAGATACTCATTTCTACGCATTGCTTGTAGGAGCCTTTGGAAAACATTGTGGCAAAAGGTGAAATTGCTCGTGATGAGCAATTTCACCTTTTGCCACAATGTTTTCTATGCTATCAAAAGGTGTCATATACACATAAGAAACAGCTTCATCCTTGCTGCTATTTATGGTCAATTAGAGATACCATAGAAATGCCTTATAGAATAAAGGGTTAAAAAACCTTGTAGAAACTGAGAAAATAACCATCACTTTCTCCTTTACCTATGTTCTAAAAGTTTTCTACATCTGGGTCGTAAAAAAAGTGGGAAAACTTAGTATAGGACTTAATAACTTCCTCTTACCTGCACCTTCTGGGTCCTCCATTGTGCCTCCAAGAGGAACAACTTTTCCTGTTTCTCTGCTTCTCTCAGCTCCAAGGATGGGTACCGTCTGTCCTGACCCTGCAGGATCGTCCATTTCTGTACCAACAAGGATGGGCAACAGTTGGCCTGTCTTACTGAATTCATACATGCCTGAAAATATATTTACTGTACTCTAAATCTGAAGTATGTAATGCAGAAAACTATAGAAACCTCTCCAATTCCATTACTGCAAATGCCATTTTAAAGGCCTAGTAGTGGCAGAAAGGAAACAAAATGGATAGTCTGATAATGCATTTTAATCTAAATCACATCATTTAAAAGTAATGAAATAATTGTGAAAGTGAAATTCTGTTACAGTGTGGTTGGTTCAAGTCTAAGTTGCTTACAGAAAAAATGAATTTTGCAATCAGCTAAAAAGGAAACCAAAAATAGTGCAGCCTGCAACTTTTAATCTAGTTTTAAAATTACATTTTCTATGAATGACTTCCACATGTTTTATTTTCAAATTAATTTCGAGTAAATAGGTAAAGAGTTAGACAGTTTGACATGATGCTGCACATGAAATATTAACTCTTTACCAGATAACAAAATTTCAAGCTTGTCAAAACTGAAAGCATTAGACAAAATTAAAGTGACTCAAAAATTGGAATTTGTTTTGGGAGGGGTAGAAAACATAGTTGGAAAAGGAGAAAATGCTGGTTAACAGCATTTTCTCCTTTTCCAACGATATTTTAAAAAGGCTTCTTCCTCAGAGTCATAAAAACCCAGGATTGTTTGGTAAAGTGTTAATCAAGAAATACCAGGTGATCCGCCTGTTGTAGCCAAGATTTGTGCCCGCTCTTGTCGTCTTTTTATGTCTTGTTGTGACCTTAGTAAGTGGACTTTCATCTTAGTACGAGCATTTTCTAGTTCATTGATGGCTCTATCCACTGCTGCTTGCTCCTGGGTCAATGGCTGCAAGTCGTCTGTGATTCCTGTAAATAGTAAGAAAATTAACTCTTTACCAAAAGACAAAATTCTAGACTGATCCAAATTGAAAGCACTTGCAGACGTCAAAATAAACATAACTCAAAAATTGAACATTCTTCCAGCAGGGTAGAAAACATTGAGGAAAAGGAGAAAATGCTGATACAAGCATTTTTTTTCCTTTTCCAACTATGTTTTCAAAAGACTTCTATCTCAGTGTCGTAAAAACCAGGGATTGTTTGGTAAACGGTTCCACAAAATGTTTTTTAAATCTTTTTTATACAATCCCCAATTTTCATTACCCCTACATTGTTGAAAAGGGAGAAAATGCTGGTAAGCAGCATTATCTCCTTTTTCATCAATGTTTTCTACTCTTTTTAGTCAAATCTTATCACCCCAGTAACATTTCAACTGTGGGCTGCAACTGCTTTAAGTATAGGAGAGTCTACAGTTTTTATTATCCATTATAGAGTAAAGATGTTTCATCCAAAACAGAACTGTAATGTCAAAGTAGTGAGTTTTGTGTAATATTCTTTCATAGTCACCAATATTCTGATGGAATGGTTTTTTTTGTTTTTTAACTCTTTACCAAACGACAATATTTTAGGCTTGTCCAAATCAAAAGCATATGCAGACGACAAAATAAAAGTGATTGAGAATTTGAAATTTGTTTTATGAAGAGTAGAAAACATTGTGGAGAAAATGAGAAAATGCTGGTTACCATTACCATTTTCTCCTTTTCCCACAATTATTTCTATAGGCTTCTTTCTCAGGGTTGCCAAAAGTAGGGATTGTGTGGTAATGGGTTAATTAATAACATGGAAGGGACAGTTGTCTAAAATGCCATGATTTTGCCACATTTCAGAGGGCAGCAAAAACATATCCAACAGATATACCGACAAATGGACATGGCGAAACCAATGTCCCAAACTCTACTTTGCAGATGGGGCTATAATAATTTGAGCCACATTTAACCTGACATCTCTGAATCCTATTGATATGTACAAGTTTACCATCGTGTCATAGACTCAAGGGAATAACAAATCAAGCCCAAATACCTTTAAGTGCCTCCATGTATTCCCTGATAGCATCATTTACATTGGCTTCACAAGCTAGCACTCTGGAATCCAGTAAACCCTGGTAGCCGCCGGCTGATGGTTGAACCTCTGTATCCTTGATGTAACCTCCAAGCACTCGAACCTTCTTCTTGCTCAATGGTTCTTCAAAAGTTTCACCAGCTATTATGGCTGAATTGTTTGGATGGACTCCTCCCACTGGCACCACATCACCTGTGAGAAAAACATTCTGAATAGATTTAAAAGATTTCAGACAGTACATGCACCAAGAACATTGCAGCAATAGTCTAATGGCATAGAGCCCAAAGTAAAAAAAAAAACAACAACAGGCTTTTCAAGGCCATGTTTGTTCTACAATTTCTTTTTTTTCCAATTTTCAATGTTTTCAACATTCATTTTCCTCAAGGTTCTTACAACAACAGATTTTTTGGTAAAAGGAATAAGACTTCAATGTGCGTTAACTCTTTACCACTCAATCCTGACTTTTAACCCATTACCAAACGACAATATTTTAGGCTTGCCCAAATAGAAAGCATTTGCAGACGACAAAATAAAAGCGACTAAAAATTTGAAATTTGCTTAGTGAAGGGTAGAAAACATTGTGGGAAAAGGAGAAAATGCTGGTTACCAGCATTTTCTCCTTTTCCCACAATGTTTTCTAAAGGCTTCTTTCTCAGGGGCGTCAAAAGTAGGGATTGTGTGGTAATGGGTTAACGACCCTGAGAAAAAAGCCTTTTGAAAACGTGGGAAATGGAGAAAATGCTGGTAACCAGCATTTTCTTCTTTTCCCACAATGTTTTCTACACTTCCAAAATAAAATTAAAATTTTTCAGTCACATTTATTTTGTCGTTTGCAAATGCTTTCAAATTTGACCAATTTATAAATTTGTTGTTTGGTAAAGTATTAAAAAGCTTAGTGTTCTTTACCTGTATCTGGATCCAGTGTAACAGCCAACACGGGTACCGGCAATCCTGAACCGGAATCCATCATGAGGGAACCAACCTCTATTGGAGTTGGCAAACCAGTCACAATGTCAATGTGTGTTCCACCTATAGGACACAGGGCACCAGTCTGGGGATGGACTGTGACCCCCATGATTGGTACATGAAGAGAGGTCTCTGGGTCACTCATTGGGGCACCATATCTGAGGTCTGAGGCGTGTGGAAGTGGGCTGAGCCTTGTTTTGATTGGTTGTCCATTCTTGGTTGGGTATGGCACGAACGGGATAAATGGATCACTGGATCTTGGGGCTTCACCTTTCAAAAACAACAGTTAAGACAGTTACTTACATGGAAAGATAACCTTTTTTATGTTAAAAATTTCTACACTTTAACTCTTTACCAAAAAACAAAATTTTAGATTTGTCCAAATTGAAAACTTTTTGCAGGCGACAAAATAAAAGTGACTGAAAATTTGAAAGTTGGCTTTTGAAGGGTAGAAAACATTGTGGGAAAAGGAGAAAATGCTGGTTACCAGCATTTTCTCCATTTCCTGCAATGTTTTCTAAAGGCTTCTTTCTCAGGGTTGCCAAAATGGTTGACAAGTAATCCTTTAGCATACAGTCTTGGGTTTCAATTAACTTTCGGAAGGCAGCTTTTGAAAACATTCTGGGAAAAGGAGGAAAAGCTGGTAACCAGCATTTTTTATTTTGTTTATTTTTCCAAAAATGTTTTCTGCATAGTCAACTACAAATTCCACCATCTATCCAACATTACATTTGTTGTCTGTAAATCCATCATTCTTGGACAAGTTCTAAATTCTTTTGTCTTGAAAAAAGAAATTGATAAAAAAAAAAAAAGTTGGCCAAACAAATCAAAAGCTTTGCAAAGCTGATATAGCCTAAATTCTGCTTCATTTACTCTTTTTGGATAAAATCCTCTTTTGTCTAGACTGATTTGATAAGATCATATGTCACATTTCCTGGTACAGGCCACACATGACCTGTTTGTGTGTGAGCAAAGTTGTTAGGTTTCAGTGGGATAATCCTTCTATCTGACAACATAACTTTTGTTTAGATTTTTACAGGGAAATAAATACCTACCTGTAGCAGAGTCTACGAGAATCACAAGTCTTGATGTGATCGGATCATATGCTACATTTCCTGGTACAGGTAAGACATGGCCTGTCTGTGGGTGAACAAAATTAGTAGGTGGCACTGGGACAATCTGACCATCTGATAACATCATTTTAGCATTTGGTTTGGCTCTCAGAAGTCCTGTAGATTTGTCAGTCTCAACCAGAGCTGATGATGAACCTGAAACACAAAAGTCTAGACCTTGTAATTTTTCACATGACGACAAAATTTGGGAATTGACCAAAGAGAAGCTGTTGCTGGAATAAATAAACTCTCTACCAAATGACAAGATTTTAGACTGGTCCAAATCGAAAGTATTTGCAGAAGATAAAATAAATGTGACTGAAAAATGGAAATTTGTTTTTGTTTTCCTAATGTTCACAGTGTTGTACGATGTTTCAGTTTTCAACATTATTTCAGTTATATATCATAAAAGCAAATGTACCTATCCATGCTTTCCAGGAATTTCCATCCTTTTCCTTCGCACAATATTCTTCCAAGTCTCTGAATGCTTTCCCACAAAGCCAATGCCAAATCATTAATCACTAATGTCAAGAGCATAATTCTTGTCTCAAAAGTTATGATAAATCCTCGAAAAGAAATCTGCCAACCTGGGGGTTCAAACCAGCAACTCTCTGATGTAATACCACTTTTGCTACTGGTTAACTCATTACCAAACGACAAATTTATAGACTGGTCCAAATTAATAGCATTTGCAGACGACAAAATTAAAGGGACTGATCATTTGAAATTTGTTTCGTAGAAAGCATTGTGGGAAAAGGAGAAAATGCTGGTTACCAGCATTTTCTCCTTTTCCCACAATGTTTTCCAAAGGCTTCTTTCTAAGGTTTGTCAAAAGTAGGGATTGTGTGGTAATGGGTTAAGCTGCCAGGCCCTGCTCTTAAGCCTTTTATTTAGCAAACTCATTTTTTTACGAGTCTGCAGAACAGGTCTTTTGAAAACACTGTGGGAAAAGGAGAAATTGCTTGTAATGAGCAATTTTTCCTTTCCCCACAATCTTTCTACCCCCCTCAGAGAACTTTCTATCACTTTTATCAACTTTAACATTTCTATCTACGAACTCTATCAGTTTGGAAGACTCTTCTTGTTTTGGAAAGGATTAGAATAGAGATGTAATATACTCACTGAATATTTCATCTTTAGAGGCTGGAGTGTTGCCTGACAACAGTTGACCTCCGGTTCCCTGTCCAATAACTCCCCAACATCCCAATCTTGTGCTCTCCTCTGTAAGGCTGGTAGACATCTTTTGTACCAGGGTTGATACTCTGGACTCCATCAATCTTTGTGCTTCATAGTCAAACTGTCCATTGGAGTCTGTCATTTGACCTCTGTGTAACCTTTCTGAGTAATCTTTCAGAGTTCTGTGTGCTTCTCTCAGACTGGCCTGGAAGCTAACCTGAAGTGGAGACAGTACAATTTATTATACTGCAAAGAAATTTCTCATGCTCTGATTGGTTAACATGCCGGTTACCTATATATCATGTTCCCTGGTAAAAACCTCGTAAATCCAGTTTCCCTTTTGAGTGCCCCGTAAACATCACTACACATGCAATACAACATCCAAAATGGCAACGTCGATCAATCACCACACTGCACATTTATGCACCAAACTGCACATTATAGTGACATCAGTATCCAGTGACATCAGTTTTCATTAATTGGTGCACTCAGAAGGGAATCTTTATTTTGCCAGCATACTCCATTCGCAAAATTATAAAACAGGAAAATTTTGCTTAACACCCTTTGAAAGGGTAAAGCTTTCAGTATAATGAATTTGAAGGTTTAGGGGACATGATTCACCACAGCCGTGAACAAGTTTCCAAGTCCCCTGCCACCTGACCATACAACCAATAAGAGCTATCCAGACCAAGGCAACATACATGTACACAGCTAGGTAGGTTGCAAAAGCAAGTCATCCTCAAAAACCCTACTATGACTTCGATGCCTGGCATTTGAATTCTCAACTCTGTCATTCAGGTTTGAAACATTTTCAAAACTAGACCAGAGTTAAAGAGATACAGAGCAGACATAATATAAAAACATGCTAATTTTAAACCTTTACCACACAATGATGACTTTTTAACACTCCTGTGAAAAAAGCCTTTTCCCACAATATTTTCTACCCTTCGCGAACCAAACTTCAATTTTTCAGGCACATCTAGTCGTCTGCACATGCTATCAATTTGGAGTGGTCCAAAATTTTGCTGTGTGGGACAGGGTTAAACACCTAATGTGACCATGATCAGACTGATGGACAGGCTGGTATACAGGGCCATAACATATTATGGCCCTTTTGGTGCATAAAAAGCATACAACACTTTATCTTATGGCTACATGATCATGCTTTTTAATTTTTGACGAGACAACCTATCAAAAAGTTAAGAAAACACTCATGAAAAAGGAGGAAATACAAATGACCAGCATTGTTAACTTTTTTACCCACAAAGTTTTTATTTGACTTCTTTCAAAGGCTAATTCAATCCTTTTCCTGACAAAAGAAATGGACACACGGACAGACACACACGCTGTTTCTTCCAGTATACCTCCCCCCCCCCCCCAACCAAAACTCATTTGGGGGGGGGGGGTTATAATTAGACTCATCAACAAATCAACAAAGTCAACAAAGACAGCATATACAGTCAATCTGACAGTAGTTAAAATATACTGAAGTTTTTCAGAAAATATGGTTGGAAAAGAAGAAATGCTGGTTAACAGCATTTTCTCCTTTTCTAGTCATGTTTTCAAAAGGCCTTTTCCTCAAGGTCGTGAAAGAACAGGACAGTTTGGTAAAATATCAAACCCAGGGTGCTTTGGTCAGGACCCAAAATAAGTCAGTACCTGGTGTTCCTCTCTATACTTTTCATCTTCTGTGGCCAAGTGTTCCTGTCGGGCAAGAATTGCACTAAATCTGTGCCCAACCTCTTTCCTTCTCTCCAGCTCTCGTTCGAGCTCCGACAAAGTCCTGTTATAGGCTGCAATATCGTCCTCTGTCAGTAACACATTACTACCCTTTAAGTTCATCTTGGCTGCCCAGAGGGATTTCAGCGAGTCTGTTTGTCCAGATACTTTGTTGTACATCTGTTTGACCTGGAAAATTTGTTCAACAGAATGTAACAAATCTGTTTAATGAGACAAAGACTTTTACACTGGCCACCTCTATTAAGCAGCTTACCTGTCTTAGGCAGTCATTCTTTAAATCCTTTCAAACAGCAAAAAATTTACTTGTACAAAGCCAGCATCTGTCATAGGCAAGCAGTTTTCAACTATCCATTGGTTGTTTGTTTAATTCTGTTGTTGATGACAAAGATTTACTTATGTACATCCTGACTGAAAGTGTTTGCAGGATGAGATATTCAACATGACACATTTGTCTTTGATAGGGTAGAAAACATTGTGGGGAAAGAGAAAATGCTAGCTCCAAGCATTTCCACATTTCCCCACTACATTTTTGAAAGCCTTCTTCCCTGATATTGTTAAAACTTCGGCTATCTGGTAAGGGTAAAAGAAAATAAGTCAGAAACACATGAGCCATGCTCTGGTAAAAAGGGGGGTTAATGCATCTCTGTGATACACTATACTTAGCCAATCATTATTTAACTCTTTACCAGGCAACAAAACTTTAGGTTTGTCCAAATCGAAAGCATTTGTAGACGACAAACTTAAAGTGAATGAAAATTTGAAACATGTTTAGTAAAGGGTAGAAAACATCGTGGGAAAAGGAGAAAATGCTGGTTACCAGCATTTTCTCCTTTTCCCACAATGTTTTCAAAAGGGCTTCTTTTGCAGGGTCATCAAAAGTAGGGATTGTGTGGTAATTCACTTCGTCAAACAACAGTCTGAATCACGAGATGCACTGGTCCTCTGATATGCAGAAAATTTACCAGTAGAAAAATATTTCGACCCAGATCAGCCTGGGCAGATTGCTCTGGCTGACACTGGTCAATGCTTTTTGCAGATGCACAAACTCTTTACCACACAATGACGACCTTTTACGAGCCTGAGGTAGGGAGCCTTTTGAAAATATAATGGGAAAAAGAGAAAATGCTGGTAACCAGCATTTTCTCCCTTTCCAACAATGTTTTCAACCCTATCAGAGGAAAATTGAGTCATTTGAGCCACCAAGAAATTGTTCTCTGCAAATGCTTTGAATATGAATAGGTCTAAAATTTTGCTGTGTGGTAAAGGGTTAACTCTTTACCACAAAAGAAAATTATAGACTGGTCCAAATTAAAAGCAGTTGCAGACGACAAAACAAACCTGACCGAAAAAATAAAATTTGGTTTGGGAAGGGTAGAAAACATTGCGGGAAAAGGAGAAAATGCTGGTTACCAGCATTTTCTCCTTTTCCCACAATGTTTTCTAAAGGCTTCTTTTTCAGGGGCGTCAAAAGTAGGGATTGTGTGGTAATGGGTTAAGCCCCGTTTTCAAAGAGTATGGCTCATACCTCATCCTTCTGCTGTCCCAAAGTCACAGTAACATTCCTGGATTGTTTCGAGAGAGTATCATATACACGTCTGGAGCTGAAACCTTCCAGGTCCACTTGCTTGTCATAGTCCCAGAAGTCGTCATCAGTTCTTTCTCTGGTATCATCTGAAAATAGAGATAACAAAAATAATCATCTTTTAACTTTTTACCAAACAACAAAATTTTAGACTAGTGCGAAATGAAAGTGTTCGAAGACGACAAAATATAAATGTGAGTCAAAAATTGAAATTTGATTTCAGAAGAGTAAAAAACATTGTGGGAAAAGGAGAAAATGCTGGTTACCAGCATTTTCTCCTTTTCCCACAATGTTTTCAGAAGGCATCTTCCTATGGGTCGTAAAAACCAGGGATTGCTTGGTAAAGGGTTAATGAAACTTGCAGGAACAATATTCAAATGGAATATGTACACTTCATCCCCTACAATACTTAAATGTGCTAGGTGTATAGCACCTTCACACCAGACCTCAGTTTCACATCTCTTCCAAAAGACCACTACTAATTTCAGAGAGCCAGCTGTGGGGCTTGAACCCACACCCTTCAGTGACCCAACACTTAATGTTTACAAGTCCTAAGCATTACCACTTGTGCCATTTAGGCTGGTCATCCAATACATACCTGCCATTGGCGGTGGTGGTGGGGGTAGTGACGGGAAGGCACCAGCTTGTAAAGCGTGCATATTTCTGTGGTATTTCCTCACTGGATAGACTGTGGAACCTTTACTGGCATAGTTGTCAAAGTCATATTTCGATGCTACAAGTCTGTAGAATGGGTATAGATATGAGTTTTTCATCCATCCATACTTTCTGAACAAGAACTGAAATAGTAAAAAGAGTCTAATATTAGCAATGTTCTGTGAAATGTGGGGCCAAATGCATTTGCAAAAAGTATCGACCAAGTCAGACTGCACAGTACACACAGGTTGACCTGGTTCAAAACTTGTTGCTATTATTAAATCTGTCTGTATGTTAAGGGATTGTTCCACATCATGATTCAGTTCGCTATTAGTGCAAATAAACGTGTCTCAAATGATGACATATAGGGTACTAAATATTGTCAGAACAGGAAAAAAGGTTTGGTTACCATCAGTATCTCGTATTCCTACAATGTTCTCAATGCAGGGTTTTCCATGACCCCCTCGTTTCTTTGAATTTTGGGGGTTTTGACCCCCAAATTTTTCCAAATGACCCCCAAAATTTGTTATTCTACCTTCTTTAATTCATATGAAGGGGTTCATTGTGACCCCTTCATTAGAAAGTTGAAGGAAAACCCTGTCAATGCATACTTTTTACAGTCCATTGTATTTGTGAATTTGTGAATCCTTGTTAACTCTTTACAAAATGACCAAATTTTAGACTGGTCCAAATTGAAAGCCTTTGCAGACGACAAAATAAATGTGGCTAAAGAATTAAAGTCTATTTTGGGGAAGGTAGAAAACATTGTTGAAAAATGAGAAAATGCTGGTTACCAGCATTTTCTCCTTTTCCCTCAAGGTTTTCAAAAGGCTTCTTCCACAGGGGTGTTAAAAGTTGGGATTGTGCGGTAACGTTTAAACTCATTACCCAATGACAAAATTTGGGTTTGTCTAAATTGAAAGCACTTGCAGATGACAAGATAAAAGCGACTGAAAATTTGAAATTTGTTTAGTGAAGGGTAGAAGGTATTATAGAAAAAAGGAGAAAATGCTGGTTACCATTACCACACAATCCCTACTTTTGACGACCCTTAGAAAGTAGCCTTTAAAAAACATTGTGGGAAAAGGAGAAAATGCTGGTAACTAGCATTTTCTCCTTTTCCCATGATGTTTTCTACTCTTCACAAGACAAATTTCAAATTTTCAGTCAGTTTTACTTTGTCGTCTGCAAATGCTTTCAAGTTGGACAAGCCTAAAGTACTGTCGTTTGGTAAAGAGAAAATAGTGTGGTAAAGGGTTAAAGGATTTACAGTACATACCAATGCCAAAATCATAAGCATGATGACAAACAGTCCTGTTCCCAGAAGGATAAAGATGACTGGCCAATCAGGGGCCTGCAATATATCCCCCGTAATTCCAACACCATTGGCTACAAGATTTAGGGAGGTGACCGGGAAGAATGGTCCTGTTGAGGAACATTGTGTGTTGGGTTGCATCACTGAAATATACTGGAAAACAGAAAGAAAACGAAGGTGCATCACTTCTTGATATAAAATTTGCAAAATAATATATTGTAACAGACAATTTAGCACATGGCAAAGTTCTAGATCTCTTAACTTCAGAACACAGCCTGTTTATTTGTTTTGGAGTTTAACACAATTTTAACAGATCAGGTCACAGCATATTAGGTCAGTGCACCTACTCAGGAGTTTTCTGGCTTCCTTAACCTTTTCCCAAACAATCCCTGGTTTTGACAACCATGAGATAGAAGCCTTTTGAAAACATTGTGGGAAAAGGAGAAAATGCTGGTCACCAGCATTTTCTCCTTTTCCCACGATGTTTTTTACCTAGCTGGCAACAAATTTCAATTTCTGAGTTACATTAAATTCATTTTGTTGTCTGCAAATGCTTTCAATTTGGACCAGTCTAAAATTTTGTTGTTTGGTAAAGGGTTAACCTTATACTGACACAGCTTTCTTTCCAAGCCAATGACGGCTTTTACATACATCAGAGGTGAGAGGCCATAAATTGCCAGAGAGAAAGTGTTGGCCTCAACCTGGTATCGAACCTCTAAACACCAGGTCATGAGTCAGGTATACTAGCTACTGAGCTACCATCTTTGCAAGCCAAGGCTGACGATTCTCTATGCTACTCTACCCTTGGCGGATCAAGCTTGATTTTTACATTCCCCCGATATGCTTTTTCATTGGATGCAGCCAGCTCTAACTGCAACGAATGAAATCGCTCATAGCATTTCATCTTTGATAAAAATAGAATAAGGTCGCTACCTTTCAAATAGAAGGTAAACGAGGAAACCCAGGAGGATGTCTGCTTATCGTCTCATGTGTATTCGTAAGCGGTTTGTAAAACGATATTTCATTTGCTTTTAGAAATATGATGTAAAGGGGGGTAATAATTAGCATCCAATAGAGGGCGCATCGCAGGAATCTCAAAATCGCGCTCAATCAGCCAAGGTAAAATCCATGTAGTGGCTCGCGAAGATGCCGAGCTACTGGCCTGGCTCAGAAACAGTTGTAGAAGACAAGTCAAATGTGGCCAAAACAGGAAGTGTCTGATAGGACAGAAAACACTTTCTAGAAAGGAGGAAATGCTGGTTACCACCCTTTCCCAAACAATCCCTGGTTTTAACGGGTCTGGAATAGTAGCCTTTTGAAAACATTGTGGGAAAAGGAGAAAATGCTGGTAACCAGCATTTTCTCCTTTTCCCACAATGTTTTCTACTCTATCATAGACAGAAATCATCTTTTCAGGAAGAGTTGAATTGTCGTCTGCAAATACTTTCAGTTTGGTCTAGTCCAAAAGTTTGTCGTTTGGGAAAGGGTTAACTTTGTACCACACAATCCCGACTTTTGACGACTCCGAGGAAGAAGCCTTTTGAAAACATTCTAGGAAGAGGAGAAAATGCTGGTAACCAGCATTTTCTCCTTTTCCCGCAAGGTTTTCTACCCTTTCCAAACCAAATTTCAATTTTTCAGCCATATTTATTTTGTCATCTGTAACTGCTTTCAATTTTAACCAATCTACAATTTTGTTGTTAGGTAACGTTTTAAGTCTTTACAACAATAAACATACATAGTCTCATTTTCCCACTATGTTTTCTATCCTATAAAAGAAAAATTGCATCAATTAAGCCTAATTGAACTAGGACCTGCAAATCCTTTGAAATTGTATGGGTCTACAATTTTGTCAGGTGATAAAGAGTAACTTTAGTTTATCAGATCAATTTATTTCATGTTGATTGCGAAACAAGTCCTTACATCTTATACTATCTCTCTGGATGCTTCCTGGGAATGACAACGGGCAGCATGCACAATTGTGTGGGAAAATGAAAAATTGCAAAATTGACACCCATCTCCAGGTATCAAACTTGGGACAATATAGTTACAAGGGCGACAATCTACCTCACAATCATTGACACCAAACTGGTAAATAGTTACGAGCATAAAACATAAGATCATTTAAAAAGCAACGAATTTGTACCATTTTCTTGTATATATTAGCACTTGAATAGAAAGAGTAGGTTCCTGCATCATTGAACTGGTAAGAAAACAAAGTAGTGCTGGTACTGGTCTGTGCTTGAGCCTCAGCTAACTTTCTGAATCCACCATAGTCAAACTGGGTGTTGGTATTGTAGAGGTTGTTTCTGAAATAAGATATAGAACAGAATGTGCAGTCTGATCCTGGATTTACACCATCCACTAACTGATTCTAACCTATCATTAAAGCTGTGGAAATCATTTAAGAGCTATCACTTAACCCATTCCCAAACAAGCCCTTGTTTTTAAGTGTCTGCAGTACAAGTCTTTTGAAAACACTGTGGGAAAAGGAGAAATTGCTCGTAACCAGCAATTTCTCCTTTTCCCACAGTGTTTTCTGCCCCTTCGGATAATTTTCTGCCATTGTTTTGAAAGTTAAAACTTGTCATCTGCAAACTCTTTCAGTTTGGAAGAGTCTAAAATGTGTCGTTTGGGAAAGAGTTCAATTGATTATACCCCCCACCAGCTCCTTGTCACAAAAACATGCCTTTGTCATTGAATGCAGAATGGTTTTCTACAAGAGCTGAAAAAAAAATTCAAGGGGATATAATCCACAACAAATTGCAGTAGGGTCATGAAAATTTCATATGCATAAGTTCACTTATATAGGAACCCTGTGTGTAAATTTGAGTTCAATACCTTAAAAAGTGTTGGAGTATTGCCCTGGACAGATTTGTGTTTATGGACCGACGGACAGATAGACATGGCATTTCCAGTATGCCCCCCCCCCACTTCGTCGTGGGGGGGAGGGGGGGGAGGGAGTATAGTCAAAATGACAGATATGCTGCCAATTAACCCATTACCACACAATCCCTACTTTTGACGACCCTGAGAACGAAGCCTTTAGAAAACATTGTGGGAAAAGGAGAAAATGCTGGTACCCAGCATTTTCTCCTTTTCCCACAGTGTTTTCTCCCCTTCACAAAACAAATTTCAACTTTTCAGTCACTTTTATTTTGTCGCCTGCAAATGCTTTCGATTTTGGCAAAGTTTAAATTTTGTCGTTTGGTAATGAGTTAAAGTGCTTACCTGTCATATATTGGGTAGTTGTTATTGTTCACTGCCCAAACCATTGTTGCTCCATTCTCCAAGCAAACAATGGGGTTTTTGATTCCACTGAATGTTGTACCATTAAAGATTGATGTTGCTAGCAGTCTACGCCTGGTCCAGTAACCAAGGTTACTATCCTGTGTAGCATTACCAGTTATGTTTGTCTTCACATTGCTATCAAAGAGGGCAACTATAGAGGTGGGATCTGGACTATAAACACCTGTAAGTATGTAAATGTAGCATAAATCCTTTACCACACAAAGACAACTTTTAACAGCCCTGAGGAAGAAGCCATTTGAAAACATTGTGGGAAAAAGAAAAAATGCTTGTAGCCAGCATTTTCTCCTTTTCCAACAAAGTTCTCTACCATACCAAAGCAAAATTGCACCATTTAAGCCATTTTTGTTTTTAAATGCTTTCAATTTGGATAGTTCCAAAATTTTACTGTATGATAACAGGTTAAAAGCCTTTTTTAATTCTGGACTTTAATAACCCTGAGGAAAAAGGCTTCTGAAAACATACAGGGAACAAGATAAAATGCTTGAAACGAGTATTTTCTCCTTTTCCCACAATGTTTTCTAAAGCCTTCTTTCTCAAAAGTTAACTCTTTACCACACAATCCCGACTTTTGACGACCTTGAGAAAGAAGCTTTTGGAAAACATTGCAGGAAAAGGAGAAAATGCTGGTAACCAGAATTTCCTCCTTTTCCCACCATGTTTTCTACCCTTTCCTAATCAAATTTCAATTTTTGATTCAATCTGCTATTTAACTCATCAACGAACAACAAAGTTTTAGGCTTGTCCAAATCAAAAGCATTTGAAGACAACAAAACAAAAGTGACTGAAAATTTGAAATTCGTTTTGTGAAGAGTGGAAAACATTATGGGCAAAGGAGAAAATGCTGGTTACCAGCATTTTCTCCTTTTCCCATGATGTTTTCTAAAGGCTTCTTTCTCAGGGTGGTCAAAAGTAGGGACTGTGTGGCAATGAGTTAAATAAGTTAATTTATTTCTTTTATATTTTGCAGATGCTTTGAATTTAGACTGGTCCACAATTTTATCCCTTGGTAAGAAGAAAAAGTAAGCATGAAATATCACTGAACCCTTCCCCAAGCAGTCCTGTGTTTTACCATAGAAAAAAAAAAAACTGGCTAACATTGTAGCAACAACAGCGGCAAATAGTTGCAAGATACGCCCGTCTTACCCCAAGTTGTAAAGTTGGGGCATAATGATCATAAAGGGGAGCTATACAAAAAAAGTAGTGCAGAAATTTTTGCTGTTGACTGAAGATAATGGCAGTGTATTTGTGTCGAAATGTCATAACCCCAGCTAGTATAGTATGGGAGATATGCATCATACAAAATTCAAGTTTGAAACAAACAACACAGGGCAATAACTCAAAAATTAAGCAAGCAAGAGTAGAAATTTATATGCACTGCACTTCCCCTTGATGGAACGTATCCACAAATGAAATTTCATATCCATAGCTAGTATAGTTTTGAAGATATGCAACGGACAATATTCAAGTATAAAAATAAACAAAGGGCAATAACTCAAAAATTAAGCAGGCAAAAATTATGGTTCATATGCACTGCACTCCCCCTTCATGAGATCTATCCATTTATAAAATTTCATAACCATATCTAGAATAGTTTTGGAGATAAGCTCCGGACAAAATTCAAATATGAAAATATTCAAAGGGCAATAACTCAAAAATTAAGCAAGCAAGAGTTATGGTTCATGAGCACTGCACTCCCCCTTGATGAGATCTATCCACCTATGAAATTTCATAACCATAGCTAGTATAGTTTTGGAGCTATGCTCCAGACAAAGAAGTGGACGCCGCCCACCCGCCCGCCCGCTTGCCACAGATGATCAGCCAAGTCTAAAATTTTGTAATTTTAAAAAAATTTAAAACTTTAAAAGGCAGTTATGAAAATGGCCTTTTTTTTTATAGCATTAACCATTTACCAAACAATCCCTGGTTTTTACGACCCTGTGATAGAAGCCTTTGGAAAACATTGTGGGAAAAGGAGAAAATGCTGGTAACCAGCATTTTCTCCTTTTCCCACAATGTTTACTACCCTGCTAGAAACAAGTTTCAATTTTTCAGTTACTGTTATTTTGTCATCTGCAAGTGCTTTCAATTTGGACAAGTTTAAAATTTTGTTGTTTGGTGAAGGGTTAAAGTAATCAATCTGTTATTTAACAGAGTTTGAACATCAAATTGTTAGATCAATTTTACTCCACCAAGGTCTTACCCAAAAATCCTCCTGTAGAATCGTCCATTGTCATGAAATACACTGGGGTTGTCGAGTCATCAAACACAGTACATTGGCTGGTGGTCAGGGAGTTCTCCGAGTTGATGATCACTGACAGGGAGGAGGCCACATATTCTCTCTGTCACAAAAAAATTCTATGAATTTACAACAAGCTAACAATTTTCTATTTTAATAAACCTTGGTAAGAAAGCTTTTGAAAAATTGCAGGAAAAAAGGGAAAATGCTGGTTGTAGCAAAAGGAGAAAATGCTGGTAACCAGCATTTACTCATTCCCCTCAATGTTTTCTATCCTTGAAAAGACAATCACATTATTGGACCAATATGACCCTTACACACACTTTGATACTATCAAGACAATCATTCTGACCAGAACATACAGAGTTTTTTTCATAATAAATGACCAAGTGACCAACCTCATAATACATGTTTCAGGGAAAAAAGGTCTGACTGATTATTGGGCTTAGGCGAGTTGAAAACAGAACAGTGTTTAACAAAAAACAAAAACAAAGATGTTGCCAATCACCTATTTTTCAACAATGTTTTTCAAGTAAAAATCAGTCTCTGCCTTTGGCAACTACGCTACACCCATGTTACTTGAACTTGCTAGGGTAAGTATGACATTGCTTGCCAATATAAGTGTAACAAAAACATAAGGCAACCAAAACAAAATCAACTGACCAGTATTGTGCCATTGGTGTATGATATACGGACATGGGGCTCACTCGGAGCACCTGCACACACAAACTGTACGATGTTCTGGGATTGTTTACGGCACTGTAGATCGCAAATTGCTTCAAGATCGTCTGGTGAACAGAAACAGGCGCCTAGCACCTCGTCATGACCTGAGTACTCATTGGCATCACAAACCTACAATAGGAACACAAAATCAACAGCCTGAATATGGTATTTGTTTGTATCTGCAATTCTGCAATGTTCACACAAATAATGCACACAACTGACATTGAGACAAAAACAATAACTCTCCTCTGCTACCCTGTTTCTTCACCCTTTACCATACAATGACCACTTTTAACCAGCCTCAGGAAAAAGCCTTTTGAAAACATTATTGGAACAGGAAAAAATGCTGGTAACCAGCATTTTTTCCTTCTCCTACAAAGTTTTCTGCACTATCAAAGAATTTAGCATCATTTTGAGCCACTTTTGAACTTGTCATCTGTAAATGCTTTCAATCTGGATGGTCTAAACTTTCCCTGCATGGTAAAGAATTAATCGGACAAAATCTTTAAAAAGCCATTGCTTCTGTAAAAGAAGACAAAATCACAATGAAAATCAGGTTGACCCATACTGAATTGTTTTGCTTTTAGTAAATTCTTGGCACGTCAAAGGACAGTTGTCTTCAAATGCTTTCAATTTGGACCAGTCTAAAATTTTGTAGTTTGGTAAAGGGTTTACCACTGATGTTTAAACTCAATACCTTTACCATTGAGCTATAGAGCATTCTCTCTAACAAAGTTGTCATGTATTGATTTTACATGGCAAGAAGCAATGCTGTAAAAAAGAACTAATCTCCTGTAACAACAGACCATCAATGGGGTATGACAGTGTCACAAAGATTTCTTTATAAACAGCCAAGCTAATACAGAGTTCTAGTTTGTGCATTCTCCCTAACACAGTAACTGTTGTCATGTATTGATTTTATATGGCAAAAAGCTATGCTGTAAAAAAAAAACGGTAACAACAGACTGCCACTGGGGTATGACAGTGCCACAAAGGTTTCATCATAAAAAGCCACGCCAATACAGAGTTATAGTTTGTGCTTACATTATCTGTACAATGCTGAACATATTCTGCAGAAGTAAAGCAGCTGCCATCTTGATATCTGAACTCATTATCACCACAGTTAGGATAGATCTCCTTGGAACAGTCCTGTACACCACTCACTTCTATAAACCCAGCCTGGCAAGGACAAGTTCTATCACTCTCCTGTAAACAGTAAACATGTAACATGTTAACCTATTACAACATAGTCCCTACTTTTGATGACCCTGAGAAAGACGCCTTTAGAAAACATTGTGGGAGAAGAAGAAAATGCTGGTATACAGCATTTTCTCCTTTTCCCACAAAGTTTTCTACCCTTCCCAAACGAAATTCAGTTTTTGAGTCACATGAATTATGTCGTCTACAAGTGCCTCTAATTTGGACTAGTCCAAAAGTTTGTCGATGAAGGGTTAAGATATTGTGCAAATTGAAAGTGAAATTGCCTTAATACTTAACCATCATTCTGCAACTATTGACATTCCATTTGAAAACAGTAAAAGAAAATGAGACAAGTGACGGTGTAGAAAGAAGTAACTCTTGTTTTTATGAATGGCAGTAACATGTTAAAGATAATGTCCAAATTGAAAGCATTTGCAGATGACAAAATCAACATGATTTGAAAATTGAAATTTGTTTCTGAAAGAGTAGAAAACATTGTGGGAAAAGGCTTCCTTCTCAGGGTTGTTTAAGGTTTGGATTGTGTGGTAGAGGGTAAAAGGATCAGATTGCTAGTTTAAGGGTCAAAGTAAGGCATCAGAACAAGGCCACTCTAAAACTGTCCAACAACATCTATATCATGATTTTACAGTATTGTTTTCAATCTGTTTAAATCTTTACCAAACTACAAAATTATAGACTGGTCCAAATTGAAAGCATTTGCAGATGACAAAATAAACGTAACTAAAAAATTAAACTTTGTTTCCAACAGGGTAGAAAACATCATGGGAAAAGGAGAAAATGCTGGTGACCTGCATTTTCTCCTTTTCCCACAATGTTTTCAAAGGGCTTCTATTTCAGAGCCATAAAAACCAAGAGATTGTTTGGGAAGTGTTAAAGGCCCAGTTAAGGTAAAAAAATCAAAGCAGGTGACATAGTACATTTAAATCATTCCTTTAACCCATTACCACACAACCCCTACTTTTGACAACCCTGAGAAAGATGCCTTTAGAAAAAAATTGTGGGAAAAGGAGAAAATGCTGGTAACCAGCATTTTCTCCTTTTCCCACCATGTTTTCTACCCTCAACAAAACAAATTTCAAATTTTCAGTCACTTCTATTTTGTCGTCTGCAAATGCTTTTGATTTGGACATGCCTGAAATATTGTTGTTTGGTTATGTGTTAAAAGTACGAGAATTATTGCAGAGATGACAAGTCTGTTATTGAGTGGAATGATATAACTTCAAATGCATTAAAACACCTGCTTTGTTTACTTTTGAACTTTGATGTTATTCTAAACAAACTTACCTGGAAGTCTCTTCCGGTTCCTTTACATGAACAAGTTGCTTGTCCAGCTGCTGGCTGTTCAGCCTCTAGACCACATGAGAAACATGCAGTCTGCCCTGTCTTGTCATTGAAGTAGTTCACACTACATGCCAGACATTCGGCCACAGACCCTGCTCCACTGACACTGTTAGCTGTTCCAACAGGGCATGGTGTTTCATACGCAGAACCTTCTGGACAGTAGTATCCTGAGGAAAAAGGAAAAAACAAACTGTCAGTTGATAAATATTTCTAAAACAAACTGCCGACAACTACAAATCTAATAAACTAATGTTCTTAAACCCTTTTCCCCATGAGACATTTCTATGGTATCTCTAATTGACCCTAAATAACAGCAAAGATGAAGCTGTATCTTATGTGTATATGACACCTTTTGATAGCATAGAAAACATTGTGGCAAAAGGTGAAATTGCTCGTCACGAGCAATTACACCTTTGCCACAATGTTTTCCAAAGGCTCCATCAAGCAATGTGTAGAAATGAGTATCTGTGAAGTAAAGGATTAAGTCTTTACCAAACCGCAAAGTTTTAGACTGATCCAAACTGAGAGCAATTGTGAACAACGAATGGAATAAGACTCAAAATTAAAATTTGTTTCGGGAAAGGAAGAAAACATTGTGGGAAAAGGAGAAAATGCTGGTTACCAGCATTTTCTCCTTTTCCCACAATGTTTTCAAAAGGCTTTTCTCACAGGGTCCCTAAAGGTCAAGATTATGTTCCAAGGGATTAACCCTTTAGTTCATAGATACTCATGTTTTCGCATTGCTTTTAGAAGCCTTTGGAAAATATTGTGGCAAAAGGTGAAATTGTTCGTGACAAGCAATTTCACCTTTTGTCACAATGTTTTCTATGGTATCAAAAGGTGTAATAATTATATGCATAAGAAATGGCTTCATCCTAGCAGTTATTTAGGGTCAATTAGAGATACCATAGAAATGCCTTATGGGGTAATAGGTTAAGAGAAATCAAACATGTACAAAAGTTCCAAATATATCTGACAAGTGACTAAACATGAAGCAAGTATTGATGCAGGTGATACTGGTATGCCTACCCACTGAAAATCTCTCAAGTAAAAACAGGAATATTATCTTACCTGGTGGACATAGGTAGGACTTTGTTCCATTCACTCCAAATATAGATGCTAAATCACTGTTATTGGCCACAGGATTGTCTGTGGTAGCATAATCGAGACATACCACCCCAGCTCGGCATGCAACACAGCCACTTCCGTCTGACGCACTGTATGTTCCTGCCCGACAAGGATCACAAGTTGTTTCTAGTGTTATATGATCTGCTCCAATTTTTTCTCCATAACCAGCTGGGCACATTGTCGGTTCTATTGCACCTATAATAATATGTATAATTATGATTACAGATCAAGCGATAATAAAAGATTACCAAGTTACATTTTATATATTTTCTTAAATTTTGTGGTGTTTAACCCATTACCACACAATCCCTACTTTTGACGACCCTGAGAAAGAAGCATTTAGAAAACATTGTGGGAAAAGGAGAAAATGCTGGTAACCAGCATTTTCTCCTTTTCCCACAATGTTTTCTACCCTTCCCAAAACAAATTTCAAATTTTTAGTAACTTTTATTTTGTCGTCTGCAAATGCTTTCGATTTGGACAAACCTAAAATATTGGTAAAATCTGGTAATGAGTTGAGCCCTTTTTCAACATTATTTTAGCTATATCATAGCAAAGAGGGCACAGACCTATCCTTATTCTTGAGTTTCTATTACCAGTACTTCACATAACAATTCTTAATAAGCCACTGGCTGCTTTCCAACATTGGTATCATCAAATCAATGATCAGCAGTATTTGCAGACAAAAGAAAATTACATATGGCTGTAAAAATAAAGTTTGTCCTTTGAAAGTCACCAAATATTATGAAAAATTATAAAGTACTGGTTACTAGTATTTTCTGTTTTTCCTCACACTGTTTTCAAAGGCCTTCATCCTCAAAGTTGTAAAAACACAAGACCATCTGGTATCCGTGTTGAGGCAGAGAAAAGGAAAGTCCTTACTAACGTCACTTACCAGCATCAGTACAATTACATGTATCAAAATAGTTTCCTGTACAATAGCTTCCAGCAGGACATGGTGTGGGGCTGGTGGAGTTCTCTGGACAATAATAGGCTGGTGGACAGCTTAACTGGGTCTCTGAATTGTTGCAGTAGTAACCTGTATCATAAAATAGAAACTTGATAATGGTAAAGGTTCTTAACTCCTTACTATACAATCCCTATTTCTAACAACTCTTTTTGAGTCACATTTATGTTGTCATTGGTAACAGCTTTCAATTTGGAAAAGTCTAAAATTTTGTTGTGTGGTAAAGAATTAAGCAAAGCACAGAAAAAGCCATGGCATTGTAACTATAAATAGCTATGCCTGTGCATCACCAACTCTCCCCTGGGGTTACTTTTTCAGTCGAAAAAAGGATATAAGATAAAATATACTGATATGGCAGATAACCCTACAGCCTTATCAGAATGGCTACCCTTTGTTTAGTATTGGTAATCGGTTAATTGGAGTTCGAAGTAAATACCATCACAGCGGTAACACAGACACTATTAGAAAATGTCAGTTTTTTCACAAGCAGAACATAGTTATTAACCAATCTATGAGAATCCTATGTCATTTTCTTCAAAAACATCAGAAATCTGCATGAGGAAATGGGCTGACCAGTAATATCTTACCTGCTTTACACAGCCTGACCAAGGAGGCGCCCTCAGGACAGTACTGACCATCAGAACATGGGTAACCAGCAAAGGTCATGTTTGTATCTGGACAGTAGGATCCACCAGGACATGGATAACACTCACTGACACTGCCTGCTGCTATCACATCCCTATAGTAATAATATAGATTAACTCTTTACCCCATAAGGCATTTCTATGGTATCTCTAATTTACCCTAAATAACAGCAAGGATGAAACTATTTTATGTGTATATGACACCTTTTGATAGCATAGAAAACCTTGTGATAACAGGTGAAATTGCTCGACAAGAGCAATTTCACCTTTTTCCACAATATTTTCCAAAGGCTTCTACAAGCAATGCGTAGAAATGAGTAGCTATGGAGTAAAGGGTTAACTCTTAACCACACTATCCCAAGTTTTACTGACCCTAGGGAAAAAAGTTTTTCATAACATAATGGGAAAAGGAAAAAATGCTTGAAACCTCATTTTTTTTCCTTTCCTGTAATGTTTTCTTCATTTTCAAAGCCAATAAATCATCATCTGATTCACATTTCTTTTGTTGCCTGCAAATAGTTTCAATCTGGACAAGTCTAAACTTTATTATGTAGGGTTAACTGATTCATGCTTTACTTAAAAATACTGAATTTAAAGACGTTTATGACAAATTCTTCCAACGGACAGATTTTCTTTAAACTTTGCACATACAAAGCTTATCATATCTCTTGTAGATTACAATGAAAAAAAAATGGGGTCCCCGTGCTCGTTTCCGAGAAATTCGCTTTTGAAAAAGGTATATACACTTACAAAATTCAGCATATACTGGATTTAACACACTTTCCTTGAATAGTCAATTAAACAGGAAAATTGCAAGAAGAATATACAAATATACATCACTTTAAAGAAAAATAATTCAGTTTTGCACAAAAAACATATAAAAGCCTGGTTCTGAGCATGGCAAATGTACCAATATGCATTTTATATATAGACCATTGAGTTAAAAAGGGAGATAATTTGACCGGGTTAAGGGTTAATTTTCAATAAAAACATACTTTCTAACGGACAGATTTTTTTTTAAAATTTCCACAATCATAGTACTTATAAATCTTGACAATAAGAAAAAATAAAAATGGCACCTACCCGTGCTTTTTTCCCCAGGAAAAAGGGATGAAGGTCACATTTGAAGTTAATTTTTTCCAAGGAAAGGGATAAAAGCTCGGCTGACATGATGGAAAAGGGAAAAATTATTCAGTGGACGAAATTTTCCCTTTTCCCAAAGTATTTTTCAAAGAGGAAATAGAATACTTCAAGAAATAGGTATACTTCAACAGCTTCAATTTTCTGCCTGTTTAATTGTTTGCTGTGTAACTGGACTTTTTTCCAGCTAATTCTTTACCAGTCATATCATCCTTACACTGGCAGGCCAGTTTTGATGCTATCACCTTCTCCGGAAAGGATAGCATGACAACTGGCCTGCCAGTTTCAGGAAAACGTCAGAAGCTGTATCATTTTCATCGTTGGATGGCTGACATTGCGTAAAAAATACCCTTTTCCACGACAAATAAGCATATATTTTGGTGAAAACTTCCCCTTTTTATTTCAACCATAGAATACCATGGCTAGCGCAACCGTGCTATTACCATCCGTAGAATGTTCTTCTTGTAAAAGTGCACCGTCGGTCCCCTGTTACTATTGCCATTTGTCCGAAAAATACACAATAGCGCTGATAGTTTT
Source organism: Tridacna crocea (assembly GCA_943736015.1). Lineage (NCBI taxonomy): Eukaryota > Metazoa > Mollusca > Bivalvia > Cardiida > Cardiidae > Tridacna > Tridacna crocea. The sequence goes on from OX031073.1 coordinate 32,414,953, forward strand.
ACTATCTGTGAGAAATACACATGCGCAGTATGGATGCGCGTAAACATTTATACCAAACGTCGTTAAATGAAGCTGAGGAAGAGGTCTTTTGAAAACTTTGTGGCAAAAAGTAAAAATGTCAATAGCCCAACAAGAATCATTTCATTGGCTTTCTTCTTCATTATGCTCAAAATGGAGTCACCAGGTTACAACAGTTTACCCTTTTCAACATAATCCTGAGTTTTAACAACCTTGAGGAAAAAGGCTTCTAAAAAGATTGCTGGAAAGGAAACATTGTGGTAAAAGCAGAAAATGTTCATTACCAGCATTTTCTCCTTTTCCAATAGTGTTTCTAATAATTTTACAGACAAAGCCCATTATCTGAGTTTCATTTACAATGTCTGCAAATGCTTTGAACTTGGACAAGTCTAAAGAGTTGAAAGTGAGAAAGGAATATTTAGCACTCTAACCTGTAGGTTCCAACAGGGCAGGGCTCTGGGGTGTCTGTGGCATTAACACAGAAATATCCCAGGGGACAGGGTTTCGTTGTGTAGTCAGCAATCCCCATCTCATCACAGTAGTACCCAGCAGGGCATGGCAAACAGGCACTGATGTCACTGGCCCCTGTCATATTATTGTAGGTCTTGTTTGGACACATTGCTGGATCAAAGCCAACAGAGCAGTAATAACCGGCCCAGCATGGCTCTGATACCGTGGAATTGTCCGGGCAAATTCTTCCGCCAGGACATGGCTGACACTCTGCGACGTCACCTGCTCCCTCTTTGTTGATAAACTGCAGACTTGGACAGGTTTGTGGGATTGTTATTCCTTCTGGACAGTAGTATCCATATGGGCAAGGCCCACCATTGGGCATCAGTGAACTGTCTGGATCAGCCACACCAATGCTTGAATAGCAGATAAACCCAGCCTGGCAGTCTCCCGAAATGTTTCCTCCAGTACAATATTTACCTGGCAAAAAGAAATTAGTGCTTAACAATCCTAAGTTTAACTCTTACCAAAAAAGGAAAATGAAGACTTGTCCACACTGAAAGCAATCTAGACAAGATATCTAATTTGGCTCAAACAATGGAAGCTGTCTTAGATACGGTAGTAAACACTGTGGAAAAAAGAGAAAATGCTGGTTCCCAGCATTTTCTCTTTTTCCCAAAACATTTTCAAAAGGTTTCTTTCTTAGGGTTGTTTAACTCTTTGCAAAACGACAAAATTCTAGACATCTCCAAATTGAAAGCATTTGCTGACGATAAAATTAATGTGACTCCAAAATTGAAATTTGTTCTGGGAGGGTAGAAAACATTGTAGGAAAAGGAGAAAATGCTGGTTTCCAGCATTTTCTCCTTTTCCCACAATGTTTTAAAAAGGCTTCTATCTCAGGGATTGTTTGGGAAAGGGTTAAACCCGGGAGTTGTGTGGTAATGGGTTAAACAACCCTAGAGACTGTTTGTGTGGTATTTAACATTATTTTCAACATTTTCTCACTTATTGCATTGGTCAGAACACATATACTTGCTTTGCTTGATTTTCTCTCACCAGTTCATACAATATTCTCCCAAATACACTCTTAGGTGAACATCAGTATAGCAATGATCGGCTATGAGAGAGGAATGAATCCTGTCACAATGATTATTATCAACCCTCAGAAAAAAATGGCTTGGCTTGGGATTCCAACCAGCCAACCACAGATTTCAAGCCTTTTTAACTCTTTACCACACAATCCTGACTGGTAACCAGCATTCTCTCCTTTTCCCACAATTTTTTCTATCCTTTCCAAAAGGAATTTTGATTTTTTAGCAAAATTTTTTTGTCCTCTATAAATTTGGACAGTTTTAAAATTTTGTTGTGTGGTAAAGAGTTAATTACCAACTGAGGTACCAGGCAAGGCACAACCAATACTAGTGGAATTTAGAAAACTTTGCTGGAAAAGCAGAAAACTCTCATTTACAGTATTTTCTCCTACTGCAAAAATGTTTCCTTTTCATCCATGGTCAAACTCCATTTTAGAGTCCCATCTATTTTTGTGATTTCAGTCACATACTTGGTATGTCTTTTTGGATTCCATTGATAAATAACACACAATGGAAAGACAGTCATGAAACAAAGAAAAGATATACGTTATCATGTAGCTTCACCTTATGAAGATGCCAGATTATTTTGTTCACACTTGTTCATGAACAATCTATTTGAATTAATATTTTCTTCAATTTAGCTATTGCACACAGTTTTTTGTTGTATAAAAGACTTCATCTATCCATGGCAAAGTTACAAGCAACATGAAATATAAATCAAAATCCCAAAACCTTACCAGCGATACAAGCAGTACAGTCTGTGTAGTTTTCCAACTTTCGAACACTGGCATCAGTATATGTACCATTTGGACACAATACGGGGGAGGCAGAACCGTCAGGGCAGTAAGAATAAGCCGGACAATCTACAGGTGTGCTTGTGTTCTGCGGACAGTAGTACCCCTTGGGACATGTGATGCATGTTGTCTGTTGTACACTTGGCTGATATGTGCCTGCAGCACATGGCAATGGGTCAGCTGTGTCATTCAAGCAATAGAACCCGGCAGGGCACTGATAGGCACTAGGCTGGGGATCATCAATATTATCTGTTGAAGGACAGTAGTAGCCTGCTTCACAAACACCTGCATATGTTACAGCGGCTGTGGTGTCACAGTACTTGCCTCCGCTGCAAGGATAGCAGTCTGAAATGCTGCCACCATGGGTATCATTTCTCATGGTGCCTCTTGGGCAAGGGATTGCAGCCGTGGTGCCTAGACAGAAGAACGATAAATACTTTATTGACAGCTCATCATTTATAGAGTAAATGTGTTAGTCTTCAGTGTGAAATCTAAAGGTAGAAAAGAATATGAATCTTTCCCATACATCCAAATTCTGGACTCATCCATGTATATGCAATGATGGATGACAATTCTAAAATGACTTATCAGTAAATCATAGGGATTGTCTCAGAAATAAAAGCCAAATGACATTGCTGGTCACCATCAGTTTCTCCTTTTCCCACTATAGTTTCAACAGCTTTGTTCAAACTGAAAGCATATGCAGTCTACAATTTAAGTTTCTGTCTATGATAGGATAAAGAACATCGTGAGAAAAGGAGAAAACGCTGTTTACCATCATTTTCTCTTTTCACAGAAATATTGTCAGAGTCATTAAAACTCAGTATTATGTGATAAAGGATTAAAATGATAAATAAATAAATGATCACATGCCACTTTTCTTCTCAAAAATACATTTTACCTTCATCACAATAATGTCCTACTGGACATGGCCCATTGGTGCCATCATTTGGTGTAGCAGTAATGGCACCAGCCAGACATTGGAAACCAGCAGTACAATTTCCTGTTGGTGCGGCAAGTCCTGCTGTTTCACAGTAGGAACCAGCAGAGCAGTTCAGACAACTGTCGGAGGAGTTTTGTCCTGTCAATGGATTGTAGGTACCTGGAAAGAGAAAATATTTTTTCAACCCTTAACCAAACAATAAAATTTTTGGCTGGTCCAAATCGAAAGCATTTGCAGATGACAAAGTGAATGTGAATCAAAAATTGAAATTTGAGGTGGAAAGGGTAGAAAACATTGTGGGAAAAGGAGAAAAATGCTGTTTACCAGCATTTTCTCCTTTTCCCACTATGTTTTCAAGGGTTTTCTTTCACAGGATCATTAAAAGTCGGGACTATATAGTAAAGAGTTAATGTAACAACTTTTACTCCTCTTCAGCATCGCCATCCACTCATCTCAAGAAAGTCACATTGTTTTCTCTTATTATCCCCCGCCGTAGGCGGAGGGATATAGTTTTAGCGTTGTCCGTCCTTCCGTCCGTCCGTCCGTGTGTCCGTCCCGGCAATATCTCCAATACCATTGGACGGAATTTCGTGAAACTTTATACACATGTACAATGACCCATTCTCCCGAGACCCTTTTTATGTTTATTTGATTCGATGCAAAATGGCCGTCTGAGAGCGATTTTAAGTTTCACTTAAGTAACACTTAAGTACACTTTTGATGTTTGGAGTCTTCTCTTCAAAACTATACAAAGTTTTTACATTGAATTCGTCACATCTGTCAACGTCCATTAGGAAATGCAGGAAAAGAAGTTTACCTACGTTTACCGTGCAATACCACAGTTATTTGCCCTTGTTTTTGTAATAAGGTGTCATGGAAAAAGGGGGTTTCATGTTATATTTCATTTCATTTCTTGTGAAGGCAACTTCTTCCACATTTGTTGAAGGAATTGAATGCAATTTTGACAGAATATTTTTTGTCATGTGACCTATTGCATATTTTCAACATTTTGAGATTTGTAGCTGCGTCATGAAAAAAGGGGGCTTCATGTTTTATTTCATTTTATTTCTTGTGAATGCAACTCGTCCTATATTTCTTGACAGAATTGAAATGAATTTTCACAGATTGTTTCTCATCATTTGACCTATCGCATATTCTCAAGGTTTTACTAGTTGTAGCTGCATCATGAAAAAAGGGGGCTTCATGTTTTATATCATTTTATATCTTGTGAATGCAACTCGTCCCATATTTCTTGACAGAAATGAATAGAATTTTCACAGAATGTTTATCATCTGACCTATCACATATTCTCAACGTTTTGCAGTTTGTGGCTGCGTCATGAAAAAAGGGGGCTTCATGTTTTATTTCATTCTATTTCTTGTGAAGGCAACTCCTCCCACATTTTGCAGATTTAAGTGGAATTTTTACATTATCATGTGACCTAACACAATGCCTCCCACATTTCTTGGCAGATTTGGATGGAATTTTCTCATGATCATGTGACCTACAGCATATTGTCAAGTTTTTGGGATTTGTAGCAGCATCATGGAATAAGGGGGCTTCATGTTATAATTTAATTTTTCACCTGTATCTCTTTAATTACTGGACATATCTCAACAGATTTGGATGAGATTTTCGCAGATCATGCAACCTAGCACATGTTGTCAGGGTTTTGAAATTTATCACTGTATCATGGAAAAAGGGGACTTCATGTCAAATTTAATTTTTTATCAGTGTATCTCCAACTTTTGCACATTATTTTCATAGAACTTCATATTTCTATTGGTTGGTCAAAGCCAGTGACCAATGAGTCAATTGTGCATTCGTCTCTCCATGCATCTGTCTGTCCGTAAACCTTTTAGATCACAAGTAATACCATATATCCTTTCAGCTAGCCAGGCAGGTGCTACAAATTTCAACACTTTAGTCTCTAACTACCTGCTTGAAATGGCAGCAGTGTGGCGGCTTATATTGTGAGAGGGGTTTTTATGTATATTTCCTTTGTTTGTTTTTATTTTATGAAATGCCAAGTTCTGCAAAAAGGGTACTTAGTGTATAATCCTGTGATGGACCTCTTTTATATTTTTTTTATGTAATGAAAACCTGTGCCATGGAACAAGGGAGCTTAATGTAAAATTTCATCATGGACCAATAACAAAAAGGCCACATATACATGCAAAACACAATACCTGTTATACGTTTGTATCAAAAAAGGTCTATTTCGGCGGGGGATGTCATTTCAACGAAATTGCTTGTTCTGAAAGGAATGCCTTGGATGTTTTCGATGTATTCTACAGAAGTATTTGACAAGTAGCATTTGATATGAAGTAATTGACAAGTGGCAATACAATCTTTGCTGATATAATCTACTTCCATTACACTTACATCTCTTTTGACATTAATCTCCTGTTGTTCCTGTGTATACAGCTATTGTAGAACTCTTCTCACACACATTGTCGTTTTAGGCAAATAATACAAGATAAAACAAGACATTTATACAAATAAACAAGCCATGCCCTGAAAAAAAAAACGGGATCAATGCATCATGATACTATACAAGTCCTCATGTAATGATAGATCCATAACATCCATTTTCTCTAGCATATGACAAAATCCTGAGGCAGAACGGTCCTTGGACATGCAGAAAATTCATCAAAAGCAGAAAGTTTTGGCACAAGTCAGCCTGCACAGTCGCAAGCTGACCTGGGCCAATATTTTTTGCAGATGCATTAAGTTTCATTTCACAAAGCAGGGCTTAACTCATTACCAAATGAGATATTTTAGGCTTGGCCAAATCAAAAGCATTTGCAGACGACAAAATAAAAGTGACTGAAAAGTTGAAATTTCTTTTGGGAAGGGATGAAAACATGGTGAGAAAAGGAGAAAATGCTGGCTACCAGCATTTTCTCTTTTTCCCACAATGTTTTCTAAAGGCTTCCTGCTCAGGATCATCAAAAGTAGGGATTGTGTGGTAATGGGTTAAATGTATTTCTGCACAGACAAAATACTGATAATCCACTGACCAACTGGACATGGAGTTCCATTATCCACTGTACCCTCTATACAAATATAACCAGCTGGGCAAGGCAGGGTGTCATTCATGGCCAAATCTGGACAGGATGTTCCAACTGGACATAGTGTGCAGTTAGCTGCAATGAAGAAAACAACAAAAAATGTCTACAAAAATGTAATTCAAAGACCCTAAGATAAAATTGGTTCTGGAAACACAGTGGGAAAAGAAGAAAATACAGCTTATCAACAATTTCTCCTTTTCTACAATTCTTTCCTAGTCTTCCAAAACAAATCACTTTATCTGAGTCACACTAGATATGTGGTTAGCAAATGCTCTTAATTGAAACTAGTGTAACATTTTGTCATCTGGTAAACAGTTAAGAATGCACAAATTTCCCTCAAATTGGTTTACAATTGGAAGCCATAGGACCTTTAACTCCTTACCACACAACGAAAATTTAGACGCATTCCAAATTAAATGCATTTGCTTACATATCAAATGCTACTCCGATGACTAGATTGGCTTTGAAAGGGCAGGAAGCATTGTTGGAACAAGGACATAATGCTGGTTACCAGCATTTTTGCCTTTTCCCTCAATGTTTTCAAAAGCCTTCCATATCAGGGTCATCCTCTGGGATCTTTTTATGACAGAATAATGTCTGTACATTTTCACTTTCTAGATTAACTCTATACCACACAACAAATTCTAAGACTTGTCCAAATTCACTGACAACAGTTTAGCTCTTTACCAAACAACCCCTGGTTGATATGGTCTTTTGAAAACATTGTGGGAAAAGGAGAAAATGCTGGTAACCAGCATTGTCTCCTTTTCCCACAATGTTTTCTACCCTGCTAGCAACAAATATCATTTTTTTAATTTATGTTTATTTATTTTGTTGTCTGCAAGTGCATTCAATTTGGACAAGTCTAAAATTTTGTCATTTGGTAAAGAGTTAAATGTGGATCAGGCTATTGAATTTGTCTTTGAATAGGTAGAAAACATTGTTGGAAAAGGAGAAAATGCTGGTTAACAGCATTTTCTCCTTTTCAAACAATGTTTTTAAAAGCATCCTTCTTCTGGGTAGTTAAAACGTGGGATCATACAGTAAATGGTTACAACATAGGATCATTAACCCTTTACTCCATAGATACTCATTTCTACGCATTGCTTTCTAGGGGCCTTTGGAAAACATTGTGGCAAAAGGTGAAATTGCTCGTGATGAGCAATTTCACCTTTTGTCACAATGTTTTCTATGCTATTAAAATGTGTCATATACACATAAGAATCAGCTTCATTCTGGCTATTATTTAGGATCAATTAGAGATACAATAGAAATGCCTTATGGGGTAAAGGATTAACCCATTACCACACAATCCCTACTTATGACGCCCCTGAGAAAGAAGCCTTTTGAAAACTCTGTGGGAAAAGGAGAAAAGGCTGGTAACTAGCATTTTCTCCTTTTCCCACAGTGTTTTCTACCCTTCCCAGAACAAATTTCAATTTTTCAGTCACATTTATTTTGTCGTCTGCAAATGCTTTCAATTTGGACCAGTCTAAATTTTTCTCTTGTGGTAATGGGTTAAGTACACAGTATAAACCTGACCTGCTCCTGTAGTAGGTGAATAGTATCCTCGAGGACATGCTATCTCTTGTATGGCTCCTGAAGGGCAATAGTAACCCACTGGACAGATGTAGCCAATCACGTTGTCTGTGGGTGTGGCTATGTCAGACCCTGTCAGGCAGATATACCCAGCATCACATGGCAAACTGAAACCTGATGGGGGGTAAAAAATAAGAAAACATCAAAAAATCTGTGGAAAGAAGTGGAAAAAAAAATGACAATAAATCTGGTTGGTTGGTTGGTTGTATTGGGGTTTAACGCCACTTTAACAGCTAAGGTCATATCATGGCGGTCGGTGACGCACATGTGTTTCCTGGCTTTCTCATACCAGTACTAACACTACTTTCGTTTCAAAGCCATCGACTAATTTTCTCAGTTACTTCAGCAGAGATGAGAGGCGAAAATACCCCGGACAATAAATCTGGATAAAGATATTAGATATGAATTCTTGAGCAAAGATGTTGGAAAATATTACGTACATAGTAAAAAAAATTTAGCTACACTTTTTGGTATAGTCAGAAAATTTGTGAGTACATGTAAATAATGTGTTTGCAATATTTCGATAAGCCTTGTACACAGGTTTCTAAAAAATGACTGTTTTTATACTAAACTTTATTTTGCGCCCTGTTTTATTAGTATAACTGTTAAAGTTTCCAATAAGCCATCATGAAGGACGGATACTGTTGATTACAAAAAACTTTTGACATAAATGTACAACAATCAAGTTAAACCAAAGCATATAATTCGATCATATTAGTATACAAGAAAACACTCCACAGAATACTTTTACTTGGCAAATCAATCTTGAAATTTCAATCAACACCTATTCCTGAAATAACCACTTGTAACACTTATTATTTTTGTATTTGCTTTAGTTGACAGTATAGATGAGGAGCAGCCTACAAAAAGTATCAGTCTGATCTTTATCTACTTTGTCTATGAAGTGAACAATATTCTGCTTGCCTTGAAAATGTAGTACCTGGGCCCGTATTCACCAACCATTCTTGAGAATATTTCTTGTTCTCCATGTTTTCTACATTTGTAAGTAACACAACTTCTGATTAGCTAAACCGAATGGTTTAGCCAATCAGAAGTTGTGTTACTTACAAATGTAGGAAATTTTGGAAAATAAGACAAAGAACATTCTCAAGACTGGATGGTGAATATGGGTCCTGGGCTTTTCTTCCTAGCACTCTGAATGGTTAATATTTCAACTTGCACACTTAACATTTCAGTTACATCATTCATCAAACAGAAGTTTACCCTTATCGAGCATAAATAAGCTAACCCTTTACCACACAGACTAACTATTAACTTGTCTAAATTGAAAGCATTTCTATTTGATAACTTAAAACTGGTTCAAAATGATGAAAGTTGTCTTTAATATCAGCATTATCTTCTTTTTCCACAATTTTTTCCAAAGACTTCTTTTTCCAAACTGGGGATTGTATGGTAAAGGGTTAAATAAAACATTCAAGCCAAAAGAAAACATCTGAAAAATATCATTTCAAGCTTGTTTTTTTTGGGGAAAAATATCTCCTCATTGGGCAGTATAAATACCAGATCAGACAGCACCTTTAGTGCAGTCAAATCTTAATCTACACTGTCTATAAAAGGTCAGTGAGATTCGTTTAGAAGCAAAGGGGTTAAAATCATGAAAATACAATAACAAGTATGATCTTTGCTTAAAGAATCATTATTGCTTCAGGTCTATACCTTCATTTCTTTTTATTCTTTTTCAAATACTAGTAACACAAAAATACAAAAATATGTGAACATGCATATGACAGGAAACCAAAATTATGGTAACAATATATTTAATTTGTGACTTTCAACAAGGCTTCCAGTTCCAGTGGTAAAAAAAAACATAACGAAAATTACTGATATGGATCTGTTTACCAAAAAAGGATCCTTTAGGCTTAAAATAATCTCTCATACAATTTGTTAACTCTTTACCACACGACAAAATTTTAGACTGATCCAAATTGAAAGCATTTGCAGACGACAAAATAAGGTGACTGAAAAATTTGAAATTTGTTCTTGGAAGGGTAGAAAACACTGTGGGAAAAGGAGAAAATGCTGGTTACTAGCATTTTCTCCTTTTCCCACAGTGTTTTCAAAAGGCTTCTTTCTCAGGGGCGTCAAAAGTAGGGATTGTGTGGTAATGGGTTAAAGGCGCATTCAAAACAGAGTAACTTAACTCATTACCGAACAACAAAATTTTAGCCTTGTCCAAATCGAAAGCTTTTGCAGAAGAAAAAATAAAAGTGACTGAAAATTTGAAATTTGTTTTGGGAAGACTAGAAAACATTGTGGAAAAAGGAGAAAATGCTGTTTACCAGCATTTTCTCCTTTTCCCATAATGTTTTCTGAAGGCTTCTTTCTTGGGGTCGTCAAAAGTAGGGATTATGTGGTAATGAGTTAAACTCTAATTTAACCCTTTACCACACAATCCACTTTTAACGCCCCAATACAAGGAGCCTTATGAAAACATTGTAAGAAAAGGAGAAACCAGCATTTTCTCCTTTTCCCACAATGTTTTCTACCCTTCCAAACACAAATTTCAAATTTTCAGCCACATTTATTTTGACGCCTGCAAACCTTTCTAATTTGGACCAGTCTAAAATTCTGCTGCTTGGTAAAGAGTTTTTATTTTTCTGCCTGTAACCTGCATTTTGGCAGACTGTGCTGCAGTAGACTGTCAGATTCATAAAATTATCTTTACGAGTAAGCGGGTATGAATCTCATTTGCCTGCATTTTGACTCCATAATTGTTTACTTTTGGCTACTAGGGGGTCTTTAACAAATCAAAAAAATCATAGCACATTATGATGTTGAACTTAATATACAGATCAATAACACAATACAAAGTATTAATACATCATACAGCAATATCCATTTCACATTTATTAGTTACTTACTGAGAATGAGGGTTATTCCACCTAGGTAAGAAATTGTCCATGTTGTGTGTACATATAAACTTACAGAATGTTCAAGTCTGGATTTCCTATTTTCATACAAAATCCTCCTGCATGTGACTTTTTTTCTATTGCTAGTTCCAGTTGCAATTAGAAATTGCTCAGTATCAAAAATTTTACTGACACAATGCTTTTACAAATATATATGTATTTACCAATCAAACATTAATTTTGTTCATGATATTTTCCCATACTGTATGGTCTCTCTTTCAATGCCTCCTGGGCATTGTATTTTATGTCAGGGGGCAATTGATAGAGGCGAAAATGAGAGAGAATTTTTGAAGAGACATGGTACATGTAACTCAGTAGGTAGCTTACAGGACTTGAGAAGTGGAGGTCACTGGTTCAGTCCCTGACTCAGCGAATTTCCTAATGCATCAAACCCTTTACCGCACAATCCCAACATTTAACAACTCTGGGAAAGAAAGCTTTCGAAAACATTGTGAGAAAAAGAGAAAATGCTGGTAACCAGCATTTTCTCTTTTTTCCACAATGTTTTCTATCCTTCCTAAAACAAACTTTAATTTTTGAGTCACATTTATTTTGTCGTCTGCAAATGCTTTCAATTCAGACCAGTCTAAAATTTTGTCATTTGGTAAAGAGTTAATGTAGAATATAAATTTTGGCCAGAATTATGATTCATTTGGACATAAAGTAGCATTCATTATTCATACGGAACGCTAGTTTTTTCTCGCAATTTGTCTAATTTACTTATTTAGTAGACAAATTTCATGTTACCAGAAGTTTTTGATGTTACCAAAAGTGTATCTTTATTTCAAGAGTCAAGAGTTAATGATATGGATCTTAGAACAATAAAACCCTTCTTTTGTGTGGTTTCTCTGTAAACCCATTACAACACAATCACAAAATTTAAAAGCCTTGAGACTGAAGGCTTTAAAAACACATTGTGGGAAAAAGAGAAATACTGGTAATCAGCATTTCCTCACTGGTAATCAGAATTTTCTCTTTTCCCACAATTTTATACCTTTTCATAGTCAATTACTATCATTTGAAAAGCGCTTGAATTTTCATTTCTATATTCCTTCAATATGGGCTGTTATTAATTAACTATTGGATATATAGAAGTTATACAAGGAAACCGGTCCACACGATACCAGTCAAATTTCTGACTTTGTATAGTACACAGGTTTGACCCCGGCTTAATACGACTTGACCTCCGATCAATACAGTTGACCTCGTATCAATATCGATGACCCGCGACCAATACAGAAATCCTTGAATGTGATTGGTCAAAAGCTCAGTGGCATGAGCGTCTGCGCTTACTTTTAGCCAATCACGTTCCAGGAGGCGGCAAAGTAAACGTAACCCAAAAATTGATATTTGTTTCCAGCAGGGTAGAAAACATTGTGGGAAAAAGGAGAAAATGCTGGTTACCAGCATTTTCTCCTTTTCCCACAATGTTTTCAGAAGGCCTCTTTTTCAGGGTTGTAAAAGCCAGAGGTTGTTTGGTAAAGCGTTGATTAATAAAATTGTCATTAATCAAGTGATTTTGTATTGGCCCAGTTACAGGTCTTCGGTCAGCCGTATTGACCCTTGGCCTTCGGCCTCGGGCCAATACGGCTGACCTCGGACCTGTAACTGGGCCAATACGAAATCACTTTATTAATAACATTATAGTACAAAGTTTTGCCATGTGGTAAGTACCCTTCACCAAAAAACATAATAAAAATAGTTTTAGACTGGTCCACACTGTAAGCACTTGCAGACGACAAAATAAGCTCAACTCAAAAATTGAAATTTGTTTCCAATAGGATAGAAAATATTGTGGGAAAAGGCCTCTCTCTCAGGGTCGTAAAAACTAGGAATTGTTTGGTAAAGGGTTAATGGAGCAAGACTCACCATTTTGAGAACTCTGACTGGTACAATAATTTCCTGGTTTACATGGTTCGCAGTCGGATAGATTGGCATTACCTGACCCTGTTGCTATGGTACCTGATGGGCACGGAGTGGGCTCTGAACTTCCTTCAGGACAATAGTTTCCAATCGGGCAGACAGCATAACTTGGGTTCTGTAAGGTGGTACTACCATTGCAGTAATATCTGAAACAAAAACAAAAGTTTAGTCTATAAGAGTATCCTTCAGGCCCCTACAGCAGAAGACTCATTAATCTTTTACCATGTACCGTATATACAATCCCAGGTTCTAATGACCCTCAAGAAGCAAGCTTTTGAGAATATAGTGGGAAGAGGAGAAAATACTAGCAACCAGCCTTTTCTTTTCTCAAACAATGTTTCCTACCCTTTCAAAGCGTTATCATGAAAGTTTATTCAAATTCTTTCAATGAAATTCTAACAAAATTACTCTTTACCACACAAAGACCCCCCCCCACCCCCCAAAAAAGCACTTATTGATGGCACATTAAGAGTAACTCCAGAATTGGAGTATGAAAAAAAAATCTCTTTATTCAAAATATTCTTTCTCAAGAATAATAGGGTCTTGCTTAACCCCCCTAGGCCCTACCTAACAATTTTCTTCTTTTCTTTCTGTTTCATCGTCATTTTCTGCACATTCAAAGATGAATTCCATCCATTGAGGTAGGTACAATTTGTTGTTTGCAAAAGTTTTTTATAATCTGGACGACTGTTAGTCTGAAATTTTTTGTTCAAATTCAAAGCATTTGCAGTTGACAATATAAATGTTACTCAAATTATTGAACTTCTCTTTGATAGGGTAGAAAACATTCTGGAAAAAGGAGAAAATGCTGGGTACCAGCATTTCTTTTCCTTTTTCAAAAATGTTTTAAAAAGGCTTCTTCCTCCAGCTTGTTAACCCTTTACCACATAATGACCATTTTTAACACCCCTTTTGAATACATTGTAGGAAAAGGAAAAAATGCTGGTAACCAGCATTTTTTCCTTTTCCCACAAGGTTTTCTACCCTATCAGGGCATAATTGCACCATTTAAGCCACTCTGAAATTGTTATCTTCAAATGCTTTCAACTTGACTAGATCTAAAATTTTACTGTGTGGTGATGGATTAAAACTCTAGGTTGAGTGGTAAAAGGTTGGTAAAGAATTAAACTGATCCCTTACCCTCCGGCACATGGACCCTCTGGTTCAGACAGACCGACATTCTGGCAATAGAACCCTGGTATGCATGGCTGACATTCGGACTCCGACACCAACATGGTCTTGTTGTTGTACGTGCCTGTGGGGCATGGGTATTCGTTAGATCTGTTCACAGAACCCGGACAGTAGAAGCCTGTGGGACACTCATAGTTGCTAAGGTTACCAATAGGCCCGTTGGCATTGTCACAGTAATATCCTGTGGAAAAAATGGAATGAAAAACATACAGTAAGTAAATTGTTTTCAAAACACATGTTCTCGTCCTCCTGTGCTCATTTTTTCTCCCCATCTCCCTCTCTCAACTCTGTCTGTTTGTCTGTCTGTCTGTCCTGCTCTCTTTCTCTACATTACATACCCAACAATTGCTTTACCACATAATCCCAGGTTTTAACTACCCTGAGAAAGAAGCCTTTTAAAAACATTGTGGAACAAGAGTGGCAAATTCTCACAAGATACGCCCGTCTTACTCCAAGTTGTAAAACTGGGGCATGCACCAGACAAAATTCAAGTATGAAAAACGACAAAGGGCAATAACTCAAAAATTAAGCAAGCAAGAGTTATGATTCCTATGCACTGCAACCCCCCTTGATGAGATCTATCCACCCATGAAATTTCATAACCCTAGCTAATATAGTTTTGGGGATATGCTCCGGACAAAATTCAAGTATGAAAAACAACAAAGGGCAATAACTAAAAAATTAAGGGAGCAGGAGTTATGTTTCCTATGCACTGCACTCCCCCTTGATGAGACTTATCCACCCATGAAATTTCATAACCCTAGCTTGTATAGTTTTGGAGATATGCTCCGGACAAATTTCAAGTATGAAAAACAACAAAGGGCAATAACTCAAAAATGAAGCAAGCAAAAGTTATGATTCCTGTGCACTGCACTCCACCTTTAAGATCTATCCACCCATGAAATTTCATAACCCTAGCTAGTATAATTTTTGAGATGCTCCGGACAAAATTCATGTATGAAAAACAATAAAGGGCAATAACTAAAAAATTAAGAGAGCAAGAGTTATGATTCCTGTGCACTGCACTCCCCTTTGTTGAGATCTATCCATCCATGAAATTTCATAACCCTAGCTAGTATAGTTTTGGGGATATGCTCCGGACAAAATTCAAGTATGAAAAACAACAAAGGGCAATAACTAAAAAATTAAGGGAGCAGGAGTTATGTTTCCTATGCACTGCACTCCCCCTTGATGAGACTTATCCACCCATGAAATTTCATAACCCTAGCTTGT
Source organism: Tridacna crocea (assembly GCA_943736015.1). Lineage (NCBI taxonomy): Eukaryota > Metazoa > Mollusca > Bivalvia > Cardiida > Cardiidae > Tridacna > Tridacna crocea. Next base: position 32,430,202 of record OX031073.1, read on the forward strand.
ATAGTTTTGGAGATATGCTCCGGACAAATTTCAAGTATGAAAAACAACAAAGGGCAATAACTCAAAAATGAAGCAAGCAAAAGTTATGATTCCTGTGCACTGCACTCCACCTTTAAGATCTATCCACCCATGAAATTTCATAACCCTAGCTAGTATAATTTTTGAGATGCTCCGGACAAAATTCATGTATGAAAAACAATAAAGGGCAATAACTAAAAAATTAAGAGAGCAAGAGTTATGATTCCTGTGCACTGCACTCCCCTTTGTTGAGATCTATCCATCCATGAAATTTCATAACCCTAGCTAGTATAGTTTTGGGGATATGCTCCGGACAAAATTCAAGTATGAAAAACAACAAAGGGCAATAACTCAAAAGCTAAGCAAGCAAGAGTTATGATTCCTGTGCACTGCACTCCCCCTCGATGAGATCTATCCACCCATGAAATTTCATAACCCTAGCTAGTATAGTTTTGGAGGTATGCTCCGGAAAAAGAACTGGATGCCGCCCACCCGCCTGGACGCCCATCCGCCACACGTGATCCAATAATATGTCCCGTCTTAGAAGGGCGTATAAAAAGGAGAAAATGCTGGTCACCAGCATTTTCTCCTTTTTCCACAATTTTTTCTATCCTATCAAAGACATTATTTTTGTTTGAGTGACATTTATATTTTCATTTGCAAATAGTGTTAATTTGGAAAAGTCTAAAATATTGTATGGTAAAGAGTTAATCATCAACAATTTGTACATCTTGTTTAGAGTGATGTCCCATATCCAAGTCCTTTCTTTCACCTTAACTTTTTTTTCCTCTCCACTTACTCTACCTTCACTATCCCCCCCCCTTTTCTCTCTCTCTTCTCCACCCCTCTCCCCTATCCCCAACACCCATTCAAACCCAAATATTTTACATACCTGGTTCACAGTTTTTACAGGTACTCTGTTGATAATCATTTTGATATTTTCCATTATCACAAATTAGCTGGACAGCAGTGTTGGCTGGACAGTAATAACCTGGTGTGCATCTATAGTCATAGGGATCAGGTACAGACTGACCAGATGGACAGTAAAAACCTGAAATATCATGACAAAAAACAAATACAGACTATTCAAAAATCACCAATTAGCATGAATTAAGTTTCTAAACACATATGCCTAGACACAACTGAAAACAATGTCAACTAAATGTCAGAATATCCAAATCAAAAGCATTCAAATTTTGCAGACAACAAAGTCAGTGAAGGATTAACCCTTCATCACACAATCCAAAGTTTTAACAATCCTCAGTAAGAGGCCTTTTGAAACTGCGGTAAAGGGAGAAAATACTGATAACCAGCATTTTCTCCTTTTCCCACAAGATTTTCTACCCCTAGCAAAGACCAATGCCATTATATAAGCCACATTTAACCCTTTACCTGATATGCCAATTTGAGGCTCTTCCATTTCCTCAGCAAATAAAGATATGATGTCAAAAATATGGATAAATGAGGATACAAATATCTGATTGAGTGGATAACATTGTGGGAAAAGAAGAAATTGCTCATTACGAGCAATTTCTCCTTTTCCCACAATGATTTCAAAAGCTGTCTGTTGTTGATGTGTCATAATGAGTATCTATGGAGTAAAGAGTTACATTATCATATGCATTTTCAATTTTGACAAGTCTATGTTTTTCTCATGTGGTATAAGACCAACTTTTCCCAAACTACAAAACTTTAGACTGGTCCAAACTGAAAGCACTCAAAATTTAAAATTTGTTTTGAGAAGGGTAGAAAACATTGTGGAAAAATGAGAAAATGCTGGTTACCAGCATTTTCTCCTTTTCCCACAATGTTTTCAAAAGGCTTTAATCTCAGGGTCACAAAAACCAGGGATTGTTGGGTAAATGATTTAACCCTTTACCCCATAAGGCATTTCTATGGTATCTCTAATTGACCCTAAATAACAGCAAGGATGAAGCCATTTCTTATGTGTATATGACACCTTTTGATAGCATAGAAAACATTGTGACAAAAGGTGAAATTGCTCGTCACAAGCAATTTCACCTTTTGCCACAATGTTCTCCAAAGGCTCCGACAAGCAATGTGTAGAAATGAGTATCTATGGAGTAAAGTGTTAAGGGTTACTGCAGTCTCATATTCATACCTGCGTCACATGGGCCACTGACACCTGAGAGCCCTGTGCCATTACAGTAGAACCCACCATCACATGGATAGCATTCACCATCTGATGTAAGCCTTGTTGTTGGTCCATAGGTACCATTTCTACATGGCAGTGGGTTTCCAGTACCCAAGGGGCAGTAGTGTCCAGTTGGACAGTCAATCTGTTGTGGGCTAGTGGCACCCCCGGGACAATAGTACCCGGCAGTACAATTTCCCTCTGGTGCAGCAAGCTCATCCTGACTGCAGTATTGACCCAGGGTACAGTTGTAGGGGGCTGTGGCCCCAGCTGGGCAGTAGGTACCAGCAAGACACCTTCCTCCTTGTATGGTTGGCTGAAATAAATTCATAATTTATACCTTTGATAAATTCTTTGAGAAACTTTGGCTCTCCAATAAGATTGCATTCAATATTTTTTTCATAAATTCTAACACATTTTTATTGCCTCAACAAGGTGTGTTTTTTTTATTTGACACACTTTGGCCTTACATGCACACCTGTTCAATTCTTTATGTCATTTTGGTTGCAGTTTTGCACATTTTTATTGGTGTATATATAACAGTTTCAAAGTTAACTTGCTACTGTCAATAAAAATGTGGAGAAGCATTATGGCACAATAAGTATTGGTCTTCAAAAATGATTTGCATGTTTCAACTACAGGATCTAACTGTCTTTATATACCATGTCTTTATTTAGTTGAAGCATAAAAGTTTAAAATATGACATTTCGCTCTTTTCTGATGGTATAAATCCCATGTATGGGAAAAGAGAGACAACTGAATCAAACCGGTTAGTCATACCTACTGTGAGTCTGTATTTTCTCTTTTTCCAAATAATTTTCTGACAATTCCCACCATAAAATCACATATAACTTTAACTCTCTACCACACAATCCTGACTTTTAACGACCCCAAGACAGAAGCCTTTTGAAAGCATTGTGGGAAAAGGAGAAAATGCTGGTAACCAGCATTTTCTCCTTTTCCCACAATGTTTTCTACCCTATCAAAGACCAAAGTTACCAATTTAGCTACTTTGTCCTATGCAAATGCCTTCAATTTAGACTTGTCTAAAATTACCTTGTGTGGTAAAGAGTTAAGTTTTAAAAAAAATCAAAATTTTCAATACTGATGGGTCAAAAACTTTGCAATTGGAAAAAGATTTCATATATATTTAGGTGGTTTGGGGTTTTGAGACACTTACAGATGAGGTATGATCTATGAAAATGGGGTATGATTTACTTGGTAGAATGCATCACAGAACTGCATTAAGCCTGAGCATTGGTATTTTCATTTTGATAAAAAATCTTTTCATTTCTCTTCGCTACCATATATTTTTAGATAGAAACACACACACATACACACAAAACTTGATGCAGCTTTGCATTATTTAAAAAGAAAAAAAAAATAAAAGCTAAAATGAGTACATCAAACAAAGTATACCCTCAGTTTTACACCATAAAAATGTTAAAATCACTCATCAAAATATATCATCAATTCCAATTTTGGTTAAATAACCAAAAAGTTTATGTTTGAAGCCTTAACCACATGATCCTGACTTTTGACGAAGCTTTTTGAAGACATGGTCGAAAAGGAGACAATGCTGGTGACCAGCAATTTCTCCTTTTCTCATCATATTTTCTACACTTCCCAAGACAAATATCAATTTTTTCAGTCAGAATTAAATGTCGTCTGTGAACGCTTTCAATTTGGATCAGTCATAAACTTTGTTGTTTAAGTAACGAGTTAAGAACCCTTAAGGAGGAAAGCTCTTGAAAATACTGTGGGAAATGGAGAAAATGCTTGTTACCCGCATTTTCTCCTTTTCCTGCAATATTTTCTTCCCTATCAGTCAGAAATCATCATATTAACCCTTTACCAAATTAAAAATTGTAGACCAGTCCAAATTGGAAACATTTGCAGAGGACAACCTAAATGTGGCTCAAAAATTGAAATTTGTCTTGGGAAGCATAGAAAACATTGTGGAAAAAAGAGAAAATGCTGGTTACCAGCATTTCCTCCTTTTCCTACAATGTTTTTTCAAAAGGCTTCTTTCTCAGGTTTGCTAAAAGTCAGGATTGTGTGGTAAAGAGTTATACAGATTTAATTTGTTGTCTGCAGATACTATGAATCTGGTTCAGTCCAAAAATGTGTAGTTTGGTAAAGAGTTAAAGTTGTATATTGCATTTTTTTCAGGATGGGTTCAAGTTAAGCCCTGGCTTACTGCTAAATGCTGATTAGGAAAAATCTTTACACATAAGTTATTAGAAGATCTTTTTTCTCTCATCACAGTTCTATATTATTTATTATATATGGCTTGCAACACGCGAAAAGGGGCACTCGGACATCTGCGTAAAGTGTCGTCTCAGATCAGCCTGCGCAGTCCGCACAGGCTAATCCGAGACGACACTTTCCGTTTTGATGCAATTTTCTGTTTTGCACATGTCTACTGAAGGACAAAATCTAATGTAGTTGTAAAGTGCCGTCTCGGATTAGCCTGCGCGAACTGCGCAGGCTGATCCGAGACGACACTTTACGCAAATGTCCGAAAGCCCCTTTTCGTGTGTTGCACTCCATATTTATACACAGGTGTATACAGTGAAACATGGATACAAATTATTTACATACCATGAAAAGTAAAATGAATTTCAAACAACAACAAATTCTAGCAACTCTGAAGAATGAAGTTAACCCTTTACCAAACATTGCCAGGTTTTCACAACCAAATGGCTAACAGCTTTTGAAAACATTGTGGGCAAAGGAGAAAATGCTGGTAACCAGCATTTTCTCCATTTCCCAAAATGTTTTCTATCCTATTACAGAATGTTGTCAGCTCATTTGAATTATTTTTTTCAAGTTATCATTTGCAGATTTTCTCAAATTGGAAGTCTTTAACTTGTCATGTGTGAAAAGAGTAAGATTATGAAGCCAAGTCAACACAACAAAATCTCTGAAAACAGCATCAATGAGTTTACATAATGTGACACAACATTTTGAACCCCTGACAGTGTACTAGAGACAAAAATTTAGGTACAGCAAAGTCTGAATTGTCTTGCCAAAGGACACTCCCAGGAAAAACCTATAGCTTCCTGTAAGGCTTGAACCCAAAACCTTAAGGTTAAATAAGGGCTACACTTCACCACTGAGCCATGCAGGACCCTGCATAAAACTAAAAGAAGGCTTTTCAAAGTATTGACGAAAAAGGAGATATTATCTATAATGACATTTTTTTCTTTTCTTATCCGAAATAATTTAGACTCTATTAAAAAGAAATCCAATCACTTCAGCCAGTTTTTTGTGTCATTACAAACAAGTCCAAAATTTTGTTAAATGTGTAAGATTTGACATGCTATCACAATATTTAACCCGATGCATTACAGAGGTAGTGTAAATATCGAGAGAAAAGAAATGATTGCTTCTTCAAAGTGATAACAATGCTTTTTACATGATACACAATGTGGTTTTTGCTTTCTTTTTTTGAAAGTTATCCCCTTTATTCTTTGTGTCACAGATTCAAGTCTTTGGTTGTGACAAAAACCAGTGGCCCATTGACAGCCAAAGCAAACAAAAATCCACATTATTAACCTTACAAAAGAGACACAAAATAATGCAGCTTGAAAGCCTTTTTGGGGGGAAATAAGTTCTACATTATGATACAAGTACGTCTCTAAATATCAACTGTCATGGGTTCAAGACAAAATGACAAAGATTTACCAGGTACAGTGGCTGCAAAAATATTAAAAGTATACCAGTTAGGTTACACTCAATTATCTATATGATGTTATAAACATACTAAAACTTGCATCTTTGTACTAATGAACTAAGTATTAAGATTTCCGTATCTTCCTTACACACTAAAACTGTTGATTGCATAAAACATTTGTATTGTGTTGTTACAGATTAACCAACAATCATCGGGAACCCCAATAGTCATAATACAGTCACGCTTTGTCAGTTGTATTCATGCAAATAACTAGTGTTTTTTTTTTCCTTTTTGGTACAATATGTACTAGTGTTGCAAATTTACTATCAATAAAATGAAATAAATTGACTTTTAAGCTCAATTGTAACCAATCTTTTTGTTGTCATTTTCAAGTTTCAAAAACCTGACACTTGACATAAACAGTCTGCAAAATTGCTTCAAACATGCTAACGGTCAAGTTATTTTCACTTAAAGTATAAAATTTACATGAGATTAAGGTGAATGCTCTGTAAAAGAGGGTCTGCAAAAAGTTTTGACTCATGTCAGCCTGCGCGGACTGTGCAGAGTGACATAGGTCAAAATTTTTTGCAATTCATAAATTTTCTACACAACAAACAATTGGTATACCTCTAGATCTAGTTAACCCATCACCACACAATCCCTACTTTTGACGCCCCTGACAAAGAAGCCTTTTGAAAACACTATGGGAAAAGGAGAAAATGCTGGTAACCAGCATTTTCTCCTTTTCCCACAGTGTTTTCTACCCTTCCCAGAACAAATTCCTATTTTTTAGTCACCTTTATTTTGTCGTCTGCAAATGCTTTCAATTTGGACCAGTCTAAAATTTTCTTGTGTGGTAATGGGTTAACTGTTAGACTAAACAGATTTTGTGAATCCAAAGTTTTATGAAAGCTTTTTTTGATTGATGCATCACAAATACGCATTTAACTCTTTACCAAATGACAAAATTTTGGACTGGTCCAAGTTGAAAGCATTATCAGACAACAAAATCAAAGTGACTCAATAATTGAAATTTGTTTTGGGGAGGGTAGAAAACATCTTGGGAAAGGGATGCCAGCATTTTCTCCTTTTCTCACTATGTTTTCTAAAGGCTTTCTCTTGCAGGGTCGTTAGAAATCGGGATTGTGTGGTAAAGAGTTAACCCCTTTTACCAGAGCATGGCTCATTTTATAGTGACTACATGTGAATGAATACTTACTGTTGCAGTATCCGAACCATTTGTACAGTAGAAACCTGCAGAACAGTTGCCTGTCGGATAAGAATTTCCGCTTCCAGCACAGTACATGCCTGCCAGACACGAAATACAGGCCGAAAAATCTTGACCTCCAGTCAAATTATTAAACGTCTGTGCTGGACAAGGATATGCCATGGCGTCGGTGGTGTTGTCTGGACAGTAGTGACCCGATGGACAAATATTGGGTGTGTAATCTGTTGTATTGGCCTGGCAGTAGTAGCCAGCAGGACAGCCTTTACAATGATCCTGATTGGTCAGATCCTGGTAGGTGCCTGCTGGACAGCCAATAGGATTGCTTGTACCTTCTGGGCAGTAATGACCCTCTGGGCATATATCTCCTATGATTGGATGAACAGTTGCGTTTGGACACTGCTGGTTATTTAACATGGTTGGGTTAGAACTGGCTGCTCCAGAGGTACAGTAGAATCCAGCGCCACATGGTCCTGATGGAGAGGTCAAGTTATTGACTGAAAGTGGAATGTGAAATATCATTACAAAGACCTAAATGGCTTTACTGTTAGAGCTTGCGATAAACCCATTGGAAACTTTCAGTCTAAAGACAAAGGACTAACTTCAAGTTTTCCCATGCACAGATTTTCTCTGCAAAGCAAACAGCATATTAATATCAAAATGCACAGAATGAAAGATAAAAATAATGTAATCTTTCAGGAAAGGGTAGGGTATTGCAATTTAACCCTTAACCCCATAAGGCATTTCTATGGTATCGCTAAATGACCCTTAACAACAGCATGGATGAAACCTTTTCTTATGTGTATATGACACCTTTTGATAGCATAGAAAACATTGTGACAAAAGGTGAAATTGCTTGTCATGAGCAATTTCACCTTTTGCCACAATGTTTTCCAAAGGCTCCTGCAAGCAATGCATAGAAATGAGAAATTATGGAGTAAAGGGTTAATATGTAAATTAAATATTTGGGTTTGGAAGGGTAGAACACAAAGATGCAAATGGAGAATGAACTTGTTGTCAACATTTTCTCCTTTTTTCACAATGCTTTCAAAAGTTGTCTCCTTAAGGTTCTTAAATCTTTTCCTCAGAATTTTTTTGTAACAAGTTCCTAGACTTACTGTTTAACCCTTTCCTCCATATATACTCATTTTAACACAATGAAGAGAAAAGCTGTAGGAAAACATTGTGAGAGAAGGTGAAATTGCTCAAAATGAGCAATTTCACCTTTTCTCACAATGTTTTCTATGCAATCTATATCTCAAAGCCCACTATTTGCCACATTTCAGTGGTCGTCTGCAGCTTCTTTCAATTTGGGACAGTCTCAAAATAGTGTATTAGGTAATGGGTTAAATGCCAGTATTTTACTTACTAGAGCAATAATACCCTCCAGTACAAGCCGTGCAGTCACTCTCCTGTGTCAAACTTGATGTGTTACCAAAGGTGCCGGCTGGACATGGCTGCCAGTCATAACCAGTTCCTGCTGGACAGTAGTAGCCGGCTGGACAGGGTGTGGTCACTGTGGAAATATCTCCAGCTATCACATTGGCAGCTACGCAGTATGAGCCTAGAAATAATCATTGTAAGTGATTATGGTAAAAGCAGAATTACTACCAACATAAAAAACGGCCCCACTTTTTGACCGTTGGAGGATTTATTGTATGTTGTTTTAACCAATTACCACACAAACCCTTCTTTTGACGACCCTGAGAAAGAAGCCATCAGTATACATTGTGGGAAAAGGAGAAAATGCTGGTAACCAGCATTTTTTCCTTTTCCCGCAATACTTTCTTCTCTTCACCAAACAAATTCCAAATATTCAGTCACTTTGATTATGTTGTCTGCAAATGCTTTTGATTTGGACAAGCCTAAAATATTGTCAATTGGTAATGAATTAATCCAGCTAACAATAGTTTTTTGGTCATGTCATGGTACAGTTCACTTATTCATGTGTGGCCTGAGTTTAACAAATACTTAGCGAGGCCCTTGATGTGTCTTGCCAAACAATATTCACCCCCCCACAAAATATCAGAGCTTTGGGAGAGGATCCAACATCAGGCCTCTAGATAGCAAACCCTACCTGACCACTAGACCATGCAGGGCTCCCCTGTGTTTTAACCCTTTACCCCATAAGGCATTTCTATGGTGTCTCTAATTGACCCTAAATAACAGCAAGGATGAAGCCGTTTCTTATGTGTATATGACACCTTTTGATAGTGTAGAAAACATTGTGGCAAAGTCACATGAGGAACATCAACATTAATAACAATATTTAACACAAAGAGAACAAGTGATCACCAACCTGCTGGACACTGGGTGCAGTTCACCTGTCCCTGGGCGAAGGAGTAGGTGCCTGGGTCACAGTCCTGGGGTTCTGGGCTACCTCCTGGGCATCTTTTTCCAATGGGACAAATGACTTGAGTCTCGGAGCTGCTGCCACTCGGACAGTAGTAACCTGTAACAAAACAACTGTTTGTCATACACTGATTTCTTTTAGCCCTTTCCCAAACAAACCCTGTTTTTTACGTGTCTGCATTAAAAGTCTTTTGAAAACACTGTGGGAAAAGGAGAAATTGCTCATAATGAGCAATTTCTCCTTTTCCCTCAGTGTTTTCTACCCTTTTTGAGAACTTTCTGACATTTTCTCCAAATCTAAAATTGTTGTCTGCAAACTCTTTTGGTTTGGAAGAGTCTAAAATTTGTCATTTGGGAAATCCCAACACAATCCCAACTTTAGACAACCCTGTAAAGAAGCTTTGGTAACCAGCAATTTTTCCTTTTCTCACAACATTTTCTTCCATTTCCAAAACAATCTTCAATTTCACAGTCACACTTACGCTTGTCATCTTCGGATGCTTTCATTTTTTTTTTATTTTGGAAAGAGTAAGAACATGAAAGAGTAGAAAACTATTTTTGTTTTTTGTTTTTTTTAAAAAAGGAGAAAATGCTGGTAGCCAGCAATTTTTCCTTTTCCCACAATATTTTTAAAAGGTTTCATTTTTAGGATAATTCAAATATATAATTGTTACTCAAGAGTTACCTTAATCTAAATTAGCAACATTTAAATCCATCAGGAATGTCACAAAAGTCTAGTTGCTATAGGAAATGCTTGATTCTTTCATTCAAATCCCAAAATGATTAAGCTCTTTGATTTCATTTGTTATTCAACTCATTTTGCGATGTTTTTAACAGTTACAAGGAGAAGATATACATTAACCCTTTACCAAACAATCCCGGGTTTTTAGGAACCAGAGAAAGAGGCCTTCTGAAAACACTGTGGGAAAAGGAGTCACATTTCATTTGTAGGCTGCAAATGCTTTCAATATGGACAAGTCTAAAATTTTGATGTTTGGTAAAGAATTAAAAAGAACATTACAACAATCCATATTCTTTTAATTGGTCCAGGTTGAGTTGCATAATTATGTAAAGAGGTTTGCATGGACTGCATCAAAATATGTAATGAGCAACACTTGTAAACAGTTTTAGGTCAAACAACTATTGAGTTACTTCACAGAACAGATTTTTAAACAAAGTTCACCTGTGACCTGTGGTACCCCAAAACAATACAGTAACTCCTTGGATCACAGCAAAAACTTGTATAAAGCAGCTTAGAGCAGGGAAATGAAAAAGTTTATAGCAAGATGGATTGGCAGACAAATGGATGAATGGACAGAAAGACACATTTAAAAACAGTATGGTCCCATCTACTTTGGAGGTGGGGGATAAAATAAGCATTTTACTTCAAGTTGAGTATGACAATAATTTTATATTACCTTCTTTACAAGATCCAGTCACATTGGTCAGGCCTGCACTTTGACAATAGTAGCCAGCAGAGCAGTTGGTGCAGTCAGAGACAGCAGCATTCTCGATGTTGTTAGAGAAGCTTCCAATTGGACAAGCTGTTGGATACTCAGAGCCTATTGGACAGTAGTTACCCACAGTGCATTGCTCCTTGGTTGGCGAGTCACTTCCAACGGGGCAATAGAAACCAGCGAAACATGGTCCAACTACTGCACTTAGGCCTAAAAATATAAATACTTATCTTTTACCACATAATCCTTACTCTTACTGACCTTGAAGAAGAAAGCTTTTGAAAATATTGTGGGAAGGAAAAAAATGCTGGTAACCAACATTTTCTCCTTTTTTCCACAAGGTTTTCTTACCAATTAACACCAAAAACTCTGTTGCTATGGCCACTTTTAGATTTTGTCTGCACATGCTTTCAATTTGGGTCATTCTAAAATTTGGTGAAAAGGTAAACTAGTATCATTCATAAGTTACAGCTTTCCTATCCATTGTATGTATGCTATATTCGACTGAATGAAGCGGGGTTTAATCGACTCAGTGATTTGGACTATAACGCTGTTTGAACAGCTTGGGTCATATCAAGATTGTCAGTGCACCTTTGCATGTGTTTCCTTGCTTTCTCACATAAGTGAGACACAACCTTCTTTACAAGTCACTGCCTGCTTCTCACATACATCAGAGGTGAGAGGTTAATATTCACCTGAAAGAAAGTTTGCTTTTTACCACACAATCCCGACTTTTAACAACCCTGAAAAGGAAGCTTATAGTAAACATTGTGGGAAAAGGAGAAAATGCTGGTAACCAGCATTTTCTCCTTTTCCCACAATATTTTCTATTCTATCAAAGTCAGAAATCATCATGTTAACCCTTTCCCAAACAAGCCCTGGTTTTTACGTGGCTTCAGTAAAAGGCTTTTGAAAACACTCTGGGAAAAGGAGAAATTGCTCGTAACAAGCAATTTCTCCTTTTCCCACAGTGTTTTCTACCCTTTTAAAGAACTTTCTGGCATTTTCTCCAAATCTAAAATTGTCATCTGCAAACCCTTTTGGTTTGGAAGAGTCCATAATTTTTCTTTTGGGAAAGGGTTAACAAGATTTAATTGCTGTCTGCAGATGCTTTGAATTTGGTCTGGTCCAGAAATTTGTAGTTTTGATAAGATTTAACTGAGTATCAAACTCACAACTACCAGATCATGAGTCCCATATGCTGACCACTGAGCTACCCGGGTGGGCCATTATAGGTATGCATCAACAAGGTAAAATCTCAAACTAACAGAAGAAAATATGTGGCTGGCTTTGCACTTCAAGCACCCTTACTCTGGTTATAAAAGGAAACCAGAATTAGTTAAAAATCATTTTGTTCTTTCAACATAATTTCAGCTAAAAAATCATCACTTTACAGTGAGATGTTCTGAAGCGACTGTGAAAAATCTCTTTTGAAAACACCACAGGGAATAAAAAGAAAATGCTGGTTTCTAACATTTCTCCGTTACCATTCAATTTTTCCTGCCCAATTACACACACTGACACAGCTTCCATCATTTGAGCCGCATGTGATTTGTAGTTTGCAAAATGCTTTATGATCTGGACAGGCCTTAAATTTTGTTGAATGATCATCAGGGCTGTTACAACTGTTGTTTTGCTAGTTATCAGCATTTTTTCTTTTTCCTTTTTCTCTCAATGTTTTCGAAAGTCTTCTTTTCATGGGTCATAAAAACTCATGACTGTGTGGTTAAGGGAAGAAGATTAAGGGTTGAGCACACAGGAATTAAGATATTCATTGAATTCAAGGAACCAACCTGTTGCATTACAATAAGAACCTCCAGTACAATTTGTACACTGACTCTCTGAGTGGCGCCCGGTCTGATCATTGAATGTTCCAATAGGGCAGGGAACCGGGTTAGATGTTTGTTGAGGACAATAAGAACCAGTAGGACATATGTTGGCATTGGACCCCAGTGTTGGTGTGGTGGAATCTGCTCCAAACACACAGTAGTAGCCAGCCGAGCAGGGTCTCTTTGGATATGTAAGTCCTGCTTCATCACAAGCCATACCACCCGCACATGTTGTACAATTATCTTGATGGACTAGACCTAGAAAAGGGATGAACAACAGATAATGATTCACAGTGTTTAGATAATGACAAATCATATTTAGATAACAAAATTTTATTAGGTTTAACCCTTTCCCAAACGACAAATTTTAGACTCTTCCAAACTCAAAGAGTTTGCAGACGACAATTTCAAATTTGATAAAAATGGCAGAAAGTTCTCCAAATGGGTAGAAAACACTGTGGGAAAAGGAGAAATTGCTCGCTACGAGCAATTTCTCCTTTTCCCGCAGAGTTTTCAAAAGACTTGTACTGCAGACACGTAAAAACCAGGGCTTGTTTGTGAAAGGGTTAATGAAATATCACATGTAGATAACAGAATATCCTATTTACAAAAACGACTACTATAAAACATCATAGTCGCAGAAATTCCCCTGGCAGATCATGTGCAACTATTGGAACGGACACGACCTAGATAATAACAATAATAACCTATCTACAACAGTAACTTCTATAACATCACTGTCCAGTCTGGCAAACCACATAGCACCATCAAAAGACAATTATCTTGATTGACTAGAAGAGATTTAAGTTTGTTGTCAATCCATTTAATAACAGGATGGGATGAAAAGCAAGAAATTTTGAGCGGTGTAATTAAGAGAAATGACTCTCTCCTACAAAATGACCCTCTAGGGTCATTTCTCTACATAGAATAATGACCTGGGTCATTCCTCTCATAGACAAATGACCCATGGGTCATTTTGTAGGGGAGGGTCATTTCTCTGCATTACACCTCCTCAAAGTTCTTCCCATTCTCATCCATCCATAAAGTTCATAAACAAATCACAAAAGGTTGCTTATATGTCCATCCCATTTAAACACAGTTCAAGTCAGTTTGGCAAAATTTTTCAGAACGGAGTGAGAAAAATTTTGGTGTAACTGGGCTATAACATAAACTTGTTACCTGTAATATTGTTGAAGGTTCCTTTTGGACATGGGTTCTGGGTAGCACGTGTAGTGCCCGCTGGACAGTAGGACCCTTCAGGGCACACATACTGTGTATAGTTGACCACTGGTCCATTGATTCCTGAGTCACAGTAATATCCTTCTGGACAGGTCAAACATGCAAACTGACCAGGCATGTCCTGGGGGAAAAAAAAAAAAGAAGAGCCATGCTCTGTGAAAAGGGGGCTTAATGCATCTGCATAACCCTTTACTCCACAGAGACTCATTTCTACGTGTTGCTTGTAGGAGACTTTGGAAACATTGTGGCAAAAGGTGAAATTGCTCGTGACAAGCAATTTCACCTTTTGCCACAATGTTTTCTACACTATCAAAAGGTGTCATAAAAACATAACAAACGGCTTCATCCTTGCTGTTATTTAGAGTCAATTACAGATACCATAGAAATGCCTTATGGGGTAAAGGGTTAAAATATCCATCCATGTCAGCTTGTGCAGTTTGTGTAGGCGAACATGGGTGGAAGCTTTTTAAATATTTGCACATTTTCTGCACGTCTAAGGACCATTCTAAATTGAAAGCATTTGCAGACGACAAAATAAATGTGACTAAAGAATTTAATTCTATTCTCCATTTCCCACAATGTTTTCAAAAGCATTCTTTCACAGGGGTGTTAAAAGTTGCTATTATGTGGTAAAGGGTTAATCCTGAATTATGTGATGATTTGCTTGGAATAATCCATTAAAGATGCATGAAGGCCCTGTTTGTCAGTGCCTGACTCGAATGTATTAACTCATTACCAGACGAAAACATTTTAGACATGTCCAAATCAAAAGCGCTTGCAGACGACAAAATAAAAGTGACTGGAAATTTGAAATTTGTCTTGTGAAGGGTAGAAAACATTGTGGGAAAATGAGAAAATGCTGGTTACCAGCATTTTCTCCTTTTCCCATAATGTTTTCTAAAGGCTTTTTTCTCAGGGGCATCAAAAGTAGGGATTGTGTGGTGGTGTATTAACCACTAAAGCAGATAACTCCTCACCTACCAACAAAATTTTCAGAAGCATTTCAGAAAAAGATATCAAATATTTCTCAAATAAAGGGTTTTATCATTGAGAGGGTAGGAACACATTGTTAGAAGAGGAGAAAATACAGTTAGTCCTGAATTTTCTCTTTTTCCCTAAATGATTCTAAAAAGATCTTTTTTTTTTCTTATTTAACTCTGTACCAAATGACAATATTTTAGGCTTGTCTAAATCGTAAGTATTTGCAGATGAAAATTTGAATATGGCTCAATTTGGTGCAATTGTTTATTGTAGGGATGGGAACGAGTACTCGATTAATCGAGTACTCGATCAAACGTCCGATTACCAATCAGCAATTTCAATAATCGAATACTCGGAAAAAAATAAAATCTTCAAAAAATTTTTGCTTTCCACGATATCTAGAACATTCTTACATTTAAAATTTAGAGATTGATAAAGTGACCGAGGGAATGTGAAGGGTCACTTATCTCTGACCATCTGACGACAACTTATCAGCCATAAATTGGTAGAGTATGGTCTGTTTGCAATCACAGCATGTGATTTCCTCAATTTGCAATTTGGTGACAAACCGTGATTGTGACCCCTGCACCGTGCAATAGTTTATTTATCAAAGCATGTTAATTGGACGTCCGTAAGATTTACACGCTTGCGGATTGGTTAATCCGTCAACTATATTGACAGACAATAAAAAATGCGAGATAATCCATCATTCTTTTCTGATCACTAAACGAGGTAACTTCAATATTCAGAGTAAAACACCTTGACATAATCAAAATTGATCGTTACGGCAGTGTCGGCTATGTTACTGAGTTTTCAAAATTCGTCTGCTTGTTAGGCATGCAATATTGTCAGTACTGTAAATTATAGAAATATTTCAAAATGAGAATGTGCTCTCATTTTATAAATGTGCTCATCTATTTTATGGCATAATGTGCAAATCAGGGCGCGTTTTTTAAAACGGTACACAAGGATAACGTCAATGTACTGATTATTGAATGCAGCCTGTTTGTATTTAACAGAGCATGTAAATATTACGGACACCTATTGCCAAGTAAAAAAGACGTATGCAGAGAATAAAAGTTAAAACCAGTTATGAAATATAACAACTTTTTATTGTTTCTTTTTTTTTTTTTCCATTTTAAAATAAATTCTAATATCCACTTGTATATGTAGATAACCTCTTTGCATGTTTGGCATCCAGATTGTCGAGATGCATGAATGTAATAGCTTACTTTGAACAACGATGATTTTCAATTTGAAAACATTTCGACCACAGTCGACAAGTTCTTTCGAGTACTCGAGTACTCGATCGAAAAGGTGACCGAGTAATCGATTACTAAAATTAGTGGCTGATCCCATCCCTAGTTTATTGACATCTGCCAACCCAGGACATCTGCCCCCCCCCCCCCCCCCCCCCCCCCCCCAGGACATCTGCCCGCTCAGTTTGTTTACAACTTGGACGTCTAGCTCCTTTAGGGGAAATCTCAAAAAAGACACTTTGAGATATACATGTATACTGTACATGGTAA
Source organism: Tridacna crocea (assembly GCA_943736015.1). NCBI lineage: Eukaryota > Metazoa > Mollusca > Bivalvia > Cardiida > Cardiidae > Tridacna > Tridacna crocea. Next base: position 32,446,666 of record OX031073.1, read on the forward strand.
TTTTGACCGGCACTATGAAAAAGACTTCTCAGCTGTTGTATCTTTAAGTGCTATTTTGTCAGTTACTCATCTGGCACGCTTGGTGTAAATTCCGATTAAAATTCTTAAATGTCCGGAGGCAGATGTCCTATGGGGGCAAATGTCCCGGGGGCAGATGTCCAGAGGGCAGATGGCCTAAGGGGGCAGTTTTTCAACAGGTCCCTGGAACGATTCTAAATCAGCAGCATAGGTGAACTTTGACCTTGTGGACATTAATGACCTTGAAAATGTGACCTTATGGAGTTCAAGAAGTATATGAGTAGAGATTACTTACCTGATATTGTCCACTAGGACAAGGTGTTGGGGAGGTGCTAGTATTGAGACAGTAGTAGCCCTCTGGACAAATGTAGGTTGGTGGTGTTGGTGACCTTTGACCTTGTGGATAGTAATGACCTTGAAAATGTGACCTTATGGAATTCAAGCAGTATATGAGTAGGGATTACTTACCTGATATTGTCCCTGGGGCAAGGTGTTGGGGAGGTGCTAGCATTGAGACAGTAGTAGCCCTCTGGACAAATGTAAGTTGGTGGTGTTGGTGACCTTTGACCTTGTGGAAAGTAATGACCTTGAAAATGTGACCCAATGGAATTCAAGCAGTATATGAGTAGGGATTACTTACCTGATATTGTCCACTAGGGCAAGGTGTTGGGGAGGTGCTAGCATTGAGACAGTAGTAGCCCTCTGGACAAATGTAGGTTGGTGGTGTTGGTGAACTTTGACCTTGTGGAAAGTAATGACCTTGAAAATGTGACCCAATGGAATTCAAGCAGTATATGAGTAGGGATTACTTACCTGATATTGTCCACTGGGGCAAGGTGTTGGGGAGGTGCTAGCATTGAGACAGTAGTAGCCCTCAGGACAAATGTAGGTTGGTGGTGTTGGTGAACTTTGACCTTGTGGACAGTAATAACCTTGTAAACAGTCTCCACTGGGTAACCTCAGGCCTTCCTCACCACAGTATTGACCTAGTTGGAAAATACATTTTATAATCTTAACCCTTTACCACACAACAAAATTTTAGCCTTGCTATAATTGAAACCATTTGCAGTTGACAAAATTTCAGTGTGGCTCAAATGGTGTTATTTTTTGTTGGTAGAGTAGAAAAAATTGTTAGAAAAGAATAGCCTGTAAATGTTTTTTTTCCATACCATACATCTGCATTGGCTTGTATGGATGTTACATGATCAATAACATGGGTCAATTATGAGGGACTGTTTTCACTTTTACAATACAATCCCAACTTTTTAACGACCCTGAAAGAGAAGCCTTTTGAATACATTATGGGAAAAGGAGAAAATGCTGGTAACCAGCATTTTCTCATTTTCCCACAACCTTTTGTACCCTTTCCAAACAAAATTTCAATTTTTCAGTCACATTTATTTTGTCATCTGCAAATGCTTTCAATTTGGACCAGTCTAGAATTTTGTCGTTTGGTAAAGGGTTAAGTATTACAACTATCATAGGATCTTGTATCTCATATTACCCTTATATGAAACAGACAGCATTATAGTTTGCAAAACAACAGTCCTGCAGCCTGGCTAGTACCTTAATGCTTGCAGAGAACAATATATTTTGTAGGTTCTATCAGGTTTTACAAAATGAAAATGGTTCATAGCCAGTAAAACTAAACAGGCCTCTTTAAGCTCTGCCATGTTTATCACTTATAATTTACTTACCAGCAGTACAGATGGTGCAGCTAGCGTTTGAAGTACTTTGTTCCGCATTCAGATAGTAGCCCATGGGGCATGGTGTCCCAGAAATACTTCCAACAGGGCAGTAATAACCATATGGACATTTGTTGCCTGTTATGTTGTCGAATGGTTGATGCCAGTCACTGCCATTCACACAGTAATAACCTGAAAAAAATTCCATTGGTCAACATTTTCCAAAACATTGTATGTAAATCATCTTTAATCCTAGTTTTACAATTGATTCATCTTCCAGTGACCTGAACTTTGACAGATCGTATCATAATACATTGTCGGACTTGTAATAGTATCATAGTTTTAATAGGTATGAACTAAATTTGCCTGCATTTTGACTCCTAAATCATTTATTTATTGCCATTAGAAGGCCTCTAGAGTAAGAATGTACAACCAAAACACACATACATTAACACTTTACCAAACAACAAAATAGTAGCCTTGCCCAAATTGGAAGTACTTGCAGGTGATAAAATAAACATGGCTGAATAGTTAAAACTAGTTTGGGAAGGGTAGAATACATTGTAGGACATGAGTTTCGCAGAGCGGCGCATATACGCCCCAAGGGGCTTGTCAGTGAAATGAGTTGCATTGACGGATGATATGAGAAAAATATTTAAGGGCAATAACTAAAAAAAAAGGGTGGCAAAGTTACAAATTTGTGAATTGCTCTAATCCACAAGGTGTTCTATCAGTCTTTGAAGGTCCCGGATCATATCTTGTATATTTTAGAAAGTATGGCCCAGACGAAAATTCAAAGTGAAAACGGCAATAACTCAAAAGGAAATATGGCAGTGTTATGGTTCTTGTGCAATGCACTTCTTCATAATGTGTTCTATTAGTCTTTGAAGTTTCAAGATGATGGATTTTGAAGTTTGGGAGTTATGGCCTGGATAAAAATTCAAACAGATAATTAATAAAGGGCAATAACTCAAATAATAAAGGTGGCAGGGTTATGATTCATGTGAAGTGCACTTCTCCATAATGGGTTCTATCGGTGTATGAAGTTCCAAGTTAATAGCTTTTATACTTTGCAAGTTATGGCCTGGACAAAAATTCAAACTGAAAATTAATAAAGGGCAATAACTCAAAAAATAAAAGTGGCAGAGTTATGTTTCATGTGCAGTGCACTTCTCCATAATGGGTTCTATCAGTGTATGAAGTTCCAAGTTAATAGCTTTTATATTTATAGTTTAGAAGTTATGGCCTGGACAAAAATTCAAACTGAAAATTAACGAAGGGCAGTAACTCAAAAAACATGAGGGCCATTATGGCCCTGTATGGCTCCACTGGCTTTTTAACCCTTTACCACACAAATTCAAGTGTTCATGACCATGAAAAAGAGGGCCTTCAAAAACAATGAACACTGTCAGGCAGTACAAGCAGGTTAATTCATTAGCATGAAAGGTAAAATCCTTGGAAAAATAAGCTGAATGATAGAAACCTTACTCTGAATTTATTATTCATCTCATGTGAGCATAACTATTAGCATCAAAATGAATCACACATGAAAACAGAATATTTTCTATCAAAAAACTTAATGTCTAGCACCAATCATGTATCAATGTGGTTTGATAATCAAGGGAGGTAAATAGTACCAAACTTTATCTTTCATAAAGAGTTATTTCCCTTGATTAATGTTTAAATTGAAGTGACTATATTTTGAAGCCCATTTTAAACTTGTGATCCCTTGATGGAGCCATTTTTGACCCCAGACCTAGAATATGAAACTAGAATGTGTGGTTATAAACACGAAGATTTTTTAATCTTGCCCGATAAAAAGCCCTGTAAAACAAGTTTGCTCAATAAAAGGCCCTGTAAAATATGTGACCCATGAGACAGGTTTATAAAGCCAATGTAAAACTTGTGACCCCTGGGGTGGGCTCAAACTTGACCCCCAAAGTTAAAATTTGGGCCCTCTTGGTAGAGGCCCATTAGATAAAGCTACAGGCAAAATTTGGTAGCCCTAGGCCTTATGGCTATGTACAAGTAGATTATTAAAGTTTCCCTATATAAGCCCATGTAAAACTTGTGACCCCCCTGTGACAGGGCTAAATTTGACCCCAGGGCTATAATTTGGGCACCCTTGGTAGAGACCCCCTAGATAAAGCTACATGCAGAATTTGATAGCCCTAGCCCTTATAGCTAGGTGCGAGAAGATTTTGAAAGTATTCCCTATACAAGCCCATGTAAAATTTGTTACCCTCTGGGGTGGGGCCAAATTTGACCCCTGGCCTATAAGTTGGACACTCTTGGTAGAGGTCCACTAGATAAAACAACATCCCAAATTTGGTAGCCCTAGGCCCTATGCCTAGGTAGAAGAGGAGTTTTAAAGTTCTCCCTAAATAAGCCCATGTAAAACTTGTGACCCCCGGAGTGGGGCCAATTTTGACCCCAGGGCTATAATTTGAAGAAACTTGGTAGAAGTCCACTAGATAAAGCTGCATGCCAAATTTGGTAGCCCTAGGCCTTACGGTTTCAGACAAGAAGATTTTCAAAGATTTTCAAAATTTTTCAGTTTTGTTGCTATGGCAACCAGAGTTTTTGAAGATATTAAATTCTTTCAAGAAATTCTAAAGAGGACCATGGCAGGATCATTTCTGTGAAGTTTCATCAAAATTGGATGGGTAGTTTCAGAGAAGAAGAGGTTTAAAGAAAAAGTTAACGGACGGACTGACAGACGGACACACGCACCGACGGACAGACGGACGCAAGACAGACAACGGGCCATGACATAAGCCAGCTGGCCTTCGGCCAGTGGAGCTAATAATGGTGGCAGAGTTATGGTTTATGTGCACTACGCTTCATAATGGGTTCTATCAGTGTATGTAGTTTCAAGTTGATACCTTTCATAGTATGGAAGTTATAGCCTGAACAAAAACTCAAAGTGAAAAGTTGGTTATTTCAGAAATCAAGGGCAGATAATTTTAGAACGCAAACAGCAATCCAAATTCTAAGACCCAGGTGCACAACTAGACATCATGGAGATTCATTCTTACTCAGGGTCGTTAAAAGTCGGCATTGTGTGGTAAAGAGTTTAAAAAAAATTTGTCACAAGTACAACAAAATCTAAATTTACAACAAAGACTTTCACAAGACTGGGCTACATTGGGTCTAAATCTCTTTACAGGCATGCTACACTTTTTAACTCTTTACCAGATGACAAAACCTTAGACTGGTCCAAAATGAAAGCCTTTGCAGACGACAAAAGAAATATGATTAAAGAATTGAAATTTCTATTAGGAAGGAAGAAAACAGTGAGGGAAAAGGAGAAAATGCTGGTTACCAGTATTTTTCTTCTTTTCCCTTAATGTTTTCAAAAAGGCTTCTTTATGAAAGGTGTTAAAAGTCGGGTTTGTGTGGTAAAGGGTTAATAACTGATATGACTTTTTTTTTAACAAAAACACAATCTGCTGCATTCTGTTTAAGGTACACTTAGAAACTGTAACTCTAAGTTAGCAAAACAAGTGTTTTTTAATTGCTTGCTTCTTTGCTTGCTTGATTGACTCATTTGATTGATGGTGTTTAACACCACTTTCAATATTATTTCAGTCATATCACAGCAACAGCTCATGTATTCATATATTTCTTCTTTTCGCACAATGTTTTCAACCCTATCGAAGATAAAATCATCAGTTCAACTTTATTTAACTCTTTACCACACAATCCCAAGTTTCAATGACCTTGACGCAAAAAAGCTTCATAAAAAAACTTTGTGGGGAAAAAGGAGAAAATGCTGGTAACCAGCATTTTCTCCTTTTCCCACAATGTTTTCTACAATTCACAAAACAAATTTCATTTTCTGAGCAACATCTATTTTGTCGTCTGCAAATGCTTTGAATTTGGAACAATCTTAAATTTTGTGATTTGGTAAAAAGTTAATCAGTTATCTAAAACTGCTTTCAATTTGGACCATTCTAAAATTCTGCCATCTGGTAAAGAATTAAAACATTGGATTGATTAGTAAAGGGTCAGAGATCAAAACAGGTACCTGGGTCACATTGTCCAGATGGAGCTGAAAGTCTTTCACCGTTACAGTAGTATCCACCGTCACAGTATGTTGGTCCATCACTTCCCTCGGGACAGTACTGACCCCGCTCACATTTACCACCCTGAGAATTCTGGGTTGGCTTGGATTGTACAGCACCCTCGGTACAGTACCAACCTCCACTGAAATGGTAACATTCAAATATGTAAAATCTTTACTTGTTTACAAGAGTTTAGCCTTGTCTATATTGAAAGTATTTGTATAAATTTTGATATGGCTCAAATTTGGCTGAAAGGAAGACCTTTGTCTTTACCGTTTACGACACAATCTGCAGTTCTGATGATCCTGAGGAGAAGTACCTCTGAAAACATTGTGGAAACAGACAAAAATGCAGCAGCCGGCATTTTCTACATTTTTCGCTATGTTGCCTGCTTTTTTTAGAAAACAAAAAAAACATTTCCTATCTTTCAAGCTAAATTTAAACTTTTACTACACAATCCTGACTTTTAACCACCCTGAGTAATAATACTCATGAAAACATTGTGGGAAAGTAAGAAAATGCTATTTTCTAATATTTTCTCCTTTTCTGACTATGTTTTCTAATATATGAAAGAAAGTAGTCTCTTGATCTGTTGCACCAAATACTTTCAATCTAGACATGGCTAAAAACCTGTTGTTCGGTAGAAGGTTATTTGCTGCCAGCAAAACCTCTATGTAAGGAAAAGTCTAAGAGTTTGACATCAGGATCAAAAAAAAGTAAAATGGGGTGCCAGCATTTTTGCTTTTTAAAATCCTTTATCCAAAAGGTCATGAAATGTTGCCTCTTCTGTTTAAAAACAGGGGATTGTTTGGGTAACAGGTTAGCTATTAACCATACCATCCTGTTTTTGTATCGTCTCATAGTGATAAATGAAAACACTCCTTTTCTCACAATATTTTCTTCCCAAGGATCATTAAAATGTGGGATTTTGTGGAACAGGATTACACTTCTTTTAGCAGGGTCAAACATTCCAACATGACACACAAATTCGGCTCTATAAACACAGTGCAAGGAAAGGTAAAATCAGCAACAGTCCATGCGTATAAAGTGAGTTAGTGATTATTTGATGAAACATAATCTTCATCCGCATTTTTACTCTAAGGATGAAATAAAGAATTGGTCATGTTAGAACTGTTCATAAAGAATTGGTCATGTTAGAACTGAAATAATCTTCTCTCTATCATGGTTTATTGTTCAATAAACCATGTTGTAAGTTATGGGGTGCAATGAATAAACCACTTGGGCTATCACCCTCATGTATTATTTATTGTGCCTCATAACTAACAACTGTGGTTTATTGAATGATAAACCACAATAGGAGAAAAAAGTTCTAAATGATTACATATTTACCTGCAGTTTCCAGCAGGGGCAGATAACCCTGTTCCATTACAGAATTTTCCACCAGTACATAAGAAACAGCTGCTGGTGTTGATCTGACCTGTATTTGGGTTGAAGGTACCTATCGGGCACGGATTTTCTGATGCAGATGTGGTGTTGGTTGGACAGTAGTGACCAGTTGGACACGGCGTCAAGGAATAGTCTGATGTATTGGTCAGACAGTAGTAACCTGGAATTGTATGGATAAATTGAGAGGTTTTCTCTTTGTAAAATATTTTAGTCAAGTCTTAAGAGTACTCATTACCAAACGACAAAATTTTTGACTTGTCCAAATCGAAAGCATTTGCAGACAACAAAATAAAAGTGACTGAAAATTTGAAATTGTTTAGGATGGGTAGCAAACATTGTGGGAAAAGAAGAAAATGCAGGTTATCACTCTTTACAACTCTTAACCCTTTACCAAACAATCCCTGGTTTTTACAACCCAGGGAAAGAGGACTTCTCAAAACATTGTGGGAAAAGGAGAAAATGCTAGTAACAACCATTTTCTCCTTTTCCCGCAATGTTTGCTACTCTTCAAAAAGTCAAGTTTCAATTTTTAGTTCACATTAATTAAGTCCTCTGCAAATGCTTTCAATCTGGACATGTCTAATATTCTGTTGTTTGGTAAAGAATTAAAATTCCTCCTTTTTTACCCTCCCAGACTGAATTCAAATTTTTTAGTCACATTATTTTTGTTGTCTGCAAATGCTTTCAATTTTGACTAGTCTAAAATTTTGTCGTTTGGTAATGAGTTAATCCAAAGAAACATTTTGGTTGAGCTGAGAATGAGACCTGGGATCCCAATGTGTTACTGACCGGGCCACCATATTCTGCTTTTGTACCAACCAAAAACTGGTACGCGAGACAAAAACTGACAGAAAATTATCTTTGAAATTGTAAAAAACATTGACTGAAAATTACTTCTTTTCCTACATCAATTTCAGAAAATATCAAAGCAGTGGTTGCATAGTAATGGGTCAAAAGAAATAAAACAAAGTGATTGTAACTTCATTATACTGCAAAGACATTTCTCAGGGTCTGATTGGTTAACGCGCAGGGGTATATATCAAATACCCTGGCAAAAACCATGTAAAGCCAGTTTCCTTTTTGAGTGCCCCGTAAGCATCACTGCGCTTGCAAAACAATGACCGATCACCAGACTGCACGTTTATACACCTAACTGCATGTTTTAGTGACAATAGTTTTCATTGAATTGGGACACTCTGATGGGAATTTCTATTTCGTCAGCATACTCCATTCGTGAGATTATAAAACAGGAAAATTTCGCTTAACACTCTTTGAAAGGGTAAAACTTTGCAGTTTAATAAATTAGATGACTCAGAGCCAGAGGCAAGGGGCAACATGATTCACCACAGACATGAACAAGTTTTGAAGTTCCCTGCCACCTGACCGTACAACTAATAAAGTGTACAGAATTAACTAAATACAAATACCTTCTGGACATCCTTTGCAATAGCTCTGCCCTTCTTCATCCTGGTATGTTCCTTGTGGACAATTGACCGGCACATCTGACCCCTCTGGACAGTATGATCCGATTGGACAAAGATCTCCATAACCTAATTATAATGTGATAAAGCCAAAATAAATCCTGGCAAGGTAAACAAATGAAAGATTTTATCTGTAAGTAAGCAAAAATCACATCTAATTATAATAATTATGTTGATGCCAATAAATTTGGGAAAAACAAATCTTAGCAAGCCACATACATGTACATAACTGGCACTCTGGGAAGAGGAAATTGAAATGACAAAATTTTAGACTCATTCAAATTGACACATCTGCAGACCACAAATTCATATTGATACAAATTAGCTATAGGTCTCTGATAGGGTAGAAACATTGTAAGACAAGAGCTTTGCAGAGCGGAGCATATACGTCCGAAGGGGCTTGTCATTAAAATGAGTAACATTGACAGATGGGCCATGAATGAAGAGAAGTTATTCTCCATGATATGTGAAAAATATTTAAGGGCAATAACTAAAAAAAAGAAGGGTGGCAAAGTTACAAATTTTGTGATTTGCTCTTATCCACAAGGTGTTCTATCAGTCTTTGAAGGTCCATGATCATATCTTGTATATTTTAGAAATTATGGCCCAGACGAAAATTCAAAGTGGAAACTAAGAAAGGGCAATAACTCAAAAAGAAGGATGGCAGAGTTATGATTTTTGTGCAATGCACTTCTCCATAATGGGTTCTATCGGTGTATGAAGTCTCAAGATAATAGCTTATATAGTTTGGAAGTTATGGCCTAGAAAAAAATTCAAACTGAAAATTAACAAATAGCAAAAAATAAAGGTGGCAGAGTTATGGTTCATGTGCACTGCACTTCTCCTAATGTGTTCTATCAGTGTATGTAGTTTCAAGTTGATACCCTTTATAGCATGGAAGTTATGGCCTGGACAAAAATTCAAAGTTGAAAGTTGGTTATTTTGGAAATCAAGGGCAGATAGTTTCAGAACGCAAACAGCCATCCAAATTCTAAGACCCAGGTGCACAACTAGACATCATGGAGATTCATTGTGGCAAGTTTCAAATAATTCCGATGGAAACTGTAGGAGTTGCACACACAAGAAATTGCTAACGGACAGACAGACGGACGACCGGGGGTATAACATAATACGACCCTTCGTGCGTATAATTAGGAGAAAATCCTGGTTACCAGCATTTTCTCCTTTCCCACAAAGTTTTCAAAAGCTTCTTTCCCAGCATTTTTTCTGATAAAGCCTTAAGGTTTGGCAACTTATAAAATAAAATATACCTGTGTGTCCTCCAATGAGAGGACAGGAAGCATTGTATGTACTGTTTGTTGCATCGTTATCTGGGTTAGGTCTGTCTACGCCACTCTGACAATAATATCCAGGGTAACATAGAGCTGTCGGAGTTGTAGCATTCTCCAGGCCGCAGTAATAACTGGCATCACAGTCTGTACATTGTGTTACCTGTGGAGAGGAGGACAACATAATGTACTGAGGAAACTACGGGAATTGCCTCATCACTGAGGTTGTGGCAACTGATCCTTTTCAAAAGCATTTTTTATTAGCACAAGATTATCATTTAAACACAAAAACTCATTTTTGCTAGAATGACAACTGACAGAGAAAAAATATATAAAAACAAAAAATGATGTTTTGCATTAGTCTGCAAGGAGTGTGCAGGCTGATTGGACTATACTACACTCTTTACCACACACTGCTGACTTTTGACGACCCTGAGAAAGGAAGTTTTTAAAAACACTGTGGGAAAAGAAGAAAATGCTGCCAGCATTTTCTCCTTTTCCCACAATGTTTTCTACCCTTCATAAATCAAATTTCTACTTTTGATTCACATTTATTTTGTCATCTGCAAATGCTATCAATTTGGGCAAGTCCAAAATTTTGTAGTTTGGTAAAGAGTTAACCATTTCCCAAACAACAAAAATTTAGACTGGTCCAAATTGAAAGTACTTGCACACCACAAAATAAGCTTAACTAAAAAATTGAGATTTGTTTCCAGCAGGGTAGAAAACATTTTGGGAAAAGGAGAAAATGCTGGTTACCAGCATTTTCTCCTTTTCCCACAATGTTTTCAAAAGGCTTCTATCTCAGGGTCTTAAAAACCAGGGATTGTTTGGTAAAGAGTTAACACAGATATCTAAATGTCCCTTTTAGAACATTGAATGCCCTATAATACTGACAGAGCATTTACCATACCTGATATAATCCTGTCTGTGTGCTATATGTTCCTTTAGGACAGGACTGCCAATCATAGCCAGTACCTTCTGGACAGTAGAATCCTGCTGGGCAGTCATAAAGAGCCGAGTTAGCATTACCAGCCACAACATTGTCAGACAAACAGTAGAACCTGAAATGCATCATAAAGCGATTGACCTTTCTGTAAAAGCAAGTTCGGCACGCCCCGCTTAGTAATGCACTATATTGGTTGTCAAGCCTGACAACCAGAAATTGTCAGACTTTTTTGTTTACATGATGCCCAATGCTGCATTTTCATTGGCTGGTAAGACATTGGTAGACCTGTCTATCAAAATCAGCAGAAAATTCAATTAAAATGGGTTTATTCTTCACCAAAAAAATCCCTCATTTGCTTAATTCTTTACCACACAATCCCATTGTTTGGCTTCAAACACGCTAAAAAGAGCATTCAGACATTTACATAAAGTGTCATCTTGGATCAGCCTGTGATAAATGGATAAAATGGAGTAGAGAGTCAAAAGACTGGATTATTGGTAAAGGATTCTGTAATATTCTGGAGGCTCAGTGGTGAGTGTGTCAGACTCAAGACCTGGTGGTTGAGAGTTTGATACCAGGTTGAGGCAAACTTTCTTTCCGGTGTATTTTTGCCTCTTACCTCTGCTGAAGCATGTGAGAAAAGTAGTCAGTGACTTTGGAAAGAAAGTTGTGTTCATACTGGTGTGAGAAAGCCAGGAAACACATGTGCGTCACCGACCGCCATGATATGACTTTAGCTGTTAAAGTGGTGTTAAACCCAAATACAAACAATACAACAACAGATGCTTTTGAGAATATAAATTCATTGGCATAAAAAGTAATTCATTTCTGTATATGTGGTGTTTTGGGAAATTTTCTACATCATAACATATTTATGTTAATAACCAACAGAATTAAAGTTTTTAAAACCACATACCCTTGTGGACACAGGCTACAGGATGATCTGCCTGTCTGTGTGGTGTATGTACCAGCAGCACATTTCTGTTTGTCTGGACTTCCCTCAGGACAATGGAACCCAATTGGACAGATCACTGCAGTGCCACTTGTGGATCCTGTAAAATACATGTACAAGCAACCCTGTGTTTTTAAGGCCTCAAGGAAGATAAATTTTGAAAATATTGCATGAAAAGGATAAATAAAATCTGGCAACAAGTATTTCTTAACTCTTTACTTCTATGTTTTCTAAAGCTTTTCTTCCATGGAATTATTTAACCCATTACTACACAATGCTTTTGACGACCATGAGAAAGAAGCCTTTAGAAAACATTGTGGGAATAGGAGAAAAAAATGCTGGTAGCCACTTTTGACGACCCTGAGAAAGAAGCCTCTAGAAAACATTGTGGGAAAAGGAGAAAATGATGGTAACCAGCATTTTTCTCCTTTTCCCACAATATTTTTTAGCCTTCACAAAACAAACTTCAAAACTTGCCGTTTGGTAAAGAGTTAAACAGCGGGATTTATCCGGTCTTAGTTATATTGTTGTTGTTTCTCAGGATGAGCGACAACTCCCAGTTCCACAAAATTATAAAAAATGGTCTACTAAATATCATAAACAAGAGCACTTAACCCTTTACCACACAATCCTGACTTTTGACGACCCCGAGAAAGAAGCCTTTTGAAAACATTGTGGGAAAAGGAGAAAATGCTGGTAACCAGCATTTTCTCCTTTTCCTACAATGTTTTCTTTTCTCTTTGAAACAAATTTCAAATTTTTAGTCACTTTTATTTCGACGTTTGCAAATGTTTTCAATTTGGATCAGTCTAAAACTTTCTAATTTGGTAGAGTTAATGCAGTCCTGAGTTTGAACTACCCGTAAGAACAAAGCATTTTAATACATTTTCCGGTAAACAGCAAATTCTCTTTTCATATGTTTTCTTACCTTCTACAGACATAAGCCAAAATGAGTATATCATCTGCCAACACTTTTAATTTGGAAAAGAATAAAATTTTCTTGTCTTGTGAGTACTAAATACAAAGGAAATTGTGATCTTTGATTATGAGAGCGGAATGGGGAAAAAAAAGAAACACAAAGACATGGGTGTAAATGATGAGAGGTCTATGATAGTAATTTTTTTTCCATAAAAAAAAACAAGCTGAAAACATCTACAAAAAGAAGAGGCGGGGGTGGGTAGTGATGGGGGTAAGGGGTGGGTAGTGACGGGGGTGGGGGTTCGTGACGGGGGTTTAGATGGGGATGGAGGGGTAATTCTTTTCTACAAAGCACAAAATTTTGGACAGGTACAAAGCATATGCAGATACCAAATTAATTTGGCTAAAATTGTGAAAAATACTTTTGATAGGGTAGAACACATTGAAGGAAAAGGAGAAAATGCTAGTTACTGGCATTTTCACCTTTTCCTACCATTTTTTCCAAAGTTTTATTTCTCAAACTGTTAAAAGTCCTGATTGTGTGGAATAGGGTTATACAGCCGGTCCCTACCTGTTGGACAATAGTACCCTGCTGTACAGTTTCCTTCCACTGCAGTCAGACCGGTAGTCATGCAGTAGCTTCCGGCTGTACATTGTGTGCAGTTACTGGAGTCAGATAGTCGGGTTGCATTGGAGAAGGTACCTGTTGGGCACTTGAATGGTGTGTGGGTGCCTGGAAAATAAAGGAAAAAAAAAACATTAAGATATATCATTTTTAGACTAGTATTTTAGTGTTTTTTGGTAGACTGTTCCAACAAAAACAGAACACATAATTATCAACCTTTCCTCTAACAGTATCTTTCAAGGGCGGTAAAGTCAACTAACCTTTTGGGGGTGTTGTCAACCAGCGAGTAAGGGTAAGAAACTTTTCAAGAAATCTGCTCCTTCATTACAGTACTTCACAGATGGGTGGATTTAACCCTTTACTCCATAGATACTCATTTCTACACATAGCTTGTTGGAACCTTTGGAAAACATTGTGGCAAAAGGTGAAATTGCTCGTCACGAGCAATTTCACCTTTTGTCATAATGTTTTCTACGCTATCAAAAGGTATCATTTACATATACAAAATGGCTTCATCTTTGCTGTTATTTAGGGTCAATTAGAGATGCCACAGAAATGCCTAATGGGGTAAAGGGTTAAATATGAGCCATGCTTTAGGTTACTTTATACATTGGCAAAAAAGAATCGACCCAAGTCAGCCTATTCAGTCTGTCAAAACATTTTACTATCTTTGAATTTTTGGCATGTCAAATGACCAGTTTATCTCATGATTCAGTCACTTGATAATGAAAATGGATTTCAGGGGGTTCATAATTATGTGATATCTTGCTTGGTGTAAAGCATCATAGATATGAAATAACTCTTTACAAAATGACAAAATTTTGGACTGGCCTACTTGAAAACACTTACAGATGATAAAACAAACATAACTCAGAAATTGAAATTTGTTTCTAGCAGGGTAGGAAACATTGTGGGAAAAGGAGAAAATGCTGGTTACCAGCATGTTCTCCTTTTCCCACTATGTTTTCAAAAGGCTTCTATCTCTGGGTTGTAATAAAAATAGGGAATTGTTTGGTAAAGGGTGTATAGCTATAGCATGGTTCATGTCATTTCTTGTGAAGTATAGAGAGACTCACCATTAGGGCAATAACTACCAGCTGGACATTCCACTGGGGAGTCATTAGTAGAGCCTGTCTCACAGTAGAAGCCGGCTGCACATTCTCCAACCGGAGCTGTTAGTCCCTCAGCATTACAATAGTAACCTAGAGGAAAGATTGAAATGGATCTGAACTCTTTACCAAATGAAAATATTTTAGGTTTTTCCAAATCAAAAGCATTTGCAAACTACAAAATAAAAGTGACTGAAAATTTGAAATTTGTTTTGTGAAGGGTAGAAAATATTGTGGGAAAAGGAGAAAATGCTGGTTACCAGCATTTTCTCCTTTTCCCACTATGTTTTCTATAGGCTTTTTTCTCAGGGTCTTCAAAAATAGGGAGTGTGTGGTAATGGGTAAGGACAAAATTTATAACTGGTCCATATTGAAAGCATTTGCAGACAATAATTGAACATACCTTAAAAACTGAATTTTGTTCTAAGACTGTAGCAAACATTGAGGAAAAGGGAAAAAATACTGTGTACCAGCATTTTCTCCTTTTCCCATGATGTTTTCAAAAGCCTTCTTTTCAGGGTCATTAAAACTCAATATTGTGTGGCAATGAATTAACTCTGTTAATTCATAAAAGTACATTTTTGGTCTCTAAAAATGGTGCATTTTGAACACATTGTAACCCACTGAGAAAGTAATCATAAAGAGCAATATCTGTTAGACTGGTCCAGATTGAAAGCACTTGAAGATGACAATATAAAGTAAATCAAAAATTGAAATTTGCTTCCAGCAGGGTAGAAAACGTTGTGGGAAAAGGAGAAAATGCTGGTTACCAGCATTTCCTCCTTTCCCCACAATGTTTTCAAAAGGCTTCTATCTCAATGTCATGAAAACCAGGGATTGCTTGGTAAAGGGTTAAAACAGAGCTTACAAAAATTTCAGTATAAAATCTTAGAATGGGTAAATATCCTTAGAAATGATCTTCAAAAGAAAGCTGTAACAGTAATTTTGAAAATATAATTACCCTGTGTACATGGGGTACAATTTGACTCATTCATTAGCAGGACAGAGTTAGAAAATGTCCCAACAGGACATTTGATTGGTTCTGTAGTCTGTTCTGGACAGTAGTGACCCACTGGACATTGGTTGGCTTCATCACCCTGGCTTGGTGAGGCTGACTGGGAGCTGTTCCTACAGTAATACCCTGCTGTACAAGGTAGGGAGGGGTATATAGTACCCACAGTGCAATAGTAGCCACCTGGAAAGTAAATGGTAAAATAATAACAGAAAATTTTACTTAACCCTTTACTACACAATGACGACTTTTGATGACTCTGAGGTAGAAGCCTTTTGAAAACATTGCGGGAAAAGGAGAAAATGCTGGTAACCAGCATTTTCTCCTTTTCCCACAATGTCTTCTACCCTTCCAAAATCAAATTTTGATTCTTCAGTCACATTTATTTTGTTGTCTACAAATGCTTTACATTTGCACCAGTCTGTGAAGTTGTTTGGCTAAGAGTTAGATAAAAAGGCCACTTGGCAGCTATTTAAAATTATAATAAATAGCCTGTCCAGTGTATTTGACTGGTGTCCTGGCAGTTGCAGGTTTGATATGTGATTGATTCAAACTGTCTTTTTGGCCAGTTTTGCCCCTCACCCCTGAAACATGTGAGAAAAGCAGTAAGTTGTGTCAGCATAGATGTGTAAAGCCAGGTAAAACATGTGCACTGACAGCCAATATGATCAAAGCTGTTAACCATTAAGAAAATATGTAATGACAAATATTATACATAGTGAATTGGTTAGCTGATGCAAGTATATCCCAGTATTATTTGCTTCATACAGGGTAAAGAAAAAGCAAATATACCTACAATTTTAATCTATGGGATAGGGGTCCTTACCTAGACAAGGAAGACAATCTGATGAAGCCGTAAATCCCGTCAGGTTGTTGTAGGTGCCAGCTGGACATGGATACTGGTTGGATGTTTGAGTCCCGTTGGGGCAATAGTGACCTAGAAAAAGAATAAACATAATACATATAATAACAGTCCAGTATTTCCTCCTTTTTTAGGAATGCTCTTTTCTTCCAAACTGCAGAATCTTTGTTTATCCATCAACTATTCTGCCTTTAAATGAACCTACGGTTGACTTTTGAAAACATTGTGATCAGAACAAAAAGAGCTGATAACCAGCATTTTCTCATGTTAATTCTTTACCACACGACAAAATATTATTATATCATTAAAGGTAGAAAACATTGTGGGAAAAGGAGAAAATGCTGGTTACCAGCATTTTCTCCTTTTCTCACATTGTTTTCTAAAGGGTTCTTTCAAAGGGTCGTCAAACGTAGGGTTTGTGTGGTAATGGGTTAAAAATGGAAAGTGTGATCAGATAATTCTGCACAGCCTAAGCTGGCTGTGCAGAATGATCTGTAAACAAAACTTTACACAATGTCCCTTTTCACATGGAAAAGGCCATATAGTAAATGCTTTCAAGAGAGACTGGTCAAAATCGACAGCAAGTGCAGATAATATACAAGATATGAGTGAAATGAAGGATTTTACCTTTGCAAGAGTGGAACACAACAATTATTACGGGAAAATGTTGGTTATCATAATGTTTTCAAAAGCCTGCTTTTGATGGGGTGGACTATATTCTGGAAAAAGATGGAAATGCTGGTTTTCACAATTTTCTCCTTTTCCCAAAATGTTTTCAAATGTCTCTTTCACCTAAAAACACAGCATGATTTCGTAGAAGATTTGAAAAAGGCACTTACCTGAAGGACACACACTGAGTGTGTAATTAGTGATTGGACCATTACTGTTGTCACAGTAGAACCCTTCCAGACATGTTTTACACGTAGATTGACCAGTCAGATCCTGGTAGGTTCCCGATGGACATATAGTGTATGTGCTAGAACCAGACACACAGAAATAACCTGCGGGACACTCGTAACTACTTGGGTTACCGACTATTTGACCACCAGGGCAATAGAAACCTAGCATAAAAAAGAAAACAAAAAGTAAATATTTCATTCTAAGCTCTTCATAGCAACGTATCTAAACTCCATCTCTTTTGATACTGGATGGAAATACAGAGAACTGAATCTCAGGAAGATTTTCATTTTGTATGCTTTATTAACCCTTTACCCCATAAGGCATTTCTGTGGTATCTCTAATTGACCCTAATTAACAGCAAGGATGAAACTGTTTCTTATGTGTATATGACACCTTTTGATAGCATAGAAAACATTGTGACAAAAGGTGAAATTGCTCGTCAAGAGCAGTATCACCTTTTGCCACAATGTTTTCCAAAGGCCCCTACGGCAATGCATAGAAATGAGTATCTATGGAGTAAAGGGTTAAAAAGAAAGACTGTATTGATATAACAACAGGAAGCTCATTTCTACTTAGTTCACCAACTACTTGATCATCTTGGAAAATAAGAAGATATATCTGAAAGTAGTGTTTACTTAAAGAGAAAAAAAACTTTCACCTTTTAATAATTAATTACAGTACTATATCTTAACTCTTTACCACACAAGAAAATTTTGGACTGGTCCAAATTCAAAGCATTTGAAGATGACAAATAAACGGGACTGAATAATAGAAATTTGTTCTGGAAATGGTAGAAAACACTGTGGGAAAAGGAGAAAATGCTGGTTACCAGCATTTTCTCCTTTTCCCACAGTGTTTTCAAAAGGCTTCTTTCTCAGGGGCGTCAAAAGTAGGGATTGTGTGGTTATGGGTTAAAGAATAATTCTTATCAATTAGCCCTTTACCAAACAATCCCTGGTTTTAACCACCCCGAGGAAAAAGCCTTCTGAAAACACTGTGGGAAAAGGATGCTGGCAACCAGCATTTTCTCCATTTCCCACAATGTTGTTTACTCTTCCAAAGTCAAGTTTCGATTTTTGAGTTACATTTATTTTGTAGTCTTCAAATTCTTTCAATATGAAATGGTCTAAGATTTTGTTGTTTGGTAAAGAGTTTGAGTTGAAAATATGTCATAGGATTTACAGATATCATTTTAATTTTCCAAAGAAGTTGATTTTTCCTAGAAAAACTTTCGATACACAATATGTATACAATTCCACAGAATATCATAAATAAATACATGTATAGAAAAAGAAAATCAAACTTTGCACTTTCATGAATCTAATGTATGTCCATCTCGAAAGGAACACTAAATCAACTAAAGCTATCACTAAATGTGATTATACATACCACCAGCTCCTTATCACAAAAACAGGTCTTTGTCACAGAATGCAGAATGGTTTAGAACAAAAGTAAGAGTTGAAGGGGAGATAATTGCATAACAAATCAAAGCAGGGCCATGAAAATTGCACATGCACAACTTCATATATAAAAGAACCCTGTGTGTAAATTTGAGTTCAGTATGTGAAAAAGTGTAGGAATATTGCTCTGGACAAATTTGCATCTACAGACAGACTGATGGACAGACAGACAGATGGACAGACAGCTATGGTGATGCCAGTATACCCCCTCCATTACATTGTAAGGGGTATAAATAGTAAGAATATGAAAACAACAAGTTCACAAACCTGCATTGCAGTCCCCTTGGACAGCGGACAGTCCAGAGGATGTGCAGTATTTACCAGCCGTACAACTTAGACAGTCGCTTGCCTCGTCAGCTCTTGTGCTGGGCAGGAACGTGCCTGGCTGACAAGGTTGTGCTGCTGAGCTACCCTCCACACAATAGTGACCAGTTGGACATTCATTACCTGGAAACATTTTGCAATGACTTAGTTTAAGGCATTTATCAGACAATAAAATGTTTGTTAACTCTTTACCACACAATCCCGACTTTTAACACCCCTGAGAAGGTAGCCTTTTGAAAACATTGTGGGAAAAGGGAAAAATGCTGGTCACCAGCATTTTGTCCTTTTCCCACAATGTTTTCCACCCTGCTGGAAACAAATTTCAATTCTTGAGTTACATTTGTCGTCTGCAAGTCCAAATTGAAAACACTTGCAGACCACAAAATAAATGTAACTCAAATTAAATTTGTTACCAGCAGGGGAAGAAAACATCTTGGGCAAAGGAGAAAATGCTGGTTACCAGCATTTTCTCCTTTTCCAATGTTTTCTACCCTATCAAAGAAAAATCAGTTCATGTGAGCCACATTGAAACTGACACTTGCAAATGATTTCAAGTCGGACAGGTCTAAAATTTTGTCATGCAGTAAAGGGTTTGCAAAATAATTACCATTCATTCCAGGGAAGAGACTAATGGCAGACATGTTGTGTTACAAGAACTGTTTAATTGATTATATGGTGCTTCATGCCATTTCAACACTATTTCACTTATATAGTGGCTGCCAGCGCACCCATCCATGCTTTCCTGTAGTTTCTTTAACCAGTACTTCACACAATATTCTTCCTAAGCCACCTTGCTGATTTCCCACATTACCATCATCAAAACAATGATCAGCACTAAGAGATGACTGATTCTGTCGCAATGACTATCATCATTTCTTGGAAAGAAATTGGCTAAGTTAACCCTTTACCTGATAAGCCAATTTGAGGCCCTTCCATTTCAGCAGCAAATAAAGATATGATGTCAAAAATATGGATAAACGAGGATACAAATATCTGATTGAGTGGAAAACATTGTGGGAAAAGGAGAAATTGCTCGTTACGAGCAATTTCTCCTTTTCCCATAATGTTTTAAAAATATTATCTGTTGTCGTTACATCAAAATGAGTATCTATGGAGTAAAGGGTTATGGCTTCAAACAAGGGACCCTCTGATCTCAAGTCCTGTCCACTATTGACTGCACCACTAGGGCTCAGCTTATGTTATAATAAATTTACAGAAAAAACAATCAGATAATAATTATTATAATAATCATTTTCATCATAGTAATAATCTTACCTCCAGTTCCTGTGGGCTGGTTTGTTGTTGAATTCAGGGTACAATAGTAACCTGCACTGCAATTTCCTGTCACCGCACTAAGCCCATTTGTGGAACAATAGCTTCCTGGGTCACAGCCTGTGGGTTCTGAACTTCCTTGTGGGCAATAGGTACCTGCAACACACTGTCCACCCTCCGGGCTTGATGGTTGGGCAAGGCTAGAGCCTGATGTACAATACCAGCCTGGATCACAGGGGCCTGTGGGCTGGCTTAGCCCTTGTACATCACAATAATAACCAGGGAGACACTGTAGGCATGCAGATAAGTCTTGCTGGGCTGTGAAATAAACAAGTGATTTTATTGAAATGATATTCCAACCAAAAAAAGACGTGCTTTGATACAAACATGTGAGAGGTATTGTGTTTTGCATGTGCATGTGGTCTTTTTTGTTATTGGTCCATAATTAAATAACAGTTTAACCCATTACCAGTCAATCCCTACTTTTGACGCCCCTGAGAAAGAAGCCCTTAGAAACCATTCTGGGAAAAGGAGAAAATGATGGTAACCAGCATTTTCTCCTTTTCCCACAATGTTTTCTACCCTTCACAAAACAAATTTCAAATTTTTAGTCACTTTTATTTTGTCGTCTGCAAATGCTTTCAATTTGGACCAGTCAAAAATTTTCTCATTTGGTAATAGACTAAGCCCAATTTTGCCATGGCACAGAATTTCATTAAAGGAGAAAATACTGGTAACCAGCATTTCCTCCTTTTGTTACAATGTTTAACTAAAATTCTGTTCCCGACTTGTGACGACCTTGAGAAAGAAAGCCTTTGAAAACACTGTGGAAAAAGAAGAAAATGCTGGTAACCAGCATTTTCTCCTTTTCCCACCATGTTTTCTACCCTTTCCAAATCAAATATCAATTTTTGATTCACATTTGTTTTCGACTGCAAATGCTTTCAATTTGGACAAGTCCAAAATTTTGTCGTTTGGTACAGTGAAACCTTTGAAGTCTGCAACAGCTTTTCATATGAATGTACACATATATAAATTTTGGCATTAGGTAAAAGTTAATGTCCATGGTTGTGAGGTAAAGCATTGGCCTAGTACACCATAAGGTCTTGAGTTCAATTCCTGGAAGCAGATGTCAACTGTGAGATTTTTCATTGGCTCACTTGATGTAAGTACTGGTGTAGTTTCAAGGAAGCAAGAATTTAGAGAGAATAGTATAAGTTGACAGAACTTGTTTCTCAATTGATGTAAAACAAATATGGTAAAATCCAATTAAAAGGTTAAACAGCCCAGACTTACTTGTGATATTATTGAAGGTTCCCGCTGGACATTTGTACTGTGTATCATAAGAGGTTCCATTAGGACAGTAGTGACCGACTGGACATGGTTTATCACTGTAGTCTGTGCTGGCATTTATACAGTAGTAACCAGCTGGACAGGTCAGACAGTCTGCCTGGTTGTGTTGGTCCTAAAATACAAGATCAATTGACTGTTACCAAACAATCCAAACTTTTAACAACCTTGAGAAAGAAGACTTTTGAAAACATTTTGAGAAAAAAGAAAAGCCGGTAACCAGCATTTCCTACTTTTATCACAAAATTTTCTCTACCCTATCTGTCACAATGTCCTTAACCCTTTACCAAACGACAAAATTTTAGACTTGAATTTGAAAGCATTTGCAGTCGACAAAATAAACATAACTCAAAAATTGAAATTCGTTTCCAGTAGGATAGAAAACAATGTGGGAAAAGGAGAAAATGCTGGTTATTTCTCCTGGTTACCAGCATTTTCTCCTTTTCCCACAATGTTTTCAAAAAGCTTCCACCTCAGGGTCTTAAAAACCAGGGATTGTTTGGGAAAGGGTTAATTAAAGCCACATTTAATCAGCTGTCTGTAAATGTTTTTGGTTTTGAACGGCTTAAATTTTTGCTGTGAGGTACAGAGTTAACCCTTTATCAACTAATCTAAACAATTGTCAGTGGTGAGGGTGGAACAAATCCTATCACAATCACTATCATCAGCCCTCGGAAAGAATTAGGCCAAGCCAGGGATCAAACCAGCGACCTCATGTTCTTAAGTCCTGTATGCTACGGACTGAGCTACCAGGGTCCGCATTCACAAACCGTTCTTGAGAATATTCTTAGTCTTATTCTCCAAGTTTTCTAAATCTTTAAGTAACATTACTTCTGATTGGCTAAACCAAATGGTTTAGCCAATCAGAAGTTGTGTTACTAACAGTTGTAGAAAATTCTGGCGAATAAGATAAAGAACATTCTTAAGAATGGTTGGTGAATTCGGGCCCGGAACTCGGCACTAGAAAAGTTACCATAACATGATATTTTGTATGTATGTTACCTGATAGGTTCCAGCCGGGCAGTCTGTTGGTATTATGCTTCCAGCTGGACATTTACTTCCAGGAGGACAGATTCCTCCAACACCTTGATTGGTCGATCCATCTGGCTGGGCAGTGTCCACACCCGAGGTACAAAAGTAACCTGGATCGCAGGTAGATACAGGCGAGGTTAGATTGGAAACGTCACAGTACATTCCTCCTGTACAGCTCTGGCAGTCTGATTCTTCATCAAGACCTTGGACGTTAGAAAACTTTCCTGGTGGACAGGATGACCAGTTGCGACCAGTGCCTTCTGGACAGTAGAAACCCTCTGGACATAGGCTGTATCCAGTTGAAGAGTTACCTACAATATATAGATAATTTTCAGTTTAACCCATTACCACGTGACAAAATTTTAGACCTATCCAAATTAAAAAGCATTTGCAGATGACAATTTCAAAGTGTCTTAAATGGCACAATTTTACTTTGATAGGGAAGAAAACCTTGTGGGAAAAGGAGAAGATGCTGGTTACCAGCATTTTCTCCTTTTTCCACAAGGTTTTCAAAAGGTTTCTTCCTCGGGGCCGTTAAAAGTAATCATTGTGAGGTAAAGGGTTAAATAAGTACATTAAACTGATATCTCCCCAACATGGTGCATGTACTTTCAATAAGAAAAAGAATGGAACAGAGGACCAGGATTGACAGATGGAAGGATAAATATAGACAGTTTTTTGTAGAAATAAGGAAAACTGGAACATGCTACAAGCCACTGCTCTTTCTCCCACCATTTTATCCTTGTCAAATATCATCCTATCAACTTGAACATGATACTTTTACATACAATATAGCATCAGGTTTTTTGTAAAAATAAGGAAAACTGGAACTTGCTCTTTCTCCTACCGTTTTTTCCAGGTCATATATCATCCTATCAACTTCAGCATGATATTTTCACATATTGCATGCTTTCT
Source organism: Tridacna crocea (assembly GCA_943736015.1). Classification (NCBI taxonomy): domain Eukaryota; kingdom Metazoa; phylum Mollusca; class Bivalvia; order Cardiida; family Cardiidae; genus Tridacna; species Tridacna crocea. The sequence continues at coordinate 32,470,293 of OX031073.1, forward strand.
GTTAGAACTTTCTCCCCTTTCCACAATGTTTTCTACCGTTTTTACAGACAAATTACACTGTTCAAGTCCCATTTAATTTACTTGTTTTCTGAATCCTTTTAATTTGGACCAGGGTAAAATTTTGTCTTTAGGTGAGGTGTCAACTCTTAAGCAAATGACATGTTTTTAGAGTAGTTTAAGTTGAAAGCATTTGCCAATGACACAATTAATGTGACTCAAAAATTGAAATTTGTTTTTTAAAAAAAGGGTAGAAAACATTGTGAAAAAAGGAGAAAATGCTGGTTACAAGCATTTTCTCCTTTTCCTACAATGTTTTCAAAGGGCTTCCTCAAGGTCGTAAAAAAACAGGACTATCTGGTAAAGTTTTAAGTAAAAACTGAGTAGCATCCGTTTAGTTTCACAATATCTCATCAAACAACTTATTCTTTACCAAACAACAGAATTTCAGGCCAGTCCAAATTGAAAGCATTTGCAGACAACAGAACAATTATTACTGGAAAATTTCAAATTTGTTTTAGGAAGGGAAGAAAACATGGAAAAAGGAGAAAATGCTTTTTTTACAATGTTTTCAAAAGGCCGTTTTCTCAGGGTCATTAAAACACAGGATTGTGTGGTAAAGGGTTAAATTCCACATACCCAATGCTTGTTCCTCTGGTACACAGTAGAAACCAGCTGGACACGTCAGACAAGAAGATTGCTGGGTCAAGTTGGTGAAGGTTCCTGGTTCACATGGTACAGGTGTACTGGTTCCCATAGGGCAATGGCGACCAATGGGACAAGGGGTTGCTGGTGGGTTTGGTACTGTGTCTCCACCTGGGCAGTAAAATCCGGCATCACAATCACCTACTGGAGTTGTTAGACCTGAAATAAGTTAAAACAGCAGTTACAGTACTTTTAACTATTTATATAAGTCCTATGTAGATTAACTCATTACTAACCTAGAGCTATCACTAAACGTAATTATACCCCCCACCAGGTCCTTGTTACAAAAACAGGTCTTTGTCACAGAATGCAGAGTAGAATAGTACGAGTTGAAAAAAGTTCAAGGGGAAATAATTCTGTAACAAATTGCAGCAGGGTCATGAAAACTGCACATGCACAGCTTCATATATATAGGAACCCTGTGTGTAAATTTGAGTTCAGTATGTGACAAAATGTAGGATTATTGCTTCGAACAAATTTGCATCTACGGACAGATGGACGGACAGCCATGGCAATTCCAGTATACCCTCCCTCCACTACGTTGTGGGGGTTAAAACAACATAATTTTAGACTGGCCCAAATTGAAAGCTTTTGCAGATGACAAAGTAAAAGTGACTCAAAAATTTAAATTTGTTGATGGGAAGGATGGAAAACCTTGTGGGAAAAGGAGAAAATGCTGGTTACCAACATTTCCTCCTTTTCCTACAAGGTTTTCGAAAGGCATCTTTTTAAAGAGTCATGAAAACCCTGGATTGTGTGGTAATGAGTTAAGCTGTTAAAATGGCTTTTAATTCAAGGTCACAATTTGGATACCTGGGACGGCAAAAGAAGAAGAAGGAGATGAAGAAGACAATCAGAACTCACCGGTTTCATTGCAGTATTTGCCAGCATCACACTGTCCACAGGAAGTAGCATTGTTCATTCCTATAGTGTTACTGTATGTCCCTGCTGGACATGGTGTGGGTGTGGGTGAGCCCACTGGACAGTAAGAACCAGCTGGGCAGATAATATGAGTGCTGTTCTGGGAACCAATCTCACAGTAATACCTGAACACAAAAAAAATTTCCAAATTTAGTTTCAACTGTAATAGACTTAACCCTATCTGCCAAGGTTAGGATCACTACGTGGATCTTACCTTAGCTGATTGAGCCCGATTTCAAGATTCCTGCGATGCGCCCTCTATTGGATGCTAATTATTACCCCCCTTTACATCATATTTCTAAAAGCCAATGAAATATTGTTTTACAAACCGCTTACGAATACACATGAAGTGATAAGCAGACATCCACATGGTTTTCCATGTTTACCTTCTATTCGAAAGGTAGCAACCTTATTCTGTTTTTATCAAAGATGAAATGCTACAAGTGATTTCATTTATTGCAGTTAGAGCTGGCTGCATCCAATGAAAAAACGTATCGGGGGAATGTAAAAATTAAGCTTGATCCGCCAAGGATAGAGAAGCGTAGTGGATCGTCAGCCTTGGCTTGCAAAGATGACTTAACCCTTTACCCCATAAGGCATTTCTACGGCATCTCTAATTGACCCTAAATAACAGCAAGGATGAAGCCGTTGCTTATGTGTAAATGACACCTTTTGATGGCATAGAAAACATTGTGACAAAAGGTGAAATTGCTCGTCACGAGCAATTTCACCTTTTGCCTCAATGTTTTCCAAAGCCTCCTACAAGCAATGTGTAGAAATGAGTATCTGTGGAGTAAAGGGTTAACCCATTATCAGACAGTCCTGACTTTTAATTCCCCTAAAGAACAAGTCTTCTGAAAACAGTGTGGAAAAAGGAGAAAATGCTGGTCACCAGCATTTTCTCCTTTTCCCACAATGTTTTCTACCTCTTCGAAGACATATTTCCTCTGTTGGATTCCATTTAAATTGTCATCTGCAAGTGCTTTCAGTATGATCTGGTCTGAATTTTTCTCATGTGGTAAAGAGTTAAACAGATGGCTCTGTAAATGCATCATTGATTGAGGTTTATATCCCTTTTTTCACTGAATACTAAACATTGCGAGGAGAGGATTACTTGCTTGTCATGAGCATTTTTACTTTTTTCCTGCAGTGTTTCTGTTATACAATGAGCTGGTTCACTGATCAATTGAATATTAAGATAGATGAAAACCTTAATTTTTTGTGCATGTTGTATGACTGTTTCTTGTTTTAGCAGAAAGTTATTGGAAAAGGAGAAAAGGCTGGTTACCAGCATTTTCTCCTTTTCCTAAAATGTTTTTAAAAGTCTGGATTGTGTGGTATCGGGTTAAGAAAGAAAGAAAATCTGAAATTAAACTACACATTAACTTACCCAGCATAACATTGTCCAGAGGTTGAGGTCAGTCCTGTACTATCACAATACTGACCAGCTGGACAATCAGTACAGTCGGAGGATGCATGTAGACCTGTCTGGTTACTATAGGTACCCATGGGGCAGGGTTCTGGGTCTACAGTGCCCTGGGGGCAATAGTGACCTTGTGGGCAAACATCAGCATTGGAACCTTAAAAAAATAATAATTATTTCATACTATTTAATCAAAGTCCTTTGTTACCCTAATCCTTTACCAAACAATCCTGACTTTTGACAAATATAGGGAAAAAGGCTTTGAAAAACGTGTGAAAAGGAGAAAATGCTGGTAACCAGCATTTTCTCCTTTTTTCCACAATGTTTTCTGTCTTATCACAGACAAGTCTTCTAATGTGGTTGATATCTAATGTGTCCTTGCAAATGCTGTCAATTTGGACCAATCCTTTTCCAACAATGTTTTCTGTCTTATCACAAACAAATTTTCCAGTCTGGTTGATATTTCAGGTGTCCTCTGCAAATACTTTCAATTTGGACCAGTCTGAAGTTTTGTAATTTGGTAGAAAGCTTGCTTACCAAACAATCACATTTTAAACTCTTTCATATTTGAAAACATTTTGAAGGGGATAAATAACATCTAGCTCAAATGAGGTGATTCATTTCTAAAAAGTAGAAAATATTTTAGGAAAAGGAGATAAATGCTTGTTGTCAAAGATGTTTTTCCTTTCCCTCGCAATGTTTCAAAGGCCCCAAGGTAGTAAAAGCCAAGGATTGCCATGTCAAGAAAAAAAAAAAAGAAACTGCCGGCACCCACCAGCATTTTCTTCCTGTCTCAATACCGGTATGCTCTTAACAGCTTTTTTCCTCAGATTCTATAACTCTTTTACCAAATGACAAATTTTTGTACTTGACCAAATTCAAAGCATCTACAGATAACAAGTTTAATCTTGTTAATACCATGATTTCTGACTTGGATAGGGTAGAAAATATTCTGGGAAAGGGAGAAAATGCCAGTAACCAGCATATTCTCTTTTTCCCACAATGTTTACTATAGGCTTCTTCCTCAGGGTTGTTAAATGTCAAGATTGTGTGGTGAAGGATTAAACTGTGAATCTGTTGTTTTGGGTGGATTTAAATGGGTAGAAAGTAAAGTAGGAAGGGAAAAATGCTTGTTACCAGAATTTACTTCCTTTCCCATAATCTTTTAAAAAAAATTAAGGGCTCTTAAAACATGTGATAATTTGACAATGTATGAAAGCTCCATACCTTCATTTGGTGTTGTTGTATTGGCTCCTGACTTACAGAAGTAGCCTGCCTCACAGAGATAGGCTGTAAGCATCTGTGTCATTCCTGTAACAGGACAAGCATATCTCTGGAGACATGGTATACAGTCTGTCTCTTGCTGCAGTCCTGAAAACATACCATAAAAATTTCATTAACTCTTTATCAAACAACAAATATTTTAGACAAGTCCAAAAGGAAACCATTTGCAGACGACAAAATAGAAGTGACTGAAAACTGAAAATTTGTTTTTTGAAAGGGAAGAAAGCATTGTGGGGATTTTTTTTCCCTTTTCCCACAATATTTTCAGAAGGCTTCCTTTTCAGGGTCATTAAAAGTCAGGATTGTGTCATATTTTGTCATATGAGACCATCATCACATCAAAGTGCACACATAAGTGAAATGGATACAAAAAACAGGCTTGGATTTTATGAGATATGGAGCCCAGATAATTTAAAATGACCTGACCTTTGACACTCCTGCTATGACCTTGACCTTGAAGTCTGCTGTCTGAAACCTTGATTCTGCACATCATGATGCTTATATAACATTTTGTGTGAAATCTTTTCTAAATAATAAAAGAGGTTCAAGTGATATAGATCACACATGAAATTGTTGATAAAACAGGCATAAGGATGACCAGGGGCACAGCATTAAACTTCCTGACATATTTATAAAAGAACAAAAAAATAAAGAAAAAAATACAAACTAACCAGTAGCATTATTAAATGTTCCAATCGGGCACTGGAATTCCGTGCTGTACTTAGTGCCAGCCGGGCAGTAGTGACCTTCTGGACAGAGTGTGGAACTGTTGACAACGGCAATGTTGATTGTGTTGTCACAGAAATAGCCAGCTGGACACAGGTCACATGATGTCTGGGTGGTCAGAGTCTGGTAATCACCATCCATACATCGAATTGGGCTGTCTGTGGCCCCTGGACAGTAGTGACCAATAGGACAACTGAAAGAAAACAAGAAAGCTCCTTTATCAATAGAATAACTGAGAAAAATCATTTAACCCTTTACTCCATAGATACTCATTTCTATCCATTGTTTGTAGGAATCTTGGGAAAAATTGTGGCAAAAGGTGAAATTGCTCATGACGAGCAATTTCACCTTTTGCCACAATGTTTTCTACACTATTAAAAGGTGTCATATACACATTAAAAATGGCTTCATCCTTGCTGTTATTTAGTGTCAATTAGAGATACCATAGAAATGCCTTATGGGTAAAGGGTTAACATCTTTTAACTCTTTACCAAACAACACAATTTTAGACTATACCAAAATAGAAGCATATGCAGATGACAAAATAAATGTGACTGCAAAATTGAAATTTGTTTTGGAAAGGGTAGAAAACATTGTGGAAAAAGGAGAAAATGCTGGTTACCAGCATTTTCTCCTTTTCCTTCAATGTTTTCAAAAAGGCTTTTCTTTCAAGGTTGTTAAAAGTCGGAATTGTGTGGTAAAGGGTTAAGAGACATGCTGCACTTTGAAAGGATCATTAACTCTTTACAAAATGAGACAGTTTTAGAATTGCTCAATTGAAGTGTATTTCAAGATAACAAATCATAATTATGTACCTCACATGTTGCAATTTCAATTTGAATAGGTAGAAAACTCTGTGGAAAAAGAAGAAAATGCTTGTTACCAGCAGTTTCTCCTTTTCCGACAATGTTTTCAAAAGCCTTCTTTCTGGGGAATTATTAAAATTCAAGATTGTGTGTTAACCCTTTACCAAACAATATCCGGTTTGAACGACCCAGAGAAAGAAGCCTCCTGAAAACATTGTGGGAAAAGGACATAATACTGGTAACCAAAATGTTCTCCTTTTCCCACAATCTTTTCTATCCTTCCCAAAACAAATTTAAATTTTTGTGCCATATTAATTTGTGGTCTGCAGATGCTTCAAATTTGGACTAGTCTTTGATTTTGTGTGGTAAAGCATTAAATGCTGTCATTACCTGACAGTGGAATTACCAACCTGAGAGCAGTTGCAGACAATATATCAGATGCCACTAAATTAGTGATATCTGTCATTAAATTGGGAGAGAGCATTGTGGAAAAGAAGAAAATGCTGGATAGCTGCATTTTCTCCTAATCTCTTAAAGTTTTCAAAAGCTTTCCTGAGGGTTATTTCTTTACCAGACAACAAAATTTTAGAAAAAAAGCTGTCTTTTGCAAAAGAAAGAAAAAATGAAGGAAAGCCATTCATAAACTTAACGATGCTATTATCATTTATCATCAACTATTATTAATGTAACATTAATGATTAAAAAAATAAACGTGAAAGCCAACACCTACTTGTAGTCTGATGGCGCTGAAACATTTTGACCTGGTGGGCAGTAATAGCCAGGGTCACATGATCCAGTAGGCAATGCATTTCCTGTTCCCTGACAATACATGGCTCCTGTACAGATTATACAGTCCGAGACATCATCTGAGCCCGTTGTGTTGAGGAAGTAGCCAGAATCACAAGCTATGGCCGCAGAACTTCCAGCTGGACAGTAGTGACCCATTGGACAAATATCACCAGTAACATTATCAGTGGGTGTGGCCACTGAGGCTTGTAATGTGCAGAAGTAACCTTGTAAACAAAAATATTGTTCTTTCAATCATAGCATCAAAAACTAGAGCTGTCACTGAATGTGACTTAACCCTCTCCCGAACAATCCTTGGTTTTTACAAACCAGAGGAAGAAGCCTTCTGAAAACATTGTGGGAAAAAGAGAAAATGCTGGTAGCCAGCATTTTCTCCTTTTCCCACAATGTTTTCTACTCTTCTAAAGTCAAGTCTCAAAATTTTGTCATTTGGTAAAGAGTTAATATCCCTGCCAGCCCTTTGACAGAAAAAAGTGTCAAGTTCAAGGGGAGACAATTCCTCAACCAGGAAGAGTTGGCACTTGAAAATTGTGTCTCGCAAACCTTCAATATATGATCAATTTATGTGCAAAGTTTCAATACAATTGAAGGAAAACTGTAGCAAGAGTTTGCGACACAAAATTATTAGTATTTTGTACACAGACAGACCCGCGGCCAGACAAACAGATGGACAGACTGGTTGTTTCCAGTATACCCTGAAAACATTCGTTTTGCAGGGGTATAAAAATTAAGAAATATCTGTCTAACTTTTTTAGAAACATTACAGATGTTACAGATAGCATAGCCTAAACAAACATCTGTTGAAACAAACGAGACAACTTCAATAGGTGTGTTTCATCCTCAGCATACACACCTCTACAAATATCCAAAAACCTTGCCTAGCCTAGCTCATTTGCATTAATGGACCTTAACCCTTACCTGATAATAGAATGTCAAACTTGTCCAAAATCAAGGGGGCTGTACATGACAAAGAAAATGCTTGTGATCAGCACATTCTCTTTTACCCACAATATCGTCTATCTAATCAAGAACAGATACATGTATATGTATAATAATTTAAAAACTTTTTGAATAACTGACTGTAAAACCCCTCAATTACAATAAATCTAAAATTTTGCTTTCTGGTAAAGTGTTAGAGACTTATATGCTTGCATCGATGCTTCAGTTACATTAGAAATGCTGCATTTTTACAAGAGCTGCTTAACTCTTCACCAAACAATCCTGACTTTTAACAATCCTGAGAAAGAAATGCATTTTTCTCCTTTTCCCACAATGTCTTTTACCCTTCCCAAAACAAAATTTCAATTTTTGAGCCACTTTTTTTTTTCTCGTCTGCAAATGCTTTCAATTTGGACAAAGCCAAAAATTTAGTCGTTTGGTAATGAGTTAAGTCAGCCTTGTAATAAAAGTTACACGTACCAGCGGAGCAGTTTCCAGTAGGGGCAGCCAAGAGGGCAATCTCACAGTATTGTCCAGGTGGACACTGCAGGGCTACCTGGGCACCAGCAGGGCAGTAGAATCCAGCACTACAAGGCCCTCCCTCTGATGAGAGGGCAGGCGTGGCTGATGTGGAGGCATTGGAGCAATAATAGCCTGAAATAAAGAAAGAGCAGCATAAAAACAATAATCGATCCTGCAACACATTCCACCATATTTTCTACACTTTCCTATTACCACCAAATTGACATGAATAACTTTAACTTTTTACCAAACGACAAAATTTTAGATTAGTCCAAATTGAAAGCACTTGCAGACGACAAAATAAACGTAAATCAAAAAGTGAATTTTGTTTCCGGCTGAGTAGAAAACAATGTGGGATAAAGAGAAAATGCTGGTTAACAGCATTTTTTCCTTTTCCCATTGTGTTTTCAAAAAGCTTCTATTTCAGGGTTGTAAACTCCAGGGATTGTTTGGTGAAGGGTTAACTGCAACACTAGAACTGTGGGTTCAATTCTATATGAGATAAAATAAAAAACATTTCACTTAAAAAGGATAACATAAGAGTATAGCCTATGAGCCAAGGGAAAACAAACTTTACCTGCAGAACAGTATCCTGTGGGCATGCCAAGACCTGGTGTAGCACAATATTCCCCTGGGGGACAATTGATGCAGTCTGATAGAGCTGTTGCCATGGTTAGATTGTAGTATGTTCCTGCAGGACATGGGTTTTCTGTGTCCACTGTGGTTCCTGCTGGACAGTAGTGACCAGCTGGACAGGGGTTGTCTTTGTAATCTTGGGTTCCTACCAAATAAAAATGTATGCAAATTATGAGACAGTTATCTCACCTTACAAAATAAAACTTCCTGTTTTAATTCTTATGCTAACAACAAAATTATGTGTATTATCTGTGGTTGTGATGTAGAGCAACATCCTCGTAACCATAAGGTTCTGAGTTCAATTTCCAGGAGCGGGTGCTAACTTTTGGTCTTTTCACTGGCCGACACATTTGTATATTAACCCATTACCCCACAATCCCTACTTTTGACAACCCTGAGAGAAAAGCCTTTAGAAAACATTGTGGGAAAAGGAGAAAATGCTGGTAACCAGAATTTTCTCCTTTTGCCACAATGTTTTCCAGTCTTCACAAAACAAATTTCAAAAGTTTGGCCACTTTCATTTTGAAGCACTGGTATGCAAACACTTTCGATTTGGACAAGTCTAAAATATTGTTGTTTGCTAATGAGTTAAGGCATTTACAGACAAGAAAGCAATGTGGCTCAGTCATTGAAAGCATATAAAACATTTTGAGAAAGAGAGAAAATACTGGTTACCACTATTTTCTCCTTTTCCCAAAATATTTTCTAAGGCCCTGGTTGAATTTTGGGACTAGTCTAAAAATTTTGTCATTTGGTAAAAGGTTAAGGCTTAAGGCACCCTCGTGAAGACCATAACAAATCTGTTTTGAATCAAACCGGTAAGATTTTTTATTATGATTTTAGAACTGTCTTGTTGAGAGATATATTCTTCCAACTGAATCCCTAAAACGTTTACCTATCTTTGTAAAAAACAATCTGTATATATAAACAAAACTGTACAGATCCCTTTACTTTTTAAACAATAATATTAACATACAAAATCAATTATCAAAGATAGAAAAAAATAACACACACATATTAACCCATTACCACACAATCCCTATTTTTGACGCCCCTGAGAAAGAAGCCTTTAGAAAACATTGTGGGAAAAGGAGAAAATGCTGGTAACCAGCATTTTCTCCTTTTCCCACAATGTTTTCTACCCTTCACAAAACAAATTTCAAATTTTCATTCACTTTTATTTTGTCGTCTGCAAATGCTTTGAATTTGGACCAGTCTAAAATATTGTCGTTTGGTAATGGGTTAAACATTGCAGAAACAACAGCAATGATGTCTATCTAGCAATAATAACAATAATCCATAAAACTACGAGCACACAGTTTTATTTACTATATACAACAGCAAAAACATTGAGTTTTGTTCAAATTTTAACGTTCAGATATATCTTTTTGTATAATATTTCATTTTGCTGTCAAAGACAAACATCTGAACAAGCATCTCAACTTTCAAACCTTAACTCATTACCAAATGACAAAAGTTTAGGTTTGTCCAGCAGTTGAAAGCATTTGCAAACGACAAATTAGAAGTGACTGATAATTTCAAATTTGTTTTGTGAAAGGTAGAAAACACTGTGGGAAAAGGAGAAAATGTTGGTTACTAGCATTTTCTCCTTTTTACACAATGTTTTCCCATGGCTTCTTTCTCAGGGCCATCAAAAGTAGGGATTGTGTGGTAATGGTTTAACTAGCCAAAAAATACATCAACCTGTATACATGCCTTGTCACAGACACCTTTTTTGTCAATGGTTAAATCTGAAAAGTAACAGGGCCATAAATAACCATATGACCCTTTACCTCGATGCTAAAAACAAATAAAGCAACATGGAAAAATTGCAATATAAGAATCAGACAATATTAGTTGTACGGTCAGGTGGCAGGGGACTTGGAAACTTGTTCACGGCTGTGGCCAATCATGTCGCCCCGAGCCGAATGCGAGGTGGTGGCATGATTCACCACAGCCGTGAACAAGTTTCCAAGTCCCCTGCCACTTGACCATACAACGAATTTATTATCCTGCAAAGTTTTACCCTTCCAAAGCGCGTTAAGCAAAATTTTCCTGTCTTATAATTTCACGAATCGAGTATGCTGACAAAATAGAAATTCCCTTCTGTGTGCCCCAATTCAATAAAAACTGACGTCACTGGAAACTGACATCACTAAAACGTGCAGTTTGGTGCTTAAATATGCAGTCTGGTGATCAATCAACGCCGCCATTTTGGATGTTGTGTTGTAGTGATATATGTTCCCAGCATGTTAACCAATCAGATCACGTGAAATTTCTTTGCAGTATAATAATAGTGTATCTTTAAAACTGAATTCTAACATGACACACGACTTTGGCTCTATAAACACAGTGCAAGGAAAACATGGTAAAATCTGCGACAATCCATGTAGAGTGACGTCATTCAGTGAGTGAGTTATTCAATGGAACATAATCTTCATCCGCGTTTTTACTCTTAGTTTAAACTTGTTTTCCTTTCATTAAGAATTGGCCATGTTAGAATCAAAATAATCTTCTTTCTATCGTGGTATATCGTTCAATAAACTACGTTGTGAGTTATGAGGCGCAATGAATAACCCACTCGGGCTATTGCCCTCGTGGATTATTTATTGTGCCTCATAACTCACAACTGTGGTTTATTGAACGATATACCGCGATAGAAAGAAGATTATTTCTTAAGTAAACTCTTAATATTTCAGATAAATTGCAACCAATCCTTTCAATCATTTAGACAAAGTAGGTCAATGCAAATAATTAGATTCTCTCTAAATATACACTCCAAAGTCCCGAGATATTCAAGCTATTGCTTTAGCTACGTTTTATTTAGTCCGCAAAAGTATTATTTTTCTAGAAAGACCTTTTTTACATTGTCATATTCTGACCTACCAGTGATTGGTAGCTTTCTTAACCCATTACCACGCAATCCCTACTTTTGACACCCCTGAGAATGAAGCTTTTAGAAAACATTGTGGGAAAAGGAGAAAATGCTGGTAACCAGCATTTTCTCCTTTTCCCACAATGTTTTCTATTCTTCCCAAAACAAATTTCAAATTTCAGTCACTTTTATTTTGTAGTCTGAAAATGGTTTCAATTTGGACAAGCCTAAAATATTGTTGTTCGGTAATGAGTTAAACCATGGTATATAAAAATTGGGAACAATTCCAACAAATTTTTATTCATTTCGTTTAAACTCATTCACATCCATTTCATGCTCATTTAAAATCAAGCCTTATTTTTCACTTCCATAACAACCACAAAAAACAAATTTGTTAATTTCAAATACACATGAAACTCACAAATTACACAAAGCAGTTTGCATTTTACTTACCAATGTAATCTATTAATGCAAAAATGAATACTCAATATTACTACTGCTATATGTATCACTGCTTTATGGTAAACCCCCCTGCAAATTGTTCATTATGTGAACAGTTCTAACAAGCAAAGATCAAAATTTATGCTTTATGTTTTCAATTTTTGAGTGTCAAAGGTAAAAATAGGAGCTGTTGCAGATCAAACTGATCAAGATCAGAATGCACAACAAGTGCAGTCTGATCACTGATCTAAATTGTACTCTTGTTTAGCCAACCAAATTTCTAAGATAAATACCTAGCTGAGTTCTGGTGGATTGTATTTCAACCATTTAAAATAGGTGTTGTTAATCTATATGACACTGAAAAGATTATGACATGCTGAAATGGATATATCTACAGAAAAACAGTGCAGCAAGTAATCTCATTACTGCTGCAAAATAATGTTATTTTACTGAGATTATTTATCCTCCATATATTTATGACAATGATGTTTGAAAGCTGTCTACTTACTAAATATGATCCATGCTTGGGAAAAAAACTGGTTTAACCCATTACCACACAGCATAATTTTAGACTATCCAAATTGAAAGCATTTGCAAAGTGGCTGAAATCGTGCAATTTTGCTTTGATAGGGTAGAAAACTTTGTGGGAAAAAGGAGAAATTGCTGGTTACCAGCATTTTCTTCTTTTCCCATAATGTTTTCTAAAGGCTTCTTTCTCAAGGAGTGTTAAAAAGCATCTCTGTGTGGTAAAGGGTTAACTCATTACCAAACGACAAAATTTCAGGTTTGTCCAAATGCAAAGCATTTGCAGACGACAAAATAAAAGTGACTGAAAATTTAAAATTTGTTTTTGTGAGGGGTAGAAAACATTGTGGGAAAAGGAGAAAATACTGGTTACCAGCTTTCTCCTTTTCCCACAATGTTTTCCAGAGGCTTCTTTCTCAGGGTCATCAAAAGTACAGAATTGTGTGGTAATGGGTTAAATCCCATTTTGGCAGGGCATGATTCGAATTTATTTCAAAAGACAATGATAGTATGTTCAGTTTGTACATACCTTGCACACAGTAGTAGCCTGCAGGACAGGCTGTACAGTTGTTAGTGCCTGTCAAGTTGTTATAGTGACCAGCTGGACAGGGCAGTGGAGTCGCTGTTCCTTGTGGACAGTAGTGACCTTGAGGACATACACCACCCACACCTGTATGGGCTCCTGTTGGGTGTAATTTTACACAAAAAGTATTGAATGAAAATATCCACTTTTATACAAACTTAATTGGTATACTTCTTAAATCCCTCAACAAACAATCCCTTTATAAAGACAAATCCATTAAAAAAAAAAATACAATAAAATCTGTCTTAGCCCAGCAGCCTACAGAACAAATATCAGTGACAATCTCCAGACAGGTGGCTATTTGACTAAGTCATTTTCGTGTTCAAAATTTAGATCTGGAACTTGCTTTATACAGATATCTGCTGAATATAAGCACAGACAGGATGAGCATTAACCCTTAATCAAACAGTTCCTACTTTTCACGACACTGGGAAAAAAGGCTTTTGAAAATATTGCAGGAAAAGAAGAAAATGCTGGTAACCAGCATTTTCTCCTGGTAACCAGTATTTCCTCCTTTTCCCGCTGTTTTCTACCCTATCAATTACATAAAGTACATTTGTAGCAATTCTGAATTTTTCGTCTGTGGGTACTCTCAGTTTGGAAGAGTCTAAACTTTTATGTTTGGGAAAGGGTCAACACATGTTTGACATTTCATTTACTTAGGGTATCCCTTTGATGTACAGTACACTCCTCGCGGATTTTGCTCAAGTCCGCGAGCCGCGATGGACCAATTTGTCCGCGGCAAATCTGCTGTACAGGTATCGGCCGCGGAAACGCGGCGGACGTGTCACCGCGGCCTCAGAAAATATCGGGCAACTTCACAGCAGGAGGTAAACGCAGTGGATCGCGGCGACTGTGCGAGGGATCGCGGGGGAAAATTCGCCAGGATGACTGTAAATTTTCATACATAAATATCTGTAATTTTCCCCACTGTTTTGGGAACCAGAAACTAATTCTTCCATTACGACCGCAACATTTGCGTACCTTTAAATGCGGATATAAGCTTTGCCAACAGGGATTACTTAAGTTAGGATGCCACGAAACGTAATATATCATTTTAATCAGCTATTCGCTAAGTTACAAATTTGCAGGCCTATCCCATATTTAGTGTTAGCGATATGAAATTTCGAATTTCGGATTAAAAGTGCAATTTCATGCTGGATTCCAAACACCGAAAACCAAAGTTACTACTTCTTGATTGTTTGTGACTCACAAGCGTGTACTTAAGAGGAAAAACTCCAACTGGAATCCCAATTAATAACTTAACCCATAGAGCGCCGAAAATCCATAACATAATCTATAATTTAATTTGAAAAAAAAAAAGAAACCCAAGAACAATTAAAAAATTATGCTACCCTGTACGTGTATGTTATCACACTGTTTATCCTCATTTTCTCAGTCTCTGGATGTAAGGAAACCAAAGGGTAACGAATAGAACTGTACATATATTCAGCTTTTTCAAAATGCAGGCTGGATCGTCAGAAAAACAAAACATCGGTCCACATTCTGAACTAAAATGATCCTCTTGTTCTCTTAACCCTTTCCCAAATGACAAATTTTAGACTCTTCCAAACTGAAAGAGTTTGCAGACGACAATTTTAACTTTTATAACAATGGCAGAAAATTATCTGAACGGGCAGAAAACACTGTGGGAAAAGGAGAAATTGCTCGTTGCGAGCAATTTCTCCTTTTCCCACATTGTTTGCAAAAGACATGTACTGCAGACACGTAAAAACAAGGGCTTGTTTGGGAAAGGGTTAAATGAAAACCCGCTCTTTTCATTGCCTTTTAACCCTTTACAAAAACATTCCCTTTTTTTAAGACGCTGAGGTAGAAGCATTTTGAAAACATTGTGGGCTAAGGAGAAAATGCTGGTAGCCAGAATTTCTCATATTTTCCCACAATGTTTTCTACTCTGCTAGAAACAAATTTCAATTTTTGAGTAACATTTATTTTGTCCATCTGCAAGTGCATTCAATTTGGACCAGTCTAAACTTTTGTCCTTTGATAAAGGGTAAAATAACATATGCAAACTTAACACAAAGGAGAGGCAAGGGTTAACTCGGTATTCCTTTGATGTTGGGTATAGCACTCCGGCAGTGTGAAGTACTGTCCCAGTTGTTAGTTCCATATGCACGTGTCATACTAAACCGACTAACACTTTTTTATACGACCTTATCTAACCCTTCTTAAATATTTACCACTTAGATTCCGATGATGGATTACCACTTCATTTGGTAAGTCAAAATAACTATAGATCTGTTTAATTTTCTATAAGAAATTAAAAAATATTCGAATAGCAGCGAATGTCTAGAAATATGTCGCTTAAAATGTTCGGAATATTTTCTCCTTTTTTTTTCACCAAAGTTATTTTTAAACCGAAAAAACGGTTACATCTCCATTTTGCTGCCATTAGGCCTAGATATTGGCGGATCCCATCCCATCAACTTTGCTGAACATAGTGTAATCTTTTGGACTTGAAGGTTATCCCGGCTAGAATATCTCGCCATACCGTAACAGATTTAACTTATTACCAAATGACAAAATTTGAGGTTTGACCAAATCGAAAGCATTTGCAGACGACAAAATAAAAGTGGCAGAAAATTTGAAATTTGTTCTGTGAAGGGTAGAAAACATTGCGGGAAAAGGAGGCAATGCTGGTTAACAGCATTTTCTCCTTTTCCCACAATGTTTTCTAAAAGCTTGTTTCTCGGGAGTCAGAAGTAGGGATTGTGTGGTAATGGGTTAACTTTCGGCACTTTGGTAGTTTTCCAAAACGAGACTGGGGTTCTCTTCAGCATCTCAAACCTTTCAGCATAAAGCTGCTTTTGCAGAGAAGACCAAGATCAGAAAACGTCATGCGTTCACATCTTGGAACTTAACTGTCTGAGATTATGAAAGACTTTTTTATTATATTCAAGTTCCCAGAAGGCATATGAAAGACTTTTTTTTATTAAATTCAAGTTCCCAGAAGGCAGATTCGAGAGAGATTAACTCGTTTCTCAATCGATATAAAATAAATATGTTTAACAGGCAATTAAAGAAGAAGGAAATGGGTTAAAATGTCTACTAAAAGGAGTGAATTCAATTAGATACACAATATTATTTCTATTTCATCATCATTTTTGGGAAAAAAAAAAAAACTATATGAAATTAATATGTCAATAGAAATTGTAACAACTAAAGAGAAAATTACCATTACACTAAAATATTATAGTTCACGTCAGGATTTTTTTTTATGATACCGTTCACGTTATAAGTAGCTTTTCATATTAAAATAGTTCTATCATGAATACTGGTGTAATTTGAAAGGAGAGAGAGAGTAAATCAAATATGCCGTATAACTTGCAGAATCTTATAACATGCAGAATTTATTTAGATAACCAGATATTATAAATTAATTTATGCATTTATTAACCATCATAATGAAGCCGTCTACCTTCGAACTGGTAATCGGCTGACCTACCAAAACAACCATACAATGAGTTATTTTCTCGTTGAGTGCAACCTGAATGAGCCATACTCTGAAAAATGGTTCTAATGCATATTCGTGACGCACCAAGCAAGCCATCACAAAACATGGATCCATTTTATTTAACAACCGACCGAGTCATGAGGTAGAATGACATGCTGAAAATTGACCAAAGAGCAAAATGTTTCGACACAGGTAAGCCTGTACGTTCTGTGCAGGGTTACCGGAGTTGATACTGTCTGTAGACACAACAAACCAATATTTCACAGAGCATGGCTCAAATGGAATCGACATTAACCGTAGGCAAGAGTTGCATAAATAAATTGTAGAATCAGGCTGTTTGGATAACTCTGACACTAGTATGCGGACAGTGATCTATTAAAGATCAGACATTGCGTGATGCGTAGTCTGATCTCAATCCACGATGTCTGTAAAAATCCTAACAGGCACTTTAAATGAGTACCAGTTGTTTTGACTGCATTCGAGTGCTGTAGGTAATAATGTTTGCCGAAGTAAACAAAGCTGGTGTTAAAATGCATTTAAAAGAGTGAAAATTATGAAGATGACAATCTGTTATTGCATGGTTGTGCCAGGGATATTGTATATAAGATCCCTGGTTATGCCAACTGTTTGTCGCTGGATATTAATACAAAAATTGGGTTAAAAGTTGGCAAGTCTTAAGTTTACTTTTTGCCTGATTTTGACATGATTTGGTCTGCCTGCAACTTGCATTCGGACAAAATACACAGATTGTCATCCTCGGAATATTTTCCATACCTTTAGGTTGACGCCTATGCTATTCGTATCCTACATCTGAATAAGGCGACAAATTTTTAGACTTGTTCAATTTGTATGCATTTGCAGACGAGAAATTTAGTGTGTATCATAATTATGATTATGTTTCTCTTTGAAAAGTAGACAATATCGTGGAACAATGGTGGTATATTGCTTTACAGAATTTTCTCCTTTCCCAACATTGTTTTCAAAACCTTATTACCTGGGCTCCCTAGATTGCTGATACAGGCTTTACCCTAGTTTATCCTAAAATAATACGAAAAATAACTCCACCATACAAATAACAAAGAATTTAAAGCTTTTAATCTTGTCTCGGCAAGAAAAGCTCACAGTGCATATAGTTGTAAGAGGTAGTGCAGCACGATCTTCATCTACATCGTCTGTAAACGATACTGAAAGGAATTTAAGCAGCAATCGGTGCGTTAAGCGCTTACCGAATAATACTATTCGGCTTTTGAAAACATTGAGGAAAAAGGAGAATGCAGGTGACTAGCAATTTATCTTTTTACTCTGATATTCTAAGACATGTTCTAACTCAAAACAATAGTGAAAAGTTCATAATCGTCGTCTTCTACACATACGTTTCAGCTCCATTTATTTATTGCTGTATGGACTAAGGGTTAAAGCTTATATTACACCCCGACAACCAAATTTGGCAATAAAAACCGGCGGGGGGTTGTCCGTTTATTGTTAACCCTTTACCAAATAATCATGGCCCAAGTTTCAAGAGCCTCGAGAAACCATAGTGGGAGAAGAAAATGTGCTGATATCAGCAGCTGCTTCTCTTCCGACAACGTCTTCACCCAAAAGACAAGTTTCGTTGTTTGAATTACATTTGGTAATCTGCAAATGTTATAGAATTGGATATGGGTAAAATCTGGAGGTCTGGTAAAGAGTTAACACGTGTCATTTGTGTATGAAATCCTAACCCTTTATTTTTTAGAACATGACGGAATGTTGTCTCGTAGGAAAAAATAAGATAATAGGTCGTAATCATAAATATACCAGTCTTCAAGAACGGAAACAATTATCATATACTCTTCATTTTATCACATGTACATGGAGACAAGCAAAACCACTTACATTGCACAGATATTATTTTTCCCAACTGGTTAACCTATTACAACACAAGACCCAGTCTGAACGGTCCCAAGACAATAAGCTAAGCGGGTAAAGGAAAAATGTTAACAACATTTTCCCACAAAGTATCCCAACCTTTTTAAGACAACTTCTCTCATTTCAGCAAAAATGCTTTTAATATGGATGAGTTTAATATTTTGTCGTCTGTTGAATGGATAAAGGTCGAGTTTACCTATCGTCCAACTTCAGAACAAGATCAGCCAAATATGCGGATTGACAATCTTTATTTTGCAAAATGCACGCCTCTTTTGTTAATTAAACCCTTGTATCCCTTAACAGTTTTTAAAGTTTAACCCTTTGCCAAACAATCGCTGTTTTTACGGCCCTGACAGAGAAAACTTTTGAAAACATCGTGAGAAAAGGAGAAAATGCTGGTAACCAGCATTTCCTCCTCTTCCCACAATATTTTCTTCCCTGCTAGAAACAAATTTTGCTTTTTGAGTAACATAAATTTTGTCGTCTGCAAGTGCTTTCAAAATGGACCAGTCTAAAATTTTGTCGTTTGGGAAAGGGTTAACACGCTAAAATTTAGTTTACAAACCGAACCCTTTTCCCGCTGATCTGCAAGTCCTCTCCCATGATATTTAAGAACGTGATATCCAATCTTGAAAGTTAGCTAGTAATGCAGGCTTATGACGCGGGATCCAAGATTTGCAAAACTGGTTTCGAGGATTGATATTGGTCATTACGAAAAGATTCATTCTTCTCTGACAACTGAGCATTTTGCTACGATTTGTGTTTAAAGTAGCAATCAGTGTCTTCATCGTCTTGAAAAATAATTTTACAAAGTGTGGAAAAGAGATGCAGATGCACTAGCTGGCAGCCTTGAGTTGGCTGAAATCATGTTGAGAATAGTGCTCAACACTATACATGTAATGATTTTATCTACTCATTGGGAAGAAGTCTTCATTGTGAGGAGAGAAAACAGTGATCATAGCCAGCATTTCCTCCTTGTCCCAGAATGTTTTCTATCATATTGAAGACAAATGCCACGTTTGCTACTTTTAGTCGTCGTCTGCATATGCTTTCAGTTTTGGAAATTTTTGCGACTTTGTAAAGAGTTGATTTTTAACCAAAACCCTCACGGAGGAACCAGGGACTTTGATTTTATGTATTCAGTCCTACGAGATTCATTAATCTAATTTTGTAACGAACATGTGGAGATAACTTTATCAATTTGTAAAAATAAACATTTTGTTTGGTAGTGATCGTTATCGCTGGTAGAAAAAAAAAAATAAGCTCAAGAGTCAAGACCTAATAGGCCCAAGAGCCGCTTGTGAACTATTTCTCCTTGACGGTACATGCCGGTGTAATGCAGAAAAATGACCCCCATTACAAAATGACCCCCGGGTCATTTGTCGACGTAGAGGAATGACCCATGGGTCATTTTTCGACGTAGAAAAATGACCCATGGGTAATTATTCTACGTTGAGAAATAACCGTAGGCCATTTTGTAATGTGGGTCATTTCTCTGCATTACACCGGCGCTGTCATTATGCCTCAAACCAGCATTTTCTTCCTTTTCCCGCAATGGTCTCACCTAACAAAAAACACGTTTTATATTTTGAGTTAGATTCAAAATTTCGCCTGCAAATGTTTCATTTAATTTGGACAAATTTTGTCGTTTGGTAAAGAGTTCAGGAAATATGAACATCACTCGTAATATATATTGTCGAAGAGTGTTTGACAAGGTAGATAAACATTGCATAAGAGAAAATGCTGGTTGCCGGCCTATTCATTTTTTCCTACAATGTTTTCGCAACCCTTGTTCTTCAAGGCACTTTAAACTCATGATGTGTGGTTAAAGATTTACGTGTTTCGATTCTATAACCTATTAATTCAGTGCCCGTTGAATAATTTGCTTGGCAATGATGACTGCTTATCGTCTTTTTTCTTTCTGATATAAAAATGCTCGTGGAGATACATACGTGTAATATGACTTTGTAAAAGACTAAAATGGTGCGTAACTTCATTCATTCTTGAATCATTTGCTACACTGAAAAGAAACTTACCTGTCTGATCGCGGCGGAGTCATCGCGTCGTTTTAATTGCGTAATCAGATCGCCGCGGTCCGCCAGGGATCGCCGCGTTTAAACAGCGCTCCGGGTTAGTCCGCGTTCACCTGTGTTGTAAAATCGCCGCGTTGGGTCCGCGCTTAATACATCGCGGACAGCGAAAATAGCAAAATCCGCGAGGAGTGTACTGTAGTTGAAATTTCAGTTCATAAACCAGAAAATTCCACCAAAAATTAGGCAGTCAATTAGTGACAGTTTACTTCAACTAGAGTAGTGAATGTGGGGGCAACATCCCCTGCAATTACTGTCTTAGTGAAAATTTTAAGTTGAATAAGGAGTGTAACTTTTTAAAAATATTTCACGATTACCTGCCATTCTTGTATTGGTTCCCTTATGAAAGTCAACAACTAGCCAAAGTTTGCAGTAAATATACTGAGTAACAAAACGGACATTAGAAAATGTCAAAACCTGTATACAATAATGATAACCAAACGGACAATAATACTTTGAGTTTTCGTCAAACAAAGCCTTTCTAAATGCGATAAAATCTTACCTGGTGTTAAACAGAGTCCATTTATATCTGTATTATTACATAATATTGGCTGAGGTCTATCGACACCAAATTCACAATAATGGCCCTCATCACAATCTCCAGTTGGCTCAACACCTGCATATGCCGAGCAATATTTCCCTCCAATACAGGATTTACAGTCACTCTCCTGTTGTAGACCTGTGTCATTGTTGTAGGTACCAGGTGGACACTGCTGCCAGTTAAAGTCTGTGCCAAGAGGACAGTAATAGCCCATTGGGCATATCAGCACTTGGTCTCCATTGTAACAGTACCTATCAATTATATTGAATTATTTTAGCCTGTATGTCAAACATTTTTAGACGTCAATATTACTGGCATCTGCAGAAAAAAGAGTGGAATGAAGTAATAAAAGTTTCAGGATGCCAAAATAATATCTCATTTGTATCATATCCAAATCTTATCATGTCTAAAAATGAATTTTCACTCTTTGCTAAATTACAAGACTATAGACTTGTTAATTTGTAGACTGCAAATATGACTCAAATGAAAGGACTTGTTCTCAAAAAACACAGGATTAAAAAAAATGCTGGTCAACAATATTTTTTCGGTTTACCACAATGTTTTCAAAAGCTTCTTCCAAGGGCCTGATTTAACATGAAATCAATTAACCCTTTACCACACAATCTCGACTAAGGTAGAAGCCTTTTGAAAACATTGTGAGAAAAGGAGAAAATGCTGGTAACCAGCATTTTCTCCTTTTCCAACAATGTTTTCTACCCTTTCTAATAAAAATTTCCTCATTTGAGTTGCTTTTAAATTGCCATCTGTTACTGCTTTAAATTTGGACTAGTCTACATTTTTCTTGTGTGGTAAAGGGTTAATAAAGAAGGTTAAAAAAATCAATAACTTACCAGCCAGGTGGGCAATCATAACATGCAGAAGCTTGGGTATGGTTCATGTATGTCCCATTGGCACATGGTGTGGGCTGGGTTGAGTTCATTGGACAGTAGTGACCAACTGGACATGGGTAATCAGCAGGGGTGGAGGTGTTTTGACCCCCAGGACAGTAGTACCCTGCGGAACATGATCCTGTGGTCATGTTGAGGCCCTCTGTCTCACAGTACTCTCCTGGTGTGCATGTCGTACAGTCAGCTGAAGTGTTCAGGCCTGTGTAGGGGTTAAATGTTCCCTGCAAAAAAAAAAGAAAACATAATTTTGTACAAGTTCCTAGCACTGTGATATTTAACACTTAGTGCACACAGCACAATTTATGGTGCTTAACTCTTTACCAAAAGACAAAATTTTAGATTGGTCCAAACTGAAAGCACTTGCAGATAACAAAATAAACATGAATAAAAATTTAAACTTGAAATGAGAAGAGTAGGAAACGTGGGAAAAGCAAAAAATGCTGTTTATCATTATTTCTCCTTTTCCCACAGTGTTTTCAAAAGGCTTCTAACCAGGGATTGTTTGGGTAAAGGGTTAAGCACAAATTGTTGGTTGTATTGAGGTTTAACACCCCTTTAACAGCTAAGGTCATATCATGGGGGTCGGTGACGCACATGTGTTTCCTGGCTTTCTCACACCAGTACTAACACAACTTCCTTTCCAAAGCCACCAACTACCTTTCTCAAATGATTCAGCAGAGTTGAGAGGCAAAAATACTCCGGAAAGAAACTTCACCTCAACAGGGTATCAAACTCACAACCACCAGGTCATGAGTCCGACATGCTCACCACTGAGCCACCCAGGCGGGTTTAAGCACGAAAGTATACATCAAGATCAGGTTGCAGATCACATCATGTTACTGGTTAAAGGTCTCATGGACATATATCACTGAAAGTGTAGATCAAGATCAGCCAGTGTTGATGAACAGTCTAATCTTGATTCTGCATTCCTTGTTTACCTTAAAGTTGTCTTAGAAACAGGAGTATAAGTATTCTTCAGTTCAGAAAATAGTAGAGCTGTCACTAAATGTGACTTTATTACCGGACGGACGCATAGACGCCGGATGGACACACTGACGCCGGACGGACTGGCTGATTACAGTATACTGCCGAAAGCATTTGTTTGCCGGGGTACAAAAACTTATTTGATCAAAATATCTCAAGAAATAATGGCCAGTATAGATCCAAATTCTGGTTGTATGCTGAGAGAGAAGCATTTTGAAAACAATGTGGGAAAAGGACAAAATGCTGGTAACCAGCATTTTCTCCTTTTCCCACAATGTTTTCTACCCTTTGGACACAAGTTCCACCATTTAAGCCAGCTTAAATTTGTTCCCTGCAAATGCTTTCAATTTAGACAGGCCTAAAATATTGTACTTTGGTACAGAACTAAATGTCCAACCTTGATTTACAAAATGAATATTTTCCATCTTACAAAAATAAATTTCAATTTTTGAGCCAAACTAATTTTGTTGTCTGCAAATACTTTCAATCTGTATTTTTCCACAGTTTTTTCATTGGGTAATATTTAACTCGAGTAAAAACAATCACTTACCACTGGACATCTGGTGCCTATGGGTGATCCCTCTGGACAATAATGACCAACTGGACATATCTCTGGTGTAGAAGTGTTTGAACCCTGAACACAGAAATAGCCAGCAGTGCATGGACCCTGGACAGTGGTCAGTCCTGGATTGGTGCAGTAACTTCCAGCAGTACATGGAGTGCAAGACGCCTCAGCTATCAGTCCCGTACTGGCCCCATAGGTCCCTGTTGGGCAAGCAACTGGGTCTATTGTCCCAGCTACACAGTAATATCCTGCAAAATACATGTACAGTCCAAATTGTTGTAATAGCAACATGCAGTACACACAAAACAAGAGGGCCATAGAGGTCCTGTCTTGCACCACTATCATTACAATACCTACCATACATTTAACTCTTTATCAAATGACAATATTTTAGGCTTATCCAAATTGAAAGCATTTGACAAAATAAAAGTGACTAAAAATTTGAAATTAGTTTCGTGAAGGGTAAAAAACATTGTGGGAAAAGGAGAAAATGCTGGTTACCAGTATTTTCTCTTTTCCCCAGACTGTTTTCAAAAGGCTTCTTTCTCTGGGTTGTCAAAAGTAGGGATTGTGTGGTAATGGGTTAACCCTTAAAGTGCTGAACTAAAACCAGAGACATTTTTCAAATAGGAAAAACATCTGAAATTTTGCTGTACCAAGGGGTTTTTTTTTGCCAGAATATGTTACAAAATAGTGGACAGTGTAGATCTAAGATCAGACTGCACATTCTGTGCAATCTGATCTTAATATACACTATTCACAAAAACAAATTAAGTCAGTTCCAGCCCTTTAAGGGTTAACTAGCATAGACAGATACATCTACTCTTTACCCAGTGACAAAATTCCTGACTTGTCCATTTTGAAAGCAAAATAAAATTCAATGTGACTTGATGTTTGTTCTTTGTGCTATCACCAAAAATTTCACCATTTCTACAATGTTTTCATGAACATTATTTTTCATGGCCTATAAACTGTGGGATTGTGTGGTAAAGGGTTAAGGCACAAATGGATTTATGACTGATGCCAATGTATACTTTAACCTTTGTAGACCACAAATTAATATGCTAAGCAGGTAATTGAATTTTTTGTGAAAGTATAGAAAACGTAAGAGATAAAGGGTAAAAAAAAACTGGTAATTATCAGTTTTCTTTTTCCATGTTGGTTTTTTAAAATCCTTCATCTTTAAACTTGATAAAAAATGACACTGTTAGGTATAGGGTTAACCCTTTAAACCAGAAAACTTTAGGAAAGTCATTATAAAAGCTAATTTCCAAATAAACTTAAAATATGGCTAAAATTAACTTGCTCGTGACAGGGCAGAAAAAATGGTGACAAAACAAAAAATGCTGGTTACCAACATTTTCATCATTTCATTCAATTCTTTCAAACTCTCGATTCCTTGTGTCATAAATATGTGGAATTATCATGAATACGAGGAAATCCATCATATTATGATACCTTGTGTACATATATCTGCATCCGCCCCCTGGTTTGGTGTCGGTGAAGTTGCAGATGTTTTACAGAAATAGCCTGCATTACAAATGCTTGCTGGTTGGCTGAGACCCTGTGTATCACAATAGTGACCTCCAATACATGGAGTACATTCGCTGCTCAAGTTTAATCCAGTCATATTGTTGAAGGTTCCAATGTCACATGGATAGGTGTCAGCTCTTGGCGTCCCTGTAAATTTAAAATGTTGAATTAGCTTCTGAATTTATGTTTACTTATTATTATATTTAACCCTTTTCCAAACGGCAAATTTTTGACCAGACCAAATTGAAAGCATTCTGCAGATGACAAATCAACAGTTGCTAAAAAGATGTTTTTTCTATATGATAGGGTAGAAAACATTGTGGGAAAAGGAGAAAACGCTGGTTACCAGCATTTTCTCCTTTTCCCACAATGTTTTCAAAAGGCTTCTATTCCTGACCCGTAAAAACCAGGGATTGTTTGGGAAAGGGTTAAGACTATGAGGGCTGTTCAATATGTAATGTGTATTGTACCACAGCGCGATTACGCTTTGCTTGACTTCGTGGATGATGATATGCTCGAATAGCTCTATTCAATACCTTTCCAACGGTATAAACACAAGCCTTCAGTTTTAAACATATTGTCATTTCAATAGAGCTAGTGGTTGACCACTGTTGTAAAAATGGTTGGGAAACTGATTAAGAATATTGAAGAAGTCAGAGCTTATACAAAAGTTTGCACAAAACTCAGTTATTTGTTAGTGCAGATTTTTTACTGAATTGGGGGAATTTTATGGGTCTGATAAGGTATCTTACGAGACAGTAGGTAGAGGGAGAAAGAATTTTCTGAATGGCATAGAGTCTGTCAAAGATGCAGCAAAATCTGGCCGACCTGTGACTGTAACAGGCAAGGCAAATGTCTGAAAAGTCAGGGAAATAATTGAAAGTGACGGCAGATACACAATTCGTGATATTGTCAATGCTGTTCCCATATTGCTATCGTGGGCACATTTCATTTTGAAGTGTATTTTGATAGGACGAAAGATTTCTGCTAGATGGATACCCCATATATTCACTGTAAAAGAAACTCCAGGAAAGCATGGATAGGTGCACTGGCTGCCGCGATATAACTGTAATGATGTTGAAAACTGCCATAAACACAATACGATCAATCAAATACTTCTCTTTGCACATATTACTAGAGAGTGCCAGACTACAGTTCAGATTTCTGACCCAACAAATGACACCTAATAACCAGTGCAAAGAAAATTAAATGAATACAGATCAGACATCTGGACCTGTAATGACTAACCATTCTTCGTCTATTTCTCAAAAATGCTCTACATTAGCAAGTAACAATTTTTATGGTGTGCTAAAACATTTACTTAACAAAATTATTTAGCAATTAACCTTTTACCAAAGAAACCTGAGTTTTGATAACCCTTTGGGAGAAGTCTTTCAAAAATATAGCGGGAAAAAGAGAAAATGCTGGTGACCATTATCTTCTCTTTTTCCCCCACAATGTTTTCTATTCTTTCAATGACAATTTCTTTACTCAAGTCGTATTTAATCTGTCATCTGCAATTGCTTTCAATATGGGAAAGTCTAAAAGCTTTGTAGTTTTGATACAGATATGTACTCTGATGACCAAAGCTGTCAATGCATCATAAAACAACATGCATTTATTCTAAACCCTGAATGAGACCAAGAATGTGTTTTAGCATGGTTTGGTGAATATTATGTTCCCTGATCGAAACTCTCACCTGGAGGACAGTAATAACCAGATGGACAAACTACAGATGCATTTATAGTGACCACTCCATTTGTGTTGTCACAGTAATAGCCCCCTGGACAGGTCAAGCAGGCTGACTGACCATTTTGATTTTGGTATTGACCATTAGGACAGATTGTTGGACTTGATGACCCAGCTGGACAGTAGTAGCCCACAGGGCATATCAGCCTATTGGGAAGGGTTTCACCTACTGGGCAGTAGAAACCAGCATCACAATCCCCTGAAATTGAAAAAAGAATGCAATCAGCTGTTCTGTACTTATAAAATTTTATGAGCATCCACTATCATGTACCATATCTAACCCTTTACTACACAATCCCAAGTTCTTAAAGATACAAAAAAGAAGGCTTTTGTACATGTAATAAAACTGTTTGCCTTAACTGAAAAAAGGCTCCCTGTCCAAATAGAATAAATCCATTCCATTAATTCAGTAAGCTATGGATTATTTTTTCAATGAGTTATACTGGTTACCGGCATTTTCTCCTTTTCCTACAATGTTTTCTAAATGCTTCTTTCTCAGGGTCGTTAAAAGTAGAGATTGTGTGGTAATGAGTTAACCTGCTTAAAACCTTCAGTGGAACTTAGTAACCAACATTAAAACCCAAATTTTGCTGTTTAACCCTTTCCCAAACAATCCCTGGTTTTTACGGGTCTGAAATAGTAGCCTTTGGAAAACATTGTGGGAAAAGGAGAAAATGCTGGTAATCAGCATTTTCTCCTTTTCCCACAATGTTTTCTACCCTATCATAGACAGGAATCATTTTTCCTGCAAGAGTTGAATTGTTGTCTGCAAATGCATTCAATTTGGTCTAGTCCGAAAGTTTGCTGTTTGGGAAAGGGTTAATTTTTGTTGTTTTTTGGAGGCTAGCGGGGAGGTATATCCTTATTGGACAATGTAGATACAAGATCAGACTACAAGTTCTGTGCAGTCTGATCATTTACTACACAGTCTACAAAAGGTCCTTCCATCATGCTTAGCAGTCTACTACATATGGCTAAACAAAACATCAATTTACCATTTGTAACTGTCAGATTATAATCCTGGCAATAGTCTCCTGCCGTACAGTTCTGACAATCCCCCTCATTGGTGTTGCCTGCGCTTGCACTGTATGTTCCTGGGCTGCATGGAGTGGGTTGGCTTGAACCTTCCACACAGTAGTGCCCAGCAGGACAGATGTTGCCAGTTGTACCATCTGTCGGGGTAGCTGAGCTGGCCTGTAGGATGCAATAGTAACCTGCTGTACAGTTTCCGGCTGGAGCGGCAAGTTCTTCAACATTACAGTATTTCCCTGCATCACACTGGATGGGGTCTGATGAGTCTGAATAGACAAAAACATTAACAGTAAGTAAAAAAAAAGGTCAAATAAATACAGAATATTATGTTGTAGTGACTTTCCTGGTGCTTGTATTTACTTCTTGCAGCGTGAGAAAATTTGATATCACGCAGGACCTTCAGTCTCGTGCGATGTCAGAATTTTCTTTCGCAGAGAGAAGTAAATACAAGCAGCAGGAAAGTTAAAACAACATAATATTCCTTTTATTATATACCTACGACTTTCAACAACAACATTTTGCAATTGTAGACATTTTATTGGATAACGGCAAACAAAAAGACACAACTAATAATGTGGATGGTAGTAACTCTTTTTTCAAGAATGGCCGATTAATATAACAGCGTAACATTTTGACCAATCCAATTGCAAATCAATGCATGTTCAATTCGTGCGCAAGACATGTCAGCATACCATTATTTAGGAATGTATTCCACCGAGTGCAGACATGGAATTTTTTCTGTGATGTGTGTTATTTCACCTGATTCAACACATATATTTGATCAGGAAAATTTACTGGATTATAATAGATAAAAAAAAATTGCAAGTGGGTGCCAACACTTGGCTGCAGGTACTTGATTTTCAATGAAACTCATGTTGTATGGGTTCCCCTTTTGACAGTGAACAACTGCTCCAAGTCTTAACATTTTACCACACAATCCCTACTTTTAACGACCCTGGGAAAGAAGCCTTTTGAAAACATTGTGGGAAAAGGAGAAAATGCTGGTAACCAGCATTTTCTCCTTTTCCCACATTGTTTTCAACCCTATCAAAGACATATCATTTGGTCAACATTTTTGTCGAGAGGTTTGTCCAGTCCAAAATTCTGTCGTGTGGTAAAGGGTTAACCCATTACCACACAATCCCTACTTTTGACTATCCTGAGAAAGAAGCCTTTAGAAAACATTGAGGGAAAAGGAAAAAATGCTGGTAACCAGCATTTTCTCCTTTTTCCGACAATGTTTTCTACCCTTCACAAAACAAATTTTAAATTTTCACCCACTTCTATTTTGTTGTCTGTAAATGCTTTCGATTTGGACAAGCCTAAAATTTTGTCTTTTGGTAATGAGTTAAGTGAGTCTGATTATTTTTAAGGGTTCTGAGTATTTTGTTAATGAATGGCACTTTTAAAACTAGTCGTTGCATCGAAATTAAAAAAGTAGTTCCAGATGTTCAGCAAGAGGAAAATATTCCCTGTGACGGGGAAATAATTCCCCCCAGCTTCAATTACAACATTTCTTTACCCATAACATTTCTATAATTAGACACATGAAATATAATACAGTCGAACGTCCTTAGCTCGAACGTCCCTTAGTCGAACTTATCCCTACGTCGAAGTTTTTTTCAGGTCCCGATCTCATTGCTCTTTATTTCAATATAATTCAACCTCCATACGTCGTTATCCGTACCTCGAAATTTATCCATACGTCGAATGAATTTCAAGGTCCAATCACCATTGTTTGAACGTATTCACACATCTTTACCACGAAGTAAATTTGTAAAGGACGATGTTTGCTGTCAATCAGGTTTTTCACACCTTTTGACTTGTCAACTCCGGTAATTAACAAGTGTATTACAGTATTGATTATCGATTGTTTGTTTGATTTTGGATTGACTGTTTGACTGTGAGATTAAAACTTCAAAGTTTGAGTGATTTGAATGAAAGGGTCGGAAAAGTTTTTTTACTGTTACATTTGTAACTTACATTGACGAGTGAAGAACCCAACGCTAATTCCATACAGAACTTGTTTGGTGAAGGACCCGGTCAATGTGCAATTTTTATGTTTATTGTTCATAGTAGTTGTAGAATTTGTATAAAAACAATGTTTCTTAATGAATAAATAAATAATAATAATAAAACTTATTTTATCTTATTTTATATTCGATTAGTCGAATGAAGACAAATCAAATGATGCTTCTATTTACTTCCGGTATTTCGCCATCTATCTAATTCGTACCCAGTTTCGAGAACTCCAATGATCTACACGTCAAACTTTCTATAACTCGAAGTTTTTACGAGTGTCCCCCGAACTTCGAGGTAAAGAGATTCGACTGTATATCTGTTTCTACCTCTCTTTTCTACTTTCTCATAACCAATCTGTCACCCAACACTCCAACTTTCCCTCTTCTCCCAAAAACTATACTCACTGCTAGGACAATAGTATCCAGTTTGACATCGTCCTCCATGTGTTGTAGTGTTAGGACTACTGGAGCCTCCGGAACAGTACCAACCAGCATAACAAGATCCTGTGGGTGCAGAGTTTCCTCTCCCCTCACAGTACATACCCCCAGGACAGTCTAAACACTCTGAGATCAGTGTTGAACCAGTGTATGGGTTGTAAGTACCCGCTAGACATCTATACTGGTTGTTGTACTCTGTGCCAGCTGGGCAGTAGCTTCCTGTTGGATTGAAAAGAACATAGGATATAGGTTGTAACAAATGGATTTATTTTACAATTAAGTGCATTTTAGATAGAAAAAATATACATATATTTATATACAGAGCTCCAGATAGAGGGGGTGATTTTTGATTTCAGAATTGAAAATATTAATCATTTTCCACCAAACCCTATGTTGTGGGTACTCATTAGAATCGTCTCATTGAGACGATTCTAATGAGTACCCACAATATAGGATTTTGGCGAGAAATGATGGATTTAGAATACCATCAATCCCTCTTATCTGGACCTTTGTATTATAATGCATGAACTGTTTTCAGATGGTGAAAGAGTATAGACTTCATGCGTCTATAAGCAGAGAGAGAGAGAGCCTGCTTGGCAGTAGTCTCCTGGTTGATTGAAAAGAACACAAGACATAGGCTGTAAGAATTGACCGGGCAGGGCAAAGTTACTTAACCCTTTATGACACAAACCTGACTTTTAACGACCTTGAAAAAGAAGGCTTTTTGAGGACACTTTGGGAAAAGGAGAAAATGCTGGTAACCAGCATTTTCTCCTTTTCCCACAATGTTTTCTACCGTATCAAAGACAGGATTCATCATTTGAGCTACATTTAATTTGTTGTCCTCCAAAGCTTTCAATATGGAAAAAGGGTAAAATTTTGTCATGCAGTAGAGAGCTAACAGTTCACTGTATTTCTAATAGAGGAAAAATGGGTAACTTGGGAAATCATCATGAGTAGCCTTATGAAAATGCAATATAAAGATATATAACATGAGAATTGAATAACATGGACGACAAGCACCTTTTTTTGCAATGTTTTCAGATAGTAAAAGAGTATGTACTTCATATGCCTAAAAGCCGACAGAGAGAAAGCACATACAGCCTTCATGCAAAATGAAATCTCTCTAAGGTAATAGAACATCCTAAATGACAAATCATGTTTTGCCATGTTACATAAAATGAATGAATGAGGTTATACATCCCATTGACATCAAAGACCATATTGGGCACTAAAACTTAACCCTTTATCCCATAAGGCATTTCTATGGTATCTCTTATTGACCCTAAATAACAGCAAGGATGAAGCCGTTTCTTATGTGTATATGACACCCTTTGATAGTGTAGAAAACATTGTGGCAAAAGGTGAAATTGCTCGTCACGAGCAATTTCACCTTTTGCCATAATGTTTTCCAAAGGCTCGTACAAGCAATGCGCAGAAATGAGTATCTATGAAGTAATGGGTTAAATGGAGCAGTACAACAGCTATGACAATAATGTTGTGATAAAATAACTCAATGGGTGTATTCCTTTCAACTTTTCTGGCACAATGTTCTGCGTTCTGGAATGCTGTTCTTGAATGTGCGAAAGGAATATTTCACGAAACACAATACACTGTTCTGGAAGTATGTTCTCAATGGAGCATTTCCGGAACAATGTTCTAAACCATATCGAAATGAAATACACTATCGTGATAGCTGTTGTAATAGCTACTGCCTCAGCTCTGTTAGTTGAGGAAATGATCAGCTGCGGAGGGGGAGTAGAAACAAGTCTGCAATGCCCCGATTAATGGTATTCATATCGTAAAAAAGACAATTGCAAATTTGGCCATGAAGAAGTATCCATCTTCCAGCCATCTTGTATCACCTGGCAACTGTTCAGCAGGTGCGCTGCAACTCATTTGAAAAGTCAGAACAAGTTCTGAAGAATACGGCAGTGTTCTGAAATACTCCATTGACCTAGAACATGTTCAGAGTGTTCAGAGTAGTGAAAGGAATACGCCCAGTGTCACTAACAATCATGATGAAGTACTTATAGTGAGAGGGAAGAAACGATGAAGAACTATTACAGAGGGTAAAAAGTGTCATGCAACATGACGGTATTAAACCTACCAACTGGACACGGGTATAAACTGTAGTCATCTGTCTGTGCCACACAGTAGTAACCAGCTGGACATTGTAAACATGCAGACTGACCAGTCACATTATTGTAGGTCCCGGCCACACAGGGAACTGGAGCAGAAGATCCTGATGGACAACTGTGCCCGATTGTACAGATGCCTCCGGTGCCGGTGTTAGTGGAGTTGTCTGGTGTGGGTGTGTTTACACCAACTGTGCAGTAATAACCTATCAATAGATTTAACCATAGACTATCTTATCCCTGTATCTTAACCCAAAACTGTAGACTGTTCTAAACAATTGTAGTAAAGAAATAAGATGGTGATCAAACTAAACTAATTGTTTTTGTAAGGGAAGAAAAAATTGTAGGAAAAAGAAAATACGCTGGTTACTAAGTTTTAGAGTTGTCAATATTCAAAATATTTGCTCAGGAAAAGTTAAATGAGGCTCCAATTACAGGATATGTCTGCAACATATCTAGCTACTAGCATTTTCACCATGGCCATCAATGTGTTCAAAATCTCTCAGCTAAAGCTGCAATTAATGTGTTTATTACTCTTAGAAAATGTATAGGCGACAGGATTTACACTTGAAAGAGTAAAAAGCAACATGGGAAAAGCAGAAAGTTTTGATTAAAAGCATTTGCTTCTTCTTCAACAACCATTTCAAAAGCCTTTTTCCCTTGGGTAAAACTAAAGATAGTTTTGTAAACAACCTACTATCTACGAACCAATCCTATTTCTTTATGACTCCAAATGGGAACAAGCTTTTAAAATCATAAGAAAAATGGAGAAAATGCTGGGAACTAGCATATTTCAATATTTCCCACATTGTTTTCTACCTTATCAGAGATAAGCCCCCATTTTAACTCATTACCAAATGACAAAATTTTGCGATTGTCCACATCGAAAGCATTTGCAGACAACAAAATAAAAGTGACTGAAAATTTGTAATTTATTTTGTGAAATGCTTTCGGTTTGGGCAAGCCTAAAATATTGTGGTTTGGTAATGAGTTAATAAAAGAAACCTTACCTGGATCACAATCACCCGCAGGTGAGGTCAGAGCTGTCTCATTACAGAACTTGCCCGCTGTACACTCTGTACATTGTGTCTGATTGGATAGTCCAGTCACACTGCTGAAGGTACCTGCTGGACATGGCTGCCAGTTGATTCCAGTGCCTGTGGTAAAAAACAATATGTTGATAAAGGGTGTGACGATAGCAATATCAATGTAGAATTCCTGGATGAGGAAGTGAAATGGAGAGACAAGCGAGAGAGAGAGAGGGGAAGAGAGAAAGAGAAACTTCCTCCCAGGATGCTATAGAGGTGGTTTGAGAGGTATTCTGTCTTTTGAAACATAACACTCTACATGTATTTGATTTGTTGAAGTCTTATTCAAACTTTAATTTGTAACAAATTTTGGCCTTTTCAAATTTTCAGCTTTCCTGACAGTCTAGGCACATGTGTGTATGCCAATGCAAACCTCTGCCAGTAACACTGAGTGCTTGGCGTGAAAGTCCCACTGTGTTATATTTGTTATGTATCATTTAACTGT
Organism: Tridacna crocea; assembly: GCA_943736015.1. NCBI lineage: Eukaryota > Metazoa > Mollusca > Bivalvia > Cardiida > Cardiidae > Tridacna > Tridacna crocea. Next base: position 32,504,398 of record OX031073.1, read on the forward strand.
TTACCACACAGTCCCGACTTTGATGTCCCTGGGATAGAAGCCTTTTGAAAACATTGTGGGAAAAGGAGAAAATGCTGGTAACCAGCCTTTTCTCCTTTTGCAACAATGTTTTCTACCCCACTGGAAACAAATTTCAGTTTCTGAGTTATGTTTATTTTGTTGTCTGCAACTGCTTCCATTTTGGAACAGTCTAAAATTTTGCAGTTTAGTAAAGAGCTAAGAGACTAAGTGAATACAGGCATATCCTGGGGTAAATCTATAAACTTATAACCCATTACCACACATTTCCTACATTTGACGAGCCTGAGAAAGAAGCCTTTAGAAAACATTGTGGGAATAGGAGAAAATGCTGGTAAGATCTGAGAGGATCAAACTAAGGACCCACCTGATTACTAATCTTACACCTTTACCACTGACCCATTTACCCCAGAAAGACAAAACGCCCGTCCAAAACTCATGTTTTTTCTATCTTACCTTCCGGGCAGAAGTAGCCTGGTGGACAGTCCTGCGTATTCAGTGTCACATTGGCTGGAACTACAGGCAGACAGTACTTGCCAGCTGGACAAACCTCACAGGCTGATAGACCTTGTGTACTGGAATAGGTGCCTGCAGAGCACAGCTAGAAAAAAAAAAAACCCTTTAATTTTTTTACCAAATAACAAAATTTGGTTCTGACAAAATTAAAAGCATTTGCCGATGACAAAATCAGCTCAAAAGATGACCTCTGTCTTTGATAGGATGGGAAACATTGTAAGCAAAGCAGAAAATGCCAGTGACCAGCACTTCGTCCTTTTTCCACAATATATGTATGTTTCAAAAGCCTTCTTTATACGGTTCATTAAAGTTGGTATTGTATAAGACTGTTCAACTCTTTACTACACAATCTCGACTTTAATGACCCTGATAAAGAAGCCCTTTCAAAACATTGTAGGAAAAGGATAAAAGCCTGGTAACCAGCATTTTCTCCTTTCCCCACAATGTTTTCAACCTTTCTCAGGACAAATTTCAATTTTTAAGCCATGTCATCTGCAAATGCATTCAATTTGGACTGGTCTACAAATTTATTGTTTGGTCAAGTGTTAACTCCTTCCCAAATGACAACATTTAAGACTGGGCCAAATGAACAAATTGAATCTGGTTCAAATAATGGAATTAGTCTTAAGGTAGAAAGGAGAAAACAATGATTGCAAGCATTTTTCCCTTTTGTAAGACCATTTCAGAAGCCTTCTTTCTCATGGTCATAAAATGGTAAAAGGTAAAGCTAATCTGCTGATAAGTTTTATTTCTTTACCACACTAGCAAGTAAGTATTAAACAAAAAACAACATGTTTAACAACATTTCATATTTTATTATTTTTTTTATTTTTTTTTTACCACACTAGAAAATTTTAGACCAGTCCAAATTGAAAGCATTTGCAGACGACAAAATAAATATGGCTAAAAAATTGAAAACTGTTTTGGGAAAGGCAGAAAATATTGTGGGAAAAAGAGAAAATGCTGGTTACCAGCATTTTCTCCTTTTCCTACAATGTTTTCAAAAGGCTTCTTTGTCAGGGTTGTTAAAAGTCGGGATTATGTGGTACAGAGTTAAACCTTCTGAAATGAATGTTTCACTCTTTACTAGATTACAAACTTTAAGACTGGTCCAAACTGAAAGCATTTGCAGATGGCAAATGTGACTCAGGTGAGAAAATTTGTCTTTAAAAGGGTTGAAAACATCCTAAGAAAAGGAGAAAATGCTGGTTAACAGCATTCTCTCCTTCTTCCACAAGTTTTTCAGAAGGCTTCTTTCCCTTTCTTAACCCTTTCCCAAACAAGCCCTGGTTTTTACATGTTTGCAGTAAGTCTTTTGAAAACACTGTGGGAAAAGGAGAAATTGCTCGTAACGAGCAATTTCTCCTTTTCCCACAGTGTTTTCTATCCTTTTAGAGAACTTTCTATCATTTTCTCCAAATCTAAAACTGTCGTCTGCAAACTCTTTTGGTTTAGAAGGGTCCAAATTTATCGTTTGGGAAAGGGTTAAACAAAGCATTTTTTGCTGAGGGATGAGAGATAATACCGGTATTTGTGATGTTTTACAAAAGCATGTTTTACCTGATATGTAGAGGAGCCATTAGGACAATGCACTCCTGTAGGACAGACATAAATTGATGGATTTGGGACAGACTGACCCCCAGGACAGTAAAAACCTCCCCAACATATTAGTGTGGCCTCTGTCAATCCTGAAATAAATAAAATAGAAATATGGGTATACGTAACTGTACACATTTTGAAACCATGCAAATATAGCAGTACAGATACATGCATGCATTGGATGAATAATACACTAAAGCTTGGGTAGGTATTAAATCACATTTTGAGCTTCCTTAAAAATATTCAGTACCTGAACTCTTTACTAAACAATAAAATTTTAGTATTTTCCAAATTCAAAGCATTTGACAAAAAAATAAGTGTGACTAAAAATGGCTTTTAGGACAGTAGTAAAGCTTGTGGGAAGTTAGGGTCATTAAAACTTTGGATTGTTTGGTAAAAGGTATGCAATAATATGATATGATGGGAAATCAGAGCAACTGTTAGAATACACACCACATAACTCAGGGTTATGAGCAACGATTAACTAGTCCTGCATTCCAAACTGTTTCATGGTGGATATCATTTGCTTGATTAAATAGCATTTTATTGTATGCATGCATGTATGTTGTGCAGTCAGACAAAACCAACCAGTGTATGGCAAGTGCTTGTCAGTTTTCCCTTTTTTGTAAAAAATATACATCATTGCTTTTTTCAAAATGGTGCTTCAGTCATTTTTTCAAGCTCTGGGCAACACCTGGCAGTCGGGTTGAGTGTAAAGATATTTCAATTGGTCTTCCCATCATTTCAATTGTTATGTTCTGATCTTCATCTACACTGGCCCCAAAAACAGCTAAAGCTGTGAAAGGCTCTAATTCCTTTACCTGCTGTAGGACAGTAGAATCCAGCCAGACACTGTGTACACTGAGACTGTGCTGACAGGCCAGTTACATTGGAGAAGGTTCCCATTGGACACTCTGTGGGTTGTTGACTGCCTGACAAGCAATAGGAACCAGCAGGGCAAGCTATGTATGTAGCAGAGTCCGCCCTTGTTGGGCAGTAATAACCTGAAATAAAAAAGTAATTTTTGTATCAATTTAACCACACGGATGAGCATGCGTGGCTGGAACACCATCTCCGTTTAAGTCTTTACCATACAATCCAGACTATTAACGACATGAGAGAGAAACCCTCTGAAAACATTGTGGGTAAAGGAGAAAATGCTGGTAACCAGCATTTTTTCCTTTTCCCACAATGTTTTTTACCCTTCCCAAAACAAAGTTCCATTTTTCAGTCACATTTATTGTGTCGCCTTTGGAAAACATTGTGGCAAAAGGTGAAATTGCTCGTGACGAGCAATTTCACCTTTTGCCACTATGTTTTCTATGCTATCAAAAGGTGTCATATACACATAAGAAACATCTTCATCCTTGCTGTTATTTAGGGTCAATTAGAGATACCATAGAAATGTCTTATAGGGTAAAGGGTTAATATCCTATCATTACGAAAGCATAATATAATAATAATTATAATCATAATAATCACTATAATTGTCATCACAATTAAGTTAACATGTTTATTAGCATTCACCAGTTACTCAACCAATTAAATTTTTCAAGCATCTGCAGCAGGCATCTTTTGATAACATTGTGGGAAAAAAAAAATGAATGTTTGAAACAAGGAATTTCTACTTTTTCCACCATGTTTATCACCCTATTAACCCTTTACCACACTATAACCACTTTTGACAACCCTTGGAAAGAAGCCTTTTGAAAACATTGTGGGAAAAGGAGAAAATGCTGGTAACCAGCATTTTCTCCTTTTTCCACTATGTTTTCTACCTTATCAATAAAGATTGCACCATTTGAGCCACACTGAAAACGTCGTCTGCAAATGCTTTCAATTTAGACAGGGCATAAATTTTGTCATCTGGTAAAGGGTTAAACGTGGTATTCCCTTTTGATTTATAAATCTTATTGTGTGTTCTGTATACTTTTTTGTTAGACTAAAAAGTAGTATATGAAAGTGGTAACCAGCATTTTCTCCTTTTCCACAATGTTTCTATCTCCTCTAGATACAACTTCCCCCTCCCCCCCCCCCCAGCATTTTCAAAATAAATTCAATGTGTTCTTTGCAAACACCTCAGCTTTGAAGAGCCCAACATTTTGGCATTTGGTAAAGGATACAGTTTACTTGTTACTAGAATAATGTCACATTTCCTCCTTTTTTTCAGAGTAATATACCCATGACAAATTTCTTATACAGGTTTGATATCACAATTGTGTGATGTCATTTTGAGAGTATTTCACAGAAGTGAATGGATTTCAAAGATATTACAACGGGAAATATTGTTATGTGATAAAAAAGAATGTAACATTTTTCGAGGTTTGAGACAAAATTTTATTAAACTCATCTAGAAAAAGTGTTATTCAGCCTGCAAAAGGCTCACTTAAGGGCATTTTCCCTAGATCCTGCTATGGCATCTCTAAATGACTCTAAATAACAGCAAGGATGAAGCCATTTCTTATGTGTATAAGACACCTTTTGATAGCATAGAAAACATTGTGGCAAAAGGTGAAATTGCTCATCACGAGCAATTTCACCTTTTGCCACAATGTTTTCCAAAGGCTCCTACAAGCGATACCTAGAAATGAGTATCTATGGAGTAAAGGGTCAAGAAAGTGCCATCTCAAACGCCAAATTGCATAAGATTCTATTCTATAACTTACCTGCTGTACATTTGTAGATGTTTGAGACAGAGGTCATTCCTGCTGTTGGGCAGTAAAAACCACCAGTACAGTTAGTGCAGTCAGCTTCACTCTGAACACGTGTTGATGGGTTATATGTCCCTGGGGGACACTGAGTAGGGGTGGTGGAGCCCTGAGGACAGTAATTTCCAATAGGACACTCCCCTGCATTTCCACTGGTAGGTGTTTTGCTGCTCGAGCCCGAGGTACAATAATAACCAGCATCGCAGGGACCTTCAGGTTCTACAAGTCCAGTTTGTGCACAATACATTCCACCTGAACAAGTCTGGCATTCAGAAGAAGCTGTTAACATTGTTGCATTATTAAATGTCCCAGCAGGGCATGGATACTGGGTAGACATGGTGGTGTTTTCTGGACAGTAGTGACCAGTTGGACATGCTGAACTGTTATACAACACTACAGGGTTGAGGGTACTATCACAGAAATATCCAGCAGGACAACTCTTACATTGATCCTGAGTTGTCAAATCTTGATACGACCCTGATGGACATCTCGATGCTGTGATACTACCAGTCAAGCAAAAATGACCTTGTGGACACTCATAACCTGGAGGCGTTGCTACAGACTGCCCAGTTGGGCAGTAGTAGCCAGCAGAGCAGTAGCCATCTGGGAGGGTGTTGCCTGTGCCATCACAATACTGACCAGCTATGCATGTTAGGCATTCAGAGTCGTTAAAACTGCCTGTACTGTTGAGGTAAGTGCCCGCTGGACATGGGCTTCCAGAGATACTACCCTCTGGACAATAGTGACCGGTAGGACAGATGTTGCCTGAAAAATAATTTGAACATTTATTGGCTATTTTCACCCTTATTGAAATCATCTCATGATAACAAAACCCTGAGGAAGGCTGCTTCTGAAAACACTGTGGGTAAAAGAAAAATGCTGGTAAGCATCATTTTCTCCATTTTCTGAAAAGTTTTCTACTCTGTGAAAGGCAAATCCCAGTATTTGATAAACTTTTACCCTCTTGCTTTCAAAAGCTTTCAGTATGGACCATTCTACAATTCTGTAGTCTGTTACACACTTTAACCCTTTACCAAACAATCCCTGGTTTTTACGAACCCGAGATAGAAGCCTTTTGAAAACATTGTGGGAAAAGGAGAAAATGCTGGTGACCAGCATTTTCTCCTTTTCCCACAGTGTTTCTACCCTGCTTGAAACAAATTTCAGTTTTGAGTCACCTTTGTTTTGTCTTCTGCATTTGCTTTCAACTTGGACCAGTCTTAAATTTTGTCGTTTGGCAAAGGGGTTAAATTTAAGATGCCAAGCACAAATTCAGGTGCTATGTATTCAGTAAAGGTCAAGAAGATTATGATCAATGAGCAATCTGATCTTGGATAGCTACACTGCCAATATTAACTACAGCTGTCACTGAGTGTGACTTAATATCCCCGCCAGCACTTTGGTAGAAAAAAAGTGTCAAGTTCAAGGGGAGATAATTCCTCAACTATGAGGAGTTGACATTTGAAAATTGAGTCTTGCAAATCTTCAATATATGATCAATATATGTACAAATTTTCAATACAATTGAAGGAAAACTGTAGGAGTTCACGACACAAAATTACTAGTATTTTGTACACAGACAGACTGACACACAGACTGACAGGCTGATTCCAGTATACCCCTGAAAACATTCCTTTTGCAAGAGTATAATGATAAACTGTTCAAAGGACATGCTTGATTAGACAGTCTTGAATCAAAAGGATTCATTTCGTTTCACTCATTACCAAACGACAACATTTTAGGCTTGTCTAAATCGAAAGCATTTGCAGACGACAAAATAAAAGTGACTGAAAAAAAGAAATTTGTTTTCTGCCCTATCTAAGACAAATTCTATCATGTGAGCCAAACCTAAATTGTCCTCTGCAAATGCTTTGAATTTGAACAAGTATAAAATTTTCTTGTCTTGTAAAGGGTTAAAGGAATGAACACAAAGAAGACAAGATGTGGATTCTACAAACATCTTTCTAACATACCTGTGGTCCCATCACTTGGGTTGGGCATAGTAGCTGCTGAAGTGCAATAGTAACCAGCTTGACAAAGTCCAGAGGTAGTGTTCAAATAATCTGATGCACAGTAGCTACCAGGGGTACAGGGTGTCATCTCAGTTGAACCCTCGGGGCAGTAGAAGCCTGCAGTGCAGAACCCTCCTCCAGAGCCTGTTGGGGTTGGGGTATCGGACCCACCATCACAGTAATAACTGGCGTAACAAAGTCCAGTTGGGGCAGACAGCCCTGTGGTCTGACAGAACATTCCAGCTGTAAAGTAAAACAAAGACAGGTGTTAGATCAATCTATTTTCTAAGGTTTAAGATCAATCTTTTGTCTGAAGTATCTAGCAGGGGCATAACCAAGAAAAGGTGAATTATACCACTCTGTAGGCATTCTCGAGTGCCATTAGCGCAAGTGGGGGAGAGCATGAGAGGGGGTCTACCCCCCAAAAAATTTCGATATTAAAGATGGCTGTAGAATGATTTCGAGCCTCTTCTGAGATAGAAATTTGGTTTTCAAAGACAGGTTTGATTGTGCCTCAGCGGCCAAACTGAAAAATATGTGAAAAGAGGCAACCTACCACCTATTCTTGATTTTTTAACATTACGCATGTGCATGGTGTGCGCAATAAAAGTTACCCCTATGTCTAGGACAGTGTAGAGCATATTGTTTGAAAGGGAGAAACTGATGCTTAGCAATAATTTCTCATTTCATAATAGTATTTTCTATGGTCTCTTCATCAACTTGTATTTGGAAAAGAATTGATCATAATTATGTTCTTGTAGGCACTTATTTTCTTGGTACCTTAACTCTTTACCAAACAACAAAACTTCAGATGTGCCCGAACTGGAAGCAGACTACAAAATGTGATTCAAAAATTGAATTTTCTTTCAGGAAGGGTGTGAAACATTGTGGAAAAAAAGAGAAAATGCTGGTTACCTGCTTTTTTTCTTTTCCTACAATGTTTTAAATAAATTTTTTTCTTTTGGTGGTTAAAAATCAGGATTATAATTACAGTACAGGATTAAATATTCAAAAATTTAAAACCAAAGACAAACATAAAAATAACTGTATTTCAGTAAATAATTATAATATTGTCCAATAAACACAGTATGAAAACAACAAGTTGCTCATTTAGCAATTTCTTCATTCCTCACAATACTTTTTTCCAATTACTGTCAAGTGTATTTATTTCTTGACTGTCCTTCAATCTGTGTTTTATGTCTTGTACCATACACAGTTTGATGACTTTACACTGCATTTTAGTCAGTAACCCTTACTAATATTTGAACACTGTGTTGCAACTTATTATCAGCTAAATGTTGTACAAAATGACTCCTGACTCTTGAATAAAGGAAACCATTTTTCTTCTTGTAAAAGTATTTTCTCCAAAACTGCAGCAGCCTCTTATTATCTGCAGTATTTGCTTCCTAGCTAGTACTATAATGTCACAACATTTTTATCAAGGAGGCTGAAAGCAAGTCCTTTTAATGGACCAATACTTTAACCCTTTACCACACGACAAGATTCTAAACCTGTCTCAATTGAAAGTGTTTGCTGATGACAGTTCCAATGTGGCTCATATGAATTTAATTTTTCTTTGAAAGGGAAGAAAACATAGTGGGGAAAGGAGAAAATGCTGGTAGCCAGCATTTTCTCCTTTACATACAATGTTTTCAAAAGTCTTCTCTTTCAGGGGGGTTAAAAGTTGTTGTTGTGTGGTAAAGGGTTAAAACTAATAACAGTTATAATTTTTACATAAAAAAAAATATTATTAAGGATTTTTTTAAGAAGGAAAATGTTTTCTAGTTCATTTTGTTGCCTAAAGTCTTAATTTGCCAATATGATATTTCCTTATCATTGTGGATTTTTTAAGGAAAGTATCATTACATAACTTTACTATGGTATGAAAACTGCTTTACTTACGTGTACATGGGTAACAATTAGCATTAGACGTAGCATGGGTCTGATTATTGAAGGTGCCAGTACTACATGGGAACTCAAACTGGTATTTCGTTCCTTCTGGACAGTAGTGTCCCATATCGCAGGCATATACTGTGTAATCTGACGTGTTATCTGGACAGTAGTATCCTGAAATATAATAACACAAAACTCAAATATCCAGAAATTATGCTATATGTGAATGTAGAGAATGTGGGAATTTAAACAAGTATTATGTTCCTGGACAGTAATGTTCCATGTCATATACAATCAAACAAAACCATAATATTAACCCTTAATGTGCTGGAACTAAGTTATCTTCGTTTTGCGGACAGTGCAGATCAAGATCAGACTGCACAGAACGTGCAGCCTGATCTTAGATCTACACTGTCCGCTACCTTATTACATGTTACGGCTGAAATAATCTTGAAATAATATTAGGGCTGATTTTCCTACTTGGAAAGGTTTAACTCATTTATTCAGCGCTTTAAGTGTTAAAAAATAATGCTATACTGGAACTCAAACATTTGTTTTGTTTCATCTGTCAGCAGAATGTCACATGGTTTATGATGAAATCTTTCTTTCCTGTTCAGCAGTAATCATAGAATATAGTGCTGATGTGTATGGTAAGCTACTTGAGCAGTTAACTCATTACCAAACGAAAGTATTTTAGGCTTGTCCAAATCAAAAAGCATTTGCAGACTACCAAATAAAAGTGAATGAAAATTTGAAATTTGTTTTGTGAAGGGTAGAAAACATTGTGGGTAAAGGAGAAAATGATGGTTACCAGCATTTTCTCCTTTTCCAACAATGTTTTCTAAAGGCTTCTTTCTCAGGGTCGTCAAAAGTAGGGATTGTGTTGTAATGGTTTAAACTACAGTAAGTACTCTGTTGAATTCCAGTTTCAGGAAAAGAATTGTGTTTTTATAGTGTTCAAATCTGCAAACAAGCACATTTTCCTATTATTTGAGACACATTTTACCAAAGTAGCTAAAATGACTGGTTTTGTTGTCTTTAAATCTTTACCAAATGACAAAATTTTAGAGAAGTTCATACCAAAAAGCATTTGCCGACAACAATTTCTATGAGATTCAAACATGGGATTTTTGTATGAAATGATAGAAAACATTCTGGGGACAGTATTTTCTCCTTTTCCCATTATTCAAAAGGCTTTTTCGGGATTATCAAAATATGGAATTGTCTGGTAAAGGCTTAAAATGATAATAAGAGAAAAACAGAAAAAAAAAAAAGAAAATGCAAGTTACAAGCATTTTGATCTTTGTTCCTTTAATGTTTTTTAAAAAGTCTTCTTTCTTCCAGTTCATATAAGTCTTTATTAAATGACAAAATTATAGACTGGTCCAAATTGAAAGCAATGCAGATGACAAAATAAATGTGACAGAAAATTGAAATTTGGATAGGGAAGGGTAGAAAACATTGTGGTAAAAGGAGAAAATGCTGGTTACCAGCATTTTCTCCTTTTACCACAATGTTTTCAAAAGGCTTCTTTTACTGGGTCATTAAAAGTCAGGATTGTGTGATAAAGTGATAAACAAGGAATCACTCGGTTTTGGCTCAAAAGTAGTATAATCCAACATTTTGTGCAAAGTTTTGATAAATAAACCTACCAGCTGGACAGATTGTGCAGACAGACTGGCCCTGAGCATTGGCATAGGTACCATTCTCACATGGCAGGGGGACAGAGCTAGCTTCTGGACAGTAGTGACCAGTGGGACACAGTCCACCGATACCTGTGTTGTTGGTACCGTCTGGTGTTGGGGTGTCCACTCCTGATGTACAGTAGTAATTGGCCGAGCAGTTTCCTGAAAAACAAAGACTTGATTAGTCAAAGCCACCACTTTATCACTTGTGTCTTTGAAGCAATTTCATAAATAGATTTTAACTTCTTTCTATCTTTACAACATAAACAAACAGAGCCTTGCTCTATGAAATGGGGGATGAATGCACCTACCTGCAAGGACTGACTTGGGTCAAAAGTTCCTGTTAATTGTAAATTTTCTGCAATTCAAAGGGAAAGTCTACCTTATGACAATGGGTGAGTGCAATACTATTCTAAGTGCCTGTGTACAACGTACACCCACTTAACCCTTTACCCCATAAAGCATTTCTATGGCATCTGTAATTGACCCTAAATAACAGCAAAGATGAAGCGGTTTCTTATGTGTAAATGACACCTTTTGATAGCATAGAAAACATTGTGACAAAAGGTGAAATTGCTCGTCACGAGCAATTTCACCTTTTGCCACAATGTTTTCCAAAGGCTCCTACAAGCAATGTGTAGAAATGAGTATCTATGGAGTAAACAGTTAAAATAGTATTGCATTCACCTATGGATGAGTCAGTTGATTGTTAGACAAAATGGTTTTACAGATCTGTAAGTATGTCATGACTTGCTTGATATGATGCATCACAGGGATTCTTTGAAATTCCTTTTGTCACCATATTTCTCCAACCATCTAAAGTCTTTAACTCTTTAAAGGTGGGTATTTAGAATTTTCACATCACACCAAATTAAAAAATATATATATCATTGAAATTTATATGAAAAAGCAATACAAATCATCAATAATTAAGAATCATAAGATTCCAAAAAGAATGTTTTTTGATGGTGTTCCCTTAAAAGGCTACGTAGCCTCTTAAGCTATTTTTAGATTTCGCGCCAAAAATCAATAAAGCATTTTTGGAATGTCAGGTAGCTGGCACGTGACTAATAATGCTTAAATTCCATTACATAACAAACATGTAACAATTATTTTCCATAATGTCTTCTTCGGAAAGATGTTTGAAACTTCGTCTGTGTCTTCCTGTATTTAAATGAGAGAATTAATAATCTAAAAATAGAATGTGTCTCCCGTGGTGTCAACCTGGTCCGTAATAAATCTCTAATTTCTCGTGTTATCGGATGGTTTTCGACTACTGGGGTTTTATGAACGCAAATTAAAAGGCTATGGGAGTATAAGGATGATTTTTTGGCATTTTTGTAAAATTTTCGTCCCAAAATTTGAAGGGCCACCTTTAACACACTCCCGACTATTGATGACAACGAGAAAAGAAGCCTTATGAAAACATTTTGAGAAAATGTGGAAATGCTGGTAGTCAGCATTTTTTCCTTTTCCCACAATGTTTTCTACTCTCCCCAAATCAGATTTGAATCTTTTAGTCACATTTGTCGTCTGCAACTGCTTTCAATATGGACTAGTCTAAAATTTTCTCATGTGATAAGGAGTTAAATCTTTACTAGAGGACAAAATTTCAGACTTAAGTATCTTAGAATAATTTGAAGACTACTCTTATACTAACTCAAATCTTTGGGCTAGTATAAAGAAAGGTAGAAAGCATCAATGGAAAAAGGAGAAAGTGCTGATTACCAGCATTTCCTCCTTTTCCTTTCCCATGATGTTTTCAAAAACCATCTTCCCCAGGGTTGAAACAGCGCAAGTTTTACCTAAAAATAGATTAAGTTCTACTTTTTTCATTTTTCTATTACCTGTTGGTTGGGTCTGATGTTCCAGCTCACAGTATTTTCCAGCAGGACAGTCCAGGCATTGGGAAACATCATAGAGCCCTGTCATACTGCTGTACTTGCCCCTGGGACAGGCCTGCCAGTCCAGTCCTGTACCAGCTGGGCAGTAATAGCCTGCTGGACATATCGTCTTTTGACCAAGACCATCGTCACAGTAGTAACCAGCTGGGCATGATGTACATATGGCTGCATGGGTGTGGTTTACCTGCAGGAAAAATGTAAATAAAAATAGGGAATTTTTTCTACACACAAAAATACCAATTTAACTCTTTACCAGACGAGACACTTTTAGACCGGTTGAAGTGGAAAGCATTTGCAGATGACAAAATTAATGTGACTCAAAAATCAAAATTTGACTTTGGAAGAGTAGAAAACATTGTGGGAAAAGGAGAAAATGCTGGTTACCAGCATTTTCTCCTTTTCCCTCAATGTTTTCAAAAGGCTTCTTTCCCAGGGTCGTCAAAAGTCAGGATTGTGTGGTAATGGGTTAACTCATTACCATTCAATCCCGATATTTGACAACCCTGAGACAGACGCCTTAAGAAAACATTGTTGGAACAAGCATTTTCTCCTTTTCCCACAATGTTTTCTTCCCTTCCTGAAAGAAAATTCAAATTTTCAGTCACTTTTACTTTGTTGTCTGCAAATGCTTTAGTTTAAACATATTTATTTTACATCAATTGAGAAACGAGTTCTTACAACTTATATTAATCTCTTTTGATTCTGCTTCCTGGAACTACACCAGTACTCGCGCCGAGTGTGTGGGCCGATGAAAAATCCAAAAGTTGACACCCGCTCCCTTTAGGTTATGAGTACCACGATCTTACCTCACAACCATGGACACCACAAATGCTTTCAATTTGGACAAGTCTAAAATTTTGTCCTTTGGTAATGAGTTTAGAGGAAATAAATCCAGAAGAAAAAGGATTCAAAGCAAAATTCCATAAATTGAGACAATAGCTTCAGAAATTATCATGCCAAAGTAACACGTTCTACCCGACCACAGCCTGTTTTCTGATTATGTCAGGATGACGTAAAACGTTTTGAGAACCAATTTGATGTGACGGGAGCTTTAAAAAAAACAATGTCATGATTTGATGGCTGCAGCCCCTATCAAAGAAAAAAATTCTGGGTCAAACTGATCCTGAAAGAATATATTAGAATGTATTTTTGCAAACAGCAAGCATCTTCCCCTTCTCCTATCAATTACATTAAGAGACTACTATGTGCAAGTGCACCTCAACTAGTAAAAGTCAAATAGTCACTGACCTCTGTTCTATTAGGACATGGTAATGGCATCGCTGAACCTGTTGGACAATACTGGCCTGCCATACAGAACGTGGTGTTGGGCTGTTCATAAATCGTTCCTGTGGGGCAATAATAGCCTGAAAAACCAAAAAAAAAGATTGATATACTGTTTATACATAATTCACACAAAGTTCATATCAACTTTTCAGTCTGCAGAATGAAAATACCCATACTGTCACAGTAATCAAGTTATTCCTACAGTTGTTTATAAACATGTAATAGAAAGTAGTGTATATCCAAGATCTATCTACCTGTATAGTGAAGATGATCATTGTCTACAGTGTTGGTCAAAGTTAGTCTGATCACGAGAGAAACAAAAGGAGTCTATATGTGTTAACCACTGGTGAAAGGGCGGAGTGTCAGGCTATCATATCACAGGTTCAAAGTTCAAATCCCATTATGATTGGACTTGACTTTTGAAACAGCCCAAGTCAATGGGCGATTGGGCAAGTATTGGTGAGCTTTTAGAAAACATCAAGCAGGGGGTGAATAATCTAAGTTTTAAGAAATGATTCACAACTAATGTAAATAAATAAATTTAAGCCTGTAACAAGTAACAAAAAATTTAGCCATGTCCAAATTATATACATTGAAGATGAAAGTATAAATGTTACTCAAAGATCGAAAAACAAGTAGAAAACATTGTGGGAAAAGAAGAAAATGCTGGTAATTAGAATTTTCTCCTTTTCTCTACAATGTTTTCAAAAGCTTTATGTGTCAAGGTCATTAAAACTCAGTAAAGAGTAGGACCTCCATGAGCCTGGTCGATCTTAACTATCCCATTACCACACAATCCCTGCTTTTGACGACCCTGAGAGAGGCTTTTGAAAACCTTTAAAAACATTGCAGAAAAAGGAGAAAATGCTGGTAACCAGTATTTTCTCCTTTTCCCACAATGTTTTCAATCCTATCAGAGAACTAAAGCACATTTCAATTCTGAATTTGTCGTCTGTGTATGCTTTCAGTTTGGAAGGGTTTAAACTTTGTTTTAATTGGGAAAGGCTTAAAGGTGGGTATTTAGCTTTTTCACATCTCATCAAATTCAAAAATATATATATCACTGAAATGTATATGCAAAAACAATACAAATCATCAATAGTTAAGTTTCATGAAATTACAAAAAAAAATTGATGGTATTCCCTTAAAAGGCTACATAGCCTCTTAAGGTATTTTTAGGTTTTGCGCCAAAAATCAAAAAAGCATAGTGGGAATGTCACGTGACTGGAACATGACTAATGACGCTTAAATTCCATAGCACAACAAACATGTAATTATTTTCCTTAACGTCTTCTTCAGACACTATGTTTGAAGCTTTGTGTGTATTTTCCATATGTAAATGAACAAATTGCTAATGTAAAAATAGACTGCGTTTCCCGTCGGTGTCGATCTGGGCCGTAGTAAATCTCTTATTTTTCTTGTTGTCTAATGGTTTTCGCCTAATGGTATTTTATGAATGAAAATCAAAAGGCTTTGGACTTACAAGGATGATTTTTTTTTGTACTTTTGTAAAATTTTCTCCCAAAATCTGAAGGGCCACCTTTAACATAAGTGTCAAACAAGCCTAGTACCTTCCCTACATTCCCCAGTGGGGGCTGTAAGTCCCTCTGTCAAACAGTAGAAACCACCTGGACACTGGTCACACTGGCTCTCATTCATCAGGTTGGTCTGGTTGGAATAGGTTCCTACAGTGAAATATAGCACAGTCACACATCTTTACTAGACAAACAAAAGTGTAGAATCATTCAAATCTTTGGCATTCACAAATGCCATAATTATAGTTGTGTTTCAAATAAGTGATTTTCTTAACTCTTTACCACACAATGATGATTTTATACGGTCGAAAACATTGTGGAAAATGGGGAAATGATGGTTACCAGCATCTTTTCCACATTTTCAAAGCAAACTGCTTCATATATAAGCCATACTTCATTGCAAAAGGGACCTAAATGCATTACTATTAAGCATTAAGTCATCATATAGTTATGTTTCACAACTAAGTGAATCATGAAGTAGACTGGTCCTTTGACACAAAGAAAATTCATTGAAAGCAAACAGTTTTGATCCAGGTCAACCTGGCCAGTATGTGCAGGCTAACCTGGGCCAGTACTCTCTGCCAATGCATTTTACCCATTTTTAACACAGCATGGTTCAACACTGCACGAAAAATCACCTACTTTACCCATTACCACACAATCCCTACTTTTGACGACCCTGAGAAAGAAGCCTTTAGAAAACATTGAGGGAAAAGGAGAAAATGCTGGTAACCAGCATTTTCTCCTTTTCCCACAATGTTTTCTACCCTTCGCAAAACAAATTTCAAATTTTCAGTCACTTTCATTTTGTTGTCTGCAAATGCTTTCGATTTTGAGAAACATTAAATTTTGTTGTTTGGTAATTAAATTTTGTCGTTTGGTAATGAGTTAATTTATAATACCATAATACTACAATGCTACACATGATCAGTTAGAAACTTACCTTTAGGACAGAGAGAAGGTGTCCCTGTCCCATTTCCACAGTAGGCCCCAGCAGGACAGTCCAGTTCTGTCGGCAGAGAAGAGTTCTCTGGACAATAATATCCTGCATAACACAGCCCACTAGTGGTGGTCATATTAAGTTCACCACAGTATGACCCTTCTGGACAAGGAGTGCAGTCGGTTGCAGCTGTAAGTCGAACATTGTTGGAATATGACCCAGTTGGACATTTTTGAGGTTCACTTGTTTGCTGTGGACAGTAGTGACCCACAGGACACTCATTTGCATCACTGTCTTCTAGGGGCGTGGCAGTTTCAGCTCCTTGTCTACAGTAGTATCTGGAAATATTTAAACATTTGCATATAGTGCATATGCAATATTCTAATGTGTTATTCCCAGCCATTGGCTGCTTTTTTTCTACATAACCACCATTGACAAAATGATCAATAGTGAGAGAGGAGTAAATCCTATTGCAATGATGGTGTTCAATCATCAAAAAGAAATTTCCTAAACTGGTGGTCAAACAAGTAATCCCTACTTGTTTTAAATCTTGTATGCCATGTACTGCACTAACAGGCTTTGTATTATGAAATATATTCTAGGCAAAGAAGTAACAAATATCATCAACAGTAAAAAAGCCAAAATAAACCCTACAGACAACATCAGTCTTTAAATAATACCAAAATGTTTGCTATTCAAAGGATATTTGGTCCAATCTTAAAATAAGGCAAACCATGTTGATCAAAGACCTGAATCTCAGTGGATGCCTGGGCAATAGAGCTGTAAAAAGTCCCAATGACAGACAACAAGCTAAATGTGGATAAAATTGTGGGATAGGGCCTAGATAGAAAAGACAAGGAGATAGAGATATGGCTGTGTTTTAACATTTTTTCCTTTTCCCACAATGTTTTTCCATATCTTTTTCTAAAATCGTTAGAGTACAGAACTGTTTCACTCTGTACAAAACAACAACATTCTAGACTTTTCCAAATTGAAAGCATTTGCAGATGACAAAATGAATGTCCCTCAAAATTTGAAATTTGTTTTTGAAAGGGTAGAAAATATTGTGGGAAAAGGAGAAAATGCTGGTTACCAGCATTTTCTCCTTTTCCGATAATGTTTTCAAAAAGCTAATGCCTCAGATTAGTCAGAAGTTGTGATTGTGTGGTAAAGGGTT
Source organism: Tridacna crocea (assembly GCA_943736015.1). Classification (NCBI taxonomy): domain Eukaryota; kingdom Metazoa; phylum Mollusca; class Bivalvia; order Cardiida; family Cardiidae; genus Tridacna; species Tridacna crocea. Next base: position 32,521,669 of record OX031073.1, read on the forward strand.
AACAAATGGTAAAGATCAGTTTTACCCTGGACTACACAAAAGTGTGTAGGTGGTTTGAGCCTCCTGGTCACAGTAGTACCCGCCTGGACAGGGTGTACAATCAGTCAGTTGTATCAAACCTGTGTTGTTACCATAGGTACCTCTTGGACATTTGTACTGACTACTGTATTGTGTGCCATTTGGACAGTAATACCCTACAAAGTAACATATTGTTTATGATCACTCACTGTATTAGTTGTACTAATCCGGTTGTATTAGTCAAGTGGTAGGGGACTTTTAAAACTTGTTCACAGCTGTGGTGAATCATGTCGCCCCGAGCTGAAGGTAAGGTGGCGACATGATTTGGCACAGCCGTAAACAGGTTTCCAAGTCCCCTGCCACCTGACAGTACGACAAATTTATTATATTGCAAACTTTTACACTTTGAAAGCATGTTAATTGAAATTTCCAGTTTTATAGTCTCATGAATCGAGTACGGTGAGGAAATAAAATTTCCCTTCTGGGTGCCCCAATTCAATGAAAACTGACATTACTGGGAACTGATGTCACAAAAACATGCTGTTTGGTGCATAAACGTGCAGTGTGGTGATCAATCGTCGCCACCATTTTGCATGTTCTGTTGCAAGTGTAGTAATGTATATAGGACACTCAAAAGGGAAACTGGTTTTATGCGGATTTTGCCATTGTATATGATATACATGTTTGGGGCATATTATCCAATCAGATCATGAGAAATTTCTTTGCAGTATAATATTTTCTTTTATTATATACCAATAGATGTTCTAGCTCAAATATATGTGTCCCACTTGGTTTAAATATCACACATGACAAAAAAAAAATCTGTGTATAAGTAGTGTCAAATATGGTTCTAAATATCCTATGGTGAATCACCTTGCATGTAGAATATGTCATGCTGATTTCCAATTTGATTGGTCAAAATGTTATTGAAAATTTTTATCCGCCATTCATGTAGACAAACTTACAACAGACAAAACAATTACTTGTTTTGTTTTCTGTTTTTAATCCTTTACTACCCAATGATGACTTTCAACAGCCCTAAAAATCAAGCCTTTTGAAAACATTGTGAGAAAAGAAGAAAATGCTGGTAACCAGCATTTTCTCCTTTTCCCACAAAGTTTTCTACCCTATCAAAACAAAATTGCACCATTTGAGCCACTTTGAAATTATAGTCTGCAAACACTTTCGATTTTGATAGGAGTAAATTTTTGTTGTGTGGTAATGGGTTAAATAGTGTCAATAAATACAAAATTCTGTGGTTGAACATTGTAGGTCTAAAATAAAGGTATACGATAATACAGTGACTTTCCAGGTGCTTGTTTTTGCTGCTTGCATTGGCTACACACTGGATGAATATTTAACAAAAACTTACATATTATCTTGAGTCTCAGGAAAAACATTGTGAAAAAGGAGCAAATACTTGATGAAATGTCCTTTTTCCTTGTGACAATGTTCAGCTGTTCATTTATATTAGAATCGAAAAACCATTCTTATGTGGCAAGTTACAATCTAAACTTAAATTCATTTTCCTGGCTCTTTTAATGAAGAAGTCCATTTCTTTCTTTCATTCATTCATTTACTCTTTCATCACAAGCATCATCATCACCATCATCATCATCATTAAATGATATGCGATTTCAACAACAGTATGGAATTATTTACAACATTACAAATATATTCCATAGAAAAATGGTCTGTACCAAGTTCGTATTAACAGAGGCTGAGACAGGTTTGAAAATACCAATGCTTACCTTGTGGACAGATTGAGTTGTTGAAAAGAACCACTGGGGCCAAAGTGTTGTCACAGAAAAATCCCTGTGGACAAGTCTTACAACTTGACTGACCAGTTTCATCTTGATACTGACCAGAAGCACATCTCAACTGTTCATGTGTTCCACTTGGACAGTAATAACCTAGTGAAACAGATAGAAAAAGTGTTTCCAATCATAATGAAGACTGAACAATTTTCTTTACCAACATGCAACAAGAAAGCATAACAATAGCTCTTTGGACAATACCTTTTTGAAAATATTGTGAGAAAGGAAAAAATGCTAGTTACCAAAAATGTTTTAAAAAAGGTCCTTAGGTCTTTAATCATTGTCAATAAAAGATCTTGTCGGCTAAAGGGTTAACACTTTGTCATACAATGCCGGGTTTTAGCACTCCCTGACAGACATCTTTTGAACCCTTCCTCCTTTTCCAACCATGTTTTCTGCTCATCCAAAGTAAAATATGATCATTACACTCTTTACCAGAAACAACAAACTTTGGGACTAGTCTATACTGACAGCCTCTGCAGACAACAAATGATGTACTTCATCTTTAGGAAGAGTAGAAAACACTGTAGGAACAAAGAAGAAAATGCTCGTTATCAGTATTTTTTTCCTTTTCTTGCCATGTTTTCCAATGCCTATTTTCTCTCAGAGTTGTTCACACTTAAGATTGTACTCTCCAAATTTTTTCAGCTAGGACAATTCTGACACTTTGCGTTGGGTAAACAGTTAACTCTTTACCAACAAACAAAATTCAGACTTATCCAAATACAAGGCATTTCCAGACAACAAATAACATTAATGTGAATCAATCTTAAATTCTGGACAGGTTGAAAACATGAGAAGAGGAGAAAATGCTGGTAACCAGCATTTTTTCCTAAAATGTTTTCAAATATGTCCATTCTCAAGGTAATCAAAAGTAAGAATTGTTTTGTAAAGGGTTAACATATCAGTACTCTGACCACTGATATAAACCTACCTTGACTACAAGTGTATTCTGTTGGGTTGGACATGTTCATGCCTGCTGGACAATAGTATCCCCCGTCACATGGGCCACTGACTGCAGTGTTTCCATAGCCAGAACAATAATTGCCCTGGGTGCAGGGAAGACATTCAATGTCAGACTGGGCTCCAGTTGTTGGGAGGTAAGTTCCTGGTGGACAGTAGGTGCCATTTGGACTTCCTGCTGGACAGTACTGACCCGCTGGACATACATCACCTAGATACAAAGATAACCCTTCAAGGTCAATTAAGCTGATATTTTAACCCCTTACCACACAGCAAAATTTCAGACCTATCCAAATTGAAAACATTTGCAGAAAACAATATCAAAGTGGCTGAAATGGTGCAATTTTTCTTTTACAAGGTAGAAAACTTTATGGAAAAAGGAGAAAATGCTGGTTACCAGCATTTTCTCCTTTTTCCACAATGTTTTCAAAATACCTCTATCTCAGGGTCGTCAAAAGTCGTCAATGTGTGGTAAAGGGATAAAGACAAATTTTTAGATATTTTCAGTCACAACAAACCCTTCCCAAAAATATTATCACTGAATTAACTCTCTACCACACAATCCCATTGTTTACCATCTCTAAAAAAGAAGGCTATGTAAAACACTGTGAGAAAAGGAAAAAAATGCTGGTTACCAGCATTTTCTCCTTTTCCCACATCATTTTTACCCTCCTGTAAACAAATATCAATGATTGAAGCAAGTTCAATTTGTTTGCTGCAAACTTCTTCAATTTGGAAAAGTTTTAAAATTTTGTCGCTTGGTAAAGAGTTAACCCATTATCACACAATCCCTACTTTTGTTGACCCTGGGAAAGAAGCCTATAGAAAATAATGTGGGAAAAGGAGAAAATGCTGGAGACCAGCATTTTCTCCTTTTCTGACAATGCTTTATACCCTTCACAAAACAAATTTTAAATTTTCAGTCACTTTTATTTTATCGCCTGCAAATGCTTTTGATTTGGACAAGTTTTAAAATTTTGTCGCTCGGTAAACCCAGGATTGTTTGGGAAAGGTTTCCCAACAATCCACACAATCCCTACTTTTGACGCCCCTGAGAAAGAAGCCTTTTGAAAACACTGTGGGAAAAGGAGAAAATGCTGGTAACCAGCATTTTCTCCTTTTCCCACAGTGTTTTCTACCCTTCCCAGAACAAATTTCTATTTTTAAGTCACATTTATTTTGCCTTCTGCAAATGCTTTCAATTTGGACCAGCCCAAAATTTTCTCGTGTGGTAATGGGTTGATGCATACATATGTTTCATGCATAGAGATATATAAGAAAAGCAAAAGCAGTGGTTGATATTGACTGATAAAAATCACATATATATACCATAGCTTTGTCCTACAGGTGTGTTTGTAGTTGACCCTCCAGAGCAGAAGTAGCCGGCATCACAAGAACCATTGGTTGCTGACTGACCTGTGAAAATAAAAACAACATAATATAGGTTTGTATCCATTCCTTTAACCCTTTACCGAACGACAAAGTTTTGGACTGGTCCAAATTGATAAGACTTGCAGACGACAATATAAAAGTAACTCAAAAATTGAAATTTAATTCTAGCAGGGAAGAAAACATTGTGGGAAAAGGAGAAAATGCTGGTTACCAGCATTTTGTCCTTTTCCAACAGTGTTTTCAAGAGGCTTCTGTCCCAGGGTCGTAAAAACCTGGAATTGTTTGGTAAAGGGTTAAAATGACCAATATTTGAAATCTAAAAGTATTTTTGCAAAAATAAAAGAAACTAAAAATCTACTGTGTACGATAAAATGCCTCCTTATACACAAAATTAATGTTGTTAGTGATGTTTTATGTTGCTTCAGTACCATTTCAATTTTTTGTGTGTTTGAACATAGAAAGCTTTTTTTATTAAGTCTTTACCAGATGACTAAATTTCAGACTTGTCCAAATTGAAAGCATTAGCAGATGACAAAAAACAAAGTGACTCAAAAGTTGATATTTGTCTTGGGAAGGGCAGAAAACCTCGTGGGAAAAGGAGAAAATGCTGGTTATCAGCATTTTCTCCTTTGCCAACAGAGTTTTCAGAAGGCTTCTTTGGCAGGGTCATGAAAATCTGGGATTGTTTGGTAGGAAGGAAATAAACAAAGCTAACCGTTTGTAGCACAATACTGCCCAGGATCACAAGTTATCGGGGCAGCACTTCCTGTGGGACAGTAAGATCCAGCGGGACAGATTGCTCCTTGGGCTGCATCTGTGGGCTGTGCGGAAATAGCGGCTCCTGTACAATACCACCCTGGGTCACATGGTCCTGTTGGTGTGGCTGAGCCCTGGGAGTCACAGTAATACCTGTATGACAAGGACAAAACAAGAAGAGTAACATAAAGAAGACCAAGTACTCTGAAGGAATACCAAACAGGCCAAAAACACAAAATCTCATTTACTCTCTACAGCACAGTAAGATTTTAGACTTATCCAAACTGAAAGCATTTGCACAACACATACTCTATGCTTAGAAAACACTGTGGGTAAAGGAGAAAGTGCTGGATATCAATATCTGCTTCTTTTCTGACATAGTTTTCATAAGCTTGTGTTCTCATGGTCGTGAAATCTCGGGTAAGGTAAGCTCTTTACCAAACACCAGCATTTTAGACCAACGCAAAAAGAAAAGATTTGCAGATGACAAATGTGATATGAAAACTATGTGTGCAACTTTATGTTAGAAATTAACCCTTTACCACACAGTGACGACTTTTAACACCCCTGAAAGAGAAGGCTTTTGAAAACATGTAGGAAAAGGAGAAAATGCTGGTTACCAGCATTTTCTCCTTTTCCCACACTGTTTTCTACCCTATCAACCAAAAATCATTTCTTATGAGCCAAATTGAGACTGTCATCAGCAAATACTTTCAATTTGGACAGGTCTAAAATTTTGTAGTGCAGTATAAAGTTAAGTGACCACTCAAGCTGTTTCTCCTTATGCTTCACAGTTTCAGAAGTGGTCTGCTGTAAGACTAGAGAAGCTGGGTACAAGAAGTGTAAACTACAATCCTTCATCAAATGACACAGTTCTTATTAAAAGCATTTGAAGACAACGAATCCAATGTAAAAAAAATTCAAATTACAAGCTTTGCTTTTAAAAGGCAAAAAAAAAAGACAGCTTTTATCTCCCAGGTTGAAAAAAGATTGGATCATTTGGTAGAAGGTTTAACTCTAAATTTTGGTAGGGGGTTTAACTCTAAATTTTAAAAAACAATCAGGAAAAAAAGAAAAAAAACTTAAAAAATACTGTGGGAGATGGAGAAAACAATGTTTTTTTCTACAATGTTTTTTGTCATTTAACTTATTACTAAACAACAATATTTTAGGCTTGCCCAAATCAAAAGCATTTACAGATGACAAAATAAAAGTGACTGAAAATTTGAAATTTGTTTTGTGAAGAGTAGAAAAAATTGTTGGAAAAGGAGAAAATGCTGGTAACCAGCATTTTCTCCTTTCCCACATTGTTTTCGAAACGGTTCTTTCTCAGGGTCGTCAAAGGTAGGGACTGTGTGGTAATGGGTTATATGACAAATTTCACATTCTGAGTACAACATTTGATTTGCTGTTTGCAAATGATCTCAATTTGGAGAAGTCCAATATTTAGATGGTTTTGTAAAAGGATTATCTTGAGACTCATACCCAGCTGGACAATCCAGACAGTCAGCATCTAGGTATCTCTCTGTAAGGTTGTTAAACTTGCCAACAGCACATGGGAAAACAAAGGCTGAACCTTGACTAGCCTTACATACATATCCCATAGGGCAACTCTCTGGGTTAGTTGTGTTTAGGGGACAATAGAACCCTTGAGGACAGGCATCACAAGATGATTTTCCTTGAGTCAGTGCATAGGTTCCGGCAGCACATGCAGTGGGGGAGGAAGATCCTACAGGGCAGTAAAACCCTGAAATGTAAAACATGTACACCCATTACCAAATGACTGTGTTTTTACAACCCTAAGGATTTGTTGTTAGTTTCTTATCATGGTGTTTAATGCCATATTCAACATTATTTCAGCTCTATTGCAGCAACTATCCATGCTCTCCTTCTGGTTTTTACATACCAGTAGTTATCCTTTAACAAATCATCAAAGTGAGAGAGGAATAAATCCTGTCGAAATGAACGTCACTAACACTTGGAAAAAACTGGCCTCATAGGCATAGAAACCAACATACTCTGGGCTTGTATTCAACAACCATTCTAAAGAACGTTCTTTGTCTTATTCTCCAGCATTTTCTGTACTTGCAAGTAACATAACTTCTGATTGGCTAAACCAAATGGTTTAGCAAATCAGAAGTTATGTTACTTATAAATGTAGAAAATCTTGGCGATTAAAACTAAGAATATTCTCAAGAATAGTTGGTGAATACAGGCCCGAGTTTTATTAAGCTATTCAGAAGCCCTCTCATGTTTTAAACCAAACACAAGACTAACTAAGAAATTTAGAATGTTGGTTGAGTCCTGGCTTCAGACAGATATTCTGGAACCATTTTAAGAACATTCCTAAATTCTCAAGATTTTTCTAAATTTGAAAGTACAAGTATTTATGATTGTATGAACTTCTTACCTGTTGGACAAATATCACCATATGACTGATTGACTGGTGCTGCTGTTTCTGATTTCCCTGAACAGTAATATCCTGCTGTACACTGGGAACCTGTGTCTGTCATGTTCAATGAAGGACAGTAGTAGCCTGGATCACAGTCTAGACATCCGCCCAGTGCAGTGACTTGTTGTGAGATACTGAAATGTGGGCAAAACAGATTTAGTTAACCCTTTACCAGACGACACAGTTTTAGCCCTGTCCATACTGAAAGCATTTGCAGACGACAATTTCAATGTGGTTCAGATAGAGCAATTGTTTATAAATAGGGTAGAAAACATTGTGGGAAAAGGAGAAAATGCTGGTTACCAGCATTTTCTCCTTTTGCCACAATATTTTCTAAATGCTTCTTTCCAAGGGTTGTTAAAAGTCATCATTGTGTGGGAAATGGTTAACACCTAGGGTGGACTTGATTTAAAATTTTCCGAGTACTCAGACTGCACCAGAGCAGCGAGCTCAAGTGAGAGGAAAAAACTTAAAAGATGGACAACAGTTATTTCAATTTTGCTTTTAAAAGTCACAAACTATCATTTCAATTAATGATATGTAAATTACGAGCTTGTAATACACAGATGCATGTCTTGCAGAGACTTCCATATCCCCCAAACATTGTTCGCTCTTCTGCAATTTTGTAAGGGTATATTTACATGACTGCTCAAGCTGCACCACCTCACACAAGAAAGTACTCTGTAGTGCTCTGGAGCAGCCGCTCTGTTACACTTGATAACAAATCTGCATGTTTGGAGTAAAATGAGTGGGCAGAACAGATAAATCTCTGGCTAACAACCCAAATTTTATATCATGAATACCGGATAATAAAGTTTTATTTTGTATAAACAGGTTCCCTGCCAAAAGTACCAGTTTAGTATGTATTTTTACATTATGTTTGCACATTGTGTCCAGGTCATACAACATGTTTTCTTTAGCTGGTTACCAGCATTATCTCCTTTTCCCACAATGTATTCTTTCCTATGCTTTTAAAGGAAAATTACACTAATTAGTCCATACTGAATTTGTATCAGAAAATATGGTATGAAAAAAAAAACAGACAGTGTCTCACTTTACTACAATTTTTCATTTAGTCTACTGAAGGAGTGCAAAAAAGCATACTGACAATTTACTACACAATACTGAGTTTCAACGACCCTGGAAAAAAATTTAGAGGGCTTTGTAGGGAAAGGAAAAAAATGCTGAAATTCTAGTAAACATCATTTCCTACAATGTTTTCTAACCTTTTAGAAATCAATCCTATTACATGATTCACAGATAACTTGTCTTCTGCAAATGCTTTCAATTTCGGACAAGTCTAAATTATTGTTGTTTGGATAAGAGTTCAGTAATTACCCATAGGTTCCCACCGGGCATGGTGTTGGAGAAACAGACTGTTGTGGACAGTAGTAGCCCCTAGGGCACACCCCATAGTTAGCATTATCATCTACAACAGGGGTTGAAGTTTCCGCCAATGTAACTGCCCAGAACCCAGCAGCTATTGGACCTGTCACATTGGTCAAACCTGGAAAGGGAATAAAAACAGGGTGTAAAATTAGGCATGTTTCATCCCAAAATCACAAACAGAATGTATTAGCTCAAAACTTTCTTGATTTTTTTTTTCTTGTGCATTACTAGATAAAAAATATAGACTTGTACAAATAAAAAGAAATTAAAGTTTAAATTTATTCATTTAACACCAAATTTGAGACCAGCTCTCTCATCTTATATTAATCACTCTCAGTGATTGCTTCTTGGACTCTTTAACTCTTTTCATACCATAGATGGTACCAGAAGCTTTAGTGGAAAGTGTAGATCAAGATCAGACTGCACAGAATGTGAAGTCCAATCTCTGATCTACACTGTCTATTCTTTATTGAAGATTTTGATCAAACTGTCTCTTGCTCTTGAAGACATGTACTTGCAACCTCCTAGAAAAAGGCAATTTTCTTGATTAATTCATGAAAGAGTTTTAATGATCCAGAGGAAACAGCCTTTGGAAAACCTTGTGGGAAAAGGAGAAAATGCTGGTAACCAGTATCCTTTTCCCACAAGGCTTTCCACACATTCCCAGACAATTACAATCATTTCAGCTACACCTAAATTGTCGTCTGCAAATGCTTTCAATTTGAACCAGCCTTAAAATTTCGTTGTTTGGTAAAGAGTTAACTCATTACCAAACAACAAAATTTAGGCCTGTCCAAATCAAAAGCATTTGCAGACGACAAAATAAATGTGACTTACAATTTGAAATTTGTTTTGTGAAGGGTCTAAAACATTGCTGGATTTCTCCTTTACCCACAGTATTTTTTTAACGGCTTCTTTCTCAGGGTCGTCAAAAGTAGGGATTGTGTGGTAATGGATTAATACAGGTTGGACTGTACATTACCTGTTGTTTCACAGTAATGACCACCATCACAGGCCGTACAGTTAGACTCAGCCTCCAGTCCTGCACTTGCCCCATATGTTCCTACGGGACAGTCTGTGCCTGCTGTTATTGGTATAAGGTCTGTACTGGCTACACAGTATTTTCCTGTTGTAAATCAGAGTAAGTTGTACAGAGATGGTCTTACATTAGTCCTTATTTATCACTTTTTCAATAATGAAGAAGTTGTCTGAAATAGGCTGTATAGATTCATGTACTCATAATTGACCTTTCTGCCGATTTTGATTACAACAGATCTACCAACGTCTTATCGGCCAATGAAAACGCAGCATTGGGTGTCATGTAAACAAAGATTCTGACAAAATTTCTGGTTAGCTTGTCAGGCTTGACAACCAATATAGCGTGTTACTAAGGGGGGCGTGCCAAACTCACGTTTAGAGGAAAGTCAATTATAAAGGATATTTAACAACTGTCTATATTTAGCAACAACTGGGTTATTTGTCTAATTCTTCTTTGCAAGGTTCACTATCTATATTGCTATTTGTCTTAGCCTATGAGACAGATAGTCTTGGTACATAGAGAGGATAGTAAATACAGACAATGAAGGTGTAGATTTAATTCTTTACCAAACGACAAACTGTGATCCAAATTAAAAGCATTTGCAGATGACAAAATAAATGCGACTCAAAAATAGAAATTTGATTTGGGAAGGGTAGAAAACATTGTGGGAAAAGGAGAAAATGCTGGTTACCTTTTCCTACAATGTTTTCAAAAGGCTTCTACTTAGGGTCGTCAAAAGCTGTTGTTGTGTGGTATAGGGTCAATATGAGAAGTATGACATAAATAGGAGCTCACCAGTGTATCCATATTTACCTTACAACAACTATATTTAGTTACAGAAAAAGTCCAAACAGCTCATACAGTACAAAATGGGATTATCTGTATGTACTCATTTTTCCTTTTATTCCTTTACCACACAACAAAGTTTTAGACTTGTCCAAATTGAAAGTGTTTACAAATGACAACATAAATGTGACATAAGAATTGAAATGCATTTTTGAAAGGTTAGAAAACATTGTGGGAAAAGGAGAAAATGCTGGTAACCAGCATTTTCTCCTTTTCCCATAATGTTTTCTAAAGGCTTCTTTCTCAGGGTCGTCAAAAGTAGGGATCGTGTGGTAATGGGTTAATTGGTTTTCTATAGCTGTAAATTCTTGACAGAAACATAATCAACTATCTATCCATAAATTCCTACCTTGAGGACAGATGACAGGTGCCTGGTCTGGGTAACAAATATACCCTGCTATGCACAGTTCACAAGCAGCCATGCCTGTTCTATTGGCCATGTAGCCTATAAGACATGACTCGGGCAAGCTGGACCCTGTTGGGCAGTACTTGTACTGTGGGCATATGTCTCCTATAACCCCGTCCACAGGGTTAGGTATGTGGGACCCATTGTTACAATAATATCCTGGATCACAATCACCTGAAAGGAAATCAAAGCATTGAGAATGCTGAAGTGGTATCTGTCAAGGAAACTCATTGCGTGGGATCAATAGTTTGAAAGAAAAAGAGACATATTGTTCATATATTGGCTTAATGAATACCTTTTCGGTTGAAGGGAGAGTACTCATGTACCTTAAAACTATAATTTTGAAATATCTTTAGTCTTTTATATTTAACTTCCAACATTACTATCAATTACTTCGATCTATAAATATTCATGAGCAATCAAATGGAGTAGCACGCAATCATAGGACAAACAAGCCACGGAACGAATTGGTTTTGGAACGAAAAAGCCCAGGGTTAATAGGTAAATTTGTATCATTGGGCCAATAAAAGGGTATGACCGAGAGAAGCTAGTTTCATTCATAAATAAATATAACAACAATGGATGGCCTCGCCCAATGTATTCTAAAATGCCATTTCAAATTACATATCTGTGTGCCACCAAAAAAATCATTTGCCTGAGAAAGAATGAGGTTAACTGGGTTTATTTCCTTCAGCTTTGCACAAAATAAGATACACGGTCATCAAAATTCAATCTTGAACTCAAAGTGGTATTGTCTTTGACAAATACCACAAAAAATGAGATCGAATATATACACTGTTTGCTAGTGTTAGATATTCCGGCTAAGACTGTCTTGTTCCCTAACTGAAAAGATCCTAACTCATCATTTGCACTTTATGATTTAACTCTTTTCCAAACAACAAAATTTTGGATATGTCCAAATTGAAAGCATTTGCAGATGACAAAATAAAAGTGACTGAAAATTTGAAATTTGTTTTGTGAAAGATAGAAAACATTGTGGGAAAAGGTGAAAATGCTGGTTATCAACATTCTCTCCTTTTCCCACAATGTTTTCTAAAGGCTTCTTTAGCAGGGTCGTGAAAAGTAGGGCTTGTGTTGTTATGGATTAAGTTTATAACTAGCTAAAAAAATTTGCAATGACTGGAATATAAATTGCATGTCAACATTCACAATCAAACGAAGCAAACAAAGGAAAACCTCAAATTTTCAATCAAACACGATAACTGCAATCTTAAGGTTGACAAAGAATGTGTCTGATTTTTTTATCTATACTGGCCAAAATTTCAAGACATAATATAGTAGAAACAGCTTGTCTAAAGTGCAAGTGATATTGATCTAAATTTGCCCAAGATTACAGAATCCGACTTTGCAGCTTGAGGTTTTAATATGCTTTTCAAAACCTGCATGTGGCCGAATGTCTTACAATAGAACCCACCTGTAACAGCTATATTTCCAGTTCCATTACAGTATTTGCCAGGGTCACAGATTGTACATTCACTCTCTGCTCTACCACCATAGTGTTCCCTGTAAGTTCCCTCGGGACACGGAATCATGTATGTGGTACCTTCAGGACAGTAATATCCTGGGTGACATCTGTCTCCGTAAGTAATTATAGTCAAATTCCCAGTACTGTCATTGTTGTAGACGGGGTCATTACTGAGGGCGTTAAGGTAACAGATATGGCCTGCTTTACATGGTCCTGTGACAGCACTGAGTCCAGTATCCTGGCAGTAGTAACCAGCAGGACAGTCTATACAGTCCGAGACATTAGATTTCCCTGTTCTGAAAACAATACAATGGGAAATGGATGTAAGATATAGCATACATGGATCTACTTGTGCAATACAAACATTGCTGCAGAATTTACTGGACCTTGATGCACAAAGGATTTTTTCACATGGCTTTACCCTTTACAAAATGAAAAAAAAAAAACTGTAGAGTAGTCCGAAGTCTAAGCATTAACTCTTTACCACACAATCCCGACTTTTAACGACCCTGAGAAAGAATCCTTTTGAAAACATTGTAGGAAAAAGAGAAAATGCTGGTAGTCAGCATTTTCTCCTTTTCCCACAATGTTTTCTACCCTGGTGGAAACAAATTCTAATTTTTGAGTTATATTTATTTACAAAACAATTCTGTATCAAAGTAATGCATGATTTTTTTTTTATTGAAAATATTCCTTTTTACTCTCGGATAAAAATTCCTTGAAAAAAAAAAAAGATTTGTTATGAAAATCAGAGTAAAAAGTAGACTTACTCATTTAAGAAAGTTCCTGGCGGGCATGTGTAATACTGGTAACTACCCTCGGGACAGTAGGTACCCACTGGGCAGATTATCGTGTAGTTCATAGCCTTGTCTGGGCAATAGAAACCTGCAGGACATGTTAAACAGGCACTTGTATTGTGGTATGGAGCGTAAGTGGCAATGGGGCATTCTTCCTCTGCACGGGCACCTTCCAAGGAGAAATGACCTGCAAAAAAAAACCTCCATAGTGTTAATAAGGTATTATAGTATACATTCAATTCTTAACTCCCTCTAGATGGACTGCTTTTGAAAATCCTCTTGGAAAAGGAAAAATTTATTAACTCTTTTACACACATCTAAATGTTAGACGGGTCCAAATTAACAGCATTTGCATATGACAAAATAATTGTGACTAATAAAAACATTGAAAATTTGTTTGGGTAGGGTAGAAAACATTGTGGGAAAAGGAGAAAATGCTGGTTACCAGCATTTTCTCCTTTTCTCAAAATGTTTTCAAAAGACAATGAAAGCATGGCTCAAAAATTGAAATTTATCTCGGAAAGGGTAAAAAACATTGTGGGAAAAGGAGAAATGCTGGCTACTAGCATTTTCTCCTTTTCCCAGTATGTTTTCAAAAGGCTTCTTTCTCAGGGTCATTAAAAGTCTGAATTGTGTGGTAAAGAGTTGAGGTTTAGGTTTACATTTCTGAAGTCTACAACTGCTAAATCACTTATTTACTAAATTGTTCAAAAAATTTAATTTAAAATCCTTCTTGTATAAACAACATTGAATTTTTCAAGCACAATTTTTATGACCATGTCTACCACAAATAATAATCTCATGAAAATAAAATCTGATTATTTCAAAATCCCATTTATTCTTTCCATTCATTGTTGAAATAGAGTTTATTTCATCAGCTTGTGGTTATTATAGGGAAATATTTGCCGAAAAACGGAAAGATATGCGAAAACAACAAGTGCGGTAAATGCCACTTTTAAAACTATTGATATTGAGTCAATTAACCAGATAACCGATATTTTCAAAAAAAGGCGGTTCCAGATTTTCAGCAGAAGGAAAATATTCACTGTGACAGGCTAATAATTCCCCCCCAGCTTAAATTACGACATTTCTTTACCCATAACATTTCTAAAAATAGATACATGAAATATATGGGGCTAAAACCTGGGTAGCTGAAAGCAGTTTTAATTAAAGATATTATCTTGCTTACCACCCATTATGGTTTCACCACACAATTTGTTGCTTTCACAATTCTGGGGTTAGAACTATTAGAATATCGTAGGTTAACCATTTACCACACAATGACAACTTTTGACGCCCCCAAGAATGAAGGCTTTTGTAAACATTGTGAGAAAAGGAGAAAATGCTGGTAATCAGCATTTTCTCCTTTTCCCACAATGTTTTGTACTCTATAAAAGAAAAGTTGCCCATTTTGAGCCACACTGAAATTGCTGTCTGCAAATGCTTTCATTTAAGACAAGGGTGAAATTTTGTCTTCTCCACATTCTTTTTGCCCATTAAACGATAAATACAACTTTCTAAAACCATATCTATTTTGTCAATTGATTTCAATATGGACAAGTCTGAATTTTTAATGTCTCGTAAAGAGTTAACTTCCTTCCTTTGGTGTTAGAACAAGACTCGTACCTGGGGTAGCCGAGTACTGATAAGGTGTGCTGGCCTTTTGTATACAATAGAATCCAGCTGCACACAAGCCTGTAGGTTCTCCTCCTGCCGCAGTGCTGCAGTAATAGCCTGGATCACAATCTGTACACTCTGACGTGTCCGTGGCCCCTGTCACATTGTTATAGGTACCAGGTGGGCAGTCAAGGGCCTGATAGGATCCTTGAAAGAATAGAATGACATAATATATAACACAGGGTAAGCCCAGATAACAATCTGTTCACTAATGTGCACATTTAGCCCCTGCCAATATGTTATAGGTACCAGGGGGACAGTCAAGGGTCAGGTTGGATTCTCAACCCTTGAGCTGCTAAGCATGACTTACTGACCTTTTCTGGACAATGTAGATCAAGATCAGACTGCACAGAACTTGCAGTCTGATCTTGGATCTATCTTTCTCGAGGTGCTAAGCCTGACTTACTGACCTCTTGTGGACAATGTAGATCAAGATCAGACTGTGCAGAACGTGCACTCTGATCTTGGATCTACACTCTCTGATAAGTAGATATTTTTCCGATAAAAACAAAAATATTGGTTTTTACTATAGGCCTGAAAGTTTTATCTAACTAACTTTAGCAGGATAAGGATTGAAAACCGGAATAGCATGTGACACTACTTTTGAATACTAAGGAAATGGTGAGGGATAACGTAATAGCTTGTAGATGTGAAAATAAATTGTAAATAATAGTCATTACAAGCCATATACAAAACCAACTGTGCTTTAGGGCTTGCCTGGCAATTTATGATAGCTTATTTAACCCATTACCACACAATCCCTACTTTTGACGCCCCTGAGAAAGAAGCCCTTTGAAAACACTGTAGGAAAAGGAGAAAATGCTGGTAACCAGCATTTTCTCCTTTTCCCACAGTGTTTTCTACCCTTCCCAGAACAAATTTTGAATTTTCAGTCCCCTCTATTTTGTCGTCTGCAAATGCTTTCAATTTGAACCAGTCTAAAATTTTGTTGTGTGGTAAAGAGTAAACTTATACATCATGATAGACTGATAATATAATCTCATTAAATGTTAACTCCTTACTAGGTGACAAAATTGTAAGACTTGTCCAAACTAAAGGTATTCGCAGATTGAATGTGGCAAAGCTTAACCCTTAATCACACAATGAGTACTTTTAACGACCCAGAGGAAGAGGCCTTTTGAAAACTTTGTGGGAAAAGGAAGACATATTGTGTAAATAGATATCTCTTCCTTTCATCACAAAATGACTACTTTTAACAACCCAGAGGAAGAAGCCTTTCAATTCGGATAGGGCTAAAATTCTGCTGTGTGGTAAAGGGTTAAAGAAGCTGTATGTGAAAGGGTGCAAAAACATTGTTTGGAGAAAATACTGGTGAGCAGCATTTTTTCCTTTTTCCAAAGTGTTTTCAAAACAGTTCTTTATCAGGATCTTTGAATCATGGGGTTCTGTTTTAACCCCTTTCCCAGATAAGCCCTGGTTTTTACAGCTCTGAAGTTGAAGGCATTTGAATATACTGTGAACAAAGGAAAAGATTGCTCATAATGAGCATTTTCTCCTTTTCCACAGTGTTTCCTTCCCTAACAGAACAAAAATACCACATTTTTCGCCACTCAAAATTTGTTGTCTGCAAATTCTTTCAATTTCAGCATACCAAATTACCTCAAATGGTAAAGAATTAAAAGTTTGAAGCACCAAATAAATCAAACACATTTTCATTCTGTATATAAGAGTCTAAAAAAAGCTATTACAAGGTTGCTACTGTCCATCCAGATTGTTAGATCAAAGCAGCCAGTGTAGATCAAGATCAGATACAACATTTTGAGCTACTTGATCTTGATCCATGATGGCCCCTGGGGCATTTATAGATGTAAAAGGCTTCAGAGGATAATGTGGTTTTTCATGTAGAAACTTCACTCTTTACCACACAATCCCTACTTTAAATGACCCTGAGAAAGAAGCCTGTTGAAAACATTTTGGGAAAAGGAGAAAATGCTGGTAACCAGCATTTTCTCCTTTTCCCGCAATATTTTCTACCCTATAAAAGAGAATAATCATCACATTCGCAAGATCTAATTTCTTGGCTGCACATGCCTTGAATTTGGTCCAGTCCAAAAATTTGTCGTTTGGCAAGGATAGCCTACAACCAAGACAGTTCTGAACATTCTCCTAACATACCTGCTGGACAATATCCCCCTCTTGTACATCTTTCACCTCCTTCTGTCGCATTATTCACAGGGGTAGAAGTAGTGGCTCCACTATAACACAGGTAACCAGCGGTACACTGATCCCTCGGTAGAGTCAGACCAGGGGCATCACAGTAGTATCCTGGATCACAGGCTGTGCATTCAGATACACTCCCCAAACCTGAAATACCAGAATTAACTTTCATTCCTGTTATGGGAAGAAATATGTTAGACTAGTCTAAGATTAAATCCTGTGCAAGACAAATCCTAATTGAATGCAGCTGCAGACCACAGATGAAATATGCCTCGACTGATGTGATTTGCTTTTCATAGGGTAGAAAACATTGTGCAAAAGGGAATAAAAATACTGGTTACCAGCATTTTCTTCCAATGTTTCAAAAGCCTTCTTCCTCTGGGTCATTCAATCACATAATCACCTGTCAAACTTTCTGTTTTGAAAAAACCTGAGAAACATTTTTTTAAACTATTACAGTCAGAACATGAAGGTTCACTGTACATTTTGTTTTGAGCTAATCAGCATTTTCCATCATAATAAACATAAGTGTCCTCTAGAGGCTTGTCTGGCTTCCATTTTATGACCTCTATATTTCTTTCCCAAAACCAACTTGAATTACCAAATCAAAAAATTAGGAAGGAAGAAAAAGTACCAGAAGTGAGAATTATGTTTTCAGCCTAAAAATTCTTCATGCTTAGTTTACCCCATCCTCAAGAATCCTTCATTACTCGCAGTTTTACAAACAGACAAAATGACATATTTAGGTCATCTGCTATATCATATGGCAATACTTTCAAATACTGTAACTTTTCATCTGTAAATTAGTGCCAAGTATATCAAGTTGCAATGACTTTTTGATGAAAATCATCAAAATCTCCCGATTCAATTTCTCAATGGCAGCAGGATGTGTTGAAGGTTAAGGTAGATTTTCTTTCAAATCCTTGGATGCAACTGCATGACATTTTCTATGACACTAACTAAGGGAAGAAATCAAACAAAATGTTTGGAAATTGATTCCATGCTGTTAAGATTTTGGTTTTTGGTTTTTTTCTTGATCAGACCGTAACTGCCATAAATCAATGATATAAACTGCGCTATTCTGATGGGCTTCATGTTATTTTGTTGTCAGAAGAAATCCAATTCGTCATATTGAAGGCACGAAGAATTTAATGTTTTACCAAAGAATCCCTGGTTTTTAGGCCCCTAATATAGAAGCCTTTAGAAAACATGGGAAAAGGAGAAAATCCTGGTAACCAGCATTTTCTCCTTTTCCCACAATGTTTTTATATATTCTTCACAAAACGAATTTTCAGTCACTTTTATTTTGTCATCTGCAAATGCTTTCAATTTGGACAAACCTAAAATATTGTTGTTTGGTAATGAGTGAAATGCTGAAGACAAATACAAGTGCTAGGGCTTTCAGTGTATATTTAGACTTGAATGCATAGGACATGCAGCCTGAATTACAATTTTCAAGCCCATTTTAATTTTTTTGTAACCTTGCCTTCAAAGGTTAACCTTCCAACTGTTCTGTCAGCCATTCCGAAATCCTATTTTCATATTTCTGACTTTCAGAAGACTTCCGCTCAGATTTTTACAATCTGAGGATTGAATCAAGTAAGTTTAAAACAACTTCTTCATTTGTTAATATTGGAGTTTAATGCCAATTTGGCAAGCTTTGGTCACATAACGGCGGTCAGTGCAAACACATATATTTCCTGGTTTTCTCACACTAGTGATGAAACAAATTTCTTTCCAAGCCATTGACTACTTTTCTCACATACCTCAGAGTTGAAAATTAAAGAATTGTCAGAAAGAAAGTTTGCCTCAACTGGGTATCAAACCTGAAACCACCAAGCCACAAGTCAGATACACCAACCACTGAGATACCTAGCCGTAAAAACAAGGTCTCTGATTGGCCATGTATAATAAGCATTATGGGAAATTCAATATTTTACAGATGATGACATGAAAGCAAACATTGTCAGATCTACATTTTGGAGACATCATACTTTAATAGCAAAGTTAGTAAATCAGGGCCCGTATTCACCAACCATTCTTCAGAATGTTCTTGGTCTCAGTCTCTAGAAATTTTTAAACTTGAAAGTAACACGGATTCTGATTGGCTAAACCAAATGGTTTAGCCAATTGGTTTAGCCAATCAGATGGCTAAACCAAATGGTTTAGCCAATCAGAAGTTGCATTACTTCCAAATTAAGAAAATCTTGGAGAATAAGACTAAGAATATTCTTAATGGTTGGTGAATACGGGCCCAGTAATGTTTTGTACCTGTTGAAGCCCCATAAGTTCCTATGGGGCAGGGTTCTGGTTTTTCCGAGCCCGCATCACAGTAGTATCCTCTGTCACAGATTGTGGGGTCAGATGTTGCTAGTGCACAATAGTAGCCCGCAGGACACTGCAAACAGCTTGCAAGGTCTGGGGTGGCTGTGACATTGCTGTAGGTACCTTCTGGACATTTGTACTGGAATATTCAAATACTTATCTTTTTCACCTTGTTATCATATGACTTGCATCAAACGTAAAGGAGCATTAGGACATTTGAATAAGTTGTCATCTCAGATCAGCCCACACAGGCTAATCGGAGATGGCACTTTACAACTACATTAGATTCTGTGCTTCGGTAGACTTCTGCGAAAATTTCATAAGAACGGAAAGTGTCCTCTTGGATTAGCCTGTGTGGATTACACAGACTGATCTAAGATGACACTTTATATAAATGTCCTAATCCCCATTTTCGCATCTTGCAGCTATATAACCTCCCTTGTTTTTAATGCAATATACCCATTATGAAATTTCTTACCTTACACATCTTGTAAATCCTGACTTCAGTTTGCATAATTTTGGCCACGACAATACCTTAACATTTTCTTCAAAAACAACCAAGCTAAAATCAAAAGCCCATATGCTATAGGGTTGACACAAATGACTCATGCAAGTGCCTACAATTCTTGGCAAAAGTTCCTTTTCAGGCAAAAATTCTAGGTGTGAAAAGGATTTCAGACAATTTTCAATATACATCTTAAGTAACCCTCTCATCTGGTATGTATTTCACTCTTGATATTTAACTCTTTACCAAACGGTAAAATTTTGGACTGGTCCAAATTGAAAGCATTTTGCAGACAACAAAATAAACGTAACTCAAATATTGAAATATTGTTCTCATTGGTAGAAAACATTGTGGGAAAAGGAGAAAATGCTGGTTACCAGCATTTTCTCCTTTTCCTACAATGTTTTCAGACGCTGTCTTTTTTAGGGTTGTTAAAAGTCGGGCTTGTGTGGTAAAGAGTTAACACCTAGCTAACGTTTGAAGTAACAATCTTCAGTAATGACAGAAATACGAGATGATGTCAAAATTTTTGAGAAAAACCCAAAGGGCAAACATAGTGCCTCAGCATTTTTTGTCCAAATCAGTAGAGCTTGAAACTTACCATGTCATTACCATAGGATCCAATATAAGGTGGATTGACACCAAAGGGGTTGGTAAAGTTTGTTGGGCAATAGTAACCAGCCAAACAGGCCCCGGTTGTTGTAGAAGATTCCTCCAAACAGTAGTACCCAGCTGGACAGGGCTCACAGTCAGTGACCGCTCCAGCCCCAACTGTGGTCCTTATTGTACCCACTGGACAGTTTATCATCTCCACAGTGGCTAGAACATGATATAAATTTGTGTATCAAATAAAGGAAGATCAGCATTTTACAAATTTTGTCAGTTTAAGCCCAAATATCTCAACTAGGTGAAGATTTGTGGTTCTGGTTGCAGCCCAACATATCATTTAACATGGCAAATGTGGTAATATTTTAACTCTTTACCAGTCCGTGGTTGTGAGGTAGAGCGTCAGCCTCATAACCTAAGGGTCCTAAGTTTGATACCTGGGAGCGGGTGTCAACTTTGGGATTTTTCATTGGCCCACACATTCGGCGTGAGTACTGGTGTAGTCCCAGGTAGCAGAATCGAGAGAGATTAGTATAAGTTGTAAGAACTTATTTCTCAATCAATGTAAAATAAATATGTTTAAACTAACTCTTTACCAAACGACCAAATCTTACACTGGTCTAAACTGGAAGCATTTGCAGACGACAATAAATGTGACTCAAAATTTTAGATGTGTTCGTGGAAGGTAGAAAACAATGTTGGAAAAGGAGAAAATGCTGGTTACCAGCATTTTTCCCTTTTCCAATGATGTTTTCAAAAGGTTTCTTTTACAGGGTCATGAAAACCAGGGATTATTTGGGGAAGTATTTAAACAAGCATTTTCAGATGACAAAAAAACACCCAACACACAAAATAATTTGCAGGCTTTTGCAGGAATATCTCTATATATCTCTTCGTTGATGGCCAGCTATATAGTAGGTGTGATACTAATTGATAATTAACTACATAATCAGTAGGACTCTTACCCTCTGGACAGTAGTGGCCAGTGCTACAATCCACAGCGTCGGCTTCTGCCTGAAGGCTTCCCACACAGAACCTTCCAGCCGGACATTTTTTGTTGTCCAACATGTCTGTTTCTGAGGTTGTGGCATTATCACAATAGTGTCTAAAATAAGAAAGTGTGTCTAGTTTCATTTCTGTTTTGGATCTGTTCACTGTATAATCTACAATCACTTTCTGATAAATTATCTTGAAATTCTGATATTTTCCTGTAGGTGATGTAATCATCAGTCATTGGGAAAGATATCCCCTATAAATGCCTATGTTAGGCGTAGTGACTTCATAATTAATCAAAAGTACATATCACCTGTATATAATAATAATATACACCAAATTATAGTAATACTTAACCCTTAACCCATTACACACAGCAAAATTTTAGACCTATCCAAATTGAAAGCATTCGCAGTTGACAAATTTCAAAATGGTTCAAATGGTGCAATTTTGCTTTGATAGGATAGAAAACTTTGTGGGAAAAGGAGAAAATGCTGGTTACCAGCATTTTCTCCTTTTCCCACAATGTTTTCCAAAGGCTTCTTCCTCAGTGTTGTTAAAAGTTGTCATCACGTGGTAAAGGGTTAAAGTGCCTTTCTCAAATATACTTGCCTTTACAGCTAGTGTAGATCAAGATCAGACTGCACAAAATGTGCAGTCTGATCTTTGATGTACACTGTCTGCTTTCCTATGACATTCTGGACAAGAGCAGGCCTGAAGCTGCAGTTATTCATGCTTCATTTCCAGAGTTTACTCTTTACCAAACGACAAAATTTTAGACTGGTCCTAATTGAAAGCATTTGCAGACAACAAAATAAATGGGAGTAAATATAAACTGAAATTTGTTTTAGGAAGGGAAGAAAACATTGTGGGAAAAGGAGAAAATGCTGGTAACCAGCATTTTCTCCTTTTCTCTCAATGTTTTCTAATGGCTTCTTTCTCAGGGCCATCAAAAGCAGGATTGTGTGGTAATGGGTTAAAGTGTCTTTTAGATTTTTTCGGAGTCTAGGAGTTTGTTATGTTTGTTAAGTTTGTAATGTCTTCATTGTTGGGTTCGCACTCACTATATATTATCCCATTTATGTTCACATTTTTAACTGTTTGCAAGACCACAGCAAGTTAGACTTGTCCTATCTGAATGCAGTTGCCGACCACAAATAAAATATGCCTCCATTGGTGTTATGTGTTTTTTAAATGGCAGAAAACATTGTAGGGAAAACAAGGGAAACTACAGCTATCACTAAACGTGATTATACCCCCCACCAGCTCCTTGTCACAAGAACAGCTCTTTGTCACAGAATGCAGAATGGTTTAGTAGAAAAGTAAGAGATGAAAAAAGTTCAAAGGGAGATAATTCTGCAACAAATTGCAGCAGGGTCATAAAAATTGCATATGCATAACTTCATACATATATATAGGAAAACTGTGAGTAAATTTGAGTTCAGTATGTGAAAAACTGTTGGAGTATTGCTCCGAACAAATTTTTTCTATGGACAGACAGACAAACAAACGGATGGACAGACAGCTATGGTGATTCCAGTATAGGTCCCCTCAACTTCATTGTGTGGGGTATAAAAAGCTGTTTACATCATTTTCTCCTTGCCAAATATGTTTTCAAAAACTTACTCAAAGACAGTCATAGTACCATTTAAGTGTTTAGTTGAGGTCTCGTCAACAAATAATGAAAAAAATGTGCACTCAGCAACCTATCATTAAGGTACTTATAGATAAAGTCATAAACTAAGCAATATCTTACCCATATTCACAATTTTTACATTCATACTGGCCAACTGCAGAGTACATTCCAAGTCCACAGTCTGACGGTGTAATGGTGGCATTTCCACAATATGAACCTCCAGGGCAGTCTACACATTCAAACTGCCTCCCGGCTGTCTTACCTGTATGTATCAATCATACAAGAAGTGCTGAGAAACCCAAACAACAAAACTGCATTAACTCTTTACCAAAAGACAAAATTTTGGACTACTCCAAATCGAAAGCATTTGCAGACGACAAAATAAATGTGAATCAAAAATTGATTTTTGATTTTGGGAGTGTAAAAACATTGTAGGAAAAGGAGAAAATGCTGGTAACCAGCATTTTCTCCTTTTCCCACAATGTTTTCAAAAGGCTTCTATCTCAGGGTCGTTACAAGTCGGGTTTGTGTGGTAAAGAGTTAACCTACCGTATTCTGACAATTAAATAAAGCAGTTTACCATTCAAACTTCTTTACAATTTTTCTCAAAATATGAAAAAGGTCTCAGTTCTGAGCTAAAAAAGCTGCAATAGGACCAAACCTTAGACTACTTTGTACTGCTTTGTACTACTTTGTACTTAAACTACTTTCTGCCGATCAAGGAAGTAGTCTTTAGTCAGGTAGAAAACATTGTGGGAAAAGATGAAAGTCCTGGTAACCTCTTTTATAGACTGGTCAAAATTGATAAGATTTGCTGACTACAAAATAAATGTGACTAAGAAATTGGAAGTTATTTAAAAAAGGGTCAAAAACATTGTGAAAAAATGCTAATAACCAGCATCAGCATTTTCTCCTTTTCCCACAATGTTTTCAATAGGCTTCTTTCTCAGGGTCTTCAAAAGTTGGGATTGTGTATTAAAGAGTTAATGAAATCATATAACTATAACATTAAGAACATGCAGATTTTAATTCTAAAAGAAGTCTAACAAATCTAACAATGTTATATATACTGTGTTCTCCTTTCTCCGTTCACCTAAGCCTAAATAAGCTCACAAAATTCACATTTTCAGTCAAGGAATCAAAATTTTCGTGTAGTGATCAAATATAAAATCTCAATCAAACTTCTTACTAAAAAAAGTCACTACAACTTGCATCAAAAGGTTCGATCCGAGGATTTTTTCAAACCTACCTCGCCAACATGGGTAGTATGGCCACTTTCTCATTTTTCCATTCATCTGATTGAAAGTCAAGGCTGGTCGCTAAAGACTGATAAATATTCTATACTCTTGTTCAGAAGGACTAGCTTATTCATAGTAAAGGGTAAACACAACCCTTTTGGGCGTATTTAATGTTGAAAAACATTGAAAATTTGCTTTTTATTGTATCTAATGAAATTTTTTCTTTCAAGCTGTGAAAAATACTCTCTTTTGTTGCACTTTTGTGTCTTATTCGATAGAAAAATAGTATCGATGTAGGATAGGTTGTTATTCATAATATCTGACACAGTAGAATAGAACCAGGGTGGAACAAAACGTCACGAGCGCTTATTCCTCCCGCTTTAGTACATGAACGGAGAAGCGAGAAAGAACGGAGAAATGAGAAAATGCCATATATTTTTTTTTAATATTTTTCTCATTCCAAGTACAGTAATCTGATTGGGTGTGAAGTTCCATTTTAGCCAATGAGATGGCTAGTTTTAGAAATTAGTATCAAATTACTACTATTTGATTAATACAGCCCCAAATCATCTTTTCAACATAATTTTGAACTAATCCTAACTGAAAGCATTTGCAGACGATAAAGTAAATCTGACTCAGAAACTTGACTTAGCACAGTACAGAACAGTGTGGGAAAAAGAGAATATGCTAGAAACCAGCATTTTTCCTTTTCCCACAATGCTTTCAGAAGGCTTCTTCCTCTGAGTTGTAAAAACCAGGGATTGTTTGGTAAAGATTTAGGGTCACATTACCTCCAATAACTGTCCCATTTAGATCCCCTAAAGGATCTACGCCATAGGGCATGTAGGTCCCAGCTCTACATTCAGTTGTTGAACTCACAGCAAACTCACAATAGTGACCTGAAATATAGTGTATTTACAACAATAGTTTCCCAATCTTGCAATCCTTAAAGCATGACATACATGAATATAAAATGGACATTTTGTTTTTAATATCATCACTTGTTTACTTAACCCTTTACCAGACAACAAAATCTTAGCTCTGTCCAAATTACAAGCATTTGAAGACGACAATTTCATTGTGGCTCCAATGGTGCAATTGTTTACTGACAGGGAAGAAAACATTGTGGGAAAAGGAAAAAATGCTGGTTACCAGCATTTTCTCCTTTTGCCACAATTTTTTCAAAAGGCTTCTTTCCAAGGGTCGTTATAAGCCGTCATTGTGTGGGAAAGGGTTAAATCTTACAAAACTTGAGAAACTGTTGTTGATGTCAGACTGCACATTTTATGCCTTCCAATCTAAATCTTCTCTGTCCTTAAATTCAAATGAAACTATACATGCCTCTGAACAATGGAAACCACCTGTCAAACTTTAAAAGAAAAAAACTAATTTATTGAAAGAAGACTAATTGCAAAAAATTGTTAGCTTAAGAAATCAAAATAAATTCCTATTCCTGGTTATTACAAAACACTCTTACATTATATACTATATAATTATACAAAACATGTTCAACATCAAATAGTAAGTGTGCATTAACTGGTAAAAATCTGTATGTAAAATTCTAATAATAGCAGCTTTCTGACAATAGTTGCCTTTGTGACCAGTGTTGATTAAGCTAACACTGCACAAAATATGCAGTCTAACTTTGATCTAAACTGTACCCTTTGCTGAAAAAACAACAGGTGTCACTGAATGTGACTTAACTCTTTACCACACGACAAAATTTTTGACTGGTCCAAATTGAAAGCATTTGCAGATTACAAAATGAAGGTGACTGAAAATTAGAAATTTGTTCTGGGAAGGGTAGAAAACACTGTAGGAAAAGGAGACAAGAGGGCCATGATGGCCCTGAAATCGCTCACCTGAGTTTATTGATCAAACATGCACCATCTAGTTTCCCAGTGACCTAGTTTTTTATCAGACATTACCCATCATCAAACACTTTTGAGATATCAATAAGACAAACATTCTGGCCAAGTTTCATGAGTACTGGACTGAAAATGTGGCCTCTACAGTGTACAAAAGGTTTTTCTAAGATTTCATCAAGTGACCTAGTTTTGGACCCGACAAATACCCATTATCAAACTCTTTTGAGACATCACCAAAAACAAACATTCTGACCAAGTCTGAAGAGTATCAGGCAGAAAATGTAGCCTCTGGAGTGTACACAAGGTTTTTCTAATATTTGACCCATTGACCTAGTTTTTGACTCCACATGACCCATTTTCAAACTCATTCAAGGTATCACCAGGACAAATATTATGAACAAGTTTTAGGAGTATCAGACTGAAAATGTGTCCTCCAGATCATACAAAAGGTGTTTATAACATTTGACCTATTGACCCAGTTTTTGACCCAACATGACCCATTTTCAAACTCATCCAAGATATTATAAAGGCAAACATTCTGACTAATTTTCAAGAGTGTTGGACTGAAAATGTGGCATCCAGAGCATATACAAGGTTTTTCTAAGATTTGACCTGGTGACCTAGTTTTTAACCCCCAATGACCCATTTTCAAACCTGTCTGAGATATCATCAAGACAAACATTCTGACCAACTTTCATGAGTATCCAACTGAAAATGTGGCCTCTAGAGCGTACACAAGGTTTTTCTTAGATTTGACCTAGTGACCTAGTTTTTGACCCCACGTGACCCATTTTCAAACTTGTCCGAGATATCATCGAGACAAACATCCTGACCAACTTTCATGAGTATCCGACTGAAAATGTGGCCTCTAGAGCGTACAAAAGGTTTTTCTAAGATTTGACCTGGTGACCTAGTTTTTGACCCCACGTGACCCACTTTCGATGTCGTCCGAGATATCATCCAGACAAACATCCTGACAAACTTACATGAGTATCCGACTGAAAATGTGGCCTCTAGAGTGTACACATGGTTTTTCCAAGATTTGACCTGGTGACCTAGTTTTTGACCCCACGTGACCCACTTTCGAACTTGTCCGAGATATCATCGAGACAAACATCCTGACCAACTTTCATGAGTATCCGACTGAAAATGCGGCCTCTAGAGCGTACACAAGGTTTTTCTAAGATTTGACCTGGTGACCTAGTTTTTGACCCCATGTGACCCACTTTCGATCTCGTCCGAGATATCATCCAGACAAACATCCTGACCAACTTTCATGAGTATCCGACTGAAAATGCGCCCTCTAGAGCGTACACAAGGTTTTTCTAAGATTTGACCTGGTGACCTAGTTTTTGACCCCACGTGACCCACTTTCGATCTCGTCCGAGATATCATCCAGACAAACATCCTGACCAACTTTCATCAGTATCCGACTCAAAATGCGGCCTCTAGAGCGTACACAAGGTTTTTCCAAGATTTGACCTGGTGACCTAGTTTTTGACCCCACGTGACCCACTTTCGAACTCGTCCGAGATATCATCCAGACAAACATCCTGACCAACTTTCATCAGTATCCGACTCAAAATGCCGCCTCTAGAGCGTACACAAGGTTTTTCTAAGATTTGACCTGGTGACCTAGTTTTTGACCCCACGTGACCCACTTTCGAACTCGTCCGAGATATCATCCAGACAAACATCCTGACCAACTTTCATCAGTATCCAACTGAAAATGCGGCCTCTAGAGCGTACACAAGGTTTTTCTAAGATTTGACCTGGTGACCTAGTTTTTGACCCCACATGACCCATTTTCGAACTCGTCCGAGATTTCATCAAGACAAACATCCTGACCAACTTTCATGAGTATCCGACCAAAACTGTGGCCTGTAGAGCGTACACAAGGTAAAAAGTTGACGACGGACGACGCACGACGGACGACGGACGCCGGACACAGCACGATCACAATAGCTAAAAATGCTGGTTACCAGCATTTTCTCCTTTTCCTACAGGGTTTTCAAAAGGTTTCTTTCTCAGGGGCGTCAAAAGTAGGGATTGTGTGGTAACGGGTTAATACCCCTACCTGCACTTTGACAGAAAAAAGTTTCAAGTTCAGGGGATATAATACCTCAACCAGGAGGAGTTGACACTTGAAAATTGCTTCTTGCAAATCTTCAATATATGATCAATATACACATGTGCAAAGTTTCAATATAACTGAAGGAAAACTGTAGGAGCAGTTCACGAAATAAAATTACTAGTATTTTGTACACAGACAGACACACAGATTGACAAGAGACACGGACAGACAGACAGGCTGATTCCAGTATACCCCCGAAAACATTAGTTTTGCAGGGTTATAACTACTAACAGAAGCAACCTCAAAATTGCACTTATATTTGGCTATATCTTCAGACAAAAGATGTTTGAAGAGTTTATTTACTTCTATATTGGGTTGAGAATAGAAGATAGCTTTCCCAAAGAGCAAACCAATTCAAGTATCTATTGACATTCCCTCTTTGCAAAATTATAAGAGCACAAATTTGAAATTGGTTTTTAATTTCAAATGAGCTGTAATGCTCTGTAATGCTCTGATAGGATAGAAAACATTGTGGAAAAAGGAGAAAATGCTGGTAACCAGCATTTTCTCCTTTTTCAGCAATGTTTTCAAAATCCCTGATACTCAAGATTGTGTGGCAAACAGTTGTATAAATCATAATTGTATTGTCCTTACCTTGAGTACAATTTTTACATTGTATGACATCACTAAGTCCAAGAAGGTCATTGTATGTCCCATTAGGACAGCCAAACTCAGTCCCTATGGTTGTTCCCTCAGGACAGTAGTAACCCCGTGGACAAATTCCTGTGGGCTCCTTCTCTCCACCTGTACAGATGTTAATCCATGAGTATACAGCCTTATTTGGACATACAACTTTTTAGAATATGGGAAAAAACACCATATGCAGGTGCAATATTTGACGAAAGTTGCTTTTAGAAATCAATTGGCAAACAAACATCCCCTATTTTTCTTTAATTGACTAAAATTAAAATCAACCGAAACTTATAAAGGTTTTTTTATCTTGAAGGCATGGCTAAACAATCAAATGGTAAAGATCCAAGATCAGACTGTTTCTTTACCAAAAAACAACAAAATTTCAGGCTAGTCCAAATTACAAGCATTGACAGATGACAAATATCGACAAAATGATGAAATTTGCTTTCAAAAAGAAAACACAAATTGTTGGAAAAGGAGAAAATGCTGAATACCAGCATTTTCTCCTTTTCCAACAATAATTTCAAGTGGCTTCTTTCTTAAGTTCTTCTTAACTCAGGATTGTGTTGAAGAGGGTTAAAACAGACTTACCTATGCAATAATATCCAGGTGTACATGGTGTACACTGTGAGGAATCTGACAGATTGCTGGCATAGGTAAAAGTGCCCGCTGGACATGGATACTGGTCTGGAGCTGTGGTCATCTCAGGACAGTAGTGGCCCTGGGCACAGTTCTGAGGTGGTGTGTGATCACCTTTAAAGAAATGGTTACCCTTTGTTTAAACATTTACCAAACAATCCCTGTTTTTTTTTTTCACCCTGAGATAGAAGCCTTTTGAAAACATTGTGGGAAAAGGAGAAAATGCTGATAACCAGCATTTTCTCCTTTTCCCACAATGTTTTCTACCCTGCTAGAAACAAATTTCAATTTTGGAGTTACATTTATTTTGTCGTCTGCAAGGGCTTTCAATTTGGACCAGTCTAAACTTTTGTCGTTTGGTAAAGGGTTATGCTCTTTACCAAAGGACAATATCTTAGACTGGTCCAAATTGAAACCATATGGCCTGCAACACGGGAAAAGGGGCATTCGGACATTTGCGTAAAGTGTCGTCTCGGATCAGCCTGCATTGTCCTACAGTAGACTTTTGCGAAACAGAAAATCACATTAGAACGGAAAGTGCCGTCTCGGATTAGCCTGCGCGGGCTGCGCAGGCTGATCCAAGACGAAACTTTACGCAAATGTCCGAATGCCTCTTTTCGTGTGTTGCACGCCATATGCAGACAATACATCAAATGTGGCTCCAATGATAAAATTTGTTTCTGAAAGGTTAGAAAACATTGTGGGGAAAAAAAAGACAAAATGTTGATTGCAAACATTATATTCTTTTCCAACATTATTGCAAACATTATACTCTTTTCCAACATAATATTATCAATAAGCTTATTTCACAGGGTCCTTCAAATTTGAGATTGCATGGTAACAAGTTGACTCTTTACCAAATGACAAAATTTTGGACTAGTCCAAATTAAAAGCATTTGAAGACGACAAAATAAATGACACTCAAATATAGAAATTTGATTAAGGAAGGGTAGAAAACATTGTGGGAAAAGGAGAAAATGCTTTTCAATCTTTTCAATTCTTCTTCCATAGGTTCATTGAAGCTTTGGATTGTGCAACTCAACTGATGATTTCTTTTATAGAATAGAAAACATTATTAGAGAAGGAGAAAATGCTTAGTACCAGTATTTTCTCCTTTTCCCTTAATATTTGAGTGTGAATCTTACCAAAATCTGTAGTCGCCCAACCACAAATATATCCCATAGGACAAGTACTGCACTCATCTGCCGACGTCAGATTGTTGGTCAGACCGTAGCTTCCTGGTAGACATGGAAACTGATCAAACTCAATCGTGCCAAATGGACAGTAATAACCTGAAAAATATTGTATTGTACCAATGAAATATGTTGTGTTAATAGATACTGTACTTCACCTATTATAGGAAAGGGGGGGGCTTGGGCTCTGGAGTAAGTAATTGGGTGAAATACGGTAGTTTGACGTGTCCTTGGAAAAACATCAACCCATTTCTGAACCGGCTGAACATGAATGTTACCCACATTTGACCTTGCTGTGACCTAGATCTTCAACCTACAGACAAGATTCTTCTACATGATACATTGTGTTGATGTGGTTAACATTTACATAAATTCATTTTGAATTTGAGTTTCAGAGAGAAAAGTTATAGACTAAACATCAATTTTACTCCAACAAAACATTTTAGCCTGCAAGATCTTGACTTTAAATCTTTGGGAATGACTCTTGCATATGACACATCAGTTATGGCCTGGACACAAAAATGAATGGAAGATAGAGAGACAACGGATGGACGAAGGTCTGAACAAAAACTACATGTCCCTAAAAAATATTTCATGGGCATAAAAAGCCCCCCAAAAATTGTACTTCATGTGTAAATGGGAAGTGGTTGGAAAAACCAAACAGGAGTCAGGAGGGAGTCAACTTACCAGTTTTACAAGGTAAAATGTATGAGTCTGACATTCCTGTTGTATTACAAGCAAAACCTTTTTCACAATCATGGCAATTCTGAAGATCTGAGGCATTGATGGATGGGTTATAGGTCCCTGCAGGACAGGGTAAAGGCTCTGTGGTGGGGGCAAATTCCTGTCCACCCGGACAGTAGTGACCCACTGGACATTCTATACACTGTGAACCGCCTGAAAAAAACATTTGAACAAAAAAAAAAAAAATCAAAGTACATGCATTTGCAGTCCTTTAGCCAATTTTAAGAAAAGACAAAAATGAAAATTTTACTTTTATTTCTAACTCTTTATTAACCCTCTCCCAAATGTTTGAATTCTGGACTTCTTCTATTTCCAATCATCTGTAGACAATAGATTTAAAATTATGGAAATGAACTTAATCTACATGATAGGATAGAAAACATTGTGAGAAAAAGAAAATCCTTTTTTTTGTCTAGCTGTTAGGATGCATCTTAATCAATATTTAGCTAGTCAACTAGCAGTGACATGCTGTAAAAAAAATTGTAAAGGAAAACATGACTTTCACCACCATTCTCTTCTTTTCCTACAATTTTATAGAAAAGCTTTTTTTCTTAGGGTCGTAAAGATAGAGAGATAGAGAGATAGAGAGAGAGAGAGAGAGCAAACAATATGACAAGACAAAGTTGGGCCAGATCTTACTTGTAAGTCCTGTGGCATTGCTATATGTTCCAACTGGACATGGGGTCTGAAAGCCAGATGTCTGACTCGTCAGGGCACAGTAGAAGCCAGGCGGGCATTCTATCGGGGCTGAAGACCCTTGTTCACAGTAATAACCAATGGGACACTGTGTGCAATCAGTTTCCTGTGTCAGAGTGGTATTTGGATTGTATGTTCCACCTGTAGCAATACACATTGAAAAACATTTAACTCTTTACCACACAATCCTTTGGGTGGGGAGCTTTTGAAAACATTGTAGGAAAGGAGAAAATCATGGTAACAAGCATTTTTCTCCTTTTACCACAATGCTTTCTACACTTTCAGAGACAAATTCTGCCATTTTCAGTTATATTTAAACTGGTGTCTGAAAATTAACATAACTTCTACTTTGGGAAGTAAAACATTTTCTCTTTTGGTTTAGAAATAGCTCATTTACAGAACTTTTCCATATTTAAAGCACCTACAGCCAGCAAATGAAATTGGCCCTAAGTGACAATATTTCTTTCAAAATGTAGGAATTATTATGAGTAAAGGAGAAAATGCTAGCTGATATCCCAAGCTGGTCATGCTATACATAAGAATACAAGCAATTCAGCACAATTTTCTTTAATTCTTTGCGCAATCAGAAAACATGGTGGGACAGAAAGTCATTTTTCTACACTGTTTTCAAAGGTCCTTATCCTCAAAGTCATTGAAATGATTTGTTTGGTAAACAGTTTAATTCTAGAATAAAAAGACACAGCACAAGTTTTAGATACTTTTGCCCAGTAAGTCAAAGCCACACTGTTGGTGGTCTTATTATGAGACTTTCTGGTCTAACAGTCATGCAATTGCAGCTTTTGCTCACTAAAATCATAAATTTTATTCATTCGGTGTTCTAGATATAGACTAAATATAGATTTATTAAAAAAAAAAAAAAAAATCTTAAAAATATTTCAGGAATACAACCAAATTGTTCAAATGAGAGCCATCAACTCTTGTACAAATACAACATGCTTTAACCCATTACCACAAGGAAAATTTTTTAGACCTATCCAAACTGAAAGCATCTGCAGATGAACATTTTAAGGAGGCTAAAATGGTGCAATTTTGCTTTGACAGGGTAAAAAACTTTGTGGGAAAAGGAGAAAATGCTGGTTTCCAGCATTTTCTCCTTTTCCCACAATGTTTTCTAAAGGATTCTCTCTCAGGGTCGTTAAAAGTCCGGATTGTGTGATAGAGGGTTCTTTTGAAATAAGAGCATTGCATGAATGTCGATGCTCAACTACAGTTGCTTGATTTATAGTGGGAATTTCATGCTGTAAAAGTGGCTTACCTGTATCAAAAATACCTAATTACTTGCTCTTGTTATGCAGCTTCCCGTTTTAAAACTGAACAATTTGTCTAAGATTAAAGTAAATATATTCAGTGATTACATAGATATTACAAAATGTCAAAGTTTTTGCAAGATGACAGCAAAGACAACACCAGGGCTAAGGCAATACCTAGATGTTTTGCTTCAAAACTGCCAAGCTAAAGGTTGGTTACACACAGCAACTGCTCATCAGGGCAATTCATCAAATTTTCACAACTTTTTCTCCAGACATGTTTTAACTCATTACCAAACAACAAAATTTTAGACTTGTTCAAATTTAAAGCATTTGCAGATGCCAAAATAAATGTGACTAAAATATTGAAATTTGGCTTGGGAAGGACAGAAAACATTGTGGGAAAAGGAGAAATGCTAGTTACCAGCATTTTCTCCTTTTCCCACAATGTTTTTAGAAGGCTTTTTTCTCAAGGTCGTTGAAGGTCAATGGGATTGTGTGGTAAAGCCTTAAAGGTACCATAAACACCGTCTGTGTACAGGTAAGTGATCAAGAAATGGTTACCTGGACAAGGATAAGAAGTCCGAGATGTGGTTGCCTCAAGACAATAGTGACCAACTGGACACACATAGGATGTGTAGTTGACCTCCCCTGGACCTTCACAATAGTAACCTGAAGTAAATACACTTTATGTTTTAACCTTAATCTTGTTATCTATTTACCAAATGACAAAATCTTAGAACAGTCTAAATTGAAAGCATTTGCAGACAACAAAATGAACATGAAAAATTGAAACTTGATGTAGGAAGGATAGAAAACATTGTGGGAAAAGGAGAAAATGCTGGTTACCAGCATTTTCTCCTTTTCCTATAGTGTTTTCAAAAGGCTTCTATCACAGGGTGTCAAAAGTCGTCATTGTGTGGTATAGGGTGAACTCTTTACCGAACAACAAAACCTTAAAATGGTCCAAATTGAAAGCATTTGTAGAAGATAAAATAAACATGATTCAAAAATTAACTTTTGAAGAGTAGAAAACATTGTGGGAAAAGGAGAAAATGCTGGTTACTAGCATTTTCTCCTTTTCCCACAGTATTTTGAGCAGACTTCTTCCTTGTGGGGTCATTAAAACCAGGTATTGTTTGGTAAAGGGTTCAGTAAGCAAAATGAAACGTTTAACCCTTTACTCCATAGATACTCATTTCTACGCATTGCTTGTAGGAGCCTTTGGAAAACATTGTGGCAAAAGGTGAAATTGCTCGTGACGAGCAATTTCACCTTTTGCCACAATGTTTTCTATGCTATCAAAAGGTGTCATATACACATAAGAAACGGCTTCATCCTTGCTGTTATTTAGGGTCAATTAGAGATACCATAGAAATGCCTTATGGGGTAAAGGGTTAAAAGTGAAAAAAAATTGATATTTCGAGGGTATTTCTCAAGGAAAGATGATATCTAATTTGCAGGTGGTGAAGATCCAACATCAGACTGCACCCAGGGTGCCAGCATTTTCTCCTTTTCCCACAATGTTTTCAGAGGGCTATATCTTATAGCCTATGAAATATTGTTTTACAAATAGCTTACGTGTACACATGAAGCGATAAGCAGACATCTACATGGATTTCCATGTTAACCTTCTTTCTAAAGGTACCAACCGTGTTCTATTCTTATCAAAGATGAAATGCTACGACTGATTTCATTCGTTGCAGTTAGAGCTGGCTGCATCCAATGAAAAAGCCTATTGTGGGAATGTAAAAATCAAGCTCAATCCGCCAAGGGTAGAGTAGCATAGTGAATCATCAGCCTTGACTTGCGAAGACGAGAAAATAGATATACCTGAGGGACATGAAACACAGGCATCAATTGATGTTGAGGTGTTTAGGGGGTTATATGTGCCTGCAGGACAAGCGTGGAACAATTCTCCATCACACCATCCGCCTTGGTCACACTGATCCGTCAATGGTGACGGGGTGTCTGAACCCATCTGACATCGGTAACCAGCATTACATGGGAGACAGGCAGTGGCACCAGCTGTTGAGAAAAAACCTGCTGGGCATTGTTGTTTATATGAGGCTGAAAGAATACATACAGGAATCACTTAAAACTAATATTCCACAACACTATAATCAACAATTCTTTCTTAACCCATTACCACACAATCCCTACTTTTGAAAATCCTGAGAAAGACACCTTTAGAAAACATTGTGGAAAAAGGAGAAAATGCTGGTAACCAGCATTTTCTCCTTTTCCCACAATATTTTCTACTCTTCACAAAACAAATTTCAAATTTTCAGTCACTTTTATCGTCTGCAAATACTTTCAATTTGGACAAGCCTAAAATATTGTCGTTTGGTAATGAGTTAATTCATTCTTAATAACTTTAAAGCACACACTCAAAGAAGACTGCAAAATGTACCTAAATAACCCATTACCAAATGAAAGAATTTTATACTCATCTAACTTGAAAGTATTTCATAACCAGGTATTAGACAATACTCAAATAAAAGGTTTTGTCTCAGAGGGATCAAAACATGGTGAAAAAAGCTAAATATGCTGGTTTCCAGCATTTACTCCTCTCCCCTTGATATCTTCTAAAGTCCTTCATTTCATGGTAGTGAAAGAATGGGCTTATCAGGTAGGAGGTTTGTTTTCAAAAGGCTTCTATTTCAAGTACCTGCTTAGGTCAGCTACTTTTTAATATTTTTTCCTTCTACAATATTCATTTTTTTTCCATTTCTTTCTTAGCCATTTTATGAAATGACACAATTTTGTGTTAAATTCTCTGCCAAAGACTAACAAATGGACCCACAGTACAATAGGAGACTGTCATCTCCACAACAATGTGTATACATTTAAATGGTATGGTTTGATTTAACCCTTTCCCAAACATGCCCTGGTTTTTACATGTCTTCAGTAAAAGTATTTTGAAAACACTGTGGAAAAAGGAGAAATTGCTCATTACGAGCAATTTCTCCTTTTCCCACAGTGTTTTCAACCCTTTTTGAGAACTCTGCAATTTTCTCCAAATCTAAAATTGTCTTTTGCAAGCTCTTTCGGTTTGGAAGGGTCCAAAATTTGTTGTTTGGGAAAGGGTTAAATGCATTGTAGCACATTATTTTTTGTTTACTTTGAGAGTTATTGTTCTTTAAATAGAAGTAGCCATTAAGACAGGGTTTAGTGTACCTTTAAAGTTTGGACAGTAATAGCCAGCCTCGCAGGTTGTACAGTTGGTGGACCCAGCATCACTGTATTCCCCGTCATTCCTACATGGCTCTCCCCTATCCATAGTTGTTGCACAAAATTCTCCTTCAGCACAGAGAGTACACTGACTCTGTGACCCCAATGAGTAGTAACCTGGCTGGCAAGCAGTCCTGAAAGTAGACAGTCCACAGAGATCTTCACTAGAAAGTTAACTCTTAACCCTTTACCCCATAAGGCATTTCTATGGTATCTCTAATTGACCCTAAATAACAGCAAAGATGAAGCTGTTTCTTATGTGAATATGACACCTTTTGATAGCATAGAAAACATTGTGGCAAAATGCCACAATGTTTTCCAGAGGTTCCTACAGGCAGTGCGTAGAAATGAGTATCTGTGGAGTAAAGGGTTAACACTTTACCAAGCAATCCCTGGATTTTAAGACACTGAGATAGAAGCCTTTAGTAAACATTGTGGGAAAGGGAGAAAATGCTGGTTACCAGCATTTTCTCCCTTTCCCACAATCTTTTCTACCCTGATAGAAACAAATTTCAATTTTTGAGTTATATTTATTTTGTCTTCTGCATTTGCTTGCAATCTGGACTAGTGTAAAAATTAGTCGTTTGGTAAAGGATAAAAGCCCATGCTCTCTTTGATGAAACAAGAGCACTGCATGCAGGTGTCAATCATTAGCTGCAAGTGCTTGATTTTCAGTGAAAAAGGGGCATAACTGAGTGAAAAATATTTTGATGGTTACCTGCCCCTGGTGATTGAATTCCCCTTTTGATAGCAAACAACTTGTTCAAGTGTGAAGTAAATATCTTTGTCTGATAAAGGATTAATATAGAACTGATTTCATACACATGACTTTAAAACTTTTCAATTTCTCTTTCCTTCTTCATACCAGTATTAAATGTAAGATTGTATTTCTAAATGTTGTACTTGCAGGAGTGCTCATGTAATTTAAAGTTTAAACACAAACTCTGCTGAGTATGAACAATAGTATTATAAGCACAGGTTATTATTTCAGGCATATAAAATTATATTAACCCTTTACTCCATAGATACTCATTTCTACGCATTGCTTGTAGGAGCCTTTGGAAAACATTGTGGCAAAAGGTGAAATTGCTCGTGACGAGCAATTTCACCTTTTGCCACAATGTTTTCTACACTATCGAAAGATGTCATATACCAATCAGAAACAGCTTTATCCTTGCTGTTATTTAGAGTCAATTAGAGATACTATGGGGTAATGGGTAAAACCAGACAGATATTTTCAGTCTTAAAAAAAAAAAGACCAATATTGTTGGAATGTGATGGTTGTGTTTGTCCATAGAGATTTAGCAAAGTGGACAGTGTAGATCAAGGATCAGGCTGCACATGTTGTGCAGTCTGATCTTGATCTACACTGGCCACAAAAGCAACTATTGTCATGAAAGGCACTTTATGGGTTAAAACTGAATAAAAAGACAAAAGAGACTTACGTAGTATTCTGGTCTGTATTTGGACATTCATAGCCTGCAGGACAAAGTGTGCAGGTTTTCTGTGCACCAACGGAATAAGTACCAGCAACACATGTGATCTCAGTGGCAGCCAGAGTTGTCGGGCACCAGCTATAAAATAGAAACAAGATATCTATAATAGACCTTTGTCCACCCGAGAAAGTAGCCTTTTGAAAAGATGGTGGGAAAAGGACAAAATGCTGATAACCAGCATTTTCTTCTTTTCCAGTAATCTTTTCTACCCCAACAAGGACAAATCCGATCATCCATGCTACATTTAAATTGTCATCTGC
Organism: Tridacna crocea; assembly: GCA_943736015.1. NCBI lineage: Eukaryota > Metazoa > Mollusca > Bivalvia > Cardiida > Cardiidae > Tridacna > Tridacna crocea. The sequence continues at coordinate 32,560,353 of OX031073.1, forward strand.
AAATGCTCTCAATTCAGATTTTTTAATCAAACCTATCACAACGTTCAGATACCAGTGCCATTAGTGAGAACTATGTCAAAACAAGAGTTTCACAATGTGGCACATATAGGCCCGATGGGGCTTGTCAGCGAAATACAGAACACCTGCAGATATCCAAATTTTAAAAGTCACATGCACAAATATTCATCATTGAGACTTCATTGTGATAAGTTTAAACTTACCCAATGACAGCTGTAGGAGGACTTGTGCACACAAGTACTTGCTGCTAATGGAGTGACAGACAGACAAATGAATGGATGGACAGACAGACGACCAGGGCCATAACATCATATGACCCTTTGGTCGTATAAAATGGGACATAACTTGTGTTGAGAATTTCTTTTGTTTTGCGGTTCATGAGCTCTTTCAGTATAGAGTCACCTTTTATTGCTTGACAACTAACCAAGGTTTGGAGTATTCCTCTACCATAAAACCCCAAGCTTTAACCCTTTCCCAAACAATCCCTGGTTTTTACGGGTCAGGGATAGAAGCCTTTTGAAAACATTGTGGGAAAAGGAGAAAATGCTGGTTACCAGCATTTTCTCCTTTTCCCACAATGTTTTCTACCCTATCATAGACAGAAATCATCTTTTCAGCAAGAGTTGAATTGTCGTCTGCAAATGCTTTCAATTTGGTCTAGTCCAAAAGTTTGTCGTTTGGGAAAGGGTTAATGACCCTAAATAAAAAGCTTTTGAAAACACTGACAGAAAAAAAGAGAAAATATTGGTAGCCAGTAATTCATCTTTTTTTCCACAATGTTTTCTATTTGTGTAAATACTCAAAGCTTCATATAAATTATCATTTCAAAAAATGTATGCAAACACTTTCAAATGGGACAAGTGTAATATAAAGTTGTTTGGTAAAGAGGCAACAGTCTACAGTAATAAGAGAGATACCACAAAAAACCCTTTTTGCTTGATGACCCTGTGGATGATGATAGGATTAATACAGCAATCTTGTTGTTATCTTGGAAAACAGCCAAAGCTGAAAAATTCACTTACAATCCTGCTGGGCATGGGGTACACACTGTTGACTTGGCTTCAGCATAATATCCTTCCGAACATTCTGTCAGTTGACTGGAGTTCGTTGATGGACAGGCATAACCGGCTGGACAATCTGTACAGGTTGTTGCCCCGGCCTCTGAGTATGTGCCAGCTACGCAGTTCTCAATCCCAGTACCATCAGCATTTGGACATTTCTGTCCAGCAGGGCATCTTGTGCAGTCTGTGGCATTCCCCAATGAATAAAAGCCTGATGGACAGGTGATGGGTGTTGTATCACTGCAGAAAAATAAGGGATATTTACTTATTGTTATTGCATTTGTATAATATTTGATTTTGTTTTCAACATTACTTAAGTAAAATAGTGGCAGCAAGTGCACCTATTGATGCTTTCCATATAACATTGATACAATGTTCAAGCAATTGCTCTGCTTTCAACAATGTTTTCAAAAATTTGTTACCTGACGACCCTTGGAAAGACAGATTTTAAAAACTCTGTGGCAAAAAGAGAAAATGCTGGTAACCAGTATTTTCTCCTTTTTCCACAATGTTTTCTACCTTATAAATCCTTTAACACATGGCAAAATTTTGGACCTATCTAAATTAAAAGCATTTGCAGTTAACAATTTTATAGTGGCTCAAATGATGCAATTTTTCTTTTATAGGATAGAAAACTTTGTGGAAAAAGGACAAATTGCTGGTTACCAGCATTTTCTCGTTTGCCCACAATGTTTTCAAATAGCTTCTTCCTCTGGGTTGTTTAAAGTCGCCATTGTGTGGTAAACGGTTTAATACATTAATCGCCCCAATTCAATGAAAACTGACGTCACTGGAAACTGACGTCACTAAAACGTGCAGTTTGGCGCATAAATGTGCAGTCTGGTGATCGACCGACGCCGCCATTTTGGATGTTGTGTTGCACGTGAAGTGATGTTCACGGGGCACTCAAAAGGGAAACTGGTTTTAGGTGGTTTTTGCCAGGGAACATGATATTATGTTCCCGGCATGTAAACCAATCAGATCACGAGAAATTTCTTTGCACTATAATAATATTAGTTGTACGGTCAGGTGGCAGGGGACTTGGAAACTTTCCAATTTATTATACTGCAAAGTTTTACCCCTTCAAAGCATGTTAAGCGAAATTTTCCTGTTTTATAATTTCACAAATCGAGTATGCTGACGAAATAGAAATTCCCTTCTGTGCATCCCAATTCAATGAAAACTGATGTCACTGGAAACTGATGTCACTAAAACCTGCAGTTTGGTGCATAAATGTGCAGTCTGGTGATCGACCGACGCCACCATTTCAGATGTTGTGTTGCATGTGAAATGATGTTTACGGGGCACTCAAAAGGGAAACTGGTTTTACATGGTTTTTGCCAGGGCATGTTAACCAATCAGATCATGAGAAATTTCTTTGCAGTATAATAAGAGCTTTTGTCTTGTCTCATAGGCAAGAGGCCTTCATCAAACCTTTCTTCACAGTCCTGAATCATAACTTTTTAATACACAATCATAAGTACTGAGGACTCTTAAGGAAGAAGGATTTTGAAAACATCATGGAAAAAGGAAACAAAACTGGTAACCAGCATTTTTTCCATTTCTCATATTGTTTTCTACCCTACCAAAGACAAGTTCTACCATTTGGGCCATATTCAATTAGTGGTAAATCATTTTAATTTAGAAAAGTCTGAAATTCTGTTGTGTGGTAAAGGGTGAAGGACCCTTTGTAGGAAGCTTTTTGGCACAAAAGTGTCGAACAGGAGAAAATGCTGGTGAGCAGCATTAATTTTACTCCTTTTCTCACAATATTTTGTGGACAAATCCCATCTATTAGAGCTCCATTCCATATACAAACAGCAAATGCTTTTGGTTCAGGCAAATCTCAACTGTCATCTAGTAAAGCGATAAAAGTATGATTAACCCTTTCCCAAACAGCAAATTTTGGACCTGACCAAATTGAAAGCATTTTGCAAATGACAAATTAACAGTCGCTAAAAAGACAATTTGTCTATATTGTAGGGTAGAAAACATTGTGGGAAAAGGAGAAAATGCTGGTTACCAGCATTTTCTCCTTTTGCCACAATTTTTCCAGAAGGCTTTGTTTCCTGACCTGTTAAAACCAGGGATTGTTTGGGAAAGGGTTAAGTAAAGGTGTCATCCCAGGCATCTAGTTGATACATACATTTTGGTCGGACACTTTGAGCCCGCAGGACAGACTGTGCATGTAGTCTCAAGAATGCCTGAATATGATCCGTCTGTACACTGGTAATTCTGACTGGGGTCCGTGTTATCTGGGCAAGCATAGCCAGCTGGGCAAGCAGTGCATGAAGTGGAAGCATTACCACTTATATAACCTAGACAGAAAAGAATCAGATTGTTAATCCTTAACCTACTAAATATATTAACCCTTTACAGCACGATCCAAACTTTTAATGACCTTATGACAGAAGCCGTTTGAAAACATTGTGGGAAACGGAGAAAATGCTGGTAACCAGCATTTTCTCCTCTTCCCACAATGTTTCTTCCTATTCAAGAACAGATACAATCCTTTGAAAAATAGTTGAATTATATCTTATAAATTGCTTTGATGTAGGCGAGTCTAAAGTTTTGCTGTTTGGTAAAAGGTTAAAACTTTTCAAGCTAAGAATAAAAACCCAAATGATGCTTTTTCACTGTTATTTGGAATGAAAAAATTATTCATCGGACAGTGTAGATCCAAGATCAGAACAGACATCTGTGCAGTCTAATCTTGATCTAGAGCATCTTCAAAAGGTTCTTGAATCACGGTTAGAAGCCTATGGGTTAGCTCTATTTCACAAAATGTTGAGTTTTAACTACACTGAGAAAGAAAGCTTTTGAAAACACTGTTGGTGAAGGAAAAAATGATTGTAAACTGTCACATTTGCTCATTGTATTTTTCTGTTTTTCACCCCTTTTTCAACTTTATTTTGTCTAACAAATCATAAAATATCTTTCAAAATAATTCTTTTCACATTTTCAAAACTGTCTTTTCCTTTTTCTTTCAAATTCTTTCCATCTAAAATCTCTGTCTATGTCAATGAAAGATTCCAATTATTAATGATCTTTCAAAACTACTTTTTCAACATTTTCAACATTTTCAAAACTTTTCCTTCTCTATTTCAAATCCATTTTGTGTATAACCTAAACAAAAGATGCTTACTTACAATCTTTTTTCCATTTACCAAACATTCCCAAGTTCTAACAACCCTTGGCAATGAGACTTTTAGAACATCATGGAAAACCAGCACTTTCTCCTTTGCACAACAATGTTTTCTAGCCTAACAAAGATAAACTTCACCATCTGACATATAATTATATCTAAATGGTTTAACCCTTTACCCCATAAGGCATTTCAATGGTTTCTCTAATTGACCCTAAATAACAGCAAAGATGAAGCCTTTTCTTATGTGTAAATGATACCTTTTGATAGCATAGAAAACATTGTGACAAAAGGTGAAATTGCTCGTCACGAGCAATTTCACCTTTTGCCACAATGTTTTCCAAAGGTTGCTACAAGCAATGTGTAGAAATGAGTATCTGTAGAGTAAAGGGTTAACTCTTTACCACACGAGAAAATTTTAGACTGGTCCAAATTGAAAGCATTTGCAGACGACAAAGTAAAGGTGACTCAAAAATAGAAATTTGTTCTGGTAAGGGTATAAAAACACTGTGGGAAAAGGAGAAAATGCTGGTTACCAGCATTTTCTCCTTTTCCCACAGTGTTTTCAAAGGGCTTCTTTCTCAGGGGCGTCAAAAGTAGGGATTGTGTGGTAATTGGTTCAAAATTTTAGCCTTATCCAATTTGAAAGCTTTTGCAGACGAAAATTTCAATTTAGCTCAAATGGTGCAATAATCCTTTAATAAAGTAGAAAACATTGTGGGAACAGGAGAAAATGCTGGAAGCCAGCATTTTCTCCTTTTCCCTCAATGTTTTTAATAGGCTTCTTTCCCAGGATCCTTAAAAGTTGGCATTGTGTGGTAAAGGGTTAATAAGTTAATCTATAAATTTTACACCTTCCAAATGCCAAACTCATAATGATAGTTGATAGCTAGAGATTCCTACCTGTAGGACAGACTACAGGTGCCAAAGTAGTCAGGGCACAGTAGTAGCCTCCTGGGCAAACCACACAAGCTGTAGTTGAGGACTCTAGGTTGTAGGTACCTGATGCACAATCAGTTGGGGTAGAATCAGCTGACAGACACTGTTTTCCTGTGGCAAAGAAAAGGAAGTGAGTTATTGTGTTGTTAGGTACTGATAAATGACATATGCCTGAAACTAGCCAGACCTGGATACAGTCTTATCATTTTTTCCTTTTATATATTAGACAACTCTTTGTCAAAAACTAGATTTTCATCACATGTAAAGTTGGTTGGTTGTATTGAGGTTTAACGCCACTTTAACAGCTAAGGTCATATCATGGCGGTCAGTGATGCACGTGTGCTTCCTGGCTTTCTCACACTAGTGCAAACGCAACTTTCTTTCCAAAGCCACCAACTAGTTTTCTCACATGCTTCAGTAGAGGTGAGAGGCGAAAATACACTGGAAAGGAAGTTCACCTCAACCAGGTATCCAACTCACAACCACAAGGTCATGAGTCTGACATGCTCATCACTGAGCCATACAGGCAGGGCCATATGTAAAGAGTTCATCCCTTGATCCCTAGCTTTATTTTAAATCTATTTATTTGACAGCAGTTATTGAATAAGTTGTTCATAGAATAAGTTCTCAAAACTTAGATCAATCACTTTCAGTATTTCCCACTGAAATAACCTGGCTAGTACTAGCATACTGAAGGTGGCAGTCTGCTAATCTCAGGGTTTGAGTTCCCGAACTTCTGATGTGAGAGGCCAAGGCTCTAACCTTACAACACAGTGACCCTACTCAACCCCTTCAGCTGCTAAGCACTACTTGAGAACCTTTTTTGGACAGTGTAGATCAAGATCAGACAGCACAGAATGTGCAGTCTGATCTCAAATCTACAATATCCAATAAGGAGGTATTTTTCATACAGATATGATTTTTTAAATACAATCTAGAGTTGTGTGATGAGCAGGAAAGTTTCATTTGACTTATTAAGCAAGCTTAGGGTTTAACTCTTTACCACACAATCCAGACTTTTAACAACCCTACACAGGAAGCCTTTTGAAAACACTGTGGGAAAAGGAGAAAATGCTGGTAACCAGCATTTTCTCCTTTTCCCACAGTGTTATCTACCCTCCCGAAAACAACTTTGAAATTGGAGTCACATTTATCATGTCAGCCAAATTTAATGCTTTCAATCTGGGCTCTTAAATTTCTTCATGCGGTAAAAGGTTTAAGAGAAAAGCAATTCTGACATTGTTTTATGAATTAGGCCCCTGCAACACAATTCCTGCTCTTTAGGTACTACAATTCCACAACATTTAAAACACAGAACAACCAGCCATCAGTATGAATCCAAATATTCAGATTTCAGACTTCTTTCCTCTAGAAAAATATCACCCTATCAGACTGTGTCAATCAAAGATGAGACTGCATTTTCTGTAGCCTGATCTTGATTTTAACTGTCTGCAAATACGAATTGAATTAAAGGTCATTTCCTTACCTGCAGGACAATTTGTACATGATTTAGATCCCTGTTCGCTGTACTGGCCCGACGGACAAGCAGTTTGTGTTGCTGTGTTAGGACAGTAGTATCCCGCGGGACAGATGATACAGAATTCTGCTCCTGCTGCACTGTAATATCCTGTTGAACATATGGTCTCTGTGGAGGCTCCAACTGGACAATAATACCCTGCTGTGCAATTTATGCAGGAGGTTGCTGAAAAGGAGAAATGGTTAGAGACACTTAACTCTTTACCAAACGACAAGATTTTAGGCTGGTCCAAATTGAAAGCAGTTGCAGACAACAAAATAAGTGTTAATCAAAAATTGAAATTTGATTTGGAAAGGGGAGAAAACATTGTGGGTAAAGGAGTGTTTTCAAAAGGCTTCTGTCTCAGGGTCATCAAGTCGGGATTGTGTGGTAAAGGGTTAACTCTTTACCAAACGACAAAATTCTAGACCGGCCCAATTTAAATGCAGTTGCAGACAACAAAATAAAAGTGACTGAAAATTTGAAACTTGTTTTGGGAAAGGAAGACAACATTCTGGGAAATGGGAAAAATTCAGGTTACCAGCATTTTCTCCTTTTCCAACAATGTGTTCAGAAGGCTTCTTTCTTGGGTTTGTTAAAAGCAGGGATTATGTCGTAAAGGGTTAAAAAGCTTAGCTCTTGAACATACAATTTTTCATAACTGGAAGCATTTGCAGACAACAAATCAAAACTGGCTGAAAGGATGGGATATTTCTAACCCTTTCCAAAACAATCCCTGGTTTTCATGACCCTGAGAAACAAGCCTTCTGAAAACACTGTGGGAAAAGGAGAAAGTTCTGGTAACCAGCATTTTCTTCTTTTTCAACAATGTTTTCTTCCTTTCCCAAGACAAATTTCAATTTTTCAGTCATAATTATATTTTTCATCTACAAATTGTTCTAATTTGGACTACTCTAAAATTATGTCATGTGGTAGAGTTAAAGAGGTTGAAAACATTGTGAGAAAAGGACAAATGAAGGTTTCTCACTTGTTTGGAAGGCCTGTAGAATATGCCCTGCACAAAAGTATCAGAATAAATCATATTTGTCCCCGAACTTTTTTCGTCTCCATTTTTATTTCTTGATAGTTTATAATCATCCTCGGATACCCTGGGGTCTCCCTATTTGCTACGCTACATCGACCCTGGGACAATTGACAAATAAAACTTTGAATCAGCCGCCGAAAATGGATATGAAACGTCATAGCGTACAGTCCACTCGCCCATCACAAAATGATGATGGAACCAAAGAAAAGCCAGCATTCGGCCAGCGGTAAAGCGAGGGAAATTCAATTAATTGTCCCAGGGGTCGATGTAGCGTAGCAAATAGGGAGACCCCCGGGTATCCGAGGATGGTTTATAATTGCATCTCTCTGATATCTCAGGAGCTCTGGCGAGTTACCTTAACCCTTTACCACACAATCCCAACTTTAACAACCCTGAGAGAAAAAGCCTCTTGAAAACATTGTTGGAAAAGGAGAAAATGCTGGTAAACCAGCATTTTCTCCTTTTCCCACAATGTTTTCTACCCTTCCCAAACCAAACTACAATTTTTCGGTCACATTTATTTATCGCCTGGAAATGCTTTCAATTTGGGCTGGTCTAAAATTTTCTTGTGTTGTAAAGAGTTAATCAATACCCAAGGACTATTACTGTTAAGCTTTTCAAAATTGGCCCAGTTGTTTTGCAACTGCAAGATGTACAACAAAACATAAATTATGAATGACAGACACCTTACCCATCAAAAAGGCTACCCCTCAGCATTTCATGCTCAGGTACAAAAACAACGGATGATATCATAGGTTTAACCCTTTACCACATAATCCCAAGTTATAACGATCCAAACCTTTATAAAACATTGTGGAAAAAGGTGAAAATGCTGGCAAGCTGCATTTTCTCCTTTTTCCACATTGTTTTCTACCCTTTCATGGACAATATATAATCCCTTAACTCATTACCAAATGACAACATTTTAGGCTTGTCCAAATCGAATGCATTTACAGACTACAAAATAAAAGTGGAAATTTGAAATTTGTTTTGTGAAGGGTAAAAAACATTATGGGCAAAGGAGCAAATGCTGGTTACCAGCATTTTCTCCTTTTCCCACAATGTTTTCTAAAAGGCTTCTTTCTTCCACGGTCGTCAAAAGTAAGGAATGTGCAGTAATGGGTTAATCCCAAGAATTCTCCCCTATACTTACACCCTGCAGCACTGAACTGCCCAGCAGCACAAGCTGAAGAAGTGGAACCACTGCACTGGTACCCGGCTGGACAGGATGTACAAGTTGTGGAACCAGCGGCTGAATATTCAGCTAGAAGAAAAAAAAGACAAAAAAAAAATTAATTTCACCATCATATACCAGAGCTCCAGATAAAAGGGAGTGTTGGATTTCTAAATTCATTATTTCTCTTCTAAACCGTATGTTGTGGGTACTCATTAGAATCGTCTCAATGAGACGATTCTAATGAGCACACACAATATACGGTTTAGGAGAATTATCAGTATTTTCAATTTTGAAATCAAATTCACTCCCTCTATCTGGAGCTCTGATACACAATGATCAGCTGCTACTTGATTTATTTGATTGATGCACTTGGACAAACATCAGCTAATAAGTTGGAAAAAGCATGACTATAGCAAAATATATATTCTGAAACAGCCTTTAATCTGCCTTATTTATCATCTCAAAATCTATTTTGCCTCCAATGAATCCAAACTGAAAGCATTTGCAAGACAACAAGTTAAGTGCAGTTCATATAAATGGCTTTGTCTTTGAAAAGGTAGGAAAAGTAAATATTGTGGGAAAAGGACAAAATTCTGGATACCAGCATTTTCTTCTTTTCCTGCATTTTTTGAATAACCATCTTTCTCAGGGTTGTTAAAGAACAGGATTACTTGATACTGGATTATCATACACTGTACTTCAAGTTGATTACATGTAATTGTACTTTGTAAAGGAATTTTTTTTTATTATTCCACTCAAACATAAGTTTGATAGTTATCTATTTGTCATGATCCTTCAGGAGATCATTAACCCTTTCCGAAACAAGCCCTGGTTTTTACATGTCTGCAGTAGAAGTTATTGAAAACACCGTGGGAAAAGGAGAAATTGCTCGTAACAAGCAATTTCTCTTTTTCCCACAGTGTTTTCTACCCTTTTTGAGAACTTTCTGCCATTTTCTCAAAATCTAAAATTGTCGTCTGCAAACTCTTTCAGTTTGGAAGAGTCCAAAATTTGTCGTTTGGGAAAGACACCCGAATATTATGCCTTAGTTCAATGAGTGCTTGCACTAAAATTTTAATGTCAGTCTGAAGGATCATGGTAATGAATTAATGATAGATGTGATACTATAAATTACAGGGCAATAAGTTTGAATGAGATCACATATAAACTTACTTCCAGAACAAGGTACTGGTAATGCGGTTGTTGTAGGACAGGCAGATCCAGCTGGACATTGTGTACAGGTAGCATCACCAGCCAGGGCATAGTAACCACTAGAACAGGCTGTTGGGGAATTTCTGAAAGTTTAAAATAAAATAAATAATTCTGTAGGGAATTGAAATGAAAAACGTAAGTATATAAAAGCTTTTTTTTAATAATTTAGCTTTCATTAACCCTTTATCAAGTGACAAAATTTTGGACTGGTCCAAATTGAAAGCATTTGCAGATGACAATATAAGTGTAACTCAAAAGTTGAAATTTGTTTCAAGCAGGGTAGAAAACAATGTTCTCAAAAGGCTTCTATCTCAGGGTCATAAAAACCAGGGACTGTTTGGGAAAGATAAACTTCCGACTTCATGGTTCTAAATAAAGGTTTTCATTAATGGACCACAAGTAAGATGCAGGTACAGTAGATCCCATACTGATCAAAAGAATACTGAAATGCTGAGATTTCAAACTAAAATATCCCTCCAGTGTTCCACTGAAAATTTTATTTGTGGTAAACTATTGAACAATGGGGGTATAAGAAAAAAAATTGAATTTAGATAGTACATCTATGCCCACAACTCTGAATTGTAGTCTTAATTGCCTTAATTCTCGTTCAGGTGCAGAACAGTCACACAGATCTACTAAATGAACGTATATTTTTAAATGTAAATAACAGTTAACTCATTACCAAACGACAAAATTTTAAGTTTGTCCAAATCGAAGGCATTTGCAGACGACAAAATAAAAGTGACTGAAAATTTAAAATTTGTTTTGAGAAGGGTAGAAAACATTGTGGGAAAAGGAGAAAATGCTGGTTACCAGCATTTTCTCCTTTTCCCACAACGTTTTCTAAAGGCTTCTTTCTCAGGGGCGTCAAAAGTAGGGATTGTGTGGTAATGGGTTAAAGAACTCTTTGGCAAAGTGTTAACTAGTCTAGTAATCCTTTTTATCATCTTTTCATGTACCTTCTTTACGGCCATTGTCAAAGTCTAGCTGAAATAACATACTCAATGTGAAGTGTTCCTACTAGCTTTTTTATTTCAATCATACTCTTATCCCCCCCACCCCCACCCCCCCCTTCCCAGTTATAAATTTGTGTGTGTGTTTGGGAGGGGGGGGGGAGATTTCATATTTGAGGGTTAGTACAGATATTAACTGTCCACGAAGACGATGTTACTTTTTGATTGGTCAGAGACGTTCAAAAAGTTAAAAGCTCCGTCCAGATTTTGTGCCCAAGTTTGAACTCTCATAATTTCACAAATGGAGCACTAAAGTAGGATTTAAACATACCTGTTGCTTGAGTATTAATTAACCCTTCATTTGAAATACAAATATTTTCAATTTAACCGCTGAACATAGAGAAAACCATGTACTTTATCTGTTACTCGACTTGTTTACGTTCCAGAATACACACAAAATGCCCGCCATGCACAATAAATTCCGTCAGTGTTTTTTCCGAGATATACATGTAATAAACAGCTTCTACAAGCTCTTTATGTAATGACAGGTTTGTTAATTTGTCTTTGGTCATGTTTATTACTAAGTCATTTGCATTCTGCTGCAATATAGATTAATCCGACGAAAAAGAAAGGCAGTATAGCTTTCTATCTTTGTCACCTGAAAAGTTACAATGGACTTGAAATGATAAAGTGCACAATAAATGTCCAAAAATGAAAAATATCACTGTAGCATCTCATCATTGAGATTGATTTGAGGTTATGACAACAATGGTTCTCAACTTAAGGTAAAACAATCCATACTGATGATTTACAACAAAAAAACCCAAGATATTTGTTGAAATTTACAGCTTACATCCATTATTTAAAGCTGAAAATGCAGTCTGGAGTGACTCTGATCGGTCACTGTTAGATGGAAAATTTTGTTGTGTCATGGGTTTCTGGTTATTTCTGAACGTTAAATATTTCATAGTCTAGATCTATCTGCTAATATTTATGGATAAACTAAGTAGCATAGAGTTATTTCTGCATAACTTGAATCAAAGTTTTCAATAAGGGTAACAAGTAACCACAAACCCCATTTACACAAGGTAAGCGAATAATGGCCTTTTTCCCCAAAATTTTTCTTACGCGAGGTCTCGCGCGTAACAAAAATTTGTTAACGTGAATTTCAAATCTCTAGACTCTAATGTGATTCTGTTTTCCAGATTTTGAATGGATACCTTGTTTGCTTACGGGAACCCGAATTCTGAAATCCTATAACTTCGAAAGTACAGCATTTCTGAGTTATATCCAATGTAGATTTGCAGACGACAAATGTTGGCGTCGACAAAACGCCTTTTATGGACTGCGCCAATCATAGAGCGCCGAATAAAGGATATTTTTTGGAAAGAAACGAGTTCCAGTCTGCATATATATTGATCACAATAATAAAGACCGAGTACGCCGGATGGAGGATGATTCGGACCCAAGAAGATTCGGCCCAAAGAAAAAAGTTGAGAAGATTCGGACCCAAGAAGATTCGGATCTCACAGGAGAAGCTTCGGCCCCGGTGAGGAGATGATTCGGCCCAAATTTTAGATAACGTCCATTGTGTTGATATTGTTCTTTTCACTAAATGTTGCATAACATTTGCAGATTCACCTAAATGACATTTTTTTCACATAAATTTATGACTGAAATTGCTTTTTCATAGTTTGAAGGCATTGTGCATACTTAGTAATTAAAGACTTCGGCGAGTACGCCAACCATGTAAATGTTCTAAAAATAGAAAGCAGGGAATCCAAATTTTTTCTGATGGATTTGCATATTCGAAAATCGCTTTTTCGTGAGGCGTTCTATGCAAGCATTTCTTTTTTTCGATCTTTTTCTAAATTTTTTGTGTGTGATTTCAGGTTTGTTAATTTGTACGTTTTTTATTAGCTCTACTGGCTGAAAGCCAGCAGAGCTTATGTCATGCCGTGGTTTCCGTCGTCCGTCCGACTGTCCGTCCGTCCTATCATCTGTCCGTCCGTCTGTTTGTTAGTCTTTTTCTTGTTTACGTGATAAAGTCTGCATTTTTGACCAGATTTTCATGAAACTTGCACAATTATTTATCACATCAATAGCTTTAACCCTATTGAATTTGAAAAAAATGCAACAAACAGTATGGAAAAAGTAGCCATTTCAAGTTGAAAACCTTCATTTCTTGTTTACGCCATAAAGTCTGCATTTGAGGTCAGATTTTGATGAAATTTGCTTAGTTTGTTTATATCATCAATAGCTTAACAACTAAAGATTTTGAAAAAACAGTAGAGCAATGTCTCCTAACTTCGACCCTCTCCTATCATCGACACTGCAGCATTTCTCTGTTTACATATAATTATTATGTCATCTAATTACATCGGGAAGTTTAATAATGATGTCACACATGTTTTACTTCGTCGGTGCCATTTTGGAATGTGTATAAACAAGAAAAGAAAAAATTTGCGTTTTTGTCGGCGTTCTTACAGACCTGGCTAAGGTGACATGATTTTTTATAGGTACACCATGTTGTAAATCAAGCTGTAAAACATGCATTATTGAATTTTTTCGGATGTAAATGTCCTGTTACACCTCTGTCCACTTGTTTTAAGTTATAACCACGCTCTGTTTGGCAAATATTGAGGGTGTTGATAATAGGTTATGGTATTAACATCACTTTCCTATTATCGACACCCCTCTGTGACATGTGTCCAGTATGGTGCAAGGGAGACCGGCATCCATCCTGTTGGGTTATATGTGAAATATGCGATACACGGCGGCGTTTCATGTGCCCACATCGCCCAGAATACGAGCCACCATATGAGGATGAAAGGGAAAAATGTGAATTTGTCTGTTCAATGTGTCACTGATTTGAGTATCACTGGAGATTTCTTCCCATCAAAAGTGTAAAGTATTACCTCGCTTCAGCTAGGCCTCATTTTACTACGGTAGTTACGAACAAAATTTGTCTAAGTTTTATGTAAGCATATCATAGCACTGGTATCAATCTGAGCAGCACCAGGAGATAACTATCATGATTATTTAAAAAAAAACTATTGCGACAAATCAAAGTTTCCTGGAAATTGTATCTATTCATCTTATGTAGGTCAAACTTTCAGGAAACTTTGATTTGTCACAATAGTTTTCAAAAGTAGGCTAAGCATGATAGTTGTCTCGTATCTTGTGACAGAAATGTGTCGGCAGACTGTAGTTGCGCAAATTTGTACGTAATTATATTAATTAAACAGGGTCCTGGCAGGTAACATTTTTGTTAAAAGATGTTTCAATGAGGTAGAACGGCTGTTTAAATACAATTGAACTTTGTTTTGGAATTAACGTAAATTACTGATCTAGCTCTTTACCTGACGGCAAAATTTTGGACTAGACTGACTTGAAAGCATTTGTAGGCTACAAAATCATGAAATAAATGATGATGGAAAGGGGTTAAACTGTTTTGTAATGGATTCTTGTGGGTGTCGATAATAGGAGTTGAATGGTGTCGATGATAGGAACCTTTTTTGAATTCCACAAAATTGAGTGTAGCTGTTTCAAGGCATTTCATTGGATGAGTTTTCTTCGTATGAACCTTGTCATGGCATAAAATATCCAATGAAATCTTGCTTTATAAACAAGGTTGTTTTCCGATCGGAAAAACGTATTGTGTGCCGAAATTCACGTTGGAGTGCTTAACGTGTCGATAATAGGGTACCTTGCTCTATGGGAAAAGTGGCCATTTCAAGTTGAACATTTTCATTGCTTGTTTACATGATAAAGTATTTATTTGTAATCAGATTTTTGTGAATTTTTCAGTTTCTTTATCTTAGCAATAGCTTTAATCCTTTTTCTTCAATTTTTCAAAAAGCTTTTTTTCCAGGGTCATTAAAAGTTTAGCATTGTGTGGTAAAGGGTTAACAAGACAACAAAAATTTTGACCTGTAAAAATCTAAAGCATTTGTAGTGCAACAGTTAAATTAGGACTCAAATTTTGTTTTTTGTATTTTGTTGCAGTTTTTGATTTGAAAACATGGGCCACTGACCCATTGGGTGGGTCGGTGGCCTAGTGGTTAACACGTTGGACTACCAATCCTAAGGTCTGGGGTTCGAATTCCGGTCTGGTAGGATGTTTTTCAGAGACACCTCGTGTCTCCCACCCAACAAGAGGTGAACTGGTTAGAAACCCAGAGGTAGCCTCGCATGTATCAGTGCTGTACACTGAGCATGTAAAAGAAGCAAGGAAATCTATTCGAACAAGAGCTAGGGTCTGGTACTTGGATTTCCTTGTATCCGACTCTTTCTCTCTGCTCTAATCTGCACCTGTCAGATATGCGTATATAATAATAACATGGCACATGTACATAAATGTCACAAAAAAAAAAAGGTGAAGGATAAATGTTACATTACTAACTCATTGACTGTGTAAAAAAAAAACAACCTTCTCATTCGCGAGAAGAATATCCTTCAAAAAGAAGGAGTGCCACAGTGCTAGTGTGGGAAATTACCTGAGACAACAACAACAACATGGTGGCAAAAGGAGAAAATGCTGGTTTCCAGCATTTTCTCCTTTTCCCACTATGTTTACAAAGCTTTTTACCTCAGATGGTTTGTGTTTACTAAAGGGTTTAGCAATTATTAACAAAATGAATATGCGAGTCAGACATAGTTACCTGGGATCTGTGCATTCATAGCCTGCAGGACATGTCTCACACAGAGCCTGGTTTGAGTCTGGTACTTGATCTACAAAGACAGAATAATGTAATGTACAGGTAAATTGATTTTTCTGTCTTCCTCAGTTAATTCTATAACAAATACCAGCAAGCTCGAGTCAGGACCATAATAGTGCCATAAAAACTAAAATACATGTACTCTTTGCAAATGAAATACCCTTATATTTTCCATGACAAAGTATCAAAAATCCAAAAATTTTATACTTGACTGAGCTGTTCATCAAAACAAAAACCACATAATTCTCTCCATGTTAGAATATAACAAACAAATTTGGATACTCACCATTGTTGCAAATTGTGCATGATGTTGATCCCTGGGGTGCTACATAGCCAGCCATACAGGCACTTGGGGAAGATGTTCCAGTGGTGGCGCATATACTACCCTCGGGACAGGGACTGCACGACATGGACCCTTAAAGGATGTTAAAATTCATATCATCTCTTTGATTTGAACATTTACCAGGCAACGGTGTTTTTTTATGACTCCAATCAACTCTTTACCAAACAACAAAATTTTCGACTGGTCCAAATCGAAAGCATTTGCAGACAACAAAAAAAAATGTGACTCAAAATTGCAATTTGTCCTGGGAAGGTAGAAAACATTGTGGGAAAAGCAGAAAATGCTGGTAAAAGCAGAAAATACTGCTTACTCGCATTTTCTCCTTTTTCTATAATGTTTTCAAAAGATTTCTTTTTCAGGGTCGAGAAAACCACAGAATGTTTGGGAAAGGGTTAACCCTTTCCCAAACAATTCCTGGTTTTTACGGGTCAGGAATAGAAGCCTTTTGAAAACATTGTTGGAAAAGGAGAAAATACTGGTAACCAGCATTTTCTCCTTTTCCCACAATGTTTTCTACCCTATCATAGACTGAAATCGTCTTTTTGGAAAGAGTTGAAATGTGAACTGCAGATGCTTTCAATTTGGTCTAGTCCAAAAGTTTGTCGTTTGGGAAAGGGTTAAAAAGATGTCTGACATAATGGTCTTTTAGGAGAAAGTGCTGGTAACCAACAATTTCTTTTTTTCCATTATGTTTTCTTGTTGGTAAATCTGACTATCTAATAACCATATAATTTTTTTGTCAGCAAAATTATCTCTAAATACAAAAGAGTTCAGTTTGAATATGTACATGTAATTAATGTTGAAACTTTGTTGTTGGTCTTGTTATAATTAACCCTTTACAAAACAGCAAACCTAGGTGCACTTAGATTCAAAGTATTTGCAGAAAACAAACTGTACTACAAAAGATGTTTTGCAGTCTTTCATATGACAGCATTTGTGAGGAACTGCTGTTTGCCAGCATATTCCCTTTATTGCATAATTTTTCAAAAGCCTTCTCTTTTAGACTTGTTAAAACACTGAATTGTTTGTTAAAAGGTGCTCAGAGGCTCAACAGTGAATTGGGTAGTTAGGTGCTCACAAATGATTCATCCCTTTCTTCTGTCAAACCAAGACAGTTGCAGATCAATAGCATTATTCCTTTTCTTACAATGTTTTCTTTCCTTTCCCCTGACAAAACCTAGTCATCATGCCATGTTAACTCTTTACCAAACGACAAAATTTTAGACTGGTCCAAATTGAAAGGACTTGCAAACGACAAAATAAATGTAACTCAAAAATTTAAATTTGTTTCCAGCAGGGGTTGAAAACATTGTGGGAAAAGGAGAAAATGCTGGTTACCAGCATTTTCTCCTTTTCCCACAATGTTTTCAAAAGGCTTCTATTTCAGGGTCATAAAAACCAGGGACTGTTTGGTAAAGGGTAAAACTTCTTGCAGGCTAATGCTGTCAATAAGGATAAGTATATAATTTTTTGGTTTTGTGGGGTATTGAACCTGTTACCTGCAGAACTACTGTATTGACCAGCTGGACATGCTGTACAAACACCATCACCCTCGTTACTGTATGTCCCTGCGGCACACTGCACTGGGGCTCCATTACTTGGACATTCAGATCCGCCGGGACACTTTGTGTTGCAGCTGGACTGACCTGAAAAGAATTTTGGATATAAACATTGAAAATTAGATTAATTAACCCTTTACCAGACATCCCTGGTGTTTACGACCCTGGGAAAGAAAACATTTTGAAAACGTGGGACAAGAAGAAAAAGCTGGTAATCAGCATTTTCTCCTTTTCCAAGAATGTTTTCTACCCTGCTGAAAATGAACTTTGATTTTTGAGTTACATTTATTTTGTCGTCTGCAAGTGCTTTCAATCTGGACCAGTCTAAAATTTTGTCACTTGGTAAAGGGTTATCTCATTATCAAACAACAATATTTTAGGCTTGTCCAAATAGAAAGCATTTGCAGAGTAGAAAACACCGTGGGAAAAGGAGAAAATGCTGGTTACCAGCATTTTCTCCTTTTCCCACAATGTTTTCAAAAGGCTCCTTTCTCAGGGTCGTCAAAAGTAGGGATAATGTGGTAATGGGTTAACCCTTTAATACACAATCCCCAGTTTTTAAGAGCCCGGAGGAAGAAAACATTGTGGATAAAGGAAATCATGCCAGCAGCCAAATGAATGTATTCTGCTCTTTCAAGGAGAAAATTTCATTACTTGATCTACATTTTATACTGTCATCTGCTAATGCTTTCTACTTTAACAAGTCTAGATTTTTCTCTATTTTTGTTAATTAACCTTTTACTTAACAATCTCCCATGTTTTAACGTCCCGTAAGAATACGGCTTTTGAAAACACTGGTAAGCAGCATTTCTCCTTTTCCAACAATGCTTTCTACCCTTCCAAATACAAATTTTAATTTTTAAATCAGTTACTTTGTCGTCTGCAAATGCTTTCAATTTGGACAAGTCTGAAAATTTTGTTGTTTGGTAAAGAGTTAACCCTTAACACCCTGAGAAAGAAACCTTTTGAAAACATTTTGGGAAAAGGAGAAAATGCTGGTAATAAGCATTTTCTCCTTTTCCCACAATGTTTTCTACCCTTCTGGAAACAAATTCCAATTTTTGAGTTGAGTTTATTTTGTCGTCTGCAAGAGCTTGCAATTTGGACCAACCTAAAATTTTGTCGTTTGGTAAAGAGTTTGTGTAAGAAAAATACTTTTGAAACTGTAGTCCAAAACATTGCGGCTTCCGTGATGCATTGCATCACAAATTTGTCTTGTTCTGTAAATGGTTTAACCCATTACCACACAATCCCTACTTTTGACGCCCATGAGAGAGAAGCCTTTTGAAAACACTGTAGGAAAAGGAAAAAATGCTTCCCAAAACAAATTTCCATTTTTTAGTCACCTTTATTTTGTCGTCTGCAAATGCTTTCAATTTGAACCAGTCTAAAATTTTGTCATGTGGTAAAGAGTTAACAGTGTTTTCTACTCACCGACACTTGAGGTGTAGTATCCAGCAGGGCAAGCTTGTGGGGTACCAGTATTGCTTACACAGAATGTACCAATGGGACAATCTGTACAGTCGGTGGAGCCTGCACTGGAATAGGTACCAGCCGAGCATGTCATGGGTACGGCTGTCCCAGCTGTTGGACACTTGGTACCAGCCAGACAGTTGGTGCATGCTGAGGAACCAGCAGTACTTGTCTGGCCTGCAGGGCAGTTCTGTAATGAAAAGTAATGGAATAGATCTTTTAACCCTTTACTCCATAGATACTCATTTCTACGCATTGCTTGTAGGAGCCTTTGGAAAACATTGCGGCAAAAGGTGAAATTGCTCGTGACGAGCAATTTCACCTTTTGCCACAATGTTTTCTACACTATCAAAAGGTGTCATATACACACAAGAAATGGCTTCATCCTTGCTATTATTTAGAGTCAATTAGAGATACCATAGAAATGCCTTACGGGGTAAAGGGTTAAATACATGGGTACTATTAACTCTTTCAAAAAAAAATGACTTGTCCAAATTACAAGCATAATTATGCAAACATTATCTCCTTACCAAACAACAAAATTTTAGACTTGTCCAAACTGCAAGCACTGGCAGATGACAAAATAAACATAACCAAAAAAAATAAAATTTAATTCCAGCTGGGTAGAAAACATTGTGGGAAAAGGAGAAAATGCTGGTTTCCAGCATTTTCTCCTATTCCCACAATGTTTTCAAAATTTTTCTCTCTCTGGGTCAAAAAAAAAACAGGGATTGTTTGGGAATGGGTTAAACTTGATATGTTTTAAATGATGAAATGTGTCTGACATTGGTGTTAGGCTTGGCGTTGGCATAAGGATTAGCATAAGCATTGTCATTGGTGTTCGCATTGTCTTTGGTCAATTAGAGTTAAACCTGTGTTAGATACACCTGTATTAAGAGACCACCTGCTTTAAGAGACCACTGTTCTGATACAAGAAGCCTTCTTACATAAACCTAATATAACCTGTATTTAAAGACCACCTGCTGTAAGAGACCAATTTCAGTACTTCCCTTGAGTGGTCTCTGAATACAGGTTGTACTGTATGTGAAAAAGAAAAAACTGTTGGTTACCATCATTTTCTCCTTTTCCAACAATCTTTTCCAAAGTCTTCCCGTTGATGATCATTTACCCCTTTACCACACAACAAAATTTTAGCCATGTAAAATTGAAAACATTTGTAGACAAATATTTCAATGCTGGTCAAATGGTGTAATTGATCTTTGATAAGGTAGAAAACATTGTGGGAAAAGGAGAAAATGCTGGTCTCAAGCATTTCCTCCTTTTCCCCTAATGTTTTCAAAAGGCTTCTTTCTCAGGGGTGTAAAAACCTCTTCATTGTGTGGTAAAGGGCTAAACTTGCAATTGTTTGATAAAGGTTTAAATAGCCCGCCTGGGTTGCTCAGTGGTGAGCGTGTTGGACTCATGACCTGGTGGTTGTGAGTTTGATACCCGACTGAGTCGAACTTTCTTTCTGACATATTTTCGCCTCTCACCTCTGCTGAAGCATGTGAGAAAAGTAGTCAGTAGCTTTGGAAAGAAAGGCGTGATAGTTCTGCTGTTAGAAGGCCAGGAAATACATGTGAAATACATGACTGCCATGATATGACCTTAGCTGTTAAAGTGACATTAAACCCCAATACAACAACAAGGTTCAAATAGATACAAACCAAACAGTCAGCAGATGATGTAGATCCTGTATTAATGTTGTAGGTTCCAGCAGCGCAGTTTATTGCGGCAGCATTTCCTCCTGTGCAACTGAAATAGAGTCAAATCTATTAGAATTATCATTAACCCTTAACCCTTTACCACATGACATGATTTTAGACCTGTCTGAACTGAAAGCATTTGCTGATGACAGTTTCAATGTGGCTCAAATGAAATGATTTTTCTTTGAAAGGGAAGAAAACATTGTGGGAAAAGGAGAAAAACATGCACTCTGACATTGGATCTACATTATTCTCTACAATATTTTTTTTGTTACTTTCTTTAGGATCTTGGGCGCAATTAGTATCAACTCCTTCAATTTGAATCAGTATCCAAAATGCAGGTTTCTCAAAATTCCTCCTTTTCCACCAAAGTTTTGCCCTTTTTATCAGTGCCGTTACGTTCAGAATTGTGTCTTGTAGGAAAAAGAAGTTCGGAGATTTATCATTTTTTCCAGTGAATAAACTTGATGTATATACCTAGGGAATGGACAAAAGCCCACTGGGACAAAAGCCCACTGGACAAAAGCCCACTGCTAATTTTGCCAGGGAGGACAAAATCCCACTGGGACAAAATCCCACTGGGACAAAAGCCCACTGGACAAAAGCCCACTGGGACAAAAGCCCACTGGGACAAAAGCCCACTGGACAAAAGCCCACTGGGATAAAAGCCCACTGGGACAAAAGCCACTGGACAAAAGCCCACTGGACAAAAGCCCACTGCTAATTTTGGCAGGGAGGACAAAAGCCCACGGTTAATAAACAAGTGTTACAAAATCATTTTTTTTATCATTTTGGCAAGAATCCATTTTCTGCTTTTCACATAATGTTTACTCTTCTAAAGACAAGTCACATCATATATACATTTTTTTTTAAATTAAATACATGATTATAACTAAAAGTGGGCTTTCGTCCCAGTGGGTTTTTTTCCAGTGGGTTTTTGTCCTAGTGGACTTTTGTCTTGTGGGCTTTTGTCTAGTGGGCTTTTGTCCTAGTGGGCTTTTGTGCTAGTGGGCTTTTGTCCTACACACTTACTACCTGTACCAAGTCTTAAGACTTCCCTAAATGGCTGGCAACATGTCAAGAGGGGCATTCAAAATTGTGTAAAGTGCTAATCCAAGATGGCACTTTATAGCTACATTTTGTTCTATCCTGCAGTAGACGTTCACATACCAGAAAATAACATTAAACAGAAAGTGTCATTTCTGAAAAGTCTGTAGGCTGATCCAAGATGACACTTTATGCAAATGTCTGAATGCTCCTTTTTCTATGTTGCAGGCCATATAATTATGAAAAACTAAAACAGAAATCAGGCCATCTTTCAAATGAGCAGTTTTGTTCTTGCTTTGTTATTAATCAATGGCTTCTACAAAAAACACTAACAGTTTTGTTTCTTTATTTTTATTGCCATCATTTAAAACTGTCCAAAATACATAATGATGCATTGAATTAGAATATTACAGTGGGTCTGAAAACTTATTATAATAAAAATTGACTTCATTAAAAACCTTAAAGGTGGGTATTTAGATTTTTCACATCTAACCAGGTATATGAAAAAACTATACAAATCATCAAAAATTAAGAATCATAAAGTTACCTAATAAAATTTTCTTGATGGTATTCACTTTAACTCTTTACCACACAATGCCTACATTTGACACCCCTGAGAAAGAAGACTTTTGAAAACACTGTGGGAAAAGGAGAAAATGCTGGTAACCAGCATTTTCTCCTTTTCTCACAGTGTTTTCTACCTTTACCAGAACAAATTTCTATTTTTCAGTCACCTTTTTTTTGTCGTCTGCAAATGCTTTCAATTTGGACGAGTCTAAAATTTTCTCGTGTGGTAAAGAGTTAAAAGGCTATGTAGCCTCTTAAGGTATTTTTAGATTTCAGGCCAAAAATGAAAAAAGCATTGTGGGAATATGAAGTGACTGGCACTTGACTAATGACGCTTAAACTCCATAGCATAATAACCATGTAATTATTTTCCATATTGTTTTCTTCGGACGCTATGTTTGAAGCATCGTCTGCATATTTCCAGTGTGTAAATGAGCAAGTTGCTCATCTAAAAATAGACCATGTTTCCTGTCAGTGTCGACCTGGGTCGTAGTAAATCTCTTAATTTCTCCTGTTGTTGGATGGTTTTCGACTGCTGGGGTTTTATGAATGAAAATTAAAAGGCCTTGGGAGTAAAAGGATGATTTTTTTTGTATTTTTGTAAAATTTTCATCCTAAAATCAGAAAGGCTACCTTTGAAATACCACAAAGTATTAACTCATTACCAAACAACAATATTCTAGGCTCCTCCAAATCGAAAGCATTTGCAGACAACAAAATAAAAGTGACTGAAAATTTAAAATTTGTTTTGTAAAGAGTAAAAAACATGTGGTTACCAGCATTTTCTCCTTTTCCCACAATGTTTCCTAAGGGCTTCTTTCTCAGGGTGGTCAAAAGTAGAGATTGTGTGGTAATGGGTTAAGATTTTCAGAAATGAACTTGTCTATTATGCAAGAAGATTCAAACAAATTTTTACACTATAATATGCAGTTTACTTAGAAAAAAAATATCATTACACCAAAGATCAGGCTGCACAATCTGCGATGTATCGTCTCTATTTTCAGTCTATAAAAAAAATCTGTTATCTTTACAGACAGCTAGAGGCCAGGGGTAAAAAATAAAGTAGCGGGTAGAAGGAGTGTAAGATAAAAATTTGGCAAGGCTACAGTATTGATCTATTGGATATTGATTATAAAACCATCAGATATTGTATAAAGGCATGGCCAAATGCCAACTGCGACATTTCGGGTGTCATAAAAACCTATTATCATACCCCTAAGTTCTCTTTATAACATTATTTTTATTCTAAATTCTTTGTGCCAACTTTCCTTCTACCTGCTCAAATAGTGCACATGGTTGGTTGGTTATCTCTGTTTATTTTTTGTCGCTATTGGTTCCCATCTGAGCGATGTCCCCAGAAGAAGGTTAGTTGTTACAGGGGATAGTGCAAGGATACAGGCTGAAACTACCGAGAGCTTCACCTGGTTCTTTAACGTGCTCAGCGTATAGCACTGTCACACAGGTCCTCGGTTTAATGTCTCATCGAAAAGACTACTAGTAATTTTAGTTGGCCAGCCTGAGATTCGAACCCAAAACCTGTAGTGACCCGAAATATTGTATTCATGAGTCCTACGCTCTACCTACTGAGCTATATCGGCTGGTGTGCACATGGTACCATAGCTGATCTTTTATATATAATGTAGTATGTTCTTTTTTCACTCCTACACTTTATATTGATTTTCTACCACGAAATTATTTCTGGAAAAATGCAGGCAGGTGTGACGGCTTGGCTTCAGATGCTTTTGGTTTTTACGACCCTAAGAAAGAAGGCTTATGAAAACATTGTGGGAAAAGGAGAAAATGCTGGTAACCAGCATTTTCTCCTTTTTCCACAGTTTTCTACTCTATCAAAGAAAAATGGCTTCATTTGAGACACTATTAAATTTTCATCTGCAAATGCTTTCAATTTGGATAAGTCTAAAATTTTGCCATGAGGTAAAGGGTTAAAACAATAAATTCTTGGATTAACCTTTACCACACAGCAAAAATTTAGACCTACCCAAATTCAAAGCATTTGCAGATGATAATTTCAAAGTGGCTCAAATAGTACAATTGTTTATTGATAAGGTAGAAAACATTGTGGGAAAAGGAGAAAATGCTGGTTACCAGCATTTTCTCCTTTCCCCACAATGTTTTCAAAAGGTTTCTTTCAATGGGTCGTCAAAAATTGTCATTGTGTGGGAAAGGGTTAAGTTTGGTACTAATCTTGAAGAATAACTTTATCATGGTTGGGATTAAAATATAACAGCCATCATTTGATAGGACTAAATTTCCGCATTTAGGACATCTTTACAATGGGGTTTGGAACAAAACTAAATCACTGATAGTACAGGGTAGATCCATATGATCGAAAAAAAAATCATAACAGCTCCGTATATGATTGAATGACTGATACCAGTAATTTAAAGGAAAAATGTGCTTGAAATAGATCTTCAATTGGCCTTCTCCAAATTAGTTTACCAATAGAATTTTGGCCACCACTACAAACCATAACCCTTCAGCAAAACTTATCCCAAATTGACAAAATTTAACTTTGCACATCTGCATTTGATGGCTTTTGAATACGGCAAATCACTGGTACATAATTCTTTAATTTATAAATAAGAAATATTGTGGAAAAAAAAAAGAGAATTTGCTTTTTAATAAAAGCAACCTTATTTAGGATTTTTTTTTTATTTTCAAAACAAGATGTCTACTGGACAACTAGAAGTTCTTTATTGATCCTAATAGGTTAAACATTTATCAATATAATGATATTATTCCCTGAATGTCACTGTAAGGGAAAATGCTCTTGAAAGCATTACACACTTTAACTCTTTACCAATTTTAGACTGGTCCAAATTGAAAGCATTTGCAGATGACAAAATAAAGGTGACTAAAAAATAGAAATTTGTTCTGGGAAGGGTAGAAAACACTGTGGGAAAAGGAGAAAATGCTGGTTACCAGCATTTTCTCCTTTTCCCATAGTGTTTTCAAAACACCCATTCCACGATTTTGGGAACCATTTACAGTTGGAAATGTTGAAAAAATGATGTCATCGGAATGCAAAATATCTATCATTTCCAGAAATTATAACATGTCAGAAGACTAATTCTAGTTTATTCCCTGCCAACTATGAACCGTCAAAGAAATATATGATATTGAATTTGCGCGGTAGATTTCCTAGTAACGGAGGTTAAATATGTAAGAATACTGCGTTGGTTAGCCTCCTATCACTCCAAGGACAATTTATGGACATTCCGCAAAAAGCACTGAAATATACAATCATTTTGCCATATTTTGAAACACAAAAGCCACTGAAAATATCAAAATTCAGTCAGGGCAGACAGAAATGAAAATATCCGTTTTTGCCAACCAAATGGTTTAAAAAAACGTGCAAGACTGCGTTTCTCACAAAAGACATAATAACATGATAAATTGTCTACCATTACTTTTTCCAGCAAGATATCAGTATAAACTTTCAGGAGTAATACAAAAACAGGTGCCAGTTATAGATGTATTTGCATCATATTATGATAAGAGAAGATTACAAAAAGTAACGGAAGTTAACATATGTGTTAACTAGTACACTTTACGTCTAAGAGAAAGATAATATTTCATTGTTCCATGTCAGAAATGACAGGAAACAATGTATTATTACATTTGCAACGAAAATGATTGCTTTAGCTATTTATGTTACCACCGTCATTGGTGTTTGAATAGTAAAAACTAAAAACATTCTTAGAGAGCCTGGATCTATCACGATTCTTACACAGTGCGATGCATATTATGCAATGCAACATACTGTATCAATGAATGCAGGGATTTGGAATTGCTGAAGCATTGGTTTACTGTCTAAAACCAAACTACAATCAAATATATAGAGATTTTCGGAAATTCTAGTCAGGTAACGGTAGTTAATTAAATAACGCAAATGTTTACTACTGTGTTTTCAACAACAAAGTTAATGATTATGCCTTATGAAAGATCTTCATTTGTGGTCATATCTAGACCGCAAAACTAGTGTGTGAAATCCATTTCCACCATCCTTTTTTCTACTGTATAACACTCTTGAAAACACCAAATACAACTGCAAAAAAGTCCAGATCCTACAAAAATCTCATGAAATTCCGACATTCTTTTTTCTTCTTTTCGCGATATCTTTTCAGTATTTTCTGTATTTCAGCCCTTGATAACGGCATTCTGTAATGGAATAAACATATATATATTGTATTTCGTTATAAAATCTAGCCAATAAGAACCTGAAGCCGAAGTTAAATTCTAATTAATCTAATTAACTTCCGTTACAGGATAAAGATGTAATAGTTCACCCAAACTGTATGTACATATTAGTACTCAGTCGTATGTTGTGTCAGCAAAACAACTGCTAGCATGTTTCTGTAGTGTTTGTATTGAAGTGGTGCCTCTGGGCGTAAATATAATACTTTTGGTGATTTCATTTAACTTCCGTTACCTACTCTATGAAAAAGCCAATTTACAATACTTTATTTCACGATTTGGCTCTTAATCATTGGCTATAGACTTGCATCTATCACAAACTATTTCAACATCCTTTATAATGTGAAATACGATGGACTACACTATACTTTTTTGTTTTCATTCGATATACGTTTAACTTCCGTTACATTTTATTTCTTATATCAGAACCAACAATATTCAGATGACTGTGCACCTGCACACACTTTAAAAGGCTGCACATGAACCAAGAAACTACGCATCAATAAATGACGATTCAACTTTGTTCAATAACATAATTATCAGATGTAATATAGGGTAAATCTGGAAGAAAAACACTCACCTTTGTTTCGATCATGCGGTCACTTCTAAAAACAGCAAAAAAAGAAATATTCTGACTCGTAATCTATGACGCAGACTATACATTGTTGATGTCAATGGTGTACATTATGATAACTCAAATCGTAAAAACAATGCGGGGTGTAGCAAAGTATTGATTTTGTAACGGAGGTTAACAATCACGGAAGTTAAAGATTTTGTTTATTCTGGACAGTTCTAGTCAGATTTATGATAATCCTACCAAAGGAAGCGCTTGTGCTGTCTACATGGGACCTTGGCCTGTATGAAAATTCAATCAGGATACGAATAAACAATCAGAAATTCTGTTTAAAGTAATCACGGAAGTTAAATAAGATTTTACAAATTTAGCACCCAAGCCATACCTGATGCACTCAATGTTTTTTCTTTAACTATAACAGGCAAACGTGTTTTCTAAACTTCAGATAACATGTAAAGGTTATTTATGAATTACTCAAGTTTTACAGAAACACATCATTTACTCCATATTTCACCTCAAACACAGCAGTCACGGAGGTTATAGTAATTTGAGCGACAATCGATAATTGTGCCAGAATTATTCAAAATGTAAGATTTCACAATAAATGACCATTAAAACGAAATTTAAAACATATGATCAACGTATGGCATCGATACTCTCTTCCTAGTTCCACAATTGCTTTCTGTAATTTACCATTGCTGATACCACCTGTTTCAGCGACATAGGGAAAAAGCGGTTTTTCGTACATCTAAGGCCATATAATTTCACTGTAAGGGAATCTAAGTATTGTAAATTAGTTTAAATAAATAGTAGATCATATGCCTTATATAAAACATTGAAAGTGACCGTCTTTAACGAGGCCTGTTATTCGAAATATGACTAAGACAACTGAAAATGCAACTGGTACCCAAAAAGTTGGAATGACTGAAAAGGCTTCTTTCTTAGGGGTGTCAAAAGTAGGGATTGTGTGGTAATGGGTTAAGTGCATTTTCTTGTTTTCCCACAATGTTTTCTACCCTTTTTATAGAAAATTCCCACCAAAATTACTACACTGTCTACAAGTGAACCAAATTCATCAGCACATCCTTTCAAAATTTTATTTCTTGGATTAGTGATGAGTGAGCTCTTTACTCATCAAAAAAACTTTTGAATTTTGTCAAAATTCTAAGTATTTGCAGGCTACTACCAGTAATAACCAGTAAATGTTGAAAGAATGCTGGATTTTTTCCTTGCTGGGGTAAATATCTAAAAAGATTTTCTGCTTTTCTTGCAATATTTTTTAGAGACCCTCTTTCCCTAGAGTTGTTAACCCTTCTCCTGCTGAATAAATCAAATTAAACTTTTCAGGCCAATAGTAAAAACCCAAACGATGCTATTTCAAGTATATTTTTTAAAGAAAAATATCTCTTTATTGGAAAGTGTAGATCCAAGATCAGACTGCACGTTCTGTGCAGTCTGATCTTGATCTACGCTGTCCGCAAACGGTCAGCAAGTCGCGACCGGCAGCTTAAGGGTTAAAACACTGGATTATGTTGCAAGGAGTTTAACCCTTTACCATACAATGATGACTTTTAACAACCCTGAGAAAGAAACCTTTTGAAAACATTGTAAAAAAAAGGAGAAAATGCCGGTAACCAGCATTTTCTCCTTTTCCCTCAAAGTTTTCTATTCTATCAAAAAATAAATGCGCCATTTGAGCCACTATGAAATTATCATCTGCATAATTATGCTTTCAATTTGAATAGGTAAAAAATTCTGAAGTGTGGTAAAGGGTTAAAGGTTAATCCATTACCACACAATCCCTACTTTTGACACCCCTGAGAAAGAAGCCTTTAGAAAACATTGTGGGAAAAGGAGAAAATGCTGGTAACCAGCATTTTCTCCTTTTCCCACAATGCTTTCTACCCTTCACAAAACAAATTTCAAATTTTCAGTCACTTTTATTTTGTCATCTGCAATTCCTGTCAATTTGGACAAACCTAAAATTTTGTCGTTTGGTAATGAGTTAAGGACTCTAAATAGAAAAAAAAGATTAACCTTTTGAAACTTTGTATACCAGTAGTTATTTTTGTAAAAGATTTGGAATAGTAATAAGGTCTATATAATTTGAAGGAGAACATTTTTAAAGCTTTTATATTTCACAGCTGTTAATCTTTTTCCATAGAATTCAAGAATTTAAAAAGCTGTAACTGTCAAAGACAGTCCTTTTACAAAATAGTTTTGGCTAAATTCCAATGTGCTTCTGGAAAAAAATACAATCTACGGAGAGTTTCATAATTTTTGTTTTTAATTTTTCAAACAGAACTCTTGATTACATTTATTTGCCTTTAGTTCACCATAATTATGTTCATGTTATTTCACTATGAAAAAGAACAATATCACAAGTTATAACACCATTTTCTGATCTGTAAGATTACAGTTGGGTCATTTTATGCTTCCATGTCTGTTTTGTTTTACACAATGAGGAAAGGAGAAAATGGCTGTAACAAGAACTTCCTCCTTTCCGTCAACCATTTTTTAAAGTTCTTTTTTCTGTCCTTACTGGCTAAGTGGGACTTAAAACCTTGATTCCTAGGTCTGATCCTCAGTTGAAGCTCTGGGTTTTCAAGGGAGCTTCCACAGGCACAAATTTCAGTGTCCTAGCACTGAGCATTAAAACATCATTGGTTTTCATTTGTTTGTTCATTCTTTCGATCAAGTCATTCCTTACATCATTTATTACTTACATCGTTAATTCCTTCGACCATTCATTCATTCATTCGGTCAGTCATTCATTCATTCAATTCACTCACTCACTCACTCATTCACTTTCTCACTCACCACTCACTCACTCGATCCATCCATCCAACCTTCCATCCCCATCCATCCATCCATCAATCAATCAATCAATCAATCAATCAATCGCTGATCAATCAACCAACTAACCTTTTTACTTCAGGGTTGTTAAAATGAAGGATCCCTTGAAGTAAACCTTGATATTTTTTTGTGGTTAATATCAATATCATCTTGAAAATTGTTTGCCAAATTATGATAATGTAGACCTAAGTTCTCTCTATTATCAGCACATAATCACTGAAAATTCTTCTTTTCCTTTAACTCTTTACCCCATAAGGCATTTCTATGGTATCTCTAATTGACCCTAAATAATACCAAAGATGAAGCTGTTTCTTATGTGTATATGACACCTTTTGATAGGATAGAAAACATTGTGGCAAAAGGTGAAACTGCTCATCACGAGCAATTTCACCTTTTGCCACAATGTTTTCCTAAGGCTCCTACAGGCAATGCCTAGAAATGAGTATCTATGGAGTAAAGGGTTAACCCATTACCACAAAATCCCTACTTTTGATGACCCTGTAAAAGAAGCCTTTAGAAAACATTGTGGGAAATGGAGAAAATGCTGGTAACCAGCATTTCCTCCTTTTCCCACATTGTTTTCTACCCTTCACAAAACAAATTTCAGATTTTCAGTCACTTATTTTGTTGTCTGCAAATGCTTTCATTTTGGACCTAAAATTTTGTCGTTTGGTAATGAGTTAACTCTTTACCACAAAATTATAGATTGGTCGAAATTGAAAGCACTTGCTTAGCAAGTCTGCAGCCTGAAGAATAAGATTGAAAGGACCCATTGTTTTAGAAGCTTAGGGGACCTTTCCTAATTCCTAAGAAACCTAATACAAACTGTAAATAAATTATGGTGCATTATATACACCCTTTGTTATTTATAAACAAGATAAAACCTGTCTTTTTTTATTTATCTCTTGCACAACAGGTAGACTAAAAAAGTGTACTGAAAATCTCCTTTTACTCTTTATTCAAGGTGAAATCTTTGGTCTCTTCCGAAACAGAGATATCTGTGAGCCGTCCCACAAAAAGGGACAACCTGGGAATTCTGTACAACAATTAGATGAAAACAGATCAACAATTATTGTGCAGGTTAATTTTTTGATAGTTTGAAAATTATTGTATAGTATGGTAGAATGACCATTTTTCACACAGAAAATATCATAAAACTGAAAAGAGTTGACCTTGGTCAGCCTGCTCAAGCCCAGCAGTCTGACCAAGATCGACACTTTTTGCAGTTCCCAGATGGGTCATAAAAAGAAGAACTTTTTTAAAACCCTTATCCTACTAAATATATAACTGCACCGAAACTTTCATTCCGACAGTTAAAACACAAACATTGCTATGTCAAAGTTATCTTTAACTCTTTACCACACAATCCCGACATTTAACGACCCCGAGTCTAGAAGCCTTTTGAAGACATTGTGGGAAAAGGAGAAAATGCTGGTAACCAGCATTTTCTCCTTTTCCCACAATGTTTTCTACCCTTCACAAAACGAATTTCAAATTTTAAGTCACTTTTATTTTGTCATCTGCAAATGCTTTCGATTTGGACAAACCTAAAATTTTGTCATTTGGTAGTGAGTTAAGGGAATAGTATGTCCTTATCGGACAGTGTAGATCAAAGATCAGACTGCACATTGTGTGCAACCTGATCTTGATCTATACTGTCCACAAAAGGTCAGTGAGTAGCTCTTAGCAGCCTATGAGTTAATGGATAGACAAACAGACAGAAATGTTTATTTACCAGACTTTATCATCTACCACACAATCCTGTGATTCAACCATTTACCACACAATCCTGTGTTTTAACAATCCTGGTAAGGAAAATATTTGGAAACAATGAGGGAAAAGTTAAAAATGCTGACAACCAGCATTTACTGTTTTTCCCAAAATATTTTCTAGCCTTTACAGAGAAATGTCCTTATTGGAGCTTCATTTAATTTGTTGCCTGCAAATGCTTTCATTTTGGACTAGTCATAAACTTTGTTGTCTGGCAGTCAGTTGACTATCCTAAGGAAAAGTTTTTTGAAAACATTGTGGGAAAAGGAAGAAAATGCTGGTAACTAGCATTTTCTTCATTTTCCACAGTGTTTTTCTTGCCCTTCCATAGACAGATTCTATTATTACAGCTACCTATAATATTTGTATCTGTAGATAATTTCAATTCACAGTCTATTTTTTATTGTATAGACTTTTAGAGCCTATTACAGCTAAAGTTGCTTTGTGGTATGTGAAGATCAAGATCAAGCAGCAAAAAAGATGCAGCCTGATCTTTGTTCTATTCTTTCCTCTTTACTTGAAGATTCTAGGACAAATAACAACATTAAATTTGTCATGAATCGAGTCTTATTTCAAAGCCAAAACCATTTCTTGGGTCCGTAGGACCTCTGAGGGTTAACCCATTACCACATAATCCCTACTTTTGACGTCCCTGAGAAAGAAGCATTTAGAAAACATTGTTGGAAAATGATAAAATGCTGGTTACCAGCATTTCTTCCTTCTCCCACAATGTTTTCTACCCTTTACAAAACAAATTTAAAATTTTCAGTTACTTTTATTTTGTTGTCTGCAAATGCTTTTGATTTCAACAAACCTAACATTTTGTTGTTTGGTAATGAGTAAATACATGTAGATAAATTTGGACTAGAATGATTTATAGACAACATTAGTTCATATACCCGCAAAAAACTGATTGATGGCTGAGCCATTTCTCTATTTTCCACATTTTTTCAGGACAAAACTATATTTCCTAGACTTATATATAGTAATTATGTAAACTGCCCAGTGAGAGGTAGCACCTCTAGTGAAGTTATTCAAGTCTTAACAAAATATTTGAATTTTTCATTATCTCTCTAGATACCTTGAAAGCCTTTTAAATTCAATACATAAATATTGACATTGTTATATTTGAGAACTTTCTACTGTTTAAAATCCAATATTTTAAACAAACATCATTTATTTTGATATTTTCAGCAGTACTGAATTTTGATCATTGAAATTTGAAGATCTTTAACGTATTTCAACCCTTTACTGAGCAATGAAATCTTCGGCTTGTCTTAAGGTAGTGGACCTGTAATACAAAACAGCTATTTCCACTATAATATTGTCCAACAAAATTTGCTTTGATTAAAAATGAATATTACTGTACTACTTTAACCAAGCCACTTTTTTCCTTTTTTTCCATCTTTGAAATAGAATTGTCTTAAATTCTAAAACCACTATGTTCTCCTTACAAATTACAAAGGGAAATAATAATTACCTCCCTTTTCTGGAAAATAACAAAAGTATAAGGGCCTCTTTAAATATCAAAGGCAGAATTTTTTCTTCCATTTAAATTGTCAAAATGTTTCCAAACCCCCCCCCCCGACACACTGCATAAACATTTAAAGGCACTTCTGTGGCAGATCTATATTAAACTTTTGCCACACAATCCTGACTTTTAACGACCCAGAGAAAGAAGCCTTTTGAAAGCATCATGGGAAAAGGAGAAAATGCTGGTAACCAGCATTTTCTCCTTTTCCCACAATGTTTTCTACCCTTCTAGAAACAAAATTTTTAGTTATTTATTTTTTCGTCTGCAAATGCTTTGATTCGGGACCAGTCCAAAATTTTGTCGTTTGGTAAATAGTTAAGGGCTCTATCTTTCCTCAATACCATATTTTAGATGGGTCAAATTTGAATGCACTAGCAGATGACAAAATTTATCTGGCACAAATGAAAGGATTTGTAACAGGTAGTCTAGAAAACATTGTGGGAAAAGGAGAAAATGCTGGTTACCAGCATTTTCTCTTTTTCTCACAATGTTTTCAACGGGCCTAATTATCATCATCTCTAAAACTCTGGTTTGTTAGGTAAAGGTTTAACGTTATAAAATCTTCCTGGTCTGAGGACAATATTGATTTTCCTCTAGGTGAGTTGATCATAAATAATTCCACAGGTAGATAAAAACAGAGTGCAATTTTTCATCCATTAAACCAATTACCTTGTAAACAGGACTTGTTATCCATTCTTCCCCTGTTTTCAGGTAGCGTTTGAAAACATTCTGGGAAAAATGGCCGATACATTTACAAGTAATACATCCTTTTCCCATAATTATGTTTTCCAGTTTTATTCTATTTTGTTTTTCTTCAACACAAACTGTACTTAGACTGGATGTAGGGGATAATAATTTGTTCAATCACTCCTTATTGCGGTCTCCTTTCATGGTCTGAACAAATGTGTAGCAAAACTGTTTATCATTTCCGTAACAACTATATGTCATTTTTAACAAAGTAATGTC
Organism: Tridacna crocea; assembly: GCA_943736015.1. NCBI lineage: Eukaryota > Metazoa > Mollusca > Bivalvia > Cardiida > Cardiidae > Tridacna > Tridacna crocea. The sequence goes on from OX031073.1 coordinate 32,594,753, forward strand.
TAAATTTATAAAAGGACAAAATCATCAACCCAGAACCCAGGCTACTTGTACTTTAAAGTTTGAGACAACTTAACCCTTTACTCCATAGATACTCATTTCTACGCATTGCTTGTAGGTGCCTTTGGAAAACATTGTGGCAAACGGTGAAATTGCTCGTGACGAGCAATTTCACCTTTTGCCACAATGTTTTCTATACCTTCAAAAGGTGTCATATACACATAAGAAATGGCTTCATCCTTGGTGTTATTTAGGATCAATTAGAGATACCATAGAAATGCCTTATGGGGTAAAGGGTTAAGGAAAGCATAATTTGTTTAAAGCATGAAATATGAGACTAAAACCAGCAATAACCATTTTTACAAATAGAGAGATCTACATGGTATTTACACATACTTATATACCAGTAATATCAATTTTCAAGCCACAGAACTTAAGTTTTATTCAAGAAAACTTAAAGTTCGATGGGGATCAAAAAGACACTCTGCTTTAAATTAGCTTTTCAGATCTATGATTACCACCAAATAAATAAAAACCCTGCAAAGGATATTTGGCTATAATTTTCTGGAGTATATTTTGTAATGAAAAAGGAAGTCTATTGATTTTTATACCAATATTGATTTTCTATAGAATTACTACAATGTTGCAGCAGTTTCAATAGCAAAAATAAACATATCTGTAATTCAATTCTTTAGCTGTGGATGAAATCTAATTGCATTTCACAATGCTGCACAAGATGTTACATTTATAAATGCAATTTAAATTTTTGTTATTTTGGTGTCAGCATGACCAAAAATAACATCGGAGCAAGCCTTCAGACTGAAGGTAGGTGAAGCAGTACTAAGGGAAATTAATCCTAACGTAATGACTGTCGCCAAGCCTTGGTCCAAAAAGTTTGGCTGACTTTGGTCTGTATTCACCAACTATTCTTAGGAATTCTTAGTCTCATTCTTCAAGCCTTTGTCAGTGTGAAAGTAACAGATCTTCTGATTGGCTAAAACATTTGGTTTAGCCAATCAGAAGTTCTGTAACTTTCACAGTCAGGAAATGTGTACTGAAGAATAAGACAAAGAACGACCTAAAGAATGGTTGGTAAATATAGACCCCGGAATCAAGCAAGAGAATCCAGGATTTCAAGCCCTAAACTGAACTGACTGAATCAATAGGCTCGGCCAATGTTTTTGTACATGTTTTTGTACCTTTACATTGACTGACATAAAAAAAAACTCTTGAGATTCCACTTACTATTTGCCTTGTGGACAAGTGACACAGGTTGAACTGGCATAGTACTGTCCAGCTGGGCAGGAACTTACACAATCTGTACCACAGTTACATTGTCCTGCAAATAGAAGATGAGTTTAATTGTTTAACTCTTTACCACACGAGAAAATTTTAGACTGGTCCAAATTGATAGCATTTGCAGACGACAAAATAAAGGTGACTAAAAAATAGAAATTTGTTCTGGGAAGGGTAGAAAACACTGTGGGAAAAGGAGAAAATGCTGGTTACCAGCATTTTCTCCTTTTCCCATAGTGTTTTCAAAAGGCTTCTTTCTTAGGGGCGTCAAAAGTAGGGATTCTGTGGTAATGGGTTAACCCTTTCCCAAACAATCCCTGGTTTTTACAGGTCTGGAATAGTAGACTTTTGAAAACGTTTTGGGAAAAGGAGAAAATGCTGGTAACCAGCATTTTCTCCTTTTTCCACAATGTTGTCTATCCTATCATAGACAGAAATCATATTTTCAGCACGATTTGAATTGTCGTCTGCAAATGCTTTCAATTTGGTCTAGTCCAAAAATTTGTCGTTTGGGAAAGAGTTAAATAACATGTTTCTTCCATATACATATAGACAGACCTATATCAATTGTTTTACAGAGACGCGTTTCGAAATGAGGCATGCTTAACTCATTACCAAATGACAATATTTTAGGCTTGTCCAAATAGAAAGCATTTGCAGATGACAAAATAAAAGTGACTTAAAGTTTGAAATTCGTTTTGTGAAGAGTAGAAAACATTGTGGGAAAAGGAGAAAATGCTGATTACGATCCAGTTGGTTGTTAAAAGAGTGGCTATTACAGATCCACTGTAATTGTCTGATGACTTAACCCATTACCACTCAATCCTCTTTTGACAACCCTGAGGAAGAAGCCTTTTGAAAACATCGTGAAAAAAAAAGGAGAAAATGCTGGTAACCAGCATTTTCTCCTTATCCCACAATGTTTTCTACCCTTCACGAAACAAATTTCAAATTTTCACTCACTTTTATTTTGTTATCTGCAAATGAATTCGATTTGGATACACTAAAAATTTTGTCGTTTGGTAAAGAGTTAACTCATTCCCACACAATCCCGACTTTTAACGACCCATAGAAAGAAGCCTTTTGAAAACATTGTGGGAAATGGAGAAAATGCTGGTAACTAGCATTTTCTCAATTTCCCACATTGTTTTCTACTCTATTCAAGTCAAAATCCATCTTTTGAGCTTCGTTTAAAATGTCATCTGCAAATGCTTTCAAGTTGGACAGGTCTATTATTTGCTCGTCTGGTTATGAGTTAATTGGTAAAATGCATCACAGAGACACATGATTGAGCCCACTTCAGCCAGAACAAGGCTCAAATATTTGCAATATGCAAATTTTGAGAACATTATGTAAAGGATAGAACCCCCTCCCCCTTGAAATATTGTCTTGACCCTTTTCATACAAAATCAATACAATGGTAACCAGTACTTTCTCTTTTTACCACACTGTTTTCTCCTTCTGTCTAGAGTAAATCTCACCAATTGAGGCTATTGGTAAATTTCATTTCATATCTGTAGATGCTTTCAAATTGGACAAGTGTAATATTTAGACTTGTCCAATTTGAATGCATCTGATGAGGAGTTTATCCATAGAATGCCATTTAACCCTTTCCTACACAATCTCAACTTTTAAACACCTTGAGAAAAAAAAGATGTGGAAACATTGTTGGAAGAGAAAATCCTGGTTACCAGTATTTTCTCCTTTTCCCACAATGTTTTCTACTGTTCCCAAAACAAACTTCAATTTTCAAGTGACATTTATTTATGTCGTCTGCATTGCATTTCAAATCTTCCCTTAACCCTTTACTCCATAGATACTTGTTTCTATGCATTGCTTGTAGGAGCCTTTGGAAAACATTGTGGCAAAAGGTGAAATTGCTCGTGACGAGCAATTTCACCTTTTGTCACAATGTTTTCAATGCTATCAAAAGGTACCATATACACATAAGAAACTGCTTCATCCTTGCTGTTAGTAAGTGTTAACCCATTACCACACAATCCCTACTTTTGACGCCCCTGAGAAAGAAGCCTTTAGAAAACACCATGGAAAAAGGAGAAAATGCTGGTAACCAGCATTTTCTCCTTTTCCCATAGTGTTTTCTATCCTTCCCAGAACAAATTTCTATTTTTTAGTCACATTTATTTTGTCGTCTGCAATTGCTTTCAATATGGACCAGTCTAAAATTTTCTCGTGTGGTAAAGGGTTAATAAGAGATACCATAGAAATGCCTTATGGGGTAAAGGGTTAACTTTTTTTTCAGTCATTGTAGTCTACGATTACTTCAAAATTTTGACAAGTCTAAGATGATGTCGTGTTGGAAAAAGTTAGGTTGTAGATATAGTCTACAGTATAGTCATCCCAGCCCCCCACATCACCTTACCTTGAGCAGTTTGTATTGCCAGACATGACCAGCATATCAGTAGCAAAAGGGTTCGAAATCCGGCCGAAAACATCGAAATTCTGCTAGCAAGACCAGCTTGCATCGCAGGTTAAACATACATCGAAACACAAACAGTAGACAATGAGGAGTATTTATCACAAAACTAAATCAATCAAACTACAAAAAAAAAATGTTCAGTTTTATTTCACACAAAATTGTTTATCAGCACAAAGTGCGTTCGAAAAAGCAATAGCCTGCAGAGGCCAGCTCCTGCAGAAAGTTAGTCAGATATCACAAAAAATCTTTTCCTAAAGTTCCTGCCTCGAAATTATATAACAATAATAATTAACTCAGGAATTATCCATTCGTTTTTTTATCGAAATTCGTCTGATCACGTCTTCCCCCGTTCCTAATATAAACAAATCAGCAGACTATTTTGTAGACGGGTTATCAACTTGTTTTATGCGACGACGCTCGTTACAACTCGGTCGATTTCGTAACTTCCTCTAAATTTGATAAATCATTCGGCGAATCTCGGGTGATCCGTTGATCATAGAGGAGTATACTTACGGAATTGACCGAGTTATGGAGAGGGATGATGACCGAGATTACCCGATGTTTGCTGAATGGTATACAATGGAAAATCGATATGGCCGACACGAAAAAAATATAGAGGAATGAATAGCAATTACACCAAACAAAGCAATCGCATTTCAAAATGAAAATGAAACCTTTAACAGGTAAATTCAAAAGCTATGGGTTTGTTTTTAAAAAATGAGATTTATTGGTCGTTACAAATATTTTCTCCATTAAGTGCACACTGTTTTCAAATCTGGTCTTCTTTTTTGGGACTATAAAAAGACAATGTCGTCTGAAAAAGGAGAAACTGTTCAGGCAATATATCTCTCGATCGCCCAAAATGTTCACTCATATTCTTGCTCTGACCTTCGGCATTAGATCTAATACCTATATCGTCCCTTTTATCTACTAAAAATTACAAATATACAAATATTAGAGCTGTCGTCGTGTAATGACCGAAATAATGCTGCAAGCGACGTAAAATATCACCAAATTAATCAACTAACCATTATTTTTTTTTTTTCATTCTTAGTCTCTTTAACAGACGATAGAATTTTAGATTGTCCTAAATTCAAAGCATTGGCACACAACAAATCAAATGTTGCTAAAACAGTGGTCATTGTCTTTGAAAGGGTAAAAAACATTGTTGGGAATAAGGAGACATTGCTTGTTACAAGTAATTCCTCCTTTTCATTCCAATGTTTTCAAAAACTTGTTTCTTAAAGGTCTTTCGAATTTAGAGTTGTAAGGTAACAAGCTCAAAAAATAATTACCAGGTAACTTCATGTCATGTATTAACTCATTACCACTTACTCAAAATTTTAGGTTCGCCCTTATCCAAAGCATTTGCAGACGACAAAAGAAAAGTGACTGAAAACCTGGAAAATTTGTTTTGTGAAGTGTAGAAAACATTGTGGGAAAAGAAGAAAATGCTGGTTACCAGCATTTTCTCCTTTTCCCTCAATGTTTTCTAAAGGCTTCTTTCTCAGGGTCGTCAAAAGTAGGGATTGTGTGGTGAAGGGTTAAGGCTTAGTGCCATGACCAACACTCGTTTGTATGTGGCGTGCAACACGCAAAAAGGCGCATTGAGATATTTCCATAAAGTGTCATCTCGGATCCGCCTGCACAGTCGGCGCAGACTTATCCGAAACGACACTTCCCCATTCTTGTGTAATTTTCTCTTTTGCGAAACTATACTGTAAAGACCCGTTTACACATTCACGATTTTCTCTACGATTCACTACGATTCACCACGGTTCTTCTACGAATCACCACGGTACACGACGCTTTTACAAATCGTGGCGAATCGTAGCGGCACCGTAGCCAAAAATTGTGAATGTGTAAACAGGCCTTAAGACAAAAACGACTGTAGTCGTAACGTGCTGTCTCGGATTAGTCTTCGCGGACTGCTCAGGCTGATTTGAAACGACACTTGAAGCAAATGTCCGAATATACGTTTTCGCGTCTTGCAAGCCAATAAATATGTTTTTTTCCCCCTCATTTTTCTGTATCTAGGAATGAACTTGTGAACACTTAGACTGCTTTGCAATGTTCAATTGGTGATTCTCCAGCAAAATTGACAGGAAACAGTTATCGGAGGCCCATTTGACTGATTTCCCGGTTTATTTATCGTCGCCGCCGGTTGCCCATATGGGCGACACCTCCTGTGGGTTTTTATTCATATTGTGGGATACGTGTCGAAACCCATCCAAAGTTACGCCTGCTTCTTTAACCCTTTACTCCACAGATACTCATACTTACGCATTGCTTGTAGGAGCCTTTAGAAAACATTGTGGCAAAAAGTGAAATTGCTCGTGACGAGCAATTTCACCTTTGTCACAATGCTTTCTATGCTATCAAAAGGTGTCATATATACATAAGAAATGGCTTCATCCTTGCTGTTATTTAGGGTCAGTTAGAGATACCATAGAAATGCCTTATGGGGTAAAGGGTTAACTCTTTACCCCATAAGGCATTTCTATGGTATCTCTAATTGACCCTAAATAACAACTAAATAACAACAAGGATGAAGCTGTTTCTTATGTGTATATGACACCTTTTAATAGCATAGAAAACACTGTGACAAAAGGTGAAATTGCTCGTCACGAGCAATTTCACCTTTTGCCACAATGTTTTCCAAAGGCTCCTACAAGCAATGCGTAGAAATGAGTATAGATCTGTGGAGTAAAGGGTTAACATGCTCATTGTATAGAACCGTCACACGGGACCATGGTTGTACCTAGAACTCATACGATAAGGGTAAACTCGTTACCAAAAGACAATATTTTAAGCTTGTCCAAATAGAAAGCATTTTGCAGACGACAAAATAAAAGTGACTGAAAATTTAAAATTTGTTTTGTGAAAGGTACAAAACATTGTGGAAAAAGCGGGAGAAAATGCTGGTTACCAGCTTTTTTCTTTTTTTCCCACAATGTTTTCTTAAGGTTTCTTTCTAAAGGTCGTCAAAAGTAGGGATTGTGTGGTAATAGGTTAATTAATACCAGTAATTTCATTCAAAGTGTTGTTGGCCCGCCTTGGGAATGGAACCAACATCCTATAATGTTCAGATATTTGTCACACGCAGGTCTTACACCCTAGCACCTGAACCATTCCGGCTGACAAACCCTTACCCAAAACCATCTAAACTTATGCGGATAAATATCACGCAATACATACCAAAGTTTACAAGCACAAACATGCATACAAAGTATGTACAAAGGGAAATAACTCAAATAGGTTTCATATATGTTTTGGAGTTACCTCCCTTTTCACATTTTTTTTTCCCCTCGTTGCTGTCTAAACCGTTCAACGTGTGAGCTGAACTAGAAATGTTAAATTTGCAGGTGGCATAGATCATGATCAGACTGAAAAGAGCGTACAGTCTAATCTTGGATCTATGCTGTCCTCTTATTTAGACGATTATATATGTAAGTTTCAGTGAACCCTGTATTTTCAGCCGTCGAAATAGGTAGACGAACTAGGTTTATACATAAATTTCAGCCATGCTTTGGCAAAATGGGGCTTAACCCATTACCACACAATCCCTACTTTTGATGCCCCTGAGAAAGAAGCCTTTAGAAAACATTGTGGGAAAAGGAGAAAATGCTGGTAACCAGCATTTTCTCGTTTTCCCACAATGTTTTCTACCCTTCACAAAACTAATCTTCAAATTTTCAGACATGTTTATTTTGTCGTCTGCAAATGCTTTCAATTTGGACAAGTCTAAAATATTGTCGTTTGGTAATGGGTTAACGCATCTCCGTAATGCATAACACCAATCAACCCATCATATACTTGTGGATGCACAACAGCCACTTTATTTAACAAGTGATTTAAACATGAGGTAAACTGGTCCTTGGATTTGCAAAAAATTGAAAGAGATGAAATTTACATTATTTCATGCTCTCCGGTAGGATATCGAGAAATAGCAGTGAAAATATTTTTCGATCTTACACTGGTACAACCAGTGAAAATACCGATTTTCACGTTCTTGTTGCGCGTGCCTAACAACCAGATGGGAAATATGACGTCATATACCTTACATTTCTCGCGCTTGACGTAACGTTGCTATGCGGGAGGGGTACGCCACGGGGAATAACGGAAAAGAACTGTACTGAATTTTGATAAAGCGCTTCCCAGAAAGGGTTAAAAGCATAAAATAAATAGAATATTTGTTTTTTTCGGTGAAAGATCGAAATTTATTTCATCTCGTGAACACCATCGGAAATATTTTTACTCGTGGCTGCGCCACTCGTGAAAATATTACCGATAGTGTCCTCTCGATGAAATAAATTTCGATCTTTCACCGAAAAAAACAAATATCCTCTATATAAACTGAGTTTCATCTATAGACTACTTCTCCCCTGGTCACGGATTTGTAACAATCGCGGAAAGAAAGGTGAAAGGAAGGAAACTAATTACTTGACGAATCAGACCATTTTATCATTCAGATATTGTTTAACTCTTTATTAAACGACAAAATTTTGTGACTTAAATATTGAAATTTATTTTGGGAAGGGTAGAAAACACTGTGGGAAAAGGAGAAAATGCTGGTTACCAGTATTTTCTCCTTTTCCCACAATGTTTTCTAAAGGCTTCTTTCTCAGGGTCGTCAAAAGTAGGGATTGTGTGGTAAAGAGTTAAAGGAGGGTATTCAGATTTTTGTACTCTTACCAAACTTTCAAAATGATTTGTCGGTGAATTGTTAGCAAATCAACAGTAAAGAAAGAAGACAAAACCCAGAAAAATAAAATATATTTCCAGTTGTATTCTCTTCATGGACTACGTAGCCTCTTGAGTACATTTTGTTAGATTTCTGGCTAGAGTGTCGAAAAGACTTCAATAAAACGGGTAGAAATCGATTGTAAACGAGGATTCGTTTTCAAATCAGTAAATTTATTTTGACGTCTTATGTGACGTAAAAAAGGGCGGAGTGACCAATTTCAAAACTACCATCTGAACCTTTTCCCTAATAAATCCGTAGTTTACTAAATAGACCCTTTAACTCCTTACCAAACGACAACAGTTTTAGACTTGTCCCACTGAAAAACAATTGCAGACGACAATACGTATATAGCTCAAATAATGACATGCGTGTTTTAACCTATTACCAGACAATCCCTACTTTTGACGACCCTGAGAAAGAAGCCTTTCGAAAACATTGTGGAAAAAGGAGAAAATGCTGGAAACCAGCATTTTCACCTTTTCCCACAATGTTTTATACCGTTCCTAAAACAAATTTCAATTTTTCAGTCACTTTTATTTTGTCGTCCGCACATGCTTTCGATTTGGACAAGCTCAAAATATTGTCGTTTGGTAATGAATTTAAGGCCTACAAAACCGAGTGAGAAAAAAAATGAAGTGGCGGTAAAAAGCATTTTATTCTTTTCCTAAAATATGTTCAAGTTTTCTTCCTCGTTATCGTCAAAATCCGGGATTGTGCAGTAAAGGGTAAAATGATTAATTAGTTACAATAGTGTTAAACGCCGTTTTCAACATTATTTCAGTTACATCACGGCGGCCAGTACACCTATAAATGCTCTCCAAAAGATTCTTTCTACCAGTACTCCACACGATTTTCTTTTCCAAGCCAAAGGCTGCTTTCCCACATAATCATCGTCCAAACAATGGTCATCTGTGGGAGAGAAATGAATCCTGTCGCAATGACTATCATTATTTCTCGAAAATGGCCGAGCAAGGTATCCAACCTATAACCCCATGTTCTCAAGTCCTGCAAGCTACTCACTGAACCACTGGGGCTAGGAAAGTAAAGGGTAAAACCACAACACGAAATTTGTATTATGATAATTTTCAGAGATTTTCGAAAATTATCGCGGCAAATATGATAATAAACTCTATCTGTGCCGTTGTGGTGACATTTAAGTTCCGCTTAAGTCTTTACCATACAACAACATTTTAGACTGGTTCAACTTGAAAGGACTTACAGACGACAAAATAAACGTAACTTGAACATTAAAATTTGCTTCCAGCAGAGTAGAAAACATTGTGGGAAAAGGAGAAAATGCTGGTTACCAGCATTTTCTCCTTTTCCCACAATGTTTTCAAAAGGCTTCTAACTCAAGGTTGTAAAAACCAGGGATTGTTTGGTAATGGGTTAATCCTTCAACAAACCATCAAGTATCGAGTTTTAACGAACCTGACAGAAAAGCCTTTTTGGAAACATTGTGGGAAAATAAGTATATGTCGATGACCAAATTCCGGTTATAGGAGTCTTTGGTTTCTCGATATCAAACAAAACCCTGCAATTGTTTATCATATTCACCATCATCATCATCATCATCATGATCAATTTTACAAGCATCGTTGTCATCACCATCAACATCATCATCATGATCGTTTTTGTCGCCGTCATCTTCATCATTATCAGTAGCAGCAGCAGGGGCAGCATCGTCGTCGTAATATAAATAATGATAATCATTATCCTCATCATTTATTCATCATCATCATCATCATCATCGTTATAATCATCATTCTTATTAGCATCGTTGTCATCATCATCATCATCATCATCATCATCATCATCAATTTTACAAGCATCGTTGTCATCACCATCAACATCATCATCATGATCGTTTTTGTCGCCGTCATCTTCATCATTATCATCATCAGCAGCAGGGGCAGCATGGTCGTTGTCGTAATAATATTAATAATAATAATCATGATAGTAATAATAATCATCATCATCATTATCGTCATCATATCGTCGTCATCATCATCATCATCGTTATAATCATCATTTTTATTAGCATTGTCATCATCATCATCATAATCGTCGTCATCGTCACGATCATCATCATTATCATCATCATCATCATTTTATGCAACCAGAACAAAAATACTAACAGTCAAGCAGTGTTAAACACCTTTTTATTACAAAGTTATACTTGAGAGGCTATGTAGGAACGATGATAAGGAATATACATATACATGAAACTGAGTTTTAATCTCCCTTAAGCATTGGAATCTGGGCCCGTATTCACCAACCATACTTTAGAACGTTCTTGGTCTCAGTCTCCATGGAATTCTCTAAATTTGAAAATAACACAACTTCTGATTGGCTAAACCAAATGGTTTAGCCAATCAGAAGTTGCGTTAATTTCAAATTTAGAAAATTTTGGAGAATAACACTAGAAATATTCTTAGGAATGGTTGGTGAATACGGGCCCATCTTGCGTCGCTTACAGACGTTGTAGATTTCTGCAAGATAAGACTCCACAGTACGCGCAGTCTGATCTTGGATCTACACTTTCCAATGCGTTGTTAAACTTTCTTGCAAAAATCAACCTTACCTAACATTACCAAACGACAAAAATTTTGGCTTGTCCAGATCGAAAGCATTTGCAGACAACAAAATAAAAGTGAATAAAAACTTGAAATTTGTATTGTGAGTGGTGGAAAAAATTGTGGGAAAAGGAGAAAATGCTGGTTACCAGCATTTTCTCCCTTTCCCACAATGTTTCTTTTTTTAAAGGCGTCTTTTTCTGGGTCGTCAAAAGTACGGATTGTGTGGTAATGGGTTACTAAGTGAAATGCTTATACAAAAAACCCAAATTCTTGCCAATTAAAATTCATTTTTTGGGAAAGAGATTCTTTATCGGACAGGGTAGTTCTAAGACCAGCCTACAGGTTTTTTGCAATCTGATCTTCACCTACACTGTCCGCAAAAGGTCATTAAATCGCATTTAGTAGCCTTAAGATTAAAGTAAAAGGCCGCACTGCGCAGGCTGATCCGAGACGACACTTCATGCAAATGTCCGAATGCCCTTTTTCGTGCGTTTCAGGCCAATTATAGAGAGAACACAAATATATGACTGACGATACTTTGAAAGTAACAAAAACAACACGGTAAAAGCACCACTGGATTATGGAAGACAAAATATAATGACTTATGGCTGTATACGAAGTCTTTACCAATAAAGTGCTTAATTAACTCATTACCAAACGACAAAATTTTAGATTTGTCCAAATCCAAAGCATTTGCAGACGAAAAAATAAAATAGACTAAAAATTTGAAATTTATTTTGTGAAGGGTAGACAACATTGTGAGAAAAGAAGAAAATGCTGGTTACCAGCATTTTCTCCTTTTCCCACAATGATTTCTAAGGGGCTTCTTTCTCAGGGACGTCAAAAGTAAGGGTTGTGTGATAATGGGTTAAAACACGAATTTATTTGACACTTGCTAGGCTGTTTCATAGAAAAAATAGGACAGTGCAGATCGAAAACCTTCGAAAGCTGATCTTGGTCTACAATGTCGGTAAAAGACAGTCTGATCTTTTTCTACACTGTGTACAAAAATGTAACTACCTCTGTGTACGTAATGCTCCGAGCGTTTACATTAGAGAGTAATAAATCACCACGATAGAGAAAAAAATTGATGTCATTCATCGCCAAAATATTTGTAAATCATGTCAAAAAAAAAAATTATAAAGGCTTCACACCACTGCTTTTTGCTACATCGTAAATAGAGTATAATTCACCATCTTTGAACCTCTGTTGTAACTGGTAACTCCAGAGCTTAGCTGGATTATATGTCCAGTTACCTGCTTAACCCTATCTTACACAATCCCGACTTTTGACGACCCTGAGAAAGACAGCCTTTGAAAACATTGTGGGAAAGGAGAAAATGCTGGTAACCAGCATCTTCTCCTTTTCCCAAAATGTTTTCTACCCTTCACAAGAAAAAGGAAAAATCAAATTTTCAGTCACTTTTATTTTGTTGTCTACGAATGCTTTCAATTTGGACAAGCCTTAAATGTTGTCATTTGGTAATGAGGTTTAAGACATTATGAAAGTGGCGCCTATACCGATTTCACTTTTTCGGCGAAACTGAATGTGTTGACTGATCTACTTCTGGCATTGATAACGATTGAATAGATGGACATCTATGATTGGCCAAAAATGTAGACATGTTTATTGTAAGGGCTCCTGACTATTTGCTCGCAAGTTTAAGCCGTCTATCTTTTTGAAACTGTCTGACTAGTTTGTTGAAATGTTCAAAAGCATAAAATAGTTGCCCAGGAAATAACAAAGTTGCACTCAGTTTCAATGGAAACCGTACAATCAACACCGGATTCACATCCTAAAATATTAGACGCGTCCTTCCATTTTCTACGATAAAATAGTGCAGCAAAAATACTTGCTGTTAAATTTACGAATTGGACTTCATACGCAATTATGTGTAAGATCCGGAAGCAGCAAACGCAGTGGTGCGACGCCATAAACATTATAAACTGACAAGTTATCATAAATAGAGTATATCACTACAGCATCCCCCGCCCCCTTGTTCACCCTTTTACAAAAAACATTCTTACATAGTTCTTGTACCCTTTAGGATCCCAGCTAGACTTTACCTCGCTTTGGCTGACAGTGTACATCAAAGGATCAGACTACACAGAACATGCAGTCTGATCTACATCTTGTCCGAACTTTTGTGAGAAAAAAAAAAATGTTTAGTAGATCTAATTGTTTCGGCTAAAAACTTGCATTTTTCCCCATCTTTTTTGGCATACTGTGCATAAACGCTTTCAACGTAGATAAACAGTTCACAACTAATAGGCCAGCAGTAGTGAGTAGTATTGCATATAAACGGTTGCTATGGTTACCTGGATAAAAAAAAGTTAGATTTTATACCTAGAAAACCTGTACATCGCGATTTCGTGTAGTTTGCAGAAAGCTGGATTAATCCTTTACTAAACAATACAAAGTTTTAACTCTCCTGGGGGAAAAAAGACATTTTAAAAACATTGTGGTAAAAGAAGAAAATGCTGGAAACCAGCATTTTATCCTTTTCCCACAATGTCTTAACCCTTTCAGTACATATTTCTTCACATTAGACACGCGTCATTTGTCGTCCGTAATTGCTTTGAATTTGGAAACTTTAGCGTAAACTTTCGTCATCTGATTAACTCATTATCAAAAGGCAAAATGTTTTGGCTTGTCCAAATCGTAAGCATTTGCAGACGACAAAATAAAAGTGACTTAAAATTTGAAATCTGTTTTATGGAGGGTAGTAAACATTGTGGGAAAAGGAGAAAATGCTGGTAACCAGCATTTTCTCCATTTCCCACAATGTTTTCAAGAGGCTTCTTTTTTCAGGGTCATCAAAAGTACGGATTGTGTGGTAATGGGTTAAGGCTTAAGCGAAAACTTTTTTTGGGGGACACCACTTATGCCCGTAACGCTCTACCAAAACGACACAATTTTAGATCTTCCCAAACTGAAAGCATGTGCAGAAGACAATTTTGACGTCATTTGAATTTGTGTCAATAGTGACTCCTGAAAGCCGTTAGAATACAGGCTGTTACATCGTCGGTTTACTTCCAAAACCTCGTAACTGCAGCTTGTAACAAGCTGTAGTTACGAGGTTTTCGAAGTAAACCGTGAACACGTCGGTTGTCAGTTGCACTATTACTACATTTCTTTTTTATCCGTTCATAAGAACGATTTGAATATGATTGGGGAGGAAGAAAGCTCATAAAATGGTTTTAAAAAATGATAAACAGTATGACGTAAAATAAGGCACATTAATAAGTTTACACATTTCAAGCGTGTGAAATAAAATTGACAAGTATAAAATAACATTACAGTTTAATCCATCAACTCTCTAGAGGAAAATTTGCAACAGCAAGACTTGTCAAAATACAGCCTCTGAAATACAAGGACAATCGGCTTAACCCTTTACCAGCAGACAAAAGTTTTACCCCTGTCCAAATTGAAAGCATTTGAAGACCACAATTTCAATGTGGCTCAAATGGTGCAATTGTAGGGTAGAAAGCATTGTGGGAGAAGGAGAAAATGCTGGTAACGAGCCATTTCTCCATTTGCCACAGTGTTTTTACAACCGATACACTCGCCGCACGACGCAAACTTTAGTCATAGAAGGTAATGAATTAAAATGCTTCCGGTTCTAAACACCGGATTCTCATTACAATACATGTAATAAAATAACACTAGTTCGCAACGGTTATAAGATCAATTGGTTTCAATTAGTTTAAATGTCTCTAGGCACCCAATTTTATTCTCTAGCCATCGACACGGCTTGGGGTGTCATACCCTGGACCTCTTGGGCTTCCTGGACCAGTGCACAGAACGGGCAGCAAAACCACATGATCAAATCACCTAGGAAACTGCCCTGAATACCTTTGGACTCCCTGATTTTGGATCGGATGTGGGCCCCAAGAAATATATCTAGAACGGGAACCATGATCCCAAGACCGCACACTAAACAGCTCTCCCCGACTGCTTCCGCATTTTTGCCAAACTGGTAACATGGGATGAAATAGCTGATGATGCATATGGAGAAGTTGTCAAAACATCCACACAGACCGTGTTGCCATTCACCAGACATTGTGTCAAGGTCTTATTGTGTCGTCTGCTCGGAAATACTGACTGAAAATAGAATAAAAGAAGATGATACACGGGAAACATTCGTCACAACTCGATCGATTCCGTACCTACATCTATGATGGCTCCCATTACCCATCTATGCTGAATGACACTGGAAATTGTCATTCGGCATACCTCGGGTGATGGGAGCCATCGTAGATGTAGATACGGAATCGGCCGAGTTGTGACGAATGGGAAATTGTGTGTTAGTAATTGTGCTCGTATTTGCTCGTACTGGCTTCGAGATGCCTGGGAAAATCTGACGTCTGATAAGAGCTTAGGTCTCGCGAGATTAAAAATTTTCTTAGGCTAAGAGAACTACTTTTTTTTGGCCGTAGGTGAGGCTTTTTCACATCTGTCCGAGTTATTATCAAGACAAACATTCTGGGCAAGTTTAAAGAGCATCAAAATAAAAATGTGGCTTCCAGAGTGCCCGTAATTTTTTTTCTAAGATTTGACCCAGCGACCTACTTTTGATACTATTATTTTCTCCTAAACAAGCCTTTTCCTCTTGATTTTGAAACATCGCTGTCCTTATTTACCAAGCATTCTTTAGAACATTTTTAGCCTTATTCTAAGGAAAGTAAGACAATTTCTGATTGGCTAAACCAGTTGGTTTAGCCAATCAGAAGTTGTGTAACTTTCCAAATCTATACTTTAACCGAGAAAGTTCTTGAGAATGGTTGGTGAGTACCGTCCGAGATTGTTTAGTAAAGAAGTTCATGTTAATTCTTTATCAAACAACAAAACTTTTTCAGACAGCAAAATGTATGTGACTCAAAACTTGAAGCTTGATTTTAAAAGAGTAGAAAACATTGTGGGAAAAAGAGAAAATGGTGGTTTGAAGCATCTTCTCCTTTTCTCACAATGTTTTCAGAAGGCTTCTTCGGAGTCTTTTTCCTCTTAACCCATTACCACACAATCCCTACTTTTGACGCCGCTGAGAAAGAAGCCTCTAGAAAAGATTGTGGGAAAAGGAGAAAATGCTGGTAACCAGCATTTTCTCCTTTTCCCACAATGTTTTCTACCCTTCATAAAACAAATTTAAAAATTTCAGTCACTTTTATTTTGTCGTCTACAAATGCTCTCAATTTGGACCAGCCTAAAATTTTGTCGTTTGGTAATGGGTTAATCGTAAAAACCAGGGATTGTCTGGTAAAGAAATTTAAGGACAGGCATGCAGGTTCTGCATTTGTTTATCAATTCCAGAGACAAGCAGCCGAAAAGCAGTTGAATGAAAACAGGCTGCCGAAAGACGATAAACAGATTACTATACAGAATGTTTACAAGAATGCACAATATACTCTTAGAGCAACGAAAAATCGAACCAAACATTTTCAAACTTGAGATAGAATCCAAAAAGTGGCAATGATTTTCATGGTTGCTTTTTTCTATGGTGTTTACCAGCATTTTTTTTTATTTTCCCACAATATTTAAAAAAAAAACTCACTCAGGCTCCCTAAAAGTCGCGCTTGTGTGGGAAAGAGTAAAATGCAAATTGTAATTTCACCGGCCTTTTATTATTATAGAATGTCAAATCGTTTTCTATCTGCTTTTTATAGACAATGGCTGTGTGTATGTTACTGGGATTTGTTGTGTATGTTTGTACCACTGTCTGCGCATGCCATATTCTTCGAAGATTCGACACGTCTTTTATGAAGCACCACTCTCCCCGATATTGGGGAGATTGTAGCAATACGCGCTATAAAGTAGCAATGGAAAAAGTGGCTTTTACCAATAAGTTTGAGGAAAAGCCAGGCCTGTCCTAACTCCATATTTCTCTTAACTGTTGATCAAAGCTGAATGAATCGCACCAGGTAGCGTTTTATGGAGTAAACGTTTATTTTAGTTTGAAATTCAAAGTATCGGTTGCCGCGTAGAAAAGTAGTCCGGTCTTGACACAGGATGCCCAAATTAGACAGATGAGTATTTGTAGAATGCCATCTAGCGGGAGATAATGCTTTTTGATGCCGTTTTTAACGTAATACAATGATGCCAAGCAAGACATCACATACTCATGGGACCATGACAGCCAGTGTCTTTTGATTACTGACTTAAATGCTGCAGTTTTTATTTAACCCTTTACCCCATAAGGCGTTTCTATGGCATCTCTAATTGACCCTAAATAACAGCAAGGATGAAGCCATTTTTTATGTGTATATGACACCTTTTGATAGCATAGAAAACATTGTGGCAAAAGGTGAAATTGCTCGTCACGAGCAATTTCACCTTTTGCCACAATGTTTTCCAAAGGCTCCTACAAGCAATGCGTAGAAATGAGAATCTATGGAGTAAAGGGTTAACTTGATAGCGGTTAATCAGTATAATAATATTATGCATCAACAAATTGGAAAGTGTATAGGCTAGATTCAAGCACGTTTTGTACAGTCTGATCTTAATCTATACAGGCCGCAAATATGCAATAAAAGTCGCCCACAGCAGCCGAAAGGATTAATAGCTTTATGCACGAATGCGAGCATAATCATAAAAAATATTATGCATAATTAACCCTTACAACCCATTACCACACAATCCCTACTTTTGACGCCGCCCCTGAGAAAGAAGTCTTTTGAAAACACTATGGGAAAAGGAGAAAATGCTGGTAACCAGCATTTTCTCCTTTTCCCACAGTGTTTTCTACCCTTCCCAGAACAAATTTCTATTTTTTAGTTACCTTTATTTTGTCATTTGCAAATGCTTTCAATTTGGACCAGTCTAAAATTTTGTCGTGTGGTAAAGAGATAACTCTCACAATTGAATAATTGCATTTTTAGAGCGGCTTAAAATACGTTTCCTCTACAAGGTCAAGAGACAGTTCTCTCATAAGCTAGAAGACAGTGCTACTGGACAGCACAGATCAGAGATCAGGCTATACTTTATGTGCAGTCTGATCTTGATCTGCACTGTCCACAAAAAAGCGTCTGGTGTCGACAATGCTATGAAAAGAATTGAAGCGCTTTGAAACCCTTTACCACACAATCGCGATTTTTAACGGCCCTCTGGAAAGAAGCCTTTTGAAAACATTATAGGAAAAGGAGAAAATGCTGGTAACCAGCATTTTCTCCTTCTCCCACAATGTTATCCACCATTTCAAAGGCAAATCTTGTCATTTGAATCACGTCTAATTTGTCGATTGCAAATGATTTTAATTTGGAAGAGTACAAAATTTTGGTAAGGATCACTATGTAGGATATTATAAAGACGCTGTACACGCGGAATATTTGATATACCTTATGACGCATAATTGCGATAATTGTTACATTAATAAAAGTGCAAAAAGTCGTAACTAAACGCTGATTTAAAGAGACATACAGGCCCATTACGTATTACAATTACAATTATTATGCACTATATCACGCAACACAACGTTTGATGTGGTGATCCAGGCTCCACAATTTAGTTGGCGTCTTTCGCCGTTTTCAACTCTATTTCAGTTATATCGCGGTGGCCAGTACAGTTATCCATACTTTCTCCTGTTGCAATTACAAGCATTATCTGCGCATGTCATATTATTTGAAGATCCGGTCTGTCTGCTACGACGCATCACCCATTCCCCGAATACCTTGGAAAAGTAGGGCTCATACCGAAGCTAATAGCCTATTACACTAATTAACCCATTACCACACAATCCCTACTTTTGACGACCCAGAGGGAGAAGCCTTTTGAAAACATTGTGGGAAAAGGAGAAAATGCTGGTAACCAGCATTTTCTCCTTTTCCCACAATGTTTTATACCCTTCACAAAACAAACTTCACAATTTCATTCACTTTTATTTTGTCATCTCCAAATGCTTTCAGTTCGGACAAGTCTAAAATTTTGTTGTGTGGTAATGGATTAATAAATGACCGGTGCATAGGCTACATGCTGCCGATCATAGCTGAATGAATAGCACCAGGTAGCGTTTTATTGAGTAAACGTTTATTTCATTTTGAAATTCAAAGTAACGGTTGATGTTTTGAAAAAATTAGTCTGCTTCTGTACCCAGGATGCCAAAATTAGATGTGTATTTGTAAAGTGCCATCTAGTGGGAGATAATGCAATTATCAGTACTTCGCACATGTTAGCATACCAGAAGGTGTCAAATCACCTAGAGAAGTACTTCCGGGTCGTATGGTGCTAAAGTAGTTCTTTAAAAAAAATGAAACCTGTTTTTGATAGTGCATGCTTCATTGCATGATTGCTTTTCTCACATTATTTTCACCTGATGTTTTGAAAAAAGGGTATTTTGTGCTGAATGAGCTAAAATCCATCTTTCTTTTCAGGACTATTTCTTGTGTAGGGATGCTGGAAATTGTGAAGTAGATGTGGGTACCGGACCTATGATGGTTAGGAAAAAGACATGGTAGGCATGTTTGACCTAATTTTGTGAAAAATCCAATCGGTCATGATGGATGTATTTGTTGGAAAATCAAGGGATTAGTGAAGTTTCTGAAACATTTCGAGCATATTATTCATGAACGAATGTCGTGGAACATGTGACAACGTGTGGAATTAGCGGAATTTACATTGAATTATATAGGAGTCTATTTGAGTGATTTGACACCAGAAAGGGTTGTCGATCTATTCGGGGACATGGCTTTTCTCAAGGAGATTGGACCATATACAAATTTGTGATAATTATTTTATACATTTTTTTTTTCATATTTAGATATTGTTATTATGACTTTATATCTATTTTATTTTATTTTTATTGTAGTATAATTTTATGACATATCTCTTATCATAATATTATACTCATGGCTTATACTCATAGCTTATAAAGATTATGTTATGCTTATATCGTATCCCTCGATGACACCAAATGCTGAATTTGGTAGCCCTGGGCCTGATGTTTTAGGACAAGATCTCTGACGGTTTTCAATATTTTTTTTATTTTGTTGCCATGGCAACTACGCTTTTCATATGAATCAGATTCTTCAAAAGTTATTCTACAGCGAGCCATGACATTATTATTTCTTTGAAGTTTGGTTTGATATAGGATAGGTAGTTTCATGTTAGAATTTCTCGAAATAAAAGTTAATGCACGGACACACGGACAGACGGACGCATAACGTACATATGTCCATGACGTAAGCTCTTTGGCCATAGGTTTTTTGAACTGAAAAAGTAATCTACATGTATATGGTATAAAGCTGAGATAAACTGGCATTAGAATGTTGTATGTATAATCAGGTTGTACACATTATCTTGCATTTAAAATTGACCGTGCAGGAATGCTCAAGGACATCTGGCACATGACTTGAGTCATATATCTGTGTTAAATGAATAATTTGTTAGGTCAGATGTATAATATGCCTACTATAACTTCACGTTGTTACAGCACCGTGGGGAATCGCTGAGAATAGTTTAACGGGCTTTTATGTGTCGCTTGATTATAAGGTTAACTCTTTACCACACGACAAAATTTTAGACTGGTTCAAATTGAAAGCATTTGCAAACGACAAAATAAAGGAGGCTGAAAAATTGAAATTTGTTCAGGGAAGGGTAGGAAATGCTGTGGGAAAAGGAGAAAATGCTGGTTACCAGCATTTTCTCCTTTTCCTACAGTGTTTTCAAAAGGCTTCTTTCTCAGGGGCGTCAAAAGTAGGGATTTTGTGGTAATGGGTTAAAGCAAATAGTTTTCGATAGGAATCTATAAAATAAAACTTAAGGTAGTACTACTGTAATGAAAATTAGTTATTTCAACAATTTTTTTTTTTTATCATCCTAAAAACTTTGCTGTGGTTTAAAATGAATATTTTTGTAATGTTTTGACCGAGCCACTTTTTCCATTTTTTCTTCCTTAGACTTACAGTTTATAAATCTAAAGCCACTCTATTCTGAGTACAAAAGGATATACCGGTAATAATTACCTCCCTTTTCAGAAAACTAACATCATATAATTTCAAGATCGACAACAAATGAATTTCTGGTCGGTTAGAAACGTGCAAAGATATTACATCAGTATAAATCCTTATTTACCAACTAATAAGAAATTTTATCCCATGTTCCATTAAAGGAGGCCCTTCAGATTTTGGGACGAAAATTGTACAAAAATGCAAAAAAATCATCCTTATACTCCCAAAGCCTTTTAATTTTCATTCATAAAACCCCAGTAGGCGAAATACGACTGATACCATCTAGAATCCATGGAAAGGAACAGTATAAGCTTATGCTTTCGTTCCAATCCATTTTGTAGCATATTCTAAGTATACTTTGTAATTGTCTTATTATATTTTGTATGTAAAATGTTACAAATAAAATATGTTTAAACTAGGCGAACACAGTCCGACAACACCAGAAATTAGAGATTTACTACAGCCCAGGGTGACACCGACGGGAGACACGTTCTATTTTTAGATGATCAATTCGCTCATTTACATACAGGAATACACAGACGAAGTTTCAAACATAGCGTCCAAAGAAGACATTATGGAAAATAATTATTACATGTTTGTTATGTGATAGAATTTAAGCGTTATGAGTCACGTGCAAGTCACTTGGCATTCCCGAAATGCTTTATTGATTTTTGGCGCGAAATCTAAAAATACCTTAAGTGGCTACGTAGCCTTTTAAGGGAATACCATCAAAAAATTTTTTTTTTTGTAATTTTATGAATCTTAATTATTGATGGTTTGTATTATTTTTTCAAATGAATTTCAGTGATATATATATCTTTTAATTTGGTAAGATGTAAAAATTCTAAATACCCACCTTTAACAGCGTTAGGATGGTAATACCTTAACCCATTACCACACAATCCCTACTTTTGACGCCCCTGAGAATGAAGCCTTTTGAAAACACTGTGGGAAAAGGAGAAAATGCTGGTGACCAGCATTTTCTCCTTTTCCCACAGTGTTTTCTACCATTCCCAGAACAAAGTTCAATTTCTGAGTCACCTTTATTTTGTTTTCTGCAAATGCTTTCAATTTGGACGAGTCTAAAATTTTCTCGTGTGGTAAAGAGTTAAATGAATCTTATAAAATGATAGACTACAATTCTAAATATACATTATAAGGAACAAATTGGATCAATATTAAAGGAGTAATAAGCATTGAAACATGGAGAAATTTTCGCCCCACTCACCGTGAAATGGAAATTCTAATACCGCAGTAAATATATTGGGCGAGTCTGATTGGTCGCTACAGTTTGAATGTCAGCTTTGAAATAACGGCTACATGTTATCTTTGAAAAAGACCGGCTTGGTGCTAACTTAGATTATCTTTGAGTAATCAGATCCGTTACTAGACTGCATAATTTTGGACTCGTCTATTTTCAAAGCATGGAGATATAAGGTTATAACTGAGCGGCGTCCTGGAGAATGGGAGTTTGATCTATCTTTGTAACGATTTGCGCCAGGCAAGTCATCACATAATTATGGTCCCATAAAATAGCTTTGCCGAACACTCCACTGAGTTTGGAGGCAAAATGTTCTTTTGACATGCAGATAATTGACAAAATTTATAGCCAAAAAAAATAAAGTTTCGACTAAGGTCAGCCTGCGCAGAGTGCGCAGACTGACCTGGGTCGATACTTTTTGCACAGGCATTAGGTCCTATCTTTACAGACCAGGGCTCCAGTTTATACGTGAAACGATGGAATTTGTACTTTACCTGGTTGAAAAAAATATATATATCGTGGAATAAAAGGGAGAAAACCCTGGTTCCAGCATTTTCTCCGAATTCCCACAATGTTTTTTCTGAAGGCTGTTTTCCCTATGGACCGAAATAATATTTAGCAAAGGGAAAAACCACGGGATTTGCCTTGAAGCATATTGCAACCACATGTGCAACATTTGTCTGTTTAGTACACTAAGGTGTGGACCGTTTCCCGCGCAAACTTTATCTTTTTACAGAAGCTGTTTACAAAATATGTTTCGTTTACTTAAAACATTGTCGTAGAATGGGTATAAAACTTGGATTAAAACCAAAAACAAAGAAGAGGGGTCGTTAACGAATATCAGACTGTATGTTATATTGCTTGACATTTGTCTGTTTAATAGACTGAAAGACAATTCTATTTTTTTCCCGCCTGGAAGAGAGTGAACCCTTTACTCCATAGATACTCATTTCTACACATTGCTTGTAGGAGCCTTTGGAAAACATTGTGGCAAAAGGTGAAATTGCTCGTGACGAGCAATTTCACCTTTTGTCACGATGTTTTCTATGCTATCAAAAAGGTGTCGTTTACAGATAAGAAACGGCTTCATCCTTGCTGTTATTTAGGGTCAATTAGAGATGCCATAGAAATGCCTTATGGGATAAAGAGTTAATCCTTACGCAGCTATAGAAGTAAAATGTAACTTTCAATCCCATATTAAATCCCAAATTTTGCTATTTTCAGGGAAAAATATCTCCTTATCGGACAGACTAGAACAAAGATCAGACCGTACGTTCTGTGCAGTCTGATCTTGATCTACATGGGCTGTAAAAGGTTCTGGAGTCGCACCCAGCAGGCTAAGAGTTAATCATATGTATTAATAACTCCCTGATGGTGTGAATCATTCATCAACTTCAAGCTGTTGAGATTTAGCCCCTCCCCTATTTAGTACGCAAAGAAAACCCCAAGCAGTAAAGACAGTATATTTCAAAAACATGTGACGGTTTTGTAGCCCCATGTAATTTTTACCCTTCGGTCACTAGTTCGATTGCTTGGCCGTTTGATTCGTGTTAAACGCCGTTTCAACATTATTTATGTTATAGGCCAATATCGTAGCAGCTAGTGCAACTATCTGTGCGTCCCGGAGTTTCTTTTACACAGTTTATTCATTGCATGACATTTTTTCCAAGCCGGGGACTGCTTTTTCCACATAATTATCGTCGAAACAATGTACGGTGGTGAAGGATGAATGAATCCTGTCGCCATGACTATTATCAATCCCAAGCAAAAATTTTACGATTATGGTTATCTTTTATATGGCTTGCAACACATGAAAAGGGACATTCGGACATTTGCGTAAAGTGCCATCTCGGATCAGCCTGCGCTGTCCGCGCAGGCTGATCCGAGACGGCACTTTACGACTACATTAGATTTTGTCCCTCAGTAGACTTGCATGAAACAGAAAAATACATTAAAACGGAAAGTGTCGTTTCGGATTAGCCTGCGCGGACTGCGCAGGCTGATCCGAAACGACACTTTACGTAAATGTCCGAATGTCCTTTATACCGTGTTGCAAGCCATATAATGTTACTTTGTCAAAAATGAAGTAATAATTACGGAAGCGACATTTAAGCGTTTTTCCATAGATCTATACGTTGGTCTGCGCGTGTCATATTCTTTAAAAAATCGACCTGTCTGCTATGACCCATCACTCCTCCAAATATTGGGGGGGGGGGGGAGGGGCGTTCTTGTAATACGCGCTATAAAGTAGCAATGGAGAAAATGGCTTTTATCAATTCGTTTGAGAAGAAATCAGGCCTGTTTTTGCTCCAGATTTGTATAAACTGCTAATCATAGCTTAATGATTCGCACTAGGCAGCGTTTTATCGAGTAAACGTTTATTTCAGTTTGAAATTCATAGTAACGGTTGTCGCGTATACAAGTAACGTTAGTCCGGCTCTGTACCTAGAATGCCCAAATTAGATAGATGTGTATTAATTTTGTAGAATGCCATCTAGCGGGAGATAATGTAGATCTTTATAGACTATGACAGAAGACTGCAGTAAGATGTATTACCACTTGGACCCAGGCTAATTACTAGTATGTGAGAAAACAGCCTGTGACTTGGAAAGAATTTTGGCAAAATACTGTTAAACTGGTGCAAGAAACTTAAGGGAAGTTCGGATATGTGCACTTGCCGCAGCGATAAAACTAAAACAATGTTGCAACGGCCTTAAACATTACAACACAGCTGACGTTTTGTTATAGTTTCCAAAGCTACGCTGGGTATGTTGCCTCACTGATTACCCTCACTGGTAATTTAGAGAACTCATCTAGACTAAACATTTACCATAAACTTCAGTTTTTCGGCGTGCTTCGGTGTGCTTGTTTTTGACCCACTTTTTGTCATTGACAAGAAATGAATTAACAGAACTTTGGGATTGGTAAAAAAATGTTGCCATGTTAATTGTAACGGCCCCAGCCTATTTGTTGACAAATTCACGCTGTCTGCTTCTTTTTAGAGGTTTTCTTCGACAGTCTGTTTTACCTCGAATTACACCTCAATGTTGGACCGAACTATGGTGCTGATCGAACTTGAGCGTTTAACCCTGTACCTAATAATCCCAAGTTTTAACGAGTCTTAGGGCGAATCCTTTTAAAAACATTGTAGGAAAAGGAAGAAAATGCTGGTGATCAGCATTTTCTTCCTTTTTCCACAATGTTTTTTACTTTTACCAAAGACAAATTACATCATTAGAATCGCTTTTGCACTGCCGTCTACAAATTCTGTAAGTTTGGTCTAGAGTTAAACGGGCACCTAAGTAGATTTCGTTTCACAAGCTTTTAAGAAAAAAATAACTAGTTACAGAAACCGATGATATTTATTCGCGTACAAAATTGCTTTAAAATTGTAAATTATAGAGGTATACATGAATGAAGCAGGGAGTTTTTTTTTTAATACTTTTTCTGTATACATGCATATACATGTATTTTTTATCTCGCCTTATAGGGGGTAACCACTGTAGGGTAGGAAAAGGATTATTAGATATTGAACTCAGAAGAATAGCGGTGACCCAGATAGCGTAAATGATAATATTCCGGAAACAAAATATTGATGACGTCATATCTGTAATCATAAAGATAGACGGGAGTTTCCGGTTGCAAACTAACCCATTATTCAAACGCTACAATGGTACCTTCTTTAACGAATGTTAACGTCCAGTAGCTTCAATATTTCAAAAGGGGGAAAAAAACTAAGCTATGCTCTATGGAAAGGGGTCTCAGTGCATGTGCAGAATATATCGATTCAGATCAGCCTTCAGAGTTGACACAGTCCACGCAGGCTGACCTTAGCTGAAACCTTTTGCCATTGGTTAATTTTTTGCAAGCCAGACAACCATTCTACATCATCATACAGACAGTTGTTAAACAAATGAGTTTTACAGATCTGTGACACAAGTAGGAAACTTCGGAGATGCATTAGGCCTCTTTTGCCAGTGAGTTTTACAGATCTGTGACACAAGTAGGGAACTTCGGAGATGCATTAGGCCCTCTTTTGCCAGTGAGTTTTACAGATCTGTGACACAAGTAGGAAACTTCGGAGATGCATTAGGCCCTCTTTTGCCAGTGAGTTTTACAGATCTGTGACACAAGTAGGAAACTTCGGAGATGCATTAGGCCTCTTTTGCCAGTGAGTTTTACAGATCTGTGACACAAGTAGGAAACTTCGGAGATGCATTAGGCCTCTTTTGCCAGTGAGTTTTACAGATCTGTGACACAAGTAGGAAACTTCGGAGATGCATTAGGCCCTCTTTTGCCAGTGAGTTTTACAGATCTGTGACACAAGTAGGAAACTTCGGAGATGCATTAGGCCCTCTTTTGCCAGTGAGTTTTACAGATCTGTGACACAAGTAGGGAACTTCGGAGATGCATTAGGCCCTCTTTTGCCAGTGAGTTTTACAGATCTGTGACACAAGTAGGGAACTTCGGAGATGCATTAGGCCCTCTTTTGCCAGTGAGTTTTACAGATCTGTGACACAAGTAGGGAACTTCGGAGATGCATTAGGCCCTCTTTTGCCAGTGAGTTTTACAGATCTGTGACACAAGTAGGAAACTTCGGAGATGCATTAGGCCCTCTTTTGCCAGTGAGTTTTACAGATCTGTGACACAAGTAGGAAACTTCGGAGATGCATTAGGCCCTCTTTTGCCAGTGAGTTTTACAGATCTGTGACACAAGTAGGAAACTTCGGAGATGCATTAGGCCCTCTTTTGCCAGTGAGTTTTACAGATCTGTGACACAAGTAGGAAACTTCGGAGATGCATTAGGCCCTCTTTTGCCAGTGGACGTTTGAATTAGTATGTGAACTTTTTTTTACATTTAAATAACGGAGTTAGCCTGGCATTCATGCACGGCATTTAACCCTTTCCCAAACAATCCCTGGTTTTTACGGGTCAGGAATAGAAGACTTTTGAAAACATTGTGGGAAAAGGAGAAAATGCTGGTAACCAGCATTTTCTCCTTTTCCCACAATGTTTTCTACTTTATCATATAGTAAAATCATCTTTTTAGCAACTTTTAATTTGTCATCTGCAAAATGCTTTCAATTTGGTCTGGTCCAAAATTTGCTGTTTGGGAAAGGGTTAAGTCATTCTAATAAACAAGGGACACAACTACACCAAACTGACAGAAATATGTGTTGTTATTTGCCCTTCTTCTGGAATACAGATTAAATCAGACATTCAGAACATGGAGATCACAGAGTATTTGTTTGCCAGTTTTACTTGATGATTTTGTTCCAATGCAATTGTTCTATTTAACGGGCCGATATCAGTCCATAACGGAATTGGCGGCCTTCCGTACTGCAATCAGAAACTGTCTAGTTTCAAAGGCATGAAAATAACATCACTCTTATTCAAACACGATGCGCATAATCGACACGTGTTATTGAAACTCCGATATTTCACCAATACTCGTCTATGTATCGAAAGTGTTCTGCCCAAGGACACTCCATCAAAAGAGAGAAAGCAAAACAGTTCAGATACGCAAAGTAGCAAACAAATAAACGATCTTATTCATGCCCAGCAGACATAAAAATTAAAGGTGCGTATTATATATATCGACCTCAAACACGCAAAAAACTCATTAAATAAAACAAAACGCCTACTTGATTGTCTTACCTGCGGCAAATTTGTAAATCCTTTGCCTCCTAAAATTCTACACGATGCACCTTTTTGCAGACAGTGTAGCTCGAG
The DNA here is from genome assembly GCA_943736015.1 of Tridacna crocea. NCBI lineage: Eukaryota > Metazoa > Mollusca > Bivalvia > Cardiida > Cardiidae > Tridacna > Tridacna crocea. Next base: position 32,622,744 of record OX031073.1, read on the forward strand.
ATCAGACTACCATTCGATTCATGATCAGACTACATATTCTGTGTTGTCTGATCTTGATCTACATTGTTCGTACGAGATTATTGAGTTATGTTTAACTGAGAGAGAGTGTAAAACCTTTACTATAAAATCCTAGGTTTTGGTGACCCTGAGGGTACACGACTTTTGAAAACATGGTGCGAAAAGGAGAAAATGCTGGTAACCAGCATTTTCTCCTTTTCCCACCATGTTTTCTAGTCTCTTAAAGACAAGCTCCACATTTTAACCTCACTTAATTTGTCGTCTGCAAATGCTTTGAATTTGGACAAGTTGAAATTTTGTGTCGTTTGGCAAAGTGTGAATATGATAATAAGAAAAGCAAAACATCTCGAATCCTTTAAAGCAAAACATCTCCAACTCTTTACCAGACGACAAAATGTTGAGCTCGTCCATATTCAAAGGATAAGCAGACGACAATTTTACTGTATATGAAAGGAGGTGATTTACTTCTGAAAAAGTAAAGAAGAAATGTGGGAAGAGAAGGAAGTGACCTGCATTTTTCTCCTTTCCCTAACCTGTTTTCGAAAGACGGTTTCCCAAAGAGTCTTTAACTTCTAACGACAGAATCTCGAGTTTTAGCAACTTTGAAAGCCTGAGAAAGCTTTTTTAAACATTGTGGGAAAAGGAAAATTCTAGTGAAAAGCATTTCCTTCTTTTCTCTTAACATTTTCAACCTTTTTTAACTCTTTACCAGATGGCAAAGTTTTAACTGGGTCAAATTGAAAAAGGTTGCAGATGACACTTTTGATGTAGTTAAGATTTTGATTTCTGTCTATGATAAGGTAGAAAACATTGTGGGAAAAGGAGAAAATGCTGGTTACCAGCATTTTCTTCTTTTCCCACATTGTTTTCAAAAAGGATCCTATCTAAGGGTCGTAAAAACCAGGGATTGTTTGGGTAAGGGTTAAACAGGGGTTATTTTCGAGCTAGTCTATTTCTTAATATGTCGTCTGAAAATGCTTTCAATTTGGTTCAGTCGAAAATTTTGTCGTTTGGTAGAGTTGCCGAGCCCCGGTAGCTCATTCGGTAGGGTGCAAGTCTAGAGAACAATTGCCATTACGATGTTAGTGCGTAACTGGAACAAAATTGTCGTCAAAAATGAAATTAAAACTTAATGCATATTAAAAAGCCAAAAGTAAAAATGGGCGACTCTAAAAAAAAAAATGTAATTTCATAAAGGGAATGACCGAATCTAAGTTGAGAGAACTTGTAGTCAGACCCTTTTGCCTTGTCCTTTGATTGTGTATATTGTTCTGTGTTGTAAATTATATTCTTTTATTATATATCTAGCAGTGAAATCCTGGAATTTCCCAGTGTAATAAATTTTGATATCATCACTAGTGACGTTATCAACTTTCACTTTCACTTCCTGCCGTAATTTGGGAACTACTTTTTTTTTCGACTACATTTTTTTCGATTTTCAAACGCAAAATTACAAATAATGATGTTAATAAGGTATATAATAAATAGAATAATCAACTGGTTATTTTTGATATGAAAAATATCTCATTCAGACGCGTCGTAAGGCGTTAAAAAAAACTCGTGCTGCGCACTCGTTTTTTCAACGCCTAACAACGCATCCTCGTGAGATATTTTTCATATCAAAAACAACCAGTTGATTATCCTCTATGTAAAATACTTGGCAATAAAATATGTTTTTAAACTAAACTAAACTAGATAACAGAAAGTCGTGGGTTTGATCCCCGGCTCGGCCATTTTTTTTTTCCAAGGACTGATGACAGTCATTGCGACAGGATCTATTACTCTCTAACTGCTGAACATCGTCTATCGACAATGGTTCTGTGGGAAAGCAGCCTAGTACAGATAACTGTCCCCAAAGGCGATGTTACTTTTTGACGGTGTACAGTAAATGTCCAAATATGAAAAAGATCACCGGGGCGTCTCATTAACCCATTACCACACAATCCCTACTTTTGACGCCCCTGAGAAAGAAACCTTTGGAATACATTGTGGGAAAAGGAGAAAATGCTGGTAACCAGCATTTTCTCCTTTTCCCACAATGTTTTCTATCCTTCACAAAACAAATTTCAAATTTTCAGTCCCTTTTATTTTGTGGTCTGCAAATGCTTTCGATTTGGACAAGTCTAAAATATTGTCGTCTGGTAATGAGTTAATGAGACTAGAAAGCAGCTATGCAGTGGCTTGGAAAAAAACTGTGCGAAATACTGGTAAAAGAGAAACTCCATGAAAGCAAGGATAGGTGCACTGGCCGCCGCGATTTAACTGAAATAATGTTGAAAACGGCGTTAAATACCATACAATCAGTCAATCATGTAGTCTCAATGATATCAATCATGGTCAAGAGTTAACCCTTATCCCGCTTAACTCTTTACCACACGAGAACATTTTAGACTGGTCCAAATTGAAAGCATTTGCAGACGACAAAATAAATGTGACTCAAAAATTGAAATTTGTGCTGGGAAGGGTAGAAAACACGGTGGGAAAAGGAGAAAATGCTGGTTACCAGCATTTTCTCCTTTTCCCACAATGTTTTCAAAAGGCTACTATCTTAAGGGCGTCAAAAGTAGGGATTGTGTGGTAATGGGTTAACAAGTAAAATGAAAGTTTCCAAGTCAAGAGTAATGATCCAAATAGTGCTCTTTCAAAGTTATGGTTTTTGAAAATGACATTTCCTTATTGGACAGTGTAGATCAAAGATCAGACTGCACATTCTGTGCAGTCTGATCTTTGATTTACTCTGTCCACAAAAGGTCAGCCAGTCAATCTTAGCAACACAGGGGGTTAACTAGTCCCAATAATGAGATGCCCTGGTGATCTTTTTCATATTTGGACATTTGGATATTTACTGTATACATCAGAGGCAACCAGTCGAGAAGTAACATCGCCTTTGGGGACAGTTATCTGTATCAGCTTGTTTAGTGAAAATATAATCTTTTCACAGCCAAAGAACATCTAAATATTTTTCATTTGCATGGATCAAGATCAGACTGTACAGAAACTACAGTCTAATCATATCTCTTTCCCCCGTTCCATACGTGATACGAAACTATGGCTAAAGTAAATTTTTAAATGCAGTGCAAATTTACTAGCAAAATCTTGATTAAAAACAGTTGGATTTTATTCATACAGCTTTCAGCGAAAAATTAACACGAACATCTGCCACCACCTATTTATATTGATTCTAGAAAGAAATTTGTAGCTCGTTCTACTGAATTTATACTATTATAACCTTTCATAATACGACAAATCACGCTATTAACAGATATATATCAAAGGTTAGTTTACAAACAGAAAAAAGAATGAATCTTACCTAGTGGTAAAACTAGTTTTTTTTAAAAAAACTTTTTTCCTCCTAATTGTTAATCCCAGTTCCCCAGTGAATGTATTTTCCTTCACAAGCAAGTTACTGAGAACGATGATGTGCGCCGGTGCAGGGGGCGTAGATCACGCATGCGCAGTAACTTACCGGTAAATACATATGTTGGAGCTGCACAGGGGGAATATGGTAAGTATTTTACCAGACTGTTTATTAACCCTAGGGCTGATAAGTGCGACCCAGTTACCTATTTTGCGGACAGTGTAGATCAAGATCAGACTGCACAAAACGTGCAGTCTGATCTTGAATCAACACTGTCCGATAAAGGGATATTTTCCCCTAAAATAGTTTTGAAACAGTAACATTTGGCTTTTGACTATTAGCCTGAAGATCTCATTTACTTATAAAACTGAAATGTTGTAGACACATTCATACGTGTAGGTGGCTCTCTGGCAATAGGGCTTAATTTGTTAAAGGTGGGTATTTAAGTTTTTAACATCTATCCAAATCAAAAAATATATATATCACTAAAATTTATGTTAAAAAAAACAATACAAATCATCAATAATTAAGACTCATAGAATTACAAAAAAAAAATTTTTTTTTCGATGATATTTCCTTAAAAGGCTACATAGCCTCTTGAGGTATTTTTAGATTTCGCGCCAAAAATAAAAAAAAGTATTCTGGGAATGTCAAATGACTTGTACTTGACTAATAACGCTCAAATTCCATTACATAACAAACATGTAATGATTATTTTCCATAATGTCTTCTTTGGACGCTATGTATGAAGATTCGTCTGTGTATTTCCTGTATGTAAATGAGCGAATTACACATGTAAAGGTAGAATGTGTCTCCCGTTGGTGTCGACCTGGGCCATAGTAAATCTCTAATTTCTCGTGTTGTCCGATTGTTTTCGACTACCGGGGTTTTGTGGATGCGAATTAAAAGGCTTTGGGAGTATAAGGATGATTTTTTTTTCCAATTTTGTAAAATTTTCTTCCTAAAATCTTAAGGGCCACCTTTAAAGGTTTAACCCATTACCAAATGACAAAATTTCAGGTTTGTCAAAATTAAAAGGAATTGCAGACGACAAAATAAAAGTGACTGAAAATTTGGAATTTGTTTTGTGAAGGGTAGAAAACATTGTGGGAAAAGGAGAAAATGCTGGTTACCAGCATTTTCTCCTTTTCCCAGAATGTTTTCTAAAGGCTTCTTTCTCAGGGGCGCCAAAAGTAGGGAATGTGTGGTAATGGGTTAACGAAGGGATGGTTGATGTGGGTGTGGGATCAGGACGTTAAATTTATAGAAAACGACAAAAGTTTAGACTGGTCCATATTGAAAGAACTTGCCGATGACAAAATAAACGTAACTCAAAAATTGAAATTTGTTTCCAGAAGGATAGAAAAACACTGTGGGAAAAGGAGAAAATGCTGATTACCAGCATTTTCTCCTTTTCCCACAGTGTTTTCAAAAGGCTTCTTTCACAGGGGTGTTAAGAGTTGGGGTTCTGTGGTATTACAAGGCTCCCTTTCGTCTATAGATAGGCAGAATCCTAAAGCAGAACGGGTCATCGGCACGCAGAAAATACTAACCTAAAGCAAAAAAGTTTCGACCCATATAAGTCTGCATAGCCGGTACCGTTTGACATAGGTCGTTTCCGTGTTTACAGGAAATGACTCATGATGAATATGGATTTGTTTTGTTTTGTTTGTTTGTTTGTTTATGTGTTATTGCTGTTTTCAACTTTATTTCAATTACACGTCTGCGCATGTCATATTCTTCGAAGATTCGACCTGTCTTATATGACGCATCACTGCCCCCAATATTGGGGGGCGGGGAATTGTAGTAGTGCGCTCTTTAAAGTAGAAATGGAGAAGATGGCTTTTATCAATACGTTGGAGGAGGAATCAGGCCTGTTTTAGCTACAGATTTCTCTAAACTGCTGATCATAGCTAAATGAATCGCATTAGGTAGAGTTTTATCGAGTAAACGTTTATTTCAGTTTGAAATTCAAAGTAACGGTTGTCGCGTAGAAAAGTAGTCTGGTTCTGTACCCAGAATGCCCAAATTAGATAGACCTGTATGTGTGAACTGGCCACCGTTGTATACCGTGTATTACATATTACATACACGTAGTGTATCAGGGGCGGTAACCAGTCTACTTGCACAGTTACCTCGCATAATACGGGCAGAATTCGCCCCGTTTCGATTAGCCTGTACCGGTCCCTATACACGTAGTGTATCAGGGACGGTAACCAGTCTACTGTATTTGTAGAATGCCATCTAGCGGGAGATAATGTCAGTTACATTGCCTTGTCTGGGTGAACTTTTCCACATGCTCTTGCATTTTCAAGGCTTTCGTCTTTACTTTGGGATGATTTTTTTTTTCAAAACAGTTGGCTGCTTTCCCATGTAAAAATCATTCAAACAATATTAACCCTTTCCCAAACAGTTCCTGGTTTTTACGACACTGAGACAGATGCCTTTTGAAAACACTGTGGAAAAAGGAGAAAATGCTGGTAACCAGCATTTTCTCCTTTTTCTCACAATGTTTTCTAACCTGCTGGAAACAAATTTCAGTTTTTGAGTTATGTTTATTTTGTCATCTGCAAATGCTTTCAATTCGGACTAGTCTTAAATTTTGTCGTTTGGTAAAGAGTTAAGCAGTGAGAGAGTAAAGAATTTTGGCACAAGTACCATCTGTAGTCTATGGAACAAGATTGACCTGATTTTGGATCGAACATGCGACCAGTTGATTACATACCCATTGGCTGTAGGTTGTCAACCGAGCTACGAAGTTCGGCACATAATCGTAAGACATTTCTGTATTCTTAGCATTTGCATAGGCTTATATCAGAGTTAATGAATCCCAAAATAACATGATACCATTTAACCCTTATCTTGCAAAATAACTAAAATGAAATTTTCACTTCAATAGTTAAAACCCAAATATTGCTATTTTAAACTTTTGTTTTGGGGAATTATATCTTCTTATCGGACAGTATAGATCTCAGATCAGACTGCACGTTCTCTGCAGTCTGATCTTGATCTTTACTGTTCGTGAAAGGTCAGTAAGTCGCTCTTAGCAGCCTAAGGGTTTAATGTATGGAAATTATGGTGAAGATAGCAATCTATGATTGCACGGTTTGGTTCCAGTGTTGGTCGCTGGCAGAGAAGTTTATTTCATAACTAGGTCAAGTGTTAGGTCGTCCTATCTTTTGTTTACTTTTTGCCTGTTTTTACAATTAATAACTAACGTTTTGTTATGTGCAGCCTGATCTTGATCTACACTTGGAACAGTTCCAACCCATATATTTTGTGTAAGGCACTTTTAGGGTTAAAATGTTTGGAAATCACTGTTAGAAAAGTAGAAAATTATGGTCACGTTCGATATATTTTTCCCCTTCTTTCCCCCCCTCCCCCAAGGTTGGTCTTAATTGAAAGCACAAGAAGACAACAAGACAGACGTAACTCAAAAATTGATTTTTTTTCAAGCAGGGTAGAAGACATTGTGGGAAAAGGAGAAAATGCTGGTTACCAGCATTTTCTCCTTTTCCCACAATGTGTTCCAAAGGCTTCTATATCAGGGTCGTACAAACCAGGGATTGTTTGGTAAAGGGTTCACAGAGTGGGAAACATTGTCACGATGGAGGACAATGTTATTTAACAGCCTTTTCCCTTTATCCCCATCAGTGTTTGAAAATACCTTCTCATCTGGATTTGTTAAGAACTTGTTTATCTAGTTAAGGTTTGGCTAGGGGATTGCCCCCCCGCCCCCCCCCCCACCCCTTAGGCAGACGAAAAAGTTTAAGACTCGTCCAACTTAAAAAAAAAAACATTTGCAGACAACAAATAAAATGTGTCTTAACTCATTACCAAACGACAAAATTTTAGGTTTGTCCAAATTGAAAGCATTCACAGACGACAAAAGTGACTGAAAATTTGAAATTCGTATTGTGAAGGATAGAAAACATTGTGGGGAAAAAGGAGAAAATGTTGGTTACCAGCATTTTCTCCTTTTCTCACAATGTTTTCTAAAGGCTTCTATCTCAGGGGCGTCAAAAGTAGGGATTGTGTGGTAATGGGTTAACTCTTTATCACGTGACTATACTTTAGACCTGTTAAAATCGAAGGCATTTACTGATGACAGTATTGATGTGACAAGAACTTGAAAATTATTTTGGAAGGGTGGAAAACATTGTAGGGAAAGGAGAAAATGCTGGTTACCAGCATTTTCTCCTTTTCCAACAATGTTTTCAAAGGCCTTTTTATTAAGGGGTGTTAAAAGCAGGGAGTATGCAGTAAATGGTTAAATGTTGGAATTTCTGTTAACAGAATAATTATAGAACATTAGGTAGCAGGAGGTCAATCATGATTAATTATCAGCCTTTTCCCTCTAGCCAGTAATGTTTGGAAAAAAAAAAGTCTTGTCATCCGTGATTGTTAAAAATTTGGATGTTTTGTTAAAGGTTTAATGAAGGGATGGTCGATGTGGGTGTGGGATAAGGATGTTAACTGTTTTTTAAACGACAAAACTTTAGAATGGTCCAAACTGAAAGCACTTGCAGATGACAAAATAAACCTAAATCAAAAATTGAAATTCGTTTCCAGCAGGATAGAAAAACACTGTGGGAAAAGGAGAAAATGCTGGTAACCAGCATTTTCTCCTTTTCCCACAGTGTTGTCAAAAGGCTATATTAGGGTCGTAAAAACCAGGGACTTTTTGGTGTTTGGTAAAGGGTTAAGTCAACGGTTATCAGTGATTTCGTAACACAAAGCTCAGCCGGAACAAAATATCAGTCCATCCTCTGAAAGAAGGGAGTTTCCTGTATCCGCAAAGCGTATTAATCCTTGTTAGCCAGCGTGGAATGCATGGGCTGACCTGGGTCGAAACTTCTTGGCTATTTCTGATTTTTTTTCTGCATGTAAGAGAACCATTCTTTCACATGACTCAGCTACCTTTAACGTAATAGAAAACAGCTATTTCCACAATAATATCATCCTACAAAAATTGCTATGATTAAAAGAGTGTTATTGCACTGTTTTTACCAAGCCACTTTTCCCTTTTTTGTCTTTTCTAGAATTATCATTTATAAATCTAAAACCACTACATTTTCATTACAAAGAGAGATATTAACCCATTACAACACAATCCCTACTTTTGACGCCCCTGAGAAAGAAGCCTTTTGAAAATACTGTGGGAAAAGGAGAAAATGCTGGTAACCAGCATTTTCTCCTTTTCCAACAGTGTTTTCTACCCTTCCCAGAACAAATTTGAAATTTTCAGTCACCTTTATTTTAGTCGTCTGCAAATGCTTTCAATTTGAACCAGTCTAAAATTCTGTTGTTTGGTAATGAGTTAATTACCCCTCTTTTCTGGAAACTAACAAAAGTATCTACAAATAATTTCAAGATAGGTATAAAGAAATTTCTGGTCTGTTAAAAATGTTCAAAAGTATTATACCTGTATAAATCTCTATTACTCAACTATCAAGAAAACTTTATGCAATGCAGCACTAGAGGTATTAGGTGTCTACTACCCGAAAAAATGGATACACTTTGTTCGACAAGTTTCGTAACGAAAATGCATTTTTCCACAGCACCCAATTAATCTACATTTTGTCCTTTTCCTTCAAAAACCTCGTAACTGCAACTTGAAATAATCTGTAGTAACGAAGTTTTTGAAATAAATCGACGATACCTTTTTATACTTTGAAGACGACGAGATGATCTGCACAGGAAAAGCATTTTTGACTAGAACTTGTTTTTCTTTAATAAAAACCAACAGACGTCAACCCCTTTTTTGTTGTAAGAGGGGTTATTATTTCATGCTTTCCGGTAGGATATCGAGAAATAGCAGTGAAAATATTTTTCGATCTTACACTGGTATCACCAGTGAAAATACCGATTTTCACGTTCTTGTCGCCTAGGTAAATTGCGAGTGCCTAACAACCAGATGGGAAATATGACGTCATATACCTTACATTTCACGCGCTTGACGTAACGTTGCTATGCGGGAGGGGTACGCCACGGGGAATAAGGGAAAAGAACTGTACTGAATTATGATAAAGCTCCTCCCAGAAAGGGTTAAAAGCATAAAATAAATAGAATATTTGTTTTTTTCGGTGAAAGATCGAAATTTATTTCATCTCGTGAACACCATCGGTAATATTTTCACTCGTGGCAGCGCCACTCGTGAAAATATTACCGATGGTGTCCACTCGATGAAATAAATTTCGATCTTACACCGAAAGAAACAAATATCCTCTGTATAGTCCATGACAAAGGCAGTAACATTTTCTCCCAGATTTCTATGACTGACACGAAATTGTACGTAAAATGAGTAAGGGAAACAACTCGAAAAATATACAAGTACGACTCGGAACCTACAGGCCCTGGGTTCGAGCTGCATTGAATCCATCGTTTTTTTTCCTTGGGCAAGACCTTTCATAGCCTTGGCCTAGTACTGGTGAAACCCATGAAATACATGAATATGTGAGCTGTTGTCGTGATATTATTGAATTAATGTTGAAAGAGGCATGAACCACCAATCAGTCAATCGATCGATCGATCGATCGATCGATCGATCCATCCATCCATCAATCAATCAATCAATCGATCAATCGATCAATCAATCAATCCTGTAGGCGAGCAAAACGTCCCATCAGTATTTGGAAATAAAACATACCAAAAGCCAAGCTCTCTTCCATATATATTATGATACCTAAAACGACGTATGTACACAAAAGGTATTTTTACAGAAAAAAAAAAACAATAAGATTTAATTTGTGAAATAAATACATCGGAGTCAACTTTAAATGGCCGCAATGAAATGGCTTTGAGCTTCGTTTCTTATCAAGCAATCGACAGGTCTACTTCATAACTATCACCCTGGGTCTGTATTCACCAATCATTCTGAAGAATTTTCTTTGCCTTATTCTTCAAGATTTTCGGACTGTAAAAGTAACAGAACTTCTGATTGGCTAAACAATTTGGTTTAGTCCATCAGAAGTTCTGTTACTTTCACAATGAAGAATTTCTGAAGAATGAGACAATGAATGTTCTTAATTTAAGAATGGTTGGTGAATACAGACCCAGGTTTTTAGGTTTCCCCTTTAATCTTGTACAAAATGACAAAAACTTGGACTAAACGAAATTGAAAGTGTGTGCAAACGACAAATTAAAAGTTGGTAAAATGATTATCATTCTCTTTGCTAGGGTAGAAAATATTGTGGGGATAAGAAGAAACATGATGATGACAACCACCATTTTCTCCTGTCCCCACAATATATTCAAAAACTCTTCTCTATAAAAGTCAAAATTGTGTATTGTGGCATAACAGACCCACCGGAGCTCCAGAAAGTGATAAGAGATGGGAGAAATGGTATTCAAAATCCATTATTTCTCTTCCAAACCCTATGTTGTAGGTACTCATTAGAATCGTCTCGATGAGACGATTCTAATGAGTACCCACAACATGGTGTTTAGTGAAGAATAATTAATATTACTAACTTTTGAAATCCAAGTCACTCCCTCTGTCTGGAGCTCTGAGATCCTATGGAGGATAGTCTTTCAGTTCCTAGTGAAAAAAGAGCACGTCGTTGGTTTACTTCAACAACCTCGTAACTACAGTTTATTTCAAGCACTAGTTACGAGGTTTTTGAAGTATGAACATGATCCATGCTCTAGCAAAAGCCCAAGGCTTTACTCTACCAAACGACAAAATTTTAGACTGATCCAAATTGAAAGCATTTGCAGACGACAAAATAAATGTTACTCAAAAATTGAAATTTCTTTCCAGCAGGGTAGAAAACATTGTGGGATAAGGAGAAAATGCTGGTTACCAGCATTTTCTCCTTTTCCCACAATGTTTTCTACAGGCTTGCTTCTCAGGGTCATCATAAATAGGAATTGTGTGGTAATGGGTTAACCCCTTATCCTGCTATAAAAGCAAAATGAAATTCTCAATTCGATATTGATAACTCAAATATTGCTGTTTCAAAGATATGTTTTGTGGAATAGTATCTTCTGATCGGACAGTGTAGATCAAAGATCAGACTGCACATTCTGTGCAGTCTGATCTTGCTCTACACTGTCCGCTAGAGGTCAGCGAGTCGCTCTTAACAGCGTATAGGGTTAACCCTTTACTCCACAGATACTCATCTCTACGCATTACTTGTAGGAGCCTTTGGAAAACATCGCGGCAAAAGGTAAAATTGCTCGTGACGAGCAATTTCACCTTTTGCCACAATGTTTTCTATGCTATCTAAAGGTGTCATATACACATAAGAAACAGTTTCATCCTTGCTGTTATTTAGGGTCAATTAGAGATACCATAGAAATGCCTTATGGAGTAAAGGGTTAAAGCATATCGGCGATGCAGGATACCAAGCAAGTCATACAAGTAACTATCAATTCATACAGCTCATTTTGTCTATACAAGTAACTATCAATTCATACAACTCATTTTGTCTATCCAAGTAACTATCAATTCATACAACTCATTTTGTCCAACAACCAAGTGGGGTACCATTCTCCTTTGACATGCAGAAAAGTTTAAAAGCAAAAGGTATCTACTTAGATCAGTCTGCGCGGATTGAGCAGGTTGACACGAGTCGATACTGTTTGCGGATACATTGAACCTTTTGTTTTCACAGAGAATATCTCAGGTTTTTTTCGTTTAAAGTTTCAAACTGAAATGGCAGATTTTTTTCTTTTTATGAAGTAGACCTGTTGAAATATCTTTTTAAGTGGCTCAAGTTAGCTGTTCATGTCATCTATATAAACAGGCCAGGCAGGTTTTATCATCTGTTATGTAAATGACAAAACACCTAGACACACAATCTATAATGGACCAATCCTCTTCCTTGAATCCTTACCACACGACAAAATTTTAGACTGGTTCAAATTGAAAGCATTGCAGACGACAAAATAAAGGTGACTGAAAAATTGAAATTTGTTCTGGGAAGGGTAGAAAACACTGTGGGAAAAGGAGAAAATGCTGGTTACCAGCATTTTCTCCTTTTCCCACAGCGTTTTTCAAAAGGCTTCTTTCTCAGGGGCGTCAAAAGTAGGGATTGAGTGGTAATGGGTTAAATCTGTCATAACTTCCGGTTTAGCACGGTTTACGATAATATAAAGAAAGCTGTAACAACCTATCTTACTGTGATACATCAGCGATACTTTGAATTTAGACCCCGTACTGCGCTAATATAACTTCTTCGCTCTAGCTATCACATGTTGTAAACAGCGTGGAAATATAAGCAAATGCTTGTAAAAAGCCTGATGTTTAAATTATTTGGTTCATATAGATCTTTTATACGCTTTTTTTGCATTCAATCCCTTTGTGACACGTTTTCTACCGTTTTGTCGATCTAAAAATAACTCGTGCTGTAATTGGTTAAATTGCTTCATTTCCGGTACACATACGCTCATACTGCTCGTCTAATTACTGGTATGCATCTTGCAATCACTCACACAATAAAGAAAATTGTAATTTATTTTCCATTATTCTATCTTAAGATCCACAGAGGAATATCACTGAACAAGCAATCGGTCAGATGACGTTCCATCTTTACATTCACCCGAGTATAACATTGGTGTTTAGAGCTTTTCAATATGGGAGAGCGTTGCTGTTGGTATTTGTCCTGCAGCCAAATCTTCCTAGAATAGTGATTATCTGGGGACTATGGGACCCTTTGCTTCCCCGTTCCGACCCTTGCATGGCCCTTGCGTGATGATGACAATGCTGCTCCTTTCCCTTGTTTCTTCATCGTCACCGCCCTTACTTATCATTGTCGAAGAAATGGCAACATGTTACCATTTCATTTTTTTCCCACATATCGCGCTGTTTGGATGGTAGATGAAGAAAGAACATTTTAACAAGGTAAAACCAAGATCCACACTTTCTGGCGGCAGAGCACTGACTTTCTGAAAATCTTTTTTTTTCTACCACATAGAATCACTTATGGGTATGACACATTTTAAAAGAAACTGTCGACGAAGGTTTATTTTCGTTCAATTCCTCACATTTGCTGACACTCATTTCGATGGGCAGAGGTAGCCCTTCGGCTGAGTTCGTACTCTCTTCGGGTGTCTTCGACATTTCATGATCGTGATCATGATCATGGTGATGTCGATGCTTATGGTGGAATGCTTGCAATGAAAAGCGTCTATGGGTTTGCTTCCGACCTCCTCTTCTCTTTGAAATGTGAGGATTATCTTTCCTCATACTTCTAGTTTTATAAATTTGCAGTTGAGTGTAAAGTCTTTTTAACTCAGCCTGTAACAAAAACGAACAACATGTATATGAAGAATTCAATTGATGAGTAAATACATGTGGTTATTTACAGAATGAAAGGCTAGGTAAGGGGAATGGATAGTAGCAGTTTTGAAAATAATGGAATAACATGGAATCTGCAATCTTTAATATACTCCTAAAAAAATTGAAATATATATATGTCTTCGATTTTGATTATAAGATAATTCTTTCATGAAAGGACAATGCAAATAATTCTCTGCTGTCAGAACTCTATAACATCTCAGAACAGGCAAGACAATCTGATTAGCACAACAGATGTAAATGTAAAAGATGTCTTTTTTATATTCCTCACAGGCTTTTAACCGAGAGTACATATATCACTATTCTCTTCTCGTTATCACTTTTCATACTAGTATATGATTCGACAAACACGTCAACAATAACTGGAAAATACTAGTTGTTAAACAAAAAGAATATAGAAAACGCATTTCTTGATTTCCTTCTTCGCATGGCTTATCAGCATTTAAAATCAAACAAACAAGAAAAGTATTGAACAATTTCGTCTGGTAAGCATGTGTTTTTCAGAGCACAAAAACCGTGAGTGTTTAGCAAAGTGACAATTTTGAATACGACGTTTTATTTTAAGCAAACCAAGTTAATCAAACTGCATTTTATTGTGTCCAGGATTTTATAACTCCCGAAACCAGTTTCGAATCAGAAAGTTTTAACAAGATCATTTATAGAACCTGTTAATCTGTGAGTCTTGTTGAGCAAGGATGGCCTTGAACTCATTACAAAACGACAATATTTTAGGCTTGTCCAAATCGAAAGCATTTGCAGACGACAAATTAAGAGTGTCTGAAAATTTGAAATTTGTTTCGTGGAGAGTAGAAACCATTGTGGAAATCGGAGAAAATGCTGGTTACCAGCATTTTGTCCGATTCCCACAATGTTTTCTAAAGGCTTCTTTCTCAAGGTCGTCAAAGGTAGGGATTGTGTGGTAATGGGTTAAACTTCGACTTGTGGGCAACCGTTATCAGAATAAGCAGGTTTTTACTCTTCTTCCTTTTTGCGCTCTACAAAGTCTGATATTATCTACACTAACCAGAAAAAAGCTATGATTCACGCTAAGCAGACCTGGGCCCGTATTCACCAACCATTCTCAAGAACGCTTTTTGTCTTATTCGCCAGAATTTTCTACATTTGTAAGTAACACAACTTCCGATTGGCTAAACCATTCGGTTTAGCCAATCAGAAGTTGTGTTACTTACAAATGTAGAAAACCTTGGAGAATAAGGCTAAGAATATTCTCAAGAATGATTGGTGAATACGGGCCCAGGTATTACATACCCTTATATCTTCCGGGTCCATATCAGCTAAACTGACTTCCCCGACGTCGACGTCGCCGTTGGAAGAAATGCCGACGTTCAGTTTCATCGTCTCTGGCGTCATATTGTCTGGGACGTCAGACGACGAGTAGGCCCGATTACGTATACTTCTCTCGTCGGGCGGTCGATGTGCATACCATAGCTACAGGTAGACGAAAAGCAATAGATCATCTAAGATAGGTAAGTGTTTGATATATACTGCATCTGATACTTATGATGACATTTGAAAAACATGGTTTACACTAATCCAAGAAAGTTTAGTTATAGCCTCGCGTTTAAAAGCCTTATATTTG
Organism: Tridacna crocea; assembly: GCA_943736015.1. Lineage (NCBI taxonomy): Eukaryota > Metazoa > Mollusca > Bivalvia > Cardiida > Cardiidae > Tridacna > Tridacna crocea. Next base: position 32,638,023 of record OX031073.1, read on the forward strand.
AAAAAATACTGTGAATTATAGCAAATTTCACAGAAGACAACCAAGTTAGGACTTTTTTCAGGGACATATAAACGTTGTGGAAAAGGAGTAATCATTTTCTTTTTCAGAAAAAAAAAGATTCTGATGCTGTCCATTCCTTTAGCAAAAATGACAGTTACAATGGCCTTCATTACATTTGCAAAATATGACAACTGAACAGGGGAGCAAACTCCTATAGTCTTAAACGATATATTTGATGTATGAAAACGGTATATGATAGAGTGACTTACCTTTGGCCCAAATACTAGCACTAGAGTTACCGTTACTGTTAACTGACACCGGAGAAAATACATCAAAAACAAATAGTCAGGGTGTAAATGGAGCCAATATATATGTCTGAAAAGAAAATTAGACGTACATGTATTTTACTAAACCCTTAGGTTGCTAAACGCGACTAACTGACCTTTTGTGGACAGTATAGATCAAAGGTCAAACTGCACAGAACGTGCAGTTTGACCTTTGATCTATACTGTCCAATGAGAACATCTTTTCTCATAAAACGTTACCTTTGAAATAGCAAATTTGGGTTTATACTATCAGCTTTAAAATTTCATTCATCTAGCAGGATAAGGGTTAGAGTAAAGCTATAACAAGATAACTACATGCATGTAGGTTTGAAGTTGAAATAAATTATAGTGCATGGATAGACTTTAAGCGAAACAAAAAGCCAGGATGTTTTTTATTAAGAAAATTTTGATATAAAACTAGCACTTTATCCTATTTTCGCAATGATTTAAAATGCCATCTTTCTATACATTTGTTAATTCAAGACTTTGTTCAATCTAATCATAAACTGAGCTCAAGCAATGAAATACGGCTGATATATGGAAAAAAAAATGTTCGTAACCAAGAAACCTGTCAGCTTGAAACCTGTCAGCTTATAGCATATTATGAAAACTACAGGGGGAATACCTATGAACCTCGTTTTTTATATTGTAAATGCCTTAGAAATCATTGTATGAAACTTATCATTTGTTTGCTCACAGCCATTGCTTCTTTTCCATAATGTATCTACTAAGTTAAAGTTTGGACTTAGCGAAATTGTTATTAACCCTTTTTGTGTTTAAAAAAAATACATGAAAACGTTGACTTACCTTAACACATAAAATACAGTTGATATAAAGCATTCGTAACCTATTGCAGCAGATATATAAGTTCCCTCGCTGTAATCTGAGGGTGCGGCCCGTACACGGTAACACAAATATATACCAAATAACAGGAATACAACTTCAGCTGAAATATATAAAAAGTTAAAAGTTTTTTTTTTCTTTTTAACAATTAGAAAAATATTGATTCCCTAACCAAACAAAACTAAGTTTAAACGACCCTAAAGAAGAAGCCTTTTGAAAACATTGTTGGAAAATGTGCTAGTAACTAGCATTTTCTCCTCTTCGTAAGATGTTTTGTATCAGATGAGAGAACTTAGGTTAATTTATTTTGAGTAATTTTGAAGATTTGGGTTTTAAATTAATATAAAATTTGTTGATCGGTAAAAAGTTAAATTTTAATTTATGGCAGTTCTTCTGTGTGTTGAAGCAGACCAAAAGGTCTTATAACATCATGATGTTTAAAGGAAAAATTGTTCCACCAAAAAGTTTAATATTTTACTGTTAAGCATTTTTAATGTATTCATATTTTACCGTTAAGCATGTTAAATGTATTAATAATTTACAGTTATGCATGTTAAATGTATTCATTTTTTACAGTTAAGCATGTTATACGTATTCATATCTTACGGTTAAGCATGTTTAATGTATTTATATTTATGGTTAAGCATGTTTAATGTATTCAAATTTCATAGTTAAGCATATTTAATGTTACTTGCACATTGTCGAAAAAAATACTTGATGGAAAATTGAACAGAAGTAGAGCAACTGTATTTTTTGACAATGTCTAAGGTTGAATATTTTTCAAACCATCTATGCCATGGCAAAAGGTTTTTTTTACTACATCTTCTCGATGCATATTATACCAAGCAAGTCATACTGTGCTTTCTAAATATAGAATTACATGACTTACCGACTTCCGTTGAATAATCCCACCAACCAGATTTACAAACTAAATAACGTAAATCACCCTCTGACGTCACACCTGTATCTATCAAGGATTTCCCCTCTTCCACCTATAAATGAATAAAAAATTTCCAATTGTAATGTTCTAGATTAATCATATTTAACAGAAAACAGAGGTGAACAACTAGACAGAAAAGTGTTTGTATTTTCTGTTCATCAAGAAAAGTTGAAATTAAAATTAAGTATTTTCGACTTTTTTGAGGTAGATCTAAATCCTAGGTCGGAAAGACGAAGGATGTGTGACAGTTTTAAGGACAAAACGTCCGCTTTTTTCACTTTACAAACTGACATTCTCTAGCACTTGATACGCTCGAAGTTTTCTTCCAAGTCCTTTTTTGGTATAGAAATAAACTATGCAACTACTATTATTTAGATTTTTATAACCTTACCAAATATGAGAAAAAAAATGTTTTATCACGGAATTAATTAAAGCAACTTTGATGAATAAAGACAAATGTAAAAGGAAATTAATGGTATTTCCTTAAAGGACTAGGTATCCTTTTAAGCTATTTTTAGACAGATTTACAATTGCAAAATGTTTGTCATGGAAATGCAGTTGAAAAGATTTCCAAAGAAAGCTGTGATTCGTGTTTTCTTTTGTAAGTGGAGCTAAGAACATAAAACGGTGTATTTCGAGCCGAAAAAGGTTTGGTGTTTAAAGATGATTATCAGAAATCCTAATACAGCTTGGTGGTTGGATCAACGGAACATCCTAGGTTTGCTTTAATGATGCAATACATTAACAACGTACCTGGTCTATATTGACGGAGGTCCAAGCTGCCATGTAGCCCGTGACGACAATTACGATGCCGAGGAGGTATTTTAGGAGGTCTTTATCCCTGACATGTACCCTGTGTGCTTTTCTCGACTGGAAATCAGCCAGCAATCTGAAATTAATCATTCTTAATAACAAGGGAGTTAAATGCATATGTAAAAAGTATCAACTCATGTCAGCCTGCACTGTCCGCGAATGCTGACATAAAATGTTTGCTATTTGTAATGTTTCTGCATGTCCAAGAAGTAATTCTGTCTTGTTATTTAGTTGGCTGTTAGACTAAGTGGATTATATAGGTTATTATGTAGATAGGATATACAGTGACCAGGGCCCGTATTCATCAACGATTCTTGAGAATATTCTTAGTCTTATTCTCCAAGGTTTCAAAATTTGTAAGTAACATAACTTCTGATTGGCTAAACCGAATGGTTTAGCCAATCAGAAGTTGTGTTACTTACAAATGGAGAATATTCTGGAGAATAAGACAAAGAACGTTCTCAAGTATGGTTGGTGAATACGGGCCCTGTTTTCAGAATATTCTAGAGACATGAGGAACAATTATTGGTTTTCCATCGTGGTTATTTTTAGAAACAAGTTGTCAGTAAACAAGCTGTTTACCAATCCATGATGTCATGTTTCTAGAAAATACCAATCTAGAATTTTCCAAGCTGATATAAATAGGAGGGTCTTACTTGATGATTTAGGGGATTTGAAGTTAGACTTGTGGCTTGGAGGATACAGAATGAGTGAAAAGTGTTGGATTTAACGTATAGTGGACCTGTAATAGAAAACAGCTATTTCCCCTATAATATTATCCTACAAAATTTGCTAAGATTAAAAATAAGTATTATTGTACACGTATTACTTTCATCGAGACGCCTTTTCCTTTTTTGTCTTTTCTAGAATTATCATTAATAAATCTAAAACCAATATATTCTCATTACAAAGGGATATGATAATTACCTCCCTATTCTGGAAACCAACAAAAATACAACAAATAATTTCACGATAGACATCAAAGGAATTTCTGGTCGGTTAAAAATATGCAGAAGTGTTATATCTGCACAAATTTGTCTTTATCGATTATCAACTGTCAAGAAAATTTATGCCATGCTGCACTAGAAGTATTACGGGTCCACTACCTTAACTTGCACTTTAGATCTGTAAGTTGGAATTATCTGTCATTTAAACAGGTTGCTTATATCTACTTGCAACTAACCATTGTTAATTCAGGTTTTAGGAACCAAAAACTTCATTCTTTTTGTAATCTAAACCTAGTTCTTAATTTTAAGGGACTTGTTATATTTCTTGTTCCAAGATTAAAAATTGTCAAAATTTCATTCAAACTTAACTTTTATTATACCCTTTTATCTATGTTCATTAATAGATATTGTTAACTGATAAAGGCTTGTTGCTGGTTTTCCTTCTCGTTACGTTCGGCTCGTAACTGAAATTGGAGTGGGGGGGGGGGGCTCGTCCAGGATTGATAATGTAATCATTTTGGATATACTTTAAAATTATATTGAACTTGTCCAGTAATGAAGTTTATTAGATAATGATTAATTTAAAAAATAGAATTTGAATTTTATCTTACTAACTCAGCAAAAACAATAATGTCTTTTGATCTTGAAAAAAATATTGCTCAACCGTCACAGGAGTTGTTATATTGGGCAAAAAGGTCTCTACCCATTGTTAACTAACTGCCATTAAAGGTACTATGTTAAATCATGAAATTAAAAACTCTACTATTCAGTGTTTAGTTGCGGAAGAAATATTTGATTCGTCTGCTCCGTCTCTTATTCTTGTGTCTCAGACAGACATTAGAACTAATATTGAGTTAGAAAAGTTAAAATTACAGGTGGAAAAAGAACAGAGATTACAGAAGATAAAATTAAAACCAGAGCAAGAAGAAAGAATGAAAGAAAAAAAATAGAGCAGGAAGAAAGAATGACAGAAGAAGAATTAGAACAAGAACAAAAGAAAAGGAATTAAAAATGCATGCTGAAGAAAGAGAAAAGGAAAGGTAATTTTATATCAGAATGAAGGAATTAGAAATGGAAAATAAAGAAAAAACATGTTTGCATGTGGTTAATGACTTCGACATAGCAAAACACCTCAGACTTGTTCCGCCATTTCAAGAACAGGAAGTTGATAAATACTTGTCACGTTTTGAAAGATTTGCTGAAAGTTTGAAAAGGATAAAATAACATTGGACCTTACTTTTGCAAAGTACTGTAATTGGAAAGACTCACGATATTATTTCGCTAGTAAGTAATGAACAGCTCTCTAATTATGATAGTGTTAAGGAATTGATTCTACAAGCTTATGAATTGGTACCTGAAGCATATAGACAAACATTTATGAATTGCTGGGAAGAAAATTATTTGATAAGTGGTGCCATTCAAAGAAAATAGGAAATGGAAAACTTAGACAACTGTTAGTTGAAGAATTTAAATTAATTTCGATATAAAAACTTTCCTAGACGAACTAGAAGTTGAACTTTTAGAAGAAGCTGCTTGCTTGGCAGATAACTTTGCCTTGACGCAAAAGGTCACTTTCATGAATAAATCAAACCCTCAAAAACCTTTTTATTTATCTGCTGGTCCAAAACCAAATTCTAATCAAAATAATGACAATTCCAATCAGAATAGTCCCAAAACCAAGTCTCCTTATGAAGCGAAAGGTCAAAATCCCTTAGCTCTACTCACTTGTAATTATTGCAAAGAATCAGGCCATATTGTTTCTGAATGTCATGTTTTTAAAAGAAAACGGGAAAAACAAGGAAGTTTTAAGCCTACAGGCTTTACTCCATTTACATCTGCACTTCAGTCATGTGTTAAAGACCAAACTTTTGTCCAAGCCAAAGTGCCTGAGACTAATACTGTTATGGAGATTTATGAACCATTCTTATCAGATGGTTTTGTGTAACTGAAAGGCGATTTTGCCCAGTCTACCCCTATTTAAATTTTACGTGATACCGGAGTTTTTCAATCTTATTTTAGCATATGTCCTGCCTTTTTCTGAGAAGACTTCATCTGGGACAAGAGTCCTTACTCAGGGTGTGGAATGTAGATTTCTTCATGTTCCGCTTCATAACATTTATTTGTCTTCAGACTTAATTAATGGTCCAGTGACTGTTGGTATTAGAAAAAAATACCTCTTGAAGCTGTTCATTTGTTAATTGGCAATGATTTAGCCGGAATTAAGATGATTGTTAATCGACTTGTAACTGATACATTGATGCACATTGCATGGATCAATCACTCTATCCGATTGAGGAAGAAATTCCTGACCTTTACCCTTCACGTATAGTTAATAGAGCTATATGGCAAAGACAGCCATCTTCACTGAAAATCAGTCTGGTATTGACTTATCTGATTCTCTGTTGGGTCATCCATTTGAAAATGAAATTAACAGATCTATATCACAAAACTGTCTGTAAGTCAGACAAATTCTAAACATAATTAATCAGAATTGGATTACACATTTTCACCTTAAGTTAAAGAAGGCCATGATACAAGGTCAAGATCAAAACTAAGTGAAGACCAACACAATGATCCAGAAATGGCACCTTTATTCAAAAAGCTGTGAGTGAAACTGGTCTTTCACAGGAACCTGTTTGTTTTTATATAAAAAATGGAACATTAATGAGAAAGTGGCGCCCTCCTTAAGTCTCTGTTGATGATGAATGGGATGTCAATCATCAAGTTGTCATTCTTAAGTCAGTCCTATAGATTAGAAATATTAAGCTTAGCTCATGAAACACCTATGTCAGGTCATTTAGGTATCAATCTATCACAAAATTCTTAACCATTTTTATTGGTCTGATCTAAAAGCAGATGTATCGGATTATTGTAGGTCTTGTCAAACTTGTCAAATGGTAGAAAAACCCAATCAGGTAATACCTAAGGCTAAACTATAGCATATCCCTGCATTTGATGAACCTATTAGCAGGATCTTAATTGATTATGTAGGTCCTTTGCCAAAAACTAAGGCTAGCAATGAGTACCTTCTGACTATTATATATGCTTTTGCCCGTTTTCCTGAAGCAATACCTTCAAGAAATGTAAAATCTAAAACAATTGTCAAAGCTTTATCGATTTCTGTTTTACTTTTGTAGAACTTCTTTTTTCTGATCAAGGGTCAAATTTTATGCCTGGCATTTTCCAACAAGTAATGCACGAGTTGAGAGTTAAACAATGTAGGTCATTTGCATATATTCCTGAAAGCTAAGGCGCCCATCATAGGTTACACCAAACCTTAAAATATGTAATAATAACATGTTGCTTTGACACACAAAAGGATTGGGATGAAGGTATACATCTTTTACCCTTTGCAGTAAGGAATCTGTACAGGAATCTGTTGGTTTTAGTCCTTTTGAGCTTGTTTTTGCCACACATTAGTAAACTTTTAAAAGAAACATTTCTTTCACAAGAACACTCTCCTTTGAATTTACTGCAGTATGTGTCTGGCTCTAGAAACAGATTAATCAAAGCTTGCGAGGTTGCAAAATCTAATCTAGAGAAAGTTCAATGTGAAATGACAAAGAAAGAAATTTTAAACCCAGAGATAAAGTTTTGGCTCTTCTACCAATTCTAGGTTGGCCTCTACGTGCAAGATATTTTGGTCCTTATTCTGTAGAGAAAAAGGTCACTAACTTAAACATGTGATAACAAATCCAGACAGATGAAAGCAAAGGCAAAAAATGTCATACTAATGTTTCAAAAGAATATGTTGATAGGGATAATTCAAATATTTCACCAATAAATGTAGTTTCATCAGTCCCTCAAAATGAAAATCTCATTAACCATGAACACATAAATTGTGAAGAAGTGAGCCTTGACACGTTTAATCCTATTTGTTCAAAACTTCAGAATTCTGACATTTTAAGAAATTTAAATAAAAAAAAAGTCACATTTAGACAATAATCAAAACGGTTAATTGAAAAAAAAATAATTTCTAAATATGAGCATCTGTTCCCTGATATTCCAACACAGGCAGATACAATGTACCATGATGTGGACACTGATTATTCTTAACCAGTGAAACAATATCCATATCAAATGAATCCCAAGAAATTGGAGCATCTTAGAGAGGAAATCTAGTATCTATTGGACAGTGACTTTATCAAACCTAGTCAAAGTGAATGGAGTTCTCCCTGTATTCTTGTACCAAAGCCAGATGGAGCTTTTCGTATGTGCACTGACTATAGAAAAGTTAATACCGTGACCAAGACTGATTCGTTGTCAGTGTCGAGAGTGGATGACTGCACTGGCAATATTGGTCATGCTAAATATGTTACTAAAATTGGTCTTCTAAAAGGATTTAGGCGAATTCCCCTCACTAAAAGAGCTAAAGAAATCTCTGCATTTGTAACTCTTGATGGACTTTATCAGTACATAGTTATGATGTTTTGGATGAAAAACCAACCAACAACATTTCAATGTTTTATAAACATAATACTATCTGGACTGGACGATCGTAGAGCCTACATCGATGACTTCATCATTCACAGCTATGATTGGGAGGAACATCTAAAGACTATCACAGAAATTTTTGAAAAACTGACTTAAGCCAAATTAACATTTAATTTTGTTAAAAGTGACTATAGATTTGTAATTACTTAACATTTCGGTTGTCTTCCTGTATGATATTCTGATTTGTATTTAGTTAACATTTATCTTTATGTATTTCGTGTACATTTATGTGTAATGATATTTTCTATCTTCAAACAAAAGAAAGTTTTACCTCTTAAAACTTTCTTTTCCTTAAGGAGGGGTAGTGTTATGTAGATAGGATATACAGTGATCTGTTTTCAGAACATTCTAGAAACATGAGGAACATTTATTGGTTTTTCATTGTGTTTATCTTTAGAAACATGTTGTCAGTAAACAAGCTGTTTATCAATCCATAATGTCATCACCTAGAAATACCAATCTAGAATTTTCCAAGATGATATAAATAGGAGGGACTTACTTGGTGATTTAGGGGACTTGAACTTAGACTTTTGGCTTGGAGGATACAGAATTAGTGAAAGTGTTGGATTTAACTTAAGAGTTTAGATCTGTAAGTTGGATTTCTATTTAAACAGGTTACTCATATCTACTTGCAACTTAAACCTTTGTTTACTTAGCTTTTAGGAACCAGAAACTTCATTCTTTTTGTAATCTGAACTTAATTCTTAATTTTGACGTATTCTTTTTCTTGTTCTAAGTTTAAAAAATGTCAAAATTTCATTCAAACTTAACTCTTATTATACGCATTTTTCTCCTTTGTCTCTGTTCATTAATAAATACTGTTAATTTTTAAGGCTTGTTGCTGGTTTTCTTTCCAGTTACGTTTGACAGGGTCCATAGCTATGAGATGACTTGCTTGGTATAGTTTAGATGGGGGTGTACTAAAACTCTTTTCTCAGTAGGCCTCTCGAATGTAATGCACGGTAAATAAATGTTACAACAAACCTTTGTTTAATTGGTGCGTCACAGAATCTTGGAATTATGTATCATTCTACGTTGTAATATGTGCACGTCATAATCTTCGAATATATGACCTGTCATTTATGTCCCATGTACAGAATAAATATTACTGCGCAGTGTGTAAACTAAAGTTACACTTCCATGAACAAAGTAGCCTAGTTATCGCCAAAAAACAAAGAAAGAACATACTAAAAATTCACTGCAAATCTTTGCATAGTTTCTTAATACAGACTTGAGGAAAAGCCGGATTTGTGAAACAGACATGGACAGCATAAATAACGTCCCAAACGTGCTTGGCTTAGACCGGGGCTATTTCTCAAGCTTATAGGGGCTGTGTTTACAAATGACTAGTGCCTAAGTTACATGCTAGCTAACCATGGCTGGATGAATTGTACCAGGAACGTTTTATTGAGCAATCGTTTATTTTTATTTTGAAATTCGAAGTAACACTTGTCATTTTGAAAAATGGTCCGGTTCAGAATGCCCGAATCAGGTAGGTACGTGTTTGTAGAATGCGACCTAGCGGAAGATAATGGTCATTCCACGGCGACATTTAATTCTTAAGATTTCTTTTAAAGTAATAAACAAAATTAATGAATAAACTAATTTAGCAATTAATCAATTAATTAATTTAATATCACAACACTTCATACATTGCACTATTTACGCAAAAGTATTGCGCGTACCTAGAAATTTAAAAACAAATGCTTCATAAAGAATAACAATTATATATCGTTTGTGACTATAGACCTAGGTTTCGCTGAGGGCCTGTAAGAAGAGTGTGTCTGTGTTGTCGGGAACGTTTGGGGTGAGTTTTCAGGGGACGGCGTCATGCTACTGTTAGACTGTATGCTATGTGCCGAAAAATTTTCGTCTACACAAACCCCAAAACCCCACAACAGGCCAAAACTTTAGACGAACCTGTAAATTTTGAGTACGAGTGCTCCATAAAGTATAGCAAATCCAACTTCTCTCAGCCATGGAACGATGAGGCACGTCGTTACAGACGGTTCAAAATATTGTATGACAACCTGAAATATAGTAAAAAATAAATATAGGAAAACTTTAGCAAAAAATCCTGAATTTGAATCTAATTAAATCATGAATTTTAGTCATTGATATAATTTGTCTGTGTCTTTGTTTTATTCTTAACCCTTTACCAAAAAATATCTACTTATCGGACAGTGTATATCCAAGATCGGACTGCACGTTCTTTAAGTCTGATCTTGACCTACACTGTCCGCACCCTGTCACTGAGTTGCGCTTAGCAGCTTTAGGGTTAACGTGTCATCCAAAAGACTATCAGTAATTTTAGATGACCAGCCGTGGAGCTCGAACCCTCAGACTCAAGTTACCAAAGATTCGGTGTGTACAAGTCCTACGTTCTACCACTTGTCTTGAAAGAAATAAAGTGATACAAAACGTGGCAAACGGAGGGTGCAGACGGTACAGGGTAAGTATTACATAATTCATTGCACAGAAAGGTCAGTGTAGCATTTTCTAATTGCAGGATTTTCCCCCACCCACTTACACAATATAGACAGACGGAATATTGGTCCAAGTCTAAAATCCTTTGTAAACCCTTATTCACCGGCAAATAAATAAAAAAAAACATCTTCTCTCAGTCTTTAACAGGTTACCATACAACCCCAAAGTGTAACGACCCTCAGAGAGAAGGCTTTTGAAAATATTGTGGGAAAAAAAGAAGAAAGTTAACAGCATTTCTCCTTTTCCACACAATGTTTTTTTAACCTCTTTAGGGAAAAATCCTGTTATTTGAACAACATTTAATGTGTTAGTCTGCAAGGGCTTTAAATTTGGACAAGTACAACTTTTTGTCGTGTGGTAAAGAAATAAAATGGAGATATTCGGATGGTGGAGGCATAATTTTGATCTTCAAATTTGCAACATTTAAATTTATTGCTATTCATTACCCTGTATCAGATCCACCCGCAAAAACTACTACCTGCTAAATTCTAAAGGTAAAAGAGTTAAATGAAGTAGTATACAAAGATTCTTTAAGGTAAATAATCACTTGCCACACAGCCGTGGCAAATGAGAAATGAGGCTAAAAACTGATTACGTAGAAAATATCTTCCACATTCACCCTCCCTGCAGACCAACTTAACAAAATTTACCATGGCATATAAAGAAAGAGAACACATAAAAGACTGGTATCGTATACTTAGCATAGCATAAAGAAAGAGAGCATAAAAAAAGATTCAATTTGTACTTTTATCATAGCGTATAGAAAAATAAATACTATGAGAATAATAGTTGATATTTATCGTGGCATAGGCCTATATAAAGATGGTGCCTAGATAAATTCGTCGACCTACCATAGCAATTAGAAAGAGAGCACACAGAAGACTGATACTGTACACATATCGTGACATGTAGAAAGAGAGCACACACTCATACCGTAGTATACAGAAAGGAAGCACCTAGAGGACTGATTTTGTATTATTGCCGTAGTATACAGCAAGGGAGAACTAAAAGATTTATGTTGTGCACTTAGTACAGCATACACTTTAAGAGAACCAAGAGGACTTATTTCGTACACTTACCGTAGCATATAGAAAGAGAGCACCCAGAAGAATTATCTCTAGTAAGCACCACATTCCTATCACCATGACCTGTGAGACAAGAGAAAGAGAGAAACATTACATGATGCTATCCCTTGTTTTAACTACACGTGAAACGTATCTCAGAGAAAGTTTTGCTGATTTTTTGTGTGTCTTACTCATGACAATGCAACAAAACTTTAGTCTTGTCCAAATCGAAAATATTTGGAGATAAGAAACTCGTTGTGGCTCAAATGATTGTTCCTTATAATGGTGTTAAACAAAGCCTTGCCTGTGAGTTTGCTTATCCGACGGTTAAGTGTCTTTTTCATAGTGGCAGTTAGATAAGTCCATTGTTAAGCATGTCTGGATGATTACTCCGAGCTGTTGAACATTAAATTTGGTGGCGGCGGAGGGACAATGACAGCTGTTAAAATTGTCTTTTCTGGTGTTATTTTCCACATAGAGTATAAAAAGTATCTAGGTCCAGATGTCAAATGGAAAGAAAATAAATGTCATTCAGAAAAATTTGGAATCAATTTAAAATTTTGCCCCATAACTCAAACTCCAAAATTGATATTTGTAAAACGGTGAATTTTTTAGATATGTGCTGTAATTCTGATAAATGGGAAGAATATCAGAAACTTGCACGTTACGCTTGTTAAAAACAATTCATATTGTTCAAACAATATTGTCGAAAATACCAGCTAAAAGAAAACAGAACTAGATCATAATCATCGACAATTCGATATTGTTCTCTTAGTCTAATTTGTAACAATTTTCTAAACTTCACTTAGTTTCTGATTGGCTAAACAAAATGCTAAACTTCACTTAGTTTCTGATTGGCTAAACAAAATGCTTAAGCTAATCACTAATTGTGTTTCTTTATTAACACTTTCCCAAACAATCCCTGGTTTTTACGGGTCTGGAATTGTAGCCTTTTGAAAACATTGTGGGAAAAGGAGAAAATGCTGGTAACCAGCGTTTTCTCCTTTTCCCACAATGTTTTCAACCCTATCATAGACAGAAATCATCTTTTCAGCAAGAGTTGAATTGTCGTCTGCAAATGCTTTCAATTTGGTCTAGTCCAAAAATTTGTCGTTAGGGAAAGGGTTAATGTAGGATAGTACAAAAATGAAATTAAGAATGATTCGTTAATAAAACCCTATGGTTGTACTGTGACTGATCAGCCTTGACTCGAACCTTCAACCTACCTTGCATTTCCTAAAGCGAAGGACAACAATACCAAGCACGAGGGTGATGGTCATACAGAAGCTCTGTATACCGAGGGGAATCCCCCGCATCAATATATTGTATTCCACAAAACACGGACTGTCATTTGTACAATTCAGGCAACCAGGTCGACAAGGAAGACATTGGAAGTCGTTTGTGGTGCGATTACCCTCGCCCCGCATCTGCTCTAACACCTGGCGTTCTATCTGGGTGCCGCTGTAGAACTTTTGGGTGGCGTTCAGTTCCGGGAAATAGAATCCGGGCTTGCAATGGCACTCGTAGTTTCCGGGCTTGAGTCCTTGACCGCCGCCAAATCGGCACTAAAATCAATAAAATCAGTGGGTCAGAGTTTGTCTATTTAACCCTTTACCAAACAAACTCCTATTTTTACGACTTTTGTGGACAAGGCTTTAAAATTATTATTCGGGAAACAAGAAAATACCAGTAACAAGCACTTTCTCCTTTTTCCCGAATCGTGTCTACCCTCTAAAAGTAAAATCTCATTACTCAAGCCTCAGATAATTTGTTGTCTGCAAACGCACTTAACATAGAAAAGTCTAGAAATATATCTCCCTAAAAATTTTAACTTTAGTGAGCCAAATAAATCAGCCCTTCCCTACAACTTAATATTTTGTGAGCCAAATAACTGAGCCCTTCACTACAGCTTTACTTTTTGTAAGCCAAGCAAATTCAGCTCATTTTTTTGTGATCAAAACAAAGCAGCCCTTCATTAGAGCTTAAAGTCTTGTGTTCAAAAATAAATCAGCACTTACTACACCTTAATTTTTTGTGAGCAAAAAAGATCAGCCCTTCACTAAAAGCTAAATTTTTTGTAAGCAAAAGGTAACACCCGTTCACCACACATTAACTTTGTATGAGCCACAAAGTCGGCCCTTCTTAAAAGGTTAACTTTTTGTGAGCCAATTAAATCAGCCCTTCACTACAGTTTAATGTTGTCTTAGAAAAATAAATCAATCCTTCACCACAGTTACACACAGTGAGAACCAAATTAATCAGCTCTTTACGACAACTTTACATTTTGGGAGCAAAGTAAATCAGCCCTTCAATAGCGCTTAACTTTTTTTGTGAGCTAAATAAATCAGCCCTTCACTACAGCTTAACTGGGTGAGCCAAATAAATAAGCCTTCATGACGCCTAATATTTGTGAACAAAATAAATCAGGCCTTCACTTAACATTTTGTGAGGCAAATAACTGAGCCCTTCACTAAAGCTTAGCTTTTTGTAGGCAAAATAAATTCAGCTTTTTTTGTAAACGAAATAAATCAGCCCTTTACTACAGCCTAACTAGGTGAGCAAAATAAATAAGCCCTCACTAAGCCTAATTTTTGTGAGCAAAATAAAGCAGCCCCTCACTACAGCTTAAATTCTTGTGTTTAAAAATAGATCTGCCCTTCTTACAGCTTAATTTTTTGTGAGCAAATTAGATCAGCCCTTCACTAAAGCTATTTTTTGTGAGCAAAAAGTAACACCTGTTTACCACACGTTAACTTTGTATGAGCCAAAAAGTCAGCCCTTCTTAAAAGATTAACTTTTTGTGAGCCAAATAAATCAGTCCTTCACTACAGTTTAATGTTTTCTTGGCAAAACAAATCAATCCTTCACCAAGCTACACTAAGTGAGAGCCGAATTAAACAGCCCTTTACTAAAATTACTTTTTGTGAGCAAATTAAATCAGCCCTTCAATAAAGTTTAACTTTGTGTGAGCCAAACAAATCAGCATTTTACAACAGCTTAACTGGGTGAACCAAATAAATAAGCCCTCACTAAGTCTAATTTTTGTGAGCAAAAAATATCACAACAGCTTAACTGGGTGAGCCAAATAAATAAGCCCTCACTAAGCCTAATTTTTGTGAGCAAAAAATATCACAACAGCTTAACTGGGTGAGCCAAATAAATAAGCCCTCACTAAGCCTAATTTTTGTGAGCAAAAAATATTGGCCCTTCACTACAGCTTATTTTTTATGTTTAAAATAAATCAGCCCTTCACTAGAGCTTAAATACTTGTGTTTAAAATACACCAGCCCTTATTACAGCTTAATTTTTTGTGAGCAAAAAGTAACACCCGTTCACCACGCCTCAACTTTATGTGAGCCAAAAAAGTCTGCCCTTCACAAAAGGTTAACTTTTTGTGAGCCAAATATATCAGCCCTTCACTACAGCTGAAAGTTTTCTTAGCAAAATAAATCTGTCCTTCACCATAGCTAGATTATGTGAGAGCCAAATAAATCTACCGTTTACTACAGCTTTATTTTTTGTGAGCAATTAAATAAGCCCTCACTAAGCCTAATTTTTGTGAGCAAAAAATATCACAACAGCTTAACTGGGTGAGCCAAATAAATAAGCCCTCACTAAGCCTAATTTTTGTGAGCAAAGAATATTGGCCCTTCACTACAGCTTAATTTTTATGTTTAAAATAAATCAGCCCTTCACTAGAGCTTAAATACTTGTGTTTAAAATACACCAGCCCTTATTACAGCTTAATTTTTTGTGAGCAAAAAGTAACACCCGTTCATCACGCCTAAACTTTATGTGAGCCAAAAAAGTCTGCCCTTCACAAAAGGTTAACTTTTTGTGAGCCAAATATATCAGCCCTTCACTACAGCTGAAAGTTTTCTTAGCAAAATAAATCAGTCCTTCACCATAGCTAGATTATGTGAGAGCCAAATAAATCTACCGTTTACTACAGCTTTATTTTTTGTGACCAATTAAATCAGCCCTTCAATAAAGCTTAACTTTTTGTGAGCCAAATAAATCAGCTCTTCCTAACGCTTAATTTTTGTGAGCAAAATACAGCTTAACTTTGTGTGAGCCAAAAAATAACCTTTCACTAAAGTTGTATTGTAAGCCAAATAAATCAGTCTTTCACTACATCTTAATTTATTGAGCAAAAAAATATCAGTCCTTCACTACACGTTAAATTTGTTTGAGCAAAATTAATCAGTCCTTAAGTGAAGCTTAACTTTGTGTGTGCAGTCCGATCTTTTATCCATCCCTGATTTTGGCCTACTGCGCTGTACGAGCCTTGACGATTCGAAACAGGGATCAATCAGAAGGCAGAACTGAACCCTATCGCAACGACTTGTGTAAGCCCTCGGAAAGAGCCTCGGATTTGAACTCATAACCCTAAATTTACTAGCCCTATGCGTGCGACACTGACAGAGTGACTGGTGTCAAGGTTTTCGTTTGTGCATAAGTCAATGAAGTTCCATTTGTCTATCACGGAACATCAAAATGTTCATTGCTCGATTCTCGGACATCGTTATTAAATAGAGTTTAGTTCATCTGCTTGTGGTTAATATGGGGAAATATTTGCCGAAAAAGGGACAGATAAGCCGACCTTTCCCTTTTGAGGCAAATATTTCCCCATATTAACCGCAAGCTGATGAAATAAATTATAATTATATTTCCTCTAATTATTTTGTCAACGAATGCCACTTTTAAAACTAGTGATCTCAAGTCAATTAACCGGATAACCGATATTTAAAAAAAAAAGTAGTTCCAGATTTTCGGCAGGAGGAAAATATTCACTGTGACGGGGAAATAATACCCCCAGCTTAAATTACGTCATTTCTTTACCCATAACATTTCTAAAAATAGACACATGAAATATAATATTTATAATTATATAATTTATAATTATTATATTTATAATTATATACAATAGGGGAGGCGATGAACCATGTGCTATTTTTGGTAACAGTGTCCGATAATCGAGCGATGAAAATTTTGTTGTTCCGTGATAGACTAATGGGAATTCAATAGTCTTTCTTTTGACTTACCTCTGTCGACTCCGGTCGACATAAATGAGACCCTGAGAAAAGTGTGCCCGAGTCTGAACATTGGTTCACTGAAGTTTTGTTGAGGTCTATCTCTAGTATTACAACACCCCTGAAAATAAAGAGTAGGGTCGTGTGAAACACGTTGTAGAATTTGATAAAAGAAAGTTCTAGAATTGCACGCAACCTAAAGACAGAATCAGATCAAAATCGATTGTAGAAACACGTGAAAAAGCATTATTTTGTGTAGAATTACTTAGAATGAAACGAATGATTACATGAAATATACCATAGAATCAGATAAACAAAAGAAAACAAAAGATGTCAGAACCATTATAAAAAGTACCATCAGATTTGCGTGTAGGGTTACATGAAAATAACTTGTAATTTCAAATATATGTAAAACCATCGTTGAATGACTTGATAACAGTTTAAAATGTAACATCAGATAAATAGACTAAAGAATTAAGAGAAAACTGATTCAATGGATCGCAAAAATCACGTGAATAGTAAGACAGTAACAAGATAGTTGAAGAGTTACATAAAAATACATTTTAAAATCATGTGGAAAGATGCCGTAGAATAGATAAAAAGATCGTCAAATAATATGAAAATTGCTTGTGGAATCACTTGAAAATGAAAGGTGAAATCTCATAAAACACATTGTGATATCAGGCGAGAGGCAGAAGAATAACGTGAGAATAGATTGTAGAGTTGTATAGAAAGTTAGAAAAATCATGAAATAGCTAAATGAGGTATCATATTAGATTAAATCGTTTAAACAAATGAACTACGTCAACACCAATGAATACGTCAACGCCTTTACTAACGTAAACGCCCATGCTCATGCTAACGCTTACTTTAATACCCTTAAGGTTGGGGGCATTCGTGCAAGAATGCCCCACCCCCTGGACTTCGTCAGAGTGAGTTTTAAAATGAGCATTATTCTACCGTACTTGTGTTGTTTTCAAATGATGTATCTTTTTATGAACAATATCGTTAAACAGCGATAAGTTTATCTACGTAAAACCACAGAGATATAAATAGTATTTCAACAGATCAAATCAATGATAGTACTTCTACCCACGCAAAAATATTTATATCAATCAGTTCCCTGACAAAAAGCAGGGACTTTTGCGGATGGCATAGATCTAAGATCAGACTGCACAGAACGTGCAGTCTGATCTAAGATCTATACTGTCCGCTTGTGTAGTTAAGCAAATGAGAATAAAAGTCTGGGTTTAGGTGGATTTTTCAGACACCAAAAGGGGTGCAGGTTATCCGTTGACTTCTCTGCTCCGTAAAGATACATCTATACTCGTATTTACGAGATTTTCAGCCAGTTTTTAACCCATTTCATCCTTATTTTATTAACGGTGGGTATTTAGAATTTTCACATCACACCGAATTAATAAACATATATGTCACTGAAATTTATATAAAAAAAAAACAATACAAAACATCAGTAATTAAGAATCATTAAATTACAAAAAAAAATTTTTTTGGTGGTATTCCCTTAAAAGACTACGTAGCCTCTTAAGCTATTTTTAGATTTCCCGCCAAAATCAAAAAGCATTGTGGGAATGTTAAGTGACTTGCACGTGACTAATGACTATTAAATTCGACAACATAACAAACATGTAATTATTTTCCATAATGTCTAGCACTTTGGATGCTATGTTTGAAGCTTCGTCTATATATTTCCATTATGTAAATGAGCGAGTAAGGGCCAACTTAAACTATAATCATTCTTGTATGTTCATACCAAATGTTACCTCTGACGGCTGCAAGAAAACACAGGTTACGACGGATAGAAAATTCATTTCACGTTTTGGAGGCCTTCAGAGCAGTTGCTGTTGTCGTTTCCGGTCTTATATAAGGATAAATCCCTAGTGATTTTCTATCCTGTAAATTATTATAGTGTAAGTAATATAATCATTCTTGTATCTTCATACCAAATGTTACCTCTGATGGCTGCAAGACAACACAGATGACGACGGATAGAAAATGCAAGTCATGTTTTGGAGGCCTTCAGAGCAGTTGCTGTTGTCGTTTCCGGTAAATCATTAGAGTGTTGGTATTGGTAATATAATCATTCTTGTATATTCATACCAAATGTTACCACTGATGGCTTCAAGACTGCACAGATTACGACGAACAGGAAATGCATTTCATGTTTTGGTAGTTTATCTACGTAAAACCACAGAGATATAAATAGTATTTCAACAGATCAAATCAATGATAGTACTTCTACCCACGCAAAAATATTTATATCAATCAGTTCCCTGACAAAAAGCAGGGACTTTTGCGGATGGCATAGATCTAAGATCAGACTGCACAGAACGTGCAGTCTGATCTAAGATCTATACTGTCCGCTTGTGTAGTTAAGCAAATGAGAATAAAAGTCTGGGTTTAGGTGGATTTTTCAGACACCAAAAGGGGTGCAGGTTATCCGTTGACTTCTCTGCTCCGTAAAGATACATCTATACTCGTATTTACGAGATTTTCAGCCAGTTTTTAACCCATTTCATCCTTATTTTATTAACGGTGGGTATTTAGAATTTTCACATCACACCGAATTAATAAACATATATGTCACTGAAATTTATATAAAAAAAAAACAATACAAAACATCAGTAATTAAGAATCATTAAATTACAAAAAAAAATTTTTTTGGTGGTATTCCCTTAAAAGACTACGTAGCCTCTTAAGCTATTTTTAGATTTCCCGCCAAAATCAAAAAGCATTGTGGGAATGTTAAGTGACTTGCACGTGACTAATGACTATTAAATTCGACAACATAACAAACATGTAATTATTTTCCATAATGTCTAGCACTTTGGATGCTATGTTTGAAGCTTCGTCTATATATTTCCATTATGTAAATGAGCGAGTAAGGGCCAACTTAAACTATAATCATTCTTGTATGTTCATACCAAATGTTACCTCTGACGGCTGCAAGAAAACACAGGTTACGACGGATAGAAAATTCATTTCACGTTTTGGAGGCCTTCAGAGCAGTTGCTGTTGTCGTTTCCGGTCTTATATAAGGATAAATCCCTAGTGATTTTCTATCCTGTAAATTATTATAGTGTAAGTAATATAATCATTCTTGTATCTTCATACCAAATGTTACCTCTGATGGCTGCAAGACAACACAGATGACGACGGATAGAAAATGCAAGTCATGTTTTGGAGGCCTTCAGAGCAGTTGCTGTTGTCGTTTCCGGTAAATCATTAGAGTGTTGGTATTGGTAATATAATCATTCTTGTATATTCATACCAAATGTTACCACTGATGGCTTCAAGACTGCACAGATTACGACGAACAGGAAATGCATTTCATGTTTTGGTAGTTTATCTACGTAAAACCACAGAGATATAAATAGTATTTCAACAGATCAAATCAATGATAGTACTTCTACCCACGCAAAAATATTTATATCAATCAGTTCCCTGACAAAAAGCAGGGACTTTTGCGGATGGCATAGATCTAAGATCAGACTGCACAGAACGTGCAGTCTGATCTAAGATCTATACTGTCCGCTTGTGTAGTTAAGCAAATGAGAATAAAAGTCTGGGTTTAGGTGGATTTTTCAGACACCAAAAGGGGTGCAGGTTATCCGTTGACTTCTCTGCTCCGTAAAGATACATCTATACTCGTATTTACGAGATTTTCAGCCAGTTTTTAACCCATTTCATCCTTATTTTATTAACGGTGGGTATTTAGAATTTTCACATCACACCGAATTAA
Source organism: Tridacna crocea (assembly GCA_943736015.1). NCBI lineage: Eukaryota > Metazoa > Mollusca > Bivalvia > Cardiida > Cardiidae > Tridacna > Tridacna crocea. Next base: position 32,658,733 of record OX031073.1, read on the forward strand.
TAAACATATATGTCACTGAAATTTATATATAAAAAAAAAAAAACAATACAAAACATCAGTAATTAAGAATCATTAAATTACAAAAAAAAATTTTTTTGGTGGTATTCCCTTAAAAGACTACGTAGCCTCTTAAGCTATTTTTAGATTTCCCGCCAAAATCAAAAAGCATTGTGGGAATGTTAAGTGACTTGCACGTGACTAATGACTATTAAATTCGACAACATAACAAACATGTAATTATTTTCCATAATGTCTAGCACTTTGGATGCTATGTTTGAAGCTTCGTCTATATATTTCCATTATGTAAATGAGCGAGTAAGGGCCAACTTAAACTATAATCATTCTTGTATGTTCATACCAAATGTTACCTCTGACGGCTGCAAGAAAACACAGGTTACGACGGATAGAAAATTCATTTCACGTTTTGGAGGCCTTCAGAGCAGTTGCTGTTGTCGTTTCCGGTCTTATATAAGGATAAATCCCTAGTGATTTTCTATCCTGTAAATTATTATAGTGTAAGTAATATAATCATTCTTGTATCTTCATACCAAATGTTACCTCTGATGGCTGCAAGACAACACAGATGACGACGGATAGAAAATGCAAGTCATGTTTTGGAGGCCTTCAGAGCAGTTGCTGTTGTCGTTTCCGGTAAATCATTAGAGTGTTGGTATTGGTAATATAATCATTCTTGTATATTCATACCAAATGTTACCACTGATGGCTTCAAGACTGCACAGATTACGACGAACAGGAAATGCATTTCATGTTTTGGTAGTTTATCTACGTAAAACCACAGAGATATAAATAGTATTTCAACAGATCAAATCAATGATAGTACTTCTACCCACGCAAAAATATTTATATCAATCAGTTCCCTGACAAAAAGCAGGGACTTTTGCGGATGGCATAGATCTAAGATCAGACTGCACAGAACGTGCAGTCTGATCTAAGATCTATACTGTCCGCTTGTGTAGTTAAGCAAATGAGAATAAAAGTCTGGGTTTAGGTGGATTTTTCAGACACCAAAAGGGGTGCAGGTTATCCGTTGACTTCTCTGCTCCGTAAAGATACATCTATACTCGTATTTACGAGATTTTCAGCCAGTTTTTAACCCATTTCATCCTTATTTTATTAACGGTGGGTATTTAGAATTTTCACATCACACCGAATTAATAAACATATATGTCACTGAAATTTATATAAAAAAAAAAAAAAACAATACAAAACATCAGTAATTAAGAATCATTAAATTACAAAAAAAAATTTTTTTGGTGGTATTCCCTTAAAAGACTACGTAGCCTCTTAAGCTATTTTTAGATTTCCCGCCAAAATCAAAAAGCATTGTGGGAATGTTAAGTGACTTGCACGTGACTAATGACTATTAAATTCGATAACATAACAAACATGTAATTATTTTCCATAATGTCTAGCACTTTGGATGCTATGTTTGAAGCTTCGTCTATATATTTCCATTATGTAAATGAGCGAGTAAGGGCCAACTTAAACTATAATCATTCTTGTATGTTCATACCAAATGTTACCTCTGACGGCTGCAAGAAAACACAGGTTACGACGGATAGAAAATTCATTTCACGTTTTGGAGGCCTTCAGAGCAGTTGCTGTTGTCGTTTCCGGTCTTATATAAGGATAAATCCCTAGTGATTTTCTATCCTGTAAATTATTATAGTGTAAGTAATATAATCATTCTTGTATCTTCATACCAAATGTTACCTCTGATGGCTGCAAGACAACACAGATGACGACGGATAGAAAATGCAAGTCATGTTTTGGAGGCCTTCAGAGCAGTTGCTGTTGTCGTTTCCGGTAAATCATTAGAGTGTTGGTATTGGTAATATAATCATTCTTGTATATTCATACCAAATGTTACCACTGATGGCTTCAAGACTGCACAGATTACGACGAACAGGAAATGCATTTCATGTTTTGGAGGCCTTCAGAGCAATTGCTGTTGTCATTTCCGGTTTTAACCCTCTGCCAAACAATCCCTGGTTTTTTACGACCTTGAGATAGAAGCCTTTTGAAAACATTGTGGAAAAAGGAGAAAATGCTGGTAACCAGCATTTTCTCCTTTTCCCACAATGTTTTCTACCCTGCTGGAAGCCAATTTCAATTTTTTAGCTACGTCTATTCTGTCGTCTGCATGTGCTTTCAATTTGGATGAGTCTACGATTTTGTCGTTTGGTAAAGAGTTAAATACGGATCAATCCCTAGTGATTTTTTTATCCTGTAAATCATTATAGTGTTGGTACTTCATCCATGTTTACACAGCTGAACCATTTTACATACTTTCAAGTTTGAACTGTTTTTTCTTTCTTTCTCTCTGTAGCTGTAAAGACGTATCTTTAACCTATTGTTTTAAAGGTGGGTATTTAGAATTTTTACACCGCACCAAATTAAAAAAAAATGTATATATCACTGAAATTCATACGAAGAAATAATACAAATCATCAATAATTAAGATTCATAAAATTACAAAAAAAAAAAAATGTTTTTGATGGTATTCCCTTAAAAGGCTACGTAGCCTCTTAAGCTATTTTTAGATTTCGCGCCAAAAATCAATAAAGCATAGTGGGAATATCAAGTGACTGGCACCTGACTCATAACGCTTAAATTCCCTATCATAACAAACATGTAATAATTATTTTCCATAATGTCTTCTTCGGACGCTATGTTTGAAGCTTCTTCTGTGTATTCCTGTCGTTAAATGAGCGAATTGATCATCTAAAAGTAGAATGTGTCTCCCGTTGGTGTCAACCTCGGCTGTAGTAAATCTCTAATTTCTCGTGTTGTCGGCCGATTTTCGACTACTGGGGTTTTATGAATGAAAATTAAAAGGCTTTGGGAGTATAAGGATGATTTTTTTGCACTTTTGTAAAATTTTCGTCCAAAAATCTGAAGGGCCACCTTTAAAGTTAAATGAAATTTTTAAGCCATAGTAAACTACTCAACTTTGCTATTTCAAAGATATTTATTTTAGAAAAAAAATCTCCTCCCCGGACAGTGTAGATCAAGATCAGACTGCACATTCTGTGCAGTCTGATCTTGATCTATATTTTTCTAACGGCTTTTACCCTTTTAATTAGATGACCAACTTTTGGACAAGTCCATTTGAAAAACATCAGCGAGAGAAAAATTAAAGTTAATTTAAAAAAAAAAACCGTGTTTATCTCGGTTGGAGTAAAGTTAGTAACAGTGCATGAAAAGGAGAAAATGCGGGTTAGCTTACCTGCATTAATTCCTTTTCTCACAACATTTCGGAAGGCTCTCTTTCTCACGAACGATACAAGTGAGGATTGTTTGGTAAAGTGTTTAAAGTTGTTTTCGCTATCTTATTGGTTTCACGATATTGCATCACGATCTATAAATGTCTGTCATTGTTGTTTATTTCAAGAAGGAAATAAACATAAATATTTTTGTACTAACCAAATTTATTTACGATGTTTGTTTAATATGACGTATTTACGATTTCACAAGACTAATGGTTTATAGAAATTGTGAAATTCTGCCTACTCACATTTTTCAAAATCTCAGAATGCACAAGCAAGTAATATCTATACATCTCAAAATTTGCTAGGGATCACCCTAAAAGATTCACTCTAAATATATATGTACCATGTATCATGTATGATTTTTACAATAAGTTACATTGCCACACTGAGCAATAAAATGACCGATGGAAATGGATCTTTAAGCCTTTACCTCACAATGCCGACTGTTAAAGAACCTGAGAAAGAAGCCTTTGGAAAACATTGTTGGAAAAGGAGAAAATGCTGGATACCAGCATTTTCTCCTTTTTCAACAGTGGATTTCTACCCTATTACAGACAGCATATTTCACGTTGCATTTAGTTTTTGGTCAGTAAATGCTTTCAACTTGGATAAATTTAGAGTTTTACAGCATGGTAAAGAGTTTCTGCAAAACTGTTGTAACTTATAAACCCATGCAGAAATATGTAAGTGATCCCTATCAAAGTTTTAGTTGTATATAAACTCGTAGGCAGCGTGACATGACTCACTGACCATTTGCGGACAATGCAGATCAAGATCAGACTGCACAGAACGTGCAGTCTGATCTTAGATCTACACTGTCCGATATGGAGATATTCCCCACAGCATAACTTTGAAATAGCAATAGGTGTTATTATCGAAAAAAAAATGTTGTTACTCCTTTAGCAGGATAAAGGTTAACACGATAGGCGGCGTAAAAAGAACTGTGATATGAATACTGAAAATCTCTCTGGTTTTTTTTGTTAAACATAAAAAATAAATAGAGGATATTTGTTTTTTTCGGTGAAAGATCGAAATTTATTTCATCGAGTGGACACCATCGGTAATATTTTCACGAGTGGCGCTGCCACGAGTGAAAATATTACCGATGGTGTTCACGAGATGAAACAAATTTCGATCTTTCACCGAAAAAAACAAATATTCTATTTATTTCATGCTTTTAACCCTTTCTGGGAGGAGCTTTATCAAAATTCAGTACAGTTCTTTTCCCTCATTCCCCGTGGCGTACCCCTCCCGCATAGCAACGTTACGTCAAGCGCGAGAAATGTAAGGTATATGACGTCATATTTCCCATCTGGTTTTTAGGCACGCGCAATTTACCTAGGCAACAAGAACGTGAAAATCGGTATTTTCACTGGTGGTACCAGTGTAAGATCGAAAAATATTTTCACTGCTATTTCTCGTTATCCTACCGGAGAGCATGAAATAATAAAGGGTAACTGCATCAGCAATTATCTTATTTTACTCATTATCTAGTCTGTAACTCCACCAGCAATAAACTCTTTTTACATACTATTTTGGGTGCAAACCCACGTGAAATTATATCTTTTTACTTATCATTTTGAAAGTAAACACATCAGAATACACATTTTTACTTATTATTTTGAATGTAAACCCATTAGCAATCGTCTCTTTTTACTTAAATTATTTTGCGCATAACCCTACCACCAATTACCTCTCTTTACTTATAATTTTGAGTTTATCCCACCAGCAATTACCTGTCTTTACTTAATATTATTTTGAGTGTAACCCCACTAGCAATTACCTCACTTTACTTTTTATTTGAGTGTAACCTCACCAGCTATTACCAGCCGTTACTTAATATTTTGAGTGTAATCCCACCAGCAATTACCTCTCTTTACTTATTATTTTGAGTGTAACCCCACCAGCAATTACCTCTCTTTGCTTTTTATTTTGAGTGTAAAAACACCAGAAATTATATATCTCTCTTTACTTATTATTTTGAGTGTAATCCCACCAGCAATTACGGCTCTTTAATTATCATATTGAGTGTAACCCCACCAGCAATTACCTCTCTTTACTTATTATTTTGAGTGTAACCTCACCAGCAATTACCTCTCTTTACGTATTATTTTGAGAGTAACCCACCAGCAGTAACCTTTTTCTATCTATCTTATAAGTAAAGGGTAATTTCATGTGGGGTTACAAGCAAATGAATGATTAAAAAGGGGTAATTTGTGGTAGGGTTACGCGCTAAATAATGATGAAAAAGAGGTATTTGGGTTTGAGGATACACACAAAATAAAAAAATAAATAGAGGTAATTGTCGGTGGGGTTACACGCGAAAAAATCAGTTAAAAGAAATAAATGCTGGTGGAGTTACACTCAAAATAAAAAGTAAAGAGATGTAACTGCTGGTAGGGTTATACTAAAAATAATATGTAAAGAGAGATAATTACTAGTGGGGTTACACTCAAATTATAAGTTAAGAGTGGTAATTGCTGGTGGGGTTGCACTCAAAATAATAACTAAAAAGAGAGGTAATTGCTGGTGGATTACACTCAAAATTATAAGTAGAGAGTGGTAACTGCTGGTGAGGTTGCACTTAAACTAATGACAAAAAGAGAGGTAGTTGAGGTAGTTGCTGATGGGTAACACTCGAAATAATAAGTAAAGAGAGGTAATTGCTGGTGGATTTACACTTAAAATAATAGGTATGACTGGTAATTGCTGGTGGGGTTACACTCAAAATAAAAAGTAAAGAGGGGTAATTGCTGGTGGAGTTACACTAAAAAAAGTAAGTAAAGACAGTTTATTACAGGTAGGATTACATTCTAAATGATAAGTAAAATGAGATAAATGCTAGTCGGGTTACACTAAAAGTAATAAGAATAAGGTATTCTCTGGTGGGGTTATACTCAAAATAGTAAGTAAAATGAATAATTGACCCCACCAGAAATTACATCGTTCTCATTATTTTGAGTGTAACTCTACCAGTATTTGCCTCTTTTAACTTATTATTTCGCGTGTAACAACATCCCCCCCGAATATTACCTCTTTTTACTTTTTATTTTGCGTGTATCCTCAAACCCAGATACCTCTTTTTTCCTCATTATTTCGCGCGTAACCCTACTTCGAATTACCCCTTTTTAATCATTTGTTTGCTGGTAACCCTACCTGAAATTACTCTTTTTACGTATTGTTTTGAGTGTCACTGGACCAGCAAATACATCAGTCTCAATACTTTTTCATCCCACCAGCATCAAAACTTTTTATCCAAACAGCAATTACCTCCTTTTATAGTTTTGTTATGCGTAAACCCCAAACAGCAAATACATTTATCTCTTTTTTACTTATTACTTAACGTAACCTCATCTTCAATTACCTTTTTTAATTATTCATTTGCGTGTAACTCTCAACTTTTTCCCTTTTATTTTCTCATTTCACTTATCATTTCGGGTGTAACCCCACCAGCAATTATCTTTTTTTACTTATTATTACCAACATGTTTTTCCTTTCCAAAAAAGTTCTCTGTTCAATGGCAAAAATCAGATATAAATGGATCTATAGTAACTTTATCGACTGCAAATGCTTTTAATTTTGGCCGAGTACAAAATTTTGTTATAAGGTAGAGAATAAAGCTTCTAAAACTTAATCGTTGCTATACTAAGTTTGAAAACTTATTTCAAAATCTATAAGGAAATAATAAGACTAAAACATCATCATCAAAAACAATATCAACAACGATATCAATAACAACGATGACGCCGATCCTCGGGTCCGTATTCAACAACCCTGTCCATATAACATTCTTTGTCCAACACATAAGAATTTTTCAAGTTTAAAGAAAATGAAACACTTTTTGATTGGACTTACCAAATGGTCAAGACCAATCAGAACTTGTGTTGTTTTTAATCTAGAACAAGAGCTAGAATGATTGGCACAAACGAACCCAGGAAGATCTTTTGTACATGTAGTATTGGGTCAAGATAAACATTCACTGAGCATCGAGGTTTCGTTGTAGAGGACTTAACATGTTCGAATATCTGCCTTTTTGTGTAATGTTATATGGTTTTACACATGAAAATAATATCTTTTACATGCAAGAATTAACTAAAATAAAAAAAATAAATACATGCCAGGTTTATCAAAATAGGTCGATGATTTAACATGTGAGCCATGTTCGGGGGTTTCATGCATTTAAGTTTTGTTTCTGTTCTTATCAATTTTCATCAGTCATTTTTGTTATTTTATTAATTTGTTGTTTAAGACTAATTATTTGCTATATAAAATTATTTTAGTTAATTTTGGAATTTTCACAAAAAATAAAGCCTGCTTTGTCATTTATTTATTTATTTATTTATTTATTTATTTGTCTGTTTATTTTTTTTCTATATAAATTTTTAAAATTCCTTCGCCTATGGCAGGCTGTAAAGCATTAACCGGTCGAGTTATAAATTATTCAAGACAGTTAATTGAGATTCTATTGTGATCAGTCAGTCGTATTATGCAGTTTTGAGAAATAGAAAAAAAATGTAAGAACTATCCAAATCAAAGCAATTAAGATACTGTATTAATCTAGCTTCGAAGCAACAAATTACATATCAAAGTACTTAAGATGCTATTGTAATCATTTACAAATCAAAGTACCTACGGTGGTAATCATAGCTTATAAATTCAAAAACATACTCCTCTTTTTTTATAAGCAAAGTATCTATTCCTTTACCAAACATCAAGATATTAGACAAGTCCAACTTGAAAGCATGTGCAGACGTCAAAATGAATGTGACTCAGAAATTGAAATTTGTTCGGGGCGGGGGTTAGAAAATAATGTAAGATAAAGGAGAAACGAAAGTACTTGAGGTACTAAGGCATTTATGTAGACACTGTATGGTACTCATTGCTTAGAGGCGAGAATGTACAAACCAAAGCACTTGAGGCACCAAGGCATTTTGTAGACACTATAGCACTCATTGCTTTGAGGCGAGTTATTACAAATCAAAGCACTCGAGGTACTAAGACATTTATGTATACACTATGGTACTCATTGCATAGAGCCGATACACCAAAAAGCAAAGTACTTGAGGTACTAAGGCATTTATGTAGAAACTATAACACTCATTGCATCGAGGCGAGTTATTACAAATCAAAGTACTTGAGGTACTAAGGCATTTATGTAGAAACTATAACACTCATTGCATCGAGGCGAGTTATTACATATCAAAGTACTTGAGGTACTAAGGCATTTATGTAGACACACTGTACTAATTGCATTGAAGCCAGTTATTAAAAATCAAAGTACTTGAGGTACTGAGCAAATCCAATAATTTGGCCACAATAAATCTGTCTTCTGCAAATACTTTCCATGTGATTGCAGCTTTAATACACGCTTAAATGTGAAAACTTGAGCCAAAGGAGCAATTGCTCAATGGGAGCAATGTGGAAAACAAAAAGAAAAACAGATGGTCCTTCCTAATTGCGTATAGTATAAACCAAATAAAATAATATTTCTGGATGAGCTCTTCGTGGAGAAATCCGATTTTATCGAACACTGTAGTTTCAAGATCAGACTACATCTTCTGTGCAGTCTGATCTAGATCTGCGCTGTCCACAAAAGGAGATTAACCATTTCCAAAGAGTTAAGGGCGAAACATAGCATTCCAAAGGCTGTTCTAATTACCCGCTGATCAACCCAATCAAATATTTATCAATACTAATGAACACTTCGTGAGTGAATCCCTTTTCCTCTTTTGAACATAATCCCGCGCTTTAGCGGCTAAAACAAAAACCAGGAAGCATGTGGGGAAAAGAGGAAAAGCTGGTAACCGGCATTATCTCTTTTTTTTCCTCTTCCAACATTGTTTTTTACCCTTCTAAAGATGAATGTCTATTTATGAGTCTCATTTATTTTGTCACCTTTATTCATGATTATTTTGTCGCCTACAAAGGGTTTTAACTCTTTACCAAACGACAAATATTTGGACTGGACCGATTTCAAAGCATCTTCAGATAACAAACTGAAATTGATTAATGTGATGATCTCTGACTGATAGGGTAGAAAATATTGTTGGAAAAGGAGATAATGCTGGTAACAAGCGTTAGCCCACAATGTTTTCAACCCTACCCGAAGCAAACTTCAAATTTTGAGTTACAATGTATAAATTTATTTTGTCATCTGCAAATGCTTTCAATTTGTCGTTAGTAAAGAGCAATGCATGATCAGATTACCGTGTAATGTCGGTCTCTTTTAAGATAAGATAATACAGAACGTGCTGCCTGATCTTCGCTCTTTACTTTTCATTATTTTCTGATGCCTTTTTTCTCTGGCTATCGTTCGAATTTTCTGGAAGGTAAAGATCAAAGATCAGACTGCACGTTCTGGGCATGTATTCACCAATCATTCTTGAGAATATTCTCAGTCATATTCTCCAAGGTTTTCTACATTTGTAAGCAACACAACTTCTGATTGGCTAAACCATTCGGTTTAGCCAATCAGAAATTGTGTTACTTACAAACGTAGAAAATTCTGGAGAATACGACAAAGAACGTTCTAAAGAATGGTTGGTGAATATGGGCCTTGTGCGGTCTGATCTTGCAGTACATCGTCCGCAAATGTAACAGATGTTATCCTTGGCAGAGTTCTAACTCTACAATCTGAAAGACCCAGGCATAATGTCTCATACAATTAAGATAAGCATTTATTTTTTTTAAATGCATTAACCCTTATAACTATAACCTGATAACTAAAATAAAATTTTCAAATCGATATTAAAAACGTAAATATTACTATTTCAAAGTTATGTTTTGTGGAATAATATCTCCTTATCGGACAGTGTAGATCCAAGATCAGACTGCACGTTCTGTGCAGTCTGATCTTGATCTATATTGTCCGCAAAAGGTCGGTGAGTCGCGCTTAGCTATGGGTTAGTTCCTTTCTTCGAGGATAAAAAATGCGGTTTGATGGTTCAGGAACTTGTTGGGTTTTAGTCTTCATTATATCCATTTATAGAATCCGAAGCAATCACGTGTCCTAAATAAAAAAGAAATATTATATTTTACAGTTCACAGTTACAAAGGGATAAGAAGAGTCCATACATCCCATTAATGTATGCCATGGACCACTGGAATTCCACTGGTCTATAGCGGTACGCCAACACTTGAATTTCTTGATAATAGGACACCGTTACTAAAAATACCATATAGAAGAGATGAACTAATGTGTTATTTTTAGCAACGGTGTCGATGGTCGAACAATGAACATTTCGGGGTTTCGGAATAAACCAATGGAGCTTCTAAAGCCTGTGTGTATACAAACTTAGAAAAAGGAAGCTGGAATTTAAACAGCATCAAAGACGGAGCTTGATGAACCAACGGCCACGAGATTAAAAATTTTGTGCTCTACCAAGAAAGCTAGCAGTAACCACTCCGTAACAAAAGAAATTAATTTTAATAACCTCATGTCACAACAACAAAAATACCTGTTTTCCAAGATTTTACTGGCCCATTTACATTATGCACTTAAACATACTATGTGCATCTTCCTTCTTTCCTTTTTCTTACCCGTTTCGAAGATTCGCCTAACGGGCTTATCAGTTAAGAAATCTGATGATGAATGATGTGCTTTCAAAGCCAGTCATTTGACCGATTAGCTTCATGAATTAGACTGAAGAACGGTATTCAAAACCAAGTTTATGGTTCCATTTTTTAACCCTTAGGCTGCTAAAAGCAACTCACTCACCTTTTGCGGACAGCGTAGATCAAGATCAGACTGGACAGAACTGTCCGATAAGGAGATATCTTTCCTAAAAAATACTTTTCAAAATGTAATATTAAGGTTTGTTTTTTTTTTTACTTTATCGGCTTGAAAAGTTCATTTGTTTTATTTAGCAAGAAAATGATTGAACAAAACTTCTATCGCAGCTCACAACGCTGGAGTCTATTTATTAAGCACTCTTAATTTCTTTCTTATACTTGATTTAGAAAGTAACACAACATCTAATTGGCTAAACCATTTGGTTCAGCCAATCAGAAGTTGTGTTACTTTCAAAGTTGGAAAATTTGTGAGAATAAGACTAATAATGTTTTCAAGAATGGTTAGTGAAAACGTGTCCTGGAGCAGTATTCAGCAACACCAACTGAGCCCAAAGTTGTGGTTGGCATTCGTAGAATAGCTGACTGATAGAATAAATGGGTTTTCATGTCTATTCGTTATAAATTGGTTGATGGGAGCTATCAAATCCCTCGGCCGTATCTGGTAGCTTGATATGCACCTACTTTATATCTATAATCGTCGAAGAAAACGCCAGTTTACCGTGTTGAAAATTGTAAGGCTTCTCGTAAAAAAGGAAAAGTTAGTCTCAATCTTTCTAACCATATTTCAGCTGACAAACAGTTCGTACATTTATTTGGTTTTTCAATTCCGATTGTAGTGTCAATCGACAGAAAGAAAGATGGGAATAACTTCATCGAGGTCGTTTAGGCTCGTATGTAGTTGCTGAACGACTTACAGTGGCGCCACGATGTATATGATCACATGATTGGCAGGTCAAATGTAACTACCGTTATACAGACGAGGTTAAATGTAGGTACGGAATTGGCCGAGTTGTGACGAGAGGTTTTATGTCATGCTCAACATTTGATCAAATATATCACGACGACAGCTAACATAATGCATGTGTGTGTGTCCCTGGTTCAACCAGAAATAGGCCCTGGCTTTGAAGAGTCATGCTAGAGGACGCTCCATGGCAACGCAGGGACCAGTGAATCGAACCCGGGACCTCCAGGTTACAATTCAGACCCTTTACCACTGAGCCACGCAGGACCTCTTGCAAATGGTAATTTAGAGAGGATGCACCACGTATGTCATGCTTAGCTCAACAACTATTAACATACCCCATCCAGAAATCGTTTTCTAACTCAAGTACATAGGCCTAGCGCTTTCAATGAAAAATCTATAAGCACAACGTCTGTCGACGTCTAATAAACACACTTTACTGAATCTTGGACATTCTTAAGAACATCCTTGGTCTTATTCTTCAATCTTTTTCAATGTGAAAGTAACAGAACTTCTGAATGGCTAAAGCATTTGGTTTAGCCAATCAGAAGTTCTGTTACTTTCACAGTCAGGGAAATCTTGAAGAACAGGGCAAAGAACGTTCTTAGGAATGGTTGGTGAATACGGACTCAGATTTTGAAATGAGAGGCTTGTCTACGCAAGCAGACGGTACAGAACAAAGATCAGACTGCACGTTCTGTGCAGTCTGATCTTGATCTATGCCGTCTGTAAAGCGTTGTCTGCACATGTCATATTCTTCGAAGATTCGACTGTCTTATATGACGTATCACTAGCCCCGAAAGCGGGCTGACTTTGATATTACGCTCTATAAAGTAGCAATGTTGAAAATAGCTTTTATCAATACGTTTGAGGAGAAATGAGACCTGTTTTAGCTCCAGATTTTTCTAGACTGCTGATCATAGCTGTGTGAATATTGCACGAGGTAGAGTTGTATTGAGTATACGTTTATCTTAGTTTGAAATTCAAAGTAACGGTTGTCGCGTAGGAAAGTGGTTCGGTTCTGTACCCAGGATGCCCATATCAGATAGATGAGTATTTATAGAATGCCATCTAGCGGGAGATAATGGTCTGCAAAGGTCCTTGTTGCCTCCTATGGCACTGATTAAGTTAACCCTTATAGCTCTAAAAACAAAATGCCATGGGTCTTTCTTCAATCTGGGACAAGAAAGAAATTAAAAGAATTGTCATTTAGAGGCTCTTTTGGCCAAATTTGTAACAAGTCAAACAGATAGTGTAGATCCAAGATCAGGGTGCACATTCTATGTAGCTCAATCTTCAACTGCACCATCTGGAAGGTGCTAGTCATTGTTGCGTCCACGGTTACTTCAGCATGTAACCTGTGGTTTGGGAACAATATTTGTGCCAGTTATTGGTAACAGAAGCATTAGTAGATGCACTGACCGCCGCCAAATATGTAACTGTTCGGATCATGTTGAAAACAGAGTTTAATACCAATTTAAAGACCTCAAAGGCAATTTTAAGTTGTGCTTAAAAACCTTCATGATTAATCAACCCTTTTACACATCACAAAACATTTAGACCAGTGGCCAAACTCAACTCCCATGCAGACACCAAATTAAAAGTGAGCACAAAAAAAGATTGTGTAAGTTGTTTTTTTATCAGATAGAAAACATTGTGGGAAAAGGGAGAAAATGCTGGTTACCAGCATGTTCTCCTTTTTCCCGCAATGTTTTTAAAAGTCTTCTCTCTCATGATCGTTAAAAGTCGGCATTACGTTGTAAATTGGTTTTAAAAGCGCATACATTCTAACATTCTGTACTCATAAAACGTTTATATCTATTTGAGTGAGCCTCTTGATTAGGGTGGAATACTGTAACCTTGACCTTGTTACGTAAAGGCAAAGCTAGGCAAACAGATCTCATAATTTATTCTTTTTTTCTCGAGTTCCCTTTCAAATATCTACAATATTTTTGTACATCTTAGTTTCGCATATTTCATAATTTACTCTCTTTCTTCTCAAGTTCAATTGAAATTCTACTATATTTGAGTACACCAGTAAAACCTATTGCAGCTGTCTGTAAGGCCTTTCACTCTACTGAAAGTAATATTTCAACTCAGGTATCCCAGCGACCAGTCTACCTATCATTGCTTTCATGCGGTCTCACAGCTTTCCAATGCTTCGTACAACATCCTGTTTAAGCCACTGGCTGCTTTTCTACATTTACATCGTTAAAAAAAACGCACTGCGGTGAGAGATACAAAAGAGATACAAAATCTGTTGCAGTGCCTATCATCAATCTTTCAGAAAGAAAAAAAAAAGATTTAATTTGTGAAATAAATACATCGGAGGCAACTTTAAATGACAGTAATGAAATATTTCAAGAGATACTTATAAGAACATAAAATCATGCAGCCAAGCATTTAAGCCATATTCTAAACGGGCAGAGAGGTAGGAAGAAAAGGGGATGGGGCATGAGAGAGAGAGAGGGAGAGGGAGAGAGAGAGAGAGAGAGAGAGAGAGAGAGAGAGAGAGCATGTAGTACTAGAACTGTCCAGAACATAATACAGTCAAGCACTGATACCAGAGTTCACACAAAGATATAGAGATCGGGGAATAGGGAGAATTAGAGAGAGAGAGAGAGAGAGAGAGAGAGAGAGAGCAAGCCGATACTCGAACTATTAAGAACATAATACAGTCAAGCACTGACCCCAAAGTCCACACAAAAGCAAGACAGAAAGAGAGAAAGAGAGAGAGACACACACATAATATTCATATCGAGTTCTCTGCGAGAAAAATCTCGGGCATACCAGAACAGTGAAATCGATCGCTCATCGTTTGAAATGTGTTGGTCGCGTTTTTTTCTCTCTCCCTATCTTCCAACTTCCAATGTAGAACGAAATGTGTGGGATATCGATTGCGGAGCTCTGTCAGTTTTCTGCCTTTTCTCCTTGGTACAGTTAGATCTACGCGTGTCTCTCTTCCTCACAGAAATCAATGTTTATATAGTGCAGAAGTCCAGATATATAGGCCAATTTCTGTATTTTTTTTAACCAAGCGAAAAAATATTAGACTGGTCCAAATTGAAAGCATTTGCAGAAGACAAAATAAACGTAACTCAAAAATTGAAATTTGTTTCCAGCAGGGTAGAAAACATTGTGGGAAAAAGGAGAAAATGCTGGTTACAAGCATTTTCTCCTTTTTCCCACATTGTTTTCAAAAGGGTTCTTTCTCAGGGTCGTGAAAATCAGGGATTGTTTGGTAAAGAGTTAAGTTCACCAGGGTCTGTATTCTTCAACCATTCAGAAGAAAATTCCGTGTATTATTCTATGGATTTTTTCTAGATTTGAAAGCAACACGAGTTCTGATTGGCTAAACCATTTTGATTTATAGCCAATCAGGAATTGTGTTACTTTCTAAACCCAAAATGAGGCTGAGGATGAACCTAAGAAATGTTGGTCAATACGGACCCGGTTCGTCATAAAAACCTATATTGTGGTTATTCTTTTGACACGGGTTTACGATTGTTTTAAAAAACAAACAATTTCGTTGTCGGCCATTTTGCATCGAATCAAAACAACAAAAAAGGTGTCTTGGCAGAATATGCTATTGTACATATTATAAATTTTCACGAAATTCCGTCCAATGTATTCGAGATATTCACTGAGACGGACACATGGACGAAAGGACGGACGCACGAAAGAACGGACAGACGGACAACGCTAAAACTATATCCCTCCGCCTTCGGCAGGGGATAATAAGAGCCGTGCTCAGGCAAAAGAGAATATACTGCATCTACGAAAAGTATCGACCAAGATCAGCTTGCACAATTCGTGCAGGCTGACCTTGGCCGAATTTTTTCGCTACTGGTCAGTTTTCTGTATGTACAACGACCCGTCTATCTGATACGGTAATTAGGTTGATGTTAAAAAGACGTTGTTACTATGGGTCCATAACTATGGGATGGCCTGAATGATGTTATGGATCACGCAGATGCATTAAGCCCACATTTTGCCAGAGCATATGTTATTCAAGCGATATTTCGATCTAGATATATGAAACGAAGATGTTTGAAATAAAAAGTTAACGCACGCACAGACAGACACGCGCACGCACGACTGGCACTGGGCCACGACATAAGCTTGCTGGCCTACAACTAAGCTATTGCAGTGATATATATCGGAGCTCCAGATAGAGGGAGTTATAAATGAACCAGTAAATAGGCCCGCAGGTGCCCGCATAATAAACATGTCCATTTTTTCTTTTAACCAATCGTAATTTAGCGATTATTAATTCGAGAATATATATATATACATCAAGAAGTAGGTCAACGGCCATGGCATTTTATACAGCAACGCCGAAAATAAGTACCTATGCACAGAAAACTACTTACATATACATGTACATCCTTACGGCTAGATAGAAAAACCCTGTTAAAACCTGGGCCCGTATACACCAACCATTCTTTAGAACATTCTTTGTCTTACTCTTCAAGATTTTCTAACTGTGAAAGTAACAGAACTTCTGATTGGCTAAACCGAACGGTTTAGCCAATCAGAAGTTTTGTTACTTTCACATTGACAAACTTCTGAAGAATAAGACTAAGAATGTTCTTACGAATGGTTGTTGAATACGGTCCCTGGCCCCGTATACACCAACCATTCTTGAGAATATTCTTAGTCGTGTTACCCAAGGTTTTCTACATTTGTAAGTAACACAACTTCTGATTGGCTAAACCGAATCAATGGACGAAGAAAAAGTAGGAAGGGTCTGGCATTTACGATTGGTCCTACTTTGAAATTATTGTTAGATTTAGGCTACCACGTGCTAATGAATCTTAGGTAGCATGTCCTCTAACAGTCACCTGAAGTTAACCTTAAACTGCTAAGTAAACCCACCAGCAATTACCTCTTTTTTTACTCATTATTACTAACATTTTTCCCTTTCCAAAAATATTCTCTATTCTTCCAGGTTTATCTAAATATGTCGATGATTTAACATGTGGACCATGCTTGATGAAAAGACGGTTTCATGCATATAAACTTTGCTTTCGCTCTTATCAATTTCATCAGTTATTTTTGTTATTATATTAAATCGTCTTAAAGTAAGACCTGTGTAATGGAAAACAGCTATTTCAAATAAAATATCATCATGCAAAATTAGCTATAATTAAAAATGAGTATTATTGACCTCCCTTCACCTTTCCTTTTTTTCCATTTTTTCCTTCTTTGAATTATCATTTATAAATCTAAAACTGCTATATTCTCAATTAAAAAAGAGATAATAATTACCTCCCTTTTTAGAAAACAAACAAAAGTATCAAAAAATAGTTTCAAGATAGACATAAACGGAATTTCTGATCCATTAGAAATGTGCAAATATATTATTTCTGCATAAATCCTTATTTATCCTTATTTAATAACCAATTAGAATTTTTGCCAAATGTTCACCGGAAGTGCATTACACAGGTCTTACCTTAACTCCTAACAATAAACAAAGGGTTGCCCAGTTAAAGGTTCATTGGAGGCCAAAAGAAGCCAAGGCTTGGTAAGTAGAATTTTCTGCTTTTCTTTCAATGTTTTCTATCTTTTGTACCTTTTTCTATCTTTTGCGTTACATCATTTTGGTCTTCTGCAAATATTTTCAATTTGGAAAAGTCTACATTTTTATGGTTTGGTAATGAGTCCGATCCAGCGGGGTAGGGCAGGGGTCCGGACTCCAACTCCCTAGATATTTCATGTATCCGCTTTCTGCCTGGAACTTTGACCAAGCATAAATGTGGCAGTAGATTTAAGAGCTGCATCAAAACATAATTTTAAACCGAGGTCGGTTTGTTGTCTATGTGTTTTATTTCGTTTTCAACAAGTTTTTAGTAATATTGTGGTGACAAGCGCACTTAACCATGCGTCTGGGTTTTTGTTCATTTTCTTAACCCATTACCATACAATCCCTACTTTTGACGACCCTGAGAAAGAAGCATATAGAAAACATTGAGGGAAAAGGAGAAAATGCTGGTTACCAGCATTTTCTCCTTTTCCCTCGATGTTTTCTATACTCTTCGCAAAACAAATTTCAAATTTTCTGTCACTTTTATTTTGTCGTCTGCAAATGCTTTGGATTTGGACAAATCTAAGTCAATGTCGTTTGGTAACGAGTTAACTAGTGTTTGGCTTAGTTTTCCATACTATTGGCTGCTTTCCACGCAGAAACGTGACTTGTGTCCATGGGGTTTCGTTACAAGCATTACGCACAATACTCATCGCAACCAACTGGCTGCTTTTCCCCCATAAAATATCGTCGCAACAACGATCAGTAGTGAGAAAAATGAATCCTGTCGCAATAATTTTCAGAAATTCTCTGACAGAGTTTGATCGATCTGGTAATTCGCCATCCTAGTTAACAACCCCTATACAACGTCGATCAAGATCAGACTGCATATTCTGTGTTCTCTCATTCCTCTCTCACTGCTGTACAGTGGAAAAGGCGTTTGTAAAACTTTGTGGGAAAAGGGGATTTTGCTGGTAACCAGCATTTTCTCCTTTTCCCACAATGTTTTCTATCATTCCATAATCCTTTACCACACAATCCCTGGTTTTTTTGTCGTCTGCAAATGCTTTTAATTTGGACAGTTCAATAAAAGTTGTCGTTTGGTGCAGCGTTAACTCTCTACCGAACAACAAAACTTTAGACCTGTCCAAATTGAAAGCATTTGCAGACAACAAAATAAATATTACTCAAACTTGAAGCTTGACTATAGAAGAGTAGAAAATATTGTGGGAAAAGGAGAAAATGCTGGTTAACCAGCATTTTCTCCTTTTCTCACAATGTTTTCATAAGGCTTCTACCTCGTACAAATCAGGGATTATATGGTAAAGTGTTAAACGACAGTAAATCAGGTTTTCATGTGAATTACCTTTTTGTGCTTTGGTGACATGAAAAGCTGTGTTCTGTGAACAGATGGGATTTGCTTTCATCAATAATGTTTCATTATATACATATCGTGGTGTGTGAAATAGAGGATATTTGTTGGTTTTTTTTTTTCGGTGAAAGATCGAAATTTATTTCATCGAGTGGACACCATTGGTAATATTTTCACGAGTGGCGCAGGCACGAGTGAAAATATTACCGATAGTATTCACGAGATGAAATAAATTTCAATATTTCACTGAAAACAACAACAACAACAAATATTCTATTTATTTCATGCTTTTAACCTTTGAGCGTTATCAAAATCCAGTACAGTTCTTTTCCGTTATTCCCCGTGGCGTACCCCTCCCGCATAGCAACGCATTACAATATTACGTAAAGTGCTAGAAATGTAAGGTAAATGACGTCATATTTCCATTTGATTGTGAGGCACGCGCAATTAACCTAGGCAACAAGAACTTGAAAATCGGTATTTTCACTGGTGGTATCAGTGTAAGGTCGAAAAATATTTTCACTGCTATTTCTCGATATCCTACCGGAAAGCATGAAATAAAAGAGGTTTAACTCATTACCAAACGACAATATTTGAGGCTTGTCCAAATTCAAAACATTTGCAGACGACGAAACAAGAGTGACTGAAAATTTGACATTTGTTTTGTGAATGGTAGAAAACAATATGGGAAAAGGAGGAAATGCTGGTTACCAGTATTATCTTCTTTTCCCACACTGTTTTATAAAAGCTTCTTTCTCAGGGTCGTCAAAAGTAGGGACTGTGTGGAAATGGGTAAATGCATCGGTAATTAGTTTCAAGCCAGGTTACCAATTTGTTACTAATTATTTTACACCGCTTTCAACGTTATTTCAGACATATCACGCTGACAACTACAAATATCAAGGGTTTCACAACACTGGGCAAGAGCTCTAGAGTATCTTGCACAAGAACATTCCCACGAAAAAACCCAATGCTCCTAGCGAGGCTCGAACGCGGAACCTCCTGGTTGTGAGCCCTGCACTTTACAGCTAAGCCATGAAGGACCCCTCGACTAAGATCAGCCTATGCAATCCACGCAGTTTGATATGAATCGCAATGTTTTGCTGTTAGTCATTTTTCAATATGTCAAAAGGACCAGGGTGGATAAACCACGTGATTCAGTGGGTTGTTACACAAAGTGGATCTTATGGATCGGATCCATAACTCAGTGATCGAATCCGTAACTCAGTGATAGGATCCATAACTCAGTGATCGAATCCACGATTCAGTGATCGAATCCATAACTCAGTGATCGGATTCATAACTCAGAGATCGAATCCTTAACTCAGAGATCGGATCTATAACTCAGTGATCGGATCCATAACTCAGTGATCGGATCTATAACTCTTGGCTGGTGTAATGCATGAAACATATGTCTCTTTTTGCCAGAGCATAGTTTATACCAGAGCTACAGATAAGAGAGCGTGAAGGTATTCTAAATCCTTTATTTCTCTTCCAAACCCTATGTTGTGGGTACTCATTAGAATCGTCTCGATGAGACGATTCTAATGAGTGCCAACAACATAGGGTTTTGTGGAGAATAATTAATATTTTCAACTTCGAAGTCAAAATCACTCATCTATTTGGAGCTCTGGTTTATACTTTTTTGTTACATTTTGGAACACATTACTGTTTACTAATTACCTATATCGTTAGACTTAACCAAATTCACAGGATTTGTAGAAAAAAATGTTGTTTATGGGATAGAATATGTCTTTTGTGGGGTAGAAAACATTGTGGGTAGTTTAAGAATTAATCTGATGTCTATTGTGGTTTATCGTTCAATAAACTACAGTAGTGAGTTATGAAGCACAATAAATAATCCACTGGGCTCGAGTGGTTTATTCATTGCGCCTCATCACTCAAAACGTGGTTTATTGAACGATAAACAACAATATAAAGATAATTTCGATTCTAACATGGCCAACTCTTAATGAAAAGAAAAGTTCATACTTCTATTAAGATGCAGGTTATATTCCACTGTATAACTTACATGTACTTACTTTATACAGAATTACGTCACTCTATATAGAATAATGTCACTCGCAGAATGATGCAGATTTTTTCACGTAGCTTTAGTTGCACTAGACGTATTCGACTGGTCAACTTTCGTGAAGCACGTAAATGACTATTAAGCTCCGCCTATCAGTGAGGTGTCCATTTCGGGCTACGCGAACATTAAGACGATTTGAGAGCGTAAAGTTTGTGCTTCACGAAAGTTTACGAAATCGTGAAATTTACCCGTCGAATGCAAAAAGTGCAACACAATGTCAAAACGTAATTACCAGTCGAATATGTCTGCTGTGTTTATGGAACCAAATTCATGTGTCATGTAAGAATTTCTTTTTTACAAGACGACAAAATTTGAGACTTGGCCAAATTCAAAGCTTCTGCAGACGACAAGTGTCAGCTCATACAGAAAACAAAAGTTTAACAGTTCACAAAATACGGTTTCTTTACCAAGATGTCACTCGTGCTGAGGAATCGTCATACCGTATCATCATTGAGTTAAATGCTGTAATAAATCACAACATACGATAACTTCACGTAAATGTCGCTTGCATTTCGGTTCTGACATAGTCATATTACGTTTACTGCTGACATCAGGCAATGAACATAGCATGAGCATCTATCCAGACAAAGGTATGATGCCGATTTCTCCTAAAAATATAACATAAACGTTTCACGCTTACTTGTAAACCACTTACGAGACCAAAGCCAAGTAGAAGTTGTGCCAAGTTGTAAATACGATTAGCGTTTTTTTGTGTGTGTTTTACGTCTTGTTTTAACGACAAAAGTTTTGCTTGTTTGAATAGCGTCTTATACTGTTTTCAACGTTCTTTTTTTAGTTATATCGCTGCGTTCACTGCACTTATTTATATTTTTATTTCTTCAGTACTTCTTCACTTACTACTTTCCCACATAGACATTGTTGAAAAATGCTCAGAATGACTCTTGCCTTGTGAAGCAAGTTTCCAGCTTGTGATTGCGAAAGCCTCCAATGGGTTAAGGCCTATTTATAAACTATTTTTAAGAATATTTTTTGTCTGAATTTAAAAGTCACGCAAGTTCTGATTGGCTACACCGTATGGTTTAGCCAATCAGATGTGCTACTTCGTAAATCCGGAAATAGACTAGGAATTCAAGTCAGAATGGTTAGTTAATAAAAAAAATTAAAAAAATGTCTAAATTCGAAAGTTACCAAGTTCTAATTGGATAAACCATATGCTTTAGCCAATCAGAAGATGCGTTCTTCTAAAACTGGAAATAGACAAGGAATGCAAGTCAGAATGGTTAGTACATACAAACCCGGGTAAAACATGGCTACTCGAACAGGGCGTTTTTCTTCCCGTCAATATTTTCAGTCCATGCAAATGCATGTTGCACAATTTCGGCCACATCAAATGTGTCGTATGCAAATGCTGTCTGTAATTTTGACGACAACAACGTCTAGATAAAAAGGTTTAACCCTTTACTCCATAGACACTCTTTTCTACGCACTGCTTGTAGGAACCTTTGGAAAACATTGTGGCAAAAGGTGAAATTGCTCGTGACGAGCAATTTCACCTTTTGTCACAATGTTTTCTATGCTATCAAAAGGTGTCATATACCCATAAAAAAAGGCTTCACCCTTGCTGTTATTTAGGGTCCATTACAGATACAATAGAAATGCCTTATGCGGTAAAGGGTTAAGATAGGATTGCAGGAAGACGAGACTATGCAAGAAACCACTATTTCCTACTTTGCTCTTCTACCTTCTACCCTCCCAATATAGATCGAGCTTTGAGCAATTTCTGACATGTCTTTTGCAAACTTAGTGCTATCACTCTGGAAAGTCTAGAATTGCCGTCTAGCATAGCTTGAAAACATTACGCGTGGTGGGTGGGGAAAATTGTTGGTCGTCAGCATTTTTTCTTTGCCCACAACGTTCTCTGTCCTTTCCAGAATAAATCTAAGATTTCTGATCCCCATGTAATAAGAGATCCAGATATGGGAGAGCGATTGTATTCTAAAGTCATTATTTCTTTTCAAAACCCTATATTGTGTGTACGCATTAGAATCGTCTCGGTGAGACGATTCTAATGCGTACACACCACATAGAGTCTAGTGGATTATGAATTTATAATTATATATTTTCAATTTTGGAATCAAAATCACTTCCTCTATCTGAAGCTCTGTACAATCACTCGTAATTTGTCGCAAAAATTTTGAATTTGAACAAGTCGAATAGTGTTGACATCTAGGTCCGCATTGACCAACCATTCTAACGAAGATCCTTTGTCCTATTCTCCAGAATTTCGTCAATCTGAAAGTAACAGAACTTCTGATTGGCTAAATCATTTGGTTTAGCCAATTAGAACTTCTGTTACTTTCACAGTCAGAAAATCCTAAAGAATAAGACAAAGAACGTTCTTATGAATGGTTGGTGAATACGGGACCCTGGTGAAGCATTTACTATGCAATACATGGACGATTCCCTTTAAATCGATTTTACTTTACTGTCTTTTATAATTATGTACAGAGAGCATTCCCCGGAGAAGAACAATATCGAACATTCTCACCCTCAGCTATGATGTCATAGTATTTGCACTTAGATAAAATACAGCAAGGTATGGATCAAAGTAGTGAAAGTACACAGAGCGATTTTAGTATTCCTACCCTGAAGCCGAACATCTATTCCCACTTTAATTTTACTCTGGAAAATATGTTATAATTAAAAATCATTACCGTTGTACCATCTTGACCGAGCCAATTCCGGAGGTTTTGCTTCCATAGAATTATTATTTTCAATTTCCAAAACAATATTTCCTCCATTAAAAGAGGGATTATTATTACCTCCCTTTACAACAAAAATAATAAAGGTGTTAACACAGTTTTTTTTAGACAGGCATTTAATGAAATTCTGGGCGGTTAAAAGTGTCTAGAATTATTGAATTAATATATATTCTCAATAATCTGACATCAACAACAACAATAAAATTATGCCATATTAACCTGAAGCTTTCCAAATGACAAATTTTATTATTTTTTTAAGACTGGTCTAAATTGAAAGCAAATGCAACGGACAAATTGACACTTGGCTCAAAAGATGGATTTATATTTGTTTTTTCTTTTATCCCACAATGTTTTCAACCCCTAATGCTTCTAGTGCTACATCGAATAAAATTTCTTGCTAGTTGATAAATAAAGATTTATACTGCTCTATTACTTTTGTACATTGCTAAACGACCATAAAGTCCTTTGATGTCTATCTTGAAAATATATGTTGATACTTTTGTTAGTTATTATCTCTCAGTGTAATGCGAATATAGAGGTTTTAGATTCATGAATAACAATTATAAGAAGGTAAAAAGGGAAAAAGTGGCTAGGTAAAACTAGTACAATAATACTCATTTTTAATCGTAGAAAATTTTGTAGGATAATATTAAAGTGAAAATAGCTGTTTTCCATCAGGGGTCTACTACCTTATCAGCACTATCTCCCACAGTGATATCAAAGCTGTCTGGTGCATGGGTGTAAAAGCACACCTTGTGTCAAGACTGGGTATTGCCTCAAAATAGGTTGTCTGGTGAGTTTACACCCTTCAAGATGGACGTTAATATCTTCAAGGAACATCTTATATGAATATGAAGCAAGTTGATTGTTGAAATTATACTCGAGGACCAACATTTAATGAAAGAAGACTAGTTTTGGTTCACGTAATATATGACTCGGAAACATTTTCGCACTCACAAACCATACAATGGCGGATATACTTACTTAAAAACAAAATCCGATCCAGTTTGGCTGTAACCATAGAACGGGTAGGATAAACTGATCACCCAAACGTTTAAGGTGTTCACATTCGTAACTAGGCCTACCTTTTCGAATACAGCGAGCAATCTTGCTAAATAGCTACAAAGCCAAACCATGCAAAAATCTCAACAAAGAAGTACTAGTAGAAAGAGACACCCATTCAGTTACTTTTAGATATCCCGATGACGACGACGACATAAATAACAACAACAATAACAAGAGCAGTCACATAACAACAAAGAATCTTTAACCCATTACCAAATGACAATATTTTAGACTGGTCCAAATTGAAAGCATTTGCAGACGACAAAATAAAAGTAACTGAAAATTTGAAATTTGTTTTGTGAATGGTAGAAAACATTGTGGGAAAAGGAGAAAATACTGGTTACCAGCATTTTCTCATTTTCCCACAATGTTTTCTAAAGGCTTCTTTCTCAGGGGCGTCAAAAGTAGGGATTGTATGGTAATGGGTCAAAGCGCATGGACTATCCATACGACAGACAACTACGTTTCAATTTGTTGAAAGAAAATTAATGAGTCAAAAATAAGAAGCAAGCTGATTGATAAAAATTATACTCTAGGACCAACATTTAATGAAAGAAGACTAGTTTTAGTTCACCAAATTTACGACAGGGAAACATTTTCGCACTCACAAATCATACAATGGCGGAAATACTTACTTAAAGACAAATTCCGATCCAGTTTGGCTGTAACCATAGAACGGGTAGGATAAACTGATCACCCAACGTTTAAGGTGTTCACATTCGTAACTAGGCCTACCAATGAATGCGTCTTTGATGACGTCACCGGAAGTGTCTTTCTCAGGATCGTAAACATATACAAGAACCGGTCTATTCACAAAGGACTTATACATGGCAGCTTCGGTAAAATTATACATCCTACTCATATCAAAAGGTTTTCCAGTCACACCTTCTTCATTTTTATAGATATAAGGAAAATAGTTCGTGGCAAAACCAATACCACCACCTACAATAGTGTCGTCTGCTTCCACTATAGTTCGTAGAAAGACAATTATGGCGGGAATATGTTTGTCTGAATCAGACTGAAATTTTAAGTTTCTATCATGTTTGTACAAATTAGTCAAATATTCAGCAATCAACTTGGCGTTTTTCGCTTGCTTTTCAAATCGTTGCTTCGAAGATGAATTAAAATGAAAGTTTGAATGATTTAATGTGATATAATCACTTTTATCGCAGCTAGGCTTCCGTAAACTCGCATTCACAAGAATCTCGTTCATGAACTCTAAGTTTCTAATTTGTTCTAGGGTTTCTTCATCGACTTTAATCCTCTTTTTATCATCGGAGTCAGAGGTTGGAGACCTCCGGCCAACTTGGCGACGTTCCGGTCGAACGTGGTAGCTTGACATGCTGTGTTTGGATGAGAACTTGACGTCAGCAACATCAAGGCTTTGGGTGGTGGGTACAAGCAGTATCTCTAGCGTGAACACGAAAAGGCAACAGCTGCGAACTAACAACGTGATGCTCTCCATGCCTGAAAGCCTATCCCGTCTCTGTGTTCAAATATAAATCACTCCAAATAAATTTACAATGGACTTGTGTTGTGATGAATGACATAAATCAATTATAATGAAAATCTCTGGTATATTTACATGAAATGTAGAGGTTACAACGTTTGAATTTTGCAAAGTTAACCCCAATAGCTCATTAAGGGTATTCAGCCGATTATATACTACTTAATCTACAATTAACACTATTTAATCATCAACAATTGAATCGCAAATATACCATGCTTATACGCTGTGAAAAATGAAACGGCTGTCACTGAAGGCATATGAACCAGCGATTCATAACTCAAGACCATTATTATTGAAATAAAAGTTGCACAATGTTTACTAATACACTACCATATATCCTTGTATTCCGATGACACCTACAATTTCAAAACTCCGTCCAGAGACCTAATTCCCGTGCCACGTGACTCATGGCACGACACACTGTTCCATATCGATTAGTTCCATCACTGTGTCACGACTAGGCGCATATTAAAAAGAGCGCGATGGCATTAAAGTATAACTGTCTATGAACACAGAATGATATACATTAAACGCAGCCATTTTGTATCGGTGCAGGTGGTAAAATTAACTTCCGGTTCAAAAGTAGCGCTCACATCTCCATCCTTCTTTTTTTTTAAATGTTCCATTTGTTTCAACTGTGATATTTGTTTTAGAGACTGTTTTTTTCTTAACAATTTGATTGCAAGAAAACTGCTTACTCTTTACAGAAATTCGATAAAAGGTCAAAGCAAAAGGTTCATGTGGGACTATTTTTATTCCGAATGCAACCTGCCTAAAATAATTTACTGTTTTTTTGTAAAATCAATCAGTAATTTCTTGACAAGTGTGTACAGGGTTAGTATGTGTTACTGGTAAGTCACAATCCATATTGAATTCAAACGGTCAAAAATTTCCATGAAACTAGGTACTAGGTTTCAAAAATAGACAATTAAAGATTGAAGAGTTCGTTGATCTTTAAATGCTGTACGTTATTGAGTTAAACAGACGTGAGATAAAAGTACCGGCATTAATTGAGTATTTATCAGTATTTAATTGAAGTTTCAATCACTTAGTACCCACTGTCTAGAAATCAAACTCTAGCTACTGTATCTCCAAATGGCCGATACTGCATCCTCCATAGAGACAATACAGTCATAAACACTCAAGGACGAATAAACACGATTCAGACTTTATGACTTTTTAAATTGTGCTGTATTTATCTAATATCCGTAAAGATGTAGAGTACTGGTGGCTGTTTTCCAGGTAAATCCGATCTATGCAGCCGTGTACAGGTAGATTCTTCGCGTAGATTTCATTAACAGATCTATTTTGTTTACTTGTCGGTGAGTGTTCGAGAACGCGGGCAGATGTTATGTTAATTGAACCTGAAGCCAGATTTGAGCTGAAAATAATGACGGAGAAAGGTCCGGAAGTGTTATATACCCCTGTATATCAATCCACTCTGACTGTCAAAAATTACGTGAAGATGAAAATGGCGTATACTATAGGTATTATCATTGAACAGCAATCACGCTTTGAGATACATACCGGTAGATTTCAAGTATATTCATACAAGATCTGATTAAACATCAAATCTTCCGTTCCGTCAAGAACATTGAGACTAATTCGTCTTCCGGTAAAGTCACACCGCTTCAGGGTATCCCCCGTCCTCCATTTTGAATATCTCTTAGTATGACTTTCGCCAAAGGCAATGAATTGAAATAAATGTTGGAGCAAATATTCCTCCAGTTTTAACAAATAAGATGTACAATTACAAAGTGTCGTGAAAGAAAAGCAAACTCACGTCGGGCGATTTCATTTTATTTCAGATTTCTCAATATCCGATTCAAAAAGAAAATGGAAACAAGCTCTTCCAAGACGTAGAGATCACTTGGTTTAGCGATATTCACTTCCGTCAGCCATAGATATTCGAAGCATCCTTTCAATATTCCAACGCTGACGATCGAATTCCTGTCTAATTCATCCTTAGTGAAACACAAACACGTCAAACAAAAAAAATCTGTCAAAATAAGAACAGATATTCCTCACTTATTCCAAATTATTGGGAATCCATCGATAAGATAGAATTCTCCATATTCCAAAGGCTATTGAATTTTCTTTGAGCCTTCAATGAAGATAGAAGTATGCCGATTGTTGGCGGATTCCATTTCCCTTCATGGGTGGCTCCTAGACTCTTCTATCGTGAATAAATTACATTAATTTTCCCGGTAGATCGCCAGAACTGCGCTCGAGTTGGTTATCTAGTAGGGTTAGTACTCGCGCGTGCCTCGCGCTTCAATAATTACACAATGTAGTATTAATTGATCGAAGGAACGGTAGGCAGACGAGAGTTCTAAGATATGCAGGGAGGTTTTTTGTGCAGAATGGCGCTCGCCGTTCGTAATTCGGTAGATAGAATGTATGCCGTTTGTAGCCGATCAATACGCTCGCGTTTCTCTGTCCTTCCTATGCCTTATCAACTCTTTTCCAGGCGAAAAAAAAGATCTATCCGAGATGAAATTATTTCAAGACGATAAATAAAGGGGTGTGAGAGGAGATGATGGATCTTAGAAAGAGTAGAAAACATTGTGGGAAAAGAGGAAGATTCTGGTTACCAGCATTTTCCTATTTTCCTAGAACTTTTTTTTTTTCAAAGACACATTTCTTCGTCAGAACACGTGACTTTTTGCATAGGGTTTTAACTAGTCGGCCTGTTTGGCACCGATGTGTCTGTTCTTGTGGCATGTAAAGATCAAGATCAGACTACGCAACAAGAATTGATATGAAAAACTCGAGGAAAGATTGGTTAAGTCCACTGGCCGTCATGATCTGACTGGAACAATGTTAAAAACAGTTTTAAACACCATACTATCAATGAATCAACCAATCAATCAATTAGCCAATCAGTAAGTCTGTCAGTCCGTCAGCCATTTCAAAATATCCACGGAAGTTTGTCTGTGGATCCTTTATTTTCTTCCACGAATGAAAATGTATATCGTCGGTTCACTTCGAAAACCTCGTAACTACAGCTTTTAACAAGCTGTAGTTACGAGGTTTTTGAAGTAAACCGACGATAATTATGTTTTTTTTTTCTTTTTGTATTATTTTGCAACCTGATTCCTTCGTTGCCAATCGCGACTTCACAAGCTAACTTGCATACGGCGTAGACAGGGCAAGGGTCGGACTGTATGGAACGTTGCGACTGAGTCCACCAGCATATAACAACCATTTTTGTACACACTCTTAGTTTAATTCTAGATTCAAAAAGTATCGCAACTTCTGATTGGCTAAACCATTTGGTTTTAGCCTATCATTTTCTCTTTACCAAAGGGTAAACAACTAGCCCATGGAAAAGTAGACGTTAGACGGCGGTTGCAAGGACCCAGTCCTTAGCCATTCATAGGGAAAAGTCTTTTGCATATGTTGTCTTAACCCATTACCACACAATCCCTACTTTTGACGCCCCTGAGACAGAAGCCTTTTGAAAACACTATGGGAAAAGAAGAAAATGCTGGTAACCAGCATTTTCTCCTTTTCCCACCGTGTTTTCTACCCTTCTCAGAAGAAATTTCTATTTTTTAGTCACTTTTATTTTGTCGTCTGCAAATGCTTTCAATTTGGACCAGTCTAAAATTTTCTCGTGTGGTAAAGAGTTAACCAGCCTGCCTAGCTCAGTTGGTAGAGCGTAGGACGCGTGATCATGAGGGTGTGGGTTCGATCCCCACGTTTGCCCTTCTAAAATTACTAATAGTCTCTCGGATGAGACGTTAAACCGAGGTGTCGTGTGACGGTGCTATACATCGAGCACGTTAACCCATTACCACACAATCCCTACTTTTGACGCCCCTGAGAAAGACGCCTTTAGAAAACACTGTGGGAAAAGGAGAAAATGCTGGTTACCAGCATTTTCTCCTTTTCCCACAATGTTTTCTATCCTTCACAAAACAAATTCCAAATTTTCAGTCACTTTTATTTTGTCGTCTGCAAATGCTTTCAATTTGGACCAGTCTAAAATATTATCGTTTGGTAATGGGTTAAAGAAACACGCGAAACTTAGGATGGGTTTCGCCCTGTATCTGCACTATCCCCAGTAACAATACTAGCAGCCTTCGTGGGGCGTCGTCCGTATATACCGGTGGCGACGATAAATAAACGCAAATTCAATCAATTTGTTGTCTTGCCACCTTAGAACTCCTCCGTTTCTAAAAACTAGAACCCCGGATAAGAGGGAGTGATGTTTTTCTAAATCCATAATTTCTCTTCGAAACTCTATATTGTGGGTACTCATTAGAATCGTCGCAATGAGACAATTCTGATGAGTACCCACAATATAGAGTTTAATTCAGAATGATTAATATTTTCAATTTTGAAATAAAAATCAATCCCTCTATCTGGAGCTGTCCAAAATAAACGTAAAACGTTTATCCCCTTTCCCCATACAGGCATCTTTAAAGATCTTTGTAGATTAAGATCAGATAAGCAGGGTCCTTATAATAAATATGTCTCGGGCTTTTTTTTTTTATTATTCATTTGGTATCAATACCGAAAAGTATGTCTGAAGAAAGCACATTTAGCTGCACCGAAAATAAAGCGAGAAACTTTACCGACGTTAGAAAAAGCAAAAGGACGCTATCGATGTAACTTTTGTTATAATCGTCATCGAAATTATCTCCCTTATAATAAAACTCTACTCCGTTCCGTAAATAAGTGCGTAATTAATTTTCTTTTACTTCTCATCGCATTTTTAACTGAAGAGCAACACATTTGGTATCATAGTTTAGTTCAGGGTCTGAAGAAAATGCCAGGATAATCAGACTCTAACTAACAGAAAGTTTAAGTTAGGTTTTTGCAGTTTATATGAAGGTGGTACTAAAGTCAAAGTTGCAAAAGTACTCATGCAAAGACTAACGTAACATTAAAGTTAGAATTTTTTTAACTCATTACCACTCAGTCCCTACTTTTGACGCCCCTGAGAAAGAAGCCTTTTGAAAACACTGTGGGAAAAGGAGAAAATGCTGGTAACCAGCATTTGCTCCTTTTCCAACAGTGTTTTCTACCCTTTCCAGAACAAATTTCAATTTTTCAGTCACCTTCATTTTGTCGTCTGCAAAAGCTTTCAATTTGGACCAGTCCAAAATTTTCTCGAGTGGTACTGAGTTAAAAGTTTCTTTTAATTGTTGGTCAATATCTTGTATGGCTGCCTTTGCTGTTGATACAGGCAATTATTCGACGTCGCAGAGACCTTACATAACGTAAAATCATTGCATCGGGAACGTTATTCCATCCCTGAACGAGAGCGGTGGCCAAGTCTATGAGATTGTTGATGTTTCGCCGTGATCGAACCTTAGTAATCCCAGACGAGCAGCATTTATAAAGTATACATACGACATAAAGCTTGTATATGACGTCGCACATTGATCCTCTTATCAGGACCATTGTAGGGTGTGGGTTCGATCCGGCTGGCCATCTAAAATTACTAATAGTCTTTCAGATGAGATCCCGTGCTATACACCGAGCACGTAAAATAACCAGGCGGGTAACTGAAGATGTGTTTCGTCCTGTATCTGCACTATCCACCGTACTGACGACAGCCTTCATTTTTGGGGGTGAGGGGCAACAGGGGAGGGGGGAATCACCTATGTGGGCAACAGGTGGCGACGACAAATAAACGCAGATTCCGGGTTTATATTCCATACGCAGATTCAGGGCGTATATTCCATTCGCCTGTTCTGGCACAATGTTCTGTGTTCTGGAATGCTGTTCTGGAATGTACGAAAGGAATATTTCAGAACAGAATTCACTGTTCCGGAAGTATGTTCTGAATGGAGCATGTTCGGAACATTGTTCTAAACCATATCGAAATGAATGTACATTGGCATGATAGCGATTGCAAGAGCTTCTGTCATAGCTGTGGAAACTATTAGTTGCAGAGAGAGAGAGAGAGAGAGAGAGAGAGAGAGAGAGAGAGAGAGAGAGGAAGGAGTCTGTTATGCCCCTATTTGTGGCATTCATGACGTAAAAAAGAGCAATTACAAATTTTGCCATGACGAATTTCAGCCATTTTGTATCACCTAGCAAAAGTTCAGCAGGTCCGCCTCGGTCGGATTAGAATATTTGCAGACGACAAAATAAGTGTGGCTAGAGAATTGAAATTTGTTTTAGGAAGAGAAGAAAACGTGGCGAAAGGAGAAATGCTGGTTACCAGCATTTTATCCTTTTCCCACAATATTTTCGACAGGCTTCTTTCACAGGGGTATTAAAAGTAGGAATTATGCGGTAAAGGTTTACATATCCTGCGGAGTAGCAACAGTGTCCTGCAAATATGTTGTCAAAGATTATTTTCTGAGATGCCTGCAATCAGAGACATGAATTTAGATATGTTAATTTGTATATCTCTGCTGCAACCATTTAATCTATTGATCATTATAGATCTATTGAGAACTTCTCTCACGTAGATCTAACTGCTGCTCTCAAAATGCAAGAAATATATATAGTCGGAAGATTGTGTCGATTGTAGAATTTTATCTATTGTATTTTTATCTATTGTAGAATTTACATGTCTGTGACCAAAGACGCATGGGTTTGGGCCAATCGTCCGGTCATGATGAGGTCATTTTAAACGGCCATGAGTATGCCGCCTTATTTTGACAGCAAAAACAAGCTTTTGTATTGACCAATCAGACAAGAGTACACTAAACAGGTGCTCTCCAGTCATTTACGCATGCGTACTTACTAATTAAATATTCGCCATCTTGGAAGTTTGAACAATTTGATAAAGCAAAATTTTCGAAAAGAATTCCAAGTGAAAGTGAGGTGTTTCGACTAATTTGAGTCCATATTTCAACAAGGCTTATGTTACACGAAAGCTCCTGCTTTCGGTAAGTAATATGAATTGTTAACACCTCGACTCTGTTGTAATGAAAATTGTGAAAATTTGCTCCATACATTCTTTGTTTTCCAAGGGGTGCGTTATTATAAGATGAAGTGGGTGGGGGTACATTCACCGTGAGCCATGGCCAGCTAATAATCCGAAAAGTTTGAATGCCTTTCAATTCTTTATGACTAGCACGAGGCTGAAATGCTGTGTATCCCTCTTTTTTCACCCAAGCAATACTTATTCTATGAATGGTATGGTCGAATTTGGAATGCCTAGGTTTATGTGCATGTTACCTTCACTCTGAAGGTCTGCTCCGATGCTACCTTCAGTCTGAAGGTGTCTGCTCCGATGCTATTTTTGTGACTGGTCTTTGCATTCCCTTTCAGGCCAACGTTCATTAAAAGTATCTGGAACAAAAATGATTTTACCTGCATCTTTTCAAACAGATCTATGTGACAAAATTTCCAATGACAGCTTATAAAATGGTAGCAGTAACATCCTATTTTTACATTTTCAACAAATCCTAAAGTGTTATATATCACTGTCAAGGTCTTTCAATTTGCTAAAGAATGGTGCAAAAATCAAGCTTTTATCACTGAAAATAAAAAAGTTATCACCAAAAATGTGAGGATACCGTCATAAATCTGTCTGACAATTAATTTGACATCTTTTATTTAATTTGCGACATGAGTGTCTTTTTACATGTAAAAACAGATCAAGTATTATGAAGTGTTATACATCATTTTGCCTTTTAATTTGTAATAAAATGATATGGAAATAAGCATTTGATATCTTAATACAAAAAAGATCTATGCAAAAGAGTGCTGAAACTATGAATTCACCATATTTGTCGGACACTTCGTTTTACTAGACAACAATATTTTAGACTGATTTTTAGACAGGTCCAAATTCAGGGCTGTTGCAGATAACAAATTGGATATGGCTCAAAGAAAGACATATGATTCAGAAAAAATATAAAACATTGTGGGAAAAGGAAAAAATGCTGGATACCAGTACTTTATTCTATTCCAACAATGTTTTCAAGGGGTGTGATACTCAAATAATATCTGTAAGCCTTTCATTAAATTAAACTTTTCTTGCACTTTTTGAAGATGAAGATTTGATGTATGCAGCTCAGTTGCAAGATCAATTGCCTTTTTTTTATAGGGTTACAGCTTCTGTCAAATCAGCTTTTAATTTTGGAATTTGCGGGGATTCTTTAAAGTTTACACGTTTGTTTACTTTAACCTTTCCCAAATGACTAACTTTTGGAATTGACTAAATTGAAAGCATTTGCAGACGACAATTCAACTTTTGCTGAAAAGATGATTTCAGTCTATGATAGGGTAGAAAACATGGTGGGAAAAGGAGAAAATGCTGGTTACCAGCATTTTCTTTTTTCCACGATGTTTTCCCAAGGCTTCTACTTCAGTACCTCTAGCTGAGTAGGAGGGAGGTTGTGACTGAGTCTGAGAGAAATGATCTCCTGATAGTGACAGTTTCCAGGTTCAGTCTAAAATAGGTTGTGCTGGGGATTGAGTCTCATCATAAGAAAAAAGAGAAACACTGAAAAAAAAAAATCAGATTGTATTAACCCTTTACCAGATGACAAAATTGTATACTGTTTCAAATGGAAAGCTGTTGTGGATGACAAATTGGATTTCACTTAAACCATGGAATCTGAATCAAAATGGAAAGAGAACACTGGGGGGAAAAGGAAAAAATGCTGGTTATCGGCATTTTCTTCTTTTCCTGTAATGTTTTCTAAAGCTATTTTTCACATGGATGTTAAACATTTTGATTGTGTGGTAATGGGTTTAAGTACTCTACTTTAACAGTTGACATCAACACAATTTTTGACTGACTGAGTTTTGAAAGTTGTGGCAGACAATGAAATGAGCCAAAACATGAGGACAGGAAATAAAATGGGAAAAGGAAAATTAGAGAAAGCAATATGGATTATTGAGAACTTTCCAGAAAAACTGCATACTGCCTATAGATAACAGTTAAAGACTCAAGTCTAAACAATCATTCATGGCAAAAAAAATCAATTTTCTTAAGTTCTACTTTTCAATCAATGTTGCAGGGAAAAAATGAGATATTAAAGCTAAAAAAATTATATCTAAGCCAGAATGGACAAAAAAAATATAAGATCTAGTGGAAAAATAAAAAAAAATACTAATATTCACAGGGATCAAGCTAGCCCAGAAATTTAGGGAGAAGTGACTTCTCCCTCCTGAGAATTTAGGGAGAAGTTTTGTGGAGCAAGGGAGAAGTTTTTTCGCTAACTGAAATTCTTTGTCGGACAACAAAATTTTAGCCCGGCTCAAATCGAACGCAGTTTATCTTCCATGGAATAGAAAACATTGTAAGATAAGCAGAAAATGTTGATTACTATCATTTTCTTTTTTTCCACAATGTTTTCAAAGACCTTCTTCCTCTAATGCTTAAAGTTGTGACTGTGTTAATGGGAGAAGGAAATCGATGTGTTTATCGAGATATTTCTAAGATAACTTGCTTGATTTTTCTCAAAAACATGCTGTAGGTACTCATTTAAACTGCCTAAGGCTGTTACAATAAGAGCCCAAAACATCAATTTCTGTGGAAAAATTAAAAAAGTTTTTATTTTCTAAAATAGGATTCTTATCTTTCACAATGGTTTACCCAGTCGATTTTCTACCATTCTATCACTCCTTTTATTCTAAAGAAAGACAAAGGATGATTTATTATTTTATTTTCCAACATAGTGGGGCTCTCGAGTGTTCATATTCTGTGATGATAAGGAAACAACTTGATGTAATTAAGAATTGAGACCAGAATATGAGCTAGAAATTACTTGCCTTCAAAATACAATCATTTCTGGTCACTTTCATATCAAAAGAATAACTTCGATAACTGTTTTCATGTTCAATGTGCATAAATAAAGAACATATTGTAAGCTCGGTAGGCCTAGTATTTACGGCAGAAAGTCGATGATCTTTGTATTTTTTTTTTAAGGAACACGACTCAAATCAAGAAAAAATACGTTGATTTCTTTAACATGTGATAATTAGTTTATTTTCTCATTTGTGGCGTATTTGTCTCGTATTTGTCATCGGTGTAAGGACACTCACGGTGTAAGGACACTCACGGAATAAGGACACTCAACGATATATAATCGTCTTGAACTTGGTTGTTGTTATGCTAGCGATAGTCTCGGTTTCGTCGTAATCATCGGTTAACATACAAACGATGAGAAAAACGTTACTAGTCGTCAATTTAATCCAAAAGTGTCGTCGATCAAAGTTACCTAGCACATTCTCGTACACGTGTGCAGCGACGATACTCCAAAATGCCAACATTTTCCTTTGAGAAGATTCATAATTTTAGCTGCCTCCCGACAGCAACAGGTACTAGTCTAAATCTTGGCAATGTCCCAAACAAATAAACTGACCGGTTGGCTAATAGGTTCAGTAAGCGTGACCTTGAGTGTGTTTTGCCAAGTTTGCATACATGTCGGAATATGGTGATGAATGTAGAGATCGCCATGCCGCCATCTCCATCAGTCTGACATAATTTTCACGCAATATTTACCGAAAACCAATCAGGAATCAAGAACGAAATTTATCCACCGCCCATAATTTGTAAAGCCACGCCTTGTTTCTTATTATGTCACAATCTTTAACTACCTTTACACGGCGTGTATATAGCGACGACCACCCGGAGTGACCTTGCTCTAATTATCGATTTTCACACACGGCAATTGATTACATAATAATAGTTAATTGATAATGAATGAAAAATGATTGTAAAGTTTGGACAGGTCAGGCAGGCACCCTTTTTTCAATTACTTTCATACACGGAACTGAACTTGCATTGTGTTTCTTTTAGTCCAAAATTTTAGGGCGAAGTTTATTTCGCCTGCCTGTCGAAAAAAGGCGAAGTCAAGCGTGCTTCGGCGACATCTTCGCCCGAATCGCCTAGATTCTTGAACCTTGATTCAACATTTTGATGACTTGGTACAATACTGATGTAAGTGCCTATACAAAGTATTGGCGATACGTGAGTATTGGCTATTGCACAATACCCTCTATTTTTTTTTTATGTTGCTACAATCTTTCTCGGTGTACAAAACGCTCGACATTCTTGGTGATGGGTCTAAACATTGTTCAAAATTCTATTTCAAAGTGGCCAATGCGAGTTTACGTCATGCAATTTAAAAATGTATTTGATACTGCGATCTATCCGGTTTTTAGTAACGATCGAAACTACGGCAACTGGGAACTTCCGGTTCATGCAGCGGTAAATGGTAGGGTGCTTTTTTGGCTTTGCGCTAAGATGCGCTATCATATTTGGGGACAAAACCGCTGTTTTCTGCAAGAAGAGACTCCATAAAATAGCAATAACCTCATGATCCTTCGCTCTCAAAAACTTGTAAATTGTTTAAATTGTCTTAATTTTGAAAAAACCCGCGTTTGTTTGGTATCTACGTCTTCCTTGGGGAATGACCTTCAATTTGGTATGTCATTTTACCCACAAAGCCATACTGCCATTGCGAAATAACGAGATTTCGATAGCGACCCCGGATGTCATGTTCTAAAAATAGAATTTTCTATTTCCCCACTAAGATGGTAGGAGCCATTTCAAAACGGAAAAAAATCAATAAAATCCACTCGATACTATTTTTTTCTCTTCATATATCGATATCGATATACTTTTTCTGTGTGCTAAGACTGTTTCTCGGCCAAAATGTTTAAAATTGATGATTTTGTGAGTAAGTGAAATTGTACCAAAATACATGCAAGTCAGAAGGTAAACGGGAAAAACCCGATATCGGTGTTATCGCTAAAAATGGGCATGGATCGTTAGATAAATGATTAATCTTTACCCTCACATAAATTGTGCTGCGAAATACCAACCAAATCAATGGAAATTTACCTTTTTTCCCAACGTTAATAAATCCAGTGTAATTTGTAAACAACTTGCCCGGTGACTTCCGTTTCACAGACATGCGTACTCAACGGAGTTTGAATTTTGAACAGTCTGGTTCCCAAGTTCTAACAACCATTTTCGCTCAAGGTTCCTCAGTCAACAGCGGAATTCGTGCAACTAAACCGTCCTGTAGCGCGTCATAGATACTGCGATTTTTGCCAAAACATGCGCATTGATGATATCACCATGTTTTGATTTCTGGTGAAGTAAGTCAGCGGTTATTTATATTGAAAAGTACAGATTTGCATGAAGGTAAGATTTAGATATTTACTAAAATCGTTTTATTTTTGTAAAGATTAATCATTTATCTATCGATCCATGCCCAATTTATTAGTTGTCATGGAGAATTCTGTCGCATAGAGCAGTTTGAAAAGATGTGGGTAATATCGTATTTGTTCCAGATACTTTTAATGAACATTGTCCTGAAGGGGAATGCGAAGACCAGTCACAAGAATAGCATTGGAGCAGACACCTTCAGACTGAGGGTACTCTGATGCTATTTTTGTTTCTGGTCTTCGCATACTGTCAGAGCAATGTTCATTGAAAGTCCGTTGCGTGTGCATACTTGTTTAACGGAAGTCGCCATATTAGTTGCTTACAAATTACACCGGATTTATTTACGTTGGGAAAAAAGGCAAATTTCCATTGATTTAATTGGTATTTCGCAGCACAGTTTGTGTAATGGTAAAGATTAATCAGTTATCTAACGATACATGCCCTTTTTATAAGCTGTCATTGGAAATTTTGTTGTATAGACTATAGAGCCATTTTGAAGAGATGCAGGTAAAATCGTATATGTTCCAGTACCTTCAGTCTGAAGGTGTCTGCTCCAATGCTATTTTTGTTACTGATCTTCGCATTCCCCTTCAGGCCAACATTCATTAAAAGTATCTGGAACAAATATGATTTTACCTGCATTTTTTCAAACGGCTCTATGCGACAAAATTTCCAATGACCGCTTATAAAATAGGCATGGATTGTTAGATAAATGATTAATCTTTACCATCACAAACTGTGCTGAGAAATACCAATTAAATCAATAGAAATTTACCTTTTTTCCCAACCTAAATAAATCCAGTATAATTTGTAAACAACTAACACATATCCCAGGAAATGGTATAGAGCAAATGTTCCTTTTCCTCCAATATTTCTACAAAATAAGATTAAATATATAGATGATTTATTATTATTATTATTGACATAGTTATGTGAATGAAAGTTTGATAACAGTAAAGTTTGTTCAATGCTACATGTGCATATTTATTTTTTTTTAAAACCAGCTTCACAGGCTTATTTTGTCTATTATTTTTTTGAAGAAAAAATTGTTCGCCATTATTTTACTTGGGCCAGAGCTAACACTGCAAGCTATGAATACAGTATTTTCTAAAGGAATAAGTACATTGATCATAAAAAAGATAAGAAGCATGTAACTTCATTATACCCCCGCTAAAAGAATGTTTTGCAGGGGTATACTGGAATCTGTCTGTCTGTCTGTGTGTCCTGTGTGTGTGTCCGTCGGTACAAAATACTAGTAATTGCCTATTTCTGGCAAAGGGCTGGCGGAGGTATTAGGTCACATTCAGTGACAGCTCTAGTTTGTTTTAGATTCACATGATTTTCAGTTTCATGAATCTGTTAAATTGTTAACTCTTTACCACACAATCCCGAGTTTTAACGACCCTGAGCCCGCCCGGGTGGCTCAGTGGTGAGTGTGTTGGACTCATGACCTGGTGGTTGTGAGTTTGATACCCGGTTGAGGCAAACTTTCTTTCCGGCGTATTTTCGCCTCTCACCTCTGCTGAAGCATGTGAGAAAAGTAGTCGGTGGCTTTGGAAAGAAAGTAGTGTAAGTACCGGTGTGAGAAAGCCAGGAAACACATGTGCGTCACCGACCGCCATGATATGACCTTAGCTGTTAAAGTGGCGTTAAACCCCAATACAACCAACCAACCAACCAACAACCCTGAGAAAGAAGCCTTTTGAAAACACTGCGGAAAAAGAAGAAAATGCTGGTAACCAGCATTTTCTTCTTTTCCACAGTGTTTTCTACCCTTCCCAAACCAAATTTTAAATTTTCAGTCGCCTTTTTTTTGTAGTCTGCACATGCTTTCAATTTGGACCAGTCTGAAGTTTTCTTGTGTGGTAAAGAGTTAACCCATTACCACACAATCCCTATTTTTGACACCCCTGAGAAAAAAGCGTTTTGAAAACACGGTGGGAAAAGGAGAAAATGCTGGAAACCAGCATTTTCTCCTTTTCCCACAGTGTTTTCTATGCTTCCCAGAACAAATTTCAAATTTTCAGTCACCTTTATTTTGTCATCTGCAAATGCTTTCAATTTGGACCAGTCTGAAGTTTTCTTGTGTGGTAAAGAGTTAAGGTATTGTTCAGTTCTTCTATGTTTAGGCCTGGATCTACTTTTTGATGTCCCCCTGAACTTCACCTCAAAGTCCATCCACTCTCCCGATTTTGAAAAACTTCTCCCAATTCCCAAGTTAGGGAGAAGTAACTTCTCCCCAAATTCTGAGAGTTGGCAGAAACCTGAAAGTTTTCAGCCCTATCAGAGAAAACTTGCACCATTTTAACCACTATGAAATTGTCATCTGCAAATGCTTTCAATTTGGATAGGTCTAAATCTTTGCTGTGTGGTAAAGGGTTAATCCTGGTTTTGAAGACTGAGGAAGAAACCTTCTAAAAACATTTTGATATAAGAAGGTAACCAGCATTTTCTCCTTTTTCCACAATGTTTTCTACTCTTCCAAAGTCTAATTTCAATTTTTTTAGTCTCATTTATTTTGCCTTCTGCAGGTGCTTTCAATTTGGACAAGTCTAAAATTTTGTTGTTTGGTAAAAAGTTAAAAGTTAACTGGAGCTGCTTTTGACGAACTCTTTACTACACAATCCCTACTTTTGACGACCCTGAGAAAGAAGCCTTTTGAAAACATTGTGGGAAAAGGAGAAAATGCTGGTAACCAGCATTTTCTCCTTTTCCAACAATGTTTTCTCCATTGTCAAAGAAAAGTTGCTTCATTTAATCCACAATAAAATTGTCGTCTGCAAAATGATTTGAATATGGACAAGGCTAAAATTTTGTCGTCTGCTAAAGAGTTACCCTTTTCTCTAACAATCCCTAGTTTTATGACCCTGATGACTGGGCCTCGTGAAAACACTGTGGGAAAAGGAAAAAATGCTGGTCACGAGAATTTTCTTCTCTTTCGGCTATGTTTTCTACCCTGTCAAAAAACTGAAGTTCACTCTTATTTCAAATTTGTCGTCTACAGCTGCCTTTTAATCTAACAATTGTTGTTTGGGAAAAGGGTTTACTCCTTACCACAAGAGCAAAAAATTGACTTGTTAAAATTGAGGCATTGAGGCAGATGACACTATAACCCATTATCACACAATCCCTACTTTTGAGAAAAAAGCCTTCAGAAAACATTGTAGGAAAAGGAGAAAATGCTGGTAACCAGCATTTTTCTCCTTTTCCCACAATGTTTTCTACCCTTCACAAAACAAATTTCAAATTTTCAGTCACTTTTATTTTGTTGTCTGCAAATGCTTTTCAATTTGGTTAAGTAAAAAATTTTGCCGTTTAGTAATGTGTTAACTCATTACCAGACAACATAATTTTAAACTTGTCCTGTCCAAATGAAAAGCATTTGCAGAAGACAAAACAAAAGTGATTGAAATTTTAAAATTTGTTTTGTGCAGGCTAGAAAACATTGTGGAAAAAGGAGAAAATGCTGGTGTTACCAGCATTTTCTCCTTTTCCCACAATGGTTTCAAAA
This sequence comes from Tridacna crocea, assembly GCA_943736015.1. Taxonomy (NCBI): domain Eukaryota; kingdom Metazoa; phylum Mollusca; class Bivalvia; order Cardiida; family Cardiidae; genus Tridacna; species Tridacna crocea. The sequence goes on from OX031073.1 coordinate 32,700,462, forward strand.
GGCTTCTTTTCCAGGAGCATCAAAAGTAGGGATTGTGTGGTAATGGGTTAAATGTGACTCATTTTGGTATGTTAATCTTAAATGGGGTAGAAAACATTGTGGGCAGCATTTTCTCCTTTTCCCTCAATGTTTTCAGAAGGCCTTTTCCTTAGGGTCATTAAGTCTTAACCAAACAAGAAATTCAAGGACAGGACCAAATTCAAAGCATTTGCAGAAAAAGAATTAAATATCGTTAATATGATGATTTCTGAGTTTGATAGTTAAGAAAATATTGTGGGAAAAGAAGATGTTGTTTACCAGCATTTTCTCCTTTTCCCACAAAATTTTCTATAGACTTTTTCTCAGGGTTGTTAACTCTTTCCCAAACAATCCCTGGTTTGTACAACCCTGAGATCGAAGCCTTTTGAAAACAATGAGGGAAAGGAGGAAATGCTGGTTACCTTTTTCCACAATGTTTTCTCCCAATCTGGAAACAAATTCAATTTTTCAGTTATGTTTATTTTGTCGTGAGCAAGTACTCTTGATTATGACCAGTGTAAAATTCTGTTGTTCGGTAAAGAGTTAAAAGTCAGGGATTGTGCGTAAACCCTTTACCAAACAATCCCTTGTTTTTGCGACCCTTGGAAGGACGGCTTTTGAAAACATTTTTGGAAAAAGAAAAAATGCTGGTGACCAGCATTTTCTCCTTTTCCCACAATGTTTTCTTCCATATCAGAGAGGTCAAGTGCATTTGCATCTAGAGTTTCGAATCAATTGTCTGCAGATGTTTCTGAAATACAGAGTCCAAAATTCGATGTATATGGGAAAGGGATAAAGAGTGAAGGGTCACATGTTTGTATGCTTGTGAGTCAGTGTGTGACGGTCTCTTGTGAGGGAAGGTTTATGTTTTGTACACACAAAGTTTTCAGGTTAAACAAGGATTATATTTGAACAGGATAAAAATACACTAAAATTCATCATGGGGCTGGAATTTTAAAACGCTTCACAATTTAGGTGAGATTGCTCAAAAACTTACTTTTTTTCCCAAATGTAGATGTACTGTGCATTTTCATGTTGAGAGGATCCTTGGGGGACCTTTGAAAGCATTGTGGGAAAAGGAGAAATTGCTTGTAATCAGCATTTTCTCCTTTTGCCACAATTTGTTCTACCTTATCATTAACAAGTTCTTCTTTGAGCCACAGTGTTACTCATCTGCAATCACTTTCAGGTATACCACTCAAACTTTGATAGGGATCACTTACATATTTCTGTATGGGTTTATTAGTTGCAACAGTTTTGCATAAACTCTTTATCATACTGTAAAACTGTAGATTTGTCCAAGTTGAAAGCATTTGCTGACCAAAAACAAAGTGCAATGTGCACTATGCTGTCTGTAATAGGGTAGATAACATTGTTGAAAAAGGAGAAAATGCTGGTATCCAGCATTTTCTCCTTTTTCAACAATGTTTTCCAAAGGCTTCTTTCTCGGGTTCTTTAACAGTCGGCATTGTGAGGTAAAGGCTAAAGATCCATTTTCACCGGTCATTTTATTGCTCAGTGTGGCAATGTAACATAATGTAAAACCATACATGATACATGCTACATATATATTTAGAGTGAATCTTTCAGGGTGATCCCTAGCAAATTTTGAGTAATATAGTTCATTTGGTAGGGCACAGGACTTGACAACAAGGGACGGTGGGTTCAACTCATGGCTCTGCCTGAGGATTGATGATAGTCATTGCGGCGAGATTCATTCCAATCCCACTGCTGACCATTGTTTTGATGTTGGCTGTATGTAAAAGCAGCCAGTGGCTTGGAAAGAAAACTGTCGAATACTGATAAAAAAAAGAGACTCCAGGAAAGCATGGATAGGTGCACTGGTTGCCAAAATATAATTGAATTAAGGTTATAACAGTGTTAAACATTTATCATTCAATCAATCAATCAATGACAGTTAGTATAGACATAGAGATGTACATGTACGGAAACTTGTCATCTGGGAAAATTATTCCTAAACCACATGATTCTGATATTTTACAATTGTGATAGGCATGTAGAGATGACTTATCTCATTACCAAACAACAATACTTTAGGCTTGTCCAAATCGAAAGCATTTGCAGACGACAAAATAAACGTGTCTGAAAATTTGAAATTTGTTTGTGAAGGGTAGAAAACATTGTAGGAAAAGGAGAAAATGCTGGTTACCAGCATTTTCTCCTTTGCCCACAATGTTTTCTAAAGGCTTCTTTCTCAGGGGCGTCAAAAGTAGGGATTGAGTGGGAATGGGTTAAAAAAATATTGTGAGAAAAGGTGACCCTGGCTTTCTCACACCAGTGCCGATACAACTTTCTTAACTCTTTGCCACACAGTCACAACTTTCAATGACCCTAAGAGAAAGCTTTTGAAAACATTGTTGGAAAAGGAGAAAATGCTGGTAACCAGCATTAGCTTCTTTTCCCACATTACATGCTTCAGAGATGAGAAACAAAAGTTTACCTGAACTGGGTATAATTTTGCATGCAGCAGGTCACTAGTCTGATATCCAAACTATTGCGTTACCCTGCCTTTATGTCTGTTGCAATCTTGCAGCTACCAGGGACAACAGTTGGTATTAACTCATTACCACTTTTCCCTACTTTTGATGTCCCTGAGAAAGCAGCCTTTAGAAAACTTTGTGGCAAAAGGAGAAAATGCTGGTAACCAGCATTTTCTCCTTTTACCACAATGTTTTCCACTCTTCACAAAACAAATTTCAAATTTTCACTCACTTTTATTTTGTTGTCTGCAAATGCTTTCGATTTGGACAAGCCTGAAATATTGTTGTTTGGTAATGAGTTAACCCATTACCACACAATCCCTACTTTTGACACCCCTGAAAAAGAAGCCTTTAGAAAACATTGTCAGTTTCTTTCCAAAGATTGATGATGATCAGTTGGTGCATTCCTCGTTGACCGTTTATTTTTGTTTGATGATAGCTGTGTAAGGAAGCAGTCGGTGGCTTTAGAAGAATATTTTTAGGAGCTCTGGTAATGAAAAAAGCTGTAAGAGGGCGTGGATAGGTGCATTGGGCCCTGTTATTTAACTTGTTACAAAACAACAAAGTTTTAGGTTTGTGCAAATCGAAAGCATAAATGTACTGTAGATGACAAAATGAGAGTGACTGAAAATTTGAAATTTGTTTTGTTAAGGGTAGAAAACATTGTGGGAAACTGGTTACCAGCATTGTCACCTTTTCCCACAATGTTTTCAAAAGACTTCTTTCTTAGGGTTGTCAAAAGTATAGATTGTGTTGTAATGGGTTAATAGAAATAACGGCAAAAAAATATTCAAAATATTCAGAGGTGAGGTGGTACAAATGATGTATCATTGAAATGATGAAAAACATGCTGGTTACTAGCAATTTTCTGCTTTTCGCACAATGTTTTTGAAAGCCTTTATCAAGATTGTTAAAATAGTGGATTGTTAGTTAAAAGTTTTACTTGGCATGAAAAATATCGAATGAAATGGGTTATTTGAGGGGTAAATTCTCTTGGGGGAAAAAAAAAGAAATTTAAGCCAGTGTCAGTTTGAACTTCAATAGTAACTGAATTAATCTTTGTGTCCCATGTTCACCAACCATTCGTAAGAAGTTCTTTGTCTTATTCTTCAGAATTTTCCACATTTGTAAGTAACACAACTTCTGATTTGCTAAACCGAATGGTTTAGCCAATCAGAAGTTGTGTTACTTACAAAACATAGAAAACCTTGGAGGATAAGACTAGAATTGTTGGTGAATACAGGCTTGGTTGTTCTTATCTTTCAATTACTAGTACATGTATTTACATAATATTATGAATTGGTTTCCTAAACCCTGATGGCAAACAGTCATCTAAAATTTCAAAATCATTTTAATACCAGTGAAATATATTTGTCATGAAAAAGCATTGAAATTGTATGTGTCATAAAACTGCCAGGACTTTGTTGGCCGTGTCAACCTGTTGTTCATGCTAGACTAGTTTAAAATTCAATACTGTAATCGTTTACAATAGTTTACTTGTGAACCAGTCCTTGCTGTAGTAAATTCTCACATGCCAATTTTTATTTGTTTGCACTTGACACCGAGGGAATTTCTCAACATTGAGATTTTTGCTTTGCCCTGCTTGACTTTTCATATACAGTATGGCCTAGCCTACAGCGGGTTTTATCGGTACTTTACGCATGGCTCAAAACAACTGAGTGGCCTGTGTCAGAGATTTTCTCTGGGCACATCTGAAACAAGAAATATCATTAAAAAAGATATGACGGCATAAGAGAAACTGGGATATGAATATTCATATTCCTTTGTATTGTCTAATATGAAGAGAAATGATGAAAACAGTTAGCCTCTTTTGGATTGTTTTACATGTGGTTGAATGCAAAATTATCAATAACATTTAAGAATTTGGAAGCATGTTTTTATACAAAATGAAGCACCTTTCAAACATCAACGATTTCTTGTTATCCGAAGGCAGCGTTTTATCAAACCCATCAATGCTTGCCCACACCCACTCTTACTAGGGAGTAATTTAATAGGAACACTGTTACTTAGCTAACCATGCAATAAAACAGATTGTTCCCCAAGGTAGGCATAATTATTCACAATATGAATTTAATTCCCAAATTAAAGACACTTTTTTTTCACTGTAACAAGAAAGGAAATAAGTTGTTTTACAACCGGTACTCGTGTAAGACAACAGAGAAGTAGCCTTTTGTGGCAGTTTCTGTTTGGTTTTACAGGAGGAAAAAATTTTTCCCAGGCAAATGAATTTTTTCGGTAGCACTCACATAAGTAATTGGAAATGGCATGTTAAAATACATTGGATGAGGCCATCTATCGTATTTTCAGTGAAATTAGCCTCACAAGCTAATAGCCTTCTTTTAGCACAATGATACAATGATTGTCTACTGGTCGCTAGGTCCTGGACTTTTTTGTTTCATAACAGTTCGTCCCATTGCTTGTTCAGCCCATGAGGGCACGCTTCTCCATTTGGTTGGGAATTAACATAGTAGACCCCTAATAGAAAACACCCCAGCTATTTCCACAATACCAATATCCTACAAAATTTGCTATGATTAAAAAAGAGTGTTATTGTACTTCTTTAACCAAGCCATTTTTCCCTTTTTGTCTTTTCCAGAATTATCATTTATAAATCTAAAACCACTCTATTTTCATTACAGAGAGAGATAGTAATTACCTCCCTTTTCTGGAAACTAACAAAAGTATCTGCAAATAATTTCAAGATAGGCATAAATAAATTTATGGTCCGTTAAAAATGTGCAAAAGTATAATACCTGTATAAATCGGTATTTATCAACTATCAAGAAAACTTTACGCAGTGCAGCACTAGAGGTATTAGGGGTCTACTACCTTAAATGTAAATGACCAAATATATTTCAAAATGATGTTTTAGCCACAAACAAGATTTTTTTTCTATTCGATATATTCACATGGTTTCTCTCTCTGTCCATCATGCATCCTGTCAAGGGACATTACACCCGACTCCACCAATGTACAAATAATTATAACTTTGTCATGAGTACTCTCCCTTCAACCAGAAAGGTATTTGCTTAGTAGGTTGACTTCCAGGCCAATATTTGAATATTTCTTTTTTTCTTTCACGGGATTTTCTACCTTTCCTGCAGGGCCGAATTTCGGCCCCATTCCCAATTGCAAAAAATGTATTTTTTTCCCAATTCCATAAAATAAAATTCCCAATTTGACGCTAGAAAAAGAAAGTAGTCTGATGAATCAGTCAGGGTTTTACCCTACACACAAATTTGTGGGCACTGACCACAATTCAAGCAGGAAATCGACAGACGTCTTACTGTAGGCATGAAAATATTTGGGGGCGAATTACTAGATCTATAGACTGCGTCCATATTATTTCAACTGATGCATGCGTTGACTGGATTATCTGGCTGTAAACCTTATTTGCTTTACACATACAAAATACAGACGACAGTTAATTTCTCGGCAACTGCCTCGCATATATTGCAGCAAAGCGGAGTTTCGTGAGGCAAAAAAGAAGAATCCAGCTCCAAAATTGACAGTCCTGAATTAGGAATAAGTTACTGAAAAATACCCTGCTGGATCTAGAGTAAGACCACAAGATTTTTTTCCTCTCTCAAATTTCGATCGGTTGTCTCGGGCGGTTCGTAGAAGCAAATTTTAAGTGTGAAGTTTCCTTTCTCCAATTGATTTTTAACAATTGCTTTTCAATATTGTAATAGGTCTACCACAGAAAATGACGATTTTTCAATCTTTCTTTATATGTAAAAGCACTCAAAAAATCAATTTTAAAGATAAATCGTAATGGGAAAAAACCACGAAAACCCATGACAAAACAAGACCTCTGCCGATCAGAGGCTCCTAAATCTGTCGTATCAAGCCTTGATAAGGACCTTTATCAGCTGATTTGCATACACACAATATAAGAAATAAAACGGGAAATAATTCCTCTATTCATTCACCAGAAAAATAAATATCTTTATTTATATATCCTACCTAACAGGTTCCGGGGTGGGCTGGGGGGGGGGGGTCCTTACAGCTTAGACACTTGAACTAGTATGAAAGACAAAAGAGAGCAAATCCACCCTAAAAGACAGAAATTTGTAAAAAAAAAAAGCAGTACTGATTCAGTAGTACATTTAATGCCTGAATAAGTTTATTGTAAGATTAATTGTGTTCCAAACTTTATATATTTTTTTTTATATTTTGTCAATATTATTTTCCCAATTTTGACATTTTGTAGATGATTTGATGATTTTTTTCCCCCAATTTGGCAAGGGGCTTTTTCCCAAAATGAGTGGATAAAGCCCTGTTTCAAATAATTAATCCCAAAAAATTGCTTTCTTGACAAATACCACTGCAGTGTTCTCAACGCTTTGATTTTGAATAATTTACATAATATTTGGCCAATCACAAAACGAGTAACAGTTCATTTCTTCCTTGTACTTAACTGTTCCATTTTGTAAAGCTAGTGCTCAAACAAGCTTTTTCCTTGTATTGTGCTGTTAAAATATGAGGTTTCTGTCAGGAATATGTACAACAAACTGCACAGTTTTTCATTAAATTTTGTTTTTGATGCAAAATGTCTGCTTCTAAACAGCTGATGAATTTAAGTGAGAATCGTGACAATTAAACAGGAAATGGTTAAATTTGCTCGAGGAAATTGTCATTTTCTGACATGAGGAACTTAAAATTCATTTTAAAGTAGGACTGGATGGCTGCTTGAAAGATAGAAAAATAGTGATGCGGGCAATGGTAATTAATTACAAAAAAAAAACGCATTATGCTACATAATTATATTTTTACTCTTCATCAAATTACAAATTTTAGCCTGGTCCGTATAGAATGTATTTGCAGGCCATACATTCAATATGGCACAAATTATAAAGGTGCCGCATTTCCTCCTTTTCCCATAATGTTTTGAAAAGGGCTTCCTTTTTTAGTTGTTAAAACTCACAGTTGTGTGATAGAGAGTTAATTATTAACCCTTTACCAAACAATCCCTGGTTTTTAAGACCCTGAGACAGAAGCCTTTTGAAAACATTGTGAGAAAAGGAGAAAATGCTGGTACCCAGCATTTTCTCCTTTTCCCACAATGTTTTCTAACCTGCTGGAAACAAATCTTAATTTTTGACTTGTTTATTTTGTCGTCTGCAAGTGTTTTCAAGTTGTACCAGTCTAGAATTTTGCCGTTTGGTAAAGGGTTAACCCTTTACCCCATAGATACTCATTTTGACGTATCAACAACAGACAGCTTTTGAAAATATTATGGGAGAAGGAAAAATTGCTCGTAACGAGCAATTTCTCCTTTTCCCACTGTTTTCCACTCAATCAGATATTTGTATCTTAATTTGTCCATATTTTTGACATCATATCTTTATTTGTTGCTGAAATGGAAGAGCCTCAAATTGGCATATCAGGTAAAGGGTTAACTCTGCTTAGATGACATAATTGTAGACTTGATCAGATACATGGATCCGTGGTGATAAGATAAACCGAATACCTTAGTTACTGTTGCCAAGGTCTCACAAACAAACGTAGTCAATACATATACAGTATAGCAGATAGGCCACTTAAATCGTGCTGTCATGACTGATTCTCTCAACAAAATTCCGGAAAAAGTATTTTAATCATATATTTCTATCGATGATAAATTCTCAGTAAGCAATTTAAAGATGCTTAACTAATTTACACACGGAGATGTATTAAAAGAGCGAATTACGGGTGCGACGTACAATGTAACAGATTTACATGTTTAAACAAAAATTTGAATTGGAACATTTAAAAAACATCAACAAGTCTCCGTTTTGCCACAGAATAATAGAATTAACGATGCTTTCGTTGGGCTAGTAAGGTCATCTCAGCATCATACCAAATTTAATAACGCTGAATTACAAACCTTTCGAAAAGTTTATAGAATGTCTGATTCAACAGAGAGGTTTAAGTTAATGAAAAATTTTAATATCAGGTTAAGGGGAAAAGGATTGTCTGATGGATTATGAAATGCATTAAGTGTTTTGTCAATTAAGAAAATTGTAAAATCATTGACGGTAGTATATGATATACTGATGACAACGGGTGGTCAAGTTGATTAGAGCGGCAAATATTGCTTTGCAATCAAACACACTTCCTATCAAATTAACAGTTTACCAACACACCCTTTGTGCTAATGTGCAGATGTGCTAATCCATTTAAAATCGTCACCAAATGACAACATTTTTAGAGCAATCCAAACTCAAATATTTGCAGACAACTAAATAAATGATTCAAAACTTTAAATTTGCTTTTGAAAGAGCGCAAAACACAGTGAGAAAAGGATAAAATGAATGTTACAAGCATTTTCTCCTTTCTCCGCAATGCTTTTAAAAGCTTTCTATGGGTCGTTAAAACCCGTTATGTAGTAAACGGTTAAAACAGATAAGTCAAGAGAAAATTTTCCAAGTTCTTCCAGATCAGAATTTAGACTTCTTTTTTTAAATTGAAAAATACTCCTATTGAGGAAGAACTACACGTCAAAGTGCTTATTGTAATCAGCAGGTACTTTAAATCCAAGACTAGTCATCATGTAATTTGCAATCTGATCTATATCTAGACATCAGAGATCGTATATACGATCCCGGTACACATTTAGCATATTCTTCATGCACCATGGGTTAAGATCGATGTCAAATTGAAACATTGGTGACAAGTTACGCGGCCACTTTTTGGATGTGCATAGGTTATTGAACAAAGTTAGATATTCTAGTAAAAGTATTTTCTTTATATAGGTCTATTTTTACCTTCGTTTTCCAGTTTTCTCTTTCAAAGGGGAAAATTATAGAATACTTTAAATTAATCCATTATCCAGCACTGATCAGCTTTTTGCATAAGTTCAAATTTTCAGTAATCATCACAATTTAAACTTGTCTATAGCCTCTGCGTGATCTCACGTCATCGGTACACGTTCGCAAAGCACATTTTTAAAGCTTTTTTAAAAATTCAAACGTTAAAAACACAAGATAAATAAAGAGAACTGCATTCTTCCAACGCTAACAGTCCTTTATTTGTGAGCCGAAATAGCAGAAACCAAGGTAGGACATCGGGTAGAATAAATGCGATGTCCTGATTGGTCAAATATCGATTTCCACGGATCCATGTATTGCCAACATCAGCAGATGTCAGATTAACTCTTTCCCACACAAGAAAATTTTAGAGTGGTCCAAATTGAATATATTTGCAGACGACAAAATACAGGTGACTGAAAAATTATAATTTGGTTTGGGAAGGGTAGAAAACACTGGGGGAAAAGGAGAAAATACTGATTGCCAGCGTTTTGTCCTTTCCCAACAGTGTTTTTTTCAAATAAGCATCTTTTTCTCAGGAACGTTAAAGTCATGATTGTGTGGTGAAGAGTTCAGTCTTTTACAGGATTAGTAATTTTGTTGAAAAAAGCTGATTAGCAGCATTTTCTACAATGTTTTGAAAAGCCATACCCAGGGCTGTTAAAGCTCCAGGTTTGGAGGTAAAGAGTTAAATATGAGGGGGACTAAAGGATTTTCTAAAATAAAAGCATTTAAAGATGAAAAAAAATAGAATTAATATGAATCCAAGGAAATATGTTTTTGATACGATAGGAAACATGGGGGGGAAGGGAATGGAAAAAATGTTTTCTAACTCATTTTTCCAGGGGTTGTTAGAACTTGGGACTGCACTGTTAAGGGTAAAACAAGTTTAGACTGTTTTGTCCATAAAAAATAGCCACATCGAAATCTCTGCCTGGAGAGCAATTTCAGACCTTTCAGGGCCTCTAGTTTAGTTAAAAAAAAATTGGGAGCATTGAAACATACAAAAAAAGAAATTATGGCGGATACCAATCTGAGTATCTATATTGAGTATTATGATGCTGAGAGTTTGTAACTTTATCTAAGATGTTGTACATCTGATCAAATGATGGCAGCTGACAGGCAGTGGTACTCCCCCCAGTGCCTTTGAAAGCTTTCAGCCATTTTGGAATAAACTCTGTACCCCCAAAGCCTTACATTTGCCCAATAAACTCTGGTAAATACCAAACAACAAAATGTTAGACCCGTCCATTGTGAAAGCATTTGCAGACGACAAAATAAATTTGATTCAAGAATCTAAATTTATTTTGGGAAAAGTGGAAAACATTGTGGGAAAAGAAGAAAATGCTGGACACCAGCATTTTCTTCTTTTCCCACAATGTTTTCAAAAGCTTTCTTCATCAGGATCGTGAAAACTCTGGATTGTGTGGTAAAGGGTTAAGAGGCATTTTCAGTAAGAAAAAAATTGAATGGTTTATTGAAATGGCACTTCTTTGGCAAGTCTGCTGGCTACCATGATATCATTTTTTAATGGCCAGATAATTTTGGAAATATCATTGAACATGAAATACATAAAATTTAAATAATCTGTGTTGAGAATAACAGATTTTTTACATCACTGTTTAGGTCTAATCGGAAAAAATTCTTAACACATGAAGCTTGATAAAAATCTATTTTGAGATGATCCCTGTGTTTAGACGAACAGGTAACCCCAGGATGCTGTATGTACTAGATGAGGCTTCCAGTAGGGAACATGTTGATATCATTGCCCTTGGGAATGTATTGTGTCTATTCAAATTTTCAGTCACTTTTATTGCATTATCTGCAAATGCTTTCGATTTGGGCGAGCCAAAAATTCTGTCGTTAGGTAACCAGCATTTTCTCCTTTTCCCACAACGTTTTCTACCCGTCACAAAACAAAGTTCAAATTTTCAGTCACCTGCAAATTAATGCTTTCGATTTTGACAAACTCAAAATTTTATCTTCTGGTAAAGTATTAATTTTGGCACAATGTTTTTTTTGCCAGCTGAAATGATTGTGATGTTACTGATACATGGTTTAGTACAAAATGATTTTGTGAAACATGGTTTAGTACAAAATAATTCTGATCACTCCTCCAAAGGGAAAAATGCTCTGGAATATAAATCTTTCACTGAATTTCAATGTTTTTGTCTTAGGTTTGCACAAAACATAATTAACCTGTCAAGAGTTATTATATTTTCCACTAAATCTAATGAATATTCCAAACCTGTTAAAATTTATATTTGTTAGATATTTTGATTTTGATCTGTAAAATCTACATATCAAAGGTGCAAATATTAAGAATGAGATTCAAATGTATAATTTTAACCCTTTTGCTGCTTATTGCAACTCACTGACTGGTGTAGTTCCCAGGAAGCAGAATCGAGAGAGATTAGTATAAGTTGTAGGAACTTGTTTCTCAATCGATGTAAAATAAATGATTAGACCAAAATTTTAGACTTGTCCAAATTGAAAGCACTTGCACACGACAAACTCAACAAAGCTTAAAAATTTAAAAATTTAAATTTGTTTACGGTAGGATAGAAAGCATTGTGGGAAAGGAGAAAATGCTGGTTAACAGCATTTTCTCCTTTTCCCACAATGTTTTCAAAAGGCTTCTCTCTCAGGGCCGTAAAAAACCAGGGATTGTTTGGTAAAGGGTGAACCCTTTACCAAACAACCAAATTTTAGACCCTTCCAAATTGAAAGCATTTGCAGGCGACAAAATTAACATGGCTTAAAATTTGAAACTTGAACTTAGAAGGGTAGAAAACATTGTGGGAAAAGGAGAAAATGCTGGTTACAAGCATTTTCCTCTTTCCCACAATGATTTCAGAAGGCTTCTTCCTCTGGGTTGTAGAAAACAGGGATTGTATGGTAAAGGGTTAAGCCATGATTAAAACATTGTTTTAAATTGATTTCATTTTAGACTAAATCTACATTATTCTGCAGTGAGGTACACAGTTAACCCTTTACCACACAATCCCGACTTTTAACGACCCTGAGAAAAAAATCCTTTTGAAAACATTGTAGGAAAAGGAGAAAATGCTGGTAACCAGCATTTTCTCCTTTTCCTACAATGTTTTCTACCCTTTCCAAAACAAGTTTTAATTTCTGAGTCATGTTGATTTTGTCGTCTGCAAATGCTTTCAATTTGGACCAGTCTAAAATTTTGTCGTTTGGTAAAGAGTTAAAAAAGTTGGAAATGCTGGAGGTTTTATGTATTTAGATTATCTTTCAAAAAAAAAAAACCCTGTTGGGTACCCCAGATTTACCTGTATACTATTTGTAAATGTCTCAACCAATTGGCACTCCTCATTATTTAATGACAGCTAGGTCAGACATGACAGGTGTCAAACAAAGCTTACCTTCACCCTTAACACCTTACCACACGAGACAATTTTGGACTGGTCCAAATTGAAAGCATTTGCAGACGACAAAATAAAGGTGACTGAAAAATTGAAATTTGTTCTTGGAAGGGTAGAAAACACTGTAGGAAAAGGAGAAAATGCTGGTTACCAGCATTTTCTCCTTTTCCTACATGTTTTCAAAAGGCTTCTTTCTCAGGGTCGTCAAAAGTAGGGATTGTGTGGTAATGGGTTAACACCTTACCACTAAGCCTCAGGGAAAAGGCTTTTGTAACCAGCATTTTCTCGCAATGTTTTCTGATTTTCCGAAAGGTTTTTTTTATATATTTTTTTGTCCCATTCATTTTGATATCTAGAATTGTGTTAATTCTTCACCACACAATCCAGACTTCTAAGGACCCTCAGAAAGAAGCCTTTTGAAAGCATCGTGCAAAAAGGAGAAAATGCTGGTAACCGGGGTTTTAACTACAGTAACCAGCATTTTCTCCTTTTCCTACAATGTTTTCTACCCTGTTTGAAATAGATTTCAATTTTTGAGTGACTTTTTTTTTGGCCTCTGCAAGTGCTTTCAATTTGAATCAGTCTAAAATATGGTCATTTGGTAAAGAGTTAAGCTAGAAGAAGTCTAAAAATCTTGTAAAAATTTTACCACTGTACTATTGTTGATAGGGTTTGACAATTCTATGGAATTAATTTTTTTTTTACTCTTTACCAGACGACAAAATTTTAGACTAGTTGAAATTTAAAGCATTTCCAGACAACAATTTCACTGTTGTTCAGATAGTGCAATGTTCTTTGACAGGAAAGAAGCAATGTTCTTTGACAGGAAAGAAACATTGTGGGAAGAGGATGAAATGCTGTTTACAAGCATTTTCTCCTTTTCCCACAATCTTTTCAAAAGGCTTCTTGTGCAGTGGTGGTGTTAAAAGTTGGGATTGTGTGGTAAAGAGTTAACTTTTTTCCACACAACAAAATTTTGGACTATTCAAAATTGGAAGCATTAGTTATTTGTAGACAACAAAATAAATGTGAATCAAATATTTAAATTTTATTTGGAATTGGTGGAAAACATTGTGGGAATTTAAGGAGAAAATGCTGGTAACCAGCATTTTCTCCTTTTCCTACGATGTTTTCAAAGGCTTTCTTTATCAGGGTTGTTAAAATTCGGGAGTGTGTGGTAAAGGGTTAAAACATTGTGATAGCAAAAGATGCTGATGACAGTTTTCTCCTTTTCTTACAATGTTTTTTATAAGACAAGTGTAGTTTAGCCATATCTTTTTCAATCACATCTTGGATCCTTTTTGGCCATGTGGAAAATGATGAGACAAGAGCCTCCAGATAAAAGGGAGTGATTGTATTCTAAATCCATCATTTCTCTTCCAAACCTTATGTTGTGTGTACTCATTAGAATAGTCTCAACGAGACAATTCTAATGAGTACCCACAACATAGGGTTCAGTTGAGAATATAGGGTCCTGTGTGGCTCAGTGGTAGAGTGCAGGACTCAAGATCTGGGGGTCCCGGGTTTGAGTCACACTAGCTCCACTGGGTTTTTTCACAGGAGTCAGAAGGCCTCTTTCTGTTGGTGGCAAAAACCAGGGTTGTGTGGTGGAGGGTGAAATACAGCCCTTCAAAGAGTCAGAAATATTAAAGAAGAAGGAGAAAATGTTTGTTAGTCCAAAGAAAATTATTTTTTTCCAAAGAAAACTTTGTGATATAAAAAAATAGATCTTTGAAATATTATTGTAAATGCTCATTCTGAGATACCTGTTGTGCATGGAATAGACTGTAGATATAATCTGACATTTTTTATTGTCCCAAGTCTGATCTTTATCTGTGAAGGCAGCTTAAGTTTGCAGTCGTACGACTACACAATAAAAAAAGTAAACAGTTTATTCTATAAGAAGAAATATTTTTTTAATGATATGAAAAAATGGTTGGGTGGAAACTTTTCAGGACTGTAATCTGTATTGACTCCTCAGTCTATACCAAAAGACAAATTTTTGGACTGGACTAAATTCAAAGCATCATTCTGCAGACAACAAATTAACCCTTTCCCAAATGACAAAATTTTAGACTGGTCCAAATTGAAAGCACTTGCAGACGACAGATAAATGTAACTCAGAAATTGAAATTTGTTTCCAATGCGGTAGAAAACATTGTGGGAAAAGGGGAAAATGCTGGCTACCAGCATTTTCTCCTTTTCCCATAATGTTTTCAAAAGGCTTCTATCTCCGGTTGTAAAAACCAGGGATTGTTGGGAAAGGGTTAAATCTCGATAATATGATGATTTCAAATAGTGATAGGGTAGAAATACTGTGAGAAAAGGAGTAAATGCTGGTTATGAGCAAAGAAGGTGATTGTTTTTTTCTTTTTCACAATATTTTTAATGGCAAAGAGGTTATGGATGAGTAGGTCAAACATGACGGGAATAGACAAAACTAATTGTGTTTGTCACAATTACAGTGTTGATTTTGATTGAATTATCATCTATCAATCAGAGCAGTTAGTGAAATAATTGAGTCAAACATTTCCAGTTCAATGGATAGTATAATAAATGGTTCCTTTAATTGAAATTTGATAGATTTTGGTGGGTGATTGGTTTGTGATATTTATAAATATTGACATAATTTGTGTTGAATTTATTGATAGGGTGTGAATATTCAGTCTTTGTTTTGTGGAATATTTGTGGATTTTGAGTCAGTGATAGGTAATAGGAGTTTGCTGATTTCTCTTTTTATGAACATTTCTGAAGAACCCCATGGAAGCTTATAGGTTATTATCGTGGCAAAAAGATAAAAACCAGTATTTTTCAGTTACTGTTGTGTGAGGTTTCTTTTAGTTAAGTTACAAAACAAGATAAACTTGACTTGAAATTTGTTTTTTTAAGTTGATAGAAAAACATTGTGGATAGAACAGAATAGAGTGGAGGAGCATTTTCTCCTTTTCCTACAATGTTTTTTCAATTAAAAAAAAAACCTCCAAGTTACGGTATTTAGAACTACATGTAGATTATTTGGTAAGAGATAAACTTATTAAACAACAAAATTTGAAACCAGTCAATAATCAAAGCACTTGAAGATGACAAAGTAGATGTGACTGGAAAAAAAAAGTTTTTGGAAGGGTAAAAAACATTGTGGGAATAGGAGAAAATGCTGGTAACCAGCATTTGCTGGTTACCAGCATTTTCTTCTTTTCTCACAGTGTTTTTAAAAAACCCTCTTTCACAGGGTTGTATAAAGTTGGGATTGTGTGGTAAAGGGTTAAATGAATTGAATATTCCTCTGCTATAGATAAATAAGGAAGCATTAATTGTATACAATTCTTGTACATGTATTTTCAGAGCCGTACATAGAGCAAGAGAAACTAAAACATGAGTGCATACAACATAAATCAACAGGCGAGCTCCAGGGGAAGTGAGTACACATGAATTTTACTGCTCTTGAAACTGTACCGTATAACCTTGTCATCAGTTTAAACTTTACACTGCCGTTTTGTCTGGCTAGCTTATCTATATGGTCTCGATCTTAGAGCGCACTGCAAAAAAACATGCAGTATGATCTTAAGCTTATATCATCCCTTACTCTTTGCTAATCTTTTACCAAATTTGGCTTCAAATGAAATGATAATTTTCTTTTAGGCCTTGAGAAATGTGGAATCCTTAATTATAGTCACAGGAAAAAGTTAACTTATGATCTATTTTTAGTGTTGTCTAACTCGACTGACCTCTTCCAAACTCTTAAATTTTTAGACTTCAGAAAATTGAAAGTGTTGCTGACAACAGTAAGTTAGGGCCCGTATTCACCAATCATTCTTGAGAATATTCTTAGTCTTATTCTCCAAGGTTTTCTAGATTTGTAAGTAACAAAACTTCTGATTGGCTAAACCGAATTGCCCGTCAGAAGTTGTGTTACTTACAAATGTAGAAAATTGATAGGATTTATCTTTGAAAAGTCAGATGAAGATAGAGAATATTTTATGAAAAGGAGAAAATGCTGGGTGTTACAAGCATTTTTGCCTTTTCTAACAATGTTCCCTAAACCCTGTACTACATAATCCTGACTTTTATTGAAAGTTTCTGCCTCTAAAAGGGTAAAAATATTATGGGAAAGGAGAAAAGACTGGTTACCAGCATTTTCTCTTGTTCATACAAAGTTTTCAAAAGCCTTTTTCTCTGGAGTTGTCAGAATCTGTGAATCCAGATTGTTTGGTACAGAGTTAACCCATTACCAAACGACAATATTTTAGACTGGTCCAAATTGAAACCATTTGCAGACGACAAAATAAAAGTGACTGAAAATTTGAAATTTGTTTTTGTGGGATCTGTGAATCCAGATTGTTTGGTAGAGTTAACACATTATCACACAATCCCTACTTTTGACGCCCCTGAGAAAGAATTCTTTTGAAAACACTGTGGGAAAAGGAGGAAATGCTGGTGACCAGCATTTTCTCCTTTTACCATAGTGTTTTCTACCGTTCCCAGAACAAATTTCTATTTTTCAGTCGCCTTTATTTTGTCGTCTGCAAATGCTTTCAATTTGGACAAGTCTAAAACTTTCTCGTGTGGTAATGGGTTAAGTAGCAAAGAAGAGTGGATCTGACATTAGCAGTCTGAGCTTAATCTTACCTGTGCCCGCCTTGGTGGCTCAGTGGTGAACATGTCGGACTTACGACCTGGTGGTTGTGAGTTCGATAACCAATTGAGGAGAACTTTCTTTCCGGCATATTTTCGCCTCTCACGTCTGCTGAAGCATTGGAGAAAAGTAGTCGGTGGCTTTGGAAAGGAAGTTGTTAGTACAGGTATGAAAAAGCCAGGAAACACATGTGTGTCACTGACTACCATGATATGGCCTAAGCTGTTAAAGTGGCGTTAAACCCCAACACAACCAAGTTAATGTAACCTGTATCAGCAACTAAAAACATGTTCATTACAAAGTAGGTTAAACATTTTGCTCTACAAGAATGCAGAAAAACTCTTATCTATCTACATGTAGTGATTGGTTTTGAGAATAATTTCAAGTGCAAAATATCTTGCATTCCAATCAATTTTGAAATTGCCCATTGAACTCTGTGACTGTTACTGGCAACTGAACCCTCTATTTAACTCTTTACCAAACAACAAAATTTTAGCCTGGTCCAAATTCAAAACATTTGCAGAAGACAAATTTAAAGTGTTTCGATTTATGAAATTTGTCTCTGAAAGGGTCTAAAACCTTGTTGGAAAAGGAGAAAATGCTGACAACCAGCATTTTCTCATTTTCCAACAAGGTTTTCAAAAGCTTTCCTTCACAGGGTCGTGAAAAGCATGGCTTGTTTAATAAAGTGTTTAAAACAGTCCTGTCTTTCACATGATCCCAACACAGGGGTCTGGAAAACATTGTGGGTAAGGGAGAAAATGCTGGTAACGAGCATTTTTTCCTTCTGCCTACAATGTTCTATAACCCTTTCTGGGCAAATCCCAGCTTTTTGGCTACATGAAAATTGTGCTTTTTAATGAAGACCAGTCTTTAGTGTAACACCAGGCAAAGGCTAAAGTATTAGTTATTTAGATTTAGAGGAAAGCGTCTGCATTTTCAGCTGAGCTGTATTCCTGATCTTTGGAAAAAGCCGGGGGGGGGGGGCAGGAAGGCAGACTAAATTATTGTAAGTTATTTTTTGCTAGAGTTCAATTAAGTTACATTCGTAGACAAAGAAAAACTATCAAACATTATGTTGATAATGGTGTTAAAGACCCAACTTACATAGTGTAAGGCTTTGAGTGGATTGTGGATTACCTAACTTTCCAATGATTTATCTGTTACAGTTGGCCCTGGCAGCAACTATATGGATATCTCGGACATGCCTATGGAAAGCAAGGAACAACAGACACTAATGTGGCAGCAGAACCAATATATGGGGGACTCAGGAATCCAGTCAGGGGCCACAACCCAGGTAATAACCCGTTGATTTGTCATAGGGTCTTTCTTTGGTTTATTACTACTTTTGAAAACTTCTCTTTTTGACCAATGAAGTTCGCAGTATGTTGATTGTTTATGTGAAACATTCTGAACAATTTGCCGGAAGGAAATCCACAATACAATTTTCGTTCCATCAGTTGTTTTTAAAAATCAAGATCAAAGTCTTGCTTTTGAATGGGTCCATAATGCAGTGTGAGACCAGTTGTTTTGGGAATTTACGTGTCCAATTTTTGGAAAAATGGAAACTTTATCAGATTGGGAACATGTCCATTTGGTTTGGCAATTATTACTAATTGGCCATTCGCCCACTGGCCCTTTCAGCTTGGATGGTCTTATATTTCCAAATGGTGCTTTGTTAAACTTGTATTTCAGATGCATATGTCAAGAATTGATATGTTATTCACACATAGATTTAGATTAAATGTGTACGTAGTCCGTTCTGCTAACACCGGCAAAAACGAGCAATCAGATAGCCTGGTTACGGAACATAAATATATTTAACTTTTTACCACACAATCCCGACTTTTAACGACCCTGAGAAAGAAGAATTTTAAAAACATTGTAGGAAAAGGAAAAGATGCTGGTGACCAGCATTTTCTCCTTTTCCCACAATGTTTTCTACCCTTCTCAAAACAATTTTCAATTTAGGAGCCATATGTATTTCTTTGTCTGGAAATGCTTTCAATTTAGACTGGTCTACAATTCTGTCATCTGTCGTTTGGTAAAGACTTAATATGATATAAAAGTCTGTACGCAACATACAATGTATTCAGTATGAGTTTTCAACAAATATTTCTGTTTATTCCTAGGCACCATCACTAAGTGGTAAGAGCCATGTGGAAGAAATGGATGAACCTAACAGTCTGGATCCAGCCTCCAGGATGATGTTTAACTGGGCTGAGCAGGGTATGGGTCCTCAGGGCTTCACACAGGAACAAGTTGAAGGTCAGTGAAAATAGATGCTTCCCGATATTTGCAGCAGGATTCTTTCTGGGTTTTTAGGGAAACGGGGGAGGGGCACTTGATATGTTATCAGAGCTGAGATAGAGGGAGCGATTTTGATTTCAAAATTGAAAATATTAATTATTCCCGACTAAACCCTATGTTATGGGTACTCATTAGAATCATCACTCTGAGGGTTTGGAAGAGAAATGATAGATTTAGAATACCATCACTCCCTCTAATCTGGAGCTCTGTGTAATATAAGTGAACACTAGAAGGCAAAGAATTCAATTTTAGTTGTCATATAGAAAAATGCAAGTTTCAAATTGAAGTAAAAAAAGGCTTGGGATGACGAGGAAATGCCAGTTGTAGCAATTCTATTAGCAGATTTATTACCCGATTTATTTTTTGTAAATAAATTGCCTTTTCATGAAGATAAATAAAAGCTATGATTGGATAAGGAACACTGAGAAAAGTTTACTCTGCATAAATTACGGTCAAAATTGTTGCAGAATGTCTTCTCTTCTATACTGTGTCTTGTCTAATTAACCATGGATGAAGAAATACTCATCTATGTCTAACTGACGACGTTATTCTTACCAGATTTGAAGGTTTCAGTTGTATTTCAGAAACCTACATGATGTATATTTCTTGAACTGTGCTCAAAAAAAAAAAACCCCATCTCACTCTCGAGATAAAATATTATAAGGTCTGCAACACTAGAAAAGAGGCACTCGGACATTTGCGTAAAGTGTCGTCTCAGATCAGCCTGCGCAGTCCGCGCAGGCTAATCTGAGACGGCACTTTACGAATACATTAGATTTTGTGCTAAAGTAGACTTGAGCAAAACAGAAAAATATATAAAAACAGAAAATGTCGTCTCGGATTAGCCTGAGCGGACTGTGCAGGCTGATCCCAGACGACTCTTTACGCAAAGGTCCGAATGTCCCTTTTTGCGCGTAACAGGCCATACGGGAGCAAGTATGTTGCTAAACAGTAATGTGTATTGTGTTCCAGATATGAATCAACAGTTAAACCAGACACGTTCTCATCGTGTTAGAGAGGCCATGTTTCCAGAAACCCTAGAGGAAGGGTTACAGATCCCTTCCACACAGATACACCCAGATCAGCCCACAGCTGTGCAGAGACTGGCAGAGCCCTCTCAAATGCTGAAACATGCTGTTGTCAACCTTATAAACTACCAAGACGATGCAGACCTTGCTACCAGGGCCATCCCTGAGTTGACCAAGTTATTGTGTGATGATGACCAAGTTGTCGTCAGTCAAGCAGCCATGATGGTTCATCAGTTGTCAAAAAAAGAAGCCAGCCGTCAGGCGATTATGAACTCTCCACAGATGGTGGCTGCCCTGGTACGGGCCATGAGTAATACAAATGACACAGAAACAACTCGCTGTGCTGCAGGCACCCTGCACAATCTCTCGCATCACAGACAAGGTCTTCTCGCTATTTTCAAGTCGGGTGGAATTCCTGCTCTCGTCAAACTTTTGAGGTCAGTACAAGTTTTTTCTCTGTTGGCTTATCCTTCTTAACCCTTTACTACACAACAGAATTTTAGACCAGTCCGAATTTAAAGCATTTGCCGATGATAATTTCAATGTGTCTCATACCAGATGTTTTTTCTTTGATAGGATAGAAAACATTGCGGGAAAAGGAGTAAAATGCTGATCACCAGCATTTTCTCCTTTTCCCACAATGTTTTCAAAGGCTTTCTCTTTCATTGGCGTTAAAAGTCGCCATTGTGTGGTAAAGGGTTAAGTCTTTACCACACAATCCCGACTTTTAACGACCCTGAGAAGGAAAGCTTTTGAAAACATCATAGGAAAAGGAGAAAATGCTGGTAACCAGCATTTTCTCCTTTTCCCACAATGTTTTCTAGCCTTCCCAAATCAAATTTCAGCTTTTGAGTCACCTTTATTTTGTCGTCAGCAAATACTTTGAATTTGGACCAGTCTAAAATTTGTCATTTGATAAAGAGTTAGCCCTTTACCACACAATCCCGACTTTTAACGACCCTGAGAAAGAAACCTTCTGAAAACATTGTGGGAAAAGGAGAAAATGCTGGTAACCAGCATTTTCTCCTTTTCCCACAATGTTTTCTTCCCTTCCATAAAGAAATTTCAAATTTTCATTCACTTTTAATTTGTCGTCTGCAAATGCTTTCAATATGGACCAGTCTAAAATTTTGTTGTTTGGTAAAGAGTTAATAAGTAAACAGGAATTTTCAATTTGATAGTAAAAACCAAATATTGCCATTTCTAAGTTATTTATGGGAGGTAATATCTCCTTATTGGGCAGTGTAGATCCAAGGTCAGACCTCACATACCTTGCAGTCTGATCTTGATGTACACTGTCCGCTACAGGTCAGTGAGTAGTGATAAGCAGCGCATGGGTGAAACTGATTGCTAAGGACTGAGACAAGAATTACATGTAGATTTTTATGAATTGCAAATCAAGAGATGCACAGGGGGGTGTGATATTTCCTTCTTTTTGAGGGTTTCAATCACTTATATCAAGCTTTAACCCTTACCACGCAACAAAATTTTAGACTTGTCCAAATTAAAAGCATTTGCAGACGACAAAATAAATGTGAATCAAAGATTAAAATATGATTGAGAAAGGATAGAAAACTTTGTGGGAAAAGGAAAAAGTGCTGGTTCTCCTTTTCCTACAGTGTTTTCAAAAGCTTTCTATCTCAGGGTCATTGAAAGTTGGGATTGTGTGGTAAAGATTTAAATTCAATACTGCTCAGTCTGAAAAGAATCTGCACAGGAATGATGTACTTAATGAGGTGGGCAAGAGGGCATTTCCCCACCCTCTCTTTGTTCATCAACCTTTTTTCTGTCATCCTTCACTAAGTCTTTACCAAATGACAAAATTCTAGGCTTTTCCACGTTTGAAAGCTTTTACAAACGACTATGCATGAAAGTCGACGTTTAAAGGGTAGATAATATTGTGGTTGCCAGCACTTTCTTCTTTACTCACAATGTTTTGGAAAGCTTTTTGTCTTTCGGTCTAACGGCACTTTGGATTGTGTGATGAAGGTAAAGACCACGACTGCTGAATGAATAGAACAGAATATGCAGCAATTAACCCTTCACCACACAATCCTGACTTTTAACAACCCTGAGAAAGAGGTCTTTTGAAAACATTGCAGGAAAAGGAGAAAATGCTGGTAACCAGCATTTTCTCCTTTTCCCACAATGTTTTCTACCCTTCCCAATACAAATTTCAAATTTTCAATCATTTTTATTTTGTCATCTGACAATGCTTTCGATTTGGACAAGCCTAAAATATTGTCGTTTGGTAACGAGTTCTTTTAACCCATTACCAAACGACAAATTTATAGACTGGTTCAAATAGAAAGTATTTGCAGACGACAAAATAAATGTGACTAAAATCAGAAATTGATTTGGGAAGGGTAGAAAACTTTGTGGGAAAAGGAGAAAATGCTGGTTACCAGCATTTTCTCCTTTTCTCACAATGTTTTCAAAAGGCTTCTACGTCAGGGTCGTCAAAAGTTTTCATTGTGAGGTAAAGAGTTAAGTGATATGCTTTTTTATGGTATGATTTTTGACTTGCAGCAACCCAGTTGAGTCAGTGTTGTTTTATGCCGTCACAACCCTGCACAATCTTCTACTACACCAAGAAGGTTCCAAGATGGCTGTTCGTTTGGCAGGCGGTCTACAGAAAATGGTTGCTCTGCTACAGAGAAATAACGTGAAGTTCCTTGCTATCACTACAGACTGTCTCCAGATTTTAGCATACGGGAACCAAGAAAGTAAAGTAAGCATATTTTGAAAGTCATTTGAAATAACAGATGAATGCATCAAATCTGTCTCATAATGTAATGTAGGTTACCGGTGTTTTCTCCTTTTCCCACAATCTTTTTAACCTTATCAAAAGCATAATCATCCATCATTTTAGCTTAATGAGTTAGCCATCTGCAAATGATTACAGTTAGACAAGTGGGAAAGTTGGTTTCATAGGAAAGAGCGAAACTGCAATTCTACGGTCTTCTTTATTTTCATTTATTTATCTCTTAAGTGGAAAATAAATTTTTTACTTCTTAAAGTGAAAACTGTTCAAATACCACTCAAAAAATAGATCACAAGCCATTGGATTTGTCTTACAAAGGTCTGTAAGGACAGAAAACATTGTTAAAAAAGGAGAAAGTACTGGAGAAAATGCCAGCTTTTAATTAGCAAATGACAAAATTTGGGATGTGACCAAATTGAAAGCATTTACAGACGACAATCATTGATGAAATGGTGATTTCTCTCTTTGATAGAGTAGGAAACACTGAGGGAAAAGGAGAAAATGCTGATTACCAGCATTTTCTCCATTTCCGACAGTGTTTTCCAAAGACTTCTTCTTTAGGGTCATTAAAAGTCAGGATTGTGTGGTAAAGACTATGACAAAATCTTTACTTTGCATTTTTCAGCTCATAATTCTAGCCAGTGGAGGGCCAGGTGAACTTGTTCGTATCATGAGATCCTACACATATGAAAAACTGCTGTGGACCACCTCCCGTGTCCTTAAAGTTCTCTCAGTATGTCCCAGTAACAAACCAGCTATTGTTGAAGCAGGTAAGACATCTTTCTGTATATAGGGTGATATTGTTTAACTCATTACCAATGCAAAACAAATGTTTTCGGGGGTGTACTGGAATCAGCCTGTCTGTCCATGTGTCCGTCCATCTTTCCGTGTGTCTGTCTGTGTACAAAATACTAGTAATTTTGTGTTGCAAACTCCTACAGTTTTCCTTTCATTGTATTGAAACTTTGCACATATACTGAACATATATTAAAGATTTGCAAGACACAATTTTCAAGTGTCAACTCTTCCTGGTTGAGGAATTATCTCCCCTCGAACTTGACATTTTTTTTCTATCAAAGAACTGGCCAGGGGGGGTTATTTAGTCACATTCAGTGACAGCTCTAGTTTTTGAAAGCTGCCAGTGGCATGGAGAGAAGATATGTGGAGCATTAAGGTGGACGAGTCCAAAATTTGACGTTTGGGACAGGGTTAAGTAGATGTTCATCAAATCTTTTACAGGGGGTATGCAGGGTCTAGGTATGCATCTGGGACATGGTAGTCAGAGATTGGTACAGAACTGTTTGTGGACCCTCAGAAACTTGTCTGACGCAGCCACCAAATGTGTAAGTAGAAAATTATCATTGGAAATTAGCTTATTATTGTATTTGCTTGTTCTAACATTTCAAAAAAAAGATCTCGTCATGGAATACACATAGATATATGAAAATGTTTTAACCTGAGAAAAAATGAAAATGTAGAAGTTTTTGTTGGAAAGATCTGATGTAAAAGAATTACTCACTAGTGATAATATTTTAGTGTTATTATCGAAGAATGTATGTTGTTTTATGGTGTATCAACAGCTTTGGTATTATTGCCCTCATATCTGTGTTAAAAGATAGTAAAAGAGGGATTTTTAAGTAAAAAAAGATAATTGTAAAAGAGTTGAATTAAGAAGGATTATATAAGATCTTAGTATGCATAAAGGACATTATTGAGAGACTGGGCAATCCCTATCAAATTATTATCCAAGGCTAGATTAAATGCATGAATTATGAGTTTGTACATGTTTATGCTTCATTTACCACTGTGTCACTAAATTTACAAATGTTACTGTATTATAATCAGTGGTTTCTTTCTTCCTACCAGGACCAAATGGAAGGCCTATTACAAATGCTTGTCCAACTGTTATCCTCCAATGATATTAATGTGGTCACATGTGCTGCTGGTATCCTGTCCAACTTGACATGTAACAACCTAAGAAACAAGATGACAGTCTGCCAGGTGGGAGGTATTGAAGCTTTAGTGAGAACCATTCTACAAGCTGGAGATAGAGAGGAAATTACAGAGCCAGCTGTAAGTATTTTCAAGAAACTTTGTTTTAATTTCACGGTTTTTAACCCATTCCCAAATGACAAATTTTAGACTCTTCCAAACTGAAAGATTTTGCAGACGACAATTTTTACCTTCATAACAATGGCAGAAAATTATCCAAAGGGGCAGAAAACACTGGGGGAAAAGGAAAAATTGCTCATCGCGAGCAATTTCTCCCTTTCACAAATTGTTTTTAAAAGACTTGTACTGCAGACATGTAAAAACAAGGGCTTGTTTGGGAAAGGGTTAAAATGAAATTTTACCCATAAAGCAGCAAGTAACCCAACAGACATGTTCAGGCTAGGAATGAGACTCGATTTATTGCAGAGGGTTGCTTTTGTCTATGGTGTTAAAGAAAAAGGGACAGTGCAGATCATTGATCAGACTGCACATTTATGCAGCCTGATCTCAATCCATAATGGCCACAAAAATAACTTCAATTGTGAAAGGTGCCTAAAGAAACAAGATTCAGGAATAAAGGATACTAAGTTTGGGTTCAGAGAGAATTCTCTGTGATGTGCGTAATTGTGTCCTTTGCTCTGGTTACATATTTAAAGTATTTCAATGGGGCCCCTGATTGTCACAGCCTGTCACAGATGAATCATTTCAAAGAGTTGTGGAAAAAGACCCAAAGTGGAACTTGATTGATAAAATGAAACTGACAGCTCATTTATTCTAATGTTTCAAGTACTATTTTTTTTTTAATGTCACAAAGCTACCTTTAAAAGTTTTGCTGTTGAAATAGATTTTTAGGTTCAGTGGCTTCCACCACATTTTCAATTTTTAACATGAATGTTTCTCAAATTATTGGGATAGTGTAAATCAATTATCAGACTGCATGTTTCATAATCAGATATTGATCTATTTAGTTCAGATCTTGATGTGCACCAAATGGAACATCACCAAATGTTTGTTTTGATATCCTAAACATTACTGTGCATTTATATGTTATTTTTAGGTTTGTGCTTTGAGACATTTGACAGCTCGTCATCATGAAGCAGAGATGGCACAAAACGCTGTACGCCTTCACTACGGCCTACCAGTAGTTGTGAAACTGCTCCACCCACCAAGCAGATGGCCCCTTATCAAAGCAGCAGTTGGGCTCATTCGTAACCTTGCCCTATGCCCAGCTAACCATGCCCCACTCCGTGAACATGGTGCCCTGCCAAGAATTGTACAGCTGATGATCAGAGCCCATCAAGATACACAGAGGGTAAGTTGGCTTGGTAAAAAGAATTATTCTACAAATGGGACCGATTCTTTATTTAAAAAAGATGTGACAAATTATCAGAATTTCGCTTTCTGATTATACTGATGAAGAAACTCCAGGTAAGGCATCATCAAGTGCAAAGGCCACCATGAGAGGCACGCTGTTTCACATCGGTCATCTACAGGAGAATAATGCATTCAATTGCAGTGACTTATGATACCTATCAAATAGGTTTTGACAAAGCCAGGAATTAAACTTAAAACTGCACACTTTCAAGATCTAACTTTATACCAGTACTTCATATGAGTACCGGTGTAGTTTCCAGGAAGCAGGGTTGAGAGGGATTGGTACAAGTTGTAAGAACTTGTTTCTCAATCGACGTAAAATAAATTATGTTTAACATCTAACTTTTCATTTACCCCTAACACACGGCATAATTGTGACTCTTCCAAATCGGAGCATGTACTGACGATAATTTCATAGTGGCTCAAATGATGCAATTTTTCTTTGATAGAGTAGAAAACTTTGTGGGAAAAGGAGAAAATGCTGGTTACCAGCATTTTCTCCTTTTCCCACAAAGTTTTCAAAAGGCCTCTTCCCCATGGTCGTCAGAAGTTATTCCAAAAAATGATTCATGTCTCATGTATATGCATTTCAATATTACAGCATCTTACTTATATCTTACTTACATCAAGAAATACAGTTAAACTCTTAGCGGCTTTCAACAACCCTGAGAAAGAAAGCCTTTGGTAACCAGCGTTTTATCTTTTTGCCCATGATGTTTTCTACCAGCCCTAATCAAGTTTCATATTTTGACTCCCATTTATTTTGTCGTCTGCAAATGTTTTCAATTTGTACCAGTCAAACTTTTTGTCATTTGGTGATGAGTTAAAGGTACTGACATTGTGTTTTGTGTTCACAGAGAGCCTCAATAAGTTCCAATGGTCAGGGATCAGGATATGTAGATGGAGTCAGAATGGAGGAAATTGTTGAAGGGACAGTTGGAGCCCTTCACATTCTGGCACGGGAGGCCCACAACAGGGCTGTTATCAGGGGTCTAAACTGTATCCCACTCTTTGTTCAGGTAAGGACTTGCATTTTCCTGTCTTGTCAAATTTAGCTCATAAATAAAATTGCTCTCTAGTAATACTGCCTGCCAATTGATTTCCAAAATGCAAGTTACCAGCCATTTTCAGATGTCAAAAGATATAATTTTGGTACAGCATTAAATGCCCTGCCCAGAAAAGCACGGGGTAAAAGTTTTATTTGCAATGAAAGAGTTGTAGAGTCTTCTTGTATAATCCTTTCTGGCTTGTAGTGAAGGATCTGTTTGTTTGCTCAGGATAAAGGCTTTCTCAACCTCATGAAATGGAAACTAGGGTTTTTTCTAACTTACTCAAATTGATGTATTTGCCCATTGAAAGCAGAGAGAGGTTGACCACAGGTATTCTTTATGGTCTTGCCTTTGACAAAGAAAAAGCAAACCATGATAGAATTTTTAACTTGAAATTTGAACATACCTAGAATATAGACACAGTTTTACTTGTTTTTAGCTAGTTTCTAACTCGTTTAAATTTTTTCAGCTGCTTTATTCGCCTATTGAAAACATACAGAGAGTGGCCGCCGGTGTTCTGTGTGAACTAGCATCAGACAAGGAAGGGGCTGAGATGATTGAACAAGAAGGCGCTACAGCCCCTCTCACTGAATTATTGCACTCCAGAAATGAAGGAGTTGGTAAGTGTCACTTCAAGTTCACAGTTCAAATTGACAGTGTTTTTTGGGAAGATTTTTTAAAAAATTGTTGGAAAAGGAGGAAATGAAATTTGTTCTGCAAATACTGTCAGTGTTGGCAAGTCTGTGTTTTTCTTTGTGGGGTCTATAGTTAACCCTCTTTGGTACATGTATGACTTTCATAAAGAAAATGTTGCACTGTACTAGGTTCAGTGCTTGTGGAGTACATACATGATTGGATAAATAATTAAGAATAGAATGACTTGTCAAAATTGAAAGAAATTGCAGCTAATATATCAATTGTAGTTGAACTGATGGAAATTTGTTATTAGAAGGGTTGAAAACATTGAGGTAGGAGAAGATGCCTTACAAAAGGAGTTTTTCTCTTTTACCACAATTTAAAAAAAAATTCTCTAGGATGTTTTAAAGGTGGCCCTTCAGATTTTGGGACGAAAATTTTACAAAAATGCAAAAAAATCATCCTTATATTCCCAAAGCCTTTTAATTTGCGTTCATAAAACCCCAGTTGTCGAAAACCATCCAGTAACACGGGAAATTAAGAGATTTATTACGGACCAGGTTGACACCAAGGGGAGACACGTTTTATTTTTAGATTATCAATTGTCTCATTTAAATACAGGAAAACACTGACGAAGTTTCAAACATCCGTCCAAAGAAGACAGTATGGAAAATAATTATTACATGTTTGTTATGTAATGGATTTAAAGCGTTATTAGTCATGTGCCAGTCACTTGACATTCCCACAATGCTTTATTGATTTTTGGCGCGAAATCTAAAAATAGCTTAAGAAGCTACGTAGCCTTTTAAGGGAATACCATCAAAAAAATTTTTTTTTGAATTTTATGATTCTTAATTATTGATGATTTGTATTGTTTTTTCATATACATTTCAATGGTATATATATTTTTTAATTTGGTGTGATGTGAAATTCTAAATACCCACCTTTAAAGTTGTGTGGTAAAGAGGAATAGTTGTTGCTGCTGAATTTGCAAGTATATCATTCTGGGACTTTACCAGCACAATATTAATGCAAGTTGAGCAATATTCAAGGATAGGGAGGGACTTAGGATATGTGAGTTATGCATTTGCTTAAAAACAGACCACTGCATGAGTGACACTGTTAATAAAAAGAATCTGAAAAGGAAGAAATATAACTATTGCTGTTGTGAGGAAAAAAGGTATGAGTGGGTTTCAATGTCATATCTAGTATGTTTTATGGGAAAAGGCTTGAAGAGGTTTCAAAATAACTGATTTCTTAATGCTTAGACCTTTAACTCTTTACCAAATGATAAAATTTTAGACTGATCCATTGTAGTTGACGAAATAAACTGAACTCATAATAAATTGAAATATGTTTGCAGCAGGGTAGAAAACATTGAGGGAAAAGGAGAAAATGCTGGTTACCAGCATTTTCTCCCTTTCCCACAATGTTTTCAAAAGTTTTCTAACCCAGGATCTTAAACTATGGATTGTTTGGTAGAGAGCTAATACAGCAGAAAAAGCCTTCAGAAGGCCTGAAGTTACCCAGGTTACATGGGGTCACGTCCATAGTTAACCTTCATTGATAATCGTTGCAGCCACCTACGCAGCAGCTGTGTTGTTCCGCATGTCAGAAGACAAACCACAAGACTACAAGAAGAGACTTTCTGTAGAACTGACCAGCTCACTATTCAGGGGTGACCAGAACATGCCCTGGGCTGAACCCCCGGGCTTTGAAGATGTTGGTTTCAATCAGGATGAATACCGTCCCAATGAACCGTCAATGTATAACCAGGGAAGTCAGCAGAATCTGAGTGGTTCACAACATGACATGAGTCGTGGAGGTAAGTTATCTTTACATGACGTGAAACTATGACATCTTAACATGATACGAAAAGCTGAAAATGCCATAAAAACATGACATCAAGACGATATCAAAACATATCTGGCTGCAGATGGAATGTTAATCCCTAGAGCCAGAGGGCTCCATTTTCAATCTGGAAATAAGACTCGTATTAATTCCCTTTGCCAAGTGGAAAGAGTTAACCCTTTACCAAACAACAAAGTGTAAGGGTGGTCCAAATTGAAAGCATTTGTAGACGACAAAATAAACGAAACTCAAAAATTAAAATTTGTTATCAGCAGGGTAGAAAACATTGTGGGAAAAGGAGAAAATGCTGGTTAACAGCATTTTCTCCTTTTCTCACAATGTTTTCAAAAGGCTTATTTCTTAGGGTCGTTAAAAGTAGGGATTGTGTGGTAAAGAGTTAAACAAGGATCAGACGCTATGGAAGTCCTAATTATAATCTTAATCTTCTCTTGCCTCTTAGGCAGATATAGTTGCCTATATTTGCAACTGTATAGTTTGTGTTGTCTATAAATGCTTTCAGTTTGGACAAGTCTAAAATTCTGTCATTTGGTAAAGAGTTAAATCAATTTGTGTGTCTTTCAGGATATGAAGCTCAGCTGCCAATAGACTCCATGCAAGGTCTGGATATCGGAAGTCAGCATGGCGGTAACCAGTACGGCCAAATGGACAACCTTGACCTTGGTCCTCATGGCGACCTCAGTTTCGGAAACCTTGACAGCAGCGGAATGCAACCACAGCAAGGAGGAGATAACTCGGGATTGCCACAACAGTGGTTTGATACAGATCTGTAGAAGTCATAACTTGTCTCTGTAATTTTTTTTAATGTTCTCGATACAACAAAGTTTACATGAGTCATCTTACATCATCTTTAGACATTGTTAAAGATCATCACACCATACACTGCCTTGACTTTCATCTTTTACATCTGTTACCATGACGCCAAAGTCAATAAAATGGAAAGGTTGTCATTAACAAGAAATCTTTGTGTATAAAGTGATCGCCTTAGGTTTCAAGTGTCGGGAACCGTGAAGGCTGATTAAGGAACCATTGACAACAGAAGAGAAATATTCATGAATGGTTATAAAATATTTGAGATGTGAATGTTTTTTTTTTTTCCATATGACATCATGTCTGTTGGTCTGAAAGGAAGAATTTTCTTCTGTTTAATGGAAAAATGTAGAAGTCCTTTTATTTACACAAGAGAATCTGGAGATGACTAAAATCATACAGACTTTCTATTCCAGTGACTGAGATCAAAATACTTGTAATTTCAAGAATATCTTTAGTGGACTATTTCATGAAAGTGCACAGTATTGACTTAGATCTGACCCTGTTTATCCATTTGGATAGATTTGCGGTTTTGGGACAGAAAATGTCAAGTTAACTTTAATACACAGAGAGGCTATGGAGATACAAACATTGCTTCTTGTTTACAGTAACTTGGTCCAGAGCAAGCCAGGATAAAATGGCAGACAGGTAAAATCTAAAAGAGGAGCGCTGGAACAAAAGAAAAATAGAAAAAAGTTTGAGATTTCTCTGTTGAATTGGATTCAATATAGTAATCATTCATTTGTCGACACTCTTGCTAACAGTGCTGGAACACCAGATGTCATCCACATTACATTCTGTAAATAGATCATTGAACTACTCTATAAATGTGGGAGCAATATTCAGTTTATCTGTTCATTTATAAGCCCTTTACCATACTGTCCTGAATTTGAAACAAAAGTTCATGCAAAGCTTTTTGAAAGCATTGTAGGAAAAGGAGATAATGCTGGTAATGCGGCATTTTCTCCTTTTTCTACAGTCTTTTCTACTCCTTTTCATAGAAAAAATTACCTTTGTGATCTGTATAAATGCCTATGGATGGGTGTAAAATTTTGTCTTGGTAAAGAGGCTAGAGCATCAAAGTGTCAAGTTGTTTACATTTCATCCTGTTTTCTTGTATTCATTACCTTTTTGTACTTAGTGCAGGTAAAGTGAAACAGCTTTCAATGACATCAGCTTTTTATAATTTCTTTTTTTTGCTGAGTAGGGAACTTTGCTGTGCTTTAAGCATTGGTAGGGTGAGGGAGAGAAACTCGAAAAAAAAAGATCTTTAAAACAAGACAGTTAAAATTTGCCTGCAAATAGGTCGGCTGCAGTCCTCGGAATAACCATGTCCGCATTCTTCCCAACAATTTCAAATTTCTATTTAGTTATTCAAATAGACCAATGTCAATGCTAAAGAACAGTAAGAAATGAAGCAAGAAATCAGTGATTTGATGGTAATAATTTTTGGACTTGCTCCAGAAACTACAAGTTTAAAGAATGGCTGTCTGCAAAATTAGTAAATGTAACAACATGTATGAGGTAGTAATTTTTTTATAAAGCCATTTTTTAATTGAAAGACTGATGTAAAAATGAGATAAGTTGGGATGGTGATATGGTTCACTCTGGACTTTTAGGAGGGAGGGCCATGCCACTCTTACCAAATTGGTAATTGATAGGAAATGATTTATACATAAAAATTGAATCTTTGGTGCTCCAAATTGATGTGACAAGTGGTCAGGTGAAACCCTGAAAATAAATGAAACATGCCTTCACAGCTGATGCTTCTGTTATGCATATTTTGATAATGAACAGTAAAGTGGTGAGATCTGTTTTTATGCAATTAAGGCGAGATGTGATTTTATTTATGCTTTTATACAACAGTAACTTTTATTCCTAAAATACATGAATAATTTTGAAAGATGTAGAATTATAAAACAGTGCCTTTTTATGTAGAGATAATTTTTGAGACTTATAATGCACACAACTACAATGTAATACAAGAACTTGCATTGGTTATATTCCTTAATTTTTTTTTTTTTTCATCAGTTTGGACTCTTGATGAATGGTATTTTTAGGGTTATAAGTGTGGTTCTAGACAAGCTTTTGATTCAAGAATGCACTTCGAAGGAAACTTGTGTGGGTGTAACAGGACTGAAAATGTACAGCAGCCATGTTAACACATGTATTTATTTGAAACAAGAGGGCAGTAAGATTTAGAATAACCCTTGGAGTGCTGAACAGAACTTTCCTGACTTCTGTGGACAGTGTAGACCAAAGACCTGGCCCCGTTTCAACCAAGGTAGTTACGGACAAAATTTGTGTAAGTTTTAGGAACTAAAGTATTGTGGCATTAATCAGCTATGAGATACATGAAGACATGTCTTGTGGCAGATTAACCCGTTACAACTCAATGACACCTTTTGACGCCCCTGGGGTAAGAAACCTTATGAAAACATTGTGGGAAAAGGAGAAAATGCTGGTAACCAGCATTTTCTCCTTTTCCCACAAAGTTTACTACCCTATCAAAGCAAAATTGCACCATTTGAGCCAATTTGATATCGTCGTCTGCAAATGCTTTCAATTTGGAAAGGTCTAAAATTTAGCTGTATGGTAACGGGTTAATGCCACTATACTATAGTTACGGAAAAATTATGAAAATTTTGTTCGTAACTACATGTACCCTAGTGAAAAGGGACTCTTTACCAAACAACAAAATTTTAGACTGATCCAAATAGAAAGCATTTGCAGACGACAAAGTAAGCATGTCTGAAAAACTGAAATTTGTTTTGAGAAGGGTAGAAAACATTGTGGGAATAAGAGAAAATGATGCTTACCAGCATTTTCTCCTTTTCCCACAATGTTTTTGAAAGGCTTCTTTCCCAGTGGTGTTAAAAGCCGGGATTATGTTGTAAAAATTGTAAATGCAACGTTAGATTTTGAGCACAAAGTCTTTTGAATATGGACACAAGTTTTAGAAGCAAGAATTCGGGGAGACATGCTACAGAATATGCCATCAGATCTTGTATCTACACTGTCTGCTATCACTGTAATTCTGATTTTGGCATATCAACCTTGTAAATTGAAAATCTTTGTGTCATTAACTAATTAAAAAGTATCCATTTCATGAATTCAACACTCTGAGGGTAATGTTCCAGCTGCTTGTATAGACAGTTGGAATAGATTCTTGTCTATTATGTAGTTTCCACGCATTCCTGCAAATTTTGTCACAGAGATTAGTCTGTGGATGCGGAAAATGATCTTTGTAATAAAATTAGTGTGGATGGTGTTCTATACTTCTTTATTTACCAAAATGTGGGTGGGGGATGGGTTGTTTTTCATTTCGCAAAAAGTAAAGAAAACTAGCTTTGCCAACTTATTTGAAGTCTAATGTAAAATATTTATTTTGATAAGTTTTTCATTTTGCATGCAAAAATATTAGTAGTAAAACTTGTAGTATATATAAATTTCTTTCTTTTATTGCCAATTTCTAAATGGAAACCTCATTTGATGATTTTACATACAAAGTAGCCAGCCTACAACATTGTACATATCTAGGTATATATTGATGGAAATCTGTTACTCTGGGGCCAAGATATTGATAAAATAGATCTTGAAGATAGAATTTAGAGCAGAGCTCCAGATAAGCAGGGGTGATGGTATTCTAAAGTCATTATTTCTCTTCAAAACCCTATGTTGTGGGTACTCATTAGAATCGTCTCTATGAGACGATTCTAATGAGTACCCACATTATAGGGTTCAGTGGAGAATAATTAATATTTTGAATTTTGAAATCAAAATCACTTCCCCTATCTGGAGCTCTGATTTAGATGCAGAAATGCAGATTATTTTGGATGATGACTCTGTTAATCATTCTTTACCCCACGATCCCGAGTTTTAATGACTGTGAAAGATGATTTATGATGAAAACATTTTGGGAAAATAAGAGAAAAGGCTGGTAACCAGCATTTTTTTCCTTTTTCATTAAGTTTTCTACCCATCAAAAGGCAAATTTCAGCTTTCCAGCCATGTTGTCATTTGTTGTCTGCAAATGCTTTCAATTTGGACTGGACTGAAATTTTGTTGTCTGGTAAAGAGGGTTCACCCATTACCACACAATTCCGACTTTTGACAACCCTGGGAAAGAAGCCTTTTGAAAAGACTGAGGGTAAAGGAGAAAATGCTGGTTACGAAAATGCTGGTATTTAGCATTTTCTCCTTTTCCACAATGTTTTCTGCCTTTCACAGAACAAAAATTCAAATTTTCAGTTACTTTTATTTTCTTGTCTGCAAATGCTTTGGCTTTGAACAAGCCTAAAGTACTGTCGTTTAGTAATGAGTTAAACTTAGTAAACAAATGAGTTTCATTTTAAAAAAAAAAAGGATTTTATTGAAAAAAATAAAGGGGGTGGGGGGTTGAGAGTTTTATTTGAGATAAATCCTACAGAATATCCTACAGGGAGGGTGAAAAGAAGACTGGCTCCTTTTTTTTGGTGGGGGGGGGGCTTTATAGAATTTTTTCTTAATGAATTCGTATCTTGGCCCTTGAGTACTTCTTCCACTTTTTTTTCCCAGATTTGAAGTAGGAGTGCAACAATTTTTTGTCCAAATTGGGTGTTTTCTTTGTTATATCTAAGCTAGGCCATCGTTTTGTGTCTCTTTCTTGTACGTCATTTTTCATGTAAATATATCTCAATGCTTTCATATTTCCAGGTAAAAAAAATTTACAAGTTGTAAACCATATAGAATAAAGATGTCATTTTTGTAAATAATTTGTGTCTTGTAATCTTTACTAACACCATCAAAGCTAGAGTAACTTTTCAGTTCCACTGGCCGAAACTAAATCGGTAGCATGAGTAAAGGAGGTCACTAGTTTGATCTAGGACTTTGCTAAATTCTCTCCGAGGGTTTCTGATCGTCATCGTAACAGGATTCATTTCTCTCCCTGCCAAACGTGGTTTCAACACTGGTTGTCAAAAAGCAGCCAGTGGCTTGGAAATGGAAAGAATATTGTATGAAATGCTAGTAAAAGAAGCTCCAGGAAGGCATGGATAGTTTCCACTGGCCTCTGTGATATAATTGAAATAATGTTGAAAAAAGTGTTAACTCATTACCAAACCACAATATTTTAGGCTTGTCCAAATCAAAAGCATTTACAGAAGACAAAATAAAGTGACGGAAAATTTTAAATTTGTTTTGTGAATGACAGAAAACATTGTGGGAAAAGGAGAAAGTGCTGGTAACCAGCAATTTCTCCTTTTCCCTAAATGTTTTCAAAAGGCTTCTTTCCAAGGGTCATCAGAAGTCGGGATTGTGAGGTTTCCCACAATGTTTTTAGCTCACCTGAGCACAACATGCTCAAGAGGAGCTTTTAGGATCACCCGGTGTCTGTTGTGCGTCGTCAACAATTCATAAAAAATCAACTCCTAAACCGATGGGCCAATTTGGACTAAACTTGGCTGGATTTTCCTTGGGAGTTCCTCTTTAAACAGTGTTCACAGAATTGATTCCGTGAAAAACTCTTGTAGCCATGGCAACCAAATGGAAATGAAATTCTTTAAAAATCTTCTTTTCTGAAATCGCTGGCCAGATTTTAAAATAATTTCACAGAGATGTTCTTTTGGTGACCCTTTTCAAAAATTGTTTGCGAAATTTTGATACGTCAAGAAACATGGCTCTGGTGACTGGGGGCTACTTGCACTGTACAGAAATGAAGAAATTCTTAGAAATTATTCCTCTCTGAAACCGCTGGCCAGATTTTGAAATAATTTCACAGAGATGTTCCTCAGGTGACCCTTTTCAATAATTGTTCGTGAAATTTTGATTCG
Organism: Tridacna crocea; assembly: GCA_943736015.1. Classification (NCBI taxonomy): domain Eukaryota; kingdom Metazoa; phylum Mollusca; class Bivalvia; order Cardiida; family Cardiidae; genus Tridacna; species Tridacna crocea. The sequence continues at coordinate 32,737,457 of OX031073.1, forward strand.
TCAAGAAACTTGGCTGTTGTGGATGGGGGCTACTTGCACTGAAAGGAAATGAAGAACTTCTTGAAAATTCTTCTTCTCTCGAACGCCTGTTCAGAGTTTGAAATAATTTCACAGAGATGTTCCTTGGGTGACCTTTTTCAAAAATTGTTCGCGAAATTTTGATCCGTCAAGAAACATGGCTCTGGTGAAGGGGGGCTACTTGCACTATGGGGAAATGAAGAAATTCTTGAAAATTCTTCTCTCGAACGCCAGGTCAGATTTTGAAATAATTTCACAGAGATGTTCCTTGGATGATCCTTTTCAAATTTGTCCGTCAAGAAACATGGCTCTGGTGAATGGGGGCTACTTGCACTATACGGACATGAAGAAATTCTTGAAAATTCTTCTCTGAAATGGCTGATCAGATTTTAAAATAATTTCACAATGTTCCTTGAATGACTTTTCAAAAATTGTTCATGAAATTTTGATCCGTCAAGAAACATGGCTCTGGTGAATGGGGGCTACTTGCACTGTACGGAAATTAAGAAACTCCTAAAAAATCTTCTTTTCTAAAACTGCTGGTAAGATATGAAAGGACTTTTACTGGTTAGCTTTTGCAATTTACTTGGCAAAATAATAATGATTTGGTTTCCAGTGTTTCAATACCTCAAAAAAGAGATAGATATTGTGACGATCCTGATCACTTCGTATGAGAGATCAGTATGGTAGAGTGGGCGTCCAATAATCAGCACAGACTTAGTATATTTCCAGTTCTTTCTTTTATTCTCATATATTCATTATTATTCTATATGTAAATCTTATTGTTTATTATTTTTATTCAATTTTCGTAAGGAGGCTAAATAATCCATACCCAAGGAGAGACCTGATAGCTCTGACTCTTCCAGGAAAAAATCGGCCCTTATATACTCTTGTGAGTCCTCCTGGCAGAATGCACGTGCTAGCAGAAAAACGGCAGGAAAATGCGGAACTCTGCAGAATAGCTGCGCTATAGATCTGGCAGAATTCCGCCGTCACCTGACAGTGGGGAAACTCGACTCGTAAAAACTAGACTTTTGTATGGGAAAAGGTATTATTAAACCTCAAATATATATAAAAATATATTATCTACAATTATCTAAATGATGATACGATAACAATGTTGTTTTCGTTAAATACAAGCGATTTGAAAAGTAGAACTACCGCAGAATTCTGCAACTGACAGCTCGGAATAAACATAAACAAGCACGCACGTGACTCAGAAACTGATGACGTAGTCACGATGTGTGCACATTTCTGCCATTCCGCCAATATGCATCACGGCTGACGTCTGCAATAACCCGACAATGAAATTAAGGATTTACAATATAAACAAGTGGATTCGACAATAATCGGACAATCACGCAAGGTAGTCTGATCTTACACGTTGTGGGAATGTAAAGTTAATCGACTGACAATCCATTGAACTGAGACTGTAATCGGCGACAGATTTCCACTGGTTACATGTCAAACCCTACTTGTAATATTTACCAAACGGTAAAATCAAATCTAACTTGAAGAAAATGAAAGATACTGACAGGACAGCGTGCGTAATGAGAAATTGTTACAACAAATAACATTTCTATAACCCAGGGGGTCACAATATATCTTGGCCCTCTTGACTAAAGGCTTCTTTCTAGGGGTTGTCGAAAATACGGATTGTGTGGTAATGGGTTACGCATAAAACCAAAATTACAAATACTCTTCATTCTTGGGTTGTAATGTGCCTGAAAGGCGAAGCGTTTTGAAACAAAGCTGGTATCCATAGAGAAAATTTTAGTAAACCAGCATTTTCATCTCTATCCACAACGTTTTCTACCTTTTTAACCCTTTACCACACAATGAAGCCTTTTAACAACCTTTAGAGAGAAGCCTGTTGAAAATATGGGAAAAAGAGAAAATGCTGGTAACCAGCATTTTCTCCTTTTTCCACAAAGTTTTCTACCCTATCAAAGAAAATACATCATTTGAGCCACTATGAAATTTGTCATCTGCAAATGCTTTCAATTTGGATAGGTCTAAAATTTTGCCGTGTGGTAAAGAGTTTAAAAAATGCTGGTAACCAGCATTTTTTTCCCTTTTTCCGCAAAGTTTTCTACCCTATCGAAGAAAATACATAATTTGAGCCTCTATGAAAGTTTTTATCTGCAAATGCGTTCAATTTAGATAGGTCTAAAATTTTGCCGTGTGGTAAATTAGATAGTCTAAAATTTTGCCGTGTGGTAAAGTGTTAGATAGGTCTAAAATTTTGCCGTGTGGTAAAGTGTTAAAGACCATTCCCTGTAACTCTGTAAACACACAAGATTGCCTTACACTTGTCCAAATTGAAAGCATGTGCAGACAACAATTTGCTCTGTGAAAAGGGGGACTAATGCATCTGCGAAAAGTATAGACCCAGGTCAGCATACGCATTTCGCATGGGCTGACCGGGGCCGAAACTTAGCCTTTTGTCAATTTTTAGCTCCACTAGTGACATCGACATTAGTTTAAACATATTATATTTGCAACATTTTACATACGAAATATAATAAGACAATTACAAAATATACTTAGAATATGCTACAAAATGGATTGGAACGAAAGCATAAGCTTATACTGTTCCTTTCCATGGATTCTAGATGGTATCAGTCCTATTTTATTCATTCATTAATTGATTTAACAAGTAAAAGAAAAAAAAAGTTGCCTAAAGGGGAAAAGGAGTCAGTTACGGATGCTATAGACAGGAAGATCGTGCGATGTGGGATGCTGTCTTAACCAGTATTAAGAAATAGACTCTATTGTCTTTATACGTTCGATATAATAGCAAAACGAAACTATAGAATTATTAAAAGAGTTAAATAGATTTTCTTTATAGCTTGAACCTTTTGCTATCCTTAATAAAAGACTGCACTTCTAAAAATACTGTTACATTTTCTTGAAAGGTGAGGTGAGGTGACATCGACATTGGCCTGTGCAACAAGATCAAGAATCGAATTGACCTCACAACAAATGAGCCATTCAAACAGAGACATCGCCGCATTCCACCAAACAATTGAAGAGATGAAGCAACACATGGAGAGTTCGTTGGCAGCAGGCATTGTTCGACCTTCTAAGTCACTTTATTCTTCAAATGTTGTCTTAGTCCGGAAGAAGAATGGTAAACTTCGTCTCTGTGTGGATTACCGCCAACTTAACGACATTACTGTCAAAGACTCATTTGCCCTTCCAAGGTTGGAAGAGATTCCTGATTGCCACCATGGTGCCAAAGGTCAGTCTGTCAACTTACAACTACTACAAAAATAACTACACTGAAACGAACTTCTAAACGGCCACTTAACCCTTTCCCAAACAAGCCCTGGTTTTTACGTGTCTGCAGTAAAAGTCTTTTGAAAACACTGTGGGAAAAGGAGAAATTGCTCGTAACGAGCAATTTCTCCTTTTCCCACAGTGTTTTCTACCCTTTTTGAGAACTTTCTGTCATTTTCTCAAAATCTAAAATTGTCGTCTGCAAACTTTTTGAGTTTGAAGGAGTCCAAAATTTGTCGTTTGGGAAAGGGTTCAGCTGCAATTTTCCGTAGACCTTTTCTCGTGCCCGCTGCCTATAAAAGGGACAGCATATTTGGTCTCTTTTTTTTTTTGCAGAATAATTGACTAGTCCGAAAACATACCTGGGTCAAAATCTGAGGAAAATGTATTCAGTTTTTATCGCGGGAGAATGTATTTGTCGTCCATTCACTCAACGATGTAAGCTGAAAAATCAAGTTTTTCAAAGCTTCATGCTTATTTTTTTTGGATTAAGTTTTTTTTCATAGAAAAGAAATGTCATGTTTTCCTCTTATTACTGATAAAAGTTCAGTATTTTATGCATCTCTTTTTATACTGTGTTGGCTAGTAGACACCACGCATGCGCAAACAACTACTTTGCCTTATTTTTTTAAAAAAAGACTCCTTCTGTTGACAAAATCGAGAATCTTTTCATCACAATAGAATGCTTAACGTCCAGATGTATACATGTCACAATTCGTTTTTATTAACACTTTCTTTCACTTGCTCCAATTTATAGGAGAAACAAAAGTGGCCGTTTACAAGTTCGTTTCAGTGTAGACGTATGTAAACTCAATGCATGTATTACTCAATAACAGGAATGTCAAGACGAGAGTACTTTCGCCGCCAAGGCCAAATAAAATGCAAATAAAGTTAAAAACCGATTATTTTTTAATGTCTCGGTAAAAACGTTCCAGAGCTAAGAGACAATTACGCTCCTAAATTATTAACCCATTACCACACAATCCCTACTTTTGACGCCCCTGAGAAAGAAGCCTTTTGAAAACACTGTGGGAAAAGGAGAAAATGCTGGTAACCAGCATTTTCTCCTTTTCCCACAGTGTTTTCTACTCTCCCCAGAACAAATTTCAATTTTTCAGTCACCTTTATTTTGTCATCTGCAAATGCTTTCAATTTGGACCAGTCTAAAATTTTCTCGTGTGGTAAAGAGTTAAATCAAACAAAACATACAGTCAATAATACAAAAAGAAAATATGAAAACTGGTCCGAGTTCTCTGTATTTCTCAAGGATTGGGCCGAATTTTGTCTAAAAAGGGGATGAGAAGTACATCACCTAATAATGGCTTTAGCAGATCACGGTAATATTTAATCGTAACGTTCTGCAAAACAATTTGGGCGATTAAGATTACTATAATGTTTAAGAATAATTAGTCCAATCAGGTAATTTTATTGATAAAAATAGTATAATACAACCTGGGCCGAATCTTCTCACCCTCGGGGCCGAATCTTCTCACCTGCTGGGCCGAATCTTCTCGAACATCGCTGGAAGGCCCTGGGCCGAATCTTCTTGGGTCCGAATCTTTTGACATCCGTCTGCGCATGTCATATTCTTCAAAGATTCGGCTGTCTTATATGGCGCATCACTAGCTCCAGATTTCTCTAAACTGCTGATCATAGCTGAGTGAATTGCAAGAGGTAGGTTTTATTGAGTTAAGGTTCATTTTAGTTTGAAATTCAAAGTAACGGTTTGTCGTGTAGGAAAGTGGTTCGGTTCTGTACCCAGGATGCCCGAATTAGCTAGATGAGTATTTATAGAATGCCATCTAGCGGGAGATAATGATCCTTAAAAGCTAAAGGAGTGGGCGGTGCTACTTGGTTTGCAAAAGAACACTCTCTCTAGTGATCAGAGCCTTTGAACAGCAATGTTAGGGTACAGATTGACTGTAACTTCAATGCATTAAGCACTTTTAAGGCACTACAGCAAATTGATTGGCGAGTTTCGACGAAATTAATCTATTTATTTGTGACCCCTTTTATGTTACAGTATAAAGTGATATTTATAATAAAAAAATTGTAACACTTTTTATACCACCTGAAAGTGATCTTTTATGACTCATGGTGGGAAAAGGATCAGTGTCCAGGTACCAGCAGTTGTTTCTTTTCTCAGAACCTTTTCAGTGTCTTTTAACATAGAACTTTATTCTCTTTTCCTTTCAATGTTTCTCCCTCATGTCACGTGTACATATTTTGGTTCGTAGCAGGAGGGGTGGGGGTGTGGTTGCCACGTGGCCGTTGAAGCTGTACAAACTAGGTTCTGACGACTTTTTTTTTTATCGAGAATGCTGATATTCGCTTAAAGTGTCCGACTGTACGACTGCACTAGATTTTGTCCAACAGTGGACCTGCGCAAAACAGAAAATGATAGAAAAACGGAAGGTGTCGCTTAAGATTAGTCTGGCCCGCCCGGGTGGCTCAGAGGTGAGCGTGTCGGACTCATGACCTGGTGGTCGTGAGTTCGATACCCGGTTGAGGCGAACTTTCTTTCCGGCGTATTTTCGCCTCTCACCTCTGCTAAAGCATGTGAGAAAAGTAGTCGGTGGCTTTGGAAATAAAGTAGTGTAAGTACCGGTGTGAGAAAGCCAGGAAACACATGTGCGTCACCGACCGCAATGATATGACCTAAGCTGTTAAAGTGCCGTTAAACCCCAATACAACCGACCAACCAACCAACCAAGATTAGTCTGCGCGGAGTGCTCAAGCAGATCAGAAACGACATTTCACGCAAATATCCCTTTTCCCGTGTTGCAGGCCAATCTTAATAATGAACATTACTCTGTCATAAAGCAGCCTAATGCATCTACGTGAGGCATAATAACAAGCAAGTCATTGTATGGTTGCAGACTTAGACTTGTCTGTCTTCGTTTTCAACATCGCTTCAATGATATGAAAACAGTCAGTGCACCTACGCAAGTGTTCCGGTTATCGATCAAGTTACGCGCCGTCTTTTTATCATAAAAACTGCAGTGGGTGGATAATATATTGGCCCAAAATGATATTTGGTTGTTTCCGTTGATGAACACTACTTCATCTCAGTGTCTGTTTTGATGTCTGTCTGTCTGTGAAGATTTCGGCCTGTGTGCCAATCCGTCCTTTTGTCACTCTCACTGTCTCTCTCATGTCAGTCTTTCTGTCTATTTCTCTCTGTTTGTCAGTGAGTATCCGTCCGTCTGTCTGGTTGCCTGCCTGTTTGTGTCTTGCTATTTCCCTCTCTCTCTCTGTCGATATTTATTAACTCACTCACTCACTCACTCACTCACTCACTGTTGCTGATAGCCTGGGTTATGTACTAGTGGCCAGTGGTCCGCAGTGGTACCTTAGCCTCTGTAGTACTCGCCAGTGGTCCGCAGTAGTAGTTCAGTCTCGGTAGTACTCGCCAGTGGTCCGCAGGGGTAGTTCAGCCTCGGTAGTACTCGCCAGTGGTCCGCAGGGGTAGTTCAGCCTCGGTAGTACTCGCCAGTAGTCCGCAGTGGTAGTTCAGTCTCGGTAGTACTCGCCAGTGGTCCGCAGTAGTACTTCAGTCTCGGTAACCTCACAAATACTCTCCCATGAATCGAACAAGAACAACACACAGAAAGAAAAGACAGAAACACAGAAACCGAAGACCGGAAGGACAGACAGACCAATCCCGGATTCGAACCTGGGAATCTCAGACACAAATCCCTACTCATAACCAATTGACCACAGCCGCTGTTGTGAAAGACCAGCTCAGCTAATTAATATAAACTTAATATTCACACCTTTTTAATCCCCTGGGGCCATTACCCATAATACAATGCGATTGGGTTTGTTTGTTTAGCTTTTTCCAATACGTATTTATAACCGAACACAACAATGCACAGACAGACAACCAAACCATATACTTACGGAAACTTATAGAAAAAACATAAAAAAGGAAGAAGAATAAAAAAAAAAAGAAAAAGCACAATAAAAAGAACAAAAACATACACAGAATGACGGACAAGGACAGTGTCACACACAGAGAATCACAGGCAGAGAGAGAAAGAGAAATACACTCAGAGATAGAGACAGACACAAGAATCGAACAAGAACAAGACGGAGAAAGACAGACAGACAGAGAGAGAGAGAGAGAAACGGAAGACCGGAAGGACAGACAGATAGACCGATTCAAATATCGACGGAGACAGAGGAAGATAGATACACCGTTACACAAAAAGAAACAGAGAGAGAGAGAGAGAGAGAGAGAGAAGAGAAGAGAAGGAAACAGCAAGACATAAACAGGCAGACAGACAGACGGACGGAAGGAATGATGGACGGACGGATATTCGAAGACGACAGTAAGAAATACACAGAAAGACTAACATGATCGAGAGAGAAGAGAGAGAGAGAGAGAGAGAGAGAGAGAGAGAGGGGAGCGAGGGGGTGAGAGTGACAAAAGCACGGACTGGCACACAGACCGAAAGCTTCACAGACAAAGAGACATCAAAACAGACAGAGAGATGAGGTAGTTTTCATCAACGGAAACAACCAGTATCATTTGTGGCTAATTTAACTCAAAATATTATCCACCCGCTGCAGTTTTTATGATAAAAAGACGGTGCATGACTTGATCGATAAAATAACCGGAACTCTTGCATAGGTGCACTGACTGTTCTCATATCATTAAAGTGATGTTGAAAAAGAAGCAATAGCATTCCAGCCCTGCTCCGGCAAAATGGAGCTTCCTGCTTACTGCTTACGCCGAAATCTACAGTAGCAAGCAAGCCATAATGATTTATATTTATGGGGCCAGGGTATCCGATTTATTCAACAATCCACTTAACCCTTTCCCAAACAATCACTGGTTTTAACGACCCTGAGATACAAGCTTTTTATAAACATCGTGGGAAAAGGAGAAAATGCTGGTGACCAGCATTTTCTCCTTTTCCCACGATGTTTTCTGCCCTTTCCAAATCAAATTTCAATTTTTTGACCCACACTTATTTTGTCGTCTGCAAATGCTTTCTATTTCGACAAGTCTGGAATTTTTTTTTTTTTTGTTAAAGAGTTAATCATAAGGTAGATTGGTCCATGGACGTGCAGAAAAATTACCGATAGTGAACAGTTTCAACCCAGGTCAGCCTGAGCGGACAGCACACTGTCTGACATGCGTTGATACTTTTCGCAGATTTATTAACCCATTGCCACACAGTCCCTACTTTTGACGCCCCTGGAAAAGAAGCCTCTTAAAAAAAGGATTTTCTCCTTTTCCCACAATGTTTTCTACCCTTCACAAAACAAATTTCAAATTTTCAGTCACTTGTAATATGTCGTCTGCAAATGCTTTCGGTTTGGACAAGCCTAAAATATTGTCGTTTGCTAATGAGTTAAGCCCTCTTTTGACAGAGAATGGCTCATTTATCTTTTACTCATATTGAATGGTGTTCATGTCTGTAAGTTCTCGATCCGTATGATCTTAAAACAATAATAATAATTTGTATTGACTTTTCATGCATTGATGCAGAAAAAATCTTCCAAGAAAAAAAAGTAGATTTACATGTATCGTTCCTAGTTTTCAAAATGGTCTTAACCCTTTACTCCATAGATACTCATTTCTACTCATTGCTTGTAGGAGCCTTTGGAAAACATTCAGGCAAAAGGTGAAATTGCTCGTCACGAGCAATTTCACCTTTTGTCACAATGTTTTCTATGCTATGAAAAGGTGTCATATACACATAAGAAACGGTTTCATCCTTGCTGTTATTAAGGATCATTTAAAGATACCATAGAAATGCCTTATGAGGTAAAGGGTTAAAAAAGCATTTCTACATGAGAAAGTAGTCACTGATTTGTAAAGAAAGTTGTGCCAATTCTAGTGTGGCAAAAGCCAAGAAACACATGCATAGGGACACTGACCGCCGTTGATAAGACCTAAGTTGTTGAAAACGACGTTAAGCTTCATTACAATTAAACAACTTTAATGCATGTGAGAAAGTAGTCACTGACTTGCAGAGAAAGTTGTGTTAGTGCTTATGTGGCAAAAAGCAAGAAACACATGCATAGGGGCACTAACCGCCGCGATATGACCTTGGTTGTTAAAAACGGCGTTAAAGTCCAATACAAAAAAAAAAAAATCGAAAACAGTTTACACAAAAATCTAAATATTCGAATGCTTTTACTTTCTAGGAAAAAACGGCAGATGTCTGACTTGGCTTTATTTAAAATCCAGTACAGTTCTTTTCCGGAAAGCATGAAATAATCATTTATATCTATGTTTGTGCGGGAAAGCAGCCAGTAGCTGGAAGAACAATGAACAACGTACTGGTAAAAGAAACCCCAAGGGCATATGGATAGATGTACTGACAGTCACGATATAACCGAACTTTCCAGCTTTTGAAAAAAAAAATCTACAAGTACAAGAACTGCTGCATAAAAATTGCAGGCCAAAATACGAGTTGCCTCCCTTGCATTAATAAAATTGACCCTTTACTAAATAGTTCCTGGTTTTTACGACCCAGAGGAAGAAGCCCTCTGAAAACATTGAGGGAAGAGGAGAAAATGCTGGTAACCAGCATTTTCTCCTTTTCCCACTATGTTTTCTACCCTGCTAGAAACAAATATCAATTTTTTGAGTTCCGTTTATTTTGTCCTCCGCAAGTGCTTTCATTTTGGACCAGTCTAAAGTTTCGTCGTTTGGTAAAGGGTTAAAATAACATCGTGGGAAATGGAGAAAATGCTGGTGGTCTAATTTCATCCTTGTCTGTAACATCTTTTTCTGTCCTTTGAAAATAAGAGTTACATACATTTAAATACCCAAAGGAAAGACTCGATAAGCGGATGGTATATATCCAAGATCAGACTGCACGTTCTCTGCAGTCTGATCTTGATCTAAACGTCTGCAAATGCATCCGATTTGAAGCAATCTAAAATTTTATCGTTTGTTATAGAGTGAAAAACAGGATGACTGGGGTTTTGGTGAATAACAATAACTGTAGTGTGAAAATTGCCGAATTCTATACGAGTTGCCTCCCTTGCACTAGTTTAACAAAGCCCTGCACGTGCTGTGCAGTCTGATCTTGATCTAAGCGGTCTGCAGAAGCCCTCCCCGCCACCATGGTGCTGAAACGAATGAACTTTGTTTTAAATGATAGGTAAAGTCTCAGAAAGGACTGAAAGCATTGTGTGGAAGTAAGAAAATTCTGCTGACCTGCGTTTTCTCCTTTTCTCGCAATGATTCAACTCACAATCAACGACAATTATTTTAAGTTTGTCCAAATTGGAAGCATTTGCAGACGACAAAATAAAAGTGACTGAAAATTTAAAATTTGTCTTGTGAAGAGCAGAAAACATTGTGGGAAATGGAGAAAATGCTGGTTTCCAGCATTTCCCCCTTTCCCCACAATGTTTTCTAAAGGCTTCTTTCTCAGGGTCGTCAAAAGTAGGCATTTTATGGTATTGGGTTAACTCTTATTAAACGACAAAATTTGACATTGGTCCAAACTGAAAGCAATTGCAGGCGACAAAATAAACACTACTCAAAAATTGAAATTTGTTTCCAGAAGGGTTGAAAACTTTGTGGGAAAAGGAGAAAATGCTGGTTACCAGCATTTTCTCCTTTTCCCACAATGTTTTCAAAAGGCTTCTATTTCAGGGTCGTAAAAACCAGGGGTTGTTTGGGAAAGGGTTAAAACGCTTTTCGTTAAAATATGGGATTGCCTGATGAAGGGTGAATTCTGACCTAGTTAATAACAAACAAGAAAATGATATAAGCTGATAGAATTTCATAATAAATCAAGATAAAATTACTGATTGTTTCCGTGTATCTATTTCACCACAAACATACTTGTTATATAACCCCTCCCACTGAAGGTAGGGACCTGCATTAGATAGAGGATATTTGTTTTTTTCGGTGAAAGATCGAAATTTATTTCATCGAGTGAACACCATCGGTAATATTTTCACTGCGCCACTAATGAAAATATTACCGATAGTGTTGACGAGATCGCAGCCGCTCGTGAAAATATTACCGATGGTGTTCACGAGATGAAATAAATTTCGATCTTTCACCAAAAAGAATATTCCATTCATTTCATGCTTTTAACCATTTCTGGGAGGAGCTTTATCAAAATCCAGTACAGTTCTTTTCCGTTATTCCCCCCGTGGCGTACCCCGTCCACATAACGACACAGTACAATATTACGTCAAGCGCTAGATATGTAAGGTAAATGACGTCATATTTCCATCTGGTTGTGAGGCACGCACAGTTAACCTAGGCAACAAGAACATGAAGATCGGTATTTTCACTGGTGGTACTAGTGTAAGATCGAAAAATATTTTCACTGCTATTTCTCGATATCCTACCGCAAAGCATGAAATAATAAATGGTAAAGTATCTAAGGGCTTGTAACCTTGCAACCATGGGTTCGAACCTCGCTGAAAGCAACTCGGTTTTTTCGTAGGTGTGTCATGAGGAAAACTCTTAGACCTAGCCTAGTACTGTTGAAATTCAGGATATAAATATAAAACAGAGCTGACGCCGTAATATGACTACAATAATGTTGAAACCGGTGTAAAACACCCTTCAACCAATCGATCCACCACAAGAACCAAAGTGACGAAATCAACGTGAAAAGGGGCTAAACCAGCTCCAACATGAATAATGGAAATCGTCTTGGAAGATAAACTTGACCTCTTTCAACAACTCTAAATACAATCTATTGGAACTTACAAAGATTTTGATTATATACACTTGACCACACAAGCGGACAGTATAGATCAAGATCAGACTGCACGTTCTGTGCAGTCTGATCTTGATCTATACGGTCCGCAAAAGTAATTGTTTTTGCCGAGGATACAGAAATGGTTAAAGAGTAGAAAAGAAGGCCTTCTTTTACAGCGTTTTCAAAGTTCTGAATGTTGTTGAAACACGTGACAATGTCGTAAAGGATTAAGAATTGGTTTCCGGTACGTGGAAGCATCTATGTCCGTTACATTGAGATACCTCAATAATTTGGTTTGATCAAAATTCGAACATTTTCAGGCAGTTTTGACCCCGTTTCATCCTTGTTATGAAACTATTATCATTCTAGTTTCCTGATGCAAAATATTGTCCCTGGTGGATACAAGATTGTACAGATAACGACAAATAGAAAGTACATTTCGTGTTTTGGAGGCCTTCAAAGCTATAGCACTCGTCGATTCAGGTTTTATATCCCTTCTGTTTTTCTGAGAACAGAACAGAACAGAACTATCTTTAAAACAAAAACAGTTTCGCCCAATTTCAATGTAAACTAAGTACTCGTATTTGCTTAACCCTTTCCCAAACGACAAACGCTTGGACTAGACCAAATTGAAACCATTTGCAGACAACAATTCAACTCTTGCTGAAAAGATGATTTCTGTCTATGATAGGGTAGAAAACATTGTGGGAAAAGGAGAAAATGCTGGTTACCAGCATTTTCTCCTTTTCCCACAATGTTTTCAAAAGGCTAGTATTCCACACCAGTAAAAACCAGGGATTGTTTGGGAAAGGGTTAAAAATACAAGGGTCCGTATTCAACAACAATTCTTAAGAACATTCTTAGCCATATTCTTCAAATTTTGTCAATATAAAAGTAACAGAAATTTCTGACTGAAAGTAACAGACTTTCTGATTGGCTAAACCAAATCGTTTAGTCAATCAGAAAGTCTGTTACTTTCAGTCAGAAAATATTGAAGAATAAGACAAAGAACGTTCTTAAGAATGGTTGGTGAATATTATGGACCCTGGTACGATTCAGTCAGCCTCGGTAGGTAGCATTTAACCCATTACCACACAATCCCTACTTTTGACGCCCCTGAGAAAGAAGCCTTTTGAAAACACTGTGGGAAAATGAGAAAATGCTGGTAACCAGAATTTTCTCCTTTTCCCACAGTGTTTTCTACCCTTCCCAGAACAAATTTCAAATTTTCAGTTACTTTTATGTTGTCGTCTGCAAATGCTTTCAATTTGAACCGGTCCAAAATATTGTTGTTTGGTAATGAGTTAACCTTAGCACCAGTCAGATTTGTTAATGTAGCCCCTAAGTTAAGCCCAACTGTTTTGGTCCATAAGTCCGTGGGAAAACCCAGCACAAATCCCGGTTTCCCTAAAACCTATATTTAGTAACTGTACTAATAGATGTACTGTAAAAACCAACGGTATTTTGGAAAAATTGGAGCAAAAAATCGGCTGGAAATTTTCCCACAGAAGTATTGTTTGTAGCCAATTCCACCATTGCCACTTTATTACCGACAAAGTTTAATTTACAAACTGCGTATTAATCCTTTGGCTGCCAAGTGCAACTCTCTGACCTTTTACAGAAAGTGTAGATTAAGATCAGACTGCACAGAACGTGCAGTCTGATCTTTGATCTACACTGTCTGTTAAGCAGATATTAAACCCCAAAAACATAACATTCAAATAGCAATATTTGTATTTTTACTCTGGAATTGAAAATTTCATTTTAGTTACTCAGCAGGATAAGGAATAATATTTATCCTGTACAGTGATAGTGGTGTGTCATAAAAGATGAGTCTAATCTTCGAATTTTATGACATGCGCAGACAACGGGTCTCATCTTCGAATTATATGACATGCGCAGACAACGGGTCAGAACTTTAAAGTATATGACATGCGCAGAGAACAGGTCAGATCTTCGAAGTATATGACATGCGCAGACAACGGGTCAGAACTTTAAAGTATATGACATGCGCAGAGAACAGGTCAGATCTTCGAAGTATATGACATGCGCAGACAACGGGTCAAATCTTCGAAGACAAAGGGTCTTATCTTCGAATTTTATGACATACGCAGACAACGGGTCTAATCTTTGAATTATATGACATGAGCAGACAGCCGGTCAGATCTTAAAGTATATGACATGGACAGACAACGGGTCAAATCTTCGAATTACTAGTATGTGACATGAGCAGACAACGGGTCAGATCTTTAAAGTATATGACACGCGCAGAGAACAGGTCAGATCTTCTAAGTATATGACATGCGCAGAGAACAGATCAGATCTCTTTGAAGTATATGACATGCACAGAGAACAGGTCAGATCTCTTTGAAGTATATGACATGCACAGAGAACGGGTCAAATCTTCGAAGTATATGACATGCGCAGACAACGGGTCAAATCTTCGAAGTATATGACATATGCAGAGAACTAAACGAAAGGCGTCTTGTTCAGGTGCATATTAGAAACCTTTTCCCCAGATCAAGAAGAAGACAAAAAAATATTATATAATAAAACTGTGTAACACACGAAAAGGCGCTTTCGGACATTTGCGTAAATTGTCATCTCGGATCAGCCTGCGCATTCCACGCGGGCTGATCCGAGATGTCATTTTATGCAAACGTCCGAATGTCTACTATTGCGTAGTGCAGGCCATTAAACTCCACAGCTGTTTAATATCTTGATAATGTAACTAAGCAATGATAAGATATCAGTTGACAAGAAAACTAAGTTTAGCGCTCAAAGCAAAATCATTTGCGCATACTGTAGCATTATCTCTCGCTAGATGGCATTCTACAAATACTCATCTATAGATCTAATTCGGGCATCCTGGGTACAGAACCGGACTACTTTTCTACGCGACAAGCGTTACTTTGAATTTCAAACTAAAATAAACGCTTACTCATTAAAACGCTAACTGATGCAATACATTCATCTATGATCAGCAGTTTAGAGAAATCTGAGGCTAAAACAGGCCTGATTTTTCCTCAAACGTGTTGATAAAAGCCATTTTCTCCATTGCTACTTTATAGAGCGTATTACTACGGTCTCCCCAATATCGGGGAGAGTGAAGCGTCATATAAGACAGATCGAACCTTCGAAGAATATGACATGCGCAGACGACGCATGCTGTAGAGATATTTCTTCAAATTTAGATCTAAATCTGAATACTTGTAATTTATAAAGGAATCAAAATCGATTTCTTCTTTTCTGAAATGGTGTTATATGAACACCTCGTTATTACTGAACTCTTTACCAAACGACAAAATTAAAGACTAGTCCAGATTGAAAGCATTTGCAGACGACAAAATAAACGTAACTCAAAAATTGAACTTTGTTTCCAGTGAGGTAGAAAACGTTGTGGAAAAAAGGAGAAAATACTGGGCATTTTCTCCTTTTCCTATAATGTTTTCCAAAGATTTCTTTCTCAAAAGTAAGGACTGTGTGATAATGGATTAAATCGTGTTGTATGGCGGCCACAAAATTGATGGAACAGTTTTGCATGGCGGTCGCAATATAACTGCACTGGTATTGTAATGCAGCCAAGATATAGATGGAATAAAGTTGTTAACTGTCTATTGTCTAAAGTTACCAGAGCTGCAGATAGGAGGGAGTGATGGTATTCTAAATCCATTATTTCTCTTCCAAACCCAATGTTGCGGGTACTCATTAGAATCGTCTCGACGAGACGATTCTAATGAGTACCCACAACATAGGGTTTAGTCGAGAATAATGAATATTTTCAGTTTTGAAACCAAAATCACTCCCTCTAGCTGGAGCTTTGTAAAACAAATAAACAGACATCGATTGAAGACTGCACCTGCCAAAACTTTCGAAGAATTCTTTTCTCAAGAAGATGTAAACTAAATGTTTATCTATGGATTCATCACGGGAAGATCTTCTTAACGAGCAAAACAAAAAAAAAATATCGTAATTAGTCATTAAAGGTGTGTATTCAGATTTTTCACATCTCACCAAATTAAAAAATATATATATCATTGAAATTTACATGAAAAAGAAAGGAAAAAAAAAACCACTGCAAATCAACAATAGATAAAAAAATCACAAAATTACAAAAAAATATGATTTTCCCTCACTACGTAGCCTCTTAAGGTAGTTTTAGATTTCGCGTCCGGAATAAAAAAAGGCATGGGAATGTCGAGCGACTTGCACGTGACTAATACAGGATCAATTCACGTTTTTGAGGTCGTCAACATTCGCAGAGGCCTGAAAAATGCTTTAGTACCCGAGTGCGAAGCTATTTTGAGGGCCTCTTCGAATGTTAACGACCGAAAAAAAACAACAACGTGAATTAATACTATCATTACATAAGATCAAGGTATTTTAGCAACAATTTGCAAAGATAGCAAAAATATTTCCATAGAAATGCAAATAAACGAACTTCAAATGCACTATACGTAAATGGGTCAAAACTGCAAGTCGGCAAAAAAGTTTTGGTTACGAGAACTGATGGGCCGTTAATCCTATAATATGCCGCTTCTCTCGGCGTAAATTCACTTCTAATGATTTTTGTGGCGTTTGTCGAAGACAATGCCACTATGAGATCAATAATAAATGTTCAAAATTGAATTCCTAAGATCATGTATGGTATTTTGTGCAAAACCGAAGGAAATAAACCCAGTTAAACTCATTTTTTCTAGACAAATGGGTTTTTTTCAAAGGCTCTCAGATATATAATTGGATATGGCGTATTGAAATAAACAGCAAAAGGCCAACGACTGTTGATTGAAAATAGCTTTATCTCTTCAAAGCCTTCTACTGGCGGAATAATATTGAAAAATAATTTCCTCTATCCACTTTGTTTCCGGGGTTGTTCGTTCCAAAACCAGTTCGTCCCTAGGCTTATTCTTGATAGGGATGTTCCTTTGGTGAAGTTCTACCAAACTTGTTCAAGAGACTAAATTTCACCCTTAACTCTGGTGGCCATAGCAACAGACAGGGGAAAAAAAATAGAAAAATCTTTGAAAATCTTTGCTTAAACTAGAAGGCGTAGAACTTTGATATTTGATATGTAGCATCTCCCAGTGGACCTCTGCCAAGTTTGTTCATATGATGCCCCTGGGGTCAAAGCTGGCCACCGTCCGGGGATCACAAGTTCGAACAAAGGAACGAAAAAGGAAAACTTTGAAATTCTTCATCTCTAAAAATTGAAGGCGTAGAGGTTTGATATTTGGCATCTAGCATCACCTAGAGGACCTCTACCAATTTTGTTCATGTGATGCTTCTGTGGTCAAAACTGGCCCCGGCCCAGGATTCAAAAGTTCAAACATAGGAACAAAGAAGGAAAACCTTGAAATTCTCCTTCTCTTAAACTAGAAGGTGTTAAGCTTGTATATTTGGTATGTAGCATCTTCCAGTGGACTTCTACAATTTTTTTCAAATGATGTCGCTGACGTCAAAACTGGCCCCGCCCCGGGGATCAAAAGTTCCAACAAAGAAGGAAAACTTTTAAGTTCATCTTTTCTAAAACTGGAAAACATAAAGCTTTGTTATTTGGTATGTAGTGAACCTGTTCAAATCTTGTTAGTCCACCTGAGCACAACAAGTTTACTCAGTTCAAAATTGGGTCACCTGGGGTCATAAACTAGGTCTCAAGGTCAAATTAAAGTAATACCTTGTGGGCACTCTAGAGGTCACATTTTTTACTCACTTGACATGAAAATTAATTAGAATGTTTGCCTTGATAAAATCTAGAATGAGTTCAAAATTGGGTAACTTGGAATCATAATCTAGGTTAATGGGTCAAATTAAAGAAATTCCTTGTGGGCAGTCTTAAGGCTACGTACATTTCTTGCTCAATTGACTTGAACGCTTTTCAGAATGTTTGTCTTGATAATTCTTTAATGAGTTCTAAATTGTGTCAGTCGGGTGACAAATGTTTGCTCAATAAACTTGAAAACTGTTCGGAATGTTTATCTTGACAATGTTTTATGATTTATAAATTTGGTCGGCTGGGTGATAAATTAGGTCAACTTCAGGAAATTGTGGACGCTCTAAAAGCCATATTTTATGCTCAACTGACCGGACAATTGGTCAGAAATTGAATTACGCACGAGAAGTGACTTTCGCCTATTGACTCATGAGAGCAACCCAGGGCCATCATGACCCTCTTGTTTTCAAATTATCAATTCCACACAGTGGCTTCCTTGACAAATGCAACATCAGCGTTCTCAACGCTTTGATTAATAAAAAGTGGACTTATATGGGATAAACTTGCACACGTTTGAACGATTACAACTAGGATGAATGAGTGGATGTGAATTTCTGTAACTGAAAGAGACCAGAGGGATTCAGATCTCGATTAAACTGAGATCCTGTGCAAAAATTTTGTTTGTGGTGTACTAATATCATCAAAGACAAGACTTGAAAATAATCTAACATGGTTCAAGTTCCTATAGTTTATGGTCGGAGTCTAGGGAAAATCTGACAAGAAAAAAACGTTAACAAGGTAGGCCCGAATCGAGGATATTGATAGTACAAAGCCGGGCGCGTAAATTTACCAGTTATTACAGGTTTTCTCCCGTTAACGTCCGGTTTTTATAGGGTTAATTCACGTTTTTGAGGTCGTTAACATTCGCAGAGGCCCGAAAAATGCTTTAACGCCCGAGTGCGAAGCACGAGGGTGTTTAAGTATTTTGAGGGCCTCTTCGAATGTTAACGACCTAAAAAAGACGTGAATTAACGCTATTATTGCATAAAGTAAAGGTATTTTAACAATAATTTACACAGATAGCAGAAATATTTCCATAGAAATGCAAATTAGCAAACTTCAAATGTACTGTACGTAAATGGGTCAAAACCGGAAGTCGGTGAAGAAGTTTTTGTTACGATTAGGAAAGGGCCGTTAGTCCTGTATGCCAGTTTTGATTCTCTCGTTGTAAATACACTTCTATTGATTTTTAATACACACTGGACTTATGTGGAATAAACTTGCACAAGTTTGAAAGACTACAACTAGGATGGAAGCGTGGATATAAATTTCTGTAACTGAAGGCGACAGAGGGTTCGATATACATCAAGCGAGGCGGACCGGTCACGTTAAAAAGTGGGTGGGATGTAGTTCCACGGGTGAATTTTTGTTCAGATCTCGATTAAACTGAGATTCTGTGCAAAGGTTTGTTTGTGGTTTACTAATATCATCAAAGATATGCCATGAAAAGGATCGAATATGGTACGAATTCCCACAGTTTGATGGTCGGTGTCTAGGGAAAATCTGACAAGGACAAACGTTGTTTACAAGGTAGGTCTGAATCGAGGATATTGATAGTACAAACCCGGGCGTTAACGGCGCGTGAATTTACTGATTAATACACGTTTTCTCCCGTTAACCGCCCGATTTTTACCCGTTAATACATGCTTATAACGGCCCGAAAAGACACGTTTTATGCAGTAATATCCGTTAATACATCCTTATAACGGCCCGAAAAGGCACATTTTATGCAGTAATGACGCTTAAATTCCATAACATAACAAACAATTAATTAATTTCCATAACGTCTTCTTCGAACGCTATGTTTGATGGTTCGTCTGTATATTTCCGGTTTGTAAATGAGCCAGTTGCTCATGTAAAAATAGATCATGTTTCCCCTCGGTATCGACCTGGGCTTTAGTAAATCTCTAATATCTCTTGTTGTCGGATGGTTTTCGGCTGCTGCGGTTTTATAAATGAAAATTAAATGGCTTTGGGAGTATAAGGATGACTTTTGTTTGTTTGTAAAATTTTTGTCCAAAATCTGAAAGGCCACCTTTAAATTATAAATACGTACCTTGCGACTTTCTTCGCTCAAACTTTTGACCGCTTAGGGCGACTTAACGTGCTTTTGCAGAAACTGTAGATTAAGATCAGATTGTTCAGACTGTGCTGTGACTTATCCAAATGTGATCTTAGGATCTACACTCTCCAATATTTAAATCCTTTTACTGTGAAAATAATTTTGACCCTTATCAGAGCTCCACATAGAGAGAGTGATTTTAATTTCAAAATTAAGAATACTAATAATTCTCCGCTAAACCCCATGTTATGGGCACTCATTAGAATCGTCTCATCGAGACGATTCTAATGAGTACCCACAACACGTGGTTTGGAGGAAAAATAACGGATTTAGAATACCAACACTCCCACTTTTCTGGAACACTGCCTTGTCCTGTTAAATAATTAACATGGAAGATCAATTCGAGAGTAAAATCCTAAATATTGCTAGCTCAAAACTATATTTTTGGGAAAAAATATCTCCTCATCGGACAGTGTAGATCCAAGATCAGACTGCACGTTCTGCACAGTCTGATCTTGATCTATACTGTCCGCAAAAGGTCAGCGAGTCGCGCTCGGCAGCCTATGGGTTAAAAGTAAGGTTGAAGTTTTCTGTTTGTTCATTTAACTGTTTTAAGTCCTACGTCCCCTATCTCATCGGTAGACAACGACGTTTTCGTAAGGCATACGACCAGTTTCGGCAGTATCTGTCTTTTAATATGAGAGTTAGACGGGGGTGGGGGGATGGGGGGGGGGGCGTATATCCACGAGCTCATCACCGACCGACCGACCGACCGACTGACCTACCGACTGACCGACCGACAGACAGACAGACAGACCGACCGACCGACCGACCGACCGACTCTCTTACTTTTAATCATTGTTTCAGTCACGCGAAAAAAAGGGAATTCGGATATTTGGGTGAAGGGTCGACTCGGATCAGCCTGCGCAGTTTCCGATACGGCAGTCCACGATAGATTTTGTGCTTCAGTACACTTGCTCAAAACAGAAACTTCTATACAAAGGCTAGTATCGTTTCAGATCAGCCTTCGTGGACTGCGTGGACTGATCCGAAACAACACTTTACGCAAATGTACGGATGTCCCTTTTCATGTGTTGCTGGCCATATACCGCATCTTACTGTTTTCCAGACCACACAATTGCAGACTTGTCTTAATTGAAAGATTTATTGCTGATAAATCAAATATGGCACAAAAATCGATAATTGCCTTTGAAAAGGTAGGAAACATTGTTGGAAAAGAAGAAAATGCTGTTTATAAACATTTTCTTACTTTGCCACAATGGTTTTACAGGCTTCTTTTCTTGGGTTGTGAAAAAAAAGGGATTGTTGCAAAAGAATTACTTAGGTAAAGGTATGTATAGGATATTGACTGAGTACGAGGTCTTTCCCTATAAGAACGACCTGGGCACGAGCTTCACGAAACACCGAGAGCGCGAAGCGCTCGAGGTGTTTTGTGAAGCTCGTGCCCTGGTCGTTCTTATACGGAAAGACCGATGTACGAGGTCGATATCCGACTTACATACCGGCCACCACCAGTATTGAGCAGACGATTTGACAGCCATTTCGAAAAGAACAGATACGTTTGATGACAAAAGGAAGCGTAAAATATGTTTTATGGTTTTTTAAGTTTTGGGTATTCCTTTTTCATTTATTTATCAGTTTTATTTTCTCGCTTGAACATTAATGTTGACTTGAAACTGACACCTCGTGAGCATCAACCTTATTTCTTTTTAACTTGGGAAGGTTTGTTGATGCTGTACGAGTGAGTTCATTGCTCAATTTAGGTTCGAATTGATTGAAATACTCATGGATTTCAGCTTTTGCCGGTAACACTTGTGTTTTCATTTCTACAGGCTGTCCGTTTGCACTAATTCATCCAGTTCTGAAAGGCCATAGGTCAATATTCATTTATTGATTGACTGAATGAATGAATGGCGTTTTATACCGCTTTTAGTCATACAAAGTCACTTCCAAAGAGGCTCAAGCCTGGGACATGGGTCGAGCTTTTAGGACAGTTGGTCTCAAAGCGATTCTGATCATTCGACTATGGGAGTGATTGGGCCCCTCAAATTGCTTTCTTGAAACTAGCTGTGCCGGGTCAGCCATAGAAGGACAGTACTCCTATGTCAGTTTTGCTTTCTCACAATAAGAAAAATAACAAGAGGGCTTTTTCGCTCCAGAGGCTAAACTGCGCTTATACGGACAAATCAACAGTCGGTCTCACAGGAAGTAGGGTGCATTAGAACCAAAATACAACAATACTAGAGACATGTTTTAGAACATGCGTCCGTCATTAACTTTTTGCCACTTTTGCTGTTTAATCTAGATGAAAACTAGAAAAAAAAGTTGGGTTTAGATATGAGAGAATGACATGTATGTAACAACAACCTAAGGATAAGGCACTTTATCTACAATGTTTAAATATTGGCATTAATGTGACCGCAGATTTTGTAAATACGGGGAGGGGGAGGGGTGGATAGCTTTTTTTAATGATCGCTTTGAAAAAAATTATCAAAGAATTGCTGAGTTGGTCACCAATAAAAAATAGATTAAATTCTGTCTTACCAGAAAGAAGTATATTTACAAGATTTTTCCTGTTATTTACAAATTCATAAGAATCGGTATCACGCGAGTACCAATGTCCTTCACGAACCTGTCTGCATACATGGCTCAAGATCCATCAATTGCACGTGGACAGGTCTTTCTTGCACGGGAGCAGGTCTTTCCAGCACGTGGGCAGGTTTTCTATCTACGGAACAACCTGCTCACGTGCTGAGATAGACCTGCTATCGTGCATTCTATTGTTAAGACGGGTCATTCTGAAAAATATAGACCTGGTCCAAACAAAGGAGCCGGTATGTAAACGTAAATAAAACGTCATCGGAAACATAAATATAATTACAGATTCTAAACAAGTCAGTGTACGTGCGAAGCGAGGGCCGTTTGCCTAGAGTTAACTTCGGTATGTTTCGACCTATCACTGAACGATCTAAGTAATTAACTTTATTCCATGCTTTCCGGTAGGATATCGAGAAATAGCAGTGAACATTTTTTATCGATATTACACGGTTACGACCAGTGAAAATACCGATTTCCATGTTCTTGTTGCCTAGGTAAATTGCGCGTGACTTACAACCAGATGGAAATATGACGTCATTTTCCTTACATTTCTCGCGCTTGACGTATTATTGTAATGCGTAGTTATGCGGGAGGGGTGCACCACGGAGAATAACAGAAAAGATCAGTACTGGATTTTGATAAAGCTCCTCCCAGAAAGGGTTAAAAGCATGAAATAAATAGAATATTTGTCTTATTTCAGTGAACGATCGAAATTTATTTCATCTCGTGAACACCATCGGTAATATTACCGATAGTGTTACCTCGATGAAATCAATTTCAATCTTTCACCGAAAAAAAAAAAAACAAATATCCTCTATATATACCGATCAATCCGAAAAAGCTCCACTGTTAGAGCACAGGACTTGTAAACGTCAAGTCTCGGGCCAGTTCTTGAGCGTGTAGGCTCGAGTCCCAAGGTTGGCCTTCTAAAACTAAATTGTGACCCGTCACGCAAAAAGGAACCTGATGAGAACTGCGAAAAATGTCATCCCTGGTCAGACTGCGCGAATTGCGCAGGCTGAACAGAGTTGACACTTTTTGCTTTTATGGTATTTTCTATATGAAAAGTGGTCATTCTTCCTTGTTATACAATCATTTTTTGACCTATCAACTTAACTCATTACCAAACGACAATATTTTAGGCTTGTCCAAATTGAAAGCATTTGCAGACGACAAAATAAAAGTGACTGAAATTTTGAAATTTGTTTTGTGAAGGATAGAAAACATTGTGGGAAAAGGAGAAAATGCTGCTTACCAGCATTTTCTCCTTTTCCCACAATGTTTTCTAAAGGTTTCTTTCTCAGGGGCGTCAAAAGTAGGGATTGTGTGGTAATGGGTTAAATTGAACAGCACTTTCTTAGGTCTTTTTTCATTTAATTGAGGTACGGAATTCCCAGATTGTCCTTTTTCGTCTGACGGATGTGTCGAAACTTTTGCCATCATTCATGGGTGCAGCCATGTTTTTACAATTGGCGTAAGATTCTGATCAGTAAAGAAGCTTGAAAAAAATAGTTCCATTGTATACAGGTAAATTCATCTGTTTGAATGCAACTATAATGTATCCAGAATCATATCCCTTTGTCTACTTTATTATGTTACACATGAAACACTTAAACAGTAAAAAAAAAAATGTTTTCCTCGGTTTGACAAGAATCTTATCATTTAGCCCGTTGCAGAGATGTATGGTGAGAGTAACGTATGACAACTCTGCTCGGAGATTGCTATTTATTTAGCGAGATAGGGATTGATTAACAACGGCGTAATTTGGCAAAGAATTTATTGTGGGTCGCATGAGCGGCGGCACTATACCTTTATTCGGAAAAGTTTCCATGGAGGCAGCCATATTGGTTAGTCGGCTTCAAGTCATTTCGTAATTAGGTCATTTCGTACCTAGGCCATTTCGTGCAATTTTTTATCTTTTCGTAACCACTCATTCTTTATATTTTGGTCATTTTCTACTCACTTCGATCATTTGGTACCCACTTTGGTAATTTTGATACCCAGGTTTTAATATCAATGTTGTAATTTAGAATCTAGTTTAATACTAATTTCTTCGGTTGTTTCTCGAATGACAACTGCTTTTGAACATAGCTCCAATTGAAATTATGTTAATTTTCGCCAAAGAAAAGCTATGATAGTTTCTTACCATTATTGATTATTTCTTTTTGAAGTTTTAACTCTTTACCAAACGCAAAATTTTTGACAGGTCCAAATTCAAAGCATTTGCAGACGACAAAATGAAAGTGACTGAAAATTTGACATTTGTTTTGGGAAGGGTAGAAAACATTGTGGGAAAAGGAGAAAATGCTGGTTACCAGCATTTTCTCCTTTTCCCACAATGTTTTCAAAAGGATTCTTTCTCAAGGTAAAGGGTTAAGTTACATTGCCAGAATTGTTTTAGGACTTCTCAGTTCATTTTTCACCTTGTTCGGCATAAATTTACATTGGTTAATTTGAAATGCTTTAACCCCTTACCCCATAAGTCATTTCTATGGTATCTCTAGTCGACCCTAAATAACAGCAAGGATAGAGCCATTTCTTATGTGTATATGACACCTTTTGATAGCATAGAAAACATTGTGACAAAAGGTGAAATTGCTCGTCACGAGCAATTTCACCTTTTGCCACAATGTTTTCCAAAGGCTCCTACAAGCAATGCGTTGAAATGAGTATCTGTGGAGTAAAGGGTTAACGTGCCTTATCTCAGATACAATTGATTTTCGGCGCCATTGATGTTATGTATCAAAATTTTCTTGTAATTAGTTTATAGGCACACACACACAAAAAATCATGATGCGTGTTGAGGGATGCTTTATAAGATCAAAGATATCGGGAAAATTATAGAAGATACCTGCTGCCTGCTAGTTCAAAGAAACATTCTTCGCTACAACTGTCAAGTTGAAAAGGAAAGCATGTTCTTGAAAGTCTCTCTATTTCGTGATTTATTTATCAAGAAGTCATTCAACCTGTCAGGGGGGGAAGGTTGGGGGAGATGTGGTAACAGGTGCAAGACTACTTGGCAGAATTTGCCGTTAACATTTATTCTGCTTAATGAATTAACCCTTTACCAAACAATCCCTGTTTTTTTATGACCCGGACATAGATTTTTTTTGAAAACATTGTGGGAAAAGGAGAAAATGCTGGTAACCAGCATTTTCTCCTTTTCCTACAATGTTTTCTATCCTGCCGGAAATAACTTTCAATTTTTGAGTAAGGTTTATTTTGCTGTCTGCAAGTGCTTTCAATTTGGACTTGTCTAAAATTTTCTTATTTGGTAAAGAGTTAAACGGATCCAACATGCAGATATCAGAAACCGGAAAAATGTTACTTCAAACCTTTTTCTTTCAATATGAGAAAATCTTTTCTTTGTCCTTCAGTGTAGGTCAAAGATCAGACTGCGCGTTTTGTGCAGTCTGACTTTGATCTACATCGTCAGCAAAAGGTCAGCGAGTCGCACTTATAGCAGCCAAAGGGTTAAATAACGTCCAAGTTGCTAGAGTGAAAACCCATATATTGTTCGTTTAAAACTACTACAGTGTATATACATGTACAGTGTATATTCTCTCTCTGTCTCTGTCTCTGTCTCTCTCTCTCTCTCTCTGTCTCTCCCTCTCTCTCTCTCTCTCTCTCTCTCTCTCTCTCTCTCTCTCTCTCTGTCTGTCTGTCTGCACCATACTGTTATAAAAGCAACAGAACTCCATCGGTCTATCTATATACAACAATATTTATTACAATATCTATTTCCCAAGTATAACACATGCAAATAATACAATGATTGATTTTCGTAATTTAAGCCCAAATCCATTGTCATTCATACATAGGCAAGTAACAACACATATTTCTGTGACTTTGTTGTAGTTGTATACCTTGTTTATTAGAATAATTTTAATGCAGGGCCTGAATGCCAGGCTAGCGCCGAATATGTAGGACATTAAACAATCCCAAAGTCGACACCCGCTCCTGGTTATCGAACTCGACACCTAATGGTTACAAGGCCGATGCTCATGCCCTACCTCACCACTACGGATACCACAACCCCCATTTGTCAGAGCGAGGCTCATATGAACGAAATTGGTTATATACCATATAAATACAGACTCTACTGTCCTCTTAACTCTTTACCAAACGAAAAAAGTTTAGACTGGTCCAAATTGAAAGCATTTGCAGACGACAAAATAAAAGTGACTGAAAAATTGAAATTTGTTCTGGGAAGGGTAGAAAACACTGTGGGAAAAGGAGAAAATGCTGGTTACCAGCATTTCTCCTTTTCCCACAGTGTTTTCAAAAGGCTTCTTTCTCAGGGGCGTCAAAAGTAGGGATTGTGTGGTAATGGGTTAAACCTTAAGTTGCCAAGCACGACTCACTGAACTTTTGTGGACAGTATAGATCCAAGATTAGACTGCACAGAAGGTGTAGTCTGATCTTGGATCTACACTGTCCAATAATGAAACAATCTTTTTTCAAAAATACCTTTGAAATAAACAGAAAATAAAAAGAAATAATTGGATTTTTACCATCCGTTTGAAAGTTTCATCTCTTTTATCTAGCAGGATAATGGTTGACCCAGCAGGGTCGACAATATGTGCTCCAGGCTTATTTATATACAATACAATAGAACACAATACAATAAAACATCGTGGCAGGGTGATCGAATGTCTGCTACAGGCCTGTAATTTGCAATACAATAGATCGGGATAGAATTATCCAATAAAACATTAGTTTTATTACATGAAACCATTTTGTGGTATACCTATTACACTGATATTTAGACTGTTTTTTTTTTTTTAAATCAAAAAGCTGTGAATTTATCCCACACTTTAGACTGCTAGATGCGACTTCAGGACCTTTTGTGGTCAGTGTAGATCAAGATCAGACCGCACCTCACGCGCGGTTTGATCTTGGATCTATGTATTTAACCCTAAGCTTGCTAAGCAAGACTAAAACTGCTTGAACCCTTTCCCAAACGACAAATTTTGGACCTTTCGAAACCGAAAGAGTTTGCAGACGACAGTTTTTTATTTGTTTATTTGGAGAAAATGGCAGAAAGTTCTCAAAAAGGGTACAAAACACTACGGGAAAAGGAGAAATTGCTCGTTTTGAACAATTTCTCCTTTTCCAAAAGTGTTTTCAAAACCATTTTACTGCAGACACGTAAAAACCAGGGCTTGTTTGGGAAAGGGTTAAATAGCTGCCACTGTGTGCTGTCTGATCTTGAGACTAAGGTGTCGTCCGATAGGAGGTTAACTACTCCACCCCCTCCGGAAAAAACATGGAAATTGCAAATTAGGAGGCTTGTAATGTAAGCTTGAACGTTTTATTTATACTTATCTAGCTAAATAACTAAACCGATTTCTTTTTTTTTTCAATTCGATAGTGAAAAGCGAAATATCGGTATTTCAAATTCATGTTTTGGAGATTAAGTATCTCCTAATCGGGCAGTGTAGATCTTAGATCAGACTGCACGTTCTGTGCAGTCTGATCTTGATCTACACTGTCCGCAAAAGGTCAGCTAGTTGAGCTTAGCAGCTGAAGGGTTGAACACGTTTAGCAGGTTAAAGGGTTTTACATAAGATACCGCCCATTCAGTGCTTTTGAGATCTGCTTGCAGATTCTGTTTTATTCACCCTTTACCCTGGCTACAGAAAAAGAAATAAGCCATGCTCTGTGGGAAAGGGGACTTGATGCATTTGCTATTTGTTAATTTTTTTCTGCATGTCAAAGTACCACTTTACCTTCAGATGAAGTCGACTTTAAGACATAATGGATTTTAAGGATCCCTCATTATGTGATGTATTGCTTGGTACGATGCATTACCGAGATGTACTCAACCCCATTGTAGAAAATACATTGAACCCCCTTGTAGAAGATACATTAAGCCCCCTTGTAGAAGATGCATTAAGCCCCCTAGAAAAAGATACATTAACCCCCTTGTAGAAAAAATACATTAACCCTCTTGTAGAAGACACATTAAGCCCCTTGTAGAAGATACATTAAACCTTCATTTGGAAGATGCATTAACCCCCTTGAAGAAGATACATTAAACCTTCTTGTGGAAGATACATTAACACCCTTGTAGAAGATACATTAACCCTCTTGTAGAAGACACATTAAGCCCCTTGTAGAAGATACATTAAACCTTCATATGGAAGATGCATTAACCCCCTTGAAGAAGATACATTAAACCTTCTTGTGGAAGATACATTAACCCCCTTGGGGAAGATACATTAACCCCCTTGTAGAAGATACATTAACCCCTTTGTAGAAGAAACATTAAGCCCCCTTGTGGAAGATACATTAAACCTTCTTGTGGAAGATACATTAACGCCTTGTAGAAAATACATTAACCCCCTTGTAGAAGATACATTAACCCCCTTTGCAGAAGATACATTAAGCCTCCTTGTTGAACATACATTAAACCTTCTTGTATAAGATACATTAACCCCCTTGTAGAAGATACATTAACCCCTTTATAGAAGATACATTAAGCCCCCTTCTTGAAGATACATTAAACTTTCTTGTGGAAGATACATTAACCCCCTTGTAGAAGATACACTAAACCTTCTTGTATAAGATACATTAACCCCCTTGTAGAAGATACATTAACCCCCTTGTAGAAGATACATTAACCCCTTTGTAGAAGATACATTAAGCCCCCTTGGGGAAGATACATTAAACCTTCTTGTAGAAGATACATTAAACCTTCTTGTATAAGATACATTAAACTTTCTTGTATAAGATACATTAACCCCCTTGTAGAAGATACATTAAACCTTCTTGTGGAAGATACATTAAACCCCCTTGTGGAAGATACATTAAATCCTCCCTATTTTGTGGAAGATACATTAAACCCCATTGTGTCAGAGTATGGTTCAAATTTAAGAGTATATCTGCATGTCTACTGACTTAAAGGTGGCCCTTCAGATTTTGGGACGAAAATTTTACAAAAGTGCAAAAAATCATCTTTATACTCCCAAACCCTTTTAATTTTCATTCATAAAACCCCAGTAGTCGAAAACCGTCCGACAACACGAGAAATTAGAGATTTACTACGGCCCAGGTTGACACCAACGGGAGACACATTCTATTTTTTGATGATCAACTCGCTCATTCACTTACAGGAATACACAAAAGAAACTTCAAACATAGCGTTCGAAGAAGACATTATGGAAAATGATTATTACATGTTTATCATGAAAGGGAATTTAAACGTTATGAGTCACGTGCCAGTCACTTGACTCTCCCACAATGCTTTATTGATTTTGGCGCGAAATCTAAAAATAGCTTAAGAGGCTACGTAGCCTTTTAAGGGAATACCATAAAAAAAAATTTTTTTTATTACTTTATGAATCTTAATTATTTATGATTTGTATTATTATTTCATATGAATTTCAGTGATATATATATTTTTTAATTTGGTGAGATGTAAAAATTCTAAATACCCACCTTTAAACCATTGTTAAGCAGGTTACTGTGGCTTATATAATTTTGCATGGTGCTGGAAAAAAAACATTACAAAAAGCAGGAAATTTATATTTAAACATAAATAAAGGAAAACTAATTACCTCCCTTTAACTTCTGCAGACGACTTCTTGGTCTTTCAGCTGACTAATTTTGGAAGATGAACGTGCTAAAAGGAGGAGTTTCATAATATATTCATAAAATCTGTTTCGTCAACCAATAAACTGAATACCGAGGAGAGAATGGTTGTATACAATGCAGAAAGTTAAACATAAGAAAAAAGCTTCGTTTCATGTCAGCCAGCGTGATCTGCGTAGGCTGACATGCATCGATACTTTTTGCAGATGCATAAAGTCCCCTTTTCACAGAACTTGACTGATAAAGTCCCCTTTTCACAGAACATGACTGATAAAGTCCCCTTTTCACAGAACATGACTGATAAAGTCCCTTTTCACAGAACATGACTGATAAAGTCACCTTTTCACAAGACATGACTGAAAAAGTCAATTTGCACGGAACATGACTGATTAAGTTACCTTTTCACATAATATGACTGATAAGTCCCTTTTTCACAGAACATGACTGATAAAGTCACCTTTTGCACAGAACATGACCGATAAAGTTCCCTTTTTACAAGAGTAACTGATAAAGTCACCTTTTGCACAGAACATGACCGATAAAGTTCCCTTTTTACAAGAATGACTGATAAAGTCACCTTTTGCACAGAACATGACCGATAAAGTCACCATTTCACAGAACATGACCGATAAAGTCCCCTTTACACAGAACATGACCGATAAAGTCCCCCTTTTACAGAACATGACCGATAAAGTCCCCTTTTCACAGAACATGGCCGATGAAGTCCCCTTTTCACAGAACATGGCCGATAAAGTCCCCTTTTCACAGAACATGACCGATGAAGTCCCCTTTTTCACAGAACATGGCCGATGAAGTGCCCTTTTCACAGAACATGACCGATGAAGTCCCCTTTTCACAGAACATGGCCGATAAAGTGCCCTTTTCAGAGAACATGACCGATAAAGTCCCCTTTTTACCGAACATGACTGATAAAGTCTCCTTTTCACAGAACATGGCTGAGATATGAATTTATATTTTTTTCCCTCTAAATCAGATTTAAAAAAAATGGCTTTTTAAATTTTGTTCTAGAAGGCAATAAGTTATTTCTTGTTAATAAATATTAAACGAAGAGAATGAGCTAGATGTCTGCAAATAAAGATAATATGATCTATGCTCTGGCAAAAAAGGGAATAATGCATCTCCCAAAATGCATAATTCCAATCAAACAATTACATAATTATGGGTCCATAACAATCTTCTTTAACAAATAACTTAATCACGAGGTAGACTGGTCCTTGGTCAAACACAAAATTGACCAATAGCGAAAAAGTTTGACTCAGGTCAGCCTGCGCGGTCTGCGTAGGTTGACCTGAGTCGATACTTTTCGCAGATATATAAAGGATCCTTTTGCCAACCCGTGCCTCATGTCTTTTTATCTGTTCCAAAATATCTTAATGAAACAAAAATTACGTCTCTCTTAACCCTTTTGTTGCGAAGCACAACTTGCTGACTCTTTGCGGACAGTGTAGATCAAGATCAGACTGCACAGAACGCGCAGTCTGATCTTTGATCTATACTGCCTGATATGGAGATGTTATTCCCCAAATCATACCTTCGAAATACCAATAGTTGGGTTATTAATATAGAATCGAAAATTTCAGTTCAGTTACTTAGCTTGATAAGGGTGAGATCCTTTAACAAGAGCCCTTTATATCTTTATGGTTATTAACTCGAATAATCTTACGTACAACAACCCCCTCACTCCTCCTACAAGTAAAAATGCGTTCAGCTCATAAAACATGTATCCGAGTAACCGCGTGCTTTTTTTAGACTCTTTACTTAACGATAAAGTTTTAGACTAGTCAGAAATTCAAAGTATTTGCAGACGACAAAATTAGCAGACTAAAAAATTGAAATTCCATTTGGAAGGGTAGAAAACATTGTGGGAAAAGGAGAAAATGCTGGTTACCAGCATTTTCTCCTTTTCCCAAAATGTTTTCAATGGCCTTCTTTTTCAAGGTCGTAAAAACCAGGGATTGTTAGGTAAAGGGTTAAGCCAACATCACAGTGTTTTTGACTAAATCCACCCTGTAACCTGTAAGAGTATAATTATATCGGCCACGAATTGGCAAAATGGGGTTTTCTGTATCACCGTGATGCATAATAACCAGGTAAATCAACATAAAATTATAGATCCGTCGAACAATTGACAGAATTATGGGGTAGACTGGTTGTTTGACACGCAGAAAAATCAGCAAAGGCAAAAAAGTGTTGACACAGTCAGTCTGCGCGGATTGACTCATAAAGTTCATTCACAAGCTGTAATGGATAAACAAATTATTTTCTGTTTACTAAGAAAATTGTTGCTGTAAATCATCTGTATTTATAGATGTAGATATTTGATTCATTTTCATTACAAAACCTGCATGCCAGCACGGATGCCTGCCAACCTACGTACCTACGTACCTACCTACCTACCTACCTATCTACCTACCTACCTACCTACCTACCTACCTTCCCACCTACTCACCCACCCACATGCCTATCTACCCACCCACCCACCTCCTACCTACCTGCCTACCTACCTACCTACCTAACTACCTACCAACCTACCTACAACCCACCCACCCACCTACTTACCTAACTACCCACCCAACCTTCCAAACACCTCCCTACCTAGCCACCTACCTACCCACCCACCCACCAACCTACTTACCTATCTACCTACCTGACTACCTGCCTTCCTGCTTGCTTGCCTGCCTGCATAGCTGCCTGCCTGCGTGCCTGCCTACCTACCAACCTTCCTGCCTGCCTGCCTACCTTCCTCCCTGTTTGCCTGCCTACCTTCCTCCCTGCCTACCTGTTGCCTGTCTGCCAACCTACCTACCTACCTACCTACCTACCTACCTAACTACCTACTTATCCACCTCCCTGGCTCCCTTCCTCGCTCCTTTCGTACCTATCTACCTCCGTCCCTACAAACTTACCTTCATACCTACCTGCCCACCTACCAACATACCTATCCACCTACCTACCTACCTACCTACCTATCTACCTACCTACCTACCTACCTACCTGCCTTCCTTTCTCGCTCCCTTTCTCGTTACTTACCCTTCCACAAACCCATCCATCCACCCATCCACAAAGCCACCCATCCACCAGCCTACCTACTTACCCTCCTACCTACCTATCCACTCACCTATCCACCTACCCACCCACTTTCCTTCCTTCCTCCCTGTCTCATTACCTACCCTTCCACGCACCCATCCACCCACCCACCCACGCATCCATCTACCTACCTACACACCTACCTACCTACCTACACACCTACCTACTTACTCAGCTACCAACACACCTACCTACCTACCTACCTACCTACCTACCTACCTACCTACCTACCCATCTTCACATCTACCTACAAACTTACCTTCATACCTACCGTCCTACCTACCTACCTACCTACTTACCCACCCACTCACCTTCCTTCCTCGCTCCCTCTCTCGTTACTTACCATTCCACACACCGATCCACCCACCCACCCATCAATCAAACCACCCAACCACCAGCCTACCTACTTACCCTCCTACCTACCAACCTACCCACCCCCACCCACCCTACCACCCTCTTTCCTCCCTCGCTCATTACCTACCCTTCAACACACACATCCACCCACCCACTCACCCATCCCCCTACCTACCTACCTACCTACCTACCTACCTACCTACCTACACACCTACACACCTACCTACACACCTACCAACCTACCTACCTACCCATCTTCACACCTACCTACAAACTTACCTTCATACCTACCTTCCCACCTACCTACATACCTATCCACCTACCTACTTACCTACCTACCTACCTATCCACCTCCCTGGCTCCCTTCCTCGCTCCTTTCGTACCTATCTACCTCCTTCCCTACAAACTTATCTTCATACCTATCTTCCCACCTACCTACCTACCTACCTACCTACCCAGCCATCTACCTACCTACCTACTTACCTACCTAAACCTCCAACCTCCCTCCCTCCCTCCTCTCTCCCTCCCTCCCTACCTGTTTGCCTGTCTCCCAACATACCTACCTACCTGCCTACATACCTTCCTACACACCCGCCTACCTACCTTCCTGCTTGCCTGCCTGCCTGTCTATCCAACTGAGTGCCTTCCTACCTAACTTCCTGCTGCCTACCTGTCTGCCTACCTACCTACCTGCCTGCCTGCCCACATACCCACCTGCATACCTACCTTTCTACCTACCTAGCTATCTGCCTGCCTGCCTACCTGCCTCCCTGCTTACCTACCTACCTACCTACCTATCTACCTACCTACCTATCTACCTATCTACCTACCTACCTATCTACCTAAATACCTACCTACCTTCACACCTACCCACCTACCTTCACACCTACACACTTACCTTCACATCTACACACCTACCTACCTACACATACCTACGAACTTACATTCATACCTAACTTCCCACCAACCTTCCCACCTACCTATCCACCTACCTACCTACCTACCTACCAACCTACCTACCTATCTACCTACCTATCCACCAACCCAGCTCCCTCTCTGCCTCACTCCCTACATACCTACCTACCCTTCCACACATCCAGCCAACAACCCTTCTACTTACCTACCTTTCTACTTCCCTTCCTCCCTACCTATCGACCTCCCTACCTACCAACTTCCCTCTCTCCGTCCCCCTCCTTCCCTAACTCCCTACCCTTCCACAACCCCAACCCACCCGACCCCTTTCCTTCCTACCTACCTTCCATACTTACCTACCTACCCAACCACCAACCTACCCACCCACCTACCTACATACCTACCTACCTACCTACCTACCTCTACCTACATACCTACCTACCTACCCATTCACCCACACCTCCCTCCATTCCTACCCACCTTTCCACACACCCAACCATCCACCTACCAACCTATCTTCGTACCACCCTACCTTCCCACCCACCCACCTCGAACCCTCCCTCCCTCACATCTAGCCAACAACAAGCCATCTACCTACCTACCTACCTACCTACCTACCCATCCACACATCCATCCACACATCCATCCACCTACCTACCTACCTACCTACCTACCTACCTACCTACCTACCTACACACCAACCCACCTACCCTCCCGCCCTCCCTCCCTACCGACCTACCTGCCCCTGCACACATCCAGCCAACATCCCACCTACCTGGCTAACCAATCACCCACCTACCCACCTACCTACATACCCACCCACCTATCTACCTACCTACCTACCTGTCTAACCAATCACCCACCTACTTACCTACATACCCACCCACCTATCTACCTACCTACCTACCTACCTACCCACGTACCCACACACCTACCTACTTACATACCTACCTACGTACCTACCTACCTACCTATCTACCTACCTACCTACCTTCCTACCCAACCAACCTCTTACCTTCCTACCTACCTTACCTTCCTACCTACCTTCCCTACCTACCTACCTACCTACCCACCTACCTGCCTACCCACTTTCCTACCTGCCTACCTACCTACCTACCGACCTACCCACCGGACGACTTACCTACCTACCTACTCACCAACTGCCTACCTACCTTCACACCTACCTGCCTACATACCTACCTACAAACCTACCTACCTACCTTTAAACCTGCCTATCTGCACACCTACACACTTACCTACACACATGCTTACCTACCCACCTTCCTACCTACCTACCTAATCAACTATCTACGTACCTACCTACCTACCTACCAACACACCTACATACCTTCCAACCCACCTACACAACTACCTACCTACAACTACCTACGTACCTTCCTACCTACCTAGTTATCTAACTACCTACCTACCAACTTACCTACCTACCTTTAAACCTGCCTATCTACACACCTACACACTTACCTACACACCTACTTACCTACCTCCCTTCCTACCTACCTACACAACTATCTACGTACCCACCTATGTACCCACCTACCTACCTACCAACCTACCTACCTACCTACACATCTACTTACCTACCAACCTACCTACACAACTACCTATGTACCTACATACACATCTACTTACCTACCAACCTACCTACACAACTACCTATGTACCTTCCTACCTACCTACTTATCTAACTGCCTACCTACAATCCTACCTACCTACCTTCAAACCTGCCTGCCTACACACATAGACACCTTGCGACCAACCTAAACACCTACAAACCTACACTTCTACCTACCTACCTACCAACCTACCTACCTACCTTCAAACCTGCCTGCCTACACACACCCATCTACACACCTACACACTTACCTACAGACCTACATACCTACCTACCAACACACATAGACACCTAACTACATACCTACCTACACACCTACAAACCTACCTACACACCTACCTACCAACACACCTACGAACCTACCTACCTACACACTTACCTACCTTCCTTAGTATATACCTACACACCTACCTACCTACCTACCTACCTACCTACCTAAGTACATACCTACACACCTACCTACACACCTACACACCTACCTACCTACTTTCCTACACACCCACCTACCAACACACCTACGTACCTACCTACCTAAACACTTACCTACCTACCTAACTACATACCTACACACCTACCTACCTACCTTAGTACCTACCTGCCTACACATCTACCTACCAACCTTCCTACACACCTACCTACCTAAGTACATACCTACACACCTACCTACCTACCTTAGTACCTACCTACCTACACACCTACCTACCTACCTTCCTACACACCTACCTACCTACCTACCTACGTACGTATCTACCTTCCTACCTACCTACCTACACACCTACATACCTTTCTACTTACCTTTCTACCTACCTACCATACCCTACCTATCTACCTATCTATTTATCTACCTACCATACCTACCTACCCTTCCTGCCTCCCTACCTACCTAACTACCTACCTACCTACCTACACACTTACCTACACACCTACACACCTTCTTACCTATCTACCTACCTACACACCTACCTACCTACAGACCTACCTACATACACACCTACACACCTACCTTAGTACCTACCAGCATTTTTTCCCATAATGTTTTCTTCCCTTTCAAAGAAAAATCATTTCATATTAGCCACATTGAAACTGTCATTAGCAAATGCTTTCAATTCGGACAGGTCTAACATCTTGTCATGTGGTAAAGGGTTAAGTTTTATCGTGACAGCCAGTGTACCTATCCATGGTTTCCTGGAGTTTCTTTCACCATTACTGCTCACAATGTTCTTTCAAAGCCACTGGCTACTTTCCCACATAACTATCGTCGAAACAACGGTCAGCGGTGGGAGAAGAATAAATCCTGTCGCAGTGACTATCATCTATCTTTGGAAAGAAATTGGCCGAGCCAGGGATCGAACGCTAGACCTGCATGTTTTAAGTCCTGCACGCTACCGACCAAGCTACCGAGGAAAGGGGTTATCTACATGTTTGTTCAAAACGGGGTCAAGTTCTGCATGAGAACTCTTTACCAAACTAACCCGTCTTTTTAGCGAGGGAAAGGACCATTGTGGAAAAAGGAGAAAATGCTGGTTATCAGCATTTTCTCCTTTTTCCGCAATGTTCTCTACCTCTTCAAAGATAAATCCTATGATTTAAGCCAATTTTGATTTGTTGTCTGCAAATACTTTCAATTTGGACATTTTGTCGTTTGGTAAAGAGTTAACCGTTCGCCAGACGATAGCTTTTTCAGAATTGTCTAAATTGAAAGCATTTGCAGATGACAAATTAATTGGCGCTCAAATGGTTGGATTTAAAAAACTAGAAAACTTTGTTGAAAAAGGAGAAAATGCTGGTGACCAGCATTTTCTCCTTTTCCTTCAACGTTTTCCAAAGGTATGCAGTTATTCATCCTCAGGGTGGGTCATACACGAAGATTGTTTGGCGAAGGGCGAAATACCCCCGCGGTTTGTTTATTCCCCGAAACGATTCAATTTGTATGCAATTAACTGCTAGATAAGACAGTTATAGAATCTACGGTATGAAAATGAACAGGACTAGCTCAACCCTTATCCCCCTAAATAACAGAAATAAAACGTTCAGGCCGATACTCGTAGTAATAAAAGCTTAATTTTCCTATTTCAAAAATGATTATTTGGGGAAAATTGGTTGGTTGGGTGGTTGTATTGGGGTTTAATGCCACTTTAACAGCTAAGGTCATATCATGGCGGTAGGTGACACACATCTGTTTCCTGGCTTTCTCACACCAGTACCAACACAACTTTCTTTCCAAAGCCACCGGCTACTTTTCTCACATGCTTCAGCAGAGGTGAGAGTCGAAAATACGCCGGAAGGAAAGTTCGCCTTAACCGGGAATCGAACTCACAACCACCAGGTCATGAGTCCGACACGCTCAACACTGAGCCACCCGAGCTGGGCTATTGGGGGAAAATATATTCTTGTCGGACAGTTTAGATCAAAGATCAGACTGCAGGGTTTGTTTAGACTGATCTTGATCTACGTTATTCCCAAATGGTCAAATGGTCAGTGAATCGCTCTTACCAGGAAAAGAATTATTAGTACAGAACAGAAGAGATGTGTATTTGTATGGTGTTTAACGCTGTTTTTAAGATCACTTTAGTTATATCGGGGCGACAATTGGCGATGATCTATCCATGCTTCCCTGTAGTTTCTTTAACTCAGGGAGTTAAAGATAAATTTTAGACTGGTCCAAATTCAAAGCATTTGCAGACGACAAAACGAAAGTGATTAAAAATTTGAAATTTGTTTTTGTTAAGGTCAGAAATCATTGTGGGAAAGGGAGAAAATGCTGTTTACCAGCATTTTCTCCTTTTCCTACAATGTTTTCAAAAGGCTTCTTTCCCAGGGTCGTTAAAAATCGGAATTGTATGGTAAAAGGTTCATAGGTACTTCATACAAAATTATTCCCACGCCAGAGGCTGCTTTCCAATATTAATATAATCACCATCGAAACAATAATCCACAGAGGGGTGAATCCTGGTGCAATTAACATCGTCAGTTTTAGGGGGAAAAAAAAATTGGCCTGGCCGGGAAATCGAACCTGCGACCTGCTGTTTTCAAGCTGTAGGCAGCAGTTCCGAGGCTAACTTATACCAGTAATCTTTTTTTTAAATTCCGCTTCCAGTTATATAGCGTATACGAGGTTGAAACCACGTGATTCTGAAATTATTTGTTCCCTTATCCTTTTTTTCAGCTTATTGTTTAACCCTTCCCTACACAGGAAAATTTCATACTCGTCAACATTGAGGAAATTAACAAAGGAAAAAATGACACGTTTACAAAATGATGAATAGGTAGAAAACATTGTGGGAAAAGGAGAAAATGCTGGTTACCAGCATTTTCTCCTTTTCCAACATTGTTTTCAAAAGCCTTCTTTCTCAGGATAGTTAAAAGGCGGGTTTGTGTGGTAAAGGGTTAAACATATGTAAACTTTCAGTGAGAGATAAAGTACATCAAAACGCACTAAACTGCACAATTGCTCTTAAATATTTTTTGGGAGAGGGACATGCCCCCTCTAGTACAACAATAAACACCACAAGATTTGGTGGATAGCTACGCCCCTGATTAGTACTTTAAGTAAATCTCTAGCCTAATGCGTCTATTATATCAAGTGCATAATTCGTTCATAATATCATGCATAACGCCGAGTCAGTTACATAAGCTAAAACCCTATCCTGCTTTATAAAAAGAAAATAAACTTTTTAAATAGATACTAAAAATCCAAAAATTGCTGTTTGAAATGTATTATTTTAGGAAATATATCTTCCTTATTTAAGACAGATCTAAGATCGGACTGCACGTTCTGTGCAGTCTGATCATGATCTTGATCTAAGCTGAGCGAAAAAGGTCAGTGAGTCGAACTTAGCGGCTTAGGGGTTCAGGCAAATTTACTTTTGCGTCGAATGTTAACAGTCTACAGTAAATAATTACCCAGAATTTGCGCAATTCAAACAAGAATATCACGTGGTCACGAATTTACGAGCAAAAATAATGAGTTATTACTAAATTATCCTAACAAGTTTTGTATATATAAATATCTGGAAAGAAAAAAAAAGTTAGCTCTAGAACTGCTGGGCTGACTCAGTGGTCTTTTACGGACAGTGTAGATCAAGATCAGACTGCACAGAACGTGCAGTCTGATCTTGGATCTTCTATATCCGATCGGAAGATATTTTTCTGTTTCCTTTTTTACGTTCATTTTTTTTTTTGAAAGAGCAACATCAAGTGTTTTTTTTACCATCGGCTTGAAAGGTTCAGTTTATTCCTTTAGCTGGATAAGAGCTAATGAAAGAATAAGGTTTGACGGATCTATTTTTTCTGGCTAAATCTTTCATCTGATACTAGAGAACTATTTTCACGGAAGGATCCGCGGTTTTATCTCTGCATTTACAGCCCAGGGCCCGTATTCACCAACCATTCTAAAGAACATTCTTAGTCTTATTCTTTGGAATTTTGTCGATGTGAAAGTAACAAAACTTCTGATTGGCTAAACCAAATGGTTTAGACAATCAGAAGTTCTGTTACTTTCACAGTCAGAAAACCTTGGAGAATAAGACCAAAAACGTTCTAAAGAATGGTCGGTGAATACGGACCCTGTTGTTTTATGCTGTTTCAACAATACAGAAGTTATATTACAATGACCAGTGCCGCTTTTCATACATTCCAGATGCTTCCATTTACTGGTACTAAACACAGCCTTCTGTCCAAGCCACTGGCTGCTTTTTTACTTAAGTAAAATCGAAACCAATGTTTGCCAGTGGCAGATATATGAATATGGTAGCATAGATTATCAGCAATTCTTAAAAACGTTTGCCCGAACTGGAATTCAACACACAATCCACAAAATACGATAATGGCATCAATCAAATAATTTGCATTGGCTGCAATGTTTTTATCCTTCAGAAAACAAATTTAAAATATTGAGTCACTTTTATTTTTTCGTCTGCAAATGCTTTCAACTTGGACAAGCTAAAATATTGTCGTTTGGTGATGAGTTAAAATTTATATAGCAGGTGAGGGATAAAAATGACCTTTTTCGCCATGTACATTGTTTGTTTATCAACAAATATCCTTATTTATTTCATGCTTTCCGGTAGGATATCGAGAAATAGCAATGAAAATATTTTTCGATCTTACACTGGTACCACCAGTGTAAATACCTATTTTCACTTTCTTGTTGCCTATGTAAATTGCACGTGCCTCACAACCAGATGGGAAATATGACGTCATATACCTTACATTTCTCGCGCTTGACGTAATATTGTAATGCGTTGCTATGCGACAGGGGTACGCCACGGGGAATAACGGAAAAGATCTGTACTGGATTTTGATAAAGCTCCTCCAAGTAAAGGGTTAAAAGCATGAAATTAATAGTATATTTTGGTGTTTTTTTCGGTGAAAGATCGAAATCGAGTGACGTAGCCACTCGTGAAAATATTACCGATGGTGTTCACTTAATGAAATAAATTTCGATCTTTCACCGAAAAAAACCAAAAAAATATCCTCTAGATCTATTACTTACTGTCCCACTGGGCTGGGATGCAAAGGTTTTCTAAAGAGCATAA
The DNA here is from genome assembly GCA_943736015.1 of Tridacna crocea. Classification (NCBI taxonomy): domain Eukaryota; kingdom Metazoa; phylum Mollusca; class Bivalvia; order Cardiida; family Cardiidae; genus Tridacna; species Tridacna crocea. The sequence continues at coordinate 32,779,044 of OX031073.1, forward strand.
AAACTGTATAAAGAGCCATTCGGACCATTAACAGTTATTGAAATACCCTCAAGGCAAAGAGAATTGTTTGCTCATCATAACGTTTTTTGTAAATCCCTGTCAATGATTATGTTTAGTCCGCAAATAAAGGAAAGCGAGCGAAAATTGCACCTTTTGCCGCTAGCAACATTTTGACGTCATTTCTCCACTACTTTATAGACATATTGCCAGTTTAAAGGTGGCCCTTCAGATTTTGGGAGGAAAATCTTACAAAAGTACAAAAAATCATCCTTATACTCCCAAAGCCTTATAATTTCCAATCATAAAACCCAGTAGTCGAAAACCATCGCACGACATGAGAAATTAGAGATTTACTACTGCCCAGGTCGACACCGAAGGGAAACACGGTCTATTTTTACATCAGCAGCTCGCTCATTTACATACCGGAAATATACAGACGCAGCTTCAAACATAGCGTCCGAAGTTTTAGACAATATGGAAAATAATTACACTTTTGTTATGCTATGGAATTTAAGAGTCATTAGTCACATGCCAGTCACTTAACATTCCCACAATGCTTTTTTGATTTTTTGGGGGAAATCTAAAAATAGCTTAAGAGGCTACGCAGCCTTTTAAAGGAATACCACTCCATTTTTTTTTTTTTTTGTAATTTTATGATTCTTAATTAGTGATGATTTGTATTGTTTTTCACATTTATATCAGTGATATATATATATATTTTTAATTTGGTGTGAAGTGAAAAATCTAAATGCCCACCTTTAAAGAGAGCAAAAATATGAAACACGACTGAGCAAGGCATTAGATTGCGATCTATCGTTAAAAAAGAAAAACACAAGTAGGGCCTACGTAAAATAGTTTTTTAGATGTAGTTTCATAATGTGCTATGTAGCTTCCTCGGGTTTTTTGTTTAAATTTCGAGCCAGAATTTTGGGAAGGTTCTGAGGGTCTGATCGTAAAAGTGTTTTTGTACCAAACAAACGAACAAACAATTTAAATCAGTGGATAATGAAAATCTTAATGACGTCATGGAATGTACGAACTAACCGAGCAAATAAATCAAGTCGGAGGAGAAATGAAAGTGTTTATGACGTCACGGATTAGGACCGGAGCCTAATTGACCAAACATTTGATAAGCAGCTGCGGAAACATTCAGTAAAGCCACTGATAGTTTCGTATAACGCCTTACCGGACGATACCGTATTTTAACGACGCTCAAAACGAGTTCTTCTAAATCATAAGGGTGCAAGGTGCAAAGTTAAGGACCTTTTTCAAACACTATGGATCAAGATCAGACTGTACAAAACGGTTGAAACAGAAAAATTAAGGCTTTTCGACTTAAACCTTTTTCAAACGACAACGTGATAGACTTGTCCAAATTGAAAGCATTTGCAGACGACAATTTAAATATGAATCAAAAATTGAAACTTGACATTAAGAAAGTAGGAAACATTGTGGGAAAAGGAGAAAATGCTGGTTACCAGCATTTTCTCCTTTTCCCACATTGTTTTCAGAGGGCTTCTTCCTCTGGGACGTAAAAACCAGGAATTGTTTGGTAAAAGGTTAAAAATTCCAGGTTAGATATTATCCCGTTACCACTCGACAAGAAGTTTGGACAGGACAAAACTGAAAGCATCTGAAGTCATCAATTTAAATTTTGCTCAAATGAGGATTTATGTTTTTGAGAGAGTTGAAAACATTGTGGGAAAAGGAGAAAATGCTGGTTACCAGCATTTTCTCCTTTTCCTACAATGTTTTCGAAGGATCAACCAACCAACGGAAAAGGAGAAAATGCTGGTTACCAGCATTTTCTCCTTATCCTACAATGTTTTCGAAAGATCAACCAACCAACCAACAAACCCAACCAATCCAACCAACCAACCCAAAACCCAAATCAAACCAACCAACCAATCAATCAACCAAACCAACCCAACTTATACACACCAACCAACCTACCAACCAAACGAAACCAACCAATCAACCGAACAAAAAACAATTTACAGGGGTTATCTTTTCACGTTTGCATAAATAAATGCGGTCTTGCTACAGTAAATGGCATTTTTCTTCGGTAGAAGTTAACGTTATAGTTACAAGATCGGTCTGCACGTTCTGTGCAGTCTGATCTCGTATCTATAAAGTTTTCTTAAACTATCGACCTCCAGCCTGCCAAATAAACCCAACGTATAGTTCCATTTTTGAAACGAGAACGAAAAAATTCAAATTTCATGGCTGCTTTTCATTATACCGTTCCAACAAAGTGGCTTGAACAGAATAAAGATCGGTCTGCAGTTTTGATCTTGATTCATACTGGCTGCAAAAGCAACTAGCTTTTAGAAAGAAGCTGCTAAGTTAAAATGAGTATGTCACTCACGGTAAAACAGGAAAAAGGGCCAAAGGTTTATAGAGAAGTTTTGAGGAGTTGTATAGATTCGAGTTTTATCTGATACTTGACAGGCGATAGGGTAGAGCTGAAGGATTGGTTTTCAGTCGGTATGTGGCGTCGGGTTCAAATAAATAGAGTACATTTATGCATGGAGCGTCGGTTTTTGAATTTATTTTTTGCTACTCATGCGGAGTATATAGTGCATTTTGTGTTGTACTTTCATATTTGAAAATAACGTGTAAAAATCTAGATTACGGAAACATAAGAGGAAATACTGTGGAATAATCTAAATCTCTGGCAAGTATATGTACATCTGTTTACTTTGTCACTTTGTCAGTACAAAGGCGTGCTTTAAAAAAATAGGTCAAGATCTTTTGAAGTTTACAAACTTTTCCTCTATTGAAGTATGACTTTTGACTCTCAGAAGTTATTTGTTTTTCTCTCTTTTTTGCCACTGTTATCAGTCTTTCTCTGTCAGACTGTCTCTCTAGGGTTTTCTTTTTCTGTCTGTCTGTCTGTCCGACTGTACGTCAGTCTGTCTGCGTTTCTGTCTACTTATAAGTGTTTGTGTCTCTATTTTTCTCTCTATCTCGAGCGCTCTCTCTCTCTCTCTCTCTCTTTTCCATCATTGTCTGTCTGTCTGTCTGTTTGTCTGTCTGACTGTATGCCTGCCTGCCTGCTTGCCTGCTTGGCTGTCTGCTGTCTTACTGACTGTCTCAGTCTCTCTGTTTCTCACTATCTCATCTTTCTTCTACATGACTCGACCTTAAGAACAATAAATGAAGTCATAAATTTGAAGTACATTTGATCACTGACAGCAGAGTTTCGGTCGCAACACTTAAGTTTATCTTAACTCATACTCATACTCTTTATTGAAGCTTTTAACGTAGGCCTATGTATATGGGTATATAAAATGATAATATTCCTTTAAAGAAGCTTTTAACGTAGGCCTATGTATACGGTAGTCTCAATAATGAGACGCTCCGGTGATCTTTTTCATATTTGGACATTTACTGTACACCGTCAAAAAGTATCATCGCCTTTGGGGACAGCTATCTGTACTAATGTATACGGGTATATAAGATGATACTATTCCTTTAAAGAAGCTTTTAACGTAGGCCTATGTATACGGGTATATAAGATGATAATATTCCTTGAAACAATTTAACTCATTACCAAACGACAATATCTAAGGCTTGTCCAAATCGAAAGCATTTGCAGACGACAAAATAAAAGTGACTGAAAATTTGAAATTTGTTTTGTGAAGGGTAGAAAACATTTTGGGAAAAGGAGAAAATGCTGGTTACCAGCATTTTCTCCTTTTCCCACAATGTTTTCTAAATGCTTCTTTCTCAGGGGCGTCAAAAGTAGGGGTTGTGTGGTAATGGGTTAACCCCCTTACTATTTTTAAGTGCTCTGTCTGTGTGTGTGTGTCTCTCTCTCTCTCTCTCTCTCTCTCTTTAAGAATAGTTAACACTGTGGGAAAAAAGAGAAAATGACAGAAATCAGCATTTTCTCGTGTACCTAAAATATAAATTTTCTCGTTCACCTAAAATGTATTCCAAAACTATCTAGGAGTCTTTCCCAAAGTCGTTAACCTCGTGATTGTGTGATAAAGGGTTAGTGTGTATGGTGTAGGAAATTGATGCTTGTGAAGAAATGAATCATCACTACGTGGGAACTTATACTTAGTTAACCAATTATCACACAGTCCCTACTTTTGACGACCCTGAGAAAGAAGCCTTTAGAAAACATTGTGGGAAAAGGAGAAAATGCTGGTAACCAGCATTTTCTCATTTTCCCCCCAATGTTTTCTACTCTTCACAAAAGAAATTTCAATTTTTTAGTCATTTTTATTTTGTCGTCTGCAAATGCTTTTGATTTGGGCAAGCCTAAATATTGTAGTTTGGTAATGGGTTAAGGTACACCCAAAAGTTTTAAATACGGTTCTGTCTGGAAGAATTTCAAGTTATGCATTAACAAGCAAATTTACTGCTGTAAAGTAACAAGTGTATGGTGGCACATTTCTGCCACGAGGTACGAGGTAACTATCTTGACAGTTTTGGAAAACTGTTGCGATAAAACAAAGTTTTCTGGAAAATTACTTAGATAGGGAAAAGTTTCATGAAAAAAAAGTATCACGATAAACTTTCTTACCAAAAAATTTAAAACTGATCAGTAAATATTTTGACCCAAAGTTTCTCAATCGGGCACGAAGCTGACATTAGAGACGAAATTTTCGTGGTAGCTTCGTTCCACCCGTTTCTTGATATCTATAAATGGAAACCTACCATTTGGATGAACTCGGTATTTTTTGACTTCACATGATAGCAGTCAGAAATAATGGAAGTATTCACAAGTTAGCTTAATTGGTAAAATAACCAGACTTTAAGTGAACAAAAATCTCTTAAACACACAGACGGCTTCAAATTCCTGCTGCGAACAATTTTAAAACCATTCAGGGAAAAGGAGAACCCATATGGTTATACACGAAGATGTTCCGAAACCGTATCTAATTATAGACACTGTGAATTTCATTTGTTGGACGAAAACAAAGAAAAACCACGATAACAATATTATCGTGATATTTTTATCGTGATATATTTCATCATCTAGATGACATTTCAAGAAAAGTTTGTTTTATCACTAAATTTCTCTTAGATTATTACAATAGTTATTTTGTATCTCATGGCTGAAATATGCCACCATACAAGCTATATTGTTGAGGAAACAAACGTTATTAAACAATAAATAGAGGATATTTGTCTTTTTCGGTGAAAGATCGAAATTTATTTCATCGAGTGGACACCATCGGTTATATTTTCACGAGTGGCTGCACCAGCGTGAAAATATTACCGATGGTGTTCACTCGATGAAATAAATTTCGATCTTTCACCGAAAAAAAAATTATTTATTTCATGCCTTTAACCCTTTCTAGAAGGAGCTTTATCAAAATCCTGCAATTTTTTTTTCACTATTCCCCGTGGCGTACCCCTCCCGTATAGCAACGCATTACAATATTACGTCAAACGTGAGAAATTTAAGGTAAATGACGTCAAATTTCCCATCTGGTTGTGAGACACGCGCAATATTCCTAGACAACAAGAACATGAAAATCGGTATTTTCACTGGTCGTACCCGTGTAATATCGAAAAATATTTTCAGCGCTATTTCTCGATATCGTACCGGAAAGCATGAAATAAGTGAAAGTACTTTCATTGCTTTGATTATGCTAGTTTCTTGTTGAGAGGGTCTTGAATTTCACCCACTTCCTGTTTGAACCCTTGCTTCAGAAATCTGCTCAAAACTTACGACAGATAACTATATTTTGGTAAATATTGGGATTCGTGGATGGGGATTAGACAGAGTTAGTTACAGATCAAAAAGTCTGATCTTAGACTTTCAGGTTTCCTTAAGATGAGATAATCTGTCACGAAAACCAGCCTTAAATATAGAATATTTGAACTTAAACCCTTTTCCAAATGACAAATTTTAGACTGTCCCAAACTCAAAGCGTTTGCAGATGACAACTTTGAATTTGCAGAAAGTTTTCGGATAGGCTAGAAAACACTGTGGGAAAAGGAGAAATTGCTCGTTACGAGCAATTTCTCCTTTTCACACAGTGTTTTCTAAAGACTTGTACTGCAGACACGTAAAAACAGGGCTTGTTTGGTAAAGAGTTAAATATCAAGACGAATTTCGAAAGGATTAAAACACAAAAAATACGACACGGACGGAAATTATTAAACGACTTGTACTTTAGTTGACCCTTTTCCGAAAATACTGGGTTTTTACGACCTGAGAGAGACCGTATGGAATGTTCTTGGACAAGGCACTTCAGAGCCCCAGCTAGTAAAATCCAAAGAAGACGTAAATGACTTGAAGCATTTGTCATTTTTCCCACAATGTTTCCTAAAGCCAAAATCTTATTTAGGGGTCATAAAATACATGATTGCGGAGCAAGGTGTTTCCTTGTATTAATTATTCAGTTCAGCATTTTTAACGACCCAGAGCAAGAAGATCTTACAAAACATTGTGGGAAAAGGAGAAAATGCTGGTAACCAGCATTTTCTCCTTTTCTCATAATGTTTTATAGCCTTTGAAAACTCAATGCTCAGTGTTATTTCCAGCTACATTTGATAATGATTCTGGAAAGGTATACAATTTTAGCTAGTCTTAAAATCTGCTGGTTGGTGCAGGATAAGAGTATATATCTACACAGAAATTAAAACTCATTGTCTTCGCATGTCATATTCTTCGAAGAGTCGACCTGTCTTATATGACGCATCACCCATTCCTCGATACTTGGGGAAAAGTAGGGCCTATTACCGAAGCTAAACCAAGCCTGTAGGGACTGTTTTAATAATTGGTCGGTGCATAGGTTACCTGCTAGCTGATCATAACTGAATAAATCACTCCAGGTGGCGTTTTACTGAGTAAACGTTTATTTGATTTTGAAATTCAAAGTAACGGTTGTCGTTCTGAAAAAAATAGTCCGCTTTTGTACCCAGAATGCCCATATTAGATAGATGTGTATTTGTAGAATGCCATCTAGCGGGTGATAATGATATTCCAGTCATTATCTCCCAGTAGATGGCATTCTACAAATACTCATCTAATTTTGGCATCCTGGGTACAGAACCGAACCATTTTTCTACGCGACAACCGTTACTTTGAATTTCAAAAACTAAAATAAACGTTTACTCAATAAAACGCTACCTGGTGCGATTCATTCAGCTATAATCAGCAGTTTAGAGAAATCTGGAGCTAAAACATGCCTGATTTTTCCTCAAATGTATTGATAAAAGCCATTTTCTCCATTGCTACTTTATAGCGCGTAATCATGACTGCAATCTCCCCGATATCGGGGAGAGTGATGCGTCATATAATACAGGTCGAATCTTCGAAGAATATGATTTGCGCAGACAAAGAAAAGGCCAATACTCTAGTAGAAAAGGGGGTGGGGTTATGCACTATACCAAGACATCACGTGACTAGGTATCCATAAAATCTATTTTGCTTTATAGCGGCAAAATCATGAGGTAGAATGGTTCTTTGACGTGCAGAAAATTTACCAAAGGCAAAAAGTTCCATTCAAGGTCAGTCTGCGCGGACTGCTCAGGCTGACCTGGGTCGATATTTTCTACAGATGCATTAACCCATTACCAAACGACAATATTTTAGGCTTTTCAAATCGAAAGCATTTGCAGACGACAAAATAAAAGTGACTGAAAATTTAAAATTTGTTTTGTGAAGGATGGAAAACATTGGGGGAAAAGGAGAAAATGCTGGTTACCAGCATTTTCTCCTTCTCCCACAATGTTTTCTAAAGGCTTCTTTCTCGGCCTCGTAAAAGTAGGGATTGTCTGGTAATGGGTTAAACCTTTCACTCAACAAAGCTCATAACTTAGCCCTTTACTAAACGACAAAATTTTAGACTGGTCCGAATTGAAAGTACTTGCAAACGATACAATAAACGTAATTTAAAAAAAAAAGACATTTGTGACCAGCAGGGTAGAAAACATTGTGGGAAAAGGGAGAAAATGCTGGTAACCAGCACTTTGTCTTTTTTCCCACAATGTTTTAAGAAGGCTTCTATCTCAGGGTCGCAAAAACCAGGGTTCGCATTTAACATTATTTCAGGTAAATCGCGGCGGCCCGTGCACCTATCCACCTATCCAAGCATTCTATGAGTTTCTTTTCACAGTAATCCGCGCAATATTTCTTTCCAAGCCTTTGGCTGCTTTTCCACAAAAAAATCATAAAACTCGATGGTCAGCGATGAGAGAGGAAAATCCTGTCGCATTTACTATCATCAGTCCTCGGAAAAAAACTGGCAGAGCCCCTGTTTTCAAGTCCTGTAAGCTGACGGCTGAACATCTGGGGCTCGGCTAAAGGTTAGAAAGAATAAACGATGACAATGATAAATGATTCGCAAACACCCAGTCCTACCCACATAATGTCAATTTTCCGTGCGTTTAAACTCGGCTATTAATATCATTTATTTATATTTAGGGATCGTCACTGCGCCATTTATAACACACGTAATCCTAAATTATATAAATTGCACCACGATGAGTTGACGTTTTACCCATAACCGCAAGAGCTATTTTTAGAAATCAAAGTACCACATACTAGTTTAAACGATACAAAATTTAGTTGGTTAGTTGGTTGTTTTGTTGTTTTGGTTGGCTGATTGATTGATTGATTGGTTGGTTGCTTGGTTGATTGATTGATTGATTGATTGATTGAATGATTGAATGATTGATGGATGGATGTATTACGTTGCTTTCAGCATTATATCGTTCATGTCACGTCGACATATTGCTCATTGCTTTATGCTTTCCGGTAGGATATCGAGAAATAGCAGTGAAAATATTTTCCGATCTTACACTGGTACCACCAGTGAAATACCGATTCTCACGTTCTTGTTGCCCAGGTAAATTGCGCGTGCCTCACAACCAGATGGGAAATATGACGTCATATACCTTACATTTCTCGCGCTTGACGTAATATTGTAATGCATTGCTATGCGGGAGGGGTACGCCACGGGGAATAACGGAAAAGAGCTGTGCTGGATTTTGATAAAGCTCATCCCAGAAAGGGTTAAAAGCATGAAATAAATAGAATATTTGGGGGGGGGGGGGTGTTTCGGTGAAAGATTGACATTTATTTCATGCTTTCCGGTAGGATATCGAGAAATAGCTGTGAAAATATTTCGATATTACACTGGTACCACCAGTGAAAATACCGATTTTCACGTTCTTGTTGCCTAGGCAAATTGCGCGTGCCTAACAACCATATGGGAAATATGACTTCCTATACATTACATTTCTCGCGCTTGACGTAACGTTGCTATGCGGGAGAGGTACGCCCCGGGGAATAAGGGAAAAGAACTTTACTGAATTTGATAAATCTCCTCCCAGAAAGGGTTAAAAGCATAAAATAAATAGAATATTTGTTTTTTTCGGTGAAAGATCGAATTTTATTTCATCTCGTGAACACCATCGGTAATATTTTCACGAGTGGCGCAGCCACTCGTGAAAATATTACCGATGGTGTCCACTCGATGAAATTATTTTCGATCTTTCACCGAAAAAGACAAATATCCTCTATTTCATTTACATGTAGGCCTATCTCCTGGGCATCACTAATAGTAGGCATTTTCTCCTTTTCAAACAATGTTTTAAAAAGGAGGGTCGTCAAAAACTTTGGTTTGTTCAGTGGAAGAGGACAGAAAAGGATTCGTTGCTGCAAGAGTATGAAGGGACCCATCTATTACTTAACAATTGGCAATAACGGACGTTCACAATTACTGCTAAAACTATTGAAAGTATTTATGCAATAAATTGTTTTGTCTGAAAGCTTAATGGCTTATTTATTCATTTCTGTTTGTCTGATGATTCACGATCATTGCCTGTCTGTCTGTTAGGCTGTACGTCCGTCCCTTCCTCTGTCTCTCCCCCCCCTCTCTGTCTCTCTCTCTCAGTCTCTCTTTTTCTCACTCTCCCTCCTCACTCTCCCTCCTCACTCTCTCTCTCGCTCTCTCTCTCCCTCTCTCTAGCCGACGAATCCGTAATAGAGAGGACATTAGCCAAAAAACCGAGATCTGAGGACAACCATTTCTGAGTGTTTTTCGCATAACTCTCTTTCAGTTTTCACTTCTACCATCCAAAAGGAACCTTGTTGTGGCTTTGGCTTGAAATCATCATAAAAAAAGAGAGTCGCTAGAGTCACTGTGTGGACAATATTGTCCTCACGTTACATTAATCTCTTTTTTCTCTCATACTGTGTGAGGACAGTGTCCTCACATTACAGCATCTCTTTTTACTCTCTTTTTTGTAGGGACAGTGTCCTCACGTTACAGCATCTCTTTTTACTCTCTTTTTTGTAGGGACAAGTGTCCTCACGTAACAGCATCTCTTTTCTCTCTCTTTTTTGTAGGGACAAGTGTCCTCACCTAACGGTATCTCCTTTTACTCTCTTTTTTGTAGGGACAAGTGTCCTTACGTAACAGTATCTCTTTTTTCTCTCTTTGTTTGCAGGGACAATTGTCTTCACCAAACAGCATCTCTCTCTCTATCTATGATTTGAACTAGTGATTTTTTTTACCATACCAAATGCAATCTTAAACTGGCCTGAGATATCATCAAGATAAACATACTTAGCAAGTTTTGCTATGATTGCTTGAAAATTGTGTCTGCTAAGATTTTAACGAGATCTGTCTAAGATTAAATGAAATAAGCTACTTTTTAGGCCTGGCTAATCCCAAATTCAGAGTTGACCTAGACATCATTGATCTAAACAATACAATACATTTTATTTGCTCCAATGTAGATTTTATTTGCTCCAGTGTACATTTTGCAAAATAACAATAATTAAACAATGTAGTAGTCAACGTGACTTTTGATATACATGTACTTGAAATTATTAAAAGGGAAAGAGAGTTATATAGTTAATCAAAGAGTGAAAACGCTATTCTGTAAGTAAAAAATATACGTGACCTGTTTTGAATGAAAATCATTGTCCATTTTATTTTGCGAAATTGGGATGATTCTATTGCTGAGAGAATAGTTTGAATTATTTTTGTAGTATTTATATCGTATTCAACATTACTCCAATTACATCACACTAACAAGTGCACTTATTCATGCTCTCTTGATTTCCTTTACACTTACGCTTCACCGTGAATAATCTTTCTAAGAAACTGGCTGCTTTTCAAGTATGTACATACATATTGTCGAAAAACAATGTTCATTTTATATTAAGAAAATACATATACTTTTTTTCTTTCTTTTAACGAAGGATAGAAAATGCATATAAAGAGACTTTATATAAAAAGACTGATATGAGACTTTATACCACCTAGTGACCTGATATGCACGCAGTATAGAACATTACTGTTAAATATAGACCTTTCTTTTTGTACTATATTTATATTTGATATCAGCATAAAATTTTAATACAACTTCATCTATATACTAAACATTATAAGGGAGATTTGAAATTCTTTTGTCTAACATGAGACTTTGTAAAGCCTGCATAACAGTATATACAAACGATCTTTTATACTTTTTAGAGTAATACTTTTGAAAACATTGTGATTTCTACGCTCGTTTAGAGAAAAGCTATTGAAAACATTGTGGTAAAAGGTGACGAAGCATTTTATCCTTCTTTAGAACAGTGCTTTTGAAAACATCGCTATGCGTGCATTTTTAAAGGACAAGCTATCGGAAATATTGTGGTAAAAGGTGACATAAAGGTTAATATATTTTGTGCTACTTTCGTGTCAAGCTTTTGAAAACATTGTAGCAAAAGGAGACAAATCATCCAGATGTCAATATCTTATAATTCTTCGAATGAAAGCCTTTGAAAACATGCACTTTTGGTGCTTCTTTAGTAAAAAGTTTATAAAACAATTTGGCAAAGGTGATATATCATGCTAATGAAAACGGGAAAGTAGAAAGCTGCATAAATCAGCAAAGTTAACATACATACATTATACAATATACATCTATCCAAATATCTTTTGAAAAGCAATAACGTTATTTACCTGCTTGCTTATAAGCACACAAATATTTGAATCAGTGACCTATCTTTTTACCCAGCTGAACCCATATTCAAACTTGGCCTAGATATCACCAATATAGATATTCTGAGCAAGTTTCACAGCATATAAGCCAAAATTGTGGACTTTAAAGTATTAATAAGTCTGAGCAAGATTCACGATGATAAAATTGTAAAAAGATTATTCCTACTTTTTTATCAAGCTAAAAAACTACCGGTAGTTGGCCTTGAAAACACTGAGCAAGATTCACGATTGAGCATAAATTGTGGTCCCTTGAGTGTTAACAATGTCTTTTCTTAGATTTGACCTAGCGACCTACTTTTTATTAACATTCTGAGCAAGTTGCACCGTGAATAAGAATGAGACAAAATTGTGACCTCAAGAGTGCTAACAATCTTTTTTCTTAGATTTGACCTAGTGACCTACTTTTTGACCAGGCCAGACCAATATTCAATCTTGACCAAGATATCTTTGACATCAACATTCTTAGCAAGTTGCACAGTGAATAAGAATGAGACAATTTTGTCTGGAACGTTAACAAGATTTTTTTTAGATTTTACGTTGTGAAATATTTTTTGATCCAGCCAAAACCATGTTCAAACTTGATCTAGATGTTAACAAGATAAACTTTCTGAGCAAGTTTCACAATGAACGAGCCTAGATTGTGACCACTGTATTGTTTACACCAGAACTGTCTAAGACAACTGGAGGATGCACAACAGACATCAACAATCGCAAGAGCATTGTGTGCTCAGGTGAGGTAACAAGAGCACTGCAAGTGGGTGCTACGCTCGGCTATAGGTCCTGGATAGTGAAAAATTCTAAGTCAAAATAGGGGAATAATTCTGGCAAAAATGCATTTAAAGTTATCTCCCTTGTTAGTATAGATTGCTCTTTAGATAGTAAACATATCTTGCAAGTTTCAAGTAAATATCTTCAGATATAAGCGAGGTATAGCCAAGGTTAAAGTTTGTCACGTCAACAACCATGCCGCCAATGCCTACAAATCCAATGACACAAGTGTGATGACACTACCTCGACTTTTTGTTCCAAAACAGTCGAGCTAAAAAGCTGCATACCTGTAACATAATTACACTACTTTGAGTTACTTCCCTTAAAATGCATTGTCCTTTGATAGAGAACACATATTCTGAGTTTAAATATTTTCAAACTTCAGATTTTTTTGCAAAACTTGAAAGATTTTGCACAATAACAATGCCAATGCAATAGCAATACCTTGGGTTTTCCCTGCAAACAGCTGGTCTAATCTAATGAAAGATTCAAAAGTGAAAGCAAGTTTATTCCATTTCAGTAATATACAGTCACGAAAAGCTAAATAGGGATTTAATTCTTATTCATATTCAAATGTGCACAGCAATTGGATGTCAATAGTGTGCAACATGAAAGTTAAACCAATGCATCACTTGAAAGAAAACTTTCCAAACAGATGAAACTACAACTGTCACGAGCTGACATATACCCCCACTGACACCTTGTGAATGGAACATCACTAAAAATCAAGTCAGACTTTTCCTAGGTTTGTTCTAATGGAGTATGGATTATGGAGTTTCGATTTCTAAAACTATCTATACCTTAAAAGTAATACCCTGGACATAATCCTTTAAAGTATAACTAAGAAAACAAGATGTGTTTGTGAAACACTAATACCCCCGTAATAGCTAATTTTAAGAAGTGTGACCTTCATAAATGACATTGACAGATGACCTTGAACTTGTCACCAGCAGATGCATAACAATGAGATACACCTACATACCAAATATGAACCTTGCATCTTGCAAAGCCTTGAAGTAATGGGGAATATTAAGTTCTTTAGTTAAGTTTTGATAGGATTTTTTTTAAGATAATGGGGTTTAAAATTTTGACCTTGACCTTGGACATATAACCCTCATTAGATGCATATTGATGAGGTATACCTAAATACCAAATATCATCTTTGTTTCTTGAATAGCCTTGAAGTAAGTGGACTCCCCGTGGGGTCCCGGGTTTTTTTAGTTTATAGAATAGGACCTCGGCCTTTCTCTATGGCATGTCGTAGAAGGCGACTAAAATTAGAGACAAACGGCTGCTTTCCTCGTAATTCATAGGATTGCAGCAGGCTGGGTAGTTCTTATTCCAAATCCTATATATTATTTTTTTTCTTGATGTAAATAGGGTTTGGAATGGGAATCAATTGGCCTGTGGGACCCCGTGTGGTTTAATCGGGGGTATAAGAATAAACCACTGCAGTCCCGCGATCGTCACATCTGCCATTTCATCTGGTGGAACAAAAGTGACAGCATGCATGTCGTAAAAGGCGACAAAAGGGGCATCATTTTGTGTTTCATCCATTCCTCATTTATCATGTTTGTCTTATGTTGTTGTACATGTATGTTATTTTCACCTCGCATTATTGTTTACTAAGTAAGTGCGCCCAATATGACCTAAGTTGTCGTTGGGCCATAAAACACTATTCATTCATTGAAGTAAGTGGAAATGTTAAGTTTTGCCGACAGAGGGAAAGACAGACAGACAATGGTAAAACAATATGCCCCAATCGCTTGATGCAGGGGCATAAAAAATGTTAAAAATATATAATCATCATGTATAAGACATCCACAAAGGTGTTTTCCATCAAGGTATATAGATTACAATCCGATAGAAGGCAGTGCTTAACAAAGCTTTATCCCACTGCCATCATGATGTACACAAAAAAATGAAAAATGTTGGATTACTGTCACTCTCTATATATCCAAAGCAGGGATTTTTACTTCAAAACTAGTTCTTGGCCGGTTAACTAAATATTGACAGTTGACTGTTTGAATGATTAGGTGGATTACTGTCACTGTCTATATTTGATGGACGGATTTCTGCCCTAAAACTGGTTGTAGGCTGGTTGACTGTTGGGACGTTTGATTGAATTACTGTCACTGTCTATATCCAACGCAGGGATGTCTGCTTCAAGACTAGTTGTTGGCTGGTTGACTGTTAACAGCTGAATATTGGAATGTTTGGCTACTGCTGAAATTGGATGAATGGATCTCTACATGAAGACTAGTTGTTGGTTGGGTGACTGTTGACAGCTGTCTGTTGGAACTTTCTGAAGCTGCTGTTGACATACTTCTTTCAACAGGTGACAGAACATCTTGGACCTCTGAAAAAAGTCAGGAGTTTTTTTATTAACCCATTACCACACAATCCCTACTTTTGACGTCCCTGAGAAAGAAGCCTTTAGAAAACATTGTGAGAAAAGGAGAAAATTCCGGTAACCAGCATTTTCTCCTTTTCCCACAATGTTTTCTACTCTTCACAAAACAAATTTCAAATTTTCAGTCACTTTTATTTTTCCTTCTGCAAATGCTTGAAATATGAACTAAAATATGCTCTAAAATATTGTTGTTTGGTAACAGGTTAATAATACTCTCGATGCATGCTGAATCTCTTCCAAATTTGGTTTGAAAGCTTTGATTATTACTTGGTCAGGGTTCAATCTAGAATATAAAATTTGGTGGGACATTTGGGCCCTTCAGTGATCTCTGTAAAATCTGTTATCCCACAGCATAGGGCTAATTTTGATCATAGAGTGATAACTTGAATGAAGTATTTTGGTAGAGGACTATAAGGCAATGCTACATTCATAATTTGAAAGCTCTAGGCCTAATGGTTTGAGAGGAGAAGATTTTTAAAGATTTCCTTCTTTACCTACCAATGCAGGATCCCACAGCATAGTGCTAATTTTGATTGTAGAGTAATTATTTTAAGATTTTTGATTGTAGAGTAATTATTTTAAGCATTTTGATAGAGGACCATGAGTATAAATTATGCTATATTGCAAAACTTGGAAGATCTAGGCCTTCTGATTTTTAAAAGATTTCCTTCTTTATCTCTACATAAAATACAGGATCCCGCAACATTTGGCTAAATTTCATTATAGAGTCATTATACTCTATATATATAGATATATTTTGGTAAAGGACCATAAGGCAACGCTACATGCCATATACCTGTGCCTAAAGGCAACGGAAAAGAAGAGCTGTCATTGACGGTTAATGTTCCCCGAACCAGTACTTGTCACAAAATGTATGACATAATTTGAAATCCTCAGCTGTTTTCCTACATAAGATCTATTTGTGCACAGAAAATTAAGTGAAAAGTCAAACGTAAGATAAAACATAAAAAAATGTCATTAAATCCCCTTATCCCATAACACTGTTTTCATTAATGAAATATAATAGTCCGGTCTGTTAACTCGATTTTTTAGCAAAATGTTTACGCTCCGGACGAAAGCAACAAATTTTGCATACAGTTAATAGACACCATTCCGAGTCATTTGCGCCTGGTGTGCCCGATTTTAGTGGCCTAGTTCATTAATTACAACTTATTGTATATTCGGATAGATGTAGTGTCCGAATACTCTTCCTTTGTATTTTATCAGATCGCATATACTTGTATATCACAATGATTTGATCACTGAGGGTCGATCAAAACGCTTTCAAATTTAAGAGAGCTTCATTTCTTTATCGAAAATTTGTTTTTTATTTACTTTGTAGGTGGATTTTAGTTTATTTTCAGTAATATAGATATGAATTAATCCGAAATGATACCCAGAATGGGCATTTTTAGTATTTTTTCATTTTTACATTAATAAGTTCCGAAAATTTTGAAAGATCCAAAAAACCTAAAACGGCTGTGCCGGTAGTTTTATTAACTCTTTACCACACAAGAAAATTTTAAGATTGGTCCAAATTGAAAGCATTTGCAGATGCCAACAAAAATGTGATAAAAAAATTGAAATATGCATAAGGAAGGATAAAAAACATTGTGGGAAAAGGAGAAAATGCTGGTTACCAGCATTTTCTCCTTTTCCCACAATGTTTTCAGAAGGCTTCTTTCACAGGGTCGTTAAAAGTCGGGATTGTGTGGTAAAGGGTTAATCACCTTTTTCGAAGATACACACAAAAAAAGAAATGTCATTTTATCAATCTTTCGGTAGACTTCAGAGAATAAAGTAGTAAAATAAGCGCTGTCTCCCATCGGGCGTGTTGATAGAACTTTTTGTATGCAGAGTGCATTAACCCTCAGGCTGCCAAGCACGACTCAATGATCTTTTGCAGCCTATATAGACTAAGATCAGACTACGAAGAATGTGCAGTCTGATCCTAGATCATCTACACTGTCCGATACGGAGACATTTTTCCTCGAGATATTCCTCTGAAATAACATTTGGGATTTTACGATCGGCTTTAAAGTGTCATTTAGTTAATAGGATAAGGTTTAATAATTTGAAAAACAAATTCCCCCAGCCCATTCCGAAAGAAATAAGTGCAAATGTACAGTTAAACTGGGACCGGTTAAATCAGGTTACATATAATAATGCACTTGAAAACAAAAAAAAAAATGTTCGGGCAGAAAAATGCATCTGTTAGGGCCAGTAATTAGAACAGACTTATCATCTATAACAGATTTTAACCATTCCAAACCTTTACAATTGATATTAATGTAAGGCTGAACGGGATAAACACTTAATTATGACACTTGTGTGTTAGTCGGTGCTCGAACTTCTGTTTTTTCTAGAAGGAATTTAATGGTAGGTTTGAGATTTGAATTGAATTTTGTTATTACGACAGTTAATTTATAAGGAAGTTCAAACAGGAACATGACAAAAATGCGACTATAGAGAGTCTAAATATTATTTCAAAGTCAGGATTTTCGTTGTAAATTGAAAATGATAAAATCCCAGTTTTGGGGAAATAAACTGTCTCTGTCTATTTGCAGATACTGGAACGATTTTTTTAAAACAAAAAATATTACTTTAATAGTTTAAATGAATCAAACCACCGATTCCTGGATTTCAAGCCAGTACGTTGAAAAAACTTAGCCACGGAATTCGGCAACCATTAGTTGATCAATCAGACATAAAATAGGAAACGTCTATTGCAGTTTTATTAATGTTATTTTTCTCCCTTTTCCCCAATTTCTTACAATACTGACTCTTTATTAACCCTTTACCAAACGAAAATTTGAGACAACAATTTGAATCTGACTTGAAAAAATGAAATTGTTTGTAAGAAGGATAGCAAATGGAAAAGAAGAAAAAAGTGGTGACCAGAACTCTATCACTTTTCTACAACATTTTTAAAAGCTATATTTTTCAAGGTCGTGAAAAGCTTGTGTAATGCAGGATAGGGTTTTAAATAGTTACGCTGAATGTTTTCACCCGACGACGTCCATATACTTAGCATATGGGGGACAGACAAAAGTCCACTGGACAAAAGCCCACTTGGCAAAAGCTCACTGCTAATTTTGACAGGGAGGACAAATGCCCACTGCTTATAAAAAAGTGTATAAAAATAATTTTTCAATCATTTTTGTAGAAATGTTATGATCAGTATGATCAAATTGCTTTTCTTTCTTCTCAATGTTTAATTCTCTGAAACTTTTCCCATTCTTATAACAACCATGTGAAAGAAGAAGAAAATGCTGCTTATCTGCATTGTCTGCTTTTCACATAATGTTTTCTACATTTTGTAGAGACAAGTCACATAATATATACGAAACTTATTAATTTCATACATGATTAGAACTAAAAGTTCTATTGGGCTATTGTCCCAGTGGGCTTTTATCCTAGTGGGCTTTTGTCCTAGTGGGCTTTTGTCCCATTGGGGTTTTGTCCTACACTCAGCATATGGAGTCGATAGAATAAAGGTGGTTCAAATGGTTGTAATTGTCCTTGAAAAAATAAAACATATTGTTGAAGCTGGAGAAAGATTCCTTTTTTTCCCAATATTTTCTCTCACAGTTTGAAAATTCATTTTTCACAGATGTTTTTGAACTATATATTGATTACTTTTTTGCGGGGGTTGGGGGCGGTGTTGAGGTTGAGGATGTGAGACAAAAAACAGACAGTGGGACAAATCAGCACGTCTGCCCCTTTTTTCCGGGTCGCCAAACACGAAATACTTTGGTAAAAGGTAAAATAAAGGTCCAGTGTCTTCAGAGAGACAGGGACAGTCCATTTACTGATATTACAGCACTATTATCAAACCATCTTTGTTGCGATTTCAGGCATGTTCCTATTGACGAATAACTTCATGTTATAGATCATGAACAAAAGAAACGTTGCTTCAGATCAAATTTCAAACCTTCCATACCGTTTTCACAAAATATTTATTCAAACTTCTTTTTGAGCATTTAAAGATGTGAAAAATGGGTAAAGGGTTAACTCAGTGTTCCTTTGATCTCGGTATCGCACTGCAGGGTGGGTGACCTTTAGAAGAGTTGTAATGTACTGTCTTTTTACAGATTTCCAAACATGTATCACATTAAACTGACTCTTTGTATCTTTTGTTTCATATTAATCTACCCGTGTGGTGATCATTAATGGACGGGATTTTGAATTATACACAGGTTACAGTAGGTTCATTCTTAGTCTCTATATGCTCTTTATTTCAATACGATCCCATAAAATGCATATTTTGTCTGTTCATGATTACTTTTTTCAAAAGCAATATCACGAAATATTACTAAATTGTGTTAGAATTGATTTCTTCTAGATTTTTTGCTATGCCATTTTCTTCTCAGTTGTGAATTTGTCCAAATTTAAAGGGTTTGCGAACGGGACATACAGCATTTGTCCTTGAAAAAATGCTTTGGATAAAAAGAAAATATCCGTTATATCAAATCTAATCGGCAAATCGTCTATTGCATTGTATGCGGAAATATGAAGGCAATTTGATTTGTCTTGCCGATGGACTAAATTCAAAGGAATCCTCTACGCGAAATGCAAAGTCAGTTCTTTTTAAGTATGTAAAGTGCAAGCAAATGACAGGCAATTGGACGGACGGATAAACACACAGACACGAAAGACATATAGAATATTCATAGAATCAATCCTTAAATCCAGCTGTGCCTTTAAAATGGCAAAATACATCTGAAACACCATTTTTGTCGATCATACATGGTGACTAATTGGGAAAACCAAATTACTGTTCTACAAAGGAAGAGTATTCGGACAGTACAGTTATCCGAATTTCAAATCGCAATAAAAATTGATCTAGGGCCTTAAAATCGGGCACACCCCTTTTTTTCGTCTTAGAAAAGTATTGTTTACATCATATAAAATTTTCACACTTTCGTCCGGCTGGTAAACATTTTTGAGCTAACAGACCGGACTATAAAGAGTATATGGTCAGGAGCTTTTGATGAATAAGTTAAAAGTGAAATTTCATGAAAATATAACCAAAAATTTAGAAGATATTAGAGAAAAACAAATTTAAACATGGAGCCCCCTTTTCCCACAACACATTCTTAATTCTTTACCACACAATCCCGACTTTTAACAACCCTGAGAAAGAAGCATTTTGAAAACATTGTGGGAAAAGGAGAAAATGCTGCTAACCAGCATTTTCTCCTTTTCCCAGAATGTTTTCTACCCAGCTGGAAACAAATTTCGCTTTTTTAGTTTCATTTATTTTGTCATCTGCAAATGCTTTCAATTTAGACAGGTCTAAAATTTTGTTGTTTGGTAAAGAGTTTAAATGAGAATCAAGTGTAAACTACTCTTTCTCTCAAAGCAATCTATCTGTCTATAAAATTTCAAGTAAATGGCTTCAGCTTTTCCAGAGATATTTTCCTTATAGGAATAAATTCTTCAAAAAATCAAAGGGGGATAATTTCCCTAAAAATTTTGATAGAGTTTTGGTTCTTGTTGAATAGCTATCTGTGTATCAAATTTGAGACTAATGGCTGTAATGCTTTTGAAGTAATTGCCATCACAAACTTTCATCAACCCCCCCCCCCCCCAAAAAAAAAGAAGCATAAAGCTATAATACATTAAGTCCCCTTTTCCCGTAATACACTTTTGTGTAAATGAACTACAAATAGTGCATGGTCTGGGGCTTTTGATGAGCAACTTAAATATGAAATATCATAAAATTCTGACCAGTAATTTAGGAGATAGTAGAGAAAAACTAATTTTTACATTAAGTCCCTTTTTTCCACAACACAGCCTCAAATTGAGAAACAAGGAAAATGGTATCTGGGAAATGTTCCAAGAATTTGATATATGAAGTTACATCCAATTTAGTCAAGGGGTTGTGGAGAAATGGCTTCAGACAGACAGACGTATGGATGGACGGACAAACAGACGCACAGCATGGCAACTATACTCACCGAAATTTTTTCAGCCAGCATAACAAAAAGTACCATATAAGTTGGACAACATTGTGAGAAAAGGAGGAATCGGTTACCAGCAATTTCTCTATTTCACATGTTTTCCTAAATATCATCATTAAATGGCATCAAAAAGGCCACTCTGTTCTCAAAGAATACCAAAGTAGTCCCCTACTCCTTTTTTCAACAAGAACTGTGGGCAAAGCGTACAAATACATAACCCCTCCCCCATACACACACACTTTAAGAAAGTGCTATGAGAGAAGGGAACAGTTTCTAAAACAAAGTTCATTTATTACCTTGACCGGTGCAAGTT
The DNA here is from genome assembly GCA_943736015.1 of Tridacna crocea. Classification (NCBI taxonomy): domain Eukaryota; kingdom Metazoa; phylum Mollusca; class Bivalvia; order Cardiida; family Cardiidae; genus Tridacna; species Tridacna crocea. Next base: position 32,800,476 of record OX031073.1, read on the forward strand.
GGATGTATATGACCCAAAAACAATGAGGCACTTCCTTGGGTCATAGGCAACATTAATATAAAGTTCAATGGCCATAGGTCAAATGGCTTTTGAGTTAGAGCCCAAAAATAGTTTTCAAGCCAAGTTCACCTGTTACCTTGACCTTTGACAAATGAGACCGTTATTTATAGGGCACCTCACGGGTAACAATTTGTAAAGTTTCATGATCCTAGGTCAAAATTTAATGGATTTTGAGTTAGAGCATGGAAAGGAAAAGTCTACAGAAGGACAGATGGATGGACAAACAGACATGGTGAAATCAGTATACCTCCTCCACTTTGTATTTGGGTTGAATAGTAACTATTTACTATTAGTAAGGATCAATCATGTCAATGTTAAAATACTTGCCCCTTTCGCACCACCAAAGGTTGTTTTCATCTCCATAATCAAAAGAACGTGATGCAAACTCAAGAAGTCTTGGTTTGTACTTGAATGTAAAGTTTCATTTTAGAATTACATGATGGTTGTCCTTCTTTGGCATCATTTACGTACTGTGCTAGCCATCCTTTTAAGTAAGTGGCATCAATGCTGAAAAATAAGAAATTAAGAAAGAATTATGTCTTACAATCATTGAAGCATTTTTTTTTAAGTCCTCCTGATAAAGGAAAAGCACTTGGCGACAGAATATGCCTCCTGAACAAGTGCTTGTCACAAAAAGTGTATTAACTGTTAACAGTTCATTTTTTTCATTCAAACATGATCTCCCTTTGAGGAAAGTTTCATGTCAAATTTTTTTGTGTGCTATACATGTTCAAAGCATGTTCCATCAGTGTGTGTGTGTTTCAAATTGGTGGCTTGCATGCTTAAGAAGATAAGGCCTGGAAAACAATTATCATAACCAAGAGCCATCAGAGAGAGATTATGCTCCTGAACAAGTTCTTGTCACATATAGTATGACATACATTGACTGAGGTACTGACAGCCAGAGATATCATTCTAAAATATTATTTTTATTCCAACATATTTAAAACTAGAATGATTATCCAAGGACAACTGGTGTCAAGCCCACAAATAGTTGAACTTCATGTGTGACTTGACTTTTGACCTACCTGAACAAATGTTTCAAATGGCAATCTACTCATGATGGAGAACAATTGTGTAAATTTCTACTGAAATCTATCCATAAATGTAGGAGTTATGGTCCCTACAAAACTTTAACCTTTAGCTGTGACCTTGATCTTCAACCTATGGAACAAATGGTTCCAATGGTACATCTACTCATGATGGAGATCAATTGTGCCCATTTTTTTTAAAATCCATCCATAAATGTAGTAGTTATGGTCAGGACAAATTCGGACAAACAGGCATACACATAAACTAACACACATACACTAAACTGTCATTGTGTCAACTTGTCTTGCTCAATGCAAGAGGGCTCTACAAAAACCGGGTAAAAGTCATCTGCACAATATCATAAGGAGTTTGTATGTGAAGTTTCATCCAATTGGGTCAAAGGGTTGTGGAGAAATTCCTTCGGACAGACGGATGGAAAGAAGGATGGACGGACAGACCAAGCAGTGGCTATATGCTTGCCCTTCAGAGAGTATAATAACAGATACTAAGTGTAACGTTACCATAAAAGAATGTTGGCTGAGCCGCGTTTGAACTTACGACCCTAGGATTGAGGGCACCATATTTTACCAAGTGATCTAAGTGGGCTTGTCTCATCAATGATCTAGTAATGAATATTGTTATGAAACTTAATGACTGGGCTGGTGCCACTCCTTATTCCATGCAAATTTGGAGAAGATTGAGCCCAAGCAGTGACTCCTAAAGTGTAAAAAGAAATTGTCATTTTTCCCTTTTCTATCATGTTTTCATATTTAATGATCCATTTTCAATAAGGTCCATCCTCATGACCATGCAAACATTTTGGGCAAGTTATAAAAAAGACAGCCAAAATTGTGATCTCTACAGTGTAGACAATGGCATTGTCTTCACGGCCCTTTTCCTCATGATTTCATATGGTATGACCCCCATTTTTAAGAGACTTCAACCTGATGATCTGACAAGTATTAAGTCAATAGTGTGATCTCTAGAATGAAACATAGAAACTGTCAATAATATCACACCTTTTTGTGTGATTTCAAATGAATGCCATCACTATCAATTAGCGTTCATCCTCATAACTTGACAAACATTTTGACCAAGTTTCAAAAGGATTGGGCCAATAATGTTGCTGCAAACATTCAAGAATCACAAAAGCTCACCATTACCATGTTTTGCTCAGGTGATCAGGTGAGCTAAAAAGTGCATTTAGTCACCAGACTGCAAAGTGTCAAATATAATTATTGGTGACAACACTGTAGCAGCCTATGCAAAGGCTCTAGCAACATGTAAGGTGTGTTCTTTACATCGAGATTTCCTAAGAATTTTTAAAATTTTCATTCAGAATATCTTGCGCATGATCATTATACAATTTCTTCTAAATCACACAAGCCAACATTCTTTCTGACATTTGACAAAAGTCATTGTGAAATGTGTAATTTGTCTCTCACAAATAGGCGAACAATTAGTATTGCGTCTTAGTGGGGTGAGCAGCTGGTGGCTCAGATTGAATGTTGTGATTGTACTGGTGTGAGAAACGACAGAAAGCCATCGTTAGGTACACCAGCACCAGCACTGAAATACTGTTGAAAGTGCCGATAAACCCCATACAATCAATCTGAATCACACAAAATATGGCAAATGAATCTTTAGAAATCATCTTGATCTAAGGAACACATCTGACTTTTTCTCAGAAAAAAGCTAAATAGGTTGATTGAGGTTGACTTTATAATATGACATACCTCATATGAAAGTTCATCTATGCAATATGGTTTGACAAAAGATTTCTGAAATTTTAACTATAATTATACAAGCCTTCAACCATTTTATCCCCTTTTGTTAAAAACAGAAAGAACTATAACTGTCAATTTGCTGTTTAATGATAGTTGCTGCTAACAAATTTGAACAATAATATATGTGTGTTGCATAAAAACAGCAAAATTTGTTTCTGTAATAATTTTACTTAATATCCTTAATCTGCAAAATTGACACATACCAAGGGTATGATAAGTCAATCAAACTTTCAAAAGTATAATCTACAAACACTGGCTTTTTGTTTTGTGCACAATATTTAGGTTTCTTAGGATGAACATTTAATTTCAATTAGAATGGTTGTCCAAGGACAAAAGGTGTTCAGCCTACAAAGATTTTTTTTGATTTATATTGGACACTTTGAACTTCAAGTTTGACCTTGACCTTTGACCTATCTGATCAAATGTTTCAAAGGGCTCTTCTACTCATGATGGAGAATAATTGTACAAATTCATATTGAAATCTATCCATAAATGTAGAAGTTATGGTCCTGACAAAACTTTGACCTTCAGCTGTGACCCTGACCCTACCTAAACAAATGTTTCAGATGGCACATCTACTCATGATGGGGAACAATTGTGCAAAACAATTGTGCCAAGTTATCTCGAAATCCGTCTACACTTGTAGAAGTTCTGGACTGCACAAATTCGGAAGGACACACATACTAACTTAACACTAATGCACATACACTGAACTGTCGAGCCCGTGTGTTCTTGAGTAAACAGATAACGAGTTGTGTTCATTTAACAACTTTTGAGTTGGGGATTTGAATGTAATAGGTCTGCCATTTTTACCAGTATTTTGTATGGCAATCAGCGGTATTCAAATCGCAAAACAGTATTTTTCATAATGTGACCAGGTCAGACGTTGGATTTACATCAACAGCTAGCTAGAAGTTACATTTTTCCTGCTGAATAGCCATGCAGTAAGTTCTTTGATGAATCTTGGCTGTCTAGGCCTCTATCAAAGCACTGTATCCAACATTTCGCAAAGTTGCTTGATTCAAGACATATGGACTGAAAATATGGACCATAACATTATGGTTACCTTAATCACAGGAATCTGACATTCTATAACCAAAATAAATGATAAAATATGGAAAAAAAAATCCCTCCCTATATAATATAAACACAAGGAGTGCAACGTCTCGATTGCTGGCGCGAGCACCCAACAGCCTTTCCCAACCAAAATCACCCACGAAACAAACATTGATCATAATCTCCTTCAGCCTAGCGATATACAAGACATTAATGTACCTGCGTCATCCGACAATACCTCAGTAGACACCTTTCAACAGGAGATATCTGTCATGTTTTACAGCTCTATCAGGACATTTTGATTTATCCGAGTGGCCCTTCGCTGACGTCACAAGAAATGCAAGGAAGTACATGTATATTTTTGTATTACTTATTGCTATTATTTTTTTCGATTTTAAGACATAAGGAAGCATATTTTTGTATTACTTATTGCTATTATTTTTTTCGATTTTAAGACATTTATGGACATCAAATGATTCTAAAGATTCTAGGAAAATCTGTAGTATCATGTGATAAAATTATTGGAGGGGCCTGCCCCCCCCCCCCACCCCCCACACACACACACCCCTGTACATATCAAATATCTATCCTCTAAGCCTTCTGATTTCTAGAGCAAAGGAATTATTTTCAAACAAACTAAATCTGGGACCTAGAACCTTTTACCTATGTGACCCAAAACTTTGATGGCACCTACTAGAATCATGGTCAACGGTTGTATGAAGTTTCATGTTCCTACTGCCTTAGAGCAATAATTAGGCCAAAATTACAAATTTCCAGAGGAGATAATTCTTGAACCGATTGCAGTGAGTCACAAAAGTTTGATATATGTACATCTTCTACATGTATTTACTATGTAGACTGTGTCCTCAGAAAACAAAAATGAGAGTTACAGTTGCATGCACTCTATGGACAATGTCCTCACAAAACAGAATAGAGAGATAAATGTATTTACTTTGTAGACTGTGTCCTCACAAAACAAAAATGAGAGTTACAGTTGCATGCACTCTCTGGACAACGTCCTCACAAAACAAGATAGAGAGATAATGACAATTTCAATGTAGACTGTGTCCTCACAAAACAAAAATGAGAGTTACAGTTGCATGCACTCTCTGGACAATGTCCTCACAAAACAGAATAGAGAGATAAATGTATTTACTTTGTAGACTGTGTCCTCACAAAACAAAACTGAGAGTTACAGTTGCATGCACTCTCTGGACAATGTCCTCACAAAACAAGATAGAGAGATAATCACAATTTCAATGTAGACTGTCCTCACAATACAGAAAAGTGAGTTACAATTGCATGACATACATGTATATCCACATTTTTATAAAACAGAATAGAAAGACAAAATTTACATTTACTAAATTGTAGATTGTGTCCTTACTAAAAAGAAAAGAATATAATGATACATTTTCCATTTAACCCATTACCACACAATCCCTACTTTTGACGCCCCTGAAAAAGAAGCCTTTAGAAAACATTGTGGGAAAAGGAGAAAATGCTGGTAACCAGCATTTTCTCCTTTTCACACAATGTTTTCTAACCTTCCCAACACAAATTTCAAATTTTCAGTCACTTACATTTTGTTGTCTGCAAATGCTTTTGATTTGGGCAAGTCTAACATTTTGTCGTTTGGTAACGAGTTAAGACTTTATCGTTTCTGTCAAGTTAAAAAGATATAAACTTTATCTGTTTTATATTAAAATTATAATAAATAATATGCTTAATCAATCCTATCATTGCTTCATTGAAAAAGACATTGTATTTTCTTTAATTAGAATGAAATGGTCTTATGGTCTTTTTCTCAGTAGAATGTTCATATTTAACAAGAAATAATCTCTCAAAATGATGTTCTTTTGACAGAAAAAAATCTTGGGATCACCATGTTTTAGACTTGATAAAAATAAGATCAAGAATACCATTCTTACCATATTTGAAAAGATTTTGTAGCTGACTAGCTGTTCCTCAAAATTAAATTTGATTGCCTTACATGGTGCATTGAATATCTTTACCCACGTCAGTTTATAATCAGAGCTGAATTATGTGGGCTGCCAATTTTCTCAGTTTGGCCTCCAGTGACCCTTTTGAACACTACATGTTTGTGTAAAAACTGAGTATTCCTGGGTCAAGGTAAGATATAGAAAAAAATGAAAAAGTCACACAGATACAATTAAAAAAGTTAATCTTATTGCCAACCAGTTTCGCTTTGCTCGTCAGGGCAATAGATACAATTGTATGTACATGTATAATATATGTTATATAGAACAAAAAATCCAAATATATGCCCAAACAAGAATTATATGAATAAAGTCAAATGACACTAGAAATTATTATTGTTTGATGTCTGGACCTGTTTTGTGAAACCAGTCATACCACAAAAAATAACAACAATTCAAGCCTTGTTTCTTTGTTTTAACCCATTACCACTCAATCCCTACTTTCCACGCCCCTGAGAAAGAAGCCTTTTGAAAACACTGTGGGAAAAGGAGAAAATGCTGGTAACCAGCAGTTTCTTCTTTTCCCACAGTGTTTTTTACCCTTTCCAGAACAAATTTCTATTTTTCAGTCACCTTTATTTTGTCGTCTGCAAATGCTTTCAATTTGGACCAGTCCAAAATTGTCTTGTGTGGTAATGAGTTAATATATAAAGTGGTTTTAAAGAAGAATCTTTGAACAAAGGCATTTCCTGACTGCATATTTTAAATAACACCCACCCATAATAAAGGTTGGTTGGTTGTGTTGGGGTTTAATGCCACTTTAACAGCTAAGGTCATATCATGGCAGTCGGTGATGCACATGTGTCTTCTGGCTTTCTCATACCAGTACTAACACTACTTTCTTTCCAAAGGCACTACTTTTCTCGCATGCTTCAGCATAGGTGAGACGCGAAAATACGCCAGAAGAAGGTTCGCCTCAACTGGGTATCGAGCTCACAACCACCAGGTCATGAGTCCGACATGCTCACCAGTGTCACCACTCAGCCACATAATAAAGGCTATTTTTTAATTTGATCTAATTTTCTCAAGAAACTAACTTCAAACTTGTAATTGAAAGCTCTTGTAAAAGAGACAACATGCTGCTGGCCTTATTTATCTTTGTTGAAATATATTTTTACTAAATTTAAGATCCCTTCAAACAAAACTCTTCTGTTTCCTAAGCTCTTTATCATTAATGAAATTTAGTTTTTTAGGTTTTTAGGTTTGTAATATATGACTTGACATTTGTCAACATTGAATTTAAGATCCCAATCGTTGTGCATGTAAAAAATTAATCTTGATTTTTTGTAGGATTTGAGAGTATACTTACTTAGTATATAATGTTTGATACTTCACCAAAACCCCTGAATTTGAGGTTATTCTATTAGTCTGATCGTTAATATCTCAAATAAAAAGAGGACTGTTATTGTCCATAATCACCCATCTTAGTTGGCTGAGGTCGTAGTGCAGTTGGCAGGGCAGTGGACTGCGAATCATGGGGTCACGGGTTTGATCCCCTAGCCAGGCCAACATTCTTTCCAACATTCTTTCCAACATTTGACATAGTCATTTGTCTCTCACCAATGGGTGAATAATTGCCCAACTGGGATGAGCAGGAGGCTCGGATAGGATGTTGTGGTAGTACTGGTTTGAGAAATACCAGGAATCCATGGGTAGGTGCTGTAGCCCATATGACTTAAATCATGTTGAAAGCTGCATTTAACCCCATACAATCAATCAAACCAACCTGAATCTCCTTGTGCATAAAAGCACCAAATAGGACCCAAGAGGCATTATTCTAACAACTTTTATAAACGGTCATCAGGTGATGCAACATGCAACATTCAAATATGAAACTGGGTGGTGCAATCATCTTCGCAAACCAAGGCCGATGATTCACTAAGTTACTCTACCCTTGGTGGCTCGAGCTTGATTTTTACGTTCACCCGATACACTTTTTCATTGGATGCAGCCAGCTCTAGCTGCAACGAATGAAACCGCTCGTAGCATTTAATCTTTGACAAAAATAGAACAAGGTATCTACCTTTCGAATAAAAGGTAAAACATGGAAACCCATGTGGATGTCTACTTATCGCTTCATGTGTATTCGTAAGCGGTTTGTAAAACGATTTTGTTTTTAGAAACATGATGTAGCTCTTAGGGGAGTCATAACCAGCATCCAATAGAGGGCGCATGATCGCAGGAATCTTGAAATCGGGCTCAATCAGCCAAGGTAGTGATCGTAAACTTGGCTCACGAAGATGTGGTGCAATATGCAAAAGTGTAAATCTCTAGGCCTTTATTTGTCATAGGTTGTTTGAAAATATTACCTTTATTTCAGCCTTTCTGTTACCATGAGAACCAGAGATTTTGACAGAATTTAGAATTTTTTATTTTCATTACATGTATTGTTTTTTTATAACTTTGCTGAAGCTTCACCAAACGAACATCCCTGTCAAATTTCAGCTTGATTTGCTCACTGGTTAAGGAGGAGAAAATTTTGAAAGAAAACATAGACAGACAGATGGACAGACAACAGACGATGACTGATCACAATAGCTCACCTTGCACATAACTCTGCACTTCATGCTCAAGTGAGTTAAAATGGACTGGTCCATTTACACTTCCCTGCAGGCACAAATTTTAACATAAATCATACTCAGTAGAGTACTTAATTGACAAGGAGGCATTCAAATTATTAATAATTCCTCAAAATCCTTTTAAAAAGCTAACAATCATAAATGGCATGCAAAAGGCACCCGACAGAATCTCTTCTACACTTTTAAAAGCTGGACATCATACCATGGCCTTACAAGTTCATATGTCTGTGTCGTTTTTAAAACTATTTTTGTTTCTGTTGTTTGAAGTATTTATATGTCTTCAGTGCATTAAACATTTTGTTTAACAATCTGGTCCACCCGATTTCCATGCACATAAGCATTTTAACGGTTACCTTATCTACTAGGAAAATCCAGTAATTGATGTGTAAATGCTCTCAAATGTTATCCAAGTATCTCACATAATAATAATAACACCAGTATTCGTAGATTCTATCTGAACTTGGTTAATTTCTATGTTCTTTTCATCCATTGGGCACTTGCACACTGAGTTTTAACCATTTACAACACATTTGATTGGCTGAAAGCATTCATAGACTGGGAACATCATATCAGACTGGGAACATTTGTTTCATGAAAATGCCTCTCATAATTATTAGATATAAGATCAAACGAAAAAAGTGTCAAAGGGTCGATACAAGGGTGCGTAGATCTTGTTCAATACTTTCTACTTTGATGAGATAATTTATAAATTCAACTAAAATGAATCCAGTTTTTATGAATTTTGTCTTTAATCAAGTATCATTGAGTGTTCAAATTCTGTGAGTATCCTTGAACTGGTCACACGGTATTTCAGGTTGTGATGCTTGCCAAATATTTAAATGTGTTTTTGCAACTGAATATCACCACAATTCAAGCTTAAAAAAATAACAAGTTGCCAGGGTTACTGGAAACGGAGGCCGTTTTTCTTATTTCCAAATAGCGTCCTAAATCCAAAAATATTGTGGCCAATTACCATATATGCACGACAATAAGACACATTTTTTCCCTAGAATTTTCAGCTTGAAACACCTAGGGGAGCTTCTTATAAGTGCATAATCAAAGGACTTTGTGAAATGTGAAATTCCATCTGAAGAATGTACTAACCAGCCAATCAGTAGGAATGAAAAAAAAAAACCTCAAGAATGAGTAACGCTGATGTAAAGCCATAAGTGACTAAGTAAAAGTTGTTATTATCACCTATTGTGAAGAAATAAAAGTTTAGAACACTCAGTTTTTGTTCTTTACTTGTAAGTTTAGATTGAAAGGACAGGTATTTGACTCTAATTCATTACTCTTACTGTTTCAGTTTTAGTCAATCTAAATACGGCCCACTAGTTCACTGTAATATAGATAACCGTATGGTCTACTGATTGACCCTTTTTACAATTCTAAAATTCAAAGATGAATCAGTACACTTTTCAAAATCAAATGCATTCAGAAAATTGATCAGTTTTGGCATTGTGACGACTTAGAATGATGTAAAAAGACAAGTAACCAAACTGGGGTAAAGATTTCCAAAGCGCAATCAGGGCTGAAAAATAGTGATAGAAATAGCTGGCCCCTTACAACAGGAGGGTACGAAGTATACTTGGGCATGTCCAAATTGACCACTGTCCCACCCCACACACACCCCCAAAAAATCCCTTACTGAGTACCATTTCAATTTACTTTTGCTCTTAGTGCCTTCAGTTGAAGACAAATATACGTCAGGCACATAGGAAGCATTTACAATTAGCACTGTTATGATGACCAAAACAAAATTTGCAATTTCACATATTTCTTTTGTGTGTGTTAGTCAGAGTTGAACAGTTGCATTGTGGGACGAAACCCACGACCAACTTTCAATTCGATGTTCAACGAACCAACCCTATCTTTGTTCTTATACTTTCTATCTACCTCTAATTATGTAGCTCTGTTCTATTTTCTCCCAGTGTTTTCTGTTTCAAATTTGATGACGACCAAGGTTTAAATATGCATTTTTCGTAAGCTTTTAGCAAAAAGTGCAGACGTTGTATTCATAGATTTTAACTGGCTTCACCACTGGCAACTATTACTGATGTCAGGTAAACTGGGAACCAGGGAAAACTGTTGATATTACAATGACTTAAATAAGTCAATGTCATAGCGTTCTCACACGACCAGTGTACCGAAAAATCTCGAAGTAGTTCACTTTCACACAAAGATAATCCTAAACAAACAGACTCAAATTTTCATTAGAATTATTACTCTTAATTCAACCCAATTAGTCATTCTGAATTTACTTCTGGGCATCAGACTTTTTACCATGAAGACTGGGCAGGTCTGACCTCCATTTTGACAGGTCCATCGGACCCTCGCCTTGTTTTTTTCCCCCGGTCCGATCTCCATTTCAGTAGGTTAGGGCTCCGTATCGGTCAGTTTGATCGATACAATATTTGTATCGATACAAAATGATGGATATTCCATATATCATATGATATTTCAATTTTCAATAAAAGAAAGAAAAAAATGCGAAAATTGTGTTTGTTCTTTTTTCAGCATACCTGAAAAACAAAATACCGCAAACTTAACACTTCTAGATTGCATTGAAATTTCATAATTATTTAGGCCTAAATTAATATGAATTCTAACTCTCTACATTTACTACTCATTAAAAAGCTGAAAAGACAGTCTAAGAGGACTCTGATCGGACAATGTCAAGGAGACATTTTGTTGTGTCATGGGTTTCCGTGTTTTTTTTTTTTTCACCGAACAATTTTTCATGCGTGTTAATTTCTGGATAGGTATGTTTGCATGATTCGACATAGATTTCTCAATAAGGATTAGAACTACATGTAGCATCAAAACCTGTTATTTTACTCATGATAAACAGATAATGGCCTTTTTTGTCCATGTTTTTTCTTACGTGAGGTCTCGCGTGTGATTAACATTTGTAATGCAAATTTCAAGTATATAAAATGATTTACACAATAATTTACGCGAGTCGGAACACTGATTTCAGATAAACTAACGGAAAAAGAGATTTGATTTTCGAACCACATTTTTCGGCAATATTAAAAGAACGACCAAATAAAATCTTAGGAAGGTTGAAAGGTCACGGCTTCAATTATTTCCATCGCTACCTCTCGATCACATCACGAGATGTTCATTACCTTTCTTTAATCAACTATATTGACCAATTATCAGCATAAATCTGTCTGCAATCTGCTGATTGATGCATAATTTGCAGATTTCAAACAACATGACGGGGGAACGAGAATAGGGGTATTAGCTAATTGTCATCCATTGTGTAATGGGTACAGGGCAAGTAATAAAGAATGACGCATTTCGATTGGTTTTAAGTTTCCCAGGTAGCCACACCTACCTCTACTACTCGACTTTAGAGATTACCTAAAGTAAACTCGTAATGAATTTCGCCGTTAAAAACAACTGAATTGGGTATTTATATGCTTTACTTTTATTTTCTTTTGATGATCGATATTTTGTTCGATACAGAAACGTTCGATCCGATATATCTATTGAATGTAAAATACCGGTTTTCGATATATATCAAGTACCGGTACAGAGCCCTACAGTAGGTCCCGGACCTCGGACCAGCGCTTTTTCTTCAGCACTGGCAATTCAGATCTAAAAAGAAATTATTAAGCATTTATTAGTTGATAGTCGAGGTAAGGGTTGTGACTGCAGTGTGTATTTTCCAACACAGTACAAACTCACTTTTAAATGATTTATAGCAAGATGATAAACTTTTACAGATTAAACTTGTTGTCTGCGCATGTCATATTTTTTGAAGATTCGACTGTCTTATATGACGCATCACTAGCCCAGAAAGCGGGCTGACTGTAATATTACGCTTAAAGTAGCAATGTTGAAAATAATTTTTATCAATACATTTGAGGAGAAATGAGACCTGCTTTAGCTTCAGATTTCTCTAAACTGCTGATAATAGCTGAGTAAATTGCATGAGGTAGGGTTTTATTGATTAACCTTTATTCAAATTTTAAATTCAAAGTAACGGTTGTCTCGTAGGAAAGTGATTCGGTTCAGTACCCAGGATGCCCATATTAGATAAATGAATATTTATAGAATGCCATCTAGTGGGAGATAATGAGGTTAAACTATCCAGGACAGCAATCGATAAATTAGTGCAGGTTACAGCAGACTTTATTTAACACTTTTCCAAACAACATAATTATCTTAGACTGGTCCAAACTGAAGGATTTGCAGACAAAAAAATTAACTTGGTTCTAAGATTAAAACTTGCTATTGGAGGGCAGAACACATTGTAGGAAAAGGGAAAATGCTGGTTACCATCATTTCAGCTTTTCCCACAGTGTTTTCAGTGGCTTTTTTCTCACCGTCAAGAAAACTCGAGATTGTCTGGTAAAGAGTAACACAGCCTAGAGTTACCGAAAGATGATTGCTTATTATATAATTTAGATTTGATTGCTTATTATTAGTCGCCGCGCAGAAGCGCGCGACTATATTTTTAATAGTTTTTCGAGTTAGGACATGGATAGTGGGAATTTCGTTTTTATAGGGGTGTTAGGTTAACAAGGAATCTTTCTAACGTTACTTCGCCTTAAACTGGCTTTTTAATTCATTCTTAAACTACGAAATTGCAATACGATACTATTTTTGTTCTATTAATACTTACAACATCAAAAAACAGCCTAATTATTTCTTTTATTGTCGCTATTCGTGAGAAATGGACTCGTCCACATAAATGCCTTGTTTCCATTGGTCAAAGCTGTAAGGTTTCCTGTCATTTCGTAACTTGTTAATTCGTACTTAGGTCATTTCGTACGATTTTGGTCATTTCGTACCTACTTATACTTTCAATTTTGGTCATTTCGTACCCAGTTGGTCATTTCGTACAAACTTCGTGCACAGATTTAATAGTCATTTTGATTATTTTGTAGATAGTTTTTCCTACTATTTGTGTGTTTTTTGTTGAATGACCACTGCTAAAATTGTGCATTGCTGAAATTGTGCTAAATTCCGCCGAAGAACGGGTATGATGGTTATGATTGTATCTGACCATTATTGGTTACTTATTTCTAAGTTTAGTTTTTACAACAAAGATAGTTTAGAACTCCTTTGTTTATTTCTCAAAGAGCTCTGCATAAATTTAATTTGTGGAAAAAAACCTGGAGAGAGGCCACTTTTTCGCTGTGTTGTTCATAATGATAAAGCGCGATGCAAAACCATGATTCTTTATGAACACTGTTCACCAAACACTATAGTCTTAGACTTGTTTAAATTGAAAGCATGCCTTGCAAACTTAATACGTCCTCTTGAATCATACTTTCCTAGGACAGCAACATTTTAGTAACTTAACCCTGCTTTCACCACTTTCCCAAACAAACACGGATTATCACATGTGTGCTATCAAATTCTTTTGTCAAAACATGTTGGATAAGGAGAAATTGCTCGTTATAAGCAATTTCTTCTTTAATAAATACTTTTTCCCCACTACTAGCGAATTTTCCACCATTTTTGCAGTTTTTAAATTGTCATCTGCCAACTCTTTGAATTTGGAAGAGTCTCAGGGATCATTTTGGGCCGCGAAATCGCGAGATTCTCTCATTAAAATTGCAAAAATCGCATTTCTAAATCTCAATTGAAACAAAATCTCGCATACCAATTTTTGGCAGATGATAGGGATAGAACTCGAGTGTCAGTCCTTACATAGCGGAAAATCGCACAATAAACTAGTCTATACACTGGTTTCCCGCGTTGTAAAACAAAATATGTGAAGCAGATTACCATTTGCAACATTCGGCTTGTTCGGTGTTTTTCCTTATCATTAGCGGACCGTGATGTTGCGTACGAATGCAGTTCGTGTTGAGGTTGTCTGCAGTTCTGTGTCAGGCACTTTGCAAGGAAAATGCCTCCCAAGAAGAGGAAAGTAGAATCGAACCAAATAAAATCTTGTAATACAATGACCAGTTTTCTTACAAACTCACAAGTCGAGACTGATGAGAGTGCTGAAAGCCCAGATAAATATGATAAATCGCCGACCAAGTCAAACGATGACACCGGTACTTCTTTAGATCCCTCGATACCCCCAAAAAACAGTCAAATTTAACGAAAAGTGGCTAAAGTTACATGGGTGGTTGCGCTTTGATAATTCAAAAAACGAAATGCACTGTCACTATTGTTGAGATTATGCGGAAGGAATAACCACTCGTGACGTTTTATTCCACCTGGGCTCTATTGTACTCTGTCAGATATTATGCATAACATCCTACCCTGCATTGATGGTATTTTTCTACTGAATAAGACGCATAAATGCAACAAAAGAATAAGATTTTCACAGTTTGAAAGAAAATATTTCATTAGAAACAATAAAAAGTAAATTTTCAAATTTTTTCAACATTGAATACACCTAAATCTGTTTTATTTACACTATAGTAAGAATAAGCTAGTCTGTCAGAACTGGAGTGTTGAATATTCATCAGTCTTTAGCGACTAGCCTTGATATTCAATAAAATGAATGGAAAAATGAGAAAGTGGCCATACTATCCAGGTTGGCGAGGTAGGTTTGAAAACATCCTCGGATCAAACCTTTTATGCAAGTTGTAGTGACTTTTTTTTTCAGTTACAAGTTTGATTCAGATTTATATTTGATCATAACACGAAAATTTTGATTCCTTTACTGAAAATGTAAATTTTGTGAGCTTATTTATGCTTAGGTGAACGGAGAAAGGAGAACAAAGTATATTTTGGTGTGTAATACAGGATTTATATTGTCGTCGCCGTTCACCTGTGATTGGAACTGACTATTTTCGTACAACCACACTTCGACATCACTGATTATACATGTAGATCTGCAGAGCCAGATGTCAAGACTTATTTTGAAAAAATGTTGACACACTGCTTTTTAGTTATAAGACTTATGAAAACAATGTGGGAAAAGGATAAATTGCTCAAATTGAGCAGCTTATCCTTTTCCAACATTGTTTTCTCTCATTTCAGAGAAAGTAGTCACTTTTAAAATAGTGTCTTAAAGAGGTTTGGATTTGTCGTTTGGAGAAGAGTTCGATTCCTGAAAAATGAAACATAAAAAATCTCATTAAAATTTGAAATCTCTCATAAATTTTGAGCAAATGGAACATTTTCTCTCATATATATATGTCCAACCAGAATGATCCCTGGAGTCTGATATTTGTCGTTTGGAAAAGAGCTAAGAGAGCGCTGTGCTAGGGTATTAGATACTGTAACAGAAGACAAGCTTTGATATAGGTTACTATTCACATAATTTCATAATGTCACAGTGTTAAAAAATCTGCTGATGAAAACTGACATTTACTTACTTGCCCTGGCTTTCTTGAAGTATTAAACAATTTTTTTTGCGGCGACTTTGATGCTTTGCATCAACTTTTTCTTGTATAATTTAGATTTGATTAGCAAGCATTACAATCTAATTCTCTTTTGTGATGACTCATCATTTATGGCCAGAAAGTATCCTTGCAATATGATTCGACTATTTAACCTTTTACCAAATAATTCATCAGCGACGTAGGAAGGATTTCAAGATTGGGGGGGCTAACTTCGAAATACTGAGGTTTTTTGCGTGGTAGTTTCATTGCGCTAAGAACTCGTATTTTAGTTACTATGATTTTCAAAATTATTGGGGGGGGGGGGGGCTGAGCCCCCCCTAGCCCCCCGTTCCTACGGGCCTGTTCATGGGGTAATTACAACTTGAAACAAAATTGTGTTTTTGAGTCCAGTACTTCTTGTAATTTTCAAATCCTTTCAATTTGGACTGGTCCAAATTTCTTTCATTTGGAAAAGACTTAACCCTTTACCAAACAATTCCTGGTTTTTACGACCCATAGGAAGAAACCTTCTGAAAACATTTTGGGAAAAGGAGAAAATGCTGGTAATCAGAATTTTCTCCTTTTTCCACAATGTTTTCTACTCTTCTGAAGTCAACTTTCAATTTTTGAGTAACTTTTATCTTCTCATCTACAAATGCTTTCAGTTTGGACAAGTCTAAAATTTTGTCATTTGCATTGTACTGAGCGTAATACAGTTTAGTACTTCAGTCCGTTGATTTAACTCTTCCTGTCCGCACGTAGATTCTGTAGGGTAATAGGGTATACCCATTGATAAATTAACAGTATGAGCTAACAAGTGGTCAAAAGAATCATTTTAACGAAAAATGTGTGTTGTTTTGTCTATGCCTTAAATTTTTATCATGCCATTTCAAAAAGAAATTAAAGTATTACTGCCGAGCTGCCAGATATTTGGTCACGCCATTTTGGCTCAATGAGGGCAACGGCATGTTCGTTTTTAAGCGGCTGACTGTTGAAATTAACATCAATTTTTTGACATGAAAACGATCAGAAAGGATTATTTTATGCTGACAAGCACTTTCTTCTTACTATTCCTCTCGAAACTCTTTGTTCTATTTTGATGTTTCCTTATCATCACGGAATTCGAACACTCAAGGCTATCATGAGAGCATCGATTGAATTTTGGAACACTACGTACGATGACACAACGAAGCAAGAAACATTCTTCACATTTTCCACTCATACTGAATTAATCTGGCTTGTACTCGTCGAAACTGGTAGAAATTCAATAAAAAATCAACAATTCATGGATAAAATCGATATCCTATACAAATATAAAAGTAAATTATGGAAATAATTACCTTTATTTCAGTATTTCGCTTCAATTTCATCCCGCCATCAAAGCATATATGCACATCCGGTTCCGTCTGGTACCCATCCTTTGATCCACGGAGTAAGTGACTGGTATCCGTCCAATTCTACTCAACATTAGAATTGAAAATTCACCTCACGGTCAAGAGAGTGAGAGAAATGACTATGAGGACTTGTGTCCTCACAGCAAAAAAAAGTTTTAAAAATCCATTTTGAACTATGCGGAATGTAAATAGACATAGTAATAGTGAGGACAAAAATTGTGTCCTCACTTTCCCATAGTGTCCTCACGACGAGGGTCTGAGAGCGTTGATTTGTCCTCACGACGCGGTAAGTGTCGGCCCTCTCTCTCTCTCTCTCTCTCTCTCTCTCTCTCTCTCTTTGTGTCTCTCTCTGTCTCCCTCTATCACTGTTTCTGTGTTTCTCTTAGTCGGTTGGTCCATCCGTCCGTCCGTCCATCCCTCTCTCTCTCTCTCTCTCTCTCTCTCTGTCTGTCCATCTGTCTTCAAGCAGTTTAAAAAGGGCTTGATTTTGACCAATTTTCGGGAGGAAGGATGGAAAAAAAGTTAATATTTTGTAAAGAATATCATGAGGAGGTTACTGTTTAATTAGTAGGGAAAAATAGAATTGTAAAATTAATTTACCTCCGCTATGATACGAACCAATGACGTGTCAAACCACAGCTCAGTGCCTTGAAGCTGGCCTAATCCAGGCAACTGTTATCCTTGGTCACTTTGAATTCCTTGGGGAATGATTAAAAGCACTATGAAAAATAACAATCGAATGTTCAATATTTCGGCTATTGCCTTTTTCAACACTTGAAAAAGGCAATAGCCAAAATATTGAACATTAGAGTATAAAAAATAATACTCAAATGTTCAATATTTCGGCTATTGGCTTTTTTCAACTCTTTAAAAAGGCAATAGCCGAAATAATGTTTATTAAAGTATGAACAATAACACTCTAATGTTCATATTTCGGCTATTGGCTTTTTTCAACTCTTGAAAAAGGCAATAACCGAAATATTGAACATTACAGTTTGAAAAATAACACTCTAATGTTCAATATTTCGGTTATTGCTTTTCAACTCTTGGAAAAGGCAATAGCCGAAATATTGAACATTAAAGTATGAAAAATAACACTCAAATGTTCAATATTTCGGCTGTTACCCTTTTCAACTCTTGAAAAAGGTAATAGCCGAAATATTGAACACTAGAGTATGAAAAATAACACTGTAATGATCAATATTTCATCTATTGCCTTTTTCAACTCTTGAAAAAGGCAATAGCCGAAATATTTAACATTACAGTGTGAAAAATAACACTCTAATGTTCAATATTTCGGCTATTGCCTTTTTCAACTCTTGAAAAAGGCAATAGCCGAAATATTGAACAGTAGAGTGTTATTTTTGATAGTGTCATTCTGTGTGTTTCAGATATATTTGCAGCAAGAGTACCGCAACAAACTGGATAATTCCTGGTGTTTTCTACACTATTTGGGCCATGCTCTGGCAGAAAGGAGGTAGGCTGGTAAGTCCGGCCCACTGACCTTTTGCGGATAGTGTAAAGGCAAGATCAGACTGCACAGAACGTGCAGTCTGATCTTGCCTCTACACTTTCCGACGAGGAAATGTCTTTATTATATACCTAGCAGTGAAATCTTGGAATTTCCCAGTGTAATAAATTTTGATATCATCACTAGTGACGTTATCAACTTTCACTTCCTGACGTCATTTGGGAAGTACCTTTTTTTTCGACTACATTTTTTTCGACTTTCAAACGCAAAATTACAAATAATGATGTAAATAAGGTATATAATAAATAGAATAATCAACTGGTTATTTTTGATATGAAAAATATCTCACTCGGACGCGTCGTAAGGCGTTAAAAAAACTCGTGCTGCGCACTCGTTTTTTCAACGCCTAACAACGCATCCTCGTGAGATATTTTTCATATCAAAAACAACCAGTTGATTATCCTCTATTTCTCACAAGAAAAAATAAAAAAAATGAAATAGCAAACTTTATGGATTTACCGTAAGCTTGAAAAGTCTCATTTCACTTATGTAGCAGGATGAGTTTATATACATAGAGGATATTTGTTTTTTTCGGTGAAAGATCAAAATTTATTTCATCTTGTGAACACCACCGGTGATATTTTTCACGAGTGGAGGAGCCACTCGTGAAAATATTACCGGTGGTATTCACGAGATGAAATAAATTTCGACCTTTCACTGAAAAGAAAAACAAACAAATATTCTATTTATTTCATGCTTTTAAGCCTTTCTGGAAGGAGCTTTATCAAAATCCAGTACAGTTACTTTCCGTTATTCCCCGTGGCGTAGCCCTCCTGCAACGCATCACAATATTACGTCAAGCGCGAGAAATGTAAGGTAAATGACGTCATACTTCCATCTGGTTGTGAGGCACGGGCAATTTACCTAGGCAACAAGGACATGAATATCGGTATTTTCACTGGTCGTACCCGTGTAATATCGAAAAATATTTTCACTGTTATTTTTCGATATCCTATCGCATGAAAGCATGAAATAAATCTCCGTATTGCATGAACCAAAAAAGTTTTAGTGTTTGACTTTTCTTCAGGTAGGGTTGGAAGGGCTTGGGAGTTGATAGTTGTAAGGAAAATCATAAGGACGTTACAGTTGACTCTTAGTTTTTGAAATAGCAAAACAAACCAGTGGATAAATGATTGCCTACACTGAGATAAGTTATACCGACAGCTGATAGTCTTCCGCTTTCAAAGTGCACTTATCCTTTTCAGGCGCAGCGAAACGCGCTGGCTTTTGATCTACTTCTTGTTATTGAACTTTTCGAATGAAAAACTGAAATTTGCGGCTGGTAAAAATGTGGATATGTTTATTTTGAGGGCCCTTGTAGACCGTATCTACGAAAAACCCTACGCCGTCATTTCTATGATATTTCTCATAACGCCATAACGACTAAATCGTTAGTAACGCAATAAAAAATTGAACAGGAAAAAAAATGATTCCTCGTGTTTTTTCTGCGTTTATTACTTTAAGTATTTTATTTCTGAAGTCATCTTTGCTGGTGAATGAAAATTTCTAATCTTTAAGATTTTCTCAAATGAAAAAGTGCAAAACTAAATCTGGTTGGATTCCACCTTAAAGCTTCCCATAACTTAACTGATTCGGTGTCATATCTGGAGTTTACTACAGAATATATTTACGAAGCCGTGCCGAATGTAATCCATATCGAGCTTAATGCAAGTCTGTATTTTCCCCGCATTGTACTTGTATTAAAGGGAAATCAATAACAAAGCATTACTTCTGTTGTCCAATTCTGACGTTTTATATATATTCCTGACTCCCAGACTATATTAAACAATAACTTAAACTCTTTACCACAGCAACAAAGTTTTAGACCAGTCAAAATTGAAAGCATTTGCTGTCAACAGTTTAGGTGCTGCTCTAATGATGAGATTTGTCTATAAAACAAAAATCAAAATAAAAAAAAGAATGCAGGAAAAAGAGAAAACGGTAGTTTCCTTAAGTTTGTCCTTTTTCCGTAATATTTTCCCCAAAAATGCTTTTTCCATAGGGTCCTTGTCACATGACATTGTTTGGTGCAGGGTAAGCCTGTCAAATTATTCTAACCTGGGCGATTCAGTCGCAAAACGATTGGTGTATTTATTTGGCGTAGGGGTAAGGGTCTGAATATCTGTAATTAATCGAATGTTCTTGTAGCATTATTTCTGATCTGAAATCGATGTTGTTGGTACTGATGTGAGCAGTTTAATCGAGCACAATTTTAATAGGCACTATAAGAACCACTTCTGTAATCATTACCTCCCGCTAGATGGCATTCTATAAATACTCATCTATCTAATTTGGGCATCCTGGGTACAGAACCGAACCACTTTCCTACGCGACAACCGTTACTTTGAATTTCAAACTAAAATAAACATTTACTCAATAAAACGCTACCTCGTGCAATTCACTCAGCTATGATCAGCAGTTTAGAGAAATCTGGAGCTAAAGCAGGTCTCATTTCTCCTCAAATGTATTGATAAAAGCTATTTTCTACATTACTACTTTATACAGCGTAATATTACAGTCAGTCCGCTTTTGGGGCTAGTGATGCGTCATATAAGACAGCTCGAATCTTCGAAGAATATGACATGTGCAGACAACGCTTCTGTAATAAAACGGCTTTTTTACAATAGCCTTAAAAAAGCCAACCTCGCTATAAATGTTGTTAAGAAAAACCTTTTTGTTTTTTACTGCTGTTCTGTGTTCCAACCACTTTTATAATAAACAGCCTTTAATAGTGATACTTTCGGATTACTTCTTCCAAATTCCATGATGTTTTCGGTTAAGTTTGTGGTTAAAACCACACATACATATCAATTTTTAATTGGATGGGTGAATGTTGAAAGAATATAGTAGGTTTAAAAATTCTATTACAAAAAAGCCGCCCTACTACGAACATAATTTTGAATGCCTCTGACCAAAGTTCCAAACTTGTGGAGTTAACCGAATTCTAGAAACATTATTTCCTCATTAATACCTTTGTTGTGGGTGCACATCGGACTCGCCTCCTCGAGACATGTATAATCGGGATCGTATATTTAAATATAAGATCCATCCCTGGTCTAATTAACTGCCTTCATACAGCGTTTTTAGGGCAAAAATGAGATGATACTGCAGACCTAAAACGGCTTTTATAATTCTGGATGCAAATAAGCAAAGGTCCTAGGCAGCATTTTAACAAAAAGAGAAGATTTACACAAATCATTACGGGTGAAATATATACACATACGATCCCTGCTTTACCTAAAGGTGTAAACTTAATTAAGAAATAATCTTCTTTCTATCGTGGTTTATCGTTCAATAAACCACAGTTGTGAGTTATGAAGCACAATAAATAATCCACGAGGTTTAGTAGCTTGGTACTTTATTCTAGCCATTTATATCATCATCACCACCATCATTATCATTACGTGTATCATTATTGATTATTTCTAATTTTACTTTTAACAGGTTGTTGGAGGAGACTTCAAAAGGAGCAGTTATTCGGTCAACAAGCACTAACATGAACAACACTACCCAAGTTTTACCTATAGAATCTGCTGAAGAACTGAACCAAAGGTTTGCCGATCAAATGAACATCGTTATAGCTCTGCTAGCTTTACTTGCTCCAATAGGAACGATTGGAAATATTATCGTTCTTGTGGTCTATAGCACAAGCAAGACTTACAAAGATACCAATTTCAAGACTTTCGTCATCTGGCTTGCCGTGGTTGACTTGCTTTCCTGCGTGACGATAATTCCGGCGGAGATTGCAAGTTTGAAGATGGTGTACGCATTCAAAAACAAAATATTTTGTAAAATGAAATGTTTTTCTCTCGTATACTTCAATGCAATTACGGGGTTTGCGTTTCTAGTCATTGCCGTGGAACGATACAGAAAGATTTGCCATCCTTTTAGTCGAGAGATAAATCGAGGGTTGGCCAAAAAGATTGTGATCTTTGTGATATTACTTTCGTTCGTATTATGTATACCAGCACCAATCATGTGTGGAATTAGTACAGAATATAAAATCAATATTTATAATACAACAACCAAGGTCAATATGTGTGAAGTCGAGGAACGATTCGAAAACACGATTATCCGCATGGTTTACAAGTCAACATTTACAGTGCTCTTGGTATGTACATCGGTGGCCAACATTGTGATGTATGGACTTGTTTTAAGGACAACTTGTATCGTAAGGAGAAGATTAATCTCGCAAAATCGCGAGTTTGAGTCTATCAGACTTTCTAACAGAAATGTAAACGTGATTAATACAAGTAACGAACTATTACATGATTCTGAAAACTCAAACAGTGTTCAACTGCTTACTGCTCAAAGTGATACTCGAAAAGACGATCATTGTGACAAAATATGTGAGAACGGTTCGGAAAAACAGGCAGAACGAACAGCTTTACGTGAGGCCTCAAACGGTGATAAAAGCTCAAATCTCCATAGATTACATAAGAGAGATAAGGAAAATATACAAGACACAGCTAGACGAAAACAGTGCTTTCCAGATTGTGGCTTAAGCCGTAAAACCTTAATATGGCTCATACTGACTATCGTGTTCATCACGACCTACTTTCTGTACACAATACTTGCTTATTACACTACTACGCAATACCGAATGTCTCCACAGGAACTTATGGTTTATAAATTCTT
Source organism: Tridacna crocea (assembly GCA_943736015.1). Lineage (NCBI taxonomy): Eukaryota > Metazoa > Mollusca > Bivalvia > Cardiida > Cardiidae > Tridacna > Tridacna crocea. Next base: position 32,823,857 of record OX031073.1, read on the forward strand.
GATGCGGATATACTTTGTGAATAACGTTATAAATCCTATCATCTATACTTGTTTAGATACTAAATTTAGATCATCTTGTAGAGACATTTTTGTGAATTTAAAATCCTACTGTCGCTTATGGTTTAGATAAAAAAAATAATTCCAAGTTCGAAAACATAAAATAATTTTATATAGACACACACGAGATATAATAAAGTCGAAGAAATAATCAAAATGAAGATTTCTCTTATTCTTCAATTATTTAAACAAATCTGTTACAACAACAAGAATGCCAAGGCTCTGTAATACCGGTCCCAATATTCATCACATAACTAACCTTGTTTTCACTGTAATCCATACCAATGACGAATTTTCTTTTATCACATAACTATCCTTGTTTTCAATGCAATACAGTAATTACGTATTTTCTTGTCTCACACACGTGTGAGATAAGAAAATAGTGCAGTATTTGGTCAACACTTTGTGATTATTCGCTTCATTTCTAAAAAGCATTGCTGACCTAGGTTCCTGAAGGAAATCAACGACCAAAATTCTTAATTATGGTAAAATTGTTAATCTAACAACTTTTAGATTAAAAAAAAAATCAATATATGCAAGTTTCTTTGGAACTATTTTTCCTTCATAATGTTCCTGTCAAAGAAGCGCATAAGCTTCATGTAAATTTCATTACACATTATACATGTGTGCCTCTGTCGTAACACAGTATGCACTATAATTCTTGTTATACAGGTATCATGATAAAAACAAGCTGACACTAGTTTGCTTTTGAGATAAAAAAAAAAGATAAACCCGTCCACAAAGAATGTTATTAAGCTCGCCAAGGTAACAGTAAGATTAGTTTTTCTTAAAGTTCTTGTAATTTTTCAAGAAATCTTGTATGGGCACCTCTGCTGTCGATACAAGCAATTATTCGAGGTCGCATAGACCTTACATAACGTAAAATCATCGCATCAGGAATGTTATTCCATTTCTGAACGAGAGCGAAGGTCAAAACCTAACTTTAATGTTACCTTAGTCTTTTAGTACTTTCGCTACTTTGATTTTAGTACCACCTTCATTTAAACTGCGAAAACCTAACTTAAACTGTTAGTCAAAATATGATTAGCTTGGCATTTTCTACAGACTTTGAACTAAAATATGATTCCAAATTTGTTGGTCTTCAGTAAAACATGCGACGAGAAATAACAGAAAAGTAAGTGCACACTTGCTTATGGAACAGAGTATATTTGATTTCTGTAATTTATGCCTCCGGCCCATAAAACACACATTTACAAATACTATTTTACTCAGTGACAAAATTATGATAATGATAAAAAGATTACAGATTTCAGCATTTTGAATTTTTCACATGTAAAAAAGACCTTTATTTGCGGTGTCCCAGAAATAAAGTGATTTGAAACTGGCGATAGACGTCACGTGTTCCCAAGAGTCAATAAATCACGTGCAACTATTGTGTCACTTAGAAAAAGGTCACATTCCTGCATAGCAGGACACAGTATTCTATCCATTATCAGGCGAACCCTTTATCTTTCACTATTTACCAAACGACAAAACTCTAGATTAGTCCAAATTGAAAACATTTGCAGACGACAAAATGACTCAAATAACTCAAAAACTGCAATTTAGAAAGGTAGAAAACCTTGTGGGAAAAGGAGAAAATGCTGGTTACCAGCATTTTCTTCTTTTTCCACAATGTTTAAAAAGTATTCTTCATTAGGATCATCAAAACTTGGGATTGTATTGGAAAAGGTTTACATATTGTATGCGACCGATGACGTACTTTTTGGAATAGTTTAATTAACTCATTACCACACAATCCCTACTTTTGACGCCCCTGAGAAAGAGGCCTTTAGAAAACATTGGTAACCAGCATTTTCTCCTTTTTTCCACAATGTATTCTACCCTTCACAAAACAAATTTCAAATTTTCAGTCACTCTTATTTCGTCGTCTGCAATTTCTGTCAATTCGGACCAGTCTAAAATATTGTCGTTGGTAATGGGTTAAATCGTTACCAAATAAGTCTGTGTTCCATCTACATTTAGGAAGAATGCATTTGAAATCTTGTGGGGAAAAGGAGAAAATACTGGTAAGCAGAATATTCTCCTTTATTCCTCCACAAGGTTTTCATCCTTCTCAAAGACAAATGTCATCATTTCGGCCATGATTATTTTGTTGTCTAAAAAACTTCAAATTGGGCCAATCTAATTTTTTGTCGCTTTTCTTTTTTTAAGTAAATCGTGAACTCTTCCACTATCAGCTCAGAAAATTCAACCTTTTTTTCCCAATGCGTACAAACAGATTTCCATTTTGTTATTTCTTTTTAGGAGGTGGGGGGGGGGGGGGGGAATCTTCGTTGTCTAGTATCTAGTAGAGTAGACAGTCCAGGGTGGACATTCTATAATGTTTGATCTTGATCTATGCCGAATGAAAAAATCAACTTAATTTGCCATTGTTAACAGCCCACTGAAGCCGTGTTTTACGTGGACAATCAAAAGAGTATACTGGTTTGGAAAACGGCGATAGACGGAGAAATACTAGTGAATCACGGCTAGCTCTCATGCAGATCCTCGAAAAAAAGTGTCACGTCCCATCAGAGAAAGCAATCCGAACAGAGTTTTATTTAGTAGTCTATGAGGTTATAAATCGGGTATTTTTTGCCAGTTCTGAAATGCAGAGACTGCCTTTTTCAAAGCACCGTGAGTGTTTGACGGCACGTTCTTAGGAATATAAGCTCGGCCTAAACCGTCCGCAAAAGCAAGATAATTCGTACCCAGCTAGCTGCAGGTTAATTCTACATTTTACCATTTGATACAATCTAGGTATTATGTGGATAGAGTATCTATCAAGATCAGTATGCACATAATTCATGCCCAGTAACTACTTCAGTTCCTTAACCGGTTACCAAACACAGTATCTTTACCGGTTACCAAAGACAGCATCTTAACCGGTTACCAAACATAGCATCTTTACCGGTTACCAAACACAGTATCTTTACCGGTTACCAAACACAGTATCTTTACCGGTTACCAAAGATAGTATCTTAACCGGTTACAAGACATACATGTAGTATCTTTACCGTCTTTACCGGTTACAAAACATAGTATCTTTACCGGTTACCAAACATAGTATCTTAATCGGTTACCAAACAATCTTGCGTTTTACGTACTTGGACTGTGTGTCAATAAACTTCGTACATTTACGCAAACTATTTGGGATTGCATATACACATGAGATCCCTCTTTACCAAAAGCTTTGAGTTTGTGTAAAAATATTCAAATATTACTGAAAATAGCTTTAAAAATATCCATACATTGTACCAAGAAAGTCATCACCTAAATGATTATCCATAAAAATCCATTTTGTCCAGTAACCGGCTGCATGTAGAGATGGAGACGTCCTTTGCCATGCAAAAATTACAAACAGCAAAAGATTTCTACACAAATCAGCCTGTGCAGATTGCGCAGGCTGATTTGTGTCGATATCTTTTGCAGGTGCACGAAGTCTCATTTTCATGGAGTATAGCTCATAATGTTTAGAAAGGAAGAAATGATGGTATCCAGCAGGGAGACAGAGTAAACCTGACACGCTAAAAGCTATGCCAGGATAAGATTTACAGGTTAATTAGAGAGTATTGAAAGACAAATGTCTGGTTCCAGAAATTTATAACAACCACTGGTCATTGTTTGTCAGTGGCGGCAATTTCTTTCAGTCATCTGTGAGCATGTACGATACAGTATACAGGAGCAGAATTTCAAAATTACAATTAGTCGCATTGCCTTTCTTCTTTTCAGCTCTATATAACCCCTTTACGAATTTTCTTATCATACACATGTTTCCGTTGTCTGCGCATGTCATATTCTTTGATTGATTGAATTTGCGTTTATTTATCGTCGCTACCGGTTTCTCATAACGTGACGCCTCCTGAAGATTGTTAGTATTGTTACGGGGGATAGTGCAGATACAGGACGAAACCCATCTTAAGTTACGCCTGGTTCTTTAACGTGCTCGATGTATAGCACCGCCACACGAGACCTCGGTTTAACGTCTCATCCGAAAGACTATAAGTAATTTTAGATGGCCAGCCGTGGGGATCGTACCCACACCCTCATGATCATGAGTCTTACGCTCTACCAACTGAGCTATGCAGGCTGGTCAGTTTTTATTGTACGCTGCACCCGTTCCACGTAGTTGGCTTTAGCGGGATTATTTGTAATGAAAAAAATAGATATTTTTGTCTTTACAAAAAGACTTAAACCATTTATTGTTAAACTCTGATCCCTTATCGCTTCTGATCTTCATGGGTGGACTTCTTTTAAAATATCCCTCACAGCAGATAAAGCGGATTTTTCAGTTTTGTTTTTTTAAAGGTTTCACCCAAATCTTACGACTAAAGACGTTAATGGGAAAAAAGCAAATACTTTACACCGTCATTTTCCCCAGCTAAGTTCATCACCGATAATAAATTCAAATCCAACTGTTCACCCACGGCAGACACGCGCACTTGTGCCGTTTTGTAACGATATTGAGGTTGTTTCTGTAACGCAAAGGCATCCTGATCAATGAACCCAGACTTGATGTATTGTAAGGATATCATCCCTGGATGCTTCTTATTTAATGCCAAAAATACTTTCTTCGCTCCCATGAACGCACCGGCATTCATAGGGTTAAAATAGTATTGTTTCAGTATTCTCTTTTTCTTTAACTCAAGTCATTTTATAAACTGTGCAACGTTCGACAGTCCAAGTAAAAATGACTTGCATTAAAACAATTTTTTAGTTGTATTTTTTTTTTCAATTGACAAACGCTAAAAGTTCTATAAATTGCAATCGTCGCATAGTGCAAGCCATTCAAAATGAGTGAATATTCACACATCGTTTTGACGAAAATCCGTACAAATCGATCGTTAAAGAACGTGGAAACCAATCAGGGTTTGAAATAAAGGAAGTTCGAGCATCACGCGAACATACACACCATCGAACATTCGCACCAAAATTTCCGGCAAAAAAATCAAACTTCGAAGTAAAGGATCAATATTGGGATCAATCTTGGGATTAAACTTGGGACAAACATTACGCGAACATTCGCACCATCAAACATTCGCACCATCAAACATTCGCACCAAAATTTCCCGCAAAAATCAAGTAAAATTTGGATCAATCTTGGGATCATTCTTGGGACTGTTGCACCCCTATTTTTACTCTACTTATATTAATTAAAAAAGGAAAGCCGCAATTTCATGATCACCCTCAGTTTACAAGCGACAAACTTTAAACGCTTTCAAATTCACGACATTTACAGACGACAAATTTAAAATTGGTACAAATGAGCTTTTCAGATCTCTTGTAGGATGGACAACATTGTGGGTGAAAAACATTGTGGAGAAAATGCTAGTTAACAGCATTTTCTCCTTTTTCCTTTATGTTTTCAAAAACTTTTTTTTTCCAAGGTCGTTTAACTCGTGTATGCTGGGTAAAGAGTGAAGGAAACTACGTTTCCTGTAGCAATAAATAAAATGAAATTTAGTAGCATTTCAGTGTATGTTAAATTCCCCTATAAAACTTGTACCTCAGAATATTTCGCTCTTGTTACGTTACCCCGTATGTTAACTCGTAGGCTACTAAGCGCTACTAAGGACCTTTTGTGGACAGTGTAGATCAAGATCAGCCTGCTAGGAATGTGCAGTCTGATTTTGGATCTACATTTTTACACTGTCGATAAGGATGTTCCCCTTCCTTCCCCCCCCCCCCCATAAAATATACGTTTGAAATAGAAAAATCATGGGTGTTTACTAATGGCCTGAAAGTTTCATTTTACTTGTTTATCCTTACCCCGATAAATAATAGAGTTTATTTCATCAGCTTGTGGTTAATATGGGGAAATGATTACCGAAAAAGGGAAAGGTGTGCCCGTATGAGAGCCGTTTGTGAGAAAAACTTATCAGTCTGGTCAAGTGGATAGGCGAGAGACCTGAGAGCAATACATCTCGGGACACCTGACGGTATGGGTTCAGTTCTCACTAAAAATAAGTCTTTTGGATATAGAGTTTATTTCATCAGCTTGTGGTTAACATGGGGAAATATTTGCCAAAAAAGGGAAAGGAATGCGAAAATAACGAGTGCCGTAAGGCACGAGTTATTTTTGCGGACCTTTCCCTTTTGAGGCAAATATTTCCCCATGTTAACCACAAGCTGATGAAACAAATCGTTTATTACATTTCCTCTGATTATTTTGTCAACCAATGCCACTTTTAAAACTAGTGATCTCAAGTCAATTAACCGGATAACCAATATTTTCAAAAAAAAAAAAGTAGTTCCAGATTTTCGACAGCAGTAAAATATTCACTGTGACGGGGAAATAATTCCCTCCAGCTTAAATTACGACATTTCTTTACCCATAACATTAAAAACAGACACATGGAATACAATATATGAAATTAAACTTGATCTATCAAAGGCTGATAGTAAAAACCAAAACTTTACTACTTCGAATGCTTTTTTGCTGTGCAAAATATCTCTCTACAGAAAAGTGTAGATCCAAGACCAGACTTCACTTTCTAAGCAATCTGATCTTGATCTACATCGTCCGAAAAAGACCTCTTGATCGTGTTTAGTAGCCTAAGAGTTAACCCTTTACCAAACACTCCCTGGTTTTAACGAACCCAAAGGAAACGCCTTTTGAAAATAGTTTGGAAAAAGACCAACATTTTTTTCCATTTCCCACAAGGTTTTCCACCCATCCAAAGTCAAATTTCAATTCTTGAGTCACGTGTATATTGTCATCTGCAAATGCTTTCAATTCGGACCAGTCTAAGATTTTGTCGTTTGGTAAAGAGTTAAGTAGATTAGGGGTGAAAGAATCTAAAAGTAGGGATTGTGTGGTAATGGGTTAGGGGTGAAAGAATCTAGGAGTAGGGATTGTGTGGTAATGGGTTAGGGGTGAAAGAATCTAAAAGTAGGGATTGTGTGGTAATGGGTTAGGGGTGAAAGAATCTAGGAGTAGGGATTGTGTGGTAATGGGTTAGGGGTGAAAGAATCCAAAAGTAGGGATTGTGTGGTTATGGGTTAGGGGTGAAAGAATCCAAAAGTAGGGATTGTGTGGTTATGGGTTAGGGGTGAAAGAATCCAGGAGTAGGGATTGTGTGGTTATGGGTTAGGGGTGAAAGAATCCAGGAGTAGGGATTGTGTGGTAATGGGTTAGGCGTGAAAGAATCCAGGAGTAGGGATTGTGTGGTAATGGGTTAGGGATGAAAGAATCTAAAAGTAGGGATTGTGTGGTAATGGATTAGGCGTGAGAGAATCCAAAAGTAGGGATTGTGTGGTTATGGGTTAGGGGTGAAAGAATCCAAAAGTAGGGATTGTGTGGTAATGGGTTAGGGGTGAAAGAACTTAAAAGTAGGGATTGTGTGGTAATGGGTTAGGGGTGAAAAAATCTAAGATAAAAAAAGATTGAAGTCAAAATGATAGATCGGTTAGGTCTAAAGTGGTATCATGTGTTACAGCTCCACTTTATCATCTTTCTCTATCTATCTTGTGGAAACTGCCAAAATGGCCTATCAGCTAAGTTTTATTGCTTTTTGTCTTGAAGGATGAAGATGTATCTCTTGGTAGAAATGGAAGAATTTTAATTAAACCCTTCCCAGACAAATCCCTGGTTTTTACGACCCAGAAAACGCCTTCTGAAAACATTGTGGGAAAAGGAGAAAATGCTGGTAACCAGCATTTTCTCCTTTTCCCACAATGTTTTCTATTATACTATAGTCAAGTTTCACTTTTTGAGTCACATTTATTTTATCGTCTGCAAATTCTTTCAATTTGGATAAGTTTCAAATTTTCTCGTTTGGTAAAGAGTAAAAGCACGTACATGATATCCGGTTTTCGTACTCAACATAAACAAAGTTGCTAATTTTCATTGTGCCTAAGCTGCTTATTCCGACTCGACGGCCCTTTAAGGACAGTGTAGATTAAGATTAGACTGCACAGGTTGTGCGGTCTGATCTTGGATCAACACTGACATGCAATAATTTCTAAAAACAACAGCAACAACTTTTGTTAGTTGGTTGTATTGGGGTTTAACGCCACTTTAACAACTTTGGTCATATCATGGCGGTCGGTGACGCACATGTGTTTCCTGGCTTTCTCACACCGTTACTAACATAACTGTCTTTCTAAAGCCACCAACTACTTTTCTTACTTGCTTCAGCAGAGGTGAGAAGCGAAAATACGCTGGACAGAAAGTTCGCCTCCCACCAGATCAGGAGTCCTACTCGCCACCACTGAGCCACACGGGCGGGCAACAACTTAGTACAATTCGGGGGTCTACTATCGGCTTTAAAGTCCCATTTGAATCATTTAGCAGATTTAAGATTAAAGCCCAAAATAAATGAATGAATGAATGAATGTTGTTTTATGGCGCATCGACAACTTTGGTCATTTAGCGCGCATATCTGTGTTAAATGATGATGAACGTGGAGTTGTTTAAACTGAATAAAGTTTGAATGACAATAAAAGAATTGAATTAAGAAAATTTAATGCATAAAGGGCACCATCGAGTTACAGGGCAATCCCTATATACTCAAATGTTTTAAATGATAAGAACTGAATTAAGAAGAATGCATAAAGGGCATTATCGAGTTACAGGGCAATCCCTATATACTCAAAAGTTTTAAATGATAAGATTTAAGAATGTGATAAAAAGGTTTAAACTCAATGCTGGTTTGATAAAAAGAAGTTTTTTAAATGAAAAAGAAATATGTGTCATTTATAATGTGCATAAAATATGATATTGAGTGGCTGGGCATTCCCTGCCTACTCAACAGTTTTAGATTAAAAGGTAAGACTGATAATATTGTTTTTCCTTGGAAATGAGGTTAAAACTGATAAAGATTGGAGCCTCCAATGGGATCAGATACTCCCATTAAAGAGGTCCTGTCTCCAATGAGATAAGATGTCTCCAAGAGAGCCAATCCTCCCATTAAGGAGATGTAAACTGAATATTAATGAAATAAAGAATGTTGTAAAAAGATGGGTAAGAAACTCAAAAGAAAATATCACAGTTTATTGTAAATGCCAATCTCCTTTATGAAAGTGATAATAGATTCAATGCTGACAGAATCAAAAAGATTTTTCAAACTATCTACGTTGAAATATTTTGAAAGTCAATGCAATCTAGTAGGATATGTTTTACAGAAAAGGTTGCATTGCATGGTATACATTCAGGGGCATCATCTCTTGTCAACAGCCAGGAATGTGTGATGCGTGAATGGCCAATTCGAAGTCGCAATTATCACTTCTTCTCGACGAACGGATCTGTAAACGGGATACCATTCACCAAGGGATGGTTTAACTGAATGCAGTTTATTGAAAATATCAGCATCCCACTGGGATTGCCAAGAAGATTGGATATGTGATAAAACGGAGGATTTAAAATCAGTGTGTGGAACTTTAAAATCTGAAATGGGAAGGTTAAGTGCAGATTTGGCAGACCTATCGGCATTTTCATTGCCTTTGATGCCTACATGACTTGGAAGCCAGCAGAACACCAGTCTATTCTTAGAAGAAATTTGTGAGATCCTTTCAAGTAAACTGCAGATTAAAGGATTCTCAAGTCGTTGATTTGAAAGGGCCTGTAATGTTGACAAAGAGTCTGAAAAGATAATAAAACGGTTGGAATTAGAACTTTCAACTAGATTAAGTGCAAGATCTAGTACTGCTTTAATTTCAGCAGAGAAGATAGAGGAGTTGTTTGGAAGGCGGCATTTTAAGCTTCTTTGTCCATAAACAGCGGCAGCTGCTACAGAATTGCCTTCTTTAGATCCATCTGTATAGATGGGTTTGAAGGAAAAATAATGCTCCTTTATCTCGTTGTATCTAGCATGAAATACAGTTCTATCCGTGACAGACTTTTTGTCAGATGCAAGGTCAAATCTGAATTCTGCACTGTTTAGTGTCCATGGAGGGATTTCAGAGATTTTATAGTCGGCAATAGACTCAGTGTCTATGCCAAGGTTATCCACAATAGGCTCCATGCGGATACCAAATGGAGGAATAACATTTGGTTTCCTTTCAAAAAGACGTTTATACTCAGGTTTAAAGACAACGTTATGAGTTGGATTAAAACGATTCGATTTAAGTTTTAAAATATATTGAAGTGAGAGTTTTTCTCTCCTGTAAGAAAGGGAAGGTTCATTAGCCTCAACATAGAGGCTATTGACGGGAGAAGTTCTAAAGGCTCCAAGTACAAGACGCAGACCTTCGTGGTGTATAGAATCGAGAATTTTTAGATAGGATTTACGAGCCGATCCATATACAACAGATCCATAGTCTAATTTGGAGCGAACTAAAGACCGATAAAGTCGCAAGAGGACTTTACGGTCTGCTCCCCATTCAGAATGGGCCACAACCTTAAGAAGATTAAGAGCCTTCTTGCACTTCTTTTTAAGTGCAGTGATGTGAGGAAGGAAGGAAAGCTTTCTGTCAAAGATGACTCCAAGAAATTTAAACTCGGACATGACTTCAATTTTAGTTTTGTCCAAATACAGTTCAGGATCTGGGTGAATACCTCGTAGATTACAGAGGTGCATGCACTTAGTTTTGGACTTTGAAAATCTGAAGCCATTTTCATCAGACCATGTTTACAATTTGTTGAGACATTGCTGAAGTTGTCTCTCAATAATATTCATATTTCGAGATCTGAAGCATATAACAAAGTCATCAACATAGAGGGAACAGTCTACACCAGGACAGATAGCTTTGACTATACTGTTTATTTTCACACTGAAAAGTGTAACAGAGAGAATACATCCTTGGGGTACACCCATCTCCTGTTCACGGGCTCCCAAGACAGTATTACCAACTCGGACGCGGAAAAGACGTTCATCCAAGAAGGTTGAAATAAAAAGAGGAAGACGGCCTCGAAGACCAAAGTCATGCAAGTCTTTCATAATTCCGTATTTCCAAGTTGTATCATAAGCGCTTTCAAGGTCGAAAAAGACAGATACTACATGCTGTCTATTAATAAAGGCTTCTCTAACAAAGGTTTCAAAGCGGACAAGATGATCTATGGTGCCACGCTGGCGACGAAATCCACTCTGTACATCAACAATGAGGTGGTGTTTTTCTAAAAACCAGACAAGCCTGTCGTTGACCATACGTTCTAGGGTCTTGCAGAGACAACTAGTAAGAGCTATTGGCCGATAGTTAGCCGGGTCACTAGCATCTTTGCCAGGTTTTGGGATAGGAATAACAAGTGCCTCCCGCCAGGATGCAGGAAAATTACCTGACTGCCAGATATCATTAAAAATATCAAGTAAAACTGAGAGGGAAGTAAAAGGTAAGTGTTTTAAAAACTGGTAATGAACTTTATCTGGGCCAGGAGAAGAATCATGAGCTTTATTCAGAGCAGATTTTAATTCTTTAAAAGTGATGAGTTTATTATAATGCTCTGAATTCAAAGACTTGAAATTAAGCTTTTTCTTTTCTTCTCTAGCTTTATTCCTCTGAAACTTTTCTGAATAGTTTGCAGAGGAAGACTTTTTGCAAAAGGTGTCAGCAAGAGCATCAGCTATATCCTGGGGAGATTCCAATGAAGTATTGTTAACTTCAAGGTGACTAAGAGGGGACTGGCCTTTGCCATTGATCTTTCTGATCACATCCCAGGTTTTTTTAGTAGTAGTTCTACTATTCAACTTAGAGACATATTGTCTCCAGGCCTTGCGCTTATTTTCTCTAATGGTACGACGGGCTTTTGCCCTGGAAATACGGAATAAGTTAAGATTGTCTTTGGTAGGCCTGAGATTAAATTTTCTAAGGGCCTGTTTTCTGTTTCTGACAGCCTGTTTACAATCATCATTGTACCAAGGCTTGTCAGGTCGTTTTGGGTTTGTCGAGGTCTGAGGGACGGACTGTTTAGCTGCATCAATTAATAGCGAAGTGAAAAGTTTTGCATGATCATCGCAATTTCCAAATTTATCATGTGTAATGGTCTGTTCATATAGGGTTTCAAATTTATTCCAGTTGGCTTTGGAAAGCTTCCATTTCTGTGGTCGTACACTGCTAGACGGTTGTGTAGATGAAAAGATAATGGGGAAGTGATCACTTCCACACAAATCCTCAGTCACTTTCCAAGTAAAGTTGGGAAGTAAGACTGGGCTGCATAATGTTAAATCAATGGAAGAGTAAGATCCAGTTGCCGGATGCAAGTAGGTTTTGGATTTGTTATCATTCATGAAAGACAGAGAGTTGTCCGAAATGAAGTTCTCCAACTGGAGACCTCTCTGGTTGGTGTCATTGCAACCCCACATAACATTGTGACCATTAAAGTCCCCAGCAAGAATATAGGGGGATGGCAATTGTGAAATGAGATCATTCAGATTGGTCTCATTGATGGGTATGCTTGGCGGGAGATATAAAGAACACAGTGTAACAGCACTGTGTATAGATAACCTGACAGCAACAGCTTGCAGGTTTGTATTTAAAGAGATAACTTTGTGAGGAATGTTGTTGTTTACAATAATAGAAACACCTCCTCTGGCTTTTTCACCTTCGATAAAAATCTTGTTGTAAACAGAATGATATTTGATAGTGATATCATCCTCCCGTTTAAGGAAGGTTTCTTGCAGACAAACAGCAACTGGTTTGTGCTCATTGATTAAAAGTGAAAGTTCGTCAAAGTTTGACTTCAGACCTCGACAATTCCACTGGATTATGGTATCCATAGTGTATGAGGAAAGTATAAAGACTAAAGTAAAAAACGAGGCTGTAAACTAGTGCATTTTAAAATAGACTGGTTAAGATTTAATTACAGATGTCTCGGCTTTGGATGATTGCCACGCGTCAAAATCCTTGTTCCAAAGATCTTTGGAAGTGGACCAGATAGAGGCTTCTGAATCTGAAGCCTCACCTTCCAGATTTTCAGTATCTGCATCCATGTCCTCTAGCTCCGAAAATCTGTTGGAGGTAGGGACAGGATCATTTACTTTGACTGTGATTTCACAAGATCCTTGGTTATCTTTAGATTGTTGTTTAGATTTGGAAGAGGACCTTTTTGGAGGTCTGGGTGTATGATTAGGATTGTCTTTAGATGAGATGGATTTGGTTGTAGACTCTGAAGATGGAGTTTGTGGTTTCTTTGGTGTCTGTTGTGAAGGGGGAGATGGTTTTGAAGCTTTTTGTGAGATGTGTTGCGTAGAGGTAGATGTCTTTGAAGGTTTTTTTGAAGAAATACTTTGAGAAGGGGTAGATGGTATTTTTAGTGTAGTGGATGAAATGGTGGGTTTGGGAGTAGGCTGTGTCTGTTTTGGAGGCTTTGGAGGTACGGAAGGTTGAATATCAGGAACTAAGCTCTTTAACTCATTGGCCATTTCTGGAAACTTTTCAAGAAGTTTCTTTGCCAAGAGTTCACAAGTAGAGCAATGTTCCTTTCCAGATGTTGCAGAAGACACTTTTGCATAGGATGTTGAACAATTCAACAATGTTTGGTCATTTCTGCGTTTTTCAATGATCTTTCGTGCTTCCACAAAAGGAATATTTTCTTTATATTTTATAGATAGGATTTCTTTTTCATCCTTCCAGACTGAACACTCTTTTGAAAAGACTGGATGATTGGACTTGCAATTAAAACATAGAACAGGGTTATTGCAAGTATTAGGCTCATGGTCAAAGCCCTCAAAAGCACATTTTGGACAGACAGGTGTGCTTTTGCAATTAGTTTCGTGATGGCCATACCTCTGGCATTTATAACAGCGCAGAGGGTTTGGCACATACACATCAACCTTCACAGATTGAAATCCTATTTTGATGGAAGCAGGAAGAACTGGTGTACAAAAGGTAAGGATATAGGTATTTGTATCTCTACGCATACCATTCCTGGAAATAGAGATCCGTTTGACCTCAGACACAGCCTGAGATTTCAGGTTACTTTTGATCTCTTCCACCGAGTCACAGTAGGATAGTTCCTTACATCTGATGACTCCTTTACTGGTGTTAAGAGTTTTGTGAGGGTACACTTTTACATCCAAATTGTGAAATCTTTTATGACCTAGGAGATTTTTGGCTTGCTGTTGAGAATGACATTCAACAAGCAGAGTGTCATTTTTTAGTTTTTTCACAGATTTTGGTGTGCCTAAAATGGAAGAAACTGTCCTCTCTATAACAAATGGAGAAAGTTTTGAGATGGGCTTGGTTGGATCAACTGCCTCTACTACAATAAAACGAGCAAATGTTGTGTTTATATTGAATGATATGTCTGACTCTGAATCAGAGTCAGAAAGAACACGCTTGGCTTTCTTTTGTGTTGCCATGTTTATTTGATAGGGTTCATCACCGATGTTCCCCACCCGCCCCGGAGCCCAACAAGGGGACATGATCTGGGGAAACCCAACTCAGATCATGACAAGGATACATCGGTGATATACTCGAAGTGAAAGGGCTAGACTGGACAAATGTAGGCCTGCAGAATGTCACACCAAGCATTGACTGTCTTTGGGCATTTACAAGTGTCATCCAAACACCATTCTTTCACCCGATTAGCCCATGAGCCACCGCCTTCTAGGGTTTTGACATACAGCTACTGATGGTAGAGAAGAGACATGAATTTTATTATTATGTGTATGTACTTTTAAAAGAAAACAGAGACAGAGAAACAACCTAGGGCTCGGCGTGACCAGCCGATTGATCAGGATGGGCCTTCCCGACCCCTCGTTTAGTTCAGTTCAAGGCCAAAGTGGTGTGTTGCAAAAACAGAGCTATCAAAGGGCCATACTCTGAATCCACTCAACCACCAGGATCCCGTCATCGAACGACACGAGTTGCAGCCCACGGCAAACAGGCAGGCACAGTGGGGGGGGGGGGGTCTTACCCCTGCTATAGTGCGACAGCTGAGCTATTTCTATCCCCCCGCCCAGCTGGGGGCCAAAAGCCCAAAATAGCAGGCAAACGTAAATAAGTGTTGTCTACAAATGCTTTCATTTTGATGGAGTGTAATCTTTTGTCGTTTCGTAAAGACCTAAGTTCATGGAGCCTGGCAGCTGGGTGGGTAGATACGGGGCTGTAAAAACAGGAAAGTAGGACATTTTGGCTACGGACGTTTTGGCCAGCTACGGATACAAAGTATGACTTTTTGGCTACGGACGTTTTGGCTACGGACGTTTTGGCCAACTACGGATACAAAGTAGGACGTTTTGGCGAGGACGTTTTGGCCAGCTATGGATAGAAAGTAGGACCTTTTGGCGAGGACGTTTTGGCCAGCTATGGATATAAAGTATGACTTTTTGGCTACAGACGTTTTGGTCAGGACGTTTTGGCCATGGTGTTTTGGCCAGCTATGGATACAAAGTAGGACGTTTTGGCGAGGATGTTTTGGCCAGCTACGGATACAACGTAGGACGTTTTGGCCACGGACGTTTTGGCATGGACGTTTTGGCTAGCTATGGATACAAAATAGGAAGTTTTGGCCATGAACGTTTTAGCCAGCTATAGATACAAAGTAGGACGTTTTGGCCAAATGTTAATTTTTCTTAATTTTTGCCCCATTTAACATAATGCAAAAAATGAAAACATGTAGGAAACTGAGAAAATTAATATATTTGCCACATAAGGAGAATTGGGTGAATTTAGGGAAAAAAAAAAAATAATGAAGACAAAAATAGTTAACTTCTTCATATCTTAATTAATTTGTATTGCTGAATAAAGTTACTTTCTTTCAAGTATGACTTTGGTTTTATACTCAACTCAGGACGAAACTGTATTTCATGATTGCTTTAACTGCTAATAATAATTGCTGAATATGCTTTCCTGCATGAAAAGATGTATACTTATATGCATAGAAAGTTAAATTATTGCACTTTTCTGTGTTGAAAAGCATTTGGCCAAAACGTCCTACTTTGCACATTTAGCTGGCCAAAACGTCCGTGGCCAAAACGTCCTTGTCAGAACGTCCAAGGCCAAAACGTCATAGACAAAACGTCCGTGGCCGAAACGTCCTGGCCAAAAAGTCCGCGGCCAAAATTTCCACGCCAAAAAGTCCTGGCCAAAACGTCCATGGCCAAAACCTCCAGGCCAAAACGTCTGTCCATCGAAAAACAGGTCGTAGTAGTATCAGGGGCGGTAACCAGTCTATTTATAGAATTGCCATCTAGCGGGAGATAGTGCCAGATGAGTGACTTTCGATACAAACTGGTGTTATAATAACAGTCTAATCAAAATGAAAGACTGAAAACAAAATGTCGGTAATTGTGAAATGTTCAACGCAGCAACTACAGTATTAGCAAAAAATATGGTTGAAAACGAACCAATGCGGTAAAATGCATCACTCCGGTAAAACGCAATACCCGGTCAACAAAGTTCATCACCATACGAAAAAAAAAGAAACACCGGTCAACAACATTTATCACCGTACGCAAAAAAAACTTGTAAAAACTTCAAATAATGGGCGTTAAATGTCAAATTATATTATCCCAGACAAATGTGCAGTAAACTGCAATAATAATGAACAATACAGACATCCCAACGGACAAGGAATATTGATTATGGTGGAAAACTGCTGGTAGCACTCTCCGCGGTGAAATTTCAAGATCGATAACCGGATAAATTGATAAATTGCCCAGTTATGTCTTTCTATCCAGTAATCATTTTTACTCAATAATGACAATATCTGTATAATATAATGATCTTATTTCGATACCCTTCCGTTTGTATGAAATCTGGGGGTCGTTTCAATCAATCCGGTATCTTCGTGGTGAAAAAGTTGTATCGCAGTCGAGGCAGTCAGAATATTTGAAGGCATTTGCAATTGAAGCTTTTAGCTTTCATAACCTATTCCCTTGAGGAGCTCGAAATGGTTTTGATACTTGAGAAAGTGTAGGTATTACCCCAAAAAAAAAGTAAAATTAAATTTTGAATCGAAAAATTAAGATGTCACGGACAAAACTGTAGTAGATTGGTCGAAAATGCAACGTCGTGGTGGCCGAGTGGTTAAGGCGTTTGACTCGAAATCAAATGGGCTATGCCCGCACAGGTTCGAATCCTGTCCACGACGATTCCCTTTTTTTTTTCATACCAAATCTTATTTTATCATTATTTGTAAGATCCTTCAATCATTTCGGTTTATTTTACTAATCGTTTTAATTTTTTTTCTCCTTTTATTGTAAAAGCTCGACCAGATAACAAAATTATGTATTACACCAAATTTCCAGACGGAGATCAGCTGATGAATTGCGTTTATGAGAGGGGAAAAAAAATGTGGTAAAAAATGAAAATCCTCTGAAAAGGGGACTTAATGAATTTATAAAAAATATCCACACCTGTCAGCTTGCACAGTCTGGTCTGGACTGATATTTTTCACTATTTGTCAGGTTCCTGTGAGTCCATGAGTATAGTTCTTTACATTATCATGTGATGACCTGCTTGGTATCATGGTTCATGAAGAGGCATTAACTCTTTACCACACAATTTCTACTTTAAATGACCCTAAGAAAGAAGCCTTTTGAAAACACTGTGGGAAAAGGAGAAAATGCTGGTAACCAGCATTTTCTCCTTTTCCCACAGTGTCTTCTACACTTCCCAAAACAAATTTCAAATTTTCTGTCACTTTTACTTTGTTGTCTGCTAATGCTTTGGATTTGAACCAGTCCAAATTTTGTTGTTTGTTTAAGAGTTAAACCCCTTTTTGCTTGAACATGGCTCAGTTTTATGAAGGAAACAGCTCACATATTCATGTACATGTATTTGCAATATCTACCTATTTTAGAGTTTATCTAAGGGTGTATTCCTATCACCTGTTCTGGTACAATGTTCCGTGTTCTAGAATGCTGTTTTGGAATGTGCAAAAGGAATATTTCACTGTTCACTGTTCCGAATGTATGTTCTGAATGGAGCATGTTCGGAACATTGTTCTAAACCATATCGAAATGAATGTACATTGGCAGGAAGGCTGTTGCAAGAGCTACTGTCTTAGCTGTTTTAGTTGAGCATATGATTAGCTGCAGAGAGAGTAGAGACGAGTCTACTATGCCCTTATTTATGGCAAGCATATCGTAAAAAAGGACAATTGCAAATTTTGCCATGAAGAACTGTCCGTCTTTCTGCTTTGGGCTAACTCGTATTTTTTGGAACTTTTGTGTCGACTGAAACTCTCCGCGACAAAGGGTAATTTCAATTACCATGTTTGTCAGAATAATGGGGGGGAGGGGCTTAGGCCCCCCTCCCCCCCCCTGTTCCTACATCACCTGTCTTGCATCACCTAACAATCGTTCAGCAGGTACACCTCGGTTGGATTAGAATAGTCAGAACATGTTCTGAAGAACATGGGACAGTGTTCCGAAATACTTCTTTGACCTAGAACATGTTTGGAGTGTTCTCGGAGTAGCGAAAGGAATACACCCTAAATCTGCAGAACAGTAAATCTATTTGTAGTCTGGGTCCAGGCAGTAATACATGTACTTTACTCTATTATCATGCTCTCTTTATCTCAGTCAGCAAAAGATCTTTGGGATTTATCTGTTTATTTCACTTCGTTATTATTACCCCCGTAGACATTCGAAGGTCTTCTCATGACTACGAGTTGTGCAGATAGTCTAAATATCTATTCCTGTTTATTATGTGCATCACAATGTTGGAAAACCATAGATAGACTCGCGCATTTTCAGACCAATTCAAATACATGTACATAGTTTTGGAGAAATGTCATAAAAAACAATACATGACTGTGTACCAACTTTTTATAAGATTTACTTACAAATTCTCTATACAATATCACAGATTCAACAAATAACACGGTAAAAAAAATGTGTAACAGATGACAGTTGATTACAAGTGTGTGTACGTGTACATAATTAATCATGATGAATGAATATTTCACTCTTAACTCTGTATCATATAATCACAACTTTCAACAACCCTCAGGTAGAAAGCCATTGGAAATAAGGTGGAAAAAGGAGAATGCTGCTAACCAGCATTTTCTTTTCATACAATGTTCTTTTTATCCAATGAAAGACAAGTTTCATGGTTTGTGCACCATTTTTCATCTATAACTGGTTTCAATTTGGACCATCTAAAATTTTGTCATGTGGTAAACGTGGTAAACAGTTATCTCTTTACCAAAAAAACAAACTAGAGCTGTCACTGAATGTGACTTAACACCTTACCACACAATCCTGGAGTTTTTACGATCCTGTAAGAGAAGGCTTTTGAAAGCATTGTGGAAAAAGGAGAAAATGCTGGTAACCAGCATTTTCTCCTTTTCCAGCAATGCTTTCTACTCGATCTAAAAGAAAAAAAAAAAAAACATTATTTTAGATACATTAAATTTGTTGTCGGCAAAGCCTTTCAATTTGGATCAGTCTAAATTTTTGTCATTTGGTAAAGGTCTGCAGGCTTTTTCAACTGGTAAAGGGTTTGGGATTGATCTTTTGTTGCTTTATTACCCATACTGAACAAATATGGAGGTTGTAAAATTTAACACCACACTAGTGTTACAATTTTAAGCTTTTGTCTTCAAATTATGCTTCAGGCGCTATTTCTGAATTCTCCTCTTCTCAGCTTACTTTCTTTACCTAAAACAGTGAAGAAGAAAAACAAAATTAATTCCTTGTTTACATTTAGATGGTTAGGTTCAAGTTTGAGTGGTTTAATTAACACTGTGGATTAAGATCAGACTGCACAGGATCAGACTTAAAAAAAACATTGCAGGAAAAGGAGAAAATGGTTACCAGCATTTTCTCAGTTTCCTACTTTATTTCACAAATATTCTTTCTCAAGGTTGTAAAAAGTTGGCATTCTGTTGCAAAGGGTCACGATGAGCCAAAAGATCAATAGGTAGCATATAGGACTTGAGTACAGGGTGTCACTAGTTTGTACGGAATAACGTTAGGGCCATCGCCTTTGAATGTGCTAATTTGAAACACGATACTCGATAGTATGATGACGATAACGCGAAACAACGAAACCACAATGGTGAAAACGCGATAGTAAGATGACGATAACACGATACTACGATGGTGAAACCATGACAATACGATAGTACCATGATGATAGTGCGATATAGTATCGTGTTTTCACCATCGTACTGTCACGATTTCACCATCGCACTATCGTATTTTCGTGTTTTCACCATCGTGCTATCGTAGTATCGCATTATCGTCATCGTACTATCATGTTATCGTCATCGTACTATTGCGTTTTCACTATCGCATTATCGCCATCGTATTATTGTCATCGTACTATCGTGTTATCGTCATCGCACTATCGTGGTTTCACCATCGCACTATCGTATTATCGTCATCGTACTATCGTGCTTTCATCATCGTACTATCGTGTTATCGTCATCTTACTATCGTGGTTTCATCATCGTACTATCGTGGTTTCATCAACGTACTATCGTGTTATCGTCATCGTACTTTCGTGTTTTCACCATCGCACTATCGTATTATCATCATTGTAGTATCGCGTTTTCACCATCGTACCATCGCCTTCCGGTGCGCGTGCGCATCCTCCAATATTCAAGACCTACAGGACAACAGTACACATGGACAAGTTTATTCAAAGTCATTTTGAGAGAGGCTATGTCTGTAAATTGGGTAATCTACCCTCTTAGACAATTGCGGACTCAATGGCCTTATGGATAAAGCACCTCCTTAAAGTGAAGTAGACCAAGGTTCAAATCCGACATAGAACTATCCCTTTTTTTCAACTATATTTTCTCCACTATCTTAACTTTTTTTAAACATTGATATAGTCAGAAATATAATTTGTATCAAGAACTTTTGCCTTTGACTTCAACAAATTTGTATAAGTGACTTCAGAAAGGGGTATTTAGGCAAAAAAAAAAAAGCTTCTTTTGCTTTTCCTACAATTGGGTACGACTAATTGTCTAGAGCATAATCTTCCAAGCCCTGGTATCTCAGTCGGTAGTGTACAAGACTTGAGAACAGAGGTCACTGGTTTGATCCGCACCTCGGCCAATTTCTTTCCGAGTATTGATGATAGTCATTGTGAAAGGATTCATTCGTCTCTCTCTACTGATCATTGCTCTGATGATAGTTATGTTGGAAAGCAGTCAGTAGCTCGAGAAAAATATCGTGGGGAGTACCAGAAACAACATTTATGGGAAAGCATGGATAGCTGGACTGGCTGCAGTGATAAAACTAAAATAATACTGATAATGATGTAAAACACCATACAACCAAACAACTAAAAGATATGTGTATATTCTTTTCATAAACTTTTGTCTTTCTCCAACAAACAAATCAAACCTATATTTAACCAGCTATTTTTTAGATTTACCAATCCCAATTCACCTTATGTTTAGGATATATACTTATAGAACAGGAAAATGTTTTTCTAAAAATTTACAAGTGTGTATTGTTGCACAATCTAGTTGGGTTAATGTTTCCTGTAATTTTTTTGCAATCAAAAAGAAAAATAATGATAAATTCAGGGTATTTCGCAGCTTGAAGTTAGATTACTCTTCTACTGTAAGATGGTTTTGCTAAAAATAAAAAAAAGCGTCAGGTAGCAGACTGCACTTTCTAATCCACAGTCTCAGCTCTCGAAAAGCGATTTTAATCCCCAAATGACTTTGAATAAACTCGTCCATGTGTACTGTTATCCTGTAGAACTTGAATATTTCAGGACGCGCATGCACACCGGAAGGTGATAGTGCGATGGTGAAAACGTTATACTACGATGATGATAATGCGATAGTACGATGGTGAAAACACGAAAGTATGATGACGATAACACGATAGCACGATGATGAAACCACCATAGCACGATGGTGAAAACACGATAGTACGATGACGATAATACGATAGTGCGATGGCGAAACCACGATGATGAAACCACGATAGTACAATGGCGAAAACACGAAAGTACGATGACGATAATACGATAGTACGATGACGATAATACGATAGAGCGATGGCGAAAACACAATAGTGCGATGGTGAAACCACGATAGTGCGATGACGATGACATGATAGTACGATGATGATAATATGATAGTACGATGGTGATAATGCGATACTACGATAGCACAATGGTGAAAACACGAAAATACGATAGTACGATGGTGAAATCGCGACAGTACGATGGTGAAAACACGATAATATATCTCACCATCATCATCGTACTATCGTATTGTCGTGGTTTCACCATCGTAGTATTGTGTTATCGTCATCTTACTATTGCGTTTTCACCATCGTGGTTTCATTGTTTCGCATTATCATCATCGTACTATCGAGTATTGTGTTTCAAATTAGCACTTTCAAAGGCGATGACCCTAACGGTATTCCGTAAGTTTGATCCCTGTCTCTGCCAATTTCTGTCTGAGGACTGATGATAATCATTGCTACAAGATTCATTTGTGTCTCGTTGCAGATCATTGGTTCCATAATGGTTGAGTGAGACAGCAGCCAGCAGCTTGGAAACAATATTGTGCAAGGTAATGGTAAAAGAACCTTCAAGAAAGCATGAATAGGTGCACTGGCTACCAAGATATAAATGAAATTGAAATTGCCATTAAACACCAAACAATCAATCAATCAGTAAGGATTAAGAAGCATGTTGTGTTTGGATGAGCTATAAACACAATATTCATGTAAATGAAAAAGTTCATCAAATATCGTACCTTTGACAAAAAAGCCTCACAGATCTCAATGACAAATTGGTCCCCTGTCTGCAAACTTGCATTCCTTTGACTTCTTGACATAGCCTAGAAATACAGTGTGACATGTGAATGTTTTACAAGATTATAAACTCTACATCATTTAATACCCTTAACCCTTTACCACACAACAAAAATTTACACTTGCAGGGTTTTCCTTCAACTTTCTGTTGACGGGGTCACAATGACCCCCCTTCATATGAATTAAAGAAGGTAGAATAATAAATTTTGGGGGTCATTTAGAAAAATTTGGGGGTCAAAACCCTCAAAATTCAAAGAAACGAAGGGGTCATGGAAAACCCTGCACTTGTCCAAACCAAAGGCATATGTAGAGGACAAATTAAACGTGATCAAAATTAACTCTTTACCACACAACCCCCAGTTTTGATGCCCTTGAAGAAAAAACCTTTTGAAAACATTGTGGGAAAAGGAGAAAATGCTGGTAACCAGCATTTTCTCCTTTACCCACAATGTTTTCTTCCCTGCTGGAAACAAATTTCAATTTTTGAGTTATGTCTGCAAGTGCTTTCAATTTGCACAAGTTTGTGGTTTGGTAAAAAGTTAACATACACCAACATTTTTGACTTATCAAAGACTTATTACATTAGATTAATCAGCTGGTGACAAGATGCTTGTCTCAAATGACTGATTTTTCCTTGGAAGGCGAGAAAGAATTATGAAAAGATGGGGAAATGCTATGTATCAAATTGTGATTAGTATATGTGCAGCTTATTCATCTGGTAGGCTAATAAGCTAAATACATTTCATGTGCATAGGTGTAACTTCTATTACGCACACCACCCATGTGCGTAATGTAAAAAGGTCGAGAATAGGTCGTATGTTGCCTCTTTTCGTGTATTTTTCAGTTTGGACGTTTTTTATAAAACTGCCAAGATCAGAAATATCTTGATTTTACGGTTCCGATTCTGTTCGGCCGATTTCAAATTGCTCTCGTCACCTGCCTCAAAAATGCGTATAATTTACTTTTTCCTGGTTACGCCTATGATGTGTCTA
Organism: Tridacna crocea; assembly: GCA_943736015.1. Lineage (NCBI taxonomy): Eukaryota > Metazoa > Mollusca > Bivalvia > Cardiida > Cardiidae > Tridacna > Tridacna crocea. Next base: position 32,847,528 of record OX031073.1, read on the forward strand.
TTTTTAGAAATGTTATGGGTAAAGAAAATGTCATAATTTATTTCCCATCAGTGAATATTTTCTTCCTGCCGAAAATCTGGAACTACTTTTTTTGAAAATATCGGTTATCCAGTTAACTGACTTGAGATCACTAGTTTTAAAAGTGGCATTTGTTGACAAAATAACCAGAGGAAAAGTAATATATAATTTAATTCATCAGCTTGTGGATAATATGGGGAAATATTTGGCTCAAAAGGGAAAGGTCTGCGAAAATACGGCACTCATTATTTTCACATACCTTTCCCTTTTTCAGCAAATATTTCCCCATATTAACCACAAGCTGATCAAATACATGTGCTAAAAATATTTCTTTTTTACCCTTTCAAGTGCTAAATATAAACCATCTACACCCAGGTTGTATCCACTCTCGAGGATTCTGAAATGTACAAAAAAATATATGAGCCAAGCACTGTGAAAACCAGGCTTAACCCTTTACCAGACAACAAAAATTTAGCCTTGTCCAAATGGAAAGCATTTGCAGACGACAATTTCAATGTGGCTCAAATGGTGCAATCGTTTATTGACAGGGTAGAAAACATTGTGAGAGAAGGAGAAAATGCTGGTAACCAGTATTTTCTCCTTTTGCCACAATGTTTTCAAAAGGCTTCTTTCCAAGGGGCATCAAAAATCGTCATTGTGTGGGAAAGGGTTAAAGCACCTGTGAAAAATATCCACCTAGGTCAGCCTGCGCAGTCTGCATAGGCTGACCTGGGCCATAACTTTTCCCTATTGGTAAATTTCTGTATGCCTAAGGACCAGTCTATCTAATGATAAACTCTTTACAAAATAATAAAATTTTGGACTAGTTCAAATTGATTGGTTTCACCATCGTAGTATCGCAGACAACCAAAAAGATGTGACTCAAAAATTAAAATATGATTTGGGAAGGGTAGAAAACCTTGTGAGAAAAGGAGAAAATACTGGTTACCAGCATTTTCTCTTTTTTCTACGATCTTTTCAAAAGGCTTTTTTTCCAGGGTCGTTGCTCAAATGTTAATCAAGTCATTAATCTTTCAAAGAGAAGGAATCATTGTAGATAAAGAAGAAAATGCTGGGGAAAACAACATTTTCTTCTTTTCCCACAATGTTTTCAAAACCTGGTCTTCATCAAGGTTGTATACACACAGGGGTCCTTTGGTATAAAATTACTTAACCCTTTACTCCATAGATACTCATTTCTACCCACTGCTTGTAGGAGCCTTTGGAAAACATTGTGGCAAAAGGTGAAATTGCTCTTGACGAGGCAATTTTACCTTTTGTCACAATGTTTTCTATGCTATCAAAAGGTGTCATATACACATAAGAAACGGCTTCATCCTTGTTTTTATTTAGGGTCAATTAGAGATACCATAGAAATGCCTTATGGGGTAAAGGGTTAACTCATTACCAAACGACAAAATATTCGAATTGTCCAAATCGACAGCATTTGCAGACAACAAATTAAAAGTGACTGAAAAATTGAAATTTGTCTTTTGAAGGATAGAAAAACATTGTGGGAAAAGGAGAAAATGCTGGTAACCAGCATTTTCTCCTTTTCCCACAATGTTTTTTAAAGGCTTCTTTCTCAGGGGCATCAAAAGTAGGGATTGTGTGGTAATGGGTTACTGTCAACCTATATATACCTTCTTGCGTCATTTCTGTTGCTTCCAAGGGCCGTATGTAACTGATCTATCACTACATCACATAATGCTTTATTGGCCTTCCCTGTTCTCTGGACATCTAATGACTGGTATAAAAGATCAGCCACTTTAACGTAATCTACAATGATAAAACAAGGCAATTTATAATACTACAAAGAAATTCCTCGTATTCTGATTGGTTAACATAACGGGAACATATATATCATGTACCCTGGCAAAAACCATGTACAGCCAGTTTCCCTTTTGAGTGCCCCATAAACATCACTTCACTTGCAACACAACATCCAAAATGGTGGCGTCAATAGATCACCAGACTGCACCTATGTGCACTAAACTGCATGTTTAAGTGACGTCACTTTCCAGTGACGTCAGTTTTTATTGAATTGGGGCACTCAGAGGGGAATTTCTATTTCGTCAGTAAACTTGATTCGTGAGATTATAAAACTGGAAAATTTCACTTAACGCACATTGAAAGGGTAAAACTTTGCAGTATAATAAATTCATTGTATGGTCAGGTGGCATGGGACTTGGAAACTTGTTCACAGCAGTGGTGAATCTTGTCGCGCTGAGCCAAAGGCGAGGTGGCGACATGATTTAACACAGCCACCTGCCACCTGACCGTACAACTGACTGAATGATGTTTTACATTGCTTTCAACATTATTTCAGTCATATCGTGACAACAGCTCATATATTTATGTAATTCCTTGATTTCACTTGTTCTAGGCAAAGGCTCTGATGTGTCTTGCCCCAAAAAATTCCCATGTTCCTACAGGTCCTCCAATGAGCTGAACCCCGGGCCTGTTGCCAAAAAGAGAAGGTATACATATACAATATTTAACTCATTACCAAATGACAAAATTTCAGGTTTGTCCAAATCGAAAGCATTTGCAGACGGCAAAATAAAAGTGACTGAAAAATGGAAATTCATTTTGTGAAAGGTAGGAAACGTTATGGGAAAAGGAGAAAATGCTGGCTACCAGCATTTTCTCCTTTACCCATGAAGTTTTCTAAAGGCTTCTTTCTCAGGGTCATCAAAAGTAGGGATTGTATCATAATGGGTTAAACCTGACTTACAACACACCACAGCAATGTGAACAGGTTCCAAAGCAAACGCCCTGTGGCATTTTCATTCAAAAGAATAAATTGCAAGGGGTCACAACTGTGTAAAAATTGTGCAAGAGTAATCCATGTTTGTTGTGGAAATCCCCAATGAAAGATTAAATCTCTATGAATCAACAAAATTTCAGAATTTTTCATATTGACTGGATTAACTCATTACCAAATGACAATATTATATACTTGTCCAAATTGAATGCATTTGCAGACGACAAAATAAAGTGACTGAAAATTGGAAATTTGATTTGTGAAGGTTAGAAAACATTGTGCGAAAAGGAGAAAATGCTGGTTACCAGCATTTTCTCCTTTTCCCACAATGTTTTCTAAAGGCTTCTTTCTCCGGGGCGTCAAAAGTAGGGATTATGTGGTAATGGATTAACATGTGACAGTAAAAAGTAGCTCAAATGATTGAATATGTCTTTTGTAAAATAGAAATATGGGTAACCACTATTTTCTCCTTTCCCCACAATGTTTTCTACCCTGCCGGAAAACAAATTTCAATTTTTGAATTATGTTTAATTTGTCATCTGCAAGTGGTTTCAATTTTAACTAGTCTAGAATTTTGTTCTTTGGGAAAGAGTTAAAGAAATACCTTGTAGAACACAGCATGTGAAGACACCAGACCTAAACACATCAAAATGGACGGCCTCATGTTCCCCGCACTCAATTTTCTGGACCAGTTTGTGGGTGACTGCATCTGGCATACCTCTGTAAATTATACAACTGACAAACTTGTTGTAACACAAAACTCTTTAACAAACGACAGGATTTTGGACTTGTCCAAATTGAAAGCATTTGCAGATGACAAAATCAATGTGAATCAAAAATTGAAAATTCTAGTATGGGAGGGTAGAAAACATTGTGGGAAAAGGAGGAAACTGAAAGCATTTGCAGATGACAAAATAAATGTGAATCAAAAATTGAAAAATTTTAGTATGGGAGGGTAGAAAATATTGCGGGAAAAGGAGAAAATGCTGGTTACTAGCATTTTCTCCTTTTCCCACAATGTTTTCAAAAGCTTTCCTTTTCGGGATGGTTAAAAGTAGAGGTTGTGTGTAAAGAGTTAACTCTTTATAACATGAACAATTTTAGACTGCTCCAAATTGAAAGCACCTGCAGACAACAAACTAAAGATAGCCATTAGGATAAAATTTGTTCTTAACTGGATAGAAACCATTGTTGGAAAAGGAGAAAATGTTGGTTACCAGCATTTTCTCCTTTTCCTACAATGTTTTTAAAAGCCTTCTTCCTCAGGGTCGTTAAAGGTTGGGATTGTGTGGTACAGGGTTAAACCCTTTACCATGTAACCCTTTACCATGTAACCATGATATTTACATGTAAATATAGGGTTAAACCCTTTACCATGTAACCCTTTACCATGTAACCATGATATTTACATGTAATTACAGGGTTTAACCCTTTACCATGTAACCATGATAATTACATGTAATTACAGGGTTTAACCCTTTACCATGTAACCATGATAATTACATGTAAAAATAACATGTTACCACACAATTCTGAATTATAACGACCTTAAAAAGAAAGCTTTTGTAAACATTGTTGGAAAAGGAGAAAAATGTCTGCCATTTTTTTTTTTTACGTCTGGGATTTAAACACAGATCGATAAAGGGTCTCCAATTCTTGTTAATCAAAATAAATATGAGCAAAGAACTGCCCGTCAATCCAAACAAATGCCAGGGCTGTCAAGATGAATTTATGTTGATATAACTTTATCAGTTTCATATTTATACCGATTCCCAGAAAATGATATTTTTTTCATATGTAAACCCAAACACATTGCAGAAGTCATCAACAGCCGTTTTCTATGATGGACAAAAATGTCAAATCACTGAGTTATTTACGCAAAGATTGGGTGACAATAAAGATGAACAATTAGTTTTGGAAAATCTGTTATTTAACATACACTTAACGACTGGTGTGCAGCAGAGATGTGTGTAACTGATGAAAGCATTGGGATTATCCTTTTAACTCTTTACTAAATGGCAAAATTTTAGACTGGGCCAAATTGAAAGCACTTGCAGATGACAAATTAAACATGTTAAAAAAAAAAGAAATTTGTTGCCGGAAGTGTAGAAAAACATTGTGGGTAAAGGAGAAAATGCTGGTTCCCAGCATTTTCTCCTTTTCCCACAATGTTTTCAAAAGGCTTTTATCTCAGGGTCATAAAAACCAGGGATTGTCTGGTAAAGGGTTAACTTCTATACACAGTTATCACTTTAAAGTTTCAAAGTAAGACTTTCTATTACTTACGAACAGGACCAAGGCACAGTAATAGAACTACAGAACTAAAAGGTTCAAATCCAAAAGAGATTAGTTCTGCTTCTTGCTTTGAAAATGTGGAGTACATACCTGCACAACACTGTAAGCAAATCTGAGTACACAGAACCATTCACACCTGTTACCTTTTTGCTGACTGAAACATCAAAATAAAAAGATATGAAGAATGAGGTTACCCCTTTAGATCAACAATAAGGAAGAGTTTCCAGGACGCAGAGACACAAGAGATTCGTGATGTTTCTCAATCAATCATAGATCTCTATGCTTAACTCTTTATCACACAATCACTAGTTTTATCAACACTGGAGGAAAAACCTAATAAAAACATTTTGGGAAAAGGAGAAAATTCTGGTAACCAGCATTTTCTCCTTTTCCAAATATTTTTCCAATCCCATAAAGAACAAATTTCATCATTTAATCCTTTATCAAACAATCCCTGGTTTTTACGAACCTGAGATAGAAGCCTTTTGAGAACACTGTGGGAAAAGGAGAAAATGCTGGTGCCCAGCATTTTCTTCTTTACCCACAATGTTTTCTACCCTACTGGAAACAAATTTCTATTTTTTAGTTATTTTATTTTGTCGTCTGCAAATGTTTTCAATTTGACCCGTCTAAAATTTTGTTGTTTGGCAAAGAGTTAAACAACTTTCAGCTTGGACAAGTCTAAAATTTTTTGGAGTGGTGAAGTGTTATATTTGATATTTCCAACATGAACCAGTCTAAAAAATTGTTTTCTGGTTAATCATACAGCAAATGATGAAAATTTTAGACTTGTCAATATTGAGAGCATTTGTAAGTACAAAATCAAATGTGTCTTAACCCATTACCTACAATCCCTACTTTTGACGACCTTGAGAAAAAAGCCTTTATAAAACATTGTGGGAAAAGGAGAAAATACTGGTAACCAGCATTTTCTCCTTTTCCCACAATGTTTTCTTCCCTTTCCAAATCAATTTTCAAATTTTGATTCACATTTATTTTGTCTTCTGCAACTGCTTTCAATTTGGACAAGTCCAAAACTTTTTCGTTTAGAAAAGAGTTAACTGATAAGATTTGCTTTTTGAAATGTAGAACATGTGTAAAAAGAACTGCTGATTACTTGCAGTTTCTCCTTTTCCAACATTTTTGAAAGCCTTTTTCCTGTGAGTTGCTAAAGCTCAGTTTTATTTTGTAAGGGGTGCTTTACAAAATATGCTTTTGGTCTCTACAAGTATAATAATATTCCGACACAAGTACATTATCTCCCAATAGATAGCATTCTACAAATATTCATTTATCTAATTTTACAGAACCGAACTACTTTCCTACGTGACAACCGTTACTTTCAATTTCAAACTAAAATAAACGTTTACTCAATAAAACACTACCTGGTGCAATTCATTCAGCTATGATCAGCAGTTAAGAGAAAACTGGAGCTAAAACAGGCCTGATTTTTCTCCATTGCTACTTTATAGCACATATTACTTAAATTTCCCCAATATTGGGAAGAGTGATGCGTCATATAAGACAGGTCGAATCTTTGAAGAATATGACATGCGCAGACAAAGAATACAAGTATAAATCTTGTGCACATACCTTTGTGTTTACACAGTATGTCATATGCCATACGCACATTAGATTCAAAGAGTGGTCGACTGTAGTGGGTCATCTTTAAAACCTGTTCTGCTTTTTGTACTAGGCTTGTACTATCCTCTAATGAATCAAAACTGTAATAAAAAAATACTCACATGAAGCATTGACCCTTTACTCCATAGATACTCATTTCTACAAATTGCTTGTCGGAGCCTTTGGAAACATTGTGGCAAAAGGTGAAATTGCTTGTGACGAGCAATTTTACCTTTTATCACGATGTTTTCTATGCTATCAAAAGGTGTCATATACACATAAGAAACAGCTTCATCCTTCCTGTTATATAGGGTCAATTAGAAATATCATAGAAATGCCTTATGGCAAGTTATGGGGTAAAGGGTTAAGTCTTTATAGAACAACAAAATTTAAGACTTGTCCAAATTGAAAGCACGTACAGACAACTTATCAAATATAGATTAAAGGATGACTTTTGTCTTTGATAGGGTTGAAAACATTGTGGGAAAAGGAAAAAATGCTGGTAACCAGCATTTTCTCCTTTTCGCACCATGTTTTCTACCCTATCAAAGAAAATCTGCACCATTTGAGCCACTTTGAAATTGTCGTCTGCAAATGCTTTCAATTGGGAAAGGTCTAAAATTTTGCTGTGTTGTAAAAGGTTAATAGTATTCTTTTAAAAATCAATGTCACATAAATTAAATATTTGAAAAAAATGTATTTGTAGGGGTGTTGGATGATCGGCAATACAGGCAACACTGGTTTTGTTTAAATGAGTCAAATTTTTTATTTTGACTGTAGAGAATTACTTTTAACACTTCACTACATGGCAAAAAGTTTTAGACCTGACCAAACTGAGAGCATCTGCAGACGACAATTTCAAAGTGGCTCAAATGATGCAATTTTGCTTTCATAAGGTAGAAAACATTGTGGGAAAAGGAGAAAATGCTGGTTACCAGCATTTTCTCCTTTTCCCACGATGTTTTCAAAAGGCTCTTTCCTCACGGGTGTCAAAAGTCATCATTGTGAGGTAATGGATTAATAGAAAAACTTACTAATCTGCAAGAAAGGCTATAGGATCTTCAGGTCGATTGGCAATTATTTTTCCCAGCACATCCTTCATTAAAGCTCCAACATTAGTTCTCTCTGTAGAAAAATAAACCTATGTAAGTTTAAATATACAATTCCTAATGTCTAACGATCCTGAGAAAGAAAGCTTCAAACATTGTCGGGAAAGGAGAAAATGCTGGAAACCAGCATTTTCTCTCTTTCTAACAATGTTTTCTACCCTTTCAATATCAAAAAAAGAATGATTTCAGTCATACTTACTTTGATGCCTGCACTTTGATTATTTTGTTGATTTCAAAATTTTGTTGTCAAATGAAATTGTATATTTTTCAAATAAAGCTGAAAACATTGTGGGCAATGGAGAAAATGTTGCTTACCAGCATTTTCTCCTTTTCCCACTGTTTTCAACAGGGTCATTAAACTACAGAATTGTGTGGAAAAGAGTTTAAAAAGTTAAGGTAAATACTTGGATGGCTACTGGCAATACATGGATCCGTGGAAATCGATATTTGACCAATCAGGACATCGCATTTATTCTACCCGATGTCCTACCTTGGTTTCTGCTATTTCGGCTCACAAATAAACGACTGTTAAACGTTGGAAGAATGCCGTTCTCTTTATTTATGTTGTTTTTTTAACGTTTGAATCAAAAAAAAAAAAAAAGCTTAAAAAATGTGCTTTGCGAACATGTACCGATGACGTGAGATCACGCAGAGGCTATAGACAAGTTTAAATTGTGATGATTACTGAAAATTTGAACTTATGCAAAGAGCTGATCGCCGCTGGATAATGGATTAATTCAAAGTATTCTATAAATTTTCCTCTCTGAAAGAGAAAACTGAAAAAAAAAATAGACCTATCTGAAGTATTAATAAAAAAAGTACTTTTACTTGAATATTAAACTTGTTCAATAACCTATGCACATCCAAAAAGTGGCGCGTAACTTGTTACCAACGTTTCAATTTGACATTAATCTTAACTCATGGTTCATGAAGAACATGCTGAATGTGTACTGGGATCATATATACGATCTCTGATGTGCAGATATAGATCAGATTGCAAATTACATTATGATTAGTCTTGGATTTAAAGAACCTACTGATTACAATAAGCACTTTGACGTGTAGTTCTTCCTCACTAGGAGTATATCTCAATTTTAAAAAAAGTCTAACTTCTGATCTGGTGGAACTTGGAAATTTTTCTCTTGACTTGATGTTTTAACCGTTTACCACATAACACCGAGTTTTAACGACCCGTAGAAAGCTTTTAAAAGCATTGCGGAAAAAAGAGAAAATACTTGTAACATTCACTTTATCCTTTTCTCACTGTGTTTTGCGCTCTTTCAAAAACAAATTTGAATTTTTGAATCATTTATTTTGTTGTCTGCAAATATTTGAGTTTGGATTGCTCTAAAAATTTTGTCATTTGGTGACGAGTTTAAATGGATTAGCACATCTTCACATTAGCACAAAGGGTGTGTTGGTAAACTGTTAATTTGATAGGAAGTGTGTTTGATTGCAAAGCAAATTACCGCTCTAATCAACTTGACCACCCGTTGTCATCAGTATATCATATACTACCGTCATCGATATTAACAATTTTCTTAATTGACAACACACTTGACACATTTTGTAATCATCAGACAACCCTTTTCCCCCTAACATAATATTGAAATTTTTCATGAACTTAAATGTCTCTGTTGAATCAGACATTCTATAAACTTTTCGAAAGGCTTGTAATTCAGTGTTATTTAATTTGGTATGATGCTGAGATGACTTTACTAGCCCAACAAAAGCAATAAGTATCGTTAATCCTATTATTCTGTGGCAAAACGGAGATTTGTTGATGTTTTTTATATGTTCAAATTTTTGTTTAAACATTTAAATCTGTTACATTGTAGGTCGCACCCGTAATTCGCCCTTTTAATACATCTCCGTATGTAAATTAGTTAAGCATCTTTAAATTGCTTACTGAGAATTTATCATCGATAGAAATATATGATTAAAGTACTTTTTCAGGAATTTTATTGAGAGAAACAGTCATGACAGCACGATTTAAGTAGCCTATCTGCTATACTGTATATGTATTGACTACGTTTGTTTGTGAGACCTTGGCAACAGTAACTAAGGTAGTCGGTTTATCTTATTGCCACGGATCCATGTATGAGCTTGCTGCAGGTGGTTTGAGGCCCTTGCAGAAAATATTAACCCAGATCACCCTGGGCAGTTAGCACAGGCTGACAATGAGCAAAACTTGTTGCCATTGGTCATTTTTCTGCAAGTCAACAGACTATTGTACCTCATGATAACTCTTTACCACACAATCCAAACTTTTAATAACCCTGAGAAAGAAGCCCTTTGAAAACAATGTGAGAAAAGGAGGAAATGCTGGCAACCAGCATTTTCTCTTTTTCCCACAATGTTTTCTACCCTTCCCTAGACAAATTTCAATTTCTGAGCCAATTTTCTTTCTTTTTTTTTTTTTTTTGTCTGCATATGCTTTCAATTTGCAAAGTTCTAAAATTTTGCTGAGTGGAGAAAGAGTTAAACCCTCTTTGACAAGAATGCCACTCAAATTATAGCTTCAAGAACTAAAGCTATCTCTAAATGCGATAATATCCCACCACCCACCAGCTCCTTGTCACAAAAACAGATGTTTGTCATAGAATGCAGTATGATTTAGTACAAAAGTAAGGGTTGAAAAAAATTCATGGGGAGATAATTCCATAACAAATCGTAGCAGGGTCGTGACAAGTGCACATGCACAACTTCATAAATACAGGAACCCTGTGTGTAAATGTGGGTTCCAATCCCCGGCTGGCCAACTAAAAATTACTAATAGTCTTTCTGATGAGACGTTAAACCGAGGTCCCGTGTGACGGTGCTACACACCGAGCACGTTAAAGAACCAGGCGGAATTCTCAGTAGTTTCGTCCTGTAACCTTGCACTATCCCCCGTAACGACTAACCGTCTTCTGGGGGCGTCGCTCAGATGGGCAACCAGTAGCGACAATAAATAAACGAAAAAAAAAAAAATCAATCAAACACCCAAAAATTACATCAAATCACTGACTTGAAAGTGAAATGAAACAGGTTCATTCATGACAAGCATCATAGATACCTGAAAAAATACAAATAATAAAGATCCAAGGTCAGATTGCACTTTCTGTGTAGTTTAACCCTTACCACACAATACTAAATTTAAACACACCTGTGAAAGAACACTTTTGAAAACATTGAGGGAAAAGGAGAAAATACTGGTAACCAGCATTTTGTCCTTTTCCCACAATGTTTTCTTACCTTCCTAGAACAAATTTCAATTCCTTAGTCACATTCATTCTGCCGTCTGCAAATGCTTTCAATTTTGACCAGCCTAAAATTTTGATGTTTGGTAAATAGTTAATCAGTAACTTCCCTTTATGGTTTCAGTAAAAAAAACACACACACACACACCAAACATAGATAATTAAGCTCTGATTGCATTTCACGAGTTTCAATGTTCGTGCAGTGCCTTTATTCATGACCCAAAGATTACATCATAACCGAACAGCAGCTAACAAATGCAAGTTTAGAAAATGATAAAAAGGAATGGAGCTTTGTGTTGTCGGTTGGCGTTTAGTCGCGAAAAACGGTTACAAGTCTTGCAACTATGAAGCTTTTCCATCTTTTATCATCAGAAGCTTTACACAGTAAAGCAAAAATACAGTCAGAACAAACCCAGAAACTGCCTATCTGATTCCTTGGATATATCTTCGTTTGGAACAGTTCTCTTTCTATCTACCATCGTTGTCATGCAATGTTTATCAACAACCGGAAGTCTCTCAGTAAGACGGCTGTGAATCAATATATTAGTCTACCGGGTGCAAACGAATTATCGGACTTTACCGGAATGGATTTGTAGTCACTGTGGAGTTTGGAAAAACAGTGTTAACTTTCGTATTGCATAAATTTTCCCGGTATATATATTTCTTTGTGCTGCATTCCTGTGATTTTCTTTCACCATTTTAATACTATCCGCCCTTTTCCAAAATATCATTTTCTTGCACAGAATTTGACATTCTATTATATAAATGTAAACAAGAGGGCCACGATGGCCCTGGATCGCTTACCTGAATTTTTGAGAGGATTACAGCCTTTTTTTTTTAAGTATTGAAACATTGGAAACAAAATCATTATTTTGCCAAGCAATTTTCAAAATGTAGTAGGGTCACTTTTTATATGCCATATCTATTTGGTCAGTCTGCATTTACCTGTGTTCTGCTTGATCGATCATTTATAATAATAATAATAATAATAATAATAATAATAATAAAATCTTTATTTCTTGAAGGTTAAAACATTAAGACAGAATTTCAAGAAAAATGACCTGAAAATAGAGTCTTTTTTACAATGTTGCCTTCTTGATTTCCCTCCAATTAATCACATGACCTTTTGAATTTTTTATTCCCGCTTCAGTCTTTCAGCTGTTCACTTTGGAAGTCGTTATTGTCTTCTAGATCAGAAATTATTGTGAAAAAAGGAAGGTACATGTATTGGATGTAAGTTACCCTTTGAATGTTTTTTTTTTCATGATTATTAAGTCTTACCTTTTTCATGAAGATTTTGGAAGTCTTTTAATTTTTTTTCTCATTTTACCCTTAACAGTTGTTCCAATCCTACTCTGATCCAGAGTATTTACTCTGCGTATTTTGAAGCAGTAAGACAATATTCTCTTTTTAACCATTTTTTTTTTTCTTTCTCTAGCCTGCACATCTTTTATTAATATTTTCAGCACTAGCAGTCACTGAGAAAGCAGAGAGAAATAATGAGCATAATTACCACCCTATGTTTTGTGAATTCACCTAGTTCCCCAAATTGGTAAGGATATGGATTGTATTTGTTGTTTGTAAAAAATTAGAAGTCCATAGATTTAATAATTGTCATTTTTGTTAGATTGAACTTAGCTTAAGGTAAGATTACTTCACTTCAGAGTTTGTTTACCATTTGTACAGTTTACTTTCAAAAATCATGTTTTATTTTGTATTGTTTTGCATGTTTGCTTATTTAAGGGTAAAAGATTTGTATGTTAGCAACTGACATAATAATTCTTTACAGCCTTAAACTGTGATTGCATAAATGTGACTGAAATTATTCATTTATTATTCTTTTGTGATATTTTACTTTTGCTAAATTGTTTTACTTAGTATTGTTTTTACATACATGTACCTTTTCAGGGTGAAGTCATTCACACTCTGAAACCTGTGGTAAACAAATGATGAACAGTAGTAGAAAGAAACTTACCTGTCACATTCCTCAACCTTCAAAAAGAACCCAATATAAACCCTTGAAAAGGAAAGGATACGACCCTGCAACAAAAAGGTCACCTGTAAAAGCCATTTCAAAATCTGAGCAGCGGTTTCAGAGGAGAAGAATTTTTAAGAATTTCTTCATTTCTACACTATATAGTGCAAATAGCCCCCATTCACCAGAGCCATGTTTCTTGACGGATCAATATTTCGCAAACACTTTCTGAAAAGGGTCATTCAAGGAACATTTCTGTGAAATTATTTTAAAATCTGACCAGGAGTTTTAGAGAAGAAGTATTTTCAATAATTTCTTCATGTCTGTATAGTGCAAGTACACCCCATTCACCAGAGCCATGCTTTGTGATGGATCAAAATTTTGCAAACAATTTTTGAAAAGGGTTACCCTAGGAACATTGCTGTGAAATTATTTTAAAATCTGACTAGGAATCTCACAGAAGAAGAATTTTCAAGAATTTCTTAATTTCTACATACTGTAGTGCAAGCAGCCCCCATTCACCAGAGCCATGTTTCTTGATGGATCAAAATTTCACAAATAATCTCTGTGAAATTCTTTCAAAATCTGACCAGCCATGTCAGAGAAGAAGAATTTTCAAGAATTTCTTCATTTCTTTATCGTGCAAGTAGCCCCCATTCACCAGAGCCATGTTTCTTGACGAATCAAAATTTCATGAACAAATTTTGATAAGAGTCACCCTCGGAACATATTTTTTTACGGATCAAAATTTTGCAAACAATTTTGGAAAGGGTCACCCAAGGAACATTTCTGTGAAAATATTTTAAAATCTGACCAGCGGTTTCAGAGAAGAAGATTTTTAAAGAATTTCTTAGAAAATTCCATTTGGTTGCCACGGCAACAAGGGTTTTCTGGCGGAATCAAATTCTGCGAACAATTTTTAAGGAGGACCTTCAAAGGAACATTCCAGCCAAGTTTGGTCCAAATTGGCCCAGTGGTTTAGGAGGACTTGATGTTTAAAGAATTGTTGATGATGCACAACACACAACGGACACCGGGTGATCCTAAAAGCTCCCCTTGAACACGTTATGCTCAAGTGAAGATGTGGCATTTCTTAATAATAATTCAGAATTTGAAAGTTCATAAAATTTTGAGCTGTCATGTAGTAAATATTACATAAAATGATTTTTTACATGGAGCCCCCTTTTTCTGTGATGCAGCCTGAAATTCATAAACCGGAAGAGAGGAACCTGGGCATCTTTCCAACAAGTTCAGATTTGAAATTTCACAAAGTTTTGAGCACTGATGTAGGAGATGCTAGTGAAAAACAATTTTTTCCATGGAGTCCCCTTTTTCCGTGATGCAGCCTCAAATTGAGAAACCAGGATAGAGGTATTTGAGCATTAATAATTCATAGATTGAAAATAACAAGGCACATGCTGAAACTTGTAAAACAAGATATAACCATGAAGCTTCATGAAAGTTTGACAAAAACTGAACGAGATATTGGTAAAAATAGCATTTTGCATTAAAGCCCCTTTTTTCTTGGCATTTTACAAGAAACCCCTTTTTTCCATGACAGATGGTCAAATTGAAAAATACAGATAAAGAAACAAGAGCACATGGTGAAACTTTAAAAAAAAAAAAATAACCATGAAGTTTTATGAAATTTTGACCAAAACTGAACGAGATATTAGTAAAAATTGGAATTTTGCAAGAAACCCCCTTTTTCCATGACAGAATGTCAACTTAAAAAACGCCTAAAAATAGCAAGGGCACACGCTGAAACTTTCCATAAACAATATAACCATGAAGTTTCATGATATTTTGACAAAAACTGAATGAGATATTAGTAAAAATTGCAATTTCGCATTAAGCCCCTTTTTTCCATGACACGGGGTCAAATTGAAAAAACGAGAAAGCTGTGTCGGCACCTTACCCTAAGGAGTTTATATATGAAGTTTTATCCAATTTGGTCCAAGGGTTGTGGAGAAATGGCTTCGGACGGACGGACAGACGGACGGAAGGACAGACGGACAGACGGACAGACGGACGGACAGATGAAGCGGCGACTATATGCTCGCCCTTTCGGGAAGCATAAAAATATATAGCTATGAAATATATTTATTAAAACTTCTAAAACAAAAATTGCGTTAAAAAATTATGTTCATTCTAAAGGAACAAGTACTGCGATCCCAAGCTTTAATAACTATGAAAGAGGTTTTTGAAAACATTGCTGGACAATGAGAAAATACTGGTAAACAGCCTTTGCTTCTTTTTCCCACAATATTCCTATAATATCAGAGAAAGAAAATTATCATTTGAGCAAATGTAGTTAGTCGTGTATGTACGCCAGTAAATGCTTTTAGTTTGGTTAAGTCCATAATTTGGTCGTTTTGTAAAGAGTTATATCTAAAAATCAAATGCCATACCATGTCGGAAGAACAGAAAATATGAAAGAGAAAAAGTACAGACAATTCAATTTTTTAATTATCATTTACGTTTTCCCTGCACTTGGCAATCATTTGTTTTCTACAGTATTGATCGAACAGTCAGTTTACTTTTTCAGAGGCAACTCTTTCATCAGGCATATTACTATTAAGTGTGACAAATTTGGTTTTACATCTAACCCTTTACACAGCCTGGGTTAAAGTTCGATTTATTTTATCACCCCCCCCCCTTTTTTTTTTTTTAATGATGCCCATTTTTGACAAAGTAATGTCACGATATACATTAAAAAAGGAGAAAATGATTGGACTGAACCCAGGCAGCCCTTTAAACAATCTCATGTTTTAACGACACTGAAGAAAATTTTTTTGAGTAAAGAAATAGGAAAGGCCGATAACAAACCATCTCGCCTTCCAGTAGCGCTTTTGTAGACCACATGTACCATTAGAGCTGTAGTAAAATGTCGTTTGTTGCTGCTTTGTTCAATTCAAGATTTTATATGATGTAGGCTAAGAGTTAAGGCCCCTGTTGTCTCTCTGTATACACAAATGTTTAATCAACTCGCTAAAACACCTCCTGGACTGGCTAATACGCCTCCCTGTCTACAGCATTCTAACTGATATTTATGTGTAGAGTTTCCATTTAACCTTTATCCAAACAATCTGAAGTCTTAACGACAGAGGGTGAAACATTTCTTAACACCATTAAAAACAACAAATTCAAATAATCATCATTTCAGTCTTTTCAACAGTATTTAAAGTATGTTTTTCCTGCTGGGAGCAGGTTCTCTTGATGTTTTTTTATAAAATGAAATTTAACCACATTTGATTTTTCTCTTGACTTTATTGTTACAAATCATTATTATTGTACTGTTTTTCTTTCATGAATAAATTGTTTAACATGATTAAAAAAGTTCAGAGCTAAGATAGGATTGTCGTCATATGTAAAAGGGTTTCTGTAAATTACAGATTCGGTAAAATGGACATACTGTATGTAGATACATTCTTATCTTGAATGTGTGAAGGATATTATGTTTTCTTAACCTTTTTTTAGGTGGTCTAGTTTTAGCATTTGTTATATTTTGTAGGATTTTCATTAATTATGATTTATTCTGATTGATAAAAACTTGAAGTCATACACAGTTAAAGACAGGTGAAGGTGTGATAAATATTATACTGCATATTAATCTCTTTATTAAGAAGGCTGAGTAGAATACAGAAAATTGTACAGATATACCCATACTCGGATTAATTCCCCTTGAAAAAAGTTATTTAACCCTTTCCGAAACAATCCCTGGTTTTTACGGGTCTTTTGAAAACATTGCAGCCGTTTGAAAACACTGTGGGAAAGGGAGAAAATGCTGGTTCTTACGGTTTGAAATGGTAGCCTTTTGAAAACATTGTGGGAAAAGGAGAAAATGCTGGTAACCAGCAACTATCTTCCAGTTTGGAATGGTAGCCTTTTAAAAACATTGTGGGAAAAGGTGAAAATGCTGGTAGATTCTAACCAGCATTTTCTCCTTTTCCAACAATGTTTTCTACCCTATCGTAGACAGAAATCATCTTTTCAGCAAGAGTTGAATTGTCGTCTGGAAATGCTTTCAATTTGGTCTAGTCCAAAAGTTTGTCGCTTGGGAAAGGGTTAAAAACCTGTTTTTATCACACACCCACAAAAAATTATAATGATATGACATCTTTAAAAGAAATTAAAGTAACTTGATAATAAAAGGTCGAATTTAAAAAGTGCTCTAAAAAATAAGGTGTCGATATTACCAAAGCTTGCAAACATTTTTCCTCCGGGGATTGAAATGACCAAAATGTGTCGAAATGACTGGGTGTCGAAATTACCGGGTGTTCAAATGACTGCCATTCGATAGAAACAAGTTTTTACAACTGTATTTACACTAACCTCTCTCAATTATGCTATTTTCTTTATTTTCTTTCCAACTAACGTAAAGTGTTGTATTGAACAAATTTCAATTTTTCTCACAATTCAAACTTTTATCCGAATATATCTACAATCCGGATACTGAACAGATAATTCCCGTTCATGTTTACTGTTTTATTGTCTTTGATATAGTTCATATGCAAAGATATACACGTGTTTACTTGAAAAAAAAAGGAACATGCGACTTACAACCATTGGCACACGTAGAATCGTAAAGAAATCAAGGAAATAGTGTCATGTTTTCTCTACCAAGCTTGATTATATGCTATTTCCGGTTTGTTCCTTTCGCATCAATTTCTGTTTGTAACACCAATTTACATTGCTTTTTCTCCTCAATGTGTTTAATTTGTTGCTACTATCGCTTATTTTCGTCAATTTTATCTGCAATTTTGCTTGGCTTTTTGTTCCGGGCTGATATTCATTCGAAATACAAGGATCTTGCGAGAGAATGATGAACGACTAATGGTCAAAGGGAAACAACTCGTACAAAATTTTGTAATTAGTAATGCTACAGTTGCCTCCCTTATTGAAGAGGAAAGGGCTTATTTCAAACTGCTTCACGTAGTGAGTACGTGCATTCCATTGGATGGTACGCCTACAAAACAAAGACTCCGCCCAAAACCTCGCTTTGGCTACTTTCGGAGGTGCTTAATTACTGCGGCTAAAGTGTGCGCATAGTATGTGCAGAAAGCGGGACATGGAACCGCCTCTTCCTGTCTCTCGTCCTTATATGCCTGTCCACCTTGCAAAAAATGCCAGCCAAGAGCAAGCATAAAACCGAGGACGAATAAACACGGTTACGTCTGTAGGGTCGATCCGTTTGACGAACGATTATTATTTTTCTTAACAGGCGACAGGTAGTATCCCGTTTATTTCATGTTAATTATAATCGCCAATATTTGAATTTGGAATTCAATGTAAGATAGCGCTACAATAAAAATGCAACATTTAGTAACAGATATCATCGAGGTAATAGATTTTCAGTACATGAAATTAATGAGTTAATGATAACCACTACGATAACTGAACGCAAACTTACAAACAAAACTACGTTTTCATTCAATGACGATATCGACATATATCGCTAAATATGGAAGGTCATTTTATAGCTCAGATTCAAAACATCAGTTGGCTTATCACGGTAGGAAGATAATATTTAGTCAGTAAAATTATTCCCGATGGATATCAAACCATTCCCGTTACAACCCATACAGCGCCAAATAAACAAGAGATAACTTCAGTCTAAAAAAGGCTATCCAAACAAATAAATATAAATTAAGGTTTTAAAGTCGCATAAAATTGTACAGAAAGTCTGAGGAAAGTGGACGGTGTATATCAAAGATCAGACTGCACGTTCTGTGCAGTCTGATCATGATCTACAAAGACTGTAAAGGCAACTTTAATTATATATTGCACTTTGAAGTTTTCGTTTTTACGCGCCTTAAGTCATCGAACCTCTGTCGACGATTTGAACAGTGTACCGGAACTATATCTATCTGATAAAGATTTTAACTCTATCCAAATAGGCTTAACCCTTTCGGCGCCATAGGCGAAAGCAGAGACTTTTGCCAACGGCATAAATCAAGATCAGACTGCACAGAACGTGCAGTCTGATCTTTGATCTATGTCATCCGCTGGTGTAGTCAAACCTATACAAACAAAACCTTTGTTGGTTTCAATAGAATGTGTTTAGAGCCGTCCGCTGGAATTTGAATGTATTGATTTTGCACTGAAAGGTTTACGAGACAAGTATGCTGTGTAGAATCGGAATCAGATCGTACATTCTGTGCAGCGTCATTTTAAACTATGCCGTCCGCAAACCTCATACCTATGCAAATGGCGATTTTCAAAGATTATTTAAAACCTTTCTCGTTGATTCCATTCGGATTTCAAGTAGAAAAAGCAGGAAATAATCTTATTTAAAACTTAGATTCTAGTGTTTTGTATTAAAATCAATATCAATGACACTCTTTTGTTAAAATTAATTGAAATCTTCATCAAAGACGGATTAAAAACGTTACATGCACGTCACCTTTTTCCTAGTGTTGTGTTTAGTACTTTGATCCGTCAAGCGTCTAGGAGAAATGATGAAGGGCGGATCTTTATAAGGGAGACTACTCTTGCTTGACTCTTACTCTTAGGCAGTACGAGTTTTCTCCCCTAGACCATATTTTTTTTTTAAAAGTCGCAGCTGCGATAGTTTTGCAGTACGAGTCTATGGACATCATTTATTGGGTTGATTGATAAAATATTTAACTCGATATTGTAATCAAATTGTATCTAATTGAGAAAAATGGCTATTTATCTATTTTTTTCGTCATATATGAATCAAGGAAAATCATATCTGCACATAATTATGTAGACTACAGCGTAGCTCATTTAAATCAGTGAAAAATTTTGTCAAACAGTATGCTTGTATATGACTCTTTCTTATACATTTTAATCAAATAATTATCGTGCAATTTAACCCTTTACAAGACAGTACCGATACTTAGGGACACTGTTTAGGCTTTTGGAAAACATGATGAGAATCTTGAGGAAAACTGCTGGTTACATGCTATTTTCCTTTTGCCACAATAATTTCATATCCTTCACAAAGTCCTTCTTTAGAGAAACTTTTGATCAAGCACTGTCTGTAAATGTTATTAATACTAAATAGTACAGAACTTTTATTGTCTAGTCGATTTGTTCATTTAAAATTCAACCCTTATCTTACTAAGTAACTGAGATGAAACCTTCAAACTGATAGTAAAAACCAAAATTTGGCTATTTCAAAGGTATTTTTTTCGGGATTAGACATGCTCTTATTGGACAGTGTAGATCAAAGATCAGACTACAAGTTATCAGCTCAGCTACAGAGCATTTTCATCTTTTCCCACAATGTTTTCAAAAGCTGTCTTTTTCTCAGAAGACTTCTTCTTTTCTGGTCACAAGCATTTTCTTCTTTTCCAACAATGTTTTCAAAAGCCATCTCTTTATCTGAAAGACTTCTCTTCTGGTCACCAGCATTTTCTTCTTTTCCCACAATGTTTCCAAAAACCTCCAATATTTCAACTCTTTACTAGAAGGCAAAGTTTTGACCTTGCCCAACTTGAAAGTATTTGCAGACAACAATTTAAATGTGACTCAAATAATGAAATTTGATCCTGATAGGGTAGAAAACACTGTGGGAAAAAGAGAAAACGCTGGTTACCAATATTTTTTCTCCTTTTCCAATAGTGCTTTCAAAAGGCTTCTTCCTCAAGGGTGTTTAAAGTCATTATTGGGTTGTAAAGGGTTAACCCTTTACTCCATAGATACTCATTTTGATGCATCAACAACAGACAGCTTTTGAAAACATTGTGGGAAAAGGAGAAATTGCTCGTAACGAGCAATTTCTCCTTTTCCCACAATGTTTTCCACTCAGATATTTGTATCCTCATTTGTCCACATTTTTGACATCATATCTTTATTTGGCGCTGAAATGGAAGATTCTCAAATTTGCATATCAGGTTAAGGGTTAAAAAGCCTTCTTTTTCTTCAAAGACATCCCGTCTAGTTACCAACATTTTTTTTCTTTTCCTACAATGTTTTAGAAAGCCTACAGTGTTTTCAAAAGCCTTCTCTATTTGGGGTTGTTAAAACTCAGGATTGTGTGGAATGGGTAAAAGGATTGACAAGATAAAAAGATAGAAATTCATCAAATAAACCTTATTTATTTCACAATGCAGTTCTGTGCATAAATATATATATGCATGTATTTTACAAAAATATTCCGAGTGTAATTGCTGAACTCTGTACCAATGACAAAATTTTTAGACTGGTCCAAATTAAAAGCACTTGCAGACGACAATATAACTGTAACTAGAAATTTGAAATTTGTTTCCAGCAGGGTAGAAAACATCGTGGGAAAAGGAGAAAATGCTGGTTATCAGCATTCTCTCCTTTTCCCCACAGTGTTTTCAAAAGGCTTCTCCCTCAGGGTCATAAAAACCAGGGATTGTACAGTAAAAGGTTAAGCATTATCATTAAAACAAAGTGAAGTCAGTAAACTCATAATCCTGTTTAAACCTTTACCACAAAATCCCAACTTTTAACAACCCTATGAAAGGAGTCTTACGAACGAAGTCCGTAACAAAGAAACAAATGAATAAATGCATGGCAGAAATAAGGATCGGAGTGGGATTCGAACTCCGAACTCCCGGACGCAAAGCCAATAACCTAACCACTGAGCCAAAGAGATATCTCCCTGATGCAGTAGCCAGGTATTGTATTTAAATCGGGAGTATATGCCATGCAGGAAGGAGTGGTCACCCGTAACACACCCCCTCTTAAAGTCATCATTTATTGATGACTCAAAGCCTTATTAGGCAGGAAGTCCGATTTTGGACAACAAATGGGATTAATGGCTCAATGGCCAATCCCGGACGAGCCCCCATCTTACGAACGAAGTCCGTAACAAAGAAACAAATGAATAAATGCATGGCAGAAATAAGGATCGGAGCGGGATTCGAACTCCGAACTCCCGGACGCAAAGCCAATACCCTAACCACTGAGCCAAAGAGATATCTCCCCGACGCAGTAGCCAGGTATTGTATTTAAATCGGGAGTATATGCCATGCAGGAAGGAGTGGTCACCCGTAACAGGAGCAGTTTGAAAACATTATGGGAAAAGGAGAAAATGCTGATTACCAGTATTTTCTCATTTTCCCACAATGTTTGCTACCCTGCCGAAAACAAATTTCAATTTTTGAGTTACATTTATTTTCTTGTCTGCAAAAGCTTTCATTTTGGACAAGTCTAAAATTATGTAGTTTGGTAAAGATTAAAAAATTTAAATCAGTGTTTACATTCTCACTTCTCACTATTTCCTGTACCTGAAGCTAATACTTTAACAAACAATACTGAAAGCATTTGCAACTGACAAATATAGGTCAAGGGATGGTTACTGTTTTGAGTTGTTAAAAAAAAAAAACTTGGGGAAAAACATGTAGGTCTTCTACATTTTCCTCTTTTCCCATAATCTTTTCAAAAGCTTTATACCTCCAATTCTCATGACTGATTGATTGATTGATTGAATTGGATTTAATTGCCATTTTAACACCTGAGGTCATATCATAGCAGTCAGTGTTCCTATGCATGTATTTCCTGGCTTTCTCACACCTGTACTGACATAACTTTCTTTCAGGATCACTCGCTACATTCTCACATGCATCAGCCGTAAGAGGCAGGAAAGAAAGTTTGCCTCAGTGGGTATCAAACTCACCACAGACAGGTCACAAGTTTGCTGACCACTGAGCTGCCTAAGTGAGCTAATCCCCTAGAAAAACAGAACTACAAAAAAAGACTGAAAAAAGGAGAAAATGCAAATATACAACATTTCTCCTTCTCCTGCAATGTTTTTTCACCTTTGTCTGTAAATGCTTTTGGTTTGACTCTAAAAGGTTTTCATCTTGTAAAAAAATCAACAAGATTTTGGTTGAAATAATGACTTAACTCATTACCAAACGACAATATTTTAGGTTTGTCGAAATCAAAAGCATTTGCTGATGACAAAATAAAGGTGACTAAAAATTTTGGAATTTGTTTTGTAAAGAATACAAAACAGTGTGAGAAAAGGAGAAATTGCTGGTGAAAAAAAAGTCAACAGGTATTTGGTCGAGATAAAGAATTAAAACCGGTAAAGACTTGGGTTGGACTTGAAAAACATTCTTACATTTAGGTTTGCATGCTCTAATACTATGGTATTTCTTAAATCTGGCCGGCCATCTATTGGAATAAGATAAATCCTGAATCCCCAGCTCACAGCCAAGTTTCTTCGCCTTTTTGTCAAGCATATTACCACTTACAATAATATTTCTTGAACTTAAGTCTGAGTACCAACGATAAAGGCTCTCATCCAGGTTCATGTGTTTTGCTGTGCTAGTCTGAACCCTGTAATCTTCCAAACCACTGGTCCAGTTCTCTTTGTTTTTAAAAAAAAAGCACTGAGCGTGGATGGTGGAAGACTCTTGCCCCACTTTTTCGTTAAATACTTCACAACTTCTTCCCGAAAAATATCATGGTTTTTGATTTCTCTCTTCTCCAACGACGTAAACTAGTTTCTGCGTTTTGCACCTCCGTTCCATATTTACACTACAAAAATGGAAAGAAAGGTTCATTAACCCTTGATTACCTCCATGAAAATGTATTTTGAAAATAATGTGGAAATGAGAAAATATTGGGAACTAGCATTTTCTCCTTTTCCAACAAATAATTTTTTCTATCAAACACTTAACCCATTTTTTGAACTACATTCCCAATATGTTTTTGACTGTCAGAGACAATCTCATTGCTTGAACTACATTTCATTTGTTGTCTGCAATTCCTTTTTATTTCGGCAAGTCGAACTAGAACTGTGACTTAATGTGACATAACACCCCTGCCAGCCCTTTGACAGAAAAAAGTGTCAAATTCAAGGGGAGATAATTCTCCAACTAGGAAGAGTTGACACTTGAAAAGTGCATCTTGCAAATCTTCGATATAATTATGATTAATATATGTGCAAAGTTTCAATACAGTTGAAGGAAAACTGTAGGAGGAGTTTGGGACACAAAATTACTGGTACAGATTCTGTACACAGATGGACAGACACCCAGACAGATACACAGACTAAGCTGATGATTCAAGTACAACCCCGAAAACATTCATTTTGTGGGGGGGGGGGGGGTACAAAAATTTCTCATTTCCTTGGTAGTTTATATAGAAGTAGTTTGTAGTTGCCAGCATTTTCTTCTTTTCCCAAAATGTTTTCAAAATGCTTCTTTTTCAGGGTTGTTAAAAGTTGAAATGTGTGGTAAAGGGTTTAAGAAGAACTCAAATTATTAATCAAATATTCTTTAACTTATCATTTGGCATGTAGTCCAAATGGCTTAAAAAGTCTGCATTGCGGTTTGCTCATATAAAAAAATCTCACTGCAACAATGCTTTCAAAGGTTACCTCACTGCATGACAAAAAAACTCCGCTGTGCTGGATGTAAAAGGGTTTCTGTAAATTACAGATTCAGTAAAATGGACATACTGTATGTAGATACATTTTTATCTTGAATGTGTTAAGAATATAATGTTTTTTTTTTTTAAAATCTTTTTTATGTGGTCTAGTCTGGGCATTTGTTATATTTTGTAGGATTTTCATTAACTATGATTTATTCTGATTGATAAAAACTTGAAGTCAAACACAGTTAAAGACAGGTGAAAGTGTGATAAATATTATACTGCATATTAATCTCTTTATTAAGAAGGCTGAGTAGAATACATAAAATTGTACAAATATACCCATACTCGGAATAATTCTCCTTGAATAAAGTTATTTAAAAACATGTTTTGGTCACACACCAACACAAAATTACACTGATATGACATCTTTAAAAGAAATTAAAGTAAGCTGATAATAAAAAGTCGAGTTTAAAAAGTGCTCAAAAAAATAAGAAGTCGATATGACCAATGTTTGCAAACATTTTTCCACCGGGGATTGAAATGACCAAAATGTGTCGAAATGACTGGGTGTCGAAATTACCGGGTGTTCAAATGACTGCCATTCAATAGAAACAAGTTTTTACAACTGTACTTATACTAACCTCTCTCAATTATGCTATTTTCTTTATTTTGTTTTCAACTAGTGTAAAGTGCTGTATTGAATAAATTTCAAATTTTTCTCACAAATCAAACTTTTATCCGAATATATCTACAATCCGGATACTGGATGAATCTCGTTCATGTTTACTGTTTTATTGCCTTTGAGTTTGATATGGTTCATATGCAAAGATATACACGCGTTTACTTGAAAAAAAGAAACATGCTACTTACAACCATTGGCACACGTAGAATCGTAAAGAAATCATGGAACTAGTCTCATATCTTCTCTACCAAGCTTAATTATATGCTATTTCCGGTTTGTTCCTTTCGCATCAATTTTTGTTTGTAACACCAATTTACGTTGCTTTTTCTCCTTAGTTTGTTTAATTTATTGCTACTATCGCTTATTTCCGTTCATTTTATCTGCACTTTTGCTTTGTTTTTTATTCCGGGCTGATATTCATTCAAAATATATGGGTCTTGCAAGAGAATGATGAACGACTAATGGTCAAAGGGAAACAACTCGTACTAAATTTTGTAATTAGTAATGCTACAGTTGCCTCCCTTTTTGGAGAGGAAAGGGCTTATTTCTGACTGCTTCGCGTTGTGAGTACGTGCATACCATTGAATAGACGCCTACAAAACGAAGACTCCGCCCAAAACCTCGCTTTGGCTTCTTCTGGAGGTGCTGAATTCTTGCGGCTATAGTATGAGCATAGTACGTGCAGTAGGCGGGACATGGAACCTCCTCTTCCTGTCTCTCGTCCTTATATGCCTATGCACCTTACAAAAAATGCCAGCCAAGAGCAAGCATAAAACCGAGGACGAATAAAGACGGTAACGTCTGTAGAGACGATCCGTTGGACAAACGATAAATTTTCATCTAGGTGTAACGGATATCAACCAGTTCATGTGGTCAACTTGTTAATTTTAATAGTTCTAAAAACGACATGCCACCAGACAAAAAAAAAAATCGGTCAAACTAATTATTTTTCTTAACAGGCGGCAGGTAGTCTCCCGTTTATTTCATGTTAATTATAACCGCCAATATTTGAATTTTTAATTCAATGTAAGATCGCGCTACAATAAAAATGCAACATTTGATAACAGATATCATTGAGGTAATAGATGTTCAGTACATGAAATTAATGAGTTATGATAACCACTACGATAACTTAACGCAAACTTACAAACAAAACTATGTTTTCATTCAATGACGATATCGACATATATCGCTAAATATGGAAGGTCATTTTATAGCTCAACTTCAAAATATAAATTGGCTTAACTAGGAAGATGATGTCTAGTTAAAAAAAATCCCAATGGATATCAAACCATTCCCGTTACAAACCCATAGCGCGCCAAATAAACAAGAGATAACTTCAGACTAAAAAACACTTTCCGAACAATTAAGGTTTTAATGTTGCATAAAATTGTACAGAAAGTCTGAGGAAAGTGGAAGGTGTAGATCAAAGATCAGACTGCACGTTCTGTGCAGTCTGATCATGATCTACAAAGACTGTAAAGGCAACTTTTATTATATATGGCACTTTCAAGTTTTCGCTTTTACGCGCCTTAAGACATCGAACCTCTGTCGACGATTTGAACAGTGTATCGGAACTAGATCTATATCTATCTGATAAAGATTTTAACTCTATCCAAATAGGCTTAACCCTTTCGGCGCCATAGGCGAAAGCAGAGACTTTTGCCAACGGCATAAATCAAGATCAGACTGCACAGAACGTGCAGTCTGATCTTTGATCTATGTCATCCGCTGGTGTAGTCAAACCTATACAAACAAAATATTTTTTAGTTTCAATAGAATGTGTTTTCTAGAGCCGTCCGCTGGAATTTGAATCTATTGATTTTGCACTGAAAGGTTTACGAAACAAGTAAACTGTGTAGACTAGGAATCAGATCGTACATTCTGTGCAGCGTCATTTTAAACTATGCCGTCCGCAAACCCCATACCTTTGCAAATGGCGATTTTCAAAGATTAAAACCTTTCCCGGTGATTCCATTCGGATTTCAAGTAGAAAAAGCAGGAAATAATCTTATCTAAAACTTAGATTCTAGTGTTTTGTATTAAAATCAATATCATTGACACTCTTTTGTTAAAATTAATTGAAATCTTCATCAAAAACAGATTAATTTTAAACGTTACATGCACGTCACCTTTTTCCTGGTGTTGTGTTTAGTACTTTGATCCGTCAAGCGTCTAGGAGAAATGATGAAGGGGGCGGATCATTATAAGGGAGGCTACTCTTGCTTTATTCTTACTCTTAGGCGGTACGAGTTTTCTCCCCTAGACCATTTTTTTTTTTTAAAAATCCCAGCTGCGATAGTTTTACAGTACGAGTCTATGGGCATCATTTATTGGGTTGATTGATAAAATATATAATTCGATATTGTAATTTAACTGTATCTAATTGAGAAAAATGGCTATTTATCTAATTTTTTTTCGTCCTATATGAATCAAGGAAAATCATATCTGCACATAATTATGTAGACTACACCGCAGCTTATTTAAATCAATGAAAAATTTTGTCAAAAAGTATGCTTGTATATGACTCTTTCTTATACATTTTAATCAAATAATTCTCGTGCAATTTAACCCTTTACAAGACAGTCCCGATACTTAGGGACACTGTTTAGGCTTTTGGAAAACATAATGAGAATCTTGAGGAAAACTGCTGGTTTTCATGCTATTTTCCTTTTGCCACAATAATTTCATATCCTTCACAAAGTCCTTCTTTTGAGAAACTTTTGACCAAACACTTTAAATGTTATTAATACTAAATAGTACAGAACTTTTGTAGTCTAGTCGATTTGTTAGTTTAAAATTCAATCCTTATCCTACTAAGTAACTGAGATGAAAAAATCAAACTGATAGTAAAAACCAAAATTTGGCTATTTCAAAGGTATTTTTTTCAGGATCAAACATCCCCTTATAGGACAGTGTAGATCAAAGATCAGACTATTTGTTCTGTGCAGTTTGATCTTGATCAACACTGTCTGCAAAAGGTCCTTGAGTTGCACTTAACAGCCTAAGAGTTGATACTATTCAAATATTTTCAATGATATCACAGCTGCAACCACTTCACCTATACATGCTCTCCCAGCATTTCTTTTCCAGCACTTCTCACTATGGTGTTCCTAACTCATTGGCCCACATAACCATCTAGGGCATCATACACAGGTTATTCAGAAGCAAGATAGGAATGTATCCTGTTGCAATGTCTATCATAAATTCTCTGAGAGAAATTGGCAAGCTGGAATTTTGTACCAGCCACATGCTTGCTCAAATGTTGTTACCAGCTGAGCTACAGAGCATTTTCATCTTTTCCCACAATGTTTTCAAAAGCTGTTGATTTCTCAGAAGAATTCTCCTTTTCTGGTCACAAGCGTTTTCTTCTTTTCCAACAGTGTTTTCAAAAGCCATCTCTTTATCTGAAGGACTTCTCTTCTGGTCACCAGTATTTTCTTCTTTTCCCCACAATGTTTTCAAAAACCTCCAATATTTCAACTCTTTACCAGACGGCAAAGTTTTGACCTTGCCCAACTTGAAAGTATTTGCAGACAACAATTTAAATGTGACTCAAATAATGAAATTTGATCCTGATAGGATAGAAAACACTGTGGGAAAAAGGGAAAACGCTGGTCACCAGCATTTTCTCCTTTTCCCAAAGTGCTTTCAAAAGGCTTCTTCCTCAAGGGGTGTTAAAAGTCGTTATTGAGTGGTAAAGGGTTAAAAAGCCTTCTTTTTCTTCAAAGGCATCCTGTCTGGTTACCAACATTTTTTTCTTTTCCTACAATGTTTTAGAAAGCCTACAGCGTTTTCAAAAGCCTTCTCTACTTGGGGTTATTAAAACTCAGGATTGTGTGGAATGGGGTAAAAGGAATGACAAGATAAAAAGATAGAAATTCATAAAACGAACCTTATTTATTTAACAATGCAGTTCTGTGCATATACATGTATATATACATGTATTTTACAAAAATATTCAGTTCTCTGGGTGTAATTACTCTTTACCAACCAGGCCCGTAGGAACAGGGGGGGGGGGGGGGGGGGGGGGGGGGGGCTCAGCCCCCAATAATTTTGAAAATCATAGTAACTAAAATATGAGGTTTTAGCGCAATGCAATTACCACGCAAAAAATCTCAGTATTTCGAAATTAGCCCCCCCCAATCTTGAAATGCTTCCTATGTGGCTTCCAACAACAGAATTTTAATCTGGTCCAAATTCAAAGCACTTGCAGACGACAATATAACTGTAACTGGAAATTTGAAATTTGTTTCCAGCAGGGTAGAAAACATTGTGGGAAAAGGAGAAAATGCTGGTTATCAGCATTTTCTACTTTTCCCACAATGTTTTCAAAAGGTTTTCAAAATGTTTTCAGGGTCATAAAAACCAGGGATTGTACAGTAAAGGGTTAAGAATTATCGTTAAAACAAAGTGAAGTCAGTTAATTCATATTCCTGTTTAAACCTTTACCACAAAATCCCAACTTTTAACAACCCTGTGAAAGAAGCAGTTTTAAAACGTTATAAGAATAGGAGAAAATGCTGATAACCAGTATTTTCTCCTTTTCCCACAATGTTTGCTACCCTGCTGAAAACAAATTTCAATTTTTGAGTAACATTTATTTTCTTGTCTGCAAAAGCTTTCATTTTGGACAAGTCTAAAATTATGTAGTTTGGTAAAGATTAAAAAATTTAAATCAGTGTTTACATTCTCCCTTCTCACTATTTCCTGTACCTGAAGCTAATACTTTAACAAACAATACTGAAAGCATTTGCAACTGACAAATATAGGTCAAGGGATGGTTACTGTTTCTGTTTTGAGTTGTAAAAAAAAACTTGGGGAAAAACAACATGTAGGTCATCTACATTTTCCTCTTTTCCCATAATCTTTTCAAAAGCTTTATACCTAAGGGAAGCCAAGCCCTGCTAGCTCATTTGGTAGCACGCAGGACTTGGGAACAAAAGGTTGTGGGCTCAATCCCTGGCTCGAACAATTCCTTTTAGGGGATTGCTGATAGTCATTGCCACAGGAATCATCATTCTCCCAACACTGGCTATTGTCCTGGCAATGGTTATGTGGGAAAGCAGCCAGTGGTTTGGAAAAGAAAACTGTTTTGAATACTGATAAAAGAGACTCCAGGAAAGCATGAATAGGTGAACTGGCCACTGTGACATAACTGAAATAATACTGAAAGTAGCTCTAGTCACCATACAATCAAAACAATCAATTGTACCAGCAGGTATTAAACTTTTACCACATAATCCTGTTTTATTAACCCTGAGGATGAAGGCTTTAGAAAATAATGAGGAAAAGGGAGAGAAACGCTGATAATAAGCATTTTCTGCTTTTCTCACAATCTTTTCTATCCATTCCAAGACATATCTCAACATCTGGTTGACATTTAATTTGTGATCTGCAAATGATTTCAATATGTACTGGTCTAAAAGGCAGCATTCTCTCATTTTCCCACAATGTTTTCTATTCTTTCAAAGAAAACTTTTCTACTCCGTGCACCACGTGATTCGTCTTCTGCAAATGCTTTCAGTTTTGACCATCCTTTATTTTTTTTTCATTGTAAAGAGCTAAAAGAGACTACCGCTGTTAACCTCAGTGAATACCTACTCTAATACTTTTCCTGTTTTCCTTTCAGTCATTATTTGCCTTTTCCCTACTCAAATATTCCTTTAGCCACAAATTGTTAATTTGCAATATATCTTAACTCTTTACCAGATGACAAAATTTTGGACTAGTCCGTCTTGAAAGCATTTGTAGACGACATAATAAGCATGACTCAAAAACTGAAATTTCATTTGGAAAGAGTAAAAAACATTGTGGGAAAAGGAGAAAATGCAGGTTACTGGCATTTTCTCCTTTTCCCATAAGGTTTTCAAAGGTTTTCTTTCTCCGGGTCGTCAAAAGTCGGGATTGTGTGGTAAAGAATTAATCCATGTCAGTCATCCATAATTTAATTCTTCACCAAACAACAAAATTCTAGACTTGTCCAAACTAAAAGCATTTGCAGATAACAAAATAAACAAAACTCAAAAATTGAAATTTGTTTTCAGCAGGGTAGGAAACACTGTGGGAAAAAGAGAACATGCTGGTTACCAGCATTTTCTTCTTTTCCCACAACGTTTTCAGAAGCCTTCTTTATCAGAACTGTTAAAAGTCCGGATGGCTTGGTATAGGGTTAAAGCAGTTGAAGAGGACAGTTTGAATTTAGCTTCAGGTTTTGAGATTTGAAAATATTGAACGATGAAAAGGAAAAAAAAACCTTAGATACCAGCATTTCCTCCTTTTCCATCAGTGTTTTCTGCTTTTTTTAAATCATGAATCCCATAACTTTAGCTATATGTAATTTACAGAATGCAAAACCTTTTAACCCTTTACCAGGCAAAAAAATTTTAGCCTTTGTCCAAATTGAAAAGCATTTGCAGACTACAATTTCAAAGTCGTTACAATTGTGCAAATTTTCTTTGACAGGGTAGAAAACTTTGTGGGAAAAGGAGAAAATACGTGGTTACCAGCATTTTCTCCTTTTCCCACGTCTTCCAAAGGCTTGTTCTCCAGGAGGATCAAAAGTCGGCATTTTGCGTTAAAGGGTTAACCTGGACAATCTTGTAGTCTCAGTTATCATGAGTTAACCCTATTCTAAACGACAAAATTTTAGACTGGTCCAAATTGAAAGCACTTGCAGACGACAAAATAAAAACCTAATTGAAAAACTGAAATAAGTTTCTAGCAGGGTAGAAAACATAGTGGGAATAGGAGAAAATGCTGGTAACCAGCCTTTTCTCCTTTTTCCATAATGTGTTCAAAAGGCTTCTATCTCAAGGTCGTACAAACCAGGGATTGTTTGATGAGTTGAATGATAACCACTACGATATATGTAAAGGGTTAGGCATGTTGTTCTTTTGTTATAGAATCAAAATACTGAGTTTCAACACATGGTAGTTGTCTTCTTATGAGAGGGACATACCACTAGCTGGTTCTGTTTCTTTATAAATGACTTCACAATGGTTCTATAATATGGTAGATGTCTGAATTGTTTCTTAAGTGTTCCACATGTTTCTTATTGAACGTTCATGAAGTTTAAGTGCTGCAAAAATTACTGGACAACCATTAACTCCCCAAGCAATTCTGTACTGAAAACCTGAAATGAAAAAAGAAATTTTCAAACCTTTCACACACTGTATCAGTAAAAAAAACACCCATGAGGTAGAGGTTTTTTTTGGAAGGTAGCTGAATACACTGGCATTTGACCTACTTCTTTGTACATACTCAGATAGAACAAATAGATTTTAATTGCGATTTGTAAAAAATATTCACACCCTTATTGGCAGGCCCTTGACACCATATTTTCTTGAACATTTATGAAACCATTATTTACGAGCACTGAGCATCACCCAATAGATATACTGCTTTTCAACAAAACAAAACAATGGCGATGAGAAAACGGTAATTGCTTGCCAGGTTACTTTTCATTATCTTACTTCATTTTGAGGCATAAAAGAATTTCAATGTTTCTATTTAACTTATTACTATACGACAATGTATTAGGCTTGTCCAAATCGAAAGCATTTGAAGACGACAAGATAAAAGTGACTTAAAATTTGAAATATGTTTTGTGAGGGGTAGAAAACATTGTGGGAAAAGGAGAAAATGCTGGTAATGATTATCAGCATTTTCTCCTTTTCCCACAATGTTTTCTAAAGGCTTCTTTCTCAGGGTCGTCAAGTGTTGGGATTGTGTGGTAATGGGTTAAGTATCTTGTACGCAACAAGCCATCGTTTTTGAAGACATTCATTGTTTTCAAACCACCATAATAAATGGCATTTTCTCCTTTTCCAACAAGGTTTTTCTACCCTTTTTATGGCAAATTTCATCATTCCAACCACATTTTATTTTACACATAAAGAAATCATCTACATGTATCCATGGGCTGACAATGCTTCAGAACCCTGTGGCCAAAACAAAACATACAAAATGTTTTCTTCAGTCTGACAGTATGGTTTGATATCATGTTATAGACCTGACTTTAGATTTGTTGGTCAATAAGAAAAGGATCTATGTACAAAGCCTACATTTGATCCAAAGGGGAGCTTCGATGCCATTTTTTAAATGTTTCTCCTCTCCGAGACCCAATTACAAAATGACACCTTGGAAATCCTTCAGTCTACAGGTATAAAAAGCCTAGTGGTTGCATGCTTGCTCCAATGCTATTTTTGTTATTCGGTCTCCACAGCAGAGACTAAATAACAACAATAGCATCGGAGCAAGCCTTCAGCGGAGTCGGACTGAAGGTACACAGTCCCCAGCTTCAAAATATATCCTTGAGAACTCTTATGTTCTTTTGAAACCACTATAGAAATAGGATGAAATACTATTATCCAGCATTTTCTGGTTTTTCCTATCATTTCATTTTTCCTATCCTATCAAGGACAGAAGTCATCTTTTGACCAACTTTTAGATTTGTCGTCTGCTAAATTGCTTCCAATTTGATGCAGGCCTAAAGTTTGTCATCTTCTAAATAGTTAATTAAATGTTTACCAAACTTTTCCTCCATTTTTTGTGTTACTTATTTTTCAAAACTTAAATGAAGTGTTTTAAGAACAGAACTTTTACGCTTCTTCTATAAAGCCAAACTTTTATCCGAATATATGTACAACCCGGACACTGTGAAAATAAAACTCATCAATGATTCCAGTATTTTGTGGATTGTTTTACGGATTATATGTGAAGATACACGCAATTTTTTGTGTTAGATTATGAAATGTACAACAAGAAGCACCCGTCAAATCACAAGAAATCAAGGAAAACTATCTCGTCTCCTTGTGTTTATTTGGGGTTCCTTCATGTCGTTTCAACTGATATCTGTTAAAACATTATCATGTATTTTTTGTCCATTGTTTTATTTAATTTCTTGCTCCCTTCCTTTGCTTATTTATTCCATTTTATCTGAGCTTGTGCTTGGTGTTTTGTTCTAAACCGATTTTCTTTCACAATTTAAGGCCATTGCGATAGAATGATGAACTACCAATGGTCAATGGGAGACAACGCGTACGAAATTTTGTTATTAATAATGTCAGAGTTGCTTCCCTTATTGAAGAGGAAAGGGCTTACTTCAGACTGCTTCACGTCGTTACCTTTGAAGATAGGTCTACAAGAGACAGGCTCCACAAGCGATAATTTTTCGTGTAGCTGTAATGACATATTATTTGTCAAAACTGACTGTAGGTAGTCTCCCTTTTATTTTCATGACAATTTATAATGCCAATATTTGAATTTGGAATTAAGGTAAGATTTCACTAGAATAACAATGAATCATTTGGTAACATATCTCTGAGGTAATAGATATTAATAAATCAAATTAGAGAGTATATGATATCACAATGATAAATAAACGCACACTTACCAACAAAAATATGTTTTCATTTACGGGCAATGTCGACAGATACCGCTTAATACTGAAACGTTATCTTATAAACTGGTTCAAAACAAAACTTCTGGTTCGTAGAAATATTTGAGGTAGATTCAAAATTGAGCCCTAAAGCTGTCCCCTACAGATCTACTGACAACTATCTTGGGCGTCAAATAAACCCAACAGAAATGTTCAGTCTAGAATCTTCTCCCAAACAGTTACATTATCAAGGTTGCTTTTGTGAAGAATGTCTAAGCAAAGCGGACAGAGTAGATCAAGACTAGACTGAACGTTCTGTGCAGTCTGATCTTAATCTACACAGGTTGCAAAGACAACTATTATTGTATATGGCGCTTTGAAGTTTTTTCGCGCATACATGTACATGTGGACCTCTTTCGACGGTTTAAATATATAGACTCTACAGTCCATTAAATGTATCTTGTAGAGATTTTAACACTACATAGGTTCAACAAAACAAGCGGACTATGTAAACAGAGAATCAGATCGTACATTCTATGGTGTATGATACTGAATGCCATCCGCAAATCTCATAACTTTGCAAATGGCGATTTTCCAGGATTCAAAACTTTCTCGATGATTCCATTCAAATTTCAAGAAATAAAGCAGGAAATGTTCTTTCTTAAAAATTAGATTCTAGCGTTATTGTATCGAAATGAAAGTCAATGAAACTCTCTTGTTAAAATTAATTGAAATCTTCATTAAAAACAGATTAAAACCAATACATGCATGTCACCTTTCCCCCAGTGTTGTGTTTAGTACTTTGATCCGTCAAGCGTCTAGGAGAAATGATGAAGGGGAGGGGGGGGGGGCAGATCATTGTAAGGGAGATTACTCTTGGTTTTCTCTTACTCTTAGGCAGTACGAGTTTTCTCCCCTAGACCACAATTTTTAAAAAAAAAAAAATCCCAACTGCGATAGTTTTGCATTACGGGTCTATAGGCTTCATTTATTGGGTCGATTGGTAAAGGATATAATTCGATATCGTAAATAAACTGTATGTAATTGAGAAAAATGACTATTTATGCATTTTTTTTTTCGTCATACGTGAATCAAGGAAAATCATATTTACACATAATTATGTAGATTACGCCGTAGCTTTAAATCAATAGTATGCTTGTTAGTCGCCGCGCAGAAGCGCGCGACTATATTTTTAATAGTTTTTCGAGTTAGGACATGGATAGTGGGAATTCCGTTTTTATAGGGGTGTTAGGTTAACAAGGAATCTTTCTAACGTTACTTCGCCTTAAACTGGCTTTTTAATTCATTCTTAAACTACGAAATTGCAATACGATACTATTTTTGTTTTATTAATACTTACAACATCAAAAAACCACCTAATTATTTCTTTTATTGTCGCTATTCGTGAGAAATGGACTCGTCCACATAAATGCCTTGTTTCCATTGGTCAAGGCTGTACAGGTTTCCAGTCATTTCGTACCTTGTTAATTTCGTACCTAGGTCATTTCGTACGATTTTGGTCATTTCGTACCTTCTTATACTTTCAATTTTGGTCATTTCGTACCCAGTTGGTCGTTTCGTACAACCTTCGTACACAGGTTTAATAATCATTTTGATTATTTTGTAGATAGTTTTTCCTACTATTTGTGTGTTTTTTGTTGAATGACCACTGCTAAAATTGTGCATTGCTGAAATTGTGCTAAATTCCGCCGAAGAACGGGTACGATGGTTATGATTGTATCTGACCATTATTGGTTACTTATTTCTAAGTTTAGTTTTTACAACAAAGATAGTTTAGAACTCCTTTGTTTATTTCTCAACGAGCTCTGCATAAATTTAATTTGTGGAAAAAATCTGGAGAGAGGCCACTTTTTCGCTGTGTTGTTCATAATGATAAAGCGCGATGCAAAACCATGATTCTTTATGAACACTGTTCACCAAACACTATAGTCTTAGACTTGTTTAAATTGAAAGCATGCCTTGCAAACTTACGTCCTCTTGAATCATACTTTCCTAGGACAGCAACATTTTAGTAACTTAGCCCTGCTTTCACCACTTTCCCAAACAAACACGGGTTATCACGTGTGTGCTATCAAATTCTTTTGTCAAAACATGTTGGATAAGGAGAAATTGCTCGTTATAAGCAATTAAAATTTTCTTCTTTATTAAATACTTTTTCCCCACTACTAGCGAATTTTCCACCATTTTTGCAGCTTTTTAAATTGTCATCTGCCAACTCTTTGAATTTGGAAGAGTCTGATATTTGTCGTTTGGAAAAGAGCTAAGAGAGCGCTGTGCTAGGGTATTAGATACTGTAACAGAAGACAAGTTTTGATATAGGTTACTATTCACATAATTTCATAATGTGATAAAAAATCTGCTGATGAAAACTGACATTTACTTACTTGCCCTGGCTTTCTTGAAGCATTAAACAAATTTTTTTGCGGCGACTTTGATGCTTTGCATCAACTTTTTCTTGTATATGATTACAAGGGTAACAACCTACGTCACAGGTAGTGATATCGGACCTGGGCATTTTCATAACTTATGTCCGCAATATTGAAAAGTAAGTATGATATGAAGACAGAATGAGGCTAGCTTGGGTGGATACAAACGGACTACAAAGACTATCATGCATTTATCAAAGACATTAGATGAATACTTCGAATATTCTGATGTTTTAGACAGGAAGCAGATGTCTATATGCACAAACACTTTGACCAAATATCAAAAAGTGATTGGGTTTTAACAGTTGGTCGAAGTCTATTCCATCATTATATTAAGTAGTTAACAAAAATTTTAAGCTTTGACAAAAAACAAAGTCCCTAGGCATTGTACGCCTTGGAGGTCTAAAGACTTTCAGATCATTCAGGAACGATTACAAAAAAAAAAACAGTCTTACCAAACACGCACATTGACTTTATAACAAGGGTCCGATATCACTACCTGTGACGCCACACTGACCTACGTTGTGAGGGGTGGATTATATTTCTTATACATTTTTTATCGAATATTACTCATGCAATTTAACCCTTCACGTGACAGTCCGGATATTTAGGGACACTACTTAGGCTTTTGGAAAACATGTTTAGAATCTTGAGGAAAACTGCTGGTTACAAGCAATTTTCCTTCTGCCACAACGATTTCATATTCTTTTGAGAAACTTTTGATCAAACAGTAGATCCCATCTGCAGATGCTATTTAAAACCAAAGACTACAAAACTTTAAATTTATAGTTTGGTAGATTTGTTGGTTAAGAATTTAACCCTTATCCTACTATGTAACTGAGATAAAACCTTCAAACTGATAGTAACTAGAGGCGCTTGATCGCCTGTATCGCTCCACAGGCATACCGGACTAATATGGCAGATATTTCACTCTTCCTCATCCATTTCTTAGTCGTAAATTTATACGAGTCCTTTTTTTTTTTTTTTGGACCCTGCAAACAAATTTTCATTTCTACTCGCAAAAAATGCAAGTGGTCGTAAAATTTACTCGCAAAATCAATTTTCCACTTGCATTTTGCGAGTTTGCTAGTGTTTACTTCGAACCCTAGATTTAACAATGGAAATAGGGACGTTTTAACCAAAAGTGGGATGTTTTGACTGTGGGACGTTTCATCTGGATACCGTCTGCGCATGTGCAGGACGCGCTTAAACTTTTAACTGAAGGGATTTCTCATATCCGTAAACATATTCTTTATTTACTGAATACTACAATAATTATGAGGCATGAATAAAGTATTATGACATATGTAGACAATATCAGGTATACAAAGAATCGGCAAATTCTATGTTTTTGTCAAATATCATCCGTGTAATGAAAATATTTCATAAATAACGCCGCAAAAATCGAAGGGAGATTTCTGTGCGGAGTTAATCCATGGACAATATATGATTACCCCAATATATGCACTGCGACTGATGTCGCCGTGCAATAAACAACTGGTAGGAAATGTGTTTTTCTTGCGTAAAAACTAACTTTGAAGGTACAAATGGACTATTTACAATGCATAATTATGAAATTACCATATATTAGAATTGATTAGCTATATACTACAGAGCTTATTCGATTTAACACGGCTAATTTCCTATCATTCACTCAGGAACAAGTGCGTTCGCCCCCGCTCCTTTTCGTACTTGACGTTAATGCGGAGAACTTGTTACCAAACGAAAAAATATTAGACTGGTCCAGATAGAAAGCATTTGCAGACGACATGATAAAAGTAACTGAAAATTTGAATCTTGTTTTGTGAAGGGTAGAAAACATTGTGGGAAAAGGAGAAAATGCTGGATACCAGCATTTTCTCCTTTTCCCTCAATCTTTTCTAAAGGCTTCTTTCTGAGGGTCGTCAAAAATAGGGATTGTGTGGTAATGGGTTAAAAACATTGTGGGAAATGGAGAAAATGCTTGTAACCAGCATTATCTCCTTTTCCCAAAATGTTTGAGACCCTTCACAAAACAAATTTCAATTTTTCAGTCACTTTTATTTTGTCGTCTGCAAATGCTTTCGATTTGGACAAGTCTAAAATTTTGCCGTGTGGTCAAGTGTTAAATGCTGCCTTAACGTGGAGTTTATATATTTTGAAAATTTATATTTCATTTATTATCAAGACCTCACAAGGGTAATTTTTGTTTTTTCTTTTTTTTTTTATTTTAATTAGGTAATGTTGAAGAAGACTGACAGACAACATGGATAAAAGAAATTTTGAAAAAGGAGATCACTACAGAGGTTAATATGAAATGTATTTTATCTTCTATCATTCAACCTTAGAGCACTGAATAAATGTAACCCTTAATCACAGAATCCCAACTCTTAATAAACCAGAGGGAGAAGGGGTTTTTAAAAATATAGTGGGAATCAACGGAAATGTCAGTACCCAACATTTTCTTCTTTTCCAAAAATGTTTTTTATAGATTGTTTGAAAGATGTTTTTAATGTAATGAGTAACATTAATTATTTGTGTGCAAATGCTTTCAATTTGGACAAGGCCAAAATTTTGTTGTTTGGTAAATGTTGTCAGTCTAGAAATTATAAGATTACATTATTTCTTTTTTGTCATTCCTGTAACCCTGTTGTCTAGAAAGACTCTTGGAAAGTGAACAAAGTAGATCAGACTGCATGTTTTGTGCAGCAAAATCTGGACCTACACAGGCAGCAAAAGCAAAGAATGTTGTTACCTCTTCACCACACAATCCCAACTTTTAACGACCCTGAGAAAGAAGGCTTCTGACAGCACTGTGGGAAAAGCAGAAAAAGGATTTTGTCCTTTTCCCACCAGTGTTTTCTACCCTTCTCAAACCAAATTTTAATTTTTCAGTCACTAAACACTAAAATACACCTATTTTTTATGGTTGTGTATAGATAATTGACATAAGTATGCAATTTTTTTTTCCCTTCTTTTTATCAGAAAACACACTTTATCAAAGCATCAAATTTGTATACATTAATCACTGATTTACTCTCACTTGTCTGACCTGTTACACATAGAATACCAAATCTCATGTTTGACAATCTAGATTAAAGATTTATCAGTAGGATATCATTTCTAATTACTTATATATTTCTTTAACTCATTACCAAACGACAAAAGTTTTAGCTTGTTTTGGCATGTCCAAATTGAAACCATTTTGCAGTCGACAACATGAAAATGACTGAAAATTTGAAATTTGTTTTGTTAAGGGTAGAAAACATTTTGGGATAAGGATAAAATTCTGGTTACCAGCATTTTCTTCTTTTACCACAATGTTTTCAAAAAGCTTCTTTCTCAGGGTCTTCAAAAGTAGGGATTGTGTGGTTATGGATAAACACACACAATGGAGAGCGCTTCATTTGCTAAAGAAGTAAACCCAAATTAGACATTAGGTTATGTAGGTCTCTGTGCTGTTGAAACACACTTTCTGTTCTCTTCTGTTAAAGCGATGCGATCATAATTAAAGATGTTCATATAACATAGTCAAACTTGTTTAAAGTGTTTGTTTCTGTTTGTTATTTTTTTTAAGTAATATAGTTATTATTCATAATATTACAGGTGGAAATGTAATCATATGATCCCTTTATGCCTGGAAACGCTTTAGATACAGATTCAAAATGGCTGCCGTTTTTTTTTCCTAAGTTGGTGAAGTTTAATATAAATGCTTCATATTCCCAGTGCTCTAAAAAAGGGACAAAATAAATGTGACTTAAAAATTGAAATTTGATATTGGAAGGGTAGAAAACATTGTGGGAAAAGGAGAAAATGCTGGTTAACAGCATTTTCTCCTTTTACTACAATGTTTACGAAACCTTTTTTTCTAAGGGTCGGTAAAAGGATTGTGTTGTGAAGATTTAAAATGTATGCCATTAGTAAAGGGTTAACCCTTTACCACATAATGACGATTTTTAACGAGGCCTGTTGAAAACTTTATGAGAAAAGGAGAAAATGCTGGTAACCAGCATTTTCTCCTTTTCCCACAAAGTATTCGACTCTATCATAGAAAAAATTGAATTGTTTATGCCAACTGATTTCGATTTGGATAGGTCTAAAATTCTGCTGTGTGGTACAGGGTTAAGATTTGAATGCAGTATCCATGTGCTTCTTGTTGCTTTTAACTTGGTGTACAATGTCGATGAAAGATCAGGTTGGACATTTTGTGCAGTTTGATCTCATCTTCAGTGGCTGCAAGATCAGCTAAAGTTTTGAAAGGCGTCACTGTACTTGTGAAATGTGCATGTGCTTTCTGTTGCTTATAGGTGCATTGTGTAGTAGATCCAAGATCAGGTTGTATGTACGGTGCAGTATGAGACTGATCTTGATCTACACTGGCCAGAAAAGTAACTGTAATTGTTAAAGGCTATTTATAGTTAAAAATGCATGTAGTTCTGGGCCTGTATTCACCAACCATTCTTTTAACCCATTACCACATGACAATATTTTAGACTGGTCCAAATTGAAAGCATTTGCAGATTACAAAATTAAAATGACTGAAGATTTGAAATTTGTTTTGTGAAGGGTAGAAAACATTGTGGGAAAAGGAGAAAATGCTGGTTATCAGCATTTTCTCCTTTTCCCACAATGTTTTCTAAATGCTTCTTTCTCAGGGGCGTCAAAAGTAGGGATTGTGTGGTAATGGGTTAAGAACATTCTTTGTCCTATTCTCCAGAATTTTCTACATTTGTAAGTAACACAACTACTGATTGGCTAAACCATTGAATGGTTTAGCCAATCAGAAGTTGTGTTACTTACTAATGTAGAAAACCTTGGAGAATAAGACTAAGAATATACTCAAGAATGTTTGGTGAATATGGGCCCTGATTGCTTTTTACGTAGGTCACAGTGGATCAGAGATTGGCCATTCAGATGAGGATTTACATGAGACAAGCTTCAACACAGGTTCCCTTTTTTGCCCCATTTATCTCAAACATAACCCTTTACTAGACAACAAATTTAGACTAGTTTTGTCCAAGTTGAAAGCTTTTGCAGAGAACTGCATGTAATTGTGCATCAAATATTGAAATTTGTTACAGAAACAGTTACAAAAAACTGTATTAACCCTTTACCCCATAAGGCACTCCTATGGCATCTCTAATTGACCCTAAATAACAGCAAGGATGAAGCCATTTCTTACATGTAAAGGACACCTTTTGATAGCATAGAAAACATTGTGACAAAAGGTGAAATTGCTCGTCACGAGCAATTTCACCTTTTGCCACACTATTTTCCAAAGGCTCCTACAAGTAATGTGTAGAAATGAGTATCTATGGAGTAAAAGCTTAACTCATTACCAAACGGTAAAATTTTGGGCTTGTCCAAATTGAAAGCATTTGCAGATGACAAAATTACTGTGACTAAAAATTTTAAGTTAGATTTTTTTAAGGGTAGAAAGCATTGTGGGAAAAGGAGAAAATGCTGGTTACCAGCATTTTCTCCTTTTCCCACAATTTTTTCTATAAGTTTCTTTCTCAGGGTCGTCAAAAGTAGGGATTGTGTGGTAATGGGTTAAAGGGAGAAAATGCAGGTTACCCATATTTTCTATTTTTTTCCACATTTTTGTTAAAAAATTTCTGTAGACAGGGTTGTTAGGACTATTTGGTAAAGGTTTAAAGACCCTTTTGGTGGTCCCCATAGTTATCATAGATTTACCTTTTTACCAATTCAATTTTCAGTGATAATATTGAAAAATGCTTTTAAAAATTAGTGGAAAAAAGAGTTTCTCTTTGTTTCACAATGTTTTCCACTCTCTTTAAGATGTTCTCTTTAACCCTTTATCACACAATGACAACTTTTAACGCCGCTGCAGAAGAAGGCTTTTGAAAGCATTGTGGGAAAAGGAGAAAATGCTGGTAACCAGCATTTTCTTCTTTTCCCACAAAGTTTTCTACCCTATCAAGCAAAATTTGCACTTTTTGAGCCACTTTGAAATTGTCATCTGCAAATAATTTCAATTTGCATAGGTCTAAAATTTTGCCATGTGGTAATGGGTTAAATTAAGAGATATCCATTTGTTAAAGTTCTCTCTTTAAAAATGGCGGTGTTGTATTGATATAGTGAATTATTTCATACTTCTCATATGATAACATTCTATTCATGTCTTTGTTTTCTGCACACGTGAGTATAAATTTGTTTAATAATTATGTTGTAAGCTATAAACATGCAAGTGCTGTTTTATGCTGAATAAATGTTATATATTGATTTGTATTCTGCAGACTCTTTACCAATCACAAGTGTAAAATCTGTAGTTTGAAAAATACTTTAACATGCAGCCCCATTTTTCATCAGAAACCTAGTTTTGACCTACAATTTGATACAGCACCTTTTTTGCTACTTTTTACTTTTAAATTTTTCTTGCATGGCACTTGCATCTTTTTCTTAAAATAACAGCATGTTTTTTTTTTTTTCATCTTTTTCACATGTATGCTATAATAATTGAGTATGACTTTTACCAGTGATGAGTGGAAAGACTGCAGTATGAGACAAATGGTGATAACCCTTGACCACACATGCCTGAACTTTAACGACCCTGAGGGAGCAGCCTTATAAATCTTTACCTAACGACAAAATTTTGGACTGGTCCAAATAGAAAGCATTTGCAGATGACAAAGTAAATGTAACTGAGAAAATTAAACTTGGTTTTGGAAGGGTAGAAACGATGTGGGAAGAGGAGAAAATGCTTGTCACCTGCATTTTCTCCTTTTTCCTACAATGTTTTCAAAAGGAAAGGCTTCTTTCTCAGGGTTGTTAATAGTCGGGATTGTTTGGAGAGGGGTTAAAAACATTTTCTACCCTATTGAAAACAAATCATTTGAACCATCAACAATTTCCATGTGGTAAAGATTTAACTCATTACCAAACGACAATATTTCAGGCTTGTCCAAATCGAAAGCATTTGCAGACGAAAAAATTAAAGTGACTAAAACTAAAAATTTGAAGTTTGAAAACATTGTGGGAATAGGAAAAAATGCTGTTTTCTAAAGGCTTCTTTCTCAGAGTGGTCAAAGTTAGGGATTGTGTGGTAATGGGTTAATAACTGCAAAATTGCCATTTTTGTATATCATAATTGCATACATGTATTTTCATTCTTTAGCATCAGAGGGGTATGCTGAAAGACTGGAGCCAGACGCTCAGGGTACCTCAGTAGATACTGGCTTACCCGAGACAGATAGCAATGACCATGTACGATCCAGTCGACAAATGCCAGTGCCAGAGTACATGGAAAGACGAGCAAACGATGCTTTGGTGCGAGCACAAAGACGGAGAGATTGGTCAGAGGATGAAGCTCCACCGCCGTCCTATGAAGAGGCCGTGAAGGATGAAAGAGAGCAGCAACCTGAGCCGACGGAAACTGACTCTATCATTCAACCAGCGGGTGGTGCAGAAGGTACAAGCAGGAGAGCTTTAGATTAAGTTTACTCTTTACCACATGAGAAAAATTTTAACTGGTCAAAATTGTAAGCATTTGCAGACAACAAAATAAAGGTGACTCAAAAATAGAAATTTGTTCTAGTAAGGGTAGAAAACACTGTGGGAAAAGGAGAAAATGCTGGCTTTCTGAGAGGCATCAAAAGTAGGATTGTGTAGTAATGGGTTAACTCTTTACCACACAGCAGAATTTTAGACCTGTCCAACTCGAAAGCATTTATTTTGCAGACAGTGATTTCATAGTGGCTAAAATGATGCAATTTTTCTTTGATAGAGTAGAAACCTTTATGTAAAAAGGAGAAAATGCTGGTTACCAGCATTTTCTCCTTTTCCGATAAAGTTTTCAAAAGGCATCATCCTCAGGGTTGTTAAAAATCACCATTGTGTGGTAAAGGGTTAACTCTTTACCACACAATCCCGACTTGACGACCCTGATAGAGAAGCCTTTTGAAAACTTTGTGGGAAAAGGAGAAAATGCTGGTAACCAGCATTTTTTCCTTTCCCCACAAATGTTTTCTACCCTTCATAAAACAAATTTCAAATTTTCAGTCACTTTTATTTCGTCGTCTGCAAATGCTTTCGACTTGGACAAACCTAAACTTTTGTCATTTGGTAATGAATTAACTCCTTTCCACACTTCAAAACTTTGGACTTCA
The DNA here is from genome assembly GCA_943736015.1 of Tridacna crocea. NCBI lineage: Eukaryota > Metazoa > Mollusca > Bivalvia > Cardiida > Cardiidae > Tridacna > Tridacna crocea. Next base: position 32,892,504 of record OX031073.1, read on the forward strand.
AAGTAGAGAGCATAAATTTGCATTATGATAGTTGAAATAATACTCATTGACGTAATTTGTCTCTAATTGGATAGAAAACATTGTGAGGAAAGAAAAAAATGGTGGTTTTTCCTAAATGTTTTTTAGAAGGTAATACTGGTACTTGGGATTACGTGATGAAGGGTTAAGCTGGAGTGTAGATGTCTTTATGCTGTTCAGTTGTTGCATACACATAACAAAAAAAGGACAAATTTTCCAAAACCACAAGATAGCTTCTTCAATTAACTCTTTGCCACACAGTCATGACTTTTAAGGACCCACAGAAAGAAACCTGTAGAAATCATTTTTGTGAAAAAGAGAAAATGCTGATACCAGCATTTTCTCCTTTTACTACAATATTTTCTACCCTATCAAAATAAGGAATAGTGATATTACCAATATTTAATTTGATGTTTGAAGATTCTTTGGAATTTGGTCCAGTCCAAAAATTCGTAGTTTGGGAAAGAGTGAAAATATTGCTTGAAATAAAAGTTGCCTGTTACTATTTTTCGGGCCAAGCCCTGGTAGCTTAGTCAGTAGCTTGCAGGACTTGAGTGCAGAGAGTCGAGGGTTTGATCCCTGACTTGGCCAATTTCTTTCCTAGGATTGATGATATTTATTGTGACAGGATTCATTCCTCTCTCACTGCTGACCCTCATCTCGACGATGGTAATGTGGCTAAGCAACCAGTGGCTTGGAAAGAAAATTGTGCAGAGTACTGGTAAAAGAGACTACAGGAAAGCACGGATAGGTGCAAGAGCCAATGTGATATAACTGAAATAATGTTGAAAACGGCATTAAACAACGTACAATCAATGAATATTTTTTTGACACAGGGAACAGTACAGAAGAAGGGCTTTCTCCAACTGAAATTGCTCTGATCATGAAAATGAGGGAAGGTCGTGACAGTTATCTGCCAGAAAGACGTGCAAGCTATGAAGAAGCTGTTGAAATGGTTAGTTGATTAATTTCATCCCTTAACCCATTACCACACAATCCCTACTTTTGACGCCCATGAGAAAGAAACCTTTAGAAAACATTGTGGGAAAAGGAGAAAATGCTGGTATTTTCTCCTTTTCCCACAATGTTTTCTACTCTTCATAAAACGAATTTCAAATTTTCAGTCACTTTTATTTTGTCATCTGCAAATGCTTTCAATTTGGACAAGTCTAAAATATTGTCGTTTGGTAAAGGGTTAACTCTTTACCACACAACCCAGACTTTAAACAAACTTTACAGAGAAACCTCTTGAAAACATTGTGGGAAAAGGAGAAAATGCTGGTTACCAGCATTTTCTCCTTTTCCCACAATGCTTTCTACCTTTCCCATATCAAATTTTAACTTTCCAGCCACATTTATTTTGTTGTCTGCAACTGCTTTCAATTTGAACCAGTCTAAAAATTTGTCGTTTGGTAAAGAGTTAAGGTAGTAGACTCGTAACACTTCTAATGCAGCATGGACTAAAATTTCTTGATAGTTGATGTATACAGATTTATACAATTATAATATTTTTGCACATTTTTAAACGACCAGAAATTCCTTGTCTATCTTGAAAATATTTGTTGATACTTTTGTTAGTTTTCAGAAAATGGAGGTAATTATTATCTCCCTACCTAATGAGAATATAGTGGTTTTAGATTAATAAATGATAATTCTAAGAAGGAAAAAAAGGAAAAAGTGGCTCAGTTAAAGTAGTACAATAATACTTATCTTCAATCATAGCAAATTTTGTAGGATAATATTATAGTGGAAATAGCTGTTTTCTATTACGGGTCCACTACCTTAAAGCCGCTTGCACAACTACAACTGTGGTGTCCGTGGTCATGAGGTAGAGCGTCGGCCTCGTAACCAGAAGGTCCTGAGTTCGATACCCAGGAGCGGGTGTCAACTGTGGGATTTTTCATTGGCCCACACATTTGGCGAATCGAGAGAGATTAGTATAAGTTGTAAGAACTTGTTTCTCAATCGATGTAAAATAAATATGTTTAAACTAAAACTACAGGTTGCTTTTTTGGCAAATGTAGATTAAGATCAGACTGCACAAAACATGCAGCCTGTTCTTTGATGTACACTGTCTACTATGCTGAACAACTGTAGAATAAAGCCACAACTATATTTGCTTTTGCGGGTAATTACTTTAAAGTCTTAACTCTTTACCACACAATCGCTACTTTTAACAATTCTGAAAATGAAGCCTTATATAATTTTCTTCGGTTGATTGAGTATAAATTAGAAGGAAATTTATTTCCCTTCACTGTGCATGTAATGTCCGGCTTGTAGTTAGTGCTTGTGCGTTACATGTTTCGTGCTTACGCGTTGTCATTCAGCTCTGGACGACTGACCTCTGTGGACATGGCATGTCGTCTGTAAGTGCTTTCAATTTGGATCAGTCTAAAATTTTGTTGCTTGGGAAAGGGTTAAAAATGATGAGCAAAATTTCTCATCACTCTTCACATGATCAATGTTTATTTTTTAAATGATGCCCTGTTGTCTGTGTCTTATTCTATGAAGATTCAACCTATCTGCTATGGCACATCACCAATCTGCAAGGCTGGCAAAAAGCCGGTCAATATGAGTATTGACCGGGCCAGCAGTTTTAACCAGATAAACTCCCACATGCTAGGGGAAAGGAGGGCTTTACATGGCAGCTGTTACCCAAGCCTGTTGGTGCTATTTAGTGTTTTATTGAGTTAACTCATCACCAAACGACAAAATTTAAGGTCTGTCCAAATCGAAAGCATTTGCAGACAATAAAGTAAAAGTGACTGAAATTTTGAAATTTGTTTTGTGAAGGGTAGAAAACTTTGTGGGAAAAGGAGAAAATGCTGGTTACCAGCATTTTCTCCTTTTCCCACAATGTTTTCCAAAGGCTTCTTTCGCAGGGTTGTCAAAAGTAGGGATTGTGTGGTAATGGATTAACATTTATTTAAGTTGGAAATTGAAAGTAATGGTTGTGGCATAGAAAAGTAATTGCACCTAGATGTTACCTTACTTTCTTGACACCCTGTATTTCATCCAGAGTTTTATAAATTTTCTACTGGTTCTTGGTTGTTTTACAACAGGAGAGAAGGAAAGTTAATGAGGTAAAAAACTAGGCTGGCATTATATTTGCATGGACCTTGTGGAACCTTTATCTTGTATTTTAGTAAACAATGAAAGAATCAATCTGCCAACTGTTTGCTACATGTATAATTGTATGCCCTTAACTCTTTATCAGATGACAAAATTTCAGATTGGTGCAAATAGAAAGCTTTTGCAGACCACAAAATAGAGTGTGTTGCAAATTAAATTTTTTGTATTAGAAAAGGTAGTTCTATTTTTTTTGTCATCTGCAAATGCTTGAGATATGGACCAGTCGAAATTTTTGTCATTTGGTAAAGAGTTAACTGCCTGCCTTTTGTTGAGATTAGGGATGAATGTATGAATCTATCAACCAATTGCAATCTACCCTTAGCTCTTTCACTTCTGAATAAATGATTACCATTTACTCAGTGGCGACAAATGCAGTTTTGCTACAATATCAACATATTGTTCAATCATAATCCAAAATAACGCAGAGGACAGTGTAGATCACAGATCTCATGTACTAAACTGAAATTTACACAAAGGGTTTTACTGAATTATCTCCCCTTGAACTTTTTCAACTCTTACTTGTGTACTAAACCATTCTGCATTCTGTCACATTCACCTATTTTTGTGACAAGGAGCTGGTGAGGGGTATAATCACGTTTAGTGATAGCTCTAGTTAGGGTAGGTAATAAAAGAATGAATCTGTCAGCCTTTTGCTATGATTGCCTTCCTCTACTTGAGATTAGGAATGAAAACTAAAAATCTGTCAACCTTGTTCTATTACTGTTGGTCTCTATTTGTGATGGTCAAATGGAGCACAAAGCTATCCGCACAGGCGGTTTCCATGACTACATACAAGTCTTTTTGTGATAGACAATAAAACTTACGTTTGCTATGAATTCTCACAGCTGATTGATGTAAGTAATGACATATGTAATCTATCGACCTTTTGCTATCAATTTCTGTCTCTCTTTCTAAAATGGTCAAACTAGAGCACAAATCTTTCTGCCTGTCCTCTTGACTACAGGTCTTGTTGCAATAGACAATAAAACTACAACATTTGCTTTGAATTTTCATAGCTGTTTGTTGTTAATAATGACAACAGTAATGGGTTAAAGTATAATTCTATTAGATTCTTGCCTGTTGTTGAGGTTGAAAATAAAAGGATACAACTTGTTTCTATGGCTCTTTTGCAATGACTTTCTATCTCTAATTGAGTGTGGTGTGATTGAGATTGGAGTTATGACACTCTATCTTTTAATTGAGATTGGTGCTATGACTGTCTATCTGTAATTGGAATTTGTTCTTAAAGTATATAGCTAGCATTGTCTTGTTTGCTATTTAGATTAAAAAGTAAAAGTGTAGATCTGTGGCTTCTTTTGCTTTGACAAACTGTCTCTAGAAATTGAAATGAGCAATAGAATCTGTCAACATTTTGCAATATTGTGTGTGTCTCATTGAGATATGTAACGAAAGTGCTAAACTGTCAAGCTTTGTATATGACCTGCAACATGTTTAAAGGAATATTAGGACATTAACGCAAAGAGTTGTCTCCGATCAGCCCGCACAGTCAGATCAGAGACAGAACTTCCTGATTATGCATGATTTTCTGTTTCACGCAGTCCTACTGATGGACAAAATCTAATGTAGTTGTACAGGTAAAATCCGGGTTGGTCTACTCCCATTTCGTCTACTCCCATTTCGTCTACAAATTCGTGCAACAGTCCCATTTCGTCTACACTAGTTTTGCCCAGTAGTCCCATTTCGTCTACATTCTATTTTTTCATAATTTTCACTAATTATTAATTTATTTCCAATTTTAATTCCCCATAAAATAATTTAGATATTATCTTATTTTAATTTGTACTGCAAGTTTGTTTATAGTTTCTATTGATATTTATTAACACCTATGCAGACTTGAGCAAGACAGGTGTTGAGAAGGGACGATGACACCTAATTTACAAGTTTACACCTTTCTTTGTACATTTCTTTTTATTTGTAGATTTGTACATATAAAAGCACCAAATAAGAAAAAAATATATTAAGAATTTAACCCATTACCACACAATCTCTACTTTTGACGCCCCTGAAAAAGAAGCCTTTAGAAAACATTGTAGGAAAAGGAGAAAATGCTGATAACCAGCATTTTCTCTTTTTCCCACAATGTTTTCTACCCTTCACAAAACAAATTTCAAATTTTTAGTCACTTTCATTTTGTCGCCTGCAAGTGCTTTCTATTTGGACAAGCCTAAAACATTGTCGTTTGGTAATGTGTTAAATAAATCATTCAAATTCATTTCCAAAGTTAATTTATACAAACACATTCAAACATATCTTATTGTAAACAAAATGGGTGTAGACAAAATGAGATTAGATGAATTGAGACTGTAGACGAAATGGAACTGACTACATATAAAAATCAGTTGACGAAATTGGAGTAGACCAAGTGGGATTAAACCATTGTACAGTGCTGTCTCAGATTAGCATTTGTATACTGCGTATAGTCTGATCCAATACAGCACTTTGTGCAAATGCCCAAATGCCCCTTTTTCATGTGTTGAGTAGACTAAGTGGGATTAGAGTGTAGGACAATTGCCCCTGTGGACAATTGCCCCTGGGACAATTGCCCCTGGGGACAATTGCCCCTGCGGACGATTCCCCCTGCGGACAGTTGCCCCTGCGGACAATTCCCCCTGATTCATTATTTTTTTACTTTAATTGATGTTATTTTTTTTCAAATTGTAACTTAAATTTGATTTTGAGTGATATCATTTGTAATCTCAGAAATTTAGAGTTAATAAGTTATAAGTAGATGAATTTTTTCGCCGTTTCAGTTTTTCAAAATGAATATCTATTAACAATCATTTTTTTCTGTTAATTGTGTTTATGTTTCAGAATGGACATTGACCTGCCAAAGTTTCATTTCAATGTTTATACAGTTTACTGGGTAGTTTAAATGTTAAATGTTAAGTTTTTCACTTTGAAGTATCAAAGAAAAGTAGAAACCTATTGTATGAAATACATTTATTTTATTTTCAGGCAGGTCATATGCTTGTTATTTCTATGTGAGAGCTAACATTTTGCACATCTTATATAAAAAATCATAAAGAAAGTGCTATGAAATGCTATGAAAAAAAGTCAAATAAAAAAAAAGTCAACTTTTTTAGTCTAAATAACATCAATTTTGAAGCTATTTAAAAATCAAACGGAAAATCTATATAAAAAATAGATGCCATAAAACAGACTTATTTCAAAGAAAAAAAAAACCACATGTTATATTGTTAAAATAAGACTAAATTTTTCAAAATAATAATGAAATTGCTATAAATTTAAAGATTAAAGCAAACAGAAATATTTCTGATTAAAATAAAAACCATTTTTAAGCTTTTTAAAAATTCAGGGGGAAATGTCCAGGTGAACAAATTTTGCAGGGGGAAATGTCCGCAGGGGCAATTGTCTGCAGGGGCAATTGTACCAGGGGCAATTGTCCGCAGGGGCAATTGTCCGTACCCCGTGGGATTAAACCATTGTACAGTGCTGTCTCAGATTAGCATTTGTAAACTGCATATAGGCTGATCCGATACAGCACTTTGTGCAAATGCCCAAATGTCCCTTTTTCATGTGTTGCAGGCCATAATACATGGATCCATGAGAATTGATATTTGACCAATTAGGTCATCGTATTTATCTTACGCAATGTTTCAGCTCACAAATAGACGATTGTTAACATTGCAGGTGTGCGAAAGAGTTTAATTATTTCATGTTTTAAAACCTTCGACTTTAAGAAAAAGTTTAAAATATGTGCTTTGCGAATGTTTACCGCTGATGTGCGATCACGCAGAGGCTTGAGACATGTTTGAATCATAATTATTACTGTACTGAGAATGGGATATATGCAAAGACTTCTGATGAAAGAGTTCAGTTCTATGTTTCACAATGGATTAATTAATGCGGTAGTTTTTCCACCTCTTAAAGAGTCAAAAAAATTTTTACAGTGGAAAACAAAGGTAAAAATAGATTTATATGACATACTAATAAAAAGAAAATACTTTTGCTAATCTAACCTTGTTTAATTACCTATGCACATCAAAAAAGAGTATGTGTCATGTTTCAAATTGACATTAATCTTAACCCTTCGTGCACGAAGAATATGTTGAATGTGTAGAAATAGATCAGATTGCAAATAGCGTATAGTTTAATCTTTTAACCCTTTACTCCATAGATACTCATTTCTACGCATTGCTAGTAGGAGCTTTTGGAAAACATTGTGGCAAAAGGTGAAATTGCTTGTGACAAGCAATTTCACCTTTTATCACAACGTTTTTCTATGCTATCAAAAGGTGTCATATACACATAAGAAACAGCTTCATCCTTGCTGTTAGAGTCAAATAGAGATACCATAGAAATGCCTCATGGGGTAAAGGGTTGATAAAACTATTTGCTTTTTACAATAAACAAATTGTATTCCTAAGTACATATTCTTCACTAAAAGTAGCCTTCAGTTATGAAAAAGTCCTTTTGTTCTGTACTGGTGTACGGGTAGAAATCAGCTCGAAAGGCAACTTTTGTAAATAAAATAATTTTTTGGCTTGGTAGGATAAACCCTTAACTCTTTAACACATAATCCCGACTTTTAATGACCCTGAGAGTGAAAGCCTTTGAAAACATTGTGGGAAAAGGAGAAAATGCTGGTGACCAGCATTTTCTCCTTTTCCCACAGTGTTTTCTACCCTTCCCAGAACAAATTTTAATTTTTCAGTCACCTTTATTTTGTCGTCTGCAAATGCTTTCAATTTTACTCAGTCTAAAATTTTGTCATGTGGTAAAGAGTTATGCTGCTAAGCGTGATTCAATGACGTCTTGCGCACAGCTTAGGTCAAGATCAGACCACACAGAATGTGCAGTCTGATCTTGGATCTACGCTGTTCGAAAAGGAGGTATTTTTCTACCACACGTGACTTCTAAATAGCAATATTTGGATTTTTACCTACGAATTAAAAAATTTCCTTTGGGTTATTTAGCAGGATAAGGGTTAAAGTGGATTCGGACATCTGTCATTTCGAAGGATGTGTCGGTAAACTGTTAATTTGATAGGAAATGTGTTTGACTGCAAAGGTGTGCGGTAAAAAAGCCAGAGGTAAAAAAGCCATAGGTAAAAAGGCCTTTTTCTGGCCTTTTTACCGATGGCCTTTTTACCTATGGCTTTTTTACCTCTGGCTTTTTTACCTAGATTCGATTGCAAACCAGTTTGCTGCCTTAACTGTTTACCAAACAGTCCCTCGTTTTTACAACCCTGGGATAAGAGCCTTTTTAAAACATTGTTGGAAAAGGAGAAATGTTTTTTTACCCTGCTGAAAACAAATTTCAATTTTTGAGTAACATTTATTTTGTCGTCTGCATGTGCTTTTAATCTGGGCCAGTCTAAAATGTTGTTGTTTGGTAAAGGTTTAATCAACTTGACCACCCGTTGTCTTCCATATATCATAAGATAAAATAAACTACTGTCAATGACATTAACAAGTTTATTAATTTGACAGCACACTTAACACATTTTAAAATCACCAGACAACCCTTTTTTCCCTTAACTTTTTCTTTAATTGAAATTTTTCATGAAGTAACATATCTCTGTATAATCAGACAATCTATATTTTAGAAATACTCTTGATTAGGGATCAAATATCGATAGGTGAGTGTAACACTATTCTAAGTGCCTGTACATGGTACAGGGACTTAGAATGGTGTTGCATTCACCTATCGATATACGATTGTTGTAATTCAGTGTTATTTAACTCTTTACCACACAATCCCAATTTTTAACAACCCTGAGAAAAAAAGCCTTTGAAAACATTGTAGGAAAAGGAGAAAATGCTGGTAACCAGCATTTTCTCCTTTTCCCACAATGTTTTCTACCTTTCCCAGTACAAAGTTCAATTTTTTAGTCAGGTAAATTTTGTCGTCTGCAACTGCTTTTGATTAGAAGAACTTTAAAATTTTGTCGTTTGGTAAAGAGTTAATCGGATATGTTGTTAAGATGACTAACCTTGTAAAACAGTAAGTATCTTTAATTGTATTATCTGCGGCAAAAATAGGTTTGTTGAGGTCTATAATTCTTTCTTATTGAAGAACAAACTTTGCTAAAATGACTAGGTGTAAGCATATTACATTGTCTGTAGCCCTTGTAATTCGACCATGTGTAAATAAGTACAAGATTCTTTAAAATTTTACAGAGAATTCGTTATCAGAAGTTCTCAACATAAATCATGTTAGATCTAAAAATACTTTTTTCGGAATTTAATTGAGATAAACAGTCATGACCGAGCGATTTTAGTAGCCTAACTGTTATACTGTACATGTATTTACTGTGGTTGTTTGGGAACCCTTGGCAACAGTAACTAAGGAAGTTGGTTTATCTTTTCATCATGGATCCATTTATTATTATAGTCTGCTTATGGTTGCAATAAACACTTCACCAGGCAATTTTGTAAAAGTTTCATGACCTAAAAAAGAGAGCTGTTGGAAACATTTTTAGAAAAAAAAAAGAAAATGCTGGTTACGAGCATTTTCCTGATTTCCCTCAATGTTTTGAAAATTTCAAAGGATAATCCAATTATTTAAGAACATTAATTTATATTTCTAACATGTAGATGTTTTCATATTTGTCAATTCTCAAATTTTATTGTATGGTAAAGAGTTCACTCTTTACCACACAATCCTCACTTTCTTATGACCTTGAGGAATAGGCAAAAATCAATGTGGGAAAAGGAGAAAATGCTACTAACCTGCATTTTCTACTTTCCCACAAAGTTTTCAAAAGGCTTCCTTGTCATGGTCGTTGAAAGTCAGAATTGTATATTAAAGCGTTAACCTCACTAAAGCTTATAAAAATTTGCTTATTTAGTAAAATATTTCAAGACTTGCATGCCTCTTTCCTAGACAGCAAAAGTTTCTGGTGGTCTATACTGCAGAAGACAAATGATTCTGTAAATAGTAGGATTTGTTCCTGAAAAAGCAGAAAAGTATTCATAAGAGAGAAAATGCCAGTTACTGGTATGAGATTGTTTCATATAAGAAAAATATTTGATTTGCTATTTGTTACAGCTAAGTCCAGAGGAGAAAAACTCTGCTGGAGCAAGAGCAGACCAAGGTCATAGCAGTATATATTTGGATACAGTGGACACTGTCCAGCGTAATGGCGAGAGAACTTCCAGTAAGGTTTTTTTCTTTTGTTTAGCTATTTACCAAACAATAAAATTTTGGACTAGTCCAAATTAAAAGCATTTGCAGAGGACAAAATAAATGTGAGTTAGAACTTGACATTTGATTTGGAAAGGGTAGAATACATCGTGGGAAAAGGAGAAAATACTGGTTACCAGCATTTTCTAGTTTTCCTACAATGTTTTTTGAAGCTTTCTTTCTCAGGGTCATTAAAAGTCAGCATTGGGTGGTAAAGATGAATGGCCTAATAGCGACAAAAAAAGCAATACAGATATTAAAATGCGCTTTAATTTAACTCTTTACCACACAATCCCGACCTTTAACGACCTGAGAAAGAAGCCTTTTGAAAGCATTGTGAGAAAAGGAGAAAATGCTGGTAACCAGCATTTTCTCCTTTCACACAATGTTTTCTACCCTTTCCAAAACAAATTTTAATTTTTCAACCACGTTTATTATGTTGTCTGCAAATGCTTTCAATTGACCTTTCTGCTCATTTGATTGATAGGTGTTCCAACATCTTATTGGCCAATGAAAATGCAGCATTTGGCATCGTGTAAACAAAAGAAGTCTGACACAATTTGTTATAGACATGCGATAATTTGAACATGTCTATTTAATTATGAAAACAGCCAACACTATTGGAATTGATAAAGTTCAGGAAAAAATTGTAATTAACCTAGAGTAAAGTATCATCTAGAATAAAGCTGAAATAAACGCTCTTTCTCTTTCTATTCAGTGCCATTTTCTGGTTAGCTTGTCAGGCTTGACAACCGATATACCGCCTTACTAAAGGGGGACGGCATGCCAATCTCGCATTTACAATTTGGACAAATGTACAATTTTGTTGTTTGGTAAAGAGTTAAATCAAAATATGGAAAAATATCGTAAAGATGACAATCTCAAAATATGGAAAAATATCGTAAAGATCACAATCTGATATTGTGTGGTAGGTCCAAGTGTTGGTTGCTGGCAGAAAAATTAATTTAAAATGAGTCAAGATATACAAAGATAAAATTACCTGGCAGCTTTTAAATCTAGTTTTGCAGTTAATTTCTTTGACAACAACTACTACTATGTGGACTGAACATACAATGAGAAATTATCTTACCAATAATTTCCACACCTTCTTTGTTTACTTTATATATCTATCATTTCTTTGGAGGCCAATGTCAAAAACTTGAACTTGAGGGTATAGTAGATCAATGTAATAGCAGGTTAGATACAGTTAATTAGAAGCAGTATAATTAAATTTGAACTTCCATTAGGAACTTTGTGCATTTCTTTCCCTATTATTACTTTTGAAAATTGTTAGAGAAATGTCAAAAACTAGGTCTCTGTTATATAACAATGTCTACCTATTCAGCACTATTAGCATTCATAAACAAGAACTCTTCATTTTCAGGACCTGTCAGTTATATGGAGGAAGGATCAGAGGAACCAAGGTATAAAAATCTGTAATGTTGGAGTTGAACCCTTCTTCTGTAGCTTACTTATGGATAAATATATTATACAGAGAATTAGGACCAAGATCTGCTTGCTTTTTAGATACGTGTACAAACCTATCTTGATTCATACTTTTCTTTTCTCTATCTTTAGCCTGAATAATTAAATTACCATCCGTCTGTCAATTTGTCTGATTGTAGACTTTCCTTATTTTCATGCTTTAACTCAAAAGCAGTTTGATCTAGGACCTATAATGTTTATAAAAGCGTTGCTCATGACCCAAGGAGGGGTCCTTTCATTTTTAGATCGCATGAGTCAAAGGTCAAAGTGAAAGGTGAGCATTGTTCGAAATGTTCCAAAATTATTTCCATGCTGTTTCTATTCTCTGATTGTTCTGCTTCAGAGACAAGGTGCTGGTAGCGGGTATTTGTCTACTTTATCACAGATTTTGTTTACTTTTCCAGGAGAGGAAACAGATTGGCTGAGTTTTTGCAAAGACAACCTCCAAATCGAATGATTCTAATTGGTGTACTTGTACTTGCATTTATTGGCCTAATTTTGTTTCTTGGACTGTTCCCTGCTAGTTTTGTGTACCTAGAATATCATCAGGTAAGTACTGCTTAACTCTTTACCACACAATCCCTACTTTTAGCAGCCCTGAGAAAGAGGCCTTTTGAAATATTGTGGGAAAAGGAGAAAATGCTGGTTACCAGCATTTTCTCCTTTTCCCACAATGTTTTCGACCCTTTCTAGACCAAATTTCAATTTTTCAGTCACGTTTATTTTGTTGTCTGCAAAAGCTTTCAATTTGGACCAGTCTATAATTTCTGTGTTTGATAAAGAGTTAATGGCTGTACCCTTTATTGCACAACAAAATTTTAGACGGGTCCAAATTTAAAGCTGTGGCAGATGACAAATCAACTTGGCTTTAAATTTAGGATTTGTCTCTAAAATGGCAGAAAAGGTGAGATAAGGAGAAAATGCTGGTAGCCAGCATTTTCTCCTTTTCCCACCATGTTTTCGAAATGCCTCTTTCTTGGTGTTGTTTAAACTTGTGATTTTGTTGTAAAGGCTTGAGAAGGGTCTAGCCAGGGTGGCTCAGTGGTGAGCGTGTCAGACTCACGACCGGGTGGTTTTGGGGTTGATACCTGGTTAAGGCAAACTTTCTTTCCGGCATATTTTCGCCTCTCACCTCTGCTGAAGCATGTGAGAAAAGTAGTCAGTGGCTTTGGAAAGAAAGTTGTGTTAGTACTGGTATGAGAAAGCCAGGAAACACATGTGTGTCACCGACTCCCTTGATATGACCTTAGCTGTTAAAGTGGCGTTAAACCCAAATACATCCAACCAACTTGAGAAGGGTTATTTAATCATTACACTCTCAGAATCAAGACTGGTTTTGAAATTGTTATGAGATGACAAAACTTATTGAAAGCTTCTGCAGACAACAAAGAAGTCATTCAAATGATGGCAGGGTAGATTTGGTAGTTTAAGATGAAAATGTTGGCTACTACCATGTTTTCTAACCTTTTAAGGATTAATCCAGTCTTTTAATCAACTGTCATCTAAAAGGTATCAGGACACCTGCCCCCTGGACATCTGCCCCCGGGTATTTGCCCCCGTAGGACATCTGCCCCCTGGACATCTGCCACCCAGACATCTGCCACCCGGACATTCGCCCCCATAGGACATTTGCCCTCTGGACATCTGCCCCTTGGACATTCGCCCCCTAAGGACATCCTCTCCAGGTCATTTGCCCTAGTAGGACATCTGCCCCTGGATATTTGCCCCTGTAGGACAACTGCCTCCTGGGAAAAGATAATCCTCTTCTAAATGATGTTGAAGAACTAATAACATCCTGAATTTTGCTTTATTTTTCTTAAAATGCAAAAAAAAGAATTTTTTACCGGGGTTTACAGCAGGCGTGCCAAATGAGTAACTGACTCTATAGTTATCATACTGGAAGTTTGATATTAAAACTGAAAGCAATTAATCAGCCGAAGATTTTCAACAAAAAAGCACTTAACGATACAACAGCTGAGAGATCTATTTTATAGTGCCGGTCAAAATTACGTGTATATCTCGAAATTGCTTTGTTGAGATTGTCCCTTAACCCGTTACCAAACGACAATATTTTAGACTGGTCCAGATTGAAGCATTTGCAGGCGACAAAATAAAAGTGACTGAAAATTTGAAATTTGTTTTGTGAATGGTATAAAACATTGTGGGAAAAGGAGAAAATGCTGGTTACCAGCATTTTCTCCTTTTCCCACAATGTTTTCAACAGTCTTCTATTCCTGACCCGTAAAAACCAGGGATTGTTTGGGAAAGGGTTAAAGGAGCTAGACGTCCAAGTTGTAAACAAACAGAGGGGGCAGATGTCCAGGGGGCAGATGTCCTAAGGGGGCACATGTCTTAAGGGGGCAGATGTCTGGGGGGCAGATGTCCTAGGTTGGCAGATGTCCGGGGGGCAAATGTCCAGGTGGCAGGTGTCCTAAGGGGGCAAAAGTCCTGGGGCACAAGTCCGGGGGGCAGAAGTCCAGGGGGCAAATGTCCTAGACCTTATCTAAAATGCTTTCATTTTGGGGAAGTTTTATATTTTATCATCTGATAAAGAGTAAGAGTGCCTAGCTAATACCATAAAGTATCCTCTGTCTTTGAGAATGTTAGTCAGTGTTAAGTTGTATTTTCCTCTTTTTTCCACTAGTTACTTTATTGTTTTGAAGAAAAATCTCATAACTTTATCCACATGTAATATTTCTGCAAGTACTCTTGATTTGTACAATTCTGAAATTTCTTTGTCCAGTTAACTCTTAACCCGATGACATAATTTAAGACTGTTCCCAGTTGAAAGCATTTGCAGAAAACAAAAAAAATGTAACAGAAAATTTGAAATTTGTTTTAAGAAGGAAAGAAAACATTGTGGGAAAAGGAGAAAATCTGGTTACCACTATTTTCTCCATTTACCTTAATGTTTTCAAAGGCTTCTCTCTCAGGGTCGCTAAAAGTCGGAATTGTGTGGTAAAGAGTTAAGGTTAAATATTTACTTTTGTATATTATACACTATGGAAGAGGCTCAGAATCTGGTACCTGTGGTAAAAAACTTTCTTCTTTTATTGACAGATTGCGCTGAAGCAGAGCAAACTGACAGGTGTGGTACAGAGAGATGAAGTGTTTTATCCTGGATGTTATATCCTTGGTCCAGATACCCAGTTTGTAAGATTTCAGGGCTCAGTGCATAATGTTGTAGATGAGATGAGTGTATTTACTGTGGACACTATACCTATCACAATGAGATACAGTGCACATTATTTTCTAAGGTGAGATATTACAATTGTATACAGTGAGATATGGTGCACACTATTTTCTAAGGTGAGATACTACAATAGACCTTTCTACTGATTTTGATTGACAGGTCTACCAATGTCTTATCGGCCAATAAAACGCAGCATTGTAAACAAAAAAAGTCTGACACAACTCTTGGTTAGCTTGTCAGGCTTGTTGACAACCAATATAGTGCGTCTCGAGGTGGGGGGAGGGGGGGCAAACTCGCTTTTACAGAAAGGTCAATTGGATAGGGTGAGATATTACAATTGGATTCAGTGAGATATAATACACACTATTTTCTAAGGCGAGATATTGCAATTGTATACAGTGCACACTGTAAATTGGCATATCACAGTGAGATATATTACAAATATTTTTCTAATGTTAGGCATTACAACTTTATAAAATGTAGGCTGTCACATTGAGATACACTGCATATAATTTAGAAGGCAAAATGTTTCAAAGAGAAAAGAGAGCACTGTATTTAACAAGGTGAGGCATTGCAGTAAGATATTGTACATGCTATTTTACAAAGTTTAATATCGCAGACATGTGAAATCCACATTTATTTTATAGGAAAATATCAAGCATGTTTTCATAATACTATTTTCAAGATGAGATATAACTGTGAGATGTATTGTACACTATTTGGTAAGATGAAACATGACGGAGATAGAGTGCTTACTTAATAAGGTTCTGATATCACAATGAGAAAAAAACATTTTCCTTTCCTTCAAATATTTATCTTTTGTGTCAATTATTCCTTTCATATGATGTCACTAGTTTTGTAAAACTATCTTAACATTGGTCTAATGTCAACACATAAAGTGCTCGTCTGGGTAGCACTGTGATTAGCATATCTGACTTCTGACCTGGTTGTCGCAGGTTCTATACTCAGTTGAGGAAAACGTTTTGCCTCTCAACTCTGATGCAGGTGAGAAAAGTAAAGTATTCATTGAATTAAACAGAAAGTTGTGACAGCACTGGTATGAGAAATCAAGGAAACACTTGCATAGGTGCAGTGCATTACAGTTGCAATTTGACCCACACTGTGAAAACGGCATTTAACTTACACAAACAACTTGGTCTTTCAGACCAAAGGAGGTTGGGCAGTTGTTTACCTTATTTGTACATACAAACAATTGTTCTTTCAGACCAAAGGAGGTTGGGCAGTTGTTTACCTTATTTGTACATG
This sequence comes from Tridacna crocea, assembly GCA_943736015.1. Taxonomy (NCBI): domain Eukaryota; kingdom Metazoa; phylum Mollusca; class Bivalvia; order Cardiida; family Cardiidae; genus Tridacna; species Tridacna crocea. Next base: position 32,908,768 of record OX031073.1, read on the forward strand.
ACTATGACCCAGTGTTTAGAAAGATAATAACAAGCTCTATACGAACAATGGCTGGTGCAACCTTCACTGTCGACAACTTTAGGTTTAATAGAACCTTTGTTGAGCGAGAAATCCATGTAATGTTGAGGAAAAGACTTGGAGGTATGGTTCTTATATTTCCTTAGTGATGTATTACCATATACATATTAACACTGATTAAACTCTTTTCCACAGGATAGAATTGGGGACTTATGCAAATAGAAATCATTTGCAAAAAACAATTTTTGATATGCCTCGGTTGGTGGGAGTGGTCTTTGAAAGGTTAGAAATTATCGTGGGAAAATGAGAAAATGTCTTTGACAGGAATGCTCACCACATAAAATTTCAAAAGAAGTTCGCCTTTAAAGCTTGATTGACTGATTGATTTGATTGATCAATTGTCAGTTGTTGAATTCTGTTCTCATCATCATGTCTCAAGCCAATGGGGGATAAGATAGCTTGTAACAGGTATATTACTTTGAAAACAAATAGAGATAACTGTGATAGACTAACTTTTAAATGATGAAATGCTTTAAAGATTAAATTTACGCTACATTTCAGGGGATTGTTGCCCAGATTGCTGCCCAAGTGGTTGCCAGAGTAACATTATATGTGGTCAGTGCAAACAGTCCAACTGTAGTCAAGGTTACCATGTAGATGTGAGATATTTCTTCTTAATGGATGTTACCATACCACATGAGGTTTTTGAACGCTATCTGAGGTTTACCTTGCTAGAGGTAAGTCTGGGAATAGAAGTCTTGTGTTTGGAGATGTTCTTATATATACTGAACCAAGAAAGAAACTTCCCCTGTGTTTAAGTGCAAATGCAATTTTATTTAAAAAAATCAAAATTTCAAATTACCTATATATATTCGGACAAACAATTATGTGTCCGATGAAACAAATTTTAACTCGATTGAAAGCATTTTGCAGAAGAAACCCGCTGAAAGCGATTTTCATGTGCATGCATGGACCAGTATAGTTTTTGTGAAACCTTTCAGTCTAATTTTATAGACTTTCATGTCAGTGAGAAAAAGATGTTGAAAAAAATTAAATTTTTTCTTAGTTCTCTTTATTTTTGATATGCCTAGAATTATGCAAAATTTACCCGAATGTGCCATTGGCATGCTTAATGCTGGTATGACAAAGAATGCTGTTCTTATGAATATTGGATGTTCTACTCATGCTATTTGACACCTTAGGCAACGTTTTCAAGCAACAGGGCGTACAAAAGATCGCCCATATAGTGGACGTCACCGCGTCACGATGTGCAGCTAAGACGGCTAATTTCGGAACATTCACCTGCTCAATCACTTCCAAACTTCCACAGCCACTGCTGCTAACACCCCTGGTACACATAACAAACATATATCTGCCCAAACCGTGCACAATCGCTTGCGCTGGGTTGGGCTGCGTGCACATCATCCATATGTAGGTTGTGATTTGATGTGATGTCACTGCGTAAATCATATTTATTAGGTACATACACACAAAGCTGGCTTAGACAACAATGGAATAGCAATCTTTTCTCTGACAAGTCGAGGTTTTCCATTCATCGAGGTGATGGCAGGGTTCGAGTATACCAAAGGAGAAATTAACATTATGCCGACTGTTGTGTACTTGAGCGAGATGGTTTGGGGCTGGGGGTTCTGTCTTGGTCTTGGCGGGTATTGCACATGGCTTTAGCACTAATCTGGTCATTATCAAAGGGAATTTGAAGGCTCATTGCTACCAAGATGAAATTCTTGTGAGCACGTTATCCCACTAGTTTCAAAATATGCCAATATCACTCTTTTTCAGCATGATAATACCACAAGCCATACAGCAAGGGACAATGTGAATTTCCTCAGGGCAAATAACATTGCATTTATTAATGACTGGCCTGCCAAAAGCCCAGATCTGAATCCCATTGAACACCTTTGGGAAAATTTGGATCAGCTTGTAAGACGTTGCCCTATTCCACCATCAAACGTCATTCAGCTTAGACAGGCCTTAATTCAGAAATGGAACAACATTTAACAAGCTGTAATCAATACACTTATCCATTCTATGTGCCAACAATGCCAGGCAGTCCTTCATGCTGAAGGTGGTCATACCTGTTATTAACTTGTGATTTTGGTGAGCAACCACTTCTGCATTTTAACTACCATTTCCCTAGTTTTCGATAAACCCTCAGCTATAATCCTGATATTCATATTTCTGTATATTTGCACTTAAACACAGGGGAAGTTTCTGTTTTGGTTCAGTATAAATGCAAGGAGTAATGTCACTAGCAAGTAAAGCTGTTTTTGCATAAATGAAGAAGGGGAATTTTACAATCAGGTATAGCAGCTGTTTTTATATAAATGCAGGGGGACACGTCACCATTAAGTATAGCTGGTCTTATATAGGTGCAGGGAATATATAGTCAGCATTAGGTATAGCTATTCTTATGTAAATGCAGGAGTGTATGTCACCATCAAGTATATTCTTTTTAAAGCAGAGGGGTAAGTCATTATCAAGTAGCTGGTCTTATATAAACACAGGGAGATATGTCACCGTAATGTAATGTATAGCTATCCTTATATACTGAACCAAACAAGAAACTTCCCCTGTGTAAGAGCAGATATACAGAAATATGAAAATCAGGATTAAACTAGATTTTATAATTATGCATTGAAAAAGTATTTTATTGCAACTTTATATGAAAACAAATTATTGTTGAGGGTTTATCGAAAACTAGTGAAATGGTAGTTAAAATGCGGAAGGGGCCACTCACCAAAATCACAAGTTAATAACAGGTATGACCACCTTCAGCATGAAGGACTGCCTGGTATCGTTGGTGCATAGAATGGTCTATTGATTTTGGCTTGTGGAATGTTATTCCATTCCTGAATTAAGGCTTGTCATAGCTGAATGACATTTGACGGTGAAAAAGGGCAACATCTAACATGCTGGTCCAAATTATCCCAGAGGTGTTCAATGGGATTCCAAACAAGGCTTTTGGTAGGTAATTCATTAATAAATGCAATGTTATTTGAATTTAGGAAATTCACATTGTCCCTAGCTGTATGGCTTGTGGCATTATCATGCTGAAAAAGAGTGATATTGGCATTATTTTGAAACAGTGGGATAACGTGCCTCACAAGAATTTCATCTCGTTGACATTGGGCCTTCAAATTCCCTTTGATAATGACGAGATTAGTGCGAAAGCCTTGTGCAATACCCGCCCAGACCAAGACAGAACCCCACCCCCAAAACGATTGCTTTCAAGTACGCAACAGTCAGCATAACATTCATTTTCTCCTATGGTATACTTGAACCCTTCCATCACCTCAATGAATGGAAAACCTTGACTTGTCAGAGAAAAGAATACTATTTCATTGTTGTCTAAGCCAGGGTTGGTGTGTATGTGCCCAATTAACAAGATTTACGCGGTGATGTCATGTCAAAACACAACCAACATATGGACGATGTGCACGTAGCCCAGCCTCATGCAAGCAATTGTGCACTGTTTGGGCAGATATACTGTTGTTATGTGTACCAGGGGTGTAAGCAGCAGTGGGTAATGGCAGTTTGGAAGCGATTGTGCAGGTGGGTGTTCCAAATATAGCAGTCTTGGCCGTGCATCATAATGAACAGACATCCATTACATGGTCGACCTTCCGTACGCCCTGTTGCTTGAAAATGTTGCCTAAGGTGTTGAATAGCATGAGCAGAACGTCCAATATTCATAGTAACAGCATTCATCGTCATATCAGCATTAAGCATGCCAATGGCATGTTTACATAAGTTTTGCGGAATTCTAGGCATATCAAAAATGAATAAAACTAAAAGAAAGTTATTTTTTTCAACTTTTTTTTCTCATTGACATGAAAGTCTATAAAACTAGATTGAAATGTTTAAAAAAATATAAACAAATTATACTGGTCCATGCATGCATGTGAAATTGCTTTCAGCTGGTTTCTTCTGTAAAATTCTTTCAATGGAGTTAAAATTGTTTTATCGGACATATAATAGTTTGCCCAAATATATGTAGGTCATTTGACATTTTCAATTTTTTAATAACGTTGCATTTGCACTTAAACACAGGGGAAGTTTCTTTTTTGGTTCAGTATATAAATGCAGAGGGATATGCCATGTTCAAACATAGCTGTTCTTATGTAAATGCTTTGGGAGTGCATCACCATAAAATTATATGTAGTCACCACTATATATAGTTATTCTTATCTAAATGCAGGGGTATATTTCACTCTCAGGTAAAGCTATTCTTCAGAAAATATGGAGATATGTCACCATCAAGTATAGCAGTTCCTATATAAATTCAGGGGAATACATTAGCTGTACTCATAGAAAGGCAGGGTACATGTCACTATCAAGTATAGCTGCTCCTATGTAAATGCAGGGGAAATATGGCACCATCAAGTATAGCTAATCAGAGTTTCTTTAAATCCAGAGGGGTAGGTCATTACCAAGTATAGCTGGACTTACATAAATGCAGAGGTATATGCCATCTTTAACTGTAGCTGTTCTTATAGAAATGCGGCAAGATATGTCACCATAAAGTAATATATAGACACCATTAAGTATAGCTATTCTTACATAAATGCAGGGGTATAGTTTATGTCCAAATCAAGTATCATTGTTCTCATATAAATGCATCTGAATACATCACCTTTAAGTGAGGAAGTCTAATATACATGTATATGTAGTAGGACATGTCACCTTTAAGTATAGCTGTTTAAATGTAAGTGCAGAGGATATAGTGTCACCATCAAGTATAGCTGGTCTTATACAGATGCAGGGGATATATTGTCACCACTAGGAATGGCTGTTCTTGGGCAAAAAAAAAATCTGTGTTTAGGGTTTCCCTACCCTACGTAGAAAATACTGCTGGCCTTAAACTTTTTTTGCCATGAACGAAAAACATAATTATCCATCAGAAGTGATTTCACTATTATGTTCCATGTAAAAAGTTTTTTGAAAAAAAAAAAATCCCTACCTACCCTACTTACAGTGTCTCTAACTGAAACTCCAAACACAGATCCATATATAAAATTATATTTTTTGGGCCTTATTTTAAATGCAAGGGGATATGTCATGATCAATTACAGCTGTTCTTATCTGAATGCATCGGCATAAATCAACATCAACTACAGCTGGTCTTATATAAATGCTAGGCGATATGTATCATCAAGTATCTTGAGTATAGAGTAACTGTTACCGTAGTAAGAAAATGATTTGGGAATTCCAGATTTTAATCTACATAGCTTTCATTGCATAAATATGTCAATTGTAAGTCCAGTCAGTTATAGTCTTGTGCCTGTTGTCATGAAAAACTTGTAATGCCAGTTTGACACGTCATTTCAGACTCAACTCAGCTTAACAATGGATTTTACTCTGTGGTAAGTCCATTATTTTGCTGAGTTGAGTTGTGAATTGAGAATGTTACTAAAGTCTATTAACATGATTGAAACATGCCTCAAAGGAAGAAGTTATCTAAGTCAGGAAATGTGTTTGTTAGGGGAAAGTAAGAGGCTTCTCGCTTTACCAAACAGTCCCTGTTTTTTACGGCCCTGAAATAGAAGCCTTTTGAAAACATTGTGGGAAAAGGAGAAAATGCTGGTAACCCCACAAAGAACACAAAACTAATACTTTTATAAAATTCATGGGTAGTACATGTGCGTAATAACTTTCATGAATGCTTACAGATTGAAAAGGAGAGAGAATATTTTCTACAAGAACACGCAGTTACAACCAAAGAGACTGAACTTTTGACCCAAAAAATTAAAAATGAAGGTATGATTTTATAAAAGTTTATCCCTTTACCAAACAGTCCCTGATTTTTACGACACTGACAGAAGCCTTTTGAAAACATTGTGGGAAAAGAAGAAAATGCTGGTAACCAGCATTTTCTCCTTTTCCCACAATGTTTTCTACCTTGCTGGAAACAAATTTAAATTTTTTAGTTACGTTTATTTTGTTGTAAGCAAGTGCTTTCAAATGGGGATCAGTCTAAAGTTTTCTCGTTCGGTAAAGGGTTATCTGTTAATCATCAGACTACAAAACAAAAGCTTGGCTGAATGTTTGGGTGTCTGTAGAATCGTTGAAGCCTTACACTGCTTTTAACAGTGTATATGTATATACATGTATACTAGTAATAGTCAGTATCATTATTGACGACAAAGACTGTGATGATGAAGATCTGCCGACCCCTGGTAGCTCAGTCGGTAGCGTACAGAACTAGAGAACAGGGAGTTGTGTGTTCGATCCCTGGCGCGGCCAATGTCTTTCAGAGGATTGATGATAGTCTTTGTGACAGGATTCATTCCTCTCCCACCGCTGACTGTCGTCTCCACAATGGTTATGTAAGAAAGCAGCCAGTGGCTTGGAAAGAAATCATTGATGTACTGAGTTCAACAGATTAACTTCTTTGTGACTAAAACAGTATCACTTTTTCAACTATCTTTTTACAAATATTATTTTCTCAACCATCTTGTAGCATATGGAATCATGTCTAAGGCCAATGCTGACAGTATCACTTTTTCCTTAACCCATTACCACACAATCCCTACTTTTGACGCCCCTGAGAAAGAAGCCTTTTGAAAACACGGTAGGAAAAGGAGAAAATGCTGGTAACCAGCATTTTCTCCTTTTTCGACAGTGTTTTCTACCCTTCCCAGAACCAATTTCAATTTTTCAGTCACCTTTATATTGTCGTCTGCAAATGCTTTCATTTTGAACCAGTCTAAAATTTTGTCGTGTGGTAAAGAGTTAAACCATTATCGTTGTTCAACTATATTTTCACAAATATTACTTTCTCAACCACTTTGTAGCTTATGAAATCGTTTCAAAGGCCAATGCTGACAGTGATAAGATAGCAGCCATTGCAGAGGCAGAGAAGGAACAGATCGTACAGAAATCCTATGTCGAAGCTCTTCAGAGGATGTACTCAAACTTGAGTGTTACTAATGAAGACCATAAGCTGTCATTGATGATGGTTCGAGCCCTGGAAGAACAGGCAGACAGTTTATACACTGGCTATGCATTTGATATGAATACTCTGGGTGCTCCATAGACCTGTACCATACAAGTTATTTAAAGCTTTACTGACCGTGTTAAAGACTTCTCTGTATACATAACCATGTTTTATGCTTTACCTCTACACAAAAACGTAGAATCTTTTAAATTGAAAACATTTGCAGACAACAGTTTTAATGTGGCCCAAATAATGGGGCTTCTTTCTGATATGGTAGAAAACATTTTGGAAAAAGGAGAAAATGCTGCTTATCGGCATTTTATCATTTTCCCACAAGGTTTTCCAAAAGGCTTCTTTTTTAGAGGTGTAGTGAAGGGTTAAAGCATATATACATGACAGTTTCAGCATCGGTCAAATGATAGAATGTATATTTGAAAAGGTAGAAAAAGATTATTGGAAAAGGAGAAAAAGGTTACGAGCATTTTCTCCTTTTCTCTGAATGTGTGGGACAGGCTTATTCTTCAGGTACTTTTAAATACAAAATTGTTTTGTATAGGGTTAACTGTACAGCCTTATCATGTGATTGTATGAAATGTTAATTTTAAGCTTGGCTGTTTTTAAAGGGAAAAAAAAATGAGATATTGTCATAGCCTGTCGTTATTGTCTGCATTGTGCTAAAACTTTGTCATCTTATAATCTTATAATTGTTGAACATTTTAGCTCACCTCAGCACAACATGCTAAGGGGAGCTTTTAGGATCACCTGTGTCTGTTGTGCATCGTGTATCATCCGTCGTCAACAATTTCTTCAAACATCTCCTCCTAAACTACTTGGCTGATTTGGACCAAACTTGGCTTGAATATTCCTTGGGAGGTCCTCTTTAAAAATAAGTCACAGAATTTGATTCCACCAAACTCTGGTTCCCTTGGCAACAAAATGGAATTTTCTAAGAAATTCTTTAAAAATCTTCTCCTCTGAAACAGTAGGCCAGATTTTGAAATAATTTCACAGAGATACTCCTTGGGAGACCCTTTTCAAAAGTTTAGCGAAATTTTGATCCGTCAAGAAACATGGCTCTGGGGAATGGGGGTTATTTGCACTATTCAGAAATGAAGGAATTCTTAAAAATCTTTCTTCTTCTTTGAATCGGCAGGTCAGATTTTGAAATAATTTTACAGAAATGTTCCTTGGAGGACCCTTTTCAAAGTCTTCACAAAATTTTGATCGGTAAAGAAGAATGGCACTGGTGAGTAGGGGCCACTTGCACTGTACAGAAATGAAGAAATAATAAAAAATTCTTCTTCTCTGAAACAGCTGATCAGATTTTTAAGTAATTTCACAGAAATGTTCCTTTGGTGATCCTTGTTAAACAGTATTCATGAAATTTTGATCCGTCAAGAAACATGGCTGTGTTGGATGGGAGCTACTTGCACTACACACACATGAAGAAATCCTGAAGAATTATTCTTCTCTGAAATTGCAGGTCAGATTTTAAAATAATTTCACAGAAATGTTCTTTGGATGACCCTTTTCAAAAAGTGTTCGCGAAATTTTGATCTGTCAGGAAACATGGCTCTTGGGAATGGGGACTACTTGCACTCTATGGCCATGAAGAAATTCTTAAAAGTTCTTCTCGGAGAACGCTGGTCAGATTTTATAATTTTATAATAATTCACAGAAATGTAACTGTGGTGACCCTTTTCAAAACTTGTCACTGAAACGGCCTGTCATATTTTGAAATTATTTCACAGATTCACAGAAATGTTTCTAGGATGACCCTTTTCAAGAACTTTTCGAGAAATTTTGATCCATCAAGAGACATGGCTGTGATGGCTGTGGGCTATTTTCACTTACAGACATGAAGAAATTCTTAAGAATTATTCTTCTCTGAAACCGCTAATCAGATTTTGAAATGATTTCATAGAAATATTCCTTGGATGACTCTTTTCAGGAATTGTTCACAAAATTGTGATTTGCCAAGAAACATGGCTCTGATGGTGGGATCTATTTGCACCTGGGACATGAAGAGGAATTTCTTAATTCTTCTGCTCTGGAACAGCTGGTCAGATTTTGAAATACATTTAATTTCACAGAAATGTTCCTAGGGTGACCTTTTTCAAAAATTGATAGAAAATTTTTTATCAATCCAAAAACAACAGCCACTTGATGGCGCCTGCATGTGGTGCTCTTGTTGAACTAATGGTTTTAGTCACTATCGAGCATGTGCTCTTCTTCAAGAAATTGGCCTTGGGTGATCTATCCAAAAATTCATTTGAAGAATTCTGATTCATCAAAATCATAGCTGTGATGATGATTGTAGGGGTGATGACAGATTTTGAAATGACTTTTACATGTGACCTTATCAAAACTGCTTGGCAAAATAATGATTTTGTTTACAAAGTTACAATACCTCAAAAAAATGGCTATGGTCCTCTCAAAAATTGAGGTGAGTGATCCAAGGCCATCTTGGCCCCTTTGTTACTTTAAACTAAAGAAACGTGTAGTTGTTATTTATAAAAGGGCAGTGACCTATCAAAACATTTTGACATATAGCAACTTTAGCCTTAAAAGCAACTGCAGCCCAGCGTTGCCAACTGAGACTGTTGATGTTGTTTTGTTTGTAGTATTTTACGCATTTACCCATACATTACATTTTAGAGTGCAATTTCAAGATGATTTCATAATTTTCTTTCATATCCCATAGTATTGCATGAATGGTTATTTCGTTACGGTCCTTGCTTACCCTTTCTTACTTTTGTATTTATATGATCTGTCATATATTTATATTAAATTTTGTGTTCCTATCATGAATCTGTCTTTTTCCTTTGCATCCAGTTCATAATCCACAAATTATCATAGATGGGAATCATGTGGTTTCTGAATTCATATACTTCTTGGATTAAAGGTGGAATGTTTACAAATTGCGCAGTTAATTTTTTTTTCTATCTAACGTGCTTGATTTCATCCTCTGATCTATGCGTCGTAATCAAGGCAAGGTTACGTCCAAATGCAATTCTTTACCGCGAATTTTAATGAGCATGTGAAAGAAGATTTCTGAAAACATTTTGGAAAAAGGAGAAAACGCTGGTTTCCACCATTTTCTTCTTTTCTAAAACAATGTTTACTACCGTATCTGTTAAAGGAGACAAATTCCATAAATTAAGGCACGCTTAATTTGTCATTTGGAGATGCTTTGGTTTTTGATAAGCCTAAAAGTGGTAAAATATTTTTTTCAATAAATTTACTCCGTGGTATTTGCAACGAGCTTGAATGTTTATGAAAGCCTAATGATATTAAATCTGAACGTATGTTCCCTGAAACGTTAGCAATTTCTTGCGTATAACCTCTCCTACAGTTTTCATTGGAATAAGTTCAAACGTTTTACAATGAATCTCTGTGATTTGTAGTTTGCATGTGACACTTTAGCTCACCTAAGCACAACGTGCTCAAGGGGAGCTTTTAGGATCAACGGGTGTGCGTCGTCAACAATTCTTTAAACATCAGCTTCCCTAAACCGTTGGGCCAATTGGGACCAAACTTGGCTGGAATGTTCCTTGAAAGGTCCTCTTTGAAAATTGTTCACAGAATTTGATTCCCTCAAAAACTCTGGTTGCCAAGGCAACAAATGGAATTTTCTAAGAAATTCTTTAAAAATCATCTTCTCTGAAACCGCTGGCCTTATTTTCAAATAATTTCACAGATATCTTCCTTGGGTGACTCTTTTCAAAAAATGTTCGTGAAATTTTAATCCATCTTGAAACATGGCTCTGGTGACTGGGGGCTGCGTACACTATATAGAAATGAAGAAATTCTTAAAAATTCTTCCTCTCTAGAATGGCTAGTCAGATTGTGAAATAATTTGACAGAGATAATCCTTGGGTGACTCTTTTCAAAAAGTGTTCATGAAATTTTGATTCAAGAAACATGGCTCTGGTGAATGGGGGCTACATGCATCATATGGAAATGGAGAAAGTCTTGAAAATTCTTCTTCTCTGAAACCTGTTGTCAGATTTTAAAACAATTTCACAGCAATGTTTCTTTGGTAACCCTTTTCAATTTTTTTTTCACGAAATTTTGATCCGTCAAGAAACATGGCTCTGGTGAATGGGGGCTACTTGCACTATACAGAAATGAAGAAATTCGTGAAATTTATTCTTCTCTGAAACGGCTGGTCAGATTTTAAAACAATTTGACAGAAATGTTCCATGAATGACCCTTTCCAAAAATTGTTTGCGAAATTTTGATCCGTCAAGAAACATAGCTCTGATGGATGGGGGGCTACCTGCACTGTACTGAATTTAGAAAACTCCTAAAAATTCTTCTTTTCTGAAACTGCTGGTCAGATTTTGAAAGTTTTTTTTTTTTACAGGTGACCTTTTAAAATTCCTTTGCAAAATAATGATTTTGTTCTCAGTGTTGTAAAACCTCAAAAAAAAAAAAAAGAATGGCTATGGTCCTCTCAAAAATTCAGGTGAGCGATCCAGGGCCATCTTGGCCCTCCTGTTTTTTGTTGTTGTTTTGTCGTTGTTGTTGTTAAAATGGGTATTTACTGAAAAGATTCTAAAAAAAAGAAAAGATTCCAATTTGGTCTAGGCAGATCCTGTATCTGCCTAGCCAAACTGGAATTCTTATTTGGCCTAGGCAGATCTGGAATCTGCCTAGACCAAAAAAGAATTATATTTTGGTCTAGACCAAATTAGAATTCTAGTTTGGTCTAGGCAGATTCCGGATCTGCCTGGATTCCAATCTGGCCTACGACATATGTACCGCTTTGCAGAGCTCTTGTTTGCTGAATTGTAACTCCAGGATCAGTACGGCAGTTCTATAGGATTTGGACTAAACTTGGCTGGAATGTTCCTTGAGAGGTCCTCTTTCAAAAGTGTTTACAGAATTTGATTCCATCAAAAACTCTGGTTGCCATATCAATCAATTGGAATTTTCCTAGAAATTCTTGAAAATTCTTCTTCTCTGACATTTGTTCGCGAAATTTTGATCCATCAAGAAATATGGCTCTGGTGAATGGGGGCTACTTGCACTATACAGAAATGAAGAAATTCTTGAAATTTCTTCGTCTCTGAAATCGCTGGCCAGATTTGAAATAATCCCACAGAAATGTTCTTTGGATGACCTTTCTCAAAACCTACTGGCGAAATTTTGATCCGTCAAGAAACATGGCTCTGGTGAATGGGGGCTACATGCACTATACAGAAATGAAGAAATTCTTTAAATTTATCATTCTCTGAAACCGCTGGTCAGATTTTGAAATAATTTCACAGATATGTTCCTTGGATGACTCTTTTCAAAACTTTTTCTGCGAAATTTGATCCTTCAAGAAAGATGGCTCTGGTGACTGGGGGCTACTTGCTTTTCACAGAAATGAAGAAATTATTAAAATTTCTGCTTCTCTGAAGCCGATGGTTTGATTTTAAAATTATTTCACAGAAATGTTCTTTTGATGACCTTTTTCAAAATTGTTCGCGAAATTTTGATCTGTCAAGAAACATGGCTCGGGGGTGGTTCTTGGGTGATTCTTTCAGCAAATTGTTTGAGAAATGTCGATCCATCAAGAAACATGGCTCTGATGGCTGTTGGCTATTTACACAATACGGACAAGAAGAAATTCTAAAAAAAAACCATCTTATCCGAAACCGAATTTTGAAATAATTTTACAGAAATGTTCCTTGGGCGACTCTTCAAAAATTATTCACAAAATTGTGATCCGTCAAGAAACATGGATGTTGTGGAAGGGGCTATTGGCGCTACAGGGACATGAAGAGGAATTTCTCAATTCTTCCTCTCTCGAACGGCTGGTCAGATTTTGAAATTATTTCACAGAAATGTTTCAAGGGTGACCATTTTCAAAAATTGTTAAGGAACTTTTTATCCATTGAAAATAGCAGCCATTTGTTGACACCTTTATGCGGTGCACTTGTTCGACTTATGTTTTTAGTCACTATCAAGCATGTGCTCTTGTTCAAGAAATTGTCCTTGGGTGATCTATCCAAAAGTTTATTTGCAGAATTTTGATTCATCAAAATCGATCGTTGCTGTGATGATGATTAAAGGTGTGGTGACGGATTTTGATATGACTTTTACAGGTGACCTTTTCAAAATTGCTTGGCAAAATAATGATTCAAAAAGTTTCAAAACCTCAAAAAATGGTTATGATCCTCAAAAATAATTCAGGTGAGCGATCCAAGGCTATCTTGGCCCTCTTATCCTTATAATCTGACGATACAGTGTAATACACAACCGGGAGGACAGTCGAAGGCGTACAGAGCTTAAAAAGGGAGGGGGATTGTTGCAAGTTCGAATCCCCTTAACCCTTTACCTGATATGCCAATTTGAGGCTCTTCCACTTCAGAAGCAAATAAAGATATGATGTCAAAAATATGAATAAATGTGGATACAAATATCTGACTAAGTGGGAAACATTGTGGGAAAAGAAGAAGTTGCTCGTTACGAGCAATTTCTACTTTTCCCACAATGTTTTCAAAAGCTATCTGTTGTTGATACGTCAAAATGAGTATCTATGGAGTAAAGGGTTAACGGCAATTTTTTGAAGTCCGATGACTGTCATTGCGACAAAAATAGTTCCTCTCACTGCTGATCATTAAAGCGGCCAGTGGCTTTGAAGGAAAACTTTGTTTAGTACTGGTAAAAGAAAATCAAGGGAAAGCATGGAAAGATGCACTCCTCGCACTAATAACGTTGAAAACGACGTTCACAATCGACACCACAATCAACTAACCTTAAGTTTTGTCAGAGCAGTTCGTCGCAAATATTGCAATATACGAGGGAAGTAACTTTGGAATAACCGAATGGGCGCCAATGTTGAAACGTGCAAGGGAGGTAACTTTTAAAGTCTTGAATTAAGAAAATGATGCGTTATCTTTCCCCGTTTTGAACTTTTTTACTCAGCGTACAGTTGTCATCCCAAAGTACTCAGTGGTTACCAGCATTTTCGCGTTTTCTCACAATGTTTTCAATAGGCAGCTACCTCAGGGTTGTCAAAAGTCGTCATTTTGTGGTATGGGGTATAGGTAATTCAAAGTATTGAGATGTCTAAGATAGAGTTAAATTTGCTTTGCTTGATTTTGGTTTTCTCTCTTTCAGAGAGGTGGAAACAAATCTTGTTTTTTTTCTTTTCAAATTTCTAAAAATGGTTTGAATGGTGTTTTACGCCGCTTCCAACGTTATTTCAGTCATATCACGGCGACAGTTCACATATTCATGTTTCCTGGGTTTCACCAGTACTAGGCTAGGCTCTGAAGTGTCTTACCCAAGGACACTCATGTGAAAAAAGCCCAGTGCAGCCAGCAAGGCTCGAACCTGAGACCTCCAGGTCGCGAGTCCTACACTTTACCACTGAGCCACACAGGACCCTTTCAAATTTCAAGGAAGCAGAACAGAGACCCTTCTATCAAACAATAAAATGTTTAACTTGTCCAAATGAAACCAATTTCATACAATATTTAAGTTGTGCCTGACATGGTTACGAATCGCTTATGTTAACCATTTGGCTACTTAGCGCGACTAGCTGACCTCTTGCGGACAGTGTAGATCAAGATCAGACTGCACAGAACGTGCAGTCTGATCTTGGATCTACACTGTCCGATGAGGAGATAGATGTATTATTTCCCGAAACATAACTTTGTAACAACAATATTGGGTTATTAACCCTTTTCCACACAATGACGACTCTTGACAACCCTTGGAAAGAAGCATTTTGAAAACATTGTGGGAAAAGGAGAAAATGCTGGTAAACAGCATTTTCTCCTTTTCCCACGATGTTTTCTACCCTGTAAATAAACAATTGCACCATTTGACCCACACTGAAATGGTCGTACAGAACAGAACCACTTTCCTACGCAACAACCGTTACTTTGAATTTAAAACTAAAATAAAGGTTTACTCATTGAAACCCTACCTCGTGCAATTCACACAGCTATGATTAGCAGTTTAGAGAAATCTGGAGCTAAAACAGGTTTCATTTCTCCTCAAACGTATTGATAAAAGCTATTTTCAACATTGCTACTTTATAGAGCGTAATATTACAGTGTGCCAGCTTTTGGGGCTAGTGATGCGTCATACAAGGTCGAATCTTCGAAGAATATGACATGCGCAGACAACGTTTTGGAAAGTGTTAAGACATCGATACAAAATACCTGTATATAAAAGAGTAAATGCAGTCAATGGGGAGCGCGTTTTATCCAGCGTTTAATTTCTGACAGGGCTTACCCGACGCGCATGCGTAATAAACACCACACCTGCCAATCGTTTTTATATCATCCCAGATAATGGTGAAATAGACTCAGTTTTAAGTCAGTAACAGAGTGATAAACATAATACAGATAACTTGTTTCATTTTACTGTTTCGTTTATTGAAATGAAACTTGTTGCCAAATATTGAATAACTAAGCAAAATCAAAAATACGTTGCCTGTATTGGAAAATTTAGTCAATATCACTAGAGGTAAATATTATTTTTAAATTAAATAAGTCTATATACTTTCTTTAGTTAAAATCTCTTTTTTTTCTCTCTTTCTTTCTCTCTTTCTCTCTTTCTTTCTTTCTTTCTTTCTTTCTTTATTTCGTTCGTTCGTTCGGTTCGTAAAAGTCACTGATTGACAAATACTTAAAAATTAAGAGCAATTATCTGATCTGGAATGATATGGAAACGTTGAAAAAGTAATTGCTAGTTATATTTTCTGTTTCTCGCTTTCTTTCAAGAGATGCAAAATCGTCATATGTGAAACAGTGCTGTGTATATATATTACGTTTGTAATAAGTCATTGTACGTTTTGGGTTCTTTTTTTTTTTTGGGGGGGGGGGGACACTACGGTAGCCTAATATATTTCTACGCAATTCTATTCGAAACTTTTTTCCCCATAAAAAGATACCAACTTCAAGAGCTGAAAAACTATTTATGAGAGAGAGAAAGAGAGAGTCAAATAATGTAAATAACTTTAAAATGATTCGACAATATATGAACATCAGTAAACCACATCTATGTGGTAATTTCCATACAGATCGATCTATTTTCATCTCTGAAAGAAGTATAGAATGACGTCACATATGACGTCTCAAAATGCTTATTTCAAACGTGTGAAAGGTAAGAAATCTCGTTATCGATATATCAAACTGAAAACAAGAGTAGTTTTGAGATGAAATTCTGTCGCATGGATACAGCAGCCAATAAACAAAGGTTCCATTTTCTACGTTTACTTATTCATTTGTTTTGAAAGCAAGAATCGGAAATTTCATATTTGAATAGCATGGGGTTGTCTATTTGAAAATTGAAAAGACAAAAAAATACTTGATACATTATGTAATACAATGCATAGTTAGTTCTACATAGGTTCTCTGATAGGCAAGCAACTGAAAGTTCTATGTAAGCGTATATTTAGAATCTAGCCAGTTATGTTGAAATGCATATGTATCTATACATGCACCTTTCTTAACCCATTACCACACAATCCCTACTTTTGACGACCCTCAGAAAGAAGCCTTTAGAAAACATTTTGGGAAAAGGAGAAAATGCTGGTAACCAGCATTTTCTACTTTTCCCAATAGTGTTTTCTACCCTTCACAAAATAAATTTCAAGTTTTCAGTCACTTTTATTTTTGTCGTTTGCAAACGCCTTCGATTTGGACAAGCCTAAAGAATTGTCGTTTGGTAATGAGTTAAACAAGCATGTATTAGAGTCTCCAAAAAGTTTAACTCCTAAGCCTCAGTAAAATAAATTCTTCCATTTTAAAAGAATTTTTAGGTCTGAAAGTAACTATTCCACACCAGAACTAGATCGTATTGTCATAATCTAGCATCAGGTGGCATTAGGTTGCGGACATTCTAGGATCAAAGATCTTGATCTATGCCTTTCGAAAAAACTTTTTAAATCACCACTGGCACAGAAAAAGGTTAACTTCATACGTTTGGCATGCAGATTTATATAAGGTCTATTCTATTTTTTTTTTCTGTGACATAACACTATCAATATATATATGACTCAAAGCGAAGACACTGCATGCTGACAGGAAAAACATAAAGCTGATAATTTACCATAGATGTAATAAAAGGTTAACATTTCCATTGTTTCGAATGTAGATCTATTTATACTACACCACCTCCCTTTGATTTTTGGTGTAATATAGCCATTACGGTTATCTTTTATTTCATGCTTTCCGGTATGACATCGAGAAATAGCAGTGAAAATATTTTTTCGATCTTACACTGGCACGACCAGTGTAAATACCGGTTTTCATATTCTTGTTGCCCAGGTAAATTGCGCGTGCCTCACAAGAAGATGGGAAATATGACGTCATTTACTTTACATTTCTCGCGCTTGACGTAATATTGTAATGCGTTGCTATGCGGGAGGGGTACGCCACGGGGAGCAACGGAAAAGGACTGTATTGAGATTTTGATAAGCTCCTTTCCAGAAAGGATTAAAAGCATGAAATAAATAGAATATTTTTTTTTTTTTGTGAAAGATAGAAATTTATTTCATCTCGTGAACACCATCGGAAATATTTTCACTCGTGGCAGCGCCACTCATGAAAATAATACTGATGGCGTTCACTCAATGAAATAAATTTCGATCTTTCATCGAAAAAAAAAAAAACACCAAATGAATTGGTACAGGGGTATATTGTTATCATTGTTGTTAATCCAAGCATATTGAAATGGTGATGCCAAAATTTTAAAGCTTTTTTCAATGATTGCATACTAAAGTGTCTCTCTTAGAGAAAAAGAAAAGAAAACAAGAAACATCTTAAAAAATAAAAGACGGCGTACATTTCCCCCTCAAATAAACCTGCAAAGGGCTCGCAGAGTAAACATATTTACTTACATTTTTAACCAATCACAATATTTTATTGATGGAATGTACCAAGATCAAGAAGCCTTATATTCAGCTTCGCCAAAAAAAGAAAACGAGAAAGACTTAACGCAACAAAAACAAAATAACGAATTTAAATCCTAAGAGAATTAATTGATTGACCCCCATTGAGTTTACGAATTACGAAACCCAGCACGTGTACTTCGACTGCCCTCCTAAACGTACCTCGAAGCTAAATATAGTATTTTTCCCGACATTTATTGCTTCTATTTCCGGCTTACACCTTTGCCAGACGACCAAAACTTTAGACTTGTCAAAAATCAAAGCTTTTACATACGACAATGTAACGGTGGCTAGAATTGTAAGCATTTTCTTTGACAGGGTAGAAAACATCGCTGGGAAAAGGAGAAAATGCTGGTGACCAGCATTTTCTCCTTTTTCCAACAATGTTTTCAATAACTCGAACAAGGCCGTATATTTGATAAAAGGTTTAAACAGATTGAACCAATCAAATTTAAGTTTATATGTCGAGAAAAAAAAAATCACATGAATGAAAAACCTACGGACATAAATTCGCCCCAGAGCAAACTGAGTTTTATGAATGGAAAAGAGCTCCATTAAATCTCAATTTAACATGATGTAAAAGGATTTAGAAGCAATTTTAGTGCTGCTGGGATTAAATTCCTTGCCAAAATGGAGGGTGAGCTGGACAAATATAGCTTTTTTATTTTGTGACTTTTTTTTTATTTGTATACATCATCCTAAACTACTTTTTAGAGTTGCATAAAGATAAGATATTGACCTAAGACAAAATGGTTTCTCGGGTAAAGATGATTTCATTCCCCCCAATAAAATATCAGGACGTAACCATTCCGTTTTTAGTTTTGGGAGTTAAGGTAGTACCATTCTAATGGAAAAACCGTTATTTCCGCTATAAACCATGATATATCCTCTTCTTAAGATATGTAACTTTTAATTATAAAATGAACACAAGCTTTCGGCGGTACAACCGCCTTCTTCAGGTGTGATCCTGTGATCACAGGATCACACCTGAAGAAGGCGGTTGTACCGCCGAAAGCTTGTGTTCATTTCCGCTTTTACATTATCCTAAAAAAGTTGCTATGATTGAAAACGAATATTGTTGTACTACTTTGACCGAGCCACTTTTTCCATTTTTTCCTTCTTAGGATTATCATTTATAAATCAAGGGCCACTCTATTGTCGTTACAGACAGGGATAATAATTACCCCCCTTTTCTGAAAACTAACAAAATTATCAATAAATAATTTGATGAACACCAAAAGAAATTCTGGTCGGTTAGAAATGTGCAAAAATATTATATTAGTATAAATAGATATTTATCAACAAATAAGAAATTTCATTCCATTTTGCACTAGAAGCGTTAGGACGGTAATACCTTAAATCTAAAAATTACAAAAACGATGACAACGAAAAATCCGAAGAATAATCATTAGGACGTAAAGGCTTTACGGGGTCAGACTCCGCAATACTTAAACGATATCTTTCCTTTAAATGTTAACGCAAGAACAAATTACTTACTCCGCAATGCTAACGATATCGATTTAGTTGCTTGTCGAACCGAATTGATGATGAAGTCATTTATTCCATCGGCAGTTAATCTATGGAACGATCTCTCCGACGATATCAATTCCTTGCAATCTTTGTCGCAATTTAAATTTCGTATCCTACAGACCTTTCATGTTTCTGATGTTCCTAAACACTTTTTCGTCGGTAAACGCCATCTCTCTGTTGTACATACAAGAATTCGTAACAGATGCAGCAATCTGAACGTTGACCTTTTCTCGAATTATATATCTCAAAATGCAAGCTCTAGGTGCGGTTACGATCAAGAAGATGCTGATCATTATTTCTTCAGATGTACACAATACGCGATACAGAGAAATAATCTCTTTCAAACTTTACGTCGATTTCATCCATTAAATATCAACATTCTATTGTATGGATCTGATAATCTCAGTTTCGAAGACAACTCATTGATATTTAGGACTGTACAAACTTATATAAAAGATGCAGGACGATTCAAGTAATCCTGAAGCAGCATTCGATAATTATTTGACCAAATCGCCCGGATCTTGGGACCCCAGTGACTTACGATTAATCTACAGTAATCATTTAGTTAAAAT
The DNA here is from genome assembly GCA_943736015.1 of Tridacna crocea. NCBI lineage: Eukaryota > Metazoa > Mollusca > Bivalvia > Cardiida > Cardiidae > Tridacna > Tridacna crocea. Next base: position 32,928,749 of record OX031073.1, read on the forward strand.
CTAAAATCTGAATGTTTTTTTTTTTTTCCTTCATTTTCTTTTATTTAAAAAATTTCCTATTGTCATTTCCAACTCGATTTATCAATTTATCAATTGCCATTACGATGTTTGTGCGTAACTGGAACAAAATTGTCGTCAAAAATGAAATGAAAACTTAATACATATTAAAAAGCCAAAAGTAAAAATGGGCGACTCTAAAAAAAATGTAATTTCATAAAGGGAATGGCCGAATCTAAGTTGAGAGAACTTGTGGTCAGACCCTTTTGCCTTGTCCTTTGATTGTGTATATTGTTCTGTATTGTAAAGTCTATTCTTGTTAAATACATGGCAATAAAATATGTTTAAACTAATAAATTGCCTCCTCTGGGAATCAGCGACCATGCTAGCTTCAATCTTATATTTAGCAAAAAATAACTATCAATGCAGAAATATAATTTGATCAATAAAAAGCGAATTAGCATGATGTGATTCAGTTATCTATGGGAAATGATTACTGTGAAAAATACCATATCTATCTGCAGAATACTGGTTTAAATAAAGTTGCATCATTTCTTTGTGTTTCAGATTGGGCCATTACGCAAAATTATACAGAAAACCCGACAGAGCAGTTGTCAAAAACAGAATTGGCAGACCAGTCAGATACTATAAATATCAAACAGAAAAGACATACCGAATTAATAAACCAGTCGAGTGAACCGATACTTATAAACCAGGCGAGTGATCCAGTGTTGAAAAACCAGATCAATACTATGCCTATTTCGCGAAGCCGGTCAATGTGGGCGGTGTCACCAACTAGCACACTTTCTTTGGAAAGTAGGTCTATTCGCTCGGATTCTATTTTAAGCCTAACACCGGATGGTCAGAAAAAGAGCGGGAAAACATTTTTGAAACGAAGGCGCAGTACAGTGCCAACAATGCGGTATACTGCACCGCCATGCCTGAGTGGCGACATGGACGCAATTGACAGTGAGGGTAAATCACTGATATTTTATGCTGCACGTTACGGACAGACGGACACAGCTGAACAACTTATCGAAGCTGGTTGTGACATGAATCAAAAAGACAATTATGGTAATACGCCATTACATGAAGCGATTTTATGTGGAAATATGGACGTAGCAGAACTCTTTCTAGAAAAAGGTATAACTTGACTTAATTTGAGTTAAAACTAATTTGCATAGGCTATTTTTACGAAAGAACCTCTATAAATGAAAAGAGGTCTTATCAATTGGATGTTACCGATTCCTTCGATTCTTCTCACATATCCATGATGTTTGTTTGGTCTCCTTAAAATAGTTTGTGGAGAAAATAAAGAAGAACAGATGAAAAGGGCATGGGGTATCAATGGGGCCATTCCTGTCCATTAAATTATATCCCTTGCCATATAAGGACTGAAGGTAACCAAATTACACGGTGGTCCTTTCACCTGTATTCCTTTGTTTTCATCCTTTTTTTTTTTCCTTTGGGGATGTTGCGATAATTATAACAATGATATATGATGTATGTTTTAGGTCCACATGTAATTTAAATCAAAGTCTATTCTTAATCATCAGGAACTCAATATATATACATTTGTAAACCAGTCTAACTAGACTGACTTAAAATATTGTCTCGGGAAAATAGCTGTTCAGTGCATGAAAATCAAGGATAAAATCCAAGTAATTCCCTTATCAGGACCGATGTTGTACTGGAGAAGAATCATGGGAATGACTGAAGAATGGTCCTCATTCTATCATGTTAAGTGTGGCTGTTTTCAAGGTGACCTTGCAGTAATATGCTGTTCATGCTGTTCTATGAACGGCCCATGTAGTCACTCAACATATCTAGTTGTCTCATCAATCTCAAATGAGCCAAGCTTTACAACAAAAGGGCGTTCAATTCTTGTCCGTACTGTATTACATACACCAAGCAAGTAATCACATAATTGTGGATCGATGACAATTAGTTTGACAATCAGGTAACACTGGTTCTTGGACGTGCACTATAATCCTGAGGTAACACCGGTCCTTTGACCCACAGAAAATTGGCTAATGGCAAAAAGTTCCGACTCAGGAACTGCGCAGGCTGACCTGAGTCGATACTTTTTGCAGTTGCATGGAGCCCCCTATTAACTATAATCCTGAGGTAACAATGGTACTTTGACCTACAGAAAATTGGCTAATGGCAGAAAGTTTGACTCGGGTCAGCCTGCGCGGACTGCGCAGGCCGACCTGAGTCGATACTTTTTGCAAATGCATGGAGTCCCCTATTCACAAAGGATGGCTCAAAACTTTTAACACAGCATGACTCAAAAAATGTTGTTTTTTTCCCCATAAATAGGTCAAGCAGATGTGAACATAGACGGTAGAAATGGCGAATCCCCCGTCATGGTTGCTGTATCACGTGGTCAACTAGACTTCGTCAAAATGCTTCACAAACGAGGTAAGTAAAATCTGTATTTTTTCTTGGACAGAAAAAAAAAAAGTTGTCTGCGCATGTCATATTCTTCGAAGATTCGGCCTGTCTTATATGACGCATCACTCTCCCCGATATTCGGGAAACTATAGTATTACGCTCTGTAAAGTAGCAATGGAGAAAATGGCTTTTATCAGTACTTTTGAGGAAAAATCAGATCTGTTTTAGCTCCAGATTCCTCTAAATTGCTGATCATAGCTGAATAAATCGCACCAGGTAGCGTTTTATTCAGTAAACGTTTATAATTTAGACTGAAATTCAAAGTGACGGTTGTCGCGTAGAAAAGTGGTCCGGTTCTGTACCCAAAATGCCCAAATTAGATGGATGAGTATTTGTAGAATGCCATCTAGCGGGACATAATAACCAGCACTTTTTCCTATTTTTTTTCCCACTCTGCGTTTAAGCCCCATTTTTTTAAAGAGCAAGCCCGTTAAAACATTGGATTATCTGTTTACTCCTTCCTGCAAGATCGCAGAGAGTTTGCAACGAACCCGAAAAAAGAAACCCTTGTAAATCATTGTGGGAAAAGGCGAAAATGCTGGTAACCAGCATTTTCAAACAGCATTTTTTTCCTTTCCTTTTCCCACAATGTTTTCGACCCTCTCATTGGCAAAATCCATTATTTGAACCGAATTTAAATTTGTAGCCTGCTAACGCATTTTAATCCGGACAAGTCAACATTTTGTATTGTGTGGAAAAACAAACAAATAGTATAAGATCGAAGATCGTCATTCCTCTGTCGTCAAGATACGTATTGTGTTGTCAGATAGCTTGCAACCAAGGTTGAATGTCCGCATGCGGTACCTTATAGAAATGTGCAAGTGATGAGCTAAACGCGTGGTAGTTAAATGACCTTGTTAATTATCAATAAAATATGCTCTGTGAGAGGGTGGGGGTGGTTAATGCAACTACAAAAAGCACATTATCACCCGCTAGATGGCATTCTATAAATACTCATCTATCTAATTTGGGCACCCTGGGTACAGAACCGAACCACTTTCCTACGCGACAACCGTAACTTTGAATTTCAAACTAAAATAAACGTTTAGCCTACTCAATAAAACGCTACCTCGTGCAATTCACTCATATTTGTGGGTTTTTTTTGGTGAAAGATCGAAATTTATTCTATCGGTAATATTTTCACGAGTGGCGCAGCCTCGAGTGAAAATACTACCGATGGTGTTCACGAGCTGAAATAAATTTTGATCTTTTTCCGAAAAAAAAAATGTTCTATTTATTTCATGCTTTAACCCTTTCTGGGAGGAGTTTATAAAAATCTAGTACAGTTCTTTTCAGTTATTCCCCGTGGCGTACCCCCTCCGCATATTAATGCATTACAATATTACGTCAAGCGCGAGAAATGTAAGGTAAATGACGTCATATTTCCATCTGGTTCTGAAGTCAAGCGCCTTTTACCTAGGTAACTTAAATATATAAATCGGTATTTTCACTGGTCGAACCCATGGAACATCGAAAAGTATTTTCATCGCTATTTCTCGATATCCTAACGGAAAGCATACAATAAACTACTCTATTTGATAACTTTCCCCAGCTTTAGACGAGTTTCTAGACAACTTTGTTGAAAAAGGAGCTATTCTTTGCAACACAAACTGTAGAAAGGCTGCTTATTTTTCTACCTTGTTCGTGTTTTAACCCATTACCACACATTCCTTACTATTGATGCTCCTAAAAAAGAAGCCTTTTGAAAACATTGTGGGAAAAGGAGAAAATGCTGGTAACCAGCATTTTCTCCTTTTCCTACAATGTTTTCTACCCTTCACAAAACATTTTTTTTTTTAATTTCAGTCACTTTTATTTTGTCGTCTGCAAATGCTTTTGATTTGGACAAGGCTTAAATTTTGTCGTTTGGTAATGAGTTAAATAGCTTTGGAAAACCTTGCCCTAAAAGCATCTGTTGCTGGCAACATTGAAAGGAAAGATGTTCCTTTTGTTACAGCCTTGTATATATGTCATCGAGGATTTTCTTTCTTTCTATCATACAAAACGAATCTCCTTTTTGACTGTTAAAGCTTCTAAATAAAAGTTCTATGATCATAAACGCTTTACCTAACAATCTCTGTTTTTTACGACCCAGAAGTAGAAGACTTTTGAAAACATTGTGGGAAAAGGAGAAAATGTTTTCTATCCCACTGGAAACAAATTTCAATTTTTGAGTGACGTTTAATTTGTCGTCTGCAAGTGCTTTTAATTTGGACCAGTCTAAAATTTTGTCGTTTGATAAAGAGTTAAGTTGACAACCGCTTGAAAACATTGTGGTGAAAGGACAGACAAAAAACATTTCTGAAGATCATTGCAAGCATCGTTTTTTTACACAGTACAATACAATTGTCTTGTACGGTGAACGAAATGGAGAGGACAGGAAAAGGGGGTAGGTGGGTGAGGGGTAGGCAAGGAAGCCCAATAGTATCAATTGTGGAAGGCGTTGGGTAGCTCTCATGTATTCCCACATTCTCCTATGTCTAAGGTTAAGAGCCTAGATGATACCATTATTTCGATAACCGAAAATTGTTATCAATATCATGTCGTTAACTCATGGATAGGCTACGTAATTTTTTTTTCTTATTTTTTTATTCATTTATTATGTAACAAGCTATTTTCCAAAACATATTCATACGCCATGCACTGTCATTTCTGTTAACCCTTTACCACACGACAAAATTTTAGACTGGTTTAAAAAGAAAGCGCTTGCAGATGACAAAATAAACGTAACTAGTTATCAGCATTTTCTCCTTTTCCCACAATGTTTTCAAAAGGCTTCTGTTTTAGGGTCATAAAACACTAGATAACATAGTAAAGGGGTATATAAGACAGAAAACCACAGCTCTACGTCTTTTTCAACCGCGTCATCGTCGCCATTTTAACTCTTTACCACACGAGAGAATTTTAGACTGGTCCAAATTGAAACCATTTGCAGACAACAAAATAAATGTGACTGAAAAATTGAATTGAAATTTGTTCTGGGAAGGGTAGAAAACACTGTGGGAAAAGGAGAAAATGCTGGTTACCAGCATTTTCTCCTTTTCCCACAGTATTTTCAAAAGGCTTCTTTCTCAGGGGCGTCAAAAGTAGGGATTGTGTGGTAATGAGTTGTTGATAATAATGGTGATCATCATCTTACAAAAAAAGGCACGAACAGATGTAGGGCGAAACTTGTATCCAAGACCTTTTACCTGTTCGTATTTGATTTTAAAAATCGTTTAGCTTTGTTCATATCACGGCGGTCAGTGGAAACTACGCATGTGTTTCCTGGCTTTCTCACACCAGTACTGACACAACTTTCTTTACAATTCACTGATTAAAGTTACTTTTCTCGCATGTTTTATAGATCTATTTGATAGGGAAAAATGCCGGAAAGAAAGTTTGCCTTAACCCGTTGTCTGCGCATGTCATACTCTCCGAAGATTCAACCAGTCTTATATGATGCATCTCTCCCCCCAATATTGGGGGTCTGTAGTAATACGCGCTATAAAGTAGCAATGGAGAAATTGGCTTTTATCAATACGTTTGAGGAGAAATCAGACCTGTTTTAGTTCCAGATTTCTCTAAACTGCTGATCATAGCTAAATGAATCGCACCAGGTCGCATTGCATTGACTAAACATTTATTTTAGTTTGAAATTCAAAGTAACGGTTGTCGCGTAGAAAAGTAGGCCTATTCTGTGCACAGGATGCCCAAATTAGATAGATGTGTATTTGTTGAATGCCATCTAGCGGGAGATAATTTACCTTAACCGGATATCGAACACACAAACACCAGGTCACGAGTCAGATACGCTTATACCATTGAGGTACCTGACTGGGTTATCTAAGATCAACCCGCTAAACCCGCCTTGCCCAACCTTGACCTGACCCCGTTTTATCAAGTACACTCAGATAAACCTCTATTGATGCCGTCAACACAATTCTTCGGACAAACATTTTCATTTTCTCCCAGGCTCGTATTCATCAACCATTCTTGAGAACATTCTTAGTCTTATTCTCCAAGGATTTCTATATTTGTAAGTAACACAACTTCTGATTGGCTAAATCGAATGGTTTAGCCAATCAGAAGTTGTGTTACTTACAAATGTAGAAAATTCAGAAGAATAAGACAAAGAACGTTCTTAAGAATGGTTGGTGAATTCGGGCCCAGGTCTTGCATGAGAGTGTTTTTGTAAACATTGATGAAAAAAAAAAAAGGGGGGGGGCGCTGGAAAAAAAACCTTTCCTTCTTTTTTTCTATACAGTTTTCACTTTTCATTTTATTAAAAAATCCGTAATTTGCCGATGTTGGGTAGATGAACAATTTTTAAGGTCATTTATTACTCTGTTGCTATCTGTTTCGAGAGTGGGAGATAGGGGGATAGGAGTGAATAAGTTAACTGTTTGACCTGTCACTGCCGATAGAAACAAGTTATTTCGCAGCTGCGGACAGTGCAGATTAAGATCAGACTGCACGCAATGTGCAGTCTGATCTTAATCTTCACTGTCCGCTAGTCTATCACATATCCTTCGGTCTATTCATTCTTTTTAAGTGCATTTTGTTGGCTGTTTAATTCAACTGGACAGGTTCATTTCCCATTACCCATTGCCAGACAATCCATACTTTTGACGACACTGAGAAAGAAGCCTTTAGAAAACATGGTGGGAAAAGGAGAAAATGCTAGTAACCAGCATTTTCTCCTTTTCCCACCATGTTTTCTACTCTTCACAAAACGAATTTTCAGTCTCTTTAATTTGTCGTCTGCAAATGCTTTCGATTTAGACATACTGTCGTTTGGTAATGAATTAATTCAGTGCTTAAGGGAACAAGGACACGTGAGAGTTTCTTTGGCACTGAGGTATGACAACCCTAATACTGGCTACGCTGGCATGTTTGTAGAGATAAAATACCTCATTTAAGCCAAATATTGTCAGCAATGCAATATCTAGGTTAACCCAGAGGGACACTTACAATTAGATAATGATTTAAGTGTTTACTGTCTTACAAAATTTCGGACTCGACCCAATTTTAAAGCAATCTCAGACAATAAAGTAAATGTAGTTCAAGTGATGATAGGATAGACAACAATTTGGTTACCAGAATTTTCTCCTTTTCCCAGAATGTTTTATAAGGCTGTGAAATTCGGGTAAACTGTGAAAAGTGATAATAGTTATTAACAAGAAAAAATTGATGCATAACATCAATGGCACCGCAAATCCGTTGTCACTAAAATAAGGCACATTACAGCATTTCACAAGTAAATTTTTGCAAAACTCGGTGAGAAATGAACTGAGAAGTCTTAAACAATCCTTAGGCTGCAACTTAAAACTTAAAAAAGAACCAATAATGGTAAAACACAATCATAGCCGTTGTTCGGCGAAAATTAATATATTTCAACTGGTACAAAAGCAGTTGCCATTCGAGAAACAACACAAGAAAATAGTATTAAATCTAGGTTCCAAATTACCAAACTGATATTAAAAACTGGATATGAAATTGCCAAAGTGGGAACGAAATGATCGTAGTGAGTACGAAATGACCAAGAAGAAAATAGGTGGGTACGAAATGACCAAATTGTACGAAATGGCCTAGGTACGAAATGACCTAATTACGAAATGACCTGATTACGAAATGACTTGGAGCCGAGTAAACAATATGGCTACCTCCATAGGTACTTTTCAAAACCGAATAAAAATATAGTGCCACCGCTCATGCGGCGCCACAATGAATGAATGATGTAACTCGGTCACACTCTGGTAAAATGATGTTTAACGAATATCTAAGATACGTTATGTCAGGGTCCGTATTCACAAACCATTTTTATGAACATTCTTAGTTTTAGTCTTATTCTTCAGAATTTTGTCAATGTGAAAGTAGCAGAACCTCTGATTGGCTAAACCATTTGGTTTAGCCAATCAGAGGTTCTGTTACTTTCACAGTCAGGAAATCTTAATGAATGAGACCAAGAAGGTTCTTCACCCTGTCCCAAACGGCAAATTTTGGAGCAGATCAAATTGAAAGGATTTTGCAGATGACAAATTAACAGTTGCTAAAAAGATGATTTTTCTGCATGATAGGGTAGAAAACATGCTGGGAAAAGGAGAAAATGCTGGTGACCAGTATTTTCTCCTTTTTCCACAATGTTTTCAAAAGGCTTCTATTCCTGACCCGTAAAAACCAGGGATTGTTTGGGAAAGAGTTAAGACCCAGTTCACTGCAGAATTGTGGATTCATAAAAATCTATTTTGTAGAGCAACCATGATTATGAGGTAGACTGGTCCTTTGTGTTGTGAAACAAAAATGACCAATAGCTAAAAGTTTCGAGCCATGTGCATCCTGCGCATGCTCACAGGATCGATACTTTTTGCAGATGCAGTAAGCACCCTTTTGACAGAGCCTGGCTAAATTACAATCACTTTATAAAAAAGACATTTTGTCCATTCCAGGTGCTGATTTGAACAAATGCGATGCTTGTGGTATTTCACCAGTTTACAAGGCGTTACACAGAGGATGGGTTGACATCGCAAGCTTTTTATTTCTACATCACTGTGACGTCAACAAAACAGCAGCCAATGGGAGGACCTGCTTGTATGCGGCTGCGCACAGCAACAAAATCAAAAATCAGTTCGCAGTGAAACATCTGTTAAGAACAGGTAAGGGTGCACGAAATTGAAATCTGTCTTTCATTCCAGCTTTAATAAAATTTTGCAAAAGATCCATCAAGCTACACTTTCAAAAGTCACTCAACTGCAGTTAAGCGACATCTTGAAATTTAGTCTCCGACTGGTTCCCAACGATGTATGCGATAATCTACAGGAAAAAAATCGGTTATTGCCGATACAGCCCAGATGACAAATGATTTCTAAATTTCAAAGGACCTTTGAAAAGTACATCGCCCCCCCAAAAAAAGAGTTCCTTCAAAGTTTCGCAATAAATATCTCATTATATGAACAGAACTGTGTTACTGCCGAGCCGTCGAGCATTACTTACTGAAAGTATATTTTATTCGTCGATAAACGTAAAACAAAATATTTTCAAGCTTTTATCTTGTTAATCACAGTTTGCTTCTTTTGTTTTTCCTACAAAACTCAACACTTTTTGTCTTCATACACGGAGGAATCTTGAGCCTGATCTACATGTGATAAACGGGCTATCCCCAAATCTCGACTGAACAAGAATGTTGCTTTATAATAAATATCATTGTGACAAAAAATATTAACACAAAAATTACATGGTTCTAGTATAAAACGGCCATTACGAATTGCCTCAGCTTACGCCGGTGTAATGCAGAGAAATGACCCTCCCCTACAAAATGACCAATGGGGCATTTCTGTATGTAGAGGAATGACCCATGGGTCATTTCTCTTCGCAGAGGAATGGCCTGGGTCATTATTCTTCGTAGAGAAATGACCCTCTAGGGCCCGGTTCAAGGGTCATTTCTCTACGTAGAATAATGGACCGGGTCAATCCTCTATACTTAGTGAAATGACTTCGGGGGTAATTTCTCTACGTAGAAAAATGACCCGGGTCATTTTGTACGGGAGGGTCAATTTCTCTGCATTACACAGGGTCCACGTTGTGTATACGCACCCTTCACCGTGAAAAACTGTAAGCGAGGTTGTTCAAATAACGGAACTTGCATATGAAAGGGTAGAAAACATCGTGAGTATATGAGAATATTTATGATGGTAACAAGCATTTTCTTCTTTTCCGAAAAAGTTTTCAAACGGCGTCCCCGTTAACTCTTTACCACACGACAAAATTTCAGACTTGTCCAAATTCAAAGTATTTGCAGGCGATAATTTAGATTTGGCTCAAAATGATAAATCTTTCTTTGATAGGGTAGAAAACATTGTAGGAAAAGGAGAAAATGCTGTTACCAGCATTTTCTCCTTTTCCCACAGTGTTTTCTAAACGCTTCTTTCTCAGAGACGTTAAAAGTACGGATTGTGTGGTAAAGGCTATGGTCGTCAAAACTCGGGGTGTTTGAGATGAAAGGTTAACACAATAATTTTCAGTAAATCGTCTGTTTTCAGGGTACGATTTTAGAAAGGATGCAGAATGGATGTTAGACGAAGGATGTCCAGTAAGTTCAGAGACAGACGCCAGTTTACATAGAAAAATACTTGAAAGGGCCGGTCTAAAACCTCCAGCACACAAGACAAGTTTTATCAAAAACGGACGCCGAAAATTTGTTAAAACAATTCGACGGTTTTCAGCACAAGATTCCTTATGAAAAGACGGTTTAAGTGTGATATGGTTTAGGAATAAAAAAATTTATAAACATTGGCTTTCAAATCCCTGCAGGAAACAGATGGTTTAACTCAACCGGAAGTGGGACAACATTTCTGACAACTACAACTAAGCGTACCTCCGCGATTGAAAGTAGATCTCTTACAAGTGCCATGATGAAAGTAGATGTCAATGAAATAGATCTCATAAATGTACATAATTATGTAGTAATTATGCGAAGTGGCCAAATGGGGAAAATGCTCTATATGAGCCATTTCTTTTTTTTATGCAAATAATGTTTTTAGAAATAGTTTTCCTGCAAGCAAAAACAGGAAAAACACGTACGCAAAAAAACACCTATTCAACCCTTTGCCGATCAACTCATCCTTATGACAACTTCAGAAGGAATTTTCCCTTTTTTATCACTATATTTTCAAGAGAATTTCTATAACCGGAGCCAAATTTTAATTTTCGTCTGCACATACTTTCAATTTGAATATCTCTCAACCCTCATCTGCTAAATAAGTGAAATGAAATTTTAAGACCAATAAGAAAAGAAACCGATTTTTCATTTCAAAAGTTACGTATATTTGGGAGAAAGGTGTCTCTTCGTCGGACAGTGTAGATCCAAGATCAGACTGCACATTCTGTGCAGTCTGATCTTAATCTAAACTGTCCGCATAAGGTCAGTGAGTCCCGCTTAACAGCTTAAGACCTGAAAATTGTTGTACAATTTGATATCAGTTGTTTTCATGAACATTGGTGAGTTCTGATTGGCTGAAAAAAATTTTCATAGCTTTATGACAAAAAAATCTCCTTGTGCCGGAACTACTGTTGCTGAAGGTTACTTTTGCGGGTCCTACACACTGCTTTGCTCCTTTACTTTCATTCTATTGATTAATTATCAATATTGGGGATCTAAAAACTGCTTCCCTGTTTATTCTTGCGCCATATAAATATGAGTGGAAGGGACTTTAAAAACGTCAACATTAGATTTAAAACTAAAGAAAAATGAATGCAGTTTGAATTATTACTGTGGGCCGGGGAGGGGGGGGGCGGATGTTGTCTGTAATATTAAATTATAAGGAATGAAGATATTTTTTTTATGGAGGTATGAAAAAAAAACCTAATCACACTTTTGTATGAAACCGCGTGATTAAGTTTTTTTTATCATACATCCATGAAAAAACAAAATTCTCTTCATTCCTTAAATGGTAAAAAGAAAAAAAAAATTCTGTTTGCTGTATGGGAGCACGAAGCTTATACCAATACTTTCCGTGCTTTGATTTGTTATTTCTAAATAAAGAATAATATAACAATAATTTTGTTTGTTTTTGTTTGCATGTTTTTGTGTTTTTATTTATGAATTCTGTGCCAGCTAGAACTAACAAATCTTCTGGCAATCTATATGCTTACTAGAAACAGTTTTGCACCCCATTTTTTACCCATAACCCTTTTCATACGACATGATGGATTATTATACTGCAAAGAAATTTCTTGTGATCTGATTGGTTAACATGCCGGGAACACATATATATCATGTTCCCTGGCAAAAACCACGTAGTGCCAGTTTCCCTTTTGAGTGTCCCGTAAACATCACTACTCTTGCAACATAACATCCAAAACGGCGGCTTCGATTGATCACCAGACTGCACGTTTGCACGTTTTAGTGACGTCCGTTTCCAGTGACGTCCATTTTCATTTAAATTGGGTACCCAGAAGGGAATTTCTATTTCGTCAGCATACTCGATTCGTGAGATTATAAAACAGGAAAATTTGGCTTAACGCACTTTGAAAGGGTAAAACTTTGCAGTATAATAAATTCGTTGTACGGCCAGGTGGCAGGGGACTTGGAAACTTGTTCACAGCTGTGTCGAATCATGTCGTCACCTCGCCTTCGGCTCGGGATGACATGATTCACCACAGCCGTGAACGAGTTTCCAAGTCCCCTGCCACCAGACCGTTCAAGTAATAATATTTCGCTGAATTAGAATGACAAATTTTGGAAAACCTTCGAGCCTTGAACTCTTGTGGTACAGTCGGTTTTTATTTTAAATGAGTTTATGTTATGCAACATTTTGCGCCGTATAATGCGTTTAAAATATGTATTAAACTTCTTTTCACTCTGCGTCACCCACGTATTTAGATTGTTTTGCTGTGAATGATTATACATGTATTTTGTGCGTAAAAGGCTGATAAAGCTACGTGCAATAAAATATATTTTCTGTCCGTCAGTTTAAGAAAAATGGACCGCTTCTTTTATAGAAACAGTATTAACCCTTTACTCCATAGATACTCATTTGTACACATTGCTTGTAGGAACCTTTGGAAAACATTGTGGCAAAAGGTGAAATTGCTCGTCACGAGCAATTTCACCTTTTACCACAATGTTTTCTATGCTATCAAAAGGTGTCATTTACACATAAGAAACGGCTTCATCTTTGCTATTATTTAGGGTCAAGTGGAGATGCCATAGGATTGCCTTATGGGGTTGGCACTGAAACACGGGGACGGTTGTTTATGCTCAATGTAAAACGTTAACCCTTGTCCTGCGAAACAACTAAAATTAAATTTTCAATTTGACATTAATAACACAATTATTGCTATATCAAATTTATGCATTGGGGAATGATATCCCCTTATCGGACAGTGTAGATCAAAGATCAGACTGCACGTTCTGTGCAGTCTGATCTTGATCAACATTGTCCGCAAAAGGTCAGTGAGTTGCGCTGAGCAGCATCAGTGTTAACAGATTTCTATGAAATATATCAGGGATGCTCTGTGAACAGTCTGTTATATACATTTGCCAAAAATATTGACCCATGTCAGTCTGTGCGGTCTGCGCAGGCCGCCATGGGTCTAAACCTTTTTGCTATTTCTGTACCTCCAAAGACTATTTTACCTCGTGAGTCAGTCTTAACTCTTTACCAAACGACAAAAATTTAGACTGGTTCAAATTGAAAGCATTTGCAGATGACGAAATAAAGGTGACTGAAAAATTGAAATTTGTTCTGGAAAGGGTAGAAAACACTATGGGAAAAGAAGAAAATGCTGGTTACCAGCATTTTCTCCTTTTCCCACAGTGTTTTCAAAAGGCTTCTTTCTCAGGGGCGTCAAAAGTAGGGATTGTGTGGTAATAGGTTAAGTTAGACAAAATGGATGTAATTATTATTAAAAATTATGAGTCGTCTTGCTTCGTATTATGCATAACGGGTCAGCATTAAACCCCCTTTTTCACATAACATGTGGCATTTGGACATTTGCGTTAAGTCTCGTCTCAGATCAGCATGCGCAGTCCGTGCAGGTTAATCCGAGACGGCACTTTACGATTACATTAGATTTTGTGCAATAGTTATATGTGTAAACTTGAAAATAACATAAAAAGGAAACAAGGAGTGCGCAGGCTGATCCGAGACGAAACTTTACCCATATGTCCGAATGTCCTTTTTCAAGCGTTGCAGGCCATATCTTGTATTATTCAGATGATACACTTGTGGGTTTGTTTGTTTACAAATTTAATGGTCAAAAACTTAGTTTAACCCTTTCCTAAACAATCCTGGTTTTTACGGGTCTAGAATAGTAGCCTTTTGAAAACATTGTGGGAAAAGGAGAAAATGCTGGTAACCAGCATTTTCTCCTTTTCCCACAGTGTTTTCTACCCTATCATAGACAGAAATCATCTTTTCAGCAAGATTTTAATTTTCGTCTGCAGATGCTTTCAATTTGGTCTAGTCCAAAAGTTTGTCGTTTGGGAAAGGGTTAAGGGCGATACACTATCTTATCGGTTAATATACAGATGATAGTAATTATAAATAATATCGGACGTTTATCGGTTATGACAAAGTTCCATTTAAAGCGATGGCCCCAATTTTTTACCTATAACCTGCTAAATAAGCGTGACTAATTTTTAGCGTCAATAGTAAGGAGAAAAAAAGTTGTTGTTTTATAAGTTTTTTTTTTTTTGTGGGGGGGGGGGGTACGTATTCATCAGCCATTCTTAAGACCACCCTTTGTCTTATTCTTCAAGACCTGCCCTTGTCCTTTACCCTGCATTTCTAAAATGGAATTTAAAAAAAAAACACACACACACACACTCACATATTTACAGTACTTTCCATGCTTTGATATGACAATACTTTGGGAGAGAAATAAATTATTATTTGTTTTGTGATTATGCGATAAATCTGGTAACTCTGTAGGTACTTATAAGGCTTGAAAACAGTAGGTCGTTGGTTTGAATCCCCTTTTCGGCGATTCCATGGCTCTTTCTGCGTAAAGATTAGTTCTTATGTCACAGCTGACTATTGTTTCGATGGCAGTTATGCGGAAAGGCAGTTAATGAATTTGGAACAATATTATGGGAAAAACTAATGAAAGAAACTCCAGGAAAGTATTGGTAGGTGCACTGACCGCCGTCATATAACTAAAATTGTATTGAAAATGTCCTCAAACACAAAAAGAGCAATATTTTAAATAAATTGTTTTTTTTGGTATTTGATTTGTTGAAAGATAAGAGAGACTGCATAGATTCACTCCTATTATTTGGGATTTTATATATATATAGACTGCTTTACCCAAACGTATTCATGAACGGGCGTCAAATTATACAAATATTTACTCAAATGGTTAAGTTATTCAGTTAAGTGAACTTTGTTTTCAGGGCCCGTATTCACCAACTATTCTTAAGAACGTTCTTGGTCTCAGTCTTCAGAATTTTCTAAATATGAAAGTAACGCAACCTTTGATTGGTAAACCATTTGGTTTAGCCAATCAGAAACTGAGTTACTTTCAAATTTAGAAAACCTTGGAGATTAAGACTAAGAATATTCTTAAGAACGGTCAATGAATACAGGTCCATCCTTTATAGTTACTTACTTAAACTGCGTATGCAAATTGTATAGGGCGTTTGTAGCAGATTAATCATACAGTGTCTATATATGCAAAGAGTTTTAGCAAAGCGCTTTCAAGGGCACTGTATTGTCCTGCCAGGCACAGTGGTGAAGTGAAGGATGGCTGAGAAGGGTTGCTTTACGCTTTGTATCAGACAAGCAGCCTAAGTAGAGCGACTGTACCAGTTGCATCAGTGTCAGTATAATCATAGTGTTTTAGCAAAGCGCTTTCCAGGGCATTGAAGGTTCAAACATGGTTCAGTGGTGAACTGTTTGAAGGCTGAGACATTTTGACGTTTTGTCTCAAACCAGTTCTCCAACCAAGTGGGGCGACTGTACCAGTTTCATGCAGTTTCTGTCGACTCAGTGTTTTAGGAAAGCGCTTTCAAGGGCACCGAAGGCTCCTGTGTGGTTCAGTGGTGAACTATTGGCTGACTTAGATATTTTGACGTCTTGTCTCAGACAAGTAGTCCAACCGGCTGGGGCAACTGTACCAATATCATGCACTTTTTATCGACTCAGTGTTTTACTAAAACGCTGTCCAGGGCATTGAAGGGTCCCCACGTAGCTCAAAAGTGAAGCTTAGTCTGGATGTGAGGTTTAGCCGTTTTTGTCAGAGCCAATCAGAGGGCTGACATTATGAATCAAGACTTCACTTTTTACAACACGACAAAATTTTAGACTAGTGCAAATTGAAAACATTCGCAGACGACAGTTTAATGACTTTAAAATTGTCTTTGATATAGTAGAAAAAATGAGGGAAAAAGAGAAAAATGGTTACCAGCATTTTCTCCTTTTTCCAAAATGCTTTCAGCAGCTGTATCCTACACAGACATACGAACTCGGGTTTGTTTGGAAAAGGGATTGATACCAGCCGCGTTTAATTTGTCGTCTGCAAATGCTTTTAATTTATAGAAGATTCGAGATTTTGTCGTCTGATAAAGAGTGAAAACTGTAGGTAAACACGGCCTTCATATCTAGATAATGTTATAAGATATCGTTATCATGTTATGATTGCTTTATCAGTTAAAACTTTCCTATTTCATAAATAATACCCATCACGCAAAAAGGGACCTTCTGTAAACTGCGAAAAGTGTCAAACCTCATTTAAGCGAAAAGTGTCAATCCTGGTCAGCCTGCGCAATCCGCGCAGGCTGACCAGGATTGACACTTTTCGCTTAAATGACATTTTCTGTATGAAAAGTGGTCATTGAACCTTGTTATAGAATCATTTTTGAATAATCAACTTAAACTGACCTGCACTATCATTGATCTGTTTTCATCTAATTGATGTACAGAATTCCCAGACGGTCCCTTTTTACGTGATAGGTCACAAGTATTGGACCATGCCCAGGCAAAATGTAATCTCCTTGATGCATTATACGACGCAACACATCAATATAACTATGTATTTGTCTGACAAAAGGCTCTGTCATGAAGTAAACTGGTCCTTTGACACTGAAAAAAAATAAGCAGTGGGAAAAAGTTTCCACGCTACCTGTTGCGATTCACTCAGCTATGATCAGCAGTTTAGAGAAATCTAGAGCTAAAACAGGCCTGATTTTTCCTCAAACGTATTGATAAAAGCCATTTTCTCCATTGCTACTTTATTGCGCGTATTGTTACAGTCTCCCTGATATCGGGGAGAGTGATGCGTCATATAAGACAGGTCGAATCTTCGAAGAATATGACATGCACAGACAACGGGAAAGCGACCAGTGGCTTGGAGTATTGTGCGGAGCACTGCGGTAAGAAACTGCAGGAAAGCATGGATACTGGTATGTGTGCACTGGCCGCCGTGATATAACTGAAGTAATGTTGAAAGTGGCTTTAAACACCATACAGTCTATCAACACATATTTAAAATATCTATTGGGTTTATTTTTGTTCTCTTTATAATTTATTTCATCAGCTTGTGGTTAATATAGGAAAATATTTGCCGAAAAAGGGAAAGGTATGCGAAAATAACGAGTGCCGTAGGGCACGAGTTATTTTCGCGGACATTTCCCTTTTGAGGCAAATATTTTCCCATTTTAACCACAAGCTGATGAAACAAATCATCTATTATATTTCTTCTGATTATTTTGTCAACGAATGCCACTTTTAAAACTAGTGATCTCAAGTAGAACAAAAAAGTAGTTCCAGATTTTCGGCAGGAGGAAAATATTCACTGTGACGGGGAAATAATTCCCCCTAGCTTAAATTACGACATTTCTTTACCCATAACATTTCTAAAAATAGACACATGAAATATAATACAATTTGATCTGACCAGCGCTTGAACTCCGAGTCCGTAATGATAAAATGATGTCAAAGTTTGATGTATTGGTTTTTGTAAACAAAAATTACAATTGTGTACTTTTAAAATGGGATTTATACCCTTTCATTGATATAGGCGAAAACAAGAGCCTGAGCAGACGATATAGATTGAGATCAGGCAGCACAGAACTTTTAATACGATCTTTGATCCATACCGTCTGCTTGTAAAGCCTATAAAATAAATCTTTTCTTAGAATCAGCGCGTTGTATTTTCTATTCTGAAAAAAGATAGAGTTTTCTTTTTGTTGTTTAAAAAAAAAGGACACTTACATATATGTTACTTGTTTTACAAGACTGGTACCTGTTGGTGTAATTTACTTTTATAGTTTAGAGTATATTAACCCCTTACCACACAATCCAGTGTTTTAACCCATTACCACACAATCACTACTTTTGACGCCCCTGAGAAAGAAGCCTTTAGAAAAGATTGTGGGAAAAGGAGAAAATGCTGATAACCAGCATTCTCTCCTTTCCCCACAATGTTTTCAACAAATCTGAAATTTTCAGTCACTCTTATTTTGTCGTCTATAAATGCTTTCGATTTGGTCTAACCTAAAATTTTGTTGTCTGGTAATGAGTTTAAGACTCTGAGGAAGGAGCTTTTAGAAAACATTGTGGGAAAAGGAGAAAATCCTGATAACCAGCATTTTCTCCTTTTCCCACAATGTATTCTACATTGTAAAAGACAATTTTTAACTGGTATTTAAGCAACCCTTTATTTGTCATCGTCAACAACGTCTCAATTTGGAAGTCTAAAATGTTCTTGTTTGGATACAGAGTTAAAACTCAACTCTTATCCTGCTAAATTAACCCTTTACCCCATAAGGCATTTCTATGGCATCTCTAATTGACTCTAAATAACAGCAGGGATGAAGCCGTTTCTTATGTGTATATGAAACCTTTTGATAGCATAGAAAACATTGTGGCAAAAGGTGAAATTGCTCGTCACGAGCAATTTCACCTTTTGCCACAATGTTTTCCAAAGGCTCCTACAAGCAATGCGTAGAAATGAGTATCTATGGAGTAAGGGGTTATGGAAATGAAAATTTTAAAAGAGATGGTAAGAACGCTTACTTTGCCTTTTCATTCGGGGATAATATATAGAGGATAATCAACTGGTTGTTTTTGATATGAAAAATATCTCACGAGGATGCGTTGTTAGGCGTTGAAAAAACGAGTGCGCAGCACGAGTTTTTTTAACGCCTTACGACGCGTCCGAGTGAGATATTTTTCATATCAAAAATAACCAGTTGATTATTCTATTTATTATATACCTTATTAACATCATTATTTGTAATTTTGCGTTGAAAGTCGAAAGAAATATAGTCGAAAAAAAAGGTAGTTCCCAAATGACGTCAGGAAGTGAAAGTGAAAGTTGATAACGTCACTAGTGATGATATCAAAATTTATTACACTGGGAAATTCCAGGATTTCACTGCTAGGTATATAATAAATCTACTCATCAGACAGTGTAGATCCAAGATCAGACTGCACGTTCTGTGCAAAAGACCAGCGAGTAGCGCTTAGCAGCCTAAGGGTTAATACCAGACAATAAAACTTTACACATGTACAAGGTTGACGCATTCGCAGGCGAAAATATCAGTGTGGTAAGAGGAGAACCTGTCCCCTGAAAAAAAAGTTGAAGAAAGTCTTACAACTACAAAACTCGCTCCCAATTCTTGCTCAATCACATTTCTTTTACGTCATAGTTTCTTCTCTTCTTTCATATTTTTGTTTTATGAACAAAGTCCGTAACAAAGAAACAAATAAAATTTTATGAATGCGTAACTTTGGCATTATATTAAATGTCCTATTTTCAATTTAAATTGGAGTCACTTGTCATCTATCCCATACAGAGTGCCTACAGAGTTGACGTAGGGGTAGTCGTATTTAATTCAGAAACACAAATAAATAGAGGACATTTGTTTTTTTCGGTGAAAGATCGAAATTTATTTCATCGAGTGAACACCATCGGTAATATTTTCACGAGTGGCGCAGCCACGAGTGAAAATATTACCTATGATGTTCACGAGATGAAAGAAATTTCGATCTTTCACAGAAAAAAAAATATTCTATTATTTCATGCTTTTAACCCTTTCTGGGAGGAGCTTTATCGAAATCCAGTTCAGTTCTTTTTCCGTTATTACCTCTCCCGCATAGCAACGCATTACAATATTACGTCAAGGACGAGAAATGTAAGGTACATGTATATGACGTCATATTTCCATCTGGTTGTGAGACACACGCACTTTACCTAGGCAACAAGAACGTGAAAATCGGTATTTTCACTGGTGGTACCAGTGTGAGATAGAAAAATATTTTCACTGCTATTTCTCGATATCCTACCGGAAAGCATGAAATAAAATGCATAGCTCAAATGCAAACTGCATCTGGCGGGATTCGAACCCTCGAAGGGACAAATATCCTGATTTCTAGGATTAAAAGACCAATACCATAACCAAAGAGAATTCTTTCTGACGCAGTTGTCAGGTATTGATTATATACCATTATCTCCCGCTAAATGGCATTCTTTAAATACTCATCTATCTAATTTGGGCATCCTGGGTACAGAACCGAACCACTTTCCTACGCGACAACCGTTACTTTGAATTTAAAACTAAAATAAACGTTTACTCTATAAAACGCTACCTCGTGCGATTCACTCAGCTATGATCAGCAGTTTAGAGAAATCTGAGGCTAAAACAGGCTTAATTTTTCCTCGAATGTATTGATAAAAGCTATTTTCTCCATTGCTACTTTAAAGGGCGTAATATTACAGTCTGCCCGCTTTTGGTGCTAGTGATGCGTCATATAAGACAGGTCGAATCTTCGAAGAATATGACATGCGCAGACAACGGATTTTTATACGGCAAAGCTAAGAAGTAAGGAAGGGGTGATCTCCCGTAAACATTTGTAAGAGTACAAAGACGGGCGTGGGGTGTTACTGTACCAATACGTGACATAGTTTAAGATTGTTACTACATGGGGGACAATGTCAATATCAGTGGACCAGTCCTCATGGCTTATGTAGTAGAGCGTAGGGCTCGTAAAACGTTTTGTGAAGAGTAGAAAACATTGTGGGAAAAGGAGAAAATGCTGGTCACCAGCTATGATCAGCAGTTTAGAGAAATCTGGAGCTAAAACAGGCCTGAATTTTCCTCAAACGTATTGATAAAAGCCATTTTCTCCATTACTACTTTATAGCGCGTAATACTACAGTCTGCCCGATACTGGGGAAAGTGATGCATGTAAGATAGGTCGAATCTTCCAAGAAAATGACATGTGCAGACAACGTAGATCTAGATGTAGGAATGGATTCGAATGGCTCCCGATGCAAAACGACATTGTTTTTAAACACCAGAATTTCACCTATTATTGAATGTAAATAACCGTCTAATTTCTTCACGCTGCCGAAGAAAAATGAGTCTACACGTAGAATTCATTTTACAAAAAAATCTTCGCTGCAAATATTTAGAAAAAAAAAAAGACGCCTTTAAATGTCCTTGGCTCGCTCGGTTATTTGTAAGATAAGAACTGATGATTTTTTTTTTGTCAAGTTACGTAAACTTAATTTATTTTTGTAAATAAGGTAAAAAAAAATACAAGCAAAGTTGCTAGAAAGACGGCCTTGTGTGTCACCAAAGATAAATTAGATAGATAATTTGCTGTGGTTTTTGTTGGGTAGCTAGGGCGGCGGCGAGAAGAGATTTTTTTCATGTAGGGCAATTTCTCTTTCATTCCCGTCCAGATATTTTGTTTCAGCTTTACCCAAACAATCCCTGGTTTTTACGACCCTGAAATGGGAACCTTTTGAAAACATTGTGAGAAAATGAGAAAATGCTGTTAACCAGCATTTTCTCCTTTTCCCACAATGTTTTCTACCCTGCTGGAAACAAATTTCCATTTCTGAGTCATATTTATTTTATCGTCTGCAAGTGCATTTAATTTGGACAAGTCTAAAATATTGTCGTTTGGTAAAGGGTTAAACAAACGGGCCATGCTCTGTGAAACAGAGGGCTTTATGCAACAGGGAAATGGACTGCAACAAGCAATATGGACTCCTGACAGCCTGCGCCTGACATGGGTCGACACTTTTTTGCTGTCTTTAAATTTTCTGATTTTCAAAAGACTTATTTACTTCATGACAAAGTCGGTTATAAAACGAATAGTATTTTGTAATGACTTGGTCAGTAAAACGCATCTCATAGATGCATTGACTTATTCTACCACACAGTCCCTACTTTTGACGACCCTGAGAAAGAAGCCTTTAGAAAACATCGTGGGAAATGGAGAAAATGCTGGTAACCAGCATTTTCTCCTTTTCCAACAATGTTTTCTACCCTTCACAAAACAAATTTCGAATTTTCAGTCACTTTTATTTTGTCGTCTGCAAATGCTTTCGATTTGGACAAACCTAAAATTTTGTGGGTTGGTGATGAGTTGAGCCCCTCTTGCCAGAGTTCACATTTAACTCATTATTTCCAAACGACAAAATTATAGGTTTGTCCAAATCGAAAGCTTTTGCAGACGAAAAAATAAAAAAGATATAGAAAAATTGAAATTTATTTTGTGAAGGGTAGAAAACATTGTGGGAAAAGGAGAAAATGCTAACTAGCATTTTTTCCTTTTCCCACAATGTTTTCTCAAGGCTTCTTTCTCAGGGTCGTCAATAATAAGGATTGTGTGGTAATGGGATAATTGAGATGCGGACAGCCAAAACGGAGTAAATTCATCTTCGTAAAGATGACTAAACAATGGAAGGCATCGCTGCGTTATGTACCATTATTTCATGCTTTCCGGTAGGAATATCGAGAAATAGCAGTGAAAATATTTTTCGATCTTACACTGGTACCACCAGTGAAAATACCGATTTTCATATTCTTGTTTCCTAGGTAAATTGCGCGTGCCTCATAACCAGATGGGAAATATGACGTCATATACCTTACATTTCTCGCGCTTGACGTAATATTGTAATGCGTTGCTTTGCGGGAGGGGCACGCCACGGGGAATAGTGGAAAAGAACTGTATCCTAGAAAGGGTTAAAAGCATGAAATAAACAGCGCATTTGTTTTTTTCGGTGAAAGATCGAAATTTATTTCATCGAGTGAACACCATCGGTGCGCCACTCATGAAATATCACCGATGGTGTTCACTCGATGAAATAAATTTCGATCTTTCACCGAAAAAAACAAATATCCTCTACATCGTTACCTACCCTAGTCCTTTCCAATGTAGAAAAGAGGTCTATGATCCCCTTGAAGTCGCTCACCTGAGATTTTTTAACCGAGCATGACCCATATTCAATCTCTTTTTAGACATTATAAACAAAATTATAACAAGCTTTCACAAAGAAATTTCGGCCCTCAGCTTCTACACAACCTTTTTCTAGAATATATTTCGGCGACCTACCTTTTAGCCCAATATAGCCATTTTCTCATAGTCCGTATAAATAGAACAAAGATTCTAATCACCTTATATGGATACTGGACAGAAAAAGTGGCCTCTAGAGTGTACGTGTTCAAGGTTTTTCCAAGATTCACAAGATTCGACCTAGTATTTTTACCAAACGAGACCCATTTTCAATTTCATCCTATCGATCACCAAGAATACCATTCTGACTAATTTTCATGAGTTTTGTACAGAAAATATTGCTTCTAGAGCAACACTAACTATCTCAAGGATTGACCTGGTGACCTAGTGTTCGACCCGACCTGACGAACTTCCAGTCTCGTCTAAGATGTCATCAAGACAAACATTCTGACCTTCTGACTAACTTTCATAAGTATTGGACTTAAAATGTGGCCTCTAGAATAGCACAAGGTTTTCGAAAGATTTGCCTTGTGACCTAGTTTTTTCTGACGACGTGACAAATATTCAACCTCGTTTGAGACAGCAACAAGACAAAATTTGGACCTGAATTCAATCGTAATGAGCTGAAAATGTGAACTCTAGAGTGTACACAAGGTTTTTCTAAGATTTGATCAAATGGCCTAGTGTTTTGACCCGACGTGACTCTTTATCAAACTCATTCAGGGTAACAGTAAGAAAAACATTCTGACAAACTTTCATGAGTTTTAGCCTGAAAATGTGGCCTCTAGACTGTATATTATGCTCTATTCTATAAAAATTGACAAAGTGACAAAGTTTTGACCCGACATGGCCCATTTTCAAACTCGTCTGATATGCCGCCAAGAAAAATATTCCAACTAAGTTTCATGAGTATCGCACTGAAAGTAGGGTCTCTAGAGTGTACGCAATGTAAACGTTGACGACGGACGACGCACAAAGGACGACGGACACAGTGAGGCGATCACATAAGTTCGCCTCGAGCACTTATTGCCCAGGTGAGCCAAAAGGTGACCAATAGCAAAAAGCTAAATTTTCCCAGATTATTACACACTTTTTTTCCTTTTAAATCGATTATACTAATTTATTCTTCTGGTTTGTTTACAACATTTTCCCGTGTTATTTGTCCCATAAAAAATGGCGGTACCTTTCATGTTTTCAATTCGGTTTTCACAAGTTTAAGATTTATTTCTGTTGACTGCATTTCTTATTGTTACCTAATCCGGGAACGAACGTGCAAAGCACGCATATGTTATCTGGACAAAGTTTACTTTCACTATTTATCATGCTTTTATGGTTATATCGTCAATAACGAGACAGTTTCGTTTGTTAATATGTTTGTTCGTTTGTTTCATTTCTGTTCGTTTGTTTGAATAAGGTTTGGCGAAGCCTTTATTTCGCTAAGATCATGGAGAAGATTATGGGTAAAAGGGGGTTTAATGCATTTCAGTGATACAATATTAGGTGTACGGTCAGATGGCAGGGAATTTGGAAACTTGTTCACGGCTGTGGTGAATCATGTTGCCTCGAGCCAAAGGCTACAAGTCCGCTGCCACCTGACCGTACAATGACTTTATTATACTGCAAAATTTTAGACTTTGAAAGTTTCAAAGCGCGTTAAGCGAAATTTTCCTGTTTTATAATCTCACGCATCGAATATGCTGACGAAATAAAAATTCCCGTCTAACTGCCCCAATTCAATGGAAACTGACATCACTAGAAAGTGACGTCAATAAAACGTGCAGTTTGTTCCATAAACGTGCAGTCTTGTGATCGATTGACGCCTCCATTTTGGATGTTGTGTTGAAAGTGTAGTGATGTTTACCACACTGGAGAGACATTACGAACTTGTTCCTGGTCAACGTTACTGTCCCTGTCAATTTTACGTACCCGTTCGAGTAAAAAGCATGGCTGCGCCCACAAGATTACACAAGGTAAGCACAAAAACATATTTTTTTTAACATGTTATTGAATAGATATGCAGTTGCAGGTTGTCGCACGGAATGTCTGGGATGTCAGTGCACGTTAATCTCTAGTTCTTTTGGTGGTTAATCGTTTGTTGAAGACGTTTAATCCAACAAAGTTTCGCCGGGGACTACGATTTCTGAAAAAACACTACTTGGAGTCTCCAAAAACCCTTGTAAAACATATACACTCAATATTCTGAAGTGTGTGCCGTGTCAGATGACCAATACAGTGATTATCCTCAGCACTATAAACCGATAAAAAATCAAATTGCAGTTATTCAGGGATATTTTGCCATTTTTAAATTACAACGTAAGATGCTCCTACGGTCAATACAACGATTCAGCTTCTGAGCTGAAAATACGGTAAGCGTATGGGTTTGTGTTACAGTGAACAATTTTGTTATTAAGTTGGTCAAGATTCTATATTAATCATCGTAGTCACAGTCGTAGTGTAGTTAAATAAATACTTGAATGGAAGTACAATTCTACAACACATTGAATTGTTCTTTCTATCAATAGGCCTAATGTTACTAGGCATGTTCAGGCGATCTCCCCAATTTTATTAAGCTGGCAGAATCAGACACCCATCGTGAAGAGAGAGAGAGAGAGAGAGGGGGGTATCATTAGGTAGACTGGTCCTTGAACATACAGAAAATTGACTTAAAGCAAAAAGTCTTGGTCCACTTCCGCCTGCACGGAATGCACAAGCTGACCTGGGCAGATTCTTTCCGCAGATCTATGCATTAAGCCCCCTTTCCACAGAGTATCGCTGATCAATATTTAAATATTAAATATTAATATATATTTAGATATTCAGATATTAATAGTTACTTTTAGGCATACGAATGGTTGGTCGTTGATGATCATTATTATTAAATCATATTCACAAAAACGAGTCTCTTGATGACGATATCGAAGATGGTATTTATAATAGTTATGGATCTTCTGCAAGATAGTTATGATAGATATCCTTTGCATGATACTGTCTGTCATCAAGCTCTTCATCTATATCACAGGAATTTGACATTCTATAACCAAAATAAATGATCAAATATGAAAAAAATATCTCCCCTATATAATGTAAACAGAAGGACTGCATCGCCTCGATTGTCTCATTCAAAATCCTAGAAATGCGCCCAACTGTCTCATAGGAATACGGAAGTTGAGCCTATATTTTTTTGCAAATCTTTCTAAAACTAAAACAAAAGAAAAGTGAAGTTAGGTATTATCGTATTTTGTGAATATTATTATTGATTGTATGCATTAGAATCTAATTTTAACATCGGTATTCGGGAATGCTACTCGATAATACATTGATAATATGCGACTTTATATCCGAGATATTGTGATTGAATCATCGGGACAGAGCCATAAATTAAACTGCTCATTGCAGGAAGTCCTTGTATCTATCACTTAGTGGTGGGCAGATGATCGACTATTGTCGAAAGTCATTTAGTTTTGGCTTCCGATTCCGATAATCGATTGAGAAAACCCGGAATCAATTGTAGTCGATTCTTGAACTCGCTTGGTGCCTAAACTTGAATTCTGGGTTTTGTGACTATCATTAATCACAATCTTCGATTGAACAGTGGATAACAAACATCAAAATTGGCCGGAAAAATGAGAAAGAAATTTTTGTCCATGCATTATTTGACAAAACTTGACAACTCGGCACGCTTCTCATTTGATCCCTTAGTCCGGGTTTTGAGACTTGGAAATTTGAAATGATCTGTCTTTGACAGGGGAAAATATCTGACGTATGAAATTATCGTCCAGAGCTTTATAAAATCTAGCTTGCGTACATCCGGCAGAAAATTGGGCTAAACACGATCAGTATAAAATGCGAAGGACACGCGGATGATAATGAGGCTGTCGAGTCATTTATGACAGAGTAACAAAGGTGTTATTCCTCTTATCTAGTGTTAAGTGACAGATTTTTTTAATTTACTTGCTATTTAAACTGACTGGATGATGTCAAATCATGTAGCAATACCTCTCCAAAAATTAATTGTCACGAAAAAATAAATCGCCAAAAAAGCGTGAAAACCCATGACAATACAATGAGCAGCTTGGCCTCGTCCGATCAGGGATACTTCAAACTATCTTCTCATTAATAATAATGAATTTATACAGTGAATTTATACCAATCTCTGAATAAAGCAATAAGTGAAAGCTAAATTCCGTTCATGAGTGAAAAAAATGTTGTATGAAATGAAAATATAGATCTATAGCAGACAGGTTTGGGGGGGGGGGGTTTGAAGTCGTTGTCTGCAAATGCTTTAAATATGTCTGATTGTTTTTTTGTATATGGAAAAATGAACAGTATAGATTATTCATGTGCTAAAACAATAAAACAGAATAAAGTGCTTTACTTGAAATCTTTATAACGTCTCATCTGAAGATTTAAATGTCTCATTACTTTTGAAAATGTCCCATTGGTTTTCAAAGACAGGAGCCATTGTCTCATTGAAATAAATTCTTTACCGATCACTGTTAGCCTAGCGATAGAAAACACAAAAATGTACCTGCGACATTCGGCGATTCCTCAGTAGACACCTTTTAACCGGAAATATCCGTCATGTATTACATTTTTTTTTTTACAATTTCTATCCATCGAGGAGGCCATTCGCTGACGTCACAGGATTCCCAGGAAGGGCCAGGAAGTGTATTTTCGGATTATGTATTAGAGTCAAATATCTTTTCTTTAAAAGATAATACGGTCAAATACTTTTGTTAGTTACTTGTATTAAGTATCATGTGATGTCCATAAATATATCTTAAAAACGAAAAAAAAAAAAAAAATGGTAATACGTAATCCAAAAATACGTTTCCTGGCTCTTCCCGTGACGTCAGCGAATGGCCTCCTCGATGAATAGAAATTGTCTCCGGTTAAAAGGTGTCTACTGAGGAATCGCCAAATGTGGCAGGTACATTTTTGTGTTGTCTATCGCTAGGCTAAAGGAAATTATGATCAATGTTTGTTTCGTGGGTGATTTTGGGTGGGAAAGGCTGTCTTGTGCTGTCGCTTGCAATCGAGACGTTGCATTCCTTGTGTTTATATTATATAGGGGAGATTTTTTTCCATATTTTATCATTTATTTTGGTTATAGAATGTCAAATTCCCTTCTCTATATCATGGCATTTCATTTCAAAAGCATCAAAAGGATAATAAACCTGACGGAAAGAAAACCTGAAAGATAGACAAGTAGACAGTTATGCATATTGATTAAAAAATGGGAAAAAAATCATTAAACTCCTACACAATCACATTATGATATCGTTCTCTGTTTCAATTCAGGAACTGGATCGTTTTATTGTGTTCTGGAGCGTGGTGCGTTGCCTACAAAAATTGAGAGAAAAGTGCTTTTTAATGGATGTCGTATAGTTTTTTGTTTTCAACTGTGGTGAATAAAGCATATGTGATTCACTTGACACAACACAAACTTCAGATTATTGTGTTTGTATGTTTAAAAAAGCTTTTTGCTGACTTCCGGGTGTTGATTATTCAGAAATCGTTGTCGCTGACGGAAGTTTGTTGGATTAAACGTCTTTAACAAATAACAAACCACCAAAGGAACAATACAGAAATATGCACTAACATCCCAGAAATTCCGTGCGACAACCATCTACAGCACATCTACTCATCTGGTTGTTATAGAAGAATGTTTTTCTGCTTACCTTGTGTAATCTTGTGGGCGCAGCCATGTTTTTTACTCGAACGGGTACGTAAAATTGACAGGGACAGTAACGTTGACCAGGAACAAGTTCGTAAGGTCTCTCCAGTGTGTTTACGGGGCACTTAAAAGGGAAACTGGCTTGACGTGGTTTTGGCAGGGTACTTGATATGTATGTTCCCGGCATGTTAACCAATCAGATCACGAGAAATTTCTTTGCAGTTTAATAATATATCAAGTAAACCATCGCGTTATCATGGATCCATAAACTCAACATTGTCCATCACACATCTGCAAATTAAGGTAGAATGGGCCATAGACATGAAGGAAATTTACCAAAAGCAAAAAGTTTCGACACAGGTCAGCCTGCGCGGATTGCGCAGGCTGACCTTGTCGGTACTTTTTGCAAATACATTAACTCCTTTCACATAGAGAATGGCTCGTTCGTTTAATTCCTTTCTTGCTTCCAGAAGTGCTATAATTGAGGTAAGGCAGTGTATCACCGAAGGACACTTCCACGGGACTGAGACTAACGCTGCATTCAGGAATCGAAGCTTCCAAATTGAAATCAGTGCCATTAATATCGCTAAGCTATGCCTGATTTGTTTTGGGTGTGTGCAGGTAACTTTGAAACAAAACCAGCTAGCATGACAACTTAAAGCTTGGCCGCCAAAACTGGTTGAAATATTTTTACGTGAGAATGGGAATAGTATATATTTCAGTAGCTCAATAATAACTTTAGTCTGGCCAAAATTAGAATATGCAGGGCAAGCATGTTGCTCATGCTACATACGAGAAATTGAGAGAATTTAAAGCATTCAGAAATATTCAAACTGTTAAGTGCCAGAATGGAAGAATTAAATTTATGATCGAAGGCTCAAGGTTGAGACACGTTCAAAACACCGCAAGTACTCTGAAGTGTTTTATAACCATTGTGGCACCCACTGATGTAGACGGGGATAGGAAAGATACGTCATTAGAACTTCCTAGCATAGTTTTCTGATAAGCGAATATGTTTTTGCACCACTTCTGGTGGCGGACACTGAAACTTAACACCTAACCCTTTTCCAAACGTTAGCGACTTTACTGGTTATCAGCATTTTCTCCTTTTCCTGCAAAGGTGTTCAAAGACCCTTTTCCAGAAAACTTACAAATTGTACAATAAAGAAGTTAAACGAAATGAGCAAATCAACTGAAATTGGCAGCCAACAAAATACAAAGTAACAAAACTTTTCTCGTTCAAAAAAACACCATATCTGACAGAGAAGATCAAAGACCTGACTGCACATTCTATGCAATCTGCAGGGTCCGTATTCACCAACCATTCTTAAGAACGTTCTTTGTCTTATTCTCCAGAATTTTCTACATTTGTAAGTAACAAAACTTCTGATTGGCTAAACCGAATACCAATCAGAAGTTGTGTTGCTTACAAATTTAGAAAACCTTGGAGAATAAGACTAAGAATATTATCAAAGATGGTTGCTGAATACAGGCCCTGCTGGACTAATACTACTCTATCCCTAAAAGCGCACTAAGTGGAGGCCTTGCGGCCTGAAGGTGTATCGACCTAACTATAAAGGGTTTATCTACAAAATTTTCCATCAGTATAACTTTTTATCTTAGTATGAAATAAAAAGACACGTTTTTTTGTAAACATACGTCATAATGATATTCCAGCTGTGACTATTTATTTATTGGCTTGTTTCTTAGATTATTTGTTTGCTTGTTTGTTCATTCATTCTTTTTTCAGTTCTTTCTTTCGTACATACGTTCGTTCTTTTTTGTTTTCTTCGTTTCATTAATTTTTTATTTTATTCTTTTCTTCCTTTCAGTCTATCTTTCTTTCTGTCTGTCTTTCTGTCTTTGGTAATAAATGACGATTTTCGGTACAATTAGGCAAATTAACCCATTAGCACACGAGAAAATGTTGGACTGGTCCAAATTGAAAGCATTTGCAGACGACAAAATATAGGTGACTGAAAATAGAAATTTGTTCTGGAAAGGGTAGAAAACACTGTGGGAAAAGGAGAAAATGCTGGTTACCAGCATTTTCTCCTTTTCCCACAGTGTTTTCAAAAGGCTTCTTTCTCAGGGGCGTCAAAAGTAGTGATGAGTGGTAATGGGTTAAGATTATTTCGCGGTAGCCAGAGCATCTATTCATGCAATCTTTGAGCTTATTTTACTTATACTTCTTATATTGTACATTCTATTCGAGCTAAAGACTGTCTTTTTTTAACCCAAATATCGTCTTTTGAAAAGTTCTTCAATGAGAGAGGAAAGGATTATGTAGTAATGTCAACCATCGATCCTCGAAAAAAAAATGACACAACTGTGGACCTAATCCCTGAGTTACAAGCCAGCTGGCCCGCAAGCTAGCCAGATAGATGGACAGATGGATGGACACAAAACAGACACATAAAGGGACAGAAAGTTTTCAACATGTCAACTCATTACCGAACGACAAAATTTTACGTTTGTCTATATCAAAAGCATTTGCAGTCGACAGAATAAAGTGACTGAAAATTTGAAATTCGTTTTGTGAAGGGTAGGAAACATTGTGGGAAAAAAAGAAAATGCTGGTTACCAGCATTTTCTCCTTTTCCCACAATGTTTTGAAATAGCTTCTTTCTCAGGGTCGTCAAAAGTAGGGATTGTGTGGTAATGAGTTGCAGGTGAATTGTTTAGATAATACCGTTAAGTGACTACAAGTTATTTACAAAAGATGGGTACAGTTATCAGATGTTTTGCTGTTTCAGCAACTTACCTAACTCACTATCTTTCTTAAAGGCCAAATGGATGCCAAAAAAAAAAGAGAATGCTAAATAATGCTTTAAAATCTGAATCGTAACATTTAAACCACGGAAATTATTACGAAATGTGATCTGTTATTAATTCATTACCAAACAACAATATTTTAGGCTTGTCCAAATTGAAAGCATTTGCTGACGACAAAATATAAGTGACTGAAAATTTGAAATTTGATTTGTGAAGGGTAGAAAACAGTGTGGGAAAAGGAGAAAATGCTGGTTACCAGCATTTTCTCCTTTTCCCACAATGTTTTCTAAAGGCTTCTTTCTCAGGGTCGTCAAAAGTAGGGATTTTGTGGTAATGGGTTAAACGGTGGAACCAAGTGTTGGTCGCGGGCAGAAAAATAAAAAAAGTAAGAGCGATTGGGATAACTCTTGACTTAGTTTTAAAATTCATTAATTTTCTTTGCCACCGACTAACGGTTGGACCTACTCGTTCTGTGCAGTCTGATCTTACAAAGTAATGCATAATGGATTTTTAAATTTTTTTTTTCTTACGTGAACTTCAATTCTACAACGTGATTTATGCAACAATTTGCGTGAAAGGGAACACTGCAAATGTTACTCTTTGTCTTCTGTTTGTCTTGCAGAAGAATAAAGAGCTGCCAAACTTGGGTTTTTGACAAAACTTCGCTATTTGAATCGAAGTTTAGTTGTTTTGATGTATTGGTACATGTGCAAATGTCAGGATGCGTAAAGATAGACAACTATTGATGGTTAATTTAACTGGAAGTAATAGCATCGGGTACCCGAGTACCCACGGGTAATATGGCCATGGGTACCTGGGTACATAATTTCTACCCGTCTCAGCTTGTTGCATCGGTAAATCAACGAGAATAAATCTTTTACATTTGGATTAATTTACTTTATATCAATAAGGTGCCGCAGAATACACATAGACATTTAAATAATCTGCACGTGTTCAATGCAGTTGCCAAAAATGTCATATGTCACATACTACACAGTTTACTTGAACGGAAATGTAAAAAGGTCAGGTCAGTAAAACCCACCTTGAGAAACATTAATCAGGTAATTGGGGGAACCAAATTGAACCCCAACGCTGTAAACGCAGACGTAAAGAAGTTAGACTTGTTCGAATTAACAGGATTTGCGACGAATTTTTTTAGTAGACCTACATGGCTGGATTTGTTTCTTAACTGTTTAACACACAATTCCGGGTTTTCACGACCCTGAGAAAGAAAGCTCTGGGAAACATTGTTGGAAAAGGAGAAAATGCTGGTAACCAGCATTTTCTCCTTACCCCACAATGTTTCCAACCCTTCCGAAATCAATTTTTAATATTCTATTCACGTTTATTTTGTCGTCTGCAAATACTTTCAATTTGGACAAGTCTAAAATTTTGTTGTTTGGTAAAGAGCTAAACGGCAGACGTCATTGGAAATTAAGTTGGGAAAATTAAGGAGAAAATCGTGGTAGCCAGAATTTTCTTATTTTCCCACAATATTTTCAACTCTTCATTAGAGAGATCTCATTTTTTTCATTAGCACTTGAATTTCGTGTGCAAATGAAAGCCTAAAACAATGTCGTCTGGTAAAAAAAATAAACCTTCTACCAAAGGACAAAACTATGGACCAATCTGAAAGCATATTCAGTCGACAAATTAAATGTAACTTAAATTGTGAATTTTAACTTTGATAAAGATGAAAACATGGTGGAGTAAAAGGGAAAATGGTGATTACCATCATTTTCTCTTTCCGAAAATGTTTCCAAAAGCATATTTCTGCAGAGCCATTTAACTCATTACCAAAAGACAAAATTTTAGGTTTGTCCAAATCGAAAGCATTTGCAGATGACATAACAAAAGTGACTGAAAATTTGAAATTTGTTTTTGTGAAGGTAGAAAACATTGTGGGAAAAGGGAGAAAATGCTGGTCACCAGCATTTTCTCCTGTTCCTACAATGTTTTCTAAAAGCTTCTTTCTCAGGGTTGTCAAAAGTAGGGATTGTGTGGTAATGGGTTGAACCCGATAGAGTATTGCACAGGTTTAAGTCAACATTATAAATTATATGCAGTTGCTCCTAAAGGCTTCCTTCCTTGGGTCGTCAAAAGTAGGGATTGTGTGGTACTATACTGGGTCAAACCCGGTAGAGTAGTGCAAAGGTTTAAACCAACATTATAAATTATTTTCAGTTGCTCCTAAGGGCTTCTTTCCTTGGGTCGTCAAAAGTAGGGATTGTGTAGTACTATACTGGGTCAAACCCAGTAGAGTAACGTTAGTGCAAAGGTTTAAGCTAGCATTATATATTATATGCAGTTGCTCCTAAGGGTTTCTTTCCTTGGGTCGTCAAAAGTAAGGATTGTGTGGTAGGTACTATACTGATTTAAACCCGATAGAGTAGTGCAAAGGTTTAAGCCAACATTATAAATTATATGCAGCTGATCAATGCAGTTGCCAAAAAGGTCACACTCAAGCCAGGATTTACGTAATTTACTTGAACGAAAAACAAAAAAATTGGGTTAGGTCAGTGGAGTCCACCTAACGTAACTTAATCGTTATAGGTGTTATAATCGCTTCTCAACACCTGTTTTGCCCAAGTCTGCATAGGTGTTAATATATTACTAGAAACTGTAATTAAACTTACAGTACAAATTAAAATAAGATAACATCTAAATCATTTTTTAGGGAGTAAAAATTGGATATAAACAATTTATTAGTGAAAAACATCAAGTGAAAAAATGAAATGTAGACGAAATGGGACTACTGGGCAAAGCAGGTGTAGACGAAATGGGACTGTTGCGCAAATTTGTAGACGAAATGGGAGTAGACGAAATGGGAGTAGACCAACTGGGATGTTACCACTTAATCAACATTTGGGAGAACTTAGTTGAACCCAAACTCTGAACAGGAAGTCAAGTTGTTAGCTTTGTCCAAGTTGATGGGATTTGTAGACAAAAAAAATAGATGTGACTCAAACTCTTGGATTTGTGAGTAGAACGGTCAATGACGTTGTTGGGGGTGGGGCGGAGGGGGGGGGGGGGGGGTTGGGGGAGGAGAAAGTCGTGGTTACCAGCATTTTTTCATTTTCCAAAACATGTTATCGAAAGCTTTCTTTTACATGAATTAAAACTCATTACCAAACGACAATATTTATTGGTTGTTCAAATTTAAAGTATTTGCAGACGACAAAATAAAAGTGACTGAAAATTTGAAATTTGTTTCGTGAAGAGTGGAAAACATTGTGGGAAAAGGAGAAAATGCTTTTTCAAATCGAAAGCCTTGCAGACGACAAGATAGAAGTGACTGAAAATTTGAAATTTGTTTTGTGAAGAGTAGAAAACATTGTGGGAAAAAGGAGAAAATGCTGGTTACCAGCATTTTCTCCTTTTTCCCACAATGTTTTCCAAAGGCTTCTTTCTCAGGGTCATCAAAAGTAGGGATTGTGTGGTAATGGGTTAAGTTTTAAGTTATATCAAAACTAACTTGTTATTCACCCTCACCATAATAGTACCTTTTTTTGACCAGCCTCGGGAAAAGAACTTTTGAAAATATCGTGAGGAAATGAAAAGGAGAAATAACTAGTAAACAGCATTTTCTGTTTGAGGACCCCGAGAAAGAACCCTTTAGAAAACATTGTGGGAAAAGAAAAAAAAATGCTGGTAACCGGCATTTTCTCCTTTTCCCACAATGTTTTCTACCTTTCACAAAACAAAATTTCAGATTTTCAAATTTTCAGTCACTTTTATTTTATCGTCTGCAAATGTTTTCGATTTGGACAAAACCTAAAATTTTGTCGTTTGGTTATGAGTTAATTCACATTTGATTTTTGGTCTGCAAACGTTTTCAAAATGGAAGAAATAATTTTGTCATCAAGTAAAGAGTCATATAAACGTAACAGAGTGTTGTTTAATCAACCTTGCCCAATGTTTGATAAGCAGTAAAATAATGATAAACCCCTCAACCCCCCCCCCCCCCCCAAAGATAGTTTCATATCCGTACTTTGTCTGTCAACAATAGGTGTAAACGCCTCTTTAACCCTTTACCCCATAAGGCATTTCTGTGGTATCTCTAATTGACCCTAAATAACAGCATGGATGAAGCCACTTTTTATGTGTATATGAGATATTTTTAAAGCATAGAAAACATTGTGACAAAAGGTGAAATTGCTCGTCACGAGCAATTTCACCTTTTGCCACAATGTTTTCCAAAGACTCCTACAAGCAATGCGTAGAAATGAGTATCTATGGAGTAAAGGGTTAAGTGGAAGAGTTCCCCCTTTGGAGGTAAGGTAGCAGTACACGGTTGTCGGCTAAACTCGTCTCGGTCCGCCATACGCCGAACTAAACTTCCTCAAACAAAGGTCTATATAGTCAGCCTGAAATTATATGGAGCACTTAAATGCAACAGCACAATCCTAATTCTATATATTTTGTCAATAAATCATGTTCAACTTGTGAAATAGTGATATTAATGATCAATAGAAGCAAGTGGAATGGTCGGTAAAAAAAGAAAAATATGCCATTTTTGCCTATATTCCAAAATTCACAAAATGCAAACCCAGGAAGCTAGCCTGAAAATACCAAGCTGAATTGAAACCCGAAAGAACACATAATCTGTGGATAAAATCCAAAATAGCACGTTACCATGCTGATTTTTTGCAATCTTTCGTGCCCTGACCCTACCCTTGTTTTTCTCTGCAAAAAACAGCCGCTAGCTTCATGACCCCTCACTTTCGCATTTGGGGGTCAAAACCTTAGAACAAAGAAGGAAAGGCCATGACCCCCTGTTTCATATACAAACCAAAATCTTCTTTTCCTTAATCTAACATAATTTATGGTTGTAATAACTACTCTTCGTATCAAAATTGCATTAAAAACTTACCTTACTCACTTATTTCTAATTTTGACGTGGCCACTTCGAAGCAAACTGTTTACAAGTTTTCTTCTATTTACAGTCTCGGAACGCTTCAAATTAAAGGTAGGTTTAGACCTATTACTGGGACCACGCAGAGACAAAAATAAATGGCAACTTATAGGAAATGAAAGTTGACTTCTTTAAAAAAGGGGAATAAAAGGAAGCCAGTAGAGGTCAGCATCAATGTTTTTTAATAGTTTATTGCCTTTTGGGTACATGTGAAGAAACAAATATGGCATTAAATGCATGATGGGAAAAAGCCGCTCTAATGTATAACCTTCTTCCCGCGTCTTCAATTCGCGTGATCATTTCTGGCAATGTTCTTTCTCTTTTTTTGTCACGATTCTTATCTTTTTGATATATTTGCTGAATGAAAACTTACAATTATTGGAGAGGTCATTTGCGATCAAATTATTATTTTTAGTTTCATAAATAAGTGTGCACTTAATTTTCTTTTATTTCTCGTCTCAACAAATTTCGTATCATACTTTAGTTCAAAGTCTGTATAAAATGACAGGCTAATCAGATTTACCATATGCGAATATTAAGGTGTTTCCTGCCTTACTTGCTGTTATAGAGTAGAAATCTCAAACTGAAGGTCCCTGGGGCGAGCTGCACTGTAAACACCGGGTGTTTCGTGGTAATCTTCTTTTGAAAGACATTTCAGAGGCTTCACCTACTGGTGAAACCCAAAAATTGAATAAATATGAATATGCGAGCTCTTGCTTTGATATAAAAAAAATAATGTTCAAAGTTGTGTAAAACACGATTTAACTCTTTTTAGAAGATGGCAAAATTCTAGACTGGTCCAAAATAAAAGCTTTTGCTGACAAGCGAACTGTTATCTCATAGCTGGTTACCAGCATTTCTTCTTTTCCCACAATATTTTCAGAGGACTTCCTCTTCTGAGTCGTAAAAACCAGTGGTTATTTTGTAAAAGGCTAATAGACGTGTTAATTCTTTACCAAATATGTAACATTTTAGACTCGTCCAAATTGTAAACATGTTCAGAGAACAACGTATGTTACTCAAAGGACATCTTCGCTAGCCAAGTTTACGATCACTACGTGGATCTTACTTTGGCTCATTGAGCCCGATTTCGAGAGTCCTGTGATGCGTCCTCTATTGGATTCTGGTTATTACTCCCCTTTACATCATGTTTCTAAAAGCAAATGAAATATCGTTTTACTAACCGCTTCCGAATACACATGAAGCGATAAGCAGACATTCACGTGGGTTTCCATGTTTTACCTATTATTCGAAAGGTATTGACCGTGTTCTATTTTTATCAAAGATGAAATGCTACGAGCGATTTTATTCGATGCAGCTAGAGCTGGCTGCATCCAATGAAAAGGCGTATCGAGGGGCTGTAAAAATCAAGCTCAATCCGCCAAGGTAAGATTCACGTAGTGATCGTAAACTTGGCTGGCGAAGATACTCAAAGGATGGTTCGTGTCTTCAATGGGATAGAAAACATTCTTGAAAAAAAAAAGAGAAAAAAAAATATCTGTTAATGCCGTTTTAAACATAACTTCTGTTAAATCGTTGAGATCAGTGCACCTGTCATGTAATTTCTCTTCTTTTATATTTTGCATTAGATCCTGTCGGGTATAAGAGTCTGGTGAGTAGACATGCAGACAGACAGACAGACAGACAGACAGACAGACAGAATTTTTAATGAATAAAGACAAAATGACGAGACAGCGAAACAGATAAAAGAATGGTTAAATATCTTTGAAGAAATTGGCTGCATTTAAAAGATTTTTTTATGTTCGATATCGGGTAAGCAGACGTAATGGTCACTTTTTTGTTCCGATATAGTTTAACCCATTAACACACAATCCCTACTTTTGACGCCCAAGTAAAAGAAGTCTTTTGAAAACACTGTGGGAAAAGGAGAAAATGCTGGTAACCAGCATTTTCTCCTTTTCCCACAGTGTTTTCTACGATTACCAGACAAAATTTCTTTTTCTTTTGAGTCACCTTTATTTTGTCGTCTGCAAATACTTTCAATATGGACCAGTCTAAAATTTGTCGTGTGGTAATGAGTTAACAGTTATTACCGCCGGGCTACAACAATCAGCTTACCAAAACGGGTTCAGCATTTCTATTCTATAAATAGCTCGTAGATGTGGGGATAAAATACCCTAACGTTTTATCTTTAAAACAAAATTTCTGTGCTTGGTTGGTTTCAAAGACAGACGAAAGTGTATAACTTTTTCTAAATATTCGGTTAATTTAATCAATTCTATACAAGGTATAAAGACAATCTAAAGCTAAGTGAAACATTTATCATACTTAAAAAGGTGCTGAAATATCGGTGAACCCCTGTCACATTTTAGAAATGGACAAACCCTTCCAGAGGTTTTTTTATTACTGAATATAACCTGCATAATTCATCTTGTAAACATCCGAATTTCAAACAGCAGAAAGTTGAGCTCCACAAATTGTGTGTGCTCCTTTCTTGTTCTTTACCAATGGCCCTTTCCCCCTTCTACTCCTTTCCCCTTCTTTATCCCCTGCTTCCCCCTATTGTCCTTCTTTTTCTCTTTTTCCTTCTTTTTTCCCCCCTTCTCACCTATCCCATATTCCCTGTACCCCTTCTTTCCCCCTCCTTACCTTCAGTTCTTCCCCCCCCTTACCCTTTTCCCCTCTCCCTTTCTGCCCCGCCCCTTACCCCTTCCCCCACCAATTTTCCTTTCCTTTTCCCCCCCCCCCCTCTTATCTTTTTGTTTTCTCTTCCCAACAGAGAGATAGAAGTAAATATACTAGTGTATATATCAGCCGGCAAGATTTAAAATAGTTATCCCTTACAGATTTTCAGTTGTAAATATTGCCTGCATGGAAAAATATCAACAATTTTATTGTGGAAGATATAATAAATATGAGAAAATACGATTAAATTCAAGATTTCGTATTGTATACTCGATATCATGGTGGTGCTGCATGGATTCCGTAGTTCAAATATGTCTCCTCATTGCCAAAACAAAAACGTTAACTTTGAAATCTTGGTGTAAAAATTCCGTAATCAAACTTTGTCTTTATTGCAAGAACAGAAATGTTTACTTTGAAATCTTGAGGTATTGTAAAGATTCCGTAATTAAACCCCTGTCTCTTTATTACCAACGACAATTTAACCCTTTACCCCATAAGGCATTTCTATGGTATCTTTAATTGGCCCTAAATAACAGCAAGGATGAAGCCGTTTCTTATGTGTATACAACATCTTTTGATAGCATAGAAAACATTGCGACAAAAGGTGAAATTGCTCGAGCAATTTCACCTTTCGCCACAATGTTTTCAAAAGGCTCCTACAAGCAATGTGTAGAAATGAGTATCTATGGAGTAAAGGCTTAATTCTCATTACTAGACGACAAAATTTTGGGTTTGTCCAAATCGAAAGCATTTGCAGACGTCAAAATAAAAGGGACTGAAAATTTGAAATTTAATTCTGTGAAGGGTAGAACACATTGTGGAAAAAGGAGAAAATGCTGGTTACCAGCATTTTCTCCTTTTCCCACAATGTTTTGTAAAAGCTTCTTTCCGAGAGTCGTCAAAAGTAGGGACTGTGTTGTAATGGGTTAATTCTCATTACTAGACTCGTCCAAATTGAAAGCATTTGCAGACGAAAAAGAAAATGTAGCCAGAGCAAAAATTTCTACATCCAAAAAGATTATGAAAATGTAAGAAAAGGAGAAGATACTGATTACCAGCGTTTTTCTCTTTTTCCCTGCAAAGTTTTGTAAAAAGTTTCGTTCTCAAGATTGTTAAAAAACGGTATTGCTTGGTAAAAAGGTTTATAATATGTTTCTGTGTCTTAAGCAATCTCTCTCTCTCTCTCTCTCTCTCTCTCTCTCTCTCTCTCTCTCTCTCTCTCGTTGTTTGATACTCTTTTTGCGCATATTTTATCAAAAATAAGAGGAAACACGCCCGTGTTGTCCACGTTTTCAAAACACGTCTGATGCAAGACTGAAAACTGTAGTCTGTAGGGGGTAAACAAGTTGATGATGTCAAGCAGAGAACTGGAGATCGCTGTGACGTCATTCCCTGGTATCCCATGGTCCACCGAGTGGTTGTTCAGTTTGACAGTCGTTATCGAACCACAGTAACAGAGTGTTTTACACAGAAACTTGATATTTTAAAGAACATTGCACTCTATGACTCAATATTTAAAGGTGACCCTTCAGATTTTAGAACAAAAAATTTACAAAAACACACAAAAAAAATCATCCTTATACTCCCAAAACCTTATAATTTTCATTCATTAAACCCCAGTGGTCGAAAACCATCCAACAACTAGATAAATTAGAGATTTATTACATCCCAGGTCGACACTGAAGGGAAAGACGGTCTATTTTTACATCAGCAACTCGCTCATTTACATACCGGAAATATACAGACGATGCTTCAAACAAAGCATCCGAAGTTCAAAACATTATGGAAAATAATTACATGTTTGTTATGTTACGGAATTTGATAGTCATTAGCCACGTGCAAGTCACTTAACATTCCCACAATGCTTTTTTTTTATTTGGTGGGAAATCTAAATATAGCTTAAGAGGCTACGTAGCGTTCTAAGGGAATACCACAACAAAATTTTTGTTTTGCAAATTTATGATTCTTAATTACTGATGATTTGTATTGTTTTTTCATATAAATTTCAGTGACATATACATTTTTTAATATGGTGTGATGTGAAAATTCTAAATACCCACCTTTAACCCCTGGGCCGCTGAGTGCGACTCACTGGACCTTTGTGGACAGCGTAGATCAACATCAGATCCTAAATAACAGCAAGGATGAAGCCGTTTCTTATGTGTATAGGAGACCTTTTGAAAGCATAGAAAACACTGTGACAAAAGGTGAAATTGCTCGTTACGAGCAATTTCACCTTTTGTCACAATGTTTTCCAAAGGCTCCTACAAGCAATGCGTAGAAATGAGTATCTATGGAGTAAAGGGTTACCCGAAAAACACTCAAACGAACTTATAAACGGCCACTTTTGTTTCTTCTAAAATCTGTACAAGTAAAAGAAATGTTAATAAAAACAAACTGTAACATATATCTGTACGTTAACCCTTTCCCAAATGGCAAATTTTGGACCACACCAAACTGAAAGCGTTCTGCAGATGACAACTTACCAGTTGCTAAAAAGATGATTTTTCTATATAATAGGGTAGAAAACATTGTGGGAAAAGGAGAAAATGCTGAGAGTATTTCCATTGGAAACTTCCTTGGTAGGGACGAGGTTCAATATGAGTATAGTAAAGGAATCGGCAGAGTCGTGACTAGCTTATTACTGTTATTATTATTACAATATCCTGTTTGACCCCCAGTAAAACCACATAAAACGGATCTACACGGAAACGAACGAGGTGTGCCGAAGTATTATTTGTCTAAGCTATATATTGTCACAACATGCTTCACAATATGA
The DNA here is from genome assembly GCA_943736015.1 of Tridacna crocea. NCBI lineage: Eukaryota > Metazoa > Mollusca > Bivalvia > Cardiida > Cardiidae > Tridacna > Tridacna crocea. Next base: position 32,970,727 of record OX031073.1, read on the forward strand.
TTGGCCAATCAGATACGTTCATTTTATTCAGACTGGTATCATTATTTCTCCGTAAAAAACTTGTCACCCAGTTTTTTTAAGGATTGTTTTACGAGCTATCATGTCGACGTAAAGTTTGAAAGATCACGTTTAATACACTGTATTCCTTTACCCTTAGGGAACCGAGTGCATGTCTTTGTTTGCTTTTACGGACAGTTTAGATCAAGATTAGACAGCACAAATAGTGCATCTTGGATCTTCCTCGTCCTACCTTCATAAAGACATCCTTATCATAACTGAATTGTAAACGCTATTAACCCATTACCAAACGACAATATTTTAGGTTTGTCCTAATCGAAAGTATTTGAAGACGACAAAATAAAACTGAATGAAAATTTGAGATTTGTTTTGTGAAGGGTAGGAAACCTTGTGGGAAAAGGAGAAAATGCTGGTTACCAGCATTTTCTCCCTTTTTCACAATGTTTTTTAAAGACTTCTTTCTCAGGGTCGTCAAAAGTAGGGATTTTGTGGTAATGGGTTAAACAATAGATCTGGCCGTTCCTCGTAGAACGAATAAAGCGCATGCGTATTTGAAATTATTCTCTTCCGACCAGAACAGAACAATCCCAGTGCAAGAATTTGCAAAACAAAAGCAAAATTCGCTACAGAGCGACACAAAGGATGAAAAGCAGCCAGTCTAAGGCGGACATTCATGTCCCCGTTTTACGAAAAAATGCCTCTACTGATCAACAACCAGGTAGACTGACAACTTCCGTTCATGGAATTTTAAAGCACTTAGCTTTCACTCGGATGAAAAAGAAACGCAACTCCTTTCTACTGCTTATTAAAAAAAAGGGTAATGACTAACAAAAATAAGCTGTGCCCTGTGTCAAAGAGATTTAACCCATTACCACACAATCCCTATTTTTGACGCCCCTAAGAAAGAAGCCTTTTGAAAACACTGTGGGAAAAGGAGAAGATGCTGGTAACCAGCATTTTCTCCTTTTCCCACAGTGTTTTTCTACCCTTCCCAGAACAAATTTCAATTTTTCAGTCACCTGTATGTTGTTGTCTGCAAATGCTTTCAATTTGCACGAGTCTACAATTTTCTCGTGTGGTAAAGAGTTAAAGCATCGCTAAGAGGTACATCTTCGCGAGCCAAGGTTACGATCACTATGTGGATCGTACCTTGGCGGATTTCCGCGATACGCCCAATATTGGATGCTGCTTATTATCTCCCTTTACATCATATTTCTTATAGCCAATGAAATGTCGTTTTACAAACCGCTTACGAATACAATAATTCAACATGAAGCAATAATCATGAATGTACTTCGACATTCCATGGTCAGGTGCTGGGATATAGCCTATAACATCTGATAATTGATTGGTCACATTGAAACGTTATGTAAATATTGTTCGTACACGTTTTCTTCGGTAATAACTCATTACAGATCCTGCACACATCCACGGAGGTATTCATGTTTACCTTCTGTTTTTATCGCGACCCTGTTCTATTTTTGTCAAAGATGAAATGCTACGAGCGATTTAATTTGATGCAGTTAGGGCTAGCTGCAACCAATGAAAATGCGTATCGAGTGATTGTCGAAATCAAGCTCAATCTGCCAAGGGTAGAGTGGCGTAGTGGATCGTAACCTTTGGCTTGCGTAGATGCAAAAGGTATAGATCCAAGTCAGACTATCAGCCTATCAGCCCACCAGTGCGCAGACTGGCTCGGGTCTGTATTCACCGACCATTCTTAAGACCATTCTCAGTCTTATTCTCCAAGGTTTTCCAAAAGTTGAAAGTAACACAACTTCTGATTGGCTAAACCGTTCGGTTTAGCCAATCAGAACTTGTGTTACTTTCAAAGTTAGACAATTATGAAGAATAAGACTTAGAATGTTCTTATCAATGGTTGGTAAATACGGTCCCCGGACCGAAACTTCTTGCCAACTGCAAGTCTTAGAACCAGTCTATATCATGACAGTCTCAGACAGTCATCTGACAAAATGATTTTTTTTTATTTATAACTATAGAACAATTTGCGCAGTAAATTTCACCACAGAGAACGATATGCGTCGTAAAATGCACTATACTGAGATGAATTAACCCACCCACCCCCCTTGTGTCAGAGCGCCTTTCAAGTTAACTGAAAAACTCAAGATTGAATAGAAATGAAAAATTGAAAATATTTTTATTCCAGGAAGAGAAAATGATAATTTAATCAAATTTATTCATGTTTTCATTGATATTCAAATTATTTCTGTTTTATATAATAAGTTCTTTCTAATTGAATATCACATCCTACTTGACATCCATTAAACTTAAGGATGTTCCAGGACCTGAACCCATAACAGTACAAATTTGATTTCGTAACCGTCCTTGCAGTACACAACCTTGGAAAACATCGTGAGAAAAGGAGCAATTGCTTGTTACAAACCTTTTTTTTTTGTCCGCCTGTGATATTTTCTAAACCAGTTAACCCTTTCCAAAACGACAAATTTCTGGACTAGACCAAATTGAAAGCATTTGCAGACGACAATTAAACTCTTGCTGAAAAGATTATTTCTATCTGTGAAAGGGTAGAAAACATTGTGGGAAAAGGAGAAAATGCTGGTTACCAGCATTTTCTTCTTTTCCCACAAGGTTTTCAAAAGGCTACAATTCCAGACCCGTAAAAACCAGGGATTGTTTGGGAAAGAGTTAACCGCGTTAATTGGTTTAGAAAAAAACTAATATGAAATTTTCATTTCTATAGTAAAACCCCTAGTTCCCTATATACTACTCGTATTGCCATTTTAGAAATATTCTTTAGGGAATATTATCTCCGTTCTCGAATAGTGTAGATCCAAGATCAGACTGCACGTTCTGTGCAGTCTGATCTTGATATACACCATCTGCAAACGGCTCTTGAGTCGCGTTTAGCAGCTTTACGGCTAAGTTTTGTCAGCCACACCGAGACAGTTCATGAAAACATAGCGGGTGAAGGTGCGAAATTGTAACACTAACTTGTAACACTATATAGATGGGGAAATGGTGCCATTGATAGTTATTAATAATGTACGTTTACTTCTCCTTATTCTCTGTCTTGCATGTTTATACCTTTATCACGCTAAGCAAATGAAACGGAACTTTCATAGTAAAATCCAACGTATTTTTGGGAAAAAGATATCTTCTTATTAGACAGCGTAAATCATAGATCAGGCTGCACGTTCTGTGCAGTCTGATCTTAACCCATTACCACACAATCCCTACTTTTGACGCCCCTGAGAAAGAAGCCCTTTGAAAACACTATGGGAAAAAGAGAAAATGCTGGTAACCAGCATTTTCTCCTTTTCCCACAGTGTTTTCTACCCCTCCCAGAACAAATTTCTATATTTCAGTCACCTTTATTTTGTCGTCTGCAAATGCTTTCAATTTGGACCAGTCCAAAGTTTTCTCGTGTGGTAATGAGTTAATCTACACTGTTCGCAAAATGTTCTCTAGTCGCCTAAAAATCCCAAACCCAGCTATTGCAAATGTATTGATGGGAAAAGATATGTCCTTATCAGACAGTGTTAATCCAAGATCAGAATGCACTTTATGTGCAGTCTGATCTTAATCTACACTGTCGCAGAAGGTTCTTGTGTCGCCTAGCAGCCTAGGGTTTGAAGAACCAGTCCTGATTTGGGATTGGTTTCATCCTGTATCTTGTACATCGAAATTTATTTCATCGAGTGAACGCCATCCATAATATTTTCACCTGTGGCACCGCCACGATGGTGTTCACGAGATAAAATAAACTTTGATCTTTCACACATATTATTTGTAGGTTCTGCCATTTAAGAAGACAAATACCGGACCAAAATATTTCAAATGTGTTTAAACCCATTACCACACAATCCGTACTTTGACGACCCTGAGAAAGAAGCCTTTAGGAAACATTGTGGGAAAAGGAGAAAATGTTAGTAACAAGCATTTTCTCCTTTTCCCACAATGTTTTCTACCCTTCAAAAAAACGAATTTCAAATTTTCAGTCACTTTTATATCGTCGTCTGAAAACCTTTCGATTTGGACAAGCCTAAAATATTGTCGTTTTGGTAATGAGGTAAATGGTGGAATTTATCAAAGCAAAATTGCAACAAGAAATTGCTGGTAAGTAGCATTTTCTCATTTCATCTCCTCAATATTTTTAAAAAATCTTCTGTCCAGGGATGGTTAAAACACGTGCGTGTAGTGTGTGAAACCGGATTATTAATTTTCCAAGGCCGTCGGAAGCAGTCCGGCCGGTCCGGCCATGGCCGGACCAAATTTTCGACCGAAAATGAAAAATGGCCAGACCAATTTTCGAAAAAAAAAATGCGCAATATAAACCTCAAAAAATGCGCCAGAATGCACCAGAGAGCGTCTTATTTTCATGACTTAACCCATTACCAAACGACAATATTTTGGACTGGTCCAATTTGTAAGCATTTGCAGACGACAAAATAAAAGTGACTGAAAATCTGAAATTTGTTTTGTGAAGAGTAGAAAACATTGTGGGAAAAGGAGAAAATGCTGGTTACCAGCATTTTCTCCTTTTCCCACAATGTTTTCTAAAGGCTTCTTTCTCAGGGGCATCAAAAGTAGGGATTGTGTGGTAATGGGTTAAATGCGTAATATTTTTCCGGGGGAGCATGCCCCCGGTCCCCCCAAGCATGGCTTGACGACTTCGTCGCTCGCCATACTGGCCGGACCAAATGAAATTTCCTTCCGACGGGCCTGTTTTCAAGTCACGTTCGCCCATTACGTCACCTCGCTCCCAATTTGAAATCGAAAATAGAATCCGGTTTCCAGAACTACCCTGTTGATATTTTTCTGTTGTTGTTTAACGCCATCTTTCAACATTTAAAAAAAATGCACCCTTACATTCAGAGAGTAAACAAACGATGTTAAAACTTTACAGAGTGAAGAATAAGGATCGCCGTGTAATGGTAGATAAAAAATCGATATGGTGTGCGTGATAAAGAGAAGCCAGAGATTTGTCTTCGAGATAAACCGGAAACTGTGGTTGTAATGTCTATGGCGATAGAATTACATTATTAGTTTTACGGTCAGGTGGCAGGGGACTTGGAAACTTGTTCACGGCTGTGGTTAATCATGTTGCCCCGAGCCGAAGGCGAGGCGAGATGGCGACATGATTCACCACAGCCGTGATCAAGTTTCCAAGTCCCCTGCCAAATGACCGTACGAATTTATTCTACTGCAAAGTTTTACCCTTTCAAAGCGCATTAAGCGAAATTTTCCTGTTTTTATTATTTCACGAATCGATTATGCTGACGAAATAGAAATTCCCTTCTGTGTGCCCCAATTCAATGAAAACTGACGTCACTAAAACATGTAGTTTAGTGCATAAATGTGCAGTCTGGTGATCGATCGACGCCGCCATTTTGGATGTTGTGTTGCACGTGTAGTGATATTTACTCAAAAGGGAAACAGGTTTTACGTGGTTTTTGCCAGGGAACACGATTATGTTCCCGGCATATTAACCAATCAGATCACGAGAAATTTCTTTGCAGTATAATAAATATTTTCTATTCGTCGTAATCTGTGCAATCTTGCAATCGTCAAGAGCAACATTTGGCTAGAAGGTACAAGAATGAATATAATTTCATTAAATAAAGATAAAATTGGTTACAAAACAGGATGAAAACGAGTAAAGTAGCATCTTTACCCCTTTCCCAAACGGCAAATTTTGGACCAGACCAAATTGAAAGCATTTTGCAGATAAAAATTTAACAGTTGCTAAAAAGATAATTTTTCTAAATGATAGGGTAGAAAACATTGTGGGGAAAGGAGAAAATACTAGTTACCAGCATTTTCTCCTTTTCCCACAATGTTTTCAAAAGGCTTCTATTCCTGACTCGTAAAAAACAGGGATTGTTTGGGAAAGGGTTGTTAGTGTTACTGCGGCGACTAGAGCAACTTGCTGTGCTCTCTGGTTTTTTATTCATTTTCTTATCATCTTTATTTCACTACTGCTAGGCACAACTTTCTTTCTAAAGCAATGGCTGCTTTCCCACAAAAACGGTGGCGAAACAGCGTGCAGACTGTGGGAGACACGAAACCTTTCTCAGTGATCATTACTATAATGTATCAATCCTTTTCTTTGTATTACAGTTTAAAGCCGTTTTCACATCTTAGGTCGTATCGTGGAGATCAGTGCATCAATTAATGTTTTTCCTGGTTTTTTACACCAGCATCATCAGTGACACATTTATCTTTCCAAGTCGCTGGCTACTTTTCCCATATGCATCAGTGGTGAGAGGTGAAAGTTTGCCACAACTGGGTATCCAACCGCAACCCGCAGTTTACCAGTCAAATACATGTACACTAAAGACAGAGTTCCCCGGCTGGGTTCTCAGTCCTTTGAAAGAAGTTGGTCTAGCCGGGAACCGAACTGGCGACCCATAAATTTCAACCCCAGTTCGCAACAGACTAAGCTACGAATTCTTTTAACATGTATATGGCTTTACTTTTGTTGTCCCTTACAGAGTCAAAAAAAAATCCTGAGTTTTTATCCAAAGGGAGGAAAAAGACCATTTCAAGAAAATATTAAGTTAAAAGGAGAAAATGCTGGTAAGCAACATTTCCTCCTTTTCCCATAGGCCTAATGCTTTCTCCACTTTCAAAGGCAAATGACACCAATTTAGCCACGATAGTCTGCAAACTGCTTTCATTTTGGACATGACAAAAAATTTGTCATCTGCTAAATATAGTAAAGATCAAATTTTAGGACTGTAAAACATTAAACATTAAGTACAATCCCTTTCTTTTTTTCTTCCCGAAATTCCTTGAATCCGGGTCGGTCGTACTGGTAAATAATTAAAATGCGTTCTCGTAAGGACATGTGTCCTTTGACAGATACTTCAGGGGTCCAGCCCTGTGTACACACGTGAACAAAGTAAACGTAATAAATATCAGGGCCCGTATTCACCAACCATTCTTGAGAATAGTCTTAATCTTATTCTCCAAGGTTTTTGTATGTAACACAACTTCTGATTGGCTAAACCGAATGGTTTAGCCAATCAGAAGTTCTGTTACTTACAAATGTAGAGAATTCTGGAGAGTAAGACAAAAAATGTTCTTAAGAATGGTTGGTTAATATGGGCCCGTGAAATACCTTAATAAGCGAACTTTCTACCCGATATGACTGAAATAATGTTGAAAGAAAATCTTTCTATCAATTATTGACGCATTTGTCATTCGGTTGTTCCTTCCTTCCTTCCTTACCATTAAACAAAGAAAATGTTTGGATGTAAAGGTTTTTTATACCCCCGCAAAACGAATGCTTTCGGGGGTATACTGGAATCAGCCTGTCAGTCAGTGTGTCCGTCTGTGTACAAATTACTAGTAACTTTGTGTCGCAAAGTCCTCCTACAGTTTTCCTTCAATTGTATTGAAACTTTGCACATATATTGATCATATATTGAAGATTTGCAAGACACAATTTCCAAGTGTCAACTCTTCCTGGTTGAGGAATTATCTCCCCTTGAACTTGACACTTTTTTTCTGTTAAAGCGCTGGTGGGGGTATTAAGTCACATTCAGTGACAGCTCTAAATTTTTGCTTTTCTGACTTAAGTTAGAAAGTTAAATTGTTAAAATCTACCATTTTGCATCCTGATACCATAAAAAGAGATGATTTGCAGCCATTTAAAACTGTTGGCATTTTTATCCGAGAATTGAAAATCAAAGATCAGATTGCTAAAAATGATCTGTCTTATCTTTGATCTAAACTGACTTAAAATAGCAGATAATTTGAACAACACCAGCCCCTCAAAACTTGCAATTCGGGAATTTTTTTTTTTGACGTGAATAATTTAAAGGTCTATTTTCTCATTTACATGTACATAGCTGTCATATGATTAAAACGCCTCACCCAGAACATCTGTGTTTAAATTTCTCTATCCATAAACCTGCTCCATTAACTAATCTCCAAACGACAAAATCATAGGCTTGTCTAAACTGAAAGCATTTGCAGAGGACAAAGTAAATGTGACTAAAGAATTGAAATTTGTTTTAAGAAAGGAAGAAAACATTGTTGGAAAAGGAGAAAATGCTGGTGACCAGCATTTTCTCCTTTTCCCACAATGTTTTCGATAGGTTTCTTTCTCAGGATTGTGTGGCAAAGGGTTAAAGCACCTCACTCTGTAAATCTATATTTAAATTTCTCTATCCATTAACCTGCTCCATAAATAACAAATAAATTATCAGGCCGACAGTGAAAACCATTAAAGAAAGCGACTTCAAAATTTCTTGTTTTACAGTCAATAACTAGACTATTTCGGACATTGTAGAACCAAGATCAGACTGCATGATCTGTGCAGTCTGATCTTGATCTAGACAGTCTGCAATAATGCCTGGAGTCACACTTAAGGATTAGGAACAGTAGAAATACTGATTTAAGTGGGGGGTTTTACGTACATTATCAAATGGATATCAAATTGCACTTAACTCTCTGCCACACAATCCCAATTTTTAACACCCCTGGGTAAGAGGCCTTTTGAAAACAATGTGGGACAAGGAGAAAATGCTGGTAACCAGCATTTTCTCCTTGTCCCACAATGTTTTCTTCCCTGTCAAAGAAAAATTGCACCATCTGAGCCACGCTGAAATTGTCGTCTGCAAATGCTTTCAATTTGGACCAGTCTAAAATTTTGCCATCAGGTAAAGATTTAACTCTTTAGCAAACGACAAAATTGTAGACTGGTCCAAATTGAAAGCATTTGCAGACGACCAAATAAATGGGACTCAAAAAGTGAAATTTGGTTTGGGAAGGGTAGAAAACATTGTGGGAAAAGGAGAAAATGCTGGTTACCCGACAATGTTTTCTTAAGGCTTCTTTTTCAGGTCAAAAGTAGGGATTGTGTGGTAATGGGTTAAACTGATATTAAATTCTTCTTCCGCCTTTTTAGTCACGTGCAATGAATAATTATGGGCAGCCATAATCAGCTGCAGTACTCGTGCGTTTCATTCACACTTGTACGATTTTCACATATTTTAAAAGTCTTTATTTATAAAGTTGTTTATCTATTTTTTCTACAATTCCATGAATATTAAGTTTATATATCAACTGAATATGAAAAAAAAAAACAGTTTCGTATAGAATTCTTCTTAAAATTTTTCCCACTTGCCGTAATGGAATAATGAAGTTCAACTTTTTTTTGGTGGTTGTTTGTTAGTTTGTTTGGTTGGTCGGTTGCTTTGTCGGTTGGTTGTTTGGTTGGTTATTTTGTTGGTTGGTTGGTTGGTTTTTGGTTGGTTATTTTTTTGTTGGTTGGTTGGTTGGTCGGTTGGTTGGTTGGTTGTTTATTTTGTTGGTTGTTGTTTTTGGTTGGTTGGTTTTTGGTTGGTTGCTTGGTTTTTGGTTGGTTGCTTCGTTGGTTATTTTGTTGGTTGGTTTTTGGTTGGTTGCTTGGTTTTTGGTTGGTTGGTTGGTTGAATGCTATGCTGTTTTCACTTTCTCTACAAATACTTTACACACAACTCTCACCAAGTCACTGGCTCTATTGAAATATAACCATCGTTACTAGCGATCAGCGTGAAAGATTTACAGATTGTGTTACAATGACTTCTTGCGTAGGCTCGACAATATACATGACAGAAGCAAAATAGTTAAGGCCCGGATACATATTCACCAGCCATTCTTAATTTTATTCTGATTCAATATTTAGAAAGTAACGCGACTTCTGATTGGCTAAACCGTATGGTTTAGCCATTCAGAAGCTGAGTTACTTTCAAATTAAGAAAATTCATAAGAATAAGTAAGATAATGTTCTTTAGACTGAATTCGTAAATATAGACCTGGTGTGCTTATAAAAGTGTCATATAGAGTCAAATCTAGCGATTAATCTAGCGAAACTTACTCTTTTTTTTCTTTCAATGTAGCAAAGTTCTGGAACCAGAAAAGGTATCTGATTTTTGTGGTATTTGTCGAAGACAATACCACAATGAGTTCAAGATTGAATTTTGATAACCATGTATCTTATTTTGTACCATGAATCTAATACTCCATCGCGTTTATATACACAGCAGTAGAAAGAGATTGAGTTCAAGTAGTTCCGGCTTAAATTTTGCCGGAATATCCCGGATGTTTGTAGCTTGAAAATGCTTCAAACGCTTTGGAATGGCATTACTACGTTCTCTGTCCTAACCACATACAAACAGACAAAGCCATGATTATATGCTCTTTTATCGCAAAAAAAGCCAGACGGGCTGAAAAACGTAATATCAAGTGTAATAACTCAGCCCTTTTCAAAAAAAGTCGGTCGTCAATGACACTGATAAATCAATCAACCTCCGAAAGGTCCCGGGCTTTAGGCGGTAAAAATATATACAACTTGGCATAAAGTAGTTCAATTTAAATACATGAATATTGCCATTTTCTTCATAATTTGCAGCTATCTAGGACGACATTTCAATTTAAATCTTGATTTGCAGATCTTCTATATGATAAATATTTCTACATATGCCAGCGTATCCATTTTGTCATAGCGTACCCAAACTCTTTAGAGTCTATACCGAGTCTATACCGAGACAGCGTACCCAAACTTTGTAGAGTTTTAGTTCAACCATTTTGTGCAAAACCGAAGGAAATAAATCCAGTTAACTCATTTTTTCTCAGGCAAATGACTTTTACGGTGTCACTCAAATATGTAATTTGAAATAGCATATTAAAATGCATTGGGCGAGGCTATCGATCGTTGACATACTTATTTTTGTTTGAAACTAGCTTCTCGCGAAATGATACAAATTTGCCAACTGACCTTGGGCTTTTTCGTTCCAAAACCAATTCGTTCCATGGCTTGTTGGTCCTATGATTGCACGCTACTCCATTTGATTGCTCATGAATATTTATAGATCGAGGTAATAGACCATTTGCTAAATACCGTTACAGACGCGTCACCACGAGTTACTTCCCTTTCCACCCGACAATTTTCCCAATCCTGTATATACCCGAATAATGAAAGTGTCATATTTTTGAAATAGATTACACACTAAACGCGATAAATAAACAACCTAAAACGGCCATGCCGTTAGTTTCATCAATTATCTTTTTCGAAGACACACACAAAAAAGAACTGTTGTTTTATCAATTTTTCGGTAGACTTCAGAGAGTAAAGCGGTATCATTTATAAGCGCTGTCTCCTGCCGGGCGTGTTGATAGAGCTTTTTGTATGCAGACTGCATTAACCCTTTGGCTACCAAGTGCGACTCAATGACCTTTTGCAGACAATATAGATTCAGATCACACCAGGAAGAACGTGCAGTCTGATCCTAGATCTACGCTATCCGATACGGAGATATTTTTCCTCGAGATATTCCTTTGAAATAACTTTTGAGGTTTTACTATCGGCTTTAAAAGTGGCATTTAATATATTTAGTAAGATAAGGTTTAACTTAAATTAAACAAATACCCCCCTCCATTCCTAAAGAAATTAGTGCAAATATACCGTTTAAAGTGGGACCTGTTAACCCAGGTTACATAATGCATTTGAAAAAAAAATGTTCAGGCAGAAAAATGCATCTTTTGGCGCCAGTAATTAGAACAGACTTACCCTCCGTCACAGCTTTTAACAATTCCAAACCTTTACGAGTGATCAACGTAAGACTAAACGGGATAAACACTTAATTATGACACGTGTGTGTTGACTTGTCGGTGCCTAAAAAGAACACAACAGCTTTTCAAATAGATCATCCACTTTGACGGTGAAACACTGAGATCAAACGAACACCCAGCTAACCCTTGACTAGCTTTTCAATGAAAATAAGTATAGCACGTATTCGCTTCCTGAAAATGAATCTGTAACATCTGACTCACAACCAGATTGAAATATGACGTCATTTACCTTACATTTCTCGCACTTGACGTAATATTGTAATGCGTTGCTATGAAGGAGGGGGTACATCACGGGGAGTAATTGAATAGAACTGTACTGGATATTTATAAAACTCCTCCCAGAAAGGATTAAAGGCATGAAGTAAATAGAACATTTGTTGTTGTATTTTTTTTTTGGTGAAAGATCGAAAATTATTTCATCTAGTGAACATCATCGGTAATATTTCCACTCGTGCATGGAAAAATCCAATATCCTCTAATTTTACCACACTTTTGATACACTGTGTTCATAGAGCCGAATTCACGTGTCATGTTAGACTGAAAAAAAAACTGGGTGTACCATGTTGACAGCCCACTCATTTCTATTTATGTATTGTGTGTTTTTTTTTTTCAGCGATACTAGTACTAGTACTAGTACAGAATGGGCCATGCGATGCCTTGCTCAAAGACATTCACACTGGCATCACCATCTCTTTTTATAAAAAGATTTCTTTAAACCAGTCCATTGCTTGTGACCCATTCGATAAATCCTGAGGTGACCCGTTGTTCAAATCCGTCTGTTGATCAAATACCTATGATGTATGGGTACAATTATCATAGGTCATATCGTCGGTTTACTTCCAAAACCTCCTAACTACAGCTTAGAGGTGGGTATTTAGAATTTTCACATCACACCAAATCAAAAAATATATATATATCACTGAAATTTATATGAAAAAACAATACAAATCATCAATAATTAAGAAGTATAAAATTACAATTTTTCTTTTATATTGTATTCCCTTAAAAGGCTACGAAGCCTCATAAGCTATTTTTAGATTTAGCGCCAAAAATTTAAAAAATCATTGTGGGAATATTAAGTGACTGGCACGTAACTAATGTCACTATATTCCATTACATAACAAACATGCAATTATTTTTCATAATATCTTCCTCAGACGTTATGTTTGAAGCTTCGTGTATGTATTTCCGGTATGTAAATGAGCGAGTTGCTCATGTAAAAATAGAATGTGTTTCCCGTCGATGTCGACCTGGGCCGTAGTAAATCTCTAATTTCTCTTGTCGTCGGATGGTTTTCGACTACTGGGGTTTTATGAATGACAATTATAAGGCTTTGGGAGTATAAGGATGAATGTTTTGGATTTTTGTAAATTTTTCGCCCCAAATTCTGAAGGGCCACCTTTGAAACAAGCTGTAGTTACGAGGTTTTGAAAGTAAACCGACGATATCATTTCTTTGTCGACCGCATTACTTTTCGCAAAATGACAAGACTCCGCCAAGGAAATGATAATAATGGTAATGATAAAGTACACGTGTCACATTTTTAGATATAATCTGTGTTAACCCACTACCACTCAATCCCTACTTTTGACGACCCTAAGAAAGAAGCCTATAGAAGCCTATAGAAAACATTATGGGAAAAGGAGAAAATGCTGGAAACCAGCATTTTCTCCTTTTCCCACAATGTTTTCTATCCTTCACAAACTAAATTTCAAATTTTCAGTCACTTTTATTTTGTCGTCTGCAAATGCTTTCGTTTTGGACAATTCTAAAATATTGTCGTTTGGTAATGAGTTAACTCTATACCACACAATCCCTTATTTTAACGACCCTGAGAAAGAAAGCCCTTGAAAACATTGTTTGAAAAGGAGAAAATGCTGGTAACCAGCATTTTCTCCTTTTCCCACAGTGTTTTCTCCCCTTTCTATTTCAAATTTCACGTTTTGATTCACGTTTATTTTGTCGTCTGCAAATGCTTTCAATTTCGACAAGTCTAAAATATTGTCGTTTGGTAATGAGTTAACCCTTATCCTGCGAGAAAACCAACAACTAAACTTTCAAGCTAATATATAGTAAACATCCAAATTTTGCTATTTTAAAGGTATTTTGGGGGAGAAAAGATGTCTCCAAATCGGACAGTGTAGATCCAAGATGAGGCTGCACGTTGTGTGCAGTCTGATCTTGATCTACATTGTCCGCAAAATGGTCAGTGAGTCGAACTTAACAGCCAAGGAGTTTTAAATACTTTTCCATCAACATACAGTTGGGTTTGATCCCCACCTGTAGGCCCGTTTTCACCAACCATTCTTGAGAATATTCTTAGTCTTATTTTCCAAAGTTTTCTACATTTGTAAGTAACACAACTTCTGATTGGCTAAACCGAATGGTCTTTGTACGTAACACAACTTCTAATTGGCTAAACCGAATGGTTTTTGTAAGTAACACATCTTCTGATTGGCTAAACCGAATGGTTTAGCCAATCAGAAGTTGTGTTACTCACAAATGTAGAACATTTTGGAGAATAAGACAAAGAACTTTCTTTGGAATGGTTGGTGAATACGGGCCCTGTGCGTTTCTTAGGGGTGTTCTTAATGAAGGAACTTCAGAACCGTAGTTTAGTACTGGTGAAAGCCAAGAAATACATAAAATTGTGAGCTGTTACCTTGATATGTCTGTAATAATGTTGAAAGCAGTGTAAAACACAATTCATTCCATCAATTAACCAAAGTTAGAGCAAATTAAAGGTAGCCAAAATAACAAAATTCGTTCTTGACATGTTAGAAAACATTGTGGGAAAAAGAGAAAATGGTGTGTACCAGTATTTATTCCGTCTTCCTTATTGTTTTAAAAGGCCTTCGTTTAACTCATTACCAAACGACCACATTTTAGACTTGTCCAAATCGAAAGTATTTGCAGACGACAAAATAAAAGTGACTGAAAATTTATTTGAATGTTGTTTTGTGAAGAATAGAAAACATTGTGGAAAAAAGAGAAAATGCTAGTTACCAGAATGTTCCCACAATGTTTTCTAAAGGCTTCTTTCTCAGGGTCGTCAAAAGTAGGGATTGTGTGGTAATGGGTTAAAGTCGGGCTTGTGTGATAAATTTTTAAGTAGTTATGATATTATTATATACGTTGTTATTCTATTGAATTGTCTTTGAATATTTATAATTAATTGATGACTAAAAATAAGTTTTGACTAAGTACCAAAAACGCCAGTGTAAAAAAAAAAGCAGAAAAAATATTTCAGCTTCTCTCATCTGATTGGCGGGACCATACAACCAATCAGCATTCAATAATCGATTCATCATTCGGGTATGTTTTGTGTTGACTGTGCATTTAGTGATTTTTTATAAACTACGCTCGGTGGAAAACATCCTTTACCTCACAAAGCCGAGTTATAACGGCCCCGAGAAGGAAAGCCTTTTGAAAACATGGTGCAAAAAGGATAAAATGCTGGTTGCCAGCATTTTTCTCCTTTTTCCGCCAGTTTTTCTAGCCATTCATAGCCCAATACGATCATTCGGGTCACATCGGAACAAAGTCGTCTGTAAATGCTTTCAGTTTGACAAGTGAAAAATTTTGTCTATTGGTAAAGAGGGGTAAGTTATTCGAATGCAGATAACATGGAAAATAACTTTCTATCAGTCGACAAAAAAAACTAGACTTGTTTAAACTCTTTACCAAACAATCCCTGGTTTTTACGACCCGGAGATAGAATCCTTTTGAAAACATTGTGAGAAAAGGAGAAAATGCTGGTAACCAGCATTTTCTCCTTTTCCCACAATGTTTTCTACCCTGCTAGAAACAAGTTTCAATTTTTAAGTTACATTTACTTTGTCGTCTGCAAGTGCCTTCAATTTGGACCAGTCTAAAATATTGTTGTTTGGTAAAGAGTTAATTCGAAAGTATTTGCAAACGATGAATTATACCGTGATTAATAACCGGATCCGTTTTTGAAAAGGGTGGAGCAGATTGTAGGTGAAGAAACTGTTACCAGCGTTTTCCCTAAATGTTTTCAAAATTCACTGATTGATTATATGGTGTTATTAAACGTGGTTTTTTTTTTTTTACATTATTTCAGTTTTCAATGCGACCGCCAGTGCACAGAACAATAATCTTTCCAAGCCACTCGCTGCTTTCCCACATTACGATATGTTAAAACAATGATCAGCAATGAGAGAGGAATGAACCCTCTCGCAATGACTATCATCAATCCCAAGAAAGAAATTGGCCGAGCCGGGGATCTAACAACCGAACACATGTTCTTGAATCTTGGACTCTAACGACTGCGATATCTCAACTTGTGCACATGGAACGAGCTATCTTGTAGTACACTGATATTCCGAGGATATCTCACACTGTGCACACATAGAAATAGTTAGCTTAAAGTACAGTGATATACCGAGGGTATCTCACACTGTGCACACATGGAAATAGTTAGCTTAAAGTACAGTGATATACCGAGGGTATCTCACACTGTGCACACATAGAACGAGTTATCTTAAAGTACCGTGATATACCGAGGATATCTCACACTGTGCACACATAGAACGAGTTATCTCAAAGTACCGTAATATACCGAGGATATCTCACACTGTGCACACATAGAATGGTTAGCTTAAAGTACAGTGATATACTGAGGATATCTCACACTGTGCACACATAGAAATAGCTATCTTAAAGTACAGTGATATACCGAGGGTATCTCACACTGTTCACACATAGAACGAGCTATCTTGTAGTACACTGATATTCCGAGGATATCTCACACTGTGCACACATAGGACGAGCTATCTTGAAGTACAGTGATATACCGAGGGTATCTCACACTGTGCACACATAGAACGAGTTATCTTGTAGTATACTGATATACCGAAAGTATAGCACACTGTGCACACATAGAACGAGTTATCTTAAAGTACAATGATATACCGAAAATATCTCAAACTGTTCACACATAGAACGAGTTATCTTGAAGTACAGTGATATACCGAGAATATCTCACACAGAGCAAACATAGAACGAGTTATCTTGTAGTACACTGATATTCCGAGGATATCTCACACTGTGCACACGTAGGACGAGCTATCTTGTAGTACACTGATATACCGAAGGTATCTCACACTGTGCAAACATACAACGAGTTATCTTGTAGTACACTGATATTCCGAGAATATCTCATACTGTGCACACATAGAACGAGCTATCTTGTAGTACAGTGATATACCGAAGGTATCTCACACTGTGTGCACATAGAACGAGTTATCTTAAAGTACAGTGATATACCGAGAATATCTCACACTGTGCACACATAGAAATAGTTAGCTTAAAGTACAGTGATATACCGAGGGTATCTCACACTGTTCACACATAGAACGAGCTATCTTGTAGTACACTGATATTCCGAGGATATCTCACACTGTGCACACATTGGACGAGCTATCTTGAAGTATAGTGATATACTGAGGATATCTCACACTGTGCACACATAGAACGAGTTAGCTTAAAGTACAGTGATATACCGAGGATATCTAACACTGTGTACACATAGAACGAGCTGTCTTGTAGTGCATGGATATACCGAGGATATCTTACACTATTCACATTTGGAACGAGCTATCTTGTGATGCACTGATATATCGAGGATATTTCACACTGAACGAGCTATCTTGCAATGCACTGATATATCGAGGATATCTCACACTGTGCAGACACAGAACAAGCTATCTTGCAATGCACTGATATATCGAGGATATCTCACACTGTGCACACACAGAACGTGCAATCTCACAGTGCACTGATAAAACGAAGCACACTGGGCACATACAAGTAGCAATCTTACAGTGCACTGATATACCGAGGATATCTTACGCCATGCACTTACAGCAGAACAATGTTGCGGTGACCTGATAAACCGAAGATATCTCACATTATGAACATAGAACGAGCAGTCTAACAGTGCATTGTTACATCGATGATATCTCACACTATGCACATAGAATGAGCAATCTTGCGGTGCACTGATATGCCGAGGATATCTCACACTATGCACAAAAAACGAGCGATCTTCTAGTGCACTGATCTACCAAGGATATCTCACACTGTGAACATAGAATGAGTTACCTTGCAGTGTACTGATATACCGAGGATATTTCACACTATGCACACAGAACGAGCTACCTTGCTGTGCACTGATATACCGAGGACATTTCACACTGTGCACATAGAACAAGATATCTTGCAGTGCATTGATATACCGAGGATATCCCACCTTATGCACATAGAACGAGCTATTTTGTTGTGCAGTGATATACCAAGGATATCTCACTCTATGTACAGAGCTATCTGGCGGTACACTGAAATACCGAGGATATCTCAACTTGTGCACATAGAACGAGCTATCTTGCAGTGCATTGATATACCGAGAATAATCTCACACTATGTACATCGAACGAGCTATCTTGCGGTGCAGTGATATACAGAAGATATCTTACACTACGCACATAGAACGAGCAATTTTGTGGAGCATAGATATACCGAGGATATCTTGCACTATGCACACAGAACGAGCAATCTTACAGTGCACTGATCCACCAAGGATATCTTACACTATACACTGTACAAATAGAACGAACTATCTTGCAGTGAACTGATATACCGAAGATTTCTAACACTACCCACATAGAACGAGCACTTATATACCGAGGATATCTTTACACTACCCACATAGGACGAGCAATTTTGTGGCGCACAGATATACCGAGGATATCTCACATATGCACACTGAACGAGCAATCTTGCAGTGCACTGATATACCGAGGATATCTTGCACTGTGCACACACAGAACGAGCAATCATGTACTGTACCGATATAACGAGGATATCTTACACTGTACACATAAAATGAGCTACCTTGCCGTGCACTGATATATCGAGGATATCTCAAACTGCACACACAGAACGAGCAATCTTGCAATGCACTGATATACAGAGGATATCTCACACTGTGCACACACAAGCAATCTTGCAGTGCACCGATATACCGAGGATATCTTACACTATGCAAACATAGAACGAGCAATCTTACTATGCACTGATATACCGAGGATATCTTACACTATGCAAACATAGAACGAGCTATCCTGCAGTGCACTGATATACCGAGGATATCTCACACTGTGCACACACAAAACTAGCAATCTTGCAGTGCACTGATGTACCGAGGATATCTTACACTATATACACACAGAACGAGCAATCTTACAGTGCACTGATATACCGAGGATATCTTACACTATGTACATTGAACGAGCTATCTTGCAGTGCACTGATATACCGGAGATATCTCGCACTGTGCACACAGACACAGAACGAGCTGTCTTGCAGTGCACTGATATACGGAAGATATCTCACACTGTGCTCACACAGAACGAGCTACCTTACAGTGCACTGATATACCGAGGATATCTTACACTGTGCATACACAGGTATCTTGCAGCAAAATAGGTTACCAAACTTATTTCGCTGGGCACAAAAACACCGAGAAATCTTGCAGCACATTGACATAATATTGGCCTGCAACTCTCGGAAAGGAACATTCGGACAATTGCGTAAAATCTCGTCCCATATCAGCCTGCAGAGTCCACTCGGGCTGAACCGAGACCACGCTTTCCGATCGTATGTGATTTTCTATTTTACGCAAAGTCTACTGTAGGACTAAATGTACAGTTGACGTAAAGTGTCGTCTCGGATCAGCCTGCCCGGACTGGGCAGGCTGATCCGAGACAACACATTACGCAAATGTCCGAATGCCCCTGCTTGCGTAATAGAGGCCATATAGAGTATATTTTACACTGTGCACATAGCACTTCGTCCTTGATAGAATGCATGGCTGCGCACGCGGCCTTGGCCAGCACGTACACGTCATGGGCAAATGACAGTCTCGAATTCTATTGGATGAAATGCTGAAAGAAAAAAAAAACTGATGACGGTAAGCAGAAAAAAGAAAATCCGCAAAAAAAGGATTTAAAACCCCAAAATAGAAATTCAGTACAAGAGATATTAAAGAAAAAAAAATAACTTGTGGTAGATTTCGAGAGCCCTTACGTTCTATAGTACTTAAGTTTTTGGCTGGCTTTCTAGACCTTGAGAAAGGCGCTCTCTGAAACATTGTGAAAAAGAATAAGATGCTGGTAACCGGCATTTTCTCCATTTCCAACAATGTTTTCTAAAGGCTTGATTCTCGGGGTCGTCCAAAGTAGGGATTGTGTGGTAATGGGTTAAAAGACGTTCTACGAATTTAGGTTATATCACGGCGGCAAGTGTAGCTACGTAATGGTCCCTGGCTTTCTCAGTCCAGTACTCACACAACTATCTTCCAAGCAACTGACAATTTTTTCTCAACTACATCCGATTGAGAGGCGAAACGTTATTTCCCGCTAGATGGCATTCATCTTCGCGAGCCAAGGTCACGATCACTACGTGGATCTTACCTTGGCTGATTGAGCCCGATTTCGAGATTCCTGCGATGCGCCCTCTATTGGATGCTAGTAATTACCCCCTTTATATCATATTTCTAAAAGCCAATGAAATACAATCGTATCGTTTTACAAACCGCTTACGAATACACATGAAGCGATAAGCAGACATCCACGTGGGTTTCCATGTTTACCTTCTATTCGAAAGGTAGCGACCTTGTTCTATTTTTATCAAAGATGAAATGCTACGAGCGATTTCATTCGTTTCAGTTAGAGCTGGCTGCATCCAATGAAAAAGCGTATCGGGGGAATGTAAAAAATCAAGCTCGATCCGCCAAGGGCAGAGTAGCGTACTGAATCGTCAGCCTTGGCTTGCGAAGATGCGTGGCATTCTTCAAATACCTATCTATCTAGTTTAGCATCCTGGGTACAGAACCGGGCTACTTTTCTACGCGACAATCCTTACTTTGAATTTCAAACTAAAATAAACGTTTACTCAATAAGACTACCTGGTGCGATTCATTCAGCTATGATCAGCAGTTTAGAGAAATCTGGAGCTAAAACAGGCCTGATTTTTCATCAAACTTATTGATAAAAAAGCCATTTTCTCCAGTGCTACTTTATAGCTCATATTACTACAATCTCCCCCAATATCGGGGAGAGTGATGCGTCATATAAGACAGGTCGAATCTTCGAAAAATATGACATGCCCAGAAAACGAGAGGCGAGATCGTCTGGAGGAAAGTTTGCATCGACCGGATACCGAACTCAAAACCACCAGGTCACATGTCAGAAACGCTTATCCCGGAGCTACCCGCGTCGGCTCTCAGTGACTTAACAAGTTAATTTTTTAAATGATACACTGACTCAAATTGAACACAAATTCTGAGCGAAGTACAAAACAATATGGGAAAAGGAGAAAATGCATGCCAGCATTTTGTCCTTTTCCCACAATGTTTTCAAAAGATTTCACCTTTATGATCGTTAAAACTCAGGATAGTATGTTGAAGGGTTAAAGGTTTCAGATTTTTATAATTAAAAAAAAAAACGAAAGATGTCACCCGATATAACACGTGTAACCTCCTCTTAACTTTTTTTGTTCACGACCAAATCTATAAATATAACGTCAGTTTACTTCCAAAACCTCGTAACTACAGCTTGTAACAAGCTATAGTTACGAGGTTTTCGAAGTAAACTGACGATATTTTTTTTGTGTTTTTTTTTACGATAGCGCAACCACTCATTAAAACGATCTTGGCGAGGGAGGATCTAAAACATTTATTCTTACAGCCAGGGAGAAAAGAAAAATAGCTTTTAAAATTTGATAGACGGTAGAATGGTTAAAAACTTAGTCAGCTGTTTAAACAAGAATGATTATTGATAAGTATTGTGTCATCTTCGCGAGCCAAGGTTACCATCACTACGTGGATCTTACCTTGGCTAATTGAGCCCGATTTCGAGATTCCTGCGATGCGCCCTCTGTTGGATACTGGTTATTACCCCCCCCCCCCTTTACATCATATTTCTAAAAGCCAATGAAATATCGTTTTACAAACCGCTTACGAATACACATGAGGCGATAAGCAGATATCCACGGGGGTTTCCATGTTTACCTTCTATTCGAAAGGTAGCGACCTTGTTCTATTTTTATCAAAGATGAAATGCTACGACGGATTTCATTCGTTGCAGTTAGAGCTGGCTGCATCCAATGTAAAAGCGTATCGGGGGAATGTAAAAATCAAGCTCGATCCGCCAAGTTTAGAATAGCGTAGTAAATCGTCAGCCTTGGCTTGCGAAGATGGTATTGTGTAGGCGATAAATATATACATCAGAACTCCCGTGTTAAAGATTTTGACTCCTTACTCAACGGTAAATGTCATGTTACGTCGACGTTTTCGTAAAGTCGACCAATCTCGGCAGCTTCCGCCTTTTAAAACAAGAGTTAGGCCGTAGACTGAATAACTCATTGGTAAATATCGTGTAACACTCGTCACAACTCGGCCGACTCCGAACCTACATCTAACCTCGTCCGTATTTATAACTGTCGTTTCCATTTGAACTGCGAATCACGTGATCTTTTACACTGCACGCCAATGTCAGTCGTTTAGAAACGATATAAACAACCTCGATGAAGTTATTCAGTCTGTCTGAAAATATTACCGATGGTGTTCAGGAGATGAAATAAATTTCTATCTTTCACCGAAAAAAAAAAATTCTATTTATTTCATGCTTTTAACCCTTTCTGGAAGAAGCTTAATCACAATCTAGTACAGTTCTTTTCAGTTATTTCCTGTGGCGTACCCATTCCGCATAGCAACGCATTACAATATTACGTCAAGCGCGAGAAAGTTAAGGTAAATGACGTCATATTTCCATCTGGTTGTGAGGCACGCGCATTTTGCAGAGGTAACTAAAATACAAAAGCCGGTATTTTCACTAGTCGTACAAAAAAGATTTTAGTTTGATAAATAAAGATGAAATAAGTAAAAAACTATACGAAATAGAATTTAGATGCATCTAAAAAAAAGTATTTTGGGAAAAGGAGAAAATGATGGTAACATGTTTAGCCACATTTAACATTTAGTCTGCAAATGCTTTCAGATGGTCGAGTCAGGGATTCCATATACGTTATACATGTACGATTCCTGGTCGACTCTAAATTTTGATCATTATGTGAATGTTTTAAGAATCAATTCGTACACTTTTGCTAAATCCTTGGCGGCTAAGCACGACTCAATGACCTTTTGCAGACAGTGTAGATCAAGATCAGACTGCACAGAACGTGCAGTCTGATCTTGAATCTACGCTATCAGGTGGGGAGACACTTTCCCCCGAAATTGTGTTTGTATTAACTCATTACCACACAAGAAAATTTTGGACTGGTCCAAATTGAAAGCATTTACAGACGACAAAATAAAGGTGACTGAAAAATAGAATTTTTTTCTGGGAAGGGTATAGAAAACACTGTTGGAAAAGGAGAAAATGCTGGTTACCAGCATTTTCTCCTTTTCCAACAGTGTTTTCAAAAGGCTTCTTTCTCAGGGGTGTCAAAAGTAGGGATTGAGTGGTAATGGGTTAAAAGGCAACATTTGGGCGTTTACTACCGAACTGAAAATTTCATTTGAATTATTTATCGGGTTAAAGAGTTAAAGCGTAAAAAAAATGCATATATTAACATTTAAAAGGCTTTGATTTTTTTCAAATTCGTAAATTACATTTAAAAAAAGAAAAGGATCTGGCGCAGAGGTGTCACACTAAATAAAACGTGCAAATTCCGTACAACTTTTTCACTCAGTAAATACAAAAAAAAATATGAAACCTTTTTTTTCCGATTGATTGTATAGTGTTTCAGTATTTAACGCCATTTTCAACATTGTTTCGATTATATCGTCGAAACCAGTGCGCCTATCCATGCGTTCCTGGAGTTTCTTTTGCCAGTACTCTCTGCACTGTCCAAACCACTGGCTGCTTTCCCGCATAACCATCGTCGAAATAACGATTTGCCGTGATAGAGGAATGAATCCCTTCGCAATGGCTATTATCAATTCTTGGAAAGAAATTGGCTCAGCCGAGCGGATCGAACCAGCAACATCCTGTTTTACAGTCCTGTGCGCGACCGACTGAGCTCTGCACTTTCTTTCAAGGACTCACCTTTCTTACCAAACAATTTCACTTTTTATCATTTTTACGACATTATCTCGGGTTTTAAAGGTCAAAGGTTAAAGGTCCTGGTGGGAAAGGCTTTTGAAAACATTGTGGCAAAAGGAGAAAATGCTGGAAACCAGCATTTTCTCCTTTTTCCCACGATGTTTTTCAACCATCAACATATAAATTTCAGATTTGGGGTCACATTAAATTCTGCCGTCTGCAAATGCTTTCAATTTGAACATGTGTAACAATTTGTCTTTTGGTAGATAAACAACAGAGAAAAAACAATTATCCCCCTGAAACCTCTGTGGTCAAAAAATGAGAAAAATCTAGTAACCAGTAACATTCTTCTATCCCATAAATATTTTCTGCCAGTAAAAGAGACAATAAACATGTCGTCTGAAATGCTCTTAAGTTGGTCTGGATCTGATTTTTTTTTTCGTTTGGTAAACACTCGAAGATTTCAATTTTTATTCATTTCATTTAATACTAAAAGGTATAAACTTTAAAAATGCGTGCATTAACTTAAACTTTGAACTTTTGAAATTAAATCTTGAAACCTTACATAAAATCTTGTAACACCCTTTACAAAATGGCCACAAAATGGTATCTTTTTTGCAATGGCTCCAATTAAAATTCTATGAAATGGGTGTAAAAGATAATTATATCAAAAACAAACAGCGAATGATGTAGATCAAATATCAGATTGCGCTTTCTGTGCAGTCTGATCTTGATCTACACATTCCGCAAATGGTCTTCGAATATCAGTCAAGCAAGTTCAGAACATCAGAAGTTGAATTGACGATTCTCCGCCTGATTGATTTTACAATCTTTATAAACTCGAAGAAACTTACATAAATTCTAAACTTAGATTTAACCCTTTCCCAAACAAGCCCTGGTTTTTACGTGTCTGCAGTAAAAGTCTTTTGAAAACACTGCGGGAAAAGGAGAAATTGCTCGTAACGAGCAATTTCTTCTTTTCCCACAGTGTTTTCTACCCTTTTTGAGAACTTTCTGCCATTTTCTCAAAATCTAAAATTGCCGTCTGCAAACTCTTTCAGTTTGGAGGAGTCCAAAATTTGTCGTTTGGAAAAGGGTTAACTTACCTCAAAACCATTGTGGTTTCTCTTATCTGAACAGATCGCATCGGGAAAAAAATCCAAAACAGAATTTTTAAACGTGTCATTTAAAAGCGCGAGTGTCAGGGGACTTGGAAAGTATGCGGAGTTCAAAACTGTATTTGTTCGTTCGTTCGTTCGTTCGTACGTTCGCTCCTTCCATCCTTCTTTCTTTCCTTCATTCCATTCCTTCCTCCCTTCTCTTTCCTTCCTTCCTTCCTTCCTTCCTTCCTTCCTTCCTTCCTTCCTTCCTTCCTTCTCTTCCCTTCTCTTCCTTTCCCTTCCCTACCCTTCCCTTCCCTACTTTCTTTTCTTCTTTCTTTCTTTCCTTCCTTCCTTCCTTCCTTAAGATATCAAAAGGCTGTTACTGTGTCAACAAAGTTTAAAATTTCTACAAACTTTAATTTAAACCACATTTCCATAGGCCGATGCTTTCAAAATTGACTGGTCTAAAACTTTGTTAAATTATTCAATAAAAGTCATTTTAATCGTCTGATTATTGTTTTGATCGCAGTCGAGGACGGTGAAAATCACAGATCAGCCTGCAGGTTTTCTACAGACCTATCTTGATCTATACTGTCCGCCAATGGCATTTGTTTGTTGTCTGTCGCCCTGAAAAGGGTTTATTGTTACTATAAATAGCGCTAATTCATGCGGTTTCACGGTGGTCAGGTTATTCATAGATCAATGGAGGTTTTTTATATCGCGTATTATCTGATAGCCAATCTCCGAGCAGAGTTGTCGTTCGTTACCTCACATACATCTCTGCGATGGGCTAAATGACAAGAATCTTGTCAAACCGAGGAAAAGATGTTTTGTTACTGTTTAACTGTTTCATATGTAAAATTGTAAGTTAGACAAAGGAAATATGATTCTGGATACATTATAGGTGTGTTCAAACTGATGAATTTACCTGTATAAAATGGAACTATTTTTTTTTCGAGCCTCTTCACTTTTCATAATTTTACGCCGATTTTAACGAAAATGGTTGCGCCCATTGAATGATGACAACTGATTTGACACAGCGCTGGATCTAAGTTTGTACGATTAAAAATCAAGTTATCATTCTTTAAAGATATTTAGGCTTTTCAGAAAACCCCTCTTTTGTTCATTTCCTATCACTAAGTCTGATTGGTCTCACGCTGTTAGAACAGCACACGAAACAATCGATATTGGTCTTTCTTTCATCGGCGTTTGTGTAGCCATTTTGAGTTATGGTCATGTGACAAAAATATGACGTAATGACGGACTACTTTCTGAGCCCATTACAGAGGTGAATGTAATGATCCGGAGTGCAAGAGAGTGATCTGATAGCGTCTGTCAGAAATGTAAAAAGTTAAATTCACACGCATACGGTAAAAACTTCTTTTACGGTAAGACCTGTGTAATGGAAAATAGCTATTTCCACTAACAATCATCCTGCAAAATTAGCTTTAATTAAAAATGAGTATTATTGAACTACTTTCACCGATTCATTTATTTCCATTTTTCTT
Source organism: Tridacna crocea (assembly GCA_943736015.1). NCBI lineage: Eukaryota > Metazoa > Mollusca > Bivalvia > Cardiida > Cardiidae > Tridacna > Tridacna crocea. The sequence goes on from OX031073.1 coordinate 32,997,088, forward strand.
CCTTCTTTTAATTATTATTTATAAATCTAAAACCACAGTATTCTCAATTCAAAAATAGACAATAATTACCTCCCTTTTCAGAAAACTAACAAAAGTATCAAAAAATAATTTCAATATAGACATAAACGGAATTTCTGATCCGTTAGAAATGTGCAAAAATCTTATTTCTGCATAAATCCTTATTTATCCTTATTTATCAACTAATTAGAATTTTTTCCCCATGTTCACCGGAAGTGCATTACACAGGTCTTCTCTGTAAAATCGCACTATTTTTGGCAGGGGAAGGGATATTGGGTTTAGCTGTATAATCTGGTCTATGAACATTTTTTTCTACCTAAATTATGTCGAATGAAAATTGCGTCATTTGCAACTGGGAAAAATTGGTATGTTCATTCTGCAGACCCATGTAGAAAAATCAATACGCAAAACAGGAGAGAAACAAATGAACTCAGCGACGTTACTATGATATTTTTAGTTTGTTTTTTTTTTTCTATGAGGAAGAACAGAACTTAAAACTGTAACAAATAAACATGAAAAAATATTGTTATGCTGATTTTCTTTAAAACCCGGTACAGTTCTTTTAACCCTTTACCAAACAATCCCTGATTTTTACGTCCCTGAGATAGAAGCCTTTTGAAAACCTTGTGGTAAAAAGGAGAAAATGCTGGTAACCAGCATTTACTCCTTTTCCCACAAGGTTTTCTTCCCCATTCAAAACAAAAAAAATCATCATTTCAGTTACATTTATTTTGTCGTCTGCAAATCCTTTCGATTTGGACCAGTCCAAATTTTTGCCGTTTGGTAAAGAGTTAACCCTTTCCCAAACAAGCCCTGGTTTTTACGGGTCTGGAATAGTAGCCTTTTGAAAACATTGTGGGAAAATGAGAAAATGCTGGTAACCAGCATTTTCTCCTTTTCCCACAATGTTTTCTATCCTATCATAGACAGAAATCATCTTTTCAGCAAGAGTTGAATTGTTGTCTGCAAATGCTTTCAATTTGGTCTAGTCCAAAAGTTTGTCGTTTGGGAAAGGGTTAAGTTATGCCCAGAGGCGAATTCCCTCTGCATTACAACTCTTTACAAAGTTAGTTAAAGTCCGAGAAATGTGGACTAAATTACATCATATTTCCATCCGTTGTCTGCGCATGTCACATTCTCCGAAGATTTTCGACCTGTCTGCTATGACGCCTCACTCATTCCCGTATACTAGGGAAAAGTAGGGCTGATACTGGAACCGTTATCCTAATCAAAGCGCTGACGCACTGATGGCAGCGGGTTTGTACCAGCTACAGATCTTATTATTTTCTTTGCACAAGTTTCCTTTATACTTTCTAAAAATCTAAAAAAGTGAAAAGGAGTCTCAATCGATCTACAAACAGGTATATACCTAGGTCAGTCTGTGTAGACGGTCAGCCTGTGCAAATTGCACAGGCTGACCTGGGCTGAAACTTTGCGCAATTGGTCAATTTTCTGTACATTGAAGGATCGGTCTACCCAAAAACGAAGCGGGTTGTTAAAAGAATAGGCCATTATGGACCAATAATTATTTATGTCTTGCTTGGTTTAATCCATCATGAGGATGCAAGAAGCCCCTTTTTGCCACATTTGTTTGTTGCTAAAACAAAGATATAATCTAGTGCATGAGCACAAGCAGAAAACAAGAACTTAAATAAATGATATTAATCCTTTCCAAAACAATCCCAAGTTTTTACGATCCTGTGAAAGAGGCCTTTAAAGACATTTGTGGAAATGGAGAAAGTGCATCTATCCAATATTTTCTGTCTTATCAATCTGTAACAATTAGGCAATTCTTGAAAGGTATCTTAGAGTACTGAAAACCAGTTTTAGTGTAATTTTGAGGTTTAACAGCTCAAAATCCTTTTAGGCCAAATAATATGCTTTATAAAAGTTTTGCCGATCCCTTTAACGGAGTTGGTAGCTCAAAAACTTGAAATCAGGGTCGCTGGTTTAAATTTCCAGCATGGTCTTCTTTCTGATCCACTTGTCATTTATGCCATGTTGTTATTCAGTGCATGACTTAAAGGAAACTTGTTGGAATGTCCAAAATCATGAACAGCAACAGCTGAAGTAGAAACAACAATTAACTAATACTTAATCTGCACTTTTAAAAATTTATTTTTAAATCGAACATTTTTACTAGCCTTCTGAAAAAGTCCAAAGAAAACTTTGTGAGAAGTGGGGAAATTGCCTCAAATAAGCAAGTTCACATTTTTTCACAATTGTTTTCACCATATTAGACCGTCTACATGAATTCGGTTTAAGGTCTGATAGGGAACGAATCAATTCATCATCAGCATACTCTTAACTCATGACTACACAAGGAAATTTTTAAAAAACCAGTTCAAATTCAGAGCATTTGCAGATAACGAATTCGACATTCAGATAGTTCATTTTTTTTTCTGAAAGAATCGGAAAAAAAATGTTGGAAAAGGAGGAAATGCTGGTAACCAGTATTTTCTATTTTCCAACTATGTTTTCAGAAGGCCTCTACCCGAGGGTCGTTAAGTGTTCATTGTGTGGCAAAAATACCCTGTTCAGCAAACTTTCTTTTATGTGATTTATTGCCTCTGACCTCTGATGCCTGGTTTGGAAAGAAAGTTGTGTCCGCACTTGTCACTGGTGTGAGAGAGCCAAGAAACACATGCATAGGTGCACTGGCCGCTGTTATATGACCCAAGCGGTTTAAATTGCATTAAATGCTAATAAATTATACTGAAAGAAGCCATTTGCAGACAAAAAATTTAACATGGCTAAAATAACAGCGTACATCTTTGATAGGGAAGAAAACATTGTGGGCTTCTAACAACCATGAGAAAGAAGCCTTGTGAAAACTGTGTGGGAAAGAAGAAAATGCATTTTCTCCATTTTCCACAATGTTTTCTCCCCTATAAAATAAAAATTGTACCATTTGGGCCTCAATGAAATTGTTGTCTGCAAATGCTTTCAATTTGAACACAGCTGAAATTTTGTCGTCTGCTAAAGGCTTAATCCTACTACAGGTGACTTTTCGTTTAACTTCGCCTTTGACAATAAAAGGCGATTTTACACGAATCCCATTAGGGAGCCCTATGCTCAAAATTCATCATGCAAACAAACACCAATAAAAACGTTTGCTCTGAAAATATTAATTTTCTTTTGCACTTTCTCGGTGTATGTTACAACCGACGCCCTCTTTCCATTTCTATTCTACATTACGGATAAACTCTTAAGGTGTAAGGCGGTGTGTCGTCTGTGCGAGTAGCGCGTATTTATACATGATCGTTTGGGTACTCACGGGGGGGACTATTTAGTCACACGTAGGAATCAAGTTTTGTTTACCTCGAGTATCCAGGAAAAACTGCCGGATGCAAGAATTCTCGACCTAGATAAATATCGTAGGCGTTGGTTTTTAATTACTCATACCTGGGGACTATGACAGCGGGTTTCACCCGCTGCCAAAAATTGAGTGTTACGAATTTAAAAACGGTGAAGTGGTTTACTTCCGGCGAAGAAATATACCGTTGTCTGCGCATATCATATTCTTCGAAGATTCGACCTGTCTTATATGACGCATCACTCTCCCTGATATCGGGGAGATTGTAGTAATACATGCTATAAAGTAGCAATGGAGAAAATGGCTTTTATCAGTGTGTTTGAGGAAAAGTCAGACCTGTTTTAGCTCCAGATTTCTCTAAATTTCTGATCATAGCTGAGTGATCGCACCAGATAGGGTTTTGTTGAGTAAACCATTATTTAGTTTAGTATGAGTATTTGTAGAATGCCATCTTGCGGGAGATAATTGTTTCGAATTTAATCAAAGCGTTGAGAACGCTGTAGTGGTATTTGTCAACGAAAACATTGTGTGGATTAATTATTGGAAAAAAAAGGAGAAATAGTATTCAAAAATTAGCTTGAAAGTTAACCTACAATGCAAATGAATACCTTTCAATTTTAGTTGAAGGAGAGTATTTATTACAAAGTTAGGTTTATTTGTGTATTGGTGGTCTCCCTTTGCTCATTAGGAGGAGTCCAGAGTAACTTTCTTTGACAGTAGGATGCATGATGGTTAGAAAGTGAAACCATGTTAATATATCGGGTAAAAATTAAGGTTGTACCTGAAATCTATAATCTTGAAATATCTTTGGCCGTTAACATATAATTTCCAACTTTACAATCAATTATTTCGATCTATTAAATATTCATGCTTATCAAACAGCGTGCATTTATGGGATTAAAAAGATATGGAACCAACAGGCTTTGGAACGAAAAACTCCTGGACCAAGCGATCGGTAGAAAATTATGTTCCATTGCGCCTATGGAAGACTACGAGCGAGTGAAGCTATTTTCAATACAAAAATTAGTATTTCCAAGATCGATGGCTTCACCAAATATATTTTAACATGCTATTTCCATTTACATATCTGACTGCTGCTGAGAAACTCATTTGCCTGAGAAAATTGAGTATAATTGGGTTTATTTCCTTCGGCTTTGCACAAAATACGATACATAGTCTTCAAAATATAATTTTGAACTCATAGTGGTATTGTCTTCGACAAATACCACAAAAACGGTAAAGCGGTGTAGTTCCGGCGAAGAAATATACCAAATCATACCACCTGATACAACCTACAGACCTGACATTATCTCCCGCTAGATGGCATTCTATAAATACTCATCTATCTAATTTGGGCATCCTGGGTACAGAACCGAACCACTTTCCTACGCGACAACCGTTACTTTGAATTTCAAACTAAAATAAACGTTTAGTCAATAAAACGCTACCTCGTGCAATTCACTCAGCTATGATCAGCAGTCTAGAGAAATCTGGAGCTAAAGCAGGTCTCATTTCTCCTCAAACGTATTGATAAAAGCTATTTTCTACATTACTACTTTATAGAGCGTAATGTTACAGTCAGCCCGCTTTTGGGGCTAGTGATGCGTCATATAAGACAGTCGAATCTTCGAAGAATATGAATGCGCAGACAACGAGATACCTGATCCACGGATCACCCGAGGTTTGCCGAGTACCACTGTAAAGCGATCAACTCTTTATTCAAAAGCAAATTTTGCACCTTTTTCCTGCAATAACCGTCCGATGCATTTTATGCTTACATGAGAAGGGTATAATTATGTTGTAGTGTTTATCACTTTTGAGAAAAAAGATATTTGAATATATTCTCGGAAATGAAATCTAAAAGGCCATAAAAAGAAAAAACTCCAAAAGATCTGAACAGTGCAACTATTCGGTAATAAAATAGTTATCTCCAAAAGATCATCTTAGCTTACGAACACTGTTTAACCCCTATCCTGGTAAATAGGTAAAATGAAATTCTTAAATCGATCGTAAAAACTCAAATATTGCAATTTCAAAGTTGTGTTTTGGGGGAATGATATCTCCATATCGGACAGTGTAGATCCAAGATCAGACTGCACGTTCTGTGCAGTCTGATCTTGATCTACACTGTCCGCAAAAGGTGAGTGGGTCGCCCTTTCAAGGGAACAAAAATAAAACTCGTGGTGCGTTTTCGTGAACACGTGAGAATCCAGTCACGTATATACGACCTGTACATACAACCTGAAATGCTTGAAAAATTTTGATATTCAATTGTGTCTGATCCAAATTCTTTAAGTTGCATCGGTCTTTTGATTTTTTTTCTTTATTTTACGGGAGATTTGAATCGTTGTATCGTTAAACTCGTTGAATTACTTCGTTGATGTCTTTTATTCGAGCTTTCAGCGTGAGAACTAAATGCATCAATACGTCCAAGCAAGAAATTCGATTTAATTTTTTAACACACAAACTCTATACGATTAATTACCCTAAAGGAGAAGGCTTTGGAAAACATAGAGAAAAAAGGAGGAAATGTTGGTAACCAGCATTTTCTCCTTTTCTCACAATGTTTTCTACCCGTCAGAAAATAAATTTCAAATTTTCAGTCACTTTTATTTTGTCGTCTGCAAATGCGTTCGATTTGGACCAGTCTAAAATTTTGTCGTTTGGTAAAGAATTAAAACTTTAACACACAAACCCTACGCGTTTAATTACCGTCCTAAAAGAGAAGGCTTTTGAATTCATAGTGAGAAAATGCTGGTAACCAGCATTTTCTCCTTTTCCCACAATGTTTTCTACCCTATCAAAGACAGAAATTATCATTTTGAAATATAGTTAACTTGTCGTCAGCAAATGCTTTCAATTTGGTTGAATCCAAGACGCTATCGTTTGGTATAATTTTTTGTATAAACTTTTAGACTCCCGAGAAGAAAGGCATTGTACCATTTTATATGATGGGGTATGAAGGAACAGATTGTTAGAATAAGACAAAAGACAAAAAAAAAAGTTGTTGTTGTTGTTGTTGTTGTTGTTTTTTTTTTTAATTGGTAAAAGAAAAAAAATCCATGATTATGGAAATTTCAAGATCATAACTCGGTCTAAATGGTTACCAACATTTTTTCTTCATTCCCCAAGATGTTTTCCAAAAAAAAAAACACTTAGCCAGGATCGTCAGAACCGTCTTTGGATCATTAACCCATTACCACACAATCCCTACTTTTGACGCCCCTGAGAAAGAAGCCTTTTGAAAACACTGTGGGAAAAGGAGAAAATGCTGGTAACCAGCATTTTCTCCTTTTCCCACAGTGTTTTCTACCCTTCCCAGAACAAATTTCAATTTTTCAGACACCTTTATTTTGTCGTCTGCAAATGCTTTCAATTTGGACCAGTCTAAAATTTTCTCGTGTGGTAAAGAGTTAAGTAGAAACTTGATCATACGCTTTATTGCATAAGGAAATGCGCGCTATATTTACAATCGCTTTTAACTCTTTCCGTGCTATAGATGACACCAGAAGCTTCTGTGGACAGTGCAGATTAAGATCAGACTGCACGGAACGTGCAGTCTGATCTTGATCTGCACTGTCCGCTGACATAGTATACATTATTGCAGAATTGTCTATTGATCTTGCAGAAGAAATGTATTTTTTCGCCTTTCAGAAAACGCAGTTTATTTATTCCGTGGTCAAAGAGTTAATCTACAAATGATCAGTGAGAATCATTCGGTTTAACTCTCAATGGTTTCATTTATCCTTTGTACAGAATAATTCTATGTTTTAACAACCGTGGGAAAGACGCATGTTGAAAATATTGTGGGACAAAGAGAAAATGCTTTGCTTTACCAATTATTTTTTTCTTTTTTCAACGTTTTCTTAAATCCGTCCCATGAAAAAAAAATATATATATTACAATCACATTCGAGTTGGCCTCTTGCGAATCGGCTCTCTCTATCAGCAATTTAACTCATTAGCAAACGACACTATTTTAGACAGGTCGAAATTGAAAGCATTTGCAGACGACAAACTTCAAGTGACTGAAAATTTGAAATTTGTTCTGTGAAGAATCCAAAAACATTGTGGGAAAATGTTAAAGCCCTTATCGCACAATCCCAAGTTTTGACGACCCTGAGGCAGAAGCCTTTTGAAAACATAGCGGAAAAAGGAGAAATGCTGGTAATCAGTATTTTCTTCTCCTTCCACAATAGTTTCTATTCTGCCAGAGACAAATTTTCACGATTTAAGCTATCTTTGATTTGTCGTCAAACTGCAAATACTTTCAGTTAGCACGTGTCTAAAATTTTGTCGTTTGGCCCTTGAAACATCGCGGAAAAAGAAGACAATGTTGAAAAACTAGCATTTTCTTCTTCTCCTTTTCCAAGAATGCTATCCAATCAATTAAAGAGGAACTTCATTAATTCAGCCAACTATAATTTGTCGTCTGCAAATGCTTTCAATTTTGATAAGACTAATATTTTGTCACAAAGATCAAATCCAGTCAATTGTATTGTATTGTATTGTATTGTATTGCTGCTAAGAGCAACTCGCTGACCTTTTGCGGACAGTGTAGGTCAAGATCAGACTGCACAGAATGTGCAGTCTGATCTCTGATCTCTGATCAACACTTTCCGATATGGTAACATTATTCCGCAAAACAGAATTTTGAAACAGCAATATTCGGGTTATTAATTTCGAATTATTAGTTATCTAGTTTAGTTGATCTAGTCAGTCTAGCGGTGAAATCCTGGAATTTCCCAGTGTAATAAATTTTGATATCATCACTAGTGACGGTATCAACTTTCACTTTCACTTCCTGTCGTAATTTAGGGTAGGAACTATTCTTTTTTTCATTAAGCACTTATAGATAGTATTAATTGTAAATTCTATAATTTCAACCAGACAATCCAACTACTTTTCTCAGTTTTGTTCTTTTAAATTATGTATTCATCCGCACTATGTCCCTGATTTCTTCTCTCTACCCGAAATATTGATCTTGACTTTCAAACGAAAATTAAAAATAATAATGTTACGAAGGTATATAATAAATAGAATAATCAACTGGTCATTTTTTATATGAAAAATATCTCACTCGGAAGCGTCGTAAGGCGTTAAAAAAACTCGTGCTGCGCACTCGTTTTTTCAACGCCTAACAACGCATCCTTGTGAGATATTTTTCATATCAAAAATAACCAGTTGATTATCCTCTATTTATTTCATGGTTTCCGGTAGGATATCGGGAAATAGCAGTGAAAATATTTTTCGATCTTACACTGATACCACCAGTGAAAATACCGATTTTCACGTTCTTGTTGCCTTGGTAAATTGCGCGTGCCTAACAACCAGATGGGAAATATGACGTCATATACCTTACATTTCTCGCGCTTGACGTAACGTTGCTATGCGGGAAGGGTACGCCACGGGGAATAAGGGAAAAGAACTGTACAGAATTTTGATAAAGCTCCTCCCAGAAAGGGTTAAAAGCATGAAATAAATAGAATATTTGTTTTTTTCGGTGAAAGATCGAAATTTATTTCATCTCGTGAACACCATTTCATCTCGTGAACACCATCGGTAATATTTTCACTCGTGGCTACGCCACTCGTGAAAATATTACCGATGGTGTCCACTCGATGAAATAAATTTCGATCTTTCACCGAAAAAAACAAATATCCTCTATGTATTGTATTGTATTATATTGTATTGTATTACTGCTAAGCGTCACTCTCTGACCTTTAGCGGACAGTGTAGATCAAGATCAGACAGCACAGAACATGCAGTCTGATCTTTGATCAACACTTTCCGATTAGGAGTATATTATAATATTCCCCAAAACAGAACTTGGAAACAGCAATATTCGGGTTATTAATTTCGAATTATTAGTTATCTAGTTATTTAGTCAAGGACAAATTTCACCAGTTTATCGCTTTAACCCTTTCCCAAAGACAAACTTTTTGACTTTACCAAATTGAAACAATTTGCAGACGACAATTCAACTCTTGCTGAAAAGATGATTTCTGTCTATGATAGGGTAGAAAACATTGTGGGAAAAGGAGAAAATGCTGGTTACCAGCATTTTCTCCTTTTCCCACAATGTTTTCAAAAGGCTACTATTCCAGACCCGTAAAAACCAGGGATTGTTTGGGAAGGGGTTAATTCATTGTCTGCGTCTATACTCACGTGTTCACCTTTTTTTCGTCTGGTAAACGCATTTACAAAAGTAGATCTAGAAATAGAATATAATTATGTGCTTTGTACTGTGAGCTCGAAATATTATAATTGACTACCAACATGCAAAAAAAAAATGGGCAATCGAGCATTTGCAAAAAGTTTCGACTCGGATCGGGGTGCACAGTCCACGCAGGCTAATCCGAGACGGAATTTTACGACTATATTAGATTTTGTTCCTCATTAGACTTGGAAAAAACAGAAAATTACATGAAAACGTCAAGTTCGTTAAAAGTCGGGATTGTAAGGTAAAGGGTTCAGGGCTAGACAAGATTTAAGACTCATCTTTAATGATCAGGGTTTTCCCCGTTTAACCCATTACCACACAATCCCTACTTTTGACGACCCTGAGAAAGAGGTCTTTGGAAAACATTGTGGAAAAAGGAGAAAATGCTGGTAACCAGCATTTTCTCCTTTTTCTCACAATGTTTTCTACCCTTCACAAAAAACAAATTTCAAATTTTCAGACATCTGCAAATCATCTGCAAATGCTTTCGATTTGGACAAATCTAAAATTTTGTCATTTGTAAATGAGTTAAGCGCAACTGCTATTGATTTATTTTTATTGCTCTAATACTATTGAAAACCACGACCGGATTACCGGAAATGATTCATCATGGGAACCTATACCTTGACTCGCACGGTAAGTCACGCACGGGTTTTTTTCAAAGGGCGTATTCCTTTAGCTACTCCGGACACTCCGAACATGTTCTAGGTCAGTGGAGTATTTCGGAACACTGTGCCGTGTTCTTCAGAACATGTTCTGACTGTTCTAGTCCTATCGAGGTGTAGCGCACCTGCTGAACGGTTGCTAGGTGATACAAGATGGCTGAAAGACGGACAATTCGCCATGGCAAAATTTGCATTTTTTTCTTTTTTACGACATGAATACCATAAATAGGGGCATAGTAGACTCGCCTCCACTCTCTGTCTGCAGCTAATCATTTCCTTAATTAACACAGCTAAGACAGTAGCTCTTGCAACAGCCATCATGCCAATGTACTTTCATTTCGATATGGTTTAGAACAATGTTCCGAACAGGCTCCGTTTAGAACATACATCCGGAACAGCGTACTCCAGAACAGCATTCCATAACAGAGAACATTGTGCCAGAACAGACGAAAGGAATACGTCCTTATTGTATCTATTCTTTACCAGATGACAATAGTTTATAGTCATGACCAAATTCAAAGCATTTGCAAACGAAAATTTAACGCGTCTGAAATTAGCGAAGGTGTCCCTTTTAAGTAGCTAAAAACATTGAAAGAAAATATGGAATGCTTGTAGTTTCTTGATTATGTATTAAAGGTTTAACTCATTACCAAACGACAAAATTTTAGGTTTGTCCAAATCAAAACCATTTGCAGACGACAAAATAAAAGTGACTGAAAATTTGAAATTTTCTTTTGTGAAGGGTAGAAAACATTGTGGGAAAAGGAGAAAATGCTGGTTACCAGCATTTTCTCCTTTTACCACAATGTTTTCTAAAGGCTTCTTTCTCAGGGTCGTCAAAAGTAGGGATTGTGTGGTAATGGGTAAAATAACCCTGAATCCAAGTCGGTTGCGTGCAAGACTTGAGAATAAGGTGTCTAGAGTTCGCTCCCTGGCTCAACCATTTTTTTTCCGAGGATCGATTATATTTCTTGCGATATGATTCATTTCTCTCCCATGACTGATCATTGTTTCGATGATGGTTATGTGGGAAAGCAGCCAGTGGCTTGGAAAGAAAAATGTCCGGATTACTGGTAAAAAGGAGACTCCAGGAAAGCATGGATAAGTGGACTGGCCGCCGCGATATAACTGAAATAATGTTGAAAAGACGTTTAATACCGTACAATCAATCGATCAATCAATCAATATCTTAATAACTGACCCAGGATGAATCATTGTGATCCAAATTACGACTGTTGTCTGCGCATGTCATATTTTGTGAAGATTTGACCTGTCTGCTATGACGCATCACTCCCCCCAGTGCTGTGGGGGATTGTAGTAATGCGCGCTATAAAGTAGCAATAGAGACAATGACTTTTATCAATATGTCTAAGGAGAAATCAAGCCTGTTTTAGCCCCAGATTTTTCAAAACTGCTGATCGTAGCTGAATGAATCGCACCAGGTAGGGTTTTATTGAGTAAACGTTTATTTTAGTTTGAAATTCAAAGTAACAGTTGTCGCCTAGAAAAGTAGTCCGGTTCTGTACCATATTCAATTACTGTTGAGATTTTAGAAAAAGAATCTACCCATTTTTTGTTGAAACCGATCGTTGTCTGCGCATGTCATATTCTTCGAAGATTCGACTGTCCTATATGACGCATCACTAGCCCCAAAAGCGGACTGACTGTAATATTATGCTATATAAAGTAGTAATGTAGAAAATAGCTTTTATCAATACGTTTGAGGAGAAATGAGACCTGCTTTAGCTCCAGATTTCTCTAGAATGCTGATCATAGCTGAGTGAATTGCACGAGGTTTCGTTTTATTGAGTAAACGTTTATTTTAGTTTGAAATTCAAAGTAACGCGTAGTAAAGTGGTTCGGTTCTGTACCCAGGATGCTCAAATTAGATAGATGAGTATTTATAGAATGCCATCTAGCGGGAGATAATGGAAACCGATAATATTTTATCAAACTTGTATGTCGACTCATGTCTACCACTCGTGAAGCAAAAGAAGAACGCTAAGGGGGAAGGGAACGTACTCTGTTTTTCACCTCCCTATCAGACTCGACAATATTACATCCCTTTAAAAGATGAAAATACATAACCGTCTTCGTGCGAGTACGAATATTAGCTAATGCGTGTCTCATATAACGCTCAGGGTCCATGACACAATTAAAGCTTAGTTCGATGGCTGTCTCTACAGCAGGGTTGTATGCACACAGATATTTGTGTATATATATAATTGATGCACAACACGCGAAAAGGTGCATTCGGACATTTGCGTAAAGTGTCGTCTGGCATCAGCGTTTGCAGTCCGCACAGACTAATCCGAAACGAAACTTTCCGATTTTATGTTATTTTCTGTTTTGCGCAAGTCTACTGTAGCACAAAATCTAATGTAGTCGTAAAGTGTCGTCTCGGATTAGCCTGCGCGGACTGCGCAGGCTAATCCGAGACGAAACTTTACGCAAATGTCCGAATGCACCTTTTCGCGTGTTGCACTCCATTTTGGAAAGCGCAGTAAGTGCATTGTTGGCTTTTCGTGAATGTTGGTACTACGGATATTCGAATAGGTATATACAGTGTTCATGTGTACAATGTTTTCAGAAGTCCTCTTGTCAGAATGGTAAAATCGCGGAATCGTGTGGCAAAAGGACTTAATTTCGGAGTTGTTTGGTATAAGAGCTAATTAAAATATGATTGCAACCGATGATTACAGTAAACTTTCAGTGCATCAATTTAGCCTTTATCAAGCGACCCTGGGTTCTAATGACCCCAAAAAAGGAAGTCTTCCGGAAACATAATTTAAAAAGGAGCAAAATGCTGGTAACCAGCATTTCTTTATTCCAACAATGTTTTCTATCACAAAAGACAAGTTTTATTTGGTTTGTAGTCTGAAAGTGCTTTCAATTTCGATACGTTGTCTGCGGATGTCATATTCTTCGAACATTCGACCTGTCTTATATGACGCATCACTAGCCCCAAAGCTGGCAGACTGTAATATTACGCTCTATAAAGTAGCAATGTAGAAAATAGCTTTTATTAATACGTTTGAGGAGAAATGAAGCCTGCTTTAGCTCCAGATTTCTCTAAACTGCTGATCAAAGCTGAGGTAGCGTTTTATTGAGTAAACGTTTATTTTAGTTTTAAATTCAGAGTAACGGTTGTCGCGTAGGAAAGTGTTTCGGCTCTGTACCAAGGATGCCCAAATTAGATAGATGAGTATTTATAGAATGCCATCTAGCGGGAGATAATGATTTGGGTAAAGCGAAAATTTTGTCTTCTGGTAAAGATTTAAGTGCTCATATCCGGCCACGATCATACGTCCATTGTTTTCTTGCAACAACTCATCTCGATCTAATTTATGTTAACCCTTGGGCTAGTAAGCGCAATACACTGACCTTTTGCAGACAGTGTAGATCAAGATCAGGCTGTTCAGAACGTGCAGTCTGATCTTGTATCTACACTGTCCGATATGGAGACGATGAATTAACCTTTCGTCTGCTAAGCGTGACTCACTGACCTTTTGCGGACAGTGTAGATCAAGATCAGACTACGTAGAATAATGACCCGGATCATTTTGTAGGGGAGGGTCATTTCTCTGCATTACATACATTTCCCAACATGTTTATCAGTTACCGGAATTTCCATTTCACAATAACAAATTTTATGTGTGTGGGTGAGATATTTGTTTCCTAAATCAAGTCAATGACTTAGTTTAAGTTTAAAGGAGGTTATTCTGATTTTAATGACTAAGACAAAGTTATATATAATAATGATATCTTTCCCAACAGAGTTAAGATAAGTGAAAGCTTTACTAACCATTAATTAATATAAACGTTACAAAAGAAAGATGGAATTTCCTTAAATATACATCTTGGGGCCATAAATAAAAGCACTGTTGTCGTTCCCTGTTTTAAATAAAGATCAATCCCTTGAGTTTTCTTTACCTCGTACACCGTATTTATCTTTAAAAATACATCCTAACAGCTGGAGAAAAACGCTGGTAAATTTTGAAAGTGTTTACAATGGGTAAGCTTTGTAAACAGAGATAATTGACCGATATCAAGGGTGATGACCTACGTCACAGTAGAGGTGTCGGAATAGCCGCCATTTTGAGCGCAAAGTGCTGATTAATTACTTTAAAAAGATATATGTATCTAAAATTTACTTAGAATACCTACGTCATCTGGTGACGGTAAATATATTTGTCCTATTCGTAAAATCAAAATGCCATGAAGCTCTAAACACTTCAACACAATTATTCTTAACGGCATTGTATACGAAATCTATTTGTAAATCGCGAAATCAAAATGTCATGAAATAATGTTGTAGCTCTAAACACTTCGACACAATTATTCTTAACGGCATTGTACATATACGACATGTATTTTTAAATCGCACATGTGTCAACGGCTTGGAAAATTGTGCGGAGGTAATTGCAAAATCAACGAAACTAATGAACAAAATATTAATGTATACTAAGGAAGAAAGTTGTCAGGTACCAGCACTGCTTTGTTTAGACAGATCTTCATTAACAATAATGTACAAGTTGAAAAACTTACCTTTTTAAAACGAAAATGGCGGATTTAAAATGTCTCCGATGACGTATGCTATGACGTAGGTTGTTATCCCTGGATATACATGAGTAATGAACAACTGATGTTCTTTGTATAAGGACTCTTCTGTGTGGGAATGAGTTCTTGCTCGATGTGAGCAATTTATCCTTCTCATACGTTGATTGTGGTGAACAGTTTAGATGTAGCTCTATCTCTGTTAATGTTAGATCATTGTAAGTCATAAAAAAAAGATAATGGGTATACCATAAAATAGGTTTTTAGTAGACATTGCGGGGGATTAGGATGTGCGAATTGTATGTGCTGTATTATGGGCCGGTGGCCTAGTATTACTTAATAAATTATTATTATTATTATTATTATTTTTATTATTATCATTATTATTTCCAATTTTGAAGAGTCAATTTCTTTGTTGTTTGGTAAAGAGTTAAGCATTTACCAAACGACAAAAATGTAGACTCGTCCAAACTGAACCGATTTGCAGACACCAATTTGAATACCACTGGAAGTGAAAGAATTTATCATTGATAGGGTAGAAAGCATTGTGGGAAACAGAGAAAATGCTGGTTACCAGCATTTTCTCTTTTCCCCCACAACGTTTTCAAAAGGTTACTTTCTCAAAGTCGCTAAAAGGAGGGTTTGTATGGTAAACGGTTAAAATTGTTATACGAAACGATGTTGCAGATTAAAGAAATGAAAAAAATATCCAAAAGACTAAATTGTTTGTGGTTAAAACGTTGAAAAGAATAAAAAAAAAAAAGGTAGTGAAGGGTGGGAAAAGAATGTAGGAAAATGAGAAAATGATCGTAACCACCATTTTCTCCTTTTTCAACAATTCCCTTCAAGGTCTTTAATCCATTTCCAACATTTATCTCGTTTTTTTTGAAACACTTTCTTCTCATGACGTTGACTGCGCATGTCATAATCTTCGAAGAATCGACACGTCTGCAATGACGCATCGCCCACACCATATACTAGGAAACGTAGGGCTTTTACCGAAGCCTTTACCCAAGGAGCTGCTTAAATATATGGCTTGAAACACGCGAAAAGGGACATACGGACATCTGCGTAAAGTGTCGTCTCGGATCAGCCTGCGCAGTCCGCGCAGGCTAATCCGAGACGGCACTTTCCGTTTATATGATTTTTTCTGTTCTGCAGAAGTCTACTGAAGGACAAAATCTAATGCAGACTGCTCAGGCTGATCCGAGACGACACTTTACGTTTATATGTTTTTTTTTTTTCTGTTCTGCAGAAGTCTACTGAAGGACAAAATCTAATGCGGACTGCGCAGGCTGATCCGAGACGACACTTTACGCAAATGTCCCAATGTCCCTTTTCGCATGTTGCAGGCTATATGTGCATAGGTTACATGCTAGCTGATCATTGCTGAATGAATCGTACAAGGTAGGGTTTTATTGAGAAAACGTTAGGTTCTTTTTGAAATTCAGAATAACGGTGGTCGTTTTGAAAAGTCATCCTCGGATACCCCGGGGTCTCCCTATTTGCTACGCTACATCGATGTAGCGTAGCAAATAGGGAGACCCCGGGGTATACGAGGATGGAAAAGTAGTCTGGATCTATACCCAGAATGCCCAAATTAGATATATGTGTATTTGTAGAATGCCATCTAGCGGGAGATAATGTCTTCAGGATCGTTAATACACGGAGTCGTTTCGTACAGGGTAAATCCGGGAAAGAACTTATGAATGTGGACTGATGTTTGACATTTACAATTGGCAATAACCTAGGCAACCAATGAACAAGTATCGTACAAATCAGGAAGTTATAATTCGGTTGTCGGCGAAAGAGAAACACGGAGGTTACAATAGACTTTGAAATAAGTAAATCACGAGCTTTTATTGCGCAATTGTAGGATTCCTGTATCAGTTCTTACTGTTACGCTGTGTGAATGTAGATTCAATCATTTTCAAACTAGAAATAATTGTAACAAAGTATATTTTGGACTAAAAACCGAGAATCTATTTGGCAAGAATAAGATTTCCAACAATCAAAAGGGAGGGTATTGATAGTTCTTAATGTGACACAGTGGAACAATCATTCAGCTTACAACTACTGTTTTGATTGAAAATGAGTTTTATTGTGCAATAATAAGATTTCTGAAAATCACTTCAGTGGAGGAATTTGTGAAATGAAATCTCTGATCATGAAGCAGTGAATATTAATTTTATGTAACAAGAAACTCAAATCTCAATAAATTTTGGTGTTGAAACATGCATGAAATATTTATTGACAGCAAAGTAAAACAAGTTATGGAATAATTATTTTTGCCTGTGTTATGATTTTTCTAAGCATATGAACAACAATTGAAAAAGACAAGAAAAATTTCTGGAATAATAATCATATATGGAACAAAAGCTTGAGGGCGTTTCAAACTTTATTTGATACTCTTTCAGCCATGAAAAATTTCATCAGTGTCAACGATACCCTTGAGTACAGCAGCATAGAGAGGGCTGAGTACAACGCTGAGATGCGAACCGCATTTATTCCTCTGATTGTCATCATCACGTTTGAATCTTTGTTTGGTATCGTAGGTAACAGTATGGTGTTTTATGTATTCCTGCGACGCTACAAAAAGTGTAATTTCAAATACTTCGCCTTGTTTCTGTGCTCCATAGATCTCTCTGGCTGCTTGACGTCAATGCCGTTGGATATTGTTCTACGTTATTACTACTTCGATGTACCGGGGCGGGTGTTCTGTAAGATCAAGTTTTTCTTCCTGCTGTCCATCTTGTTAGCTGAAACATTTACGTTGTTGATAATATGCATCGACAGATATAGGAAGATCTGTCACCCTCTACATTGGCAGATCAGTAACAAAGCAGCATTGCGTCTTTGTGTGTTTGCAATCGTGCTTTCCATTATTGCAGCCTCCCTGGTGACTTCGATCATTACTGGAAAACATAAGGATACTGTTACCTATAAAAACATGACCCTTGTGGTCACCCAGTGTGGTTCCGATCAGAAATACAAAGATACGCCAGTGTCGGGAATATCAATTATTATTGAATGTACTATTATTGTTGGAATTTTGATCGTGATGATAACTCTTTACATTCTCGTTGCCAGGCAACTTTTTAAAACAAAGGCCGCATTTGAGTCAAATAAGAAAGCTCCATCTTCGTTTTACGAAACGAATGTGGCTCCTGCTAGACGGAAGTCTATAATCGCAATTTCTCTGACCTTCGTTTTCATGATAACAATAATATTACATTCGGTGTTCATCTTTTTACTGGCTTCCCAACAACTCAATGATTTAAACAGAACTGAATGGGGAGTCTATACGTTCCTGTACACGACCTACCTGGTGAACTATTGTATAAACCCGGTTATCTATGGTTGCCTAGATCACCAGTTCGCAAAGTTCCTGCGGGATCTGAGACACAGAATTGCCGGCGATAGAGAGGTTGGATCGAGTAACAGTGAAAATAAGGCAGGAGGATCGACGAATGAAAAGGGCGAAAGCTTAGATAACTTGCAAGAATGACTTGTGTTTTATTTCATGCTTTCCGGTAGGATATCGAGAAAAAGCAGTGAAAATATTTTTCGATATTACACTGGTACGACCAGTGAAAATACCGATTTTCATGTTCTTGTTGCCTAGGTAAATTGCGCGTGCCTTACAACCAGATGGGAAATATGACGTCATTTACTAACATTTCTCGCGCTTGACGTAATTTACGTTGCTATGAAGGAGCATGGGGAATAACGCAAAAGAAGTGTACTGGAATTTGATAAAGCTCCTGCCAGAAAGGGTTAAAAGCATGAAATGAATAGATTTTTTTTCGGTGAAAGATCGAAATTTATTTCATCTCGTGAAAACCATCGGTAATATTTTGCGCCACTCGTGAAAATATTACAGATGGTGTTCACTCGATGAAATAAATTTCGATCTTTTTCCGAAAAGAACAAATATCCTCTATATATACTTAACCTTTAGGCTGCTAAGTGCGAATCACAAACTTTTGGCGGACAGTGTAGATCAAGATCAGACTGCACGGAACGTGCAGTCTGATCTTGGATCTACACTGTCCGATAAGGAGATACCAATCCTGAAAACACGACTCTCAAGAAGCAATATTTTGGTTTTTACTTTCGATATGAAAATTTCATTCTGGTTATTTCGCAGTTGAAGTGTTTAAAATATTCAGAGTAAGCTTTGGTACGAAGCGACAAAATTTACCAAATTCTACCAAACTGACAGCATTTGCAGACCTAGGATTACATGAATGCTCTAAGGGGTGATTGCTGTCTTTGAAATTGTTTAGAAAACATTGCGGTAAAAGGGGAAAATGCTGGTTATCAGTATTGTCTCTTTTTCGTACAATGTTTTCAAAACATCATCTCTATGGGGTCGTGATTTTTTACCTGAGCAGTCGGTGCAAGCTGACATGGATCGAAACTTTGTGCTAATTGTAAAATTTCTGCGGGATAAAGAACCATTCTATCTCCAGATCGTTTGGATACAATATTATTTGAAGACTTGCTTTGTAGATTGCCTCAAGGAAATACATCAAACTACCATTTGACCCTTAACTCATTACCAAACGACAATATTTTAGGCTTGTCCCAATTGTAAGCGTTTGCAAACGACAAAATAAAAATGACTGAAAATTTGAAATTTGTTTTGTGAAGGATAGAAAACATTGTGGAAACAGGAGAAAATGCTGGTTACCAGCATTTTCTCCTTTTCCCACAATGTTTTCTAAAGGCTCCTTTTTCAGGGGCGTCAAAAATAGGGATTGTGTGGTAATGGGTTAACCAGATGACAAAATTTTAGCCTTGTCCAAATTGAAAGCATTTCCAGACGACATATTGAATGTGGCTAAAACGATGCAAATTTTCTTTGGTTTGGTAGAGAACATTGTGGAAAAAGGAGAAAATGATGGTTAACAGCATTTTCTCCTTTTCTCACGATGTTTTCAAAAGGACTGTTTTTCAGGGTTGTTAAGATAAGATCTGTGTAATGGAAAACAGCTATTTCCACTAAAATATCATCCTGCAAAATTAGCTATAATTAAAAATGAGTATTATTGAACTACTTCACCGATTTATTTTTTCCATTTTTTTCTCCTTTGAATTATCATTTATAAATATAAAGCCACTATATTCTCAATTCAAAAAGAGATAATAATTACCTCCCTTTTCAGAAAACTAACTAAAGTATCAAAAATAATTTCAAGATAGACATATATGGAATTTTTGATCCGTTAGAAATATGCAAAAATATTATTTCTGCATAAATCCTTCTGTATCCTTATTTATCAACCAATTAGAATTTTCACCGGATGTGCATTACACAGGTCTTACCTTAAAAGTCGGCATTGTGCGGTAAAGAGTTAACACCCCTCACAAAGTACGTCAGTGTGACGTCACAGGTAGTGATATCGGACCCTTGTTATAAAGTCAATATGCGTGTTTGGTAAGACTGTTTTTTTTTTTGGCAATCGTTCCTTTAAATGATCTGAAAACGTCTTTAGACCCCCAAAGCGTACAATGCCCAGGGACTTTGTTTTTTGTCAAAGCTTTTGTTAACTACTTAATATAATAATGGAACAGACTTCGACCAGCTATTAAAACCCAATCACTTTTTTATATTTGGTCAAAGTGTTTGTGCATATAGACATGTATCTGCTTCATGTCTAAAACATCGGAATATTAAATGTGTTCATCTAATGTCTTTGATAAATACATGAGAGTCTTTGTAGTCCGTTTGTATCCACCCAAACTAGCCTCATTCTATCTTCATATCGTACTTACTTTTCAATATGGCTGACACAAGTTACGAAAATGTTAGGTCCGATATCACTATCTGTGACGTAGGTTGTTACCCTTGGTTAATAGAGCATCGTTCTAATGGTACCAAATACACGATTTTTCTACCTCCTGACAATATTTTAACCAAACGACAAAACTTTGGACTTGTCTGTGTGGAATGCAATTACAGACAACACATTGCACGTGACTCATAACTATCGTATTTGTCTCTATAATGGTAGAAAACGTTGCGGGAAAAAGTGCCGGATACCGGCATTTTCTCCTTTTCCCACAATGTCAAGATGTGTAGTATAGTTTAGATTCAAAATCAGATTGCATGTTCTCAATTTAGTTTTACCTTTACCTTTTTACCTTTAACACTTTACCACACAATCCCTACTTTTGACGCCCCTGAGAAAGAAGCCTTTTGAAAACACTGTGGGAAAAGGAGAAAATGCTGGTAACCAGCATTTTCTCCTTTTCCCACAGTGTTTTCTACCCTTTCCAGAACAAATTTCAATTTTTCAGTAACCTTTATTTTGTCGTCTGCAAATGCCTCCAATTTGGACCAGTCTAAAATTTTCTCATGTGGTAAAGGGTTAAAATTCATGGCTTTGTGGACACACTGTATAAATAGAGTTTATTTCATCAGTTTGTGGTTAATATGGGGAAATATTTGCCGAAAAAGGGAAAGGTATGCGAAAATAACGAGTATCGTAAGGTACGAGTTATTTTCGCGGACCTTTCCCTTTTGAGGCAAATATTTCCCCATATTAACAAGCTGATGAAATAAATTATATATCATATTTCATCTGATTATTTCGTCAACTAATGCCACTTTTAAAAGTAGTGATCTCAAGTCAATAAACCAGATTTTCGGTAGGAAGAAATTATTCACTGTGACGGGGAAATAACCCCCCCCCCCCCAGCTTAAATTACGTCATTTCTTTACCTATAAAATTTCTAAAGGAGACATATGAAATATAATATATATATTTTTGTCGTGCTCAAATCAATGGAGCACGAAGTTTTAACCCTTATACTGTTTTTTAATCATTATCCTGAAAAATAAGTGAAAAGTTTCAACAAGATAATAAAAACCCCAAATTTTGCTATGACAGACAGTTTTATTTGGGAAAGATATCTTCTTATCGGAAATCGATAAATGAAAAGAAAAATTTCCACTTAATAGTAAGATTCCAAAAATTGCGCATTCAAAGTTGATTTCATCGGAAAGAAAATATCGTACCGGACAGGCCACATCAAAGATCAGACTGTGCTGCTGCACACTGATCTTTGTGCTGTCTGATATTGATCTACACTTTCCACAGAATGGCCCCAAGTCGCAATTAACCATCCTCGGATACCCCGGGTTCTCCCTATTTGCTACGCTACATCGATGTAGCGTAGCAAATAGGGAGACCCCGGGGTATCCGAGGATGGCAATTAACAGTCTTAGGGTAAAAGTAATATCGATGTTATACCGCCATTCCACTAGGCCGCGATCCACGGCGCTCTCACGGAGCGCCGTATAGATCACTATGTAGAGCGCCAAGAACGCTAACAGATCTTTAGCGGATCTCCAAGATCGCCAAGATCGCCACCAGTCTACTCCCTTGCACAAAGATCCGTGGCGCTCTGTTCCGAACGCCGTCACATCGCTACTTATTCGCTTAAATCACTATCGTAACGCTACTTGAACGTAAACATCGTAAATGGAGCGCTATCGGATCGCTCAAGAGCGCAAATGTTCCTCCAGTATGCCGGTCATTGCGCTCCTATGTGATCTGATAGTGACCATTAGAGATGCAGTAGTGCTCCGTCGCGATCAAGTTGCGATATGATCGAGCTCCCCATACGATTAAGTGGCGATATGATACCGCTCTGTTACGATCAAGTGGCGACAGGATGGAGCTCCGATCGCGCTTTTGGAGGACTATATAAAATATCTAGTGTCTGTTTCTCACACCTGTAGTGCAGTGGTAAAATGCCGGACTTTCAGTCCTGAGGCCCGCGGTTCGATACCTGGCCCAATCAGGACCTTTCTGAGACATCTTGTGTTTCCCACTAAACTAGAGGTGAACTGGTTTGAAACCCAGAGGTAGCCTTGCGTGTATCGGTACTTTACATTGAACCAAGGAGGTATATTCGAAGAAGAGCTCGGGGATTGAACCCGGATTTCCTTCCATCCGATTCGTTTTCTCTAATGGTCCATACCATATATGCCTCGAGCACAGAGGGACCTTAATCCTGCAGTCATCATATCATTACTTCGCATTTGGAGACCATCTGGTGTAGGTACAACAGATTCTTCAGTCAACTACAGTATGCAACCCAGGGGAAGGAGTGAAAGAAGGGTCAAAGCCTCGGGTCGTTAACGGAGCGAAAACAGGTCGTATAAGATCGCAACTCCTAGCAAGGCTACTATAGTGACTATGTACAGTTCAATCGCTATCGGATCTCAATGTTCGTTACTTGATCGCCAGCGGAGCGTCATCTGGGCACGTATTCACCAACCATTCTTAAGAACGTTCTTGGTCTTATTCTCCAGAATTTTCTACATTTCTAAGTAACACAACTTCTGATTGGCTAAACCGATTGGTTTAGCCAATCAGAAGTTGTGTTACTTACAAATTTGGAAAACCTTGGAGAATAAGACTAAGAATATTCTCAAGAATGGTTGGTGAATACGGGCCCTGGTTGTTATCAGAGCGGGAGTGTCCTCATAATCACCAATCTGGCAGCGATCCGAGGCGATCTACGGCGCTCCGTATGAGCGCACAGAGCGCCGTAGATCGCGGCCTAGTGGAATGGGGGTATTAGGGTAAAAGTAATATCGATGTTGGGTAAAGCACGAATCGGGCTTTTTTCTTATCCTTGTAACAGCTTATTCTTCAAATTGTCCTTGAATTATCAAATTGAAATCTTAGCTTAGTTGAATTTAAACATATTTATTTTACATCAATTGAGAAACAAGTTCTTACAAATTATTCAGATCTCTCTCGATTCTGCTTCCTACGGACAGTACTCGCGTCGAATGTGTGGGCTAATGGAAAATGCAAAAGTTGACACCCGCTCCCGGGTATCGAACTCAGGACCTTATGGTTGCGAGGCCGACGCTGTAGTACCTTAGCCTGAAATTTTCTATATGATGCACTTACAAGACTTGCAGTAGGAACACAGACTTATTAAAATAAGAGGGACTGAAATTTTGAAATTTGTTTTGTGAAGGGTAGAAAACATTGTGGGAAAAGGAGAAAATGCTGGTTACCAGCATTTTCTCCTTTTCACACAAAGCTTTCTAAAGGCTTCTTTCTCAAGGTCGTCAAAAGTAGGGATTTTTTGCTAATGGGTTAAACTTTGCTGGAATCGGGTCTTAAAAGTACAATCCCAGTCTGCACTCTTTCTAATCAGTCTGATCTTGATCTACCTTGGTCAGAAATAGCATAAGATCTGTATTTTCCGCCTTCGCGTTATAAACCATCAAAATTGCATGCTGACCTAATATTGACAGACAATTAATATTTCAAGAAGGAAATGTATGAGCCGTAGGTATACTCTCGCAAAATGGCGCTCAACAGTTTTTACCAGACGACAAAATTCTACTCCCATCCAAATTGAAAGCATCTGCAGACAACAATTTCATTGTGGCTTAAATGGTTCAATTGTTACGTGATAGAGTAGAAAACATTGTGAGAAAAGGAGAAAATGCTGGTTACCAGCATTTTCTCCTTTTTCCACGATGTTTTCAAAAAGTTTCTTTCCCAAGGTCGTCATTATGAGGTAAAGGATTATTAATTCATCTCTATGATGTATTATACCATGCAGGTCATCCTATGACAATTTACCCATAGAATCTATTACATTAAACAGCTGATCAAATCATTGGGTAAATTGGTCCTTCGACATGCAGAAAATTGACCAATGCCAAAAGGTTTCCACTCATGTCAGGCTGTGCGGACTGCGCAGGCTGACAGGAGTCGATACATCTTGCAAATGCATTAAACTCCCGTTTCACAAAGCATACCACAAGGATATTGGGTCACACCAAACCCGGACGAAAGTAAATACATGTACTAGTTGGAAGTTAACCCTTTACAAGATGCAAAAATTTTAGTCTTGTCGAAGTTGAGAGAATTTGAAGATGAAATGGTGCAGTATATTTTGTTTTTGTTTTGTTTTCCGTCAGTTGGTCACATGACCGCCAAGTGTGCACCTGCAAACTAGGACTATTTTCAACCAAGCATCTTAACGACATAACAAGAAAATATTGATGCCTAACATCAATGGCGCCGCAAATCAGTTGTTTCTGAAATAAGGCATATTACAGCATTTCAAATTAACAAAATAAAATGTATGCAGAACTATGTGAGAAATGAACTAAACAATCCCTATAATGCAACTTAATAAAACTTAAAAAAAAAAGAATCAATAATGGTAAAACACAATCATTCTTTAGCGAAATTTAACATAATTTCAACTGGAGCTATGTACAAAAGCAGTTGTCATTCGAGCAACGACACACGAAAATACTATAAAAACTAGGTTCTAAATTACAAAATTGATATCAAAAACTGGGTATGAAATGACCAAAGTGGGTACGAAATGATCGAAGAGAGTATGAAATGACCAAAATAAGAAAAAAAAAAATAAGTGGGTACGCAATCAGCGATATTGTACGAAATGGCCTAGGTACGAAATGACCTAGTTACGAAATGACTTGACTTGTACAATATGGCTGCCTCCATAGGTACTTTTCAAAACCGAATAAAAATGTAGTGCCGCCGTTCATGCGGCGCCACAACAAGTTGGCTTCTTTAAAAATAAGAAGCCAGGAGAGGTCAACATCAACGTAAAGATACAAATAGTTTGTTGGTTATTAATTTCAATATATTTTGGAACGTGTAAACAAACAAGTAAGACATTCAATGAACGAAGAAAATCAAAGTACTGATAGTACTGAAGGCCAGGAAATTGAGGATACGAAACAACACAAGAGGACAGTTTTACTTAATACAAACAGGTAGACGGACAGGGATACAAGCGGATTCCACTAAGCCCCTAGAATTCTTGGTTTTAACTGGAAATTTTGAACTGATACTAAAAAGCACCAGCCAGAAACTAATTAAGCCAGAGCTAGGCATGTGCTCACAGTTATAGGGTGGTTGATAATGGCTTAGAATACTTAGTAATTTGTCGTTCTTGTAAACAATCCCAAGTCAAAATTGAACTATTCAATCGGTGCAATACCAACTTTGGTTATCTAAATTTTCTGAGACATGTGATGTCTTGTAGTCCAGAATGACGTTATTTTTTACATTTATGACGCAAGGACATATTTATTTTTATTGACTTCAATGAAAATACATGTAAGATAGATATCAAGGTAAAATGTAATGAATAATAAAGATTGGAGTAATATGGCAGTCGGTCATCTTGTCTCTACCTTCCACAAGTCGACGAAATGTTGAACTGGTCATATTTGAAGGAAGTTGTAGATGAAAATCCAAAGTAATTCTTCGTGTATATTGAAAAGTAAGATTTTGGGGAAATTGGGAGGAATTGCTTGTTGCAAGCAAATTCTCTTTTAGCCAAAATATTTTCTCAATAAAATACTGTGAAAAGGTTGGATTGTTTTGGGAAAACGATTAGGCTCGGTTTACCTATTTCACTTACCTATTTTACGGACAAGTCACAGTGACTTGAGCTTCGATACTTATATCTACATAATATAAAAAGACGTTAATCCTAATTCATTATTGTTGTCCAAGGACAATTTGTGTCAAGCCCGCGAACAGTTGACTCTCAAGCTTGAGCTAGACTCTGGACCTGAATAAATGTTTCAAATGGAACTTGCTTGACCTAGACTCTGGACCTGAATAAATGTTTCAAACGGAACATCTACTCATGATGGAATACAATGCATTATGCTAATTTTTACCGGAATCTATCCAAAAATGTAGGAATTATGGTTCGGACGAAAAATTGGCCTTCAATGTGGCCTTGATCTTGAACCTACTTGAACAGATGTTTCAAATGGCACATCTATTCGTGATGGAGGTCAATTGTGCCAAATTATTTTGAAATCCATCCAAAATTGTAGAAGTTATGGACCGGACATATTCGGATGCACACAAGCCATAGTGAACACTAGAAATATGTGTGTCAGAGACACAGACGCTCCTGCTAAATGGTATTGGTCACAGGTATGTCATATGACAACTAGTAGAGAGAGAGATAAAAAAATACATTAAATGACAAGCGAACGACTACAGAAAAAAAAAAATATAAGCATTTATTTGGTTTCAAATCAAAGTCAATCAAAGACATTTCTTAAGAATCACACATGTGTAATCTATTTGTGACAGGTGTAAAAGGTATGAAATACATCCTATCAGTGTGAAATAGGCAGTATAAACAATGACAAAACTACCAAATAACTCTTGGATAAAGGAAACTAATACACATAATGTACATACTAAAGACTTTCAAAAATATTTTTATAGACAACTTGATTAACGATATGGATGAAATATGATGTTGGGGTCGATTTTTCTAAAACTTTATTTGGGGACGATTTCACCAAATAAATCGTCTCCAGGGGACGATTTCTACTCAGTGATAAACATAACACGGGCCGAGCAGTTTGGGGACGATTTCTCCAGGGGCCGATTTCTCCAGCATTCCGCTGAAGTACTCTAGATTTAGTCGATATACATAAGAAAAAGTGATAAACATAACACAAGCCAAAATTCTATATGTAGTTTGCTTTATTTACAATCGCATTTTAGCGGAGACGCGTTTTGTGAGACATGTTCAAATGTCAACACAACGTTATAGACGAACTCCGAGCAGAGTTGTCGTTCGTTACTCTCACCATACCTGAATGTGAATGATCCGGAATGCAAGAGAGAGCGTTATAGATATTAACCGTATATAGCGCGTAGGAATACACAACTTCCGGATAAAGCTAAGTTTATTAGGTTACGCCTTTATTAGGTCAGTGTTAATGACAAAAACGGGATAAAAACACACACTCGTCAGTTATTAAAGGATCGTAATACCCTTGCAATTCCATGGCATATTGCAGATGAAAGCTTTGAGGAAGGGAAAGCATTCACACCGTGTGATAAGCAATCTCTGTATATACTTGGGAGACTAGTTGTTTTGGCGGACTCATCGATATAGAGTGGACACACCGTCCAACATTTTTGTCTGAATAGGCAGCTTACGATCCCTATAGGCAATGGAATCCCTTGAGAGGGATTCCCTGGCCTAAAAACTGCAGCATAGAAACCTCTCATGCTGTACATTGCAGTCACGTGACATTCTTCCTGCATTTCCAAGTCGCGTGATCTTTTCCCGCATTGTTCTTTCTCTTTTTGAACGAAATGCTTCTTTTCCACTTTTTGCTTAGAATATTCAGTTCAGTAAATAGATGCAATTTTGCAATCAAGTCAGTGGAACAAATCTCTCTTAAAATCAGTCAAATAAAAACAATCCATATCTATTTCATATTTTAGTTTCTTTGATTATTATTACGGTTTATTTATAGAACCACGACGAAACAGACTGTGTATCAGAACAATTTAGCAAAGAAAATGGATATAGGCAGCAATTTCTGAGACCATCCTCGGATACCCCGGGGTCTCCCTATTTGCTACATTACATCGACCCCTGGGACAATTGACTAATAAAACTTTGAATCAGCCGCCGAAAATCGATACGAAACGTCATAGCGTACAGTCCACTCGCCCATCACAAAATGATGATGGAACCAATGAAAAGCCAGCATTCGGCCAGCGGTAAAGCGAGGGAAATTCAATTAATTGTCCCAGGGGTCGATGTAGCGTAGCAAATAGGGAGACCCCGGGGTATCCGAGGATGTTCTGAGACAGTCTACCTTTTAAACTTACCACTGTTGGACAAGTCTACCTGCCAGGGCCCGTATTCGCCAACCATTCTTGAGAATATTCTTAGTCTTATTCTCCAAGGTTTTCTACATTTGTAAGTAACACTTCTGATTGGCTAAACCAAATGGTTTAGCCAATCAGAAGTTATGTTACTTACAAATGTAAAAAAAATTCTGTAGAGTAAGACAAAGAACGTTCCTGAGAATGGTTGGTGAATACAGGCTTTGGCAAGAAGCATTTAACCCTTTACTCCATAGATACTCATTTCTACGCATTGCTTGTAGGGGCCTTTGGAAAACATTTTGGCAAAAGGTGAAATTGCTCGTGATGAGCAATTTCACCTTTTGCCACAATGTTTTCTACACTATCAAAAGGAGTCACATAGACATAAGAAACGGCTTCATCCTTGCTGTTATTTAGGGTCAATTAGAGATACCATAAAAATGCCTTATGGGATAAAGGGTTAATTGAGACAACCTATACTTTAATTCAAATTTCAAAGTAACGCTTATCGTTTTGAAAATTAATCCGGTTCTCTACCCATATTGTCCAAATCAGACAGGTCTATATTTGGAGAATGCCACCTAGCGGAAGATGATGCAAATGAGTAGATGTTATATGATGTTGGATAGAAATCTGCGCGAAAAGAGAAGAAAACGTTGGTGACCAGCATATTTTCCTTTGCCCACATTTTTTTTTTTCGTTTCAGCGTCATTAAATCTCGAGACTGTGTGATACAAGGTCGATACTGTTGTACTCGGGTAAAGGAGTAAAGCTCATCGGAAACACTTAGTGAAGTGTGATTACTACGAACAATGCATATAAAGCGAAAGGCCGTGAAATAAGGATGTTATTTTGAAGTGGTTGTTTGTTGGTTGGTTCTATTGGGTTTTAACGCCACTTTAACAGCTAAGGTCATATCATGGCGGTCGGTGACGCACCTGTGTTTCCTGGCTTTTTCATACCAGTACTAACACAACTTTCTTTCCAAAGCCACAGACTACTTTTCTCACATGCTTCAGCAGAGGTGAGAGGCGAAAATACGCCAGAAAGAAAGTTTGCCTCAACCGGGTATCGAACTCACAACCACCAGGTCATGAGTCCGACACGCTCACCATTGAGCCACCCGGGCAAAAACACAATGGTATAATACACGAGAGAGAGAGAGAGAGAGAGAGAGAGAGAGAGAGAGAGTAGCATAACTTCTTAGTCTGTAGCTCATTCACCAAATGTGTTTAAGAACTGTGTTGGTCTTATTCCCGACAACTTTTTCTCCTGAGAAATACAACTTCTGATGATTGGCGAAAACATTTGGTAAAGGCAATCAGAAGTCGTGGTTCTTTCAAGTTTGTAAAAAAGAAACTTTGAGAGTAAGACTTAAAAAGTTTTTTTAAGAATAGTTGGTGAGCAAGGACTCTGGGCCCGTATTCACCAACCATTCTTGAGAATATTCTTAGTCTTATTCTCCATGTTTTTCTCCATTTGTAAGTAACACAACTTCTGACTGGCTAAACCATTCGGTTTAGCCAATCAGAAGTTGTGTAACTTTCAAATGTAGAAAATTCTGGCGAATTAGACAAAGAACGTTCTTAAGATTGATTGGTGAATATGGGCCCTGATCGTAAAGATGTTAGGCTTTAAGAAGCTATGCGCGACTCATTGACCTTTTGCGGACAATCTAGATCTATATAAGACTACACAGAACGTGCACTCTGGCACGTATTCACCAACCATTTTTGGGAATTTTCTTAGTCTTATTCTCCATGGTTTTCTAAACTTGTAAGTAACGCATCCTCTGATTGGCTAAACCATTCGGTTTAGCCAATCAGAGATTGTGTTACTTACAAATGTAGAAACATTATCTCCCGCTAGATGGCATTTTATAAATACTCATCTATCTAATTTTGGCATCCTGGGTACAGAACCGAACCACTTTCCTACGCGACAACCGTTACTTTGAATTTCAAACTAAGATAAACGTTTACTCAATAAAACTCTACCTCGTGCAATTCACTCAGCTATGATCAGCAGTTTAGAGAAATCTGGAGCTAAAGCAGGCCTCATTTCTCCTCAAACGTATTGATAAAAGCTATTTTCTCCATTGCTAGTTTATAGTGCGTAATATTACAGCCTGCCCGCTTTCGGGGCTAGTGATGCGTCATATAAGACAGCTCGAATCTTCGAAGAATATGACATGCGCAGACAACGAATGTAGAAAGTTCTGGAGAATAGGACAAAGAACGTTCTTAAGAATGGTTGGTGAATACGGTCCTTGACCTTGGATCTGCACTGTCTGATAAGGAGATATTTTATTTAAGAAATAATCTTCTTTCTGTCGTGGTATATCGTTCAATAAACCACAGTTGTGAGTTATGAGGCACAATAAATAATCTACGAGGGCGATAGCCCGAGTGGGTTATTCATTGGGCCTCATAACTCACAATGTGGTTTATTGAACGATATACCACGATAGAAAGAAGATTATTTCGATTCTAACATGGCCAATTCTTAATGAAAGTAAAACAAGTTCAAACTAAGAGTAAAGACGCGGATGAAGATTATGTTCCATTGAATAACTAACTCATTGAATGACGTCACTCTACATGGATTGTCGCAGATTTTACCACGTTTTCCTTGCACTGTGTTTATAATGCCAAAGTCGCGTGTCATGTTAGAATTAAGAATTAAGACTGAAAAGTTCCATATAAGTTATATAGCAGGCGGAGGATTAAAACCAGTAAGGGCAGATCACAAAGTTGTTTCCCTTGATTCATGGGTTTCCAAATCTTCCGTGTCCATTGCGATTGCATCTTTAGTGTCATCTGAAGATCCCCGACCACTCCCCTTCTTGCAGGTCAGTACATTCCAAACACTTTTGCATGTAGCCGATAGGAAGCCTTTGATAGACGGGTCCAAGATTCCAAACACGATAGGATTCACTGCGTAATTTGCATAATGTAACTTGAAGAAAAATGTAAACATAGCATATTCTTGGAATGGAATCTCTTCGAATTCTTGGCTCGATAATCTATCCAGTAAAGCTATGTAAATTGTATTAGTCACAATAAAAATGGCCGTTAGTATGATGGAAATAACAGATCTTCTATTGGCTGGGGATATTTTCTTTCTCATGTCGTCTCCGCCTGTCGTCCTTGATTGTTTCTTTGCTTCTTTCATGTGTTGAATAATTGTTTTTGAGACGAGAACGTAAAGAACGATCATGGTTAATTGTGTGATAGTAAGTAATATGTAGCCTAACAGCAAGACTAATGATGGCACCTTTGATTGGGCGAACTCATCGTTCACGTCACATTTTGAGACATTCAGAGTTATATTCTTATTTTTAAGAACAATCGTGCCTTCCCTCTTACCAACAAATATCGGTGATGGGATGGAAAGTATGGCAGCCAAAATAAAAATCGCAATCGACATAATAAATGCGCTATGTGTCCTTATTTGCCAGTGTAATGGTCGACACACTTTCCTGTATCTGTCAAGGCAAATTGCTCCAAGTACAAAAACATCTGCCAGAATGACAAACATCGTCATGAAATGTTTAAGTTTACACAGCGGAGTGTTTGGGAACATGTAATAATATCGTCGTAACACGATATCGAATGGTACCGCCGTGCTTGCACCGACGAGGCCTACGACACACAAACATATCGCAAAGTACCGGAAGTTACATGATCGATAATGACGTATAAATAGAAACAGTATGTACACATTACCCACAATACCAAAGAAAGCCGCGCATCCTATGAAAACGACGACAGGAAGTACCCAATCCCACAATTCATTCATGTAATCATGTACGCCATATTGAGTCGTTGTTATATTTCCAACGAAAGTTTCTCCATACTGTTCTTCCATAATGCATGAACTAAACGTATTTAACAAATCTCTGCCTGTGTCCGGTTTCAAGATGACATGTTGCATTTAAGATCGGGGAAATGCTAAACAGATCTTGATCTTCCGATTCAACAGGAAATCGTACTTGATTTAATTGTTTGGCCTAAAACACAGTTCCGAGTTTTAAAGACCCAGCGGGAAAAACCTTTGAAATGCATTATGGGAAAAGATGAAAATGCTAGTAACCTGCATTTTCTTCTTTCCCACAATGCCTTTCAAATGTAAATCCTGTCAATTCAGCTATAAATTGACTGTCGTAGGCAAACCTTTTTAATTTGTACACGTGTAGGCTTTGTAGTTTGATAAAGAGTTAACCTTTTTTCAAAAGATCATGTGCCTATCATAGCCCTTATGCAAACTTTCTTTTGAAAACAAGATGGGGGAAAAACAGCCGGCTGATTAGAAGGGAGAGCCTATTTGAAAATATGGTGAAAAAAAGAGGAACATCCGGTAACTAGCATTTTCTCCCTTTCCTGTCATATTTATCACCCTTATAAACCGGTTTCAATTTTTTAGAAACACTTTTCTCGTCTACCAATACTTTCAATTTGACGATCATTTCAATGTACAACACTTTGTCAACAAAATTGACAAAACTTTACATTTGTCTAAACTGAAAGCATTTGCAGACTACAAAATAAATGTGACTCAAAAATTGAAAATAAAATTTTTTTTTAAGAGCAGAAAACACTGTGGGACAAGAAGAAATAGCTGGTTACCAGCATTTCTCCTTTACCCACAATAATTATTTTCAGAGGGCTTCCTCTTCTGAGTCGTAAGAACCAGGGGTTGTTTGGTAAAAGGTTGATAGACGTGTCATGTGGTACTAAGTATTGTATAAGGGACGTTATCGGAGAATCACGCTTGTGAATGCTCCTGTCAGAATTAAATCTAGTTATGGCCCTTAGATCGATTATCGTTCTACAGCACGTGGGTAGAATCGATATTGGTACTTTTGATACCTCCAGCCTATCATGACTTGGAAGTCTTATCACCTAATATTAGTAATTTTTTACCAAAATGTAACATCTTGGAGTTGTCCAAATTGTAAAAATGTTTATAGGACAACACAGGATGGTTTGTGTCTTCGATAGGATAGAAACATTCTTGAAAAAATAAAGAGAAAAAAATGCTATTAATGCCGTATTAAACATAACTTCTGTTACATCGTAGAGATCAGTGCACCTATCCTGTATTTTCTCTTCACTTATATTTTGCAATAGATGCTTAAAAAGCCACTGGATCTTCTCTGGTATTAGAGTCTGGTGAGTAGACAGACAGACAGACAGACAGACAGATCGACAGACCAGAGCATAATCTTTAGGTCTTACACCGAAGCTATTGCCCAAGCCTGTAAGAGAGATCGGTGCATAGGTTACATGCTAGCTGATCATAGTTGAATGAATAACACCAATAGGCTACCTTGTGTTTTATTGAGTAAACGTTTATGTTAGTCTGAATGATTCAAAGTAGCCTAACGGTTGTCGAAAAGTAGTCACCGGTTCTGTACCCGCAGAACCGGTGACTGCTTTTCGACAACCGTTAGGCTACTTTGAATCATTCAGACTAACATAAACATAAATGTGCAGTTTAGTGCATAAACGTTGATTGTGAGAAATTGGCAATGTAATTCTATAAATACATTCTTGGCGTTCATAAACGAACAACAAACTTGGCAATTTATGGTGATCTTGGTAGGACTCCATTATCTATTGATATAGTCTGTGCTGTAATTAAATATTTCAGAAGATTGGAAGAAATGAATACTGAAAGTCTTCTCGCACAAGCCTTCCACAGTAGTAAAAAAAATTCATACAGCGGGAAAAGAAAGCTGGTATTCGAATGTCTTATTTATCATGCAGCAGTTGAATATAGATGCCAACATGAGTCTACACGCAATTAAGTACAAGTTAATAAATAGATCGATGGAATTATGGGGGAAAAAATTACACCAGAATGCAGTTATAAATGAAGGAAAATTACGCACATATAATATGTTTAAATCAATTTTTAAATGTGAACCATATCTAAAAGTAGTAAACAATCGTGATGTTAGGAAGAGCGTCACGCGATTTCGGGTTAGCGCTCATGATTTAGCCATAGAAAAGGGGCGATATAGAAATATTAAACCAGAAAATAGATTTTGTGAAAGTTGCAAGACTCAAGAAATCGAAAAGGAAATTCATGTCTTAATAAATTGCCCGAAGTATTCTAATGAACGTGAAAAACTATTTTTACATGTTGTTAAGAATTTTAAGAATTTTGAGAACTTATCCGATCACAACAAATTCATATGGTTGATGATTTCAGAAAATACAGATATCATCAAGAAGGTTTCTCATTTCATTTATTTATAAGTGCTTTGAAATAAGAAAAACTATCAAAGAAGCGTTATTTAGTCACTTTCATTCATTGTCATATGAATCACTTGTGATATAATTGAATATTTGATCCGGCACATGGCATTTTTACAATCTTAATTCAAATAGGCTATACACAATGAAGACTCGCACTTCCTGTAAACCCATACAAGGACCAAGATCAGACTGCACCGATACGTAGGATGATCTGCGTCCTAGCTGGGTGTCCATGTCACATTGTCGTTAATGCCATGCGATGGCTCATTTATTATGTATGTTTGCATAATTGTTAGTATATTGATATGTGTTATGATATGCCCTTAAAGGGCCCACTATGGAAATAATTAAACTATTCTATTCTATTCTATTCGTTCAGTCTGGTGATCGATCGACGCCGCCATTTTTTGGATGTTGTGTTGCGCGTGTAGTGATGTTTACGGGGCACTCAAAAGGGAAAATGGCTTTGCGTGGTTTTTGCCAGTGTACATGATTATGTTCCCGGCATGTTAACCAATCAGATCAAGAAAAAATTCTTTGCATTATAATAAAGAACTTTGACGACTAAGGAAACATAAATGAGAGCCAACCAGTTAACAGCCAAAGCGACACCAGCCAAAGGGTCCACAGTCCTGAACTTGCTCACACGTCAGATTATGTCGATCGCCTTGGATAGTCAACCCTCCTCGGATAACATAGATTAAGATCAGATTGCACGAGATCTTGGATCTGTGAGATTCCGCTATCTGATGGTAATTTTCAACACACACTAAAAAAAGGCCAGCCTCAGATACAACGAAAATATACCAGGCATGCTCTGTCTGCGCAGGATGCGCCGAAACTTTTTGCGCACTGTCTTTAAATTTTCTGAATGGATAGCCTAATTTCTGCATCGTCATTAGGTCGATTGTTTGACGAAGTAGATTTTATGGATCCTTAACCCATTACCACACAATACCTACTTTTGACGACCCGGACACACAATCCCTACTTTTGACGACCCTGACACACAATCCCTACTTTTGACGACCCTGAGAAAGAAGCCTTTCGAAAACATGATTGTGGGAAAAAGAGAAAATGCTGGTAACCAGCATTTTCTCCTTTTCCCACAATGTTTTCTACCCTTCACAAAACAAATTTCATATTTTCTGCCATTTTTATTTTGTCGTCTGCTAATGTTTTCGATTTGCATAAGCCTAAATTATTGTTGTTTGGTAATGAGTTTATTAGGTAATCGTTTTGCTGGGTGAAATGCATAACGGAGATTCATTCAGTCTCCTTTTCCTAGAGCATGGATGAATTAAGTTTATTGGCACGTCAAAGATCAAAGCCACTTGGCTGCCAGCGAAGAGGAAATCGTCTATTGACGGTTAGCCTATTCATAAATTCTAAATTGTAAGATAAGCAACCTGATGGACCGGAACGGTTTTTCATTCAGGGAAATAGGAGAATGAGCAGCAAACAGTTTAACCCCTTACCAGACGACAAAATTTTAGCCCTTTTCGAATTGAAAACGTTTGTAGAAGACGATTTCAACATGGCTCAAATGGTGCATCTGTTTATAAGGTAGAAAACATTGTCGGAAATGGAGAAAATGCTGGTCACCAGCATTTTCTCCTTTTCCAATTTTTTTCAAAAGGCTTGTTTCCAAGGGTCGTAAAAAGTCGTCATTGTGTGGTAAGGGGTTAAGGAGATAGGGGAACATGTCCAAGATGAAGGGCTAAAGACGGCCCAGTGGATCCGCATTTTAACTTGGCCCTTGAGGTTAAAGGTTACGCTAAGGAAAAATATGGCCGTGTAACAAGATAAGGTGGGTCGTAGCGTTTGTTTGTGAATTTACATGTTTACATTTGCAAAGATAACTTTTCCTGCAAATAATTAGAACTGAAAAAAATAAATTTTACTAATAGCGGTAACAGTATGCATAGGTCAGACACGCGTACAGTGAGAAAATGCAAAGATTATAAACAAAAAGTTGACAGACGACTTCCTCAACCGGAAGCGTCTCCCACCTGTCAAAATAAGTGGGTGGGGAAGACTAATACAGTGGTTTGCAAGAGGAAGTTCTTTAATTTACTGGGAGTGTCAGTGTTATTTTCAGTGATTCCTTTTCACGCAGTAGTTAGTTGGGCACGCAGAACATTCTGTCGGTTCTTTATCTGAGTTGGGCAGTAGAGATAGGCTGTCAGCCTTTCTAAACTTCGATTCAGTAGCCAACGTATCATTTTAGTAACAAAACAGCAGGAGGTATTAATCATTTACCTGATGACAAAGTTGTTAGCATTGACTAAATTAACCCTTTGCCACACAATCCCGACTTTTAATAACCCTTAAGAAAAAGGCATTTGAAAACATTATGGGAAAAGGAGAAAATGCTGGTAACCAGTATTTTTTCCTTTTCCCAAAGTGTTTTCTACTGTTCCAAAAACAAATTTGAGTTTTTCAGTAATATTTATTTTGTTGTATACAAATGCTTTCAATTTAGACCAGTCTAAAATTCTGTCATTTGGTAAAGAGTTACAGCATTTGCAGATGACAATTTCAAATTGGGTCAAATAGTCAAATCATGGAACTCTTACTAGATAAGTAAAAAAACAAAATTGAAAAAAGGAGAAACTGCTGGTTACTCTAACAGCATTTTCTCCATTTTCCACAATGTGTTCAAATAGTTTCTTTCAAAGGGTTCTTTAAAGTCTGCGTTTTGTGATTAAGAATTAACCCTTTACCAAACAATCCCTGGTTTTTACGACCCTGAGCTAGGTGCCTTTTGAAAAAATTGTATGGGAAAAGAAGAAAATGCTGGAAACTAGCATTTTCTCCTTTTTCCACAATGTTTTCAACCCTGCTGGAAACAAAATTTCAATCTTTGAGTTACAATTGTTTTGTCCTCTGCCAGTGCTTTGAATATGGACCAATGTTAAATTTTGTAGTTTGGTAAAGGGTTAAGCTTTGAACAAGACCCCATTTGCCCCACTATATGTATTTTTATGTCAGATCAGTAGAAAGGGTTATACTGGAATCGGCCTGTCTTTCTGTGTATCCAATTGTATACAAAATACTAGCAATTGCCTGTTTCTGTCAAAGCTCTGACAGAAAAAATGCTTTTGAAAACATCAATGGAAAAGGAGATAATACTATAACAATACTAGCAAGTTAGTTCAGTGCATCCAAGAATAATTATATTTGTATTGTGAAGATGTTGGTCTGTTCTAACTTTCTTGTCGTAAAACTCCAGACAATCTGTGCAGCACATTTGCACCTTTTCCGAGCCATAAATCAACCATTGTCGTTGCAGCTTCATTTTCTTGATCAGTTTTCTCTCCAGTCTCCTTTTTTTTTTTGTATTCTTTTTTCTCCTCTGATGTTAAATTGCTTCTTTTTTTTACCAGTTTTAACACCTTCTTAACAATTAAATGATGCCATTTTTGTCCAAAACATTGTGATTATGTTTTCAGCGGCTCAGATTAAATTCTGGACAGTTGGACTGATCTGGCCTGAAAAATCGTCGGTCCTCATCAAGAATAATAATGTCCATCGAACCAACATGTTTCAGGAAGTCTGAAAGCCAAAATATGTTTTCTTCTTTGAAAGGGAAGAAAATATTGTGGTAAATGGGAAATTGGATAAAAAAACAACCTGTCTTACAATAGGTTGCTTCCATTTCCTGAAAATAGTTATGAAAAACCTTCCTTCTAATGGTTGTCAGAAAATTAGATTAATTCTTTACCACTCAATCTTAATTTTAAACAACCAGATTATGGAAGCCTATGCAAACATTGTAGGTAAAGGAGAAAATGCTGATAACCAGCATTTTCTCCTTTTTTCATAATGTTTTGTACACCTGTAAAGACAAGTGTCATCATTTAAGCTATGCAGAAATTGCCATCAGCAAATGCTTTCAGTTGTCTTGAAATTGTCTTAAATTTATCATTTGGTGAAGAGTTAACTCTTTCCCTAACAGTCCTGTATGAGGGTTTTTTTGGTATCATTGTAAAAAATTTTATCCCAAAATCTGAAGGGCCACCTTTAAAGAGAAAATTTGATCAGGCCTGCAAAACGGGGAATGTTGTAGAAGGCAGAGTAGAAAAAGGAAAACCGCAGGTCACCTGAATAGTCTACTTGTCATACATGTTTTAAAAAGCAGTCTTTCTCAGGTTTGGGTAGAAAGGGGGCTTGTTTTGTAAAGGGTAAAGTTGTATTTTTACAATGCAATCTACCTGTCAGTCAGGCTTGTAAATACAGGGATTCATTCAACCCTTTGCATCACAATCTTGAGAGTTCAAGTCCCTGAAAAACAGGCCCTTTGAAAACATTGTGGAGAAAAAAGTATATATGCTAGTAAGCATCTCTTTTTCCCTCATTGTTTTCTTTACTTCCAGTAGCATATTTCAATTTTTGAGTCAATCTATCTTGTTACCTGTAAATGTTTTCAAGTTGGACAAGACAAAAATTTTGGTTTAAACATATTTATTTTACATTGATTGAGAAACAAGTTCTAACAACTTATACTAAATTCTCTCGATTCTGCTTCCTGGGAACTACAGCAGTACTCTGTCCGAATGTGTAGGCCAATGAAAAATCCCCAAGTTGCCACCCGCTCCTGGGTATTGAACTCAGGACCTTATGGTTATGATGCCGACACTTTACCTCACAGCGATGGGCACCACACAAGACAAATTTTGTCATGTGCTAGAGGGTAAACCCTTTCCCAAATAACAAAATTTTGTACTAAACCAAATTGAAAAGGTCAGCAGAACAGGAATTAAATGTACCACTCATAATGATTTCTGTTTTTGACAGGGTAGAAAACATGGTGGGAAAAGGAGAAAATGCTGGTTACCAGCATTTTCTCCTTTTTCCACCATGTTTTCATTAGGACTCTTCTCCTGGTTTGTAAGAACCAGGGATTGTTTGGGAAAGGGTTAAACCCTGGTACTGTTGAAGCTGGAATTACCGTAATATGTTTCTACAGGAAGTGAAGATTAAGATTAGACAGCACAGAACATGCAGCCTGATCTTGGAGTTACACTGCCAGCTTCTTTTGCTAGGTATTCCAACAAAATAGCCATAAAAATGTAATGTCTGCATTTTTAACCCTCTACCACAAAATCTTGGGTTTTAACCCTTTATTCCATAGATACTCATTTCTACACATTGCTTGCAGGAGCCTTTGGAAAACATTGTGGCAAAAGGTGAAATTGCTCATGATGAGCAATTACACCTTTTGTCACAATGTTTTCTATGCTATCAAAAGGTGTCATTTACACATAAGAAACGGCTTCATCCTTGCTGTTATTTAGGGTCAATTAGAGATGCCATAGAATTGCCTTATGGGGTAAAGAGTTAAGTACTCTGATGAAGGAAGCTTTTTCAAGATATTGGGAGAAAAGGAGAAAATGCTGGTAATCAGCATTTCATCCTGTGATGTTTTCTACGCTATCCAAGACAAATCTCTTTAGAATGCGCCCTACTAGATCTCGGCTAATTTTTTTCTGAGAATTGGTGATACTCATCGCAACAGGATTCATTCGTCTCACACCACTGATCATTGTTTTGATGATGGTTATATGGGAAAGTAGTCAAAGGCTTTCGAAAGAATACTGTGCGGAACACTGGCAAAAGAAACTCCAGTAAAGCATGGATAGGTGCACTGGTGGTCTTGATATATCTAAAGTAATGTTGAAAACAGTGTCTCTTTACCAAAGGACAAAAGTTTAGCCCGGTCTAAACTGAAAGCACTTGCAGATGACAAAATTAATGTGACTCAAAAATCGAAATTTGTTTCGAGAAGGTTAGAAAACATGTTGGGAAAAGGAGAAAATGCTGGTTACCAGCATTTTCTCCTTTTCCCAAAATGTTTTCAAAAAGCATCTTTCTCAGGGTCGTAAAAACCAGGGACTATATGGTAAAGGGTGAATAAAACACCATATAACCTACCAACAGAAATGTTGTTATACTTTGTAAAGGGTTTACATGTATATTTATGATATAAAAGTGTTAAAGATGGCCTGTTGAAAGTTAATGTTAAACATCAGACTAGAATTTATTAAATATTATGACTTCATTTGCCAAGGAAACAAAACTGATGAGGTTTCCTCTTTACCATATTAACCCTTTACCAGTGTTGTGCCTAGACCGCGGGATTGCCAGATTCCCGCAATTTTTTTTAACTATGTCCCTTAAAATTTAAGCCATTGCGGGATGTCGGGCGCGCTCACGAAAATCCGACAAATTTTCCTTATCTGGAGTCCATTTCGGTATTTACATAAATTGCGTTAATTACAATTGGCACTTGCACAACGTAGATTGTGACCACGAAATTTACTGAGATAAAGTCGCTAAGGGATATCCGATATTTAAACCAGTCTTACTGTTGTTAATATAACAATATGGCGAAACGCCGGATGCGGTTGACCAACTCTATGTCGGGAAAGGTTAAAGATAGAAAAGTTGCAGACGAAATTGAATCGCCGTGGACTGTGAAAACCTCGGATCAATCGCGGCTTCTTGGACCTTCGGGACAAGTAAGAAAAAGGACAGAAAATTTCAGAAAAAATCGGCTCATGAAATTTCCGTGATTACAAGAGTCGGATGGAAGTATGAAATGTGTCCCCTAGATTTTTCTAATGTCCCCTTGACATTAAGGAAGGGGGACGCCTGTGTCCCCCAAAAATTTTGGTCTAGGCACAACACTGCTTTACCACACAGTAAAATTTTTGACCTATCCAAATGAAGATGACAATTTCATAGTGGCTCAAATGACGCAAGTTTTCTTTGATAGGGTAGAAAGCTTTGTGGGAAAAGGAGAAAATGCTCTCTACCCTGGTGGAAACAAATTTTGATGTTTGAGTAATGTTAATTTTGTTGTCTGCAAGTGCTTTCAATTTGGACCAGTCTAAAATTTTGTTGTTTGGTAAAGAGTTAATAAAGGATGTCAGCTGTGTGTAAACATTACCATGGATAATAACGAATAAATGCAACAATTCGAGGACGGAGATGATCAAGCTGTTAGAGAAAAAAAAGCACATAATTACGGTTCTGATATTCTGGAACATCTGGTTAAATGTTGGTTCAATG
The DNA here is from genome assembly GCA_943736015.1 of Tridacna crocea. Classification (NCBI taxonomy): domain Eukaryota; kingdom Metazoa; phylum Mollusca; class Bivalvia; order Cardiida; family Cardiidae; genus Tridacna; species Tridacna crocea. Next base: position 33,038,903 of record OX031073.1, read on the forward strand.
CTTTTGCTAACAAATAAGTAAGCAAGGTAATATATCAGAGCCCTCTTTACATGCTTGTACTGCAAAACGGAAAACCACTTTGGAAAATTACGGCTTAAATCATTTATAATTTTACAAAGTGGTTTTCCAACATGATTGTCAGAAAATTAGATTAATTCTTTAAGAAAACATTGTAGGTAAAGGAGAAAATGCTGGTAACCAGCATTTTCTCCTGTTCACACAATGTTTTCTATCCTTCACAAAATAAATTTCAAATTTTCAGTTTTATTTTGTCGTCTGCAAATGCTTTCAATTGTGGTAATTTAAAGTTAAGATGAATGTTTACCTGTCTTCACAATACATAACTATGTACAAGTTCATAATGTATGAGTTAAAATTTGCACCTAACCTATTTTCCCTTTCATATATGTATTAACCCATTACCACACAATCCCTACTTTTGACGCCCCTGAGAAAGAAGCCTTTTGAAAACACTGTGGGAAAAGGAGAAAATGCTGGTAACCAGCATTTTCGCCTTTTCCCCCAGTGTTTTCTACCCTTCCCAGAACAAATTTCAATTTTTCAGTCACCTTTATTTTGTCGTCTGCAAATGCTTTCAAATTGGACCAGTCTAAAATTTTCTCGTGTGGTAGAGTTAACTCTTTACCACACAAGAAAATTTTAGACTAGTCCAAATTCACAGCATTTGCAGACGACACAATTAATATGATTGAAAAATTGAAATTTGTTTTGGGAAGGGTAGAAAAAATTGTGGGAAAAGGAGAAAATGCTGGTGACCAGCATTTTCTCCTTTTCCCACAATGTTTTCAAAAGGCTTCTTTTTCAGAGTCGTTGAAAGTCGGGATTGTGTGGTAAAGAGTTAAATTTTTGTACTACATTTTAACCCTTTACTGAACATTTTGTTGGGATTGACTCTTTAGCATGCTACACAACTTCAAATTTTGAAGATTGTGAGGGAGAGGACTTTTGAAAAAAAAAAAGAGAAAAGGAGAAGGTGTGTAACATGGTAAATAGTATTTTCTCCCCTTCCCAGAATCCTGTAAATCACATTACCTGATTTGAGCCACATTTGTGATTTCAACAATTTGTGGTGAATTTGGTTTCATAGAGAGTTAAAGGTGGCCCTTCAGATTTTGGGACAAAAATTTTACAAAAATGCAAAAAAATCATCCTTATACTCCCAAAGCCTTTTATACATAAAATCCCAGTGGTCGAAAACCGCCTGACAACATGAGAAATTAGGGATTTAATACGGCCCAGGTTGACACCAACAAGAGACACGTTCTATTTTTAGATGATCAGTTCCCTCACTTACATGCAGGAATACACAAAGTTTCAAACATAGCGTCCGAAGAAGACATTATGGAAAAGAATTATTACAGTTTGTTATGTAATGGAATTTAAGCGTTATGAGTCACGTGCCAGTCACTTAACATTCCCAAAATGCTTCATTGATTTTTGGCGCGAAATCGAAAAATACCTTAAGAGACTACGTAGCCTTTTAGGGGAACACCATCAAAAAACTTTTTTTTTTTGGTAATTTTATGAACCTTAATTTTTGATGATTTGTATTATTTTTACATATGAATTTCAGTGATAAATATATTTTTTAATTTGGTGAGATGTAAAAATTCTAAATGCCCATCTTTAAGGACCCTAAGGATGAATCTGGATTTAGAAAACATTTTTGGAAATACAGAAAATTCTGGCAACAAGCATTTTTCAAGTATTTTCTCCCTGTTTTACAAAAAAAGAAAGTATTTGTTTTTGCAATATTTACATTTTTTTTTTTAATTTCCTGAAAAATCCATTTCTTCTTGTGCTTTCAATACCGGGTGACATTATAACTGTAGACATTAATTTTGCAAACAACAAATTAGATTGGATAAATGATTGGATTTCTCTTTTAACCCATTACCGAACTACAAAACTTTAGACTGGTCCAAATCGAAAGCATTTGCAGACAATAAAGTAAAAGTGACTGAAATTTTGAAATTTGGTTTGTAAAGGGTAGAAAAGTTAAGCCTGGTTCTTGATTATACTCAGAATGCAGTACCTTTACACAGGACCTTGTTGGACGTCTCGTCCAGAAGACTCATAGTAATTCAGGGTTCGAAATTCCCACATGTTTATTCGCAAAATGCTAACTTGTCAGAATTGGAAAATGTGAGTTGAAATTTCAAGCACTTGATAAAACATGCTAGTGCAAATTGTTGAAGAACAGTTACCGAATGTACTAAATTTTATATGTTAATACAAATAAGCTAATTCTTTTCTTATTTGATCAACATCAGTCATGTTGCACATGATGCACAGAGAATACTCTTTGATGGCTGTTGATAATATACCATGTTGCCATTGAAGCGTCTGAGTTGTCGTTCATTTTCCGCGTTATGTGAGCAAACCGTTCATCTGCACTCACGGCCCATACTGAGGTTTTGCATATTTATATGGAAAAAATGGTAGGCGAATTCAATCTCTGATGACAAAACAAAAATGTTAGTCAATCTTTCATGAAAAGATATTTATTATGCACAAATAGCAATGAGAAGCAAGTAGGACATGATGGACTCACAGAGCCAGTTACCGGACACGCAGATATTTGGATGTGATAGGCCCATAATTCACTTACAAAGTGGTACACATTTTCAAGTTTAATAGAAATTTAACTTGGTTTGAGAACAGAAATTCAGCTGGAATTTAAATGTTGGTTAAATGAGGGTTTTAGTATTAATCAACATTTCTTTTTTATTTGGTTGTTGTCTCAGTTGACAGGTTACGTAATGGAGTAGCTTGTATCGGCTATTCGTTCTTTGCAAATTGCAATTGGTAGGCGAGGTGAGCTTCAAAGAAGATGCGAGCCCAATTTCAATTTTGCAATTGGAAATAAAAGCTACTTGCTAAAAGTTGCAAGTGGATAAAAAAATCTTAAATTAGAACCCTTTAATTTTAGATTGCCAGCTAGGGGAATCAAACCTGCACCAGCAAGTGACCCTAAACATGGTGTTCACTAGTCCTAAACATTGCGTTCACTAGTCCTACAATCATCCCACTGAGATATGCGGGCTGGTGTAATAAATTTGGGCAATAACATGGTTTGTGAAGATTTGAAGGGTTGACAGGGACATAATTTTGTCTAATTAGGCACCCTGTGGCCATTAAACCCTTCACCAGACAAAAAATGTTAAATTTTACCAAACTGATAGCATTTTACATGAGGACATTTTATTAAGCCTAATTTGTATGATTAGGATGGTCTCCAAAAGAAAAAAGACCTTGCGAAAAGGAGAAAATGGTTATTATTAGCATTTTCTTTTTTTTCCATGGTGTTTTCAAAAGTTGTTTTAGGGTCATTTTAAAATGCAGGATTGTGTGGTAATGGGTTTAACCCATTACCACACGAGAGAATTTTAGACTGGTCCAAATTGAAAGCATTTGCAGATGACAAAATAAAAGTGACTCAAAAATAGAAATTTGTTCTGGCAAGGGTAGAAAACACTGTGGGAAAAAGGAGAAAATGCTGGTTACCAGCATTTTCTCCTTTTCCCATAGTGTTTTCAAAAGGCTTCTTTCTCAGGGGCGTCAAAAGTAGGGATTGTGTGGTAATGGTTTAATACTGTGACACATACATGATTTGTAAGTCTAAGGATGTTATAACTTTAATGCTTTACCACACAATCCCGACTTTTAACGACCCTCAGAAAGAAGCCTTTTGAAAACATTTTGGGAAAAGGAGAAAATGCTGGTGACCAGCATTTTCCCCTTTTCCCAAAATGTTTTCTACTCCATCAAAAATGATTACACTGTTTGAGCCACATTGAAATTATCATCTGCAAATGTTTTAAATTTCGGCAAGGGTAAAATTTTGGTGTCTGATATTTGAGATTTAATAACATTTATACCCAAAAACTAAGTTTTTTAAGGACTAACTCTCTATCAAACGACAAAATTTCAGACTGGTCCAAATTGAAAGCATTTGCAGACGAGAAAATAAAAGTGGTTGAAAATTTGAAATTTGTTTTGAGAAGGGAAGAAAACATTGTGGGGAAAGGAGAAAATGCTGGTTACCAGCATTTTCTCCTTTTCCCACAATGTTTCCAGAAGGCTTCTTTCTCCGGTTCATTAAAAGTCAGGAGGGTGTGGCATAGAGTTAAGGTAAAGGCTTTTGAAAATGTTGTGGGAAAAGGAGATAATGCTGGTAACTAGCCTTTCTTTCTGTAAAATCATACAGCTTTATACATTAAATTTTGTGCCATACCCTGGCAAAAGGGGGCTTAATCCTTTACCACACAACTAAATTTTTGACCTGTCCAAATTGAAAGCACAGCTTGCAGATGATAATTTCATTGTGATTCATTATAAGTCGATATGATGCAATTTTTTTTTTTTGATAGGGTAGAAAACATTGTGGGAAAAGGAGAAAATGCTGGTTACCAGCATTTTCTCCTTTTCCCTCAATGTTTTCTAAAGCCTTCTTCCTTTGGGGTCGTTAGAAGTCAGCATTGTATGGGAAAGGGTTAATACATCTCTGTGATCCATGATACATAGCAGGTTATTATATCATCATGCATCTCCAAAATCCAATGAGTCTATTGATAATTGAATGATTGAATGTGGCATTGTCTGCGCATGTCATTTTCTTCGAAGATTTGACCCGTCTTATATGACACATCACTAGCCCCAAAAGTGGGCAGACTGTAATATTACGCTCTATAAAGTAGCAAACATGCAAAGTAGAAAATAGCTTTTATTAATACGTTGGTAGAGAAATGAGACCTGCTTTAGCTCCAGATTTCTCTAAACTGCTGATCATAGCTGAGTGAATTGCACGAGGTAGCGTTTTATTGAGTAAATGTTTATTTTAGTTTGAATTTCAAAGTAACATTTGTCACGTAGGAAAGTCATTCGGTTCTGTACCCAGGATGCCCAAATTACATAGATGAGTATTCATAGAATGCCATCTAGCAGGAGATAATGTTGAATTTGGAGGAAGAGTTATCCATTATCATACAGGAAATTGACTGATAGTGAAAAGTCTTGGCCCAGGTCAGCCTTGGCCTATACTTTTAACCCTTTCCCAAACGGCAAATTTTGGACCAGACCAAATTGAAAGCATTTTGCAGATGACAAATTAACAGTTGCTAAAAAGATGATTTTTCTATATGATAGATTAGAAAACATTGTGGGAAAAGGAGAAAATGCTGGTTACCAGCATTTTCCCCTTTTCCCACAATGTTTTCAAAAGGCTTCTATTCTTGACCCGTAAAAACCAGGGATTGTTTGGGAAAGGGTTAACAGATGCATTATGCCCCCTTTCACAGGGTATAGGTCTTTTTTTTTTTTATTAGCTCATTACCAAATGATAAAATTATAGACTAGTCCAAATCGAAAGCATTTGCAGACGACAAAATAAAAGTGAACTGAAAATTTGAAATTTGTTTTGTGAAGGGTAGAAAACATTGTGGGAAAAACCCTTTCCCGAACAGCCCTAGTGGTTTTCATAACTCTGAGAAAGAAGCCTTCTGAGATATAGTGGGAAAAGGAGAAAATGTTTGTAACCAGCATTTTCTCCTTTTTCCACACTGTTTACCTCCCTTCCCAAAACAAATTCAAATTTTTGAGTCCCATGAATCTTGTTGTCTGCTAATGCTTCCAATTTGGACTATAGTCTGAAATGATGTCGTTTTGTAACGAGTTAACTCTTTACCACACAAGAAAACTTTAGACTGGTCCAAATTGAAAGCATTTGCAGATGACAAAAGAAAGATGACTAAAAAATAGAAATTTGATCTAGGAAGGGTAGAAAACACTGTTACCAGCATTTTCTCCTTTTCCCACAGTATTTTCAAAAGTCTTCTTTCTCAGGGGCATCAAAGGTAGATATTGTGTGGTAATGGGTTAAGATATGATAAATCTGTTGTTTGGTAAAGATTTTAATTTGTAACAGTCCAAAATTTTGTGGCTTAAAGTTCAGGGTCCATATTCACCAACCATTCTTAAAAACATGCTTTGTCTTATTCTCCTGAATTTTCTACATTTGTAAGTGACAAAACTTCTGATTGGCTAAACCAAATGGTTTAGCCAAACAGAAGTTGTGTTACTTACAAATTTAGAAAACCTTGGAGAATAAGACTAAGAATATTCTCGAGAATGGTTGGTGAATACGGGCCCAGTTGACAGGGAATTTGAGAATCATTCCAGTTCCGTCTTGTTTTTTCTTGTGTGACACATTTTCCAAATCCCATAAAGTAGATGATTTCCATTGTTAGAGAGGAATCAATATTTTGGATCCTTTTACAGCCCCAGAACAGGTTATAATTGCCAGTTTTGTGCTGGTATCCGAAAATTATGGCCGTCCTACAGCTTAGCTGACTCAGAATGCTGTGAAGAGCTTATTTGGTGATAGCTTATTTTGTATGGTATTATATTTTTCGGTCTTTGAAGTCTAATCCTTTACCACACAATCCTGAATTTTAACAACTTGGCTTAACTCTTTACCAAACGACAATATTTTAGGCTTGTCCAAATCAAAAGCATTTCCAGACGACAAAATAAAAGTCACTGAAAATTTGAAATTTGTTTTGTGAAGGGTAGAAAACTTTGTGGGAAAAGGAGAAAATGCTGGTTACCAGCATTTTCTCCTTTTACCACTATGTTTTCTAAAGGCTTCTTTCTTAGGGTCGTCAAAAGTCGGGATCGTGTGGTAAAGAGTTAATAATGAAGAAGGCTTTAAGCCCTAACAGCACAATTTTGACTTTCAACTACCCTGAGAAAAGAAAGCTTTCGTTAATATTCTGGGAAAAGGCAAAAATGCTAGTTACCAGCATTTTCTCCTTTTCCCACTATGTTTTCAAAAGGCTTGTTTTCCATGGTCATTAAAAGTCGTCATTGTGTGGTAAAGCATTAAAAGTTTTGAAATGTCGGGGCTAGGCCCATTTATACTTGGTATACCCTGGTATATCTGAAGCCTTGAGAAAGTTAAACGGGTGTAAGTGTAAAATGATATTTATTTGTTGACATGTACAAACAAAATGAAACAATACCTGAATTAACTTACTCAATGAATTGGATACAACCATTCACCTGTCACTCTGTTTATCTGACAGGGATCAAGCTAGCCCAGAAATTTAGGGAGAAGTGACTTCTCCCTCCTGAGAATTCAGGGAGAATTGTGGAGCAAGGGAGAAGTTTTTTCGCAAACCGAAATTCTGCATCGGACAACAAAATTTTAGCCTGGCTCAAGTTGAACGCGGTTTGTCTTCCATGGAATAGAAAACATTGTAAGATAAGAAATAAATGTTGATTACAATCATTTTCTTATTTTTCCACAATGTTTTCAAAGACCTTCTTCCTCTAATGCTTAAAAGTTGTGACTGTGTAGTAATGGGAAAAGGAAATCTATGTGTATCTTGAGATATTTTTAAGATAACTTGCTTTATTTTTCTTAAAAACCAGGGTTCCCACGCAGTCGGGAAAACGGGAAAAAGTCGGGAATTTCGTAAAACCCGTTCCCGGTCTTGAAAAAGTCTTGATTTTTGTTATATCTATGAAAAATCGGGAAAAACCCGGGAAAAGTACGAAACGTTTTGGGTATGAACAAAAATTTAGGACGATAATAATCTCCGGTCTGCGTCCTCCATTTTTCGGATAAAGGTCCAATATTTTCTACAATATATATCCTAGACCGTCATTGGTCGAAGAGGGTGAATTTCCCAAATACATTACGGTCTTTTTTTAGGTTCACTGGTCCCGGAATAATTATTGTAATATTTAAATAAACCGGGATCCAGTGTATTAATTTCGGAGAACTCGGTACTTATCCTAAAATACAATGCAGCTGCGCTTTGTATTTTGCCGGGGACGAGCTGAAGTGAATTAACGTGAAAATGAGCTACAACAGTAAATATTACTGAAAATTTAAATCCATAGGGGTCTGAAAGGTTAACAGACTTTATCTTTATGAAGCCAAGTTATGATTCTCGTCGGGATGAGGTTGTCGAGTCTGTAAAACTGAAAGTAAGAGCTTGTCTGCAATCATGGATCAAAACACTTCAAGTATTAAATCTAACAAAGTTACGATTATTCGTATTTTCAGAAACATTAAAAGCAGGGATATTGCCCTTTGAAAAGACCGGTTTATTTATTCATGTATTTCAGGTCATGAAAACTGAACAATTAAAGTGAAAGTAAAACATGGTACTTTTGGAATAGGTTTTAGTTTCAATGACTGAAGAGGGAAAAGAACCTCTATTTGAAGGCTTACAGCAAAACTGTTGTGCATTATGATAGTAAATGATATGCAAGGACTTGATTCTGTGTCTCAAATCATAAAGAAAATAATTCCCAATGTTAGAAAAAAACAACACATTTTTAGCTCACCTGAGCACAAAGTGCTCAAGGTGAGCTTTTGTGATCGCCCCATGTCTGTCGTGCATCATCCACAATTTCGTAACATCTTCTCCTCCTAAACCACTGGGCCAATCTTGATGAAACTTGGCAGGGATGTTCCTTATTTGAATCTCTACCAAAGTTGTTCAAGAGATTAAATTCCACCCATAACTCTGGTTGCCATGGCAACCAAAGAAAAAAAGAGCAAAATCTTTGAAAATCTTCTTCTCTGAAACTAGAAAGCATAGAGCTTTGATAATTGGTATGTAGCATCTCCAAGTAGACTTCTACAAATATTGTCCATATAATGCCCCTGGGGTCAAAACTGACCCCATCTCAGGGGTCACAAGTTTGAACATTGGAATAATAAAAGAAAACTTTGAAAAATCTTTCTCATTAAAACAAGAAGCTTTGATATTTGGTATGCAGCATCTGCTATTGGATCTCTACCAAGATTGCTCATATGATTCCCCTGGGGTTCAAACCTGTACCAAGTTTGTTCATATGATGCCCCTGGGGTTCAAACTGGCCCTGCCCTGGTGGTCAAAAGTTTGAACATGGGAACAAATAGGAAAATTTTAAAATTCTTCTGCTCTGAAACAAGATGGAATTTATGTACATGTATTCCTTATGATGGTCTGCCAATAACAATATTTTACCTTTTTTCATTAAATGTCACATCATGGAAAAAGGGGGCTTTGTGTATATTTTCACTGTGGACCAATGTCTCTTTCATTACAGGACAAAATGTAATTAATGTTCATCTTGTTAAGCCACAGACAATAGTTATTTGATTTTATTTCATGAAACGAGATGTTGTCCAAACTGGGGACTAAATGTATAATTTCATTCTGGACCAATTACAGTCAGTTGGTACATCCATCCGTGTTGACGGTTATCTTCTAAAGTCCTTGGCACTTATGAAACTTCATACATGTCTTCCTTAGGATAGTCTTGTGATACAATTTTCTTCTGTAAGATAGGTCATGGACAAAGGGGTTACCTTTCACATACTGGACTTAAGGAGCTCCAATAAATTAGTCAGTAATGTTGTGAGCTGTTAGTCTAGGGTTCCCAGTTTGGCTTGATTACTGTCTCAGTCAACATCCTTTGAAATCTGATGAAGAGTTATTGAGACAAGTCTCATTTGTGTCTTAACAATGAGCGCATGATGTTTTTTAATCTGTCTTTCAACCACCATTTTGACCAGGAAATGCCTCTTAAAGTTAATTCAGTCCCTTACAATACAATCCTGACTTTCAATGACCCTGAAGAAGAAGGGTTGTGAAAGCATTTTGGGAAAAGAAGAAAATGCTTTTTGCACAGTTACATATCCTGTCAGAATTATTTGGCCTTGAACTTCCATATTTGGTATTTATCTTCACTGTAGACCTTTACTACTTAGTACTCAGGTGAATGATATATAGGACCATCATGGTCCTATTATTCCCAATTTGCCTGGTTATGTAGTCTTATGAGGTTCTATACTATTTGCCTTCAAATTCTTCATTACTTGTAGGAACTGTAAGAGAACAGCATGGATCCTTATTAAACTGCCTGTATGGATAGGCTGATCTGAATCTATATTCGGTCATTTGAAGTTTTGTAACTGGCCAAGTAAAGAAATGAAATAATTATCATGCAGTTAGAATGTTCTTTAAATCTCAATTTTTCATTAAAACAAGGAATGTATGAAAGAAAGTAGCTTTCAAAAGGTTTTGCAAAAAACCTTGAATTTTGAAAAAAATCCTGGAAAAAGTCTGGAAAAAGTCTGGAATTTTGCAAGCAGAAAGTTGTGGGAACCCTGAAAAACATGCTGCAGGTACTCATTTAAACAGCCTAAGGCTGTTACAATAAGTGCCCGAAACATCAACTTCTGTTGAAGAATAAAAAAAAATATCCCCAAAGTTATTATTTTTTTAGATACGATTTTTATCTTTCACAATGGTTTACTAAATTGATTTTCTTCCATTCCATCACTCCTTTTATTCTAAAGAAAGACAAAGGATGATTATTATTCTATTTTCCAACACAGTAGCCTCGAGTGTCTGTATTCTGTGATGATAAGGAAACAAATTGATGAAATTAAGAATTGAGACCAGACTATGAGCTAGAAATTACTTGCCTTCAAAAAACAATCATTTCCGGTCACTTTCATATCAAAAGAATAACTTCGATAACTATTTTCGTGTTCAATGTGCAAAAATAAATAGCATAGGCCTACCGTAGGCCTTCTATTGCAAACATGGCATGACCTAATTCCGGTAGCTCGGTAGGCCTAGTATTTACAGCAGAAAGTCGATGATCTTTGTATTTTTTGAGAAGGAACACGACTTAAAATCAAGAAAAAAAACGTAGATTTCTTGAACATGTGATAATTAGTTTATTTTTTGGCGCATTTATCTTGTATTTGTCATCGATTTAAGGACACTCACGGAACGAGGACAGACGACGATATAATCGTCTTGAACTTGGTTTTTGACATTGTTATGCGAGATTAGTCTCGGTTTCGTCGTAATCATCGGTTAACAAACAAACGATGAGAAAAACGTTACTAGTCGTCAATTTCATCCTAAAGTTTCGTCGATCAAAGTTACACAGCAATTTAACCAACACATTCTGGTACATGTATGCAGCGACGATACTGAAAAACGCCGAGATTTGCCTCTGATAAGATTCATAACTTCAGCTGCCTCCCGACAGTAACAGGTGTACTAGTCTATATCTTTGCAGTGTCCCAAACAAATAAACTGACCAGTTGGCTAACAGGTTCAGAATAGGTGACTGAGTGTGTTTTGGCGAGTTTTTACATTGAGTGCAGGCATACATGTCAAAATATGCTAATGAATCGAATGTAGAGATCGCCATGCCGCCATCTCCATCAGTCTGACATAATTTCCACGCAATATTTACCGAGAACCAATCAGCAATCAAGAACAAAATTTAGTCGCCGCCCATATTTGTAAAGCCACGCCTTGTTTCTTATTATGTCACAATCTTTAACTACCTTTACACGGTGTGTATATAGCGACGACCACCCGCAGTGAACTTGCTCTAATTATCGATTTTCACACATGGCAATGGATTACATAACAATAGTTAATTGATAATGAATGAAAAGTGATTGTAAAGTTTCAACAGGTCAGGCAGGCACCCTTTTTTTATCACTTTCATACACGGAACTTGAATTGTGTTTCTTTTAGTCCAAAATTTTTGGGTGAAGTTTATTTCGCCCGCTTGTCGAAAAAAGGCGAAGTCGAGCGCGTTTCGGCGACAACTTCGCCCGAATCACCTAGATCCTTGAACCTTGTCTGATGAAGGTAACTTTTTGAGGCCTTACCTCTGTGCAGACAACAAACAATTTGACTAGTCAATTAAACTTTTATTTGCAGACAAATTTATCTTTCTCTTTGAAGTTTGAAAGGATGTAAAATTTTGTGGAAAAAGGAGAAAATGCTGATATGCAGCATTTTTCTCTTTTCCTACAATGTTTCCGATTGCCTCATTTCCCATGGTTCTTAAAGTAAGGGATTGTTTGCTAAAGTGTTAAATATGTAGCTTGAAGTTTTGATAATTTTTAACATTTTTACAAATGGCAAAAGTCCATCTGTTCCTCAAAATGGCTGGAATGCGACCCATATTTTTGGTAATATATAACTCATCAATAACATTGTGGTAAAAAGATACATCGATTACAATGGCTTGTTAATTCCTATTATAGCAATGCCCCTTAAAAAGTACAGATTTAAACTTGAGAGGTTCTCAGTGTCTGCGCTTGTCATATTCTTTGAAGATTCAACCTGTCTACTATGACGCATCACCAATCCCATAATGCTAGGGAAAAGTAGGGCTTACATCAAAGCCATTATCATGGAAGCCTGTAGGGACTGTTTGACTCATTACCAAACAACAATATTATAGACTTGTCCAAATTGAAAGCATTTGCAGGTGACAAAATAAAAGTGACTGAAAATTTGAAATTTGTTTTGTAGAGGGTAGAAAACATTGTGGGAAAAGGAGAAAATGCTGGTTACCAGCATTTTCTCCTTTTCCCACAATGTTTTCTAAAGGCTTCTTTCTCAGGGGCGTCAAAAGTAGGGATTGTGTGGTAATGGGTTAAATACTAAAATGGTAGATGCATGCATAGGTTACATAGATGCTGATCATAGCTGAATGAATCGCACAAGGTAGCTTTTCATTGCGTAAAATTTTTTTTTGAAATGATAGTGGTCTAGAAAAGTACCGTAATTCCCCCAAGTATTCGGACGGGAAAAAATAATTATTTTTTTTGGTGTCCGAAAACTTATTAAATTATTTGGGTGACTGTCCGAAAATTTCGGGAAATCTATTTCCAACAACAACAACAACTATCCTTCAATAGACGTAACATATCCTTTAACAGACATCGTACAGAATGTACAAAATACAGTAAGGCATATATTTCCCAAAAAGAACTGACATGAGATCGACCTTTATGGATTAATAAAACTTACTTGTAAAAAGAGTTCACACAATCACGTATTCGAACGCAAATAGCTACTTCGCTAAACAATCCTAAATCATGGTCGTGATAACGGTTATACTTGACCTGACTAAAATTGGTTACGTCACCCATACACGTGCTTGTCTCCATGCCAACATGTCTGTGTACAGGTCGTTACAACTAGCCATCCCGTTATGCATTAAAAGTGTATTTTATAGCGTTTATCGATAAGATTTACATCTTTAATGCGTCACGGGTATTTGACTAAATATATACAGCCTGTGCAACACATATTAGCACCTGCATTCAGTCTACCGCGATCAATCAGATACCAAACAAAGGATTTAAGCTTAAAACATAGATCGATTTACTCTTCTCAGGTACTTGCTAATTAACTCTTTACCACACAATCAAGACTTTAAATGATCCTGGGGTAGAACCTTTTGAAAACATTGTTGGAAAAGGAGAAAACACTGGGATTAATTATTTTCTCCTCTTCCCCCACTGTTTTCTTCGTTATCCAATCAAAAATCATTTTAGCAAAATGTAATTGTCGTCTGCGAATCCTTCGAATTTTATCTAGTCCAATAACATTTCGGTTTTGTAAAAGTTTACCGTATCCCAAACAAGCCTTTGTCGTATGCAAACTCTTTCAGTTTGGAAGAGTCTTTAATATGTTGTCTGGGAAAGTATTGCAGACCTTCGTCGATCTTCTGAACCATTTTAATTTGTTGTTTGGGAAAGAGTATAGCGGGTCTTCGTAAACTTTTAAAGCATTTTAATTTGTTGTTTTGTAGAGTACTGCGGGTCTTCTAAATCATCATAATTTCGTGTCCGAAAATTTAGGGACAATTATTTTACCAAGTGTCCGAACTTAGGGACAAAAAATAAATTATTTCGGAAAATAATTAATGGTGTCCGAAAATTTAGGGTGTCTGAATACTTAGGGGAATTACGGTAGTCTGGTTCTGTGCCTAAGAATGCCCAAATTAGATAGATGTGTATTTGTAGTATGGACACCATCTTCGCGAGCCAAGGTGACAATCACTACATGATCTTACCTTGGCTGATTGAGCCCTATTTCGAGATTTCAGTGATGTGCCCTCTATTGGATGCTGGTTATTACCCCCCCCCCCACGCCCTTTAATATCATATTTTTAAAAGCTAATGAAATCAAACCGCTTACGAACACACATGAAGCGATAAGCAGACATCCACGTTGGTTTCCATGTTTACCTTCTATTCGAAAGGTAGCCCCTTATTCTATTTTTATCAAAGAAGAATGCCACGAGCGATTTCAGTCACTGTAGTTAGAGCTGGCTGCATCCAATGAAAAAGCGTATCGGGGGGAAATGTAAAAATCAAGCTTGATCCGCCAAGGGTAGAGTAGCATAGTGGACCGTCAGCCTTGGCGTGCGAAAATGTATTGACACAAAGTGCTGAGTTATCTTTGTGGGAGTTTCAGATGTACTTGAAGGTGAATGAATAAAGTTTTACGAGTTGTCAACAGCATGGGTCATATTGAACATAATAATATGAAGATTATGTTACGAGTCAGGCGTAACTAGAAAGAAGAAGCCAGCAACAAACGATAACAATTAACAGAATTTATTAACAAAAATATCAAATAAACAGTGACAATATTACAATAGTACAAAACAATACCTTAGACGTTAAATTCAGAAGACAAACTATTCCAGTCTTAATTCCAATCTGATCCTGATCCAAACTGAATGTAATCCAAGCACACAAAGTAATCCTCACTTTAGTCTAGTCTGATCCAAATCCAAACTGAATGTAATCCAGGCACTAATTATGACACAAACACAAGATAATCCCCACTGTAGTCTGGCAATCATGCATTAACTAGTGAACACTGAGATGTAAAAAGCTTTTCCTTTTATAATAACAGGGAAACTTCCAGAAAATTCATGTTAAAATCAGTTGCATAATTCTTAGTAATCAGATTGTATAAAGGCCTGGAAACTTCCAGCACAATATTCCACAAGAGAGAATCCAGTTCTAAAAATAGCAACAGGGGAAAACCATTCAAAAATAGATACACACATGAACAAAGCTAGGAATAACCGGGTATTTACATAACACTTCCCCCCTTGAAAAGAAAAAAGAAAGGTTTATGAAATAAATCTTTCTTTTTTGCAATATTATTTATATACATGTATATGATACTTTATCTGAAGTATACATAGGAAATGACAAACTCAAATATTAAGTATTTCAGATTAATGAAAATAGTCAAGGTAATGAAATTACAATTTAAAAGAAAAAACAGTTTAAACTTGATTTAGGGAAAAACGACTATTGAAATTTCAAACTCTTGAAAGAGCATCTGGTATAATGTTATCTTTCCCTTTTATGTGTCTTATGTCAAGATTAAACTCTTGAAGCAATAAACTCCACCTCAGTAATCTTTGATTCTTATTCTTAAGTTTGTGTAGAAAACTTAAAGGGTTATGATCACTGAAAACAACAATTGGTGAAGTTGAAGAGGTTAAATAAACTTCAAACTGCTGGATTGCCAGAATTAAGGCAAGACACTCTTTTTCTATGGTAGAGTAATTTTTCTGATGCTTGTTAAATTTCTTAGAAAAGTAACAAACTGGGTGATCAATACCATTATTATCTTCTTGTAAAAGAACAGCACCAATACCAACATCACTTGCATCAACAGCTAATTTGAAACATTTGTCAAAATCAGGTGCCAAGAGAACTGGTGCACTCTTTAGTATGGCTTTCAGACGATCAAATGCATCTTGACATATGTCATTCCATTTGAACTTTGTGCTTTTCTTTAGTAAATTTGTTAAAGGTTCAGCAATACCTGAGAAATTTTTACAGAATTTCCTATAGTAGCCAGCCATACCAAGAAATCGCATCAGCTGTCTTTTACATTTAGGCACAGGAAACTCAGAGATAGCATTGACTTTAGCTTCTAACGGTTTAACTTGACCCTGTCCCACAAGATGTCCTAGAAATGTTACAGTAGCATGACAAAATTCAGTTTTTGCAAGATTCACAGTCAGTTTCGCTTTACCGAGTCTGTCGAAGAACTTCCTGATTCTTTGAAGGTGGTCACTCCAACTGTCTGAGTAGATGATGACGTCGTCAATATATGCATCACAGCCATCTAATCCACATATAACGTTGTTTATAAGTCGCTGAAACGTTGCAGGAGAATTTTTCATCCCAAACGGCATAACTTTGTATTGGTACAGACCGTTTGGAGTAGCAAAGGCTGATACTTCTTTTGCTCTATCAGTCAGTGGAACTTGCCAGAATCCTTTTAGCAGGTCAAATTTGGTGACATATTTAGAATTTCCAACTTTGTCAATACAGTCATCAATTCTTGGTATTGGAAAAGAGTCTGCTTTTGTCACAGAGTTCACTTTACGATAGTCAGTACACATTCTATAAGTTCCATTTGTTTTGGGTACTAATATACATGGTGAACTGTAATTACTCTGGCTAGGCTCAATAAAGTCATTTTCCAGTAAGTATTTTACTTCATCTTTGAGGTATTTCTGTTTCAAAGGATTCATTCTATATGGATGTTGCTTTATTGGTTTAGAATCTTCCACAATGACATCATGATAGATTTTATCAGTTCTTGTGGGGATATCAGGAAATAAATGTTCATATTCATGTATCAACTGTTTCAGCTCTTCCTGCTGCGATGGTTCCAAGTGAGAAAGTTTGTTGTCGAGGTTTCTCAAAATATCAGAATTCTCAAGTTTAGATGGACCAGGATCAAATTTATCAATAAAGTCCGAATTTACTTCAAGATCAGATACATTTGATTCTTGTGGGACAGTGTTTACAACTGTAATTGGTTTTGAAATAGAGCTATCTCTGTCAAAGTATTCCTTTAACATATTTATATGACACATTTGTTTGTTTTTACGCCTTCCTGGAGTATTAATTATATAGTTTAAATCACTTGTTTTCTTGTCAATAGTGTAGGGTCCAAAATATCTTGCCTGTAGAGGTCTGCCAGGTATTGGTAAAAGAGCAAGAACTTTGTCACCTGGTTTAAATTTTCTGTCAATAACATGGTTGTCATATCTTGCTTTCATTTTGCCCTGAGACGTTTTAAGATTAGACCTAGCAACCTCACATGCCCTAGACAGTCTATTTCTGAAGTCAGAAACATACTGTAGTAAATTCAAAGGTGTTTCATCATTTGAGAGAAATTTCTCCTTCAAAAGTTTTAAAGGTCCACGAACAGAATGGCCAAAAACTAATTCAAAAGGACTGAAACCAAGAGATTCTTGTACAGATTCTCTGGCTGCAAATAGTAACAAATGGATGCCCTCATCCCAATCTTTTTCCGTGTCAAAGCAATATGACCTTATCATATTTTTTAATGTCTGATGAAATCTTTCTAAAGCACCTTGACTTTCAGGGTGATAAGCGGATGACCTGTATTGCTTGATCCCTAATTCATGCATAACCTGTTGGAAAATACCAGACATAAAATTTGACCCTTGATCAGACTGAACTGATTTTGGAAGACCAACAAATGTGAAAAATTTTATAAGAGCTTTGACTATTGACTTTGTTTTTATGTTCCTTAAGGGAATAGCTTCAGGAAAACGTGTAGAAGTACACATAATTGTTAAGAGATACTCATTTCCTAACTTGGTTCGAGGTAAAGGACCAACACAATCTATAAGTATCCTACTGAAAGGTTCATCAAAAGCAGGAATAGGTTGTAATTGAGCTTTGGGAATGGTTTGGTTGGGTTTACCTACCATTTGACATGTATGGCAAGTTTTACAATATTTAGAGACATCTGATTTGAGACCAGGCCAATAAAAATGAGTAATAATTTTGTGATAGGTCTTGTTTATACCTAGGTGACCTGACATAGGACTTTCATGGGCTATACTTAGTATTTCATGACGATATGACTTTGGAACCACAATTTGGTGGTAAACAGCCCATTCATCATCAGCTGGGACATCAAATGGTCGCCATTTTCTCATAAGAATCCCATTCTTTATATAGTAACACATTGGGACCTCTGAAATTTCATCTTCAGGTAAAGCTCTAAAAATTAATTTTGAAATCTCAGGATCAGTCTGCTGTTCCTGGATAAGCTGTGACTTTGACAGCGTGTCATGACCTTGGTCAATAGACCGTGGTGGTAAATGACAAGACATTGACGAGTCTGTCTGAGTATCGGACAAACTGGGATCAAGAGACTTTTTAATCTCATTATTAAAATATTGACCGATAAAAGTATCCGTCAAGTCAATGTCAGAGTTTGAGTTTTTCAAAATGACCTTTTTAGCCATAGCTCGGGTAACTGCACAAGAAGGATACAAGTCAGGAATTTCCTGCTCGATAGGGTCATCTGTTTGACCTATATTTGGTGTGTCAGTTACAAGTGGATTAACCACAACCTTATCTCCAGCTAAGTCATTGCCTAGCAGTAAATGGACACCTTTAAATGGTAAGGAAGGTTTAATACCAATAACCACAGGCCCAGTAACCAAATCTGATGACAAATTAACATGATGGAGAGGGATATTAACAGTTCCACACTCTACACCCTGAATAAGGACACTAGTACCGGAAGAAGTCTTCTCAGAAAAAGGCAGTATATCTGCCAAAAGAAGAGATTGAGAAGCTCCTGTGTCTCTTAAAATTTTAATAGGGGTAGGTGGGCAATTATCACCTGAAAGTGATACAAAACCATTCAACATAAATGGTTCAAAAATCTCCATAGTAGAATCAGACTTGGGTTTTGTGACTATGTCAATTGTATTGGTTTTGATAGAAGACTGTGGCCTTGGCCTAAGAGTAGTGAGCCCTGTTGGTTTGGCTTCATCACTTTCTAACTTCCTTTTTAATTTCAAACATTCAGAAACAAGGTGACCAGGTTTCTTACAATAGTTACAAGTGGGTCGAGATAAGGGATATTGACTTTTGGTTTCACTAGTAGAATTGGGTTTGGGTGTATTGGATTGACTGGGCACGCCAGATGAATTACCAGACGTAAATTTATTTTGGGGATGTGAGGAAGTAGGTTTTGCTTTAGCAATAAAAGAAACTTTATGTGTAAGATAGTAATTATCAGCCAGACGAGCTGCTTCTTCTAAAGTTTCAACTTGTTTTTCGTCTAAGAATGTCTTAACATCAAATTGAATACAACGTTTGAATTCTTCAACTAACATAAGTTGTCTGAGTTTATCAAAATTTTGGTCTATTTTCTTAGAACAGCACCATCTATCAAATAACTGTTCTTTGTTTCTAGCAAATTCAACATGAGTCTGGTTAGAATCTTTTTTACAATTTCTAAATTTTTGTCTATATGCTTCTGGGACCAGCTCATAACCTTTGAGAATAAGTTCTTTAACAGTCTCATAATGATGACATTGTTCAACACCTAGTTGTGTATAAATTTCACGAGCTTTGCCTATCAAAACACTTTGCAGAAGCAAAGTCCAGTGCTCTCTTGGCCAATTTAAGTTTTCTGCAACTTTTTCAAAGTGTAGGAAGTATTTATCAACTTCTTTTTCTTGAAATGGAGGAACAAGCCTAATATGTTTTGTAACATCGAAATTGTATTCAATCTTTTGCTTGGGCTGATTTGCTCTTTCTTGCATTTCTATTTCCCTCATTCTTAATTGAAATTCTCTCTCCTTCTCTCTCTCTTCCCTTTCCCTTTCTTCTCTCTCCCTTTCTCTTTCCCTTTCTCTTTCTTCTCTCTCCCTTTCTCTTTCTCTTTCCTTCTCTCTCTCTACTCTTTCTTCTCTCTGTCTTTCCCTTTCTCTTTCTTCTCTTTCCCTTTCTCTTTCTATTTCCTTCTCTCTCTCTACTCTTTCTTCTCTCTGTCTTTCCCTTTCTCTTTCTTCTCTTTCCCTTTCTCTTTCTATTTCTAACTGTCTGATCTGAAGTTTTAATTCAAGTTCTTTCGAACTTGAAACTGACTGAACGTCAACTATCAGGGAAAGAGCATTTTCATTGAAAATCTCCTCATCAACAAAATATTGTACCAAAATGTTCTTAATTTCATGTTTACGCATTGAAGATTTTATTTCAGACAATTTATAGTGCTTCGCAAGATTAAGCAAATCAGTCTTTTTACCCAAATTCAATAACTCCACAGACGGTTCAGCCGTAAATTTATCTAAGTCAAAAGACATGTTTGTTTGTTGCTGGATTCAAGTACAAAATTGTATTATAATTACTGATTAGTAAACGAATGCGTTAGTCTTATTTTCCAATCGATGGTTAATCCCAAAAGGAAAACGAATGCGTTAGTCTAGTTTCCAATCCCGGACGAGCCCCCAATTTCTGTTACGAGTCAGGCGTAACTAGAAAGAAGAAGCCAGCAACAAACGATAACAATTAACAGAATTTATTAACAAAAATATCAAATAAACAGTGACAATATTACAATAGTACAAAACAATACCTTAGACGTTAAATTCAGAAGACAAACTATTCCAGTCTTAATTCCAATCTGATCCTGATCCAAACTGAATGTAATCCAAGCACACAAAGTAATCCTCACTTTAGTCTAGTCTGATCCAAATCCAAACTGAATGTAATCCAGGCACTAATTATGACACAAACACAAGATAATCCCCACTGTAGTCTGGCAATCATGCATTAACTAGTGAACACTGAGATGTAAAAAGCTTTTCCTTTTATAATAACAGGGAAACTTCCAGAAAATTCATGTTAAAATCAGTTGCATAATTCTTAGTAATCAGATTGTATAAAGGCCTGGAAACTTCCAGCACAATATTCCACAAGAGAGAATCCAGTTCTAAAAATAGCAACAGGGGAAAACCATTCAAAAATAGATACACACATGAACAAAGCTAGGAATAACCGGGTATTTACATAACAATTAGAACTTGAAGGATAAAGGGCCAAATAAAGCGAATGAATGAATATGCATGAGTAATACTTTTCATTCTTTACCAAACATAACTCTTCCTCATTGAACACTTTTGCATGTAACAAAATTAGTGTGGCAAAAATGATGTGAGCATTTTCCCAAACAAGCCCTTGTTTTTATATGTCTGCAGTACAAGTCTTTTGAAAACACTGTGGGAAAAGGAGAAATTGCTCGTAACGAGCAATTTCTCCTTTTCCAGCAGTGTTTTCTACCCATTTAGAGAACTTTCTGCCATTTTTATCAAATTTGAAATTGTCGTCTGCAAACTCTTTGAGTTTGGAAGAGTCTAAAATTTATCGTTTGGGAAAGGGTTAATTATAAGTCTTTGACCTGGATAAAAAGCATTGTAGGAAAAGGAGTAAACGCTGGTTTCAAGCATTTGCTCCTTTTCCTACAGTGTTTTCAGAAATTTTAGCACTTTGATTAATAAAACACATTGATTTATGGTTTATATATTTGGAAAGGGTGCAGTTAAAAGTCAATAAATAGATGTACAGTAAGTCAGTTATTTGAAAAGGAAATCGATGAATGATCCTCTTTTGATCCTCAAAGGCATTTCATTGAGTGAGCCGATTTTTGTCAGATTTCCTTCATAACCAGTATGTATTTACCAAACATTCTTTAGAACATTCTTAGTCATATTCTTCAGAATTTTGTTAGTGTGAAAATAACAGGACTTCTGCATGGCTAAACCATTTGGTTTTGCCAATCAGAAGTCCTGTTACTGTCACAGTCAGGAAATCTTGAAGAATAAGAACAAGAATGTTCTTAAGAATGGTTGGTGAGTACAGACCCAGGTGAATTAGAGTAAAGACTCGTTTCAAGTCCTGTCATTGTTTCGACGATGGTTATTTGGGAGTGAAGTGAAGTACTCAGGTAGCAGAAGGGTGTAGTGGCTGCTTTGATATAATTGAATCAACTCATAACCAAACGACAAAATTTTAGATTTGCCAAATTCAAAACATTTGCAGAAAGCAAAATAAAAGTGACTGAAAATCTGATATTTTGTTTTGTGAAGGGCAGAAAACATCTTGGGAAAAGGAGAAAATGCTGGTACCAGCATTTTCTCCTTTTCCCACAATGTTTTCCAAAGGCGTCTTTCTCAGGGTCATAAAAATTAGGGATTGTGTGGTAAATGGGTTAATGTTTAACCAGGATTTTATCCTTTTCCCACAATGTTTTCTACCTTTCCCAAATCAAATTATATTTTTATTTTTGTGTCATGTTAAATTTGTTGATGGCAAAATTAATGCTTCCGATTTGGACCAGTCTAAAATATTGTCACTTGGGAAAGAGTTAACACTTTACTGAAAGAACAGATTAAGATATATTCTCAAAGGACTCACTGTGACGTGTCTTCAATAAGGTAGAAAATATTATGGGAAAGGTCTCAGAAAATTTAACGCTGGCTATCAGTTTTCTCCTTTTCCCAAAATATTTTCAAAATTCCTTTGCGTCGTTAAAGAGGCACTTAACTCATTTTAAGCCAGCTTTAACTCATTTTGTTTTTATGTTATCAAAATATAGCCATTCTTATATCTTTATGCCAAATATTGCGCCTGACGGTTGCAAGGTTGCTTAGATTAAGGTCAATAGAAAATGTATTTCGCTGAGTTGCGGCCTTGCAAACACTCATCGTTTCCAGTTTTTGAATCGAAGATTTTCGATATCTGTTATACACTCGGGTAGATTCATATGATGATCATGCATTCTGTCACATGACTATATTAATGACATTCGCCCTACGTATACTGAGGAAAACAAGGGAAAACGTAGGCTTCTCTGTTGCAGCCTTGATTTTCCGATGGAGGTCGCAGCCGATGTTCAAGTTACATCGTATTCGACTTTAGGTGGAAACCAATGCTAGACTTCGGTGACGCCATTGTTTACAGCTTCGATCGTCAGCCAGTTTTCTTCTGACCTATGTTCGGTTTCTAACACAAACGTCTGTGTTTCTTTTTTTTTTCAGTTACACCGTATAATATTATGTCAGTAATTTATCCTTGTGTATACAAAGGACATATTTCTGTACCATTCTAAATTCTTTTTTAAATTTAACAGCATTTCTGCTTACAAGCTGTAGACTGCTGAGGCATTGTTAACCCAATTTACCACACAATCCCTATATTTGATGACCCTGAGAAATAAGCCCTTAGAAAACATTGTGGAAAAAGGAGAAAATGCTGGTTACCAGCATTTTCTCCTTTTCCCACTATGTTTTCTACCCTTTGCAAAACAAATTCAAATTTTTAGTCACTTTTATTTCGTTATCTGCAAATGCTTTCGATTTGGACAAGCCTAAAATTTTATTGTTTGGTAAAGGGCTATGAATAAACTCAAGATTGTGTATTAAAGGATCCGTTACAGGGGCAGAAAAAAAAATTGTATATTTTTGTGTCAATGGATGGATTACAGATAAAAAAGGATAAAGAGATAATGTATCTTCTCCCCATGTATGTTGTAACAAGGTTTTCCTTGTAAAGCAAGGTGTCACTCCATCGTTTTACACTTGTAACCAGAGCTCTAGATAAAGGAAGTGATTTTGAATTTCAAAATGAAAAATATTAACTATTATCTACTAAACCCTATGGTGTGGGTACTCATTAGAATCACCTTATAGAAACGATTCTAACAAGTACCCACAACCTAGGGTTTAAAAGAGAATTAATGGAATTAGAATACCATCAGTTACGCTTGCTGGAGCTCTGCTTGCTTGGCTAAATATAGTGAAAAAAAATCTGTCCTTAAATCTGGTGGATGTTTTGTTTGTAAAGTTACCAGCATTTCCTCCTTTCCTCACAATGTTTTCTAAAGGCCTCTTTCTCAGGGTGGTCAAAAGAAGAGACTGTGTGGTAATGGGTTAACCCTTTACCACACAGCAAAATTTTTAGGTTTGTCCAAATTAAAAGCATTTGCAGACGAAAATTTAAAATTTGTTTTGTGAAGGTAGAAAACATTTTGGAAAAAGGAGAAAATGTCGGTTACCAGCATTTTCTTCTTTTCCCACAATGTTTTCTAAAGGCTTCTTTCTCAGGGTTGTCAAAAGTAGGGACTGTGTGGTAATGGGTTAAGTGATGATTTCTGTCTTTGATAGGGTGGAAAACATTACGGAAAAATGACAAAGTATTGTTTAACAGCATTTTCTCCATTTCCCTCAATGCTTTCAAATGCCTTGTTTTTCAGGCTTGAAGTTAAAACTTGGGGTTGTTTGGTTAAGGGTTAAGCCCTTCATTAATTTATTAGAATTTTTAATTTTTCCATTTCGTGAGTAGATTATCAGTATTGCACAAATTTTTACCTAGTCTCAACTAGCTACTGGAAGAGGGTTAACCCATTACCACACAATCCCTACTTTTGATGACCCTAAGAAAGGAGCCTCTAGAAAACATTGTTGGAAAAAGGAGAAAATGCTGGTAACCAGCATTTTCGCCTTTTCCCACAATGCTTTCTACCCTTCACAAATCAAATTTCGAGTTTAGTCACTTTTATTTTGTTATCAGCAAATGCTTTCGATTTGGACAAACCTAAAATTTTGTCGTTTGGTAATGAATTAATAAAAAATTGGTAGTGGTAGAAATTGCCTGATTTATGTCCCACATCCCTAGTTGTCATAATGTTTTCATGTCTTGAATGACTAAGGAGTCAGCAGGAACACTGACCTGAGGGAAAAGATTAGATGTGCGTTTGTGTGGGTGTAACAGGCACCTGATGATTAAAATCCGGGATGTACTGTCTTGACAGTCTTGTAAAAACTTGTTGAAATTTTTGTTTCTCTCTAGCTTCTGTCACGTTTTGAATAAAACTTTTTAGATATTAATTTGACCCTTTAGTCTCTTGCATCATCGTCATTGAGTGGCATCTTCCCAAGCCAAGGCTGATGATTCACAAAGCTAATCTACCCTTGGCCGATCGAGCTTGATTTTTACATTGACCCGATATGCTTTTTCATTGGATGCAGCCAGCTCTAACTGCAACAAATGAAATTGCTCGTAGCATTTCATCTTTGATAAAAATAGAATAAAGTCGCTACCTTTTGAATAGAAGGTAAACATGAAAACCCACATGGATGTCTGCTTATCGCTTCATGTGTATTCGTAAGCGGTTTGTAAAACAATATTTCATTTGCTTTTAGAAATATGATGTAAAGGGGGCTAATAACCAGCATCCAATAGAGGGTGCATCGCAGGAATCTCAGAATCGGGTTGAATCAGCCAAGGTAAGATCCATGTAGTGATCGTAACCTTGGCTCGCGAAGATGTTGAGTGGAGACTTTGCTGTTCTCTCAAGTCCCTCTTTTAATCCTTTACCACACAATCCCAAGTTTTAACGACCCTGGAAGACTAGACTTTCAAAAACATTGTGGGGGGAAAAGGAGAAAATGCTGGAAAGCAGCTTTTTCTCCTTTTTATACGCCCGTCGAAGACAGGACGTATTATGGGATCAGTGGCGGGCGAGCGGGCATACAGGCGGGCGGGCGGAGCCCAGTTCTTTGTCCGGAGCATATCTCCAAAACTATACTAGCAAGGGTTATGAAATTTCATGGGTGGATAGATCTCATCGAGGGGGAGTGCACTTCAGAGGAATCATAACTCTTGCTCGCTTAATTTTTGAGTTATTGCCCTTTGTAGTTTTTCATACTTGAATTTTGTCCGGTGCATACCCCAGCTTTACAACTTGGGGCAAGACGGGCGTATCTTGCGACAATTTGCGGCTCTTGTTTCCATAATGTTTTCTTATTTTCTGGAAACAAATCCGATCATTAAAGCAACATTTAATTTTTCGTCTGCAAATGCTTTGAACTTGGACATAAATAAAATATTGTCGTGTGGTAAAGAGTTAACCCTTTACCAAACAGTCCCTGATTTTCACAACCCTAAGGAAGAAGCCTTTTGAAAACATTGTGGGAAAAGGAGAAAATGCTGGTAACCAGCATTTTCTCCTTTTCTCAAAATGTTATCGACCTTTCTTAGAACAGATTTCAATTTTTGAGAAGCATTAAATTTGTTGTCAACAAATGCTTTCAATTTGGACCAACTTAAAATTTTGTCGTTTGGTAAAGGGTTAACCCATAACCACACAATCCCTACTTTTGACGCCCTTGAGAAAAAAGCCTTTTGAAAACACTGTGGGAAAAGGAGAAAATGCTGGTAACCAGCATTTTCTCCGTTTCCCACAGGGTTTTCTACCCTTTCCAGACCAAATTTCAATTTTTTAGTCACCTTTATTTTGTTGTCTGCAAATGCTTTCAATTTGAACCAGAGTAAAATTTTGTTGTGTGGTAAAGAGTTAAATGAGAATGTTGATTTCATTAGCACACAATAAAATTTAGATGGTGATCCACATGGAAAGCATTTACATACAGAAATTTAATTGCAGGTCCAATGAGGATTTTTCTCTTTCATAGATTTGAGAACATTATATTTAGAAATTGCCCACTTCAAGTTCAAGTTGTAGTTTTTCAGTCTACTGGATACCCACTCTCTTGCACTCCGGATCATTACATTTACCTCTGTAGTGGGCTCAGAAAGTAGCCCGTCATTACGTCATATTTTTGTCACATGACCATAACTCAAAATGGCTACACAAACGCCGGTAAAAGAAAGACCAATATCGATTTTTTCGTGTGCTGTTCAAACAGCATGGGACCAATCAGACTTAGTGATAGGGAAATGAACAAAAGAGGGATTTTCTGAAAAGCCTAAATATCTTTCAAGGACGATAACTTGATTTTTAATCGTACAAACTTAGATCCAGCGGTGTGTCAAATCAGTTGTCATCATTCATGGGCGCAGCCATTTTTGTTAAAATCGGCGTAAGATTCTTAAAAGTGAAGAGGCTCGAAAAAATTAGTTCTATTTTGTACAAGTAAATTCATCAGTTTGAACGCACCTATAATGTATCCAGAATCATATTTCCTTTGTCTAACTTACAGTTTTACATATGAAACAGCTAAACAGTAACAAAACATCTTTTCCTCGGTTTGACAAGATTCTTGTCATTTAGCCCATAGCAGAGATGTATGTGAGGTAACGAACGACAACTCTGCTCGGAGATTGCTGGATACCATTTGTTGCCTTTTTTTTCCACCACTTTATGGTCTTTTTTTAGCTCAACTGAGCACAACTTGCTCGAGGGGAGCTTTTAGGATTACCCAGACTGTCCATGTGTCACCCGTCATCAACAATCCTTTAACCCTTTACCCCATAAGGCATTTCTATGGTATCTCTAATTGACCCTAAATAACAGCAAGGATGAAGCCATTTCTTATGTGTATATGACTTTTTTTGATAGTGTAGAAAACATTGTGGCAATAGGTGAAATTGCTCGTCACGAGCAATTTCACCTTTTGTGACAATGTTTTCCAAAGCCTCCTACAAGCAGTGCGTTGAAATGAGTATCTATGGGGTAAAGGGTTAAACATCAACTCCTCCTAAACCCCTGGGCCAATTTGGATCAAACGTGGCTGGAATATTCCTTGGGAGGTCCTCTTTAAAAAGTGTTCATAGAATTTGATTCCATCAAAAATTCTGGTTGCCAAATAGCATTCAATAGGAATTTTCTATGATTTTTTTTAAAAATCTTACCTGAATCGGCTGGTCAGATATTGAAATAATTTCACAGAGATGTCCCAAGGAACAGGTGTACTAGTCTAAATCATGGCAGTGTCCCAAACAAATAAACTGACCGGTTGGCTAACAGTTTCAGTAAGCGTGACTTTGAGTGTGTTTTGTTGAGTTTTTACATTGCATGCATGCATACATGTCGAAATATGCTAATGAATCAAAAGTAGAGGTCGCCATGTCCCCATCTCCATCAGTCTGACATAATTTCCACGCAATATTTACCGAGAACCAATCAGGAATTAAGAACGAAGTTTAGTCGCCACCCATAATTTGTAAAGCCACGCCTTGTTTCCTATTATGTCACAATCTTTAACTACCTTTACACGGTGTGTATATAGCGCCGACCACCCGGAGTGAACTTGCTCTAATTATCAATTTTCACACATGGCAATGGATTACATAACAATGGTTAATTGATCATGAATGAAAAGTGATTGTAAAGTTTCGACAGGTCAGGCAGGCACCCTTTTTTAATCACTTTCATACACTGAACTTGCATTGTGTTTCTTTTAGTCCAAAATTTTTGGGCGAAGTTTTTTTCGCCCGCCTGTCGAAAAAAGGCGAAGTCAAGCGTGTTTCGGCGACAACTTCGCCTGAATCGCCTAGATTCTTGGACCTTGTCCTTGGGTGATCCTTTTGAAAAACTGTTCAGGAAATTTTGATCCATCAAGAAATATGGCTGTGGTGAATGGGGGCTACTCGCACTATACACTGAAATGAAGAAATTCTTAGAAATTCTCGTTCTATGAAACAGCTGGTCAGATTTTGAAATGATTTGACCAAAATGTTTCTTGGGTGAGCCTTTTTGCAAATTGTTTGAGAAATTGTGATCCATAAACACAGCGGGGAATCACGTGCTTAAAGAAACATGGCTCTGATGGCTGCTGGGATATTTGGACAAAAGGGAGAAATTCTTAAAAAATCTTCTTCTCTGTACTGGTCAGATTTTGAAATACTTTCACAGGAATATTACTTGAGTGACTCTAAGAAATTGTTAGGGAAATCTTTATCCCCCGAAAAACAACAGCCAATTGTTGGCACCTTCATGTGGTGCTCTTGTTCGACTTACCGGTACTTTTTTAGTCACTGGCATGTTTTCCTCAAGAAATAGCCGAGCCCTGGTAGCTCAGTCGGTAGCATTATAGGACTTGAGAACAGGGGGTTGTGAGTTCGATCCCTGGCTCGGGCAATTTCTTTCCGAGGATTGATGATAGTCATTGTGACAGGATTCATTCCTGTCTCACCACTGTTCATTGTTCCTATGATGGTTATGTGGGAAAGGTACCAGTGGTTTGGAAAGAATATTGTGCGGAGTACTGGTAACAGAAACTCCAAGAAAGCATGGATAGGTGCACTAGCGGCCGCAATATAACTGAAATAATGATGAAAATGGCGTTAAACACCATATAATCATAATCTTATAATTATAATCCCAAGAAATAATGTCCTTGGGTGATAATTATATCCAAACATTTTGCAGAATTCTTATTCATCAAAATCATTGCTTTGGTGATTATTGGTGTGATCGTGACAGATTTTGAAATGAGTTTTACAGGACTGGTGACCTTTTCAAAATTGCTTGGCAAAAATAATTACTTGCTTCCAAAGTTTCAATACCTCAAAAAATATGGCTCTTTCAAAAATTCAGATGAGCAATCCAGGGCCATCTTGGCCCTCTTGTTTTTAATTCACTTTTAGATATTTAACTTGTCTGCTCTAATATTAGTATGATGATATGAAATTAGATATATTACTTTTGTGTGCTTGTCACGAAATAAGAAATAAGTGGAGTTGAAAATTTCCCCCATAATCTTTTACCAAACAAACCTACATGTATAAAGGCTTTTGAAAACATAATTTGTTGGACTAGGAGAAAAATGCAGTTGACCTGTATTTTCTCTTTTGCCTCAACATGTTCTACCCTATGAAATGATAAAAATCTAGATTTGAGCCGTATTTGATATGACATCTCTGAATACTTTCAATTTGGAAAAGTTTAATATTTTGTAGTGTGGTATTGTGTCTTCCAGAATTCTGAGTCTTGGTCCCAAGCTGTTGAAAACTTTGCAAGGAAAATACGTATAGGATATTTGTTTTTTTTCTATGAAAGATCGAAATTAATTTCATCAAATGAACACTATCGGTAATATTTTCACAAGTGGCGGCTTCTTCTTTGAAATGGCTGTGCTACTCATGAAAATATTTATTTCATGCTCTTAACCCTTTCTGGGAGGAGCTTTATCAAAATCCAGTAGGGTTTTTTCATTATTCCCCGTGGCGTACCCCTGCCGCATAGCAACGCATTACAATATTACATCATGCGCAAGAAATGTAAGGTAAATGATGTCATATTTTCATCTGGTTGTGAGGCATGCGCAATTTACCTAGGTAACAAGAACATGAAAATAGGTATTTTCACTGGTCTTACCTGTGTAATATCGAAAAATATTTTCACTTCTATTTCTTGTTATCCTACTTAAAAGCATGAAATAAAGCATTTTTCTTCTCCCTTCTTCTCCCTCAGTGTTTTTCCAGCCTACCAAAGACAAATTCTTTCATTTGACTCCCACTGGATTTTATATTGTCCTGTGCAAAGTGCTTTCAATTTGGAAAAGTTTATAATTTTGATGTGAGGTGATGGCCAATTAACTCTTTACCAAATGACAAAAATTTAGACTTGATCAAATTTAACTATTTACCACACGGCACAATTTTAGACCTATCCAAATTTAACCATTTGATGAGCAATTTCACCTTTTGCCAAAATGTTTTCTATGCTATCAAAAGATGTCATATACAGGGTCATTTAGAGATACCATAGAAATGCCTTATGGGGTAAGGGTTAAAGCTTCTGCAGACTACAATTTCATAGTGGCTCAATTGATGCAATGTAACTTTGATAAGGTATGAAAACTTTGTGGGAAAAGGAGAAAATGCTGGTTACCAGCATTTTCTCCTTTTCTCGCAATGTTTTCAAAAGGCTTTTTTCCCATGGTTGTTGATAGTCAGGATTGTGTTGTAAAGGGTTAAAGTACTTGTAGACAAAAGAATTATGTGCTTCAAATGATGAAACTTGTGTCTGGAAGAGTAGGTAACATTGTGGGGAAAAAAGAAATTGCTGGTAACTAACATTTTCTCCTTTTCCCGCAAGGTTTTTAAGGGCCCTTTTTTTCCAGGGTTATAATAAAACCCGGAATTGTGTTGTAGAGGGCTAACTCTATACTCTTAAATCCCAAGTGTTAACATTCCCGAGGAAAAAGCCTTTTGAAAATATTGTGGGAAAAGATGAAAAATTAATGCTGCATTTTCTCCTTCTCCCACAATGTTTTCTACAACATAAAGGATATATTTCATCATGTGAGGACAATTTAATTTTGAGCAGTCTATAATCTTGTAGTGATAAAATGGATTAACTCATTACCAAATGACAAAACGTTAGGTTTGTCCAAATTGAAAGCATTTGCAGACGACAAAATAAAAGTGACTGAGAATTTGAAATTTGTTTTGGGAAGGGAAGAAAACATTTTCCCACAATGTTCTCAAAAGGCTTCTTTTTCAGGGTCATCAAAAGTAAGGATTGTGTGGAAATGGGTTAAATAAAAATGTTATGAATAGATATATTGTACATGATATCAGCATTGAAAGTTATCTGTATCAATACACCTATTTGTATTTGATAGCTGTTGGATTTAACCCTTTCCCAAACGACAAACTTTTGGACCAGACCAAATTGAAAGCATTTGCAGAGGACAATTAAACTCTTGCAGAAAAGATGATTTCTGTCTATGATAGGGTAGAAAACATTGTGGGAAAAGGAGAAAATGCTGGTTACCAGCATTTTCTCCTTTTCCTACAATGTTTTCAAAAGGCTACAATTCCAGACCCGTAAAAACCAGGGATTGTTTGGGAAAGGGTTAAACTTTCGATTACACAATCCCGATTTTTGACAACCCTGAGAAAGAAGCCTTTTATAAACATTGTAGAAAAAGGAGAAAATGCTGGTTACCAGCATTTTCTCCTTTTCCCACAATGTTTTCTACCCGTCACAAATTTCAAATTTTTAGTCACTTTTATTTTGTTGTCTGCAAATGCTTTCGATTTGGACTAACCTGAAATTTTGTTGTTTGGTAATGGGTTAAACTTTTGATTACAACTTCCTGTACTATACACTCCCAGGTTTTGTTGACCTGGAGGGGGAAAAAAAAGCTTTTTCAAACATTGTGAAAAGTTGAAAAGCTAATTTTTCCCACAGTATTTTCTTTTCTGTCTTCTTTCCAGTCAGTGAGTAACATTACATGTGTTTTCTGTATTTTTCTTAATTTTTTAGTGTGAATCAGATTTTAACCTTCCTTGAACTGTATTTTTACATACACAGGGGTATAAAGGTTTGGTAATTTGAAGAGAAAATGCTGGTGACCAGCATTTTCTCCTTTTCCCACAATATTTTCTACTCTTCTATATGTGTCACTTTTTTTTTGTCGTCTGCAAATGCTTTCAATTTGGACCAGTCTAAAATTTTCTCATTTGGTAAAGAGTTAATAGGTATCATTTCTACTTTCAGGTTTGGAGTATTTTTGTCGCACTGTTAGGGCCGTTTTTCCAAGATGTGACCAGCTGCATCCTTTAAAGATCACGTTTGGACTCTACGTCCTTGTAGGACGCTTAAATGTTGCTGTTTACAAGCATCGCATGACAACTCTTTGTTACAAAGAGGTTGTTACTGTTGTGTGAATGCTTTGGAAAACTTTCATATTCCATACATATTTAACTTCGGTTGTGATATCATTAGGACGTCTTTTTTTTCCTGGCATTCCTTTTTGTATAACCCAGTATAAGCCATGTCAACTAAAGGTCCTTCCATTGACGTGATCCGGGCATCTCGGAGACGGAGTGCAAGCCTTGCTGACGAATTGGATGCTGCACCTACTTCTCCACCCCCACCTCCTCCGGATGAACCAATTCCAGATTTCCCACCCGTTTATAAGGCTGATTCTCTACCGAGGGCAAACAAAGTCGGATCAAAAGTCAGTCAGATTAAAGAAATGTTTCAGACTAACGGAACAGAAGACTCTAAATTAAAACCAGCACGTTCAAGTAGCGCGTCAACGTCTAGGTTACGGAGTCCTCCACCTGCCCTCCAATCAAAGAACCCGCCGTCTTCTCACATGAGAATGTACAATAGTACAAGTGGGCTTTCTTCTCATAATAGAGACACAACTTCTTCAACCCATTCTGTTGTAAGTATACACAGTCAAATTTGTCTTAAGTCTTTACCAAAACAACAAAATTTTGGATCAGCCCAAATCGAAAGCATTTGCAGATGACAAAAAAAATGTGACTGAAGATGTAAAATTGTTTTGAAAAGGGTAGAAAACATTGTGGAACAACGGAGAAAAATGCTGGTTTGTGGCATTTTCTCTTTTTCCAACAATGTTTTCCAGGGCTTTCTGTCTCAGGGTTGGAAAAAGATCTCTTCTTGTACTAGAGACACAACTTCTTCTAGCCATTCTGTTGGGATTATCCACAGTAGAATTTGTCTTAACCCATTACCACACAATTCCTTCTTTTGACAACCCTAAGAAAGAAACTTTTAAAAAACATTGTGGGAAAAGGAGAAAATGCTGGTTACCAGCATTTTCTCCTTTTCCTACAATGTTTTCTACCTTTCTCAAAACAGTTGTCTATCTTTGAGCCATATTTATTTTGTCATCTGCAAGTGCCTTCCATTTGGACTGGTCTACAATTTTGTCGTTTGGTAAAGAGCTCTTTACTGAACGACAAAATTTTGAAGCAGCACAAATCGAAAGCATTTGCAGATGACAAAATAAATGTGACTGAAAATGTAAAACTTGTTTTGAAAAGGGTGGAAAACATAGTGGAAAAATGGAGAAAATGCCGGAAACCAGCAATTTCTCCATTTCTCCATTTGAGCTTTCTCACGGTCGTAAAAAGTTGGGATTGTGTGGTTAAGGGTTAACTCTTTACCAAACAACAAATTTTGGAGCTGCCCAAATCGAAAGCATTTGCAGATGACAAATGTGATTCAAAAAGTGAAATTTACTCTAAAAAGAGTAGAAAACATTGTGAGAAAAGGAGAAAATGCTGGTAACCAGCATTTTCTCCTTTTCTAATTATGTTTTCAAAAGCTTTTTTCCACAGGGTCATTAAAAGTCAGGATTGTGGGGAAAAGAATTATACCAAACAGTCCCTTTTTTTACGGGTCGGGGATAGAAGCCTTTTGAAAGCATTTTCTTCTTTTCCCACCATGTTTTCTACCCTGTCATATAGAAAAATCATCTCGTTAGCAACTGTTAATTTGTCACCTGCAGAATGCTTTCAATTTGGTGTGGTCCAAAATTTACTGTTTGGGAAAGGATTAATATGGCTACCTCTTTCCAAGCAAGTAACCTATATATTAACTCTTTACCAAACAACAACATTTTAGACAGGTCCGAATTGAAAGCGTTTGCAGATGACAAACTGAATGTGAATAAAGAATTGATAATTGTTTAACCCATTTCCAAACAACAAAATTTTAGGCTTTTCCAAATCGAAAGGATTTGCAGACAACAAAGTGAAAGTGACTGAACATTTGAAATTTGTTTGGTGAAGGGTAGAAAACATTATGGGAAAGCTGAATGTGACTAAAGAGTTGATAATTGTTTAACCCATTACCACACAATCCCTACTTTTGACGCCCCTGAGAAAGAAGCCTTTTGAAAACACTGTGGGAAAAGGAGAAAATGCTGGTAACCAGCATTTTCTCCTTTTCCCACAGTGTTTTCTACCCTTCCCAGGACAAATTTCAATTTTTCAGTCACCTTTGTTTTGTAGTCTGCAAATGCTTTCAAATTTGGACCAGTCTAAAATTTTCTCGTGTGGTAAAGAGTTAAAGGAAGGGAAGGAAACATTGTGGGAAGAGGAGAAAATGCTGGTTACCAGCATTTTCTCCTCTTCCCACAATGTTTTCCAAAGGCTTCTTTCACAGGAGTGTTAAAAGTTGGGATTGTGTGGCAAAGGGTTAACTATTAGATTTTTGCAAATAACAAAACTATGACTTGTCAGAAATGGCAGCATTTGCAGACAACAAAAATTATTAATGTCAGATTTAAACTTTTGAAGTCGTCTTTGTTAGGGTAGAAAACATTGTGTGAAAAGGAGAAAATGCTGGTTATCAGTATCAAAGATGAAATGCTACAAGCGATTTGATTCTCGTAGTTAGAGTTGGCTGCAACCAATGAAAATGCGTATTATGGGAATGTTAAAATCAAGTTTGATCCTCTAAGGGTAGAGTAGCGCAGTGGATCGTCACCCTTGGCTTGCGAAGATGTTATACATATGTATGTCTTGTTTGGGGACTGTGTGGTAAAGAGTTAAAGAGCGTAGAAAATGGAAATGAAACTGCATCAAAAGTTCTGGTCAGAAACATTTTTTCCTTTTTGCACTAAGTCTGCAGGAGCCTTCCACCAAATTTTAGTTAACCCACTACCACACAATCCCTACTTTTGATGACCCTGAGAGAGAACCTTTAGAAAACATTGTTGGAAAAGAAGAAAATGCTGGTAACCCTGATTTTCTCCTTTTCCCCACAATGTTTTATACTCTTCACAAAACAAATTTTAAATTTTCAGTCACTTTTATTTTGTCATCTGCAAATGCCTTCAATTTGGACAAGCGTATAATATTGTCGTTTGGTAATGAGTTAAAATGTGGGAATGGAAAGTAATGGGTCAAACTTGAAGGAAAACAGTATGGGAAAGAAAATAAAATTCTTGTATTATCTACTTTTTCCTGTTAACATCATGATTCCAATGCGATTTATTTTCTCTTGAACAATTATAGATCGGCACAAATCCATCAAACCATGTTCAGCGCTTTAACTACACCAGAGCATTATTTGCACGACTCGAGGAAGAGAGCAAAATTCAGCAAGAACGGGAAAAACACCCACTGCGGCGACCTTCACCCAGCCATGGAACCACGTCTCCAGTATCATCCCCTGAACGGAAACCATTTCCGGATGAAAAACGTAAATCTGATGAAATGAGTCATTCAGTGACAGATATTCCAAAACGCTATCGAACTAATGACCATGGAGACAGTTCTAGTTACGTTACAACACGAAGGTCAAGAGCAGACCATCGACCTCCGATTCCAACTAGGAAACCAGACATCAGGCCGGCCTTTTCTGAACCAAGCATTCCAAAAGCCGTAAGTTCTTCTATTAATCGTGCCCCAGCAGGATTACTTTGGAAGAGAAAGCAGACAGATGTGTTAGCTGATATAAGTGATTCAGAAAATTTTCATGAAACAAGGGGCAAGATCAGTTCATCTACTTCTTCAGTACATCATGAACCAGAGCAAAATGATGAAATGCTTGATAATACTGTTTTTAGTGCTTCCAATGGTTCTATCAATGAGGACCTATCAATCACTTCAGCATATCATTCCAGAAAACCATATTTTCCCTCTGACAATGCAAACTTTAGTCAAGGTCGGTCTAGTTCAACTGAAGTGCTCAATCTTAGGTCAAGGTCATCTTCAGGTGAAAATGCAGGGTCAGGGTCAAGTGACACAAAAGTTCGGTCTGAAAGCACAGATAGTCAGGATCATGATAAGCATCCTGATAAGGGTGGAAATATTGTGCATCTTAGACAAAAGAACAATGATAAGACTGCAACTGCCAGTAAACGACTCAGTCGTGAAGAAATACAGGCTGCGTTAGACAGAGCTGACACGTACCTTAAAAAGGGTAGTTTTTCATCAGATGAAGAAGGAAGTAGAAAAGGTAGTTCATCCTCTGAAAGGGGAATGTCTGTGTCTGACATTAGCTCACCTGTTGCTAAGGATAAACCAAAAGTTTCAGAACACATAATGAGTAAATCTGATTCATCTGTTCATTCCGCTGGAGAACAGGGCTCACAGTTACGGAGCTGGGCTCGCTATCGTAACCAGCGTTATTCCAGAATGTCAGATAACCTTGAAGATAAAGTTGGAGATGTCACAAAATTAGGTAGCATATCAGATATTAGTGTGAGTGGATACAGGAACTCTTCTGCAGAAAATATTCCCAAGACAGTGGATGGGGTAGGTGTAAACAAAAACTCTGATGCTCTGGCAAATATAAGTCAAAGTTCGGTGATACCACGTAGGCCAGTAAGAAACATCAACAAAGTGTCACAAAGTCCGGAGACAAGCCCCAGATCCAACGATTCCTCCCAATCTGGAGAGACCATTCAACTGGATAATAGCATCATGGGGCCTGGTAATGTTTCAAACAGAATAAATGAATCGGACGAACAATCACAAATAATTGATACTTCAATACATTCCGCCAATATATCATCAGGTGTAGAAAGCAGACCCATGCCAGTGCCCCGTCGTTCAGCCCCATTACCCCCAAGTAAACCCCCACCACCGCCACCCACTGATTACTATGAACAACGCTCTTCGCCAAGATCTCATGACACATATCCCACAGTTCCCTCAGCTGGTTCCCAGGATGCATCACCAAGCGAGATCACAGCTGAGGTTGTTGAAGAAATAATCGAGTTACGAGAGTCGACTGTCTCATCAGAAATTCCGTCGGTGTCGATGGTGGAGTCCGAGTTACCGCCTGTTCAGATGAGAGCCAATGCACAGTTTTTGATGGTTGAGGAGCCGGAGGAAAGTTCAGATGTTCAAGAGGAAAACTTCAAACATCGAGGGTGAGTCTCATTAATTTTGTTTCTAGCAGAAAGCCATAAAAAACTTGAAATGTAGCAGGTATGATGCAGAGAAATGACCCTCCCCTACAAAATGATCCGGATCATTATTCTACGTAGAGAAATGACCCTAGAAGTCATTTCACTATGTAGAGAAATGACCTAGGTCATTATTCTACGTAGAGAAATGACCCTAGAAGTAATTTCATTTCTCTACGTAGTATAATGACTCGGGTCATTCCTCTACATAGAGAAATGACCCATGGGTCGTTCCTCGACATAGAGAAATGACCAATGGGTCATGTTGTAGGGGAGGGTCATTTCTCTGCATTACACCAGTTTAACCTGATAAACTCTTTACAAAGCAATCTCATGCTTTAACTCATAACCAAATGACAGAATTTTTAGGTTTGTCCAAATCGAAAGCTTTAGCATTGTGACTGAAAATTTGAAATTTGTTTTGTGAAAGAAAACATTGTGGGAAAAGGAGAAAATGCTAGTTACCAGCATTTTCTCCCTTTTCCTACAATGTTTTCTAAAGGCTTCTTTCTCAGGGATTGTCAAAAGTAGGGATTGTGTGGTAATAGGTGAATGACCCTTGAGAAAAAGTCAATAGAAAACCTTGTGGGAAAAGGAGCACATGCTGGTAACCAGCATTTCCTCCTCTTCCCACAATGTTTGTTACCCTTTGAGGACAAATTACTTATTAGAAATAATATTGATACTATAAGAAACTCCAGGAAAGCATGGATTGGTACACTGGTCATTGCTTCATAAATTACAGAAATTCTGAAATGATATACCAGAAACAACCGTGATATATGTTAAAAAGCTGTATTTTATGAGGATGTTTTTAAAATATGTGGTGATTTGGTCAAGGAGTGAATGTTTGAATGGTGTTTTACGCCACTTTCAAAGTTATTTCAGTTATGTGACAGTTCACATATGCATGTTTCCTGGGTTTCACCAGTACTAGGCTAGGCTCTGAAGTGTCTGCCCAAGGGCACTCCTGCGAAAAAATCCAGTGGAGCTAGTGAGGCTTGAACCCGGAACCTCCAGATCACAAGTCCTGCAGTTTACCACTGAGCCACACAAGACCCTTGGTCAAGGAGTGAACAAAACTGATAAGGCTGAGCCATTTAGAGTCAACCATAGATGTTAGTCGAACAAATTGACATGAAATAAATGACCTTTAAAACCGTATATTACACATATTTCAGTAATATGTGTAGTTTATATGTGCATTTTGTAAGTAACAAACTGACTAGTACATAGGGATTCTTTATTCAGTAAGAAAGATAATTCAACAGGTTTATTATACATGAATTGCATAGGTAACTGTAGTTATCTCCCTTGGCATAAATGCTAGTTGCCTCATTTTAGCTCCAGTTACCAAATAATGCTACCAAGTGTTATAATGCTCCCCGAAGGGCGAGCATATAGTCGCCGCTTCGATCGTCCGTCCGTCCGTTCATCCGTCCGTTTAAAGCGATTTCTCCACAAACCTTGGACCAAATTGGATGAAACTTCATATATGAACTCCTTAGGGTAAGGCGCCGATAAAGTTTTCCCAGATTTTCAATTTGACCCCGTGTCATGGAAAAAAGGGGCTTAATGCAAAATTGCAATTTTTACCAATATTTCATTCATTTTTTGTCAGAATATCATGAAACTTCTTGGTTATATTGTTTATGGAAAGTTTTAGCATGTGCCCTTACTATTTTTAATCTGGGCATTTTTTAAGTTGACGTTCTGTCATGGAAAAAGGGGGCTGTCATGGAAAAAGGGGGCTTCTTGCAAAATTCCAATTTTTACTAATATTTCATTCAGTTTTGGTCAAAATTTCATTAACCCATAACCACTCAATCCCTACTTTTGACACCCCTGAGAAAGAAGCCTTTTGAAAACACTGTGGGAAAAGGAGAAAATGCTGGTAACCAGCATTTTCTCCTTTTCCCACAGTGTTTTCTACCCTTCCCAGAACAAATTTCTATTTTTCAATCACCTTTATTTTGTCGTCTGCAAATGCTTTCAATTTGGACCAGTCCAAAATTTTCTCTTGTGGTAATGAGTTAAACTGCATGGTTATATTGTTTTTTCAAAGTTTCACCATGTGCTCTTGTTTCTTTATCTATGTGTTTTTCAGTTTGACCCTCTGTCATGGAAAAAGGGGTTTCTTGTAAAATGAAAAAGGGGCTCTAATGCAAATTGCAATTTTTACTAATATCTTGTTCAGTTTTTGTCATCATTTCATGGTTATATCTTGTTTTACAAGTTTCAACATGTGCCCTTTGTTTTTGCAATCTATGAATTATTAATGCGCAAATATGTCTTTCCTGCTTTCTCAAATTAAGGCTGCATCACGGAAAAAGGGGACTTCATGGAAAAAATTGTTTTTCACTAGGTTCTCCTTTATCAGTGCTCAAAACTTTGTGAAATTTCAAATCTGAACTTGTTGGAACGTTGCCCTGGAGGTACCTCCCTCCTTTTTCTCAATTTCAGGCTGCGTCTCGGAAAAAGGGGGCTTCATGTAAAAAATTGTTTTATTTAATATTTAATACATGACTGCTCAAAATTTTATGAAATTTTGAATTTTGAATTATTATTCAAAAATGCCACACACACGTTGTATTTATTGCAATGATCCAGTATTGTCTTATGGGAAAAGGGGGCTTAAAGGGGGCTTATTGTCCTCTACAAGTTTGTGTTGGCTATCTCTAAGATAGTAATTGCCTTTTCACTTCAAATTTTGGGGGGCATGAACAGGTGTTTCTAGGAAAGTGAATTTATATCAATTTCTTATATTTTATGACAAGCACTTGTTCGGGGAGCATAACCCGTCTCTGACGGCTCTTGTCGGAGGGGCTTTTGTGGACAGTATGCAAGATCAGACTATATAGAATGTGCATTCTGATCCGAGTGATCTACAGTGTGGCAGCAAGAAGAACTGTAACCCTGCACTCTTTACCAAGAGACAAAATTTTAGACTGGTTCAAATTGAAAGCATTTGCAGACGACAAATTAAAGGTGTATGAAAAATTGAAATTTGTTCTGGGAAGGGTAGAAAACACTGTGGGAAAAGGAGAAAATGCTGGTTACCAGCATTTTCTCCTTTTTTGACCGTGTTTTCTAAAGGCTTCTTTCTCAGGGGCGTCAAAAGTAGGGATTGTGTGGTAATGGGTTAAGCACCCTAGATTTTAGTTGTATGATAGATATGAGGAGTTAAACAACAGGTATGTTTGGTAAAGGGTTAACCATTTTGACAACTCTGAGGAAGAAGCATTTTGAAAACATTGTGGGAAAAGGAGAAAATGCTGGTAACCAGCATTTTCTCCTTTTCACACAAAGTTTTCTACCCTATTAAAACAAAATTGCATAATCTGAGCCACTGTGAAATTTTCATTTGCAAATGCTTTCAATTTGGATAGGTCTAAAATTTTGCCATGTAGTAAAGGGTTAAAACACAAACAGCCAACCAAGTAAACAAGAAAACATAGCATCAAGCAAGCCAAGGTATCTGCATAGCTCACTTCAACATGCTATATAATGAAGGCACATTACAGAACTGTTACAAAGCAATTTATCAAGGAGCTTTTTGTGAGAGGTAACAGAAGTTTTATTGCTGTAGAGCATTCTTTATCTATATAACTCTTTACTACACAATCCTGAGTTTTAATAACCTTTTTTGTGGTGTCCATGGTTATGAGGTAGAGTGTTGGCCTCGTAACCATAAGGTCCTGATTTCGATACCAGGGAGCGGGTGTCAACTTCAGGATTTTTCATTGGCCCACACATGCAGCACAAGTACTAGTGTGGTTCCCAGGTAACAGAATCGAAAGAGATTGGAATAAGTTGTTAGATCTTGTTTCTCAATTAACGACATCCATAAGGTCCTGAGTTCGATACCAAGGAGAAGGTGTCAACTTTGGGATATTTCATTGCCCCACACATTCGGTGCAAGTACTGGTGTAGTTCCCAGGAAGCAGAATCGAGAGAGATTAGTATAAACTGTCAGAACTTGTTTCTCAATCGATGTAAGATAAATATGTTTAAACTAATAACCTTTTAGAACGTTGTCTGCGCATGTCATATTCTTCAAAGATTCGACTGTCTTATATGACACATCACTAGCCCCAAAAGCGGGCTGACTGTAATATTAAGTTCTATAAAGTAGCAATGTAGAAAATAGCTTTTATCAATATGTTTGAGGAGAAAGGAGACCTACTTTAGCTCCATATTTCACTAAACTGCTGATCATAGCTGAGTGAATTGCACGAGGTAGCATTTTATTGACTAAACGTTTATTTTAGTTTGAAAGTCAAAGTAATGGTTGTCGCTTAGGGAAGTGATTCGGCTCTGTACCCAGGATCCCCAAATTAGATAGATTAGTATTAATAGAATGCCATTTTGCGGGAGATAATGCCTTTTAGAACAGTGTGGGAAATGGGGGAAATGGTTGTAACTAGCATTTCCGTTTTCACTCAGTTTTTCTACTCTATTAACTCTTTACCACACGAGAAAATTTTAGACTGGTCCAAATTGAAAGCATTTGCAGACGACAAAATAAAGGTGACCAAAAAAATAGAAATTTGTTCTGGGAAGGGTAGAAAACACTGTGGGAAAAGGAGAAAATGCTGGTTACCAGCATTTTCTCCTTTTCCCATAGTGTTTTCAAAAGGCTTCTTTCTCAGGGGTGTCAAAAGTAGGGATTGTGTGGTAATGGGTTAAATATGAATTCCGCCATGTAAGCTATATCTGCAAATTGCTTTCAATTTGGACAGGTTATGTCAAATTAAAAACATTTGCAGGCTGTATGAGATCAAATAATGCTAAAAAAATTTGGATTTGTATAAAAATTGGTACAAAACATTGTGGAAAAAGGAGAGAATGCTGGTTACTACCATTTTCTTTTTTTCCCACATTCTTTTCAAAAGCATTTTCTTAACTCTTAACCAAATGACAAAATTTAGATTGGTCCAAATTACAGACAACAAAAATAATCATTAATCAAAAATTGAAATTTGTTTCCAGCAGGGCATAAAACATTGTGGGAAAAGGAGAAAATGTTGTTTACCAACATTTTCTCCTTTTCCCGCAATGTTTTCAAAATGCTTCTATCTCTGGGTCGTAAAAAACAGGGATTGTTAGGTAAAGGGTTAAAGGGTGAGAATCGAATAACAAAGAGTTAACAGCATTTTAACTTCTTTTCCAACCAGTCTTTGATCTATTATGCATTATGAGCATCTCAAAATATCGCGTCTCAATTTTAGTTTCTCTGACTTGTGGTGTATTAGGTATTTAACTGCAGTCCTTATGTAACACAGTCCCAATGTTTTAAGATCTGAGGCAAAAGGTCTTTGATACACTTTGGGTTAACCCTTTACCAAACAACAAAATTACAGACTGGTTCAAATTGAAAGCTCTTGCAGTATACCGATGACAAAATAAATGTAAATGGAAAATTGAATATTTTTCCCAGCAGGGTAGAAAACATTGTGTGAAACGGAGAAAATGCTGGTTATCAGCATTTTCTCCTTTTCCCACAATGTTTTTAAAAGTCGACCCTTTCAGGGTGGTTTAAAGTCAGAATTTTGGAGTGAAGAGTTAATGATGGTATCAAATGAGTAAAGCTCTTTCAATAGGGGCTTTTCTCCTTTACCACACAATCTTAATTTTTGACGACCCTGAGAAAGACAGCTTTTGAAAACGTGGGAAAAGGAGAAAATGCTACCATCAACCCTTGGAAAGAAATTAGGCAAGCTCAGGATTC
Organism: Tridacna crocea; assembly: GCA_943736015.1. Taxonomy (NCBI): domain Eukaryota; kingdom Metazoa; phylum Mollusca; class Bivalvia; order Cardiida; family Cardiidae; genus Tridacna; species Tridacna crocea. The sequence continues at coordinate 33,081,807 of OX031073.1, forward strand.
AATCCAGCAACCCTGTTCAATCCAGCAACCCTGTTCAATCCAGTAACCCTGTTCAACCTAGCAACCCTGTTCGATCCACAACCATGTTTACTCCAGCAACCCTGTTTATTTTTTATGAAGTAACCCTTTTCAATACAACAACCTTGTTCAATCCAGAAATCCTGTTCGATCCACAACACTGTTCAATTCAGCAACCCAGTTCAATCTAACAACCCTGTTCGATCCAGCAACCCTGTTCATTCCAGCAACTCTGTTCAATCTAGCAGCCCTGTTCATTCCAGCAACTCGGTTCAATCCAGCAAACCTGTTCAATATGCAACTCTGTTCAGTCCAGCAACCCTATTCATTCCAGCCACCCTGTTCAATCCAGCACCCTGTTTAATCCAGCAATCCTGTTTAATGCTGTAACCCTGTTTAATCCAGCAATTCTGTAAAATCCAGCTACCCTATTTAACTCATTACCAAACGACAATATTTTAGGCTTGTCCAAATTGAGAGCATTTGCAGACGATATATTAAATGTGACTGAAAATTTGAAATTTGTTTGTGAAGAGTAGAAAACATTGTGGGAAAAGGAGAAAATGCTGGTTACCAGCATTTTCTCCTTTTCCCTCAATGTTTTCAGAAGGCTTCTTTCTTACGGTCGTTAAAAGTCGGGATTATGTGGTAAAGGGTTAATGCAGCAACCCTGTTAAATCCAGCAACCCTGTTCTATACAGCAACCCTATTTAATCCAGCACCCTGTTCAATACAGCAACCCTGTTCAATCCAGCAACCCTGTTTAATCCATCACCCTGTTCAATACAGCAACCCTGTTCAATCCAGCAACCCTGTTCTATACAGCACCCTGTTCAATACAGCAACCCTGTTCAATCCAGCTATCCTGTTCTATACAGCAACCCTGTTCAATCCAGCACCCTGTTCAATGTGCAACCCTGTTCAGTCCAGCAACCCTGTTCAATCCAGCAACCCTGTTTAATCAAGCTACCCTGTTTAATCCAGCACCCTGTTGAATCCAGCAACCCCTTTCAATACAGCAACCCTGTTCTATACAGCAACCCTGTTTAATCCAACAATCTTGTTCAATACAGCACCCTGTTCAATCCAGCACCCTGTTTAATCCAGCAACCCTTTTCGATACAGCACCCTGTTCAATCCAGCACCCTGTTAAATCCAGCACCCTGTTCGATACAGCAACCCTGTTCTATACAGCACTCTGTTCAATACAGCAACCCTGTTCAATCCAGCACCCTGTTTAATCCAGCAACCCTGTTCAATGCAGCAACCCTGTTCAATCCAGCAACACTGTTTAATCCAGGAAGCCTGTTAAATGCAGCAACCCTGTTCAATCCAGCAACCCGGCGTTCGATCCAGCAACTCTGTTTAAACCAGCAAACCTGTTTAATCCAGCAACCCTGTGTTCGATCCAGCAATGCCGTTCAATCCAGCAACTTGGTGTTCGATCCAGCAATGCCGTTCAATCCAGCAACTCTGTTTAATCCAGCAACCCTGTTCTATACAGCAACCCGGTGTTCGATCCAGCAACGCCGTTCAATCCAGCAACCTGTGTTTGATCCAGCAACGATGTTCAATCCAGCAACTCTGTTTAATCCAGCAACCCTGTTCTATACAGTAACCCTGTTCTATAATCATGTATGCTAGTGGGACTGGGCAAATGTTGTGAAGGACAAATTTCAATATTTAGCACATTATCTTCCAGTGCTTATTGTCTACTCATCATACTAATGGGATTGTTAGTATAGATTAATATGCATCCACTGAATAAATAAATTGTAATTACTTAACTCATTACCACACAATCCATACTTTTGATGCCCCTGAGAAAGAAGCCTGTAGAAAACATTGTGGGAAAAGGAGGAAATGCTGGTAACCAGCATTTTCTCCTTTTCCCACAATGTTTTTTACCCTTCACAAAACAAATTTCAAATTTTCAGTCACTTCTATTTTGTCAATGCTTTTGATTTGGACAAGCCTAAAATATTGTCGTTTGGTAACGAGTTAATGGCTAGATATACAGTTCTTTTGCAAGATCAAGAGACAGCTCGGTGATAGTCTAGCTTATAACAGTGGATAGTGTAGATCCGAGATCAGACTGTGTGCTCTTTGCTGTCTGATCTTGATCTACACTGTCCAGAAAAACTTCTGGTGTCATCAGTGGTATGGAAAGAGTAATGATAATAATGAATGTTGTGTGTAATAATATGTGCGGCATGCCCGCCCGGATGGCTCAGTGGTGAGCGTGTCAGACTCATGACCTGGTGATTGTGAGTTTGATAACCAGCTGAGGCGAACTTTCTTTCCGGCGTATTTTCGCCTCTCACCTCTGCTGAAGTATGTGAGAAAAGTAGTTGGTAGCTTTGGAAAGAAAGTTGTGTTAGTACTGGTGTGAGAAAGCCAGAAAACACACGTGTCACCGACTGCCATATGACCTTAGCTGTTAAAGTGGTGTTAAAGCCCAATACAACCAACCAACCAACCAACATGTGCTGGACATTTTGATAGTAACCACACACTGTAAAAATTTCTTAACGTGGTGGACCCATAATAGAAAATAGCTATTTCCACTATAATATTGTTCTACAAAATCTACAAAGATTAAAAATGAGTATTATTGTACTGCTTTCACTGAGCCACTTTTTCCTTTTTGTCCTTCCTTTACAAATTTATAAATCTAAAACCACTATATTCTCATTACAAAATGACATGATAATTACCTCCCTTTTCTGGAAACTAACAAATGTATCAACAAATAATTTCAAGATAGACATCAAAGGAATTTCTGGTCAGTTTAAAATCTGCAAAAGTATTATACACGTATCTTTATAAATCTTTCTTTATCAACCGTCAAGAAATTTTATGCCAAGCTGCACTAGAAGTATTATGGGTCCACTACCTTAACCCTTTCCCAAACAAGCCCTTGTTTTTACGTGTGTGCAGTACAAATCTTTTGAAAACACTGTGGGAAAAGGAGAAATTGCTCGTAACGAGCAATTTCTCCTTTTCCCACAGTGTTTTCTACCCACTTGAAGAACTTTCTGTCATTTTTATCAAATTTGAAATTGTCGTCTGCAAACTCTTTGAGTTTGGAAGATTCCAAATTTGTCATTTGGGAAAGGATTTAAATCATTGTAAAAGGTGCTCTGGTGATGAGTATCCATATTTAGCTGCATATCCTTCCAGAGTCTCATACCAAGCCAAGATAGTACAGTTACAGTAGCCTAATACAAGGGTAGTTCAAAATGTTCTTGGCCTTACCCAGAAATAGGGTGAGAATCTGGTTTTGTTTCACATAATGGCAAAGCAGAACACCCTATATAAGTTTACTTAAAATTTCAGACTTCTAGTGTCTTTTGTGTGCAGATGACACACTTTGCATTTCACTCAGTAAGAAAGCTGTGTGCTGGAGTTTTGTCATTCCAGGACAATGCTCCTGTTCACACAGCACAATTGGCAGTCGCAGATGCAGAACGATGTGGCTTTGAACTGTTGCCCCATGCACCTTACTCTGAAGATTTGGCACCATCAGACTTCTACCTATTCCACAAACTGAAATCCCACTTGCAGGGCTGCCGCTTTGAGAGTGACAATGACGTCATATATATGTGCTGTTGAAGGGTATCTTGGGGCTCAGACTGCAGACTTCTTTCGAGAAGGGATCGCAAAGCTTGAACATCAGCGTTTAAAATCTTCACCAAACAACACATTTTTGGACTGGACCAAATTCAAAGCATTAGCAGACAACAAATAAAATTTTGGGAATAGGATGATTTCTGACTTTGATAGGGAACCAGCATGGTTACCAGCATTTTCTCCTTTTCCCACAGTGTTTTCAAAAGGCTTCATTCTCAGGGTCATCAAAAGTAGAGATTGTGTGGTAATGGGTTAAACACCATGCAATCAATCTAATATTCATAACGTTTCCAGGTGAGGGATGAAGGGAAATCATTTGAGTCTTGCTGTATTATCTCAGCTGTCTACTCATCATTGTATTATAGGATTGTTAGTGCAGCTTGTAATATGCATCAAAATAAATTACATGAGAGTTTATATTGCTCTCCATGTGTTACAGAGATAGGAAAATTCCCATCTGGAATACTTAGAATTTGTGGAGCCATTTCTCTGTGCTCTTTTCTACCTTTGTGTAATGTTTCTTTTTTTTTTTTAACCCTGTACCACTCGGCAAAGTTTTAGACCAATCCAAATTGAAAATATTTGCAAATGACAATTTCAAAGTGGCTCAAATGGTGAAAGCTTTCTTTGATAGGATAGAAAACTTTGTGGAAAAAGGAGAAATGCTGGTTACCAGCATTTTCTCCTTTTCCCACAATGTTTTCAAAGGGCTTCTTCCTGAGGGTTGTTAAAAGTCGTCATTGTGTGGTAAAGGGTTAACCCTTTACCAAACATGATCCTGATGGAGGCTTTTGAAAACATAGTGGGAAGAGGAGAAAATGCTGGTAACCGGGATTTTATTCTCTTCCCAAATTGTTTTCTTCCCTTTCAAAGGTAGGTCTTATCAACTGAGCTACATTTAGTTTGTGGTCTGGAAATTCTTTGAATTTGGAAAAATCCAAAATTTTGTCTATTGGTAAAGAGTGACACCCATTGCCAAACAATGCTGTCTTTAACAATGTTGATGAAGAAGGCTGTTTGTTGAAAACATTGTGGGAACAGGAAGAAATGTTGGTTACCAGTATTTTCTTGTCTTTCTAGTGTTTTCTTATACCCCTTCAAAGGGGAGCCTCGTCTTTTCTGCTACCTTGGAGTCCTGTTCTTTGGAAGTGGGTTCTGTCTAGATGGTTCTAAAATTTTATCATGTGGTAAAGAGATAATGCAAGTTTTTTGTGATTATGTAAAAGTTTATGAAGCCCCACGCCTCAGAGGCACTCACAGTGGAGTTGTCTGTTGTCTATGATAGTGAATTAAGAGACTTATGATATTATTACTATTGTGCTGTGATGCATTAGGATATATAGATATGGGGGTTGGGGTTGTTTTAATATTTAACTCATTACCAAACGACAAAATTTTAGTTTTGTCCAAATCAAAAACATTGCAGACGACAAAATTAAAGTGACTGAAAAATTGAAATTTGTTCTGGGAAGGGTAGAAAACACTGTTGGAAAAGGAAAAAATGCCGGTTACCAGCATTTTCTCCTTTTCCCACAGTGTTTTCAACAGGCTTCTTTCTCAGGGGCGTCAAAAGTAGGGATTGTGTGGTAATGGGTTAAGAGACTTAGGGTATTATTACTATTGTGTTGTGATGCATTAGGATAGGGATAATTATGGGGGTTGGGGTTGTTGTTAAGATTTAACCCATTTTCACAAAATCCGTACTTTTGATGACCCTGAGAGAGAAGCCTTTTGAAAACATTGTGGGAAAAGGAGAAAATGCTGGGTTACCAGCATTTTCTCCTTTTCCCACAATGTTTTCTACCCTTCACAAAACAAATTTTGAATTTTCAGTCACTTTTATTTTGTCGTCTGCAATTGCTTTCAGTTTGGACCAGTCTAAAATATTGTGGTTTGGTAATGAGTTAAGAGACTTATGGTATTATTACTATTGTGTTGTAATGCACTAGGATATGGATATGGGGGCTGGGGTTATTTTCAGATTTAACCCTTTACTCCATAGATACTCATTTTAAAGCACTGCTTGCAGAAGCCTTTGGAAAACATTGAGGCAAAAGGTGAAATTGCTCGTAACGAGCAATTTCACCTTTTGTCACAATGTTTTCTACACTATCAAAAGGTGTCATATACACATTAGAAATGGCTTCATCCTTGCTGTTATTTAGGGTCAATTAGAGCTACCATAGAAATGCCTTATGGGGTAAAGGGTTAAAAAAAAAACATCAGATTTTTTTATGTCGGCTTCTGATTCTTGTACGTATTATGGTTATTCATTTCAATTGTCTTATCTAGATAATTCTAGTGAATGCCAACAATACAGGTTTTAGGGCAAGAACATTGTTTTGTGCAAGATATTACCCTTACTTAACCCTTGCTCTGAGTTTTAACCCTGTACCACACAATCCAGACTTTTAACACCTATGTGAATGATGCCTTTTGAAAACATAGTGGGAAAAGGAGAAAAGGCTGGTAAGCAGCATTTTCTCCTTTTCTCACAATGTTTTCTTCCTTTCCAAAGACAAATCTTAATTCTTTAGTCACATCTCTTTTGCTTTCAATTTGGACTAATCGAAAACTTTGTAGTTTGGTTAAGAGTTAAAGACCCAGATGGTGAAAACATGCAAGAAAAAGAGAAAATGCTAATTCTAAGCCAGCATTTTCACCTTTTTTCCGATACTGTTTTTCTCCCTTCTAAAAACAGATAAATGTCATTGTTTCATCAGCACATATAATAAATTTGTTTTCTACAAATACTTTCAATTTATATGAGCCCATAAAATTTTGTTGTGTGATAAAGATATGGTATCTTAGATATTTTTCTGTAGGGATCTTATCTAATGAAGTTTCATTATTTGCAGACGTTACAATTTGTGAGGGGAATTTTTATATTAAAAAGATAATGGTTATTGAAAAGTGTGTGATGTTTCTTGGAAACTGTTTATTTTGCCGTATTTGTTTTACTGTATTTATGAGGTCTGTATATCTATATGCATGCAAGCATTTAACCTTTTAGCGCACAAACCTGAGTTTCTAAATACCTGAAGGAGAAGGGTGTTTTTAAAACATCGTAGGAAAATGAGAAATGCCAGCATTTTTTCCATGTATTAACTCTTTACCACACAATCCCCACTTTTAACGACCCTGAGAAAGAAGCCTTTTGAAAACACTATGGGAAAAGGAGAAACTAGACACAGAATTGACCTAGGTTTGTCCAATTTGGCACAGACATTTGCCTTGGAGTGTTGATGATCCCTATTGATTTTGAGGTCAATCGTTCAAAGGTCAAGGCCACAGTGACTGTCAACATGTTGATATATAGACCAAACCTTGTCCACATGATAACTAGACACAGAATTGACTAAAGTTTGTCAACTTTGGCACAGAACGTGAGACGTCTCGGGAGTTAAGATGATCCCTATTGATTGATTTTGAGGTCAATTGGTCAAATGACAGGGTCACAGTGACCATCAACATGTTGATACATAGACTGAACCTTGTCTGGATGATAACTAGACACCAAATTGACCTAGGTTTGTCAAATTTGGCACAGACATTTGTCTTGGAGTGTAGATGATCCCTATCGATTTTGAGATTAATCCATCAAAGGTCAAGATCACAGTGGCCTTCAACTTAATGACCGTCAACATGTTGATATATAGACGAAACCTTGTCTGGATGATAACTAGACACAGAAATGACCTAGGTTCTTCAAATTTGGCAAAGACATAATTATGTCTTAGACTGTAGATGATCCCTAATGATTTTGAGGTCAATCGGTCAAAGGTAAAGGTCATAGTGATTGTTAACATGTTGATATATAGACCAAGCCTTATCAGGATGATAACTAGACACGGAATTGACCTAGGTTCTTTAATTTTGGCACAGACATTTGTCTTGGAGTGTAGATGATCCCTAGTGATTTTGAGATTAATGCATTAAAGGTTAAGGTCACAGTGGCCTTCAACTTAATGATATATAGACCAAACCTTGTGTAGATGATCACTAGACACAGAAATGACCTAGGTCCTGCAAATTCTGTACATAAATATACTTCTTGGAATGTAAATGATCCGCATTGAATTTAAGGTTAATCCGTGAAAGTTCAAGGTCAGAGTGACCACAAGATGATTTAGGGCCCATGCTGCTGTTCCCCACTTGAGCCATTTGCAAAAAAAGTTAAAGTGTCTCAAAAATCATCATATGTAGCTCAACTTGTGGCTCCAACATTTTACTCTTGTATTATTTGGGACGTAGTAAACATTGAAGACGACTGGGAAAAGTGGATTTCGAATGCGTGTTTTGATATTTAGTTAATGAACTGTGCAACTTCCTGTATCAATGTGGCAGTAGGGCCTGGCATGACTGTTTACAGACATCATGTTATCCCTTAACCTGGGAAATTCTGTGCAGTCTGATTTTGAGCTACACTGTCAGCAAAAGGTCACTGAGTCAGGCTTGGGAGCCTTTAAAAGGTTAACATAATAGATATGATGCGTATTGATGTAAACAGATGGGCAAACCCTTTTTGGACCCTGATAATTGGGGTTGGCATTTATGATGATTTATATTATTTTTTTCCCTCTGCTGTTCCTATGATTGTCTTTATTTATCCTGTCAGCTTTTCCATGGTTCTATTTTCAGACAGCTTGTATTGTTCTTGTCTTTCTGAATTCTAAGGTAATAGTTATTAGGGGCCTGCGTGGTACAGTGGTAAAATGAAAGATTCATGACCTAGAGGGCCAAAGTTTGAGCTTTGTCCAAAGCACTGGACTTTTCCTGGGAGTGTTGTTTGGTTAAGACACGTCGGAACCCTGGTCTTGTGCTTGGGAGACTATGGACTTATTTAACCCTTTACAAAACAATACCTGGTTTTTATGACCCTGAGGTAGAAGTCTTTTGAAAATATAGTTGGAAAAGGAGAAAATGCTGGTTACCAGCAATTTCTCCTTTTCCCACAATGTTTTCTATCCGGCTGGAAACAAATTTCAATTTTTGAGTTGCATTTATTTTGCTGTCGGCAAGAGTGTGCTTTCAATTTGGACCAGTCTAAAATTTTGTCATTTGGTAAAAAATAACACAAATATGTCACTTTTTGCTGTGATACGACTCGACTCAAATGTTGAAAGTAGCATAAAACATCAACCGTTCAACCTGGCAACCGGCCAGTGAGCCAGCCTGAGCACTGCTAAAAAGTTAAACCCTAAAAGTGAATACATGAGCTTTAGATAAAATCCCATGTGAAGCCGTTTTTGGGATATTTTCTAACAATAATTAACTCGTTACCAAACAACAAAATTTTAGACTGGTCCAAATTGAAAGCAGTTGCAGACGACAAAAGAAAAGTGACTGAAAATTCGAAATTTGTTCTCTGAAGGGTAGAAAACATTGTGGGAAAAGGAGAAAATGCTGGTTACCAGCATTTTCTCCTTTTCCCACATTGTTTTCTATAAGCTTCTTTCTTAGGGGCGTCAAAAGTAGGGATTGGGAGGTAATGGGTTAAGGACTGCAGTTATGATAATTGTCTGTATACTGTTCTTCCGGATTCCTGCTTGTCTGACTCATCACATGTATAATTATGAGAGCATAGAACAGACTTTTTCAATCTGAAAACTTAACAGAAATAAAAGCAGTTTCAAAGACAGCCTTTGTTGTCAGGAATGTCCAAGAAAAGCAGACAAATTTCAAAGGCTAAACACGGGATAAAACACAATCCAAGTTGCAGTCTCGTTGACTGAATTTGTGTTTATTTATTGTCGCCACCAGTTGCCCATATGGGCCATATTTGTTTTCAGTAGGGTAGAAAGCATTGTGGGAAAAGGAGGAAATACTGATTATCAGCATTTTCTCCTTTTCCCACAATGTTTTCAAAAGGCTCCTATTTCAGGGTAGTAAAAACCAGGTCTTGTTTGGTAAAGTGGTAAAGTGTTAAACTTGCTTGTGAAGGCTGAGGAAAGGAATGAATAAAATATTCTGCCATTGTGGTATGATACAAATACAGTCGAATCTGAGTTAGCGGTCATACGTGCGTAGCGGCCAATCTGTGATTAACGGTCAGTTCAGGCCCGCCCGTGCAAATTAACTCTTTAAAGTCCTTTAATTAATGGTAAACTGTGATATGTGGTCAGCGGTCAAATTTGAAGATCTTAATTGCACTTAAAGCATATCCCATAAAGTGGTCACGCGACCCGAGTAATTGCTAGCAGGTGGTGTGAAAAAATAATTAACTCGTCTGGCTCCGTGTGCTATTACACCGCGACGCTATACCAATCAACATGTGTGATAAACAGTTGAACTTCATAGTGTAGGTGTACACTTTGCATAAACGGTGTTTTAGTGGGCTATTCTTTGCTATTCGATCGGCAGATAGACGCTGCTTCCCCGCAATGCTTTACATTACTATTGAAAACGAGGTTACCAATTTCCAAAATGGTGTCGAGTACCGTAATTTGCGTAAATTTTGGGACATTAAAAAATAATTATTCTTTTTCGTGTCCCAATACTCTGGTCTACAAGAAAAAATATGATCAAACAAGACAATCTGTCATACTTAAAGTCACTGGCTAACCCGTCGAATATTGCCGACGTTGAACGTCAGTGATGTCAGGTTTGCAGGTTGTCTATTTTTAGATTGATTGGAATTCCACCAATCAGTTTGAGCACAAGAGTTTAAAACTTCGCTTTTTGTCATCGTTTTCGTTGATTATTGACTTCTCGCTCATTATTGTCTGCATCTTGGGATCGCAATGAATATGTTATTTTGCGTTTGTAAATAAATTCACAACATAATTTACCTGCTTACATCTACGTGAGGTGAACAACGTTAATTACACTCTAACAAGTAGCCTACCTGCTCGGACCGTTTTCAAATCGATCGATTGACCTTGGGTAAAACTGTGTACCTTTATTTCTATTTATAAACAATGAGCTCGATTGGCCTAAAATACACGCATGTCAACTCTGTCAACTTGGGATGTACACATATACACGTTATGGGTCTTGGATAACGAAGGAAATCTACTGATTACAATAAAAATGTATAGCAGAGAAAGACTGGAAGAGGTGAAAGTGCTCATGAGGAATGATTTCTATTTTCATTCCACAATGTTTTCAACAGTTATCATCGACAGTGGAATTAAAAAAAAATGGACTTGTGCAAATTGAAAGCTTTTGCAGACAACAATGTAAATCATAAATGTGATTGAAAATTTTAAATTTGTTGTAAAAGAATGGAAAATTCTTTTGCTAATCTGATCTGTGTTAAGCAGCCAACTGTCGTATGCAGCCACTTTTGGCTTGTTCCTTGGTTGGCTGCTTAAGACAGTTTCGACTGTATAGTAGAAAGTGGTTTAAAGCCCATTAGACAAAAGGATTGCCCTTGAAACGCCAAAATATATGGGCAGTGCTTTCTGAAAAGGAAGCTAAATTTATCTGGGAAAAAAGCGTCAATACCTGGTCCATCTTTGCAAGCCAAGGGTGACAACCCACTACGCTACTTTACCCTTGGCGGATCGAGTTTGATTTCGACGTTCTCCTGATACGCATTGTCATTGGTTGCAGCCAGCTCTAGAAGCACGAAATCAAATCGCTCATAGCATTTCATATTTTATAAAAATGGAACAAGGTCGTGACCTTTCGATAAAAATAGAAGGTAAACATGAATACCTCCATGGATGTCTGCAGGATCTGTAATGATTTATTACCGAAAAAGACATAAACAAAGGAGCAATATTTACAGAAGGTTTCATTGTGACTGATCAATTATCAGAGGTTTTAGGCTGTATCCCAGCATCTGACCATGGAATGTCGAATTATGTTTGTGGTCATTGCTTCATGCTGAATTATTGTATTTGTAAAAGGTTTGTAAAGCGATATTTCATTGGCTGTAGGAAATATGATGTAAAGGGCGATAATAAGCAGCATCCAATTGCGGAGAAAACTTTCTCCTTATGTAATGGATTGTTTCATATACCTTCAACTTGATAAAACCAAGGGATCCTTTGGCATGAGGGGGAAGGAAAAATTCAGGAAATGAGCTAATTGCTTAAACAGTGTGGCAATAAAAAAATTTACCTCTCTCAGTACTAGTGTATTTATGTTTTGTCAAATTATGCAGAAAGCTGTCAGGAAATATAGAGCAATGCCAGTTGTTGTGAGAATACCAAAATACTTTGATGGACTCAAAATTAACCCATGTCCTGCTAGATAAGTTAATTCTGTACCAAACAACAAAATTTTAGATTTGTCCTCTTTGACAGCGTGGCAGATGACAAAATAAATGTGAATCAAGAATTTAAACTTTCCTTTAGAAGAGTAGAAAACATTGTTGGAAAAAGGAGAAAATGCTGGTGATCAGCATTTTCTCCTTTTCCGACAATGTTTTCTGAAGGCTTCTTCACCTGGGTAGTAAAAACGAGGGATTGTTTAGTACAGGGTTAACCCTTTGCCAAACAATCCCTGGTTTTCACGGCCCAGGAAAAGAAAGCTTTTGAAAACATCATGGAAAAAGGAGAAAATGCTGTTAACCAGCATTTTCACCTTTTCCAACAATGTTTTCAGCCCTCCCAAAACAAATTTCAATAAACTGTATTATTGGTTTAATAATTAAGTAGTTTTGGAATTTCAGGAGGATCTAGCCTTAGATCGCCAAATAAACCATGTGGAACTTTTCAGTATTCAATAAAACCTAGGTAATCGTGATTACGTGGTTGCCTTTGTCGGTAGTTTTTCAACAAATTGGACAGTGTTGATGAAAGATCAGGCTGCACATTTTGTGCATTCTGATCTTAAACTACACAGCCCACATTGGCAGCTATAATTGTGAAAGGTACCTCATGGATTTATATACCATGTGTTATATATTTGATAAAGAAATAAAAAAAAAATTGAGGAAGGGAAACAATTCTCTGTTTTCCAAATTGAAAGCATGTGCAGGCAATAAAATTAATTAAATGTTGCCATTTAAATTGATGGTAACTGTTGATGAAGAGGGATAAAAACTTGCAGGAAAAGCAGAGATATATCCATATTTTATCCTTTTCCTTAAAGCCCGCCCGGACGGCTCAGTGGTGAGCTTGTCGGACTCATGACCTGGTGGTTGTGAGTTCGATAACCAGATGAGGCGAACTTTCTTTCCGGCTTATTTTTGCCTCTCACCTCTGCTGAAGCATGTGAGAAAAGCAGTCGGTGGCTTTGGAAAGAAAGTAGTGTAAGTACCGATGTGAGAAAGCCAGGAAACACATGTGCATCACCAACTGCCATGATATGACCTTAGCTGTTAAAGTGGCGTTAAACCACAATACAACCAACCAACCTTTTCCTTAAAGGTTTACAGAAGCCTACACTCTCAACATCTTTAACTCTTTACCAAACATCAAATTTATAGGCTTGTTCACATTGAAAGCATTTGCAGATGACAAAATTTGTGACTGAAGAATCGAAATTTGATTTGGGAAGGGAAGAAAACATTGTGGGAAAAGGAGAAAATGCTGATTACCAGCATTTTCTCCTTTTCCCACAATGTTTTCTAAAGGCTTTTTTTCTCAGGGTCATCAAAAGTAGGGATTGTGTGGTAATGGGTTAAAACACTGGAATTTGGATAAAGAGTCAATATACGTGTTTTTGCCAATTTGTAGAGATATTTAATGAAGCTTCATTTATTCTTGATATTTTGGATTTAGATCGCAAATGACTTTCGTATGCCTTATCCCCTCACTCCAAAACAAAATTTTGGGCTTATCCAAATCATAAACATCTACAGACCTCAAATTAATTAAATGCTTTTCAAATAATTGGAATTTGTTTTTGAAAGGGAATCATTGTGGGAAAAGGAGAAAATGCTGGTAACCAGCATTTTCTTCTTTTCCCACAATGTTTTCTTTTGGCGTTTTTTCCGTGTGTTATTAAATCTTGGGATTCAGTGTGATACAGGCATAATGACTGGATAAAACCCATCGCAGCAATTTGATGTTTAGCAATATTGTGGCAAATGTATTTCCTCGGAGTTTCGGATCTAATTTTGTGAGAGTGTGATTCTGAACATGTTGGAAAAAGGGATTGAATATAAACAAGTGGATATTGGCAGTGTGTTGTTCGAGAAATCCCTTAGTTTTTTCTCGATTGATAAACCAACAAGGCAGACCATTGCCAAAATCCAGGCAAAGAGACGGCAAAAATGTTTTCGGTATTTGAAAAAGAAGCGGTAAGTGATGTAAATGTGAAACAATTGCATGGGTAACTCTTTACTAAATGCTAAATGGCAAAATTCAGACCAGTTGAAATGGAAAGCATTTGCAGATGACAAAAATAAATGTAACTCAGAAATTGAAATTTTTGTTTGAGAAGGGTAGAATCTATCGGGGAAAATGTTGGTTACCAGAAGGTAACCTGAAATAGTTTTGATAGAGTTATACTCTTCCCCCCCCCCCCCCCCACCCCCCCTTTTTTTTTAACATGATGTAAGTTTAACTCTTTACCAAACAACAAAATTTCATACTTGTCCAAATTGAAAGCTTTTGCAGACGACAAATTAAATGTGACTCAAACGATGACATTTGTCTGTGACAGGGTAGAAAATATTGTGGAAAAAGGAGAATATGCTGGTTACCAGCATTTTCTCCTTTTCCCACAATGTTTTCAAAAGCTTTCTACACTAGGGTCGTTAAAAGTCGGGACTGTGTGGGAAAGAGTTAAACATATTTATTTTACATTGATCGAGAAACAAGTTCTTACAACTTATACTAATCTCTCTCAATTCTGCTTCCTGGGAACTACACCAGTACTCGCGCCGAATGTGTGGGCCAATGAAAAATCCCAAAGTTGGTACCCGCTCCTTGGTATCGAACTCAGGACCTTATGGTTACAAGACCAATGCTGTACCTCACAACCACGGACACCACATGTGACATAACATGTGACATAACATGATATTACTGCTGAAAGAACCTGCAGACAGGCATCATGGCACCCCTGCTTGCGCTACTCTTATGGGTACCTGTCAGTCGTCCACGTATGCATGAAATTTCCGTACACAGTTTTTGTATGGAAGCATCAAGTCTAAAATAATGGTCTTAACTTTTCATATCTTTGGGAAAAGCAGAAATTGTACATGTGAGCCATGCTCTGTGAAAAGGGGGCTTAATGCATCCAAAGTATCAACCTGACCATTTCTACATGTCAAGGTACTGTTCTACCTTAAGTTTCAACCAGTTGGTACATAAATTAGATTGTATGGTTCCATAATATTACAGCAATTTGCTTGGTATAAATGCATCACAGAGATGTATTAACTCTTTACCATGCAATCCCTACTTTTGATGACCCTGAGAAAGAAGCCTTTTTAAAACATTGTGGGAAAAGGAGAAAATGCTGGTTACCACATGCGAAATATCTCAGGGACTTGTCCAAACTAATAGCACGTGCCAATGACAATTCAAATGTGACTCAGATGAAGAAATTTGCCATTGGTAGGGTAGAAAACATTGTGGGAAAAAGAGAAAATGCTGGTAACTAAAATGTTTTCTAAAGCCTTCTTCCTCTGGGTCGTTGAAAGTCGGGAACATGTGGTGATGAGTTGAACTTTCTTTGACAGAACATGGTTCAATCACGGCTTTTCTCATTTTCGTTTCAGATCCAGAAAGGGTGTTTTCATTGAGAACTCTTCGGAACTACCTCAGCGTGAAGAAGGCGATGGCACTGAACATCCGGAGGTTGGGACGGAGCCACCACTTCCAAACGGTGTGTATGGTAATAATTATGAAGGAGAGATAAATGTGTTTTAACCCTTTACCACACAATCCTATCTTTTAACGACCCTGAGAAGTAGACCTTTTGAAAACATTGTTGGAAAAGGAGAAAATGCTGGTAACCAGCATTTTCTCCTTTTCCCACAATGTTTTCTAGACTATCTGATACCTATACCATCATTTTTGTCGTCTGCAAGTGCTTTCACTTTTGACCCATCTAAAATGTTGTCGTTTGGGACAGAATTAAACCTTTACCACTCGATAAAATTCTAAATTTGTTCAATTTGAAAGCATTTGGCAGTGGACAAATTGAGTAAAGCTAAAATGATCAGTTTCGTCTAGAAAGCATTTTTGGAAAAAAAGAGAAAATGCTGGTTATCGGTATTTTCTCCTTTTCATACAGTGTTTTTAAAAGCTGTCTTTTTCAGGGTCGTTAGAAGACTGGATTGTGTGCTGAGGGGTTAGGTTTTAACCCTTTAACACACCATCTCGAGTTTTAACATACCTGATAAAAAAAGCTTTTGAAAACATTGTTGGAAAAGAAGAAAATGCTGGTTAACAGCATTTTCTTCTTTTCCAACAATGTTTTCTACCTTTCTCAAAACATACATCAATTTTCTAATCACATTTTTGTTGCTGTCTGCAAATAATTTCATATTGAAAAATATATAAAGCACAAGTATATCGATCTGTCAAAACTTGTGTACCTGAGCTCTTGATATTTACTGGGGGAAAGGAGCTATCATTTGGTGGCAACATTTTTGTCAAAGTTTAAGGGTAGGCACAACAGCTGAAATGCATCTTTAACATAAGGTACCTCTTCCCTTAACAACAATATTGTAGACTGGACAAAATTGTAGCAGACAAGATGATTTATGTCCTTGATAGTCTAGAAAACATTGTGAAAAAAAGAGAAAATGCTGGTCACCAGCATTTGCTCAATTCACAATGTTTTCGAAAGCCTGTTTTGTCAGGGTCCTTAACTCATTACCACACAACAATATTTTAGGAGTGTCCAAATAGAAAGCATTTGCAGACGACAAAATAAAAGTGACTGAAAATTTGAAATTTGTTTTGTGAAGGGTAGAAAACATTGTGGGAAAAAGAGAAAATGCTGGTTACCAGCATTTTCTCCTTTTCCCACAATGTTTTCTAAAGGCTTCTTTCTCACTGGCGTCAAAAGTAGGGATTGTCTGGTAATGGGTTAAACAAGTAACTGTGATAAAGAGTTGAGCTATTTTAGGTTATAGAAATTTTCATCAGGGGAGATAACTGCCACACACTGTTGGTTTTTCTGCTGTGAGCAAGAGTTTTCTCTCTTCTTTTGCTGCCTGCAAAATGCTATTCTTAGTATCTAATATTTTGTTTAAGTTCTCGCTTAGCCCTTTACACCTCTAGAGCTCCGGATAATTATTCTCCACAAAACCTTATGTTGTGGGTACTCATTAGAATCGTCTCACCAACATGATTCTAATGAGTACCCACAATACAGGGTTTGGAAGAGGAATAACGGATTTAGAATGCCATCACTCCCTCTTATCTGGAGCTCTGCAAACAATCCCTTGTTTTTACGACCCTGAGATAGAAGCCTGTTGAAAACATTGTGGGAAAGGGAGAAAATGCTGGTAACCAGCATTCTTTCCTTTTCCCACTATGTTTTATACTCTGCTGGGAACAAATTTCAATTCTTGATTTGCGTTTATTTTGTCGTTCACAAGTGTTTTCAGTATGGACCAGTCTAAAATTTTGTCGTTCGGTAAACGGATAATATTTGACCTGCTTCATTTGCTATACCATGATCACCCTATATATCCCTTTACCCAGCAATTCTCCGGTTTTGTGGCCTTTAGGAACAAAGCTAGTGGAAAACAGTGCAGGAAAGGGGAAATATTTTCACACTTGGTGCAAATTCATTTCACCAGGTGAACAAAGTTGAACAAACTCTTGGCTGTGCCTCTTGTGAAAATATTACAGATGATGTTCACTTGGTGAAATAAAGTTTGATTTTTCACTGAAAAACACAAATATCCGCTATGTATTTCTTGCTGGTTTTGCTTTTTATATGTAAACCCATTACCACACAATCCCTACTTTTGATGACCCTTAGAAAGAAGCCATTAGAAAACATCGTTAGAAAAGGAGAAAATGCTGGTATCCAGCATTTTCTCCTTTTCCCACAATGTTTTCTGCTCTTCACAAAACAGATTTGAAACTTTCAGTCAGTTCTATTTTGTTGTCTGCAAATGCTTTCGATTTGGACAAGCCTGAAATATTGTCATTTGGTAATGAGTTAACCTTCTACTAAATTTTCTAATAACCCTGAAGGAAATAGCCTTTAAAAATTCTGTGGGAAAGCACAAAATATAGGTAACCAGTATTTTTTCTTTGCCAAAAATAACTTCTTCCCTTCCAAAGACCAGTTCCAACACTTGATTTGTCATCTGCATTAACCCTTTACCCCATAAGGCATTTCTATAGTATCTCTAATTGACCCAAAATGACAGCAAGGATGAAGCTGTTTCTTATGTGTATATGACACCTTTTGATAGCATAGAAAATATTGTAACAAAAGGTGAAATTGCTCGTGACGAGCAATTTCACCTTTTGCCACAATGTTTTCCAAAGGCTCCAACAAGCAATGCATAGAAATGAGTATCTATGGAGTAAAGGGTTAATTTTACTTTCAATGGCTGGATGATTCTGAAGGTTTTAGCCTGGTAAAGAGTTTTCACCAGACAGATGTAACCTATAATTCTGTAAGGGAGCAGCCAAGTGGCTGTTGAAGAGTTTTGTTCAAGTTACTGGTCAAAGAAACTCCAGGAAAGCATTGAAAGGTACTTTGGCCGCCGTGGTACAAGTGCAATACTGTTGATTATTATATACTTTGATATTGTGCCCATGTATTTGCACTAGATAAAAATATTAATATTTTTCCACACTTCATACTTTCATAATATATAGTTTAGAGCTTTTTTTCACTTGCGTTGCTAAGTAAAGGAGCCGCCACACCATGATGTTCTTGTCAAGTTTTTCTGACATTTGAGGAATCGTTGGTAGTCGTCCATGATCACTGGGATAGTGCCAGAAGAGCGTTGTCTGAACGATAGTGAATGTCTGGAAAAAAAGTTTTGAACATGCACAAAAGTTCTCACTGACACCAGTGTTCTTCAACGTTTGATTTTAAAAGCTGAGGAATGTCTAAAACATTCGTGGAGCGTTTCAGTAACGTTCACCGAGCATTGCACACGTTTGGCTATCTTTAGCCAGTGGATACTCTAGCGTTACTTGGTTATTACTAATCCTTTGCTTTGCATTGAACGACTCACTGGCGACCTGTCAACGACCCCTGAACGGTTCCTAGCCCACGCAGTGTGTGACAAATCGTTTGTCACTCGCCAGTGGCATGTTAGCATACAATAATGGTTTTTAGGGGTATCTTACTTGATCGCTGTTACACGCTTCTTGTGCGTTTGTTACATGCTATTCATGCGTAAGGCACGTTTTAATAACATGCCAGATGTGCCATCCTCCTTCTAGAAAGCTAAAAAATCGAACGATTGTAATGTTTAGAGAATGTTGACAGGAACGTCATGGTGTGTTTATTGAACATACATATCGACAATGAAATTTTTTAAGCGATGAAAAAGGATCCTCGGTCGCCATCTTGTTTGTACATACATTTAGCTACGGTGACATCATCAAAAGCCAAAACTGAAAATTTCCTGAAAGCACGATGTGGGGACAAAACAAATTTCTCGTCACTTTTTGAATAACTAAAGCTGTTTTTGAAAAAAGATAAATCAACAAATTCGATAGAATTATACTGTTCAATCACGGAAATTTATTTATGTAAACAATGTCAAAGTAAAAAGGTTATTGCACTTGTATTGGAATATATTGTGTTGAATTCGTTCTTTTGGTGTAGTTGCCAAAAGAACTTGTTCAACCCCATATATTCCCGTACAAGTGCAATAACCGATAAAATAGCATTAATTAACCCTTTCCCAAACGATAAATTTTCGACTCTTCCGAACTCAAAGAGTTTACAGAAAGTTCTCTAATTGGGTAGGAAACACTGTGGGAAAAGGAGGAATTGCTCGTTACGAGCAATTCCTTCTTTACCCACAGTGTTTTCAAAAGACTTGTATTGCAGACACGTAAAAACAAGGGCTTGTTTGGGAAAGGGTTAAATACTATACAAGCAAACAAACTAACAAACAAACATAAGCCATTTTTTTTTATTTTGGTTAGATCCTCCTTCCTTGCTTTTGCATGATTTGCTACCTCCACCACCTGCTTATCCTGGCCACTCTATACAGTCAGAATATAACATAGGCAAGTAGCTTTCTTACCAGTTCTGTTTAACTCTTTACTCATGTGACAGAATTTAACGGCTTGGTCAGACCGAACTAACGGACGAGTAACGGATAAAAGATCATTTCATCTGTTCGGGTCCATTTGTATCCATTTCATGTCCATTTCTCATCTGGTGAATCCACTTTTCATCCAGGGATGTCTGGTGATGTTGGTTCTATCTAGTGGAAAGCTTTGAGCATGTTCAGAATTTCCAGCAGACAAAACCGATAGATGCGTGCAAATTACAGAGTTTGGATGCATCTGAGTATATATGACCTCGGCATGTCATGTGACCAGTACATTCATTGTATATTGGTGTTAGGTATATTTCTGTTCATCATATGTTGGAAGAACGTTTTATCTGGTTCTCATGGGCTGCACTTCCGTTTTATCCAATACAAGTCCGTTTCTCGTACGGTGATATCCGTTAGTAGACCGATTATTATCAGGTACATATTCAGTTAAAATGTGTTTTTTCCGTTACATGTGTGGTATGCGAGCGGTCATTGTGTGGCTTCTTCGCTCCACACGCCAATCGCATGAGCCTCGAGAGGTAGAGGAGATGAATTTTGTCACAGGATAACCAAATTGTGCATGTTTTTGTCCGTTTTCCCTCCATACATATCTGTTAGCCGGTCTGACCAAGGTTTAACCCTTGTAGAGCAAAATAAATTGATAGGTGGTATAGTAGATCACGGAGATGAATTTGCAGAGCTGCAGATAAGAGGTAGTGATGGTGTTCTAAATCTGTTATTTCTCTTTCAAACCCTTTGTTGTGGGTACTCATTAGAATCGTCTCAATGAGACGATTCTAATGAATACCCATAACATAGGGTTTATTGCAAAATGATTAATATTTCTAATTTTGAGTTCGAAAGCAATCCCCTTTCTCTGGAGCTCTGTGTTTGAACTCTCTATTCCCACAGCCTAGCTCAGTATGTACGTAAGATGCAGATGATATAGTTTCAAAGGTTGAAAAGTACAAAAGAAGACGATAAGGAGATACCACCGCAAACATTGCTATATAGGATCTGTGTGTGTGCTCTATCTGCAGATTCTGGCAACTGATAGTCTAGTTTCTGAGAAAAATACAGATTTCAAAGCATTGTTTCATGTCTGCCCTTGCCAGTAATCTTTCTGTGCACCGATGCTTGTTTGTGTGCCCTATATCTACAAATTCTGGCATGTGGTTCATGCTGTTTTGATATACCAGTTGTTTAGATACTTTAACCCATTACCACACAATCCTGACTTTTGACGACACTGAGAAAGAAGCCCTTTGAAAACCTTGTAGGAAAAGGAGAAAATGCTGGTATTCAGCATTTTCACCTTTTCCCACAATGTTTTCTACATGGCCCTGGTAACCAACATTTTCTCCTTTTCCCACAATGTTTTCTACCATTCCCAGCACAATTTTCAATTTTTGAGTCACATTTATTTTGTCATTTGTAAATGCTTTCAATTTAATGTGAAGAAGTCTAAAATTTTGTTGTTTGGTAAAGTGTTCACAGAAGTCTTAATACTTGTTGTAGGTGAAGAAGCAGATGAAGATGAGGAAGATGAGGATGAAGAATATGAAGAGAACTATGTGGAGATTGCTGGCCTGTCATCGACTGAAAGTGAAAGTGATTATGATGATTATGAAGCGGTGAAAAAAGACCGCAAGATTAAATTCAGTCGAGATCCAATTAAGGTACATATTTATACCCTGCAAAACAAATGTTTTCGGAGCTACACTGGAATCAGCTTGTCTGTCCGTGTGTCCATCGGTGTGTCCATCTGTGTACAAAATACTGTTGCCTGTTTCTGTCGAAGCACTGGTGGGGGTATTAAGCCAAATTCAGTGAAAGCTCTGGTTTTATCTTAGTTTCCTGGGCCGGATAAATGGGTGGTTAGCATATCTGATTCGTGACTTCTTGTTTGATACCGAGTTGAGGTAAACTTTCTTTTTGGAAAATTTTTGCTTCTCACCTCTTATGCATGTTAGAAAAGGAATTGGTGACTTGGAAAGTTGAGTAAGAATTGGTGGAAGAAAGCCAGGAAACATATTTGTGGGTTCTCCCACTGCTGTGATGGGACCTAAGCTGTTAGAGAGATGTTAAACTCCAATGAAAAAAATCTAACCAAATTAAGTCCACTGATTTGCCATTTCAAATTAAAGTTCAGTTTTCTTCATTTCCATGATAATTCCTGCTTCCTGATTTACATTTCAATTATTCTGAAAAATTAGAAGGAAAAAAAATTACCAATACAAAAACAAATTGTCATAATGCAAAATACCAACACAAAGACAAAATATTATTTTATTTTAGTGTAACATTATGAGCTAAAACTCAGATTCCAAGAACTCTTGACTGACCGAGGAGGCGTGGTTTTAGAGAATCTAATTTTCTCAGATTTTGGCTGTTGATGCCTTATTTGCCTGGTTGGCATTATGAATATTGATATTGATAGTGGGAGTATTTTGACTTCCTATATATGTGGTGTAAGATGCTTGATCGGGGGAGAGATGTGAGGACAGAGAGTGAATTAAGATCTCTGTAGAGAGAAGGTTAAGATCAGGACAGAATGTATTACCATCTAAATGAAGTGATAAGATCTGGAATGAGAGAACAGTTGGTTTATATAACTAAGAAGAGTTTTACTGAGTAACTGATTCATGTTTGAATATCATGTTGGAGTAGTTCACTTGTGTCGTAATAAATAAACACGTAGAATAGCAGATTCTTGTTTCTGTTATATTAGACGTACTAAAATCCACTATATGATCGAGACATTAGACGCATTATGTTACATTAGGTGTTCATGACATACTCTGTAAATTATAGGTGTTCATGACATACTTTGTAAATTATAGGTTTTCATAACATTTTCTGTAAATTATTACATACTCTGTAAATTATAGGTGTTCGTGACATACTCTGTAAATTACAGGTGTTCATGACATATTCTGTAAATTATTAGATACTCTGTAAATTATAGGTGTTCATGACATACTCTGTAAATTATAGGTGTTCATGACATACTCTACCGAGGACTATGATAGAAGGAATGAAGATGTGGACCCAGTGGCTGCCTCAGCCGAGTATGAACTAGAGAAGAGAGTGGAGAGAATGGATGTCTTCCCAGTGGTGCTTATGAAAGGTAGCTTCTGATTTATTCTCTACAGGGCCAGAATGGGCTTGCGCTTGAATACGTGTTTCCATGATTGAAAGTGGCTTTGCCAGAAAATGCTGTGCAAGATTTAACTCTATACCAAACGAGAAAATTTCAGTCTAGTCCAAATTAAAAGCATTTGCAGATTGACACAATAAATGTGACTTAGAATCTGAATCTAGATATTGGAAGAGTAGAAAATGTTGTGGGAAAAGGAGAAAATGCTGGTACCAGCATTTTCTCCTTTTCCCACTATGTTTTCCAAAGCTTTCTTCCCTAGGGTCGTGATTGTCTGGTAAAGAGTTAAAAGGGCTGGAAACCCATACTCTGTTTGTTTAACTCTTTACCACACGCAAAAATTTTAGACTGGTCCAAATTGAAAGCATTTGCAGACGACAAAACAAAGGTGACTGAGAAATTAACATTTGTTTTGAAAAGGGTAGAAAACACTGTGGGAAAAGGAGAAAATGCTGGTTACCAGCATTTTCTCCTTTTCCCTCAGTGTTTTCAACAGGCTTCTTTCTCAGGGTCGTTAAAAGTCGGGATTGTGTGGTAATGGGTTAAAGGGCTGGAAACCCATATTTTGCTTGTTTAACCCTTTACCAAACAACAAAGTTTTAGACTAGTCCAATTGAAAGTATTGCAGACAGCAAAATAAATGTGACTCAAAAACTGAAGCTAGATATTAAAAGCATAGAAAATATTGTGGGAAAAGGAGAAAATGTGGGTTACCAGCATTTTCTCCGTTTCCCACAATGTTTTTAAAAGGCTTCTATCTCAGGGTCCTAAAAACAAGGGATTGTTTGGTAAAGGGTTAATATTCCAGCGGGGTCCCAAATTCTTTTCGAGGACTGATGATCTTAATGAATTATAATAGTTACTGAGGAAAACCACCAGCAGTTCAGAATAAGTATTATACATTACCAAACAACACAATTTAAGGCTAGTCCAACTGAAAGTGTTGCCAGACAAATATAAAAAAAAATTGCTTAACCCATTACCACACAATCCCTACTTTTGACGACCCTGAGATAGAGGCTTTTTGAAAACATGGTGGGAAAAAGAGAAAATGCTGGTAACCAGCATTTTCCCCTTTTCCCACAATGTTTTCTACCCTTCACAAGACAAATTTCAATTTTTCAGTCACTTTTATTTTGTCGTCTGCCAATGCTTTCGAATTGGACATGCGCCTAAAATATTGTCGTTTGGTAATGAGTTAACCTTTTACCAACAAAAAAAAATTCTAGACTTTTCCCAATTGAAAGCATTTGCAGATGATATAATAGATTTGGCTCAACAATCAAAATTTGCCTATGGAAGGGTATAAAACATTGTGGGAAAAGGAGAAAATGCTGGTAACCAGCATTTTCTCCTTTTCCCACAATGTTTTCAAAAGGCTTTTTCCTCAGGGTCGTTGAAAGTCCGGATTGTATGGTAACACGTTAAGTGGTTAGATTTGCCTTTGCTAGGATAGAAAACACTGTGTAAAACAGGAGAAAAACGCTGGTTTCCTGCATTTTCTCCTTTGCCTACCATGATTTTGAAAGGCTTTTTCCCGAGGGTTGTTAAAAGTCGGGATTGTATGGTAACGCGTTAACCCATTACCACACAATCCCTACTTTTGACGCCTCTAAGAAAGAAGCCTTTTGAAAACACTGTAGGAAAAGGAGAAAATGCTGGTAACCAGCATTTTCTCCTTTTCCCACAGTGTTTTCTAACCTTCCCATAACGAATTTCAATTTTTCAGTCACCTTTATTTTGTCTTCTGCAAATGCTTTCAATTTGAACCAGTCTAAAATTTTCTCGTGTGGTAAAGAGTTAAGTGGTTAGATTTGCCTTTGCTAGGAAAGAAAACATTGTGTCGTTAAAACGAGAAAAATGCTGGTTTCCTGCATTTTCTTCTTTTGCCTACCATGTTTTTGAAAGATTTCTTCCTGGTGCTCTTGAAAACAAGGCAGTGTTGGTTGAAGGTTTTCGGAAACTTAGATAAGCTTAGATAGGTGCATTGGCTGCCACAATATTGATAAAGTGAGCAGACCAGGGTCATTATTTCCCTCTAGTTTTCAATCTTATATCGTTGTACACATATTCTACTCATTATATAGAATGATAAAGCTATACATTTTTTTGTGGATTTTATGAGATTTTTATGGCTACTTATGCAGAGGTAGTTAATAGTTATATCATGTGATTCTGATGTAATTGGTTAGATTTAACCCTTTACCAAACGACAAAATTTTAGACTGGTTCAAATTGAAAGCATTTGCAGACAACAAATTAAACGTAACCCAAAACTTGAAATTTGTTTCCAGCTGGGTAGAAAGTATTGTGGGAAAAGGAGAAAATGCTGGTTACCAGCATTTTCTCCTTTTCCCATAATGTTTTCTAAAGCTTTCCTTTTTAGGGTCGTTAAAAGTTGGGATTATATGGTAAAGAGTTAAAGCTTTTTTATAACTTTTTACCAGCTAGCAAGAGTTTAGACTCTACCATATTAACCCATTACCACACAATCCCTACTTTTGACGCCCCTGAAAAGGAAGCCTTTTGAAAACACTGTAGGAAAAGGAGAAAATGCTGGTAACCAGCATTTTCTCCTTTTCCCACAGTGTTTTCTACCCTTCCCAGAACCAATTTCAATTTTTCAGTCACCTTTATATTGTCGTCTCCAAATGCTTTCATTTTGAACCAGTCTAAAATGTTGTCGTGTGGTAAAGAGTTAACCCTTTACCAAACAATCCCAGGTTTTATGACCCTGAGATAGAAGCAAACATACTATAAAACAATTTGCTGGGACATAAAAACATGGGTGAAGGCATGTCATGTAACTATTGTGGACAATGTATCACCATATCAGACCGCACAGAACATTCAACAGGAACTTGCATATGATACTTTCCAAAATTTTGAATGGTATTTAACTCTTTACTATACAACAAAATTTTAGACTTGTCTAAATTGAAAGCACTTACAGACTACAAAATAAAGGTAACTCAAAAAATCAATATCTGTTTTTCCAGCACGGTAGAAAGCATTGTGGGACAAGGAGAATTTTGAGCCATATTTATTGTGTCGTCTGCAAATGCTTCCATTTTGGACTGGTGTACAATTTTGTCGTGTGGTAAAGAGTTAAAGGGAGGTTCTTAGAGAGATAATTCTTGCAAAGAGGTAAATTATATATGTAGGAGTTACTTCCCTTAGAGTTTAATCGACATGCGATAGTCTTAATTAACTCATTACCAAACAACAATATTTTAACCCTTTCCCAAACAAGCCCTGGTTTTTACGTGTCTGCAATAAAAGTCTTTTGAAAACACTGTGGGAAAAGGGGAAATTGCTTGTAACAAGCAATTTCTCCTTTTCCCACAGTGTTTTTTATCCTTTTTGAGAACTTTTCTGCCATTTTCTCCAAATCTAAAATTGTCATCTACAAACTCTTTTGGTTTGGAAGAGTCCAAAGTTTTTGGTTTGGGAAAGGGTAAAGCTTGTCCAGATCGAAAGCATTTGCAGACGACAAAATAAAAGTGACTGAAAATTTGAAATTTATTTTGTGAAGAGTAGAAAAAATTGTGGGAAAAGGAGAAAATGCTGGTTACCAGCATTTTCTCCTTTTCCCACAATGTTTTCTTAAGGTTTATTTCTCAGCCTCATCAAAAGTAGAGATTGTGTGGTAATGGGTTAAAGTTGATTTCCTGACCCTACTCTGTTACCCAAGTTGTTTGGACTAATGGTTTATCTGCAACAGAAAGGTGGAAAAAAATCATCATGATTGTTACACTGGCAATCCAAATCCAGCTCAAATGATAGAATTTTTCTTTGAAAGGGTAGAAAACATTGTGGAAAAAAAAGAAAATGCTGGTTATCAGCATTTTCGATCAACACTTTTTTCTTTTCCCACAAAGTTTTCAAAAGTTTTTTCCCCCAGCATCTTTAAAAGTTTGGATTATGTGGTTAAGGGTTCACTCTATATCACATGATGAATTTTTTAACTGGTCCAAAATTGAAAGAATTTGCAGACCACATAATTACAGGTGGTTAAAAATGAAGAAATTTGTCCTTGATAGAGTTGAAATCAGTGTGGGAAAAAGAGAACAAGCATTTTCTCGTTTACTGCATTGATTCAAAGGCTTCTTTATGAAGGTCATTAAACCATGGAACTGTCTGGTTGAAGGCCAATGAAATGAAGAGATTTGAGAAAGAATAAATGAAAGGTGTTTTGGGTGGGAAGGCTGATAAGCACTTTTCTTTCCGCCTCACTATTAGAAGAATTGCTAAGAAATCACAGAACATAAAACACTCTGTGTTTTACCTAGAAGATTTTTATCAATCTGCTAACAAAATATGAAAGGTCATTTACAGCTTTAGCTATACAAAAATCCCTGGATGTAAAGAAATGCTTGGCTTTTTTCCCTCGGACCCTTTCCAATAATGCCATGCTGATAAATAAATAATTGTTTAGCTTCTGTTTAAACTATTTTTCAAAATTCTTTTTGGAAGAACTTGGAGAAAAAATATATAAGAAAAAAAAACCCTTTACCCTTTACCAAACAATCCCTGGTTTTAACGACCCAGAGGAAAAAGCCGTCTTTAAGCATTGTGGGAAAAGGAGAAAATGCTGGTAACCAGCATTTTCTCCTTTTCCCACAATGTTTCCTGCCCTATCAGAGGGTGATAGCTCATTTATGTAGCCCTTGAAATTTCTTGTCATTTGGGAAAAAAGTTGAAATGAATGTCTTGTATCATTATGTTTCATTGGCTTTTGAGCGTATGAAATACAATATCAAGAGTTAAACAACTAATTTAAGAGCTTTTAGAAAAACTTCGAAAAGAAACCTCACCTTATGGAAAGAAACTGAGAAAAACATGTTTTGCTATCAAAATTAATGTTCATGGGGGTGCATGCATGTTACATTGAAAACCAGGCATTTCGTTTTAGAACCAAGATTCAGCCAACCAGGCTTAATTTTACAAGTGGTTGCCAATAAAAATTTTGATAATATTTTTTTCTGTTTATCCTTTGGAGCAAACTTTGGATCAACCTGCAAAATTTCTTCCATCAAACTTTTTTTAATGTTTTATAACTTTGTTGATATACAACAACAACAACCTGGAACCTTTCATTGCTGAACGATTGGCTGCTTCTGCTGTTTAGGTGACGATCAGACTATGTTCAGAGCTTTCAGTCTGATTTTGCTCCCAACACAGTTGAATGAATTATCACATCTTCTAGCAAATAAGTTTTTATCACATGTTCACAACTTTTAGCGACTCTGACAAAAAATCCAAAATTTTGTTGATTGGTATCCTGAAAACAGTGAAAAACTGAGAAATATGACCCAAATACAAGTAACGGTAGTTTTATGGTTGCTTTTGTCTTCACTGTTTCTGCAAAGTCAGGAGAGTATAGATCAAAGATCAAGCTGCATTTATTGTGCAGCCTGATCGTGATCTACATTGACCACCTGAGCAGCTGTAGTTGTGAAAGGGTTTACATCCTGAATCGCTTTCAATTTGAGCAAGCCCACACATTGTTGTCTGGAAAATAGCTGGATTCATGCAATACACCAGTATCCAGGTGATGGTACCAATTTTGCAGGTTTTCTGCTCACATGTGTAACTTGCTTCTTTGATGCTTGGTATTTGGATTGGGCCATAAAAATTGCTTCCAGATTCTTTGAGTTACCATGAAAAAAGTATAACTAGCCAATTATAAGGGGATTTTGTTGATTGTGGATGTTATAAACAATATTAATTTCTGATTAATTGGAATTACTTGGTGTTTGTTCTTGTTGTCTGTGTCACTGGTTAACTGGCAGCTGATTATTACATCATGTCTATGTAAGTGATAGATACCTTCTGAAATAGATACCTTTGATAATAAAGAGGAATGCAGGTTTTTTTGTTTTCTATCCTGCTACAAAGAAAAGACTGGTTTATTTCCTTTGCTTTTGATGATCATTTTTCCTTTGTTCCAAAACAAGCTTGTTTCACTCTTTGCCACATGACAAAATTTTAGACTGGTCCAAATTGAAAGCATTTGCAGACGACAAAATGAATGTGACTAAAAAATAAAAATTTGTTCTGGGAAGCGTAGAAAACACTGTGGGAAAAGGAGAAAATGCTGGTTACCATTATTTTCTCCTTTTCCCATGGTGTTTTCAAAAGGCTTCTTTCTCAGGGGCGTCAAAAGTAGGGATTGTGTGGTAAAGGGTTAACTCATTACCAAACGACAAAGTTTTAGACTGGTCCAAATTGAAATTGAAAATAAATTTAACTCAAAAATTGAAACTTGGGCTTAGAAGAGTAGAAAACATTGTAGGAAAAGGAGAAAATGCTGGTTACCAGCATTTTCTCCTTTTCCCACAATGTTTTCCTCCTCTGGGTCATTAAAACAAGGTATTGTTTGGTAAAGGGTTAACCAGTCCTGTTACAGCACAAGACTGAGTTTTAACGTCTATGCAAAAGGGTTTTGAAAACATGGTAGGAAAAAGAGACAATGCTGAAACAGCAGCATTTTCTCCTTTTCTTTGGATGTTTTCTACCCAGACAAAGAAAAAAAAAATCCTCATTTTAGCTACATGCTTTTTGTTACCTGCAAATGCTTTCAATTTGGACCAGTCTAAAATAATGTGTGGAACAGATGACAAAGCACTTGCAGAAATAAAACTGTAACTCAAAAATTGAAATTTGTTTCCAGCAGAGTAGAAAACATTGTCGGAAAAGGAGAAAATGCTTGTTACCAGCATCAGATTTCTATAGGCTTCTATGTCAGGCTGGTTAAAACCAGGATTTGTTAAAGGGTTAACCCTTTCCCACACAACAAATTTTGGACTCTTCCAAACTGAAAGAGTTTGCAGATGACAATTTTAGGTTATGAGAAAATGGCATTAAGTTCTCAAAAAGGGTAGAAAACATTGTGGGAAAAAGAGAAATTGCTTGTTACGAGCAATTTCTCCTTTACCCACAGTGCTCCCAGAAAGACTTTTACTGCAGACGCGTAAAAACCAGGGCTTGTTTGGGAAAGGGTTAAACATGAAGCTTTCAAGCAGATATTTAAAACATAAATAATGTTTTTTTAAAGGGTTTTTTTGTTCAGAATTCTTACTGTGTACAGTGTAGATTCAAGATCAAACTGCAAATTCTGCACAGGCTAATCTTGATCAACACAGCAAAAATTCAGTGAGTCTCCCTTTGCAGTCCATTGGTTTAACCGTTTACCATATGACAAGATTTTTGACCAGCACGAATCAGAAGCATTTGCTGATGACAGTTTCAATTTGGCTCATATAAATAGATTTTTCTTTGATAGGGTAGAAAACATTATGGGAAACGGAGAAAATGCTGGTAACCAGCATTTTCTCCTTTTCCCACAATGTTTTCAAAAGCCTTCTCTTTCAGGGGCGTTAAAAGTCGTCCTTGTGTGGTAAAGGGTTAACATAAATTATTTTACTTATTTTGTAACTCAATATATTGTTTGCTAATGATACAGACTGCTTTGACTTTATAGAGGTTGCCACTCAGGATAGGTCTTGCTGTATGTGCTCTTCATCAAAATTCAGGGCCATTTTTCAGTTATTTCCCTTGATTCTTCTCCAGGAATACATAAATCCTGAGGTGCGTTCAACAGAGCGAGCGCATCAGGTGCTCTCGAGCGCTTTCGTTCTGAACGTGGGCGCCCGCTGAGGCGCTCGATAGCGCCCGCATGCACACTTGATAGGAGTTTCGCTTGTATTTCCAAGATGGCATCCAATAGCAGAAGTGTTATCCAAACAAGACAGTCTAATGAAAATCTAAACAATGAGGCGACTGGACAAAATTACACCATGCACGTCCCTTTAGATGTTTACTAAAGATGTTCTGAGGACAAGTTCAATATTTTATTCGATTTTTTTTTCTTTTTATGAACATGGAGAATTAACAGATCTGTGATCGGAACAAAGAGATTCAGCATACCACTATTTTCTTTGTTTATGCTTTTTTATCATTAAATAGTTTACTGAATTTTACAGATAACTCTGTCATGATGGCTAGTCTTATGTCCCAGAGAGATTTTTTTTTTGGCGCCACTTTTGAAAAATAAGCGAGCGCTCGCTTGCGTTCAATTTACGAGGTGCATTCTCGCCAGGCGCTCTGTGAAGCGCCCGCGATGTTGAACACACCTCCGATAAGAGGATTACTTGAATTTTATCATTGATTTTCTTGCACTGAACAGCTATGTTTTTGAAATAGTATTGCAAGTAAATCTAGTTTGATTGTTTTACATATCAATGTATGTGTCACTCTTGATGACTGAGAACAGAATTTAAATTGAATTACATGTCGACCTTATACAAACATAATAAATCATTGCTATATTTATCGCAACATCCCAAAGGGAACCAAGGATGAAAACAAAGGAATACAGTTGAAAGGACCAATCTGTTATTTGGATACCTTTAGTGCTTATCTGGTTAGGGAGATAATTTAATTTCCAAGAATGGCTCCCATTGCAATCAGTATGCCAAACAAGTTTAACATTTTGTTGACTTGTAAAAAGCTTGTCTTTATCCTATATTTTCAGGGTCAGAAGGTCTAGGGTTGAGTATCATAGGTATGGGGGTGGGTGCTGATGCTGGTCTGGAGAAACTTGGCATCTTTATCAAGACGTTGACAGCTGGCGGTGCAGCACAGAAAAGTGGAAAGTAAGATAATCTTATATTTCATGTGTCTATTTTTAGAAATGTTATGGGTAAAGAAATGTTGTAATTTAAACTGGCGTTGTCTGCGCATGTCATATTCTTCGAAGATTCAACTGTGTTATATGACACATCACTAGCCCCAGAAGCGGGCTGACTGTAATATTACGCTCTATAAAGTAGTAATGTAGAAAATAGCTTTTATCACTACGTTTGAGGAGAAATGAGACCTGCTTTAGCTCCAGATTTCTCTAGACTGCTGATCATAGTTGAGTGAATTGCACAAGGTAGCCTTTTATTGAGTAAACGTTTATTTTAGTTTGAAATTCAAAGTAACGGTTATCGCGTAGGAAAGTGGTTCGGCTCTGTACCCAGGATGCCCAAATTATATAGATGAGTACTTATAGAATGCCATCTAGCGGGAGATATTGTTTAAACTGGGGGAATTATTTCCCCATCACTGTGAATATTTTCTTCATGCCAAAAATCTGGAACTACTTTTAGATTTAAAAGTGGCGTTCATTGACACAGTAATCAGAGGAAATCTAATATATAATTTATTTCATCAGCATGTGGTTAAGAAGCTTTCCTCAAAAGGGAAAGGTCCGTGAAAATAACCTGTGCCTTACAGCACTCGTTACAGCATACTTTTCCCCTTTTTTGGCAAATATTTCCCCGTTATAAACACAAGCTGATGATATTAGCCGTTTACCACCCTGAGAGAGGATTTTTGAAAACATTGTGGGAAAAGGAGAAAATGCTGGTCACCAGCATTTTCTCCTCTTCCCACAAAGTTTTCTCTTTTCTCAAATACAGATTTCACCATTTGAGCCACATTGTAATCATTGTCTGCATTGTCTTTTAATTTGGATTGGTTTCAGATTTGGTCGTTTGAAAAGATACAAATCATTTGTAACAACAGTCTAGATCAAGATCAGACTGCACAAAGCATACAGCCTGATCTTTGATCTACTCTTTCTGCTTTGATTAAATGTAGTAGACAAGTGCATCCATGAAATTGCAATTATTTTGAATGATAAACAATAATTATGTCCCTTGATAAAGGTTTGAAATAACCAAAACTAGTGGGGATTAATATATATTTTTTGTTCAAAATGACACCTGGAGTTTGATCTCTTTTATACATTTATTTATTTGGGTCATATTTCTTGGACGAAAAAGTTTGATAGCACCAATTGTGGCCGCACAGGTTAATAGCCTTGCAAGGTAGCTCATTCAATTTGGTTAGTGTATCTAACTTGTGACCATGTGGCTGTGAATTTAATGCCCAGTCGAAGCAAACTTTCTTTACATCAATTTCTCCCCTTTCACCTCTGATACTTGTGAGAAAATGGTCAGTGGTTTGAAAGTTTTGTCCGTGCTGGTTTAACTCTTTACCAAACGGCAAAATTTTAGACTGGTTCAAATTGAAAGCATTTGCAGACAACAAAATAAATGTAACTCAAAAATTGAAATTTGTTTCCAGCTGGGTAGAAAACATTGTGGGAAAAGGAGAAAATGCTGGTTACCAGCATTTTCTCCTTTTCCCACAATGTTTTCAAAAGCTTTCCTTCTCGGGGTCGTTAAAAGTCGGGATTGTGTGCTAAAGAGTTAAGAAAGCCAGGAAACATAATTATGCTTGGTGCACTCATTGCTGTGATATCCCCTAAAATGTTAAAATGCTGTTAACTCTTTATTGTAGGACAAGATTTTAGACTGGTCCAAATTGAAAGCATTTGCAGATGACACTTTAAATTTAGCTGAAATGATTATAATTGTCTCTGAAAGTGAAGAAAACCTTGTGGGAAAAGGAGAAAATGCTTGAAACCAGCATTTTCTCCTTTTCCTACAAGGTTTTCCAAAGGCTATTTCCTCAGGGTCGTTAAAACTCGGGATTGTGTAGTAAAGAGTTAAACTCCCAATTCAAACTAAGCAGACGAAGATGTAACAGTAACTCTTTACCAAATGAAAAATTGTTGGACTAATCCAAATTGAAAATACTTGCAGACGACGAAATAAATGTGACTCAAAAATTGAATTTTGAGTTTGGAAGGGTAGGAAACATTGCTTTCAAAAGCTTTCTTTCTCAAGGTTGTTAAAAGTCTGGATTGTGTGTTAAAGAGTTAAACATTGAATTGATATGGCCTGTATAATGATCATTCTCTTTGACCATTCTCTCTGTGAAGGCAAAAGGCCCAGCCTGGTTTTCTAATTATGCCAAAATGACTGTATGAGTAGCTGAACAATTACTGTGAGGTGTGGAAAACAGATCAGAGGTGTATTGTTTATCTATGGTATACAAAGAAAGCATGGACATCCGACAACCATTAACCCTTTACCACACAATCCCGACTGTTAACGCCCCTGAGCAAGAAGCCTTTTGAAACTCTGGATTGTATGGTAAGGTAAACTCCTTACCAAACGGCGAAATTTTGGACTAGTCCAAATTGAAAGCATTTGCAGATGACAAAAGTGACTTGAAATTTGAAATTTGTTATGTGATGAGTTGAAAATATTGTGGGAAAAGGAGAAAATGCTGATTACCAGCATTTTCTCCTTTTCCCGCATGTTTTATAAAGGCTTCTTTCTCAGGGTTGTCAAAAAGTAGGAATTGTTTGGTAATGGGTTAACTAAGTTTTTGTGCACAGCTTTCCAAATAATGTCCAGCATAGACGCCTTTTGAAAACATTGTGGGAAAAGGAAAAATGCTGGTAACCAGCAGTTTCTCCTTTTCCCACAATGTTTTCTGTCCTCTTCCATACAAATTTCAAATTTTCAGTCACTTTCATTTTAACATCTGGAAATGCTTTCAGCTTGGACCAGTCTAAAATTTTGTCATTTGGTACAGAGATAAACAGCAGAGAAACAAAGATAATTTTCTGTGGGAAATAAAATCTTAGAATTATCAACCCTTCCTCACAGAAAAAAGTTTTTGATTCTTCCAAATTCAAAATACATATTTATCTGCAAACAACAAATTTAGAATTTGTGCCAGTAAGCTGAAGATGTCTGACAAGATTACAAAAAAACAACCAGTGTGAAAAAAGGAGGAGATGTTGATAACCGGCATTTTTTTTCCATTTCTTACAATGTTTTCAACAGTTTTCTCCAATAGGGTCGTTAAAAATCAAGATTGTTTGGTGAAAGGTGAAGGGTAAGAAAAAATGCCTGAATATCTATAATATGATAAGAAGCAAGATGTGAAACAAGATAAGTCTCAAATGATTTCTGGATAGAGTCTGGGCTGTGTATTGTTCACCTATAGGCCGCTAAGTGTGACTCAATGAGCCTTGGTGGACATTGTAGATCAAGATCAGACTGCACAGTGTGTGCAGTTTGATCGTATGTTTTTTTACTCCCTGATAAAGATAATCCTACATTAACCCTTTACCACACAACAAAAAAGCAGACTGACTGGAAAGCATTTCCATAAGAGAAAATAAATGTAACTAAAAAATGGAAACTTCTGACTTTTGAAATGTAGAAAACCTTGTGGGAAAAGGAAAAAAATGCTGGTTACCAGCATTTTCTCCTTTTCCCACAATGTTTTCAGAAGGCTTCTTCCTCTGGATCATAAAAACCAGAGATTGTTTGGTAAAGGGTTAAATCAGTGTATCCTGCAAAAAATATCAACAGAAGTCAGCCTGTGCAGTCTGCGCCAAAACTTTTCCAGTCTAAATTATGATTAAGTTGGTTATTTGAAAAGGTGGCTAATATGGACACAATATTGTGTGAGGACATGCTTGGATGCAGGGATGCATTAAAACATCCTTTTTTCAGTCTGCAAGACTCGTATAATGAGCTGTCACCTTTACGAAATCATGTAGGAAATGGCGTAAAACATTATTTTATCTGCAAAGAAATTTATCATGATCTGATCGGTTAACCCATTACCACACAATCCCTACTTTTGACGCCCCTGAGAAAGAAGCCTTTAGAAAACATTGCGGGAAAAGGAGAAAATGCTGGTAACCAGCATTTTCTCCTTTTCCCAGTGTTTTCTACCCTTCCCAGAACAAATTTTTATGTTTTATTCACCTTTATTTTATCGTCTGCAAATGCTTTCAATTTGGACCAGTCTAAAATTTACTTGTGTGGTAAAGAGTTAAGTTGGTTATTTGAAAAAGTGGCTAATATGGATACAATATTGTGTGATGACATGCTTGGATGCAGGGATGCATTAAAACACCCTTTTTTTCAGTCTGCAAGACTCGTATAATGAGCTGTCACCTTTACGAAATCATGTAGGAAGTGGTGTAAAACATTATTTTACCTGCAAAAAAATTTATCATGATCTGATTGGTTAACCCTTTCCCAAACAATCCCTGGTTTACGGGTCTGGAAAAGTAGCCTTTTGAAAACTTTGTGGGAAAAGGAGAAAATGCTGGTAACCAGCATTTTCTCCTTTTCCCACAATGTTTTCTACCCTATCATAGACAGAAATCATCTTTTCAGCAAGAGTTGAGTTGTCGTCTGCAAATGCTTTCAATTTGGTCTAGTCCTAAAGTTTGTCATTTGGGAAAGGGTTAACATGCCGGAAACATGTATCATGCACCCTGGCAAAAACCATGTAAAGCCAGTTTCCCTTTTGAGTGCCCCGTTGCAAACATCACTACACATGCAACACAACAGCCGAAACTGCAGCGTTGATGGATCAGCAGACTGCACGTTTGCACCAAACTGCACGCTTTAGTGAAGTCAGTTTCTAGTGACATCAGTTTTCATTGAATTGGGGCACTGAGAAGGGAATTTTTATTTTGTCAGCACACTCGATTCGTGAGATTATAAAACAGGAAAATATCAATTAACACCCTTTGAAAGAGTAAAACTTTTGCTATACAATAAATTTGTTGTACTGTCAGGTGGCAGGGGACTTGGAAACTTGTTCACGGCTGTGTCGAATCATGTTGCCACCTTGGTGAGGTGGCAACATGATTTGACAGAGACATGAACAAGTTTCCATGATTCGACACAGAAATGAACAAGTTTTTAAGTCCCCTGCCACCTGATCGTACAAGTAATACTATCCATTCTACAGAAGTGAGAAGTTCACGTCTGTGTTGAATCATGTCACCACCTCGCCGAGGTGGTGACATGATTCGACACAGATATGAACAAGTTTCCATGATTCGACACAGATGTGAACAAGTTTCCATGATTCAACACAGACGTGAACAAGTTTTTAAGTCCCCTGCCAACTGATCGTACAAGTAATATTATCCATTCTACAGAAGTGAGAAGTTCACGTCTGTCTCGAATCATGTCGCCAGTGAGGTGGCGACATGATTCCACACAGACATGAACAAGTTTCCATGATTCGACACAGATGTGAACAAGTTTCTAAGTCCCCTGCCAACTGATCATACACTTAATACTATCCATTCTGTGTACTCATTATGGTAGACATCTTTACGTCTTGGATGATAAGTGTTGCCATTGGTAGCCCTTGTAATGATTAACTATGCAGACTGTATAGATCAGGATCAGACTGAACAGATCACTTAGTCTGATCCTTGATCTTGCATATGCTGGAAATTGCAGTACCTGTATCTTAATAGAGCTTTACTGAAAGTATCAATTTCATTTGTATAGCACTTAAGAAGGTTCTACTCTGAACCAGACAGACAAGTATTTAGGCTTGTCCATAACATTTGCAAGCAACAAGTTATAATTATGCCAACCAGAAGATTATTTCTATAGTTGAAGTGGTAGAAAACATTTTTGGAAAAGGAGAAAATGCTGGTGACCAGCATTTTCTCCTTTTCCGACAATGTTTTCAAAAGCCTGTTGCATTTGGGAAGGGAGTATTAAAACATGGGCTTGTCTAGTAAGGTGTTAAAGTGCTATCAAGTGTTAGCAGATGAGTCAAAAACAGCTGTTTCCGTCCATCATGCTACTTACAGTAATGTTTTTATTATCATACAGCTTCCTATTCTGTAAATCCTGCTAGTTTGCCTTGCATCTTGTTAGTTTGACCCCTCACCAAATAGTTTAATTTTAACCCTTTAGAAAGCTAAGCAAGGCTCATTGACCTGTTGCAGGCGGTGTGGATCAAGATCAGATTTTAAATGTGTGGTGTCCGTGGTTGTGAGTTAGAGCGTCGGCTTCATAACCTAAAGGTCCTAAGTTTGATACCCGGGAGCGGGTGTCAACTTTGCCCACACATTTGATGCGAGTACTGGTCTAGTTTTCAGGAAGCAGAATCAAGAGAGATTGGTATAAGTTGTAAGAACTTGTTTCTCAATCGATGTAAAATAAATATATTTAAACTAAGATCAGACTGCACAGAACATGCAGTCTGATCATGGATCTACACTGTCCGATAACAAGATATCTTTCTCTCAGAAATACCTTTGACGTAGCCAAACTTTGGATTTTACCATCGGCTGGAAAGTTTCATATCAGTAACTTGGCAGGATAAGGGTTAATAATGCAATCGATTAACTCTTTACCACACAATCCCGACTTTTAACGACCGTGAAAAAGAAGCCTTCTGAAAACATGGTGGCATTAGGAGAAAATGCTGGTAACCTTTTCCCACTATGTTTTCTGTCCTTCACAAAACAAATTTCAAATTTTCAGTCACTTTTATTTTGTCGTCTGCAAATGCTTTCGATTTGGACAAGCCTAAAATATTGTTGTTTACTAATGAGTATTTTTTTTTGACGAACCGAAAATTACTATTTATTTTTTATCATTTCCAAAAAGTAAGTCAGGCGCCAGCACATTCAGCTATGCTGAAAAATTTGTTGAAGAAATGGTGAAAAAAATTTGGTTATGATTATTCTGTTGTCTTTCTCCCTCTCTTCAGAAAGGGAGATAAATAGAATTTGCTTTAACAACTCTTTCAGACATAAGTACTTCCCTTTATGATAGAAGGGAGATAGCGTGAGAGACAAGTGGTAATTATGATGAAAGGTTTACTCTTCCAAATGGAAGACATCAATACAACCTGCAACCAATTAACCCTTTACCACACAATGACGACTTTTGACGACCCTGTGATAGAAGTATTTTGAAAACAAGTGAAAATATTACTGATAGTGTTCACGAGATGAAAAAAATTTCTTCCACCGAAAAAAACAAATTCTCTTTTTATTTCCTGCTTTTAACCCTTTCTGGGAGTAGCTTTATCAAAATCCAGTATAGTTTGCAATTCACCTAGGCAACAATAAGATGAAAATGGGTATTTTCACTGGCTGTACCTGTGTAATATCGAAAAATATTTCCGCTGCTATTTCTGGATATCCGACTGGAAAGCATGAAATAATAATTTTTCTTCTGCTTTCAGAATGCAAGTAAATGACCAGATAATAGAAGTTGATGGGAAGAGTTTAGTTGGAGTGACACAGGCCTACGCAGCATCGGTTCTCAGAAACACAAGTGGTGAAGTAAAGTAAGTTGTTTTATTATATAACAGTAAATTTTCAAGACCAAATACATGCCTTGAATTGGGTGAAAAAACATACTACAGAAAAAAATCTGTATCTACACTCATTGAAATACAGCCCCAAATATGGTATGCTGATGTGTCTCTCGCATGGACTACACATGCATTGATCTGCGATTGGATTGGTCAATATATTACGCTTTTATATTAATCAGCCATTCATGAAAACAGAGCTACTACCATTCACATTATTAGCCATTTACCCCATAAGGCATTTCTATGGCATCTCTAATTGACCCTGAATGACAGCAAGGATGAAGCCGTTTCTTATGTGTAAATGACACCTTTTGATAGTTTGGAAAACATTGTGACAGAAGGTGAAATTGCTCGTGACGAGCAATTTCACCTTTTGCCACAATGTTTTCCAAAGGCTCCTTCAAGCAATGTGTAGAAGTGAGTATCTATGGAGTGACTTTGCTGGTACTTGTATTTACTTCTTACTGTGCAAGAAAAATTTTGACATCGCGAGACTGTCTGTCTTGCGAGATGTCAAAATTTTCTCACACTGCAAGATATTCAAATTTTCTTGTGCCACTCGAAGTTAATATAACCACCAGGAAAGTCACTCCAACATGATATTCCATATTTTTTTCCAAATCTTTGGCCATCGGAGAAGCATTTTCTCTGTGCTCCATCATGTTTTGTAATGTCTTCTTCGTACAGAGCCCGCCCGGTTGGCTCAGTGGTGAGCGTGTTGGACCCATGACATGGTGGTTGTCAGTTCGATACCCGGTTGAGGCAAACTTTCTTTCCGACGTATTTTCGCCTCTCATCTCTGCTGAAGCATGTGAGAAAAGTAGTCGGTTGCTTTGGAAAGAAAGTAGTGTTAGCACTGGTCTGAGAATGCCAGGAAACACATGTGCGCCATTGACAGCCATGATATGACCTTAGCTGTTACAGTGGCATTAAACTCCAACACAACCAACTAACAAAATCTTCGTACAGCCTTCCAGTTTGGAAATTGGAAAAAGGTAAATGTGTGTTACATATATTGGTAAAACTCAGAAAAAAAAGACAATTTCAGGATTTTGATCGTCATGGGCTAAGCAAAAGGGGGTTTACTGCATCTCAAGGCCAGTCAGTGTGAGAGCAACAGAACTTCTGATTGGCTAAACCAAATCTGATTGGCTAAACCAATCAGTTTAGCCAATCAGAAGTCCTGTTACTTTCACAGTTAGAGTGTCTTGAAGAGTAAGACAAAGAATCCTCTGAAGAATAGTTGGTGAATACGTTCCCATGTGGTTGTTGGTTCCAAACCCACTTGAGATAAACTTTCTTCTTTCTGGCTTTTCTTTGGGTCTCACTTCTGATGTAAGTGAGAAAGGAGTCAGTGATGCGGGAAAAAAGTTGTGTCAGTTCTGGTTTGAGATAGCTAGGAAACAATTGAATAGGTGCACTGACCAGCGTGATGTAACCTTAGCTGTTAACTCTTTACCACATAATCCCGAGTTTTAATGACCCTGAGGAAATCGCCTTTGGAAAACCTAGTAACCAGCATTTTCTCCTTTTTCCGCAAGGTTTTCTACACTTTCACAGACAAATATACTCACTTCAGATAAATTTAAAGTGTGGTCTGCAAATGCTTTCAATTTGGACTAGTCTAAAATTTTGTTGTTTGGTAAAGAGTTAAAATGGCATTGAACCCCATTAACCCATTACCACACAATCCCTACTTTTGACGCCCCTGAGAAAGAAGCCTTTTGAAAACACTATGGGAAAAGGAGAAAATGCTGGTAACCAGCATTTTCTCCTTTTCCCACAGTGTTTTCTACCCTTCTCAGAACAAATTTCAATTTTTCAGTCAAGTTTATTTTGTCGTCTGCAAATGCTTTCAATTTGAACCAGTCTAAAATTTTGTCGTGTGGTAATGAGTTAAAGAACAAACAAACTGTCTTTATGTTCAACTGAAACCTAAATGTTACACTCAACTAAATGTTACATTCAACTGAAAGTTTTCAATATGGACAAATCGAAAATGTTGTCATCTGTTGAAGAAATGAGCTAAAGCTGTGTACATGGGAAGGCCAAAAAAAAAGATTTTGACATAATATTAATTAAGAAGACATTAACTGCCCATTTAGTGTGACCTATTTTGTTCATTTAGAGTGAATGTATTACAACTAAATAATAGTTACTTCATAGAAAAAAAAGACTGTGTTTTATGACGTATGAAAAAGTGATATAACTTGTCGTAGCTGTAAAATAACTGTAATCGGTTGTCTCAAGGAGACAAATTCCTTGGATTATCTTGATGCTCTGCAGTTAGTTCATATATCATCATCATCATCATCATCATCACCATTTTATAACGACAACAAGATTAACAATAGTGTGCTGTAGGAAGGCACTGTTTTTCGTAAAAACAGAAAAAAAACATATGAATAGATCCAGAATAAGATTAGGTCACAATACTTTGGTAGGAAGGCGCTGTTTTTTGGCTATAATACCCATTACATTTATCTAAAATGAGATTAGTTTCTCCATAATGTACTAGTATGCAGTCTGATCTTGAGGTATGTTGTCCAGCTTGTTAGTGATGTTGCTTTCAACATTTCGTAGGTTGAAAAGTCTTCTCAGAGATAGGTAGCTAATATTGTGGACAAATTCTATCTTCTAGTAGAAGCAGGTAATTAGCCGGTAACTCTTTACCAAATGATAGAATTTAACAGTTGATTGAAACGTGGGATTATTTGGTATTATTCTTTAAAGGGTTAACCCTTTCCCAAACAATCCCTGGTTTTTACGGGTCTGGAATAGTAGCCTTTTGAAAACATTGTGGGAAAAGGAGAAAATGCTGGTAACCAGCATTTTCTCCTTTTCCCACAATGTTTTCTACCCTATCATAGACAGAAATCATCGTTTCAGCAAGAGTTGAATTGTCGTCTGCAAATGCTTTCAATTTGGTCTAGTCCAAAAGTTTGTCGTTTGGGAAAGGGTTAATCTTGAGGAATGCTTGTTGTTTGTGACTGGTAATAAAATCACAGTATTTATCTTAACCTGTGACAATTATATTGGCCTGTCATATTTACTGAATAAACTAGTTTATTAAAATTGGACACCATAAATTCATTTATTTCTTAGAGAAGAGTTAGAAGGCATATCGTCAGTTTACTTCAAAAACCTCGTAACTACAGCTTGTAACAAGCTGTAGTTATGAGGTTTCGGAAGTAAACTGACGATATTTGACATTAATCTGTGTGTCAAAATTAATGATTGAATCTTATTTTTGAAAATTAATGCTTTCCTTTTCAATGAGGAAAGTGACTTCGGGCCAAAAAGTGGGGTAGCCCGTTAGTTTTACCACACTGGCTTTTTTGATAGAAGACAAATTCAGCGCTAAGCCAGGTAGTGAAGGACTTGAGACACAGGATTGTTTGTTTAACCCTTTGCTAGACAACAAAATTTAAGCCTTGTTCAAATTGAAAGCATTTGCAAATGACAATATCAATTTGGTTTAAACAGTACAATCATATTTTGATGCAGTTGAAAACATGTAAAGAATACTTTAGTTAACTATCTTCCAAACAACATAATTATACCCC
Organism: Tridacna crocea; assembly: GCA_943736015.1. Taxonomy (NCBI): domain Eukaryota; kingdom Metazoa; phylum Mollusca; class Bivalvia; order Cardiida; family Cardiidae; genus Tridacna; species Tridacna crocea. Next base: position 33,124,375 of record OX031073.1, read on the forward strand.
TGCAGAAACGAATGTTCTTGGTGGTATACTGGAATCAGCCTGTCTGACCATGTGTCCATCCGTGTGTCTGTCTGTGTACAAAATAATAGTAATTTTGTGTCGCAAACTCCTCCCACAGTTTTCTTCCAATTGTATTGAAACTTTTCACATTTATTGATCATATATTGAAGATTTGCAAGACACAATTTTCAACTGTCAACTCCTCCTGGTTGAGCAACTATCTCCCCTTGACTTTGACACTTCTTTCTGTCATAGCTGTGGCGGAGGTATTAAGTCAAATTCATTGACAGCTCTAATTTTAGACTTTTCCAAATTGTAAACATGTTTGGATGACAAATTTAATGCGATTCAACGATTTCAAAAGACTTGTCTGTGAGGGTTGTATAAACCAGGGATTGTTTGGGAAAGTGATAAGCAGACTGTATAGTTCAAAGACCAGATCGAATGATTTTAATTTGTGCTGGCTGACTTTAACTCTTTACCACACAATCCCAACTTTTTACGACCCTGAGAAAAAAGCTCATAAAAAACATTTTGGGAAAAGGAGAAAATGCTGGTAACTAGCATTTTCTCCTTTTCCTACAATGTTTTCTACTCTTCTTAAGTCAAGTTTCATTTTTTGAGTCCCATTTATTTTATTGTCTGCAAAATTTAATGCCTTCGTTTAACTTGGACTGGTCCAATCTGAAAGCATTTGCAGACAACAAGATAAACATGTCTAAGTTTGCAATTTGTTTAGGAATGGAAGGAAACATTATGGGGAAAAGGAGAAAATGCTGGTTACCAGTATTTTCTCCTTTTTCCACTATGTTTTCAGAAGGCTTACTTCTCAGGGTCGTCAAAAATGGGGATTGTTTGGTAATGGGTTGAGTTAGTGTCAAGAGTGACACAGTCAATCACTTTGTAGATCATAGATCAGACTTTGTGCTCTGTGGAGTCTGATCTTGATTTACACTCGCAAAAAGTGCAACCTAAGTTGTCAAAGGTGCTTTACCTTTCACCAAACAACTAAATTTTGGACCTTATTCAAAATCAACATCATTAACTTGTTCAAATAGGAAAAGTTGTAGGAGAGAGGTAAAAAGCATAGTGGAAAAAAGAGAAAATGCAGGCTACCAGCATTTTCTCCTTTCTTCACAATGTTTGCAAAAGCCTTTTTCTTCAAGGTGGTTTAACTCATTAACAAACAACATAATTTTAGATCTGTCCAAATTGGACAACAAAATGTGACTCAGGGTCTGTATTCACCAACCATTCTTAAGAACATTCTTAGTCTTATTCTTCAGAATTTAGTCAGTGTGAAAGTAACAGAACTTCTGATTGGCTAAACCTTTCTCTGATTGGCTTAACCGAATCCAATCAAAAGTTCTTTTACTTTCACAGTCTGACAATCTTGAAGAGTAAGACCAAGAATGTTCTTCAAGAAAGGTCAGTGAATATAGACCCAGAAATTGAAGTTTGTTTTGGGAAGGGTAGAAAAACATTCTGGGAAAAGGAGGAAATACTGGTAACCAGCTTTTTCTCCTTTTCCCAATATGTTTCCAGAAGGCTTCTTTCTCAGGTGTGAACCTGGGATTGTTTAGTAAAGGGTTAAACTTTTAATTGTGTGGAAAAGGGTTGAATAATCTAGGAAGGAAAAATTTATTTTTGACTGAAGATGGTCAGAAGCTGGTTACCAGCATTTTCTCCTTTTCCCACACTATTTTCAGAAGGCTTCTTTCTCAGGTTTGGACCTGGGATTGTTTATTAAAGGTTTAAACTTTTGTGTGGCAAAGGGTTGAATGATTTAGGAAGAAAAAATTTATTTTTGACAGACGATGGCCAGAAGGCATGTGTGTTTCATAGTCTATAACTGTGACAGTCAAGGAAAATCGTGAAATGTTTAGTAAGCTGTCTCGCTTACCCCTACACCACACAATCCTGCTTATTAGCTACCCTGATAAAGAGGACTTTTAAAAACATTGTGAGAAAAGGAGAAAATGCTGGTTAAACCATGTTAACCAACATTTTCTTCCTTTTACACAATATTTTCTACCCTATCAAGAATGAATCTCATCGTTCGATTCCCACTGAACTAGTCTTCTGCAAGTGCTTTCAATTTGGACAAGTCCGTCATTTTTTCTGTTGCTTGGTAAAGAGTGATACATTGAGTCATATGCTTGTCATTTTGGCCTGTGGTCACATGTTTAAATCTGTCTGAATCGCTTACTGTTGGTCTCTGTCTTCTTGTGAGAGATTATTTCATTTGATGTAAGGATTAAATGCTTAATTACTTACTTATCAATCCGCTATATTCATCCACAAATACCTGCATAATTAGGCCACCTTGTAAAGATCTAGCTTGCTTAAAGGCTCTGACTAGAGGCACATTCTGTACAGTCTGATCTTAATCTCCAGCATCTACATAAGCAACTTATATTGGTTCTAGGGCTTAGGTTTAAAGGTGGGTATTTAAATTTTTCATGGGTCACCAAATTAAAAGATATATGTATCGCTGAAATTTATATAAAAAAATAATACAAATCATATATAATTAAGAATTATAAAGTAAAATGTTTTTTTTTGTTCCCTAAAAAGCTGTGAAGCCTCTAAAGGTATTTTTAGATTTCGTGCCAGAAATTAAAAAAAAAAAGCATTATGGGAATGTGAAGTGACTATTACATGACTGATGATGCTTAAATTTCATAACATAACAAACATGCAATTATTTTCCATGGTGTCTTCTTTGGAAGCTAAGCTTCCTCTGTGTATTTCGGGTATGTAAATGAGAGAGTTGCTCATGTAAAAATAGACTGTGTTTCCTGTTGGTGTCGACCTGGGCCATAGTAGATCTCTGATTTCTCTTGTTGTCGGATATTTTTTGACTACTGGGGTTTTATGAATGAAAATTAAAAGGCTTTGGGAGAATAAAGATGATTTTTTTTGTATTTTTGTAAAATTTTCGTCCCAAAATTTGAAGGGCCAACTTTAAGGCATAAATTATTAGCTTTGAAAGGTCAAAGGTTAAAATGAAAACTAGTTCAATAATAAACTGTTTAAATAACTTTTCATGTTTTAGAGATAGATTAAACAAATATTTTTAATGGATGGAGATTTTAAGGCCCCAATGTATCATAAATTTTATGATTAACTCTTTGCCAAACAACAAACAATTAGACTTGTCCAAATTGAAAGCATTTGCAGACAACAAACCAAATGCTTGAATTCTTCTTTGCTGGGATAGAAAACATTGTGGGAAAAGGAGAAAATGCTGGTGACCAGCATTTTCTCCTTTTCCCACAATATTTTCAAAAGGCTTCTTCATCAGACTCATTAAATTGATTTATTGTATAATGATGTGTGTTCAATGCTGTTTTCAACATTATTACATTTATATTGTGGCAGCCAGTTCACCTATCCATGCTTTCCAAGAGTTTCTTTTACCAGTAGTCAGCGTAATACTGACTTTCCAAGCCACTGGCATCTTTGCAACCCAAGGCTGACAATTCACTTCGTTATTCTACCCTTGGTGGATCAAGCTTGATTTTTACATTCCCCCGATAGGCTTTTTCATTGAATGCAGCCAGCTGTAACTGCAAACGAATGAAATCACTCGTAGCATTCCATCTTTGATGAAAATAGAATAAGGTTGCGACCTTTCGAATAGAAGGTAAACATGGAAACCCACCTGGATGTCTGCTTATCACTTCATGTTGAATAAATGTATTCGTAAGCGGTTGGTATAATGATATTTCATTGGCTTTCAGAAGTATGATGTAAAGGGGGGTAATAATGTGACCAGCATCCAATAGAGGGCGCATCACAAGAATCTCGAAATCGGGCTCAATCAGCCAAGGTAAGATCCACGTAGTGATCATAACCTTGGCTCGGGAAGATGAGCCACTGGCTGCTTTTCCACATAAGTATCATCAAAACAATGGTGGGAGAGGATTGAATCCTGTCAGAATGACTATCATCAATCCTTGGTAAGAAATTTGCTGCAAGACCTGGGAATCAAACCCACGACTCCTGTTTTCACGTCCTGTATGCTACCAACTGAGCTATTTAGGTTCGGCAGGATTGTTAACCCATTATCATGCAATCCCTACTTTTGACGCCCCTGAGAAGGAGGCCTTTTGAAAACAGTGGGAAAAGGAGAAAATGCTGGTAACCAGCATTTTCTCCTTTTCCTGCAGTGTTTTCTACCCTTCCTAGAACAAATTTCAATTTTTCAGTCACCTTTATTTTATTGTCTGCAAATGCTTTCGATTTGGACCTGTCTAAAATTTTGTCGTTTGGTAATGGGTTTAAACAAGGGAATATAAGGTAAAGGTTTAATCTCTTACCAAATTTCTAGCTCATGAGGAAGGGATGCTGCATTTGAAAACTCTGTTGGACTAGGAAGAAATTCTTGTGTCCTGCATTTTCTCCTTTTCCCACATTGTTTTCCACCCAATCAAAGAAAAACCATTAATTTTGATAATGGCCACATTGAAAGTATCATCTGCAAATACTTTCAATTCAGACTGGTCTAATTTTTTTGTGTGTGGTAAAGAGTTAAATGTTAAACAAAATATTTTGTGTTGTTTTTATGATGAACAAATATTTGTATCTAATTGTTGACTTTGTTTAAGATGATAGGAGATTGGGTGGATCTAACCTATTTATCCACCATCTATGTTGATGTAAATGAAGGGACAGCCATTTTCTTCAGACCAGGCATCCTCTAGGGCCAGGACAATACACGGATAGAGTGCAGACAAGGAATTTAATGTTTGGCAATGTTTCTGGTGGCTTCTTATTGTTGTCCTAGATGCTGCCACCTGATTCGGAGCCTTACGGATCTGCAATTTTGCCCACATTGGAATTTTGAGAGAGAGCAAAATTTGGACACAGAAATGAATTTCCTTACACCTGTGGCATCTTGTCTGTGTTGTTGTTAGGACATCCCGTCAGTCTCCCAAATATATTCCCGAAAGCTTCAGTGACGCAGACAGCTTGCAGACACTCAAGAAAATGTACCGTAGCTAAGAGGAAACGATACAGATGGTTCACAGAACCTTTTCTGAACATTTAGACTGGTCACAGTATGCTCTCTGAACAGGAAGAAAATGTCAAATGACTTTCTTATCTACTGGCATTACCTACTCCATTCAAATTTTGTCTTTGGTAATGAGTTAATCCATTACCACACAAGCCCTACTTTTGTCGACCCTGAGAAAGAAGCCTTTGGAAATCATTGTGGAAAAGAGAAAATGCATTTCTCCTTTTCCCACAATGTTTTCTACCCTTCACAAAACAAATTTCAAATTTTCAATTACATTTATTTTGTCATCTGCAAATGCTTTCAATTTGGACAAACCTAAGATTTTCTTGTTTGGTAATGAGTTAAGACTTATTCACATTTAACTCTTTACTAAATGACAAAATTTGAGGTTTGTCCAAATTAAAAGGATTTGCAGACGACAAAATAAAAGTGACTGAAAATTTGAAATTCGTTTATGAAGGGTAGAAAACATTGTAGTAAAAGAAGAAAATGCTGGTTACCAGCATTTTCTCCTTTTCCCCCCGATGTTTTCAAAAGGTATTTATTTGAGGTTGTTAAAACTCAGGATTGTGTCAGGTAAACAGTTAAAAGGCTGATTGGTTAGTTTCCAAAACCAATCAAATTTGTTCAGTTTATACACTGCGATTTTAAAACTTCCTTTCCTCGCAGTGGTTACCAGCATTTTCTCCTTTTTCCGCAATGTTTTCAAAAGCTTTCTTTCTTAGGCTTGTTAAAAGTTGGGATTGTGTGGTAAAGAGTTAAAGTATCTGACTTAAGTGCATTTTGTTACCTACAATGTTTGTTTTTTTCAAAGGCCTCCTTTCTCAGGGTCGTTTACGCTTGGGACTGTGGTGAAGGGTTAACTCATTACCAATCGACAATATTTTAGGCTTGTCCAAATCGAAAGCATTTGCAGACAACAAGATAAAAGTGACTGAAAATTAGAGATGAGTTTTGTGAAGGGTAGAAAGCATTGTGGGTAAAGGAGAAAATGCTGGTTACCAGCATTTTCTCCTTTTCCCACAATGTTTTCTAAAGGCTCCTTTCTCAGGGTCGTCAAAAGTAGGGATTGTGTGGTAATGGGTTAAGCAGATATTATTTATGATGTAAACATGTAGGGGTCACCTATTTCCATGTAAAATATATTGTTTTGGTCTGACAAAACTTTCTCTTGTGTAACATACTAGTTACTGTTGCCTGACTTACCTAGTGAAGACAGATTGTTACTGTCAGGCAAGGTGGCATAAGTCATTTTTGTAGAAAGACAACCATTTTTTCCTTCTGACTGAAAATTCAAAATATCAAAGAAACATTTGTACTAGACGATTGTAAGCAGCGATACTTTCTTTTTGCCAAAATGTTATCTCCCAAAGTAGGATGCTGCAAAATTGGTGATGATTCCCCCCCCCCCCCACCCCCTCCCATCAATTGGTGATGATTTAACCTTTTACCCAACAATCCCTGGTTTTACGACCCTGAGATAGAAGCCTTTTTGAAAACATTGTGGGAATAGGAGAAAATGATGGTAAGCAGCATTTTAGAGAAAATGCTGGTAACCAGGATTTTCTCCCTTTCCGACATTGTTTTCTAACCTGCTGGAATTTTTTTTCAATTTTTGAGTTACGTTTATTTTGTCATCTGCAAGTGCTTTCATTTTGGACCAATCTAAAATTTTATTGTTTGGTAAAGAGGTGGAGTACATTTTTATCTCGATATAGGCCTTGATATTGTCAACGTTTTATCAATGGGGCTGTGCTGAAGTGGACTTGGAAGTTGGAAAACAACAGTTAGGTGCATAAGATTATCATCTGACTAATTCTTGTGTCAACATTCGCGTTGACATATATTCGGACTATTTCTTGCTGTTTTTGTTTTCCCACAATCCATTTCCATAGTACTTAGACCTTTTTTTGCCCTTAGCATTAATTTTGCAAATGAGAGGTTAATATTATCTCAAAGTATGTGATTTGTCTATAAAAGTAGAGGGTAGACAAGATAATGAAAGCTACCAGCCTTTTCTCTCCTTTTGCTAATGTCTTCAAAAGACTTGTTTCTCAGGATCATTAGACCTTGGTATTATTCAGTAATGGGTTTAACTTGTCACCAGATGACAATATTTTAGGCTAGTGTCCGAATCGAAAGCATTTCCAGACGACGAAATAAAAGTAACTGAAAATTTGAAATTTGTTTTGTGAAGGGTAGAAAACATTGTGGGAAAAGGAGAAAATGCTGGTTACCAGCATTTTCTCCTTTTCCCACAATGTTTTCAAAAGGCTTCTATCTCTGGGGATTGTGTGGTAAAGAGTTAAACAGGTGGCCAAGCCACAGGGTGGGTCTCTTCATTTGTTCCCCAGAGCTTGTAGTACAATATTTGAAGTTTGACCGATTTCTGAATGAAATGTGTATGATGCAAACTTTGCAGGCCTCTGGTGTAAGCATTGCAGGAAATTGAAAATTTCTGCTTTTTCCAATTTCTGAGAGAGAGAAAGAGAGAAAAGAAATTAGTAATGCTCTGGCAAAAGGGGGCTTAAGGCATCTGGGAGAAGTATCGATTCAGGTCATCCTCAGCAGCAAAGTCTGCGCAGGCCGACCTTGCCATTTTTTGGCAACAGTGTTTTCTGCCCAGCTGGAAACAAATTTCAATTTTTGAGTTACTTTAATATTTGTCATTTGCAAGTGCTTTCAATTTGGACCAGTCTTTAATTTTGTCGTTTGGTAAAGAGTTAAACCCGAGAATTGTATGGTACCCGCCAGGGTGGCACAGTGTTGAGCGTGTCAGACTCATGACCTGGTGGTTGTGAGTTCGATACCTGGTTGAGGCAAACTTTCTTTCCGGCGTATTTCCGCCTCTCAACTCTGCTGAAGCATGTAAGAAAAGAAGTCGGTGGCTTTGGAAAGGAAGTTGTGCTAGTACTGGTATGAGAAAGCCAGGAAACACATGTGCGTCACAGACCGCCATGATATGACCCTAACTGTTAAAGTGGCGTTAAAACCCTAATATAACCAACCAACCAAGAATTGTATGGTAGGAGGTTGACACTGCGCCTTTTCATGTGCCACAATATTTTCAAATGCCATCTATAGCAGTAAACTTCTGAGTGGTTCCCTATGGAAATGGATTAATTTATTCAACGATTCACTTTCTAATAGCTGAGTAATAACATAATCTTGAAGTTAAGCTGCCTGATTCGATGATTTATTAATCCTTTACCCCATAGGGCGTTTCTATGGTATCTCTAATTTACTCTAAATAACAGCAAGGATGAAGTCGTTTCTTATGTGTATATGACACCTTTTGATAGTGTAGAAAACATTGTGGCAAAAGGTGAAATTGCTCTTCACGAGCAATTTCACCTTTTGCCACAATGTTTTCCAAAGGCTCCTACAAGCAATGCGTAGAAATAAGTATCTATGGAGTAAAGGGTTAAAGTTGTTGTTGTTGTAGGTTGTATTGGGGTTTAACGTCACTTTAACAGCTAAGTTCATATCATGGCAATCGTTGACGCACATGTGTTTCATGGCTTTCTCACGCCAGTACTAACACAACTTTCTTTCCAAAACCACTGGCTACTTTTCTCACATGCTTCAGCAGAGGTGTGAGGTGAAAATAGGCCGGAACGAAAGTTCGCTTCAACAGGGTATTGAACTCACAACCACCAGGTCATGAGTACGACAAGCTCACCACTGAGCCACACGGGCGATTTATTGAAGGGTTAAATACTTGGGATTGCATTATGAGGGGAGTAGGAGTAAAGGATACTCGATTTTCACCAAAAACGGCAAATGTAATTTCAATTTCAGCAGGAAATTGACCATAGCATATCTATTAGGTGCTTTACCTTTCTGAGTTAATTTGTTAATTCTTTACTTGATGACAAATTGATATTATTCAAATCCATCAATATTCAAAGCTGCAACAGAAGACATTATTATTTGGCGGAAATGACCTTAATTGTCTTTGAAAGTGTAAAACAAAAGAAAATTGTTAGAATTTAAGAAAATGTTTGCAACAACCATTTTTCTTTGACCTGGAAAGTTTTGAAAAGGATATTTTTTTTAGGGTTGTTAAAAGTCACAACTTTGTGGTGAAGAGAAAATAAGTCTTAAAGCCTTTACCACACAGTGGAATTTTAGACCTGTCCAAATCGAAAGCATTTGTAGGCAATAATTTCACAGTGGTTCAAATGGTACAATTTTTCTTTGATAGAATAGGAAACTTTCTGGGAAAAGGAGAAAATGCTTGTTACCAGCATTTTTGCCTTTTGCCACAAAGTTTACAAAAGGACTCTTCCTCATAGTCTTTATAAGTCATCATTTTGTGTCAAAAGGTTAAAATACTTGATTCTTTTGCAAAGGTTAACCCATTACCGCACAATCCCTACTTTTGACACCCCTGAGAAAGAAGCCTTTAGAAAACATTGTGGGAAAAGGAGAAAATGCTGGTCTCCAGCATTTTCTCCTTTTCCCACAATGTTTTCTACCCTTCACAAAACAAATTTCAAATTTTCAGTCACTTTTATTTTGTCGTCTGCAAATGCTTTCGATTTGGACCAGTCTAAAATATTGCCGTTTGGTAATGGGTTAAATTGAAGAAAATTGGTCAACATACAAAAAGCAGTCCTTTGCTGAATAATTATTGAGCAAATTATCATATATTATGGTTGTTATCAGTGATTGTTCCTTTTGAACAAGGAAAGAAATTAACTTCAATAGATTAATTTTGAATTTGAGGAAATGAATTGATCACTTTTTTTTTTTAACTTGAAAAGGTACTCAAAAAATCTCCTGATGCAAAATGACAAAAAGTGTAGAATAGTTTTTATGAACTCTGTCTGTATCAAATAACTTTGTTTACAACTCTTTTGAAAATATTGCTGGAAATGGAGAAAATGATGGTAAATTTTCCTTTTCTCACATGATTATTTGCAACTGTTTGAAGAAAAATTCCATCATTCTTAACGCTTTTCCACACAATTCTGACTTTGGATGACCCTGAGAAAGACAGCATTTGAAAACATTGTGGAAAAAGGAGAAAATGCTGGTAAGCAGCATTTTCTCCTTTTTCCGGAATTTTTTCTACCCTTTTCTACCCTTCACAAACTATCAGCATTTTGTCCTTTTTCCCACATTATGTTTTCTGTAGGCTTCTTTCTCAGGGTCATTAGAAGTGGGGAATGTGTGGTTAAGGGTTAATGACTTTGAAAAATAAATATTTTAAAACATAATGAGAACAGGAAAAAATACTAGATCAATCAGCATGTTGTCCTTTTTCCCACAATAATTTATGCTTCAAGGAGGAATCCAATTATTTGTGCCACTTTTAATTTGTCATTTGCAATATTAATGCTTTCAGTTTTGACAATTCTAAAATTATGTTAAAGGTAAAAGGGTACATGTATCATTCAGCAGAATGAGGCCTGGATCCTATTTCACCAACTGTTTTTAGGAACGTTGTTGGTATTTATCTCAAGGATTTTCTAATTGGAAAGTAACAAAACTTCTGATTGGCTAAACCATTTGGTTTAGCCAATCAGAAGTTTTATTACTTTCTAAATCTTGAATTATAACAAACCAAGAGTGTTCTTTAAGAAAGGTTATTAGATACGGTCCTTGATCGCATCAAAAAACAAAATGGTATGCAGATATTAATATTGATTGTATGATAATATTCAATATGATAATATTCAGTTTTTAGGGCATAGCAAACACTCATATTTTGATAGACACTTTTGCTGTAGAGCTCCCAAACGATTTTTATGCCATTGCTAAACAGTCATGGGTAACAAACAATTCCCACATATGTTGTCTTCCAATTTGTTGCCTGATTTTCCATTTATTTATGGTTGCCACCTGTTGCCCTTAAAAGGCGATGCCCGGTTTGAAGAGCCTTAGCAAAATGTGGTTCATTATCTCCAGCTAGATGGCATTCTACAAATACTTATCTAATTTGGGCATCATGGGTACACAGGACCAGACCACATTTCTACGAGACATCAGTTACTTTGAATTTCAAAAAGCAAAATCTCTGTCAGTAGAGCATATATTCAGGTCCTAGTTTTAAGAGGAGCCTTAAAATTTTTCCAGTTATGTACCTATCTGGTGCATATCAATCCACCAGGTACAGCTGAGGGATTTTGATGGCTCCCACCACTGGAGGTATGCCAAATGAGTCCAAGATATGGTCAGCCATTGCACACTAACCCATGCCATTAACCCATTACCACATTCCGAATTTTAAAGACCCTGTAGGAGAAGGCTTTTGAAAACATTGTTGGAAAAGGAGAAAATGCTGGTCACCAGCATTTTCTCCTTTTCCCACAACGTTTTCTTCCCTATGAAAAACAAAAATCATCCTTTCAGTCACATTTAATTTGTCGTCTGCAAATCCTTTGGATTTGGACCAGTCTAAATTTTTGTTGTTTGGTAAAGAGTTAAGGTTTTTGTAGTTGATAGCTGTAACTGAAGTAATATGATTTGTGTTGACAAAGGAGGAAAAAGTTGTGGGCAAAGGAGTAAAATTGATGCTGGTTACAGCAATGTTTTCAAAAGCCTTCTTTCTGGTTGTCTGTGAAACTTTGGGGATTGTTTCTTTACTCTTTGGGACTCTATAAAATTTTAGCCTATTGCAAAATTAAAGCATTTGCAGATGAAAAATCAAATGTTACTCAAAATTGGAAATTTGTCTATCAAAGGTAAAAATTTTGGGAAAAGGAAGTAGCAACTTGATATGTAATAGTCTTTTTTGATTTTTCGGAAAACCCCTTCCCTCAACCCCATAAAAAATCCTGGAACCGCCCCTGTAATCTAATGACATGCATATGAAAAGAGCTCCTGAAAATCGCAAGACAGGAATGGGCTATGATCGTTGTCTGCGCATGTCATATTCTTCGAAGATTTGACTGTCTTATATGACACATCACTAGCCCTGAAAGCGGGCTGACTGTAATATTACGCTCTATAAAAGTAGCAATGTTGAAAATAGCTTTTATCAATACGTTTGAGGAGAAATGAGACCTGCTTTAGCTCCAGATTTCTCTAAACTGATGATCATAGCTGAGTGAATTGCACGAGGTAGCATTTTGTTGAATAAACCTTTATTATAGTTTTAAATTCAAAGTAACGGTTGTTGCGTAGGAAAGTGGTTCGGTTCTGTACCCAGGATGCCCATATTAGATAGATGAGTATTTATAGAATGCCATCTAGCAGGAGATAATGGGGCCTTGATAAAAAGCACCCCAGGTCAGGATACTTCCTCCATGTTGTGAAGGTGGAAGAAAGATAAAACAGCCAGATAAGGTCAGATAGTTGTCAGGTGTTTATGTTGACTTTCATCAATGACAGGCAAATGAAAGGACAGGTGAAATGATAGCTTGGATGGTCAACTCTTCTCCTTGTAAGAATATTTTTGGAAAGCACTTTGACAATAATTTGTGACTTTGCTGCCAGTTTAGATCAAGATCAGACTGCACAGAGTGTGCAGTCTGATCTTTGATCTACACTGTCAACTTATTAAAGCATAGGAGAATAAAGAATCTTGAAACTGCATGTATTTTGGTGAGTTTTATAGATCCTTTTACTCCATAGATACTCATTTCTATGCATTGCTTTGTAGGAGCCTTTTGAAAACATTGTGGCAAAAGGTCAAATTGCTCGTGACAAGCAATTTCACCTTTTGCCACAATGTTTTCTACACTATCAAAAGGTGTCATATACACATAAGAAAGGGCTTCATCCTTGATGTTATTTAGGGTCAATTAGAGATACCATAGAAATGCTTTATGGGATAAAGGGATAGACAGAAGATATCTCTGGTTGAATTGGCTCTGCAAGGGCAACCATTTGTTTTAACCCTGTGCTGCACAAATTTTGTGTTTTAAAAACTCCAGGGATAAAATATTATTAACTTGAGGTTTTCCTGTTTTTCTGGCATTTTTTATCATGACTATTTTTGAAGAAAGCAGCAAAGTATTTCCATGGCCTCCATCATCATGCAAATTAAGATTAAAAGTTTCTATAAACTCTTCCTCAAGGTGTTCTGTCAGGACTGGATGTAGGACAAAAGCCCACTGGGACAAAAGCTCACTAGGACAAAAGCCCACTGGACAAAAGCCCACTAGGACAAAAGCCTACTAGGACAAAAGCCCACTGGACAGAAGCCCATATGACAAAAACCCACTGGACAAAAGCCCATATGACAAAAAGCCCACAGGACAGAAGCCCATAAGACAAAAGCCCACTGGACAGAATCCCATATGACAAATACCCACTGGACAAAAACCCACTGGACAGAAACCCATATGACAAAAACCCACTGGTCAAAAGCCCACTAGGACAAAAGCCCAATTTTCATTTTGATCATGTATTTCATTAAAATTTCATATGGATGATGTGACTTGTCTGTTGAAGAGTAGAAAACATTATGTGAAAAGTAGATATACCTAACTCACAAAAATGATTAAAAAATAATTTCCTAACACTTTTTTATAAGCAGTGGCTTTTGTCCTTCCAGCCAAAATTAGCAATTTGTCCAGTAGGGTTTTGTCCAGTGGGCTTTTTTCCCAGTGGGCTTTTGTGCACTCCCCATCAGGACTATATTCATTTCAGTCTGTAGGCCACAGCAACAAGTGCTAAAATTATTTTTAACTCTTTACCACACAATCCTGACTTTTGACAACCCTGAGAAAGAAAACCTTTGAAAACATAATGGGAAAAGGAGAAAATGCTGGTAACCAGCATTTTCTCCCTTTCCCACAATGCTTTCTACCCTTTCCAAATCAATTTTCTGTTTTTGATTTACATTTGTTTTGTCATCTGCAAATGCTTTCAATTTGGACCAGTCCAAAATTTCGTTGTTTGGTAGAGTTAATATGAAAGCTTTGACTTTAATGGATAATTGAAATGTGGCTCATAAAGGATGGAAATTGTCTTTGTTAGGAGGGAAAAAATTGTGGTAAAAGGAGAAAATGCCGGGTACCAGCAGCTTCCTCTTTTTCCATAATGTTTTCAAAAGGCTTCTTTCACAGGTTTGTTAAAACTCCTGATTATGTGGTAAAGGGTTAATGTACAAAATGAACTGAATAAGACATTTTCAGTCGAGAAATAAAACGTAAATAATTGTAGTTTTATGATTGCTTTTCTCACACATGTTTCTGCAAAGTTGAAAGTTTTAATCAGAGATCAGACTGCATGATCTGTACAGTCTGATCTTGCTCTACACTGTCCACATGTATTAAGTGTGGGATATAGGTAACAAGATTTAACTCTTTACCAAACGAAAAAATTGTAGACTTGTCGAAAGCATTTGCAGACGACAATATAAATGGCTCAAAAATTGAAATTTGTTGTGGGAAGGGTGGTAAACATAGTGGGAAAAGGAAAAAATGCTTTTTACCTTTTCCCACAATGTTTTCTAAAGGCTTCTTTCTTAGGGTCGTTAAAAGACCAGACTACATGGTAAGGAGTTAAGCACCATTGTGGTTAGGACATTAACCTATTAGTTGATGGACACTGAGCTACAGTTGACCTATTTCTTTGCCCATTACAATATATGCAATTTATGGGCTACTTTGCCATAAGGACCAGCTGGGAAGGCAAGGGTCCACAGTGATACTGTCCTTTGGTCCGTAGGAAACCTTTTTATACTCTCCACAATGTAGTGGCTGTGTATCTGTCTTTCCGTCTGTCCGTAGACACAAATTTGTCCGGAGCAATACTCCTACAGTTTTTCACATACTGAACTCAAATTTACACACACGGTTCCTATACATATGAAGTTTTTCATGTACAGTTTTCATGAGCCTGCTGCGATTTGTTGTGGAATTATCTCCCCTTGAACTTTTTTCAGCTCTTACTCTTGTACTGAACCATTCTGCCTTCTGTGAGAAAGACCTTTTTTGTGACAAGGAGATGGTGGTGGATATAATCAGTCGTTTAGTGATAGCTCTAGTTGTTTAAGGGATACCCTAGATTCAGATTTTCAGAAAGAGAGGGTGGGGGGGCAGGGATAATTTTTGATTTCAATAATTGGAAAAAAAAAAATGTCAGTGTGTTATCTAGAAATAATTTTAACAGAAAAGTCATAGTTTTGTTGAGCCTTGTGAGGAAAAGTTGCGTACAACTGGGTGTTGGTATGTGTAGTGTTGCTTAATGTGCTTCCCTTTCTCAGCATCACGAAAATTAATGTTGATTCCCAGAACTCATAGTAAACCTAACCTTGCTTAGACAAATAAAACTAAGAGGTTACGGTGATAGTGAAAGCCTGAACTGCTTCTATGTCAGAATTATTTTTCAGAAGAAAAAAAAATTCTCCTAATCAAACAGTGTAGATCCAAGATCAGACTGCATATTCTATGCATTTTGATCTTGATCTATACTGACTGCTAAAGGTCCTTGAGTTACTCTTAGTTGTTTCATGTGTAAGAGAAATGGACTCCAACAACGAAGATGACAATTTGCTTGGCCTTCCTTGCCCATTGCATCACACATACATTTGGTATGATGGTAGAATTCATTTATATGTCAACTGTAGCCTTAAATCTGTCATAGCTCAGACTGATAGCAGTGTGATTCACTGAATTTCAGTGAAGACATACCTGGTGAATATCAAAAATGTGACAAATTTCTGTGCAACACTACAATTTTGATTGGGAAACGTTCGTAGAGTGTATGTGTGCAATTAATTGCGGATGATTTTTTTTTTTTATTTGTGATAATTTTTTTTTTCAAAATAAAGGGGGATTTTAGTGGTGAAAAGAAGTGATTCTTTTGTGTGCTTACTATGGTAAATGGCAAAAAATAGATTTTTTCTGAAAAAAGAAAGAAAGAATTGCAAGAAAAGAAGTAAAGACTACTTGTTTTCTTTTGTATAGTTCTTTGTCACTTTTTAATGAAGATTTTTTTTTTAAAATTGTGGGTTTTTTTTGCAATGAAATCTTAGTAAAATTTTTTTCCTCCCAGTTAAAGTTACAGATGATATGAAATTTATCATTGGCAGGAACTTTTTTCTCTACTCTTTCCCTACCTGAATGTGTTATTTAAATATATATTTATATTTATCGTAAAACATGTTCATGGTATGCTTCATTTAATTACTCTTTAACAAATTTAATGACAAAATTTTAGATTGGTCCAAATTGCAAGCATCTGCAGGGTACAAAATAAATGTGACGGAAAAATTGAAATTTGGGAAGGGTAGAAAACATTGTGGGAAAAAGGAGAAAATGCAGGGTACCAGCATTTTCTCCTTTTCCCACAACGTTTTCAAAGGGCTCCTTTCTCAGGTTTATTAAAAGTTGGGATTGTGTGGTAAAGAGTTAATATTTTACCCTTTATCACACACTACCATATTTTAATCATGCATAGAAAAAAACATCTTTTGAAAACACTATGGGAAAAGGGGAAAATGCTTGTTACCAGCATTTTCTACTTTTCCGAATTGTTTTAAGAAGTCCTTTTTTGCAAGGGTTTGTTAAAAAATGGGACTGTATGGTAAATGAAGAAAGCAATGACTTGAAGAATTTTCTGCAGGAAATTGGAGATAATTTATTGTTATGGGGGGGAATAAATATATCAGTGGTTGCAATTGTGACTGAAAAATTGAAATTTAGGAAGGGTAGAAAACATTGTGGGAAAAAGGAGAAAATGCTGGGTACCAGCATTTTCTCCTTTTCCCACAATGTTTTCAAAGGGCTTCTTTCTCAGGTTCGTTAAAAGTTGGGATTGTGTGGTAAAGAGTTAATATTTTACCCTTTATCACACACTACCATATATATATTATGCGTAGAAAAAGCATCATATGAAAACACTATGGGAAAAGGAGAAAATGCTTGTTACCAGCATTTTCTCCATTTCCGAATTGATTTTTAAAGAAGTCCTTTTTTGCAAGGGTTTGTTAAAAAATGGGACTGTATGGTAAATGAGGAAAGCAATGACTTGAAGAATTTTCTGCAGGAAATTGGAGATAATTTATTGTTATGTGGGGAATAAATATATCATTGGTTGCAATTGTTGTTCAAAACAACAGTATTGTAATTGTTAAGTACAGGGACTGTTAATTTTATGCAATGTTAATGATGTACTTAACCCATTACCAAACGACAATATTTTAGACTGGTTCAAATTGAAAGCATTTGCAGACGACAAAATAAAAGTGACTGAAAATTCGAAATTTGTTTTGTGAAAGGTAGAAAACATTGTGGGAAAAGGAGAAAATGCTGGTTACCAGCATTTTCTCCTTTTCCCACAATGTTTTCTACAGGCCTCTTTCTCAGGGGCATCAAAAGTAGGGATTGTGTGGTAATGGGTTAATACTCTGACATGATTTTACCCAAAAATAATCATTGATGATATTGATCTAACTAACTACCAAATATCTAATTTAACAACATGAAGTAGGAGACTTTTGAGTGAGAAACAAAACATTTTGGGAAAAGGAGAAAATCATTATTCTTGTCCATTTCTTAATAATTTTTTTTTCCCACTTGAAAGTCTGAGAAATCATCAGTCAATGGGTTAGTGCATAACTTATTGTAAGTGAATATTAAATGTATATGCACTTACAGTAGTCTTGCACTTAACCCTCGAACTCTATTTAGCCACTTGTAATTGGTCTTCTTTAAATGCTTTCAGTGAAGACGAGTATAAAAATTTATTTTTTTTTAAAGATTTAACTCTTAATGACATGACAAAGATGCAGACTTAACAAAATTGACACTGTTTGCATTAATTATGATACTTGAAATGAGGCTTAAATATCAAAATGAAAGCCTTTTTTAGAGAAGAAAAATAGTGGGAAAAGGAGAAAATGCTGGTCACCAGCATTTTCTCCTTTTCTCACAATGTTTTTGAAAGGGTTATTTCGCTGGATCCTGTAACCCACTACCACACAATCCTTACTTTTGACAACCCTGAGAAAGAAGCCTTTAGAAAACACAATGTTTTTAGCCTTTACAAAACAAATTTCAGATTTTCAGTCTCTTTTGTTTTGTTGTCTGCAAATGCTTTTGATTTGGACAAGCCTAAAATATTGTCGTTTGGTAATGAGTTAAACTCTGGATTATTTGGCAAAGAATTACTACAAATTGTCAAAATAGTTTCTTTGCATCTAACCGAAAGGGGTCTACCAATTATGGTGTACATAATTTTCATATAATGACATAGGTTTTACAGATATGTAAACCACATGAGTAAGTGAATAAGTAATTACCGGTATCGCTGTGTTCACCTGAAAGTGTTAATTTGTACGTTTTTTGTACGAAAATAAGGGGAGAAAGGAGGTAAAAGTAGGTACACAAAAATGTGTGCTGTATTGTCAACAGTAAATCTCTGTTATTAGTAAACCTACATTTTTTGGTCCAGATCCCTTTACAGAAGAAGCTATTATAGTTGTATGGCTCTAGGATTTTAACCCTTTACTCCACAGATACTCATTTCTACGCATTGCTTGTAGGAGCCTTTGGAAAACATTGTGGCAAAAGGTGAAATTGCTCGTGACGAGCAATTTCACCTTTTGTCACAATGTTTTCTATGCTTTCAAAAGGTCTCATATACACATAAGAAACAGCTTCATCCTTGCTGTTATTTAGGGTCAATTAGATTTACCATAGAAATACCTTATGGAGTAAAGGGTTAAAAAGGCTTTCAGAAGCATTGTGAAGAAATGCTAGTAACAGAGGATTTTGTTGATTTCCCCCTACAATGTTTTCTATCCCCTGTCAGCGACATTTACTAGTGTCAATTGATTATACTTTCAATTTTGTTTTGAAAAGTTTTGCTGTTTGGCAAAAGCAATAATGTTGTATGGTGCTTTTGTTTGGTGGTGGTTGTGGGGGGGAGGGATGGGGGTGGGGTTACATTTTTTTTTCTCTCCCACAACAAATTTTAGTTACCAACATTTTCCCTTTTTTCACATTTTCACAATTATATCAAAAGGCTTCTTCCTCAGGGTCGTTAAATGTTAGGACTGTGTTGTAAAGAGGTAAATTGTTTACTGATAGTTAGTTGCTTGACAGATGAACATGCAGTATTTCGGTTATTGAAGGATATATTGTTTTAGACTTTCAGTGGTCACAAAAGTGTCAACTATGAGATGTAAATGTGTCAGACCACTTCTGCATACCAGGGTCAGTGGGTTACATCTTTACCAGACCACAAAATTTTGGGCTGAAATCTTTCCAAGACCACAAACTTTTGGATTCAGTTCTTTATATCAGACCACAAAATTTTCAATTTAACTCTTCATCAGACCAAAAAGTTTTTGGCCACAAAATTTTGTTCACAGCTCTATATATCGGACAACGAAATACCAAACCACAAAATTTCAACTGAACTCTTTCTTAGACCACAAATCTCGGACCACAAAAGTTTTGGGCTCACTTCTTTATCAGCCAAAAAGTATCAGACCACAAAATTTTCAACTTAAGTCTTAATCAGACCACAGAATTTCCAACTTAACTCTTTCTCAGACCACAAATTATTGGACCACAAAAATTTTGGGCTCACCTCTTCATCATGCAACAAAATATCAGACCAGAAAATTTTCAACCTAAGTCTTAATCAGACCACAAAATTTTCAACTTAACTCTTTCTCAGACCACAAATTATTGGACCACAAAAATTTTGGACTCAACTCTTTATCAGACAGCAAATTTTTTAACTTAACTCTTTCTCAGACCATAAAATATTGGACCATAAAATTTTGGACTCTGCTCTTTATCAGATCACAAAATATCACACCACAAAATTTTCTACTTAATTTCTTTATCACACCACAAAATTTTCAACTTAACTCTTTATCAGGCCACAAATTATGGAACCACAAATTTTTATACTTAACTCTTTATCAGACCATAAAATATAGGACTTCAACATTTTGGACTCAACTCTTTATCAGACCGCAAATTTTTCAACTTAACTTTTTATCAGACCACAAAATATCAGGCAATTAAATTTTCAACTGAACTCTTAATCAGACAACAGAATTTTGGACTGGGCTAGTAATCAGACCACAGACTCATTACCAAACGACAATATTTTAGGCTTGTCCAAATCGAAAGCATTTTGGACAAGCCTAAAATATTTTCGTTACCACACAATCCCGACTTTTAACGACCCTGAGCAAGAAGCCTATAGAAAACATTGTGGAAAAAGGAGAAAATGCTGGTAACCAGCATTTTCTCCCTTTCTCACAATGTTTTCTACCCTTCCAAAATCAAATTCCTATTTTTGATTCACGTTTATTTTGTCATCTGCAAATGCTTTCAATTTGGACTTGTCCAAAATTTTGTTGTTTGGTAATGAAAAAAAAAGTGTGGTAAAAAACTAACTCCACAAATAACCACACAATCCCGACTTTTAACGACCCAGAGCAAGAAGCCCATAGAAAACATTGTGGAAAAAGGAGAAAATGCTGGTAACCAGCATTTTCTCCTTTTCCCACAATGTTTTCTACTCTTCCAAAATCAAAATTCTATTTTTGATTCACGATTATTTTGTAATGTCTGCAAATGCTTTCAATTTGGACTTGTCCAAAATTTTGTTGTTTGGTAATAAAAAAAAAGTGTGGTAAAAAATTAACTACTGGCTATCAGCATTTCTGTTTTTTTGCACATTGCTTTCTGGAGTCTCTTTCTTCTGGTTTGTTGATCCTTAATTAACCAAACAATGCTAGGTGTTGCCAACCAATGAAAAGAATCCTTTTTTAAAAACATTGTTGGAAATGGAGGGAATGCAGGTAACCAGCATTTTCTCCTTTTTACACTATGTTTTCTACTCTATCAAGGACAAATTGCCCCTTTACATCTACATTTCATTTGTCATCTGCACATGCTTTCAGATTTTGCTTGGTTAAAAATTTTTTGTTTGGTACAAGGTAAACCCTTTACCACACAATCCCGACTTTTAACAATGCTGGGAATAAAAGCTTTTGAAACCAGCATTTTATTCTTTTTGCACAATGTTTTTTACCCTTCACAAAACAGATTTCAAATTTTCAGTCACTTTTATTTTGTCGTCTTCACGGAACAAATTTCAAATTTTCACTGACTTTTATTTTGTCGTCTGCAAATGCTTTCATTTAGGATCAGTTTAAATTTTGTTGTTTGGTATAGAGCTAACCCTTTACCCCATAGGGCATTTCTATGGTATCTCTATATGACCCTAAATAACAGCAAGGATGAAGCCGTTTCTTATGTGTATATGACACCTTTTGATAGCTTATAAAACATTGTTACAAAAAGGTGAAATTGCTCGTCATGAGCAATTTCACCTTTTGCCACAATGTTTTCAAAAGGCTGCTACATGCAATGCGTAGAAATGAGTATCTATGGAGTGAAGGGTTAAATAAAAGAACAAGGAAAAAGTGATGTTTCCTTATCAATATACCCTTGAGGTAAAAAGATAAATAAAGAATACTTTTTTTGTTTAACCCTATCCCAAATAATCCCTGGTTTTTACGGGTCTGGAATAGTAGCCTTTTGAAAACATTGTGGGAAAAGGAGAAAATGCTGGTAACCAGCATTTTCTCCTTTTCCCACAATGTTTTCTACCCTATCATTGACAGGAATAATCTTTTCAGCAAGAGTTGAATAGTCGTCTGCAAATGCTTTCAATTTGGTCTGGTCCAAAATTTGCCATTTGGGAAAGGGTTAATAGATGAGACCTAGAAATTGCATTATTTAGGTTGTTTCTGTTACAATACTTGTCAGATTTTTGTATGCTTGTATAACCAAGACCAGGTTGATGCAACTGTCATACACTTTGATCTTGATCTACACCACATAGAATAGAAAAACAGCTATTACTTAAGTTGTGATCTTAACTCTTTACCAAACAAAAAAATTTCAGGCTGGCCCAAATTGAAGGCATTTGCGGACCACAAAATGAACATGATTTGAAAATTGAGATTGATTTAGAGCAGGGTAGAAAACATTGTGGGAAGAGGAGAAAATGCTGGTTACCAGCATTTTCTCTTTTTCCCACAATGTTTTCAAAAGGCTTCTTTCACAGGGGTGTTAAAAGTCCGGATTGTGCGGCAAAAGGTTACGGGCTAACTTTATGCCAAATGACAAAATTTTAGATTGGGTGTATTTTGGAAGTTTTGATAGAAGACAAAGTAAATCTGGCGCAGATTTGAATTTTGTGTGTTAAAAGGTTGGAAAAAGATTGTGAGAAAAGTAGGAAATGCCGTTTATCAGCATTTTCTCTTTTTCCAGCTACCGGCATATCTTCATAGGCCTTGAACTTAACCTCACGTTCATTAAAAAAGACATGATTGTGAAGGGGGTTACATGTAATAGCCATAGTTTATTGACATCTAGTGTGATCTATCCCTCAAGGCTGTTGTTTTGTGACTTTAAGCAGGTTTTTCTGATGTCCAGATAGATGGGTGGTATTTTAACCCTTTTCCTGATAAATAACTTGAGTGTTATTTTCGGGTATAGGACAAAAGCCTACCAGGAAAAAAGCCCACTAGGACAAAAGCCCACTGGACAAAAGCCCTCCAGGACAAAAGCCCTCTTGGACAAAAGCCCACTAGGTCAAAAGCCCACAAGGACAAAAGCCCACTTTTAGTTATGATTATGAATTTAATGAAAAAAATTCATATCTATGATGTGACTTAGTCTTTAGAAGATTAGAAAACATTGTGTGAAAAGCAGAAAATGTGGGACTTGCAAAAATGATAAAAAAATGATTTTCAAACACTTTTTCATAAGCAGTGGGCTTTTGTTCTCCCTGCCAAAATTAGCAGTGGGCTTTTGTCCAGTGGGCTTTTGTCCTAGTGGGCTTTTGTCCATTCCCCAAATTTTCAATTTGATAATAAATACCAAAATATTACTGTTTCAAAGTTATGATTTGTGGAATAAATACCTCCTTGTTGGACAGAGTCAATCCAGGATCAGACTGCATGTGCTCTGCAGTCTAATCTTGACCTACACTGCCCGCAAAATTAATGATCAGTGGGTCGCGCTTAGCAGCCTAATTTCCACTCACTTTTATTTTGTTGTCTGCAGATGCTTTCGATTTGGACAAGCAAACAATTTTGTTGTTTGGTAATGAGTTAACAGAAAAATTGTGAGATTTTTCTGAAAAATAAAATTCTCAAAGCGTTGTTTGAAAAGTAGGAAAGACATGTTGTTTTGATAAGTGTTGACATATTTATTTGTTCATTTTCCGTTTTAGTGAAATTTACAGAATACACTTTATGAAGGATTGATTAACTCTTTCAATACTGGATAATAAAAATTTTGCATTTTTTCAAAAGATAAAAACAATTATTTCCTCTGCAAGATCAAAAGACTTTTCTGTGGTAATCGAGAATTTTTCAGTGGAAAGTGTAGATGAAAGATAAGATTGCATGTTCTGTGCAGTCTGACCTTGGATCTGCATTGTCTACAAAAGCCTTGGTGTCTTCTATGGTATGGAAAGATTTGTAAGTAACACAACTTCTGATTTGCTAAACCATTTGGTTTAGCCAATCAGAAGTTATGTTACTTACAAATGTAGAAAATTATGGAGAATAAGACAAAGAACGTTCTCAAGAATGGTTGTGAATACGGACCTAGCGGGATTTGTTATAGTAAGAATAACTCTAGCAAAGAAGTAACATAGACATACTGAAATTACTGGTTATCCTCAGTCTTTAGTTATGAAACCCCATTGACCATTGGAACTTGTGCACTTGCAATTTTTATGATAGAGCAGCTGTTATTAAAGAGTTATTGCCCTTTAATTGTTTTTCCTGATCAAGTAACAAGGCAACCACATTGGGTTGTGATGACCAGAGACACTAAGTCTTATAGTTTACTTATGTTGGGAGATATTCAGGAACTGTGATATTGCAAGTTTATTTTTAGTTGGTCGATAAATAAAACCAGGTTAGGGATCTATAAGGGGTAACTGATATACATGTATTGGGTTTCTGGTTGATTATTATCTGACCATTTGAATGACTCGATGACTGTAATATACCCTTTTACCCGGAAACAAACCCATGTTTTCATAATCCATAGAAAGAAGGCTTTGAAAACATTTTGGGAAAAAAAAAATCATGTTGGCTACATAGCATTTGTACCTGTTTCAACAAATGTTTCTTATTTAGTAAAGGAATGTCCATCAATAAAGCTACATTTGATTTATTACATATAAATGTTTTCAGTGTGGACATATACAAAATTTTGTCAACTTGTATTATACTAAGGGACAACCATTGTTATGATCAGTTTTTGTGAAATAGATACTGTAATAATACTTATTAGAGATGAAATCTTATTTTTTCTTTCAAGGCCATCGTAGTTTTTTGTTTTGTTTTACGTATGGTAAAGTGCATTCTGCCATTGCACTTTTGCACTGTGTTTAGTGCCACTGGCCAAAGGCCAGCTGGCTTAACTCATTACCAAACAACACAAATTTAGACTAGTTCGAATTGAAAGCATTTGCAGACGACAAAATAAAGGTGACTGAAAAATTGAAATTTGTTCTGGGAAGGGTAGTAAACAGTGTGGGAAAAGGAGAAAATGCTGGTTACCAGCATTTTCTCCTTTTCCTACAGTGTTTTCAAAAGGCTTCTTTCTCAGGGGCGTCAAAAGTAGGGCTTGTGTGGTAATGGATTAAGTCATGGCCAGGACTTGTGTCTTTTTTGCCTGCATATGTGGTTAAGTGGGTTAACTTCTATTTCAAACATCCAATTTTGATGAAATTTCACACAAATAATCCTGCCATGGCCCTCTGCAGCATTTTTTTTTTTGTAAAAATTTGATTCCTTTTTCAATCTGTGGTTTCCATGGCAATAAAGCTGAAAAATATTGAAAATCTTCAAAAATCTTCCTGTCTGAAACCGTGGACTGCTAACTTTGGTATGAAGCTTTATCTAACAAACATATTCAAAGTTTCTTCAAATTATATTAGGTTAAAGACAGAGAACAGCATCACTTGAGAAGCTGCATTGTGGCCAATTGTAGTCATATTCTCAATGAAAATTGCTCTTGAAAAGTTTGACTTGTTCACCTTTGGTGACAATCAAGTTTCTATAAGAGGCTGAATATCAGAAAATTCACTTAACCTGTTACCAAACAATTCTACTATGCTGAGATAAAAGTCTTCTGAAAACATTGTGGGAAAAGGAGGAAATGCTGGTAACCAGAATTTCTCCTTTTCCCACAATATTTTATACCCTTCCCCAAACAAATTTCAAATTTTGAATAACATTAATATTGTCGTCTGCAAATGCTTCCAATTTGGACTAGTCTAGAATTATGTTGTTTGGTAAAGAGTTGAGTCACCCTGATGGCTATTATGCTGTAACTCTGCATCATTCTTAATGAAACTTGTACAGAATATTTAACATGACAAATCTTGGAAAATTGCTGGTGTACTTTATTCAAAGGAAAGAGAAATGGCTATTAATTATATGGAAAATAGTTTAGGAAAAAGATCTCTCCCTCATAAATAAACATTTGCTCTTTTTAACTTGGTGTTATCAGAAATTGTGTACATTAAGAATGAACTAAAAGTGTAGTAATGATTTTAGATAAAGGATTGATAGAGATGTTTAAGAGATGTTTTATTGTTTTAGACTTGATGTCAAGACAAAAAAGATGTAACGCTATCATGGGTATTAATTTACAGCCTGAGCCCCACCCTTTTATGTGTGGTCCCTTTGTTTCTGGATTCAAAGCCATGTTGTGACCCATTAAAGTAACTAAGGAAAAAGACTTCCAGTTGTTTTTATTTTATACTTGATTTTTCTTTTCATTTCCTGAAAGTCATGATATTTGAAGAACTTTTGACTAAACTTTATGATATTATATTGTTACGAGAGACCACTCCTTCCTGCATGGCATACTCCCGATTTAAATACAATACCTGGCTACTGCGTCAGGGAGATATCTCTTTGGCTCAGTGGTTAGGGTATTGGCTTTGAGTCCGGGAGTTCGGAGTTCGAATCCCGCTCCGATCCTTATTTCTGCCATGCATTTATTCATTTGTTTCTTTGTTACGGACTTCGTTCGTAAGATGGGGGCTCGTCCGGGATTGGCCATTGAGCCATTAGTCCCATTTGTTGTCCAAAATCGGACTTCCTGCCAAATAAGGCTTTGAGTCATCAATAAATGATGACTTTAAGAGGGGGTGTGTTACGAGAGACCACTCCTTCCTGCATGGCATACTCCCGATTTAAATACAATACCTGGCTACTGCGTCAGGGAGATATCTCTTTGGCTCAGTGGTTAGGGTATTGGCTTTGCGTCCGGGAGTTCGGAGTTCGAATCCAGCTCCGACCCTTATTTCTGCCATGCATTTATTCATTTGTTTCTTTGTTACAGACTTCGTTTGTAAGAATATGAAAGACTCTTGAAATTGCCTGACACATTATAACCTGTAAACAACTTGTTTTTAACAGCAATATCACATCTAATGTTTTCATGTTGCAACTATATTATGCTTTATATGCATTTATATGCTTTAACTATGCATTACCTAACAACGAATTTTTAGGTGTATCCAAATCCAATGCATTTGCAAACAACAAAATAAAAGTGACTACCTGTAGACAACTTGTTGTTAACAGCAATATCAGGTCTAACATTTTCATGTTGAAGCTATGCTTTGTATGCATTTATATGCTTTAACTATGCATTACCAAACAACAGAATTTTAGGTGTATCCAAATCGAATGCATTTGCAAACAACAAAATAAAAGTGACTACCTGTAGACAACTTCTTGTTAACAGTAATATCAGGTCTAATGTTTTCATGTTGAAGCTATGCTTTGTATGCATTTATATGCTTTAACTATGCATTACCAAACAACAGAATTTTAGGTGTATCTAAATCGAATGCATTTGCAAACAACAAAATAAAAGTGACTGAAAATTTGAAATTTGTTTTGTGAAGGGTAGAAAACATTGTGGGAAAAGGAGAAAATTACCAGCATTTTCTCCTTTTCCCACAATGTTTTCTAAAGGCTTCTGTCTCAGGGTTGTCAAAAGTAGGGATTGTGTGGTAATGAGTTAATGTGGCTCATATGAAATGATTTTTCTTTTTGCTGGTTACCAGCATTTTCTCATTTACCCATTGAGTGGCAAAGGGTTTAATCATGTCTAAAACTTCGCCATCTGGGAATGGGTAAATATGAGTGAATTAACCCTTTACCAAACAACGGAATTTTAGACTGGTCCAAATTGAAAGCACCTGCAGACTACAAAATAAACATAACTCAAAAATTGCAATTTGTTTCCAGCAGGGTAGAAAACATTGTTGGAAAAGGAGAAAATGCTGGTTACCAGCATTTTCTCCTTTCCCCACAATGTTTTCAAAAGGCTTCTATCTCAGGGTCATAAAAACCAGGGATTGTTTGGTAAAGGGTTAATTGCTATTTATAGAGATTAGATACCTTAAAATGCTTTTGAAGATAATTTGCATAAAATATGCATTGTTTGAAAAAGGAATTTCTTCCCATCTCCCCATCCCCTTTACTCTTATACCACCTAACAAATTTTTAGACTTGTCAACATCAAAGTTGTTTGTGGACTGCAAATTCACTGTCACTCTGTTGGTTGAATTTGTTTTTGAAAATGTAGAAAACTTGGTTGGAAGAATGGAAATTTTGCTCAATACCAGCATTTTCTCTTTGTCCCAGAAAACCTTTGAAAGCTTAACTTATTACCAAACGGAAAAAAAATAAATTTATCAAAATGGAAAGCATTTGCAGACAACAAAATAAAAGTGACTGAAAATGTGAAATTTGTTTTGGGAAGAGTAGAAAACATTGTGGGAAAAGGAGAAAATGCTGATTTCCAGCATTTTCTCCTTTTCCCATGATGACTTTTATAAAGGCTTCTTCCTCAGGGTCGTTAAAAGTAGGGATTGTGTGGTAATGGGTTACTTCACCAGGATTATTAAACAAGGGATTGCGTGGTAAAGGATTTTACAATAAGATTGAAATAGTTGAGATAGCAGATGACTCATACCAATTTAAAGGCAACAATTTTAGCTCGGCTGTTTTCTAAGGGAACCCGGAAGTATTGTCTTAGCTCTGGCAGCATCGTTTGCATTGTCAATGTGCAAAACTTCGATACTTTGTTATATCTCTGTCATCAGTATCTTTCAATTCGATTATGACTAGTTATAAACTATCAAAAGGGAGAATTTATACATCAGGGGCAGGTAACCATTAACTCTTTACCACACTACAAAATTTTAGACTGGTTCAGATGGAAAGTATTTGCAGACAACAAAATAAAGGTGACTGAGAAATTGAAATTTGTTCTGGGAAGGGTAGAAAACACTGTGGGAAAAGGAGAAAATGCTGGTTACCAGCATTTTCTCCTTTTCCTACAGTGTTTTCAAAAGCCTACTTTCTCAGGGGCATCAAAAGTAGGGATTGTGTGGGAATGGGTTAATCCTTTTTGACACTTAAAAAAAGGCCCTTTTTTCAACTTGAAGCAAATGCATCTGAGATTTGACTTTGAAGGGGAAGAAAAAGAGAATAAGAAATTGAGTAAAGGCTGGTTTTCACAATGTTTTCTGATGTATTCTGTCTCCGGGTTCGTTAGACACGGGATTGTTTGGTGAAGGGTGAAAAGTTTGGTTTGTTTGGTAAAAAGCTGAAAAGTGAAAGTGAGGCGGGCTTGTCAGTTTGTTTTGAATTCAAGACAGCATTTTACCCTTTACTACACAATCTCGACTTTTAACCCCCCTGTGAAAGAAGCCTTTTGAAAATATTGTGGGAAAAGGAGAAAATGCTGGTAACCAGCATTTTCTCCTCTTCCCACAAAGTTTTCTTCCCTTCCTAAATCAAATTTTAATTCTTCAGTCATATTCATTTTGTCGTCTGCAAATGCTTTGAATTCGGCCAGTCTAAAATTTTGTCGTTTGGTAAAGGGTTAAATGAGACCTTACAAAGACAGTTTAGGGACATCGTTCTGTACAGAATAACTTCATCTCCAAGATAGTCACATTTTTACGTAAGATAAAATTGAATTTAGGAGACATTGTTTTGTAGGAAAACAATGTAGCGAAAACATTCCGAATTATTTGGTAAAGGGTTAAGATGAAACATTACATGGATAAACAAGTGATAAATGGATTTTGGAGGAGTGTCATGGTTCTCCAAAGATTCTAGTCAATGTTTGTGGAGTAATTTAAAAGTTATCAAACCAAACAGAATGGAGTGTAAATAAACAATAAACCAAGATAAAACTGCGTCATGGTGCAATACCCTCTCTCTTCAATGACAAAATTGTAAACCTACCTATATTAAAAACAACGGCAGGCAACGATTTGAATGTTGCTCAGGTTTTGGTATTAGTTTCTTTAAAGGTTACAAAGTTAACCTTTGTCCAAAAAAGAAACAATACCATTTTTCATGATGATGGCATCAAAAAACTCTTTTCTAACGGTAAAAAAAACTTGGGATTGGGTAGTGAAGGGTTAAGGATACTTTCTCTTCCATTGTTAACCCTTTCCCATACGACAAACTTTTGGACTAGACCGAATTGAAAGAATTTGCAGACGACAATTCAACTCTTGCTGAAAAGATGATTTCTGTCTATGATAGGGTAGAAAACATTGTGGGAAAAGGAGAAAATGCTGGTTACCAGCATTTTCTCCTTTTCCCACAATGTTTGAAAAAGGCAACTATTACAGACCCGTAAAAACCAGGGATTGTTTGGGAAAGGGTTAACATTGAATCCTTGGAGGC
Organism: Tridacna crocea; assembly: GCA_943736015.1. Classification (NCBI taxonomy): domain Eukaryota; kingdom Metazoa; phylum Mollusca; class Bivalvia; order Cardiida; family Cardiidae; genus Tridacna; species Tridacna crocea. The sequence continues at coordinate 33,154,098 of OX031073.1, forward strand.
AAAGTGGTGAAAGTGTGTAGAGTTTGCATTCAAAAGGTTACAAACCTGCTCCTTACCTGAGCTCTTGGCCATTTGCTCTGTGGTAATCCTTAATGGGACTTTCACATCTTTAGTTACATTTGCAATCAGTGTAGATCAAGTTCAGACTGCATAAAACATGCAGTCTAACCTTTGATCAACACTGTCCACTATGCTGAAACACTGCAGACAAAATGCAGCCTTGAATTTGCAAATGGCTGAATCTTATTACTTTTTAAAGATTGAAAATATCCATTGGGTTTATTTGGCACCATAAGAATTGAATATTTGGATTTACTTATTTAATATTTTGAAAACTCTTGTTACATAATATGTTCAGAACCATGAAAATAAAAAAAAAAATGTGTAAACTTTGTTTAGAATAGTAGCTTATTCAAGTTCAAAGAGAAAAAAAAAAGTTGTGGCCAACGTCACAGCTCTAAAAGAGCAACTCCTCCTTTTACTGTGATATTTACCATTCTGTTGAAAACCAAATGCTTATGTTTGTTGTTTGGTAGTATTTGGATTGTCTATGGAAAAACTTCTTTAATTGGTGAGGGTAGAAGGGACAGCATATCATGAACATGAATATATTGTAAAATCACTGAACTATTTGATGGTAAAAAGCCATAAATTTGAAGATAACTTTAGCATGTGAGCACACAAAAGAATCTGAATGTGGTTGCATATAAATTGTGGTTGCATAAATATTGTATGCTATTCAGGAACAGAGAGACTCAAAGATGAATTGTTTAAAGGTTGATGAAGTAGTGAACTGAAAATGAGAACAAAACATTCTGTGGATATTGTTTGTTCTAGTGAATGCAAAAACATCTGAGAAAAATAATACAAATTCACAGAAATCAACAGTAGAATTACCCTGAGCTGCAGTTAAAACAAAGAAACAAACCGAAAAATGCCTGGAAAAATTAGAGGACTGTTTCGTTGGTGTCTAAAGGTGACAGAGGGTTATGCTGGTGTAGAGTTAGTGGATATGACAACATCATGGAAAAATGGCTTGGCTTTTTGTGCCATTATCAATAGATTTAGACCAGATCTCATTGACTTTTATTCACTATCTCCAGAAAATGTGTATGAAAATAATGATCTTGCATTCTCCGTGATGCAGAAAGAGTATGATATTCCTAGACTGTTAGATCCAAAAGATATGGTAGAAATGGAATCGCCAGACAGATACAGCGTTGCCACATATGTCTCAGCTTTTTATGAATGCTTTAATGACAAACCTATGTGTGATCCACCTCCAGTACCAGAAAACTGGAATTCTGAAAAAAATACTCGACAAAAGAAACTTTCTGACCAATCAAAACAGAGACTAAGAGAACCGTCGACATTAGTAAATGTCAGTGTGCAAAGCAATAAAGGATATGATATTTCTGAAGGAGAGGAAAGGAATTCTAGCTTTTCACATACAAAAGAATCTGTTGATTTAGATAAAACAGTGAATACACCCATCAATTCATCCGTTACTAAATCAAATGCAACTTTAGATGATGACTGTGATATTGATGACCTATACAGTGAAAGTATTAACATCCTTGGGGATGAAGAAGAAGATACTGATTTAGAAAGAAAACAAGAGTATACCTACAAAGATCTTTGCCAAACAAGTATTGAAGATATTAAAAGTAGTAAAAAAGGGGTGGTGTTGCAAGCTATGGTAATGGCTGGTGTAACTGCTGTAGCAGCAACAACAATTAGTGATGACAATGTGAAAGATGGTGAAGAGTCAGTCACAGAAAAAACAACTCTGAACAATAATTCAGCCTCTTTAGAGCCACTTGAAAATTTAAAAGAGAGCTTAAAATGTGCTTTAGATACATTTTCTGAGAGCAGAGACAAATCTGGCGAGACTACGGGGAGTGACACAGACTTCAATCCTAATGATACTGACTTCAGAACAGATGATAGTTTTGCTGATAGTGGTTGTGATCTTACATCAGTGCTAACTTGCACTACAGAACTTGAAGGTGCTGACTTAGACAATACAGGTTCAAGTGTAAATTTACAAAGTAATCTTGAAAAGGAAAATGAGCCATCATACTACTTGAAAAAAGAGAATAGTAGTTTTGAAGCCAAGGAAAATGATCAGCTTCCAACACATAGCATTATTTCAAATGAAAATGATACAAAACATATTAGCTTGGACACTGAAATGCCTGCTTGTAATCCAATGATTGCCAAAGAGACAGTAGACGTTCTTAACTATGAACTCAACAATGGTGAATATCAAATTACTGATGTAAATGTAATTGATGATTCAGCTACCAGCATTTCACTTGATAAACCTCTTTATGGTCATGAATCTGACACCCAAATTAGTGTTCCATGTAGTGAGCTTTCTAATTTGAAGGAAAATGTGACAGTAGAGAAAGAAAGCAATCCAAATATCTGTGATAATTCCCTGATGTGTGACAACGGTATATGCAATGAAGTTATTCAGCATGTGGATGCTGCAGAGGAAGTAGATATAGCAAAAAATAATGATCCAGTGTTTATAAAAACTGAGGCAAAAGTTGCTCAAAATTCTGTTGAAGATGGACACACTGAAAATTCTTATAAAGTGGTAACAATAGACAAACCAGTTTCCTCTGAGAAATTAGTAAATATGGACAGGGAACAAATCCAGTATGACCAGCTTGGAAGTAAAATGTTGAAGGATGCTTTTGATGACCTTACTAAAGAAGAAGACTCATGTGACATTTCTGGCATTAGATCTGAGGAATTGCCACCCTTTGAGGAATTGAATAAAGAAACAGACAACAGTGCTATAAATATGCCAGAGTATGAGATAGATTTTGATAAGAGGCAAAATAATACATTTGCTCAGCCATTTGATCCTGAAAAGGAGCAAAGCTTTGCTGAAAGTATGGCAACAGAAATACTAAACAATGTACTGGAAACAGTGAAGCTAAACCAAGAAGATGTTGATGCTGAGAAAGATAATTCAGCATCCATGCAGGAAACTGAAATTGATATTCTACACATGCACCATAGAGCTTTCAAAGATTCAAGTAGAATAGAAATATCTGAAATTCAGGTTGAAAATAGAGAGACTCGGGGTTCATTTGGTAATGCAGATTGCAATGAAAATGGCAATGACATTGATTCTGACAACCATGATGCTGAAGAGGTAAAACATATCATAACACCAGAAAGAAAGAATTCTTCTGGAGACTCCTCAGGAGCAGAAAGCCCACCACCTGAACTTCCATCGGTTGGACCACCATCTATTATCAAGACTGCTCTAACAGAGAATTCTGATATACAAGGTTACCAATTCAATATTTCAGACAGCATTACTATATCTCCATTGGAAGTAACAGTTTCAAACATATCAGTGGATGACTCATGTGGTATCATAGAAAATACAGGTTTAGAAACAGAGGTGAAACTTAGTACTGATGTGAACCTTGAAAATACCTTTGAGCAGCCAGTTGAACCTGCAAACACTGAGCAAAAGTCAGAAGAAAATGTCAACAAAGTCGAATCTGAACAACCATATGTTGTTTATGACCAGTTATGTCTGAAGGCAGTAGAATTTGCAGATGCACAGAATGACAGTTTTCAAGCAGGTGGAAATGATTTGTATTTTGAAAATGAGAATGACTCATTAGATATACATGATGAAAAGCAGAACATATGTACACAAAATATTCATGTGGATGAAGAATCATGTGACACTGAATCTAAACTTGATGAAACAAGAATCATGAAGCTTGATGCACACTTACCAGTAACACTGATACCTAACCACGTAGAAAAAGAAACTAATAATGATGGAACAAATACTGAGATTCCATGCTGTGAGACTTTGTCTTATGATGCTAAAGTTACAGATACAAATGAAAGCTTAAATGATAAATATCTACAGAAAACAGAATCTAAAGTAGAGACGTCGGATTTAAAGAAAGAAAGTGCCAATGGCAGTCCACAAGGAAGTGAAACGGGTAGTTCTTTTAAAGATGACATAGGCTCACTTAATGTGCAGCATGTGTTAGTTGATGAGAAGCCAAGTCGAAATGAGCAAAGTATTGTTGAGGATGAACAATTAAAAGACATTGAGGTAAATCCTGATGAATCAAAAGTCATGGAACATGAAGTGTGCTCACCATCACCAGTTAAATTGATGCCTAACAAGGTAGGACAAGAAAACAAGTCTCAACAGAAACACTCTGATGATGATGAAACCAGTGCTGAGATTCAAAGCATTGAATCTTTGTCTGCTGATGATAATATTACAGTAAAAGATGGTAGTGTAAATGATAAAATACCACAAGAAACAGAGTCTAAAATACAGATATCTGATGTAAAGAAAGAAATTGTCCAAGACAAACAACAAGAAAATGGTATTTCTTTTAAGGCCGATGAAGGCTCCTTTAATGTACAGCATGGGAAGCCAAGTTTAAATGAGGAAAATAGGCAGGAAGATGAAGGAGATAGTGATATAGAGCCAAACCTTCCTGAATCAAGAGCCATGGAACTTGAAGTATGCTCACCAATAATACTGATACCTAACCAGGTAGGAATACAAAACGAGTCTTTGCAGAATCATTCTTATTTTGATGAAACCAATGATAAGACTCCAAGCTATATGTCTGCTGATGTTTATATTGCAGAAACAGATGGTAGCATAAGCGATGAATTAGCACAGGAAACAGAGACTAAAATAGGGTTATCTCATGTAGAGAAAGAAATTGTCCAAGATAATCAACAAGAAAATGGTATTTCCAATAAGGATGATGAAGGCTCTTTTAATGTGCAGCATGAGAAGCCAAATTTAAATGAGGAAAATACTCAGGAGGATGACCAATATATGAATGTAGAGCCAAACCTTTCTGAATCAAGAGCCATGGAACTTCAAGTGTGCTCACCAATAGCATTGATACCTAATCAGATAGGAAAAGAAAACAAGTCTTTGCAGAATCACTCTTATTTTGATGAAACCAATTATGATACTCCAAGTTCTGAGTGTGTGCCTGCTGAGGCTGGTATGACAGAAACAGATGGTAGCTTTAATGATAAAATTACAAGATCGAAAATGGAGACACCTGCATTAGAGAAAGAAATTGTCTATCATAATCCACTACACGGTGGAAATGTTTTATTGTTTAAAGATGATGAAGCCTCATCAGATAAACAGATTATCTCTGTTGATGAGAAGCCAAGTATGTATGAGCAAAGTATTGTGAAGGATGAGCACAAACAAAGTAGTGAGCCAAGCTTTTCTGAATCAAATGTGATCGGGCTTACACAGCCTGCAATTATACCTAAAACGGAAGCTGTAGAAACTGACATAGAGAATAACCTCTGTGATAAAGACCAAGCTGTCACTGAGATTCCTGATTCGGGGACTTTTTCAACTGAAGCAAACATTGCAAATACTGAAGAAATTATTGACCTTCCACGGCCCTGTAAAACAGTAGTTCCTTTTGGTGAAGAGATTAAAGGCACAGATGTGGTATTGAATGATACAAAAGCAACAGCTGATTCAATAGAAACTGAAGTCCCTGGTGATCTTTTTATTTCTACTGAAGGTGTTTTAGAAAAAGACAAAACAGTTGCAAATTCAGTTGAAGCTGTGCTTGGTGATATAAAAAATGAGCCAAATGTTAAGGCAGTGCCTGTAAAAATAGGTGAAGTTAAACTTGATTGGTCAACGAAAGTATCTGACCCAAATGGTAATATTGCAAAAGAAGTGTCTCTTGAATTTACTGCTCCTATTTCCTCAGTTGGAGATCCGACAGAAGTACCACAACCTAACATTATAGAGAAAAGTTATGCAGAAATTGACAAAGATCTTCTTAGAAAAGCAGCAATTATGTCCAAAAAAATGGCAGAGAAAGTTACTTCAAAAATTCTTGTTGATCAGAGTTTGGGTGAGGAATGCATTGAGACAAAACATGATACACAGGGAAAAGATTTTGAGACTCCTATTACCCCGCCTCCAACACCTGTTCCTTCACAAGATTCTGCAAAAGAGCGCCGTCAAGCAATGTTCCAGTTTTTACAAAATTCAACAAGACCGACAAAAAAAAAGTTTGACGAGGAAAATGAGATCAATCTAGATGAGAAATCAGTAGATTTTGCAACAAAAATGAAATTGTGGAATCGGAGATCTTTCACAAATGCAGACCAGCCACGTAAAGTATCAACAGAAACTGCACCAAAGAAAAGAATCTCTTTGACATCACCCTTCCTTGATAATGAAAATAAAAGTACGGATGATAAGGATAAACACTTGGAAAGGCTCACTAGAATTTTACCTGATAAACCAGCTTTTGGATCTGTAGCTGAATACATAAAAAAGATAACAGAGAATAAGTCCCCAATAAACAAAGAAGAGTCCTTACATAACATATTTGCAGGATATGACTCTGATACTGCATCAGAAAAAAGTAATCATCAAAAAGAGTATGTTGCTAACAAGGTTTGGAAAGACACCAACATGGATCAAGGTGAAAAGCCTAAAAGTAACTTGAATGAATATAATATGGAGGTGGAGAAGCCATTTTCAAAAGATGTCAATCCATCAACAATTTTCTCAGCGCGACCTCTTGTTAGAATGAGGTCGAAGAATCAAAATGTAAAGCTCCCAATAAGACCCTTGTCTCTCGAAGTAAAGTATGAAGAAGAGGTTAAACAAACAGAGGCATCTAAGCCACCCATTCACCCTGCTAGACTTAGTAGAAGGAAGTCAGAACGAGTGAATATTGAAATACAGCCAATTGATAAAAAGCCAGAGGATCGGGATAAGAGTTTGTCTTATAATAATGAAAAAGGTGAGTACAAACAACAGGATTTAATGAAGAGAAAGAACTCACCTCGAAGAACTTTATCTCTATCCTCTCCTACAAGGTCTGACTCAAGAAGTAGTTCACAGGAAAGAGACAGAAATGTCTGGATAAACTCATTAGAAAAGCCCCCATCTCCAAAGCTGAAGCGTACTGATTCATTTGAAATTAAAGTAAGGCCAGTCACATCACAAAAATCTCCACAAGAAAAAATTGAAGCAAAAAAGGAAAAGGAACTTGATAGCCAGAATTCTTGTAGCTTTTCTCAGTATCCACTAACCAAGTCAAAACATCTACCCAAGGTGAATGTATCTGTAAAACCAGTTTCTGCCAAAGAACCACATGAACAGTTTCAAAAAGATGAGATAAAACCTTCGGTTAAAGGTGGGAGAAGGTCTTTATTGTCACTTGTAAGTAGTATTAAAGAATCTAAGCAAGAGACTGGTAAAAATGAAATTGCAGAGAAAGTAGATCAAGTATCTGACAATGAAACCAATAAAGATGAGAAGGATAACAGACCAAACAGCAGTAACATTACACTGAAAGATAGATCACAAGCTATTGATCAAGATCTGTTGGCTAAAAAACCTTGTTCAAAATTTTACAGTATTATAAAAAATGTTGTACAAAATGATAAAGAAAAGGAGTTTGAAAATGTGAAAGAAAATTTGGAAGAGGTTACAGATAAAAGTATCAAAAATAAAGATGGAGATGTAACTGTTGAAGCTTTTTATCCGTGTGTGAATAATGAAATCTCAGCTGAATTGCCAACAGAAGGGAAAGCAACTTACCGAACTGAGGAAATTTTGCCAAAGTCAAATGTGAACATTGAGCCTCAATTCAAAACAAAATTAGAACCAAAAGACTGTCAACAAAAAAGTTATCAGAGAGAAAAAGAGGAAGTTGTTATGAAGTGCAATTCAATTTTTGGTTCTGGAAAGTCACTGATGACTGATGTTGATCTCGAAATGTGCATTTTAATGGAAAACAAGGAGCCCGATGAAAGTTGTGAGCTAGTAAACCAAGATGTTCAGGAGAAAAGGGCATTTCAACCAAGTTTACCCAAAGATGCTGTTGTAAATCAAACTTCTGATGAAAATTCTGATACATCCAATAGCTCAGATAAATCATTAGATAATAAACAGAAAGGACATTTGCCTCTGAATTCAACTGCTGATATAATTTCAAATGAAAGTAAAGACAGACTGGAGAAATTCATCAAGGAAACATCAGCTGAAAAAGAAGTACCTGATCTCACTACTTTCCAAGATGCAGAGATTACACCCTACCATGTACCATTTAAACCTTCAACGGACCAAACTCAGAAAGAAAAAAAAAGTGGCACCACCAATACAGCTTTATTACCTATTTCAGTTGAAAAAGATCAAACTGGCATGAAAGCTGACACTGAGGTTTGTGATCAAGTAGCACATAAGATACCAAATGAAGAATTCTTTACATCTCATCAACTCCCAGCCCTGAATAGTCAAAAGCAAGATTTTGAAGAACCAGATCCTTCCATGAAACTTGAAATACAGGAGCCAGCTACAAATCAGAAACACACAGACTGTCAAATTGACAAGATAGATAATAAAACACCAAATGCAAGTGAACAGCATGTTTTGTTTAAAGTTTCATTGGGAGTACACAGCAGCGAAGAAAAAGTGCCATTTGCAAACAAATGCCAACCTATGATCAAACATCTTAAAGGAACAGATGATAATCCTGTGCAAGGCAGTAATCTTGGAGTTGGGGCAAAAAACAATTTGAATACAGTGTCAAAAAAGAAAACCAAAAAGAAGAGGAAAAAAGAAAGGTGCTCAGACTCAAGCTCAGAATCAAGTGATTTTGATACTGATAAAAGTGAAGATGAAGATTCATTTACTGGCAATGGGAAGCACTTTGAAACATGTGCACACTCAAGACCACCTGTGGTATCTAGTCAAAAATCAAATGAGTCGTCAGGAGGTAAACACACCTCAGATTCAAAAGAGAGTCATTCAACGTCTGAAGGTGCAGCACCAAAAGAGGAGAGTGAGATTTATGACAAATTTAGCTCACCAATTGGTATAGTCTTAGGCAAAAGTGTTAAAGACAAAGATGAAAAACCTCTGCCCTTTCAACCTAGAAAAGACGATCTGTATTTTGATAGTGATGAAAAGCATCAAGGACCTTTTAAAAACCTGGTATTTGGAATGGACAATACTTTGACAATAAAAGACAAAATTCATGAGAAAGACTTTCCAGATGATAGGAATTTACAAAAAGTGAAGGAAATATACGTTCATATTGATCCTGAATTGGAGTCTGTTGAAAAAAATGATGCAGAAATAAGTGCAGAAGCTGACATAGAAACTGACATGGAAAAAGTTGATGATACTATGTCTCTATTGCTTAAGCATGATTTAGACCAAAAAGTGATAGAGAATGGAATTACCTATGAACAGTCAGAAAATTCAGCAGAAGCAGAAGAAAAAGGTACCCTGAATACATCTGACTCAAAATCTGATGAAGATACAGTTTTTTCACCAGCATCCATATCAACTATGGGACAGCAAGATAGTAATAATAACGCTCAGAATGCTGAAAAATATTTAGATGCCAAGATAAGTAGAAATAACATGTTATCAGAAATTGAAGAAAAAGTGCAGAAGCAGGACAGAAATAAGGTAGAACTGTTTAAACCAGACCTTTTAGAACATTTACCTGCACATCAGACCATTACTGAAGAAGTAAGCATAAAAAAGAATTCCAATGAGGAATCCATATTAGAAGAGGAAAAAGATATAAGTTTAGCTGCAACTACTGAAATAGAACGGATATCCAATGAAGTAAAGTTAAGACCTAGATCAGTGCCAACAGAAGATCCAGAATCTGACTCCAGCAGTGAAAGTGAAAAACGGGCTGATTTTAATTTAGGTTCAAAAGAAGAAAAACCCGATATAAAAATCCGGGGCATTTCCCCAGAAAATGCATCAGAAATACTTAACAGTGTTTCAAGCCATGAGCCGACATCTCAAAACTTTGAAGATGTGAAAGTCAAAGAATACAAAGAAGTATTAATTATGTCAATTAGACTAGATGTAGAAGGGGCAGACAAAAAAATTAAGGAAAATGATAAAAATATTAAGGAAGTTGATGAAAAGGATACTTTTTACTCAAAAGATGCAAGAGGTATTAAAATGTCAACATCATCAGAGTCAGAAGCAGACATTGACCAAGGAATTTATCCCAAAGAAGATTTAAAGGATCAACCTAGAGCAAACATTGAATCAAGTCAAAATGAAGATATATCTACTCCCTCTATGGATATGGAGACAAGGGAAACGTCAACAGAAGCTGCATCATGTAAACCTATGGCCAAAGATTACTCAAGTGATGCTGTAGGGGATTTGAAACAAGAGAGTAGTTCAAGTTCTGATGAAATACACAAAATTAAAGGCAAAGTTAAAAAGAAAAAACTTGCAAGGAAATTATCATCTGAGTCCAGGAATTTAGGTTCAGAGGTTAGCCCATGTGTATCTGATGACGATTTGAAGACAAAGTTTGAAGTTAGTGAAATATCACATAAGAAGCCTGGACATTCAAATGAACTAACACAAGATTTATATAAATCAGAATCAATATTTGATTCCAGTAACTATGAGGTAGGAGTGAAGAAGACTACAGTAGATGATGAAGAAGAAAGGCAATTGAATTCTAACAAGTCTTTGAAAGAGAATGGTTATCATGCTGATAGTGAAAGTAGTGACGCAGAACATTATGATTCAGATGAAAAATCGGAAAAGCCTACTACTCAGTTTGAAAAACTTCCTGCCACAAAGCCTATTATTACTTTACAAGAAAGAACAGATGAAATAATTTTGTGTGAGACAACAAAGAATGCTTTGTCTAATCACCCAGATACAACTTTTGTATTAGAAAGCACAATACCAGAAAATCTTAGTTTTGATTCAGTTGAATCTAGTGATACGGAAAATGTGAATAAACAAGAAGTTAAAAGCTCTGCTCTTAATACTTTAGGAAGTCTGAAAGAAATTCCAGGACATATTTCTGAGAGAGATAAATCAGTCATTTTACCCACACAAGATGCCATGCATGAAAAATCTCAAAGTAATAGACTTCCAAATTCACCCTTACATACAAAAGTAGGCGAAACTCAAGATATGGTCAGTCAGATGGTAATATTGGAAGATAATAACAAAAATCACCTTGCAATTATAGATCAAGTACCAGTTATAAAACAAGATAGACTTCTTGATGTGAGGAAAGAATCTCAAACCTCTACCTCTTCTTCTTCATCAGGTGATTCTGAGGGGGAAGACAATATTGTCATTTCTGATATTGAGGAAGTTTTTCAAAGGAAAGGCAATGATGATGGTGGGAATGAAAATTTAGAGGAAGAAAAAGACCATAAAACCTATGGGAAAAATGTACAGAACGACCTTTTGCTTACTGTTGAACAAGAGCCAGCTAAAGAGACTTATGAGGCAGAACTTGAGCCAAAAAGCTTGAAATATTTTGAACAGGAATCAAAATGTACAGAAGTTCATGACCATGATAAGATTATTAATGATGACAATTATCAGCAAGATAACATCAGATATGATCGGAGGTCATCATGTTCCTCACATAGTTCAAAAGACTCCAATGTCAGTTATAACAAGTTGGATGAGGTGAAGGTTGATGACCAAGAGGATGATCTCTTGAAGATTGTGATTGAGGACTCGCAATCTTTCAGAGCTCCTTTACTTGAAACAGTGATAGATTCGAATATAGAAGATTGTGAAAAAGATGGTGACAATAATCAGTTGGAAAGAACCTCATCATCTGAGGATCTGTACAGTATTGATAAGAAGACAGAAAATGATGACCTGTATCTTCTCCCAGAATGTAATGTTATAGGAATTGAATATGATGATATTTGTCTAAAAGAAAAGGAGCTTCCTTTCAATATATTGGACATAGAATACAAACCAGATCCCATTGATATTCAAGTTTTTGTAATTCCTGATGGACCAATAAATGTACCAGTGACAGAAAATGTGGACAGCAAAGATGTCATACTTTTTGCAGATGAAAAAGTCAAAGGAGAGATTGACTACAATCCAGCCATCATTGTACCTACAGAGCAGCTAGGCAATGTTCTTGAAAGAGATCAAATATTTTATGATGAATTTAATCAAGATGATTATTTATCCCCAAGACAGTTGAATGAAATTGTTTTAGAACCAATACTAGATGATGCAAAACAGACCTATGTGGAACAAATTGAATGCACTGCTAAAGAAGATAGCTTATTACAGAGTATAATCCAAGGGCAGAAAACTGTTCCAGTCAGACGAAGAAAATCTGAATCATCAAGCACTAGTAGCTCTGATGGGAGTAAAGGAGAAACTGAAAACTACTGTGATGTTGGTATTATTGATGATCACATCTACCAGACTCTTGAGGATGACACTAAACAAGATATTGACATCCAACTGGAAAATTTTGAGGATGGAGAGATCTATGAAGATATTAATGAAAGTGAATTAAAAGACTATGATAAATTCAAAACAAACTCAACCAAACTGACCAACAGCATTGACATTAACGAATGTGACAAGACTGTACAAAATGATCCTATTAGTAGTGATAGAGATGATAAAGATAAAACAATCGATGAGGTTTCAGAGAAAAGTGTTGATTGGAAAGAAGAGGCCCTTGATGTGTTATGTAGCAAAAAAAATGAAAAACTGGACAAAGCTAGTGACACGCCTGGTGAATCAGTTAGGAAAGTGGAGAGTTCTAACAGTTCAAGTAGTTTTGATTCAGAAGAAGAAGGTAAAGTTAATTCTAAAAGTGATAGTGGCACCACTCAAGACATAAATGTATGTAGTGAAAAAAGTGTTGAAAAAGATGATAGTGAAAAAAGTGTTGAAAAAGATGATAGTGAAAAAAGTGCAGAAATGGTGATTGAATCTCAGATCATTCAAGATGGTATTACTCTGCTAGAGGCCAGTCCGCAGCAAGGACATGGACATGAGGAAGAATTGAAGTAAATACCTTACTTTCTTTTCTTAATCTTAACCCTTTCCAAACATTCCTGACTTTTTATCAATCCTAAGGAAAAGTTCTTTTAAAAACATTGTGGGTAAACCAGAAAATACTGATAATCAGCATTTTGTCCTTGTCTTCTTAATGTTTAGCCTTGTTTAAATTGAAGGGATTTGCCACTGACAAGGTATACTTTACTCAAATGTCGGGATTTTTTTCTTGGAAAGATAGAAAACATTGTGGGAAAAGAAGAAAATGCTGGTAACCAAAAATTTCTTCTTTTCCAACAATTTGTTTAAAGCACTGTACCCTGTAAAATCCTTTACAATTCAATGTACAAAATTCAGACCTACAACAAAATGATCACAGATAACCACAGAGAACACAAGTGAAAGGAAGTAATGTATTTGAATAATAGTGAAAAAAAAAATTGTAGAAAATGTTATAGTAATAGCTATGAGGTATGAGTAGTGAGCTATGAGTTATAGTATGAGCAGTGAGCTATGAGTTATACAATAGTATGAGCTATTAGAAGCAGTGGCTCCTTTTTCCCTGCTGATTTCTTAATCTGTTAGCTGAACCATTGCAAAAAGATAGTTGTACAATATTTTTCAACTGTATGGAAATTATTGCAGAAACAGAGACAGTTCTTAGTTAACTCATTACCAAACGATAAAATTTTAGATTTGTCCAAATTGAAAGCATTTGCAGACGACAATATAAAAGTGACTGAAAATTTGAAATTTGTTTTGTGAAGGGTAGAAAAAATTGTGGGAAAAGGAGAAAATGCTGGTGACCAGCATTTTCTCCTTTTCCCATGATGTTTTCTACCCTTCCCAAATTGATTTTCAATTATTTGATTCACATTTATTTATGTCGTCTGCAAGCGCTTACAATTAAGGCTGATCCAAAATTTTGTAACATAATAAAGTATTAAACGACCCTTAAAACATCATGGGAAAAGGAGAAAATACAGGGGCCGTATTCACCAACCATTCTTGAGAATATTCTTAGTCTTACTCTCCAAGGTTTTCTAAATTTGTAAGTAACACAACTTCTGACTGGCTAAACCAATGGTTTAGCCAATCAGAAGTTGTGTTACTTACAAATGTAAGGTTTTCTACCCTGTCAAAGATAGTTTCCATCATTTAACCCATTACCACACAATCCCTACTTTTGACGCCCCTGAGAAAGAAGCCTTTAGAAAACATTGTGGAAAAAGGAGAACATGCTGGAAACCAGCATTTTCTCCTTTTCCCACAATGTTTTCTACCCTTTACAAAACAAATTTCAAAATTTCAGTCACTTTTATTTTGTTGTCTGCAAATGCTTTCAATTTGGACCAGTCTAAAATGTCGTCGTTTGGTAATGAGTTAACATTTAACATTTTACATCTGCAAGTACTTTCAGTTTGGACAAATTTTATTTTTGTTGTCTGGTAAAGAGTTAAAACATGGGGTCTGGTTGTTTTGTATTGCGTAACTACAATTTACTATATCACTTTCAGTGAATTACTGGGATTTTAATATCACCCGCAACCAGTTGGTAATCCACTGTCTATCACTCTAGAACCACAGGTGATTGTATTTCATGGGGAAAAGTATTGAAGTATTCTTTAAAAAGAGAGTGTAACATTCCATCTTGTAGTCTTTCCTGATATCTAGGATTTCTGTATTACTGGAGTTAACATTTTGAAATAGATCCACTTTTTGACTGAAAATGTCGAAGTCCTGGGTCTGTATTCACCAACCATTCTTAAGAACATTCCTAGTTTTATTCTTCAGAATTTTTGTCAGTGTGAAAGTAACAGAACTTCTGATTGGCTAAACCGAATGGTTTAGCCAGTCAGAAGTTCAGTTACTTTCACAGTTAGAAAATCTTGAAAAGTAAGACAAAGAATGTTCTTAAGAATGGTTGATGAATATGGACCCTGGTGCATATTAACCCTTTACTCCATAGATACTCATTTCTAAGCATTGCATGTAGGAGCCTTTGGAAAACATCGTGGCAAAAGGTGAAATTGCTGGTGACAAGCAATTTCACGTTTTGCCACAATGTTTTCTACACTATCAAAAGGTGTCATATACACATAGGAAACAGCTTCATCCTTGCTGTTATTTAGGGTCAATTAGAGATATCATAGAAATGCCTTGTAGGGTAAAGGGTTAATAAAATGGATATTGAAGTCTGGACTTGAAGGGCTAGACACATGCTTATTTTACAGTTGTGAGCTTAAATTCTTGTTTAATTCCTTTTAACCCTTCAACTGCAAGATATTATTTGAAAATTCCAAGCTACGTGTATAAGCTAAATCTCACTAATACAGATTAAAAGTTTCACCATACAAAAACTTTGAATTGGACAGTATTATTCTAAGGTCAGACTACATTATCAGTCTCATCTTGGTCTACACTGTCTGCATAAGTGCTCGAAGTCACGCTCAGTTACGCAAGGGTCACCAAAATGTCATGGTATTTTCACTGCTCTGACACTGTCTGCCTTGTTATGTATAACTTTGACATTTTTGACATGCTTCTGTATAATGATATTTAACTCATTACCAAACAACATTATTTTAGGCTTGCCCAAATGGAAAGCATTTGCAGACAACAAAATAAGTGACGGAAAATTGGAAATTTGTTTTGTGAAGGGTAGAAAACATTGTGGGAAAAGGAGAAAATGCTGGTTGCCAGCATTTTCTCCTTTTTCCACAATGTTTTCTACAGGCTTCTTTCTCAGGGTCGTCAAAAGTAGGGATTGTGTGGTAATGGGTTAATTCAAACTTGGGCTAGTGGTTAATTATGAAAGGGGAACCAATACTGTTAGGGTATGTAAGTCTCAACACGTTTTCAACACAGTTATGCCCCTTGTTCCAATTAAAATTTTCACTGTTAACTCTTCACCACACAATCCCGACTTTTGACGACCCTGAGAAAGAAAGCCTTTGAAAGCATTGTTAACCAGCATTTTTTCCTTTTCCCACAATCTGTTCTACCCTTTCCAATTCAAAATTCTATTTTTGATTCACATCTATTTTGTCATCTGCAAATGCTTTCAATTTGGTCCAGTCCAAAATTTCTTTGTTTGGTAAAGAGTTAACTCTTTAACAAATGACAAATTTATAGACTGGTCCAAATTGAAAGCATTTGCAGATGTCAAAATAAGATTGACAGAAGAATCGAAGTTTGATTTGGGAAGGGTAGGCAACATTGTGAGAAAAGGAGAAAATGCTGGTAATCAACATTTTCTTCTTTTCCCACAAAGTCTTCAAAAGGCTTCTACCTCAGGGTGGTCAAAAGTCACCTTTGTGTGGTAAAGGGTTAAAGAATTCCCAACATAGCTTTGGCACAAATGAGGCTAAAACTATGGATTTCTTTTCAAATGGTGATATCAAACATAATGGGAAATAAAGAAAAAAGTCTTTCTCTGGATCATTAACTCTTTACCAAATAAGACGGGGTTCTCAAGACTCTGAGAAAGAAGCCTTTTGAAAACATTTTGGGAAAAGGAGAAAATGCTGGAAACCAGCATTTTCTCCTTCTCCCACAATGTTTTCTACCCCCTCTACAGAACAAGTTTTAATTTTTGAGTCGTGTTACTTTTGTCTCTGCAAATGCTTTCAATTTGGACCAGTCTAAAATTTTGTTGTTTGGTAAAGAGTTATAACACAGAAATGTTTGGTAGAGATAAAAAGTTACTTCGTTTAGTAATGGGTTAATCCACTCATATCATTATCTCCCGCTAGATGGCATTCTACAAATAATCATCTATCTAATTTTGTGCATCCTGGGTACAGAACCGGACTACTTTTCTACGCCACAACCGTTACCGTTACTTTGAATTTCAAACTAAAATAAACGTTTACTCAATAAAACGCTACCTGGTGTGGTTCATTCAGCTATGATCAGCAGTTTAGAGAAATCTGGAGCTAAAACAGGCCTGATTTTATGTCTAACGTGTTGATAAAAGCCATTTTCTCCATTGCTACTTTATGGCGTGTATTACTACAGTCACCCCGATATCGGGGAGAGTAATGCATTATATACCACAGGTCGAATCGTTGATGAATATTACATGCCAAGACAACACCCTTCATTTATAATGTGATTATTTCCTTTTCATTTCAGTTTTATGATAGGAAGAGAAAAAGACCCCAGTAAAAGTGAGGTAGCCCGGTTAATTCAGCAATCATTGGAGCTTGACAGGAAGCGCGAGGAACAAAGGAGACTCGAACAAGAGAGACTTCAGGAACAAGTACAGCCCCGTGATGAAGTGCTAGAAAGGGACCATCACAGACACTTGTCAGATTCTCAAAACCACATTGAAAGGGAGGACGAGAATGTGGTAGGCTTCTTTCAGTTCTTTTTAACTCATTATTGCATAAAACGTGCCTTTTCGGGCCGTTATAAGCATGTATTAATGGGTGAAAATCGGGCGGTTAACGGGAGAAAACGTGTATTAATCAGTAAATTCACGCGCTGTTAACGACCGGCTTTGTACTATCAATATCCTCAATTCGGGCTTACCTTGTAAACAACGTCTGTCCTCGTCAGATTTTCCCTAGACTCCGACATCAAACTGTAGGAATTCGTACCATATTCGCTCCTTTTCATGGCATGTCTTTGATGATATTAGTACACCACAAACAAACCTTTGCTCAGAATGTCAGTTTAATCGCGATCTGAACAAAAATTCACCCGTGAAATGTACTCTAAACCAGCTACATCCCACCCACTTTTTAACGTGACCGGTCCGCCTCGCTTGATGTAGATCGAACCCTCTGTCGCCTTCAGTTACAGAAATTTATATCCACGCATTCATCCTAGTTGTAATCGTCCAAATGTGTGCAAGTTTATTCGACATAAGTCCAGTGTGTATTAAAAATCAATAAAAGTGTATTTACGGCGAGAGAATCAAAACTGGCATACAGGACTAACGGCCCTGTCCTAATCGTAACAAAAACTTCTTCGCCGACTTCCGGTTTTGACCCATGTACGTACAGTACATTTGAAATTCGCTTATATGCATTTCTATGGAAATATTTTTGCTGTCTACGCAAATTATTGTTAAAATACCTTTACTTTATGCAATAATAGCGTTAATTCACGTTTTTTTCGGTCGTTAACATTCGCAGAGGCCCTCAAAATACTTAAACACCCTCGTGCTTCGCACTCGGGCGTTAAAGCATTTTTCGGGCCTCTGCGAATGTTAACGACCTCAAAAACGTGAATTAACCCTATATTAACAAACGACAATATTTTAGGTTTGTCCAAATCAAAAGCATTTGCGGACAACAAAATAAAAGTGACTTAAATTTTGAAAACTGTTTTGTGAAGGGTAGAAAACATTGTGAGAAAAAGAGAAAATGCTGGTTACCAGCATTTCTCCTTTTCCCACAATGTTTTGTAAAGGCATCTTTCTCAGGCTTGTCAAAAGTAAGGATTGTGTGGTAATAGGTTAACTCTTTACCAAACTACAAAACTGTAGACTTGTCTAAGTTGAAAGCATTTGCAAATTGAACTTTGAAAAACTTTATTCTTAACCCATTACCACACAAAGTCGACTTTTAACGACCCTGGGTAAGAGGCCTTTTGAAATTACTGTAGGAAAAGGAGAAAATGCTTGTAACCAGCATTTTTTTCTTTTCCTACAAAGTTTTCTACTCTGTCAAAGAAAATTTGCACCATTTGAGCTACACTAATATTGTCGTCTACAAATGCTTTCATTTAGGACAAGGCTAAAATTTTGTTGTCTGGTAAAGAGTTAAAGCACACATGAAACACTTTTGATGTTGTATTTTGTTGCCTCACTAAAGGGTTAACTAAAATCATGAATCACTCTATAAGAAGAGAACAAAATATAACACCTGCCCAAATAGTATGTGCAGATTACAAATTAGATGTGACTCAAGTGATGGAATTTGTCGTGTACAGAATAGAACAAATTATGGGAGAAAAAGAAATAGAGGATGTTTTTTTGGTGAAAGATCGAAATTTATCTTATTGAGTGAACCTCATCAGTAATATTTTTATGAGTGGCACAGCCAGGAGTGAAAATATTGCAGATAGTGTTCACAAGATGAAATAAATTTCAATCTTTCACTGAAAAAAAAAAACAAATATTCTATTTATTTCATGCTTTTAACCCTTTCTGGGAGGAGCTTTATCAAAATCCAGTATAGTTCTTTTCAATTATTCCTCATGGCGTACCCCCTCTGCATAGCAACGCAGTACAATATTACATCAAGCGCAATAAATGCAAGGTAAATGACGTCATATTTGCATCTGGTTGTGAAGTCACGCACAATTTACCTAGGCAACAAGAACATGAAAATCGGTAAACCAAGTAATATCGAAAAATATTTTCTTTGCTATTCCGCCATATTCTACTGGAAATCATGAAATAAAATACTGGTATTGTGTTTTTCTAAAGCCTTCTTCATCAGGGTTTTGATTCCAAGCCTGGCTAAGTTCTTTCTAAGGATTGATGATAGTCATTTTGTCAGGTTCAGTTCCATGTTTGTTATGTTGGAAAGCAGCCAGTGGCTTGGGAAGAATCTTGTGGAAATTGCTGGGTAAGGAAACTCCAGGAGAGCATAAACTTGCAGCCACAATATATCTGAAATAATGTTGAAGAGAGTCAACTGCCATAGACACAAAGAAATTGTCAGTTGTTGAACACAAAAGTTGTTTGTTTACTTTCTTTACTGAACAATGCAATTTTGGACTCAACTACGTTGAAAGCCTTTTACCCTTTACCAAACGACTAAATTTTAGACTGGTCAAAATTGGAAGCATTTACAGATGACAAAGTTAAAGTGACTGACAAATTAAAATTTGTTCCGAGAAGGGAAAAAGACATTGTGGGAAAAGGAGAAAATGCTGGTTACCAGCATTTTCTCCTTTTCCCACAATGTTTTCAAAAGGCTTCTTTCACAGAGGTGTTAAAAGTCGGGATTGTGTGGTAAAGGGTTAAAAAGGACAAGCTACTTATCTTTGGAGGGATAGAAAACACTGCGGGAAAAGTTAAAGAAACTGGTAACCAACATTTCCTCCTTTGCCTACAATATTTTCTAGAGAATTTCTTCCGGGACATTAACAACTGTGATTTAGTGGTAAAGTATTAAGGTGGAAGTCACGTTTGTAACAGTTCTAGGTAGTTGCTATACCCCCACAAAATGAATGTTTTCGGGGGTATACTGGAATCAGCCTGTCTGTCTGGGTGTGTTGTATGGCCTTCTGTCCATGTGTCCATCCGTCTATGTACAAAATACTAGTAATTTTGTGTCGCGAATTCCTACAGTTTTCCTACAATTGTATTGAAAGTTTGCACATATGCGAACTTCTCTGACGGTTTTCCTTTAATTGTATTCAAACTTTGCACATATTCTGAACATATTTTGAAGATATGCAAGACACAATTTTCATGTGTCAACTCTTCCTGATGTAGGAATTATCTCCAATTGAACTTGACACTTTTTTTCTGTCAAAGTGCTGTTGGGGGTATTAAGTCACATTCAGTGACAGCTCTAGTTTTGATTCGAAATGTTTTAAAAGATATTAAGTATTTTAAATACTTTTTTGTCTCCAGGATCTCGATGAGTCCAGTATCGAGGATGAGGTGGAGGCTGAAGAAAAAGAGGCATCATCTGAACAATTTTCTGGACAGTTTTCTGAAGACTGTCAGGCAGGGGAGGCTACTCCCATATCAATGCCATCTGGTTTGGACACAGATAACTCAGTTAGTTCCCCTGAAGAGGGAGCCAGTAAACCTGTGGTGGAAGTGTTTGATTTACAGGAAAGCAGCAGTGAGGATATCTCACCTGATATGGAGGCACAAGCTCTCTTCGTGAAGCTCAAAGAGGTAAATTATAATTCTGATTTTTAGCTCCACTGGCCGAAGGCCAGCGGGCTTATGTCATGGCCCGTTGTCCGTCGTGCGTCCGTCCATCCATCCGTCTGTGCGTTAACTTTTTCTTTAAACATCTTCTTCTCTGAAACTACCCATCCAATTTTGATGAAACTTCACAGAAATGATCCTGCCATGGTCCTCTTCAGAATTTCTTGAAAGAATTTAATTCCTTCAAAAACTCTGGTTGCCATGGCAACAAAACTGAAAAATTTTGAAAATCTTTGAAAATCTTCTTGTCTGAAACCGTAAGGCCTAGGGCTACCAAATTTGGCATGTAGCTTTATCTAGTGGACCTCTGCCAAGTTTCTTCAAATTATAGCCCTGGGGTCAAAATTAGCCCCGACCCGGGGGTCACAAGTTTTACATGGGCTTATTTAGGGAGAACTTTAAAATTCCTCTTCTACCTAGGTATAGGGCCTAGGGCTACCAAATTTGGCATGTTGTTTTATCTAGTAGACCTCTTCCAAGAGTCTTCAAATTATAGCCCTGGGGTCAAAATTGGCCCCGCCCCGGGGGTAACAAGTTTTACATGGGCTTATATAGGGAGAACTTTAAAATTCTTCCTCCACCTAGCCATAGGGCCTAGGGCTACCAAATTTGGCATGTAGCTTTATCTAGTGGACCTCTACCAAGGGTGTCCAAATTATAGCCCAGGGGTCAAATTTGGCCACACCCGGGGGGGGAACAAATTTTACATGGGCTTATATAGGGAAAACTTTCAAAGTCCTCTCACACCTAGCTATAAGGGCTAGGGCTATCAAATTTTGCATGTAGCTTTATCTAGGGAGTCTCTACCAAGAGTGCCCAAATTATAGCCCTGGGGTCAAATTTCGCCCCGTCACAAGGGGGTCACAAGTTTTACATCGGCTTATATAGGGAAACTTTAATAATCTACTTGTACATAGCCATAAGGCCTAGGGCTACCAAATTTTGCATGTAGCTTTATCTAATTGGCCTCTACCAAGAGGGCCCAAATTTTAACTTTGGGGGTCAAGTTTGACCCCACCCAGGGGGTCACAAGTTTTACATTGGCTTTATAAACCTGTCTCATGGGTCACATATTTTACAGGGCCTTTTATTGAGCAAACTTGTTTTACAGGGCTTTTTAGTGGGCAAGATTAAGAAATCTTCGTGTTGATAACCACTCATTCTAGTTTCATATTGTAGGTCTGGGGTCAAAATTGGCTCCATCCGGGGATCACAAGTTTAACATGGCCTTCAAAATGTAGTCACTTCAATTTAAACATTAATCAAGGGAAATAACTCTTTTTATGAAAGATAAAGTTTGGTACTATTTACCTCCCTTGAGTATCAAACTGCATTGATACATGATTTGTGCTAGACATTAAGTTTTTTGATAGAAAATATTCTGTTTACAAGTGTGATTCATTTTGATGCTAATAGTTAATGCTCACATGAGGTGAATAATAAATTCAGAGTAAGGATTCTATCATTCAGCTTATTTTTCCAAGGATTTTACCTTTCATGCTAATGAATTAACCTGCTTGTATTGCCTGACATTGTGCATTGTTTTTGAAGGCCTTCTTTCTCATGGTCATGAACACTTCAATTTGTGTGGTAAAGGGTTAAAAAGCCAGTGGAGCGATACAGGGCCATCATGGACCTCTTGTTAACAACGGAAACATTGTTTGCCTTTCAGTAAAATCCTTTTTGTTATACCCCTGTAAAATGATTTTTTTCAGAGATATACTGAAATCAGCCTGTCTGTCTGTGTGTCCATGAGTCCATCTGTGTACAAAATCAAAGTCACATTCAGTGAAAGATCTTGTTTTTGTGTGTGCTGAGCCACGCTAGCTCAGTTGGTAGCATACAGAACTTTATTAGTTCTATGGTCAGGTGGCAGGGGACTTGGAAACTTGTTCACAGCTGTGGTGATCATGTCGCCTCGAGCCGAAGGTGAGGTGGCAACATGATTTGACACAGCGCAGGTGTTTAATGTCGTCATTGTGTGGTAAAGGGTTAACCCATTACCACACAATCCCTACTTTTGATGCCCCTGAGAAAGAAGCCTTTTGAAAACACTGTGGGAAAAGGAGAAAATGCTGGTAATCAGCATTTTCTTCTTTTCTCACAGTGTTTTCTACCCTTCCCAGAACAAATTTCAATTTTTCAGTCACCTTTAATTTGTCATCTGCAAATGCTTTCAATTTGGACCAGTCTAAATTTTTCTTGTGTGGTAAAGGGTTAAGATGTATTTTTTCCATTGTCTAGGCTCAGTGTAAGATAGCAGTTCTGGAAGCCGAAGTTGCCAAACTAAAGGCTAGGCTTATAGTCCTGGAGAACACTGAAGCACAGAAAAAACAGCTGGAGAAGAAAAATGAAGAGATGGCGACACGGCTGCGTGAGACGGAAAAGTCCCTGACCAATGCTAGAAAAGAGATTAATCATTATCAGGTAAGTAATGGTCATGAATCTTTACCAGATGACAAAATTGTGGACTTATTTGTTGGAATTTGCAGACAGCAAATTCATTATTGCTCAAAAGATAAGGTTAAATTCTAAATTGTTAGACAACAAAGTAGGTTTGTTACCTGCATTTTCTACATACTTCACAATGTTTTTTAAGGGTTATTAAAACACAGGATTGCCTGGTGAAAGGGTAAAGCCGTTGCCATTTGGTTAAAAAATTATCATTTGGTTCTGCAATTACTGCTTGGGTTGACTATTATCATATGAATAAGCCATTACCATTTCTTTTGGCCATGACCTTTTGGTTTTGCCATTACCATTTTGGTCTAGCCATTATCATATGGTTTGGTCATAACCATTTGGTTCTGCCATTACCATTTTGTTTGGCCTTGATCTTTTGGTTTTTGCCATTACCATTTGGTCTTGCTATTATCATTTGGTTTTGCCATTACCATTTGGTTTGG
The DNA here is from genome assembly GCA_943736015.1 of Tridacna crocea. Taxonomy (NCBI): domain Eukaryota; kingdom Metazoa; phylum Mollusca; class Bivalvia; order Cardiida; family Cardiidae; genus Tridacna; species Tridacna crocea. The sequence goes on from OX031073.1 coordinate 33,177,775, forward strand.
CCTTGACCATTTAGTTTTGCCATTACCATTTGGTTTGGCCATGATCTTTTGGTTTTGCCATTACCATTTGGTCTTGCTATTATCAATTGGTTCTGCCATGACCATTTGGTTTGGCCATGACCATTTAGTTTAGTCATGATCTTTTGGTTTTGCCATTACCATTTGGTCTTGCTATTATCAATTCGTTCTGCCATTACCATTTGGTTCTGCCATGACCATTTGGTTTGGCCATGACCTTTTGGTTTTGCACTTCACCATTTTTGTCAAGCTATTATCATATTCTATCATTATTGTTTGGTTGTGCCATTAACTTTTGTTTAGTCATTAACATTTTTTCAACCATTGTCATTTGGTTTAGCTACTAGCATTGGTTAAGCCATTACAACTTGGTTCTACAAGTATCATTAGGTTAGGTCATCATTTACTTTAACAACAACTATTTGACTTTATTAATGCCATTTGATTTAGTCATACCTTCAATCCTATTATGGTGGCTTGCTTAGTATTATGTATCACAGGTAGGGTCCTGTGTGGCTCAGTGGTAAAGTGCAGGACTCGTGATCTGGAGGTCCCAGGTTCGAGCCTCACTAGCTCTGGGTTTTTTCACTGGAGTGTCCTTGGGCAAGACACTTCAGAGCCTAGCCTAGTACTGGTGAAACCCTGACTGAAATAATGATGAAAGCGGCGGAAAACACCATTCAAACAAATATGCATCACAGGCATCTATTAACCCGTTGCCAAAGGACAAAATATTAGACTGGTCCAAACTGAAAGCATTTGCAGACGACAAATGAATATAAACTCAAAAATTGAAATCCCTTTCTGTTAAGGTAGAAAACATTGTGGGAAAAGGAGAAAATGCTGGTTACCAGCATTTTCTCCTTTTCCCACAAAGTTTTCAAAAGGCTTCTATCTCAGGGTCGTTAAAACTCGGGATTGTATGGTAAAGAGTTAACTTATTACCAAACAACAAATTTTAGACGGGTCTGAATTGAAAGCATTTGCAGACGTCAAAATGAAAGTGACTGAAAATTTGAAATTTGTTTTTTAGAAGGGCAGAAAACAATGTTGGAAAAGGAGAAAATGCTGGTTACCAGCATTTTCTCCTATTCCTACAATGTATTCAAAAGGCTTTTTTTTCAGGGGCGTTCAAAGTCGGGATTGTCTGGTAAAAGGTTAAGCACCTTTTTGCCAATGTATGGCTCATGTATATTGACCTGTTAAAACAAACAAACTTTCAGAAGTGTGCTTTTCTATGTTTTCAGGATCTATTAGAAGGTTCCCAAGGGCAGTACATTAAGCTGGAGAAAAAGATGACTGGAGATTTCACAGCGCTGGAGAAAAAATATCATAAAGCGAAGAAATTAATCAAAGAGTATCAGCAGAGGTAAATGTTTTACATGCCTAAGTGTACGTGTTGTAGACATATTCTGAACTTCTAAAAAGCCCTCGGCCCATATTCACCAACCATTCTTAAGAATGTTTATGTCTTATTCACCAAAATTTTTCTACATTTGTTAGTAACACAACTTCTGATTGGCTAAACCATTCGGTTAAGCCAATGAGAAGTTGTGTTACTTACAAATTTAGAAAACATTGGATTATTCTCCAAAGTTTTCTACATTTGTAAGTAATACAACTTGTGATTGGCTAAATCATTCAGCCAATGACCCCGTGAAAGAAACCTCTTTTAACTCTTTACCAAATGACAAAATTGTAGACTGGTACAAATTGGAAGCATTTGCATACAAAATAAATGTGACTGAAAAATTGAAATTTGGTATAGGGTGGGTAGAAAACATTGCGGGAAAAGGAGAAAATTATGGTTACCAGCATTTTCTCCTTTTCCCTCAATGTTTTCATAAGACATCTCTCTCAGGGTTGTTAAAAGTAGGGTTGTGTGGTAAAGAGTTAAAACATCATGGGAAAGGAGAAAATGCTGGTCCTACCTTTTCCAAAACAAATTTCAATTCTTCAGTCACTTTCGCTTTGTCATTTGCAAATGCTTTCAGTTTGGACCAGTCTAAAATTCTGTCGTTTGATAAAGAGTTAAGCCGCCATTTGTCAGAGTATTGTCAAATTCATTATCATCAAGAAATAGATGATGATTAAATATTGACTTAACTCTTTACCGCATGACTTAACCTTTTAAAACATGACAAAATTTAGGACTAGTTCAAATTGAAAGCATTTGCAGACAACTATATAAATTTGAATCAAAAATTGAAATTTGATTTATAGAAAACATTTTGGGAAAAGGAGAAAATGCTGGTTACCAGCATTTTCTCCTTTCACTATGTTTCCAAAAGGCTTCTTTCTCAGGGTCATTAAAAGTCAGGATTGTATGGGAAAGAGTTAACCCTTTACCAAACGACATAATTTTAGACAAGTCTGAAATGGAAGCATTTGCAGATGACTAAATGTAACTCAAAAATTGAAATTTGTTTTTAAAGGGTAGAATGTATTGTGGGAAAAGGAGAAAATTCTGGTTACCAGCATTTTCTCCTTTTCCCACAATGTTTTCAAAAAGGTTTTCTTTCTCAGGGTCGTTAAAAGTCGGGATTGTGTGATAAAGGGTTATGCCATCATTTGTCAGAGTATTGGTCAGATTCATTATTCAGAAACAAGTGATGATTAAACGTTGACTTAACCCATTACCACACAATCCCTACTTTTGACGCCTCTGAGAAAGAAGCCTTTAGAAAACTTTGTGGGAAAAGGAGAAAATGCTGGTAACCAGCATTTTCTCCTTTTCCCACAATGTTTTCTACCCTTCACAAAACAAATTTCAAACTTCCAGTCACTTTTATTTTGACATCTGCAAAAGCTTTCGATTTGGACAAACCCAAAATTTTGTTGTTTGGTAATGAGTTAAGTATGATTTCATTGCCTTGTAAATTTCAGAGAGAAGGACTTTCTGGCAGAGAGAGAATCCCTGATACAGCAGCAGACAGAGAAGGACCAACAGTACAATGCACTGGTCAAGTCTTTGAAAGATAAAGTAAGTATATCCAGTTTCTACAGTCATAGTATAAGTAATATTCTAACATGACAAGCAAATTCGGCTCTATAAACATAGTGCAAGGAAAGTGTGGTAAAATCTGCGAGAATCCATGTAGAGTGAAGTCTTCCTATATTGAGAGATGCCTTTCAATGACTGGGTTATTCAATGGAACATAATCTTCATCTGCATTTTTACTCTAAGTTTGAAATTGTTTTCTTTTCATTAACTCTTTACCAAACAATCCCTAGTTTTTATGACCCTGAGGTAGAAGCCTTTTGAAAACATTGAGGGAAAAGGAGAAAGTGCTGGTAACCAGCATTTTCTCCTTTTCCCACAATGTTTTCTACCCTGCCAGAAATAAATTTCAATTTTTGATTCATTTATTTATCGTCTGCACATGCCTTCAACTTGGACCAGTCTAAAATTTTCTCGTTTGGTAAAGGGTTAAGAATTGGCCATGTTAGAATCGAAATAATCTTCTTTCTATCGTGGTTTATCGTTGGGGTCGTAAAAACCAGGGATTGTTTGGTAAAGGAAAAGCATTTTGCAGACCACAAAAGCAGTGTTACTCAAAAAATGGGATTTGGCTGTGATAGGATGGAAAAAATTATGGAAAAAGGAGAAAATGCTGGTTCTCAGCTGGTTCTCAGCATTTTCTCCTGTTTTCATAGCTTTTTTAACTCTTTATCACACGAGAAAATTCTCATCTGGTCCAAATTCAAAGCATTTGCAGACGACAAAATAAAAGTGACTAAAAATCTGAAATTTGTTTTATAGAAAACATTGTGCGTAAAGGAGAAAATGCTTGTTACCAGCATTTTCTTTTTTTCCAACAATATTTTCTAAAAGCTTCTTTCTTGGGGTCATTAAAAGTAGGGATTGTGTGGTAATAGATTAAAAGCCTTGTTCTTTAACCCTTTCCCATACAATCCCTGGTTTTTACATGTCAGGAATAGAAGCCTTTTGAAAACATTGTGCGAAAAGGAGAAAATGCTGGTAAACAGCATTTTCTCCTTTTCCCACAATGTTTTCTACCATATCATATAGAAAAGTCATCTAATTAGCAACTGTTAATTTGTCATCTGCAAAAAGTTTTGAATTTGGTCTGGTCCAAAATTTGCCATTTGGGAAAGGGTTAAGGGTGTTAAAACTTGCGATAGTGCTGTAAAGGGTAAAGCCCCCTTTGACAGCGCAAAGCTCGAGTAACAATGATCATTCTTCGCTATTGTCACAGATCTTCCTGTTGGAGGGTGACCTGAGGGAAGCCCAGAAAGCAGCAGGATTACCAGTGTCGGATCCGTCTCAGACCAGCCAGAAGATGGAACCCATTGTAACGCCAGTGTCCATACAGCCAGTAAAGTCAGCACCACCTACTCACGGTATATACACTTTAATTAATAACCCATTTACTGCAATAGATTGAGTATGCATTTATTTATTGTTGCCACCAGTTGCCCATATGGGTGACGCCCCCTGAAGGCTGTTATTAGAGTTACTAGTGATGGTGCAGATACAGGATGAAACCCATTCTAAGTTGCGCATAGGCTCTTTAACTCCTTACCAAACGACAAAATTTGGACTAGTCCAAATTGAAAACATTTGCAGAAAATAGCCCGTCATATTTTTAAGGATTTTCTTTGTTTTGTGCTTCCCTTAATACTTAAATTGTATTGCATATCTTAACTAAATCAGGAGGCCTTATGTTTGTTTGTAACTCGGATGCAAACTGCACAGCATGTTTCAAAAATGGCTTTACGTGCAATGACTATCATGGCGAGCTCATTCTGTGTGGAAGCCCATTCTTTTTAATTCACACATGTACATATTGCCATTCCCTTTAACTGATATGTACAAATAACTACTAATGACAAACTTGAAAAGTGTCAGACAAAGCATGCTTGTTCCACATTTCTCCTGTACAGGGTATCACATTTACAACATTCACATTCAAAACAAATGACACAAAAATTAGGAATTGGGGTATATTACCCAGAAAAGGCCGGTGTATATAAAAACACTTTTATTAAAATATAGTCCATTGAATCATGGCTCACAAAAAATTAAGTTGTCATTTTAGAGCAATACCCCCCCCCCATACACACATACACAACTTTCAGTAAAGCACACAATTTATGGGTTGTACATAATTAAGGCATAAATCCAATCACCTTGTGGTACTGTAGATGTATAAGCGGAGCAAGTAACTGTAGTCGTTGGTTGTGCACATATAGCTATGGTACTTAGGTTGCAATCATCACCAGTCAGAAAATATTAACATCAAAAGTAAACATATCTCATATGAGTTTTAACACATTACCACACAATTCCTACTTTTGATGCCCCTGAGAAAGAAGCCTTTTGAAAACACTGTGGGAAAAGGAGTAAATGCTGGTAACCAGCATTTTCTCCTTTTCCCACAGTGTTTTCTACCCTTCCCGGAACAAATTTCAAATTTTCAGTCACTTTTATTTAGACGTCTGCAAATGCTTTCAATTTGGACAAGTCTAAAATATTGTCATTTGGTAAAGGGTTAAAGCCTATGAGATGTCATTATCAATACCTACACTTCCTCAAGTTATCCAGAAGTAGAGGAATGATATCTTTTAAAATGATTAGTTGTTTGGCAAAGCAACTCTCCTTGGCTTAGAGATTGAACATAAATCCTGTAAACTACAGATATGTCACTATCCACAGGCTCATGCATAACAGAAGTACTTCCTAGCAGAGAAAAAGATTGATATTTAGATTATGCCTAGCCTGATAGTTCAATGGACACTAGGGGACTGCTGTTTGAATCCTTGGATTGGTCATTTTTTCAGAGGATTGGTGGGGAAAAAATCTAGGAAAGCATTAATAGATACACTGGTTGCCGTGACATAACTGAAATGTTGTTGAACACCTTGTAAAGCACCATAAAAACAACCATTCAAGATCTGCTCCTAAAAGGAAAGGTTCTTGTTATCAATTAATATAAGGTTGGATTAGTTAAGTAGCATTGTAAGGGATAAATTCGAACTGAAAAGTTGAAATCACCGAAAAAGTCACTGAAGCACAGAACCTGTTTGTCCAAATCAAATGGGGATAAATCTGTAATCAGAAATCTACATATAGGTAATAGAATAAGTTCCTCTGCATTAAATAACTTTATTTTCATGGTGGCCAACTGAAAAATGAAAACCTTAACCTTTTAAAAAAAAAAAACAAAATTCAAGGGTAGATAACTCAAAAACTGTGAGCTGTAAGAAGTTTTCGTCATAATTTTACAACAACAGTTAATGTACTGCACATATGCAAAATATCATTGGAATCCCTCCATATATAAAACAATGTTGTGGTTTTTTGTAAAGTTGGAGAATTGAAAAAAGCTAAAATTTAGGCATGTCCGTCAATTGTCAAAAAACACATTTATTAAAAGAATTTTACAAGTTTTAGCATAAGCTGTTTTATCTGATATTGCTTAAGAAAGCATGAAAGTGTTAACTTTGAGCTCTGAATAACAATGAAAATATCATCAATTTCCTAACAGACCCCTCTTTGGGTCAAATTATCCCACCCACTTTGAACAAACACACATCCTACAAACCTTTACCAATTGATTCAATATTACATAATCTTACAGCCAATATGTATAGGTTTCAGCGTGCAAAATTTTAAAAAAATCGGTAGTGGCCATGAAAAGGGCCTTATGGACACCCCTCCTTTGTTTGCAATAGTGGAAGCAGGCATACACTTGGCAAAAAAAAATGTAAGATTAGTCATAAAGAATTGAAAACATATTTTATTGGACAATCAAAATTATGTAAGATTCATTTCTGCAGATTCAGGCAGTCCATTGATGAGTCCGCTGGCAGATAAAGACTCCATGTCATCAGAAAGTGAAACTTCATCAGCAGACATAATATCTCCAGGTACAGTATAATTGTTGTGTACTTTGTGTTGAAAAGGTCTCGGTTCTTATGGGTACAGGGTTTCCTTTTTGATCTGCAACAACTAGTCTGAGTTAACTTTTTACCAAACGACAAAATTTTAGACTTGTACAAATTGAAAGCACTTGCTGATGACAAAATAAACAAAATTGAAATTTGTTTCCAGCAGGGTAGAAAACATTGTTGGAAAAGGAGAAAATGCTGGTTACCAGCATTTTCTCCTTTTCCCACAATGTTTTCAAAAGGCTTCCATCTCAAGGTCGTAAAACCAGGGATTGTTTGTTAAAGGGTTAAGAGAATGTCTTTACCACATAATCCAGAATTTTTAGGATCCTGAAAGGAAAGGCTTTTGAGAACAATGTGAGCAAAGGAGAAAATGCTGGTTTCCAGCATTTTTTCCCTTTCTCTACGCTTACAAAGACAGAAAATGTAGTGCCAGTGTAGCTCTGTTTAACTCTTTACCAAAAGACAAGATTTTAGACTGATCCAAGTCAAAGCATTTGCAGACAACAAATTAAAATTAACTGAAAATTTGAAATTTGTTTTGGAAAGGGAAAAAAACAATTTTACTAGTCTTATTCTCCAAGGTTTTCTAAATTTGTAAGTAACACAACTTCTGATTGGCTAAACCATTTCTAAACCAAATGGTTTAGCCAATCGGAAGTTGTGTTACTTACAAATGTAGAAAATTCTGGAGAATAAGACAAAGAGTGTTCTTAAAGATGGTTAGTGAATATGTGCCATGGTGACATATATAAAAATTGAAGCAGAGTTTGTCAAATATTTTCATGACTGTTTGTTTAATGTTTACAGAGGGGGAAATTAGAGCAGAGAAAGTCAACTTGTTTGAATCTATGCCAGTGACAAGACCCTTGGACACATCAGTGAGTAAGGCAAAAGCACAGGTGGCCAATAACTCGAGGAGACCACCCACCAAACAAAGGTCAAAGGTAACTGTATGTTCAATGTTTAACTCTTTACCATACAATCGGAACTTTTAGAGAGAGGATTCTACCATGAGAACTTGGTTGAAAAAGAAAATGCTGGTAACCAGCATTTTCTTCTTTTCCCACAATGGTTTCTATTCTATCAAAGTCAACTTCCACAGTTTCAGAAACTTTTGATTTGTCATCTGCAAATGCTTTTGAATTGCATAAGCATAGAATTTTGTCATGTGACAGAGAATTAATACATTTTGACAGTTATATCAGCGATGATGCAGCTGCCAAGGGACCTACCTATGCATTTGTAGAATTTCTTTTACCAGTACTTTGCACAATATTTGCTCCCAACTACTAGCTGCTTTCTTACATTACCATCATCACAAATATTGGCAGCTGTGAGGTGGAAAAATATTCTACAGCAATGACCAACATCAATCACTGGAAAGGAACTGGTCAAGCTTGAAATCCAAACTAGGAATCCTGAGGTTTCAAGCCCTTTACTTTACAGACAGCCCAGTGGCTCAGCTCGATAGTATCAGTGCTCTGTGTTACTGGTTATTAACACTTTACTAAATACCAAAATTTTAGACTGGTCCAAATTGAAAGCACTTGCAGACATCAAAATTGAAATTTGTTTCCAGCAGGGTAGAAAATGTTTTGGGAAAAGGAGAAAATAGTGGTAACCAGCATTTTCTCATTTTCCCACAATTTTTTCAAATGGCTTCTATCTCAGGGTTGTAAAAATCAGGGGTGGTTTGGTAAGGGGTTAAGACGTGTGTCTAACTTGGGTGTAGGACAAAAGCCCACTGGACAAAAGCCCACTAGGACAAAAGCCCACAAGGACAAAAGCCCACTTTTAGTTATAATAATGTATTTAATTAAAACAATTCATATATATGATGTGATTTGTCTTTAGAAGAGTAGAAATTATTATGTGAAAAGCAGAAAATGCTTTCTTACAAAATTGATAAAAAACTGATTTTGTAACACTCTTTTATAAAGAGTGGGCTTTTGTCCACCCTGCCAAAATTAGCAGTGGGCTTTTGTCCAGTGGGCTCTCATCCTAGTGGGCTTTTGTCCTAGTGGTCTTTTAACCATTCCCCGATAAATTCAAACCTTGAATGATTGGCCTTTTACCAAACAAATCTGAATTTAACGACCAGGGGAAAAACAGGCTTGATTCCTCCCAAAATTTATTAAAAAGCATTCTTTTTTGACATCATTAGAATTCTGGATTTTTGGTAGAGGATTGAATTACTTATCCCTTTACCAAACAACCCCTGTTCTTTTTCTTTTTCCGACTCTGAGGAAGAAGCCTTCTGAAAACATTGTGGGAAAAGGAGAAAATGCTGGTAACCAGCATTTTCTCCTTTTTCCACAATGTTTTCTACTCTTCTAAACTATTGTCAAGTTTCAACTTTTGATTTATGTTTATTGTGTCCTCTGCAAATGCTTTCAATTTGGGCAAGTCTAATATTTTGTTGTTTGGTAATGAGTTAACAATGTTTCTATAGTCACAGGACAGTGATGAGATGATAGACATTGCAGCCAGTACAAATAAAGATGAGAGTGGGCTGGAAACCTGGATCAAACATGACAGGTAAAGTAGTTTTTACTCTTGTAGGTGTTTGAAATTGAACTCTTCAGCTGGAAGGAAGTACCTATTTATGATGAATACAGGGTTGTTTTGGCTGTTCTAAAGATATTGATAATGTTTGTCAAAGATCGAATTTTTTTGCCATGAAACCAAACCTTTATTGCATTGGCTGTCTAATTTTAAAATTAAACAGTAACATAATTTCAGATCTTCTTAACCATTTGGTAAAAGCACCTGAATAAGTCTTATATATTTTTAGGGACATTAACGCCTTGTCCTTTCGTCGATATATGATATGCAATAAGACTTTGAATTTCTGTAGAGCAAAAGTCTTGACATAGTTTATTTCCTTAAACCCCAAGCAATCCGTGGTTTTTATGACCTTGAAGAAAAAGCCTGTCGGAAACATTCTAGGAAAAGGAGAAAATGCTGGTAACCAGCATTTTCTCCTTTTCCCACAATGTTTGCTAGCTTATTGGAAACAAATTTTAATTTTTGACCTGAGTTTATTTTGTCGTCTGCAAGTGCTGTCAATTTGGACCCCTCTAAAAAATTTTTGTTTTGGAAAGGGTTAATTAGTTGTCTACAAGTGGTTTCAAACTGAATGTGTCCAATGTTATTTTTATCTGGTGAAAGATAACCTTCTTCAGCAAATCCGAATTCGTAAAAGTCATTCATATGGAAATTTGGAAAAATGTTATAGTCTATGTAATTGTCAGCTATTTGTGTTGCAACAACCTCTTCTTTATCCTGTCAAATCCATCCGGAGTCCTCCATTTAACTAAAACCCTCACATTTGTTTCTGTGTTGCTTCTTTGCACTGCAACTATCACGTAATAGATATGTTTTTGTACATTTGAAACTAGCATCATAGTTTTTTTCCCTATTATCGGGGGAGAGTATTCTATGCACTATGAAGCACATTTTTTATGAGTAATTTGATCAAATTTAAGAAACCTTGCATTATTAAGACTTTACCAGACGACAAAATTGTAATGTTGTCCAAAATGAAAGAGCATGCAGACAACAATTTCAGTGTGGCTCATATGTTGCAATCTTTTATTGATAGGTTTGAAAAGATTGTGAAAACATTGTGGAAAAGAGAGAAAATGCTGGTTACCAGCATTTTCTAGCTTTCCCACAATGTTTTCAAAAGTCTTCTTGCCAGTATGGTAAAAAAACAGCATTGTGTAGTAATGGGTTGAGTTCACTTATTTACATTTGATGAAATCATTAACCCATTACCACACAATCCCTACTTTTGACGCCCCTGAGAAAGAAGCCCTTAGAGTTTAGAAACAAGTGATTCATATGAAAGCTAGTGTTCAGAAAACTTGATTCAAAGCATATAAAATTAGAGTTTAGAAACAAGTGATTCATATGAAAGCTAGTGTTCAGAAAACGTGATTCAAAGCACATAAAATTAGAGTTTAGAAACAAGTGATTCATATGAAAGTTAGAGTTCTGAAACCGTGATTTAAAGCATATGAAAGCCAGAGTTTAGAAACAAGTGATTCAAAGCATATGAAAGCTAGAGTTCAGAGCATTATGATGATGCTTTGAATTTTTCATAGTCCAAAACTTTGCCATGTGGTATGGCATTATGAGTAAGAGTTTGGAAAAAGACTGACCTTCAGGGTCAGTTTTGAAGAATTTTCTGTATCAATACATGGAGGAAAAGAATGAATGTGAATTTACAATGTTTTGATGCTAAATTTTATTAACATGGATCTTTCATATTTTGTCTTGAAAATATTTCATAGGACAGCCCAGTATATCATGAATTTGAGTTTGTAAGTTTTGCTAGAGCGTGGATTTACATTGATTTTGTAACCAGGCATCTAATTGGCTAATTCTTTGTGGTGGTGAAGCTAAATTGAATCTCATAGACCAATCAGAAACTTGATTTGTTGAACCTTCTACTGTAACAATAGTGAGAATCAGTAATTATAATGAAGAAAGTGTGTAGACATTTTTAATTTTTAATTATTAGTTTGTTTTGAAAGAAAGAAGATTTATATATCTAAAACTTTCTCTACTCATACCTTAACCCTTTACCACACAATGACGACTTTCGACGACCCTGAGGAAGAGGCCGTTCGAAAACTTTGTCGGAAAAGGAGAAAATGCTGGTAACCAGCATTTTCTCCTTTTCCCACAAAGTTTTCTACTCTATCAAAGAAAAATTGCATCATTGGAGCCACTACGAAATTGTCATCTGCAAATGCTTTCGAGTTGATACGTCTAAAATTCTGCTGTGTGGTAAAGGATTAAAACTGCATTGTTCTTCATTAACCCTTCATCAAACAATCATGTTTTAATGAATTTCAGGAAGAAAGGAATGAAAACCATGTAAGAAAAAAAGAACTTTTCCTTAACCCATTACCACACAATCCCTACTTTTGACGTCCCTGAGAAAGAAGCCTTTTGAAAACACTGTTGGAAAAGGAGAAAATGCTGGTAACCAGCATTTTCTCCTTTTCCCACAGTGTTTTCTACCCTTCCCAGAACAAATTTCAAGTTTTTTGTCACTTTTATTTTGTCCTGTGCAAATGCTTTCAATTTGGACCAGTCTAAATTTTTCTCGTGTGGTAATGGGTTAAAGGAGAAGTTCCTCATTTCCGACAATGTTTTTCATCATTTCAAGGAGCAAGTCATGGTCTGAGTTATAGCTGATTTGTTATCTGCTACAGCTTTCAGTTTGGACATTTCTGAAGTTTTGTTGTGTATTCAAATATTACGTCAGTTTCTAATTGTGTCAGTATTTATTAGGTACTTGGAATACTTTATTCTTGGACATACATCATACTTTTTTTTTTGCAAAATTGGAAAAAAGGTAACTCCTAATGCTAGAGTGATTTTGCAGTTGTATTAATTAAATCTTATTAAGAATATTTAAAAGAACTTGTAGATGGGTTGTGTTCAACAACCTAGGTAAAAAATGGTTTTTACTGAACGCAAGCTACCAATGATAAAAGGTTTTTTTTTTGTTGTCATGGAATATGCATTTATTCAACATCACCTGTATATCATTTCACTTTTTAGCTCACCTGAGCACAACGTGCTCAAAGGGAGCTTTTAGGATCACCTGGTATCCGTTCGTCCGTCGTGCGTCGTGTGTCCTCAACAATTCTTTAAACATCAACTCCTCCTAAACCACTGGGCCAATTTGGACTAAACTTGGCTGAAATGTTCCTTGGGAGGTCCTCTTTAAAAATTGTTCACAGAATTTGATTCCGTCAAAAACTCTGATTGCCATGGCAATGAAATGGAATTTTCTAGGAAATTCTTTAAAAATCTTCTTCTCTGAAACCGCTGGCCAGATTTTAAAATAATTTCACAGAGATGTTCCTTGAGTGACCCTTTTCAAAAATTGATTTCGAAATTTTGATCCGTCGAGAAACATGGCTCTGGTGAATGGGGGCTTCTTGCACTGTACAGAAATGAAGAAATTCTTAAAAATTCTTCTTCTCTGAAACCGCAGGCCATATTTTAAAATAATTTCACAGAGATGTTCCTTGGGTGACCCTTTTCAAAAATTGTTTGGGAAATTTTGATCGGTCAAGAAACATGGCCCTGGTGAATGGGGGCATCTTGCACTATACAGAAATGAAGAAATTCTTAAAAATTCTACTTCTCTGAAACGGCTGGTCAGATTTTGAAATAATTTCACAGAGATGTTCCATGGGTGACCCTTTTCAAAAATTGTTCGTAAAATTTTGATTCGTCAAGAAACATGGCTCTGGTGAATGGGAGCTACTTGCACTATACAGAAATGAAGAAATTCTTAAAAATTCTACTTCTCTGAAACGGCTGGTCAGATTTTGGAAAATTTTCACAGAGATATTCCTTGGGTTACCCTTTCCAAAAATTGTTCGTGAAAGTTTGATTCATCGAGAAACATTGCTCTAGTGAATGGGGGCTACTTGCACTATATGGAAATGAAGAATTTCTTGAAAATTCTTCTTCTCTGAAACGGCAGGTCAGATTTGAAAATTATTTCGCGGAAATATTCCTTGAATGACCGTTTTCAAAATTTGTTCTCGAAATTTTGATAGGTCAAAAAACATGGCTCTGGTGAATGGGGGCTACTTGCACTGTACGGAAATTAAAAAACTCCTAAAAATTCTTCTTTTCTGAAACTGCTGGTCAGATTTTGAAAGGACTTTTACAGGTGACCATTTAAAAATTGCTTGGCAAAATAATGAGTTTGTTTCCAGTGTTTCAATACCTTCAAAAAAAAAAGGCTATGGTCCTCTCAAAAATTCAGGTGAGCGATCCAGGGCCATCTTGGCGCTCTTGTCTTAAAGTAAGATTAAAATATGGTTCATTGTTACACATGACACGTACGTAAACTATTTACAAACAATTCCAGTATTATAAATATAAGCTTAATAGGACAAAATGAAATAAAAATCATGGTTTTTATTTTAAGTGTATGGTTATGGTTTTTACAGTTGCAAGTTAATTTGAATATATTTGAGATTTTAAAGTGAGCTTTGATGTAAAAACTGTAGTAAAATGATGTCCATTATATTTCCAATCTGCTTATTGGTAGCTGGGTGTTGTTTCATGTAATCTGGCTTTACACAGAGGGTATGTGTATTTGTCAATGTATTGGGAAAAAATTCTCCTCTCAGAATTGCATGTTAAATGAGAATAATTATAGCAGTGTGCCATAATTTGTACTTTAAAAAAATCATTTAAAAAATAAAAAAGCTTTAAGTTGCGTTAACATACTTTTTGGGAGCTTTTTTAATGACTTGTTACAATATCCATTAACTTGTTAACTTTAACTTGTTATTATTCAATATGAACTTTCGAATTGTACTGTTTCAAATTCAACTCAGTCTAAGGTATAGATCAGAGTATGTTTATTCTTGAATTTTACACATATATTCGGGTCCGTATTCACCAACCATTCTTAAGACCATTCTTTGTCTTGTTCTTCAAGATTTTCTAACTGTGAAAGTAACAGAAGTTTTGATTGGCTAAACCAGATCGTTTAGCCAATCAGAATTCTGTTACTTTCACATTGACAAAATCCTGATGAATGAGACTAAGAATGTTCTTAACCCGTAATGTGCTGAATTAAAACAAGAAACATTTTACATAGGAAAAACATCTGAAATATTGCTGTACCAAGTTTTTTTTTTTTGCCAGAATATGTAACAAAATAGTGGATAGTGTAGATCTAAGATCAGACTGCACATTCTGTGCAGTCTGATCTTGATCTACACTGTCCACAAAAAACAAGTTAAGTCGGTTCCAGCGCTTTAAGGGTTAAGAATGGTTGGTGAATACAGACTCAGGACTAATAAAACAAGTATACCATGGCAGCTTTGTCCTATGTGACAGTGTTGTTGCATTAGCTACAATAAACGCTGAAGTAGGTCTGAATAAGCGCCAGTTTTAATACCGTGTAAAACATATCATTAGGTAAATTATGTGCTTTTGTTCAAGTTTACTTTAAGTTCAGTTTCAGTGTATCCTATTTATGTTGTAAGTCAAGAGAATACAGCATTTGAATGCACTCAGTGTCATCAAAAATTTTTTCAAACATGACCATAAATTTGGCTTTATAAACATAGTGCTGGGTTAGCGTGGTAAAATCAGTCATATTCTACTGTAAGTCATCCGTGGCTGTTCAGTGTCTCCGCCCTCAGATATTTTATCATTGAAGGTCAATCAACATAAAAAATTGTTAACAAATTGTCTCTTACACGACCAGACAGCAAACCTCAGGGATTTACAAATATTTACTCTTTTTGATAATCATTGGCAATGATGGAACTATTCAAAATATTCCCAGTAACCATTTTTCTAATCAAGTGTCTTTTAATATTGAAGATTAACAGGAAAAAATCAGTCAGCTACTGCCCACTTGGTTTATTTACTGTGCCTCATAACTCACAACCATGGTTTATTTAACCCTTTCCCAAACAATCCCTGGTTTTTACGACCGTGAGATAGAAGCCTTTTGAAAACAATGTAGGAAAAGGAGAAAATGCTGGTTACCAGCATTTTCTCCTTTTCCCACAATGTTTTCTACCCTGCTTGAATCAAATTTCCATTCTTGAGTTACGTTCATTTTGTCGTCTGCAAGTGCTTTCAATTTGGACCTGTCTAAAATTTTGTCGTTTGGTAAAGAGTTAAGAAATTACCATATTTCTGTCATGGTTTATTGTTCAATAAACCACAGTTGTGAATTATGAAGCACTATAAATAATCCAAGAGGGCAATAGCTCGAGTAGTTTATGCACTGTGCCTCATAACTCACAGTGTGGTTTATTGAATGATAAACCACGATAGAAAGAAGATTATTTCGATTCTAACTAGACCAAGTCTTAATTAAATGAAAACAAGTTCATACTTACAGAAAGTAAAAAGCTGGATGCAGATTATATTCCATTGAATAACTTGCATACTTTATACAGAATGACGTCACTCTATGTAGAATGACATCACTCTATGTAGAATGACGTCACTCAATAAAAAATAACATAAATTTTACCATGTTTTCCTTTTTCCTTGCACTGTGTTTATAGTGCCAAATTCAGGTGTCATGTTAGAATGAATGATAAACCACAATACAAAGATTATTTCCTAACTCATTACCAAACGACGATATTTTAGGATTGTCCAAATCTAAAGCATTTGCAGACGACAAAATAAAAGTGACTGAAAATTTGAAATTTGTTTTGTGAAGGGTAGAAAACGTTGTGGGAAAAGGAGAAAATGCTGGTTACCAGCATTTTCTCCTTTTCCCATAATGTTTTCTAAAGGCTTCTTTCTCAGGGGCGTCAAAAGTAGGGATTGTGTAGTAATGGGTTAAAATGAACACGTTTGACAAATCATACCTATTACTCAAGGACTTCGCAGGCTGAGTTGGGTCAATACTTTTCGCAGATGAGTCAGGCCCCCCTTTTTCACATGGCTCAGTTATTTTCTACAATTCCTTTCCCTGTAACACTTTACCAAGTAATCCCTGGTTTTTACGACGCTGGGGAAGAAGCCTTCTGAAAACATTGTGAGAAAAGGAGAAAATGCTGGTAACCAGCATTTTCTCCATTTCCCACAATGTTTCTACTCTTTCTAAAGTCAAGTTTCAGTTTTTGAGACATGTTTATTTTGTCGTCTGCAAATGCTTTGAATTTGGACACGTCCATAATTTTGTCGTTTGGTAAAGAGTTAAATTTTTTCAGGAAATGAGACCTAGGATCTTACAAGAAATAAAACCTAACTATAATGATACCTTTAGCACACATATGAAACACTTTCCATGTTGTATTTTGTTGCCTCACTATGCTCACTTGGCTGTTTTCTGTTCATGTTCTGTTATGGGGGCCTTCACTTTGCTTCTTTGCTTTTCAGCGACAACACTGTCAAAAAGAGTGATGTGAGAAAGAGAAAAGCCCAACAACAGGGCTCAGATACCCAAACCCCTCCTGCTACTGCACTAGAGACTGAATCCCTAGCTCCCTCAGTCCCTGTCTCTGAGACGGAGGACCCAGTAGGGACTGAGGAGAAACTCCCTCCCCCGCCTCCCCCACCCTCAAACCCCCAAACATCCCTCCCAGAGTCAGACCCTATAGATGCTACCAGGGAAAGGTAACTTGTTGTTTTATTGTTGTGAATGTTTGTTTTATAGTAAAGTCAGTGTCACATCTGTAATATGAAAGTAAAATATAAGAACAGTGTTACTTGATAAATTCTTTACCAAACTCTTCCATGTTTTAACTCTTTACCAAACAACAAAATTTTAGACTGGTCCATATTGAAAGCATTTGCAGATGTCAAAATAAAGTGACTGAAATTTTGAAATTTGTATTGAAAAGGAGAGAAAACATTGTGAGAAAAGGAGAAAATGCTGGTTATCAGCATTTTCTCCTTTTCTCACAATGTTTTCAAAAGGCTTCTTTTCCACGGTCATCAAAAGTCGTCATTGTGTGGTAAAAGGTTAATAACCTTGACAATGATCACATAATTATGAAAGTGATCTTGGAAAGAAGAAAATGCCGGTTATGTGCATTTTCTCCCTTTCCCGTGATTTTTTCAAAAATGTTTTTTTCCTGAAAGTTATCGTAACTCAAGATTGTGTGGTAAAGAATTAATGATATTGAACCTGTGTGACAGCTTCATGCTTTCTTGTGTATCTTTGTGGCGAGTCACTGGTGAAGGGTTAGTGTAGGAATGTGTTGCTAAGATCATCAGATTTTTTATACTCTACCTAAATTTTGTGCCACATTTCCTATCCACCCCCATGAAAGTTGGCCAGAATATTTTTCTCGATAATTCCTGAGACAAATTAGAAATGGGTTAATTGGGTAAAAATGTAGGTCACTTAGACAAGACAGAGAAATAAGCTTGCGTATTCTCTGGAGGCTACATTTTTTGTCATATACTTGTGAAAGTTTGTTAGAATATTAATTTTTGTCATGATATTTTAAGAATAGATTGGAAACCAGTGATGTTTGACTAACTCTTTACCACACAAGAAAATTTTAGACTGGTCCAAATTGAAAGCATTTGCAGATGACAAAATAAAGTTGCAAAATAATTGAAATTTGTTCTGGGAAAGGTAGAAAACACTGTGGGAAAAGGAGATAATGCTGGTTACCAGCATTTTCTCCTTTTCCTACAGTGTTTTAAAAAGGCTTCTTTCTCAGGGGCATCAAAAGTAGGGATTGTGTGGTAATGGGTTAATAAAAAAGGCTTAGGTGAGCAACCTTAGGGCCATCATAGCCCTCTTGTTTCAAAACCTGTACAGTGATGCAGAATTTAGACTGTTGAGGAAAAGAAAAAGAGGAAAAAAGATGACAAAAAGAATGGTCATAGCAAATGGTCAAAGTGGTTGTTGTTATACAAAATCTTTGATATTCATTATAGCTTTGTAGATACTGAAGCAAATTAGTTAGAAATTTGGCTAGAAATTACTTCAAACTTTGGCTACTTGTCAGCAATTCAAAGGACCACCCATACCAGATTGTCTTCACATTAAAGAATATGATTAAAATATTTACTTCATTTATCCCCTGATCACAAAGATATTTTTTCAAAGGCAACACCTGCAATCATGTTCCAGAGTAACAAATTTAGGTAATAAAGGAAAACTTGATGATTTCAGGGGTGATAGTGAGTCAGGGGATTCCAGTTCTACAGTGTCACAATCCTCATATGATCCTTCCAAACCAAACTTTCGAAGTAAAGATTCAGAAATACCAAGTTCCATGGAGAACACAGATACTCACGATACGGAGTCTGAGTCATCATCAATTTCTGCTAAAAAATCCAAAGGTTAGTATGATTTTTTGCAGTAAATTATATTGCATGTAGGTCTATCATACTATAGTGTTGATTTCGTAATTGCTAAATGAATCATAGATTGTTTGTACTAATTACTTGATTTACCTTTTTAGCGTTCATTTTGCCATTTTTATTGCATAATTGAATATTTATCAGAAAACATAAATTAAAGATAAAGCTTTGCAGTCCAATCTTGATGTACACTTTCTGCAACATGGCTAAAAAATGAT
This sequence comes from Tridacna crocea, assembly GCA_943736015.1. Classification (NCBI taxonomy): domain Eukaryota; kingdom Metazoa; phylum Mollusca; class Bivalvia; order Cardiida; family Cardiidae; genus Tridacna; species Tridacna crocea. Next base: position 33,196,782 of record OX031073.1, read on the forward strand.
TTGGGTTATTTTTATGTTCATGATGTCTTCAAATGTTGAATATTTCTTGATATAAAGATGTCCTAATGGAGTCCTAACATCAATCAATCAGCAAGTCTTAAAATAAAGATGTGTTCATGATTCTTCAATGTAAAGATATGATCACAGTGTCTTTATGAAAAGAGATGTCCACACTATCTTTATGTAAAGATGTAATGTGATGTGTCTTGAAAGATGTCCTCACATTATATTTATGATAAGGTATGCTTATGATTTCTTCAAATTATGTGTTCTGTGAACATGATTGTGTTCATGATTCCTTTACCAAACATGTCATGACTAACTTGCAAATAGAGGTGTTCACATTGTGTTTCATGTTTCATAAAAAATCTGTTTAAGCTGGATTCATGGTTCCTGTTACAAAAGATGTGTTCATAATGTATTTACACAAAGATAAGGTATTTGGCTCCTGTTTTGGAAAGATGCAGTCAGGAACATCCCTGTAGAAAGATGTGTTCATGATGTTTGTTTAGAGAAAAAAATGTGATTACTGAAAATAATTGGCTTAACCCATTACCACACAATCCCTACTTTTGACACCCCTGAGAAAGAAGCCTTTAGAAAACATTGTGGGAAAAGGAGAAAATGCTGATAACCAGCATTTTCTCCTTTTCCAACAATGTTTTCTACCCTCCACAAAACAAATTTCAAATTTTCAGTCACTTTTATTTTGTCGTCTGCAAATGCTTTTGATTTGGCCAAGCCTAAAATATTGTCGTTTGGTAATGAGTTGAGCTGGATTCATGATTCCTGTTACTAAAGATGTGTTCATAATGTATTTACTCAAGGATAAGGTATTTGGCTCCTTTTTTGGAAATATGCAGTCATGAACATTCCTGTATAAAGATGTGTTCATGATGTTTGTTTAGAAAAAAAAAAATACTGAAAATAATTGGCCTAACCCATTACCACACAATCCCTACTTTTGACACCCCTGAGAAAGAAGCCTTTAGAAAACATTGTGGGAAAAGGAGAAAATGCTGGTAACCAGCATTTTCTCCTTTTCCCACAATGTTTTCTGCCCTTCACAAAACAAATTTCAAATTTTCAGTCACTTTTATTTTGTCGTCTGCAAATGCTTTCAATTTGGGCAAGCCTAAAATGTTGTCGTTTGGTAATGAGTTAAGCTGGATTCATGATTCCTGTTACTAAAGATGTAATGTATTTACACAAAGATAAGGTATTTGGCTCCCTTTTGAAAGATGCAGTCATGAACATGGCTGTATGAAGATGTGTTCATGATGTTTGTTAAGAGAAAAAAATGGGATTACTGAAAATAATTGGCTTAAATTAATATTTAACTGTTTTGATGCTTATCAATTTATGCATGTGTGTTAAACTTAAAGCATTATTAGGTGGCAGTGTATGGTCTTAGAAAAAATTGCATGGTAAAGTTTTTTGCTGAAATTATTATCTTCTTGTACATTTGCTAAGAACAAACAAAAAATATTGTTGAAACCAATATTCTGATAATTCAGCTCTGTATTAAGTAGACAATATTGCCCAACCTTTCAAACACTAAGCACATTGTTTGTACCAGTGATTTGTGGGCAGCAAATAATTATGCATTGTGGACAAGCTTAAAATTTTGCACTAAAGTAAAAAAGAGAATTAAATGAAGGAAGAATGAAATGTTGATTTTGCATGTGTGTCTTATGCATGATGTTGTTATTATTACTATAGTTGACTAATAAAGGACTGATGATCATTTGAATAATTTGGAATTCATGTCAGGCACTAGGTGTCTCTGTGCTATTATCTCATGCAGATTGTTCTGTAACTTTTTACTATACAATGACAAGTTTTAACGACCATGAAAGAGATGGCCTTTGAAAACATTGTGGGAAAAGGAGAAAATGCTGGTAACCAGCATTTCCTCAACATTTTCTACCCTTTCAAAGAAAAATAAGAGCCACATTGAAACTATCATCCGAAAATGCTTTCAGTTCAGATAGGTCTAATATTTCGCAGTGTGGTAAGTCAGACAGGTCTAATATTTTGCCATGTGGATAGTCAGACAGGTCTAATATTTTGCCGTGTGGTAAGTCAGATGGGTATAATATTTCGCCATGTAATAAAGGGTTGAATCATTCAGCACCAAATATGTGAGCCGTGCTCTCGGGAAAAAAGGGGTATAACTCCTTACCAGACGACAACATTTTAGACTTGTCCAAATTGAGAGGAGTTGCAGACGACAAAATGAACCCGACTTAAAAAAATTAAATCTTGACTTTGGAAGCGTAGAAAACATTGTGGGAAAAGGAGAAAATGCTGGTTACCAGCATTTTCTCCTTTTTGCATGGTGTTTTCAGAGAGCTTCTTCAACATAGACAGCCTGCCCGGGTGGCTCAGTGGTGAGCGTGACCTGGTGGTTGTGAGTTCGATACCCAGTTGAGGCAAACTTTCTTTCTGGCGTATTTTCGCCTCTCACCTCTGCTGAAGCATGTGAGAAAAGTAGTCGGTGGCTTTGGAAAGAAAGTAGTGTTAGTACTGGTATGAGAAAGCCAGGAAACACGTGTGCGTCACCGACCGCCATGATATGACCTTCACTGTTAAAGTGGCGTTAAACTCCAATACAACCAACCAACCAATCAACATAGACAATCATTTTAAAAATGATAGTCTCATAGATCTAACTTTTCAGGCTCATGCTTTGAATGCATCTTCGCAAGCCAAGGGTGACGATCCACTACGCTACTCTACCCTTGGCGGATCGTGCTTGATTTCGACATTCCCCCATACCTATTTTCATTGGTTGCAGCTAGCTTTAACTGCATCTTATCAAATCGCTCTTAGCATTTCATCTTTGATAGAAATAGAACAAGGTCGCGACCTTTCGGAAAAAAAATGGAGGTAAGCACAAATACCTCCGTGGATGTGTGCAGGATCTGTAATGATTTATTACTGAAAAAAACATAGACAAACAATATTTACAGAAAGTTTCAGTGTGACCAATAAATTATCAGAGGTTTTAGGCTATATCCCAGCACCTAACCATGGAATGTCGAAGTTCGTTTGTGGTTATTGCTTCATGTTGAATTATTGTATTTGTAAGCAGTTTGTAAAATGATATTCCATTGGCTATAAGTAATACGATGTAAAGGGGGATAATAACCAGCATCCAATGGGGGCATAGCGCGGTAGTATCGAAATCGGGCTCCATGTATTGATCGTATCCTTGGCTTGCGAAGATGGCTTTGAATGTTGTTATTGCATCATGCATCACTTTGTTTACAGTTGTAACTAATCTTAACTATTTCTACTAACCTGTTCTAATTCAGGCTTTAATTTACCCAAACTGCCGTTTAAGTTCAGTGCGGGTGAGAGGGACAAAGGCGGAGTTATGCTCATTTCCTCTCGCACACTGAATACAGGGGAGGATTCCACTGGAAGTGAAGGGGGGATAACTCTAATTTCAAAACGGAAGTTAGATACTGGAATAGATTTTGATGGTAAGGAACGTTTGTCAAGACATTATCAGTTACTCTTCTGAATAACATTTTCACTTTTTATAGATTCCTTTATATATCACTCCTTTGTGAACTTTTAACTAGCGACTGACAAAGACTTATTTTGTTTGACTTTGAAAATATCAATTACAAATAGGGCTTGGTAAAATGAATGAAAATTTCAAATCACGAATGCTTATATAAAAATATTGTAGTAAAAGGAGAAATAGCTCAAAGCAAGCAATTCCTTCTTTTCCTACATATTTTTTAAGTTGGAATCTACAAGACTAAAAAAAGTCAACAATTGGTAGTTTTTCAAAACAGACTTTACTTTCTTTTCTCTACAACTGATTTTTTTTTTTCTGTATAATTGAATACTCACCTATACTATACTAGAGTTTGAAGGCACACCAATCTAACCCATTACCACACAATCCCTACTTTTTATGACCCTGAGAAAGAAGCCTTTAGAAAACATTGTGGGAAAAGGAGGAAATGCTGGTAACCAGCATTTTCTCCTTTTTCCACAATGTTTTCTGCTCTTCACAAAACAAATTTCAATTTACGTGTCACATTTATTTTGTTGTCTGCAAATGCTATCGATTTGGATAAGCCTAAAATTTTGTTGTTTGGTATAGAGTTTATGGTGTTTTTAATTACCAAGCATTTTCTGGTAGGTTTATAGTGTTTAATTTTCAGGCTTTGTAAGGTGGGTTTATAAATGCATTGGGACAACGTACATAAATATTCTCTGTTCTGTTCTATGTGGCTCAGTGGTAAAATGTATTATTATACTGAAAAGAAATTTCTTGTGACCTGATTGCCGGGAACATGTATATCATGTAGCTTGGCAAAAAACATGTAAAGCCAGTTTCCCCATTTGAGTACCTCGTAAACATCACTACACTTGCAATAAAATGGCGGCATCAATCAATCACCAGACTGCACTTTTATGCACCAAGCTGCATGTTTCTGAGACATCAGTTCCCAGTGATGGCAGTTTTCATTGAATTGGGGCACTCAGAAGGGAATTTCTATTTTGCCAGCGTACTCGATTCGTGAGACTATAAACAGGAAAATTTTGCTTAATACACTTTGCAGTGTAATAAATTTGTTTTACGGTCAGGTGGCAGGGGACTTGGAAACTTGTTCATGGCTGTGGTTACTCATGTCGCCCTGAGCTGAGGTGAGGTGGAAACTTGTTCACGGCTGTGGTAAACCATGTCACCTCGAGCTGAAGGCGAGGTGGAAACTTGTTCACAGCTATGGTGAATCATGTTGCCACCTCGTCTTCAGCTCAGGGAGACATTATTAACCACAGCCGTGAACAAGTTTTCAAGTCCCTGCCACCTGACCATACAAGCTGATATGTAACAGTTTTGTTATACACTGTAAATTTTAATTGATTGTTTTATATGCAGACAAAAAAGGGAAACCTACGGGTATGACAAGAGTTTAAAGATTCTAAACTGCAAATCAAGATATACTTTTCAATATGCCACAGGGTCGACAGTAGAAAATATAGGGGGTTGGGGAACAGAAGCTAAGTGTACTAAGTCATCACTGGATCAGACTTACCCATGTTTAAGCCTTTACCCCATACAACATTTCTATGGTATCTCTAATTGACCCTAAATAACAGCAAGGATGAAGCAGTGTCTTATGTGTATATTACACCTTTTGATAGCATAGAAAACATTGTGGCAAAAGGTGAGTCACAAGCAATTTCACCCTTTTGCCACAATGTTTTCCAAACTCTTCTACAAGCAATGCGAAGAAATGAGTATCTATGGAGTAAAGGGTTAAGCCTTTACTAAACAATTCCAAGTTTTAAAGGCCCTGATAAAGAAGGCGTTGTTAGAAAAAATTGTTAGGCATGGAAAAAATTGTTGGGTACCAGTGCCCAGTGTCACAAAAAAAGGTCATTTATTTTAGTAAAATCTGCTTTGGAAAAAATTGTTGGGTACCAGTGCCCAGTGGGAAAAAAAAGGTCATTTATTTTGCTAAAATCTGCTATGGAAAAAACTGTTGGGTACTAGTGCCCAGTGTCACAAAAAAGAAACAAGATTATTTATTTTGCTAAAATCTGCTAAGAGACTCATTTTTGAATGAAAGTCAGTAACATTAACAGATTTTAGTAACATTCACAAATCCTAGATTGATACAACATTTAACTCTCAACACAGAAAAATTATGGACTTAAGTTGAGCCCATTTATTTTGCTTAGTTTTCAGGAATTAATGTTTCCAAAGACCTTTTTTGATCAGGGTTTGTAGAAGCAAGGGATTGTCTTGTAAATTGCCAGGGTTAAGTGCTATTGAACAGACACAAGTATGATTACACAAATTTGGGTGTGTAGGTTGGGTGAATATCAGTTGAATTCAAACATGGGGAAATAAATTGACATGAAATAGAAAGTTGAACATTTTTGTCTATAATATTTCTTTGTTTCATACTTTAGGGTACAGAAGATCATGTGGCATATTGTTGAAGCTTCTAATAGTAGAAATGCAAATTTCATTACCATTCTAAACCATCCTTGACACCTGTGTGGTCTGTTTTCATGTCAACAAAAACTGCATTGGACAACAACTTTTGTATAATTATACTAATGTGAAAAAACAAGTCACACAAATAAAAGTTAAAAATCAGTAGACATGGGGTTGACCTAGATATCTAATTTCTTAAACTTGGCACATACTGAAGAGGTCAAAAAGTCAAGTTCAGTATCATAGTGACTTTCAATATACAGGTACTTAACTTTGTTTGAACAATAAATGGACACTGTCTTGGCTTAGACTCTTAAAAGTTGGCACAAATGGTCCCCATCAAACATAAATTATTATCCTTTAAGATTTTTATGTCAGTGGGCAAAAGGTCAAGGTCACAGTTGAGTCATATGTCAGTATCATGTTAATCAGGGTATTTATATACAAGTCATCTAGAGAGCAGGTATTAATTTATCATTAAAGAAATCTCTTTGTAGTACATATGTTGGTTTCTAAAATCTGACCAGAAGAATAGTGAGGACAATGAAAATGGACCAATGACAGACTGCTTCTCATTATAATCATTGCACAGCATCATTCATGACACTTTCACTGCCAACTGAGTAAATTTGACTCTTTTCAGGTCTAAAATTAGCTTGCTACTGTATTTTGAAATGATTTTGTCAATGTTTAGCTGTAGGCAGATGGTGTAGATCGTGTATCAAACTGCACGTTCTGTGTTGTGTCACCCAAGGCATATTGCAGTCATTGTTTGTTAAGATATTTAATTAATAATTAATAGTTCCACTAGATTACTGCAATGACTTTCTGATAAGGTTCCAAATGTTGCATATCCATATGTTCAAGATGAGACAAATAGCAAACTCTTCGTATAGACAGATTACTTAGTAAAACTTGAACATAGATTGATTATTAAAACTCATTCTTAACTATTAATTATTAAATAAATATCTTAACAAACAATGACTGCAATATGCTGTGGGTGACAGTTGTCTGATCTTGATCTAAGCAAACCACAGAAGCTATTTATACTGTCATTGGCAGTGAAGTGTTGATTTTCATGTAGCATTTTGTTTCAGTTACCCATTCCAGTAATTTGTAGCTCATTTTCTTTGATAAGAAACTTGTTGATGTTACATGATTATTTCATTTTTCTTTCCTGGGTAAAATTTTAACATTGTTATTCATAGTTACTATATCTGACCAGTCATGCTTTCTTGAACTAAATACTTTGTTCAGAAAGGATCAATTGATGAATATTCAGAAAGGATAAATTGCTAAATGAAATTGTTTTGCATTTATGTGTTCTTCTAGCAATTTGGAAATCCTAGCATTTTCTAGATTAACCCTTTACCGAGCAACAAAATTTTAGCCTTGTCCAAATTGAAATGAGTTGCGGACGACAATTTCACTGCAGCTCAAATGATGCAGTCTTTCTTTGATTTTGTAGAAATCATTGTGGGAAAAGGAGAAAATGCTAGTTACTAGCATTTTCTCCTTTTCCCCCAATGTTTTCAAAAGCTTTTATTTTTCAGGGTCATTAAAAGTTGGGACTGTGTTGTTAAGGGTTAATACCCAACCCATTCCCTTATTTCTAGAGTGGTTCAGTTTATCCTTTCCCTATTTTTTTTTTTTTTAGCTCACCTGAGCACGAAGTGCTCAGAGTGAGCTATTGTGTTAGTGCTGTGTCTGTCGTCCTTCATCCGTCGTCAACTTTTTACCTCGTGTGTACACGCTCTAGAGGCCACATTTTTCGTCCGATAATCATGAAACTTGGTCAGAATGTATGCCTAGTGAAATCTTGGACAAGTTCAAAATTGGGTCATGTCGGGTTAAAAACTAGGTCACTAGGTCAAATCTTAGAAAAATCTTGTGTAGGCTCTAGAAGCTACCATTTTTAGTCCAATACTCATGAAAGTTGGTCAGATTGTTTGCCTTGATAAAATCTCTAACGAGTTTGAAAAAGGGGCATTGCAGGTCTAAAACTAGGTCACTAGGTCAAATCTTAGAAAAACCTTGTATACGCTCTAGAGGCCACATTTTCAGTCCGAAACTCATGAAAGTTGACTGCAATGTTTGCCTCGATGATATCTCTGAAGTGATGAAAAATGGGTCTTGTCAGGTCAAAAACTAAGTCTCTAGGTCAAATCTTAGAAAAATGTTGTGTACGCTCTAGAGGCCACATTTTCAGTCCAATACTCATCAAACTTGGTCAGAATGTTTGCCTCAATGATATCTCAAACGAGTTTGAAAATGGGTCATGTTGGGTCAAAAACTAGATTAATAGGTCATATCTTAGGAAACCTGGTGAGCGCTCTAGAGGCCACATTTTCAATCCAGGACTCTTGAAAGTTGGTCAGAATGTTTGTCTTGATGATATCTTGGATTAGGCTGAAAATGGGTCATGTTGAGTCAAAAACTAGGTCACCAGGTCAAATGTTAGAAAAACCTTTTGTACGCTCTAGATGCCACATTTTCAGTCCAAAACTCTTTGAAAGTTGGTCAGAATGTTTGTCTTGATGATATCTTGGATGAGGTTGAAAATGGGTCACGTCGGGTCAAAAACTAGGTTACCAGGTCAAATCTTAGATAAACCTTCTATATGCTCTGGATGCCACATTTTCAGTCCAACACTCTTGAAAATTGGTCATAATGTTTGCCTTGATAATATCTTGAATGAGTGTGAAAATGGGTCATGTGGAGTCAAAAACTAGGTCACTGGGTCAAATATTAGAAAAATCTTGTGTACTCTTTTGAGGCCACATCTTCTGCCTGATACAATTCAATCTTCAGAATGTTTGTTTTGGTGATATCTCAAAAGAGTTTGATAATGGGGAATAGTCTGTCAAAAATTGGTCCAAAACTAGGTCACTTGGTCAAATATTAGAAAAACATTCTGTACGCTGAAGAGGCCACATTTTCAGTCCAATACTCATGAAACTTAGTCAGAATGTTTGTCTTATTGATTTGTCAAAAGTGTTTTATAATGGGTTATGTCTGATAAAAAGCTAGGTCACTGGGAAACTAGGTTGAAAATGGTTCATGTTTGGTCAATAGACTCAGGTGAGCAATTTCAGGGCCATCATGGCGCTCTTGTTTAAGATAATTGTTACATAACATTGTATTTTACATTTTCCTATAATTGTAATAAAATAGCTATTACAACCTAAAAGACTCTTAAAATCATTGTGGAAAATGGAAAAGATGCTGGGTATGAGCATTTTGTATTATTTCTAGATTGTTTTCTACATTTTCGAAGGAAAACCTCACCCCTTTAACCCATTAATAAACAATCCTGACTTTTAACATGTCTATTAAGCAGTCTTTTGAAAATATTATGGGAAAAGGAGAAAATACTGGTAACCAGCATTTTCTCCTTTTCCCATAACTTTTTCCACCCAAAGAAAAAAAATATTAATTTTTGAGTAGGAATTCTTTGTTGTCTATGTTTTGCATATGTACATTTGCATTAATTTTATACAAAGTTAAATTTTGTCATTCAGTAAAGAGTTGATCATTATTTTGTTATTGTTTTCAAATGTTGCCAATCAGGACAGGTCTTAAATATTATTTTAACCACTTAATGTTTTTACCCATTACCACACAATCCCTACTTTTGACGACCCTGAGAAAGAAACCTTTAGAATACATTGTGGGAAAAGGAGAAAATGCTGGTAACCAGCATTTTCTCCTTTTCCCACAATGTTTTCTACCCTTCACAAAACAAATTTCAAATTTTCAGTCACTTTTTATTTTGTCATCTGCAAATGCTCTCGATTTAGGCAAGCCTAAAATTTTGTCGTTAGGTAATGAGTTGACTAATGTCATCATCGTGCTTCATCTATGATTATGCCTGTCTACACATTGCAAAATCACACCTATGTCATGGAGATACATGTATGTTGCATATTTAGTGCATATTTGAGTCCATGCATTAGACTAGAATATAACTGATAACTTGTATATTGCATGACAGTTCATATTGAATGTGCTTTAACTAATGGTGCATAATGGGAAAGACTAAAATGTGCTTTTTGTACAAGAGCTAACACAAACATTGTGACAGAGGTCATTTGAATATTATTTCATAGGGGTACGTGGCTCTAACAGTTCAAGACAAGGATACAAATCAGTGTTAAAACTGTATCCACACACCTGTTTGATGAAACATTCTGAAGAATTCTTCAAATTTAAAAAAAGGCAATTTCTGATTGGTTGGATGAACTGGTTAAACCAATCAGGAATTGTGTCACTGTACAAATGTGGAATTATGGTGCATTTAGACTGGTTTATAATTACAGACCTCTGTCTGTATACTAAGGGCTTGTAGTATGTGAAGAAATCCAGTTTGTGAAAAATAAATTAATGCTAAGCCATATCAAAAATTGCAACTGCATTTTTTTCCACAACCGAGTGGCAGAAGTTTAGAATTTATAGAATATATTTAGGTTACCGTTATATAGGATCTGAGATAAGTTTGTACTTGTAGAGAGTCTTGAAAAAATGTTATTAAATCTTAACCAAATAGAAAATTTTTTAAGCTCAACCAAAATGAGAACTTTTGCAGAGGACAATTTAAATGTTACATAAATGGTGTTTTTTTTTTTATTTGATAGGGTAGAAAGCATTGTGGGAAAAGGAGAAAATGCTGGTTACCAGAGTAGTATAATCCATTACAATCCCTACTTTTGATGACCCTGTGAAAGAAGCCCTTTGAAAACATTGTGGGAAAAGGAGAAAATGCTGGTAACCAGCATTTTCTCCTTTTCCCACAATGTCTTCTACCCTTCACAAAACAAATTTCAAATTTTTAGTCACTTTTATTTTGTCTTATGCAAATGCTATCGATTTGGACAACCTAAAATTTTGTTGCTTGGTAATGAGTTAACTCTTTACCAAATGACACATTTCTAGACTGGTCCAAATTCAAAGCACTTGCAGACGACAAAATAAAAGTGACTGAAAAGTTGAAACTTTATTTGGGAAGGGTAGAAAACATTGTGGGAAAAGGAGAAAATGCTGGTTACCAGCATTTTCTCCTTTTCCCACAATGTTTTCAAAAAGGCCTCTTTCACAGGGCTGTTAAAAGTCGGGATTGTGCGGTAAAGGGTTAAAGATGAGTTCGTTTGATGAAGGCTAAAACCTTTTAGTTTATTTCAATAAGGAATATTCCATTTTGACATTTCAGGTGCTAGTTTAATAAGTACAATAAGTGATACGTCCTCGGGCTACATGGTGGGAGAACAGGAATCTACATCATACAGTTTCTCAGGAACCCCTGCTAATGAGGTAAGTGCTGTTGTTACCTTGACTTTGTCTGCCATGCTCAAGTATAGCAGTCAGTGGAGAACTGACAAAAGCCCACTGAAGAAAAAAAAACCAACTAAGACAAAAGTCAACTGGGACAAAAGCCCACTAGTACAAAAGCTCACTGAGACAAAAGCCAACTAGGACAAAAGCCCACTGCTGATTTTGAAAGTGGGGGACAAAAGCCCATTGTTTATAAAAAAGTGTTAGAAAATCATTTCTTTATCATTTTTGTAGAAAAAACACATTAGAGATTTAATGATCAGAATGATCAAATTGCTTTTCTTCTTCTCAGTGTTTAATTCTCTGCATCATTTCCCATACTTGTAGCAACGATTTGAAAGAAGACTTGAATAGAATGTGAGAAAAGGAGAAAATGTTGGACTTTTGAAAACAATGTGAGAGAAGAAGAAAATGCTGCTTACCGGAACTTTCTGCTTTTCACATAATATTTTTTACTCTTCTAAAGACAAGTCACATCATATTTTCGAAACTTTTTAATTGAATACATTAGAACTAAAAGTGGGCTTTTGTCCTTGTGGGCTTTTGTCCCAGTGGGCTTTTGTCCTAGTGGGCTTTTGTCCTACACCCGCAGTCAGTAGTATGAAGGACTTGAGAACAATGGGCTTTGCTGATTTGAATCCCTAGTTTGGCAGATTTCTTTTTTGGAGTTGACGACAGTCATTATGACGGGATTTTTTTCTCTCCAACCATTGATCATTATTATGACAATGCCTTTGTGGGAAAGCAGCCAGTGGCTTGAAAAGAATATTGTTCCAAGTAGTGTTAACTCATTACCAAACAACAAAATTTTAGGTTTGTCCAAATCGAAAGCTTTTGCAGATGTCAAAATAAAAGTGACTAAAAATTTGAAATTTGTTTTGCGAAGGGTAGAAAACATTTTGGGAAAAGGAGAAAATGCTGGTTACCAGCATTTTCTCCTTTTTTCCACAATGTTTTCTAAAGGCTTCTTTCTCAGGGTCGTCAAAAGTAGGGATTGTGTGGTAATGGGTTAAGAGAAACTCCAGGCATGGATATATACACTGGCCATCGCGATATAAGGGACATGATGTTGAAAATGGTATTGAATACAATCTAATTGACCTGATTTGTCACTCTCTGTATCCAGTGGTAATTTGTTGTCTGTTAAATATATCTTTCATGTTATTTAAAGGTCGAAACAGGTGGCAGGCAATTATTCATTCTCCGATGAAAGGAAATTTTAAAATTGCGGTGAACAAACTGAACAAATTTGATTAGTCTTGAGAACTAACCAATCAGCCTTTAAAATGAGAAGCTGCTGAAACTAACTGTTGCCTACCGGTAATCAGATTTATTTGATATGTCCACCGAGATGTACAAATACAGGTGAATAGGCATTTCGGCCACAGACGTTTTGGTAAATACATATTACATGTACAGCATTCCTGAAATCTCAAACACTCTTTCATACACTTTGGACAGCCAATGTATATGATGCCTCTCTGTAATTCATTGTACCATACAAGTTATCATATTTCAATGGATCCAATATGTCCACTGTGTCTAACTGCTGGAATAAATTGTCCTTGAGCTCAGAAAATTGACCAAAATCAGAAAGTTTCAACCTTAACTCTTTACCACACGAACCCGACTTTTAACGACCCTGAAAAAGAAGCCTTTTGAAAACAATGTGGGAAAAGGAGAAAACGCTGGTAGCCAGCATTTTCTCCTTTTCCCACAATGTTTTCTACCTTTCACAAAACAAATTTCCAGTCACTTTTTTGTCATCTGCAAATGCTTTGAATTTGGACCAGTCTAAAATATTGTCTTTTGGTAATTGGTTAACTCATTACCAAACAACAATATTTTAGGCTTATCCAATCAAAAGCATTTGCAGACGACAAAATGAAAGTGACTGAAAATTTGAAATTTGTTTTGTGAAGGGTAGAAAACATTGTGGGAAATGGAGAAAATGCTGGTTACCAATGCTTTCTAAAGTCTTCTTTCTCAGGGGCGTCAAAAGTATGGATTGTGTGGTAATGGGTTAATCAGCCTTCTTGGACAATACAGGCTGATTTGGATAAATGCTTTTTGCAGATACATTATTATCCCTTTTCACAGAGCTTATGAAAATTGTCATTGTTATAACACAGGACCACCCTTCACAAGCCAGTCCCCATGTCCAAAATCAGTTCTACTCCTGTCCTATAGCAGAATGGAATGTGGAACATGTACGGAACTGGTTGATTGGGATTGAAATGGACAGATATATACCCCTGTTTACGGAGAAGTCTGTAACTGGAGTACAGTTAGTGAACTTAGATACAAACAAAATGAAGGTAAGTGTATTATGTAAGCATGTAGGGGGCAGCCATATGTATCATTCTGTTCCAAACAGTCCTGGGCCAGTATTCACCAACCATTCTGGAGAATATTATTAGTCTTATTCTACAAGGTTTTCTACATTTGTAAGTAACACAACTTCTGATTGGCTAAACCAAATGGTTTTTGTAAATAACACAACTTCTGATTGGCTAAACTGAATGGTTTGGCTAAACTGAATGGTTTAGCCAATCAGAAGTTATGTTACTTACAAATGTAGAAAACTCTGGAGAATGAAAGAAAGAATGCTTTAAGAATGGTTGGTGAACACGGGCCCTGACTTTTAATGACCATATGAAGAAGGCTTGTGAAAACATAGTGGGAAACAGGAAAATGCTGGTAAATGCTGTAAATTATTCATACCCTGGATTTTTGTGAGTTGCTTGAAGTTTTAACTCTTTACCACATGAAAAGTAAAGAGTTAAATGGGAAAAGTATAGACCGTTCAAAAATCAAAGCATTTGCAGACAATAAAACAAATGTGACTGAAAAATTGAAATTTGGTTTGGGAAGGGTAGAAAACAATGTGGGAAAAGGAGAAAATGCTGGTTACCAGCATTTTCTCCTTTTCCCACAATGTTTTCAAAAGGCTTCATTCTCATTGTCGTTAAAAGTCGGGATTGTATGGTAAAGGGTTAAATGTTTCCAATCCTTTATTAATATGTGCAACATGCAGAGTGATGAAATAGAGTTTATTTCATCAGCTTGTGGTTAATATGGGGAAATATTTGCCAAAAAAGGGAAAGGTATGCAAAAATAACGATATTTTCGTGGACCTTATCTCTGTTGAGAAATATTTTCCCATATTAACCACAAGCTGATGAAATATATTATATATTATATTTCCTCTGATTATTTTGTTAACAAATGCCACTTTTAAAACTAGTGATCTCAAGTAGAACAAAAAAAGTAGTTCAGATTTTCAGCAGGAGGAAAATATTCACTATAACGGGGTAGTAATCCCTCCCAGCTTAAATTACGACATTTCTTTACCCATAACATTTCTAAAAATAAACACATGAAATATAATATTGTTAATAAATATCTTTGATTCATTACCAAACGACAAAATTTTCGGCCTGTCCAAATTGAAAGCATTTGCAGACAACAAAATAAAAGTGACTGAAAATTTGAAAATTGTTTTATGAAGGGTTGAAAACATTGTGGGAAAAGGAGAAAATGCTGGTTACCAGCATTTTCTCCTTTTTTCCCCACAATGTTTTCTTAAAGTTTCCCTCTCAGGGTCATCAAAAGTAGGGATTGTGTGGTAATGGGTTGATATGTAAAATGTTGTAAAATTGAGGGGTGAGTGTAAAACTATTCCATCTGTTTTTTTGAGAATTTTTATTGGAGAGGGGATAAAACTTCTTTCGTTTGAAAAGCAATGTTAGAAGATCATTTTGTTTAGATATGTCATCTTGCTTAGATATGTCGTGTTGAATTGTTGAATTTTGTGATGAGAAAAATTAATAATATACTCAGAAGGGCACCTTTTTACCAAACATAACCATACACTGGATAGGATTGTAAGAAAAAAAAAACATTGTGGGAAAAGGAGAATATGCTGGTTACCAGCATTCTTAGGCTCTCTAAAATTCAGGATTGTGTAGTAAGAGGTTAAGTTAACTCTTTACCGAACAACAAATTTATAGACTGGTCCATAGTGAAAGCATTTGCAGATGACAGAATAAATGTAACTCAAAAATTGAAAATTGTTCCTCACAGGGAAAAAAACGTCGTGGGAAAAGGAGAAAATGCTGGTTACCAGCATTTTCTCCTTTTCCCACAATGTTTTCAAAAGGCTTCTATCTCATGGTCATAAAAACCAGGGATTGTTTGGTAAAGGGTTAAAGTAAATGATATTCTTTTGTTTATTTTTCCAGGCTATTGGCATTGCTAGTTCGAAAGACAGGGACGTATTGAAGAAGAAAGTGAAAGAGTTGAAGTTGGTGCTAGAGAAGGAAAGAAAGCAGCAGGAAAAAGAAAGAAAACTGTTAGAAAAAGAACAAAAAGCAAAAGAAAAAGAACAAAAGAAACTGTCAAAGAAGAAGTAGCTATTTTAGTACAGAATCTATTTTTATATTGAACTATATAAATTGATTTAAATGTATAAACCTTTGCAGTATATTGAATCATTATGCAGATTTCTTTGGTCCATGTTAACTTTTTCATCTCTTTGTTTTTTTACTGTTTTCTGCAAGAACTTTTTGTGTAGAAAACTGTCTTTTTTTTCCTAATTCTATAGATATTTGTATTTTAAAACCAGGTGTGATAATTGTAGAAAACATTTATTTATCATCTTAAAACCTGTTGCAAATGATTATGTGTTCTTGTGACCCTGAGGAAAACGACTTTTAGAACATAATGGTCCGAGGAGCAATTTCTCCCTATTGGATGTAGTGCTTAACAGCTCAAAAGACCCATTTATAACAGAGTTAAGAATTTTTCGTACCATAATGATTTAACTCTTTACCAAACAATCCTGGGCTTTCATGACTCTGAGAAAGAAGTCTTTGAAAAAATATTGTGGGAAAAGGAGAAAATGTTGGTAACCAGCATTTTCTCCTTTTCCCACAATGTTTTCAAAGCTTCCAAGAACAAATTTCAATTCTTGACTTGCATTAGTTTTGTCATCTGCAAATGCTTTCCATTTGGACCAGTCTAAAAAGTTTCGTTTGGTAAAGAGAGTTAACTTTTTAGCACCCTATTCCCCAAACACCCCCCCCCCCCCCCCCCCCCACACACACACACACACAAAAGGGAAACTTATCCATATTAAAGGTATGAGCAGACACCAAACTATAGTTTGCTCAAATTTATCTTTGAAAGTGTTGAAAACATTGTGGAACAATGAGAAAATAGTCACCAACATCTACTGTTCTTTCCACAGTGTCCAAGACAGTCTTCCGCAGGGCCATATAAGACATGAAATTATTTCATAAAGGATTAAGCAACAAGATGCTGGGATGTCACAAATACTTTTTACACTTTGTTGTTATTCATACATTATTCTAAACATGATTCATTGAACGTTTTCCCTTTTGACAATGTAGCACACTTCAACATCTAACATATAACAAAAGTGTTAGTAATCTATCCTATTTCTTGCTTGCATAATTTGTTTTCCACTTTATGCATTTAGGTAATTCATCCATCAGGTGTTTTCCCTCAATGTCACCTGAAAACATTGTGGGAAAAGGAGAAAATGCTGGTAACCAGCATTTTCTCCTTTTCTCACAATGTTTTCTACTCTTCCGAAGTCAAGTTTAAATTTTTGATTCACATTTATTTTGTCGTCTGCAAATGTTTTCAATTTGGACAAGTCTAAAATTTTGTTGTTTGTTAAAGGGTTAAAAATATTTCCAAATGTCAAATTTGTCTTTCATGGACCATTGCTCCCTGAAAGGATTGAAAATATTGTGGAATAAGAAGAAAAGGCTGGCCAGCAGCATTTTCATCTTAGCCCCCAAATTTTTCAAAGAATCTCTTGTAGGGTCATTAAAACTCTAGGATCGTATGGTAAAAGGTTAATGTACTTTGAACATGTTTTGTCATGTACAATTTATAAAACTCACAAATTAACAATCAAAACTATATAGGTACTCATTTTTACTCTGAAGTTTTTTAAGAAAGAGGAGGGGGATTGGCAGAAGCCTTATGTTGTCTCTGTTGACTTTTTGGTTGATTTTGTTGTTTTGCATAAACTTTGACATTGTCTCAAATCTTTGTCATTACTAGAGATATTTTGTTTAACTCATTACCAAACGACAAAGTTTTAGGTTTGTCCAAATTGAAAACATTTGCAGACGACAAAATAAAAGTGACTGAAAATTTGAAATTTGTTTTGTGAAGGGTAGAAAACATTGTGGGAAAAGGAGAAAATGCTGGTTACCAGCATTTTCTCCTTTTCCCATGATGTTTTCCAAAGGTTTCTTTTTCAGGGGCGTCAAAAGTAGGGATTGTGTGGTAATGGGTTGAATTATAACTATTTAAAGGAGCCCCTTACAAAAAGGGCAGGTAACCCTTAAACTATTTTTACTCCTCTACCAAACAATCCCTGATTTTTTACGACCCTGAGATAGCAGCCTTTTGAAAACATTGTGGGAAAAGGATAAAATACTGGTAACTAGCATTTTCAAAAATTTAAATATGTTCTGGGAGGGTAGAAAACTTTGTTGGAAAAGGAGAAAACGCTGGTTACAAGCATTTTCTGCTTTTCCCACAGTGTTTTCAAAGGCTTCTTTTCCAGGATCGTGAAAACCAGGGATTTTTTGGGAAAGGATTATTGTTGCACCAACATTAATATGGGTTGAAAATGTGTGGGGAGAAGAAAATATTCTGATCATCGGCATTTTTTTCTTTTCCCTACAGCGGTTTCAAAAAGTCATCTTATACAATGTTATTTAAGTATGACATCATTTGGTAAAGGATGAATGAATGATCCCTTTGAAGTATAAATTTTTTTTTTTCGTCTTGGTTGTGAAAATGTGGAAAATCACTGGACTATGGTTGTATTTTCTTTATTCTTTAAACTTGTATTTTATTGTTTACCATACCTCAAAAATGGCATTATCGCATTTGGTCTTAGTGTGATTTAAACAAATCTAAATCTAGGGACTATTTTTTGTGTCAGCTGTAGAAAGTTGTTAGACCTTTGCCAAACATTCTTGAGTTTTAATGACTGTGAGGGAAAAGACCATTAAAAACATTGTGGGAAAAGAAAAAGTAGTAAACTTCAGATGCTTTGACAGACGGTGTGGATCAGATGAGATCAGGGCTCATATTCATCATCCATTCTTTAGAACATTTGTTGTCTTATTCTCCAAAATTGTCTAGATTTGAAAGTAACATGACTTCTGATTGGCTAAACCGAATGGTATAGCCAATTCAGTTTAGCCAATCAGAGGTTATGTTACTTACAAATTTAGAAAATCTTGGCAATTAAGACTAAGAATATTCTCAAGAATTGTTGGTGAATACAGGCCCAGTATCCACAGAATATGTGTTCTGCTCTTTGACAGACTCTTGTTTCATTCCATGATAGTGTCAAGTTATCCTTGACAGTATTTTGGCAATGTAAATATTGTTGGCCAAAAGACCGGCATTTCTTTCCTTTTCTTGCAATGGTCTTAAAAGCCTTCTTTTTTGGGGGGTCAAAAATGCATCAAGTTATTCAATAAACTGTTAAACTAATCTGAAAGATACCCATTCAAGTTGAATTTTATTGAATATACTCCCTGTGGGTTTTGTATTTCATGAAAAAAAAGAACTATCTGCAATGGTGTATTAAAATGCAGTATTTTCATTTTATCAAAGGCTATACTTCATGTTTGATCACAGAGCTTTTGGTCATCGTATCTTAAATGTGAGTAAGGTAATAAAAGATAAGTGGCTGCACTACACTGTAACAAAGGGTGGCTATATGTCCATACATTATGTCCATAATCTCAACAAGTATTACGTAAAGTAACATTTGTGACCCATCGTGACCCAATTGTTTCGTTCCTTGGTAGACCATTGGCTTTTTCGAGGTTGCATTATTATATTTATGGGTTTCTCCACCCACTTTTTGTTTTCAGTGTCGGTCCTTCAACCCTTTACCACACAATTCTGACTTTCAATGATCTTGAAAAAAAAGACTTTTGAAAACATTGTTTAACATGGACCTTGAGAAAAAAGACTTATGAAAACATTGTTGAAAAAGAAGAAAATGCTGATAATCAGCATTTTCTCCTTTTCCCACAATGTTTGCTACCATATTAAAGGCAGCTACTACATTTTGAGCTACATTTAATTTGGTGCCTGAAAATGCTATGTGTTTGACAGGTCTAAATTTTTTGTTCATATGGCAAACAGTTAAGTACTTCTTTGTACTGAACAGATGCTTTTATCAATGATCATACAATTATTGAAATCTTACCATCAAATTAAGACAACAAAAAAGACCATATATCTTTTTGAAATGCACTCCAGAAGTTTGTTATGGTGTTGCTAGGTTTCTTAAAATCAGGGACCTGTCCATATTTTTCTCTCTGTTTTCTAAGTTAAAATTGATTCTGTACCAGACAACAAAATTGTAGACTTGTCTAAACTGAAAACATTTTCAGACAACAAAATTGTAGACTTGTCTAAACTGAAAACATTTTCAGACAACAAAATAAATGTAAATCAAAGCAAAAAATAAAACTTGACTTTGGAAGAGTAGAAAACATTTTGGATCTGAACAAAATGTTTCAGAAGGCTTCTTCTTCAAGCTTGTTAAAACCAGGGATTGTTTGGTAAGGGGTTAAAGGAGAGAACAAGCAGTTATCGCAATACCAAATGATAAATATTTGGACTGAACCAAATTCAAAGCATCTGCAGACAACAAATCATGGTAATATGATTATTTCTGACTTTGATAGGGTAGGAAATATTGTTGGAAAAGGAGAAAATGCTGGTAACTCCTTTGCGAACAACATTTTCTACCTTATCAAAGTCAGAAATAATCATATTTCTCACAATGTTTTCTGTAGGTTTCTTTCTCAGGGTCGTTAAAAGTCAAGATTGTGTGGTAAAGAGTTAAACACTTACTGCAGCTATTGGGATATAAAAATCCCTAGAATGTATGGCTAATGTTCTACCATAGGGGAAATTTATTTTATCTAGGAGTATTGTCATAGTTGTGCAAGAAGTACCTTGTATATCTTGTGTGACTATGAAACTATTATTTCATGCTTTACGGTAGGATACCGAGAAATAGCAGTGAAAATATTTTTCGATATTACACGGGTACGACCAGTGAAAATACTGATTTTCATGTTCTTGTTGCCTAAGTGAATTGCGCGTGCCTCGCAACTACCGTAGATGGAAATATGACGTCATTTATCTTACATTTCTCGCGCTTGACGTAATATTGCTATGCGGGACGGGTATGCCACCGGGTATAACGGAAAAGAACTGTACTGGATTTTGATAAAGCTCCTCCCAGAAAGGGTTAAAAGTGTGAAATAAATAGAATTTTTTTTTCTGTGAAATATCGAAATTTGTTTCATCTTGTGAACACCATCAGTACTATTTTCACTCGTGGCCACACCACTCATGAAAATATTATCAATGGTGTTCACTCTATGAAATTAATTTCGATCTTTCACCGAAAAAAAACAAATATCCTGTATTTTCTCCCTTTCTTGTACCTGTGAAAGATTAGTAGGCCAATATAAATTGTGCCCGCTGTTCTATGACAAAGTATAGAGTTTGTCACAGGGATACCCAGACATTTATTTTCGAGTAGCCCAAGAAATTTACGCACAAAACAAGTTTGACTCGTGGATCAGATGGGTCGTTCTTTTTGTAAGGGCTTTGGTGAATGTGCCTATCAGAAAGTGTTTCACTTACAACATAAGTATGACTTGGAGATCAGGCGGGTTAGTGATTTTTTAGGGGCTTAATGACAGTGCCCACCCCGAGTTCTTTATATACAAAATAAGTATGACTTGGGAATCAGTAGGGATTAGATGGGTTGTTGTTGTTTTTGTTAGCTATTAGTGGAAGTGCCCACCCAAGGTGCTTCATATGCAGCATAAGTATGGCTTAACCCGTTACCACATGAGAAAAATTTAGACTGGTTCAAATTGAAAGCATTTGCAGACGACAAAGTAAAGGTGACTGAAAAATTGAAATGTGTTCTGGGAAGGGTAGAAAACACTTTGGGAAAAGGAGAAAATGCTGGTTACCAGCATTTTCTTCTTTTCCAACAGTGTTTTCAAAAGGCTTCTTTCTCAGGGGCATCAAAAGTAGGGATTGAGTGGTAATGGGTTAAGGATCAGAAGGGATCAGATTGATATTATTTTTTCGAGGGGGACTTATTGAAAGTACCCGTTCAAGTGCTTCACATACAAATACATGTATGTATGACATGCAGATCAGGAGGGATAAGATGGGTCAATGATATGGCTATATTTGCTGACCAGATTTAACTAGGATACCTGCATATTTCATGAACATAGGCTTCTCTTCCGGCAAAATCTTTGGTTTGTCGAAATCAAAAGCATTTGCTGACGACAAAATTAAAGTGACTGACAATTTGAAATTTGTTTTGTGAAGGGTAGAAAACATTGTGGGAAAAGGAGAAAATGCTGGTTACCAGTATTTTCTCCTTTTCCCACAATGTTTTCAAAAGGCTTCTACCTCAGGGTTGTCAGAAGTCATCATTGTGTGGTAAAGGGTTAAAGAAAAAAAAATGGGCCATAGGCTCTTAAAAATTCAGTCTGACCTAAATTACTCTAGAGTGTATAATTATTAGTCCCCAATACCATATACAAGTAAGGCTTGAGAGTCAGAACAGATCAGATGGACCAGTATTTTTTGAGTGGCTTGTTGGAATATGGAACAGGTATAAGAAATATACAGTCATTAATTTTATTTATAGTCAGATTCACAGTGCTTGGACATTTTAGCAATCAGCCAGTAACCCCAGGTGTTTTAGACACAGACCAAGTATTACCTTTGGGATAAGATAGGTCACAGTGATTTGAGGAGCTTTTTAGAATGAGGATTGAAAATGGATTCATTTATTTTTCGCCAGGTTTTAGCATGTTACAATAATTGTTCAACCATTTTCTTACCCCTTTACCACACGTCAAAGTTTTAGACTTGTCCAAATTTAATGCATTTGCAGATGACGATTTCATGATGGCTCAAATGGCGTGATTTTTCTTGATAGAGTAGAAAATTTTTGTGGGAATGGGAAAAAAAGCTGGTTACCAGCATTTTTTCCTTTCCTCACCATGTTTTCTATAGGCTTCTTCTTCAGGGTCGTTAAAAGTCGTCTTTGTGTGCAAAAGGGTTAAACAGGTGTGTCCAAAACCCAACAGAATAAAGTGTTTGAAAACACTGCAGGAAAAGGAGAAAATGCTGCTGACAACCAGGGTTTTCTCCTTTTCCTGCAATGTTTTCCTACTTTTTTATACGCCCGTCGAAGACGGGACGTATTATGGGATCACCCGTGCCGGGCGGGTGGGCGGGCGTCCGGGCAGGCGGGCGGCGTCCAGTTCTTTGTCCGGAGCATATCTCCAAAACTATACTAGCTAGGGTTATGAAATTTCATGGGTGGATACATCTCATCGAGGGGGAGTGCAGTGCACAAGAATCATAACTCTTGCTTGCTTAATTTTTGAGTTATTGCCCTTTGTTGTTTTTCATACTTGAATTTTGTCCGGAGCATATCTCCAAAACTATACTAGCTAGGGTTATGAAATTTCATGGGTGGATAGATCTCATCAAGGGGGAGTGCAGTGCACAAGAATCATAACTCTTGCTCGCTTAATTTTTGAGTTATTGCCCTTTGTTGTTTTTCATACTTGAATTTTGTCCGGAGCATATCTCCAAAACTATACTAGCTAGGTTTATGAAATTTCATGGGTGGATAGATCTCATTGAAGGGGAGTGCAGTGCACAGGAATCATAACTCTTGCTCGCTTAATTTTTGAGTTATTGCCCTTTGTTGTTTTTCATACTTGAATTTTGTCCGGAGCATATCTCCAAAACTATACTAGCTAGGGTTATGAAATTTCATGGGTGGATAGATCTCATTGACGGGGAGTGCAGTGCACAGGAATCATAACTCTTGCTCGCTTAATTTTTGAGTTATTGCCCTTTGTCGTTTTTCATACTTGAATTTTGTCCGGAGCATATCTTCAAAACTATAGTAGCTAGGGTTATGAAATTTCATGGGTGGATAGATCTCACCGGGGGGGAGTGCAGTGCACAGGAATCATAACTCTTGCTTGCTTAATTTTTGAGTTATTGCCCTTTGTCCTTTTTCATACTTGAATTTTGTCCGGAGCATATCTCCAAAACTATACTAGCTAGGGTTATGAAATTTCATGGGTGGATAGATCTCATTGACGGGGAGTGCAGTGCACAGGAATTATAACTCTTGCTTGCTTAATTTTTGAGTTATTGCCCTTTGTCCTTTTTCATACTTGAATTTTGTCCGGAGCATATCTCCAAAACTATACTAGCTAGGGTTATGAAATTTTATGGGTGGATAGATCTCATTGACGGGGAGTGCAGTCACAGGAATCATAACTCTTGCTCGCTTATTTTTGAGTTATTGCCCATTGTTGTTTTTCATACTTGAATTATGTCCGGAGCATATCTCCAAAACTATACTAGCTAGGCTTATGAAATTTCATGGCTGGATAGATCTTACCGAGGGTATGTGCAGTGCATAAGAATCATAACTCTTGCTTGCTTAATTTTTGAGTTATTGCCCTTTGTCGTTTTTCATACTTGATTTTTGTACGGAGCATATCTCCAAAACTATAGTAGCTAGGGTTATGAAATTTGATGGGTGGATAGATCTCATCCATGGGGAGTGCAGTGCACAGGAATCACAACTCTTGCTTGCTTTATTTTTGAGTTATTGCCCTTTGTTGTTTTTCATACTTGAATTTTGTCCGGTGCATGCCCCACCTTTACAACTTGGGGTAAGACGGGCGTATCTTGCGACAATTTGCCGCTCTTGTTAAAATTCTTATTCAATCATTTGACAGAATTATTTTGTTGTCAATAACTGTTTTCAGTTTGGACCAGTCTTAAGATTTTCTTGTCCAGTAAAGATTCAAATTTTTACCTCTAAGTAAAAGGTTTCAATTCTTCCATATGGAAAATATTCTAATTGTATTTTTTTTATAAGCTTCAATCAAAATGATTTGATGTCCTTGACACAAATGGGTTAGTAAAATTTGAATCGGGTTATTATTTCTTTTGTTTTGTTTATTATTTGTGTTTATTTTTTCTCTTTCTGTTGGTCCAAATTGAAAGCATTTGCAGACGACGAAATAAAAGTGACTGAAAATTTGAAATTTGTTTTCTGAAGGGTAGAAAACATTGTGGGAAAAGGAGAAAATGCTGGTTACCAGCATTTTCTCCTTTTCCCACAATGTTTTCTAAATGCTTCTTTCTCAGGGGTGTCAAAAGTAGGGATTGTGTTGTAATGGGTTAATCAATATTTCTTTAAGAGCAGTCAGAAATTTGTTGAAACTGTGAGAGATTCTAGAACTTAATTAGAGTATACAGAGATTTTAGAATATTGTTTACAAGAAAGGTTGTGAGTATATTGTATATATAAGAAAACTACTTGATTTTGTGTTTACTTGAGATTTAAACCTTTATCAAACAGATGTCTGTTCAAAGTATCCTAGTCAAGGAGGAAGGCCTTTGGAAACATTGTTGGAAATGTTTTCTGCTATACTTTTTACCAGATGATAGCATTTGATACATTTGTAGAAAATGACAGTTGTATGGCTGAAAGTGCAGACTGTAAAACAGTATAAAGGATTGTAAGGAAAGGAGAAAAATTGGTTAACAGCATTTTTCGACACAGTCACACCTTTTCAAGACCCCGAGAAAGAAGCCTATAGAACAGATTGTGGGAAAAGGAGAAAATGCTGGTAACCAGCATTTTCTCCTTTTCTCACAATATTTTCTACCCTTCCATAGTCAGAAATCATCAGATGAAACAAGATTTAATTTCGTCTGCAGATGCTTTGAATTGGTACAGTCCAAAAATTTGTCGTTTGGTAAAAATTAAAGCATAGAAAAGTTTGATGAAGGGTTACCAGGTAAACGGAAATGTCAAATGTTTTTCATATCTATTTTGCTACAGAGCAAAAGCTGATCAAACGTTATAATGATCAAAGTCTGTAAACTAAAGAATTGTACTTCCTTCATACACGTTTTTTATAACCCATATGTAAACTTCACAAAAAGTATTTGTAGGAAAAGCAGCGATTGCTTATAACAGTCAGTCACTTGCTTATAACAGTCAGTCACTCCCTGTTTGACAATGTTTTTTTCCATTTTTCTTGTTTGAAAATGATTTTCTGTTCATCATATCTTTCTTTGTGTCAATTATTACAATATATATTGGTAGGTCCAAAAAAATCCAAAATACGAAGGCTTTTGATCAAATGAGTTAATGGATACAAAATTACATAAAAAGGGGTTTCAAAAAATGTATTTAAGTCATTCTAATCAGAAACTGATTAATGAGCATAGGGCTAGGATATTGTCCAAAAGGATATTTCAGTATTGAAATATTGTCCAAATGAATATTGTCATGTGGAGATAGTGTCCAGTGGGTTCCAATGGGCTATTGTCAAAATGGATATTTTCCTCTGGGGCTATTGCCTAGATGAATATTTTCCTATGAGAGTATTGTCGAAATTTATATAATCCCATTTGGCTTTTGTCAAATAGATATTTCTCAATGGGGCTATTGTCAAAACGGATATTGTCCTATGGGGGTCACTGTTAAAATGGATATTGTCCTATTGGGGTCACTGTCAAAATGGATATCGTCCTATGGGGGTCACTGTTAAAATGGATATTGTCCTATGGGGGTCACTGTCAAAATGGATATTGTCCTATGGGGGTCACTGTCAAAATGGATATTGTCCTATGGGGGTCACTGTTAAAATGGATATTGTCCTATAGGGCTATTGTCCAAATTGATGTTCTCCTATGGGTTCATTGTCCAAATGAATATTTTCCTATTGGGCTATTGTCAATACTTCCATGAAATGCTGAGGATGAATAATGATATGCTTTATTACTCTAAATCAAACTTTGTTCGTTTAATAAATTAATAATTCATTTATTGTGTATACATCAAATTGTAAGATAGTTTTATTTAATTGTATTATATAATTATAGCATTATAATATAGCTTGTATACAAACAGTATATTTAGAGCTAAAGAAAGAAATCTGTAGAGTGCCTGACCATTTATCAAAAGACAGAAATTTTAGACTTGTTCATATCTGGAGCATTTCGTGATGACAGATAAAACCTGTATCACAAATAGTAGGATTTGTTTTAGGAAGGGTGCAAAGCGTTGTTGGAAAAGGAGAAAATGCAGGTAAACAGATTGTTATAAAGTTGTATTGATACTGTCATGTTTTTATCCTATATAAGAGTTGAGAACGATAAGTGTGATTTTTTAAAATAAAAACCCTTGGTTTATCAACCTTTACACTAAGATCTACTTAAATACTGTAGAAATATACTGATTGTGGTTGTGTGTATGTTTGAAATTTGGGTACGTAAATGTTTTTATTTTGGATTTTTGTCCAAAAAATCAGCAAGAAATTTAAAGCTACATGTATGTAAACCATTTACTGTGAAAAGGGTGTTTTGTGTATCTGCAAAAAGTATCGACTCGCAGGTTGACCTGGGTCAAAACGTTTTGCTTTTGGTCTTGTAAAGCCGAGACCCTGAACAAACATTAATAATTGTTCTGCTGCAGTGATAAGATAGAAATAATGTTGAAAGGAGCATAAAACATTATACAATCAATACAAACATCTATGTTAAGGAGAGATACATGTAACTTCGAGTTTACATTACTGTTTGATTACATAAACCCATTTCTACACAGTGCCAAGTTTTAAAAACTGTGGAAATAGTACTTCTGAAAACATTGTGGGAAAAGAAGAAAATGCTGGTAACCAGCATTTTCTCCTTTTCCCACAATGTTTTCAAATCTTATGGGAAAAAATTCTTTCATTTGAGTGCAATTTAATATGTTATCTGCAAATGCTTTCAATTTGGTTATATAAGACAACAATTTTGTTGTTTAGTGAAAGTTATTACATAAATATGTGACCGATCACATAAAAAGGGACCATGTGGGAACTTCCAAAAGTGTTGATCATGATCAGCCTGCGCGGATTATGGGGTCGACACTTTTTGCGCTTACGATATTTTCTGTATGAAAAGTGGTCATCCTACCTAACTATACAGTCATTTTTGAACCATCAGCTTAAATTATCCTGCACTATGTTTGATCTGTGTTTCATCTCACTGATGTACGGAAATTCAAGATTGTCGCTTTTTGTGTGACGGTTCACATATACAGATGTGGTAACAAGAAATTCTCTTGAAGAATGACTTCTCCTTTTACCACTGTGATTTTATAAGTGGTCAACCTTTATATGGCTTGCAACACGCAAAAAGGGGCATTCGGACATTTGCGTAAATTGTTTTTTTCGGATCCGCCTGCGCAGCCCGTGTAGGCTAATCCGAGATGGCACTTTCCGACTACATTAGATTTTGTGCTACAGTAGACTTGCACAAAACAGAAAATTACATAAAAACAGAGAGTGTCGTCTTGGATAATGGTAGCCTTGGCGGACTGCACAGAGTGATCCGAGACGACACTTTACGCAAATGTCTGAATGACCCTATGTGGGTGTTGCACGCCATATGTGATAAAGTTTCTGGCCTAACCTAACCTGTGTGAACTGTCTTGTTTTTCTGTCTTGTGTAGTATAAAACTATGGACATAGGGATTAATTATATTCTATATCTATATATGTGATTAAAATGAATTTTGTCACAAAATGTACATAGTTGTTTCTTCTTTTCTGGTATATTTGCCTTCTATTAGAACTAAAGACCCAGATGCTGCCAGATATGAGCAAAGATGCTAACCTTTCTGATTTTTGCAGAATGATACCGATCTTAACTCTTTAACTGATATGCCAATTTAAGGCTCTTCCATTTCAGCAGCAAATAAAGATACGATGTCAAAAATATGGACAAATGAGGATACAAATATCTGATTGAGTGGAAAACATTGTGGGAAAAGGAGAAATTGCTCGTTACAAGCAATTTCTCCTTTTCCCACAATGTTTTCAAAAGCTGTCTGTTGTTGATATGTCAAAATGAGAATCTATGGAGTAAAGGGTTGAAGTCTAATTTCAGCACAACAATTTAGGACATCGAAATTCCAATAAATTCCGACAAAAAACGACTTTTAACGGTGCCAATTTTTCAAAGGAGTCAAAGGTATTTGGTACTATAAAGTCGATTATCAAATGTGATAAACACTATAATTGTGCATACTTGCCAATTACCAGCATTTAAACCGGTATTGTTCATTAACCCATTACCACTCAATCCCTACTTTTGACGCCCCTGAGAAAGAAGCCTTTTGAAAACACTGTGGGAAAAGGAGAAAATGCTGGTAACCAGCATTTTCTCCTTTTCCCACAGTGTTTTCTACCCTTTCCAGAACAAATTTCTATTTTTCAGTCACCTTTATTTTGTCGTCTGCAAATGCTCTCAATTTGGATCAGTCCAAAATTGTCTCGTGTGGTAATGGGTTAAGAGCACTCTTAATCCTTTACCAATCGCATATTTTTACAAGGAAAGAGACTTCTATAAACATTGTTGGATAAGGATAAAATGCTTTTGATTTGGACAAGCCTAGGGTGTTGTCGTTTGGTAACAAGTTAAATGGAGGAAATGTACGCTGATGGCATTTTCTCCGTTTCGAGCAATGTCGACTGCAGATGTTTTACTTCTGGGCAAGGCTAAAATCTGATAAAGTGCAAAGACGAAAACAGTTTAATAATTGTTAACTTAAGCATCTCCTATATAGGTAATAGATTATATTTTGTGAGGGAACGTATGGTAAAATTGTTTATATATTATGGGCCGGTGGCCTATATATTTGAATAAAATATCTTGAATCTTGAATCTTGAAAAATGAGTATAACCTTTTTAATTATGGAGCATTAACTCTTCACCACATGAGAAATTTTTAGACTGGTCCAAGTGAAAGCATTTGCAGACGACAAAATAAATGTATCTGAAAAACTAAAATTTGTTTTGGGAAGGGTAGAAAACATTGTGGGAAAAGGAGAAAATGCTGGATACCAGCATTTTTCTTCTTTTACCACAATGTTTTCAAGAGCCTTTTTCAATTTTCAAAGGCGTCAAAAGTCGTCATTGTGTGGTAAAGGGTTAGAAGAAGAAATAACAGAGCTACGCTCGAATCGAAGGTAGGCCTGGTGTCCTTCATTGCCCAAACAAGAAATGGAAATTTTAAACTTTGAATGGCTACTTTTCCCACACTGATAGCTTTTTTTTTTTTTTAAATCAATAGGGTTCAAGCCATTTATGATAAAAAGTAACGGTGAAAATTTTATGAAAATCAAGCACAAAATTCTGACATCATCGCATTAACAAGAAAAGGATGATTAAATGGCTTCTTTTCCAATACTGATTGTATGATTTTTTTTCAAAATTGATAAGGTTTAAGCTGTTAATAAGGCAAAGTAACCATGCAAGTTTCATGAAAAACTGATCTGAAATACTGACTTCATTGCAAAAACAGTGAAGAAATGGAAATTTTCATCAGCCAAGGGCTACTTTTCCCATACTGTTTGTTTAATTTTTTTTTTTCAAATTCAATGGGGTTCAAGCTATTTATGAGATTAACCCTTTCCCAAACAATCCCTGGTTTTTACAACCCTGAAATAAAAGCCTTTCGAAAACATAGTGGGAAAAGGAGAAAATGCTGGTAACAAGCATTTTCTCCTTTTCCCACAATGTTTTCTACCCTTCCCAAAACAAATTTCAATTTTTGAGTCGTGTTTAATTTGTCGTCTGCAAGTGCTTTCAATTTGGATAAGTGTAAAATTTTGTCGTTTGGTGAAGTGTTAACACTGTTAAAAGTTTTACAAAAATCTGATAACAAATGCAGGCTTTATTGCATTAGCAAGAAATGGAAATTTTCAACTGGAAATGGCTACTTTTCCTAATTTATTGGTTGGATTTTTTTTTCAAAATCAAAAGGGCTGAAGCTATTGATAAGATAAGGAAACTGTGCAAGTTTCATTGAAATCTGACCACAAATGTAGACTTTATGGCATAAACAAGAATGGAAATTTCAAACTTGAAATGGCTACTTTTACCATATTATTTGTTGGAATTTTGTCAAAATCGATCGATTTCAAGCTATTGATGATATTAACAAATTGTGTAAGTTTCAGGAAAATCTGATGAAAAATGCAGACTTTATCGCAAAAACAAGAAAAAGATTAGCAGACAGACAGAGGGACAGACGCATGGATGGACAGCCAGCGGAAACCCCACCTTAACATAGACAGTAGGGTTAAAAACAAGAGAAAGCTCCTAAATATCGCTATGGAGCGGTCCCAGGTCTGTCCCAGATGCTTTTACCATCAGATTCCACTGTGATTTTATGGTCAAAGGGAAAAAACTCGATCAGTCGGGTACCCATTAGTTATGAAGAATACTCTCCCTTACTGTTACCTTCCTCGGAATGGTCTTTTTTTCAACTCTTACAGTCACACCGAAACTAAGAACCGGTGCAGGATTAATTTATACCCATACGGTCTATCGAAAAAACCTGGACCCTCTGTTCATACTTATTCTCCCAAGTAAGTAGAATGAGACTTTCAAGCTGATTTTGAAACCCAATCTTTGTTATTTCAAAGGAGTTTTCTTTTGGAAAATTGTTTTGAATGGACCATGTAGATTCAAGATCAGACTGCATGTTCATTTATAGGTACACCCGAGTGTAAAGTCTGTGCTGATGGTTTCCCCGCTGGTATTTTTCAGTCAAAGGCAGGATAATGTTGCGTTATTTTAATTAAATCAATTTATTGCCTCGGGGATTAAGTGTTCAAATTAATAGAGAGAGACCTCCCGTTTTTCACCCCCCCCCCTTTCCATTAAGAAAAAAAAAAGGGGGGGTTTGAACTGGGATCAACATTGATAAAATTGGGAAAAAACAGAGCTTTCATATCCATTTATTAGCTTGGAAGATTCAGACCTGGATGCTTTCATTATCTGTCCCCTGTTCCTTATGGTCAATGATCAAAGAAATGATTGGAATTTGACAATTCAGCCCGTAGTAACGATATTTATTAATAACCTCGAAAACCTAATTGAACGAAAACATGTCATTGGTTCGTAAGTTTAAATATTGTAACATAATAAAGCTTATTTATCGAAAACATTCATCAGTTGATAAATTCAATTGTAAAATTACATTTAGATTCTGCGCGAGCTCTTACTTTGATAACCGAATTGTTACTTCCAAGTTTAAATTTCAGCGGTCGGCTTGTTTACAAATATGGCGAAATATTTGGAGACTACCGCCTGTTTACAAAATAGTAACCACGTCTGCAATTGTTTTTCTTTCTTTTGTCTCCTGTCATGATACTTTCAGAAGTAGCAGCAGCTGCAAGGCTGTTTTAAACTTTACCAGAAATAATGACAGCTCTCCGAACACTTTTTTTCCGATACAGATCATCTTCATGAGCTGCAGTGATGTATATTCGTCTTCGGTTTTAGGCAGTCTAAAAATGTAAGAGAAGTAACTACCATGAAAAGGTGATGTGAGTAAATAAGAGTTTTCTCCCTTCCACCATAAAATTATTCCTAATTTTAGCCGGTTTCGGTTCGTGGAACACACAACTTCCCATTGACGTAAATCAGTGTAAACAGAGCAAAGGGAAAGTAAAAGTATACATGAAATACAGGAACTTCCAAAAGTCTCACAAATATGAAAATAGGCAAAGCCTAGAAGGGGCGAAAGAGACTTTTTTTTCTTAGACATAAAAATTACACAAGCAAAATCCGTACAACAACGAATCTGTGCAGATATGTTTATTTGACACTCCCCAGCAAATTTTTGATGGCAGTAGATCTATACGTGTATACTGCTTAAAATACCAAACGACAAATTCTACACTCTATTAAACTGAAAACTACTGCAAAAACATTGGAAAGTGAGACAAATGAAACAATAGCCTTGAACAGGGTCGAAAACATGTGGAAAATGAAAAAAAAAAAAACCCTGGTTACCGGAATTTTCTCCTTTCCTCGCAAGGTCCTCAATATCCTTCTCCTTCAGGTTCGCTTAAACTTGGAATTGTGTTGTAGAGTTAACTCGTGAAGAAATTAAACTCCAGATTATCAAACACAAAATATAAACATTGCATGACAAAACACGCGTTTCTTTACTTTATTTTTGTCTTTTCAACAGATGTACAAAAAAAATCTACATTACAATAACGACATAAAAATGAAAGTTTACATCATGGTGGTAAACTATCATTACATGTATTACTGGTGGTACAAGTTCTCTAGAGAACTCTTATCCAGCATACGACTTCTTTGGCGAACTTGTACTCCTTGTTCTCCAGGTTACGAGTTTTCATTAAGGTTCAAATCTATAAAAAAAGAAAGTATCTGTAGGGCACGAGTTCTATTCAGATTGGGGATACGAGTTCTCCAGAGTACGAGTTTTCCAGGGTACGAATTACCTGGCAACCAAAAATAGATATGCACTATAGCAACTGAGGTTGAACGGGGGTAGGGTAATTCTAGGGTAATTCTGGAAGTTTATCAACATTTAACTGCTTATACTTATTATTCTTCCTGAAAATAGGCCAAAAACACTAACGAGAAAACAGGGAGGAAAAAACAGTAATCGGGTGAGTATAATAAGCTCAGTTTAGTTTTCTGACAGCATAACATTTGTTGATGTGCTTAGTTAAGATGATAAAACACTGCCATGGGCAAACAGTTTATAAAAACAAATGCTGATGTTGAAAATAAACTATTGAGTAGATTTGAATTTATATTTTGTTAGTTCACAATCACAGATTTTATTGTTTCATAACCACAAGTGCCCTTTTTGAAGGTCTCTACATAGAAGATAGAAGTGAAGCGTGTTTAAGTGGAACGGTGACTTCTGTTAGCTGATGGCACCATCACAGGTACCAGGCGCGTTGCTCTAAAATTATCCCTGGGAACATATATAAATCATCTTTACCCCGTTTCAGACTTTGCTGAAATTTTAGTATGTACATTATAGATATATATACTAAAATTTCAGCAAAGTCTGACACGGGGTAAAGATGATTTATATATGTTCACAGGGGTAAAAGAGCAACGCGCCTGGTACCTGTGGGCACCATATGATCAGGTGCATAAACAGGAAAACCCAATGGTGCAAAATGATGAAACATCATATTTCACATAGATCTATTAAAGATATTAACTGTAAAATAAATGTATATCTTGTACAGCCAAACTCTCCGCTCACTGAAAAACAATTACTACAGACAAAATAACCTTGCAGCCATCACTGAAAACTTCAGCTTAAGTATCTATGAATTTTGCATTTTGCTTTGGAAGAAAGAAAAAAATGCATTTATCTTCTTCTTCTTTTACAGCTCATTTATTTTGAAAAAAGGTTAAGATTTGTGGGAAAAAAGGCTTTCAGAGTAATTGTGAGAAAGAAGAAAATTAATGCTATCAATGTTATCATGTTTTCCTACCATGCTTTCTTCACTTTAAACTTTTTTTAAAATTGGACACACATTGTAACGTCATATTCATATGCTTTTATTATGGACAAGACTGTACTTCTATTGTACATGTAATACAGAGGAAGATACAGCAACAAATTTAGAAGAGCTTGTCTGTCTATAAACTTCAGTTCTGTATTTGTGTGTCAAATGCCATCCATTGTGTCATCAAAAGGATAATTGAAGTCATTTTTCATAACACCATCCTTGATCTTTATCTGATAAGTTTCACCAATAACATCCTCTGTGAGACTTTGGTGTCTTTCAATAAAGAACCTTAACCATTTGCTGGATGCCCAACATTACACTGTAAACATGGTTACTGCTTCCTTGCATTAATATACCCCCCTTCCGATATTGCTCCTTCAAAAACCTCGTTTACTCGTGTACTCTAGATAGATCTACTTGACTGATGCAAGTACCAACTTCTACACCATAAAGCACTCTGAATTAGTCAAACCTATGTTTTCTTTCATGAATAACTGCACTGGACGACATGAGGGGTCAAGCCTTGTGTTTCATTTATACCGCGCCCCACCCACCCCCATGCTGTCCGTTTTCCTTGAAACAGAGCAGGCCTATAACATTTCTTGTTGCTCGGCCTGTAGTTATGGGCCTAATACAGCCATTTAAAGTCTTGCCGTTAAATAGGATATTGCAGGCATCCGTTTAAAAAAATTAATGTAAACACTTCATTTTATACATTTTTCACAAGTCGTACAATTAATGTCATAGATTTACACAGTTTTTTTTTTAAATGTAAATTAGATCTAAATCAAAATATGAAATATGAACAAATTTAAATTATATGATAATTTTGAATAGATCTAGTACTTTTTTGTATCATTTTTGTCCCACCGACCGAGGGAAACCTGGTAAGCAATAATTAATGAGATTAATGAAATAGAGTATAGTTACTGACTGAACTGGGTAAGAGCTACTGGCTTGCGACCAGTTCTCGCCAAGTACCAGTTCTCGCCTTTGCATGACGTCATTTAACGCTTGCCGTCTGCAAGCATAGTGTGAATATCGTGGCTCTCGTGAATAGTTTGGATTTAATACTTTAACACATAAATAATGGACTAATCGATGAGGTAAGTGAAAAGTCACCTTATTTGTGAACTTTTTGATAATTATACTCTGCTCTTTTTAATTATTTATTAGATTATTATCATTATTAAATTGGCGATAGAAATGATATCTAGGTCAATCCCCCGGAAGTAATTTTTTGACACATTGGGCTAACAGGGGATACTTGTTTATATTTCTACTTACATTGCGTCAAATTTCAACTTTTATTGGTTATTTTACGCACTGTTTCTTCTTTTTTTAACATGACCAAGAGCTTTGACATGCTTATGGACGCACAAACGCGATGTCATAGAAATAGCCGCCACTGGTAGATCTACTTGGCCGCTGTAATTCAGAGAAATGGCCCTCCCCTACAAAATGACCAGGGTTATTATTCTACGCAGAGAAATGACCTCAGAAGCCATTTCCCTACGTAGATGAATGACCCAGGTCATTATTCTACGTAGAGAAATGAACGCAGAGTTCTAAATGATCCATGGGTCATTTTGTAGGAGAGGGTCATTTCACTGCAATACAGCGCCACTGGTAACGTTAGTACTGTATTCTGGAAAATGTTGGCAGATTCCTAAAAAGAAATGACTGGAAGATTCCTGATAAGTGTCGTTTAGGGTTGGCATCTCTGTATGAGCAATTAGGGAGTCAAATATTGATTATAGATTACGGCAACTCTTTACCAAATGACAAAATCTTAGACTTGTCTAAATTGAAAGCGTTTGCAGATGACAAATTAACCATAACTCAAAAAATAAAACTTCTTTTTGGAAGGGTAGAAAACATTGTAGGAAAAGAAGAAAACGTTGGTTACCAGCATTTTCCCCTTTTCCTACAGTGTTTTCAAAAGGCTTTCTTCTCAGGGTCGTTAAAGTCGGGATTGTGTGGTAAAGGTTTAAATGACCCTGAGAAAGAAAACCTTGAAAACATTATAAGAAAAGGAGAAAATTTTAGTCACCAGCATGATCTTTTTTTACCACCATGTTTTCTACCCCTCAAAAACAAAATTTGAACTTTTTAGTTACATTTATCTTTTTATCTGCAACTGCTTTCAATTTGAACCAGTCTGTGATTTTGCTGTTTGGTAAGGAGTTAAATGGATCTATAATTATATGGTGACTTGCTGGGTATAATGAATTAACTCTGCCAAATGAAAAAGTTTGGAAGTGTAAATTTAAAGCTGCAAACGACAAAATTAATGTGATTTAAAAATTGAAAGTTCTAGTAGAAAGGGTAGAAAACTTTGTGGGAAAAGGAGAAAATGCTGGTTACTAGCATTTTCGCCTTTTCCCACAATGTTTTCAAAAGGCTTCCTATCCAGGGTTTTAAAATCCAAGGATTGTTTGGGAAAGGGTTAATTAAGGAAAGCACCAAATCTCCTTTAACCAGAGCACAGATCATTTATGGATGATTTCATTATGTTAGGTTAGCTCCCATGCAGTTATTGTGACAAGTAAGTCACAAAGAAGGGCAGACGAGACAAAACGGACAAACATGATAAATGGGCATAACTTGGGCCCTTCATTTGAAAAGACTGATACATCTGATATTGCAGGAAACATGCTTCAGAAGATTTATCTACAAAATACACCACTACTTTGTGAATCAACCCTATATTTTTGCATTCATTTCAGAAAGACAATTATGCTAGCCATAATGTGACTGTTAAGGGAGACCACTCCTTCATGTATGGTTTCGTCCCGATGATACCCAACAACTGTGGGTTCATCTCGATTGAAATACAATACCCAACAACTGCATCAGAGAAATATCTCTTTGGTATGGTAAGGAGTGGTTTCCCGTAACATGATGCACCAATAAAGTGTTGGATCATGTCAGCCTGTGCAGGCTGATACCCGTCAAAAAAATTTCTGCTATTTGTAAATTTACTGCATGTTAATGGACCATTCTACCCCTGATCCAGTCAATTGTTGGACTAAGTGGACTTGCGGATCTAAAATTATGGGACAATTTGCTTGTTTGAAGCTAGTGTACCCATAATACTTCTAGTGCAGCATGTCATAACATTTCTTGACAGTTGACAAAGACAGATTTATACAGATAAAATATTTTTGCACATAATTAACTGACCAGGAATTCCTTTGATGTTTACCCTGAAATTGTTTGTTGATACTTCTGTTAGTTTCCAGAACAGGGAGGTAATTATCATATCCCTTTGTAATGAGAATATAGTGATTTTAGATTTATAAATGATAATTGTAGGAAAGACAAAAAGGAAAAAGTAGCTCGATGAAAGTAGTACAATAACTCTCATTTTTAATCACAGAAAATTTTGTAGGATAATATCTTAGTGGAAATAGCTGTTTTCTATTACAGGTCCACAACGTTAATAAATTAAACTTTCAAGTTGATAGCAGAAAATAGGAATAATGTTTCAAATTGATTTTTTTGGAGAAAAATACGTCCCTGTCAGGCAGTGAATATCCTAGATCAGACTGCACATTCTTTACAGTCTGATCTTGATCTACACTGTCTGCAAAAAGGTCAGGGAATTAAGCTTAGCAGGCCAGAGGTTAATATCTGTCACAATTTAACCCTTTGGCTGCAAAGCGCGACTCACTGGCCTTTTGCAGACAGTGTAGATCAAGATCAGACTGCACATAACATGCAGTCTGATCTTTACTCTACACTGTCCAATTAGGAGATATTTTCTCTCCAAACCATAACTTTGAAATAGCAATATTTAGGTTTTTGATTTCGAATTGAAAATTTTACTTTAGTTATTCAGCAGGATAAGTGTTCATAGCTACTTAGTAAACTGGTTCACTGGATTAAAAGCTATTAAACCTTTCCCAAACGATAAACTTTTGGACTAGACAAATTCAAAACATTTGCAGATGACAATTCAACTCTTGCTGAAAAGATGATTTCTGTCTATGATTGGGTAGAAAACATTGTGGGAAAAGGAAAAAATGCTGGTTACCAGCATTTTCTCCTTTTCCCACAATGTTTTCAAAAGGCTTCTTTCTCAAGGTCGTAAAAACCAGGGATTGTTTGGTAAAGGGTTAAGCGTTATATAATTGACCAAGGGAAATAACTTAGTTTGTTCTTACTTTCACTTAAAAGAATAACCTCCCTTATATATATATATATATATATGCCTAAATTGAACATTAAGCCATAACGTCATCAATTATTGCGTTATGTGTGTAGCAACGTAACGTTGCTACGTGATTTATTGTTATTGTTGCCCTGATGAGCGAAAGCGAAACCGGTTGGCAATAAATGTTACTGATATATACTCCCATGTGATGTTATTTTTCTTTTTTATGTAATATCCTTGAGCCGGAACCAGTTGATTTTTCCATATATATATATATATATATTCTCTCTCTCTCTCTCTCTCAACATATCAACTAAGTTTCACTGCAATAATTGACGCTTTGTTTTCTGGGTTGGAAATATTCTACACATATTTGTACATGAAAAGATTAACATCTGAGTGCTGAGGGCATGAACGCTAGGAGTTACTGGTTCAGTGCCCAGCTTTGCCATATTCTTGCAATGTTTTGATGACAGGTCATGGCAAAAGGATCGATTCGTCGCTTTCGGCTGAAAGCTGTTTTTGACTGTGTTAATGTCTAGAAATAATATTGTGTAAAGTGCTAATAAAACAAGTCCAGGGAAGCAAGGATAGGTGTTTAAGCCGTTATAATATAACGGAAGTGATGCTGACATAGGTGCTAAACACCGTACAAACACAAAGTTTTACTATATGGTCTGTAACAAGTGAAAAGGGGCTCTCAGACATTTGTGTAAAGTGTTGTCTCTGGTCAGCCTGCGCAATATGCTCAAGGTAATCCGGGACGGCACTTTCTGTCAACATCAGACAGAAAATCATACGATTGGAAATCAGCACAGAGTAATCAAGAATGGCACTTTACGGCAACATTGGACAGAAAATCACACTCGATCGGAAAGTGTCATCTCGGTTCAGCCTGCACAATCCAGGGGGTGGGGGGGTTTAGTGGATGGGTAATCTGGAACGTCACTTTACGGCAATATTAGACAGAAAATCACACTTGATCTGAAAGTGTCTTCTGATGCGGGACGGCATTTTACGCAAATGCCCGAATCTCCCTTTACTTGTGTTGCGAGCCATATAACATTGGAAGAACTATCCATCTGTTTTTTTTAAAATTGAATTTCACCTTATAGAATAAAGTTCTGTTACTCATTACTTTTAATTCTTTAATAATCAACAAACCTGTCCAAATTCAAAGCATTTGCAGACGAAAAAATAACTAATAAGATGATGCAATTTTTGGTTGAAAAGATAGAAAGCATTGAGGGAAAAAGGAGAACACACACTGAAAGCCATCGAAGTTGCGCGATGGCCGATCGTCTGTCAGTCTATCCTTGTTTGTAAATTTCATTCCAAGCATCTTCCTTTTTGAAATAACTATCAAACATAAACAAGACTTTTTCCTAGAAGTGATTATGCATTGATCTTCTCTGAATACTTTTTACAAACTCGATTTCATCTGGCGTTCTGGTTTCCATGGCAATAAGATTTAAAGGAATAAAATACTTCAATAATCCGTTTTTGAGCCAAATTTTGAATTCTCTCCCTCATAAACGATGTTTTCGTCATAAAACTTGAATCTTTTAAAAATCGCGGCTGACGTGGGCTTATTGGTCTTGCCAAGTACATGTATTATAATAGTCAAAGGGAGATAACTTATTTTTATACATCCTGAATAAAAAATGAGTTACCTCCCTCGACTACATTTTTTGCCGTAATGTGATAAAGTTATATTTTCATGTTAGATTAGTAACTTTTTTGTTTTGTTTCGGTTGAGGGGTTATAGCTCAAGACTCGTTGGTTCGACTCCTTGCTCTGTAACGACAGGATTTTTGCCCGATCTATGGCCCGGCTAAACCTTGTTTCGATGATAGTTATTTTTTTACCTCAATAGCAAACTGATCCGATCCACTGGATAAACAGAAGTTTCTCCTTTTCCAAAAATATTTGAACGATATCATAATCCAGCAAAATGGGCTTTATGTATCTACGAAAAGTATCGCTGGCCTGGGTCGAAACTTTTCGCTATTGGTCAATTTTCTGTACGTCCAAGAACCAGTCTAATAATTAACCCTTTAGGCCTACCACACAACTAGGACTTTTTACGACCACGAGGGAAAAAAACATCTTAAAACATTGTGGGAAAAAGAAGGAATGCTGGTAACCAGCATTTTCTTCTTTTCCCAATAAGTTTTCTATTCTATCAAACCAAAATTGTACCATTTAAGCCACTATGAAATTGTCGTCTGCAAATGTTTTCGATTTGGATAGGGCTATAACTTTGCCGTGTGGTAACAGGTTAATTAGGATGTTTAAAAAGTAGCCAATGATTATGTAACAGTTTGATGGGTATAAAGCATCACAGGATGGGTGTAAAGCATCACAGGATGGGTGTAAAGCATCACAGGATGGGTGTAAAGCATCACAGGATGGGTATAAAGTATCACAGAGATGCATTTACTCAAACGACAAAAATTTGGGTTCGTCCAAATCGAAAGCATTTGCATACGACAAAATGAACGTGACTGAAGATTTGAAATTTGTTTTGTGAAGAGTA
The DNA here is from genome assembly GCA_943736015.1 of Tridacna crocea. NCBI lineage: Eukaryota > Metazoa > Mollusca > Bivalvia > Cardiida > Cardiidae > Tridacna > Tridacna crocea. Next base: position 33,237,320 of record OX031073.1, read on the forward strand.
GAAAACAATGTGGGAAAAGGAGAAAATGCTGGTTACCAGCAGTTTCTCCTTTTCCCATAATGTTTTCCAAAGGCTTCTTTCTCAGGGTCGTCAAAAGTAGGAATTGTGTGGTCATGGTTTAAGCCTCTGTTTACCAGAGCATGGCTCTATTTAACTCATTACCAAACGAAAACACATTAAGACTGGTCCAACTTCAAAGCATTTGCAGACGACAAATTAAGAATGAGTGGAAATTTGACACTTGTCTTAGGAAGCGAAGAAAACTTTGTGGGAAAAGGAGAAAATGCTGGTAACCAGCATTTTCTCCTTTTCCCACAATGTTTTCCAAAGGCTTCTTTCCCGGGGCCGTTTAACGTCGGGACAGTGTGGTAAAGAGTTAAATGGTCATTAAAACACGGGATTGTTAGGTTCTGAGTCAAGTCTGGTTTTTTCCGGAGATCTGCACTGTGTCTTTTATCACCTATCTCTCCTCCCACAATGAAATCATCCGCCGTTTACCTGCCTTGTCTTCTATTTTGACGATGCTTTCAAGAAGCTTCTTCATCAAACTGTTACAAAACCAGATATTTTGGGGGTTTTGATTAATGTTGACACCCACAATCTTTGCACTTTGTCTGTTATTCCCCCTTTCTACCATACGAAAGCGACCTACTGACTGCAAGCCGACTTATCATCTATGTTTTCCAAATGCGTCTTTATCAGGATGTTTAAAGGAGGCTAGATCTTTTACTTTATCACATAACTCCCCTTGTTTTTCAATGTAATACAGCCATTACGAATTTTCTTGTCCAACATGTGTGATATAAGAAAATAGTGCTGTATTTGATCAACACTCTGTAATTATACGTTTCTGTTCTAAAACGTGGCTGACCTTGGTTTCTGAAGGAAATTAGCGGTCAAAGTTCTTGTAATGATAAGGTTGTTAATTTAATCACTGTTAGAGACTCAAACAAAAACTAATATTTTTGCAAGTTTCTTCGGAACTATTTTGTTTCGTAATGTACCTGTCAAAGTAAGTGCACATGCTTCGTGTAAATTTCACTACACATGATACATGTAGCCTCTAGTTTAACACATTTCGGACTATAATTCTTGTTAAAGTAGGACCTGTGTAATGCACTTCCGGTGATAATTCTAGTTTGTTGATAAATAAGGATGTATAAGGGTTTATGCAGAAACAATATTTTTGCACATTTATAACGGATCAGAAATTCCGTTTATGTCTATCTTGAAATCATTTTTTGATACTTTTGTTAATTTTCTGAAAAGGGAGGTAATTATTATCATTTTTTTTAAAAATTGAGAATATAGTGGTTTTAGATTTATAAATGATAATTCAAAGAAGGAAAATAAGGAAAAAAAGAAAAGGTGAAAATAGTTCAATAACACTAATTTTTAATTATAGCTAATTTTGCAGGATGATATTTTAGTGGAAATAGCTATTTTCCATTACACAGGTCTTACCTTAATCAGTATTGTGATAAAAAGAATCTGACACTCGTTGGTTTTTGAGGTAAAAAATTCTTAAACTCGTCCACCAAAAATGTTATTAAGCTCGCTAAAGGCTCGCTTGGTAGATTTATTTTGTAGACTCGTTTCATATTTTTTTTATCTCAAAAATCAACTCACGTCAGATCCTATATATATTTTTTTTACTGATCGAATTTTGTCGATTTTATAAAAGAAGCTCTTTCTCATTGATTTATGATATGGGCGACGTAGTCTTTAAATGTTTTGGCAGATTTCGCGCCAGAATTTTGTAATGGCCGATAGGGAGGTCACGTGATAAAAAAAAAAACCCTATAGACTACAATTCGACATACTTCGGGTGATTGGAGCCATCATATCCCTCGGCTCTAAATATGAGTCAGATCGATGCATTCAATATCATAATTGTAGTTAGCCCCTTTAAACCACGGATTGTTTGGTTCTACGTTTTAAAACCTTAACCTGTTAAGTAAATTGACTCTTTACCAAACAACAACATTTCAGACTTGTCCTAATTAAAATTATTTGCAGAATACAAAATGATGGGGCTCAAAAGTTGAAAATTGACTTAAGAATGGTAGAAAACATTGTGGTTAAAGGAGAAAATGCTGGTTACCAGCATTTTTAGCTCACCTGAGCACAACGTGCTCAAGGGGAGCTTTTAGGGTCACTGGGTGTCCGTCGTGCGTCGTCCGTCGTCCGTCGTGCGTTGTCAACAATTCTTTAAACATCAACTCCTCCTAAACCGCTTGGCCAATGTGGACCAAACTTGGCAGGAATGTTCCTTGGGAGGTCCTCTGTTCACAGAATTTGATTCCGTCAAAAACTATGGTTGCCATGGCAACCAAATTGAATTTTTTAGCAAATTATTTAAAAATCTTCTCCTCTGGAACCGCTGGTCGGATTTTGAAATTACTTCACAGATATGTTCCTTGGGTGACCCTTTTCAAAACTTGTCCGTGAAATTTTGATCCGTCAAAAATTGTGGCTCTGGTGAATGGGGGCTACTTGCACTATACAGAAATCAAGGAATTCTTTAAAAATCTTCTCCTCTGAAACTGCTGTTCGGATTTTGAAATAATTTCACAGCTATGTTCCTTGGGTGAACCTTTTCAAAAACTGTTCGTGAAATTTTGATCCGTCAAAAAACGTGGCTCTGGTGAATGGGGGTACTTGCACTATACAGAAATGAAGGAATTCTTAAAAAATCTTCTTCTCTGAAACCGCTTGTCAGATTTTGAAATAATTTCACATACTTGTTCCGTGGGTGACCCTTTTCAAAAATTGTTCGCGAAATTGTGATTGGTCAAGAAACATGGCTCTGGTGAATGGGGGCTACTTGCACTATACAGAAATGAGGAAATTCTTAAAAAAATTTTCTTCTCTGAAACTGCTGGTCAGATTTTGAAATAATTTCTCAGGGATGTTCCTTGGGTGACCCTTTTCAAAAAGTGTTTGCGAAATTTTGATTGGTCAAGAAACATGGCTCTGGTGAATGGGAGCTACTTGCACTATAGGGAAATGAAGAAATTTTTAAAAATTCTTCTTCTCTGAAACAGCTGGACAGATTTTGAAATGATTTCACAGAGATGATCCTTGGGTGACCCTTTTCAAAAATGTTCACAAAATTTTGATCCGTCAAGACACATGGCTCTGGTGAATGGGGGGCTACTTGCACTATATGGAAATGAAGAAATTCTTGAAAATTCTTCTTCTCTGAAACCCCTGGTCAGATTTTAAAATAATTTGACAGAGATGTTCCTTGGGTGATCCTTGCTCTTGTGAATGGGGGCTACTTGCACTATATGGACATGATGAAATTCTTGAAAATTCTCTTTCTCTGAAACCCCAGGTCAGATTTTAAAAGAAATTTTCCGAAATGTTCCTTGGGTGACCCTTTTCAAAACTTGTTTGTAAATTTTGATCCATCAAGAAACATGGCTCTTGTGGATGGGGGATACTTGCTCTGATACAGAAATGAAGAATTCTTAAAAATTCTTCTTTTTGAAACTGATGGTCAGATTTCGAAATTAATTTTACAGGTGATCTTTTGAAAATTGCTTAGCAAAATTATAAATTTGGTTCCAATGTTTCAATACCTAAAAAAAAAATAAATGGTCATCTCAAAAATTCAGGTGAGCGATCCAGGGCCATCTTGGCCGTCTTGTTTTCTTTTCCCATTATGCTTTCTGAAGGCTTCTTCGTTGTAAAAACCAGGGATTGGTTGGTAAAGGATTAAATGAAACCTTCGAATCAACAGTAAAAACCCCAACAATTGTAATTTCCAAGTTTTGCTTTTTTGAGGAACGGGATTATCTCTTCGGACAGTGTAGATCCAGGATCAAAGATCAAAGATCAGACAGCACGTTCTATGAAGTCTAATCTTGATCTACAGAGGCACAAAAGCGCCTTGAGTCGCGCCTAGTATCCTAAGTGTTATTTCTGATACTCTTAGGCTCTCATCCATATCTTTTATCACCTCCACCCACAGTTTAGTCATCGATCATACTAGTCATTGGGGGGGGGGATGGGTGGGGGGTTAGATATATTTTCTTATCGGACAGCGTAGATCCAAGATCAGACTGAACGTTCTGTTTAGCCTGAACTTAATCTACACTGTCCGCGAAAGGTTAAGTCGCGTATCCAAGATCAGACTGCACGATCTATGCAGTTTGATCTTAATCTATCTCCACTGTCCGCAAAAGGTCCTGAAGTCGCCCCTGGCAGGCTCTATACTATATCTTTTATCACCCCACCCACAGTAAAGTTATCGGTCATGCGTGGGGGGGTTGATATATTTCCTTATCGGATAGCGTAGATCCAAGATTAGGCTGCACGATCAGTGCAGTCTGATCTTAATCTACACTGTTTGCAAAAGGTCCTGAAGTCGCGTTTGGCATCCCAAGGTTTAATTCTGAGGCTCTGTTCTATATCTTTTATCACCCCCCACCCAAAGTTTATTCATCGATCATATCATTCTTTTCGCAATTTATTATGTACAGCAGACTTGGTTGACGGCTGATAGGAGAAATTAACATGCGTGGCGTAAAGTATATTTCATAAACAAATTTGAAGTGCAGAGAATCAGCGCTTGGTATGAAAGCTATCCAAAATTTGCATCTGAGCTCGTTAGAGATACATCTATTCCTCTAAATAAAACTTTGAAACATCATTATTTTGGTTTATACTATCGGAATGACAATTTTATTCCAATTATTTAGCTGGATAAGGGTTAATTAGCGTTGCATGATTTAGCGTTTTTTCTGTTGATAATTATTGCGTTACAAGCACGCGAGAAAATTCCTAACATAATCGTCATTTTGATTTTTGAAATTTAATGTGCCAAAACAACTTGTAACCGGTGATAAATATCGCGTGAGAAATTCACATTACATCAGTTTTACACGCAATAAGCACCGATTAACATCTACTTCGTTTTTTACTTACAATGGCTTCACCAACAAGTAAATTTAACCTTTTACCAAAAGACAGAATTTTAAACCGGGCCAAATTAAAAGCATTTGCAGATGACAATGTAAAAGTAACTAAAAAATTGAAATTTGTTACCTGCAGGGGAGAAAACATTGTGGGAAAAGGAGAAAATGCTGGTTACCAGCATTTTCTCCTTTTCTCACAATTTTTTCAATAGGCTTCTATCTCAGGGTCGTAAAAATCAGGGATTGTTTGGGAAAGGGTGAAATCATATTACAAATATTAAGTGCGAAATTTATCAGTTGAGAAACTGGTGATAACTCTTAACCAGACAACAAAGTTTTAGACCTGTCCACATTCGGGGCTTTTGAATTTGAAGACGACATATTGAATATGGGTCAAATGTTTGAGTTTTTTTTTTAGGAAGGGGGGTTGATTTCGTAGAAAACATTTTGTAAAAAAGATATAATTCTGGTTACCATAACTGTGTTCCTCAGGCGTTGGGATGGTATTTAGGGTTTAGACAGGGTATTGATTGATTGTGATTGATTGATTGATTGATTTAATTAATTATTTTTTTTTATTAATTAATCGATCCATCGGTTGGTTGGTTGGTTGGTTGGTTGGTTGATCGATTGATTGATTGGTTATGGTTTGTTGGTTGGCAGGTTGGTTGGTTGACAGACTAACCGACCGACCGATAGAATGGTATTTTTCACCACTTTCAAAATTATTTCAGTTATATAACGGCCGCTGCTCATATATACATGTATTTTACCGGTTTCACCAGTATCAGGCTAGGGCTCTGAAATGTCTTACCCAAGGTCACTCCAACGAAAAACCCAGTTAAGAAAGGACAATCTGTTTAATACTTTAACGAATAATCAATATGGCATTTTTTACAATGTGCTCGTAAGTTTTCTTTTGACACTAAGTGATCGATTGATTGAATGACCTTTAACCCTTTCCCAAACAACAAACTTTTGGACTAGACCAAATTGATAGCATTTGCAGTCGACAATTCAACTCTTGCTGAAAAGATGATTTCTGTCTATGATAGGATAGAAAACATTGTGGAAAAAGGAGAAAATGCTGGTTACCAGCATTTTCTCCTTTTTTCACAATGTTTTCAAAAGGTTACTATTCCAGACCCGTAAAAACCAGGAATTGTTCGGAAAAGGGTTAAGGCTGTTTTCAACATTATTTTCAAATATGCTGTGACTGCCGTTACATATATCCGTGATTCCCAGGAGTTTCTTTAACCAGTAGGCCTACTACGCATGATATTCTCTGGAGCAAATGGCTGCTATTCCACATAACCATCGTCGAAATGATGATTGGCAGTGGGAGAGGAGTGCATTTTGTCGCAATGAAGATTAACCCATTGCCACACAATCCCTACTTTTGACGCCCCTGAGAAGGAAGCCTTTAGAAAACATTGTGGGAAAAGGAGAAAATGCTGGTAACCCTTCACAAAACAAATTTAAAATTTTCAGTCACTTTTATTTTGTCGCCTGCAAATGCTTTGAGTTTGGACAAACCTAAAATTTTGTCGTTGGATAATGAGTTAGTCAATTAAGACAACGAAGACAATTAAAAGGAAGGGAATAGACTATAAAGTTGTCAGAAATTGACATGAAATGAGAAGAAAATCTTTGGATGATATTAGAAAACATTGTAGGAAAACGAAGCAATTGCTCGTATGAACAATTGCTTCGATTTCCAAGAATGTTTTCAAACCTCATCTCCCCTCCCCCCAGGCATGAAATTGACAATCATCAATTTACTTAGAAATAATGGACCATATTAATATTGCTGTGGAATTTCACCTTTCTTCAGTAGAATTAAGCACTACACTAGAGAAAAGGTTGTATTATTAATTATGCGTAACATTTTGATAGCTGTTTTTGATAAATCGACGATAACATTCCAACAAACACAAATTTTTGTTTTAACCTGACGCATTAATTTATAAAATTAAAATTAATTGTACTGTGCTCTGTAAAAAGGGGGCGTAATGCACCTGCAAAAAGGTATCGGTTCAGGTCGGCTTGCGCAGTTCGGCGCAGGGTTGACCTGCGTAGAAAGCCTTTGCTTCTTTAGATATTTCTGCGTTTCATACAACCGGTCTACCTCACCATCGTCGTCGTCGTCGTTATTCAACACCGACCGGTCAGATCTGGTGGTTACGGGTTCGATACACAGTAGAGGGAAACTTTTTTTTCAGCGGTTTTTCTCCTCTCACCTCTGCTACATGTGAGAAGTAGTCAGTGGATTGGAAAAACAGTTGTGTCAGTATTGGTGTGAGAAAGCCAAGAAACACATGCGTTGGTGTATTGACCGCCGTAATATGACCTAAGCTGTGAAAAAAATCCCCTCACTCAAATACGAACAAACAAAGTATTGTATTACATAATCCTTAGCGGGGGAGTTTTCCGTCACATTTTCGATACATTTCTAATTTTCAATATTCATGAACACCAGATACATTTGAAATGATTTACACGAAAAGTTATTCGAAAAACATTTAGCACAATTAAGCCGGGCTCTGTGAGACTGGTGTTTAATGCATCTGCAAAAAGTATCGGTCTAGGTCAGCCTGCACAGTCCGCGCAGGCTGACCTGGGCTGAAATGTTTCGCTGTGGGTTAATTTTCTGTCTGTCCGAGGACCAATCTATCTCATGATTGAGTCGATTGTTTTAAAAAATGGCTATGGATCCATACTTATGTGATGACTTGCCAGGCATCATGTATCACGTAGATGCATTAAGCCCCCTTTTTACAGAGCATTGCTTATATTTATTGCCTCAAATCTATGATAAATTAAGTACAGTAATCGTCCGTTTACTTCCAAAACCTCGCAACAACAGCTTGTTACAAGCTGTTGTTGCGAGGTTTTGGAAGTAAACGGACGATATACAAATTCAACAGAAACAACACAAAAAAGTAAAAAGAAAAAGTCATTCTTTATCCAAACAATAAATTCAGTGGGTTCTGCTATTTCCCACAAAAAGTAACGTAATATCCCCAAAAGAATAGTAAACAGTGGTATAACTGTACACTGCTTTATCACCATTGTGGAAACACGATCTCCTGTTTTGAAAGTTTAATCATTAATGTCACTTTTTTTTCATCTTTTGTGTTTGAATGTGGGTGTTTAGATTGTTTACATATCACCAAATTAAAAAATATATATATATATCACTGAAATTTATATGAAAGACAATACAAATCATCAGTAATTAAGAATCATTATCATTAAGTTACAAAAAAAAGAAAAATGTTCTTGGTGGTGTTCCTTTCTAAGGCTACATAGCCTCTTAAGATATTTTTAGATTTCGCGCCAGAAATTAAAAAAAAAAAGAAGCACTGTGAGAATGTCAATGCTGGCAGGTGACAGATGACGCTTAAATTCCATACCATAACGAACATGTAATTATTTTCCATAATGTCTTCTTCGGAAGCTATGTTTGAAGCTTTGTCTGTGTATTTCGGTATGTAAATGAGCAAGTTGCTCATGTGAAAATAGAACGAGTTTCCCGTCGGTGTCTACCTGAGCCATAGTAAATCTCTAATTTCTCTTGTTGTCGGATGGCTTTCGACCACTGATTGATGATGGATGGGTGGATTGGTTGGTTGGTTGGCTGGGTGATGGATGGGTTGGTTCGGTTCGGTTTAGCCAATCAAAAATTGTGTTACTTACACATGTTGAAAACCTTGGAGAATAAAACTAAGAATGTTCTCAAGAATGGTTGGTGAATACAGGCCAGTTGAGTCACGGTTTTGCTCACTGTTTCACAAATTGCTTGACTCATATTTTCGGTGACCACCTTACGTAACTATGTCTGAATTTTTAATTTGCACATTTTTTAAATTTTCGTAATTTTTGATGAATGAAAAAAGAAAAAGACAGAAAGAATAGGGATTTACGACTGTGGTTGAACATGAATGATTAGATTTTTTCGAGAATTAACCCTGTACCAAACATTACCGTGTTTGGAAAAAAAAAAACGCACAAAAAAAAAAAATCCCGACGAATTCCGGCCTTTGATTTTACTAAAAAAGTGTGGGAAAAAGGAAAGAAAAAATGTTGTTAATTAAAATTTTCTCCTTTTCCATTTTTTGTGTACCTCTTTTGGAAGCAATTCTTCAAACTCTATGCCACTTTTAAATTGTCGTCTACGTTATTGTGTTTTTATTTTAACAGGTTTAAAACATGGTCGTATGTTATAATTGGCCCTCAACATGCGAAGAGGGGCATTCGGACATCTGCATAAAGTGTCGTCTTGGATCAGCCTGCGCAATCTGCGCAGGCTGATCCGAGACGGCACTTTACGTCTACATTAGATTTTGTCCTACAGTAGACTTGCATAAAACAGAAAATTGCAGAGAGTGCCGTCTTGGATTTGACTGCGTTGACTGCACAACCTGATCCAAGACGATACTTTACGCACAATGTCCGAATGCCCCTTTTCGCGTGTTGCAGGGCGTATGATAAAGAGTTAACATGTAAATTTTACAAATATTTTAAAGATAAGTCTCATAACAACCATTAATTATGGTCCGCTCTAGTGACAAATATCCGCTTACAGTCATAATCCATGGTCACGTGACAATGCAGTCTAATAACTCTTGGGGTGACAAAAAAATCGAAGCTTTTTCCTCTGTGATTCACCAGGTTATTGATTGATTGTATGGCGTTAAACGCCGTTTTCAACAATATTTCAGTTTTATCGCGGTGGCCAGTGCACCTTTCCTTGCTTTTCATTTTCTTAGAGTCTGTTTTACCAATGCACATTGCAATTTTCTTTACAAGCCACTGGCCGCTTTCCCATATAATCATCGTCGAAACAATGGTTAGAAATGGGAGAGGAAGATTCACCAGTAGAAAAAAAAAAACGCTATACACTTCTTGCTAAACCTCAAAACTTTGATGAAATGTTGTGATCCAAGCTCTGACATAAGGGAGTTCATGCATCTCCTTTATGGATAAAACTATAATATTTTATTTCATACGTTCTGGTAGGATATCGAGAAATAGCAGTGAAAATATTTTTCGATCTTACACTGGTACCATCAGTGAAAATACCGATTTTCATCTTCTTGTTGCCTAGGTTAATCACAACCAGATGGAAATATGACGTCAGTTATCTTACATTTCTCGTGCTTGACGTAATATTGTAATGCGTCGCTATGCTGGAGAGGTACACCGCGGCGAATAACGGAAAAGAACTGTACTGGATTTTGATAAAGCTTCTCCCAGAAAGGGCTAAAAGCAGGAAATAAATAGAATATTTTTTTTTTTCGGTGAAAGATCGAAATTTATTTCGTCTCGTAAACACCATCGGTAATATTTTCACTCGTGGCTAAGCCATGTGAAAATATCACCGATGGTGTCCACCCGATGAAATAAATTTCGATCTTTCACCGAAAAAAAAACAACAAAAAGTCAAATATCCTCTATATGTATATCATCACATAATAAAGGATCTGTAAGATCCAATGAGGACCATTCGTCAGTTATTTCTCTTGATTCTTCTCCAGTACTACATTGGTCCCAATATGGCAATTACTTGGATTTTATCCTTGATTTTCTTGCACTGAACAGCTATTTTCCCGAGAAAATATCTAAAGTAAATCTAGTAAGACTGTTTTATAAATCGATATATAAAGAGTTCCTGGTGATTAAGAATGGAATTTAATTTGAATTACATGTGGACCTTAAACATACATCATAAATCATTGTTCTAATCATCGCAACATCCCCAAGGGATGATGCTGTCGCCTCGTCCAAAATATAGACTAGTTCTGCAGTGTACTCATCCAACTGAATTCAGTATTGTACCCAAGCATGTTAAATAAACTCATAGTATCGCTATACAATGAGAAATATTGGCACACCATGTGATGCATTCCAGGGCTTGTATTCACCAACCATTCTAAATGGCACGTTACGTCTTATTCTAGTTGTAAAATGTAACACGATTTCTAATTGGCTAAACCATTTAGTTGACAATCTTCCACCTGAACACCTTAATGAAAAGATTATAGCTGGGCCACAAATGGCAATATGGGTCAATTTCCTCTGTGATTCACTGGTAATAAATGTTTGTCCTTTCATGTAGTCTACAATGACGAAGTCCTTTTCACTATAAATCATGGCTTATGAATATATACAACATGCTGGGATATAGTCCAGGATGGTTTCAGGTTATATCACTAATTCATCCCTGCCAGGCGCTTAATGGTGTTGCACCCGCGGAGAGATACAGTCACAACCAGGGTTCAACCACTTGGGAGCCACATTCCGTTAAAAAGTTCACCAATTCAGCTTCAGTGACCATATAGTGACCAGTTCAAGTGCCCTGCATCATTTGCAAACGAAAAAGACAGAATTCCGCTTGATTATATCGGTGTGAAAACATGTAATTAAGTTCTAAACAATCGTTAGTTTCATGGGCTGTTCTTATTCAGCCAGATAATAGGACATAACTTAACCATTAACCCTTTACTCCATAGATACTCATCTCTACGAATTGCTTGTAGGGGCCTTTGAAAAACATTGTGGCAAAAGGTGAAATTGCTCATGATGAGCAATTTCACCTTTTGTCACAATGTTTTCTACACTATCAAAAGGTGTCATATACACATAAGAAATGGCTTCAACCTTACTGTTATTTAGGGTCAGTTAGAGATACCATAGACATGCCTTATGAGGTAAAGGGTTAAGGCTCATCCCGCTCTATAACTAGAATTAAATTTTCAATACGATACTAACATACTAACTTAAACATTGCTGTTTTAAAATTACGTTTTGAGGAATAAATATCTCTTTATCGGACAGTGTAGATCCAAGATCAGACTGCACGTTCTGTGCAGTCTGATCTTGATCTACACTGTCCGCAAAAGGTCAGCCAGCCGAGCTTAGCAGCCAAAGGATTAAAAGTTTCGCCTCACCGACAAGGCAGATTACTGTTATAAAACCTTGTATTTATTAGTTAGCTGGTTCCTGGTTACTGTGGTGCCGCATGAGCGGTGGCACTACATTTTTGTTCGCTTTTGAAAAGTACCTATGGAGGCAGCCATATTGTTATCCTCGCTTCCATCGATTTCGTAACAAGGTCTTTTCGTTCCTAAGCCATTTCATACCCAAGTTTACTTTTAAATTTCGTAACCACTTTGGGCATTTCATAACCTGTTTTTAATATCAATTTGGTAATTTTGAACCTAGTTTTACTACAACTGCTTTTGTACACATCTCAAATTGAAACTATGTTAATTTCGCCGAAGAATGGGTATGATTGTGTCTTATCAGTATTGGTTCTTTCTTTTTGAAGTTTTAAGTTGCATTCTACAGATTATCTAGAGGTTCTCAGTTCATTTCTCATCGAGTTCTGCATAAATTTGGATTGGTCATTTTTGGAATGATGTAATGTGCCTTCTTTCAGAAACAACTGATTTGCGGCGCCATTGATGTTACGCATCAATATTTTCTTGTAATAAGTTTAAACATATTTATTTTACATCGATTGAGAAACAAGTTCTCACAACAGTTATGCATGTTTAAAGGTGGCCCTTCACATTTTGGGACGAAAATTTTACAAAAATACGAAAAAAAAAAAAATCCTCCTTATACTCCCAAAGCCTTTTGATTTTCATTCATAAAACCCCAGTAGTCGAAAACCGTCTGACAACAAGAGAAATTAAAAATTTACTATGGCCCAGGTCGACACCGACGGGAAATACGGTCTATTTTTGCATGAGCAACCGGCTCATTTACATACCGGAAATACACAGACGAAGCTTCAAATATAGCGTCCGAAGAAGACATAATGGAAAAAATTTACATGCTCTTTATGTTATAGAATTTAAGCGTCATTAGTCACGTGCCAGTCACTTGACATTCCCACAATGCTTTTTAGATTTTTTAGCGGAAAATCTAAAAATACCTTAAGAGCCTATGTAGCCTTTTAAGAGAATACCATCAAAAAATTTCGTACACTGCAGAACAAGTCTATATTTTGGACTCGGCTGTCGCCTCGTCCAAAATATAGACTGGTTCTGCAGTGTACCCATCCAATAGAAATCAGTTTTGTAACCAAGCATGTTAAACAACCTCATAGTATTTGCCAATATGGCTGCTGTGTTGTATATTCAGTCCCAGTATGACAAATACGTTATCATCATTAATGTTTTTGTAATATCTGTTGACACATAAGTTCCTACAGTTTAATAATCTATTTGTGCATAAAACCACATTGAAGTACATCCAGACCTGATACTTGAAGGTACTCAAACAGCATCAATTATGATAGTAACCTTCCGCGTGCTGGGCGAGTGGGTGGGGTAATACAATTACGTGTCTTCTTGGATGTGTAGATCATCATTGATTGAGAATGTATGAGAAGAATATGAACAACACAAAAAGTTCAATTCAGCTACTTTTTTTTCTTAATTCGGCGTCACGTGATTTCGGATTTCCTTTCGGATATTTAGCTAACTCCATACAGACATACTTTTTCAAAGAGTGTAAATTGATGCGAACAAAAAGAAGCACTCGTGAGCGGTTTTTAACCATACTAATACACAAAATAAACGTGCTCTTTGAGAGAAGTTAGTCGATTTTCTCGAAACCAGAATCACCAGGTACCAAACTTTACGAAAAGAATGCTCAGATCTACTTAATGGGCTTAATCAGTCCATCACTTCCGGTTTCACTTACATTACCACAAACGATTTGAAATCTATCTTGTAAAGATTAGTTACGATGTAATAGACGAACACATGAGAAAATACAGTGACAAAAGGAGAACTGCTCTAAAGTTGCTTCAGTATTTTAAGAAGAGGACAACAAATGACGACTAATATTAATTGTGTTCGTGAGGTAATGAGCAACCATGGAAGCAAAAAATGACAAAAACGCGCCTATAATATACCTCCTTGCAGTGTATTTTCATATCATTGAGCGGCATCCACCAACTAACCTTAATAACATGCATATCCTTTTCTTCAAACATTTTTAAAGCTTTAAAGTAATGCAATTTCTAATTGGGTATTTTTAACCAATCAATAATCACGTTACGAATAAGACTTTCAATGCTGCTGAGAAAAGTTTATTGGGTTATATACGGACCCTGATATTTGATATGTACTTCTGTCAATTACGGGTAGGGATAGGCAAGTCCTTATTATTATTACTATCATCATCATCAACATCATCATCATCATCATCACAGAGTAATCCATATATCTCAAGAAAGATTTCCCACCCTTTGAGATAAATGATAGTAAACGTGAAGCGGATTTTATCTTACTATATCATATTCATCGGGGATGTATCATTAATTTTTGCGGTTAATAAAATAATTAATTATTTTGGGTTTTCTTTTATCGGTTTCAAAAACGATATTCCGTAAACCGAGCCTATTAATTTTTCTCATTCAAATCAATGATACTTTTGGTTTTTTTTTTATTATATATGAACCATGCTTTGTGCAAAGGGGACTTAATGCATCTGCAAAATGTTTCGGCCTAGGTCAGCCTGCGCAGTCCGCGCAGGCTGACCTAGGTCGAAACCTTTTGCTAGCTGTCGATTGTCTGCAGGTCAAAGGATCAGGTTTACCTCATGATTCAATCGGTTTATTTTGTTGGACGGAATGAATTTTCTAGCCTCGGATTTATGATATTGTGATGACTTGTATGGTTTACAGTATCACAGTGATGCATTACAACCCATTACCAGAACATGGCCTATATGTATCCATAGTCAAGACTGCGCCCTCTCCCCTCCCCTTCCCTCCACTTCCCTTCCCCTCCCCTCCTCTTCCCTTCCCCTCCCCCTATCCCCTCCCCCTCCCTTCTCCTGCCCTCCCCTTCCTCCTCCTCCCTCCCCCTGCCCTCCCCTCTCCCCTCCCCTCCCCCTGACCTCCCCCTCCTTCCCCTGCCCTGCCCTCCCCCTCCCCTCCCTTCCCCTCCCCTTCCTCCTCTTCAAGACCCCTCCCATCCCCTCCCTTCCCCCTCCCTTCCCCCTCCTCCTCTTCCTCTCCCCTCCCTGCCAGCGCAGTCACGAGTGAAAATATTACTGATGGTGTTCATCCGATGAAATAAATTTCGATCTTTCACCGAAAAAAGCAAACATTTTATTTATTTCATGCTTTTAACCCTTTCTGGGAGGAGCTTTACATATCAAAATCCAGTACAGTTCTTTTCTGTTATTCTCCGTGGCCTACCCCTCCAGCGCATTACAATATTACGTCAAGCGCGAGAAATGTAAGGTAAATGACGTCATATTTCCATCTGGTTGTGACGGTCACGCGCATTTTAACTAGGTAACAAGCATATAAAAATCGGAATTTTCACTGGTACCTATGGAATATCGAAAAATATTTTCACTGCTATTTCTCGACATTCTACCGGAAAGCATGAAATAAAATCTTTTTTTTTTTTCTTTTTTGTAATCGTGTGATTAGGCTACTTGCTTGGTACAATGCATCATGGCGATATGTATCAAATCCTATTACGACAGAGCTCAGTTTGTTAAGTAGTTTAAGGGTTAAAAGAATCCCGTCTGATTGCAACAATGACTTGCTTTGTGCTTAACAAGGAAATGGTGTTTTTTTGTGCAAACAAATCAATGTACTTGTATGCGCTTTGCACTTTGTAATTCCGGGTCAGATTCAAACAATGATTAAAGCACCATTAACTCTTTACCAGACGACAAAATTTTGGTCGTTAAAAGTCCATGTTGTGCCTTAAAGGGTTTAACTGTAGTCTGCCAACAGAAATATTTGGCTATTTCAACTTTAGGGAGAATGAAATCACACTGGAGAGACCTTACGAACTTGCTCCCGGGCAACGTTACTGTCCCTGTCAATTTTACGCACCTGTTCGAGTAAAAAACATGGCTGCGCCCATAAAATTACACAAGGTAAGCACAAAAATATATTTTTTTAAACATGTTATTGAATAGATATGCAGTTGCAGGTTGTCGCACGGAATGTCTGGGGTGTCAGTGCACGTTAATCTTTAGTTCTTTTGGTGGTTAATCGTTTGTTGAAGACGTTTAATCCAACAAAGTTTCGTCGGCGACTACGATTTCTGCAAAAACACTACATGGAGTCTCCAAAAACCTTTGTAAAACATATATAGTCGATATTCTGAAGTGTGTGTCGTGTCAGATGACCAATACAGTGATTATCCTCAGAGCTATAAACTGATAAAAAATCAAATTGCAGTTATTAAAGGATATTTTGCCATTTTTACATTACAACGTAAGATGCTCCTAAATTCAATACAACGATTCAGCTTCTGAGCTGAAAATACGGTAAGCGTATAGGTTTGTGTTACAGTGAACAATTTTGTTATTTTGGTCAAAATTCTATATTAATTATCGTAGTCACAGTCGTAAAGTAGTTAAATAAATACTTGAATGGAAGTACAATTCTAAAACACGTTGAACTCTTTTTTCTATCAATAGGCTTAATGTTACTGGGCATGTATTCAGGCGATCTCGGGTTCTCTGTTTCTATCCCCAATTTTATTAAAGGTGGGTATTTAGAATTTTTACATCTCGCCAAATTAAAAAATATATATTTTACTGAAATTTATATGAAAAAATGATAGAAATCATCAATAATTAAGAATCATAAAATTACAAATAAAAAATTTTTTGATGGTATTCCCTTAAAAGGCTAAATAGCCTCTTAAGCTATTTTTAGATTTCGCGCCAAAAATCAAAATAGTATTATGGGAATGTCAAGTGACTGGCACGTGTCTAATAACACTTAAATTCCATTACAAAACAAACATGTAATAATTATTTTCCATAATGTCTTCTTCCGAGGCTAGGTTTAAACTTTGTTTGTGTATTCCTGTATGTAAATGAGAGAATTGATCATCTAAAAATACAACGTGTCTCCCGTTGGTGTCAGTCTGGGCTGTAGTAAATTTCTAATTTCTCGTGTTGTAGGAAGGTTTTGGAAAACTGGGGTTTTATGAACGCAAATTAAAAGGCTTTGGGAGTATAAGGATGATTTTTTTGCATTTTTGTAAAATTTTAGACCTAAAATCTGAAGGGCCACCTTTAAAGTTAGCCACCTTTAAAGGTGGCCCTTCAGTTTTTGGGACGAAAATTTTACAAAGTTGCAAACAAATCATCCTTATACTACCAAAGCCTCTTAATTTTCGTTCATAAAACCCAAGTAATCGAAAACCGTCCGACAACACGAGAAATTAGAAATTTACTACAGCCCAGACTGACACCAACGGGAGACACGTTGTATTTTTAGATGATCAATTCTCTCATTTACTTACAGGGATACATAGAAGAAGCTTCAAACATAGCGTCCGAAGAAGACATTATGGAAAATAATTATTACATGTTTGTTATGATAGGGAATTTAAGCGTTATGAGTCACGTGTCAGTCACTTGACATTCCCACAATGCTTTATTGATTTTTGGCGCGAAATCTAAAAATAACTTAAGAGGCTACGTAGCCTTTTAAGGGAATACCACCAACAAAATTTTTTTTTTTAATTTTCTGAATCTTAATTGTTGATGAATTGAATTATTTTATCATATGAATTTCCGTGATATATATTTTTTTTAATTTGGCGAGATGTAAAAAATTCTAAATACCCACCTTTAAGGTGGCAGAATCAGACACCTATCGTGAAAAATAGAGAGATAGAGGGGGGGGAGGGGGAAGGAAGAAGAGAAAGAAAGGGAGAGAAAGGGAGGGGTGTAGCAAGAAGAAGAAGAAGAAGAAGAAGAAGATGTTTTAGAGCGGGGTCGGTTTCATATTGGATCTACGTTCTGATGGTGTCCCTACATATTTCCGGGTACTTGGTGTTCTAGGTAAACTATTGCATATTTTTTTCATTGGAGTACAGAAAGTCATGGGTCGCCTTTTTGGCTTATTCAGCCAAAGTTTAGTCTTTTTTCTTTTTCCCATCTTTATTAAAATTTTATCTATAAATAAAACAAACATGCTTCTTTGGTAAGCGTGTAAATCCCATATATATGGTATCTAGTTTTCACGCAAAACTTGTCCAAAATTGACAGCATTTGCAGACGACAAAGTGAATGTGAATCAAAAATTGAAACTTGATTTGGAAAGGATTGAAAACACAGTGGGAAAAGGAGAAAATGCTGGCAAATAGTGAAATTTCATGATCATACTCTGACAGCTTCGGTAGAGGCTGATCCGGAACTGCATTATTTGCCCATGCCGTTTTCTTATGCCAAAAGATTTATGGATAAACCGGATCTGTTTTCGTGGAAAAAAATAAAAAAAAAAACAAAACAAAACAGCATCTAATTAGTGTTTTTCACAAAAATGGTTGTTTAATTTGAAACAAATTTGCGATTCGTAAGCTACTTTGAGGTCTAATTAGCTATATGATCTACTGTTTTGCAAAGGTGTGAGAAGATGTATATATATTGGAGCCATGCTCTATGAAACTTAATGCATCTGCGTCATTCGTAGTGCCAAACAACCCTTTGCCTACATATTGATCCACAATAATCACCTTTTCGAAAAAAACAAACACCACTCAATCCTTAGGTAGACAGAAAATTGACTTAAAGCGAAAAGTCTCGGTCCAGTTCCGCCTGCGCGGAATGCACAAGCTGACCTGGGCAGATTCTTTCGAAAATGCACAAAGTATCGCTGATCAATATTTAAAGCATAGTATTAGATATTACTAGTTACTTTTAGGTGTGCCCCTTACAAGGCATATGAATGGTTGTTCGTTGATGATCATTATTATTAAATTATATTCACAAAAATGAGTCTCTTGATGACGATATCAAAGATGGTATTTATAAAAGTTATGGATCTTCTGCACGATAGTTATGATAGATATCCTTTGCATGATACTGTCTGTCATCAAGCTCTTCATCTATATCATGGCATTTCATTTCAAAAGCATCAAAAGGACAATAAACTTGCCGGAAAGAAAAACCGAAAGATGGACGAGTAGACAATTAAACATACTGATTAAAGAAGGGAAAAAAGGGAAAACAATCATTAAATTAGTACACAATCACATTATGATATCGTTCTCTTTTTCAATACAGGAACTGGATCGTTTTATTGTGTTCTGGAGCGTGGAGCGTTGCCAACAAAAATTGACAGAAAAGTGCTCTTTAATGGATGTCGTATAGTTTTTGCTTTCAACTGTGGTGAATAAAGCATATGTGATTCACCTGACATAACACAAACTTCAGATTATTGTGTGTATATGTTTAAAAAAGCTTTTTGCTGACTCCCATGTGTTGATTATTCAGAAATCGCAGTCGCTGACGGAAGTTTGTTGGATTAAACGTCTTTAACAAATAACAAACCACTAAAGGAACTATACATAAATATGCAATGACATCCCAGACATTCCGTGCGACAACCGTCTACTGCACATCTACTAATCTGGTTGTAATAGAAGTATGTTTTTGTGCTTACCTTGTGTAATTTTATGGGCGCAGCCATGTTTTTTACTCGAACAGGTGCGTAAAATTGACAGGGACAGTAACGTTGCCCGGGAGCAAGTTCGTAAGGTCTCTCCAGTGTGGAAATACGTCTTTGTGGAAACAAGAAGTCTGAAAACTTTTACTTAAATTCGATGTAAATTTCAAGTTACAGAGAAATATCACTAAAGACTAATTTACCACATAACCTCCCTGGTTTCAGTGTAATATGCTCATTGAGAATTTTCTTGTCTTATGCACGTTTAAAATCATAATTGTATGACGCCATTCTTGCCCTCATTTTGAACGTACTTCATAGAACTTGATAGAAGTGGATGGGTTTTAATGTCAATACCACAAGTATATCTACACATGGTTTTGCATCTTGTGATCTATAATTTCATAGATATCATTATGTAATAAAAAGAATTTGACAGTCATTGGCGTTAACATTTAAGATTTTTATGAAACTTGTCAAGAAAAAAATGTTATTAAGCTCTCCAAAGGCTCCCTTAAGAATTTTCCCTGACTCATTTCATAATTTTTTATCTCAAATGCCAGCTCATGTCAGGTCCTATATATCAACTATAATTATCACAAAGAAGATAAATGTATCTGCAAAAGAAAAAAGGTATCGACCGATATCAGCTCTCAAAGTAGTGTAATTGGCGCAGGCTGTTCAGGGTAGAATCTGTGTAAATGATAAATTTTCTACGTGGAACAGGACTGTTTTACTTCACGATTCATCCGCTTTAACCACTCGGCTGCAAAGCACAAC
The DNA here is from genome assembly GCA_943736015.1 of Tridacna crocea. Taxonomy (NCBI): domain Eukaryota; kingdom Metazoa; phylum Mollusca; class Bivalvia; order Cardiida; family Cardiidae; genus Tridacna; species Tridacna crocea. The sequence goes on from OX031073.1 coordinate 33,257,483, forward strand.
TGATTTAATTTTTACGGACAGTGAAGATCAAGATCAGACTGTACAGAAAGATATCTCCCCCTCATCCCCCCCTCCCCGCCCCCCCCCCCCCCAAAAAAAAAAAAAAAAAAACAGCACTTATACAGCATTTATTCGGGTTTTTACTAGATCTGTCGGCTTGAAAGTTTCATTTCATTTAGTCAGCAGGATAAAGATTAACACAGAATGGATCCATTTAACCCTTTCCCAAACAATCCCTGATTTTTACAACTCTGAAGGAGGAGGCTTTTGAAAACATTGTAGGAATAGGAGAAAATGCTGGTAACCACAATGTTTTCTACTCTGCTGGAAACAAATTTAAAATTTTGAGTTTTGCTTATTTTGTTGTCTGCAAATGCTTTCAATTTGGACGAGTCTAAAAGTTTGTCGTCTGGGAAAGGGTTGATATACAAATTGCTACATAAAATGCATTGCGGAGACATTATATCCCCATCTTTCAGGGTGCCGCTTACTTATATATGAGTTATATACTCTGTGAAAACGGACCATTATACATCTTCAGTCATTATACAATACATGTCAGGAAAGTCATCACAATGTCATAGTGTTAGATCCACAAAAACCGTTGTTTCCTCACAATCAACGGAATCTGTGGGTAGAATAGTTCTTTGACAAGCAGAAAATTGAAAAAAAATGGCAAAAAGTTTCGACCCATGTCAGCCTGCGCAGACTGCGCAGGCTGACATGGGTCGATGCTTTTTGCAGATGCATTAAGCCCCCGTTTCACGAAGCATAGCCCAAATTAATTGGTTATTCTTATTTGCACTTTATCTGGATGTATATCTACTACTTCTTTGCATACTATATATATATCGCAAGAGACAAGGACCGGAAGCTGGTATGAAATTTTGCTGACGGATATCCGGTCTTGGAATCACGTCACGTGTGACTCAGAGCCAATCGGATGTAAGCTGCTGTGATCGGAGATGGGTGTAAACACCACAATGAATGAAATAATTCATTGATGACAAGATGAAAATAACTGTCCTTCACTTATTACGTAAGAAGTACTTAATACAAGTATCTAAAAGTAGAACTAATGTACTTAAAACACTCTTGTCAATAGCATATTATGGTAATGAAGTTCAATCAGCAGATACTATATATAAAAGTCGTTTATGTACTTTTATGGTATTTTCGAATTTTTCAAGAACCGGGGGTTTTGAAAGAAACTGGTGGCCCGAAAATAAACATTTTTTTTTTGGGGGGGGGGGAAAGAGGTCATATATACAATTCAATTCAATTCAATGGTTTTATTCTTTGACTTAAACCATGAGGTTCCTCGTCAATTTCATGCACAAATACATAACGGAACAGATAGACGTAAACAAACAAATAAACAAACCATATCATATTATAGAATCCAATTTAATTCGTACTAGTAAAAGGTATCATTGCAAGAAGGTAAATTTGATACAGTGCGGTCTCAGTCGCTGACAGAGGAATGAATCTTAACCCATAGGCTACTAAACGCGACTTACTGACCTTTTGCAGACAATGTAGATCAATATCAGAGTGCACAAAACGTGCAATCTGATCTTTGATCTACACTGTCCGATGAAGATATATCAATCCCAAAGACATAACTTACCAGTATCACTATTAAAGTTTTTTCTATCGAATTGAAGATTTTCATTTGAGTTATTTAGCAGGATAACGGTTAAACATAGAATTAAAATTGGCACATTCAGCCTATTTACTGAAAGCACATGGAGACATTTAGGATCTGACACGAGTTGGTTTTTGAGATAAAAGTTTATTAGACCAGTCTACAAAAAATGTTACTAAGCGAGCCTTTGGCAAGTTTAATAGCATTTTTTTTGTCATTGAGTTTAATAATTTTTTACCTCAAAAGCCAACGATTGTCAGATTCTTTTTATCACATTACTCTAAAAAAGAATTAAAGTCCAAAATGTGTTAAACCATAAGCATACATGTATCATGTGTAGAGAGTTTACATGAAGCATGTGTGCTTACTTTGACAGGTACATTACGAACAAAAATTGTAGGCCTACCGAGGAAACTTGCATATATTTTTGTTTTGTGTCTGAAAGAGTTTAGATTAACGACTTTTATCATGATTAAAAAATTTCACCCCTAATTTCCATCAGGAACCTAGGTCAGCAATGTTTTAGAAATGAAGCGTATAATTACAGCGTTGACAGCACTATTTTCTTATTCTCATGCGTGTGTGAGACAAGGAAATTCGTAATGTCTGTAAGTCTATTATCCAAGCATGTAGAAGCTGTTTCAACAAAAAATCGATGCATAGGTTACATGCTAGCCGATTATAGCCGAATGACTCGCACCAAGTAGCATTGTATTAGGTAAACGTTTATTTTATTTTGAAATTCAAAGTAACGGTTGTTATTTTGAAAAATTAATCCGCTTAGACTGTACCAAGCAATGTCCAAATTAGATGTGTATTTGTAGAACGCCATCTAAGGGAGATAGGGGAGATCACTCCTTGCTTACTGCATACAAATAGCTTCTAACCGTATAAATACCAAACAATTATGTTGGAAAGAATTAATCTCTTACCAAACGACAAAAGTTTAGAGCTTTCTAAAATGAAAGCAAGTGCAGACGACAAAATAAACGTAGCTGAAAAAGTTGAAATGTATTACCAGCAGGATAGAAAGCACAATGTTTTCAAAAGGCTTTTATCTCGGGGTCGTCAGAACCAGGGATTGTTTGGTAAAAAGGATTGAGAAGTTGGTCTTTAAAATCTCAGTAAGGGAGTATTTTTCCACATGGTTTCGAATCCCACCAGGTGCTGTTTCTATAAATTCAAGCTATGCATTTGTGGCGAATTTTCATGTTCGTGACAAGAATTTGATTATTTTGTACACAGATAATCGCCTATTCTTCTAATTTGAAATTCCCAACGTATGTAAAGCATTTTCAGCATTGTTTGGCATCAGTAGTCAGGATCTTTGGTAGACAATTCATTTGCTGATCAAAGTTGGTTGACAAAATATTTTGGAAATAAAGATTAATTCCTGCACAGCGTTTGTTTGTGCGTGGTTTTTGCCAATTAATTAATAAATATGACAACAAAGACTGTATATCGTCGATTGTGGTTGTCCATATAACATCTGGTATCCTATTTCTTGCCATCGTCCAGATGGGCTGGTACTAGTATGTCGTATTTCTCAGCCCTGACGTTTTGTCTAAAACCGTCATTTTCTATCAAATGCTAGCTTATGTTAGATCCTATATTTTGATATATACCTAAGTTTCACAGCAAGAGATAAGAAAGAAAAGGATATTAACTCTATCAATTAAACACGATTTAATCTGTCTAATGTTTTCATCATGGATATCTCAAGGGTACTTGGTCAAAGTTTACCAGCAGGTAAGTTTCAGTCACTAGCAAACAAATTAATATTAAAACTAGCATTAATGCTGCCAACATTAATCCTAGGAATTTTAAATACTTATTGCTCTGTCAGTGAATTGACTTGTATTTTAAGAATAAAACTGCCACCATCGTGTCTTTAACTCTTTACAAAAACGACAAAATTTTAGACTGGTCCAAATTGAAAGCGCTTGCAGACGACAAAATGAACTTAACTCAAAAATTAAGCTTTGTTTCTAGCTGGGTATTAAACACTGTGGCAAAAGGAGAAAATGCTGGTTACCAGCATTTTTTTTCCTTTTCCAAAAATTTTCAAAAGATGTTAGGGTCGTAAAACCGAGAGATTGTATGATAGAGGATTAAGGAACTCTTAAAGGTGTGTATTTAGATATTCCACATCACACCAATTTGAGATACATATATATATACATTTATATATATCATTGAAATTGATATGAAAAGACAATACAAATCATCAATAATTAAGAACCATAAAATTAAAAAAATATATATGGTGTTCAATTTAAAGGCTACGTACAATCTTAAAGTATTTTTAGATTTCGCGCCAAAAAAAAAAAAGCACAGTGGGAATGTCAAGTGACTTGCACGTGACTAATGACGCTTAAATTCCATAACATAATAAACATGTAATTATTTCCCATAATGTCTTCTTCGGCTGCTATGCTTGAAGCTTCGCCTGTGTATTTCCGGTATGTAAATGAGCGTGTTGCTTAACCGGCACATGCAAAAATAGACCATGTTTCCCGTCGGTGTCGACCTGGGTAGTTGTACATCTCTAAGTTCTCTTGGAGTCGGATGGTCTTCAGCTTCTGGGGTTTTATGAATGAAAATCAAAAGGCTTTGGGAGTATAAGGATGATTTTCCTTTTTGATTTTTTGTAAAATTTTCGTCACAAAATATGAAGAGCCACCTTTAAATTTTACTTAAGTTTTCTGTTGATATGTTTATTTCATTTGTACTAGTCACAAGAATAAAAAAGTTGAGAGTAAAATGGAATTAAGGTTGCCAACATTAAATCTAGTTTTATTCATAAATGTTCTGCCTGTCAATTATCTGTTTTATACTAATAAGTGGCCGCTATTAAACCTTTAATACACATTTGAAATACTGGCGAAGCATCTTCTTGATATTTTTATGTCGTCGTTATGGCCATTTAGGAAGTAATAAATAGTAAGTTTTTGTTTTAGGTGACTGATACAGTGTGATTCAACACCAATATCTATTAACTCATTACCAAACGACAAAATTTTAGGTTTGTCCAAATCGAAAGCATCTGCTGACAACAAAATAAAAGGGACTGAAAATTTGAAATTGTTTTGTATAGAGTATAAAACATTGTTGGAAAAGGAGAAAATGCATGATACCAGCATTTTGTCAATTTCCAATAATGTTTTCTAAAGGCTTCTTTCTCAGGGTCGTCAAAAGTAGGGATTGTGTGGTAATGGGTTAATAGCCAAATCTTTCTGAAACTGTTACTAAAGGGGAAAAAAAAAACATTAAATGACAGAAAGAAACTGCTTTATGGCAAAATGTTGAAAGGATTAATTTAATTTACTTTGTGGTTAAGGCAATTAAACAAAAAACAAAACAAAACATTTATCAGACATCATTAATTGTGGCTGTCCACTATACATTTGGTATCCTACTTTTCGCCCCTATTGAGGTGGACTCGCGTATTTGGTCGTTTAAACCTTTACTCCACAGATAGTCATTTCTACGCATTGCTTGTAGGAGCCTTTGGAAAACATTGCGGCAAACGGTGAAATTGCTCGTCACGAGCAATTTCACCTTTTGCCACAATGTTTTCTATGTTATCAAAAGGTGTCATATACACATGAGAAACAGCTTCATCCTTGCTGTTATTTAGTGTCAATTAGAGACACCGTAGAAATGCTTTATGGGGTAAAGGGTTAAACTGTCATCAAAACTATTCCAGGTTTGAAAAAGACTGATTGTGGCAAAAAGGGTAAATGCTGGGAAGCAGTAAATATGTAGCATGGACGTCAAATCTAGTGCGACTGTGTTATATCTGGCACGATGGCGTCATATCTGGTACGTCTGATGACGTCATATCTGCATTATCTGGTATGATGACGTCATATCTAGTACGATGACGTCATATCTAGTTTTATTTGGACAGAATTATCGATTTCCGTCCCGTTATAAATGGGACTTGCTCTGCCAAAAAGCGATTTAGTACATCATAGTCAGCCAGCGTGGATCGTGCAGGCTGGCCTGAGTCGATGTTTTTCGGAGATGCATTTAGCCCCCTTTCCTCATAGCATAGCTCATAGCTGCCCTGCAACACGCGAAAAGGGGCATACGGACATTTGCGTAAGTGTCGTCTCGGATCAGGCTACGCAGTTTTCACAGGCTAATCCGAAAGGACACTTTCCGTTTCTATGCAATTTTCTGTTTTTCGCAAGTCTGCTGAAGCACAGAATCTAATTAAGTCGTAAAGTGCCGTCTCGGATTAGCCTGCGCGGACTGCGCAGGCTGATCCGAGATGACACTTTACGCAAATGTTCTAATGCCCCTATTCGTATGATGCGAGCCATATCATATGAAATGCCAACCTCTGTTAGATCTTTTGCATTTGATGTTCCTCAGTTTTCCAATAGTGGAATATAAAGAAGCCGTAACATTTCCTTGTTTTATCAGAATTTAATTTGTCATCGTTATTGGGTCTTTAAGAGACATAATAATTCTGATTAAACATCCTTTTGGTGTTTATTTGTCATTAATCCTGTCACTGGCTGAAAAATAATATCAAAACTAGAATTAATGTTTCCAACAATAATCCCAATTTTGATATTTGTTGTCCTGCTTGGTATTGACCTGTATTTTATTGACTTTCAAATGCGATAGGTTAAACAATTTGTCGTGTGGTAAAGGGTTATACAGAAGTCTGTTGCATGTATGACTCAATTCAAACACCTGGTAAAATGTGGGCGAGAAGTAAAACTACTGACCTCATGTGACGACCTACTCGTGAATTTATCACGACATTAAAAATATTACGTTAATTGCGGACACCGTTTGAAAAATGATATCGTTGTCATAAATGACAAGTGTATATCAAATTTTTTTCACCGAGGATCAACGTTTCTGCAAGAGTTATACGGCAAATTAAACGTCACATAATTTTGTAAGGTAGACAAGATTGCAATTTTTATATTAAATAAATTGTTGCACGGTACTTGCACCTAAATGTACTCTTCTTCTTTTTAAGGTCTACCCCCCCTCCCCCCACACGCTCTTTTTTTTTTTTTCGAAAAGGGGGGAGGAATTTGGGTGGGTGGATGAAATCATTGTTATATTTTGGAAAAAGGAACATCGGAAAATTGGGCGTAATGCATACGGGTGAGGGATACGGAAAATAGATGGACTTTTTTTTTTTTTAATTGTGTGTAAAATTGTACGGAAAATATTGTGGGCAAAGGATCAGTTGCTTGCATCATGCCTTTTTTTCCCCATCGGTATCTTGAAAAAAAAAACTTGTACAAAAGAAGTTGCAATTAAAAAAAAAAAGACTCGTATATTCGAAGTCACATCTGGAGGAGAATCTCGCACGATATCGGTTTTCGTTAAATTCAAAAATCCGCGCCTGTATTCACCAAACCATTCTGAAGAATATTCTTTATCTAATTCTCGAGAAATTTCTACATCTGAAAGTAACAGAACTTCTGATTGGCTAAACCAAATGGTTTAGCCAGTCAGAAGTTCTGTTACTTTCAACTATATATCGTCTAATCTTGATTTACAGTGTGCGCAAGATTACACAAACTTGTCCCCAGATGGCCTTTCTTCTATAGGTCCGCTAACTACCAAAAGTAAACAATAGGGAAGTCACAAAAACAGGCAAATTTAAATAATTTCATGTCGAAACATTGATGTTGTAATGAATCTGTCAAACAATGACAGTTCAGTTGACAGTACAGTCAAAGTTCAAGTTGCTGGCGGTAAAATTAGATTTAAAACTAGAATTAAATTTGAATTAATTAATTCTAGTTTTTTTGCGTTCAAATTGAAGGTGATTATCAGTCTTTTATCACATAACTCTCCTTGTTTTCAGTGAATTGCAGGAGGTAGCTTTTTATTGAGTAAACCTTTATTTTAGTTTTAAATTCAAAGTAACGGGTATCGCATTTTCTCCTTTTTCCACAATGTTTTTCAAAAGGTTTCTATTCCTGACCCGTAAAAACCAGGGATTGTTTGGGAACGGGTTAATAACATTTTTTGTACATTCGTTTAATATTATCTAAAAAACCGACTCATGTCAGATCCTACATATCCTGATGTCTGGCATCCACAAATGTCCTCGTGGTCGCATACGGCTTTGAAAGGATTCAAACCACATAAATTCGGACTATTCATCTATTTAACGGATTTACGGATTTCACGTTTTTCATGACTAAAAAAGCCAATCACTGTCTGACGTTGACCAGACTATATCGGTTTCCGGGGCTCTTCAATTACAGGAATTGATATTTTTTGTCACATATCAGTTCGAAGGGAGTAGCATCTATTACGCACAATAGGTAGGTGCGTCATTTAAAAAAAAAAGACCTGGGAAAAACGAAATTTCTTTTATCACTGTATAGAATAATCCATTTTTTCATAAAAAATGTATATGTGGGAAAGCAGTCAGTGGCCCAGCAGCATGTTGTGTGAACCAAAGGGAAAGAACCACGGAAAGTCATTGATAGTTTCAATGGCTGCCGCGATAGAACTGAAACCGTGTTAACGAAGAAGAAGAAAAAAACTAAAGCTTAAAGTCACAGTGAAGTCCAAATGTAAGAAAGCTTGTTTATGAAATACAAGTTAAAGTAAATTTTATATTAAAAATTATGGCGATTATTATGACTTTATCGATATATAAAGGTGCAGTTCGTAAAAATTCCAGTCAACGGCAGAAAAAAGAAATTTGAAACTAGAACAGATCCTACCGTGTCGCATTATCTGTTTGTTTAACCCTTTCCCAAACAATCCCTGGTTTTTACGGGTCTAGAATAGTAGCCCTTTGAAAACATTGTGGGAAAAGGAGAAAATGCTGGTAACCAGCATTTTCTCCTTTTCCCACAATGTTTTCTACCCTATCATAGACAGAAATCATCTTTCTAGCAAGATTTGAATTGTCGTCTGCAAATGCTTTCAATTTGGTCTAGTCCAAAAGTTTGTCGTTTGGGAAAGGGTTAAATCGATGATTGCCGGCGATTAGCCGACTTTTCGTCGTTAATCTTTGCAGTGACATAATGGTGACGTAAACACCACGTGATAATTTAGAGCGTCGAAACAAAACTTTCATTCACATGATTGTTTTTTCTCCAGTCAAGGCTTATAAAAGTTTATTGATATTGTAAATAGGAACGACGACACCTGCACATAGTCTGAGCGCCGCTTATTCGATTATAATCAATAAAGGAAGAGTTTACTGCATCGAAATAAGAAAACGGTTTCAGAATGGACAATCTTATATACTCTCCGATGGGATAATATTAGAAGTGTAAACAAGAGTCCCGTGTAACACACTGATCAACGTGAGCCGCGGACACCATGTGTTCTCGGTACACCAGATCGGATTTTCCATGGAAGAACCGGAGGTGGTGTAAGTATTTTCATTTTTATGAACCTGATATACCTAGATAGAAATGTTGATTTACAGCAATGTCAAGGCGAATGATTGATCTGTATACATACATACTAGGGAATAATAATACCATCATCTAAGCGAGCTGTGGCTTTATGAGCAACTGGGGTCTTATTGTTTTGAAGTTTATTGCCAAATTTTGGACAAAATCCCAAACCATTGTTCATTTTACAAGTTTGTATGATACGATAAATGTATTCCCTAAAGGAACACAAAATTTCACTTAGAAATGTCCATCCAAAGCGAAGATATACGCTTTTGAATGGACCTGGGTAGAGGAAAATATGCGAACAAGAAACCAATTTTAATTTCAATGTATGCACATGGACACCAGATCAGAAAACGCTTGCGGTAACTGGACACCAACCTTTAAATCATCGATATCTCTGCCTGAAACTCGATGCATGGGCTGTATACGAAGACTTTTTTTGTAAACATTATGTCACTACGGTCCATTACCTGATGAAGAGCATGTTCAACCCAATTTCATTACTTCTAGCACTTGCTTTTTTGAAATATTTGCAATATTACGGCAATTTACGAAGTAGACCTACGATGCTTGATCACAATTGACCGGTCATTGCCTCCAATGTTGGTGCAAGACATGTTCCTTGTTTACAGCGTTTCAGTTAAATGATTATGAATGGCGTATTAACCCATTACCACGCAATCACAAGCTTTAATGTCCCTGGGAAAGATGGTTTAGAAAAACATTGTCCATAAAGAAAAACCCTATTAACTAATACAGTGTGTACACTATTTACCACATTTGGCCTGATTCTTAGTTTAAATAATTTTCAATTCCGCTTGGCCAACTGTTAAGGTCCGTTTACACAGAGCGCGAACGCGAACGCGAAAGCGAACACGGTTTTTCGTCCTGGAATAGTTTAGTCATTTCTAGAGGAACCATTCAAATAGAGTGCGAACGCGAACAAATATTTGTTCGCGCGAACGACCGCCTTCATTGCCCCCAGAGCGAATTTTTTGAGAAGGTCGCGCGGCTTTTTTAGCTATCATCCAATCAGCAGGTACTTCCCTTGCATCATTTCCACAAATAGAAACTTGTACGCCTGACCGTTCCAAGAAAAAGCTAGGCACTAGCGTCAGTCTACTTTGCTTGTGAAGTTTGGAGAAGAATGGACAAGACAGTGGACAAGGCAGAAGCCATGATTCTTGAAATTGAAAAGTTCGTACACTGACACACGCCTCTTTCTCTTCCTCCGTTGTTTTGCGTACAAATACAGTACTATGATCTCCTCCGTGCCTGACTACCTGCGCCATGATTCCAAATGACCAAATTTTATCTCTCACAGCAAGAAAAAGACGAGCGGCCTCGAAAGCCGTCGACGGTTTTCCGCGTTCGGGTTCCTGCTCTATTTGAATGACAAAACTGCTCAAAAGTCGCGTTCGTGTTCGCGTTGGACGCGTTCGCGTTCGCGCTCTGTATAAACGGACCTTTAGGATGGCGTTGTACCCTTCGTACATTTACATGCATGCGTTTGTTCGTCTACGTGTTTATTTCTAAATTTTTTATTTAATAGACTTCTCTTCAGAAACCACCAAGTGGAAATCAACAAAAATCAACGTGGATGATTCAATAAATTTCTTTCGAGATACTTCGATCCTTTAAAAAACATGACTTATGTGGAAGAAGCTTATTTTCCGTGTACGGCGCGTTGTGAAAATTGTAAAATTTGTCCTCTCTAAAGAAATCAATCACGAGATTGGCATCGGGTAGTTTTCTATCACTCTTCTTCAATAATTTTTTATCTGTTGAAAAACATGGCTTTTGTTGGTGGGGCTTATTTTCTCTTAGTGTCATAAAGCGGAAGTTCTTGCAGCTCTTTAAATTCATTGATAATAAATGTATGTACATGTATTTAATAACACCGATGGTCTCTGATAATGTTTCATTTTATCCAATATGCTGGGTGATCATGATATATGAGATATCATTCTTTATTGTTACAGACTTACATAGTTCTTGGAAATGCAGCATTATAGTGCTCAGATAAAGGGACGGTCGAAAGAGCTTGCCAAAGGCAGGTGCTTGCTTGATACATAGATGAATGTCTGTTTGCTATTTGTCGGGAACTACATGTATGCTTGTTTATTTAGGTTGCTTGCTTAATATAGGTGGCCAACATGCCAGGTTTTACTGTATTTCGTATCGCTGAAATTTATTGGAGAGGTCATCAGACCCTCCAACAGTGGTGATTTCAAAATTCAGACTGCCAGAGAATTTGCTAATTCTATATCTTCGAGCGTAATTGTTCTGATACTCAGTCTGTTTCGACATAGTTTTGTAAATAAAGCGAAATAAAAAAAAAAACGAAACAGGAAAAAGACGTGGTTTATGTTTATAAATGACGAATTTCAGAAAAGATTTAATTTAGTAATTTGCCATGGCTGCAATTAACCTCTCTAATAATTTCCTAGCACACTACGTACCTTTGAGCGATATAAATTTAACCTGATTCTGTTCCCTCTTTTTATCCATGCAGAAATCTTTAGTTGGTTCTAAAGCATCGAGAGGTAGTATCGAACTCAAAGTGAAAATTGTTCAAGTGAAAAAAATGTCAGTAATCAAGTTGCTGAGAAATTTCAAAAACAAACTCACCTCTTTATCAGTACTCGAATGTTTACAAATATGTCTATATGTGTTATGCATTACCTTGAAGATAATTAATTTTCATAGTCCCATTCGGCATGTATATATATATAGTGTGTTCTACAAAAAAAGTTTTAATACCATCAAGAATGAAAGAACTGAACATTTTCGGTGTATGTACAATCTAACGTCAAAGCCGGCAATCCAACGTATACATCCGTTGGCCAGTGTGACCAATTCTTGCACTCAAAGTAATGAACACGAATTACAAATTCTTTGGATTAGTTAATAGGGACAATGTTTTTCTAAACCATCTTTCCCAGGGACATTAAAGCTCGTGATTGCCCGGTAATGGGTTAATACGCCATTCATAAAACTGAAACGCTGTAAACAAGGAACATGTCTTGCACCAACATTGGAGGCAATGACCGGTCAATTGTGATCAAGCATCGTAGGTCTACTTCGTAAATTGCCGTAATATTGCAAATATTTCAAAAAAGCAAGTGTTAGAAGTAATGAAATTGGTTTTGAACATGCTCTTTATCAGGTAATGGACCGTAGTGACATAATGTTTACAAAAATAGTCTTCATATACAGCCCATGCATCGAGTTTCAGGCAGAAATATTGATGATTTAAAGGTTGGTGTCCAGTTACCGCAAGCTTTTTCTGATCTGGTGTCCATGTGCATACATTGAAAATAAAATTGGTGTCTTGCTAGCATATTTTCCTCTACCCAGGTCCATTCAAAAACGTATATCTTCGCTTTGGATGGACATTTCTAAGTGAAATTTTGTGTTCCTTTAGGGAATACATTTATCTTATCATACAAACTTGTAAAATGAACAATGGTTTGGGATTTTGTCCAAAATTTGGCAATAAACTTCAAAACAATAAGACCCCAGTTGCTCGTAAAGCCACAGCTCGCTTAGATGATGGTATTATTATTCCCTAGTATGTATGTAAACCGATCAATCATTCGTCTTGACATTGCTGTAAATCAACATCTCTATCTATGTAGATCAGGTCCATGAAAATGAAAATACTTACACCACTAGCGGTCAAAGTTCTTGTCATGATAAAGTTGTTAATTTAATCACTGTTAGACTCATACAAAAATCAATATTATGCAAGCTTCTTCGGAACTTGTTTCGTTCGTAATGCACCGGTCAAAGTAAGTGCACAGGCTTCATGTAAATTTCACTACACATGATACATGTATTCCTCTGATTTAACATACTATGGACAATAATTCTTGTTAATCAGTAATGAGATAAAAAGAATCTGACACAAAGGCTTGCTTAATAACATTTTTGTAGACTCGTTTAAATAAATTTTTATCTCAAAAACCAATTCATGTCAGATCCTATAAATATGCCATGCTCAGTGAACAGGGGGCTTTATGTATCTGAGAAAACTATCGACTCAGGTCAGCTTCCACAGTCCGCATAGGCTGTAAATTGACAGACAATTTTCGCTATAGGTCAATTTTCCGAATATCCAAGGACGAGTCTACCGCGTGATTAACCCCTTACTTCATAGATACTCATTTCTACGCATAGCTTGTAGGAGCCTTTGGAAAACATTGTGGCAAAAGGTGAAATTGCTCGTGACGAGCAATTTCACCTTTTGCCACAATGTTTTCTATGCTATCAAAAGGAGTCGTATACACATAAAAAAAGGTTTCATCCTTGCTGTTATTTAGGGTCAATTAGAGATACCATAGAAATGCCTTATGGGGTGAAGGGTTAAGTCAGTTGTTAAACAAGATCCATAACTCTGGGATGGCTAGCATCGAGATGCATAAATTCCCCTTTTCCCACAGTGTTGCTCAAATATAGTATACTGCATGTTTAACACTTGACCAAATCCCTGTGTAAAATGGTCCTTGATGATACCGAAAAAGTTTTGACCCATGTCAGCCTGTCAGATCAGACAGCACAGGCTGGCGCATGTAGATACTCTCTGAAGATACATTATGATTAACTCTTTATAACAAACAATCTCGACTTTTAATAACCCTGAAAAAAAAGACGTTTGAAAACATTGTTGGAAAAGGAGAAAATTCTGGTTACCAGCATTTTCTCCTTTTTCCAAAATGTTTTCAGAAGGCTTCTTCCACTGGGTCGTAAAAAAACCAGGGATTGTTTGAAAAAGGGTTAAAGCAAAGTCAAGTTAAATGTCAACGTATCACGCGAAGAAAACCGAACTGATGGACAATTTACTAATGGCAGGTAGTGTGCGGTTAGGAAATGAGTTATAAATGAACATAAATCAGATCAAATTTAACTGTAGTGACTGTCGTATTTTGTGGCAGCCAAGACTAACATAAAATATTAATCATAATTATTTTACTCGTTACCAAACGAAAAAAATTCAAAGCAAATTCAAAGCATTTGCAGACGACACAAAAATTTAACTTAACCCTTTCCCAAACAATCCCTGGTTTTTACGACCCTAAGATAGACCCCTTCTGAAAAAATTGTGGAAATAGGAGAAAATGCTGTTAACCAGCATTTTCTCCTTTTTCCACAATGTTTTCTACCCTGCCGGATACAAAGTTCAATTTTGTTTATTTTGTCGTCTGCATATGCTTTCAATTTTGGCCCGTCTAAAATTTTGCCGTTTGGTAAAGAGTTAAATGACGGTATTTGTCTATGAAAACTTAACCTCTTGGGAAAAGGAGAAGATGCTGGTAACAAGTATTTTCTCATTTTTCCTTCCACAAGGTTTTTGAAAGATATTTTCATAAGGATCGTTAAAACTCAGGATTGTGTCGTAAAGAGTTAAGCGATATAAAAGTTATCTAGTATGTAACAAACTTTCTCCAGTTTTTTTTTTTTTTGTCCTTGCTTTAAATTCCTTGATGCACCTAAATCCTAATTCCATATACAGTACATTCATACATTCATTCATCACACAACTCTTCTTGTTTTCAATGCAGGCCTAATGCAGCCATTACGATTTTTTTTTTGTCTTACACGTGTACGTGTGAGATAAGAAAATAGTGCTGTACTTGGTCAACACTCTGTATATAATTATACGCTTCGTTTCTAAAACATTGCTGGCCAAGGTTACTGAAGGCCATTAGTGGTCAAAATTCTTTATCATGATGAAGTTAATTTAATCACTTTTAGACTGAAAACAAAATCAATATTATGCAAGTTTCTTCGGAACTATTTTTCGTTTGTAATGTACCTGTAAAAGTAAGCGCCCAGGCTTCATGTAAATTTCATTACCCATGATACATAGGCCTACATGTATGCCCCTGGTTTAACACATTTTGGACTATAGTTCTTGTTATACAGTAATGTGATTAAAAGAATCTGACACTCGTTGGCTTTTGAGGTAAAATTTTATTAAACTCGTCCACAAAAAAATGTTATTAAGCTTGCCAAAGACTCGCTTAATAACAATTTGTGTAGACTCGTTTAATAAAGTTTTAGCTCGAAAGCCAACTCAGGTCAGATCCTATATATACTGTATATAATTATGTCGAAACTTTCTAGAGCCCCCAATAAATGGAATAAATAGGTCGTAGGAATACAAAATGGGTGAGCTTTCCAAACTCCAAATATCAACTGTTGAACAGCATAACCCGTTTTCCATTTCTGTTCATCCAGCTATGGAAAATCAAAGTATTGAAAGTACTTATAGAAGATGATGATACACTGGTACACATTTGACAGCCAAGGGATTCAACAGTAAACTATTTCATAAAATTTCATTCATCTGACGTTTGACTTATTTTTTCATTGACTGATAGCATTATTTCATGACTAATTCCCGCTAAAAATAGTATGTATATAACCGTTTTGCATGCAGTGTTAGGTGTTAGGAAGATGGTATGTGGTGTAATGACAGTGGTTGGGGTACTTTTCAACTGATTTAGGTTGTTTATGAGGTGTTTCTCTTACATATTCATCATCGATGTTGGTGTTATAAACTACGCCATGCCAAAACTACGAAACGAGGCCAATTTCAAATCTAGAGCTAATTTTATGACAATTAGCTATAGAGTTCTTTGTTTGTGTAATTGACCTGCACAACTGATGGTTATTTCCACTTATCATTTTTTTTTTCAAATTATATCAAATTCAAAATACTTTTTTAAGCTCATAGTATAGAAAAAGATTAACGAGTATTTCCAACATTTCATATTTATTTTTGTATGACGACGAAAGGTTTCTTTCCTGCAGTAAGGGAAGTCTAAATGAGCAAAATGTGAAAAGATTTTCAGTGAGACACTATATTTTAGAGTATAAAGCATTTTAATTGTTTTCTCCGCATCCAAAACGGTATTAGCAGATGGACTATTTTAAGACACAAAATGCTTTTTGAGAAAATCCCATGACGTTATTTAGGTTTGACTTTGTAAGCAGCGGATTTGTCGCTTACATATTTATGAAATACTATACTATAATATACTCTTTATTGAAGCTTTAAACACTTACAGCGTTTCTACCCGTAACAATATATACATGATGTAATGGACATATTTTACAAAGGTCGATACAAAAAAAGTCATATAGTTTGAAATTAACATCAGACATACTACAATCATCCCAGATATGTTTATATGTTTAACCCTTATCCTGCTGTGTAAGTTAAACGATATCTTAAAGTGGAGAGTACAAACTCCAGAGTTGCTATTTCAAAATTAATTTTTATGGGAGAATTACCTCCTTTGCGGACAGTGTAGATCAAAGATCAGACTGCACGTTCTGTGCACTCTGATCTTGATCTACAACGTCCGCTAAAGGTCACGCTTACAAAGGATTAACGGACTTGTTTCATAAACATAATCCAAATGACACCGACACGACTGTTTATCGATCTGTGAGGACCTATTTTTCTTGAAGCGGTTTTTCGTCGTCACCGGAGTTCAGTTTGACGGTTGTCATGGGGTGGCGAGACCTGAAAAGTCACCTTCTAGAAACTGCATTCAATTAGAACTTGCTGATAATTAAAATAATCTTTTTCTAATCCTGACTCTTGAACAAACTATGCTGTATTTCAACAACCACCAGGGAAACAAAATTTGGAAACATTGAGGAAAAGAAGAAAATGCTGTTGACCATCATTTTCTCCTTTTCCATCCATGGTTTTTTTTTCATTTCAATAAAAAAAAAAACCTGCATCAGTTTTAATACATATATTGTCTGCAATTGCATTGAATCTGGACACGTCTCATAATATTCTCTTGTCTGGTAAAGGATTGAAACCATAAATAGTTACAGAGGGAGCGTTATCGCATGCAGCAGATCAAGGCTTAACTTTGCACCTTTTGACCTAACAGACTTGTCGCTGGATTGGTTTATGGAGGCAAAACGAAATAAGTACAATAAACAAACAGAAAGGTTTGTCCCAGACTTGCGGAGCCTGGAGTGTGATTGTCGCCCGTCTGTATAGTATTTAGTGCGTCACATTTCGTGCTCTCGCATGTTAATTGGCACACGCCACAATATTATATATACTGCCGCCCACCAACATCGCTAAAGATTCGAGTTCATAATTGTCGTTTACTTTTAGCATACTGATAGCAACTTAAAAAAAACAACAAATTGAAATACAGTGTAGATCGATAATAAACTACAACAAAACGTCCAGTCTGATCCTGAATATAGGGCCGTTTTCAATACATATTGTAAATGTTTTTCATTGAAATAAGATAGTAGATCTATTCACCAACTATTCTCAAGAACAGTCTTTGTCTTACTCTTCAAGATTTTCTGTGAAAGTAACAGAACTTCTGATTGGCTAAACCGAATGGTTTAGCCAATCAGAAGTTCTATTACTTTCACACCGACAAAATTTTGAAGAATTAGACTGAGAATGTTCTTGAGAATGGTTGGTGAATACGAACGCTGGTTTTCTTTAATCACTGACAATGTATATTCTATCTTTGGTACAGTAAAAAGGTTACGGATAATTATTGAGTAAATTGTTTATATGGAATTTCACGTATTGTGTAATTGAACATCGGCCTTAGTTTCAAGAGAAGACCATTGCAACCTTTCGCTGGAGATGGAGTATCCCAACGATACGATTTCGTTTGATACACAACTGATGAGTCCAGCTTAACCCGTTACCCCATAAGGCATTTCTATGGTACCTCTAATTGACCCTAAATAACAGCAAGGTTGAATCAACTTTGGGATTTTTCATTGGCCCACACATTCGGCGCGAAGACTGGTGTAGTTCCCAGGAAGCAGAATCGAGAGAGATTAGTATAAGTTGTAAGAACTTGTTTCTCAATCGATGTAAAATAAATATGTTTAAACTAAACTAAGGTTGAAGCCGTTTCTTATGTGTATATGAAACTTTTTGATAGTGTAGAAAACATTGCGGCAAAAGGTGAAATTGCTCGTCACGAGCAATTTCACCTTTTGCCAAAATGGTTGCCAAGGGCTCCTACTAGCAACGCGTTGAAATGAGTATCTATGGAGTAAAGGGTTAAAAAAAAAAAACAGGGGGCAGGGGGGATGAACACCAGAAATGTGAATTAACTGTCATACTGAGTTTTGAAAATTGTCGTATAGAGGGGGCGGACGAGGGCACCGTCAGTTATCTATTCACGGTCTTAACGCCTATTCTGCTACGAAACTAAAATAAATTTTCAATTTTGATTTAAAAAAAACACACACACACATTTTGCTATTTCCAAGTTTATATTTTAGGGCATGATATCTCCCTTTCGGACCGTGTAGATCCAAGATCAGACTGCACATTCTGTGAAGTCTGATCTTGATCTACACTGTCCGCAAAATGTCAGTGACTGGCATCAGGGTGAATACGATTGTATTTTTAAATTACCGTACTGATAAATCCTTATTCCTTTTGAAAACATTCTCTTTCATTAAAGCAAAAGTGTTTAAAATGCCTGTATTTCAAATCGCCATCATGAGACCCTGAATTTCTTTTTCTTTCTGAAAATATCTCGGACAAAAGAAACAATTCTAATCTGCAGGAGGCTCGCTCTGTGTTGCATTAATGTCCATATGTTATAAAAATCCTTAAGAACTATTTCCTTGGTGTCACGTGTACTGGTGAGTACTTTGTTTCAAAATAAGTTTCAAAGGTTTGAAAAATGAGAGTGTAGAGATGTCAACGTCTAAATGCCAACTATACTAAAGTGCATGGGACTTTTGTTTTTGCGTACGCAAACTTTTTTACGTCCAACTTTTTATGCTGTCACGTCGCCCCAAATTTATTCCAACCCGTTCCCCTTTTCTTTTCTATACAAAATAATTTAACTTATAAATCCTGTATCGCACAATTATCAATTTAGGCGATCCCAAAGAAGATTTTTAAAAATATATTTTTATAATATGTGGGAAAAGGAGAATATGCAGGCAACCAGCTCCCGGCCAGGTGGCACGGTGGTCAGCGTATTTGACTCATGACCTAGAACTTAATATGTGTTCGGTACCCGTCTTAAGTAGTCAAATTTTGTTTTCTGCAATTTTTCCCCTCCCACATCTGATGCATGTGAGAAAATGGTCAGTGATTTGGAAAGAAAGTTGTGTCAGTACTAATGTGAGAAAGCCACGTGCGTAGGTGCACTGACCACCGTGATGTGATTTGAGCTAATTTCGTATTATATCCGAACCGCCCCCTTCAGTTCAGGAAACGCCAGCAGGAGATTGTCTGCAGAGGAGAGTACACTCCATCAAGTACACTGCGAGGGTTGCAATATCAAAACATCGGATCATTTGGCTTGCGACACGTGAAAAGGGGCATTCGGACATTTGCATAAAGTGTCGTCTCGGATTAGCCTGCGCAGTCCGCGCAGGCTAATCCGAGACGGCACTTTACGATTACATTAGATTTTGTGCTACAGTAGACTTGTGCAAAACAGAAAATTACATAAAAACAGCAAGTGTTGTTTCGGATCAGCCTGTGTGGGCTGCGCAGGGTAATCCGAAACGATACTTTACGCAAATGTTCGAACGTCCCTTTTGGCGTATTGCAAGCCAAAATTTTATGGGGGCCATTCCTGTCAATTGATTTATCCCCCTTGCCAGATATAGACTGAAGGTAACCAAATAACACATGGTCCTTTCACCTGTATTCCTTTGTTTTTATCCTTGATTCCCTTGGGGGTGTTGCGATAATTTTAGCAATGATTTATGATGTATGTTTAAGGCCCACATTTAATTCAAATTAATGTCTGTTCTTCATCACCAGGAACTGCGTATATATCGATTTGTAAAACTGTCCAACTGGATTAACTTGAAATACTGTCTCGGGAAAATAGCTGTTCAGTGCAAGAAAATCAAGGATAAAATCCAAGTACGGTAATTCCCATATAGGGACCAATGTAGTACTGGAGAAGAATCTAGGGAAATAAGCAAAGAATGGTCCTCAACATTTGGTCCGTACTGGTTTCAAGACCTGAATGAACCGTCGGTTACGATCGATACTTTGCGCTACCTGGTAGTTGTTAAGATGTTTTGGGCAGCCCTGAGCAAACGACGAGGTGTTCTGAGGGATGAACAGTGGTTTCAACAGGATGGGGCAACTTCCCATACTTCAAATAACTCGTTGGAATGGCAGCGGGGACACTTTGGTGATCTTCTCACCAGAAGGAAGTGTAATCCTGAATGGGCTTCACACTTATCCGACCTTAAAGGTGGCCCTTCAGATTTTGGGACGAAAATTTTACAAAAATGCAAAAAAAATCATCCTTATTCTCCCAAAGCCTTTTAATTTGAATTCATAAAACCCCAGTAGTCCAAAACCATCCGACAACACAAGAAATTAGAGATTTACTACAGCCCAGATTGACACCAACGGGAGACACGTTCTATTTTTAGATGATCAATTCTCTCATTTACATACAGGAATACACATACGAAGTTTAAACATAGCGTCCGAAGAAGACATTACGGAAAATAATTATTACATGTTTGTTATGTAATGAAATTTAAGTGTTATTAGTCACGTGCCAGTCACTTGACATTCCCACAATGCTATTTTGATTTTTGGCGCGAAATCTAAAAATAGCTTAAGAGGCTACGTAGCCTTTTAAGGGAATACCATCATTTTTTTTTTGTAACTTTATGCCTCTTAACTATTGATGATTTGTATTATTTTTTCATTTGAATTTCAGTGATATATATATTTTTCAATTTGGTGAGATGTAAAAATTCTAAATACCCACCTTTAACTCGCTAGATTTTTATCAGACTGATTCTGTTGAATTAATGCCCATCAGAATAATCCGCAGACTATTCCTGAACCGAAGAGGACCATTACTGCTAAATTTAGGACAATACGAAAATTAGATAAATGCGTATTTGTAGAAAGCCATCTAACGAGAGATATTGGTTTATAAACAAGTTTTTGTCCCGTTGTGTTCGATTTATTTTTCTCTGATGTATACATATGAACTGGTAATGTTCCAGTCTAACGATAAAATCACAGGTGGCCATTATTTGTTATAGTTATGATATCAAACTTTTTTTTATAAATGTTACCTAGAAAGCAAATGTTTTTGCAAACGTTTTTCTATCCAATGCATGCATGCTTGAAATATACAGGATCTGACATGAGTTGGTTTTTTGGATAAAATTTTATCAAATTTGGGCATTCTGGGTACAGAACCGGATTACTTTTTTAAAACCAACCATTACTTTCAATGTCAAATTATTTGGAACACGAGTCAACAAAAATGTTTTTAACCCATTACCACACAATTCCTACTTTTGACGACCTTGAGAAAGAGGACTATAGAAAACATTGTGGGAAAAGGAGAAAATGCTGGTTACCAGCATTTTCTCCTTTTCCCACGATGTTTTCTACCCTTCACAAAACAAATTTCAAATTTTCAGTCACTCTTGTCATGTTGTCTGCAAATGCTTTCGATTTGGACAAGCCTAAAATACTTTCGTTTGGTAATGAGTTAAGCGAGCCTTTGGGGGCTCAATTTAACATTTTTCTTTTGTGGACGAGTTTAATAAAATTTTACCTCAAAAGCCGACAAGTGTCAGATTCTTTTTTTCACATAACTGTATGACAAGCAGTATAGTCCATAATATGTTAAAACAGAGGCATACATGTATAATGTGTAGCGAAATTTACATGAAG
The DNA here is from genome assembly GCA_943736015.1 of Tridacna crocea. Lineage (NCBI taxonomy): Eukaryota > Metazoa > Mollusca > Bivalvia > Cardiida > Cardiidae > Tridacna > Tridacna crocea. The sequence goes on from OX031073.1 coordinate 33,279,255, forward strand.
CCTGTGCGCTTAGTTTGACAGGTACAATACATACGAAAAATAGTTCCGAAGAAACTTGCATATATTGATTTTGTTTTGAATCTAAAAGAGACTGAAACATAGTTGTCATAGGTAAGAATTTGACCACTAATTTCCCACAGGAACCTAGGTCAGCAATGTTTTTAAAAAGTGACGCGTACAATTACAGAGTGTCGATCAAATACAGCACTAATTTCTTATCTCACACGTGTGTGAAACAAAGAAAATTCGTAATTGCTTTATTACATTGGAAACAAGGACAGTTACGTGATAAAAGAACGAACCGTATATATGTTACAATCAATCAATCAATCAAGTTTATTGTTCAAATCATACATACATGATACACGAACAAAGAGTACAACTTACATACATATAAAATTATTGAAAGTGACAAACTGGAGTGATGCCGTATGACGAGGATGGGCGATAGGATTCGAAAGGAGGTAAATCTTTCAACACCTTTGGTGGCAAGCAGCCTGTCTGAGGCCCACAAAAATTACGATCAGACTGCGCAAAAACGTGGTGTCTGACCCTGCATTTTCTCTGCCCGCTACTTTATTCTGAACTATACCCAGATTTTCTTTTTATTTGTTATACTTTCAGACAAAGGGAGATGAACCACGCTTTAAAATAAAAAAAAAACTGTAGCAAAGCGGGTGCTTTATGCATCTCAGTGGTGCGTTATACAAATCCGTCATCACATAATTAGGGATCCATAGAGTAGATTTTGTCTGACAAACGAATTAATGATGAGGTAAAATGGACCTTTGACATACATGAAAATTGACTTATGGCAAAAAGTATCGACCCAGATCAGCCTGCGCAAATTGCAGATTGCGCAGGCTGATCTGGGTCGATACTTTTTGCAGATGCATTAGTTCTCCGTTTTCACAGAGCCTGGCTCAAATTTATGTTTTCTTCCGGTGAAAGGGTTGTCAAAACTTACTCTCAACCAGACGAAAAAAGTTTTAGACTTATCCAAATTGAAAGCAAATGCAGACGACAAATTAAGTATGACTGAAATGATGTCACTTGGCATTGAATGGGCAGAAAACATAGTGAGGTATGAGATAAGACTGGTTCTAAATTCTCTTCCTTCCTTCCTTCCTTCCTTCCTTAGAGAGAGAGAGACAGAGACACAGAGGCAGATTTCCTCGATTGGGAAAACTAAAAACTTAATGAATCAGCCGTATCGCCAACAAACAGTCATCATTCCACAAAAATGCTACATCACGATATTGTGGGCACGGCAGGTCCAGTCTTAGTAAGTAATCCAAAAGAACACGCACTATCCTCACCACTAGGTATCAGCCACCTAAATTCAACCAGGTACCATGCACCTAATTCAACTATAAAGGTACTGGAGCTTGAATATTTGAATAATTTCAGATAAAAACCACTTATCTCTGTTGGTACGCGCGATTTTTATTTTACATAAGCACGCCTTTCTCGTGGTTTTAAAAAAAACTGGATGCTTTGGGGTAAAAAATAAAGATGAAAAATGCAACTTTGTCAACGGTATAGCAGCGTTTACATCATTTTTAGTTCTACTTTGTTAACGTGTTCTAGAGCTTCTTTTTCCGACACTTGGTATGACAATTTTTCAAATCACAAGGTGCTCTTTTCCACAAAAGACGTCTTTGAAACATTGTTTGTCAGACTGAGAGAGAGAGAGAGAGAGAGAGCATTTGAACATTTGAACATTTTAAATACTTAAGGCCTCTGGCCCATAATATGACACTTGGAAACAAAAAAATAATAATAACGAAATGATAAATGATATATGTAATGGTAGACTATCTACAGTGGCCATTTGCTTTGTTCCGGTGTTAAAAGCAATTATGCTGTCCTTTGGCATTTCAGACTTAAAGCTAGATAGAAAACATGTGATTGTTCATTATATTTTCATTGAATGAGTTACTACCATTAGATCAAAGGTCAGAGAGAGAGAGAGAGAGAGAGAGAGAGAGAGAGAGAGGATTAATTCTGTCGCAATAACTATCGCTTTAACTCCATCTCAAATCACCGAGAATGATTTAGTTGAGACTGGACTCGAACCAGCAACCGCTGGGTTTCTATATCTCTGCATGCCACTGGTCTATCGACCTTACACTAAAAATACTAAATCATCGCAAAATATTACAAACTAATCCTTACGCTGATTTTTACGACACTGAGATAGAGGCATTTTGAAAACATAGTGGGGAAAGGAGAAAATGCTGGTAACCAGCATTTTCTCTTTTTCCCGCAATGTTTTCTACCCAGCAGGAAACAAATTTCAATTTTTGAGTTATGTTTATTTATCATCTGCAAGGGTTTTCAGTTCGGTCTAAAATTTTGTCGTTCGGTAAAGAGTTAAGAGGCTGAAATTGCAAATACTGAAATTGAGACAGATTTCGTATCCTACAGATTCGCCGAAACAAACGGACTGTATAGATTCAAGATCAGACTGCACATTCTGTGCAGTCTGATCTTAATCTATGCCGTCCGCAGAAACATTTGTTCACCTATACCACACTGACATTATAGTCAACGGGTATAAGATTTAGTGACGTCATTAACCCTTTACTCCATAGATACTCATTTCTACACATTGCTTGTAGGAGCCTTTAGAAAACATTGTGGCAAAAGGTGAAATTGCTCGTGACGAGCAATTTCACCTTTTGCCACAATGTTTTCTATGCTATCAAAAAGTGTCATATACACATAAGAAACAGCTTCATCCTTGCTGTTATTTAGGGTCAATTAGAGATACCATAGAAATGCTTTATGGGGTAAAGGGTTAATAGCAAGAAATGGGCGGTATGAAAAGGACGGAGAAAGTAACAATGAGAGGAAAGAGGCGACAAAAGTATCATATTTTACGAGTTTTTATGACAGTCGGTACGTTTCTGTAATATGAGTGCTTGACGCTAATATCGGGATTTTTTTTTTTTGTACATATTTGAAACGATCCGCAGCTCACGAACTACCGACACGAACATAAAATAGAAATATTCATTTATCATTTACTTTTATGGACGATTTTAATTCATTCTGCACAGATATGTGGAATGTTCAATTGTGCATATTTTTGCTAGTGCAAGTCCTCACCTCAACCCATTACTTCTTTCTTGTATACTGGGACGAAAAAGAAACGCAGGTAACCTTTCAAGGTAGTTTAGAGGTGTATAACTCGATTGAGTATTCTAAGTTATGATTTTATGTTTACCACTGATCAGTTTTGAATACTTTGACGAAATTTCATTTTAGTGTGGCCAAAGTAAATGAGAAAATGGCTTTTTATTGACATTACCCCCTCATCAGTAAAACAAAGTAGTGACTGACTGCATATGGAGACTCAAAGCTTGTTCGATATCTCGTATGGTATCCTGCGTTTCTTTTTCGTCCTAGTATATTTTAGCCATGTTCTGTGAGAAAGGGGTTTTGATGTATCTGTTTTTAAAAGTGTTGACCCAGGTCAGCAGGTGCAGACCGTGTTGGCTGACTGGGGTCGAAATCTTTTGCTATTCGTTAATGTTTGGCAGATCAAAGGAGGTTTGATAAACAAGATTCATTTTCTGGATCCATTTAACTCTCTACCTAACGACAAAATTTTTGACTGGTCGAAATTGAAAGCACTTGCAGACGACAAAATAAACGTAAATATTCGTCAATTTTCGGCAGATCAAAGGACCAGTCTATATCGTTATTCAGTTGTTTGATAGACAAGTTTGATTTTTCTGGATCTATTTAATTCTCTATCAAAACGACACAATTTTGGACTGGTCCAAATTGAAAGCACTTGCAGACGACAAAATAAACGTAAATAATCGTTAGTTTTTCGCAGATCAGAGGACAAGTTTATATCATTGTTCAATTATTTGATAGAAAAGATTGATTGTCTGGATCTATTTAACTCTCTACGAAACAATGTTTTGGACTGGTCCAAATTGAAAGCACTTACAGACGACAAAATAAACGTAAATATTCGTTAATTTTCGGCATATTAAAGGACCGATCTATATCGTTATTCATTTGTTTGATAGACATGATTGATTTTCTGGTAATTCCCTACCAAACGACAAAATTTTGGACTGGTCCAAATTGAAAGCACTTGCAGATGACAAAATAAACGTAAATATTCGTTAATTTTCGGCATATCAGAGGACCAGTCCATATCGTTATTCAGTTGTTTGATAGATATGATTGATTTTCTGGTAACTCTCTACCGAACGTCCAAATTGAAATCTCTTGCAAAAAAGTGAAACTTGTTTCCAGCAGGGTAGAAAACGTTGTAGAAAAAGGAGAAAATGCTGGTTTCTAGAATTTCCTCTTTTTCCTCATAATGTTAAGAATTCTTACAAAGAAACTTCATTAAAGCAGGGATAGATTGACTGGACTGGCTGCGTCTATGACAATTTAAATAATGCTAAAAAAATTATGTTTTAACCCTTTTCCAAACGACAAATTTTAGACTCTTCCAAACTGAAAGAGTTTGCAGACCATAATTTAAATTTGATGAAAATGGTAGAACGTTCTCCTTTAGGGTAGAAAACACCGTGGGAAATGGAGAAATTGCTCATTACGAGCAATTTCTCCTTTTCCCACAGTGTTTTCAAAAGACTTGTACTGCAGACACGTAAAAACGAGAGCTTGTTTGGGAAAGGGTCAACAACAAACAAAAGCTGGTAACTTTTTTCTGTGCTAATGTAGCTTTGTGTAAATAGTTTTACGGACAGCCTAGATCAAGATCAGGCTGCACAGAACGTGCAGCCTGATCTTTGATCCACACAGTCCGCTGCCTAACGCTTATCTTTGGCCAAAATCAGCTTCAAATGCAACAAAAATACCCATAAATCCATTCATTTGGTAGCCCTTAACCCATTACCACACAATCCCTACTTTTGACGCCCCCGAGAAAGAAGCCTTTTGAAAATACTGTGGGAAAAGGAGAAAATGCTGGTAACCAGCATTTTCTCCTTTTCCCACAGTGTTTTTACACTTCCCAGAACAAATTTCAATTTCTCAGTCACCTTTATTTTGTCGTCTGCAAATGCTTTCATTTTGAACCAGTCTAAAATTTTGTCGTCTGGAGTTTACCCTTATCCTGCTAAATAACTTAAATAAAATTTTCAATTCGAAATTGAAAACCTTAATATCGCTGTTTCAAAGTTAATGATTTGGAGGAAATATATCTCCTAATCGGACAGTGTAGATTAGAGATCAGACTGCACGTTCTGTGCAGTCTGATCTTGATCTACACTGTCTGCAAGAAATCGGTGAGTCGCGCTTAGCAGCCAAAAGATTAAACCTCCAAAAAAAATGAAATGAAACTTTCAAGCTGATAGTAAAAATACCAAATTTTTGCTATTTTGTAAGATTTTTTTTTTCTTTTTTTTTTTAAGGAGTAATCGGGTATGTCTCTATCGGACAGTGTGGAATCAAGATCAGACTGCATGTTCTGTGCAGTCTGATCTTGATCTACACTGTCCGCAAAGAGTCGTTGAGTGACACGACGAAAGGGTTTATTTAGTACGCAGATGTACCAGTATATATTTTATTACATTTACTATGTAATATAGTGAACTAGATTTAACGTTACGTTATAGGCTGATGTGATCGCGAAGGCGTGAACTTGAACGATACCTCAATCTATATAAAACATCGCAAATTCTACGCAGCTTCAGTAACAGTCGATCGACTTAAAGAACATCTACCAAGAACTTTTTAAAGGAACATTATCTGATTTAGGTTTAAATTTGTGAGTAAAATTTACAGTGCGTGTTAAATATATTTTGATTTTAAAAACTGAAAACTTAAGACGTTTAGAAATTTTGCAGTAGACTTATAAAAGACCTGATTACAATAAAAAAAAAACAACAACAGATTACAGAAAACAATTTATCGACTTCCAATAAGGTATTTAAAACGAGTTTGGACAGTTTTTGTCACGAGAAAAAAATACATATAATTTGATTTTTAAAGAAGAAGAAAAAGAACAAAATGGCTTTTCAATGGAACCTGTGTGTTTTCGTCTCCTTTGCTTTTGTTGCCATGGTTACTGCTCGTCCATCCACCAGACGACTCGATATTAAAGATGACCACGAGGTGAAAATCGAAGACAGTTCAGATTCCGTACCTGAGGATTTTAATTATGAAATGTAAGTACATGGTACAGTTCAACTTTAGTTGTTGCACGTGAATTAATGTGCCTTTTTTGTAGACAGTGTAAATCAAGATCAGACTGCACAGAACTTGCAGTCTGATCTTGGAAGTGCAAATTCTGTTACCATGATATCTATTTCCAAGGAAAAAAAAAACCTTTTCGAAATCGTAATTTTTCAAATTTTGCTAAGGGCTGAAATTTGACCTTAGTATATTGAGCCGTTAAAATTTTTACAATATAGGTCAGTGCTTTAACTCATTACCACACGACAAAATTTTAAGTGTGTCCAAATCGAAAGCATTTGCAGACGATAAAATAAAAGGTAACTGAAATTTTGAAATTTGTTTTGTGAACGGTAGAAAACATTGTGGGAAAAGGAGAAAATGCTGGTTACCAGCATTTTCTCCTTTTCCCGCATGTTTTCGAAAGGCTTCTTTTTCGGAATTTTCAAAAGTAGGGATTGTGTGGTAATGGGTTAATAGTCATAAGATATTTTTTTTAGAACACCACAATAAAAGGAGAAAAAAACTATTCGCCAGTAATTCGTCACAACTAAGTAGAGATACTCGTACGTTTTATTTCAATGGTTCACCACAAAAACGGTTGTTGTTTGTACTCGTATCAATTGTCGTAATTTTTACCAAACAACAAGCTTTTGGACTTCTTCAATTTGAAAGCATTTGCAGACGACAGATCCAATGGTAGTATTTGTCTTACGACACGAAAAAACGGTTTTGAGAAAAAGGAAAATACATGTACTATAGTTACCAGACTTTTTTTTTTTATTATTTCCTTGATTTTTTGCCCAAAGCTGTCATATCTAAGTTCGTTTAATTCTCAATTATCAGCTAATAAGAAATTCCATATTGCACTTTGAATCCTTAACTTATGTTTGTCCTCCATTTCAGGCCAGTACATTATTTCGCCAGACACGTCTTGTGTCACGACAAAGAGGGCAAGATAGCATTCTACAACGTCATGTCAAAGGCTCTGCCAAAATTGAATGGTAAGGTGTCATTTTTGCTTTTATAATAAGGTTTATCAGCCCCGTGCATTTACGTATATATCTATAAGCAGGACGTCAGCTACTACAGATAACTGTACCCAAAAGCTATCTTAAGTTTTGACTGATCGTCTCCTTGCACATTCTATACACAGATATGAAAAGAAGCACCGCGAACGTCCCATTATTGAGACCATGCAGGGCCCGTATTCACCAACCATTCTTGAGAATATCTTTAATTTTATCTTCATGGTTTTCTAAATTTGTAAGTAACACCACTTCTGATTGGCTAAACCATTCGGTTTAGCCAATCAGAAGTTGTGTTACTTACAATGTAGAAAATGAATGCGGGCTCTGGCGTTGGCATAAAAAAGTGGGAGAGCTCAAAGAAAATGTCGCTTTAATAACTTAGCATATTTCTTTTACCTAACTACAGCGATTTAGACCCAACCAAATTGACACCATTTGCAGATGACAAATAGAAAGTTGCTCAATCAATGATTCATGTCTTTGATAGGGTTGAAAGCACTGTGGGAAAAGGATACTGGTTACCATTTTTCTTTTTCCCACAATGTTTTCAACAGTTTTCTATGTTAGGGTCATTAAAGCTTTGTATTTTGTCGTAAAAAAGTTAACAAGTTGTTTGCTTTTGTTTGACGACCTGCCATATAAAAGGCAGATTAGCCGGAGTTTGCAGTCGCTAATCATTTTAAATTGCAGTTTTAGTTTTAAAGGATGCCTCGTTAAATTTCTTTGCTTTGGATTAACTTGTTTTGTAAAATAAAGATAAATACGGCGTTACCGATTGCAATACGACCATCCTGTTTTCTAAACGTCAAAGTTGCACCTTTTAACGTTGACGTTTAGAGTACGGGATGGTCTTCATTCAATCAGTGACTCCATCTATTTTTATAAGCACCAGATATGACGTCACAACGTAATTTGAATACGATACCACAGAATAGATGCGTGCTATTTATCATTTGACGTCCCCCATAAGCTTTTGCAAAATGCTTATGCTAGATTTTCTAAATCTAAATTCAACGTAAGGAGTTTCGTATCCCAATAAAGAAAATACATGTACCACTATGAGATTTCTTTCCTTTTTTTATTGCGCCCAAAACCTTTCTTTCTCAGAGCTGCAAAACTGTGGTACCGATTTCTTGCTTACAGGATAAGTTTTGTGTTTATTATTATATTGCAGGTGCATTTATAGAAAGTTTCGTTTTCGACCTATGCCGTCTACATTCCAGGAATGATATCATTCTAGATAGATGGGTGAAAGAATTGTTTGACTCAGACAGTAAGCTGTTTATATTTTTCTTCTTCTAATATCATTTTTAATTTTTTTCTTGAATACAAACATCAGGTTTTTTTCTTTTTTCTCAACTAAGCATCATATATCTCCACTCAGTGGTGAATAAGTAGAATTTTAAACCTGGCAATATCCTGTTCAATCATCACTCATGTCACTATTTCTATTTTTTCTTCTTTGGGCAAGAAACTACAAAGCATTGACTGGTTAACAAGAAAGCTGTCGTCGTGAGTGACATAACTTGTAGTAAAAAAACACCATACAATAATCATGATATACATGTATAATACTGCTCTTAATTTTAAGACCTCATGGCACCAACAGGCACCTATACATATAGATGTAAAAGCTCAAAGTTACTAGAACACCAATTATTCGACAACCTTCGAAATAGTTGTGAGAAAAGGTGTAAAGTGTTCAGTATGATCAATACTTCTTTTTTCGATTATCAGAGGTCCAGATAAGAGGAAGTGATGGTATTCTAAATCAATTGTTTCACTTCCAAATCCGATGTTATAGGTACTTATCAGAATTGTTTCAATGAGATTTTTTTTTTCAGTTTTGAACTCAAAATCACTCCTTCTGTCTGGAGCTTTGGATTATACACTCATTTCAGTTTTATACCACAATATTCCTTCCTCCAACTTTTTATCAGATACATATCAATTAATTTTTCTCCTAAAGAGTATGCAATTTTGGGGCTTGGCCACTTAGATAGGTTACTGCCCACTGCAGAGCTCCAGACGGAGGGAGTGATTTTGATTTTAAAATTTAACTCTACTAAGCCCAATGTTATGGGTAACCACAACATAGGGTTTAAGTGAAGAAAAAACAACTTTAGAATACGATCACTTCCTGTTATCTGTCACTGTCTATAATTTGATTTTTTATTTCAATTTGCTTTCAGGTAATGGCTATATCACACAAGCAGAGATGCATTACTATCTATAAAACACCATGACAGTATTCAGTGAGACAGTCCAATGTACATACGACATTTAACTTATTGTTGCCGCAAACCGGTTTACAGCATTCTGGCTGAATCACATTGATTAACCCTTTACCTGCCAGATAACTTACATAAAACTTCCAAACCGATAGTGACGTACAACTTTCACGCCCATATGAAAAACCCAGAATTTTCACGCGGCTGTTTCAAAGGTATTTTGAGGGGAAAAGAAAGCTTCTCATCGGACAGTGTAGATCCAAGATCAGACTGCACGTTCTGTGCAGTCTGATCTTGATCTTACACTGTCCGCAAAAAGGCCAGTAAGTCGCACTTAGCAATATAAGGGTTAAAAAGACTTCAGCAAACCACTTACAGAATCGAGATATGTAGGAAAAGTGATGTTCTTGCAACGAGATTTAATTTAACCCTTTACGTACAATTTTTAATTTTTAACGACACTGTCAGAGAGGGATTTTTAAAAACATCACAAGAAAAGGAGAAAATGCTGGTAACAAACATTTTCTCCTTTCTCCACAATGTTTACTGCCCTGTCATAGAAATTTGGTTCATTTGTGGTACTTTCGAATTGGTCGTCTGGAGAAGTTTTAAGTTTGGAAAAGTCTAGAATTTGTTACTATGTACAGATTTAAACTTTTTACCCTTTACCAGACGACAAAAGTTCAGACTGGTCCATATTTTGGGTTGCAACAGGCGATAAGGAGCATTGGGACATTTGCGTAAAGTGTCGTCTCGGATCAGCCTGCGCAGTCCGCGCAGGCTAATCCGAGACGACACTTTACGACTACATAAGACTTTCTGCTACAGTAGACTTGTGCAAAAAAGAAAATGACATGAAAACGCAAAGTGTAGTTTCGGTTCAGCCTCGCGATCTGTACAGGCTGATCCGAAACTACTTTTTACGCAAATGTCAGAATACCCTCGCGTGTTGCAGGTCAATTACGGAGTGCTTTCAGTGTGGACAAGTGTAAGAAATTGTCATTGGGTAAAGGATTGAACAATATAAAGGGCTACTGATGCTTGTTTAACCAAACAGTGTATACTGTAACTTAGCTTGTGATATGCTTTAGAACTATTGTCAAACGAGATTTTCATTTTTCATTTTCGTCATTTTTCATTATTCTTTTTTTTTTTTATCATTTTCGGGCATTATCAAATAATGTTCTTACCTATTTTTTCGCCAGGTATCAACTATTTTTACTCCTTAGATAAAGCAGATATTTGTTTTTGCTTTCGTAGCAGTTGTTATTCTGTAGCCTCTTTTGAAAAGAGTGTGTCCTAATTCTGCCTATAAAATTGGTTTTTAAAAAGTATTATTAGACCCCCACCTCCCTCTCCGGTAGCAAAAATAAAATGGGCATGTTGTTTTCTTATAAAGACAATCCAGTGGTTCGGAATAATTCAAGCATTTCATTCAATGTAATGCGTAAATATTTGCTTTAAAAACACGATTTCGAAATAGATACATATTTCACGGTCATTAGCGTTCAGGTAATGAAAAAACACTTTGCTACACATTAAAATATTTGCTTGGAGTTGAATTAGTTTTTACGACATTAAAATGTTTTGTATCATTACTGAGGTACAAAACCTTCAGTATTTGGGCCCCTTGCGTTCATGACTGTTCTCTTATTTTATAAAAGAGTGTAAAAAGTCGTCTAGAATATGTTAACCCTTTCCCAAACAGCAAATTTTGGACCAGACCAAATTGAAAGCATTTTGTAAAGGACAAATTAATAGTTGCTAAAAAGATGATTTTTCTATATGGTAGGATAGAAAACATTGTGGGAAAAGGAGAAAATGCTGGTTACCAGCATTTTCTCCTTTTCCAACAATGTTTTCAAAAGGCTTCTATTCCCGACACGTAAAAACCAGGGATTGTTTGGGAAAGGGTTAAGAAAAAAATCGAAGACTGCGCGTTTTTGTTTACGAGGTTTCTATTAGTAAAATAGGAGAGACGGAGATATGCGCGCGCAAAGTAGGAAGTTAAATAAAGTATCAAAGATGGTGTCAACCCGTATCAGTTAAATGAAACTTTCAAGCCGATTGTAAAACCCGATTAATTATATTTCAAATTTACTTTTTGGAGAAAAATATCTGTGTATCGGACAGTGTAGATTCCAGAACAGACTGCACGTTTTGTGCTATCTGATCGGGTCCACACTGTCAGCTTAACCCTTTCCCAAACAATCCCTGGTTTTTACGGGTCTGGAATGGTAGCCTTTTGAAAACATTGTTGGAAAAGGAGAAAATGCTGGTAACCAGCATTGGAAAACATTGTTGGAAAAGGAGAAAATGCTGGTAACCAGCATTTTCGCCTTTTCCAACAATGTTTTCTACCTTATCATAGACAGAAATAATCTTTTCAGCAAGAGTTGAATTGTCGTCTGCAAATGCTTTCAATTTGGTCCAGTCCAAAAGTTTGTCGTTTGGGAAAGGGTTAAGGTCAGTATGTCGCACTTAGCAGCCTACAAGTTAACAAGCAGCAATAATACGAGCAATGGAAACACTTATGGGTAAATAAGTGATCTGTGTGCATTATTTTATTGCCTGGAGTATGCAAATTACTTCACAACTCATTAGCATAATTCGGGTCTTGCCTCAAAATATACATAAAGGGGATTTGCTAAAATTTTCTTGTTGATCAAAGCGTTGGTGAAGTAAAATAAGTTTAGTGCCTATTCTGAAACTATTGTCTACCTATTTAGCGACTTACTTTAATCTCTTTGCCAAATTTATCCATCAAAGAGGGCACAGGGCTTTAAGAATCGGCAACATACAAATTTTACCTTCTATAACAAATATACAACAGAGTGATGATATTGACATGTTCTAGTTACTTTATACATATGTAGATCAGGCCAATTGTACAAAAAGTGTCAGTATGGTACAGATTTTTTATGTGGGCTCACTTTTTTCTACTTTTGTGAATAATGTGATTGGTATTAGTACAATTTTGTATGCTAGACCTGCAAACCTAATTAATCTGTAAGAAATCTTCGGTATAATCTGTCACTTTCTTGTCAAATTTATCAAAATTGTATCATTTGATCATGTATCTGTTCTTACATTCAATTTCATTTTTATATATTAATCAAGGAAATGTCCTAAAGTGTCCTCTTTTTTTTCCATTTTATGACAATGTTTTTTTTTTCATTTCGAATTCAAACCAAAGATCTTTGTTCCATTAGTATTGTTGTTTCCTTTCGAATTTGTTTACATGTTTTTTGTAACAATTTGTCCAGTGGACCCATTTTTACATGCTGCCTTAATCTTTTCAGCCGACCAGAAAATGTGCTGCTTTCTGAATTCAAAGTTATGGTTTGCAAGCATTTTCATTAGTGGGTGATTACGTAACTATAGCTTTATCTTATCATTAAATATTGATATATATTGCAGGTTTCGGGCATTTTTGCTTGGAAAATAATGAAAACATTCTGTAAACAAAGTATAAAATTGTAAGGTTTTTGTGCGTGTGTGTGCGTAAAAAAACAAAGTTACAAGTAATTTTGAAATCCTTTATTTAGAAGAATGTCCGTTAATTTTTGTAAATATATATTTTTGTACATATTATCATTATTTATTTCTATTTATTTCGACTCCTGTCTAAAGCAAGAGTTAAGGTTGAATTGAATCTTGTCACATTGCCATATTTGCTTGAATGCAGAAAATGCAAATAAAATATTGTTGAAACTACATTTGTTTTCCCGTGGTCTGTCTGTTTGTCTGTCTGTCTGTATTTCTGTGTTTAAATTACACAACCCCATCTTGTACCGGGAGTGTATAACTGTGCAATGAACCCATTACCATACAATCCCTACTTTTGACGACCCTGAGATAGAAACCTTTAGAAAACATCGTGGGAAAAGGAGAAAATGCTGGTAACCAGCATTTCCTCCTATCCCACAATGTTTTCTACCCTTCACAAAACAAATTTCAATTTTCCAGTCACTTTTATTTTGTCGTCTGCAAATGCTTTTGATTTGGACAAACCTAAACTTTTGTCGTTTGGTAATGAGTAAAGAATGAAGATCTCTTTTTTATATTTTCCTTTTATATAAATAATCATTATTAACAAATGAGTTTGTTCTTAATAAACCTTTGATCGTCATCATTCACAACGGCTGCGCTTTAATAAACTGCGTAGATTTACGCAAATCATTTGGGATAGTTTATATACACATACAATCCTTAGTATACCCAAAGCCACGAGTTGGCATAAAGTTGTGAAAATAGTTTTTTTTTTTTTCCATTTACTCAGATCTTTGAGTTATATGCATTTCATTTCAACTTGTTTTCAGACTATGTGCTTGCTTACCTAAACTCCATACGCTAATATTATGTGTACGAAATTTGACAAAACTCAATCTAGGTATTTTTGACAAAAAATGTTTTACCTTTTCATTATCACTACCAAATAAGTAACCTTTATTGTTTATAATGGCTACAACTTCAGTTGGACTGTACAGATCAGAGATCAAACCGCAAGTCCTGTGCAGTCTGACCTTAATCTACACTGTCCACGAAAGCTTGTGTCAACGACAAGGAAGCTTTACGTGCTGCACAAGAGGTATTATTATACTGCAAAGAAATTTCTCGTGATCTGATTGTTTAACATGCCAGGAACATATGTTTTATGTACCCTGGCAAAAACCACGTAAAGCCAGTTTCCCTTTTGAGTGCCCCGTAAACATCACTACACTTGCAACACAACATCCAAAATGGCGGCGTCGATCGATCACCAGACTGCATGTTTATGCACCAAACTGCACGTTTTAGTGAAGTCAGTTTCCAGTGAAGTCAGTTTTCATTGAATTGGGGCACTCAGAAGGGAATTTCTATTTCGTCAGCATACTCGATTCGTGAGACTATAAAACTAGAAAATTCCAATTAACACGCTTTGAAAGGGTAAAACTATGTAGCATAATAAGCCTTCGGGTCGGGGCGACATGATTCACCACAGCCATGGACAAGTGTCCAAGCCCCCTGCCACCTGACCGTACAAAGAATGACAGTGAACATTTTAAATGACAACTTGCATATATATCAAGTAACGGAAGTTTCCTGTGTGGTTGAGTGGTAAAGCGTAGGACTCGTGACCTGGAGGTCCCGGGCTCGAGCCTCACTGGCTCCACTGGGCCTTTCACAGGACTATCCTTGGGCAAGACACTTCAGAGCCTAGCCTAGTAATACATAAATATGTGAGCTGTCGCCATGATTACTGAGATAATGTTGACAGCGGCATAAAACACAATTAACACAAAACATGTGACGACCATTTGGGTTCACATGTCAGAAACAAATCATACAAAATCGATCCAAGATGGACCCAACCCAGTTGCTTAGTTTCAAACAAAGGCGTGCAGGGTTCGAATCCCAAGATCGGAAAATTTCTTTCCGAGACCTGATAATAGTCACTGTGACATTCCTCTCTCGCCTTTGTTTGGACGATGGTCATGTATAATAGCAACCAGTTTGGAAAAATATTGATCTACATTGTCCCAAAAAACAACCCCAGTTCTTATCAAGCTTCGTTTAGGGTTTAAAAGTATTTCTACCCTTCTAGTGGTTGTACTCACGCGACGAAAACAGTGGTTACCTAGACAAAAATTGAAATAAAGCCGCGTGAAGAGCATTCTTGTGTTAAATGTACCTTATACCAAATAAGGCAATAAAGGTGTAAATATCATGCTATGCATATTTTGTCTAACTCCGTCATAGATATAAATCTGGTCGACCTCGTTTCTCAATATCTATGTTAAACTATGCATAATTACTAAGTCACTGCTATGGTCTGTTTCTCTAAGAAAAAGTTTTTGTACACAGTGTGGGTCACAGTTTGACTATCCAGAACATATAGCAATCATTTTGAACCCGAATCGTTCGAAATATAATATACAGATTTATTTCATAAACTTATTCTTACAAAGTCCAAATCTGTCTGTCTATCTGTCTGTCTGTCCATTTATCCATTCATCCAGCCAGCCAGCCAGCCTTCAAATTTATCTATCTATCTATCTATCTATAAAAATATCTATCAAAAGAAAAAAAAAGGTCGTTTTTAAAGGAAAAGCGGGATAAATTTGACATCACGCAGAAATGGATCCAAATAATCCAGTTTGTTGAAAAAGATCTAAACCATGTGTTAGATTGGTCATTGCTTATGCTTAAAATTAAGGATAGGCAAAAAGTTTCGACCCTGATCAGCCTGCGCGGATTGCGCAGGCTGATCAGGGTCGATACTTTTTGCAGTAGCAGTAGGTCCCTTTTTCACAGACCTCGACTCATACAGCTATGTTAGGTGTTGCATCTAAAACAACAATTGCATTAAAAGTGCATTTTAATTTTTTAAGTATGAAAAACGGTAGGAAATTGTTGCACTCTAGATCTAACAGCTGACAGCTTAAACTGTCAACTGACAACTTAAACTGTGATATTTTATAAAGTGAGAAAATGTGACAGTAAAATTGCTTGAAAATTTTGCGTGACAACTTGACAGAAGAGAGGGCAAAAAAAATACGCACTCATAAACCATTCTAAAATTATGTCCATTCTAAATTATCTGGATCCACTTAACCCCTTACCCCATAAGGCATTTCTATGGTATTTATAATTGACCCTAAATAACAGCAAGGATAAAGCCGTTTCAGATGGGTATATGACACCTTTTCATAGCATACAAAATATTGTGAAATATTGTGACAAAACTTGAAATTGCTCGTCACAAGCAATTTCACCTTTAGCCACAATGTTTTCCAAAGGCTCCTACAACCAATGTGTAGAAATGAGTATCTATGGAGTAAAGGGTTAAACCCCTCGATTAGCTTGAACGTCATTGAATGTGTTTATAAACTATTGTAGAATTATATTTAAATTAAATTTTCAAGACTAGCCATCTGATTGGCTGAGAAGTTCTGTATCAGCCAATCAGATATGGCCTGCAACACGCGAAAACGGGCATTTGCGAAAAGTGTTGTGTTTTCTTGAATCAGCCTGCACAGTCCGCGCAGACCAATTCGAACCAAACTTTCAATTTTTATGTAATTTTCTGTTTTGTGAAAGTCTACTCTTGGACAGAATCTTATGTAGTCGTAAAGTGCCATCTCCTTTAATTGGCTTGCAACACGTAAAAAGGGGCATTCGGACATTTGCGTAAAGTGTCGTCTCGGAATAGCCTGCGCAGTCCGCGCAGGCTAATCCGAGACGGCACTTTACGACTACATTAGATTTTGTGCTACAGTAGACTTCCGCAAAACAGAAAATAACATAAAATCGGAAAGTGTCGTTTCGGATTAGCCTGTGCGGACTGCACACGCTGATCCGAGACGACACTTTACCCAAATGTCCGAATACTATTTTTCGCGTGTTGCAGGCCGTGTGATAATCATAACGTTTGGTTTAAAGAACTACATCTAAATTTAGATTAGTTTATTGAATATGTCTATGGCTCGTAGATCATTTTCTCTGAGAAAACCTTCTCAAAAAACTGATTGTGTTCTTTTCGCCCGAGAAGATTACCTTAAACTTTTGAGATAATCGAAACATAAAGACTTCCACGTCTTTTAAAACATTTTTTCTGTACCTTTTTAAAATTACATTTGCCTACCAGTAGATTCTTTTTTTTTTTTTAAATCCGTTTGTAACGAAGTAAACGTTTGTTGCGTGAGGATTATCCATTTTCAGCAATATGTTTTAACTCTGTGTTAAAATGTGTCAATCTTAACCTTTAGGCTGCTAGGCGCCACGCAAGGACCTTTTGAGGACAGTGTAGATCAAGATCAGACTGCGCAGAATGTGCAGTCTTATCAATGATATACACTGCCTGATAAGTATATTTTTGTTTGAAAAAAATTGAAATAGCAACAATCAGATTTTCTGCATCGACTTGAAAGTTTCATTTAACTTATTTGGCAGATTAAGTTAGAAACAATGTCTAGTTGAACATTTTTTCTCTGTGAAGTCATCTGCAGCTAATCACTTTCTATGGAGAGAGATGTAGCTAATTTGACCCTTAACCCTTTACCACACAATCTCGACTTTTAACAAATCCGAGAAAGAAGCCTTTTGAAAAGGAGAAAATGGTGGTAACCAGCATTTTCTCCCAATGCATTCTATGACATCATTAATTATCAAACAGCCTGATTCTAAAAATAACCCCAATGGAAAAACAAATACATGTTCTTCATGGTTCTAGATTATTCTGAATACGGGTCACTGTGTATCAGTATCTACATAACAATTAAAACTTTCTTTTCTTTGAAGATAGAAAATATCATTACACACCAATGTACATGAAAATACATAAAGGCAAACTAGCGGTCATTTGAGTATAGGACGTTGAAGGGAACGCATCTCCAGAAAGGTAGAATTATTTTCACTCTAGCAGTTTTTTATGTTGTCATATTTATTAAAGCTAACTTTCATCAAAATATTTTTACTATATGTCTTCTCTTTTTTGCCAGAATATTTTCATTCTAGCATTCTTCCGTTATTATGTGCAATTATATGTTGTCTTGTTTTTTTCTATTAAACTCAAAACTAATTTTTATCAAAATGTTTTCTTCCAGTCAGATCAATTTAACGTATAATTTGTACTATATACTGTTATCACAAAAAAGTACTTTTGTATAAGGACTCCATTTATATCAAAATACCAAAACTGGGTCATTCCATTTTGTAAACATAAAAAATCCACCAGAAAATTAAGGTCACTGCTCTTTCATTGAAAAGGTAGGTCATTAAAATGGCAGCCAAAATAAAAACCAACATAAAAAGTAGGTCATCCAAGGTGGCCGCTGTTCTATAAAAATCATTCAAAGTAACTGATGGTCTTAAGATAAAAATACGTCATCCATAGTAGCATCCTTTTATGCAAATGAGTTACTAGTTATAGTAACTAGGTCATCCCATATTACGTCATCTTTGTTTACCTCCAAACCGGCGGATATACTACTGGCGGCCATTTTGTATGTACTTTAGGAAGCCGTAACACTCCAGAAACACATGAATGCATTTTTTAATGTGTAGCACTTAAAAAGAAAGTGTCAATTTGAACCCAAAGA
Organism: Tridacna crocea; assembly: GCA_943736015.1. NCBI lineage: Eukaryota > Metazoa > Mollusca > Bivalvia > Cardiida > Cardiidae > Tridacna > Tridacna crocea. The sequence continues at coordinate 33,297,771 of OX031073.1, forward strand.
TTATTGAATAAGTAAGAGGTAAGTTCAGATTCTAGTTTTGTCCCCTATTTGTTACAGTTTGAGAGTTTATAGTGCGGGCAAAATCTGTGTGCAGATTTCCAACTGATTTTCTCCGTACCCGATGGCGATCCTTCAAAAATTAAAAACGCCATAGGGTACACTTATCTGTTCTAGCATTGAACCATGATTCTTCGATGGCTGGCTTGGTATGTACCGATAAAGTTTGCATTTACGCTAAAAGGGGCATTCGAACATTTGCGTAAAGTGTCGTTGCGGATCAGCTTGCGTAGTCCGCGCAGGCTAATCCGAAACGACACTTTGGGCAAATGTCCTAACGATCCTTTTCGTGTGCTGCAGGCCATTACCGAGATGCATCCTCCGAGAATGAAGTTTATATCCTATGTAACTGAGTGAGGAACCTGCCTTGCAGACATCGATTTATTTAAAGCTTGAATTATGGCGAGACTTGTGTTCATTTCATCGGATATCTGTCTTCAAAAGCTTTCAGACTATCTCTCTTGAGACTTGATAATTTTTAGATTCCCTAGATCTGATTTTACTGAAAGGAAATGAAGAAGAAGAAGAAGAAGAATGTGATGATAATGATGATGATGAAAAGATTACGGATAAGAAAAAAAAAGTCAGATCAACTGAAGAATTTGGAGAAAATTTGTTGGTAATTTTTGTGTATATAGTATAATTAACCCATTACCACACAATCTCTACTTTTGACGCCCCTGAGAAAGAAGCCTTTTGAAAACACAGTGTTTTCTACCCTTCCCAGAACAAAATTCAATATTTCAGTCACCTTTATTTTGTCGTCTGCAAATGCTTTTAATTTTGACCAGTCTAAGATTTTCTTCTGTGGTAAAGAATTAAACAGGGGATGATATAGATCAGAGTCACTGTAGATAAATATAGAAGCCCTACGTCGTCTGATCTTGATCCATGCATTCAGTGCTTAAGTCTGATGTAGTTTATTGCCGTGATTTTTTTCTAATAAAGTACAACTATATTTGTCTAAAAATTACGATTCATATCGACGGTGTCTTGGTTCCAGTTTTTTGATACCCCCGCAAAACGAATGTTTTCGGGGGTATACTGGAATCAGCCTGTCTCTCCGTGTGTCCGTCCGTCCGTGTGTCCGGCCTTACGAGCCCGACATTGTGGGGTTAGGGGTCATTTGTCCATTTAGTCTCTATGGGGTTCCTTCCGTCCACCTGGTAGGTTAGGGGTTAGGGTTAGGGTTAGGTTTGTAGGGTTAGGGTTTGTGGGGTTAGGGTTAGCTTGTGGGGTTAAGTGTGTGGGGTTATTTGGGTGTATTGAATAAAGAGCAATTCGACCTTATAAGGTCCGTCTCGTAAGACCGTCCGTCCGTGTGTCCGTCTGTGTACAAAATACTATCAAAGCGCAGGCGGGGGTATAAAGTCACAATCAGTGTCAGTGACAGCTCTAGTTTTTTTTCAAGAACAACTACGAGTATATACGTATGTCTAAATGTCCGATTTATCTGAAAAATATATCTGGTTCAAAATTTCTATAAAGTGTGACTATATCTGTCAAAGATTACGATTATTCTGATCAATAGTTTTGGTTACATTTTGGGAACAAGCAGCGATTTGTGTCGTTCTAAGCAAAAATTCAGAGAGCACATTCGGTGTAATCTGATCTCAATTTATGACATCTAGGCTCTTTTGTCGTGTCCCTGAAAAGTGCAAACGTACCTCCGTCTTTCTTTAAAAACTGGAAAATGGTTTCCTTGAAAACTTACCTTTGATAGCATCTACGATCAATTTTCTGCCAAAAAATCAATCCCTGTATTTTATCTTTCATTATTTAACCTCGTTGGCGCCGGAAAAAAAAGGCCAGGGGCTTGTCGGACAAACTATTCTTTAACCCCTTACCAGACGAGAAAATCTTAGCCCCGTCCAAATTGAAAGCATTTTGCAGACGACAATTTCAATATAGCTCAAACGGTACAATTGTTTAGTGATGGGGGTAGAAAACATTGTGGGAAAAGGAAAAAAATGCTGGTTACCAGCATTTTCTACTTTTCCCACAATGTTTTCAAAGAGGCTTCTACCTCATTGGTGTTTAAAGTCGTCATTGTGTGGTAAAGAGTTAACCCTTTACTCCATAGATTCTCATTTTGACGTGTCAACAACAGACAGCTTTTGGAAACATTGTGGGAAAAGGAGAAATTGCTCAGATATTTCAATCCTCATTTGTCCATATTTTTGACATTATATCTTTATTTGCTGCTGAAATGGAAGAGTCTCAAGTTGGCATATCAGGTAGAGGGACTAATCTATACTGTCTTCTTTTCCATTTAGGCCAGTAATTGTCAAGGTTTCGCCGTAGATCTATATGAGCCACGCTCTGACATAAGGAGGCTTGATGCATCTCCATGACTCATTATACCTAGCAAGTCATTACACAGTTATGGACCCTTAATCGCTACTTTCTTCAACGGCCGTCTTAATCATATGGTAGACCAGTCCTCGGACATACAGAAAATTGACCTGTAGCGAAAAGTTTCGGCCTGGGTCAGCCTGCGCAGTCCGCTGACCTGGGTCGATTCTTTTCGCAGATGCATTAAGCCCCCTTTTCACAGAACATGGATCAAATGTACATACAGCCGTCGAGAAATATAAAGTTTATATTTTTGTCTTTCAACATTTCATTTATCATCAGCAAATAGGACCTTGCATTGCAGTAGTTTTTTTTTTTTCGTAGACGGATATCCTCTAGCAGACATATGGGATCTGACATGAGTTGGCTTTTGAGATAAGATTTTATTAAACGAGTCTAGGGAAATGTTATTAGAGACCTTTGGCGAGCTTAATAGCATTTTCCTTGACGAGTATAATAAATAGGGTTTATTTCGTCTGCTTATGGTTAATATGGGGAAATATTTGCCGAAAAAGGGAAAGGTATGCGAAAATAACGAGTATCGTAAGGTACGAGTTATTTTCTTGGACTTTTTCCTTTTGAGGAAAATATTTCCCTATATTAACCACAAGCTGATGAAAAAAATTAAATATTATATTTCCTCTGATTACTAGTATGTTGTTAACGAATGCCACTTTTAAAACTAGTGATCTCAAGTAGAACAAAAGAGGTAATTCCTGATTTTCGGCAGGAGGAAAATATTCACTGTGATATCCCCCAGCTTAAATTACGACATTTCTTTACCCATAACATTTCTAAAAATAGACACATGAAATATAATATAATCTTATCTCAGATGAATACAAATGTCAGATTCTTTTTGTCACATAACGATATTTCACAAAATATCTATAGATTAGATGATGTAAAACATTCATAAATGCATCCGCGGTATTTTCCATGAGACCCATTCACTTGTATGAAATGCGTACAAAATGACATCAAAAATGACGTCACACTACTGTGATAGCAAACGTGTATAAGATCACTCTCTTGCACTCCGGATCATTACATTCACCTCTGTAGTGGGCTCAGAAAGTAGTCCGTCATTACGTCATATTTTTGTCACATGATCATAACTCAAAATGGCTACACAAACACCACTGACAGAAAGACCAATATCGATTGTTTCGCTGTTCAAACAGCATGGGACCAATCAGACTTAGTGATAGGAAATGAACAAAAGAGGGATTTTCTGAAAAGCCTAAATATCCTTATAGGACGATAACTTGATTTTTAATCGTACAAACTTAGATCCAGCGGTGTGTCAAATCAGTTGTCATCATTCAAGGGCGCAGCCATTTTTGTTAAAATCGGCGTAAGATTCTGAAAAGTGAAGAGGCTCGAAAAAAATAGCTCCATTTTATACAGGTAAATCCATTAGTTTGAACGCACCTATAATGTATCCAGAATCATATTTCCTTTGTATAACTTACAATTATACATATGAAACAGTTAAACAGTAACAAAACATCTTTTCCTCGGTTTGACAAGATTCTTGTCATTTAGCCCATCGCAGAGATGTATGTGAGGTAACGAACGACGACTCTGCTCGGAGATTGGTATAAGATAAGACAAGAAAAAGTTGATGCAAAGCATCAAAGTCGCCGCAAAAAAAAATTGTTTAATGCTTCAAGAAAGCCATGGCAAGTAAGTAAATGTCAGTTTTCATCAGCAGATTTTTTAACACATTATGAAATTATGTGAATAGTAACCTATATCAAAACTTGTCTTCTGTTACAGTATCTAATACCCTAGCACAGCGCTCTCTTAGCTCTTTTCCAAACGACAAATATCAGACTCTTCCAAATTCAAAGAGTTGGCAGATGACAATTTAAAAAGCTGCAAAAATGGCGGAAAATTCGCTAGTAGTGGGGAAAAAGTATTTAATAAAGAAGAATTTGCTTATAACGAGCAATTTCTCCTAATCCAACATGTTTTGACAAAAGAATTTGATAGCACACATGTGATAACCCGTATTTGTTTGGGAAAGTGGTGAAAGCAGGGCTAAGTTACTAAAACGTTGCTGTCCTAGGAAAGTATGATTCAAGAGGACGTAAGTTTGCAAGGCATGCTTTCAATTTAAACAAGTCTAAGACTATAGTGTTTGGTGAACAGTGTTAATAAAGAATCATGGTTTTGCATCGCGCTTTATCATTATGAACAACACAGCGAAAAAGTGGCCTCTCTCCAGATTTTTTCCACAAATTAAATTTATGCAGAGCTCGTTGAGAAATAAACAAAGGAGTTCTAAACTATCTTTGTTGTAAAAACTAAACTTAGAAATAAGTAACCAATAATGGTCAGATACAATCATAACCATCATACCCGTTCTTCGGCGGAGTTTAGCACAATTTCAGCAATGCACAATTTTAGCAGTGGTCATTCAACAAAAAACACACAAATAGTAGGAAAAACTATCTACAAAATAATCAAAATGATTATTAAACCTGTGTACGAAGTTGTACGAAACGACCAACTGGGTACGAAATGACCAAAATTGAAAGTATAAGTAGGTACGAAATGACCAAAATCGTACGAAATGACCTAGGTACGAAATTAACAAGGTACGAAATGACTGGAAACCTGTACAGCCTTGACCAATGGAAACAAGGCATTTATGTGGACGAGTCCATTTCTCACGAACAGCGACAATAAAAGAAATAATTAGGCGGTTTTTTGATGTTGTAAGTATTAATAGAACAAAAATAGTATCGTATTGCAATTTCGTAGTTTAAGAATGAATTAAAAAGCCAGTTTAAGGCGAAGTAACGTTAGAAAGATTCCTTGTTAACCTAACACCCCTATAAAAACGAAATTCCCACTATCCATGTCTTAACTCGAAAAACTATTAAAAATATAGTCGCGCGCTTCTGCGCGGCGACAAAAAATCTGAAAACAAGGGAGGTTATAAGATAAAGTCAGTTTAGAGACAGCACTGACTAACTATTCTAAACTCTTTACCAAACGACAAAATTTTAGACTGGTCCAAATTGAAGCATTTGCAGGTGACAAACAAAAAATTGATGTCACTAAAAAAAATAGAAATTTGTTTGGGAAGGGTAGATAAAATTGTGGGAAAAGGAAAAAATAATTGTTACTTTCATGCCGTTGGTAAAAACCCGGATGTTGTTATTTCAATTTTTTATTATGGAAAAAAAATCTCCTTATCGATCAGAGTAGATCTAAGATTAGACGGCACGTTCTGTTTGACTAAGTATCACTAATGTGCACTGAGGATATATAAAATGGACGAATTATCTATATCCGAAACCTCATGCCCCCTCCCACCCCCTCCACCTGCTGGTTGTCAACCACATCTCACCAGAGTTACATGTATGTTTCAATAAACTGAATAGATTTTCGCAAATTATACTACTTTCAATTTGATAAGGACCGCTTAGGTATTTAAATACGGGTATATGTTGCAACTATGCTGTTTTGTATCATATACATCCACTTCTAAAGGTAGTATATTTCATAAGCGTAGCAATTTATCATATCGAAAAACCATATCTAATACAGGTCACAAATTTAATGTCGGTTGAGTTAAATGAGGTGATCCCTAGCAAATCTTGAGTATACTTGGAATTATATATACATGTATACTCGATGGTAGTAGCTAGCGGAAAGAAATGCAAATATCAACTCTAAATTTACAGTAATGCTGTTTAATGAAACTTGATTTCAGATTAAATACTTACTAACTTAAACTGAGTACGCCAATTTAACGCGTGCACAGTTTCGTGAAAGCTTACATAAACTTTGGACGCCAATTTCATGAGTACGCAATTTCGTGAAAACTTACTTTAACTATGTAAGCCAGTTATTTAAACTGTGTTTGCCAATTTCATGAGTACGCGGTTTCGTGAAAGCTTATTTAAATTGTGTGTGTCAATTTAATGAGTACGCAGTTTCGTGAAAGCTTACTTAAACTGTGAGCGCCGATTTCATGAGTACGCATTTTCGTGAAAGCTTACTTAAACTGTGTAGGCCAATTATTTAAACTGTGTTTCATGAGTACAGGGTTTTGTGAAAGCTTTCTTAAACTGTGTACGCCAATTTCATGATTACACGGTTTCGTTCATGGGTACGCTGTTTGGTGAAAGCTTACTTAAACTGTGTACGCCATTTTCATGAGTACGTGGTTTCATGAAAGCTTACTTAAACTATGTGCGCCAATTTCATGAGTAGGCAGTTTCATGAAAAGTTACTTAAACTGTGTACGCCAATTTTATGAGTTAGCGGTTTCGTTAAAGCTAACTTAAACTGTGTACGCCAATTTCATGAGTACACAGTGTTGCGACAGCTTACTGAAACTTGTACGCCAATTTCATGAGTATGCAGTTTCGTGAAAGCTTACTTAAACTGTGTACTCCAATGTCATGCGTACACAGTTCCGTAGAAACTTCTTAAATTGCGTACGCTAATTGCATGAGTACGCAGTTAAGTGATTGACAGCTCTGATCGTTAAATATTATGTCCGATAGTGTTTGGAAAATGCATGTAGGTATATCACTTTCCATACACGGTTTTGGTAAATTCTGGGTCGAAACCTGTCTGAATAAAAAATATTGCCATTGTATATAATAAAAGTATTAAATAAAAACAGAGTGTTTTGAATACTCATATTGTGGGAGAAAAGTACCAAACAAAGTTGCATTCTTCTATGAAATATCTGATGAAAATCTGTTCTGCTTATCAGTTGGATGTCCTGGTTTATCACGTGACTCTTTGAAGTAGCCAATGAAATTTTCGTGGAAAAATGCATTTTTTCAATGATTTTGGCTGGTCTGCAACTGCACTCAAATACGTAAAGTACATATCGTCGATTTACTTCAAAGAACCTCGTAACTACAGCTTGAAACAAGCTGTAGTTACGAGGTTCTTGAAGTAAACCGACGATATTATGATTAAACTACAACGTGATGCTCAAATATTAACAATTGTCTCTGTAGGTTATGGATGTTATAGAAAATGAGCTGTTCTAGTGTGATTAAAGGGGTAGACAAAATGGCTGAAGAAGATAAATGTCGTTATGATTTCTTATGTTCTGTTCGTGTGAAATTTGCGGATGGACATCACACTAGGATAAGCGAAACATTATCCCAAGTATAACTCATTACATTTGCGAACGACTTGTTTCCAGCATTTTTTATGTAGGCTATGTGTACCAAACGGCACATAAGAATATTCAGTATAGCAATGACCTGTATTCACTAAACATTCTTAGCATTATTTTTGGTCTTTTTTCTGAATTGAAAAAAAAAACTCAGACTGGTAAGCCAATTTTAGCTTATCAGATATTATGTTACTTTCTAAATCCAGAATTAGACTAAGAACGTTCTAAGGAATGTTTGGTGAATAAAAATCCCGGTAAATTTCGAGATATTCATCTCGGACTCGGACATACAAAAAAAAAACGCGTCGTTTAAGTACGGTTATACTCATTCTGTTTCCTCTGCATTGCGACACTTCAACTGAAACGTAAACAAAGTTACAAAGTATACGATTATTCACTTTTATCGATCATTCCATTAACTTATCAGGATGACGCATAATACTTTGGGATTGAAACTGAAATTGTCTGCGAATGTGATTAATATTTTATCTCTCAGCCTCCAGAGGTAGTGAGAAATCGTTATGAAACGTAATCGGTAAAACAGATCTTAAACAGACTTATCTAGGCATAGCATTGAAATAGGATAGTGCCTTTTTCTTATTGGCTTTGTATGTGTATAAGTATTTTGAAATAGCACAAACAATTCTGAGCTTCATCGCCAGTATTCTCTAAAGCTAAAGAACGATTTCTGTCATACTGTACATATGTTTTTAAACAAAAGTCACCATTTGGTATAGCCATTCGGAAATCACGTTACTTTAAGTTTTCAAATTCAAACTTGTCTGAAGAACTGGACAAAGAATATTATTATGAATTATAATTCCCTTGTGTATGTCAATAGAAAACTCCTTATTTTTCATTTTACAGAATAAAAGAGGGACATGGTATTAGCCAAGTTGTTGAAAGGAACTTTTCAGATTATCAATATGAAACAAAATTTCTACAATGTTTTTCACTGAGTCTAGTGAGGCACGGACCGGTAACCCATCAATAAATAAGTATGAAAAGTATAAGAAAATGGGCCTTCAACCTTGTTTTCTGGCGAAATAAGCAAGGATAGGTGTGCTATTTTTTTTCTTATTGTTAAGAATTATAAATACTGTAAGTACAAAAAATTTAAGAAAAATCAGTCCATTAGAAAGTTTGTATTTATTTAAGATTAACCCTTAATTCGGTCGGATTATCTCCCTTTTGAACCCAATGGCCTATATAACCTCTGTATTTGTACATTTACCATGCTCAACACCGGGTTTTATATATCTTTTGTGCAAAAACATATGAATTTTCACTGAAATGGTGTATATTAGTATATTCTCCTTATTTGTATTTTTTCTGTTTAACTGACTATTAAAGAAAAACGTTTTTAATCCAGTGTAAGCTGAATTTTGAACTGCAAATACCTTTTTCAATAAAAATTGTCAGAAACAGGCACGGTGGCCCGTATGTTTTTTTACTGTAATCTGCCAGAGACTTGAGTTTTGTATGTACAAAAGTTTAAAAAAATCTGTCCGTTAGAAGAATTTGTCGTGTGCGTCGTAAAGTTATATGTCACAAAGTCATGGATAATCTCATAAGAAGAGATTAAGTCACATTCTGCAACACGACCATTTCCGTTTTTAAAACTCCACAATTGCACCTTTTTTTTGCTAAATGGAATCGTCCACTTTCTTTAAGTTATCAAAGTTAAGCCCCCTTCTCACACAGCAGGAATCTTCTAATTTTCGAAATGGGCTATACCAAATGAATCATGATCTATGAAAAGAGGGTTTAACCCATTACCACACAATTCCTAATTCTGACGACCCTGAGAAAGAAGCCTTTAGAAAACATTGTGGGAAAAGGAGAAAATGCTGGTAACCAGCATTTTCTCCTTTTCCCACAGTGTTTTCTACCCTTCCCAAAACAAATTGCAAATTTTTATTCACTTTTATTTTGTCATCTGCAAATGCTTTTAATTTGGACCAGTCTACAATATTGTTGTTTGGTAATGGGTTAATGCATATCCTAGATGTAATATTTGACACATCATAATGATTATAGATCAATAAAATATATTTTGTCTATCTGCAGATTAAATCATGAGGTAGACATTAAGAAAATTTACTTGTAGCAAAACTTTTCGACTTGGGTTGACTCCTTTTTACAGATACAATAAGCCACTACTTTCCCACAGCAGAAATGAGCCATACCCAGCAAAAGGGGGCTTAATACATCTCCATGATACATGATACCAACCAAGTCATCACATAATTATGGATTTATTAAGGTAAGGTTTATTAAGGTAAGACCTTAATGCACTTCCGGTGAAAATTCTCATTGGTTCATAAATAAGGAAAAATAATGATTTATGCAGATATAATATTTTTGCACCTTTCTAACGGATCAGAAATTCCGTTTATGTCTATCTTGAAATTATTTTTGGATACTTTTGTTAGTTTTCTGAAAAGGGAGGTAATTATTATCTCTTTTTGAATTGAGAACTATAGTGCTTTTAGATTTATAAACGATAATTCAAAGAAGGGAAAAATGGAAAAAATTAATTGGTGAAAGTAGTTCAATGATACTCATTTTTAATTATAAGTAATTTTGCAGGATGAAATTTTAGTGGAAATAGCTGTTTTCCCATTACACAGGTCTTACCTTAAATCCATTGTATATAACAATCCAACCAAATGAATAATGGGGTAAACGGATCTTTTATCATGCAGAAAATCGACGAATAGCGGAAGGTTTCATACCAGGTCATCCTTCGCGCAGTGTGCATGCTGACCTGGATCGATATCGTTTGCAGATTCATTAATCCTTTACCTCACAATCCCGAATTTTGACGACCCGTGGGAAGAATCTTTTTGAAAACAGTGTAGGAAAAGGAGAAAATGCTAGTAACCAGCATTTTCTCCTTTTCCCACAATGTTTTCTACCCTTCCCAAGACAAGTCCCAATTTTTGAGTCACGTTTACTTTGTCGTCTGCAAATGCTTTCTCTTTGAAATAGTCTAAAACTTTGTCATTTGGCAGAGAGTTAAGTGTCTTTTTCTCAAAGCATGGCTCAAATTGTGTTACTGTGTTAGTATAGAATTGGGGTTTGAATGTATTATAAAATGGTTGTTGAACATGGACAAAGAGCTTGGTTTATCCTGCAGTTTCTAACAGAAGAAATCAATCTAATAGAAATGATAAATCCTCTAGATGTGGCTTTAATTTCAGGATTTTCTCGAATCGATACAGTAAAACTCGTCAATCAGTCTACATTGCGCTTTCCCTTAGTGCTCGGAACTGTGCCTCGTCCTGTTAACCCATTACCACACAATCCCTGCTTTTGACGACCTTGAGAAAGAAGCCTTTGGAAAACATTCTGGGGAAAGGAGAAAATGCTGGTAACCAGCATTTTCTCCTTTTCCCACATTGTTTTCTGCCCTTCACAAAACAAATTTCAAATTTTCAATCACTTTTATTTTGTCATTTGCAAATGCTTTCGATTTGGAAAAAATTAAAGTTTTGTCGTTTAGTAATGAATTAAAAAATGTGAATTGGACCTGTCAAGCCGATGGTAAAAACATGCCTCCTTTTTTTTTGGTGGGGGGGGGAGGTAACTCCTAATCAGACAATGTAGATTCAAGATCAGACTGCACATTCTTTTCAGTCTGATCTTGATCGATATTGTCTGCAAAAGGTCAGCGATTCGCGCTTAGCAGTCTAAGGGTTAATTCAACCTTTTAACCTTTAGGCTGCTAAGCGCGACTCACTACTTTTTTGGTGGTGTTGGTGTGTGGGGGGGGTATCTCCTGATCAGACAGTGTAGATTCAGGATCAGACCACACATTCTGATCTTGATCTACATTGTCTGCAAAAGGTCAGTGAGTCGCGCGCTAAGCAGTCTAAGGGTTAATTCAACCTTTTAACCCTTAGGCTGCTAAGTGCGACTCACTGACCTTTTTTTTTTTTGGGGGGGGGGGGGGAAAGGGGAAGTTTCTCCTTATCAGACAATGTAGATTCAGGATCAGACTGTACATTCTTTCAGTCTGATCTTGATCTACATTGTCTGCAAAAGGTCAATGAGTCGCACTGGGCAGCCTAAGGGTTAATTCAACCTTTTAACCCTTAGGCTGCTAAGCGCGACTCACTGACTGACTTTTTACTTTTTTGTGGGGGGGGGATCTCCTAATCAGACAATGTAGATTCAAGATCGGTCCTCACAGTCTGATCTTGATCTAGACTGTCTGCAAAAGGTCAGTGAGTCACACTTAGCAATTTAAGGGTTAATTCAACCTTTTAACCCTTAGGCTGTTAAGCGCGACTCACTGACCCTTTTAGGTTCTTTTTTCTTGGGAGGTGGGGATGGGGTATCTCCTAATCAGACAATGTAGATTCAAGATCAGACTGCACAGAATGACTGCACATTCTGTGCATTCTGATCTTGATCTACATTGTCTGCAAAAGGTCAGTGAGTCGCACTTGGCAGCCTAAGGGTTAGTTCAACCTTTTAACCCTTAGGCTGCTAGGCGAGACTCTGACCTGTTGTGGACAATGTTAGATCCAAGATCAAACTGCACAGAACAAGCAGTCTATTCTTGGATCTAACACTATCCAGGAAGGAGATGCTCTTCCCACAAAACCTGACTTCAGAAAAAGAAGTATTTGCGATTTGGGTTTTTTACTATCGAATTTAAAATTTCATTATTGTGGCGCCGTACGAGCGGCAGCACTATATTTTTTATTCGCCTTTGAAAAGTACCTATGGAGGCAGCCATACTGGTTTCTCCTTTTCCCACAATGTTTCCTACCCTTCACAAGACAAATTTCAATTTTTCAGTCACTTTTATTTTGTCGTCTGCAAATGCTTTCCGTTTGGACAGTCCTAAAATTTTGTCGTTTGATAATGAGTTGAACGATCACGTGATTTTCATAAACGGTTTAACGCGGCCCAATGCATTGTGCCCTGTTACAGAAATAAGTGGTTTGCGGCGCCATTGATGTTCAGCATCAATATTTTCTTGTTATAAAATTTTTATTTGGTTTTGAAAAGTTCCTATGGAGGCAGCCATATTGTTTACTCGGCTTCAAGTAATTTCGTAACTAGGTCATTTCGTACCTAGGCCCTTTCGTACAATTTTGGACATTTTGTACCCACCTATTCGTATCCACTTTGGTCATTTCATACCCAGTTCTTAATATTAATTTGGTAATTTTGAACCTAGATTTAGTAAATTAATTAATAATTTTCTTGGGTTGTTTCTCGAATAGCAACTGCTGTTGTACATAGCTCCAACTGAAATTTCGCCGAAGAATGGTTTTGATTGTATTTTACCATCATTGTTTTTTCTTTGAATTTAAGTTGCATTCTACGGATTGTTTAGGACTTTTCAGTTCATGTCTCACCGAGTTGTGCATAAATTTACTTTGGTCAATTCGAAATGCTGTAATGTGTCTTATCTCAGAAACAACTGATTTGTGGCGCCATTGATGCTCTGCATCAATATTTTCTTGTTTTAGTTCTTTAGCAGAGTATGCGTTGGAGGCAAATTTTTGTCTGCAAATCCTTTCAATTTGGACAAATCTGAAATTTCAGTGTTTTGTTTAACTTTTACCAAACAAGAACGTTTTTGTCTTAGAAAACATTGCAGGAAAAGAAGAAAATGCTAGTCATCACCATTTTCTCAATTTCCCATGATGCATTCAAAAGTTTGTGTGTTTTTTCTTCTTTGGAGCTGTTAAAACTCAGGATTGTGTTTCAAAGAAGCCTATACAGTAACGGATAAATATAGATAAAGTAGAATTGTTTGAACAGTAATTTACGCAGCTCTCATACTTTCATGTATTTCCTGGGCCTGTATTCACCAACCATTCTTAACAACGTTCTTTATCTTATTCTCCAGAATTGTCTACATTTGTAACACAACCTCCGATTGGCTAAACCAGAGCCCACCAGAGGGCTAAATTTAGAAAACCTTGGTGAATAAGCCTAAGAATATTCTCAAGAATGGTTGGTGAATACCGGTCCTGGGTTTCACCGGAACTAGACCTGGGCTCTGAAGGGCCCCAAGGACACACCAAAGAAAGAGCACAATGGATCCTGTGAGGCTCAAACCTGGACCCACCAGGTCACGAGTCTAACATTTTACCACTTAGCCACCCATGACCTTCTATCGACCTTAATAAAGAGGCCTTTTTAAAATCGTGTGGAAAAAGGGGAAAACTCAAAGAAAATTTCCTTTATATGAGCTAAATGCATTTGATTATAAGAGAAATGAAACTAAATCAACTAAAATGGACTCTTTCAAATTCAGTGGTTCTTAGGACAACTGGAACTCTATTAACCTTTACAAAACAGTCCCTGGATTTTACGACCTAGATGAAGAGGCCTTCTGAAAACATCGTGGGAATAGAAGAAAATGCTGGTAACTAGCATTTTCTTCTTTTCCCACAATGTTTTCTACTCTTCTAGAGTCAAGTTTTAATTTTTGAGTCATGCTAATTTTGTTGTCTGTAAATGCTTTCAATTTGGACCAGTCTAAGATTTTGTCGTTTGGTAATGAGTTAAAATGGAATCTGCCAGAGTCTTTAGATTTCAAGAGAACTTAAGCTAGTTTGAATCTAATGGACACTACCAAATTGATTGAAGTGTGAGAGAATTGTTACATAAAAAGAATGCACATTTCCGATTTGTTACGGGAGACCACTCTTTCATGCATAGCTTCGTCCCGATTTCAATGCAATACCTGACCACTGCATTGGGGATTTATCTCTTTGGCCCAGTGGTTATGGTAATGGTCTTTTAAACCTCAATATACAAGGGTATTTGTCTGTCATGGGTTCGAATCCCAACAGAGGCGGTTTGTATTTCAGCTATGCATTTGTTCATTTGTTCCTTTAATACGGACTTTGTTCATACGATAGGGGCTCGTCCCGGATTGGCCATTGAGCCATTAATAGCATTTGTTGTCCTAAAACGGACTTACTGCCTAATAAGGCTTTGTGTCATTAATATGATGACTATAAAACGGGAGCGTGTTACTGGAGACCACTCCTTCATGGTTAGCTTCGTCCTGATACCAGAATGCCAGACAACTGTGTTGGGGAGATGTCTCTTTTGCTCAGTGGTTATGGTGTTGATCTTTTAAACTTCAAAATACAAGGGTATTTGTCCGTCATGAGTTCGAATCCCACCAGAGGTGGTTTGTATTTCAGCTATGGATTTGTTCATTTTGTTTCTTTGTTACGGACTTTGTTCGTAAGAGGATTCAATTTGTTTCAAGAGAACTGAAAATAATTCAATTAAATTAACTCTTCAAAATTTATAGATGTAAAGTGAATTCAAGAATTATAAAGTGAAATTAGTTTAAATGGAATGGACTGTTCCAAATTCAATAAATGCAAAGAGAACTCGAACTTATAGAATGGACTTTCACAAGACTTTCACATGTGGTAAATTTCGCGATTTCTGTAGTCTGTATAAAAACATTAACAATAACTGGAGTTTTCCACACTCAGGAAATTTGTAAAAGAATTATAAAAAAACATTGGCTCTTTCAGATTTTGGGAAACAATGTGAAAACACAATCATTACAAACTAATTTATTTGACGCCTCGAAAGTCAGTTGACCGGCATCTTATACCTTTACCACAAAATCATGAATTTTATCAACCATTAAAACGAATCTTTTTGAAAACATTATCGGAGAAGGAGAAAATGCTGGATACCTTAATGAATATTTTTCTTCTATTAAAGGCACCTTCCATAATTCAAGAAACATTTGATGGGTTGTCTGCATTTTTTTAGATTTGGACAAGTCTTTTTTTATATTGAAAAGGGTTAAATAAACTGGAAATGTTGAACACATGTAGAATATAATTCAAACATGACACGCGACTTTGGCTCTATAAACACAGTGCAAGGAAAACGTAGTAAAATCTGCGACAATCCATGTAGAATGACGTCATTCAATGAGCGAGTTATTCAATGGAACATAATCTTCATCCGCGTTTTTACCCTTAGTTTGAACTTTTTTTCCTTTCATTAAGAATTGGCCATGTTAGAATCGAAATAATCTTTCTATCGTGGTATATTGTTCAATAAACCACGTTGTGAGTTATGAGGCGCAATGAATAACCCACTCGGGCTATCGCCCTCGTGGATTATTTATTGTGCCTCATAACTCACAACTATGGTTTATTGAACGATATACCACGATAGAAAGAAGATTATTTCTTAAATAGACTCATCCAGTTATCACCCATGACACTAGACACTAAAGGAGGTGATTGGTTTTATGAAAGTGTGAAGTTCATGCACTGAACCCTACACTACATACTACGAATATAGGTAGATATGTCAGGGGTAAAAATGCCAGATACTAAAAAGCCATAGATGTTTTACCAGAGGAAAAATACCAGAGGTAAAAATGTCAGAGGAGTAATAATGTCATAGGAAAAATGCCAGATGTATTAACAACAGAGTACAACAGAGAAAGCAGTCTGTCAAAATCAAGATTGGTTTATGGACAAATAGAAGGAATGTGTTAGCTAAGATCGCATACTCTTATCTAGGATACATTTACACGGGTTTTTTTTTTCGGGGTTGCATTGTATTTGGGAGAACTTCTTTGAAATACCTATTTATCGTTATTCATGAACACTATTGCACTCACTGATAACTAATTGTTTTTATTTTATTTTATTGGAGAACATCAATTGAAAGGCAATGATTTGAATGTGAATGTTATATCTGGCATCTACCATTTATTTAGAAATCACCACACATTGTGACAAAAACACTTTCTTCCTTTTGCTCCAGTTCATTTACATATAATATAATTTACAAAAAAGTCTTTTTGTGTCCAGCAGCAGATGACACGTATACAACACGGTAAACAAGAAATTGCCAATAATATGCTCATAATGAGCAATATAACCTTTTGTTCCAATGTTTCCTAATTTAATTTAGAACAGTTTAAGCAAGTTATCTGATATAACTTGAAGATGCTATGGTGTGATTGCACATATACATATATCTGGAAGAGATTAGAGACCTGTTTATGCTTTTTGCTAAAATATACTTGTGTGTTTCATCATGCTATCAAATTTGCGACTGAGGTACCCTTTTCCCCAATATAATCAAAATAGTACATTTGGCAGTTTTACCTATGACGTTATTACCTCTGGCATATTTACCGCTTTTGCTCTGAGATTTTTACCTCCGGTATTTCTACCCCTGGCATTTTTATCTACGGCATTTTTACCTCTGACAGTTTTACCTCTGACATTTTTATCGCACCCCCATACTGCAATAAGTTTTAATCATGTTAGCGTAAAAGGATTTTGTAAAAGTTGTGAGAACAGGAGGAAATATTAGTGAGCAGCATTGTCTTCTCTTCACACAATGTTTTTTATCCTTTTTCCGAAACCTTACCTGAACAAAACCCCATCAATAGATAAAACATAGGATTTAAAAAAGGACACAAACACAATAAAGTTATAAAGATAATTTAAAAAATCCCTGAATTATCAGACATATCTAAATTTAATTCATATCTAATTGTTCTGGCATAGATATTATTTTTGAGTGGTATTATTACGAACGTATGCACTTCTTCCTGCAGTGTCTCTTTTTTTCAAAGTTGTCCAATGGGGGATGGACAAAAACCCCACAGAAAAAAACACTACCTAAACAAAACCCCACCGGACAAAACCCAACTGCCAAGATAGTCAGGCTGGTCAAAATCCCACCATTCATATACATATATATTCCCGTAAATAAGTACCAGAACTTTATTTAAGGATAATATTCATTTGTAAATGATAATTTGAATGAAAATAAAGTAGTCTTGAGGCAAGTTTCATTTAATATCATAAATATATCTTTTTTTTTTAAATTACAGAAATGATCATGGGGTATAGATATACATGGTTCGTAAGAGAATAAATTATGAATATTATGTAAAATATAATTCCGATTCTACTTCAAGGATCTTTTCTCCTTTCTCTTACATTTTTTAAATAATAATTACTTTGTTTGATGAAATAATGAAACCATTTATCTACTATAAATAGTGTTCTTAAATGGTATGGAAATAGTTAACTACATGTATATATATTATGTTTCATATGTCTATTTTTAGAAATGTTATGGGTAAAGAAATGTCGTATTTAAGCTGGGGGGAATTATTTCCCCGTCACAGTGAATATATTTTCCTCCTGCCGAAATTCTGGAACAATTTTTTTTCTACTTTGCTAAAAATTGACGTAATTGGTTAATTGACTTGAGATCACTAGTTTTAAAAGTGGCATTCGTTGACAAAATAATCAGAGGAAATATAATATATAATTCATTTCATCAGCCTCAAAAGGGAAAGCTGCGCGAAAATAACTCGTGCCTTATGGCACTCGTTATTTTCTCTGGAAACTTTCCCTTATTCGGAAAATATTTCCCCATATATTAACCACATATGTATAAATTTACAAAATGAATAAGTATTTCAGAAAGCTGTAAAGTGGTTCACAATGGACTGTTAAGCTGGAGTGTGTCTTCTGTTATCAGTAATAGTAATTCATCTCTGCATGCGTTATGTAACCATTGCCTGGAAAGTAAAAATAAAAAAATCAGAAAAAAATTATGGCCTCCCATGGCTGTAGAAACTAAGCCCATAGGTAGTCGTAAATTGGTCTTCAGTCATAGAACATTATTTGCCTCTATGACAAAAAATGAATTTATTGTCGGCCTTGGTCTGTATTTACAGTTAGTCTTTGAAGGGGTGTATTGACTTTCTTCGTAAAACAATTGAATGTTCCATAGGTAAATTCTGTCATGTACCGTTTTACTTACCGGTACTTACAAAAAAATTAAATCTGAAATCTGAAAAAAAAATCAATTTGTTGTTTGTCTTTTTCATATATGCAAAAAAGGAGTACATGTATTTCCGGGAAAGAAAAATGCTATCGTCACTGAAAAACTGATATCATCACTAAGGATGATATTAACCGTATCGTCTCTAAAAGTGAAAAGTGGTTGACTCTGTATCAGACCACAAAGTTTTAGGGGTTTTTTTTTCCACATTTAAACGACTTATTAGCAACAAATAAAATATGGATCGAGGGATATTACTTGCCTTGATAGGGAAGAAAACAATATGTAGGGAAAAAAAGAAATATCGGTTACTAGAATTTTCTCCTGTTCCTATAAAATATGTTTTTCAAATCATTCTTTCCTAAGGTCGTTACAATTTGGATTACTGTGATTACAATTAGATTTAATTTACTAAAAAAAGTAGTCAATTTTTTTAAAGTAAAACATTGATGAATAATCGACTAAGTGAAAAGCATTAATATTTGCATATTTAAAATAAAAACTCAGACAATGACTTACTATCTGTATCAAACAGTTCTGTGACCCATCTGTCCAGCATACTGTTCTCTTTGGTATGTAGACGGCACAAATCGTAAATGAAACTTTCAATGAAAACACCTGAAAGCAAAATGGTTAAGAAAACTACATGATCTACCTCTATATACTAACACTACTCTAAACTTTGTTCATATTCTAAGTGAGCCCTCTACCACACAATCTCGAGTTTTGACAACCATGAAATAGAAGACGTCTGAAAACATCGTGGGAAAAGGAGAAAGAGAAATTTCCCGATTTTAAAGGATATTTTATCTGCCGTCTGCAAATGCTTTTAATTTGGAATTTTTTGTTGTTTGGTAACGAGTTAGCCCATTACCACACAACCCCTACTTTTGACGACCCTGAGAAAGAAGCCTTTCGAAAACATTGTGGGAAAAGGAGAAAATGCTGGTAACCAGCATTTTCTCCTTTTCCCGCAATGTTTTCTGCCCTTTCCAAAACAAATCTCATCTTTTGAGCAATGTTTATTTTGTCGTCTGTAAAGACTATGAATTCGGACCAGCCTGAAATTTTGTTGTGTGGTAACAAGTTAAACGCCTGGCAATGTGGCAATCTGATTAGACCTGTACACGATAAAAAACTTTACGGCATTTCTTTGTTGAAATAAATTGCAGACGATAAATCAAACGTAGCTCAAAGCTCAAATAATGGCATTTGTCTATAAACGAATAGAAACAAATGTGGGAAAAGGAAAAAATGCTAGTTACAATCATTTTCATCTCTTCCCTCGAAGTTTTCAATGTAATGTTTTGTCGGTGTTTGAAAAAAAGGGTTGTGTGGTGAAAAGTTAAGCCGTATCATTGACGTCCAAAGTGGTATTGAAAGACGGAGAGGGAGAGTTTTTGCATGAAACTGAATATCATATATTATGTAAATCGCATCACTATACAACTATTGTAATTTGTCATATCCCAACACTTTCTAAAATTAAATTTTGTATGGCGTGTGCAAAACAAAACAAAAGCAGTCTTGTTACTTTTCAAATCAAAACTGAGAAATGCAATCTAGAATAATTGACAAAAGCGCCGAACTGAGCAACTTATTGCAGAAAAAAGGACTGTAGCATTTTATATGGCATGCAACACGCGAAAAGGAACACTAGGACATTTGCGTAATGTATCGTTTCGGATTAACCTGCCCAGCCCGAGCAGGCATATCCGAAAGAACACTTTTGTTTTTATGTAATTTTCTGTTGTGCACAAGTCTACTGTAGCACAAAATCTAATGTAATCGTAAAGTGCCGTCTCGGATCAGCCTGCGCGGAGTGCGCAGGCTGATCCGAGACGACACTTTACGCAAATGTCCGAATGTCCCTTTTCACGTTTTGCAAGCCATATTTAATTCATGCTCTGGCAAATGGTGTTTACTGTGGTCCCGTGATGTATGATACAAAGCTAGCCATATAAATATGTGTCCATAACATCCATTTAACGAGCAACCGATAAAATCATTTATCATACTGCAAAGAAATTTCTCGTAATTTGATTGGATAATATGCCCCGATAAATATATATCATGTACATTGGCAAAAGCAACGTAAAAGCAGTTTCCTTTTCGGGAGCCCCGAATGCATAACTACACTATTAACGCAACATCCAAAATCGCGGCATCGATCAAGATTTACATCAAGATTATGCGCTAAGCTGAACGTTTTAGCACGTATTTCCAAAGTTTCAGTGACGCCAGTGTCCAGTGACGTCAGTTTTCATTAAATTGGGGCATTCAGAAAGAAAAATTTACTTCGTCAGCGCACTCAATTTTTAAACCAAAAACAGGTAAAATTCGCTTAACAAACGTTAGAATGGTAAAACTTCACTTAACAAACGTTGGAATAGTAAAACTTTGCAGTATAACAAATTCGTTGCACGGTCTGGACTTGGAAATTTGTTCACGGCTATGGTGAATCATGTCGACCCGAGCCGAGCTGGTTAATCCTTTACCAAACGACAAAACTTTAGACTTCTCCAAATTGAAAGCATTTGCAGACGACGAAAGAAATGTGACTCAAAAATTGAAACTTGACCGTAGAAGAGTAGAAAATATAGGAGAAAATGAGAAAATGCTGGTTACCAGCATTTTTCTCTGTTCCCACATCGTTTTCAGAAGGCTTCTTCGTAAAAACAAGAAATTGTTTGGTAAAGGGTTAATCTTCTATGAAGCTGCGTCAGTCTCAGCTTATATATATACACCAACGCTCAAAACACTTTGAACTGCTCATCTTATTTGCATACGTTAAAGAAAGGTAATAATGTAATTCCATTCACAACTGTGAGATGAAATAAAAGTAGTTTGAAACTAAGAGAGATATTAGCTTTTATGTCGTGAAAATATAATATTATTAGTTGTACCGTCAGGTGGCAGGGGACTTGGTGAACAAGTTTCCAAGGTCCGTGCCACCTGACCGTACAACGAATTTAATAAAAATTTATTGTACTGCAAGGTTTTGCTATTATAATATGCTAAGCGAGTCTTAACTATCGTTTGGTTTCAAAAGTCGAGTACGCTGACGTGGTAGAATTTTCCTTCTGATTGTCCGAATTAAATGAAAACTGGCATCACTGGAAACTGATGCTGAAAACTTGTGCTAAACGTGCAGTTTTGCGAATAATCTTGATGTAAATCTTGATCGAAGTCGCCAGTTTGGATGTTGTGTTGTATATAGGGCTCCCGAAAGGGAAACTTGCCAGTCTCACATATATTTGTTTGGGGTATATTATCCAATTAGGAAACAAAAAATTTCTTTGCACTATAATTAAAAACTAAATAGAGGGAAAAATTATTCTTACCGCTAAAATTACTGAGTTTCTCCGACATGGCGTCGTAAAACACTATTTTTCCTATTTTATTTTGACAGAGGACGTGTCTGGCAAAATGATGAACTGGCCTGAACGACAGAAAAAAAATCCAGAATTATACAATGTGAAAAGGGTGCTTAATGCATCTAAAAAAAAGTATTGCGTATTAAAACGTATTATGTATTGTGAAAAAGAAGACATTACCGGGTCTCGAGTAGATCAAACGGTTTCAAAAGTAAGACAATAACATTTGAAAACAATTTATTTGTTCAAGGGCATCACTGTGTCAATTTCTGACAACATTTGGATTGTGCATAACTGCGTAAAATAAATTGTGACTGTAATTCAGCTTTGTCTGTCAAATTATGTAAATCGTTCCCTATTTTCAGGCAAAAAAATGAAAGAAATTCATTCAAAGATAAAAAGAGATAAAATGAAATAAATTAATGTAAGAAATAAAGAGTGAGAACACAAATAGGTAAAGAAATAAATAGATGAATAAATAGATAAAAAAAACATATATTACAATTAGATAAATGACGTAGACTAACTCACATTTGGTACACATAAGCCTGTGGTGGAGACCCTCGACCGTCTTTCAGTGCTATACCTGGACCCTGAGAAAAATCAAGCTTTCTATTTGATGGATGCGCTGTTACCATGGCAATCAGCAAACAGTAACTCAGAAGAACTGCCTTTAACTCTTGAGCCTTTGTAGTCATTTTCAGCTAAAATTCTTACGTCTTCCAGGAATCGGATTTTTAAAGCGAACTTTCCTGTGGCAAGTTTTTTTTATCAGTCCTGTGCCGTGTTTCTTTTTTATATTTCAGACCTTTGTGAAGAACTTAAAACGACTATGATCTTAGGTTTTACGTATAACTTTTATTTCACTAAACAAAAATTCAGTCCTCTAAGTTTTTCACATATCAAAGTGTCAAGCAAAGAAAATATTTTCTAATGAACGAAATGTTGAAAAGAAAGAATTTATTTTTATTTTTTCCTTTTTTTTTTAAAAAATGTTCTTAATGTTCCGTTCTGACGCGAAGTATCGATACTGAAGCTGCAGTTTAACCCACACCACCTTTTATACTATTTTGAAAATGTGCACTTAATTGCCCACAAAAATGCCAATGTATTACGTTATAATAACTAGTAATACCTTTTAATCGATTTTTTCACTGTTTCTTCTTTGTTGTAGTCATTGTAAATATATTCACTATCATCCGCTTGTCAGAGCGATAAACGTTTAGTGCTTTTTTTTTTTCTAAAAAATACACTCTGCCAAGGATAAGACATATTAAGAACTTAGTATAAAATTAATCAAATGAAGAAAATCTAGATAACTTAGAGATTTCATAGCTTTTTATGTCAGAATACCTGCCAAGAAAGTGACAATGTAGATTGAAGATCAACCTGCACGTTATTTGCTGTTTGATCTTTATCTACACTGTCTGTTTAAAGGATTAAACTGAGGTTCAGCGCCACAAGAGTTAACCCTTTCCCAAACGACAAATTTTAGACTGGTCCTAATTGAAAGCACTTGCAGGCGTCAAAATAAACATAACCCAAAAATTGAAATTTGTTTCCAGCAGGCTTGAAAACATTGTGGGAAAAGGAGAAAATGCTGGTTACCAGCATTTTCTCCTTTTCGCACAATGTTTTCAAAAGGCTTCTATTTTGGGGTTGTAAAAACCAGGGATTGTTTGGTAAACGGTTAAAAAGGGTCAAACTTCGAAAACGTTTTATTCTATAGGGATCGGGGATTTTTGTTTAAAACGTGCACTCCTTCTTCTGAAAAAAAATATCAATACTGATGTATCACTCGGTCAGCCGCTCTTCTAAAATGTCACATTTAAATTTTTAACCAAACAATCCTGTTTTTAACAACCCTGGAGAAGAAAGCTTCTGAAAACTCTGTTGGTAAAGGAAATAAAACGGTAACCAGTTTTTTCTCAGTTTTTCTACAACGTTTTCATCTGTTTCAAAGAGAAACTCCTCAATTTTTTTTTTAGTCTGTACCATATACGAATATTTTGCCAATGCTTTTATTTCAAACAAGTTTGAAATTTCATTATTTGGTACAGAAAAAATCGGCAAAGCTAAACTCAATGATAAATTAACTGAAATTTGTTTAATTACAAAGTTTTGTCAGTGAGTAGTTGATGCAGAAAGTGTTTATATTTTGCTGTATAAGTAACTCTTTGTCACGTTATAAACTTGCCCTTTCTTACAGCATTTGCAGACAACAAAGTAGGAGTAAATATGATCAAAACGATTGCCATTGCCTTGAAAGGGTAGAAAACATTGTTTGAAAAAAGACAGTTCGCCGGTTATCAATGATGCTTTCTTCCTAAGGGTTGTTCGGTACAGAAAACTTTTTAGACTGGTACAAATAGAAAACATTTGCAGATGGAAAAATAAATATAACTAAAAAAAATTAACTATAAGGGTTGAAAATATTGTTGGTTGATTGATTGATTGAATCGTGTTTTACTAGGCTGTCAACATCATTTCAGTCATATCACGGCAACAGCTTACATATTCATGTATTTCCTGGATTTCACCAGTACTAGGCTAAAGCTCTGCAGCGTCTTGTCCAAGGACACTCCTCCCGGTCAGGCATCTTACTACTAAGCCTCTCAGTATCCTGAAAATATTGTGGGAAAAGGAGAGGATGCAGCTAGTTTTCAAAAACCTATGTACACCCTAAGGATCTTAAAACTCTGGAATGTTTGGTATGGCCTGAAGGGAAAACTGAATTAATGCTACATTTTCTTGTATTAATTTTCATATCTCTTTCATGCAGGCATGTGTGTGGGGGCAAGTGAAACCAAAAATGTGTGAATATGATAATCAAGTTAAAAGAGGAGGAGGGGCGCCACAATACGTCATTAGCTTTGTCGGTGTTGGAGTGCATTTTCAACAGCACACTCGCCCACTGTACGTGAGTACGTGAAATTTTTACCCCCACATCATACTTGAAAAAGTGCACGATATGATCTTGATCTACACAAAACGGAGGCTAGTTTAAGGTTAGGGCAGCCCATTAGGATTCGTGTAAAATTTCCTTTCATCGCCGAAAAAAATCGTTTGGATTCGGCTAAGAGTCGGTTAACTCCTTACCAAACGACAAAATTTTAGACAGGGCCAAATTGAAAGCACTTTCAGACGACAAACTAAACATGAATAAAAAATTGAAATTTGTTTCCAGTAGGATAGAAAACATTGTGGGAAAAGGAGAAAATGCCAGCATTTTCTCCTTTTTCCACAATGTTTTCAAAAGGCTTTTACCTCAGTGTCGTAAAAACAAGGGATTGTTGCATCGATTACAGAACCTTTCCGGTCAGCAAGTCTTTGCAGCTATACATTTACATTGGCTTCAGATCAGCATATGGCTTTAGAGACCCATATTAGTAATCTTTCCAATTGACAAAGACAAGCCTTTTGGAGCCTATAATATGTGAATATTAAAATCTTTATCTTTTTATTAGAAAAAAGCTCGGTCAAAGCCTTTACCGTGATATGTAAAGTTACTTACTTTTCCGATCTAGTGACTCTTTGAAAGCTTATAGTACTTAAGTCGCCATATAGTTGTTTTGTGTTCCGATCTAGAAACCTTTTGCAAGCTTATATTATTTAAGTCACCATAAAGTTACTTACTTTTCCGATCTAGTAAGTCTTTGCAAGCTGATAGTTCTTAAGTCACCATACAGCTGCTTAATTTTCCGATCTTGTAACTCTTTGCAAGCATATATTCCCTAAATCACCATAAAGTAGTTTAATTTCCGATCTAGTAATTCTTTGCAAGCTTACATTCTTTAAGTCACCGAAATGCTACTTTTCCCATCTAGAGACTCTTTGCAAGCTTATATTCTTTAAGTCACGATAAAGTTACGTACTTTTCCGATCTAGTAACTCTTTACGAGCTTATATTCTTTAAGTCACCATGCAATTACTTACTTATCCGATCTAGTTATTCTTTGTGAACTTTTATTTTTCAAGTCACCATAAAGTTTCTTACTTTTCCGATCATGTAACTCTGTGTAAGATTATAATTTTTGAGTCGCCATTTAGTTCCCAAAGTCATCATAAAGTTACTTACTTTTTCTATCTAGTATCACTTTCCAAGGACATATTTTAGGTCGCCTTAAAGTTTTTTACTTTTTCGATCGAGTAACACTTTGCAAGCTTATATTTTCTAAGTCACCACACAGTCGCTTTCTTCTCCAATCTAGTAAACCCTTCCCATGGTTATATTTTTAAGTCACCGTAAATTTCTTTATTTTTTTTTTAATGAAGTTACTCTTCGCAAGCTTGAATTTCTCAAGTCATCCTATAGTCACTTACTTTGAGGTTGCTTATCTATTCGACCAGCAAGTTTTTACATATCCATATTGTAAAACCCAACATAAACCTGCTAACCTTTTCGGCAAACAAGTTTTTGCAAGCCCATATTGTTAAACCCACTATAAGGTTGCTTTTCTCTTCAGCCAGCACGTTTTTGCAAATCCATATTGTTAAACCAACCATAAAGTTGCTTATTTTTTCGGCCAGCAAGTTTTAACAAACCCATATTGTAAAACCCACCATAAAGCTGCTACCCTTTTCGACCAGCAAGTTTTTGCAAACCCACATTGTTAAACCTGTTTAAAGAATCCAAGCTTTTCGGCCAGCAAGTTTTTTGCAAACCCATAATATTATTGTAAAACCAAATATAAAGTTGCTAACCTTTTCGGCCAGCAAGTTTTTTGCAAACCCATATTGTAAAACCAAATATAAAGTTGCTAACCTTTTCGGCCAGCAAGTTTTTTGCAAACCCATATTGTAAAACCCAGCATAAAGCTGCTTATCTTTTCGGCCAGCAAGTTTTTGCAAACCCATATTATTAAATTTACCATAAAATTGCTAACCTTTGCAAAACTTTGCAAAATTTGCTGTTGTAAATCCCACAATAACGTTGCTGAGCTTTTCGGTCAGTAAGTTTTTGCAAACCCATATTGTTAAACCTGCCGTTAAGTATTTAACCTTTTCGGCCAATAAGTTTCTGCAAACCCATATTGTTAAAACCCTCCATAAGCTTGCTCGTCTCTTCGGCCAGCAAGTTTTTGCCCATATTGTTACACCACCATAAAGTTGCTAACCTTTTCGGCCAGCAAGTTTTTGCAAACTCATATATATTTTCAAACCCACCATAAGCTTACTTGTCTCTTCGGTCAGCAAGATTTTTCCCATATTATTTATCCCACCACAAGGTTGCTAACCTTTTCGGCCAGCATGTTTTGCAAACCCATGTTGTTAAACCTGCCCCTAAAGTATCTAACATTCCGGCCGGCAAGTTTTTGCAAACCCATATTGTGAAACCCACCATAGGGTTACTTATCTTTTCGGCTCGAAAGTTTTTGTAAACCCATATTGTTAAACCCAACATGAAATTGCTATCCTTTTAGGCCAGCAAGTTTTTGCAAACCTATATATTGTAACCTAAAGTAAAAGTCGCTTACCTTTTCGGCCAGCAAGTTTTTGCAAACCCATATTGTTAAACCCACCATAGGGTTGCTTATCTTTTCGGCTGGCAAGTTTTTGCTAACCCATATTGTTAAATTTACCATAAAATTGCTAACCCATATTGTTAAACCCACCATATGCTCGCTCGTCTCTTCAGCCAGCAAGTTTTTGCAAACCCATATTGTTAAACCCACCATAAGCTTGCTCGTCTCTTCGGCCAGCAAGTTTTTGCAAACCCATATAATTAAACCCGCTTATAGTATCCCACCTTTTCGGCCAGTAAGTTTTTGCAAACCTTTATAAAGTTGCTTATCTTTTCGGCCAGCAAGTTTTGGCCCCTATTGTTAAACCCACCATAGAGTTGATAACCTTATAAGCCAGCAAGTTTTTGCAAATCCATATTGTTAAACCTGCCCTAAAGTACCGGTATCTAACCTTTTCAGTCAGCAAGACTTCGCAAACCCATATTGTTAAACTGCAATAAAGTTGCTTGTTACTTTGGCAGCAAGCCTTTTCAAAACGTTAATGTTAGAGCTTCGATTAAATTACCAACCTTTTCGATCAGGTTTACAAACCCGTGTTGTTAAACACGTTTTTAAGTCGCTTACCTTTTCGAGAAACAAGTTTTTGCAATTATTTTATTATTAAACTCACCACAAGTTTTTGCAAAAAAAAACATATTCCTGTAAACCCCCTTTCATCGCCGAAAAACGTACAGATTCGACTAAGATTTAGGTTATCTGTAATTGATTGGCCGATACATGCTGGTTCTTCGCATCGATTACGGATTATCTCTTTACTCCGTAGATACTCATTTTGAAGTATCAACAACAGACAGCTTTGGAAAACATTGTGGGAAAAGGAGAAATTGCTCGTAACGAGCAATTTCTCCTTTTCCCACAATGTTTTCCACTCAATCAGATATTTGTATCCTCATTTGTACATATCTTTATTTGCTGCTGAAATGGAAGAGCCTCGAAGTGGCATATCAGGTAAAGGGTCATCCAAGTCTTACCTACCGTTAAATTGCCAGTCTTTATGATCAGCAGGTTTTGCTGATCTATATTGTCGATTTAACTTAAAGCCGCTTACCTTTTCAATCATCAAGTCTTAACCAAGTCGATTTTGTTAAAGTTACTATAAAGTTGCTAACCTTTCCGATAGGCAAGCTGACTATTTCGATTAGCCTGTTTGCCATCCTTCATGTTAACCTCAGAAAGAGAGCCACAACTCCACATTTATGTTTACCGATCTGCCATGATTTCTTATTTCTTTATTTGATGTATAACGCCGTTTGCAGCATTATTCCAGTATATAGCAAAGTTTAGTACATCTATTTGTGGCTTCCTGGAGATCCATTTTTCTGTATTACTTTCCACAAATTTCTTTGAAATCCATTGGTTACTATCCTGCATAAATATCATCCAAACAGTGCTCAACAGTGACAGGTGAATATGACCTGCAACACACGAAAAAGGGCATTCGGACGTTTGCGTTAAGTGTGTAGGATCAGAAACTGAATCGAGACGGCACTTTACGACTACATTATTATATAGTTGTACGTTCAGGTTGCAGGGGACTCAGAAACTTGTTCACGGCTGCGGTGAATCATGTCGCCCGAGCCGTAGGCAAGGCAGCGACATGATTCGCCACGGCCGTGAACAAGTTTCGAAGTCCCCTGCCACCTGACTGTACAACTAATTTTTTATACTCTTGCTGTGAAGTTTTACCATTCTCACGTTTGTTTAAGCAAATTTTACCTGTGTTTTGGTTTAAAAAATTGAGTACGCTGAAGAAAAAGAATTTTCTTTCTGAGTGCCCCAATTCAATGAAAACTGACGTCACTGGGAACTGACGTAACTAAAACCCTGCTAATACCTGCTGCTAAAACGTGCAGCTTGGCGCATAATCTTGATGTTAATTTTGATAGATGCTGCAATTTTGGATGTTTTGTTGATAGTATACGGGGCTCCCGAAAGAGAAACTGTTTTTACATTGGTTTTGCCAGTGTCCATGATGTATATGTTCGGGGCATATTATCCAATCAAATCAAGAGAAGTTTCTTTGCAGTATAATGATAGATTTTGTCCAACAGTAAACTTGCGTGAAACAGAAAATCACACACGATCGGATGCGGACTGCGTTGGCTGATCCGAGACGATACCTTGTGTAAACGTCCCAATGTCTCTTCTCGCCTGTTGCAGGCTATATGTAGGTCCAACTATGAGTGGTTGCACTGTGTGTGTGCGTGCATGTTTTGTTGCAAGAATAATGCTGCGTGTTTGTGTCTTTTTACCGAAGGCCTTATTGTTGATTGGTTGATTGCATTATATCTTACACCGTTTCCAAAATTATTTCAGTTATATTGCAGCAGTCAGTGCACCAATTCATGCCTCCCTGGAATTTCTTTACCGGTACTCCGCAAAATATTCTTTCCAAGTCTTATTATAAAAAAAGTAATTCGTTGTGCTGTTGTTATTATGCATGGTGATATCTTAATAAGCTACCCTCGTTGAATAAAGATATTATTACTGTTTCTATTATTATAGTCCTAATGAAACATTCTTTCCTCAATTATGTTGCAGTGATTGGTAACAATCCTCAGAATGCACTCTAATAGTTCGTTCGCAAAACCTGGTAGAAAAGTTTATAAACTAGCACAGAAAACGTGCCCACCAAAAAAAAAAAACTCTAATCCGTATCTTAATTAATGCTGACAGTGTGACACCGAAAGGGTGGGATAATGTCTCATTAGTGTAAACAATAGCAGGGATAAACAGGGACATTTGCACTCATTTTAACTCTCAACCAAAAAAAACGACAAAATTTTTGACTGGTCCAGTCCAAAATTTCAAAGAATTTGCAGACGATTATTTATATATAGATGTGGCTCATGTCAATGAACTTACCTTGAATAGGGTAGAAAACATTGTGGGAAATGGAGAAAATGCTGGTTACCAGCATTTTCTCCTTTTCCCACACTGTTTTCAAAAGGTCTTCTGAAGGTCGTTAAAACTCCGGATTGTTTGGAAAGGAATTAAACCGGGTTATAAAGTTCGATTCGATACTTCACAGGACATTTTTGTACTCTTTCACACCTGACATTTTGCAGACAAATTCTTTTGCCTTTCTATGGACTTCTATGGACTTTTTTGAAACATTGTGACAAAAAGGAGAATTGCTTGAGAGGGACAATTTCTCCCTTTGCCGCAATGATTTCACAAGAATGCCGCTGCATCCCATTAAACTTTCAGTCATTTTGATCAGATCAAAATTATAAAAGTCTTCAAAATTGACTGCTCCAAATTCGTTACATGTGATGAGGCTGAATTAATTTTTTACCCCACGACAAAATTTTAGTCTAGACCAAATCAAAAGCATTTATAGACGACTAATTAACCCTTATGCTGCTAAGCGCGACTTACTGAAGATCAAGATCAGACGGCACAGAACGTCGACTTGAAAATTCTATCTTAGTTATTTAGCAGGCTAAAGCTTGGAGTTTTATGTCGCTTTCAACATGATTTAAGTCATATCACGGTGGCAACTCCCTAATTCCTGTATTTCCTGGATTTCACCAGTATTAGCCTAGGGCTCGGAATGCCTTCAACAGGGACACTCCAGTGAAAAACCAGACGGCAAAAAGACTAAATTTGCCCAAGTAGTGAATTCATCTTTGGAAGATAATTTAAACGAATGTGGGAATAGGAAAATTGCTGCTTACAACCAGTTTTCCTCTTTGCATAATGTTTTCAAAGCCTCTTCGCATGAAGTCGTTAAGACTCCGAATGGTATAGTAAATGTTTGACGCAAAGAAGAGAATTATAAACAATAAAGAATGTAGAAACAGACACATTTTCTTTTCTGTTATGGATAAAAAATATTTTGACCATAGGGAACTAGAACTATTTCGTTACGCAACACCATTTGTTGTTCTTTTTTCAGAGTTGTTCACTGCCGTTGTACTGTAATAAGTCCGGGAGAGTAAAAAGGGTTTATACCAGTACAATTAATGTCAAAACAAAACCTTCCCCGACTTTTGGCATAGATAACTTATCCGGGTTGGTATTCGCCGACTCGTTTTTTAAACAATAAAAGCGCTAATAGACATAATTTGATTATTCGATAGGATTATTTTGACAGTCGTAGAAAACAGAAGTACAAAACCTCCCATGAGCCAAAAGATTCGACAGAGCTCCAGATAAGAGGGAGTGATGGTATTCTAAATCCATTATTTCTCTTTGAAACCCTATGTTGTGGGTACTCATTAGAATCGTCTCGATGAGACGATTCTAATGAGTACCTATAAAATAGGGTTTGGTGCAGCATAATCAAAATTTTCAATTTTGAAATCAAAGCTACTCCTTCTATCTGGAGCTCTGATTATAGTTATAAGTCATGCACTGGCAATGGGGGGGGGGGGGGGGGGAGGGGGGGGAGCGGTCTTAAAATATCACCATGATACATCATATGGCTTGCAATATGGGAAAAGGGACATTCGGACATTTGCGTTAAGTGTCGTCTTGGGTCAGCCTGCGCAGTCCGCGCAGGCTAATCCAAGACGGCACTTTACGATTGCATTAGATTTTGTGCTACAGTACACTTGAACAAAACAAAAAATTGCATAAGAGCGGAAAGTGTCGTTTCGGATTAGCCTGCGCGGACTTGCGACACTTTACGCAAATGTCCGAATGCCCCTTTTCGCGTGTTGCTCGCCATATCCATCCAGCCATCATGTAATCATGGATCCATAATAAGCACTTTTATTTTACTACCAGCTTAAGCATAAAGTACACTCTTCCTTTGATATACACAAAATTGACCAATAGTGAAAAGTTTCAACTGCGCAGGCTGACCTATATTACGAGCCATGCGTAACGAGAAAGAAAGCCAGCAACAAGCTTTTAACAATTAACAATATTTATTAGTTATTTACAAAGACGAAAAGTACAATGAGATTTAAGTTTGAATGAAACTTGACAATTTTTGTCTTAGAACAAGAAATATAGACAAAACGTCCCTCAAAATCAAGAATAATGTTTAGGTTACAAAAACAATGAAGTTTCTGGTTCCTAAAACCTAAATTAACAATAGTTTTACTTGCAAGTAGATAAGAGCAACCTGTATAAAAAGAAATAATTCCAACTTACAGATGTATATCCCAAGTTAAATCCTAATTTTTTTTTTACTAACTGTATACACAAAGCCACAAGTCTAACTTCAAAATCCAAAATCACCAAGTAAGTCACCCCTATTTTTATCAGCTTGAAAAATTCTAGATTAGTCTTTTCTAGAAAGATGACATCAAGCATTAGTAAACAGCTTGCTTACTAACAACCAGTTTCTAAAAATAACCACAACTGAAAAACCAATAAATGTTCTTCATGTTTCTAGGATAATCAGAAAACAGGTCACTGTATATCCTGTCTTCATAACACTTCTCTTCCTAAAGGAAAAAAAAGTTAAGAAGTAAAACTTTCTTTTGTCTGGAGATAGAAATGATCATTGAACGTAAAGGTATATGAAAATAGATAACGACAAATGTTTACTAGATACAAATTGAAACACTATACATGAAGACAAATGTTAACTAATTACATGTCTATTCACTTTTAACAAGATTAAGTGTTAATTTGGCCTAAATAATCAGTCTTTCAAAATTTCTGTGATAGTCTTTTGATGTTCTTCCCAATCATCGCTGTGAATGATGAAGTCATTGATATAGGTCCAACTTTTGTCCAATCCAGAGAGTATGTTGATAAGACATTGAACTGTTGTTGGTTGGTTTTTCTTCCAAAACAGCATAACTATGTACTGATGAAGTCTGTCAGAAGTTACAAGAGCAGATATCTCTTTTTAGATCTTTCATTGAGAGGAATTGCCAAAAATCATTTTAGAGGATAAAATTTAGTAACAATTTTGCATGAGCAATATTGTCAATGCAGTCATCTACTCTCGGCACTAGAAACGAATCAGTCTTGGTCAAAGTATTAACTTTTCTATAGTCAATGCACATACGAAAAGTTCCATCTGGTTTTGGTACAAGAACACGGGGAGAACTCCATTCACTTTAACTAGGTTCAATAAAGTCATTCTCCAATTTAGATACTTGATTTCCCTCTCTAAGATGCTCCAGTTTCTTGGGATTCATTCGATATGGATGTTCTTTCGCTGGTTTTGAATTTCCAATGTCCACATCATGGTACATTGTAACTGCCCATATTAGAATATCAGGGAACAGGTGCTCATATTCAGAAATTAACCTTTTTAAGTCATCTTTTTTATTATCATCTAAATGTGAAAGCTTTTTATCTAAATTTCTTAAATTGTCAGAATTCTGAAGTTTTGAATCAATAGGGTTACACTCTTCAAAGTTCATTTCTTCACAATGTATGTCTTCAGGGTTAATGAGATTTTGATTTTGAGGGACAGAGGGAACTACATCTATTGGTGAAATATTTGAATTTGTTCCTATGGACATATTCTTTTCACATATTTATATGACAAAGTTGCTTTAGCTTTCGCCTGTCAGGATTTGTTATCACATAATTCAAGTCACTGACCTTTTCCAGGACCAAAATATCTTGCTTGTAGAGGCCTATCAAGAATTTGTAGAAAGCTAAAATATCTTTCTTTCATTTTACATTGAGTTTTCTCGAAATGATTTAGAATTTTGAAATAGGTTTTATTAATAGCTAATTGACCTGACATAGCTGGTACATGAGCTAAGCTTAATATTTCTGATCTATAAGATTTAGGATTGATACCTAAATGACCTGGCATAGGTGTTTTATGAGCTAAGCTTGATATTTTTGAACTGCAAGATTTAGGAATGACGACTTGATGATTGACAGCCCACTCATCATCAACAGAGGTTTCAGGAGGGCGCCACTTTCTCATTAATATTCCATTTTTTTGTATAAAAACAGAAAGGTTCCTGTGAAAGATCATTTTCGCTAACAGCTTTTTGAAATAAATGTGCTGTTTTGGGATCGTTGTGTAGTTCTTCACTTAAGTTTGACCTTGACCTTGATCATGGCTTTCATTACCTAAAAGTGAAGATGTGTAAAGTAATTCTGATGAGTTCTGTTTAGAATTTGTCTGACTTTCAGACGAGTTTTGTGAAACAGACCTCTTAATTTCTTTTTTAAATGAATGACCCAACAAAGAACCAGATAAGTCAATATTAGACTGATTTTCAATCAAAGTAGCCTTCTTTGCCATAGCTCTAGTACCTGCACATGAAGGGTAAAGGTCAGGGATTTCTTCCTCAATGGAGTCCAACACGCGAAATGGTACATTCGGACATTTGCGTAAAGTGTCGTCCCGGATTAGCCTGCGCAGTCCGCGCAGGCTAATCCGAGACGGCACTTTACGACTACATTAGATTTTGTGTTACAGTAGACTTGCGTAAAACAGAAAATCACATAAAATCGGAAAGTGTCGTTTCGGATTAGCCTGTGCGGACTGCACACGCTGATCAGAGACGACACTTTACGCAAATGTCCGAATGACCCTTTTCGCGTGTTGCACTCCCAATCGGATCATCCCTCGCTCTTCAGCATTTTGAAATATATTTGTCATCTTCTCCTGCACCTATCATTGTATATAGTGATCATAATCCTGATTTCTATCCATAAAATGGAAAACAAGAATCAAAGTTTACTCCGGTGGAGTCTGTTTTTACAATAATATAACATGGATATCAGACACATAAAAGGTAGGGAAAATTTTATTCTGATGCTTTGTCTAGAGTCTAACTTGTAAATAGTTAACATTTGTCTTCATGTATAATGTTTTTATTTGTATTTAGTTAACAATTGTCTTTATATATTTTTAAGTACACTTATGTGTAATGATATTTTATATCTTCAGACAAAAGAAATGTTTAATTCTTAAAACTTTCTTTTCCTTTAGGAGGGGAAGTTTTATGTTGATATGATACTCAGTGACCTGTTTAAGAGTAATCTAGAACTATGAAGTTTTTCCATATTGGTTATTTTTTAGAATCAAGCTGTTTACTAATCAGTGATGTCGTCTTTCAAGAAAATACTAATCTAGAATTTTCCAATCTGATATAAATAGGATTGATTTACTTGGTGATTTTGGATTTTGAAGTGAGACTTGGGGCTTGGAGGTTACAGAATTATTAAAGAGCGTTGGATTTAACTTTGGATATACATCTGTAAGTTAGAATAATTTCATTTTTGATACAGGTAGCCCATATCTACTTGCAAGTAGAAACTATTGTAAATTTAGATTTAAGGAACGAGAAATTTCATTCTTTTGTAGTCTAAACATTATTCTTAATTTTGAGGGACTTGTTTTATTTCAACATTCTAAGATTAGAATTGACAAAATTTCATTCAAACTTAATTCCTATTGTATTTTTTCTCTTTGATCATTAATAGATATTGTTCATTGGTAAAGGCTTGTCGCTGGTTTTCTTTCTCATTACGCTTGTCTCGTAACAACTGTAAAAACAGATATCGTCTATTATCATTTTTATCAGTGAATTACTAGGATTTGAGATTGAATACAACCATTGGTGATGATAATTAATCATCATTAGTGACAAAATAGTTCTACAATGTTAGCCGGAGCTACTTTTTCCTATATTGCTCATATTGTACCATTCTTGATGATTATGGAATGAACTTAAATAATGATAAAAAAATTGGATCTAGAATATAATAAATAAGATAATCAACTGACTATGTGCGATATTAAAATTTGTTACTCGAATGGAGTTTGATCCGATTAAAATACTCGTCTTTCAATCGCATTACAACTCAGTCTAGTGACAGATTTTTTGATATCACATACAGCCAATTAATTATCCTCTATTTACGTTTTACATGACCCTTTGTGATTTCTGAACCTTTTTGTTTTACACAACAGACTATAAATACTCCAGAAAAGCATGTTTAGGTGCACTGGCCACTGCGATATATGTGAACTGATGTTTAACACGGCGTTAAATATCATACAATCAATGAATACAAATTATCGTACATGGAGGAATATATTTAAAGACCACAACCTTTAACATGTTTGAAGAAACACTGTGTCACCCGAATGTAACGTAATTAATGAATAACTAACTTATGGCGGGTAGACAGTGGTTAGGAAGTGACTTATACACGGACATAAAAAAGATCAAATTACAAAAATGACTGTCGCATTTGATAGTTGTAAAAATTAACATAAAAATTTATTAATCATACATTAAATCATATCAGTATACATCTTATCTCACAGGTAATAAATCTCCTCCCATTACAATAATTTACAATAGGCGATGAGACCGTAATGTTTCATGGTTTCGTCCCTTAACTTTTTCGCACCTAGACAAATAAATCTCAAATTTTCGAGCCTTAAACTAAACCCGTACCACACAATTCCGAGGTTTGACGGCCTTGAACACTAAACACAGATATACTTTGTTACACCAATCACGGTGAGACATTATGTCCCTTTTTCCAAAAGCATGGCATAAGCCGTGCTTTGTTCCTAAGGTGGGGGCTCGTCCTGGATTGGGCATTTAGCCATTTATCCCGTTTGTTGGCCAAAAAACGGGTTTGGAGACCACTCTTTCATGCACAGCATCATCCCAGTTTGAATACAATACCTAACAAGTGCGTTAGGGAGAATTCTCTATAGATGAGTGACTATTGTGTTGGCCTTTCGTCTGGCCGTTCTAGGTTAAAATCCCAGCTGTGCCTTATATTTCTGCTATGCAATTGTTTCTTGGTTACGAACTTTGCTCGAAAGATAATGTGAGATACATTATATCCGCCATGTCTAAATTTGTCTTTGGACTTTATTAGTTGTACGGTCAGGTGGCAGGAGACTTGGAAACTTGTTCACGGCCCCGAGCCGAAGGCGAGGTGGCGACATGATTCACCACAGCCGTGAACAGGTTTCCAAGTCCCCTGCCACCTGACCGTACAACGAATTTATCATACTGCAAAGTTTTAACATTTCAAAGCGCGTTAAGCGAAATTTTCCTGTTTTATAATTTCACGAATCGAGTATGCTGAAGAAACAGAAATTCCCCTCTGAGTGCCCCAATTCGTGGAAAACAGACGTCACTGGAAAATGACGTCACTAAAACGTGCAGTTTGGTGCATAAACGTGCAGTCTGGTGATCGATCGACGCCGCCATTTTGGATGTTGTGTTGCACCTGTAGTGATGTTAACGGGGCACTCAAAAGGGAAACTGGCTTTACATGGTTTTTACCAGCGTACATGATATATATGTTCCCTGCATGTTAACCAATCAGATCATGAGAAATTTCTTTGCAGTATAATAAATATAAATTGACTTGTAAACAGCAGAAAGTTTCGGCCCGGGTATAGGCTGCACAAGCTGACCTGAGTGGACACTTTTTACAGATGTGTTAATTCTTTACCACACAATCACGACTTTTGACACCCTTGTATATGAAGCCTTTTGTTTATTTCATCAGCTTGTGGTTAATATGGGGAACTATTAGCCGAAAAAGGGAAAGGTATGCGAAAATAACGAGTGCCGTAAGGCACTCGTTATTGTCACGGACCTTTCCCTTTTGCGGCAAATATTTCCCCATATTAACTATAAGCTGATGAGATCAATTATATATTATATTTCCCCTGAATATTTTGTCAACGAATGCCATTTTTAAAACTAATGATCTCACGTAGAACAGAAACAGTAGTTCCAGATTTTCGGCAGGAGGAAAATATTCACTGTGACGAGGAAATTATTCCCCCATGCTTAAATTACGACATTTCTTTACCCATCACATTTCCAAAAAATAGACACATGTAATATAATATAAATCATTATTTCAGTTACATTTAAATTGTCGTCTGCAAATCCTTTCAATTTGGACCAGCCTATCTTTTTATTGTTTGGTAAAGAGTTGCGCTCCCTTTTTAACAAAGCATGACCAATTTTGTGATTGCGGGTACAGTGTATCACGCTCTAATGTCCAAAACCACAATACCACAGAGACGTACTGCACGCAAGACGTAAAAGTGTCTTTCTCTAACGACATGCACAAAACACCCTTACAGCGCCTTTAATAATCGGTCTGAGGTCACTGTAGATTTAGATCAGACTGCACAAAAAGCGCAGTTTGATCTTTAATCAACACTTCCCGTTTTGCTCAGACATTCTGGACAAAGGCAGCCCGGAAAAAGCATACTTTTTTGCCGGGGTGGGGGGCGGGGTCTTATTTCCAAACCTGGTTTATTCGACGCAGTAAATCTTT
Source organism: Tridacna crocea (assembly GCA_943736015.1). Taxonomy (NCBI): domain Eukaryota; kingdom Metazoa; phylum Mollusca; class Bivalvia; order Cardiida; family Cardiidae; genus Tridacna; species Tridacna crocea. Next base: position 33,336,302 of record OX031073.1, read on the forward strand.
AGCAAACTTCAAAATTTTCTACGCACCTAAATTGAATCCATTTGCAGGCGACAAAATAAACATGATTGAAATGATAGAAACTGTTTTTGACAGGACAGGAAATGTTTAGGGGAAAGGAGAAAATGCTGTTAACCTGCATTTTCTCATTTTCACACAATGTTTTCAAAATATCTGTTTCCTTCAAAGTCGTTGTACAAACTCGGGATCGCAATCGTATCGTAAAGAACGAAGGGTTTAAAAATGCACACATAAAGATTACAAAGATAGTTATTGCATACCTTACCAATGCTCTTGGCGCCCTCTGGCTGCTGTAACATGATACCATATACAATCATGGTTGAAATTCCTCTCCTGCACTTGGGTACACTATCTTATATGAGTTACGCTTCTTGAAAAAGGGGTCTCACAGCATCTGTAAAAAGCATCGACCCATGTCAGCCTGCGCAATCTGCGCAGGCTGACATGGGTCGATGCTTTTTGCTTTTGGCCAATTTCTTGCATGTCAAAAGAACAAGTCTACGTCATGATTCTGTCTGTTTTCAGACAAAAATTATTTTATAGACCAATATCTAATGTGATGACTGACTTTGCACAAAGCATCACGGGAATGCGTCAAGGTTCAAAGGTTGTAGACCCGTAATACTTGTAGTGTAGTATGGAATAATATTTTTTGATAGTTGATAAATACGGATTTATACACATATAATATTTCTGAACATTTTTATCTGAACAGAAATTCCTTTAATGTTTCCCTTAGAATTAATTTGTTGATACCTTTGTTGAACTTAGAACGCCCGAATGATAGGCAAACACCATAACCATTGAGCTAAACAGAATCTCCCTAACGATGTTTTTAGGTATTGCATTTAAACCGGGATGAAGCCCTATTACCGTCGTCTGTCAACAATTTCTTTAAACATCTTCTTCTCCTAAACCACTGGGCCAATCTTGATGAAACTTGGCAGGAATGTTCCTTGGGTGAAGCTCTACCAAAGTTGTTCAAAGAATTGAATTCCACTTATAATTCTGGTTGCCATGGCAACAAAAAAGAAAAAAAATCTTAGAAAATCTTCCTCTCTGAAACTAGAAGGCATAGAGCTTTGATATTTGGTATGTGGCATCTCCTAATGGACCTCTACCAAGTTTGTTCAAATTATGCCCCTAGGGTCAAAACTGGCCCCACCCCGGGGGTCACAAGTTTGAGCACAAGAACAAAGAAGGAAAACTTCAAAAATCTTCTCCTCTGAAACTTGAAGGCCTAGAGCTTTGATATTTGGTATGTGTCATCTCCTAGTGGACCATTGATATTTGGTATGTGGCATCTCCTGGTAGACCTCTACTAAGTTTGCTCATATGATGCCCTTGCGGTCAAAACTGGCCCTGCCCCCGGGGGTCACAAGTTCGAACATAGGAACAAAGAAAGAAAATTTTAAAATTTTTGTTCTCTAAAACTAGAAGGCATATAGCTATGATATTTGGCATATAGCAATTCCTAGAGACCTCTACGAAGTTCATATTATGCCCTTAGGGTCAAAACTGGCCCTGCCCCGGGGGCCACAGGTTCGAACATATCAACAAAGAAGGAAAACTTTAGAAATCTTCTTCTCTGAAACTTGAAGGTGCAGAGCTTTGATATTTGGTATACAGAATCTTCTAGTGTACCTCTAGCAAGTTTGGTCATATGATGTCCCTTGCGTCAAAACTGGCCCTGCCCCGGAGGTCACAGGTTGGAACATAGGAACAAAGAAGGAAAACTTTAAATTTCTTTTTCTTCTTTTTCTCTTGAACGGGAAGGTGTAGAGCTTTGATATTTAGTATGAAGCATCTTTGAGTGGACCTCTACCAAGTTTGTTTCAAGGATGCTGCTTTGATCAAAACTGGCCCAGTCCCGGGGACCACAAGTTCAAACATAGAACAAAGAAGGAATATTTAAAATTCTTCTTTGAAACTGGAAGGGGTAGAGCTTTGATTGTCCTATGTCCTTGTTACTGTAAGAATGCCTTGTTGACTTTTTCTGTTTCTCTACACAAATGCTTGACTGTCTTTTTCCTGATTTATTTCAAAATAGATTATTAAGACCTACCAACTATTGAGACCAGTTTAAAGCAGTCACCAAAATGGTCTGAATAGCGGAATTTCACTGTAATATAGTATGCAAGTAAGCTTTTGTAGTTCGCATAAAGCATATTTGACATTTCTTGACAGGGCACAAGACCAGGAGTTCTCTGGACATGAATCTGTACTACAGACTGGTACCAATGATCCACTGCCTGGTAGCCACACACAGGAGGACTTCCCTGTGGATGAATACAATGGAGAAAGTGCAGATGGCTGCGCACAGATGTAAGTTTAAATGTCTACATATTACTCAAAATATAGGGATGAGTCATAGTGATGACAGGGTACTAGACAATTGCAGTAAAATTATAGCATCCACTAGTTTGAACACCTTTTACCACTTTAGTGACTTATTCTAGCGTCACAATATGGCGTAGTGAAAAGTAATTTTGGGTTGCACATCTATACCTTGGCAAACACATGAATTCGGCAAAAAATGATAAAAAATTACCAGTGAAATATCAAAAGTAAAGATTTTTCTTTATGCAAAAAAGGTTTATAATTCGTCAGATTGGGACTTGTTATTTTTGCTCCCGTAACAATACATTACTTAAAAAACAGACAGATTTGTAAGTTCTTCTTTTTCAGGAAAATCTTAACATACTCGTAGACTGCTAATTTGCATGAAAAGGTGGCTTTAATAATAAAACACAGAAATTCATGTACAAAACAGGAGGAATTGTATAATTCTGTTGTTACTTTGTTAGTTTCCAGAAAAGGGAGGTGATCATTATTTCCCTTTGTAATGAGAATATGGTGGTTTTAAATTTACGAATAATAATTCTAAGAAGAAAAAAAAGTAAAAAGTGGTTCAGTTAAGATAGTACAATAATACCCATATTTAATCGTAGCAAATTTTGTAGGATAATATTATACAGGAAAGAGCTGTTTTCTATCACGGGTTACCAACCCTTTTTTTACCTTAAAACGAGCTGACATATTACATTCGCAACCTGTGGGCAGACTTTCGGAAAAAAAAGTGAAAAAAAGCCATTGTATGTATCTCGATCTATCTAAGGTGTCCATTTTTTACACGATAGTTGTATGGGAGTGGTGTGTGACGTTAGCAGTAAGTTCGATAAACGGAGTTCGATATTTAATATCGAAATGAACATGTGGAAGAGTTGAATTTCATGCCGTAGTAAATTCGCTTTTTTTTTAAAACTCAAGACAAAGTTATGAAAATTAATGAATCCTGATTTGAATATCAAAATGAATGACATGCTAGCGGCATATTTTGCGTTGTTTTTTTTTTTAAGTATGGGTATATGGATGGTCTATGAAATCGAATGTCGATTTGAATATATTCCATGCTAGCTGCAGATTCGCGTTTTTTTTAATGGGCATAAGGATGATGTATGAAATCGAATGTCGTTTTGAATATCGAAATGAATATCATACCAGTAGCAGATTCGCGTTTTTTCTGTGCATATAGATGAAGTGTGCAATCGAATGTCGACTTAAATATAGAAATGAATGTCGTGCTTGCAACAGATTCGCATTTTTTCATCTTTGGGCATATAAATAGTGTATCAAGTCGAATGTAGATTTGAATATCGAAATGAATATCATGCCAGCAGCAGGTTCGCGTTTTTTTATGTATAGATATATGGATGGTCTATGCAATCAAATATAGATTTGAATATCGAAATGAATTTCTGTCAGCAAAAGATTCCCGATTTTTTCTGTATAGACATATGGATGGTGTTTGAAATCGAATATCGATTAGAATTTGGAAATGAATATCATGCTTGCAGCAGATTCGCGTTTTTTTTTGTGTGTGTATGGGCATATGGATGGTCTATGAAATTTAATATATATTTAGATATCGAAATGAATTTCATGCCATCAGCAGATTCGTGTTTTTTTTTTTATATGTGGACATATTAATGGTGTATCAAACCGAATGTAAATTAGAATTTCAATATGAATACCATGCCAGCAGCAGATTCGCGTTTTTTTTCCTGTATAGGCATATGGATGTTCTATGAAACTAAATGTAGATTTGAATATCGAAATGACTTTCATGCTAGCAGCAGATTCGCGTTTTTTCTATGTATGTGCCTAAGGATGACGTATGAAATGGAATGTCGATTTGAATATCGAATGAATATCAAGCTAGCAAATTCGCGTTTTTTTTATGTGTGGGCAAATGGATGGTCTTTGAAATGGAATGCAGATTTGAATATCGAAACGAATTTCATGGCAGCGCTCCTCTATAGGCATAAACATGGTGCATGAAATCGAATTTAGGTTTGAATTTCGAAATGAATATCATGCCAGCAGCAGATTTGCTTTTTTCTGTATAGACATACCCATGGTCTTTTAAAACGAATATCGATTCGAATATGGTTATAAATTTCATGCTTGCAGCAGATTCGTATTTATTCATTTTTTTTTTTATTAATACAAGCATAAGGATGGTGTATCAAATCAAAAGTCGATTTGAATATTAATATGAATTTAATGCTAGCAGCAAATTCGAGTTTTCCAGTTTGTGCATAAACATGGTGTGTTCAATCGAATGTCGATTTGAATATCGAAATGAATATCATGCCAGCAGCAGATTTGCGTTTTTTTTTTATGTACATGTATGCGCATATAGATGAAGTATGCAATCGAATATCGATTTGAATATCGAAATGAATATCATGCTAGCAGCAGGTTCGCGTTTTTTTATGTATAGACATATGGATAGTGTATGAAATCAGGTGTCGATTTGAACTGCGAAAAGATGGACGGAAAAATGAATGGATAAATGTATGGATGTGTGGATGGACAGACAGACGAACTGACGAAAGCACTGACCGACGGAAAGATCGATCTATAGACTGATTGATTGATTGATTGAGAATTGAAAGCCGTTGCTAACAACAAATTGATGTGGCTCAAAAGATGACTTCTGCCATTAATAAGGTAGAAAACATTGCGGGAAAAGGAGAAAATGCTTGTTACGAGAAAATGCTGGTTCTTTTCCCACTATGTTTTCAAAAGCCTATCGGAATTAAGGCCGATGTTTATCATTTTTTACTTCTCTCACAGTGTTTTCAACAGTGTTTCAAAATTAGAGTTGATGATTACCAGCATTTTCTTCTTTTTCCTCCACAATGTTTTCTAAAGCCACTGAAGATTATGGTCAATAAAATCAGGATTGTGCGGTTAAGGGTTTAAAAAGGTAAGTAAATGAATACACAAGATAGATAGTAACATTCAAAGAAGCAAGCTGTGAAGAATATATCTATTTATAGATATCACCAATTTGGAAAATAACGGTAACTGAAAAAGTAGAAAAGAAAAAGAAAACCGTTGAAAAAAAATGTCCACTAAAACCGTGAAAAGTACTCAGGCATTGTCAGGTATTGTTTATTCAAACCGTTTATAAGAAGATCTACATGAGAAAATGAGTGAGTAATGTTCAAAAATAATGTGAGAAATATTCACGAAATCACTGAGTAATGTTCACCGACAGAGTGAGAAGTGCTCACGAATTTTGTGAGTAATGTTCAGTTTAACGATGAGTAGTGCTCATGAAACTGGTGAGTAATGTTCATTGTTACAGTGAGTAGTGTTCACGAAATCAGTGAGTAATGTTCAGTTTCAGAGTGAGAAGTGCTCACGATACTGATGAGTAATGTTCACTGTTACAGTGAGTGGTATTCACGAAATCAGTGAGCAATAGTCAGTTTGACAGTGAGAAGTACTCATGAAGTTTGTGAGTAATGTTCATTTTGATGGTGATTAATGTTCATTTTTAAATTAAGTTATTGTGACAGAGACCGTTTATTGAAAAAAAAAAAGAATTTTTAACCCTTTCCCAATAATCCCTGGTTCTTAGGGGTCTGGAATAGTAGCCTTTTGAAAACATTGTGGGAAAAGGAGAAAATGTTGGTATCCAGCATTTTCTCCTTTTCCCACAATGTTTTCAACCCTATCATAGACAGAAATCATCTATTCAGCAAGAGTTGAATTGTCGTCTGCAAATGCTTTCAATTTGGTCTAGTCCAAAAATTTGTTGTTTGGGAAAGGGTTAAAAGCTGTGTATATTTACCGTTATCGCCTCAGGTATAAATAATTTTTAAGATCAGCTTGACCGTTATGCATTTGGTCGACTTTTCTTCACCCTTCACTTCTCACCTCGTTAACAAATGATATGAACCCTTATGCTTCCTAAGCGCGACTCAACGACCGATAGTCTGATCTAGGATCTACACTGTCCGATACGGAGATACTTTACCACACAATATACATTTGAAACACCAAATATGGGTTTCTACGATAGGCTGGAGATTTTGATGTAATTTAATCAACAGTTTATGGGTCCGTGTATAGTAACGTCAATCAGGAGGTCGTAAGTTCGATTTTATCTTTAGTATTTACTATTAAGGGAGCTCAAAGTAACTTTATATCTCATGACAAGTAAACTTTACCATATGTTATGTAACATTACACCTCATCATCGCAAAAGTTGTGTCCGAGGCTTGAAATTAATAGATTCCAATAAACAACACGATTGATCCTAGTTTCGACAATGGTAATGTGGGAAAGTAGCCAGTGACTTGGGAAGAATTTGTGTGCAATACTTGCCATTTACTCTTTACCACACAATCCCGACTTTTAACAACCCTGAAAGAGAAGGCTTTTGAAAACATTGTGAGAAAAGGAGAAAATGCTGGTAACCAGCATTTTCTCCTTATCCTTACAAAGTTTTCTACCCTACCAATGACACAAGTCATCGTTTCAGCTACATCGAATTTGTGGCCTGAAAATGCTTTCAATTTGGTCCAGACGAAATTTTGTCGTGTAGCAAAGATCTAAAACATAGACATAAACACGCTAAAGGGGTATATGTGGAATAATGTTGAAACTGGCGTTCAACGCCTAACAACCAACCAAACAAAACATTCAAAAATTCGACAAGCCTTTTCCTCTCGCATGTGACAGCTTTTAAAAGCAGCCTGTGCAGGCTGACCTGGGTCGAAACTTTTCGCCAACTATTTAATTTTCTGCATGCCAAAGGGCCATTCTACTCCAATGTTTTATTTTGTTGTTAGACAAGATTGATCTATGGATTCATCATACTATGATGATACGCTTTGTATCATGTAACATGGAGATACAAGAGCATGGATCAAACTAAATCAATAAGCCATTGGCTGGGTGTGTGAAGTTGGCAGAAAGTTCGATAATCGAAGTTCGATATTCAATATCGAAATCAATATGCGGATGAGTTGAATTTCATGCCTCAGTAATTTCGTTTTCTTTTTGTCAAACTCAGTGGATAGTTACGAATATTAATGTATCCTGATTTGAATATCGAAATGAATTTCATGCTAGCCGCAGATTTACGTTTTCTTTATGTATAGGCATATGGATGGTCTATGAAGTCGAATGTCGATTTGAATATCAAAATGAATATCATGCCAGAGGCAGATTCGCGGTTTGTTCTTCTGCACAGACATATGGATGGTTTATGAAATTGAATGTTGATTTGAATATCGAAAAGAATTTCATGCTAGCAGCAGATTCGTGTTTTTCTTTTTATATAATAAGCATAAGAATGCTGTACGAAACTGAATGTCGATTTGAATATCGAAATGAATATCATGCCAGCAGCCGATTCGTGTTTCTTCTACATATGCAAATGGATGGAATATAAAAACAAATATCGATTTGAATTGCGAAATGAATTCATGCCAGCAGCAGATTCGCATTTTTTGTATGGATATGTATATGCTGTATGAAATCGAATGTAGATTTGAAAATCGAAATGAATTTCATGCTAGCAGAAGATTCGCATTTTTCCCTAAATGGGCATAAGGATCGTGTATGAAATAGAATGTAGATTTTAAAATCGAAATGAATGTCATGTTAGGAGCAGATTCGCGTTTTTTTCCTGCATAGGCGTATGCATGGTGTATGAAATCAAATGTCGATTTGAATATCTAAACGAATATCATACCAGCAGCAGATTCGCGTTTTTTCCTGCAGAAGCGTATGGATGTTGTATGAAATCAAATTAGGTTTGAATGTCGAAACGGATATCATGCCAGCAGCAGATTTGCGTTTTGCTATGTATGGGCATATGGATCCTGTATGAAATCGAATGTCAATTTGAATATTGGAATTAATTTTATTCCAGAAGCAGATAGGTCTGTTTTTATGATTGGGCATAAGGATGGTATATGAAACTGAATGTCGATCTGAATATCGAAATGAATTACACGCTAGCAGCAAATTCGTGTTTGACATGTATTGGCATATTGATAGTGTTATTAATCGGTTGTAGGTTTGAATATCGAAATGAATATCATGCTAGCAGCAGATTTGCGTTTATTTATGTATAGGCATAAGGATGGTGTATGAAATCGCATGTCAATTTGAATATCGAAATGAATATCATACCAGAGGCAGATTGGCATTTTTTCAGAGATATGGGCATATGGTTCGTGTATGAAATGAAATGTAGATTTGCATATCAAATTAAATTCATACCAGCATCAGATTACAGGTTACTGTTTTTAAGACATGTTAGAGTTGTAGAGAAATGAAATAATCTGTGTGCATACATACAATGATGAAATTTGTAAACGAGTTTTGCTTAAGAAACTGGGCTGATTAAATTTCCACAGCGCTCTAATGTATGTTTGGGACGGATGGTTGTAGATCTTTTGGCTGATCCCCCCAGCCTGATACCCTCAGCCTCTCATGTATTTAGCTGAATATATAATATTGTTGTAGATTTGTAGGGTTGATAAAGTCCAGGATAACTCAGCTTGTATTGTAGTTAAACAAAAATCAGATCCAAAATTTTGTATCTCCGTCATGTTGAAAGTCTGATCTACAGGTATGTATCCTCCAACCATTTTTAAGAAAGCTTTCGGTCTTACTATTCCAGATTTTCTAAATTTGAAAATAGCACAACTTTTGGCTAGACTTTTTGGTTTAGGCAATCAGAAGTTCTATTACTTTCAACTCAGAATATTCTTGAAAAATAATATTCTTGGGAATAAGACAAAGAACGTTCCTAAGAATGGTTGGTGAGTACGGCCTCTAGATGCTGTATCAGACTATCAGTAATGTTTATTGCCTGTTTGAGTTACCTATGTTAGAGGCTATCCACGATTATTTATGGCTCTAGTCCAACATTTAGTAACAGAAATTCCATTGTAGAATCAGCCACTTTCCTCAGTGTTGTGAAAAATTAGGATTCTGTAGCGAAGGGTTTGCTCTTTACCAGATTCCTACAAATTTTTAAAAAGTGTTTGTGAAATTGTGATCCGTCAAGAAACATGGCTCTGGTGAATGGGGGCTTCTAGCACTATATGGCCATGAAGAAATTAATTCTTTAAAATTCTTCTTCTCTGAAACGGCTGATCGGATTTTGAAGTAATCTCACAGAAATGTTCCTTTGGTAACCCTTTTCAAAAATTGTTTGCAAAATGCTGGTTTGACTAGAAACATGGCTCTGGTAAATGGGGACTACTTGCACCATTTGGCCATGAAGAAATTCTTTTTCTCTGAAACGGCTGATCAGATTTTGGAATAATTTCTCAGAAATGTTTCTCGGCTAACCCTTTTCAAAAATTGCTCTAAAAACTTTGATCCATCAAGAAACATCCATCAAGAAACATGTCTCTGATGGCTGTGGGCTATTTACACTATACAGAGATGAAGAAATTCTTAAAAATTCTTCTTCTCTGAAATCGCTGATTACATTTTAAAAAAAAATGGCTATGGTTCTCTCAGAAATTCAGGTGTGAGACCCACGGCCATCTTGACCCTCTGGTTTCTTAGAAAGGATAGAAAACCCTTAATAAGAAATTTCTCTTTTTTCCAAGAATATATACAAAAATCTTCTGCCTCAGGGTTGTTGAAACACAAAATTGTTTGTCAACTCTTTACCACACAAGAAAACTGATAGACTGGTCCAAATTGAAGGAAATTTCCAGACGACAAAATAGAAGTGACTGAAAAATTGAATTTGTTTTGTGAAGGTTAGAAAACATAGCGGGAAAAGGAGAAAATGCTGGTTACCAGCATTTTCTCCTTTTCCCACTATGTTTTCTATAGGCTTCTTTCTAAGGGTTGTTAAAAGTAAGGATCATGTGGAAATGGGTTAAAGGGTTAATTTATTTTTTTCAAAGGCAGATAAATTGACAGAATCTATAATAATGCCATAGACTTAATACCAAGGAAGATAACCTTAGTAACCATACAGGTGGTGTAGAGTTACTTATGGGATTAAACTCTGTACCACACAATCCCAATTTTTTATGACCCTAAGAAAAAATACTTTTGAAAACATTGTGGAAAATGGAGAAAATTCTGGTAACCAGCATTTTCTCCTTTTCCCACAATGTTTTCTATCCTACCCAGTACAAATTTCATTTTTGGAGTCGCATTTATTTTATCATCTGCAAATGCTTATCAATTGAAAAAATCTAAACTTTTGTAGTTTGGTGAAGTGCTAACCTGGAGGGCTACTAGAAGCGTGGGCCTTTGTGTTTGTCCCTTAGCAAGAATTCAAAGCCCAAGTTTCCTATTTGTGAAACTTAGGCACTATTATTTAGTTTTTGACATGACTGAAATATTGTTAAATGTGGCGTAAAATCCCAAGCAATAAATCTATCAGAAGATGGTGATAAACTTTATTTTCTTTTATTCCTATTTTTCAGAAGAAGCAGAAAGTGAACCTCAAACACCAAGCTCAGAAAAGAAGAAGAAAAAGAAGAAGGTTAAGGAAGAAGAGGAAGATGAATGATGACCTAACATTTTTGGCTCTACTAGCTGAAAGCCAGCAGCGCTTATGTTATGGCCTTGGTTCCGTCCATCCCTCCGTCTATTAGTCTTTTTCTTGTTTACGCAATAAAGTCAGCGTTTATTGTCAGATTTTAAACTTGCTCAGTTGCTTTGTCTCATCAATAGCTGAAACCCTATTGATTTTGAAAACAAATCTGACAATCAGTATGTGAAAAGTAGCAATTCAAAGATGAAAATTTCCATTTCTTTTTTAGGCAATGAAGTTCACAGATTTGATCAAATTCTTTTGAAGCTTGCAAAGATTTGTCTAGGGATTGAACGCTATAAACCCCTTACCACACGGTGGTGACTTTTAACAACCCTAAAAAGGAAGCCTTTTGAAAACATTGTGAGAAAGGGAGAAAATGCTGATAACCAGCATTTTCTCCTTTTCTCACAATGTTTTCTACCCTATCAAAGAACAATTTCACCATTTGAACTACAGTGAAATTGTGGTCTACAATTGCTTCCAGTTTGGACGGGGCTCAAATTTTGTCGTCTGGTAAAGGATTAAAAGTGAAGAAAATCTAGTAATCTGTTCAGGAAAAGTAGCCATTTGATGACATAATATCGTTTTCTCAACATAGTCCACATTATCAGTCAAATTTCTTTGAAATTTACTATAGGATTGTTTAATACATGGCATATTGAAACACTATCAAATTTGCCTGGATTCCAACCATTTAGTTTTGAGAAATTTCACTTCATTTTTTTTTTACTTTTTGTTCATGTCACCATGCCTACATATGATTTCTTGATAAGTTGTTCAATTCACTTATGATTTCTTGATGGGTTCAAGCCAAGTTGCAAGGACACACCTTTGTGTTTTTAGCTCATCTTAGCACAAAATGCTAAAGGTGAGCTATTCTGATCGCCCAATGTCCAGCGTCCGTCGTCCGTCAACAATTTCTTTAAACATCTTCTCCTCCTAAACCACTGGGCCAATCTTCATGAAACTTGGCAGGAATGTTCCTTGGGTAAAGCTCTACCAAAATTGTTCAAAGAATTTAATTCCACCCATAACTCTGGTTGCCATGGCAAAAAACGAGAAAAAATGAAATCTTTGAAAATCTTCTTCTCTGAACTTAGAAGGCGTACAGCTTTGATATTTGGTATGTAGCATCTCCTGATGGACCTCTACCAAGTTTGTTCAAATTATGCCCCTAGGGTCAAAACTGGCCCCGCCCCGGGGGATAACGCCTTTGAGCATAGGAACAAAGAAGGAAAAATTTAAAAATATTCTCCTCGGAAACTTGAAGGCGTAGAGCTTTGATATTTGGTATGTAGCATCTCCTAGTGGACCTCTACCAAGTTTGTTCAAATTATATCCCTGGGGTCAAAACTGGCCCCACCCCGGGGGTCACAAGTTTGAGCATAGAAACAAAGAAGGAAAACTTTAAAATCTTCTCCTCTGAAACTAGAAAGCGTAGAGCTTTGATATTTGGTATGTTGCATCTCCTAGTGGATCTTTACCAAGTTTATTCAAATGATGTCCCTGGGGTCAAAACTGGCCCCACCCCGGGGGTAACTAGTTTGAGCATAGGAACAAAGAAGGAAAACTTTAAAATTCTTCTCATGTGAAACTAGATGGCGTAGAGCTTTGATATTTGGTATGTGGCATGTTCTAGTGTACCTCTACCAAGTTTGTTTAAATCATGCCCTTGGGGTCAAAACTGGCTCGGCCCCGGGGTCACAAGTTCGAGCATAGGAACAAAGAAAGAAAATTTTAAAATTCTTCTTCTCTTAAACTAGAAGGCATAGAGCTATGATATTTTGCATGTTGCAATTCCTAGTGGACCTCTGCTAAGTTTTTCATATTATGCCCTTGGGGTCAAAACTGGCCCTGCCCCGGAGGGTCACAGGTTGGAACATAGCAACAAAGAAGGAAAACTTTAGAAATCTTCTCTGAAACTTGAAGGTGCAGAGCTTTGATATTTGGTATGCAGAATCTTCTAGAGGACCTCTACCAAGTTTGGTCATATGATGTCCCTGGCGTCAAAACTGGCCATGCCCCGGAGGTCACAGGTTGGAACATAGGAACAAAGAACGAAAATTTTAAATTTCTTTTTCTCTTAAACGGGAAGGTGTAGAGCTTTGAGTTTTGGTATGTAACATCTTTGAGTGGACCTCTACCAAGTTTGTTCCAAGGATGCTGCTTCGGTTAAAACTGATCCAGCCCTGGTGACCACAAGTTCAAACATAGGACAAAGAAGGAAAATTTGAAATTCTTCTTTGAAACTGGAAGGTGTAGAGCTTTGATATTTGATTGCCCTATGTCCGGCGTCTGTCTTTCTATAAACATCTTCTTCTCCTAACCCACTGGGCCAATCTTGATGAAACTTGGCAGGGATGTTCCTTGGGTGAAGCTTTACCAAAGTTGCTCAAAGAATTGAATTTTACTCATAAGCTATAGTCTAAAGTGAGCGTTCCAGGGCCAATGGCCCTCTTGTTTGCCATTTTACCTCACCTGAGCACAAAGTGCTTAAGGGGAACATTAAGGATCACCCTGTGTCCGTCGTCCGTGGTCAGTCGTGCGTCGTCAATAATTCTTTAAACATCAACTCCTCCTAAACCGTTGGGCCAATTTGGACCAAACTTGGCTGGAATGTTCCTTGGGAGAAAAATTGTTCACAGAATTTGATTCCGTCAAAAACTCTGGTTATCATGGCAACCAAGGGAATTTTCCAGGAAATTCTTTAAAAATCTTCTTCTCTGAAACCGCTGGTCAGATTTCAAAATAAATTCACAGAGACGTTCCTGGGATGACCCTTTCCAAAAGACGTTCGCGAAATTTTGATCCGTCAAGAAACATGGCTCTGATGAATGGGGGCTACTTGCACTATAGGGAAATGAACAAATTCTTAAAAATTTCTCTTCTGAAACCGCTGGTCAGATTTTAAAATAATGTCACTGAGATCTTCCTTGGGTGACCCTTTTAAAAATATTTTCGTGAAACTTTGATCCGTCAAGAAACATGGCTCTGGTGAATGAGGGCTACTTGCACGATAGGGAAATAGAGAAATTCTTAAAAAATTCTTCTTATCTCGAACGGCTGGTCAGATTTTGAAATAATTTCACAGAGATGTTCCTTTGGTGACCCTTTCAAAAATTGTTCGTGAAGTTTTGATTCGTAAAGAAACGTGGTTCTGGTGAATGGAGGCTACTTGCACTGTAGGGAAATGAAGAAATTGTTGAAAATTATTCTTCTCTCGAACGGCTGGTCAGATGTTTCTTCGGTGATCCTTTTCAAGAAGTGCTCATGAAGTTTTGATTTGTCTAGAAATATGGCTCTGGTGAATGGGGGCTACTTGCACAATATGGAAATGAAGAAATTCTTGAAAAGTCTTCTTCTCTGAAACTCGTCGTCAGATTTTGAAATGATTTCACCAGAATGTTCCTTGGGTGACCCTTTTCGAAGTCTGTTAGCGAAATTTTGATCCCTCAAGTAACATGGCTCTGGTGAATGAGGGCTACTTGCACTATACGGACATGAGGAAATTCTTTAAAATTCTTCTTCTCTGAAACGACAGGTCAGGTTTTAAAATATTTCCACAGAAATTTCTTTGAATGACCCTTTTCAAAAATTGTTAGCGAAATTTTGATAGGTCAAGAAACATGGCTCTGGTGAATGGGGGCTACTTGCATTATAGGGAAATGAAGAAATACCTGAAATTCTTCTTGTCTGAAACCGCTGATCAGATCCTGAAAGGACTTTTACAGGTGACCTTTTGAAAATTGCTTCGCAAAATAATGATTTTGTTTCCAGTGTTTCATTACCTCAATATCTCGCCACTGGGCGATCCAGGGCCATCTTGGCCCTCTTGTTTCATGATCTTGTCTCATAAGAGTTCGAAATTAGTTCACTCTTGGTCTGTCATACTTTACAAGACATATTGCTTTTATTACAGCTCTACACTGATTTTGTATTTATAAAAACACACAGAAAAACCAATAAGTTGAGTATTTCATGAAATGGAGAAAACAAATTTGAACAATTAATCATGGTCTGTGGGAGAGAACCAGCACGTACCTGTTCTAAATTTATATCGGTTACAGTCCATCGAATTAGTAAGGACAGCCTAAAGTAAAAGACAAAATAATGGTCCATCTTGAAGTTCATAGAACCAATCAGTCCAGATTCATGGGCTTCTATATGAACCATGCTCTTGCAAAAGGGGGCTTATTGCATCTCCAAAATACATGATACCAGCCCCAGTTTTTTTTTTTAAATTTAAGATTAAAAAGATGCTAGTTGCCAAAGTTTTCTTCTTTTTCCGCGATGTTTTCAAAAGCCTTTTTCTCTAGGGTCACTTCATCTTTTACCATACAATCCTGAGTTTTAACAACCCTGAAGGATTGTAGACGTGAGTTATTTCTTTGTCTTTAGTAGGTCCTACTTTGATAAGGCCTAGAACTGTTTGCATTGCGACCAAAGTTTTTAAAAAATGCAATCCAGTTGTAACAAAACATATTCAGTTCCTTACCGATTTCGTTTACTTCTTTATTTTCATAATTTTTTCCGTTCCTTTTTCGCTCTTAACCGGTATTCACCTAAATATACCTGGACTAAATTTGACTTAAAATTGTACTAGTTTTCTCCCGTAGACCGTTTTGTTTTAGATTACCCTATCACAAAAATTTACTAATAAGTGTTTCCTGAACCATGTAGAAAGAGTGCGTAGCTCAGTGGTAGAGCACTCGACCTGTAGACCGAAGGCCTGAGTTCGAGTCCTGTGGATTTCACGTATCTTTTTTTTTTCCTCCTTGTGACATTTTTTAACCAGATTTTAGTGTAGTTGTCTCCAAGTACTTTCAATTTGGACGGGCTGACTTTTTTTTGTAGACTGGTAAAGGATTTAGTACATCGAACTCCTCGTTAGCTTGCCATAAAAACCGTGAAAATTGGAATTATATATCGGGGGCATACAAATCAGTGAAACAAAGGAAACACTTGAAAAGATGAATTGTCACGCTCTTGTAGCTGAAATACCGTTTAGGAAACGGCGAGAAAGAAATCAAGCATACAAACACATCCAATTGTTTAAATAAGGGAATAATTTAGCAGCGCCCTAGAAGGAGTTCAGCCAAATAATTTTGCAACAGACTGTAAATGCAAGAGTTGCAATTCAAATCGTTGTTAAAAACCAACAATTTCTACTTTTCCACAACGTTTTCTATCCTTTGAACGATAAACCTATTCGTGCCATCTAGTTTATCGTTTTCTACGGGACAAGTTTAAAAAGGAAATTGTCGTCTGGAAAAACAGTTGACAGTGTGAATGAAAGGACGTGCTTTGTGATTTATAAAGCAAGATCAGAAACATTTGCAAAGGTGTACTGTTACACTGATATTCACGACACTTACTATAAATAAATAGATTAAAGACAATGTACTAAAAAAATCACGTAAAGGACTATTTGTCAAAGAAATTCTTTTTTATTTCACCAAGGATACGATAATTAAGGGACCGAACAGCTTCCACGAAACATTTCATAGGCCTTTTTTGTGTGTGTGTGGCTGAAAGTTGTTGGTTTATAGAAAAATTTCTGACTGATTTTTACTATTCCTTTTTTTCATAAGTAAAGGGGCATCACACCAGAGTTTGACCAAGATTTTTTTCTGGGAAAAGAAAATTGATGTTTTATGAGGAAAGGTCATACGGATTGGACCATGGACCTCTTTGTTGGGTAAAAACAAAAAAAGATAAAGAAATGCTGAAACACATAACGTTCTAGTTCTTCAAAACCATTATTGGCGCCTCTACCAACTTAAATTCTCTGCCAGACAACATGCAAGACTTGTCCAAATTGAAAGCATAAACAGTCAACAGAATAACTCAGAAATTAAAATTTGTTTCTAGCAAGGTAGAAGACATTGTGGGAAAAGGAGAAAATGCTGGTTACCAGGATTTTCTCCTTTTCCTACAATGTTTTCCAAAGGCTTCTTTCTCAGGGTCATAAAAACCAGGGATTGTTTGGTTAAGGGTTAACCACAGGGCCATCCAATTAAATTTGTCAAAAATAATTATATTTATAAATTGTTGTTGAATAATGGCTGTAATGTTGCTTATAAATTAAAAAAAAAAGATTTTGGTTATCTCGTGTGTTTTCTACCTGTATTTTTATCTGGGTTTTAATTTTAAAGCCATCTTTGCATGCAAATAAAAATAAGCACTCTTTGTCAAGATTTTAACTTTGCAAAATAAATTTTGTTTTCATACCTTAAAAATACCCTGGTCATTAAGTGCCAGTAAAGCAATTTGGGCCGTCGTGGGTCATTTTTACAAACTTGTTATTTTTTATTAGCTCACCTTAGTACAAAGTGCTAAAGGTGAGCTATTGTGATTGTCCTATGCCCAGCGTCCTGCGTCCGTCAACAATTTCTTTAAACATTTTCTTCTCCTAAACCACTGAGCCAATCTTGATGAAACTTGGCAGGGATGTTTCTTGGGTGAGGCTTTACCAAAATTGTTCAAAAAATTGAATTCCACATATAACTCTAGTTGCCATGGCAACAAAAAGGAAAATAATCTTTGAAAATCTTCTTCTCTGAAACTAGGAAGCGTAGAGCTTCGATATTTAGTTTGTGGCATCTCCTAGTGGAACTCTACCTAGTTTGTTCAAATGATGCCTCTAGGGTCAAAACTGGCCCCGCCCCGGGCGTCACAAGTATCAGCATAGGAACAAATAAGGAAAACTTTAAAAAATCTTCTCTGAAACTAGATGGCATAGAGCTTTGATATTTGATATGTGTCATCTCCTAGAAGACCTCTACCAAGTTGGTTCAAATGATGCCCCTGGGGTCAAAACTGGCTCCACCCAGGGGGACACAATTTTGAACATAAGAACAAAGAAGGAAAATTTTAAAAATCTTCTCCTCTGAAACTTGAACGCGTTACCAAAGGAACATTTCTGTGAGATTATTTCAAAATCTGATCAGCCATTTCAGAGAAGAAGAATTTTAAAGAATTTCTTCATGGCCATACAGTGCTTTGATATTTGGTATGTAGCATCTCCCAGCGGACCTCTACCAATTTTGTTCACATGATGCCCCTTGGGTTAAAACTGGTCCCAGCCCAGGGGTTACAAGTTCAAACATAGGTACAACGAATGAAACCTTTAATATTCTTCTTATCAAAAACTAAAAGGCATAGAGCTTTGATATTAGGTATGTAACATCTCCTAGTGGACTTCTACCAAGTTTATTCATATGATTCCCCTGGGGTCAAAACTGGCCCTGCCCCGGGGGTCAAAAGTTCAAACATAAGAACAAAGAAAGAAAATTCTAAAATTACTGTTCTCTAAAACTAGAAAGCACAGAGCTTTGATATTTGACATGTAGCAATTCATTGTGGACCTCTACCAAGTTTGTTCATATTATGCCCTTGGGGTTAAAATTGGCCCTGCCCCAGGGGGTCACAGGTTCGAACATAGCAACAAAGAAGGAAAACTTTAGAAATCTTCTTCTCCGAAACTTGGTGGTGTAGAGCTTTGATATTTGATATGCAGAATCTTCTAGTGGACCTCTACCAAGGTTGGTCATATGATGTACCAGGCGTCAAAACTGGCCCTGCCCCGGAGGTCACAGGTTGGAAAATAGGAACAAAGAAGGAAAACTTTAAATTTCTTTTTCTCTTAAACGGGAAGGTGTAGAGCTTGATATTTGGTATGTACCATCTTTGGGTGTACCTCTACCAAGTTTGTTCCAAGGATGCTGCTTTGGTCAAAACTGGCCCAGCCCCGGGGATCACAAATTCGAACAAAGGACAAAGAAGGAAAATTTGAAATTCTTCTTTGAAACTGGAAGGCATAGAGCTTTGATAGTTTTTAGCTCACCGTTAGCACTTAAAGGTGAGCTATTGTGATCGCCCTATGTCTTGCGTCTGTCGTCCGTTGTCCAGTGTCCATCGTCCGTCAACAATTTCTTTAAACATCTTCTCTTAAGCCACTGGGTCAATCCTGATAAAACTTAACAGGGATGTTCTTTTGGCGAAGCTCTACCAAATTTGTTCAAAGAATTGAATTTCACACATAAACTATAGTCTAAGGTGAGCGTTCCAGGGCCAATGGCCCTCTTGTTGTCGATTATATTTAATCTGTATTTTGATTTATTGTTCTCAGGGTCTGGTATCTAAAGTAAATTTTCATTTGATCAGTAAATGGAGAAAAATACAATTTTTGTGTCTTTTTATTTCATCTAAACACGAAAGTAAGTGTTCAAGGGAAGCTTCGATGTTGTGCAGTGTCCAATCTCCAGCGTGCCTTGTGCATCCTCTGTTGTGCGGTGTCGGCAGTTACCTCAGCACAGTACACATGAAAAATGGTCAGAAAAACTGTCTTCATAATATCTTGGACAAGTTAAAAATTGGATGACATTCAGTCAGAAAGTAGGTTATGGAGGCATGTCTTTGGCAAAAATCTTACATGCACTCTAAATGCCATATTTTCTGTCAAATAGTCATTAAAGTTGGTTAGATTGTGTGTCTGGATTATATGTTGCACAAGAAGGAAATTGGGTCATTTTTATTCATAAAGTAAGTCACACAGACAAATCTGAAAAAAAAAAACCTTGAGTATACTCTGTAAGCCATAGCTTTTAGTCCAATACTCATGACAGTCTGTCTGATTATTTTTTCTTGATCTTGTCTCCTAAGAGTTTTAAAATAGTTCACTCTTGGTCTGTCATAGTTTACAAGACACTTCTAAATTTATATCGGTTACAGCCCATCGAATTAGTAAGGACAGCCTAAAGTAAAAGACAAATACAATGGTACATCTTGAAGTTCATAGAACCAATCAGCCCAGATTCATGGGTTCCTATATGAACCATGCTCTTGCAAAATGTGGCTTAATGCATCTCCGAGATGCATGATACCAGCTCATTTTTTTTTTTTTTTTTTTAAAGATTAATAAAATGCTACTTGCCAAAGTTTTCTTCTTTTCCCACGATGTTTTCAAAAGCTTTTTTCTCTAGGGTCATTCAATCCTTTACCATACAATCCCGAGTTTTAACATCCCTGAAGGGTTGTAGACACGAGTTATTTCTTTGTCTTTAGTAGGTCCTACTTTGATAAGGTCTACAACTGTTTGCACTGCGACCAAAGTTTTTAAAAAATGCAATCCAGTTGTAACAAAACACTTTCAGTTCTTTACCGATGATTTTGTTTACTTCTTCCTTTTCATAATTTTTTTTCCGGTATCCACCTGAATATACCTGGACTAAATTGGACTTAAAATTATACTAGATTCTAGTTTTCTGCCGTAGACTTTTTTTAAGATTACCCAATCATAAAAATATATTAATAAATTTTTCCTTAACCATACAGATTGAGTGCGTAGCTCAGAGGTAGAGCACTCGACCTGTAGTCTCGAAGATCTGAGATCGAGTCCTGTGGACTGCATATTTCTCTTTTTTTTTTTCCTCCTTGTGACATTTTTTCACCAGATTTTAGTGTTGTTACCTCCAAGTACTTTCAGTTTGGACGGGTTGATTTTTTTTTTTTTTTGTAGACTGGTAAAGGATTTAGTACACCGAACTCCTCATTAGCATGCCATAAAAACCGTGAAAATTGGAACTATATATCGGGAGCATACAAATTAGTGAAACAAAGGAAACACTTGAAAAGATGAATTGTCACGCTCTTGTAGCTGAAATACCGTTTAGGAAACGGCGAGAAAGAAATCAAGCATACAAACACATCCAATTGTTTAAATAAGGGAATAATTTAGCAGCGCCCTAGAAGGAGTTCAGCCAAATAATTTTTCAACAGACTGTAAATGCAAGAGTTGCAATTCAAATCGTTGTTAAAAACCAACAATTTCTACTTTTCCACAACGTTTTCTATCCTTTGAACGATAAACCTATTTGTGCCATCTAGTTTATCGTGTTCTGCGGGACAAGTTTAAAAAGAAAATTGTCATCTGGAAAAACAGTTGGCAGTGTGAATGAAAGACGTGCTTTGGTAAAGCAAGATCAGAAACATTTGCATAGGTGCACTGTTTACACTGATATTCACGACACCTAACATAAATGAATAGATTTAAAGACAATGGACTAAAACAATCATGCAAAGGACCATTTGTAAAAGAAACCCTCTTTAATTTTACCAAGGGTACGATAATTGAGGGGCCGAACAGCTTTCACGAAAAATTTCTTGATTTCGACCACAAAAAACAAGCCACCAGAAAAGGGGACCGAAAGTTTAACTCATTATTTCGACTACTTTATATCATTTTCGGAGAGCCAAAAGCTTGCAGTGTTATTCACAGCAACTCCAATTAACTTTTTGCAGCTTGAAATTACAAGAATTGCATCTTGTGTGCTTGCAAATTGAGATTTTTCCATGTGGTCCCTTTTTTCGTGCTGCAAAAGTTTTTCTTCAATATGGCCGTCTATCGGCCAAAACTTTCGCAGCACCTTAAAAGGGGAATTCTCCTTGTCGCACATCGGCGCCGGATACCTTTTTGTCATGCCGCGACTGGCTTTGCACGATCTACACGAGCGCTTCAAGATATTATACTGCCAGCCCATTAAAAGCGGGCGGGGGGGGGACGTACATCGATTTCACGTGCAAATCTAGTGGCGCAGCATGACAAAAGGTATCCGGCAAAAAGTCACACCGATGCGCGACAAGGAAAATACCCCTTTTAAGGTGCTGCGAAAGTTTTGGCCGATAGACGGCCATATTGAAGAAAAACTTTTGCAGCATGAAAAAAGGGACCACATGGAAAAATCTCAATTTGCAAGCACACGAGATGCAATTCTTGTAATTTCATGCTGCAAAAAGTTAATTGGAGTTGCTGTGGATAACACAGCAAGCTTTTGGAACTCCGAAAATGATGTAACGTAGTCGAAATAATGAGTTAAACTTTCGGTCCCCTTTTCTGGTGGCTTGTTTTTTGTGGTTGAAATCAAGAAATTTTTTGTGAAAGCTGTTCGGCCCCTCAATTATCGTACCCTTGGTGAAATTAAAAAGGGTTTCTTTGACAAATGGACCTGTAAATGTTTGTATGTTGTCTTATATTCTATTTACAATACTAATCGTGATCATTAGTGCAAACAGTGCACCATTGCAAATGTTTCTGATCTTGCTTTACCAATCACAAAGCACGTCTTTTCATTCACACTGCCAGCTGTTTTTCCAGATGACAAATTTCTTTTTAAATTTGTCGATTAGAAAACGATAAACCAGATGGCACGAAAAGGTTTATCTTTCAAAGGGTAGAAGACATTGTGGAAAAGTAGAAATTGATGGTTTTTAACAACGATTTGGACTTGCATTTAGTCTGTTGCAAAAAAATAATTCGGTTGAACTCCTTCTATGGTGCTGCTAAATTATTCCCTAATTTAAACAATTGGATGTGTTTGTATGCTTGATTTCTTTCTCGCCGTTTCCTAAACGGTATTTCAGCTACAAGAGCGTGACAATTCATCTTTTCAAATGTTTCCTTTGTTTCACTGATTTGTATGCCCCCGATATATAATTCCAATTTTCACGGTTTTTATGGCAAGCTAACGAGGAGTTCGCTGTACTAAATCCTTTGCCAGTCTACAAAAAAAATCAACCCGTCCAAATTGAAAGTACTTGGAGACAACAACACTAAAATCTGGTTAAAAAATGTCAACAGGAGGAAAAAAAAAGATGTGAAGTCTACAGGACTCGAACTCGGTTCTTCGTAACTGCAGATCGTGTGCTCAACCAGTGCGCTAGATACCCCATCTACATAATACAGGAAACACTTATTAATATATTTTTGTGATTGGGTAATCTTTAAAAAAAATGCTCTAAGGGCGAAAACTAGTAGAATTTTCAGTCAAATTTAGTCCAGGTATATTCAGGTGGATACCGTTTAAGAGCAAAAAAGGAACAGGAAAAGAATATGAAAATAAAGCAGTACACAAAAAGGGAAAGGAACTAAATGCGTAAATAAATAAATGTATTTTGTTTCAACTGGCTTGCCATTTTTCTTCTAAACTTCTAGAATGCAATGCAAACAGCTGCAGTACTTATCAGAGTACTATAGACAAAGAAATAACTCACGTCTACAACCCTTCAGGGTTGTTAAAACTCAGGATTGCATGGTAAGATGCTTGTTGCCAAAGTTTTCTTCTTTTTCCGCGATGTTTTCAAAAGCCTTTTTCTCTAGGGTCATTTAATCCTTTACCATAAAATCCTGAGTTTTAACAACCCTGAAGGATTGTAGACGCGAGTTATTTCTTTGTCTTTAGTAGGTCCTACTTTGATAAGGTCTACAACTGTTTGCATTGCGACCAAACTTTTGAAAAAATGCAATCCAGTTGTAACAAAACACATTCAGTTCCTTACCGATTTTGTTTACTTCTTTATTTTCATATTTTTGTCCGTTTCTTTTTCGCTCTTAACCGATATCCACCTAAAAACACCTGGACTTAATTTGACTTAAAATTGTACTAGTTTTCTCCTGTAAACTTTTTTTTAGATTACCCAATTACAAAAATATATTAATAAGTGTTTCCTAAAGCACGTAGAAAGAGTGCGTAGCTCAGTGGCAGAGCACTCGACCTTCAGTCTTTAAGATCTGAGTTCGTGTCCTGTTGACTTCACATCTTTCTTTTTTTTTTCCTCTTTGTGAAATTTTTTAACCAGATTTTAGTTTTGATACCTCCAAGAACTTTCAATTTGGACGGGTTGATTTTTTGTAGACCGGTAAAGGATTTAGTAACCGAACTCCTCGTTAGCTTGCCATAAAAACCGTGAAAATTAGAATTATATATCGGGGGCAAACAAATCAGTGAAACAAAGGAAACACTTGAAAAGATGAACTGTCACGCTCTTGTAGCTGAAATACCGTTAAGGAAACTGCGAGAAACAAATTAAGCAAACAGAGACATCCAATTGTTTAAATTAGGGAATAATTTAGCAGCGCCATAGAAGGAGTTCAACCGAATCATTTTTTTTTTCTTTTTTGCAACAGACTGTAAATGCAAGAGTTGCAATTCAAATCGTTGTTAAAAACCAACAATGTCTATTTTCCACAATGTCGTCTACCCTTTGAAAGATAAACCTTTTTGTGCCTTCTAGTTAATCGTTTTCTAATCAAAAAGTTTAAAAAGAAAATTGTCTGGAAAGACAGATGGCAGTGTGAATGAAAGGACGTGCTTTGTGATTGGTAAAACAAAATCAGAAACATTTGCAAAGGTGCACTGTTTACACTGATATTCACGACACACACTATAAATAAATAGATTTAATGACAACAGACTAAAACAATCATGTAAAGGACCATTTTTCAAAGTAACCCTCTTTAATTTCACCAAAGGTACGATAATTAACGGGCCGAACAGCTTTCACGAAAATTTTCTTGATTTCGACCACAAAAAACAAGCCACCAGAAAAGGGGACCGAAAGTTTAACTCATTATTTCGAGTACTTAAAATCATTTTCGGAGCGCCAAAAGCTCGCTGTGTTATCCACAGCAACTCCAATTAACTTTTTGCAGCATGAAATTACAAGAATTCATCTTTTGTGCTTGCAAATTGAGATTTTTCCATGTGGTCCCTTTTTTCGTGCTGCAAAAGTTTTTCTTCAATATGGCCGTCTATCGGCCAAAACTTTCGCAGCACCTTAAAAGGGGAATTCTCCTTGTCGCGCATCGGTGTGACTTTTTGCCGGATGTCTTTTGTTATGCCGCGACTGGATTTGCACGACCTACACGGGCGCTTCAGGATATATTTATACTGCCAGCCCATTTAAAGCGGATTGGGGGGGGGGGGAACCTAGATCGATTTCTCGTGCAAATCTAGTGGCGTGGCAATACTAAAAGTATTCAACAAAAAGTAACACTGATGCGCGACAAGGAAAATACCCCTTTTAAGGTGCTGCGAAAGTTTTGGCCGATAGACGGCCATATTGAAGAAAAACTTTTGCAGCATGAAAAAAGGGACCACATGGAAAAATCTCAATTTGCAAGCACACGAGATGCAATTCTTGAAATTCCATTCTGCAAAAGGTTAATTGGAGTTGCTGTGGATAACACAGCAAGCTTTTGAAACTCCGAAAATGATGTAACGTAGTCGAAATAATGAGTTAAACTTTCGGTCCCCTTTCCTGGTGGCTTGTTTTTTGTGGTCGAAATCAAGAATTTTTTTGTGAAAGCTGTTCGGCCCCTCAATTATCGTACCCTTGGTGAAATTAAAAAGGGTTTCTTTGACAAATGGACCTGAAAATGTTTGTATGTTGTCTTATATTCTATTTACAATACCAATCGTGATCATTAGTGCAAACAGTGCACCATTGCAAATGTTTCTGATCTTGCTTTACCAATCACAAAGCACGTCTTTTCATTCACACTGCCAGCTGTTTTTCCAGATGACAAATTTCTTTTTAAATTTGTCGATTAGAAAACGATAAACTAGATGGCACGAAAAGGTTTATCTTTCAAAGGGTAGAAGACATTGTGGAAAAGTAGAAATTGTTGGTTTTTAACAACGATTTGGACTTGCATTTAGTCTGTTGCAAAAAAATGATTCGGTTGAACTCTTTCTATGGCGCTGCTAAATTATTCCCTAGTTTAAACAATTGGAAGAGTTTGTATGCTTGATTTCTTTCTCGCCGTTTCCTAAACGGTATTTCAGCTACAAGAGCGTGACAATTCATCTTTTCAAGTGTTTCCTTTGTTTCACTGATTTGTATGCCCCCGATATATAATTCCAATTTTCACGGTTTTTATGGCAAGCTAACGAGGAGTTCGCTGTACTAAATCCTTTGCCAGTCTACAAAAAAAAGTCAAACCGTCCATATTGAAAGTACTTTGAGGTAACAACGCTAAAATCTGGTTAGAAAATGTCAACAGGAGGAAAAAAAAAAGAATGTGAAGTCTACAGGACTCGAACTCGTTTCTTCGTAACTGCAGATCGTGTGCTCAACCAGTGCGCTAGACACGCCATCTACATGATACAGGAAACGCTTATTAATATATTTTTGTGATTGGGTAATCTTTAAAAAAAAATGCTCTAAGGGCGAAAACTAGTAGAATTTTCAGTCAAATTTAGTCCAGGTATATTCAGGTGGATACCGTTTAAGAGCAAAAAAGGAACGGGGAAAAAATATGAAAATAAAGCAGTACACAAAAAGGGAAAGGAACTAAATGCGTAAACAAATAAATGTATTTTGTTTCAACTGGCTTGCCATTTTCTTCTAAACTTCTAGAATGCAATTCAAACAGCTGCAGTACTTATCAAAGTACTAAAGACAAAGAAATAACTCACGTCTACAACCCTTCAGGGTTGTTAAAACTCAGGATTGCATGGTAAAGGGTTAAATGACCCTAGAGAAAAAGGCTTTTGAAAACATCGCGGGAAAAGAAGAAAACTTTGGTAACTAGCATCTTTTTAATCTTAAATTAAAAAAAAAACTTGGGCTTGTATCATGCATCTCTGAGATGCATTAACCCTTTCCCAAACGACAAACTTTTGGACTAGACCAAATTGAAAGCATTTGCAGATGACAATTCAACTCTTGCTGAAAAGATGATTTCCGTCTATGTTAGGTTAGAAAACAATGTGGGAAAAGGAGAAAATGCTGGTTACCAGCACTTTCTCCTTTTCCCACAATGTTTTCAAAAGGCTACTATTTCAGACCTGTAAAAACCAGGGATAGTTTGGGAAAGAGTTAAAGGTGGGTATTTAGATTTTTCACGTCACACCAAATTAAAAAACATGTATATCATTGAAATTTGAATGAAAAAAAAAATTCAAATCATCAATAATTAAGAATCATAAAATTACAAAAACATTTATCCGTGGTATTCCCTTAAAAGGTTACGTAGCCTCTCAAGCTATTTTTAAGATTTCCCGCAATAAAAAAACCATTGTGGCAAGTGACTAATGACCTAAAATCCATAACATAACAAACATGTAATCATTTTCCATTATGTCTAGAACTTCGGACGCTATGTTTGAAGTTTCGTCTGTATATTCCCGGTATGTAAATGAGCGAGTTGCTGATATAGAAATAGACCGTGTTTCCCTTTGGGCCCTCATGGGTCATTTTTACGAACTTGTTATTTTTTATTGTTGATTATATTCGATCTGTATTTGATTTATTGTTCTCAGGCTTTGATTTCTAAAGTAATTTTTCATTTGATCAATAAATGAAGAAAAATACAGGTTTTGTGTCTTTTTTACTTCGTCTAAGCACAAAATTATGTGTTCAAGGGAAGCTTCGATGATGTGCAGTGTCCAATCTCCAGCGTGCCTTGTGCATCCTCTGTTGTGTAGTGTCAAGAGTTACCTTGTGTGGACGCCAAAGGCCACATTTCAGCCCAGCACACATGAAAGTTGGTCAGAAAAACTGTCTTCATAATATCTTGGACAAGTTAAAAATTGGATGACATTCTGGAGATAAATCTTTGGTAAAAAGTTACATGCACTCTAAAGGCCATATTTTCAGTCAAATATTCATTAAAGTTGGTCAGAATGTTTGTCTGGATTATATGTTGCACAGGAAGGAAATTGGGTCATTTTTATTCATAACGTTGGTCACACAGACAAATCTGAGAAAAAGAAAAACCATGTGTTTACTCTGTAAGCCATAGCTTTTAGTCCAATACTCATGACAGTCTGTCTGATTATTTTTTCTTGATCTTGTCTCCTAAGAGTTTTAAATTAGTTCACTCTTGGTCTGTCATAGTTTTCAAGACACATTGCTTTTCTTACAGCTCTACACCGATTTTGTATTTATTAAAAACACAGAAAAACTAATAAGTTGAGTAGTTCTTGAAATGGATAAAACAAATTTGAACAATTCATCATGGTCTGTGTGAGAGAACCAGCACTTACCTGTCCTAAATTTATATCGGTTACAGCCCATCGAATTAGTAAGGACAGTCTAAAGTAAAAGACAAATACAATGGTACATCTTGAAGTTCATAGAACCAATCCAGATTCATAGGTTTCTATGTGAGCCATTCTCTTGCAAAAGGGGGCTTATTGTATCTTCGAGATGCTTGATACCAGCCCAAGTTTTTTTTAGAATTTAAGATTAAAAATATGCTAATTGCCAAAGTTTTCTTCTTTTTCCGCGATGTTTTCAAAAGCCTTTTTCTCTAGGGTCATTTCATCCTTTACCATAAAATCCTGAGTTTTAACAACCCTGAAGGGTTGTTGACGCGAGTTATTTCTTTGTCTATAGTAGGTCCTACTTTGATAAGGTCTACAACTGTTTGCATTGCGACCAAACTTTTGAAAAAATGCAATCCAGTTGTAACAAAACACATTCAGTTCCTTACCGATTTTGTTTACTTCTTTATTTTCATATTTTTGTCCGTTTCTTTTTCGCTCTTAACCGATATCCACCTAAAAACACCTGGACTTAATTTGACTTAAAATTGTACTAGTTTTCTCCTGTAAACTTTTTTTTAGATTACCCAATTACAAAAATATATTAATAAGTGTTTCCTAAAGCACGTAGAAAGAGTGCGTAGCTCAGGGGTAGAGCACTCGACCTTCAGTCTTTAAGATCTGAGTTCGAGTCCAGTTGACTTCAAATCTTTTTTTTTTTTTCCTCTTTGTGAAATTTTTTAACCAGATTTTAGTTTTGATACCTCCAAGAACTTTCAATTTGGACGGGTTGATTTTTTGTAGACCGGTAAAGGATTTAGTAACCGAACTCCTCGTTAGCTTGCCATAAAAACCGTGAAAATTAGAATTATATATCGGGGGCAAACAAATCAGTGAAACAAAGGAAACACTTGAAAAGATGAATTGTCAAGCTCTTGTAGCTGAAATACCGTTAAGGAAACTGCGAGAAAGAAATTAAGCATACAAACACATCCAATTGTTTAAATTAGGGAATAATTTAGCAGCGCCATAGAAGGAGTTCAACCGAATCATTTTTTTTTTTGCAACAGACTGTAAATGCAAGAGTTTCAATTCAAATCGTTGTTAAAAACCAACAATGTCTATTTTCCACAATGTCTTTTACCCTTTGAAAGATAAACCTTTTTGTGCCTTCTAGTTAATCGTTTTCTAATCAAAAAGTTTAAATAGAAAATTGTCTGGAAAGACAGATGGCAGTGTGAATGAAAGGACGTGCTTTGTGATTGGTAAAGCAAAATCAGAAACATTTGCAAAGGTGCACTGTTTACACTGATATTCACGACACACACTATAAATAAATAGATTTAATGACAACAGACTAAAACAATCATGTAAAGGACCATTTTTCAAAGTAACCCTCTTTAATTTCACCAAAGGTACGATAATTAACGGGCCGAACAGCTTTCACGAAAATTTTCTTGATTTCGACCACAAAAAACAAGCCACCAGAAAAGGGGATCGAAAGTTTAACTCATTATTTCGAGTACTTAAAATCATTTTCGGAGCGCTAAAAGCTCGCTGTGTTATCCACAGCAACTCCAATTAACTTTTTGCAGCATGAACTTACAAGAATTGCATCTTTTGTGCTTGCAAATTGAGATTTTTCCATGTGGTCCCTTTTTTCGTGCTGCAAAAGTTTTTCTTCAATATGGCCGTCTATCGGCCAAAACTTTCGCAGCACCTTAAAAGGGGAATTTTCCTTGTCGCGCATCGGTGTGACTTTTTGCCGGATGCCTTTTGTTATGCCGCGACTGGATTTGCACGACCTACACGGGCGCTTCAGGATATATTTATACTGCCAGCCCATTAAAAGCGGGTGGGGGGGGGAACCTAGATCGATTTCTCGTGCAAATCTAGTGGCGTGGCATGACAAAAAGTATTCAACAAAAAGTAACACTGATGCGCGACAAGGAAAATACCCCTTTTAAGGTGCTGCGAAAGTTTTGGCCGATAGACGGCCATATTGAAGAAAAACTTTTGCAGCACGAAAAAAGGGACCATATGGAAAAATCTCAATTTGCAAGCACACGAGATGCAATTCTTGAAATTTCATGCTGCAAAAGGTTAATTGGAGTTGCTGTGGATAACACAGCAAGCTTTTGAAACTCCGAAAATGATGTAACGTAGTCGAAACAATGAGTTAAACTTTCGGTCCCCTTTTATGGTGGCTTGTTTTTTGTGGTCGAAATCAAGAAATTTTTTGTGAAAGCTGTTCGGCCCCTCAATTATCGTACCCTTGGTGAAATTAAAAAGGGTTTCTTTGACAAATGGACCTGTAAATGTTTGTATGTTGTCTTACACTCTATTTATAATACGAGTCGTGAACATCAGTGCAAACAGTGCACCTTTGCAAATGTTTCTGATCTTGCTTTACCAATCACAAAGCATGCGTTTCATTCAAACTGCCAGCTGTTTTTCCACACGACAATTTTCTTTTTAAATTTGTCCAATAGAAAATGATAAACTAGATGGCACGATTAGGTTTATCTTTCAAAGGGTAGAAGAAATTGTGGAAAAATAAAAATTGTTGGTATTTAACAACGATTTGGACTTGCACCTCTTGCATTAACAGTCTGTTGCAAAAATATGATTCGGCTGAAATCCTTCTAAATTGTTCTCTTATTTAAACAATTGCATGTGTTTGTATGGTTGATTTCTTTCCCGCCGTTTCTAAATAGTATTTCAGCTACTAGAGCGTGACAATTCATCTTTGCAAGTGTTTCCTTTGTTTCACTGATTTGTATTCCCCCGATATATAATTCCAATTTTCAAGGTTTTTATGGCAAGCTAACGAGGGGTTCGGTGTAATAAATACTTTACCAGTCTACAAAAAAGTAATAAGCCCGTCCAAATTGAAAGTACTTAGAGGCAACAACTCTAAAATCTGGTTAAAAAATGCCAGTAGGAGGAAAAAAAACAATATGTGAAGCCCATCGGACTCGAACTCAGATCTTCGTGACGGCAGGTCGAGTGCTTCACCACTGAGCTACACACTCTATCTACATGGTAATGGAAACACGTATTAATATATTTTTGTGATTGGGAAATCTTAAAAAAAAAAAAAAGCTCTGTGAGAGAAAACTAGTAGAATTTTAAGTCAAATTTAGTCCAGGTATATTTAGGTGGATTCCGGTTAGGAGCGAAAAAGGAACGGAAAAAATTATGAAAATAAAGCAGTATACAAAATCGGTAAGAAATTGAATGCGTAAATAAATGAATGTATTATGTTTTAACTGGCTTGCCATTTTTTTTTTAAACTTCTAGAATGCAATGCAAACAGCTGCAGTACTTACCAAAGTACTAAAGACAAAGAAATAACTCACGTCTACAACCCTTCAGGGTTGTTAAAACTTAGGATTGTATGGTAAAGAATTAAATGACCCTAGAGAAAAAGGCTTTTGAAAACATCGCGGGAAAAGAAGAAAACTTTGGCAACTACCATCTTTTTAATCTTAAATTAAAACAAGAGCGGCAAATTGTCGCAAGATACGCCCGTCTTACCCCAAGTTGTAAAGCTGGGGCATGCACCGGACAAAATTCAAGTATGAAAAATGACAAAGGGCAATTAGTAAAAAATTAAACGAGCAAGAGTTATGATTTCTGTGCACTGCACTCCCCCTTGATGAGATCTATCCACCCATGAAATTTAATAACCCTAGCTAGTATAGTTTTGGAGATATGCTCCGGACAAAATTCAAGTATGAAAAACGACAAAGGGCAATAACTCGAAAATTAAGCAAGCAAGAGTTATGATTCCTGTGCACTGCACTCCCCCTTGATGAGATCTATCCACCCATGAAATTTCATAACCCTAGCTAGTATAATTTTGGAGATATTCACCGGACAAAATTCAAGTATGAAAAACGATAAAGGGCAATAACTCGAAAATTAAGCAAGCAAGAGTTATGATTTCTTGTGCACTGCACTCCCTCTTGATGAGATGTATCCAGGCATGAAATTTCATAATCCTAGCTAATATAATTTTGGAGATATGCTCCGGACAAAATTCAAGTATGAAAAACAACAAAGGGCAATAACTCAAAAATTAAGCAAGCAAGAGTTATGATTTCTGTGCACTGCACTCCCCCTTGGTGATCTATTCACCCATGAAATTTCATAACCCTGGGTAGTATAGTTTTGGAGATATGCTCCGGACAAAATTCAAGTATGAAAAACAACAAAGGGCAATAACTCGAAAATTAAGCAAGCAAGAGTTATGATTCCTGCACACTGCACTCCCCCTCGATGAGATCTATCCACCCATGAAATTTCATAACCCTAGCTAGAATAGTTTTGGAGATATGCTCCGGACAAAAAACTGGACGCCGCCCGCCCGCGCGGATGCCCGCCCGCCACGGGTGATCCCATAATACGTCCCGTCTTCGACGGGCGTATAAAAAAATTGGGCTGGTATCATGCATCTTGGAGATGCATTAGGCCATTTTTTGCTAGAGCATGGTTCATATAGAAGCCCATGAATCTGGGCTGATTGGTTCTATGAACTTCAAGATGTACCGTTGTATTTGTCTTTTACTTTAGGCTGTCCTTACTAATTCGATGGACTGTAACCGATATAAATTTAGAACAGGTAAGTGCTGGTTCTCTCCAATAGACCATTAATTGATCATTTTTTTCCAGTTCATGAAATACTCAACTTATTTGTTTTTTTTTTTTTTTTAATTTTAATAAATAAAAAATCAGTATAGAGCTGTAAGAAAAGCAATGTGTCTTGTAAACTATGACAGACCAAGAGTGAACTAATCTAAAACTCTTAGGAAACAAGATCAAGAAAAAGTAATCCGACAGACTTTCATGAGTATTGGACTAAAAGCTATAGCTCACAGAGTATACACAAGGTTTTTCTCAGGTTTGCCTGTGTGACCAACTTTATGAATGAAAATGACCCAATTTCTTTCTTGTGCAACATATAATCCAGACAAACAATCTAACCAACTTTAATGACTATTTGACTGAAAATATGGCATTTAGAGTGCATGTAAGATTTTTGCCAAAGATTTATCCCCATGACCTACTTTCTGACTGAATGTCATCCAATTTTAAGTTTGTCCAAGATATTATGAAGACAGTTTTTCTTACCAACTTTCATGACTGTGTGCTGGGCTGAAATGTGGCCTTATGGCGTCCACACAAAGTAACTGCTGACACTGCACAACAGAGGATGCACAAGGCACGCTGGAGATTGGACACTGCACATCATCGAAGCCTCCCTTGAAGACTTAATTCTGTGCTTAGATGAAATAAAAAACACACAAAAAAACTGTATTTTTTCTTCATTTACTGATCAAATGAAACTAGAAATCAGAGCCTGAGAACAAAAATCAAAATACAGATAAAATATGACCAATAATAAACAAGAGGGCCATTGGCCCTGAAATGCTCACCTTAGACTATAGCTTATGAGTGAAATTCAATTTGTTGAACAATTTTGGGTAAGCTTCACCCAAGAAACACCCCTGCCAAGTTTCATCAAGATTGACCAAGTGGTTCAGGAGAAGATGTTTAAAGAAATTGTTGACGGACGACGGACGCTGGACGACAGACGCCGGACATGGGGAAATCAAATATCAAAGCTCTATACCTTCCAGTTTCAAAGTAGAATTTCAAAACTTCCTTCTTTGTCCTTTGTTCGAACTTGTGGTCCCCGGGACTGGGCCAGTTTTAACCAAAGCAGCATCCTTGGAACAAACTTGGTAGAGATCCACTCAAAGATACTACATACCAAATATCAAAGCTCTACACCTTCCCGTTTAAGAGAAAAAGAAATTTAAAGTCTTCTTTCTTTGTTCCTATGTTCCAACCTGTGACCTCCGTGGCAGGGCCAGTTTTGACACCAGGGACACCATATGACAAAACTTGGTAGAGGTCCACTAGAAGATTCTGCATACCAAATATCAAAGCTCTGCACCATCAGAGAAGATTTCTAAAGTTTTCCTTCTTTGTTGCTATGTTCGAAACCTGTGACCCCCGAGGCAGGGCCAGTTTTGACCCCAGGACATAATATGAACAAACTTGGTAGAGATCCACTAGAAATTGCTACATGCCAAATGTCATAGCTCTATGCCTTGTAGTTTTAGAGAAGAAGAATTTTAAAATTTTCTTTCTTTGTTCCTATGTTCGAACTTGTGACCCCCCGGGACAGGTCCAGTTTTGACCCCAAGAGCATCATATATACAAACTTGGTAGAAGTCCACTAGAACATGCTATGTACCAAATATCAAAGCTCAACACTATTAAGTTTCAGAGAAGAAAATTTTTTAAGTTTTCTTTCTTTGTTCCTGTGTTCGAACTTATGATCCCCGGGGCTGGGCCAGTGTGGCCTCAATGACATATGAAAAAACTTGGTAGGGGTCCACTGGGAGATGCAACATACCAAATATCAAAGCTCTACATCATCAAGTTTCAGAGACGAAAATTTTAAGTTTTCCTTCTTTGTTCCTGTGTTCGAACTTATGACCCTCGGACCTGGGCCAGTTCTGACCCCAAGGACATCATATGAACAAACTTGGTAGAGGTCCACTAGGAGATGCCACATACCAAATATCTAAGTTCTACGCCCTGTAGTTTCAGAGGAGAAGAATTTTAAACGTTTCCTTCTTTGTTCCTATGCTCAAACTTGTGACCCCCCCCGTGGCGGGGCCAGTTT
Source organism: Tridacna crocea (assembly GCA_943736015.1). Taxonomy (NCBI): domain Eukaryota; kingdom Metazoa; phylum Mollusca; class Bivalvia; order Cardiida; family Cardiidae; genus Tridacna; species Tridacna crocea. Next base: position 33,370,740 of record OX031073.1, read on the forward strand.
TGACCCCAGGGGCATGATTTGAACAAATTTGGTAGAGGTGCACTAGAAGATGCCACATATCAAAGCTCTATGCTATCTTGTTTCAGGGGAGAAGAATTTTAAAGTTTTCCTACTTTGTTCCTATGCTTAAACCGATGGGGCCGTTTTCACCCCAAGGACATTATTTGAACAAACTATGTAGAGGTCAACTAGGAGATGCAACAGATCAAATATCAAAGCTCTACGCCTTCAAATTATTGAGGAGAAGATTTTTAAAGTTTTCCTATTTTGTTCCCATGTTCAAACTTGTGATCCCCGGGGTGGGGCCAGTTATGCCCCCAGGGGCATAATTTGAACAGACTTGGTAGAGGTGCACTAGGAGTTGCCACATACCAAATATCAAAGCTCTACGCTTTCAAGTTTCAGAGGAGAAGAATTTTAAAGTTTTCCTTCTTTGTTCCTATGCTCAAACTTGTGACTCCTTGGATGGGGTCAGTTTTGACCCTAGGGTTATAATTTGAACAAACTTGGTAGAGGTCCACTAGCAATTGCTACATGCCAAATATCATAGCTCTATACCTTCTAGTTTTAGAGAAAAAGGATTTTAAAATTTTCTTTCTTTGTTCCTATGTTCGAACTTGACCCCCGGGGCGGGGCCAGTTTTGACCCCATGGGCATGATTTAAGCAAACTTGGTAGAGGTCCACTAGGAGATGCCACATACCAAATATCAAAGCTCTACGCCACCTAGTTTCAGAGGAGAAGAATTTTTAAGTTTTCCTTCTTTGTTCCTATGCTCAAACTAGTGATCCCCGGGGTGGGGCCAGTTTTGACCCCAGGGACATCATTTGAATAAACTTGGTAGAGGTCCACTAGGAGATGCAACATACCAAATATCAAAGCTCTACGCTTTCTAGTTTCTGAGGAAAAGAATTTTAGTTTTCCTTCTTTGTTTCTATGTTTTAAATTTGTGACCCCCGGGGTGGAGCCGGTTTTGACCCCAGGGACATAATTTGAACAAACTTGGTAGAGGTCCACTAGGAGATGCTACATACCAAATATCGAAGCTCTACGCCTTCAAATTTAAGAGAAGAAGATTTTGAATGTTTTCCTTCCTTGTTCCTATGCTCAAAATTGTGACCCCCGGGGTGGGGCCAGTTTTGACTCCAGGGGCAAAATTTGAACAAACTTGGTAGAGGTCCACTAGGAGATGCCACATACTAAATATCGAAGCTCTACGCCTTCAAGTTTCAGAGGAGAAGATTTTTAAAGTTTTTCTTCTTTGTTCCTATGCTCAAACTTGTGACTCCTTGGGTGGGGCTAGTTTTGACCCCAGGGATATAATTTGAACGAACTTGGTAGAGGTCCACTAGGAAATGCTATATACCAAATATCAAAGCTCTACGGCTTCTAGTTTCAGAGAAGATTTTCAAAGACTTCGTTTTTTATTTGTTGCCATGGTAACCAGAGTTATGGGTGGAATTAAATTCTTTCTGGTAGAGCTTCACCCAAGAACATTACTGCCAAGTTTCATGAAGATTGGCCCAGTGGTTTTGGAGGAGAAGACGTTTAAAGAAATTGTTGACGGACGACGTGCGACAGACGACGGACATAGGGCGATCACAATAGCTCACCTTTAGTACTTTGTGCTAAGGTGAGCTGAAAATAGTAAAAGTAAGTCACAATGTTTTTATGTAAACAACCAACTTTCAGCCACATACCATTGCCCTGTATCGCTCCACTGACTAATGGCCAATTGGTTTCAAACTTTGAGAAAATACAAATTTTTATCTATAAAATCCTACGAGAAAGTTATGACCCTTGTACAAAGCCAATTTTGACCACAAATCTATAATTACTTGAATCCTGGTGGAAGTCCATAAGATAAAGCCTCATACCAAATAATACATGTCAAGAACGTGTGGTTATAAACAAGAAGATTTTCAAAGTTTTCTCAATAAAAGACCTTGTAAAACATGAGACCCATGAAACAGGGTATCCCTAGTCTTTACCATGGCTAGTAACAAAAGCCCATGTAAAACTTGTGGGGACAAACTTAATTAATCCCAAGGCTACAATTTGTGCCCACCTGATAAAGGTACATGCAAAATTTAGTGGTCCTACGCCTTATGGCCAGGTACAAGTAGACTTTTAAAGTTTTCCCAATATGAGCCTGTGTAAAACTTGTGACCCCCAGGCCAGGACCAAATTAAATCCCAGGGCTATAATTTGGGCACCCTCGGTAGACAACCACTTGATAAAGCTAGATGCCAAATTGAGTAGCCCTGGGCCATATAGCTTGGTTGGAGAATATTTTAAACGTTTTTCCTATATAAGCCCATATAAAACTTGTGACCCCAGGGGCCAGGCCAAATTTGAGCCCAGGACTATCATTTGGGCACTCTTGATAGACAACCACTTGATGAAGATAAATGCCAAATTTGGTTGCCCAAGGTCCTATTGCTAAGTACTACAAGGATTTTTTTTAAAGTTTTCCTATAAAAGCCCATGTAAAACGTGTAACCCTCGGGGCGGGGCAAAATTGACCCCAGGGCTAATATTTGAAGGAACCTTGTAGAAGTCCATTTGATAAAGCTACATGCCAAATTTGGTAGCCTTAAGCCTTATGATTTCAGAGAAGAAGATTTTCAAAAATTTTCAATATTTTTCAGTTTTGTTGCCATGGCAACCCGAGTTTTTGAAGGAATCAAATTCTTTCAAGGAATTCTAAAGACGACCATTGCAGGATCAATTCTGCGAAGTTTCATCAAAATTGGATGGGTAGTTTCAGAGAAGATGTTTGAAATAAAAGTTAACGCACACAAAGATGCACAAACACACGACAGACACCAGGCCACGACATAAGCCGCTGGCCTTCGAACAGTGGAGCTAAAAATGACTTTCTAGCTGACCAACAATAGACCAAGCTACAAACAGATCGACTTACTGACTCACCCAGTTTTCTAGTTGACTGATTGCACTTTCGATTAAATTTTCAGCTTACTGCCTGACAGTCCAAATGACTGATTAAACTAACGACCCAACTCCATTTTAGCCAGGTGACTGACCTATCACCTACAAGGATGACGGATCAACTCTTTGGCTAACTCACTGGCCAACTGTTTACCAGACTGTTTGCCAACGGACTCTCACTTGATAAGCTTGTTTGGTACCTAAGCCATTGTCAACATTTTATCACTTATGTCATGGCAGCTAGTGCGCCGAACTCTAGTATATCTAAATACCGTAGTGGCCTGCAATACACGAAAAGGCGCATTCGGACATTTACTTATATTGCCGTCTTGGATTAAGGTTTAGTAGGCTAATCCGAAACGGCACTTTACGACTATATGTATATTAGATTTTGTGCTATAGTAGACTAAAGCAAACCAGAAAATTGCATAAACAAGAGGACCATGATGGTCCTATATTGCTCACCCGAATACTAAGCAGTAAAGGTCTACAATGAAGATAAATATCAAAGTTCAAGGCCAAATAATTCTGATTTCCTTCTTTGTTCCTATGTTTCAAATTTGTGACCCCTGGGGAGGGGCCAGTTTTGACCCCAGGGGCATCATATGAACAATCTTGGTAGAAGTCCACTAGGAGTTGCTACATACCAAATATCAAAGTTCTGCACCACCTAGTTTCAGAGAAGAATATTTTTAAAATTTTCCTTGTTTGTTCAGATGTTTCAAACTTTTGACCTCAGGGAGGGACCAGTTTTGACCCCAGGGGCATCATATGAACAATCTTGGTAGAGGTCCACCAGGAGATGCTACATACCAAATATCAAAGCTCTGCACCATCTACTTTCAGAGAAGAAGAATTTTATTGTTTTCCTTCTTTGTTCTATGTTTAAAAATTGTGAACCCCGGGGCGGGGCCAGTTTTGACCCCAGGGGCATAATATGAACAATCTTGGTAGAGGTCCACTAGGAGATGCTACATACCAAAAATGAAAGCTCTGCACCATCTAGTTTCAGAGAAGAAGAATAGAATTTTATAGTTGTCCTTCTTTGTTCCTGTGTTTCAAACTTGTGACCCCCAGGGCAGGGCCAGTTTTGACCCCAGGAGCATCATCTGGACAATCTTGGTAGAGGTCCACTCGGAGATGTTACAGACCAAATATCGAAGCTCTGCACTTTCTAGTTTAAAAAAAAAAGATTTTTAAAGTTTTCCTTCTTTGTTCCTATGTTTCAAACTTGTGAACCACGGGGCGGGGCCAGTTTTGACCCCGGGGCCATCATATGAACAATCTTGGTAGATGTCTACTGGAAGATGCTACATACCAAATATCAAAGCGCTGCACCTTCTAGTTTCAGAGAAGAAGATTTTTAAAGGTTTCCTTCTTTGTTTCGATGTTTCAAACTTGTGACCCCTAGAGAGGGGCCAGTTTTGACCCCAGGGGCATGATATGAACAATCTTTGTAAAGGTCCACTAGGAGATGTAACATACAAAATATCAAAGCTCTGCACCTTCTACTTTCAGAGAAGAAGAATTTTAGATTTTTCTTCTTTGTTCCTATGTTTCATAATTGTGACCCCCGGGGCGGGACCAGTTTTGACCCCAGGGGCATAATATGAACAATCTTGGTAGAGGTTCCCTAGGAGATGCTACATACCAAATATCAAAACTCTGCACATCCTAGTTACAGAGAAGAAGTTTTTTGAAGTTTTCCTTCTTTGTTCCTATGTTTCAAACTCGTGACCCCACAAGGTGGGGCCAGTTTTGACCCCAGGTGCATCATATGAACAATCTTGGTAGAGGTCCACTAGGAGATGCTACATACCAAATATCAAAGCTCTGCACCTTCTAGTTTCAGAGAAGAAGATTTTCAAAGATTTTGCTATTTTTCTTTTCCTTTTGGTTGCCATCGCAACCAGAGTTAAGCCTGGAATTCAATCTCTTGAACAAATTTGGTAGAGCTTCACCCAAGGAACATCCCTGCCAAATTTCATCAAGATTGGCCCAGTGGTTTAGAAGATGTTCAAAGAAATTGTGGACGACGGACGACGCTCGACGGACATTGGGCGATCACAAAAGCTCACCATGAGCACTTCGTGCTCAGGTGAGCTAAAGGAAAATGTCATTTTGGATGAGCCTGCGTGGACTGCACAGGCTCATCCAAAACAACACCTTATGCAAATATCCAAATGCCCCTTTTAGCGTGTTGCAAGCCAAGTACATTCTTCCTAAGCCACTGGATGCTTTCCCTCTTGACCAACATCATAACAATGATCAGCGATGGGAAAGGATTTAATTCTGTCTCAACTTCTGTCTCGACTTTTATCAATCCTCTGATAGGAAATGGTTAAGTTGGGGATTACAAGAGGGCCATGATGGCCCTGTATCGCTCCACTGGCTTTTTAACCCTTTACCACACAAATTGAAGTGTTCATGACCATGAAAAAGAGGGCCTTCAAAAACAATGAACGCTATCAGGCAGTACAATCAGGTTAATTCATTAGCATGAAAGGTAAAATCCTTGGAAAAATAAGCTTAATGATAGAAACCTTACTCTGAATTTATTATTCACCTCATGTGAGCATAACTATTAGCATAGAAAAAAATGAATAACACTTGAATACAGAATATTTTCTATCAAAAAACTTAATGTCTAGCACCAATCATGTATCAATGCAGTTTGATAATCAAGGGAGGTAAATAGTACCAAACTTTATCTTTCATAAAAAGAGTTATTTCTCTTGATTAATGTATAAATTAAAGTGACTATATCTTGAGGCCCATGTTAAACTTGTGATCCCTGGATGGAGCCAATTTTGACCCCAGACCTATAATATGAAACTGATATGTGTGGTTATAAACACGAAGATTTTTGAATCTTGCCCAATAAAAAGCCCTGTACAACAAGTTTGCTCAATAAAAGGCCCTGTAAAATATGTGACCCATGAGACAGGTTTATAAAGCCAATGTAAAACTTGTGACCCCTGGGATGGGGTCAAACTTGACCCCCAAAGTTAAAATTTTAGCCCTCTTGGTAGAAGCCCATTAGATAAAGCTACATACAAAATTTGGTAGCCCTAGGCCTTATGGCTTTGTATAAGTAGATTATTAAATTTTCCCTATATAAGCTAATGCAAAACTTGTGATCCCCTGTGACGGGGGCTAAATTTGACCCCAGGGCTATACTTTTGGGCACCCTTGGTAGACACCCCATAGATAAAGCTACATGCAAAATTTGATAGCCCTAGTCCTTATAGCTAGGTGCGACGAGATTTTGAAAGTTTTCCCTATATAAGCCCATGTAAAATGTTACCCCCCAGGGCGGGGCCAAATTTGACCCCTGGGCTATAAGTTGGAAACCCTTGGTAGAGGTCCACTAGATAAAGCTATGTGCCAAATTTGGTAGCCCTAGGCCCTATGGCTAGGTGGAAGAAGAATTTTGAAGTTCTCCCTATATAAGCCTATGTAAAACTTGTTACCCCCGGGGCGGGACCAATTTTGACCCCAGGGCTATAATTTAGACACTCTTGGTAGAGGTCCACTAAATAAAACAACATCCCAAATTTGGTAGCCCTATGCCTAGTTAGAAGAGGAGTTTTAAAGTTCTCCCTAAATAAGCCCATGTAAAACTTGTGACCCCCGGGGCGGGGCCAATTTTGACCCCAGGGCTATACTTTGAAGAAACTTGGTAGAGGTCCACTAGATAAAGCTACATGCCAAATTTGGTAGCTCTAGGCCTTACGGTTTCAGACAACAAGATTTTCAAAGATTTTCAAAATTGTTCAGTTTTGTTGCCATGGCAACCAGAGTTTTTGAAGGAATTAAATTCTTTCAAGAAATTCTGAAGAGGACCACGGCAGGATCATTTCTGTGAAGTTTCATCAAAATTGGATGGGTAGTTTCAGAGAAGAAGATGTTTAAAGAAAAAGTTAACGCACGGACGGACGGACGCACGACGGACAACGGGCCATGACATAAGCCCGCTGGCCTTCGGCCAGTGGAGCTAAAAACCTGTGACCCCTTGTCTCGAGACCTGTACGCTTTCGACTATGCTTCAAGGGCTACGCTGGATAGGATCGAAACAGAAGATGGAATAGGCCGAGGGTTTACCCACATGTTCAGTGTGGTCTAATCGTTGTCCATGCTGTCTTCAATGACTACTGCTTAACCCTTTACCCGATATGCCAATTTGAGGATCTTCCATTTCAGCAGCAAATAAAGATATGATGTCAAAAATATGGACAAATGAGGATACAAATATCTGATGTAGTGGAAAACATTATGGGAAAAGGAGAAACTGTTTGTTACGAGCAATTTCTCATTTTCCCACAATGCTTTCAAAAGTTGTGTTGTTGATACGTCAAAATGAGTATCTAAAGCATCTTAATTGAAAGCTCACCTTAGACTATAGCTTGAGTGAAATTTAATTCTTTGAACAACTTTGATAAAGCTTCACCCAAATAACATCCCTGCCAAGTTTCATCAAGATTGGCCCAGTGGGTTAGGAGAAAGAGATGTTTAAAGAAATTGTTGACGGACGACAGACGCCAGACATACGGCAATCAAATATCAAAGCTCTACACCTTTCAGTTTCATCAAAGAATTTCAAATTTTCCTTCTTTCTCTTATGTTCGAACTTGTGGTCCCCTGGGCTGGGCCAGTTTTGACCAAAGCAGCATCCTTGGAACAAACTTGGTAGAGGTCCACTCAAAGATCCTTCATATCAAATATCAAAGTTCTACACCTTCCCGATTAAGAGCAAAGGAAATTTAAAATTTTCCTTCTTTGTTCCTATGTTCCAACCTGTGACCTCCGGGGCAGGGCTAGTTTTGACGCCAGGGACATCATATGACCAAACTTGGTAGAGGTCCACTAGAAGATCCTGCATACCAAATATCAAAGCTGTGCACCTTCCAGTTTCAGAGAAGATTTCTGAAGTTTTCCTTCTTTGTTGCTATGTTCGAACCTGTGACCACCACCACCCCCCCGGGCCAGTTTTGACCCTAAGGGCATAATATGAACAAACTTGGTAGAGGTCCACTAGGAATTCATAGCTCTATGCCTTCTAGTTTTAGAGAAGAAGAATTTTAAAACTTTCTTTCTTTGTTCCTATGTTCGAACTTGTGACCCCCGGGCATGATATAAATAAATTTGGTAGAGGTGCACTAGGAAATGCCACATACCAAATATCAAAGCTCTACGCCATCTAGTTTCAGAGGAGAAAAATTTTGAAGTTTTCCTTCTTTGTTCCTATGCTCAAACTTGTGACCCCTGGGGTGGGGCCAGTTTTGACCCCAGGGGCATGATTTGAATAAACTTGGTAGAGGTTCATTAGGAGATGCAACATACCAAATATCAAAGCTCTATGCTTTCTAGTTTCTTAGGAGAAGAGTTAAGTTTTCCTTCTTTGTTCCTAAATTTGAACAAACTTGGTAAAGGTCCACTAGGAGTTGCCACTTACCAAATATCAAAGCTCTACCCCTTCAAATTTTAGAGGAAAAGATTAAAGTTTTCCTTCTTTGTTCCTATGCTCAAACCTGTGACCCCCGGGGTGGGGCCAGTTTTGACCCCAGGGACATAATTTGAACATACTTGGTAGAGGTCCACTAGGAGATGCCATATACCAAATATCAAAGCTCTACGCCTTCAAATTTCAGAGAAGATTTTGAATGTTTTCCTTCTTTGTTCCTATATTCAAACTTGTGACCCCTGGGGTGGGGCCAGTTTTGACCCCAGGGGCATCATTTGAACAAACTTGGTAGAGGTCCACTAGGAGATGCCACATACCAAATATTAAAGCTCTATGCCTTCAAGTTTCAGAGGAGGAGATTTTTAAAGTTTTCCTTCTTGGTTCCTATACTCAAACTTGTGACCCCTGGGGTGGGGCCAGTTTTGACCCCAGGGATATAATATGAACAAACTTGGTAGAGGTCCACTCGGAGATGCCACATACCAAATATCAAAGCTCTACACCTTCAAGTTGTTTCAGAGGAGAGGATTTTTAAAGTTTTCCTTCTTTGTTCCTATGCTCAAACTTATCCTCCGGGGTGGGGCCAGTTTTGACCCTAGGGCCATAATTTGAACAAACTTGGTAGAGGTCCACTAGGAGTAACTACATAGCAAATATCAAAGCTCTATGCCTTCTAGTTTCAAAGAAGAAGATTTTCAAAGATTTCAATTATTTTTCTTTTTGTTGCAATGGCAACCATTTAAGGGTGGAATTCAATTCTTTGAACAATTTTGGTAGAGCTTCACCCAAGGAACATTCCTGCCAAGTTTCATGAAGATTAGCCCAGTAGTTTAGGAGATGTTTAAAGAAATTGTTGACGGACGACGGACAACAGATGACAGATGCCTGACATAGGGCGATCACAACAGCTCACCTTTAGCACTTTGTGCTAAGGTGAGCTAAAAACACTACAAACTGATTCCTTACGTCACAGAAAAACGAAAGAATAGATTTCATGAAAAAATTAAAGATTTTATTCTCCTTTCTTGTGATAGTGTAACAAATGGAATCTAGGCATATAAACAAATATATTTTTGTAATCAGTTATTTCTAACGACATTTTACTAAGAACTGCCAATCAGGACGAGAAAATCAAAGGACTGTAACTCCTCTAATTGTCAACCAATCTCTTAAAAACCTGCCGTTACACAAGTTTTTATCATAAGAAGGCTTCAGTTAGAATCCAGCAGATAGCCAGATATCAGTATACCCCAACCTGTCTGTTGTTGATGTATAAAAACGAAGACATCACAAAAACAAAACATGTTTCATCTTTACTAAACAATCGCAAACTTGTATTAACAACCCATGGAAAGAAATCTTTTGAAAGCATTGAGGAAAAAGGACATGCTTGTAATCAGCATTTTCTTCTTTCATCACAATGTTTTCTGCTCCATCATAGACAGAATTTGCCAATTTAGCCACCTTGAGTTTGTCGTTTGCATATGCTTTTAATTTAGACAAGTTCAAAATCTTGTTTGGTAAAGAGTAAACATTTGGTTTGGTAAAAAATATAAACTTTACAAACTTTACTGGACGAAAAAAAGTTTTAGTCTCTTGAACCTATGGGTCATGCAGAACCAAAACATCATCGCTATCATGCCGGTTATTGAACCGAATTCGTATTGCACATGTTGTTGAACAAGAATTGTTGTAATTCATCTGCCTGCCTTGTTGGCTCTGTGTATAAAAACACAAGAAAGCAAAATTTCACTGCAAAATTCGATTCACATCCAAAGTTGATTGTAAGATTATTAAAGTGATATAATTAAATGTAAAATTACCGGTAAGGAGAATTTACCGTAGGTCGGTCTTTTGGCATACATGGATAGTATGAATTAAAACATAAACAAAAGCTGATCAATTCTATTCATACAAAAAAATTGGTAACTCTTTTTAACAGGTGACAACTGGAGTTTTCCAAATTGAAAGCAGTAGAGTCGAATACTTACATATAGCTAAAATGAAGTAACCCACCTTCAAAGGAATAAATTCCTTACTGTAAAAGGAGAAAATTTTTTGTAGGTTACCATAATGTTTTCAAAAGTCTTCGTGATCGAGTTCATTCACCCTTTATCAAACAATCCCTGGTTTTCATGACCTGTAGGAAGAGGCCTTCTGAAAACATTGTGGGAAAAGGAGAAATGCTGTTTACCAGCATCTTCTCCTTTTCCCACAATGTGTTCTACTCTTCTTTAGTCTAGTTTCAATTTTTGAGTCATGTTTATATTGCCGACTGCAAAGTGCTTTCGATTTGGACCAAATCCAAAATTTTGTCGTTTGGTATCCAGTTGAAATTTCGGATTGTTAAGTAATAGTCAAATAATTCCTTAGACAAATCAGACTGAAACATGCTGTATTTACAGAGCACTTCATAAAAATCTCAAGTTTAACCCGTTACCACACAATCCCTATTTTTGAAGACCCTGAGAAAGAAGCCTTTAGAAAACACTATTGGAAAAGGAGAAAATGCTGGTAACCAGTATTTCCTCCTTTTCCCACAATGTTTTCTACCCTTCACAAAACAAATTTTGAATTTTCAGTCAATTTCATTTTGTTGTCGGCAAATGCTTTCGATTTGGACAAACCTAGAATGTTGTCGTTTGGTAATGAGTTCCAACTCTGTACAAGACGGTAAAAAATTTTCAACTGATCAAATTGACAGCATTTAGAGACAAAAAATCAATGTTCTGAAATTACTGAAATTGTTACAGCTATGATAGGAGCATTTTCTCCTTTTCTTGCAATAATTTCAAAAGTCACCTTCATCTGGGTTGCTAAAAGGTGTTATACTGAAATGGATAAACAACTCTGTGGTGAAAATAACTAATGAAATCAGTTTGGATAAGGAGAAAATGATGGTTACCCTAGGATTTTCTCCTTTTCCAACAAAGCTGCCTACCTTCTTAAAAACAAATCTCAATTTTTGAGATAGATATATTTTCTTTCTCATCTGCATTATGCTTTCAATTTGCAAGAGTCTGAAATTTTGTTGCTTTCAAAATTGACACCCATGGTTCAATTGTATTCCACTCTGTACCTCATGACATACTGAACTTATAAACTTGTCCATTTTTTAACTCATTACCAAACAACAAAATTTTCGGTTTGTCCAAATTGAAAGCATTTGCAGACGACGACAAAAGAAATGTGACTGAAAATTTGAAATTTATTTTGTGAAGGGTAGAAAACATTGTGGAAAAAGACGAAAATGCTGATTACCAGCATTTTCTTCTTTTCCCATAATGTTTCCTAAAGGCTTCTTTCACAGGGGCGTCAAAAGTGGGGATCGTGTGGTAATGAGTTAAAGGTAATTGCAGACAATAGATTGGTTATGGCTTAAATGATGGTATTTGACTTTGAAAGGTTAGAAAACAAATGCTGGAAAAAACAGAAAACATTTTCAGGCAGCATTTTCTCTTTTTCCGCAATGTTTTCCAAAGCTTCATTCTCCAGTTCGTTCAAACTCCAGATGTTTTTGCAAAGAGTTTAACCCTTTACCAAGCAATCCCTGGTTTTTAACCCTTTACCCCATAAGGCATTTCTATGGTATCTCTAATTGACCCTAAATAACAGCAAGGATGAAGCCATTTTTTATGAGTATACGACACTTTTGCATAGAAAACATTGTGGCAAAAGGTGACGAGCAATTTCACGTTTTGCAACAATGTTTTCAAAAGGCTCCTACAATCAGTGCTTAGAAATGAGTATCTATGGAGTAAAGGGTTAAGACCCACAGGTAGAGGCCTTCCAAAAATATTGTTGGAAACGGAGAAAATACTGTAACCAGCATTTTCTCCTTTTCAACAATGCTTTCTACTTTCCTAAAGCCAAGTTTCAATTTTGAGTCACATTTATTTTGTCATCTGCAATCGCTTTCAATTTGGACCAAAAATTTTGTCTACTGATAAAGTTAATACTAGAGGCCCTGACGGGCCTGTAATCGCTCTCCTGGCAGAGATTTTGCTTTTATGCTAGCATTCATTATGAATTCCTGACGCAATTTCTTTGATAGGGTAGAAAACATTGTGAGAAAAGGAGAAAATGCTGGTTATCAGCATTTTCTCCTTTTCTCACAATGTTTTCAAAGGCTTCCTTTTTAGGGTTGTTAAAAGTTGTCATTGTGTGGTAAGGGGTTGATAGAGTTCATTCCCTTGACGAGTCTTTGCAAGTTTCAAAAGAATTTTATCAAAACTGTGATCTTCATTGCCTAAAAAAGAAATGGAAATTTTCATCTTTGAATAGCTCCTTTTCACATATTGATTGTCAGATTTTTTTCAAAATCAATAGGGTTCCAGCTATTGATGAGACAAAGCAACTGAACGAGTTTAAAATCTGACAATAAATGCAGACTTTATCGCGAAAACAAGAAAAAGACCAATGGACGGAAGGACGGACAGATGGACGGAAACAAGGCCATAACATAAGCGCTGCTGGCTTTCAGCCAGTAGAGCTAAAATGTTAGGTCATCATTCATCTTCCTCTTCTTCCTTAACCTTCTTCTTTTTCTTCTTCTTTTTCTTTTCCGAGCTTGGTGTTTGAGGTTCACTTTCTGCTTCTTCTGCAAAAATAAAAAAAATAAAAAATCACTTTCTACTTTTTCTGTGAAATAGGAATGGAAAAAAAAATATCCCTTTCTGCTTCTACTGAGAAATAGGAATGAGAAAAAAAATCACTTTCTACCTCTTCTGAAAAAAAGGAATGAAAAAAAAAAAACACTTGCTGCTTATTCTGAAAAATAGAAATGAAAAAAAAAAATCACTTTCTGCTTCTTCTGAAAGATAGGAATGAAAAAAAAAAAGTCTACCACCATCTTCTGATAGAGTGAGTGCATTGGCTTTTAGGCCACATTTAACAATATTTCAGTCATATCAAAAACTAAATAATATGTGCCCCAAGTTTAACCAATAGGAAACTTGGGCTTTGAATTCTTGCTGAAGAACACACACAAAAGGCCTGCGCTTCTAGTAGCCCTCCAGGTTATCTCTTCACTAAACCACAAAATTTCAGACTTCTTCAATTGATAAGCGTTTGCAGATGACAAAATAAATGTGGCTCAAAAAATGAAATTTGTACTGGGTAGAATAGAAAACATTGTGGGAAAGGGAGAAAATGCTGGTTACCAGCATTTTCTTTTCCCAAAATGTTTTCAAAAGCATTTTTTCTTAGGGTCATTAAAAATTGGGATTGTGTGGTAACAAGTTAAATCCCATAAATAACTCTACACAACCTGTATGGTTACTAAGGTTTTCTCCCTTGGTATTAAGTCTATGACATTATTAAAGAATTCGTCAATTTATCTGCCTTTGTATAAAATAACACTTTACAAAAACAATTTTGTTTTAATAACCCTAAGGAAGGAGGTTTTGGTATACATTCTTGGAAAAAGAAATTTCTCCTTTCTTATCAAGGTTTTCTACCCTTTCCAAGAAAAAACCTCATCCTCTGAGTCCTGAACAAATTGCTGTCTGAAATTGTCAATTTTGACATATCTAGAAATTGTAGAAATCTGGTAAAGACCAAACCAATTACATGTACTACTGAATCCTAAGTTTTCACAACACTGAGGAAAGTTGCTGATTCTACAATGGAATTTCTGTTACTAAATTTTGGACTAGAGCCGTAAATGATCATGGATAGCCTCCAACATAGTAAACTCAGACAGGCAATAAACAGGACTGATACAGCATCTACAGGCCATATTCACCAACCATTCTTAGGAATGTTCTTAGTCTTATTCCAAAGAATATTCTTAGTTGAAAGTAACAGAACTTCTGACTGGCTAAATCAAAAAGTTTAACCAGTCAGAAGTTGTGCTACTTTCAAATTTAGAAAATCTGGAATAGTAAGACCGAGAGCTTTCTTAAAAGTTGTTGGGGGATATATACCCTGTAGATTAGACTGGCAAAATGACGGAGATATGAGATTTTGGGGCTGATTTTTGTTTACTACAATACAAGCTGATTTATCCTGGACTTTATTAACCCTACAAATCTACAACAATATTATATATTCAACTTAATACATGAGAGACTGGGGTATCAGGCTGGGGGGAATCAGCCTAAAGATCTACAAAAATCTGTCACAAACATACATCAGAGCGCTGTGGAAATTTAATCAGCTCTGTGTCATAAGCAGAACTGGTTTAAAAGTTTCATCATTGTATGTATGCACACAGATTTTATAAGACAATTTTAACCATCTTAGGCCTAACTACTTTAACCCTTTACCACACAATCCCGAAACCTGTTCATTTAAATAACTGCATTACCTGTTCATCTAACTGCATTAAAGACTAAGATATCAAGCAATTAAACAAAACACAGTTTGTGCATTGTACTTACTACATAACAGACTAAGGTAGCAGGCTAAAAAGAGCACTTCAATATGTCACAGCCAACTAAAGCACAATCCAAGGGATCAAGCTCAAGTCCACAACTAGAGGCGCTTGAGCGCCTGTATCGCTCCACAGGCCTGATTTTTCTGTACCGGTGAAGAGAAGTCTTTTTACAATTACCATTCATTCCTGCATTTTAGGTCACTAAAGAAAAAAGGCTATGAAAATCATTGTGAGAAAAGAAGAAAATAAAAGTTACCTGCATTTTCTTAGTTTGACACAATAATTTCTACCCTTTTTGATACAAGTTTTACTAATTTGAAGATTTATTATGTTGTCTGCAACATCTTTCAATTATGGCCAGTAATAAAAATTTTGTCTTCTAGTTTAGTTAACTCATTACCAAATCACAACATTCTATGGTTGTCCAAATGGAAAGTATTTGTAGATGAAAAAATAAAAGTGACTGAAAATTTGACAGTTGTTTTGTGAAGGGTAGATAACATTGTGGGAAAAGGTTACCAGCATTTTCTCTTTTTTCCCCAATGTTTTCTAAACTCTTCTTTGTCAGTGATCAGTTTGATTGGAGAACAAAATGCCTTATCACAACAGTAAAGCCCTGTCCCACTTTCTACCAGGTCACCAGGAGGTCAACAAACCTTTACCAGAACTAATCAAAGTGCAGAGTTTCCCTTGCTTTATATGAAAAGGATTACAGATTATGTAAAGCAACCATCTTTAACTCTTTACCAAACGACAAAACTTGGGATGTGACCAAACTGAGAGCATTTGCAGACAACAAATTAAACATTGATGAAATGATGATTTCTCTCTTTCGTAGAGTAGAAAACACTGAGGTAAAAGGAGAAAATGCTGATTACCAGCATTTTCTCCTTTTCCAAGAGTGTTTTCCAAAGACTTCCTTCTTTAGGGTCCTTAAAAGTCAGGATTGTATGGTAAAGACTTACCACCATTGGAACTAACCTTCAATACAACAATGAAATCAAAACAAGTAGTTTGAGAGAAGAAATTTTTCAAAGATTTTACTTTATACCATAAAAGGAAAATGAGTCTCCCATAAAAGCCATGTTTTTTGACGGATCTTTTTTTTTTTAAGGAATTCTGTAGACCTATATCTAAGGAACATTCCTGCAAAAAAATAATGCTATCCAATTAGCGGTTTGGGAGGAGAAGATTTTTAAAGGTTTTTTACTTTGGTTGCCATGGCAACCAGAATTATTCATGGAACACAATTATTTGAAGGAATTTGAAAGACGACCACCTAAGGAACATTCCTGTGAAATTTGGTAAAAATCCAGTCAATAGTTTCTGAGGAGAAGTTTTTTAAAGAAAAAGTTTACGGACGCACGCACGGACGAACGGACGGACGGACGGACGGACGCACGACGGACACAACGCCATGACAATAGCCCGCTGGCCTTCGGCCAGTGGAGCTAAAAATTAGCTATAAGAATCTGTCACAGACATACATCAGAGCGCTGTGGAAGTTTAATCAGCTCAGTTTCATAAGCAGAACTGGTTTACGAGTTTCATCATGGCATGTCTGTACAAAGGTTATTTTTTTCCTACAACTTTTGACTCTTTTTACTTTAACTCATTACCAAACGACAAAATTTTAGATTTGTCCAAATCGAAAGCATTTGCAGACGACAAAATAACAGTGACTGAAAATGACATGTGTGTTGTGAAGGGTAGAAAACATTGTGGGAAAAGGAGAAAATGCTGGTTACCAGCATTTTCTCCTTTTCCCACAATGTTTTCTAAAGGCTTCTTTCTCAGGGGCGTCAAAAGTAGGGATTGTGTGGTAATGGGTTAAAGTGCTATTCACCGTTTTAACTTATAACTCTCAAGAAGACAATAAATTTTTTCCTATTCTGTAAATATGTAAGATCAACAAACTACATGACAGACTAAGGTACATGTATTAAGCTAAACACAACCAAAAGAGCAACCATTTTGTACTTTAACTCATTACGACAAAATTTTAGACTGGTCCATATTGAAAGCATTTGCAGACGACAAAATTAATGTGACTGAAAAAGTGAAAATTGGTTTGGGAAAGGTAGAAAACATCGTGGGAAAAGGAGAAAATGCTGGCAACCAGCATTTTCTCCTTTTCTCACATTGTTTTCAAAAGGTTTCTTTCTCAGAGTCGTCAAAAGTTGGGATTGTGTGGTAAAGAGTTAAACTAACAACAGCAGAAAAACCATGGGGTACCAGACTTAGGTGAACAAGTACAGCTTTTATTATCCACAAAATGGAAACATACAAGTTTGTTTTTCCTTTGAACATTACAGACTAAGGTACCATGCTCAACTCGGCCAATATGGCTATAATTATAGAGGTTTGAAAGTAATACAATCGGTCACAGACATACATCAGAGCGCTGTGGAAATTTAATCAGCTCTGTGTCATAAGCAGAACTGGTAAATAGTTTCATCATTGCATGTCTGTACACAGATTAAATGAAAATTTTCAGCCTCCATGTGCTCTTTTTTATTTTGCATAAGTTAACCTTTTAGTCCATAGATACTCATTTATACGCATTGCTTGTAGGAGCCCTTGGAAAACATTGCGGCAAAAGGTGAAATTGCTCGTCACAATGTTTTCTATGCTATCAAAAGGTGTCATATACACATGAGAAATGATTTCATCCTTGCTGTTATTTAAGGTCAATTAGAGATACCATAGGGGGTTAAGTGTTGAGCATAACCATGGTTGCTTCTTTAACTCTTTTACCAAACAACATAATTTAAGACCGGTCCAAATTGGAAGCATCTGCTGATGACAAAATTAATGCGACTCAAAAATTGAAATTTGTTTTGGTAAGTGTAAAAAACACTGTGGGAAAACGAGAAACTGCTGGTTACCAGCAGTTTCTCCTTTTCCCACAAGGTTTTCAGAAGGCTTCTTTCTCAGGGTCATGAAAACCCTGGATTGTTTGGTAAATGGTTAACCAATTACAACACAATCCTGCATTTACAAGTTCAGCTTCAAAGACAATCAATTAATCCTCCATGGAAAAAAGAAATTCAGCCAAGCTAGAATGTAAAATCAAAGATCCCTGGATTTAAAGCCATATTAATCTTTACTTATGTTAGAGACTAAGGAACCGAGGTTCAAGACAGCTGATAGAACAACAATCTGAACATTTAATTAACTACATTAACGACTAACTACATTAACCCTTTAACACATAATGACAACTTTTGACGACCCCGAGGTAGAAGCCTTTTGAAAACGTGGGCACAATGTTTTCTACCCTTCCCAAATCAAATTTTGATTTTTCAGTTACGTTTACTTTGTCGTCTGCAAAAACTTCCAATTTGGACTAGTCTATAAATTTGTTGTTTGGTAAAGAGTTAAAGACCGAGGTATCAAGCTCAAATCCACAAAAAGAACACTTCTGTCTGTCAAAACTACTAACTAACCGGAGCATAGTCTAAGGTTTCGAGCTCAAGTCCACCGAAATTCCACTAAAAGAGCACTTCAATCTGTCACACTTAACTAAAGCACATTCTAAGGTATAACGCTCAAGCCCACAAAAAGATCAGTAAGAGTCTGTAACAGACATACATCAGAGCGCTGTGGAAATTTAATCAGCTTAATTTCATAAGCAGAACTGGTTTACAAGTTTCATCATGGTATGTCTGTACAGATTCTATGAAATTCCATCAGCCACTTTTGGCTAATACTTATTGGAACATGTCAGTTTCACAAACTAATAGTTTTCTTTTTAACCCTTTACCCCATAAGGCATTTCTATGGTATCACTAATTGATCCTTAATAACAGCAAGAATGAAGCCATTTCTTATGTGTATATGACACCTTTTGATAGCATGGAAAACACTGTGATAAAAGGCGAAATTGCTGGTCACGAACAATTTCGCCTTTTGCCACAATGTTTTCCAAAGGCTCCTACAAGCAATGCGTAGAAATGAGTATCTATGGAGTAAAGGGTTAATCTTTACTTATGTTAGAGACTAAGGAACCCAGGCTCAAGACAGCTGATAGAACAACAATCTGAACATTTAATTAACTATATTAACTCTTTACCACACGACAAAATTTTGGACCGTTTCAAATTAAAAGCAATTGCAGACGACAAAATAAAGGTGACTTAAAAACTGAAATTTGTTCTGGGAAGGGTAGAAAGCACTGTGGGAAAAGGAGAAAATGCTGGTTACCAGCATTTTCTCCTTTTCCTACAGTGTTTTCAAAAGGCTTCTTTCTCAGGGGCGTCAAATGTAGGGATTGAGTGGTAATGGGTTAAAGACTGAGGTATCAAGTTCAAATCCACAGAAAAAACACTTCTGTCTGTCAAAACTACAACTAACCAGAGCATAGTCTAAGGTTTCGAGCTCAAGTCCACCGAAATTCCACTAAAAGAGCACTTCAATCTGTCACACTTTAACTAGAGCATAGAGCAAGGTATCACGCTCAAGCCCACAAAAAGATCAATAAGAGTCTGTAACAGAGATACATCAGAGCGCTGTGGAAATTTAATCAGCTTTATTTCATAAGCAGAACTGGTTTTATAAGTTTCATCATGGTATGTCTGTACAGATTCTATGAAATTGCATCAGCCACTTTTGGCTAATACTTTTTGGAACATGTCAGTTTCGCAAACCAATAGTTATTTTCTTTTTAACCCAATTACAAAGCAAACCTAAGTTTAACATAGCCTAAACCACTATCACCAATCATAAAAACAGTATTTCAACAAAATAAGGAAGCGAAATCAAGACCCCAGAGTTTAAGACGTCTTTAGGTTTAACACTTACTTCTTAACCTTTTACCCCATAAGGCATTTCTATGGTATCTCTAATGGACCCTAAATAACAGCAAGGATGAAGCCGTTTCTTATGTGTATATGACACCTTTTGATAGCATAGAAAACATGGTGGCAAAAGGTGAAATTGCTCGTCACGAGCAATTTCACCTTTTGCCACAATGTTTTCCGAAGGCTTCTAGAAGCAATGCATAGAAATGAGTATCTATGGAGTAAAGGGTTAACCAAACACCAAAATTTTAAACTGGTCCAAATTGACAAACAAACACTGTCAAGTGAATATCCAGCTCAAGTCATCCAATACCTATGCAGTTTGTGAGTTTAACCAGACTACAGAATGAGGTATCTGGGGTCATGTTAGCCTACAGAACTACAATTGTCTGTATATTTAACTATGTACATTACAGGCCAAAATATCTGGCTAAAGTCAACTGACAGAGCTACAAAAGTCTATACAATAAACAGCACTACAAACTAAGGTACCAGGCTCAAGTCAGCAAAAACAGCTCTAAGAATCAGTTACAGACATACATCAGAGCGCTGTGGAAATTTAATCAGCTTTGTTTCATAAGCAGAACTGGTTTACAAGTTTCATCATGGCATGCCTGTACACGGATTCTCTGAAATCTTATCAGTGGCTTTTGGCTATTATTTATTGGAAAATGTTTGTTTAGCAAAGCAATATTTATTTTCCTTTAAATCCAATAGAAAGCAATCTGAACTTTAGAACATCCTAAAACATTATCAACATTCATCAAATGATTGACTGATGGAATGATTTGTTTGTTTGTGTTGGGGTTTAACGCCACTTTAACAGCTAAGGTCATATCATGGCGGTCGGTGACGCACATGTGTTTCCTGGCTTTCTCATACCGGTACTAACACTACTTTCTTTCCAAAGCCACCGACTACTTTTCTCACATGCTTCAGCAGAGGTGAGAGGCAAAAATACGCCAGAAAGAAAGTTCGCCACAACCAGGTATCGAACTCACAACCACCAGGTCATGAGTCCGACACGCTCACCACTGAGCCACCCGGGCGGGCGACTGATGGAATGAATGGTGTTCATGCCACTTTTAACATTATTTTAGTCCTATCAAAGCAACAGCTCACAAATTCACATATTTATTAGATTTCATCAGTAGTAGACCATGACTTTGAACAGCCTTACCAAGGGACACATACACATAAAAGACTGTGGATCAGGACAGGCTCGAACAGTTAGCAGTCCCACTGAGCCACAAAGGACCCCACCAATCATCAAGACAACAATTCAACAAAGCTGGGTAGCAGATCCCTGATTTCAAGTCATCTTGAAGTTTAACGACTGGGTTACAGACTGAGGTAATAGATTCAAGTAAAAATGATTGTGCATTTAACCCTTTATCAAACAACATAATTTTGGACTAGTCCAAATTGACAGCATTTGCAGACGACAAAATAGATGTAAATCAAAAATTGAAATTAGATTTGGGAAGGGTAGAAAACGTTGTGGGAATAGGAGAAAATGCTGGTTACCAGCATTTTCTCCTTTTCCCACAATGTTTTCAAAAGGCTTCTTCTGTTAGTGGGATTGTGTGTAAATGGGTTATTCAACCAAAAGAAGAACATCTGTTGATACATTTACCTAAATACATACATAGGTATACGAGGCTCAAATCAGCAAATAGAACAACTAAATTCCGTTACAAATATACATCAGAGCGCTGTGGAAGTTTAATCAGCTCTTTGTCATAAGCAGAACTGGTTTAGAAGTTTCATCATTGTATGTATGCACAGACTTTTTAACGTTTTGTCTTACCACTTTTGACTTTTATTCTTTCTTACCACTTTTGACTTTCATTCTTCTTAGTGCTAAACACCACTTTAGCTTTCATTGAACTCTTAAGAACACAACAGAATTCATTCCGATTGAATTTTCAACAAATATTCCTCTTTCACATTTCAGGAGAGAGAGAGGAGAATGATTCTTAATACATTGAATCTCGTCAATTTCTCTGAAAAATTGGCAAAGCTAGTACCCAAATGAAGACCCTTTCCAGTCTACTTCTATCCTTAATCCTTTACTAAACAAGCTCTGGTTATTAAGACCCCAAGGAAGATGTCTTTTGAAAATATTGTGGGAAAAGGAGAAAATGCTGGTAACCAGCATTTTCTCCTTTTCCCACAATGTTTTCTACCCTTCCCAAAACAAACGTCAATATTTGAGTTGGATTAATTTTGTCGTCTGCAAATGCTTTCAATTTCGACAAGTCTAAAATTTTGCTGTTTGGTAATTAAGTTACCACACTACATCAAACACTAAGGTACCAAGCCAAAAACAGCCAATGGAAGTATCAACAACTTGTAAGTTCAACAAACTACACTTCAGGTTGCGGTGCGACCTCAACCTTAACCAACAGAGCTATACTCTTTCTGTACTTTTAACTAACAACTAACAACTGGGACACCAGGTTTAGGTCAGGGAAGACGGCTTTTACAATCTACAAATAGTTAACATACAAGTTTATTTTTCCTTTGACTATTATAGACTAAGGTACCATGCTAAACTCGGCCAATAGGGCTACATAGAGATAAAATCAATTTATATACAACCTGTCTCAGACATACATCAGAGCGCTGTGGAAATTTAATCAGCTCTTTGTCATAAGCAGAACTGGTTTACAAGTTTCATCATTGTATGTTTGTACACAGATTATTTCTTTTTTTACAACTTTTGAAAAAATTAAAATTAAAAATTGTCACCAAAAAATTGATCACCAAAAAACTACAATGAGCAGCATAACCATTTTGTACTTTAAACTAACAACAACAAACAAACCTGGGGTACCAGACTTAGGTCAGCAAATTCAGCTTTTACAATCTACTAACAGTACAAGTCAAATATACAAGTTTGTTTTTCCTTTGAACACTACAGACTGAGGTAACACGCTCAACTCAGCCAATACGGCTATGTAGAGATAAAATCAATCAATAAACAATCTGTCACAAACATACATCAGAGCGCTGTGGAAATTTAATCAGCTCAGTTTCATAAGCAGAACTGGTTTTAAAGTTTCATCATTGTATGTATGCACACAGATTATTTCTTTTTTCTACAACTTTTGACTCTTTTTCTTGAAAGTGCTAAACACCATTTTAACTTATAACTCTCAGGACGACGACAAAATTTATCCTAACTGTATTCTGTAAATCTGTAAGTTCAACAAACTAAATCTTTAAGTTCAACATACTACATTACAGATTGAGGTATTAAGTTAAACGTAACCAGAAGAGCTCCTACTATTTTGTACCTTAACCTTTTCCCAAACAAACTCTAGTTTTTTACGTGTCTGCAGTACAAGTCTTTAGAAAACCCTGTGAGAAAAGGAGAAATTGCTCGTAACGAGCAATTTCTCCCTTTCCCACACTTGTTTTCTGCTCTTTCGGATAATTTTCTGCCATTGTTATGAAAGTTAAAATTGTTGTCTGCATACTCTTTCAGTTTGGGAGAGTCTAAAATTTGTCGTTTGGGAAAGGGTCAAACTAACAAAAAAACTCTGGGGTGACAGGCTTAGGTGAGCAAATACAGCTTTAACAATCTACTAACAGTTAACATACAAGTTGGTTTTTCTGTTAAACACAACAGATTGAGGTACCACACGCGTATCAGCCAAGAGAGCTATATAGAGATAAAATCAATCAATAAACAATCTGTTACAGATGTACATCAGAGCGCTGTGGAAATTTAATCAGCTCAGTTTCATAAGCAGAACTGGTTTACAAGTTTCATCATTGTATGTATGTACACAGATTCTTTTTTTTCACAACTTTTGACTCTTTTTCTTGAAAGTGCTAAACACCATTTTAATTTCAACTCCCAGGACAACGACAAAATATATCCTAACTGTATTCTGTAAATCTAAGTTCAACAAACTAAATCTGTAAGTTCAACAAACTACATTACAGATTGAGGTATTAAGCTAAATGTAACCAGAAGAACTCCTACCATTTTGTACCTTAAACTAACAAAAAAACTCTGGAGTGCCAGGCTTAGGTGAGCAAATACAGCTTTAACAATCTACTAACATTAAACATACAAGTTGGTTTTTCCTTTGAACACAACAGACAAAGGTACCGTGCTCAACTCGGCCAATAGGGCTATGTAGAGATAAAATCAATCAATAAACAATCTGTCACTTACATACATCAGAGCGCTGTGGAAATTTAATCAGCTCAGTTTCATAAGCAGAACTGGTTTACAAGTTTCATCATTGTATGTATGCACAGAGATTCTTTTTTTTCTACCACTTTTCCTAATCACGCAGAAACGTATGTGAAACAAATATAAATAAAATGAAAAACATTAATTGTAGGGGGTAGAAAGCCCCCAAATAAACATTCCTGCTGTAAAGCTGCCTACCTTTCACTTCTTTCTTCACAGTTTTCACTGCTGGTTCATCATCATCATCATCAGCATCAAATTTACGCTTCTTGTTCGGAACACTTGGTATGGTGGAATCCATGTTATTGTTATACGTCCTCACCTCACTGAAATTAACAGAGTATCCTCCAAATATCAAGCTTTAATCACATGATGAAGTCTTAACTCTTTATCACACAAGAAAATTTTAGACTGGTCCACATTGAAAGCATTTGCAGATGACAAAATGAAAATGACTGAAAAATTGGAATTTGTTCTGGGAAGGGTAGAAAACACTGGGGGAAAAGGAGAAAATGCTGGTTACCAGCATTTTCTCCTTTTTCCACAGTGTTTTCAAAAGGCTTCTTTCTCAGGGGCGTCAAAAGTAGGGATTGTGTGGTAATGGGTTAATAAAATCTTATCTCAAAAGCGCACTCATGTCAGATCCTATATTTCACCAAAACTTTTCATCACAGACTTACTGATGAGCCATGCTTCAGTCCTATCATTTAGAGCATCACAGTATTATCAGGTGTATTTGCTCTAAAGGAGTCATCACCAGCATGCGTAATGTTTTTGCTGTACATGCTTTCCCATAGTATCTTTCCACTCTTTACCAAACGACACAACTTTAGACAGGTCCAAACTCAAAGCATTTGCAGATGACAAAATGGGTTAATCCCTTTATCAAAGAATTCTAACACATCTCTATTGCAAGCCTTCACCCTAGTCCTACCATATAACTTTAACTCATTACCAAACGACAAAATTTTAGGTTTGTCCAAATCCAAAGCATCAACAGACGACAAAATAAAAGTGAATGAAAACTGAAATTTGTTTTGTGAAGGGTAGAAAACATTGTGGGAAAAGGAGAAAATGCTGGTTACCAGCATTTTCTCCTTTTCCCAAAATGTTCTCTAAAGGCTACTTTCTAAGGGTAATCACAAGTAGGGATTGTGTAGTAATGAGTCAATGAAAATTTCAAGCCAACAGTAAATATCCAAGTTTTGCCCTTTCAAAAGGTATGGGGGAGGGATGGGGGGACATCTCCTTAGCAAACAGTGTAGATCCAAGATCAGATTGCTCTGCAGTCTGATATTGGATCTAAACTGTCCACAAAAGGTCTGTGAGTTCTCCTAGCAGCCTAAGGACTTGAGTTCTCTTAAAACCCATTACCACACAATCCCTACTTTTGACGCCCCTGAAGAAGAAGCCTTTTGAAAACACTGTGGGAAAAGGAGAAAATGCTGGTAACCAGCATTTTCTCCTTTTCCCACAGTGTTTTCTATCCTTCCCAGAACAAATTTCAATTTTTCAGTCACCTTTAATTTGTCATCTGCAAATGCTTTCAATTTGGACCAGTCCAAAATTTTCTCGTGTGGTAAAGAGTTAAATAAAAAATTTAGTAATTTGAGACCAGTCCAAAATTGTTCTGTAAAAATTTAATCCTTTACTCCATAGATACTCATTTCGACGCATTGCTTGTAGGAGTCTTTGGAAAACATAGTGGCAACAGGTGAAAATGCTCGTGACGAGCAAGTTCACCTTTTGCCACAATGTTTTCTATGCTATCAAACAGTGTCATATACACATAAGAAACAGCTTCATCCTTGCTGTTATTTAGGGTCAATTAGAGATACCACAGAAATGCCTTATGAGGTAAAGGGTTAAACAAGTCAAACACCATGAAAATTCCCCCTCCCTTTCACCCATTACCACACAATCTTTATTTTAGATGCCCCTGAGAAAGAATCCTTTAGAAAACATTGTGGGAAAAGGAGAAAATGCTGGTAACCAGCCTTTTCTCCTTTTCCCACAATGTTTTCTACCCTTTCACAAAACATTGTCATTTGGGATAGGATTAAGATTACGCCAGAATGCTGCTTTCCAGCATTTTCTCTTTTTCTCACAAAGTTGTCAAAAGATTTCTTCTTCAGGGTTATTAATATCCGAGACTGTATGGATAGGGGTTAAGCCCTGTTAAGCTATAAGATGCTTGCTTCAGTCCTATCATTTAGAGCATCACTGTAGTTCAGACAAAAGGCTCTTGAGGATCATCATAAGCAAGCTACTGTACAAATTACTTAGATCTGATACCATTACTATAACCAAAGACTATATCAATTAGTTATTATTATACCATTAAAATAAACCAGGACTGTGTTTATAAAACATTTTTATCTTATAATTTGTTAATTGCAGAAAAATGTGTTGCATGTACATTTGATGTAAAATGCCATTTTCAACAATATTTCTGTCATATCTAAGCCCTTTGTGTGCTTGTCCTAGTTTAACCAGCAATTCCCAATTGGTTCCTCCTTTTTCAAAAGTCTCTCAAAATTGGTTTCAGTCATAATGGTGACAGATCACTATTAATCCTGTACCAAACAATCCCTAGTTTTTACGACCCTGGGATAGAAGCCTTTCGAAAACATTGTGGGAAAAGGAGAAAATGCTGGTAACCAGCATTTTCTCCTTTTCCAACAATGTTTCTACCCTGCTGGAAAGAATTTCAATTCTGAAGTTACGTTTGTCATCTGCAAGTGCTTTCAGTTTGGATGAGTCTAAAATTTTGTCCTTTGGTAAAGGGTTAATGTATTTCCTGGGTTTCACAGTCCATTAGTACCAGGCAGAGGCGCCGAAGTGTCAAGCCAAAGGACACTTACCAGGAAAAAAAAACTTCCGAGATCATGAGGCTCACAGGTTGCAAGTCCCGAACTTTACCACTGAGCCGCAAAGGATCCCTTTTCCACCAAAACTTTTAATCACAGACTTACTGATAAGCCATGCTTCAGTCCTATCATTTAGAGTATCACGGTAGATCAGGTGTATTTGCTCTAAAGGAATCATCATCAGCACATAATGTGATTTTTTATACTTTATGAATAAGACAGCAACATCATTAGTATAGAGCTTTTAATCCTATACCCTCAAAGCTAACTTTTAACGAGCCTGGGAAAAAAGCCACTGGAAAACATTGTGGTGACCAGCATTTTCTCCTTATCCCACTATGTTTTCTACCATGCTGAAAACAAATTCCAAATTTTCAATTACTTTTATTTTGTCGTCTGCAAATGCTTTTAATTTGAACAAGCCTAAAACACTGTCATTTGGTAATGAGTTAATTTCAGCTTCATTTGTGGACTGCAGATTTTTTCGATTTCGACACAACTAACACTAATCAAGTGTTAAACAGTTGAAGGCTATTTTCAGTAGAACTTTTAATCAAAGACTTACTGATAAGCCATGCTTCAGTCCTATCATTTAGAGCATCATAGTATTATCAGGTGTATTTGCTCTATAGGAATCATCATCAGCAGGTGTAATGCGAGTTTTTTTTTTAGTCACCACGTCAATAGGTACACAGGAGTTTAATTTTTTGCTTTACATGCTTTCCTGGAGTATCTTTTAACCAGTACTATGCGCAATATCCTTTCTAAGCCACTGGGTCCTTTCCCTTGTAATGAAGCACCAGTCAGCTGAGAGTGAAAAATGAATCCTGTAGCAATAACTGTCATCAACCCTCTAAAAGAAATTGGCTGAGCCCTGGACTGAACCAGGGATCACCTGATCTCAAGTCTTTTGAGTTACCAACTAAGCTACCAGGTTTCAGCTTTGTATTTTATGAACATTATAGCAATATCTACAGAGACAGAAACTAAAAGAAACTTTTTTCAGCACATACTAAAAGCCTTATCCTTTTAACCCTTTACTCCACAGATACTCATTTCTACGCATTGCTTGTAGGAGCCTTTGGAAAACATTGTGGCAAAAGGTGAAATTGCTCGTGACGAGCAATTTCACCTTTTGCCACAATGTTTTCTATACTAACAAAAGGTGTCATATACATATAAGAAACGGCTTCATCCTTGCTGTTATTTAGGGTCAATTAGAGATACCATAGAAATGCCTTATGGGGTAAAGGGTTAATCTCAAGACACATAATTCTGAATTTCAATATCCATTGAGCAGAAGCCTTCCGAATCCCTGGTGACTAACATTTTTCTCCTTTTCCACCATGTTTTCTATCCTTTCTAGAACAATTTTCAATAGGTTTACTATTTTGGTGGCATCTTTCTGTTTAGAAATGTTTTCAATTTGGACACATTATGATTGTTGTCAATTTGGTAGAGGTAACCAAATGATCCCATGAGATAATTCTAAATTGCATTACTGACCATCTGATTCGCTCAGACCAACAGTTTCAACCAATCAAATAGCTAGAATTAGACACTATAACTAAATACATTTAGTTATTTAAAAAAAACAAACTTTGATTTCACAAAGTCCAGCAAATATTTCAATTCAAAGTTCTTTAAATGTGATTTATATTTTGTTAAATCCCTTTCCCAGATATGCCCTGGTTTTAGTGGCTCCGAGGTGGAAGGGGTCTGAAAGCACTGTTAAAAGAGGAAAAAATGCTCATTGCGTTTTCTACCTTCTAACAGGTAGAAATACTACCTTTTTGTCCACTCTAATTTTGCTGTCTGCAAATTCATTCAATTTCAGGTGACTAAAATTACCTCATTTGGTAGAGTTCTTACAACAATGAGAAAAAAACTTTTTTGACAACCCTGTAGAAGACAGTTTTAGAATACATAGGCAACAGTGTTGCATCCAGGAATTCTGCCAAGAGGGGGAGATCCCCCATGGAATTTTCAAAATGGGGGGAGTAAAAATTTTCGGGGGTGGGTGAAAGAAATTTAAGTATACACAAAATATGTATTTTTCTGGTCAATTTCCTTTTTTGAATGGAAATGAATATGATCTTTCATTAGTTTCAAAGGCAGATAGGATATTTGCTAGATCAGTATTTTTACAGCCAACAGGGGAGGGTTGATGCCTTTTGGGTTGATCTTACCTTATTTTTAACACAAAACATTATAGATTCTCATTCTTGATTGATAATGTGCATCTATAGATGTACACATCAATTTTTGTTCACGATTACGCTACATCCTCAGTAGTAAGTCAGAATCTGGGGCCGAACAAACTTAAGTTTATTCCCCGCTGTTTTCACTCAATTCTTTCCATAATATCATCGTATGAACCATCAGCGTCGGCAAAAGAACCAATGAAAGTCTTTGACATATTTCCTTTCGGCGGAATACATGACAAATCGCAAGTTTAAAATCGCCGGGTTCTTCACTTCTTCGTCAGCATTATGAAAGTAAACATTCAATGCGCATGCGTAGATATATTGTTTTCCCGCTTCAATAGAAACTTCACTACAAAATCGTAAACCACCTGGAACAGTCTACATGTAAGGACTTGAAACCCAACCCGACTTCTTTAATTTCTCTTTTATGCACGCAGCTGGGTCTTCTTTTTGCGGGAGTTAAACCGATATTGCGCAATTGCTCCCCCATAACATTCATGGAATTGCGTGACGGTAAAAAATAAAGCGTGAATCCCACAATCGCGCGGCCTGGATGCAACACTGAGGCAAGGAAGAAATGCTTCTAACCAACAATATCTTTTTTTTTTTACATTTTCTACCCTTTTCAAAAACATTCCATTTAAACCATATTCAATGTCACAAAATTTAATGCTCCAACTCTTAACCACACAATCCTGACCTTTAACCACCTTGAGAAAGAAGCGTTTTATAAAACACTGTGGGAAGAGGAGAAAATGTTGGTAACCAGCATTTTCTCCTTTTCCCACATTGCTTTCTACCCTATCAAAAACAAGGTCTATAATTCGAGCCTGATCTAAATAGTCATCTGCAAATGCTTTGAATATTGACAAATCTAAAGGGACAAATCTAAATTTTTGTGGTTTGGTAAAGATTAAATAAGGCCAAGTCTAAGCTATTATCATCTGGCAGAGTGAATCTGCTGACAGAAAATTATGACTGAGTAAACTTCTTGTCTCAGTCTGACCTATCATGAACATAATATCATGGTTAAAAATCTCATGATCATGAAGTCCTCATCACTGAAAAGAAGTTTGTCTCTGTCAAATATATAATATAGAGTTTATTTCATCAGCTTGTAGTTAATAAGGGGAAATATTTGCCAAAAAAAGGGAAAGGTATGCGAAAATAACAAGATAGGATTTGGTGGAGCATAATCAACATTTTCAATTTTGAAATCAAATTTGCTTACTCTATCTAGAGCCTTGAGTAAAAAGATATTACCCCAAGTCATCTTCGGCCAAGTGGATGACCTTGGTCGAACTTTTTGCAGATGCACTAAGCCCTCTTTTCAGAGAGCTTAGCTCTAATTTTATTTGCAGCGATCAACAACCGTGATTAACAAAGCCAAGATAGCTCAGTCTGTAACATAGAGTACAGAGCTTTAAATCAGGGAGGTAGCCAGCTTCAAATCCCTGGCTAAGCCACTTTCTTTCCAAATAACCAAAGTAGTAATGTAAAGTAAACACTGAAAACGAAGTATTTTCAATTAAGTGATACACAACATATTGCTGGTGCTGGAAGAAAATTATGATTCAGCTGATTCACTACAGAGATTATTTCATTGCTGTCAGTAAGCAGGTCTAACCATTAATTTTTCTTTACTCATCCAGATTGAAAGCATTTGCGGATGATACAATTAATCGGAGTCAGAAACTGAAATTTGTCTTGAAAAGAGTAGAAAACATTGTGAACAAGAGCGGCAAATTGTCGCAAGATACGCCCGTCTTACCCCAAGTTGTAAAACTGGGGCATGCACCGCACAAAATTCAAGTATGAAAAACGACAAAGGGCAATAACTCCAAAATAAATCAAGCAAGAGTTGCGATTCCTGTGCACTGCACTCCCAATCGATGAGATCTATCCACCCATGAAATTTCATAACCCTAGCTAGTATAGTTTTGGAGATATGCTCCGGACAAAATTCAAGTATAAAAAATGACAAAGGGCAATAACTAAAAAATTAAGCAAGCAAGAGTTATGATTCTTGTGCACTGCACTCCCCCACGGTGAGATCTATCCACCCATGAAATTTCATAACCCTACCTACTATGGTTTTGGAGATATGCTCCGGACAAAATTCAAGTATGAAAAACAACAAAGGGCAATAACTCAAAAATTAAGAGAGCAAGAGTTATGATTCCTGTGCACTGCACTCCCCCTCGATGAGATCTATCCACCCATGAAATTTCATAACCCTAGCTAGTATAGTTTTGGAGATATGCTCCGGACAAAATTCAAGTATGAAAAACAACAAAGGGCAATAACTCAAAAATTAAGCGAGCAAGAGTTATGATTCCTGTGCACTGCACTCCCCCTCGATGAGATCTATCCACCCATGAAATTTCATAACCCTACCTTGTATAGTTTTGGAGATATGCTCCGGACAAAGAACTGGACGCCGCCCGCCCGCCACGGGTGATCCCATAATACGTCCCGTCTTCGACGGGCGTATAAAAAGGAGAAAAATGCTGATTACCAGCATTTTCTCCTTTTCCCACAATGTTTTCCAAAAGCTCCTCCTTTCTCATAGTTGTAAAAATCAGGGATTGTTTGGTAAAGGGCTATTCACAAACAGTGTTTTGTGCTCTAAGCCTGAGAAAAATATGCTGACGAAGTCTACACAAAATCTCGCGTGCATAATGCTTGAGGCATGCAGAGGGAAAAGGTCATTGGGACAGTATTGGTACAATACACCCTTGGCGCAGATATAGAAAATTTTGTAGAAAAGTGATATAAAAGACAGCAAAATCATCTTGTCTCAGTCTGACCTATCATAATCAATATCATGGGTAAAACCTCATTTGCATAAAGTCATCATCATTGACAAGATCTTTATAATTTTGGAACCTTAAATGACAATGTTTTCACAAGGCTTCAACCTATGGGTTGTTAAAAGTCAGCATTGCGCGGTAAAGAGTTTAGCAATGCTTATACTGTCATCTGGAAACACCTGCAAAGAGGGCCAAGATGGCCCTGGATCACTCACCTGAATTTTTGAGAGGACCATAGCCTTTTTTTTTTGAGGTATTGAAACACTGGAAACAAAATCATTACTAGCATTTTGCCAAGCAATTTTCAAAAGGTCACCTGTAAAAGTCCTTTCAAAATCTTACCAGCAGTTTCAGAAAAGAAGAAATTTTAGGAGTTTCTTAATTTCCCTACAGTGCAAGTGGTCCCCATTCACCAGAACCATGTTTCTTGACCTATCAAAATTACGGAAACAGTTTTTGAAAAGGGTCATCAAAGGAACATTTCTGTGAAATTATTTCAAAATCTGACCAGCGGTTTCAGAGAAGAAGAGTTTTTAGGAATTTCTTCATTTCGGTATAGTGAAAGAAGCCCCCATTCACCAGAGCCATGGTTCTTGACGGATCAAAATTTGGTGAACAATTTTTGAAAAGGGTCATCCAAGGAACATCTCTGTGAAATTATTTCAAATTCTGACCAGCGGTTTCAGAGAAGAAGAACTTTTAAGAATTCCTTCATTTCCCTACAGCGCAAATAGCCCCCATTCACCAGAGCCACATTTCTTGACGGATCAAAATTTCATGAACACTTTTTGAACAGGGTTACTCAAGGAACACCTCTGTGAAATTATTTTAAAATCTGACCTGCGGTTTCAGAGAAGAAGATCTTTAAAGAATTTCCTAGAAAATTCCATTTGGTTGCCATGGCAACCAGAGTTTTTGACGGAAATCAAAATCTGTGAACAATTTTTAAAGAGGACCTCCTAAGGAACACTCCAGCCAAGTTTGGTCCAAATTGGCCCAGCGGTTTAGGAGGAGTTATGTTTAAAGAATTGTTGACGACGCAGGACGGGTGATCCTAAAAGCTCCAGGTGAGCTAAAAAGTGTAAATTGGTCATCTACGGTAAATAGTAAAATTTGTATTTCAGGCTACAGTCCCTTCCTTACCTTTTATTCTCATATTTCTCCCACTTTGCCTGAGATTTTCCAAAACCACTTATTCTTCTTGACTGAAAAAGAGGAAAAAAAATACAAACAATTAACCATATTGTTGCTTTTTTCAAAATTCACTGCTGTCTGAGGATATGACAATCCAACAATTCTAGTTCTTAATTCAAAACAACCCATCAGATCCACAAAGACAAAATGTCTAAACTAATCAGATGTCGCTCGGAAATTTGATTTTGTTTTATTTATAGCATCTAGCTCCATTTTCCACATTTATTCATTTATATTGCTGCATCCAATGCACCTTTCCTTGTTTTCAGTCTCTAACCACTATTAACTCTTTACTAAATGACATAATTTTAGACTAAAGCACTTGCAGACGACAAAGTAACGGTAACTCAAAAGCTGAAATTTGTTTCCAGCAGGGAAGAAAATGCTGGTAACCAGCGTTTTCTCCTTTTCCCTCAATGTTTTCGAAAGGCTTTTCTTTCAGGGGGGTTAAAAGTGGGGATTGTGTGGTAAAGAGTCAAGCAGAATATTCTTCCCAAACCATGGGCTGCTTTTCCATAAATTACATCAAAATATTGATTACAAAACAAAGGAAAAGAGTAAGCCACTAGCTGGGATACAATTCAAATCTGAAGATTTCAAGGAAGTCTAAACCAAGGAAAATGAAAAGACCTGGGCTCATATTCACCAACCGTTCTTGAGAATATTCATAGTCTTATTCTCCAAGGTTTTCTAGATTTGTAAGTAACACAACTTCTGATTGTATTCTCTTCTCCAGTTGTGTTACTTACAAATGTAGAAAATTCTGGAGAATAAGACAAAGAACATTCTTAACCCTATCCAAAACAAGCCCTGGTTTTTACCTGTCTGCAATAAAAGTCTTTTGAAAACACTGTGGGAAAAGGAGAAACTGCTTGTAACGAGCAATTTCTCCTTTTCCCACTGTGTTTTCTATCCTTTTTGAGAACTTTCTGCCATTTTCCCAAAATCTAAAATTGTCGTCTGCAAACTCTTCCAGTTTGGAAGAGTCCAAAATTTGTCGTTTGGGAACGGGTTAAGAATGGTTGGTGAATACAAGCCCAGCACATCATTGAGTACAGTTCTAAATTGACTCACCTTTCCTTCCTCTAAATCATGCAATCTCTTCTCCAGTTTTGCCCTATGTTCAATACCCATATCTGCATTTGTGTCCTCACCAAGAGCATCTACACGAATAGACAGAGCTGTCTTTGCTGCTAACATTCTAGACATCTGTAGAAAAAGGAAAAGTGACTTAGTTTATAAACATATTCACCCCCTGTCTGGGCACGTGATGATTTAACTCTTTACCTGACGACAAAATTCTGGACAAGTCAAAATTGTAAGCATTTGCAGACGGCACAATGAATGGGAATCACAAATTGAAATTTGATTTGGAAAGGGTAGAAAACATTGTGGGAAAAGGAGAAAATGCTGATTACCAGCATTTTCTCCTTTTCGCACAATGTTTTCAAAGGTTTTCTTTCTCAGGGTCGTTAAAAGCGATTATGTGGCAAAGATTCAAAAACACAAAAGCAACTTTTGAATTCATTTTGGAAAATGAGAAAATGCAGGTAACCAGAATTTTCTTCTTTTCCTTCTATGGTTTTTACTGTTTAACCCTTTACCAAACGACAATATTTGAGACTGGTCCAAATTGAAAGCATTTGCAGACGACAAAATAAACATTACTGAAAATTTGAAATTTGTTTCGTGAAGGGTAGAAAACATTGTGGGAAAAGGAGAAAATGCTGGTAACCAGCATTTTCTCCTTTTCCCGCATTGTTTTCTAAAGGCTTCTTTCTCAGGGGCATCAAAAGTAGGGATTGTGTGGTAATGGGTTAATTGAACACTCACTTGAACCTCTATTCATTTCTGGTCTGCAAATGCTATCATAAATTAGTCCATTCAGTACAAATTTATAAGTTAAAGAGGAATATCACATTACTCAGAGCATGCAACTAATTTTTTGTTTATGGCAGGGTCTCCCTATATATATATACGACCTTGAACTCTTTTCCAAATGACAAAATTTTAAGTTTGTCCAAAATCAAAAGCATTTGCAGACGACAAAATAAAAGTGACTGAAAATTTGAAATTTATAATGTGAAGGATAGAAAACATTGCGGGAAAAGGAGAAAATGCTGGTTACCAGCATTTTCTCCTTTTCCCACAATGTTTTCCAAAGGCTTCTTGCCCCAGGTCGTCAAAAGTAGGGATTGTGTGGTAATGGGTTAAACCCCGTATGTGACCGTATAAGTGATGCAGCTATTAGCAAAATGAAGTAAATTTGAAAATCTATATAAGTATGATACCCTTAACTATACTTTCACTTAGGTACTAGTCTACAAAACAAGAGATGAACTTGGTACCATTAACCCATTACCACACAATCCCTACTGATGACCCTGTGAAAGAAGCCTTTAGAAAACATTGTGGGAAAAGGAGAAAATGATGGTTACCAGCATTTTCCTCTTTTCCCACGTTTTCTGCCCTTCACAAAACTTTTGGTCACTTTTATCTTGTCGTCTGCAAATGCTTTCATTTGGAAAAACCTATAATATTGTCATTTGGTAAAGAATTAATATGACCTTGACTTTGTAAGTGTTGCAGATGGCTGCAAGAAAAAGTAACTTTCCAATATCTATGCATGTGTTATAACCTTACCTTTCCTTTCACTTTGGTACTGGTCTGTGACACAAGAGATGCATGGTATAACAGACCATACTTTGGGGTGTCTTTTCTCGTCTTCAGAGCTCTAAACAGAGCTTTCTCTGCTCCTAGAATCTGTACTGTACTGGCTGGGTGTTTGGCCAAATTCAACAATGAGCCTTCAAAAAATAAAGAAGAGCATCCCATGTGGGCATCAACACTCCCCTGCAATTGCTTTCAAAAATACATCATATTTCATGTGTCTGATTTTAGAAATGTTATGGGTAAAGAAATGTCTTTATTTCATCAGCTTGTGGTTAATATGGGGAAATATTTGCCTCAAAGGAGTAATGGTATTATAAATCCATTAATTTTCTACCAAACCCTATCTTGTTGGTAATCGTTAGAATCGCCTCAATGAGACGATTCTAATCAGTACCCATAACATAGGATTTAGTGTAGACTTATTAATAATTTCAATTTTTAAATCAAAAACACTCCCTCTATATGAAGCTCTGATAATTTATAAAAGGGAGTAATGATATTCGAAATACATTAATTCTCTTCCAAACACAATGTTGTGGGTACTCATTGGAATTGTCTCATCAAGATGATTCTAATTAGTACCCTCAACATAGGTTTTCAAAGAGAAATAACTGATTTAGAATACCATTACTCCTCTTATCTGGAGCTCTGTGTTTCTCCATTTTTTTTCGGTTTTCACAAGACTACTTCCTTAGGGCAATCAAAATTTCAAAATGTTTTGTAAAGGACTGAACTCTCCCAGACAGTCCCTTCATACAATGAGAACAACACATACCTGCATGGGAGATAAGTCTAGCACCGACTAATTCTCCAACAAGGACGGTCAAATTTGGGGCAATGGCAACCATTCTATTCTTGATGTATTCATATAACTGGGCCCTATACTCTGTTATTTCAATAACCTATAAACAGAAGTATAGATATGGAAAATAGGAGCTTTAACAGCATATTAGGGCAAAAAAGGCATATTAGCAACAATTCATTCATATATAAATCCTTTGTATGGTATCTCTAATTGACCCTAAATAACAGCAAGGATGATGTCGTTTCTTATGTGTATATGACACCTTTTCATAGCATAAAAAACATTGTGGCAAAAGGTGAAATTGCTTGTCACGAACAATTTCATCTTTTGCCACAATGTTTTTATAAGGCTCCTACAAGCAATGCGTAGAAATGAGTATCTATGGAATAAAGGCTTAAAGGAATGGAAATTTTTAAACCAGTACTATTTTCAATCTTGTAAATGTAAGTATTTCAACTACAGCCTTGCTTTTGCTTCTCTTGGCCCTCAAAAAAATAGAACAGCTGGTTTGTTAACAGGTTTAAGGTTATTACATACCTGTGTACATAGGTAAGAGATATTTAGGATATCTTCATCTGATATTTCTGTTCCCATGGATATCTCTGCAGCATCTTTAACTTCTGACTCCACTTCCTCTGGCAATATTTTGGAAAAGTCTGTGTTTGCTGCATTTGTTCTGAAACCTGCAATTGAACAAAAGACACCGAGGTAGAGGCTTCTTGAACAGACTGGGGGAAAA
Source organism: Tridacna crocea (assembly GCA_943736015.1). Classification (NCBI taxonomy): domain Eukaryota; kingdom Metazoa; phylum Mollusca; class Bivalvia; order Cardiida; family Cardiidae; genus Tridacna; species Tridacna crocea. The sequence goes on from OX031073.1 coordinate 33,407,850, forward strand.
GGAGAAAATACTTTTTAAACGTCATTTTCTTCTTTTCCTTCCTTATTTTCTACCCTTGAAAGACAGGAATCATCCTACATCAAATTTGTTATCAGTAAATTCTTCCAATTTAGACTAGTCTAAAATTTTGTCATTAGTTAACCCTTTACCAAACAATCCCTGGCTTTTTACGACCGAGATAGAAGCCTTTTGAAGACATTGTGGGGAAAGGAGAAAATGCTTTCTAGCCCATTGAAAACATATTTCAATTTTTGAGTAACATATATTTTGTCATCTGTAAGTGCTTTCAATTTGGACCAGTCTAAAGTTTTGTTGTTTGGTAAAGCGATAAAGAGTTTACCTGTATTCATACCACAAGCAGCAGATGCACCTATCCATACCTTCCTTTGGTTGGTTGGTTGTATTGGGGTTGAACGCCACTTCAACAGCTTAGGTCATATCCTGGAGGTCGGTGACCCACATGTTTTTCCTGGCTTTCTCATACCAGTACTCCCACAACTTTCTTTCCTAAGCCACCGACTACTTTTCTCACATGCTTCAGCAAAGGTGAGAGGCGAAAATTTGCCATAACGATTTCGCCTCAACTGGGTATCAAACTCGTAACCACCAGGTCATGAGTCCGACACACCACTGATCCACTCGGGCGGGCTCGATACCTTCCTGGAGTATCCTTTACCAGTATATTGCAGAACACTTGTCACTAGTTGCTTTCATAAAATCAATGTCCCAAAAATGTCTATCAATGGCAGAGGAATAAATAGTGTCTAAATGGCTATCATTGACTCTTAAAGTTTGTGGGTTTCATCGGTGTAAGGAGCTCTAAAGAGTCTTCCCCAAGGACACCCCCATAGAATAATATAAATAATAATTAAATTAAAGCCTTGGCATCTTCTACGATGGTCAGACTAATACTATTTCGATTAATATTTAACACCCTCACAGAGACTCTTATCCAAGCCTGATTGAGTTGTGTTTTACCCTGCTTTCGACAACATTTCATTCGTATCACACATACAGGTCTCTCATTTCAGCTATGCATTCGCATTCAGGGGTTTAATGCATCTCCTTGATCCATGATACCAGCAAGTCATTCACATAATCATCGATCCATAGAATCGATTTTGTCCCACAACCAACTTCACCCATTACCACACAATCCCTACTTTTGACTACCCTGAGAAAGAAGCCTTTGGAAAACATTGTTGGAAAAGGAGAAAATGCTGGTAACCAGCATTTTCTCCTTTTCCCGCAATGTTTTTTATCCTTCACAATATAAATTTCAAATTTTCAGTCACTTTTATTTTGTCGTCTGCAAATGCTTTTTCTCCTTTTCCCACAATGTTTTCTATCCTTCACAAAACAAATTTGTAACTTTCAGTCACCTTTATTCTGTTGTTTCCACATTCTTTCGATTTGGACAAAACCTAAAATTGTGTCATTCAGTAATGAGTTAATATTGTACTCGCAGATAATTGACTAGTAGCAAAATGTTTCAACTTATGTCATCAGCCTGCAAGGACTGCTCAGGCTGCCATAGGTTGATACTTATTGCACATGCATTGACTCTTTACCGAACTAAAAAAAATTTTAGACTGGACCAAATTCAAAGCACTTGTAGACACCAAAATAAAAATGGCTGAAAAATGGAAATTTGTTTTGGGAAGGGCAGAAAAAATTGTGGGAAAAGGAGAAAATGCTGGTTACCAGCATTTTCTCCTTTTCCAAAATATTTTTAAAAGGCTTCTTTCTCAGGGTCGTGAAAAGTCAGGATTGTTAAGGCCCCTTTCACAGACCATGGTTCATTTGTACATAATAACTTACCCATCAGTTTTACTGTTTTTGCATAAGCCAGATTATCTGGGATTAACTTTCCCAGTTCTGGAAAATGCCAGCCGTACCATTCTCTTGCTCTCATTGTGTAGTTATTCAATTCTTTATCTAGATCATCTAGCAAGGCTGTGAACAGAAAGGAAATATGAACATTGCGTACAGCTACACCATCCTACCTTTGAATAACCAGAGACAAAAATCTTCTGAAAACATTGTGGGGAAAAAAAAAACAACATGTAACCAGCAGTTTCTTCTTGTCCACTATGTGTTCTACCCTTTGAAAGAAAAACTTGTAGCTAATCCTTTACCAAACAATCCCTGGTTTTCACGACCCAGCGGAAGGAGCATTCTGAAAACAATGTGGGAAAAGGAGAAAATGCTGGTAACTAGCATTGTCTCCTTTTCCAAAAATATTTTCTACTCTATTACAGTCTAGTTTCAATTTTTGAGTCACATTCATTATGTCGTCTGCAAATGCTTTCATTTTGGACATGTCTAAAAAAATTGTCGTTTGGAAAAGAGTTAAGCACATATAACCTTTTTGATTTATGGAAATGCATAAAAGTTTATATTTTGTTGTTTGGTGAACAACCAACCCACGTTTGAAGTAAAATACTTTCATTAAATACAGAAAAATAAAAAGAAAATGCAAGTTTTCCCATTAACCCATTACCACACAATCCCTACTTTTGACGCCCCTGAGAAAGAAGCCTTTAGAAAACATTGTGGGGAAAGGAGAAAATGCTGGTAAGCAGCATTTTCTCCTTTTCCCACAATGTTTTCTAACCTTCACAAAACAAATTTCAAATTTTCAGTCACTTTTATGTTGTCGTCTGCAAATGCTTTCAATTTGGACCAGTCTAAAATATTGTCGTTTGGTAATGGGTTAAAATGATGCAGGCAGGGGTCAGGCTATGATATTTTGACTTTTTCTTCACAAACAGACAAGTCAATCTTTTTGTCTGTATTGGACTTTACTACTGTTTCAACCCTTTTCAAAGTCCAAAAATTTCAGAATTCTTACTTGTCCTCCTGCCATTTTGCACTTGTCCTACAGTTAGACAAAGAAGGATAATCCACTTGCCCTCACCAAATGTTTACTAGTAAGGACAAGCGGACAAGTGGATTTTTTGGACCCTGAATTTATTTTGTGTTCTGCATAAGCTTTGAATTTGGACTGGTCCAAAGTTTTGTCCTTTCGTAAAGATTTATCCCATTACCACACAATCCCTACTTTTGACGCCCCTGAGAAAGAAGCCTTTTGAAAACACTGTTGGAAAAGGAGAAAATGCTGGTAACCAGCATTTTCTCCTTTTCCCACAGTGTTTTCTACCCTTCCCAGAACAAATTTCAAATTTTCAGTCACCTTTATTTTGTCGTCTGCAAATGCTTTCAATTTGGACCGGTCTAAAATTTTCTCGTGTGGTAAAGATTTAAAATATTGTCAGACTTACATATAGCTTGAACAATCATGGTGTCAACTTTGTCTGGGCTAAATTTCAGCTTGTACCTTGATAAACTGTGGAAGAAAACAAACTTTCAACACTTTCATCAACTGAGAGCAATGAACAACTTCAAAAAAAAAAAGAAATCAACCTTCTTTCAAACTTTGAAAAGAAAAACCCGAATTTAGACCCAAGACTTTTTAACAAAAACCTGTAAACCCAATTTTCAATTCTTTCAAGTAATATTGTGGTAGTTAGAGCATATATCTCTGCTTTTAGACTATCTTCCATTACTGTATTTTGATCTGATCTTGATTTAAAGTCAAATTTTAAGGATTCACTACCTTTCTGGCATGCTTTTCCCCACTATAAAGTTAGCCCAAGTCCGAGATAAACTAAATCTATCACTAAACCCCCCCACCCCCCACTCCTTGTCACAAAAACAGGTCTTTATCACAGAATGCAGAATAGTTTAGTACAAAAGAAAGAGTTGAAAAAAGTTCAAGGGGAGATAATTCCGCAGCAAATCGCAGAAGAGTTATGAAAATTGCAAATGCCCAACTTCATATAATATAGAAACCCAGTGTGTGAATTCAAGTTCAGTACGTGAAAAACTGTTGGAGCATTGCTCTAGACAAATTTGTGTCTACAGAAGACAGACAGACAGACAGACAGCCATGGCCATTCGAGTATAACCCCTCTGCTTCATTGTGGCTAGTATAACTATTAACCCATTACCACACATCCCTACTTTTGACGCCCCTGAGAAAGACGCCTTTTGAAAACACTGGGGGAAAAAAAGAAAATGCTGGTAACCAGCATTTTCTCCTTTTCCCACAGTGTTTTCTACCCTTCCCAGGACAAATTTCAATTTTTCAGTCACCTTTATTTTGTCGTCTGCAAATGCTTTCAATTCGGACCAGTCTAAAATTTCCTCGTGTGGAAAAGAGTTAAAGTTTTTGTAAGACAGAGACTGATGGTACTGACAATCATGTATTTTTCGTTCTTTTTTTTACACAGCTGGGCATTGAATATGATAGTGTACCTGTGTGCAAGTCCTAACGCCATTGTGGAGATCTCTCTTTGAGGAAGTGATACTAAACTATCTACTTGTTGACGAATACCTCTCATCAGCTCTTGAATTGCAGAACTGGCCACACAATTAATATTGTACTTTTCCTGTGGCCAAAAAATATATCAAAATTGGATATTATCTCTTTACGTGATCAGTGATGACAAGAAAATGAAGAAATCACAATTTTTCAAATCAAAAACATTATGCAGATAAAAAATCATATCGACTCAACTGTCAGTGTAGTTTCCATTTAATTTCCTCTCAACATGCATTTTCTCTTTTATCTAAGTATGTTCTCATAAACCTCTTTCATCCAGCTCAGTCACTTGATTCTTTACCAAAAGACAAACTCTTAGACTGGTCCAATTTGAAAGCATTTGCAGATGACAAAATAAATGCAAAAGAAAAATCCAAATTTGATTTGGAAAGGTTAGAAAACAATGTGGGAAAAAGAGAAAATGCTGGTTACCAGCATTTTCTCCTTTTCCCACAGTGTTTTCAAAAGGCTTCTACCTTGGGGTCGTCTAAAGTCATCATTGTGTGGTTAAAGGCCAAGGGATATTTTGGTAAATACATGCTTACTTCACCAATATACTACAGCACTTATCATTACAACCCTAAGACCACAGTATCTTTAAAAACATCATGAGGGAAGGAGAGAATGCTTTCATTATTAAAGATTAAATCCAAAGATAACATGTATCAATAGCTCGGAGGCGCCAACCCTATCACCCTGGTTACCAATCCTACACATTCCGACTGAGCCATACTGGAACTTGTCAGATATATTACCATAAAATTCTATCCTTTTTGAACTGTAACTGTCCATTTGATGAAATCTACTGATCATGACCAGTCAGATGTGATTTTTTCACCAATTCACCGACTGAATGGCATCTAACAACGCTTTCAACACTTGTTCAGTTGTATATCAGCAACATTTCAGTTCATCAAATCATTCCTGGTTTTCAATTAAACTATGATTGATTGGTAGATTGTTTGGTGTTTAACACCTTTATCAACATTATTTCAGTTTAATTGCAGCAGCTACTGCATCTACCCATACTTTTCCTTAACCCATTACCACTCAATCCCTACTTTTGACGCCCCTGAGAAAGAAGCCTTTTGAAAACCCTGTGGGAAAAGGAGAAAATGCTGGTAACCAGCATTTTCTCCTTTTCCCACAGTGTTTTCTACCCTTCCCAAAACAAATTTCAATTTTTCAGTCACATTTATTTTGTCGTCTGCAAATGCTTTGAATTTGGACCAGTCTAAATATTTCTTGTGTGGTAACGGGTTAACCAATTATCTGCACAATATTCTTTCCAAGCCACTGGCTGCTTTCCCACTTATCCATCGTTTAAATTCAATGAAAGTAGGACAGGACTCTTTACAAAATGTTCCACCAACATTCTTAATTCCATTCCAAGCAATTCTAGAATTAGAAAGCAACACAACTTCTGAGTAGCTAAACTTTTTTTTCAAAGGTTGTATTACCGTCAACTTTAAAAAAATTTGGATAATAAGAGAAAGCTCTTTAACCGTTTACCCCGTAAGGCATTTCTATGGTATCTCTAATTGACCCTAAATAACAGTAAGGATGAAGCCATTTCTTATCTGTATATGACACCTTTTGATAGCATAGAAAACATTGTGACAAAAGGTGAAATTGCAAAGATTTTCAACCTGAGACTTACAGATTACAAATGATACACCTTTAACTCATTACCAAACGACAATATTTTAGGCTTGTCCAAATTGAAGGCATTTGCAGACAACAAAAAAAAAAGTGACTGAAAATTTGAATTTTATTTTGTGAAGAGTAGAAAACATTGTGGGAAAAGGAGTAAATGCTGCTTACCAGCATTTTCTCCTTTTTCCAACGATGTTTTCTTAAGGCTTCTTTCTCAGGGGCGTCAAAAGTAGGGATTGAGTGGTAATGGGTTAATACTGGGCAAATCAGGACCCCAGGATGCACAGAGTTACAAATGAAGGTCACAGTGGCTGACTGAAAAACCTAAATTAACTAACATCTCACCCAATAAATGTCACCTCAAACACTCTCATCAGAACCTAGCACCCATAATTAATGGGGATGTTCTGTAAACATTTATTTCATTTAATCACTGAGTATGAGGAGACAGCATTAACCTTGATAACATTTCCGAGTTTGGCATCCGCGACCGCAAGTTCCTCTTGGGCTTCTTTCGCAACCACCTTCTTGATCAGCGACTTCAAGGTTTTACACATTTTACCCTCTACGGCAGCAGTGGCCGCTGAAATGGAAGAAAAAGATACCAATATTATAAGTTATGCCCAAAGTCCATTCAATTTAAGAATAGTTGGTGAATACGAACGCTGGTTTCAATGACAAACAATATTATTAACCCTTTCCCAAACAAACCCTGGTTTATACGTGTCTGCAGTACAAGTCTTTTGAAAACACTGTGGGAAAAGGAGAAATTGCTCGTTACGAGCAATTTCTCCTTTTCCCACAGTGTTTTCCTCCCACTTGGAGAACTTGCTACCATTTTCAATGAGTTTGAAATTTGCTCAGCCATTGTTGATCATATTCAACAAGCTCAAACAATATTATTCATCACTGATGCCGAAGCATTCCAAATTTGTCATGTTTTATACAAGGCGCCTGTGTATATTTGAGGCAAATTTCACTTGTCCATAATAGATGATAATTGCATTATTTCCCCTCCTTTGCATCTTTTCACACTGAGGTTAATTCTGTGTTTTTCTTCCATTCTAATGAGTAATCACCTTCCACGCGCCTTATCTGGATCTCTGGACAGGTAATACTAAATGCACATCTGCTATTTATGTTAGGGACCAGAAGGGAAAGTGAATATAGGACTACTGTTGTAGATTTACAGGAATTTCAAACCCTGTGCACATAAGTGAATTGTTGGCTAAAAAGCCGAATCGATTTTCTGACTACATGTTACAGTTGATGCAAGGTCTCATGGAAACAACGGAGGCTGTAGTCCATTAAAAATTCTACTAAGGCTTCACTAATATAACTACTACAGTGAGCCCAAGGAACAACAAAATTTCAAAGACTCATTTGGAAAAATGTGGTAGAAATGATGCAGAGGTGAAAGTTTTTTACACCAAGAGCTTATTCTTGCAGGATTCTACAAATCCCACTTCCTAGAAGTAACAACTGTGTGAAATACGACTATTAAGTTGTTTCAATGTTTATCCACAAGGCCTTACCTGCAAGAGCTTCTGTAGTGTCTGCAAACTTTTTGAAATGCTTCAACTGCAATCTGAAGTTATAAAAAATCAAACTTTATGCATTTCACTTGGGGAATAAGGCTTTTGAAAGTAAAATAGGTAAAGTAGAAAACACTGATCTACTGCATTTTATCCATTTTCAACAATGTATCCAATCCTTACAAAGCAAATATCATTTAGGTCCAGCATGTCTGTCTCCTTAATCCTTTCCCAAACCATCCCTGGTTTTTATGGGTCTGGAATAGTAGCCTTTTGAAAACATTGTGGGAAAAGGAGAAAATGCTTTCTACCCTATCATAGACAAAAATCATCTTTTCAGCAAGAGTTGAATTGTCTGCAAATGCTTTCAATTTGGTCTAATCCAAAAGTTTGTCATTTGGGAAAGGGTGAATGAAATGTTCAACCAACTCTTATTATCATCTTCTTTTCCTTTATGGTTTTTTATGCTGCTTCTAACGTTTTTTCAGTCACATCATGCTGACCACTCATATAATCACATTTTCATGTATGTTCTGAGTTGCCGACACTTGATTAACTCGTTTAATACCAAACAACAAGTATTTAGGTTTGTCCAAATCGAAAGCATTTGCAGACGACAAAAAGAAAGAGAGTGAAAATTTGAAATTTGTTTTGTGAAGGGTAGAAAACATTGTGGGAAAAGGAGAAAATGCTGGTTACCAGCATTTTCTCCTTTTCCCATAATCTTTTCAGAAGCTTTCCTTCTCAGGGTCTTTAAAAGTCTGAAATGTGTGGTAAAGAGTTAACCCTTTATCAAGCAATTCGGACTTTTAATGACCGTGAAGAAGAAGCCTCCTGAAAACATTGCAAGAAAAGGCGAAAATTCTGGTAACCAGAATTTTCTCCTTTTTCCTAAATGTTTGCTGTTTTCTACTCTTCACAAAACAAATTTCAAATTTCCATTCAATTTTATCATCTGCATATGCTTTCCATTTGGACAAGCCAAAGAATTTGTCGTTTAGTAATGAGTTTGGGCTTGGAAGTAACATTGCCTAGAGTGGACAGATCCATGAATTTGTGGTCTGTTAACCTTTTACTCCATAGATACTCATTTCCACGCATTGCTTGTAGGAATCTTTGGAAAACATTGTGGCAAAAGGTGAAATTGCTCATGACGAACAATTTCACCTTTAGTCACAATGTTTTCTTTGCTATCAAAAGATGTCATATATGCATAAGAAACGGCTTCATCCTTGCTGTTATTTAGGGTTAAACAGAGATACCATAGAAATGCCTTATGGGGTAAAGAGTTAACTATTAATTTGTTGTTTACAAAATGCTTTCAATGGATATGTCAAAATTTGTGCAGTAACACTTATATATTCTTATACAAAGTTCTTGAACATCAACTTTCAGTTCTGAAATGATGTGTTCAGTAAAACCTATTAATATGATGGACAATCAGAATCAGTAACACAAATTTAAAAAAAAAAGAGGGCCATGATGGCCCTGAAATCGCTCACCTGAGTCTGTCGACCAAAGATGAACCATTTTCAATCTAGTTTCCCAGTGACCCACGTTTTTTTATCAGACATTACCCATTATCAAACACTTGAGATATCAATAAGACAAACATTCTGACCAAGTTTCCTGAGTATTGGACTGAAAATGTGGCCTCTACAGCACACAAAAGGGTTTTCTAAGGTTTGACCAAGTGACCTAGTTTTGAACCCGACTATTACCCATTATCAAACTCTTTAGAGACATGATCAAAACAACATTCTGACCAAGTTTGAAGAGTATCAGGCAGAATATGTGGCCTCTAGAGTGTACACAAGGTTTTTCTAATATTTGACCCAGTGACCTAGTTTTTGACTCCAAATGACCCATTTTCAAACTCATTCAAGGTATCACCAAGACAAATACTTTGAACAAGTTTCAAGAGTATTAGACTGAAATGTGTCCTCCAGAGCATACACAAGGTTTTTATAACATTTGACCTATTGACCTAGTTTTTGACCCAACATGACCCATTTTCATACTCATTCAAGGTATCACCAAGACAAATACTATAAACAAGTTTCAAGTGTATCTGTCTGAAAATGTGTTCTCCTTAGCATACACAAGGTTTTTATAACATTTGATCTATTGACCTAGTTTTTGACCCAACATGACCCATTTTCAAACTCATCCGATCTATCATCAAGACAAACATTCTGACCAACTTACAAGAGTTTTGGAATGAAAATGTGGCATCCAGAGCATTTAAATGTTTTCCTAACATTTGACCTGGTGACCTAGTTTTTTACCCGACATGGCCTATTTTCAAACTCATCCAAGATATAATCAAGACAAACATTCTGACCAACTTTCAAGAGTTTTGGACTGAAAATGTGGCCTCTGGAGCATACACAAGGTTTTTCTAAGATCTGATCTAGTGACCAAGTTTTTGACCCTATATGACCCATATTTGAACTCGTCCAAGATTTTACCAACTTTCTTGAGTATTGGACTGAAAATGTGGCCTCAAGAGCATAAACAAGGTCATTATCTCCTGCTAGATGGCATTCTATAAATACTCATCTATCTGATATGGGCATCCTGGGTACAGAAACGAACCACTTTCTTACGCGACAACCATTACTTTGAATTTAAACAAAAAAAGGTTTACCCAATAAAACGCTACCTCGTGCAGTTCACTCAACTATGATCACCAGTTTAGAGAAATCTGTTGCTAAAGCAGGTCTCATTTCTCCTCAAACGTATTGATACTTAAAAGCTATTTTCAACATTGCTACTTTATAGAGCGTAACATTACAGTCAGCCCGCTTTCGGGGCTAGTAGTGATGCGTCATATAAGACAGTCGAATCTTCCAAGAATATGACATGCGCAGACAACGTATACAAGGTTTTTCTAAGATTTGACCTAGTTACCTAGTTTTTGAGCCGACATGACCCAATTTCGAACTTGTCCAAGATTTCATCAAGGCAAACATTCTGACCAAGTTTCATGAATTTGAGAAATGTGGCCTTTAGTAAAAGTTTAAGAGGGACGACAGACACGGCACTATCACAATAGCTCAATCTGATCACTTTGTGCTCAGGTCAGCTAAAACCTCACATTTTGTTGGCTTTCTCTGGAGATTCGAAGTCTAAATACAGATTGTCTGCCTCTTGCAATTTCTTTTCTTTCAGAACCTGATGTATACAAGAGAAATATTGTGTCATGCTTCAAAACGAAATCCCTTCAAAACATAGTCAATTAACCAATACCAATTATTTCGTTTGACTCCTTATCAACTGGCTATATCAAATTTTGAATAGAAGAATTTGCAGTCTTGCAGATGGCAAATTCAGATAGTGTTTCAAACAATAGGGTTTGTCTTTCAAAACCAGATAAACTTGAGGAAAAAAGAGAAAATGCTGGTAACCAAAACTGTTTTCAAAAGCCGTCTTTATCAGGTGTTTACTGGATCATGCAGAAAATGGTTAACTATTTACCAAGTGACTAGTGCAGCCACGTAGGAACCATTTCAAGATGGGGGGGGGGGGGGGGGGGGGGGGCTAACTTCGAAATACCGAGATTTTTTGCGTGGTAATTGCATTGCGCTAAAAACTCATATTTTAGTTACCATGATTTTCAAAATTATTGGGGGGGGGGGGGGGGCTGAGCCCCCCCCCCCCCCCCCCCCCCGGTTTCCTACGGGCTTGTAGTGTTAGATGACAATTCTTGCAAAAATTTCAAGCAAATAATTGAAAATATAAGTTGCCTTTTTACAAAAGAAGCCAGGAAATGTCAGCATTAATGTTTTCAAGTAGTTTATTTGCAACTATATTGGACAGGTCTGATGGCCTCTCCAATAATAAAATGACTACACATAGCAAGTTAAATGCCTCACCACGTGGGCCGTAGCATGGGTGATGAGGTTGATAATGTAATGTGCATAAAACACTGCGGTATGTTTGTCATGAGTTGAGAAATTTGCAACTATATTGGACAGGTCTGATGGCCTCTCCAATAATAAAATGACTACACATAGCAAGTTAATGCCTCACCACGTGGGCCGTAGCATGGGTGATGAGGTTGATAATGTAATGTGCATAAAACACTGCGGTATGTTTGTCATGAGTTGAGAATGTACAAAGCGCACTATTGTTTTAAAAGAATACGTTAAATATCAACTATCAAACCTTAAAGACGGCATAGCCGGCCGCAGTTTCAAATAACACCAACATCGTCCTGCCTGTCTCCACGAGGAAAATTCTCTATCTTTGCGCATGCTCGTGTCATACGGCGGTCCCATATTCTATACCTCAACGTAAGAAATACCTTAATAAGAAAGGTTCTAGTCATTTCGTACCTAGGTCATTTCGTACGATTTTTGTCATTTCGTACCTACCTATACTTTCTATTTTGGTCATTTCGTACCCACTTTGGTCATTTCGTACCCACTTTGGTCATTTCGTACCCAGGTGTAATGATCTTTTTGCTTTTTAAGTATCTAGCTTTAATACTATTTTTGTGTTTTTTCTTGAATGGCTACTGCTAAAATTGTACATTGCTAAAATTGTGTAAAATTTCGCCGAAGGAGGATGATGGTTATGATTGTTTATGATTATTATTGGTTACTTCTTTCTAGGTCCAGTTTTGAACACAAAGATTGTTTAGGGATCTTTTGTTTATTTCTCGCCGACTTCTGCGTAAATTTACTTTATGAAAAAAAAAAAAAAAAAAAAGAAATCCGGAGAGAGGCCACTTAAAATTTTGCTGTCTTGTTCAACCATGATTCTTTATGAACACTGTTCACCAAACAGTATAGTAATGGACTTGTTTAAATGGAGAGCATGCTACATTGCTTTCATGATGATTCTTCCGTAAGGCTGTCAATACTAATTTTTTTGTGTGTGTGGTAAAGTGTTAATTAAACCTAAATTGATAAAATAGCTGCTGATTGATTTCGTGTGTAGTATTTCAATTATCGTATCAAAGTTTTCTCAACTCACGTATGTCTTTTAGTTCTACAATGTAGAGAGAAGAAAGTACATGTTCAAGGTTCGTTTGGACCAAAACGTCAGGGACAAAAACGTCGGTCACTGTTTATCATAGAAAAAAAAAATAGTAAATTTATACGTTGGCTCGACCTGTGAAAATAGACAACTCCCGGTCCTTACGGACCACTTAATCTTTCAATTGCAGCTTGATTCCATGAAAGTAATTTAAGATAAACGCTAAGACACCAACCTGTCATGATAGGGTCGTTTAAAGAAATCTTTCGTATGAAAGGTTGGCGAAATTTTCACTTTTTCTTTTACTGTTTACGAAAAACCAACCATACGTTGAAACATTCTTGAAAAGAAAGAGAAAAGGAACTTCTAATCTAGTATACTAGTAATTAAAAGTTTATTATCTCAACATTAAACTTTAAAAAAAAAATCAAACCCCTTCATTCAAAATGAAATACAATAGATCTACGATCAATTAATATGTCCACTGAACACCCGGTTCAGAGTATACTATTTCATCAACTTCAATGCAAGCGAAGGCCACCTGAAGAATTGAATATAGCAAAAATGAATTTTACTAACATGTTTTTTTCTCTCTTTTTTTTTTACAGTAAAATACAATTTATCTATCGTTCATTTTTAGTCTTCATTACGATTTTTTAATCAAATACAACACACACCGCATGATAAAACACACAAGTGTCCTTACTTTATTTTTGTCTTTTCAAAACATGTACAAACATTTTTCATCAAATCTACATCACAATAACGGCATAAAAATAACAGCTGACAACATGGTGGTAAACTAACATCATATGCACTGGTAGGGGTACGAGTTCTCCCAAAGTACGACTTCTCTGGAGATCTCGTACCCTTGAGATTGAGACTTCTCTAGATACCTCGTACCCTGGAGAACTCGTACTCTGGAGAACTCGTACCCTGGGTACGAATTCTCCAGAGAACTCGTACCCTACAGATATTTTTGGGGATAAATTTGTATCTCTTTATATCATTCAGATTTTGGTGAATTCATGATTTTCTTTTAATCTTTTATGAAATGATCGGGTAAGTTTATCAAGGATTGGTAACGGGTATTTGCAGAAAGATATCAGTTTTGTTTCTGGATGTTTCATGGATTAAAATGAAAAGGAAGTACTGTAAATGGGCAGCTAAATTCAAGAAAGATGAAATTATCTGTAAGATCTACATAATCTGGATTCATCTAATGATTCGAAGATAGTTTTTTAAGCTTGTTTAGATATTTGTAGGTTCGTTAATGGAGTATGTCATTTTTTTTTAAATGAGTCAAAGGCGTCGGGTACAATGAAGTCACATATCAGGTGTTATAAACAGCATTGTACACACTTGCCATTTGCCAGCAATTAAACTTGTATAGTTTTCAAAAGGACTCTTAACCCATTACCAATCAATCGCACAATTTTACGAGGAATAAGACTTATATAAACATTGTTGGAAAAGGATTAAATTATTATAACCGGTTCTTTATTATGTAACATTAAAAGAAGTAATCTAACTCTTTGAATCTTGATGGATCCAAATAAGGCTGAGTTACTAAATACCACTCTGTGGGAGATAGCTTTTGAAAATTTCGTTGGAAAAAAGGGGGAGGGTGCCTATATAACCAGCATTTTCTCGTTTTCCCACAATTTTTTCCACCCTTTCAGTCCGATAAATAAATACATGAATTTGTTGTATGCAGATATACAATTTTTAAGAGACTATGACTTCACATACATGTACATGTATAGCAATATTTGCATTTTCTCTCGCTGTCTCTTTCTCTCGTTTTCATTGCACAGTCTTCTTCTATGTTTTTTTTTAGACGTTTACTTCACGATCTCGAGTTTCAACCACATCGAAGAAGTAACCATTGTGGGAAAAGGTGCAAAATCATATAACCAACATGGTCTTCTTTTTCCACGTGTTTTCTCACCTTTTCAAACAATTTTGAAGGCTTTTTCAGACGGCTTATATGAAATTTTCGACTTGTAAACAAGCGATTCTACGGAGGCATTTTTGTATTGCTGAAACATTGTGGACAAATGATGTCACTGACCTTTCCAATTATTACCCTACGTTCTTAATTCTTTTGGCGCCAAAAGTATACAGGGGACTTCATCGACGACTCACTAAAATTCAGAAAAAGATTTTTTTTTTCTGAAAGGTTTGGCTGGGAATCTTGATGGTATAAATCCAAGCTCAGACTGCATTTTTTGCATATTGATCTTGTTCTTTACTACCCGTTTCGATTCTAGCGTTAAATGAATTAAGGGTTCAATATTGCACATTGCAATTATATTACAGTAATTTTATCATTGTGAAAATAACACCTTTCTTGCTCCCTTTGTTCAGGAAATTTGCCTTTTCACCAGGTGTGAAAATTTGATTAATTCTGTGTTCATTTTATCAACTTCTTCCATTTAAAAAAAATAACTAATCCAATCAAATACTGATTCCTAGACCGTTCTATCACAAAACAACATCAAACATCAACTCAAAAACTTGTATGCAAGCAGGGATTCTATATGTTATGTATGATCCCTGATGCAAGTGAAGGCTACCCGAAGAATTGAAGAGAGCAAAAATAATCCTGCTCATGATTTTTCAGTTGAATACAATTTATTTATGATTCATAAATGTTTTCCTTACGATGTTTACATCAAAAACAACATACACTGCATGAGAAAACACTCGGGTTTCTTTACTTTATTTGTCTTTTCAACACATGTACTGTAAGCAAAAAAAATCATCAAATCTACATCACAATAACGGCATAAAAATAAAAGCTGACAGCATGCTGGTAAACTAACAGTATATTTATTAGTGGGGGAACGAGTTCTCCAGAGAACACGTACCCGGGGTACGACTTCTCTGGAGAACTCGTACCCTTGAGATTGGGGTACGAGTTCTCCAGGATACGAGTTCTCCTGATACCCGAGTTCTCCAGGGTATGTGTTCTCCAGGGGGTTTCAAGACAGTTCCCCGACAAGACAGTTCCCCGACACGGCTGTTCGAGACAGTTCCCCGACAAAATTGAAGACAGTTCCCCGACACTTTTGAAGACAGTTCCGCGAAACATTCATTATAAGCAAACTTGATTTTCATCGACATTTATCATCGATATCTACAACTTTTAAGGAAAGGTAATGCGGGGTGTTGTACTTGTGAAAGGATTGTGAATAATTGAGAGTATTTTCTCCTTTTTGGTTTATTATTGATGATCACTCAGTTCGGAAATGATACCTTCACCGTTGTGCAGATCAGAATAATATTACGTGTGTTATACGAATATGTGTATTTGATTACTAAAACAAATCCTTGTCACAGTGTTGGATTTGAAATACATGTAGGCCTAGGTTTAGCGCATTTTTTTTACATTTCTCACCGTTACTTCCGGAAAACTGAAATAACCTGCTAGTAATGTCAATGGATAATATGAATGTAGATCCCCTTTATGTTGGGCCTTTATGGACAGTAGTAATATGACAGTTATACAGTCCAACGAGAATCAACAAAAAGTTTCAATGTTTAATTTTATTCAAAAAATTTATAGCACACACATTACATGAGTTATACATGTTAAAATTGCATTTCAGATCCCAATACTCACTTCGAAGGCTTATTCTTGTAGCCGTCATTAAAGACAATTTACACAGCAATCATACACAGTTAACAGAAACTAGAAAGGTTCCCGCCAATTAAACCAATCATTACTACAAACACCCAATCATGGCAACAAACAATCCAATCAGAAATATATCGGCCTCCTTAATTGGCCATAATACGCAATTTAATAACCGCCAAAGTTGAAATTTACTTCCATCATTTCAAATAAATGTCTTTTAAAAATATCTAAAAAAAAACCCAAATCTATTCAATATACTAATTAATATTAAAAGTGTCGGGGAACTGTCTTCAATTTTGTCGGGGAACTGTATTGTCGGGGAATTGTCTTGTTCCCCTCCAGGGTACGAGTTCTCCTGCTGATATCGGGCCCATTTCTCTTGACACCGTTTAAATACTTCCGTTTCCGTTCAAAATAAACATCGCAGTTACTTTCCTAAAATAAAAATCTGCTAACATCATCTCCCCGAGTCGAGGGATTCTTCTAGCTTGAACGTAAAATTCTAATCGGTTGTATGACTAGTTTCAGTATCGGAGGCCAACTACAGGGTTCTGGTGAGTAGCCTTTACATGGCCAGCTTTTCAGTCAATTTGTCGTACTGTTGCGAAACCAAAATGGCCGTGAATGAAAATTTATGAAACAAAGTATATCACTAAATTGGTAATTTATTGCTTTTCACATAGAATTCAGTATTCAGATCTGTAGCTTTGTCTTCTGCCAGAGATGGCTCACATACTTTGCTTTCTTGGAGTTAAGAGGTGAAATGCTTAACTGTGCTTGAAGAGGCAGAAATCCATTTATTTTGACCCCCTAAAGTAAAAAAAAAAGACCCTCAACTAATGAGAGAATGGGTCACAATGACCTCCAATTTTTAAAGATGATGTTAAACCTCGGCAAAGGATTAAAGATTTAATTTGATTGTTTTTCAGCCCATGATCCGTTTACTGACACTACAAATGCAGTGACCAGTAGCAGTGATGAATTAGTTCATATTCGAATCCAACAGAGAAACGGACGTAAAACCCTCACAACTGTCCAAGGAATAAATGCACAGTATGACCTCAAGAAAATTGTCAAATTCTGTAAAAAGGTACAACACCTCTTTCTAGCTTACATGAGCCTACCTTCAGTTTGAGGGTTTCTGCTCTAATGCTATTTTTGTGATTCTTTGCATTTACCTTCATATCAGCCAAACACATCAGGAATATCTATGATTTTACCCGCATCTTTTCAAACCGCTCTGTGCGACAAAATTTTAATGACAGCTAATAAAATGGGCATGGATCGTTAGATATATGATTAATCTTTACAAAAAGACTGATCTTTGCTGGGTCCGACGAATGACTGAAATACCACCGAAACACTGAAATACCCAATTTTTTTACAATTAAGTCAAATAACTGATATAAGAGCGAAAATTTTGTCGTTTTATTTTTTGTTTGTTTTAACACAAACTTATGTTTATGTTGATGACAGGTAGTTAGTTTAAAACAAAATGACAAAAAAAAAAACATACCATTGACGTCCGCCGTAATGGATGTTCACTGAAATACGAGCCCATTGTCCACTGTAATACTCACACGACATAGTAAAATGCATCGATTCAGGGAGTTTATGTTCCTACTACAGTAGCTGTTTTACAAGCTTGATGTGTCAGATCTATATCCATAAATATGCGTGGAAAAAATGGTTTTCTTTTGTGATATTTGGAGAATGAAATTAAAAATTAACGGATCTAGAAAGACAACTGGCCGCCATTTTGAATCGGGTACACGTTACCTGGCCTTAATTTGTAGACCTGTCTGTCTGACTTCCATGTCTACTGACGATAATTCAAATATCAATTTTGATCTAAATAATATAGATTTAATTGCAGTTCACCCCATAGGTCTGTAAACATAGTGGAAAAAGCAGAAAATGTTATCAAATGCGACATGCCCGTGACAATGGATACATCACGCAATGCTAATTTAGGTACATTTACTTCATTTGCAAATGGAACGCACTTGCATACTTTGTGTTTATGATTTAAAGAAATGAAGTATAGGTGATAATTCCATCTGATAACTCCCAAGTTTGTATTTTGTGTAATAAAGATCAAGTATTTCGGTATGTCAGAACTTGACAGGCGAGTATTTCGGTGATAGTTCTTTACGTGAGCAAATGATCAATGTATACTAACAACATTTTTCTGCAATCTTCTACATTAATCTTCTCTATAGTGATCATTACTTTAACTAATCATGTTTTATGTGAAAAAGAGCCAAATCTTGCCAAGGTTGAATCCCAAAATCAGCAAATATTTACAGCGTCGAGGGGGTATTTCGGTGGACTTGCATACGCCTGTCTCGGTTCATTGTTTACGTCGGGCCCCAATCATACATTGTTATTTTGTCATTATGATTTAAACTAACAGCCCTTCATCTCTATTGACATTATTTGGGTCAAATTCCGCGAAAAAAGATATATCTGTTAAACCTCAATAGTAATCATAACACCGTAATAAAAAATTACAGGTATTTCGGTGATTCGTCGGACCGATCTTTGTTAATATCTAAATCTTACTTTCACACAAATCTACTTTTCAGCATGAATAAACGTTGACCTACTTCACCAGAAATCAGAACATGGTGATATCAATGTGCATGTCCCAGCAGAAATCACAGTATCTGTGACATGCTACAGGACGGTTTAGTTGCGAATTTTGCTGTTGACAAAGGCACCTTGTGTGGAAATGATTATAGGGTTAGAGAACCAGACTGTACAATATTCAAATTCCTCCGAGTGTACAAGCAACATCTGTCAGCAATTTCTGGTGTGGGCAACTCTTCCTACAGTTTTCATCGGAATAAGTCCAAACTTACTTTTACCACAATGAATATGATGTCTAGTTGTACATGCGACTCTTAAAATCTGGATCTCCTTAGGTGTTCTCAATTTTAGTTCATTTTACTATCAATCCCCTTTGGTGAAAATGCACTGCTCTGCGAAGTTCTCATTCCACAATGTTTTCTACTCTTTTTAGGCTAGCTGTATAATTTGAACCATCCATGGAAAAATTTATTAATCTGCATTTCCTTTGTATTTTGGAAAGTCTAAAATTTTGCTATATACTGAAGAGTTCAAGGAAAGAAATAACTACCAACTTGTTCTCTATTTCTAGCAATTTGCCTGTAATGGAACTGTGGTAGAACATCCTGAATATGGTGAAGTCATTCAACTCCAGGGAGATCAAAGATCGGTTATAAAGGACTTTATTATCAAATCTGGGCTGGCAAAGTCTGAGCAGATAAAGGTACATGGTTTCTGTTGATTTTATTATCTATAGGGACATTAAACCAAAGTTGTTTTTCAATGTCTCAAGAAAATCATTACATAACTGCTACCAGGGCCCATATTCACCAAACATTCTGGAGAATATTCTTATTCTCCAAGGTTTTCTAAATTTGTGAGTAACACAACTTCTGATTGGCTAAACCATTTCAGAAGTTGTGTTACTTACAAATGTAGAAAATTCTCGAGAACAAGACAAAGAACGTTCCTAAGAATGGTTGGTGAATACAGGCCCTGTACTCTTCATATATGCAAAAATGGCTTTGAAATAAAAACAGAGACAGCAATACTTGCAGAAAACATGGAATTGCCACTTTAAGCTGTGCTTTTTTTTGAAGAAAACATTGAGGTTTTGGCAAAGCTCTGGTGTTAACATTGTTATCATTTCAGACATTTTCAGAAACTTCGGTATTTTTAGCTCACCTGAGCCCAGTGCACATGATGAACTATTGTGATAGTGATGTGTCTGTTTTGTTTCGTCAAGACGTCAACAATTGCCATGTGTGCACTCTAGAATCCACATTTTCTGTACATTACATATGCAACTGGTCAGCATTTTTGGACATAGCTGTGACTTGGACACAAGGGGAGTTTTGAGATAAGTGGACACAGCACAAGACAACTGTATTTAGCTGTCACCTGCATTTGTTTCATTTACAGCCAGTCTCATTTTGTTTTGCGGTAAAGGATAAATGATTCTGTCCACATGTCATTGCCAAGCCTGGTAGAACAGTTGGTAGCTTCAAGGACTGGAAGCCAGGGTCGGTATTCACCAACCATTCTTAAGAACATTATTAGCCTTATTCTTCAGAACTTTGTCAGTGTGAAAGTAACAGAACTTTTAATTGGATAAACCAAATGGTTTAACCAATCAAAAGTTCTGTTACTTTCACAGTCAGGAAATCTTGAAGAATAAGACCAAGAATGTTCTTAAGAATGGTTGGTGAATACTGACCCAGGGTCAGTATCAACCTAAGTAACACAACTTCTGATTGGCTAAACCATTTGGTATAGCCAATCAGAAGTCGTGTTACTTACAAATGTAGAAAATTCTGGAGAATAAGACAAAGAACATTCTTAAGAATGGTTGGTGAATACTAGCCCAGGAAAGCATGTTAAGGTGTTCTGGCCAGTGGGA
The DNA here is from genome assembly GCA_943736015.1 of Tridacna crocea. NCBI lineage: Eukaryota > Metazoa > Mollusca > Bivalvia > Cardiida > Cardiidae > Tridacna > Tridacna crocea. The sequence continues at coordinate 33,428,528 of OX031073.1, forward strand.
TATAAGAGAATTAATGTTGGAAACGGTACCTAAAACCATACATATAAAACAAATTACTGGAAAAGGTACTCAATTTATACAATGTTTTTTTTTTTTCTTTTTCACAGGTCCATGGTTTTTAAGAAGCGTCTACTTTGGAAGACTTTCGAGAAACTTTCTATAAGCCAGACTGGACTTCACCACAATTTTAAGGTCATCATATGTAATCGTCCTCATCTCATTTCCTAATTTATCGAAATCGTAACAAAGCCCAGTTGACCGAAATCGCAATGATCTTTGATAAACAAGTACAAACATGCAACACAAAGGTTCTTGTGCAACACAGAAAGGTATTTAGGAGAAACAGAGGTAGAGAAAACAGACAGTAGTATCGACATTTTTTGGCTTGTCAATAATTTTTTCATCATTAGAAAGATTTTGATTGGATGGGTACACAGTACATGGACAACTGAGGAACTGAGAAACAGTTTTTATAATGGAGAAATCACGAAGGACAGTTTTCTATGTTTGCCTAAATTTTCACCACTTTATTTATTTTCACGTCCCATAGTGTTAGTCTAGATTTTTGTAGCTTATGTTTCAATTGCACTCGCCTTAACCCATAACCACAAGAGAAAAATTTAGACTGGTCCAAATTGAAAGCATTTGCAGACGACAAAATAAAAGTGACTGAAAAATTGAAATTTGTTCTGGGAAGGGTAGAAAACACTGTGGGAAAAGGAGAAAATGCTGGTTACCAGCATTTTCTCCTTTTCCCCACAGTGTTTTCAAAAGGCTTTTTTCTCAGGGGCGTCAAAAGTAGGGATTGTGTGGTAATGGGTTAACGGAATAGTCCTAATTATTGTGTTATTAGTCTTCTTGTAACCCTTACCACACAATGATGACTTTTGACAACCTTTTGAAGCCTTTTGAAAAAAACATTGTTGGAAAAGAAGAAAAATGCTTCTAGCTAACATTTTCTCCCTTTTCCACACTGTTTTCTTCTCTTACAAGTTGTCCACAATTTTTCCACAATGTTTTCTATAGGCTTCTTTTTCAGGAGCGTCAAAAGTAGGGATTGTGTGGTAATGGGTTAATCCATCATGGCTCTGCCGTTTTCTTTTTCTTTTTTTTGATGGGGGGGGGGATATGATAGTGTTACCATGAGTTGAAATGGGCTCCTTTTGGCATCTTTGCAAAACACAAATGTAACTATAAGTTGCAAATTTTTTCCTGTGGGAAATGCATGTTTCCAAAAAATTTTGGTTTTAATAAAAAGATCAATTCCACCATTTGTCAACTGGTTTTTTTTTTTTTTTTCGAAAATTTGAGCCACATTATCACTGTCGTCTACATAAGCTTTGAATTTAAACTTGTGTAACTTTTGTGTAAAATTTTTACGTTTAGTGCAGATTCAATAAAAGAAATACAGTCTGTGGACTACTGGTAAAAGGAAGAACTACAGTCTGTGAAATAAAATGAAGAAAGAGCTGTAGGCAGTATGACTATGTAACTAATTTGGCCTTTAGCAGTCTACCAAACAACAAAATTCTGCTCTGGACCAAATTGAATGCATTTGCAGACAAATTAAGTATTGTTCAAATGGCAATATTTGTTTGATAGGATAGAAAATGTTGCTGGAAAAGGAGAAAATGCTGGTAACCAGCATTTTCTCCTTTTCCCACATTTTCAAAAGCCTTCATGTTTGGGTTTGTTAAATCTAGGAACTTTGTGATACACATAAAGATCTGTTAATTTTGTGGGTGGGGAATGTAAGAGTAAAAAAAAGAATCGGTAAGTTTCTTTTCCTGTTGGACAAAAGATCAGGCCTGGATTTGTGATTTATCATGTCTTCAATGTCATTTCATTTCTCATTAGTTTTTTTGTATGTAATAAAGGTATTTTCAAGTTCTAGTAAATTGTGTGTTTTTATAATTTATTTTTCTTCTTTTTTTTAAGCCCAAAGGGTTGTATTATGTTATGGCCCCAGTCGTCTGTATGTTCATTAGCAATTTCTTGGGCACGCAACTCCTCCCGCAGTTTTCATTGGAATAAGTTCAAACTTGCCACAATGAATCTCTAGGATGCGTAGAGTAGTTGTGCGTGTGACTTTTAAAACTTGGGTATCTGCAGGCATTTTAGATTTAAAGCTGTTTCACTGACAAGCCCCTTCGGGCATACATGTTCAGCTTTGCAAAGCTATGTTCCTTTTTGTTGAAATCTTTTAACCCTTTACCCCATAAGGCATTTCTATGGTATCTTTAATTGACCCTAAATAACAGCAAGGATGAAGCTGTTTCTTATGTGTATATGACAGCTTTTGATAGGATAGAAAACATTGTGTCAAATGGTGAAATTGCTCGTCACGAGCAATTTCACCTTTTGCCACAATGTTTTCCAAAGGCTCTTACAAGCAATGCGTAGAAATGAGTATCTATGGAATAAAGGGTTAAACCTAGATTATTGTCTGCCATATGGTTCAGTGAGAAGGTAAAAGATTTCAAATATGGAGGCCCAGGTCTAAATCCTCACCAGGTGCTAGGCATTAAAAATTCAAGGCAAGATAATTCTGCATCAAATCACACCAAGGTCATGAAAATTGCACATGCACAATTTCATATATATATTTATATATGAACACTGTGTAAATTTGAGTTCGGTACCTTTAAAAGTGTTGGAGTATTGCTCTGGACAAATTTGTGTCTACTGACGGACGAACAAATAGCAATTCAAATATACCCCTCCTCCACTTCATTGTTGGGGGGGGGTATAACTAGATGAACAGGATTGATATTATCAAAGGCAAAGCACAGAAGCTCAAAACCAAGAGTCATTGGTTTAACCCATTACCACACAATCCCTACGATTGACGACCCTGAGAAAGAAGCCTTTAGAAAACATTGTGGAACAAGAGCGGCAAACTGTCGCAAGATACGCCCTTCTTACCCCAAGTTGTAAAGCTGGGGCATGCATCGGACAAAATTCAATTATGAAAAACAACAAAGGGCAATAACTCAAAAATTAAGCCACCAACAGTTATGATTCGTGTGCACTGCACTCACCCTTGATGAGATCTATCCACCCATGAAATTTCATAACCCTAGCTAGTATAGTTTTGGAGATATGCTCCGGACAAAATTCAATTATGAAAAACAACAAAGGGCAATAACTCAAAAATTAAGCGAGCAAGAGTTATGATTCATGTGCACTGCACTCCCCCTCCATGAGATCTATCCAGCCTTGAAATTTCATAACCCTAGCTAGTATAGTTTTGGAGATATGCTCCGGACAAAATTTAAGTATGAAAAACAACAAAGGGCAATAACTCAAAAATTAAGCGAGCAAGACTTATGATTCCTGCGCACTGCACTCCCCCTCCATGAGATCTATCCACCCATGAAATTTCATAACCCTAGCTAGTATAGTTTTGGAGATATGCTCCGGACAAAATTCAAGTATGAAAAACAACAAAGGGCAATAACTCAAAAATTAAGCGAGCAAGAGTTATGATTCCTGTGCACTGCACTCCCGCTGTATGAGATCTATCCACCAATGAAATTTCATAACCGTAGGTAGTATAATTTTGGAGATATTCACCTGACAAAATTCAAGTATGAAAAACAACAAAGGGCAATAACTCAAAAATTAAGTGAGCAAGAGTTATGATTCTTGCGCACTGCACTCCCCCTCAATGAGATCTATCCACCCATGAAATTTCATAACCCTTGCTAGAATACTTCTGGAGATATGCTCCGGACAAAATTCAAGTATGAAAAACAACAAAGGGCAATAACTCAAAAATTAAGCGAGCAAGAGTTATGATTCCTGCGCACTGCACTCCCCCTCCATGAGATCTATCCACCCATGAAATTTCATAACCCTAGCTAGTATAGTTGTGGAGATATGCCCCGGACAAAATTCAAGTATGGAAAACAACAAAGGGCAATAACTCAAAAATTAAGCGAGCAAGAGTTATGATTACTGCACACTGCACTTACCCTCTATGAGATCTATCCACCCATGAAATTTCATAACCGTAGCTAGTATGGTTTTGGAGATATGCCCCGGACAAAATTCAAGTATGGAAAACAACAAAGGGCAATAACTCAAAAATTAAGCGAGCAAGAGTTATGATTACTGCGCACTGCACTCCCCCTCTATGAGATCTATCCACCCATGAAATTTCATAACCCTAGCTAGTATAGTTCTGGAGATATGCCCCGGACAAAATTCAAGTATGAAAAACAACAAAGGGCAATAACTCAAAAATTAAGCGAGCAAGAGTTATGATTCCTGCGCACTGCACTCCCCCTCCATGAGATCTATCCACCCATGAAATTTCATAACCCTATCTAGAATAGTTTTGGAGATATGCCCCGGACAAAGAACTGGACGCCGCCCGCCCGCCCGCCACGGGTGATCCCATAATACGTCCCGTCTTCGACGGGCGTATAAAAAGGAGAAAATGCAGGTAACCAGCATTTTCTCCTTTTCCCACGATGTTTTCTACCCTTCACAAAACGAATTTCAAATTTTCAGTTACTTTTATTTTGTCGTCTGCAAATGCTTTCGATTTCGACCAGTCTAAAATTTTGACGTTTGGTAATGAGTTAATTCTTAGCTCCCAGAATTACCCTAGAAGTCATTGTAACAGGATTCAATTCTAGAATTATCCTGCGTGCCTGGTTCGTACAATTAATCCTTTACTAAACAATCCCTGGTTTTTACATTCCAGAGAAAAAAGCCTTCTGAAACAATATGAGAAAAGGAGGAAATGCTAGTAACCAGTATTTACTCCTTTTCCCACAATATTTCTTACTCTTCTAACAGTCAAGTTTCAATTTTTGAGTCTCCTTTATTCTGTCTGCAAATGCTTTGAATTTGGTCCATTCCAACAACTTGCCGTTTGGTAAAGAGTTAAGGATTCGTAACCTGTAGGATCCCGACTTGATCCTCACTCAAAATTATATAGAAGTGTCACTGGGCAAGACATTTCAAAACCTTTGCCAAACACTCGTAAAACCCACTACAAACATGAGTTTATCACATAACCTCCCTTGTTTTCAGTGTAATATATCCATACAAATTTTCTTATCTTATACACGTTTGATATCAAATTTGTATGACGTCATTTTTTGACGCCATTTTGCGCTCATTTCATACAAGTGAACAGGTCTCATGGAAAATACCGCGCTGCCATTTATGACTGTTTTGCATTGTCTGATCTTTATTATGTGAAATATTGTAATGTGATAAAAAAAAGTAAAAATCTGACATTTGTTGGCGTTTGAGATAAAGCCAATTCATAATCGGATCCTATATATGTGAGCTGTCAACACAGTGACTGAAATAATATCGACTGCAGCATTCAATCAATAAAATCACTCTTAAAATTATTCTTTGTGGGAAAAAATCCAGTGGCTGGGAAAGAATAGTTTTATATAGTGCTGGTAACCAGAAATACAGGAAAACATGGAACAGTGAAGTGGTTGCCACAATCTAACTCCAGGGTTCCCACAGCTTTCTGCTTGCAAAATTCCAGACTTTTTCCAGACTTTTTCCAGGATTTTTTTTCAAAATTCAAGGTTTTTTGCGATAGAAGAACTGAAACTGCAAAATCTTTTGAAAGTTACTTTCTTACATACATTCCTTGTTTTAATGAAAAATTGAGATTTAAAGAACATTCTAACAGCATGATAGTTATTTCATTTCTTTACTTGGCCAGTTACAAAACTACAAAGGACCAAATATAGATTCAGATCAGCCTATCCATACAGGCAGTTAATAAGGATCCATGCTGTTCTTTTAGAGTTCCTACAAGTAATGTCAGAAGAATTTGAAGGCAAATAGTATAGATCCTTATAAGACTACATAACCAGGCAAATTGGGAACAATAAGACCATGATGGTCCTATATCACTCACCCTAGTACTAAGCAGTAAAGGTCTACAGTGAAGATAAATACCAAATATCAAAGTTAAGGCCAAATAATTCTGACAGGGTATGTAACTGTGCAAAAAGCATTTTCTTCTTTTCCCAAAATGCTTTCACAACCCTTCTTCTTCAGGGTCACTGAAAGTCAGGATTGTATAGTAAGGGATTGAATTAACTTTCCGAGGTAAGGCATTTATTTCCTGGTCAAAATGACAGATTAAAAAACATCACTCGCTCATTGTTAAGACACAAAAGAGATGTATGCCAAGGACTTTAGAAGATAACTGTCAATGTGGATGGATGGGCCAACTGACTGTAATTGGTCCGTAATGAAATTATACATTTATTCCCCTTTTTTGATAATGTTGTTTCATGAAATAAAATCAAGTAACTATTGTCTGTGGCTTAACAAGATGAACTTTAATTACATTTTCTCCTGTAATGAAAGAGATATACACCAAGCCCCCTTTTTCCATGACATGACATTTAATGAAAAAATGTAAAATATTGTTAGTGGCAAACTATCATAAGGAACACATGTACATAAATTCATCTTGTTTTAGTGCAGAAGAATTTTAATGATTTCCTTCTTTGTTCCCATGCTCAAACTTGTGACTACCAGGGCTGGGCCATTTTGAACCCCTGGGGCATCATACAAACTTGGTAGAGGTCCTCTAGAAGATAGTACATAGAAAATATCAAAGCTCTAGGACTTCCAGTTTCAGAGAAAAAAAAAGTTTTCCGTCTTTGTTCCAATGTTTCAAATTTGTGACCCCTGGGGCGGGGCCAGGCGGGGCCAGTTTGAAGTCCTGGGGCATCATATGAGCAATCTTGGTAGAAGTCCAATAGCAGATATTGCATACCAAATATCAAAGCTCTACAACTTTGTGTTTCAGAGAATAGATTTTTCAAAGTTTTCTTTTATTATTCCCATGTTCAAACTTGTGACCTCCGCGGTGGGGCCAGTTTTGACCCCCAGGGGTATTATATGAACAATCTTTGTAGAAGTCCACTAGGAGATGCTACATACATATACCAATTATCACAGCTCTATGCCTTCTAGTTTCAGAGAAGATTTTCAAAGATTTTGCTTTTTTCTTTCTTTGGTTGCCATGGCAACCAGAGTTATGGGTGGAATAACTTTGGTAGAGATTCAAATAAGGGACATCCCTGCCAAGTTTCATCACGACTGGCCTAGTGGTTTAGGAGGAGAAGATGTTAAGAAATTGTGGACAATGCACGACAGACATAGGGCGATCACAAAAGCTCAGGTGAGCTAAAAATGTGTTGTTTTTTCCAATATTGGGTATTGTTTTGTTTATGATTTAAGACACAGAATCAAGTATTTGCATATCATTTACTATCATAGTGCACGACAGTTTTGCTGTAAGCCTTCAAATAGAGGTTCTTTTCCCTCTTCAGTCAATGAAACTAAAACCCAATTCAAAAGTACATGTACCATGTTTTACTTTCACTTTAATAGTTCAGTTTTCATGACCTGAAATACATGAATGAATAAATTGGTCGTTTCAAAGGGCAATATCCCTGCTTTTAAAGTTTCTGAAAATACGAATAATCGTAACTGTGTTAGATTTAATACTTGAAGTGTTTTGATCCATGATTGCAGACGAGCGCTTACTTTCAGTTTCCTCTGACTCGTGACACTCGTCAACCTCATTCCGACTACAATCATAACGCGGCTTCATAAAGATATAGTCTTTTAACCTTTTAGATCCCTATGGATTTAAATTTTCAGTAATATTTACTGTTGTAGCTCATTTTCACGTCAATTCACTCCAGCTCGTCTCCCGGAAAATACAAAGCACAGCTGCATTGTATTTTAGGATAAGTACCGAGTTCTCCGAAATCAATACGCTGGATCCCGGTTTGTTTAAATGTTAGAATACCTATTCCGGGACCAGTGAACCTACAAAAAGACCGTCTTTGGGAAATTCACCTTCGTCGGTCTATATATATCTATTGTAGAAAACATTAGACCTTTATCAAAAAAAAAGGAGGACGCAGACTGCAGATTAATATGGTCCCGAATTCTTGTTTCATACCCAAAACGTTTCGTACTTTTCCCGGGTTTTTCCCGACTTTTCATAGATATAACAAAATTCAAGACCGGGAACGGGTTTTACGAAATTCCCGACTTTTTCCCGTTTTCCCGACTGCGTGGGAACCCTGTAACTCGTTACAAAACGAGAAAATTTTAGGTTTGTCCAAATCAAAAGCATTTGCAGGTGACAAAATAAAAGTGACTCTAAGATTTTAAAATTGTTTTGAGATGGGTAGAAAATGTGGGAAAAGAAGAAAAGGCTGGTTACAAGCACTTTCTCCTTTTCCCACAATGTTTTCATAAGGCTTCTTTCTCTGGGTTGTCAAAAGTAGGGATTGTGTTGTAATGGGTTAACCAAAATCATGTTGAAGAGGGTGTTTCATAGCAAAACAAACATAAAGTAGGACTAGTATTCATTAATTATGCATATAAACTGGAGTGACCATGTACACGTATATTTATCAATAATCTTTTGACAGCCCATTCTAAGTTTTAACAATGCTGTTGAAAATACTGTATATAACCTTTCATAAACAATCCCAGCTTTCAACAAAACTGGGAATAAAGGCTTTTGAAAAAACATTGTGGCAAAAGGAGAAAATGCTGGTCTCCTGTTCCCACAATGTTTTCTATGCTATCACTGGCAAAGCTCATCTTTTGATTGATACTTGATTAAATTTTGTAATCTGTAAATGCTTTTGTTTTTCAAATCATTAATTGTCCTTGATTAGCAGGAAAACATTGTGAGCGAAGAGAAAATGGTTGTTACCAGTATTGTGTCCTTTTCCCACAAAGTTTTCAAAAGCTATCTCTCTCAGGATCAATAAAACTCAGGATTTTGTGGTGAAGGGTAAAAGTACATCGTGCTGGTTGCAAAATCCTGGAAACTAGCATTTTATTCTTTTCACTCGTTTCCCCCTCCCCCCTTTTGACAAATCCTCTCTTCAAAGTCTTGATATTTTGCTTGTAAAAGGCTAAACTAAGAGTCACTTTGTAAAAAGTTACACAAAAATCATTTTCAGACAAGAAACAATAGTTTTCTGCTCAGATGAGCTAAAAACTCACATTAACTCTTTCCCACACAATCCAGACATTTAACAACTCTGAGAAAGAAAGCCTTTGAAAACACTGCCGGAAAAGGAGAAATTGCTGGTAACCAGCATTTTCTCCTTTTCCCACAATATTTTCTACCCTTCACTACACAAATTTCAAATTTTCAGTCACTTTTATTTTTAAGTCTGCAAATGCTTTTGATTTGGACAAACCTAAAATTTTGCCGTTTGGTAATGAGTTAACTCTCTACCAAACGACAAAATTTTAGACTGGTATACATTGAAAACACTTGAAGACGACAAAATAAACATAATTCAAAAATTGAAATTTGTGAACAGCAGGATAGAAAACATTGTGGGAAAAGGAGAAAATGCTGGTAACCAGCATTTTCTCTTTTTCCCTCGGTGTTTTCAAAAGGCTTCTTCCTCAGGGTCGTGAAAACCAGGGATTGTTTGGGAAAGGGTTAAGGACCAAATGTACCAGTATTAGAACATTCATAAAATCTTCTGCCCAAATTCACCTAACATTCTTACAACATTCCTAGCGCAACTTTTAAGAACTGTATCTATTCAAAATAACACAATTTCCTATTGGCTAAACTGTAACAGCTGAAACACACAGTTCAGCCAATCAAAAACCGCATTACTTTCTCAATCTTGAATAAAACATAGTGCAATTTAGAATATAGGGGAATATAGGCCCTGGACAGATACTTCATAAAAGGGTTAAAATAAAGATATATGACTACAGACTTGCACATCTATTTGGCAAGAAAAAGTTTTAGCACCAACGTTGCAAAGCAAAGTATGTATACAAGTGTCCTATTCATTGTCAAAATATCAACCTAGTGTTCATATCCCACAAAGAAATTTTAAAGGTGTGCGAAGTGAATACATGTACCTTAAAGCATAAAACCCTGCATATTCTGTTAACCCTTTACCACACAGCAACATTTTGGACCTATTCCAGTATTTGCAGACAACATTTTCATAGTGGACCAAATGACATGAAGATGGAAAACTTTGTGGGAAAAGGAGAAAATGCTGGTTAACAACATTTTCTCCTTTTCCCACAATGTTTTCAAAAGACTTCTTCCTCAAGGTCATTAAAAGTTGTCACTGTGTGGTAAAGGGTCAAAAACACATCCTTACAGCCATAGAGATAAAAAATGCTGTTAAAATTTGATAAACTATAATGAGTTGGAATTCAGTCAGCTGTGTAAACTTGATAATTTTACGATGTATAACGGAGGAATATATAATTATTAATTATATCAAGTCTTCAACTTGAAAGCCGAAACACCAGAGATTATTTTGATGGTCTCCAGAAAATGAAATGTAGTTTTGTATCAGTCATATTCTACTGAACCACAAAGTCTAACAAAAAATATTTGTGTTAAGTGTTTCAGTCTGATATGCTGCAGGTAGGGTAGGTAGGATAGGTAGGGATTTTTTTTTTCTTTTTCTAACAATGTTTTTCCAATATCTTTAACCATGCAAAATGTATAGAATTCACATCAGAATTTGTTCTTGGTCATTCTCAGCTTAACTAGAGCTATCACTTAACCTAATTATAGCCCCTTCCCCCCCCATCCCCCACCCCCCACCAGCTCCTTGTCACAAAAGCAGGTCTTTGTCACAGAATGCAGAAAGGTTTAGTACAAAAAGTTAGAGCTACAAAAAAGTTCAAGGGGAGATAATTATGTAACAAAATGCAGCAGGGTCAGGAAAATTGCACATGCACAGCTTCATATTTATAGGAAACGTGTGTAAATTCGAGTTCAGTACGTGAAAAACTGTATGAGTAGTGCTCCGGACAAATTTGCGTCTATGGACCGGCGGACAAACAGCTAGCCATGGTGATCCCAGTATACCCAACTATGTTGTGGGGGGGTATAAAAAAGTTTATGGTTGGCAGCATTTCTACGTAGTGTAGTGAAACCCTAAACATACAGTTAACATGTAGTTATCTTTTTAGGCCTAAGGGGCACCACATTTGGCATGAAGGAATAAGAATGATTATGTCTTGATAAAAGATGGAAAAGGTTAAAAACTGGATGAAAACATAAATATAGTGATGTATCATCTATAACCCTATACCATTTAACCCTTTACCATACAATCCCGTCTTTTAACGACCTAAGGAAAAAGCCTTTTGAAAACATTGTTGGAAAAGGAGAAAATGCTGGTAACCAGCATTTTCACCTTTTCCCACGATGTTTTCTATCTTTGCCAAAACAAATTTTAATATATAATTCAGTCACATTTATTTTCTCCTTTGCAAGTGCTTTGAATTCGGACAAGTCCAAGATTTTGCTATCTGGTAAAGAGTTAAGATTCTAGATAAAGGAGAGAGAGAGAGAGAGAAAGAAAAAATAAGACTAAAAATTCTCACAAAAGAATGAACATGGAACACTGTATCTTATCCTTAACTAACACATAATCCAAGTTTTAACAAACCTGAAGAAGAACCTGTTTGACATCAATTCATTTCACAACTGTGGTTTGTTGAACGATAAACCATGATAGAAAAAAGATTATTTCTTAAATGAAACACAACTGTGAGTTATGAGGCACAATAAATAATCCATGAGGGCGATAGCCCTAGTGATTTATTCATTGTACCTCTTAACTCACAATAAACCACAATAGAAAGATTATTTTGATTCTAAGATCACCACTGCTTGATCAAAGCAAAACATGTTCATACTTGCACTGAAGACGTGGATGCAGATTACATTCCATTGAATAACCTACGCACTAACTTTATACAGGATGATGTCACTCTTCAAAGAATAACAAAGACTTTACCACGCTTTCGTTGCGCTGTGTTCATAGAGCCAAATTCATGCGCCATGTTAGAACAAAGGTTTACACTGACCAATAACAAGTAATTGGTTGTATTGGGGTTTAATGCCACTTTAACCCTTTACCCCATTAGGCATTTCTATGGTATCTCTAATTGACCCTAAATAACAGCAAGGATGATGCCGTTTCTTATGTGTATATGACACCTTTTGATAGCATAAAAAACATTGTGGGAAAAGGTGAAATTGCTCGTCACGAGCAATTTCACCTTTTGCCACAATGTTTTCCAAAGGCTCCTACAAGTAATGCGTAGAAATGAGTATCTATGGAGTAAAAGGTTAACAGCTACGGTCATATCATGGCGGTGGGTGACTAACACAACTTTCTTTCCCAAGCCACCAACTACTTTTCTCACAAGCTTCAGCATGGGTGAGAGGCCTCAACCGGGTATCAAACTCACAACCTCCAGGTCATGAGTCCGACACACTCACCACTGAGCCACTCGGCGGGCAATAACAAGTAAAGAATGAACAAATCTATATAAAATGATAACAGTGTGTCACATATATCGGTACAAAAATTAAATGCTACAGAAGTATATGAACACTTTTGATTACATGTGATTTTGTTTGAAAGGTTTTAACCCACTTTTGAACATTATTTCAGCCATACTTATCAAGGTGATCAATTACATGTTCATGTGTAATCATGTATCAACCATTTCCCAAACAATCCCTGTTTTTTACGACCCTGAGATAGAAAGCCTTTGAAAACATTGTGGGAAAAGGAGAAAATGCTGGTTACCAGCATTTTCTCCTTTTCCCACAAGGTTTTCCACCCTTCCAAAAAGAAGTTTCAATCATTGAGTCCTTTTAATTTTGCTGATGCTTTCAACTTGGACCAGTCCACAATTTTGTTGTTTGCTACAGAGTTAACCAGGCTGAGTCTGGGGCTCAACTGCATCTTACCAACTTGTGGGAATGTTGAGGTCATAAATGATGTAATAAAAGTAGACAGAGTTACTAACTGCAAAACTTCCATTCCCTTTTCTACTATTGGAAAAAAAATGCACTGTTATTTAATGTAATCATACAGTGTATCGAACTGCAAAAAATATATCTATTAAATTTAAATATATTCATTTTGAATGTGTTGAGAAACAAATTCTTCCAACTTCCACTTGTCTCTCTTGGGAACTACACCAGTACTTGCGCTGAATGTGTGGGACAATGAACGGCCCAAAGTTGACATCTGCTCCTGAGTACTGAACTTGGAACCTTATGGTTACAAAGCTGCTGCTCTACCTCATAACCATGGACACTACAAAAATATCTCTAGCTGTATTTATTGGTATATTTGAAGAAATTTTGATTTCTTTAAATCAAGAAATTTTGATATCTTTATATCAAGAAATTGTTTGGTAAACGGGAAAAAGTCAACAAAAGATGTACTGAAGTGTATCAACTGTAAGACCAAATTAAAAACATTAATTCTTTACCAAACAACAAAATTTTAAACTATTCTAAATACAAAGCACTTGCAGATGACAAAATTTGTTCCCAGCAGGGTAAAAAACATTGTGGAAAAAGGATAAAGTGCTGGTAACCAGCATTGTCTCCTTTTCTCACAATGTCCTCCAAAGGCTTCTATTTCAGGGTTCTTAAAGCCAGAGATTGTTTGGTAATGGGTTAAACCTGAGATATCATACATGACAGAGGTACAAACCTCACTACAACATTTGATTTCTTTCTAACCTAAAATATTTAACCCTTTACCAAACAACTCCTTGTTCACACAACCTAGAGGAAAAGACCTTTTGAAAACATTGTAGGAAAAGAAGAAAATGCTGGTAACCAGCATTTTCTCATTTCCCCACAATGTTTTCCATTGTTCCATACACAAATCTTAATTTTTGAGTATCATTTACTTTGTTATTTTCAAGCCATTCAATTCGGTAGGGTTCAATATTTCGTCATTTGAAATGGCAAAAATTTAGACTTGTCCAAATTGACAGTACTGGTATTTGCAGACAAATTAGATGTGGCTCAATGACAAAATTCATCCCTGAAAGGATAATTAACCTTGTTAGAAAAGGAGAAAATGGTGATCAGCTGCATTTTCTCCTTTTCCCATAACGTTTTCAGAAGGTGTCTTCCTCAGGGTTGTTAAAAAATGTAACTATTTGATTATGGGTTCAACCCCATTACCCTGCAATCCCCTAAAGGGTTTCGAAAAAATTGTGGTTGCCAGATTTACTCCTTTTTTTCTATCCGTCCACAGAAATGTACCATAATTTAAGTCAACTTCCATTTGTCATCTACAAATGCTTTCTATATGGAAAAGGGTTACAATTTATCATTTGGTAAAAAGTAAAAAAAAAAAACAACTAAAATTTAAAAAAGATGTAATAATTCTGTGAACACAAATTAAATACATGTACAGATAAAAATTAGAGCTGTCACTGAATGTGACTAAATACCCTCTACAGTGCTTTGACAGAAAAAAGTGTCAAGTTCAAGGGAAGATAATTCCTCAACCAGGAAGAGTTGACACTTGAAAATTGCATCTTCGAAATCTTCAATATATGATCAGTATATGTGCAAAGTTTCAATACAAATGAAGGAAAACTGTAGGAGGAGTTCACGACACAAAATGACTAGTCTTTTGCACACAGATGGAAACATGGACAGATGGACACACGGACGGACCCACAGGCTGATTCCAGTATACCCCTGAAAACATTCGTTTTGTGGGGGTATAAATATAGTTATGTTGTTCATAAATAAGTTGATCTCACTGAACCAGTTGAATGCACCATTTGAAACAGCTTAACCCTTTAATAAACAATCCCTGTTTTTTACGACCCGAAGATAGAAGCCTTTGAAAAATGTGGGCAAAGGAGAAAATGCTGGTAACCAGCATTTTCTCCTATTCCCACAATGTTTTCTACCCTGCTGGAAAAAAAAATCAATTTTTGAGTTACGTTTATTTCGTCATCTGGAAGTGCTTTCAAGTTGGACCAGGGTCAAGCCTTTACCACACAATGCCAACTTTTGACACCCATAGAAAAGAAGCCTTTTGAAAACCTTGTGGGAAAAGGAGAAAATGATGGTAACCAGCATCTTCATCTTTTCCCACAATGTTTTTTACCCTATTGAAGATACATTGCACTATTTGAGCCACAATTGTTCGTCTGCAAATGCTTTCAATTCAGACAGGGCCAAAATTTTGTTGTCTTGTAAAAGGTTACTAACCAAGACTAGGTGCAATATAGGAGAGAAAAAAAATATTTAAAACGAAAAAATGAAAAAAATAAAAATAAACAAATTACAATTGTTACAATTGTCTAAATTCAAAACATTTTCAGACAACAAATTAAAAATTCAACGTTTTTAAACCTCTCTAAGATGATTAACCCATTACAACAGCAAAATTTTAGACCAATCCAAATTTAAACCACTTGCAGACGACAATTTCAAAGTGGTAAAAAACAAAAAAACACCTCCAATTCCTCTTGTTTTGTACACAGAATCCTACCTGTGTTTTAATTCAAAAGGTGTGTTTGCACAAGAAGGGAAATTTATTTTATTGTATTTTATTGAGATTTTCTAAGAATGAAAAAGCTGTGACACCAATTCTAAAACCCTGTAAAACAAATTTATCAAAAGCCCAGAACAGTCAAAATTAACCCTTTCCCAAACGACAAATTTTGGACCCTTCCAAACCCCAAGAGTTTGCAGACGACAATTTTAGACTTGGAAAAAATGGCAGAAAGTTCTCAAAAAGGGTAGAAAACACTGCGGGAAAAGGAGAAATTGCTCGTTACGAGCAATTTCTCCTTTTCCCACAGTGTTTTCTAAAGACTTTTAATGTAGACACAAAAAAACCAGGGCTTGTTTGGGAAAGAGTTAAGGTAACAAGTCCCTGGATTTATAATCCATTATAACTGATTTTCAGAGGTCCGGAACATAACTGAGCCCAAAATATATTAGTGAAACCTAAAAACCTAAAAACATTATTTCCCCCCTAAAACCTATGTTGTTGGTAGTCATTAGAATTAAATCTCAAAGAGACAATTCTAATAACTACCAACAACATGGAGTTTAGTGAAAAACTAAGGTCATTTTTTTTTCCCCTAAATAAACCCTAAATTATTCTACCCTTTTTCTGTAACTCTGATCCCACTATCCAATTACCCCCCTTTTGATACACAATGGGAACAACACTAGAGCAAGTAATATTATATTGCGCAATAAAGCCTTCCACTCATTTGGAACGGCGTATTTAGTCAATGTGATAGTAATTTTTGATATATCATGGCTCACACAAATGAAGATAAAACTAGTTATGATAACGTTCAACACCGGGTAACTTGGAATCATGACCAGGACTCCGTGGGTGTCCGCCGCCAGCCATATATGGTATTGGGAAATGAACAACTGAAATAAAGACAAGGAAAAAACGTAAATGAAATATCATGTAAAAGAGTATTGTATTCATGACATCATACAAATACTCTGAACTCTTTACATACAATCTCAAGTTTAAAATAAGAGGGCAAAGATGGCCCTGGATCCCTCACCTGAATTTTTGAGGGGACCATAGCCTTTTTTGTTTTTTTGAGGAATTGAAACACTGGACACATATAATCATTATTTTGCCAAGCAATTTTCAAAAGGTCACCTGTAAAAGTCATTTCAAATTCTGACCAGCAGTTTCAGAGAGTTTCTTAATTTCCATATAGTGCAACTAGCCCCCATTCACCAGAGCCATGCTTCTTGACCTATCAAAATTTCGCCAACAATTTTTGAAAAATGTCATTCAAGTAACATTTCTGTGAGATTATTTCAAAATCTGACCAGCAGTGTTTCAGAGAAGACAAATTTTCAAGAATTTCTTCATGTCTGTATAATGCAAGTAGACCCCATTCACCAGAGCTATGTCTCTTGACGGATCAAAATTTCACTAACACTTTTTGAAAAGGGTCACCAAAGAAATATTGCTGTGAAATTACTTTAAAACCTTACCAGGGGTTTCGGACAAGAAGAATTTCAAGAATTTCTTCATTTCAATGTAGTGCAAGTAGCCCCCATTCACCAGAGCCAGGTTTCTTGATGGATCAAAATTTCACGGACTTATTTTTGCCTCCTAAGGAACATCTCTGTGAAATTATTTTAAAATCTGACCAGCGGTTTCAGAGAAAAAGAATTTTAAAAAATTCCTTCATTTCCCTGTAGTGCAAGCAGCCCCATTCACCAGACCCATGTTTCTTGACCTATCAAAATTTCCCGAACAAGTTTTGAAAAGGGTCACCAAAGGAACATCTCTGTGAAATTATTTGAAAATCTGACCACCCATTTCAGAGAACAAGAATTTTCAAGAATTTCTTCATGCCTGTATAGTGCAAGTAGCCCCCATTCACCAGACCTATGTTTCTTGACAAATCAAAATTTTGCAAACATTTTTTGAAAAGGGTCACCCAAAGAACATACCCGAGAAAATATTTCAAAATCTGAATAGTAGTTTCAGAGAACAAGAATTTTTAAGAATTTCTTCATTTCTATATAGTGCAAGTAGCCCCCATTCACCAGAGCCATGTTTCTTGATGGATCAAAATTTCGCAAACAGTTTTTAAAAAGGTTCACCAAAGGAACATCTCTGTGAAATTATTCTAAAATCTGGCCAGCAGTTTCAGTTAAAAAGATTTTTAAAGAATTTCTAAGAAAACTCCATTTGGTTGCCATGGCAACCAGAGTTTTTTAAGAAATCAACTTCTGTGAAAAATTTTTTAAGAGGACCTCCTAAGGAACATTCTAACCAAGTTTAGTCCAAAATAGCTAACAGGTTTAGGAGGAGAAGATGTTTAAAGGAATTGACGCTGCATAACGGATGAGGCACGAGGGACACAGCGTCACCTTAAAAGCTCCCCTTGAGCACGCTGCGCTCAGGTGAGCCAAAAACTGACTCTCTGACCACACTTTATATAACTTTAATTGTGCCTTTCAAAGTCACAAGTCAAACAAGAGGGCCATGATGGCCCTGAAATCGCTCACCTGAGTCTATTGATCAAACATGAACCATTTTCAATCTAGTTTCCCAGTGACCTAGTTTTTCATCAAACATTACCCATTATCAAACACTTTTGAGATATCAGTAAGACAAACATTCTGACCAAGTTTCATGAGTATTGGACTGAAAATGTGGCCTCTACAGCGTACAAAAGGTTTTTCTAAGATTTGACCAAGTGACCTAGTTCTTGGAGCCGACAATTACCCATTTTCAAACTCTTTTGAGACATCACCAAAACAAACATTTTGACCAAGTTTGAAAAGTATCAGACAGAAAATGTGGCCTCTACAGTGTACATAAGGTTTTTCTAATATTTGACCCAGTGACCTAGTTTTTGACTCCACATGACCCATTTTCAAACTCATTCAAGGTACATGTATCACCAAGACAAATATTATGAACAAGTTTCAGGAGTATCAGACTGAAAATGTGTCCTCCAGATCATACACAAGGTTTTTATAACATTTGACCTATTGACCTTGTTTTTGACCTGACATGACCCATTTTCAAACTCATCCAAGATATCAAGGCAAACATTCTGACCAATTTTCAAGAGTGTTGGACTGAAAATGTGGCATCCAGAGCGTATACAAGGTTTTTCTGAGATTTGACCAGGTAACCTGGTTTTTGACTCAACGTGACCTATTTTCGAACTCGTCCCAGATATCATCAAGACAAACATTCTGACCAACTTTCAAGAGTTTTGGACTGAAAATGTGGCCTCTAGAGCGTACCAAAGGTTTTTCTAACATTTGACCTGGTTTTTCTAACATTTGACCTGGTGACCTAGTTTTGGAAGCAACATGACCCATTTTCAAACTCATCCAAGATATCATCAAGACGAACATTCTGACCTACTTAAGAGTTTTAGACTGAAAATGTGGCCTCTAGAGCGTACACAAGGTTTTTCTAAGATTTGACCTAGTGACCTAGTTTTTGACCCAACATGACCCATTCTTGGACACGTCCGGGATATCATCGAGGCAAACATTCTGACCTAGTTTTATGAGTATGGGACTGAAAATGTGGCCTCTAGAGCGTAAACAATGTTTTTCTAAGATTTGACCTGGTGACCTAGTTTTTGACCCGACATGACCCAATTTCAAACTCGTCCAAGATTTAATTGAGGCAAACATTCTGACCAAGTTTCATCAGTATCGGATGAAAAATGTGGCCTCTAGAGCGTACACAAGGTAAAAAGTTGACAATGGACGACAGATACCTCTATCACAATAGCTCACTCTGAGCATTTCGTGTTTAGGTGAGCTAATAAAAAGATTGCTAGAATGAAAACAACATACCTCTAATGATATTCTACCAAACCATGCAAAGAAGGAGCTGTAGTGAGTTCGGATCCACCCAGGTACATTTCTTATCAATATATAGGAGACAATCTGGAAGTTATAATACACACATGTACAAACTGATAAAACTCTTAAACTTCACTTAACTCTTTACCTAACGACAAAATTTTGGAAAACTCCAAATTGAAAGCACTTGCAGACAACAAAATAAATGTGACTCAAAATAGCAATTTAATTTAGTAAGATCAGAAACATTGTGGGAAAAGGAGAAAATGCTGGTTACCAGCATTTTCTCCTTTTCCTACAATGTTTTCAAAAGCTTTCTTTCTTCGGGTCGTTAAAAATTGGGACTGTTTGGTAAGGAGTTAACACTTAAGCACACAATCACATGTTTCAACAACCCTGAGAAAGAAAGATACAGAAAACCAGCATTTTCTCCATTTCCAACAATGTTTTTAACCTATCAAAGACAATAGTCACCATTTCAGCAATTTATTTTTTTCTTTTAGTCCTTTGCAAATTTGGTCCAAAATTTTGTGACGCTATATAGACTTATACCTCAAGTCTTTACCAAACGACAAAATCTTAGGTTTGTCCAAATCAAAAGCATTTGCAGATGACATTTGAAATGTGAAGGGTACAAAACAATGTGGGAAAAGGAGAAAATGCTGGTTACCAGCATTTTCTCATTTTCCCACATTGTTTTCTAAAGGCTTCTTTCTCTGGGTCATTAAAAGTAGCGATTGTGAGATAATGGGTTAACAACATAGGAAAATTTTAAACCCGTCCATAAGGAAGGAATTCACAGTCAACAATAATAATGATATTCGCAAAATACTTTTTTTCCTTGAAATGAAAATGAAGGAAATACTGTGGGTAAAAGAGAAAATGCTAGTCACCAGCAGTGCTTATAATTTGGAAATGTACAAAATCTTATCATTTTGCAATGAGCTAATACAAGATGGAGTCTTCATTTAGACCATTTTAACCCAAAAATCTTCTAAGAACTTTCACATACAGGCATAGCTACTTCCGAAGAAAACTACAGTCAGTTTTACATTTAATTTTGAGGCAAAAATTGCTATCTAAATGTGACCCATTACCAGACGAAAGAGTTTTAGATTAGTCAAAGTTAAAAACATTTGCAGACAACAAAATAATGTTGACTAAGAAATTACACTTCGTTCTGGGAAAAGTGGAAAACATAGTTGGAACAGGAGAAAATGCTGGTTACCAGCATTTTCTCCTTTTTCTAGAATGTTTTCTAAAGGCTTCTTTCTCAGGGTCGTCAAAAGTAGAGATTGTGTGGTAATGGGTAAATACCCTCACCAGCGCTTTGACAGAAACAGGAAATTGCTAGTATTTTGTACACAGACGGACACACCGACAGACAGACACACACACAGACATGCTGATTTCAGTAAACCCCCAAATATTTGTTTTGCTGCGGTATAATTAACCACCCTCCGCGAAAAAGGGGTTTAATGCCACCACAAAAAGTACTGACCAGACATAGTCCAACCTTTAAAACAGGTCAAGTTTACCAAGAGTGGCTCCGGCAAAAGGCATTTCATGCATCTCCGAGATCCATCAAACCAATCAAAGCATCCCATAATTCTCAATCCATAAAATCAATTTAGTCTGACAATCAATTCAATCATGAGGTAGAATGGTCCTTTGAAATGCAGAAGATTGACCCAGAAGCAGAAAGTTTCAAACCATGTCTGCCGGCGCAACTCGCACAGGCTGACATGTGTGGATACGTTTTGCAGATCTATAAACTCCCTCTTTGCAAAGCAAGGCTCAATTTTTTGGCGTTGAAAGAGTTAAATAGCAAAACAGGTAGAGTGTTCTTTAACCCTTTACTCCATAGATACTCATTTCTGGGCATTGCTAGTAGGAGCCTTTGGAAAACATTGTGGCAAAAGGTGAAATTGCTCATGATGAGCAATTTCACCTTTTGTCACAATGTTTTCTATGCTATCAAAAGGTGTCATATACACATAAGAAACGCATCTTCGGATAACCCGGGGTCTCCCTATTTGCTACGCTACATCGACCCCTGGGACAATTAATTGAATTTCCCTCGCATTACCGCTGGCCGAATGCTGGCTTTTCATTGGTTCCATCATCATTTTGTGATGGGCGAGTGGACTGTATGCTATGACGTTTGGTATCGATTTTCGGCGGCTGATTCAAAGTTTTATTAGTCAATTGTCCCAGGGGTCGATGTAGCATACCAAATAGGGAGACCCCAGGGTATCCGAGGATGTAAGAAACGGTTTCATCCTTGCTATTATTTAGGGTCAGTTAGAGATACCACAAAAATGCCTTATGGGGTAAATGGGGTACACAATTATTTGTGTATACACTTACTGGTATAAATGCTATATATGAATGTACTTCATTGCACTCTTGTTTATTCCTACATAGGGAAGAAAATGCACCATAGCTCTGAAAATAAAATAAAGGCTTTATATAAACTGAGCATATCATGGTAGTGTCCTCGCGAGATATTTTTCATATCAAAAATAACCAGTTGATTATCCTCTATTTCTCTTCCAGCCTGGCTGGTTAATCTAATTCCAGCAGTATGAGACAATTTGATACCAGGAGGGACCGGAGGGTGAGCCACATGTCAAAATTTTCTATGTGTCTGCAGGGCTCCATGTTAGAGGAAGTGATGGTATTCTAAATTCGTTATTTCCCATCCAAACCCTATATTGTGGGTACTCATTAGAATCGTCTCGATGAGACGATTCTAATGAGTACCCACAATATAGGGTTTAGTGGAAAATAATTAATATTTTCAATTTTGAAATAAAAAATCACTCCTTCTATCTGGAGCTCTGTATTGGCTAGATATTTTAATGCCTCTGCAAATTTTTGCACATCAAACAAGTGAGCGAATTTTCAAAGCTTTGCAGCAAGTAAACTGTAAACAAGATACTCACCCCAATTCCGATGACCCCAAGACAAACCAGTAACCAGGATAATCCCGTAGAAAACAGGTTCCTGTCATCTAGGTCTCGTATAAAATTATATTTCTTTAAAACTTGGTAACCAAATGCAAACAACATTCCATAGACAACACTCTGCAAAAGGGAATATACATTAATAGTAACCTAGAGCTAACACTAAACGTGATTATACCCCCTACTAGCTCCTTGTCACAAAAAACAGGTCTTTGTCACAGAATGCAGTAATGTTTAGTACAAAAGTAAGACATGAAAAAAGTTCAAGGGGAGATAATTCCGTAACAAATCAAAGCAAGGTCATGAAAATTGCACAAGCACAACTTCATATATATAGGAACCCTGTGTGTAAATTTGAGTTGAGTGCATGAAAAACTGTAGGAGTATTGCTCCAGACAAATTTGTTTCTACGAAAGAACGAACATACAGCCATAGGGAATCCAGTATACCCCCTTCCACTACATTGTGGGGTATAAAAAGATTCCCAAATCTAAATGGCACTCAGAAAGAAAACTTTGTAAAACATTGTTAGAAAAGGAGAAAATGCTGCGCCACTTGTGAAAATATCATATATAATGGTCACTCTATGAAATAAATTTCGATCTTTCACCTAAAAAAACAAATATCCTTTATCTATCAATAATCAATATGTTTTTATTTTCCTCTAATCCTGTTCGAGTTGAGCCATGCTCTGTGAAAAGAGAATTTAATACCTCTGCTAAAAGCATCGATCCAGGACCAACTCCAAAGTAATTGGTTGTATTGGGGTTTAATGCCACTTTAACCCTTTACCCCATTAGGCATTTCTATGGTATCTCTAATTGACCCTAAATAACAGCAAGGATGATGCCGTTTCTTATGTGTATATGACACCTTTTGATAGCATAAAAAACATTGTGGGAAAAGGTGAAATTGCTCGTCACGAGCAATTTCACCTTTTGCCACAATGTTTTCCAAAGGCTCCTACAAGTAATGCGTAGAAATGAGTATCTATGGAGTAAAAGGTTAACAGCTACGGTCATATCATGGCGGTGGGTGACTAACACAACTTTCTTTCCCAAGCCACCAACTACTTTTCTCACAAGCTTCAGCATGGGTGAGAGGCCTCAACCGGGTATCAAACTCACAACCTCCAGGTCATGAGTCCGACACACTCACCACTGAGCCACTCGGCGGGCAATAACAAGTAAAGAATGAACAAATCTATATAAAATGATAACAGTGTGTCACATATATCGGTACAAAAATTAAATGCTACAGAAGTATATGAACACTTTTGATTACATGTGATTTTGTTTGAAAGGTTTTAACCCACTTTTGAACATTATTTCAGCCATACTTATCAAGGTGATCAATTACATGTTCATGTGTAATCATGTATCAACCATTTCCCAAACAATCCCTGTTTTTTACGACCCTGAGATAGAAAGCCTTTGAAAACATTGTGGGAAAAGGAGAAAATGCTGGTTACCAGCATTTTCTCCTTTTCCCACAAGGTTTTCCACCCTTCCAAAAAGAAGTTTCAATCATTGAGTCCTTTTAATTTTGCTGATGCTTTCAACTTGGACCAGTCCACAATTTTGTTGTTTGCTACAGAGTTAACCAGGCTGAGTCTGGGGCTCAACTGCATCTTACCAACTTGTGGGAATGTTGAGGTCATAAATGATGTAATAAAAGTAGACAGAGTTACTAACTGCAAAACTTCCATTCCCTTTTCTACTATTGGAAAAAAAATGCACTGTTATTTAATGTAATCATACAGTGTATCGAACTGCAAAAAATATATCTATTAAATTTAAATATATTCATTTTGAATGTGTTGAGAAACAAATTCTTCCAACTTCCACTTGTCTCTCTTGGGAACTACACCAGTACTTGCGCTGAATGTGTGGGACAATGAACGGCCCAAAGTTGACATCTGCTCCTGAGTACTGAACTTGGAACCTTATGGTTACAAAGCTGCTGCTCTACCTCATAACCATGGACACTACAAAAATATCTCTAGCTGTATTTATTGGTATATTTGAAGAAATTTTGATTTCTTTAAATCAAGAAATTTTGATATCTTTATATCAAGAAATTGTTTGGTAAACGGGAAAAAGTCAACAAAAGATGTACTGAAGTGTATCAACTGTAAGACCAAATTAAAAACATTAATTCTTTACCAAACAACAAAATTTTAAACTATTCTAAATACAAAGCACTTGCAGATGACAAAATTTGTTCCCAGCAGGGTAAAAAACATTGTGGAAAAAGGATAAAGTGCTGGTAACCAGCATTGTCTCCTTTTCTCACAATGTCCTCCAAAGGCTTCTATTTCAGGGTTCTTAAAGCCAGAGATTGTTTGGTAATGGGTTAAACCTGAGATATCATACATGACAGAGGTACAAACCTCACTACAACATTTGATTTCTTTCTAACCTAAAATATTTAACCCTTTACCAAACAACTCCTTGTTCACACAACCTAGAGGAAAAGACCTTTTGAAAACATTGTAGGAAAAGAAGAAAATGCTGGTAACCAGCATTTTCTCATTTCCCCACAATGTTTTCCATTGTTCCATACACAAATCTTAATTTTTGAGTATCATTTACTTTGTTATTTTCAAGCCATTCAATTCGGTAGGGTTCAATATTTCGTCATTTGAAATGGCAAAAATTTAGACTTGTCCAAATTGACAGTACTGGTATTTGCAGACAAATTAGATGTGGCTCAATGACAAAATTCATCCCTGAAAGGATAATTAACCTTGTTAGAAAAGGAGAAAATGGTGATCAGCTGCATTTTCTCCTTTTCCCATAACGTTTTCAGAAGGTGTCTTCCTCAGGGTTGTTAAAAAATGTAACTATTTGATTATGGGTTCAACCCCATTACCCTGCAATCCCCTAAAGGGTTTCGAAAAAATTGTGGTTGCCAGATTTACTCCTTTTTTTCTATCCGTCCACAGAAATGTACCATAATTTAAGTCAACTTCCATTTGTCATCTACAAATGCTTTCTATATGGAAAAGGGTTACAATTTATCATTTGGTAAAAAGTAAAAAAAAAAAACAACTAAAATTTAAAAAAGATGTAATAATTCTGTGAACACAAATTAAATACATGTACAGATAAAAATTAGAGCTGTCACTGAATGTGACTAAATACCCTCTACAGTGCTTTGACAGAAAAAAGTGTCAAGTTCAAGGGAAGATAATTCCTCAACCAGGAAGAGTTGACACTTGAAAATTGCATCTTCGAAATCTTCAATATATGATCAGTATATGTGCAAAGTTTCAATACAAATGAAGGAAAACTGTAGGAGGAGTTCACGACACAAAATGACTAGTCTTTTGCACACAGATGGAAACATGGACAGATGGACACACGGACGGACCCACAGGCTGATTCCAGTATACCCCTGAAAACATTCGTTTTGTGGGGGTATAAATATAGTTATGTTGTTCATAAATAAGTTGATCTCACTGAACCAGTTGAATGCACCATTTGAAACAGCTTAACCCTTTAATAAACAATCCCTGTTTTTTACGACCCGAAGATAGAAGCCTTTGAAAAATGTGGGCAAAGGAGAAAATGCTGGTAACCAGCATTTTCTCCTATTCCCACAATGTTTTCTACCCTGCTGGAAAAAAAAATCAATTTTTGAGTTACGTTTATTTCGTCATCTGGAAGTGCTTTCAAGTTGGACCAGGGTCAAGCCTTTACCACACAATGCCAACTTTTGACACCCATAGAAAAGAAGCCTTTTGAAAACCTTGTGGGAAAAGGAGAAAATGATGGTAACCAGCATCTTCATCTTTTCCCACAATGTTTTTTACCCTATTGAAGATACATTGCACTATTTGAGCCACAATTGTTCGTCTGCAAATGCTTTCAATTCAGACAGGGCCAAAATTTTGTTGTCTTGTAAAAGGTTACTAACCAAGACTAGGTGCAATATAGGAGAGAAAAAAAATATTTAAAACGAAAAAATGAAAAAAATAAAAATAAACAAATTACAATTGTTACAATTGTCTAAATTCAAAACATTTTCAGACAACAAATTAAAAATTCAACGTTTTTAAACCTCTCTAAGATGATTAACCCATTACAACAGCAAAATTTTAGACCAATCCAAATTTAAACCACTTGCAGACGACAATTTCAAAGTGGTAAAAAACAAAAAAACACCTCCAATTCCTCTTGTTTTGTACACAGAATCCTACCTGTGTTTTAATTCAAAAGGTGTGTTTGCACAAGAAGGGAAATTTATTTTATTGTATTTTATTGAGATTTTCTAAGAATGAAAAAGCTGTGACACCAATTCTAAAACCCTGTAAAACAAATTTATCAAAAGCCCAGAACAGTCAAAATTAACCCTTTCCCAAACGACAAATTTTGGACCCTTCCAAACCCCAAGAGTTTGCAGACGACAATTTTAGACTTGGAAAAAATGGCAGAAAGTTCTCAAAAAGGGTAGAAAACACTGCGGGAAAAGGAGAAATTGCTCGTTACGAGCAATTTCTCCTTTTCCCACAGTGTTTTCTAAAGACTTTTAATGTAGACACAAAAAAACCAGGGCTTGTTTGGGAAAGAGTTAAGGTAACAAGTCCCTGGATTTATAATCCATTATAACTGATTTTCAGAGGTCCGGAACATAACTGAGCCCAAAATATATTAGTGAAACCTAAAAACCTAAAAACATTATTTCCCCCCTAAAACCTATGTTGTTGGTAGTCATTAGAATTAAATCTCAAAGAGACAATTCTAATAACTACCAACAACATGGAGTTTAGTGAAAAACTAAGGTCATTTTTTTTTCCCCTAAATAAACCCTAAATTATTCTACCCTTTTTCTGTAATCTGATCCCACTATCCAATTACCCCCCTTTTGATACACAATGGGAACAACACTAGAGCAAGTAATATTATATTGCGCAATAAAGCCTTCCACTCATTTGGAACGGCGTATTTAGTCAATGTGATAGTAATTTTTGATATATCATGGCTCACACAAATGAAGATAAAACTAGTTATGATAACGTTCAACACCGGGTAACTTGGAATCATGACCAGGACTCCGTGGGTGTCCGCCGCCAGCCATATATGGTATTGGGAAATGAACAACTGAAATAAAGACAAGGAAAAAACGTAAATGAAATATCATGTAAAAGAGTATTGTATTCATGACATCATACAAATACTCTGAACTCTTTACATACAATCTCAAGTTTAAAATAAGAGGGCAAAGATGGCCCTGGATCCCTCACCTGAATTTTTGAGGGGACCATAGCCTTTTTTGTTTTTTTGAGGAATTGAAACACTGGACACATATAATCATTATTTTGCCAAGCAATTTTCAAAAGGTCACCTGTAAAAGTCATTTCAAATTCTGACCAGCAGTTTCAGAGAGTTTCTTAATTTCCATATAGTGCAACTAGCCCCCATTCACCAGAGCCATGCTTCTTGACCTATCAAAATTTCGCCAACAATTTTTGAAAAATGTCATTCAAGTAACATTTCTGTGAGATTATTTCAAAATCTGACCAGCAGTGTTTCAGAGAAGACAAATTTTCAAGAATTTCTTCATGTCTGTATAATGCAAGTAGACCCCATTCACCAGAGCTATGTCTCTTGACGGATCAAAATTTCACTAACACTTTTTGAAAAGGGTCACCAAAGAAATATTGCTGTGAAATTACTTTAAAACCTTACCAGGGGTTTCGGACAAGAAGAATTTCAAGAATTTCTTCATTTCAATGTAGTGCAAGTAGCCCCCATTCACCAGAGCCAGGTTTCTTGATGGATCAAAATTTCACGGACTTATTTTTGCCTCCTAAGGAACATCTCTGTGAAATTATTTTAAAATCTGACCAGCGGTTTCAGAGAAAAAGAATTTTAAAAAATTCCTTCATTTCCCTGTAGTGCAAGCAGCCCCATTCACCAGACCCATGTTTCTTGACCTATCAAAATTTCCCGAACAAGTTTTGAAAAGGGTCACCAAAGGAACATCTCTGTGAAATTATTTGAAAATCTGACCACCCATTTCAGAGAACAAGAATTTTCAAGAATTTCTTCATGCCTGTATAGTGCAAGTAGCCCCCATTCACCAGACCTATGTTTCTTGACAAATCAAAATTTTGCAAACATTTTTTGAAAAGGGTCACCCAAAGAACATACCCGAGAATATTTCAAAATCTGAATAGTAGTTTCAGAGAACAAGAATTTTTAAGAATTTCTTCATTTCTATATAGTGCAAGTAGCCCCCATTCACCAGAGCCATGTTTCTTGATGGATCAAAATTTCGCAAACAGTTTTTAAAAAGGTTCACCAAAGGAACATCTCTGTGAAATTATTCTAAAATCTGGCCAGCAGTTTCAGTTAAAAAGATTTTTAAAGAATTTCTAAGAAAACTCCATTTGGTTGCCATGGCAACCAGAGTTTTTTAAGAAATCAACTTCTGTGAAAAATTTTTTAAGAGGACCTCCTAAGGAACATTCTAACCAAGTTTAGTCCAAAATAGCTAACAGGTTTAGGAGGAGAAGATGTTTAAAGGAATTGACGCTGCATAACGGATGAGGCACGAGGGACACAGCGTCACCTTAAAAGCTCCCCTTGAGCACGCTGCGCTCAGGTGAGCCAAAAACTGACTCTCTGACCACACTTTATATAACTTTAATTGTGCCTTTCAAAGTCACAAGTCAAACAAGAGGGCCATGATGGCCCTGAAATCGCTCACCTGAGTCTATTGATCAAACATGAACCATTTTCAATCTAGTTTCCCAGTGACCTAGTTTTTCATCAAACATTACCCATTATCAAACACTTTTGAGATATCAGTAAGACAAACATTCTGACCAAGTTTCATGAGTATTGGACTGAAAATGTGGCCTCTACAGCGTACAAAAGGTTTTTCTAAGATTTGACCAAGTGACCTAGTTCTTGGAGCCGACAATTACCCATTTTCAAACTCTTTTGAGACATCACCAAAACAAACATTTTGACCAAGTTTGAAAAGTATCAGACAGAAAATGTGGCCTCTACAGTGTACATAAGGTTTTTCTAATATTTGACCCAGTGACCTAGTTTTTGACTCCACATGACCCATTTTCAAACTCATTCAAGGTACATGTATCACCAAGACAAATATTATGAACAAGTTTCAGGAGTATCAGACTGAAAATGTGTCCTCCAGATCATACACAAGGTTTTTATAACATTTGACCTATTGACCTTGTTTTTGACCTGACATGACCCATTTTCAAACTCATCCAAGATATCAAGGCAAACATTCTGACCAATTTTCAAGAGTGTTGGACTGAAAATGTGGCATCCAGAGCGTATACAAGGTTTTTCTGAGATTTGACCAGGTAACCTGGTTTTTGACTCAACGTGACCTATTTTCGAACTCGTCCCAGATATCATCAAGACAAACATTCTGACCAACTTTCAAGAGTTTTGGACTGAAAATGTGGCCTCTAGAGCGTACCAAAGGTTTTTCTAACATTTGACCTGGTTTTTCTAACATTTGACCTGGTGACCTAGTTTTGGAAGCAACATGACCCATTTTCAAACTCATCCAAGATATCATCAAGACGAACATTCTGACCTACTTAAGAGTTTTAGACTGAAAATGTGGCCTCTAGAGCGTACACAAGGTTTTTCTAAGATTTGACCTAGTGACCTAGTTTTTGACCCAACATGACCCATTCTTGGACACGTCCGGGATATCATCGAGGCAAACATTCTGACCTAGTTTTATGAGTATGGGACTGAAAATGTGGCCTCTAGAGCGTAAACAATGTTTTTCTAAGATTTGACCTGGTGACCTAGTTTTTGACCCGACATGACCCAATTTCAAACTCGTCCAAGATTTAATTGAGGCAAACATTCTGACCAAGTTTCATCAGTATCGGATGAAAAATGTGGCCTCTAGAGCGTACACAAGGTAAAAAGTTGACAATGGACGACAGATACCTCTATCACAATAGCTCACTCTGAGCATTTCGTGTTTAGGTGAGCTAATAAAAAGATTGCTAGAATGAAAACAACATACCTCTAATGATATTCTACCAAACCATGCAAAGAAGGAGCTGTAGTGAGTTCGGATCCACCCAGGTACATTTCTTATCAATATATAGGAGACAATCTGGAAGTTATAATACACACATGTACAAACTGATAAAACTCTTAAACTTCACTTAACTCTTTACCTAACGACAAAATTTTGGAAAACTCCAAATTGAAAGCACTTGCAGACAACAAAATAAATGTGACTCAAAATAGCAATTTAATTTAGTAAGATCAGAAACATTGTGGGAAAAGGAGAAAATGCTGGTTACCAGCATTTTCTCCTTTTCCTACAATGTTTTCAAAAGCTTTCTTTCTTCGGGTCGTTAAAAATTGGGACTGTTTGGTAAGGAGTTAACACTTAAGCACACAATCACATGTTTCAACAACCCTGAGAAAGAAAGATACAGAAAACCAGCATTTTCTCCATTTCCAACAATGTTTTTAACCTATCAAAGACAATAGTCACCATTTCAGCAATTTATTTTTTTCTTTTAGTCCTTTGCAAATTTGGTCCAAAATTTTGTGACGCTATATAGACTTATACCTCAAGTCTTTACCAAACGACAAAATCTTAGGTTTGTCCAAATCAAAAGCATTTGCAGATGACATTTGAAATGTGAAGGGTACAAAACAATGTGGGAAAAGGAGAAAATGCTGGTTACCAGCATTTTCTCATTTTCCCACATTGTTTTCTAAAGGCTTCTTTCTCTGGGTCATTAAAAGTAGCGATTGTGAGATAATGGGTTAACAACATAGGAAAATTTTAAACCCGTCCATAAGGAAGGAATTCACAGTCAACAATAATAATGATATTCGCAAAATACTTTTTTTCCTTGAAATGAAAATGAAGGAAATACTGTGGGTAAAAGAGAAAATGCTAGTCACCAGCAGTGCTTATAATTTGGAAATGTACAAAATCTTATCATTTTGCAATGAGCTAATACAAGATGGAGTCTTCATTTAGACCATTTTAACCCAAAAATCTTCTAAGAACTTTCACATACAGGCATAGCTACTTCCGAAGAAAACTACAGTCAGTTTTACATTTAATTTTGAGGCAAAAATTGCTATCTAAATGTGACCCATTACCAGACGAAAGAGTTTTAGATTAGTCAAAGTTAAAAACATTTGCAGACAACAAAATAATGTTGACTAAGAAATTACACTTCGTTCTGGGAAAAGTGGAAAACATAGTTGGAACAGGAGAAAATGCTGGTTACCAGCATTTTCTCCTTTTTCTAGAATGTTTTCTAAAGGCTTCTTTCTCAGGGTCGTCAAAAGTAGAGATTGTGTGGTAATGGGTAAATACCCTCACCAGCGCTTTGACAGAAACAGGAAATTGCTAGTATTTTGTACACAGACGGACACACCGACAGACAGACACACACACAGACATGCTGATTTCAGTAAACCCCCAAATATTTGTTTTGCTGCGGTATAATTAACCACCCTCCGCGAAAAAGGGGTTTAATGCCACCACAAAAAGTACTGACCAGACATAGTCCAACCTTTAAAACAGGTCAAGTTTACCAAGAGTGGCTCCGGCAAAAGGCATTTCATGCATCTCCGAGATCCATCAAACCAATCAAAGCATCCCATAATTCTCAATCCATAAAATCAATTTAGTCTGACAATCAATTCAATCATGAGGTAGAATGGTCCTTTGAAATGCAGAAGATTGACCCAGAAGCAGAAAGTTTCAAACCATGTCTGCCGGCGCAACTCGCACAGGCTGACATGTGTGGATACGTTTTGCAGATCTATAAACTCCCTCTTTGCAAAGCAAGGCTCAATTTTTTGGCGTTGAAAGAGTTAAATAGCAAAACAGGTAGAGTGTTCTTTAACCCTTTACTCCATAGATACTCATTTCTGGGCATTGCTAGTAGGAGCCTTTGGAAAACATTGTGGCAAAAGGTGAAATTGCTCATGATGAGCAATTTCACCTTTTGTCACAATGTTTTCTATGCTATCAAAAGGTGTCATATACACATAAGAAACGCATCTTCGGATAACCCGGGGTCTCCCTATTTGCTACGCTACATCGACCCCTGGGACAATTAATTGAATTTCCCTCGCATTACCGCTGGCCGAATGCTGGCTTTTCATTGGTTCCATCATCATTTTGTGATGGGCGAGTGGACTGTATGCTATGACGTTTGGTATCGATTTTCGGCGGCTGATTCAAAGTTTTATTAGTCAATTGTCCCAGGGGTCGATGTAGCATACCAAATAGGGAGACCCCAGGGTATCCGAGGATGTAAGAAACGGTTTCATCCTTGCTATTATTTAGGGTCAGTTAGAGATACCACAAAAATGCCTTATGGGGTAAATGGGGTACACAATTATTTGTGTATACACTTACTGGTATAAATGCTATATATGAATGTACTTCATTGCACTCTTGTTTATTCCTACATAGGGAAGAAAATGCACCATAGCTCTGAAAATAAAATAAAGGCTTTATATAAACTGAGCATATCATGGTAGTGTCCTCGCGAGATATTTTTCATATCAAAAATAACCAGTTGATTATCCTCTATTTCTCTTCCAGCCTGGCTGGTTAATCTAATTCCAGCAGTATGAGACAATTTGATACCAGGAGGGACCGGAGGGTGAGCCACATGTCAAAATTTTCTATGTGTCTGCAGGGCTCCATGTTAGAGGAAGTGATGGTATTCTAAATTCGTTATTTCCCATCCAAACCCTATATTGTGGGTACTCATTAGAATCGTCTCGATGAGACGATTCTAATGAGTACCCACAATATAGGGTTTAGTGGAAAATAATTAATATTTTCAATTTTGAAATAAAAAATCACTCCTTCTATCTGGAGCTCTGTATTGGCTAGATATTTTAATGCCTCTGCAAATTTTTGCACATCAAACAAGTGAGCGAATTTTCAAAGCTTTGCAGCAAGTAAACTGTAAACAAGATACTCACCCCAATTCCGATGACCCCAAGACAAACCAGTAACCAGGATAATCCCGTAGAAAACAGGTTCCTGTCATCTAGGTCTCGTATAAAATTATATTTCTTTAAAACTTGGTAACCAAATGCAAACAACATTCCATAGACAACACTCTGCAAAAGGGAATATACATTAATAGTAACCTAGAGCTAACACTAAACGTGATTATACCCCCTACTAGCTCCTTGTCACAAAAAACAGGTCTTTGTCACAGAATGCAGTAATGTTTAGTACAAAAGTAAGACATGAAAAAAGTTCAAGGGGAGATAATTCCGTAACAAATCAAAGCAAGGTCATGAAAATTGCACAAGCACAACTTCATATATATAGGAACCCTGTGTGTAAATTTGAGTTGAGTGCATGAAAAACTGTAGGAGTATTGCTCCAGACAAATTTGTTTCTACGAAAGAACGAACATACAGCCATAGGGAATCCAGTATACCCCCTTCCACTACATTGTGGGGTATAAAAAGATTCCCAAATCTAAATGGCACTCAGAAAGAAAACTTTGTAAAACATTGTTAGAAAAGGAGAAAATGCTGCGCCACTTGTGAAAATATCATATATAATGGTCACTCTATGAAATAAATTTCGATCTTTCACCTAAAAAAACAAATATCCTTTATCTATCAATAATCAATATGTTTTTATTTTCCTCTAATCCTGTTCGAGTTGAGCCATGCTCTGTGAAAAGAGAATTTAATACCTCTGCTAAAAGCATCGATCCAGGACCAACTCCAAAGGCTGACCTGCACCTAAACTTTCTGCTTTAGTAAAAATTTCTGCATGTCAAAATGCCAGTCTACCTCTAGACTCAGCTATTTGTTCACCCTTTACCACACAATGATGACTTTTAACAACTCTGTGGAAAAAGCCTTTTGAAAACATGGTGGAAAAAGGAGAAAATGCTGGTAACCAGCATTTTCTCCCTTTCCCACCATGTTTTCTACCCTATCAAAGCAAAATTGCACCATTTGGGCCACTTTGAAACTGATGTCTGCAAATGCTTTCAATTTGGATAGGTCTAAAATTTTGCCATGTGGTAAAGGGTTACACAAAATGGATTTTACCGATCCATACTTATACAATGACTTGCTTGGTAATACGCGTAATAGAACCTTAAACCCTTTACCCCATAAGGCATTTCTATTGTATCTCTAATTGACCCCAAATAACAGCAAGGATGATGTTGTTTCTTATGTGTATATGACACCTTTTGATAGCTTAAAAAACATTGTGACAAAAGGTGAAATTGCTCGTCATGAGCAATTTCACCTTTTGCCACAATGTTTTCCAAAGGCTCCTACTAGCAACGATACAAAACTTTTTTAACTCACATATCTGTCAAGCGTCCATCGAAATCGCCATTCATGTATAGAATCATCTGAGGTTACGAACAAAGGTTTAAAAGGTCGCATCAGAAAGATCTTCTCAAAAAATACCTGAAATATCAACAAATGAATCAAAAGTTTGATGTTTTCTGCATTAAATCATTACCAATCGACAATATTTTAGGCTTATTCAAATCGAAAGCATTTGCAGACAACAAAATGAAAGTAACTTAAAATTTGAAATTTGTTTTGTGAAGGGTAAAATAAATTGTGGTAAAAGGAGAAAATGCTAGTAACAGCATTTTCTCCTTTTCCCACAATGTTTTCCTAAGGCTCCTTTCTCAGGGTCATCAAAAGTAGGGTGGAGTCTTAAAAAAATTGTGGGAAAAGGAGAAAATGCTGGTAACAGCATTTTTTCCTTTTCCCACAATGTTTTCTTAAGGCCCCCTTTCTAAGGGTTGTCAAAAGTAGGGATTGTGTTGTAATGAGTTAATTATAACAAGACTCTGTGCTTTTTTTTTTGGTTACAATTACCATCAAATACCCATTATTCAATAACCCTAAGACAAAGGGGTCATGAAAACATTGTTCAAAAAGGAGTAAATGCTGGTAATCTGAATAATCTTCTTTTCCTACAATAAAAGATATATACAATTGTTCAATTGTTCAAGACAATTCTCTGCTTTTGTATAGTAGAGAGCGAAAAAGCAAGACCCTTTACCAAATCAATGACTGTTTTCCTGCATCACAGCATTGAACGATATTCTGTGTTAGAAGAAATTTTCAGTCACTTTTATTTTGTCGTCTGTAAATGCTTTCAATTTGGACAAACCTAAAATATTGTTGTTTGGTAATGAGTTAAGTCTTCACTACATACCAAAAGCATTTGCAAAGGACAAACTAAATGTTGCTAAAATAATCAAATTTGTCCTTGATGGGATAAAAAAAAAAGATATTTTGGAAAAAGGAGAAAAGGCTGGTTATTAGCATTTTCTCCTTTTCCCACAATATTTTCATATGCCTTCCTATTAACTCTTTACCAAACAACAAAATTTTAGAATTGTCCAAATTAAAAGCATTTGCAGTTGACAAAGTAAATGTGACTTGAAAATTGCATTTTGTATTAGGAAGGGTAGAGAACATTGTGGGAAAAGGAGAAAATGCTGGTTACCAGCATTTTCTCCTATTCCAACAATGTTTTCAAAAGGCCTCTTTCTCAGGGTCATCAAAAGTCGGGATTGTGTGGTAAAGAGTTAAATGTTGTTTGTTTGGTTTAGGGTAAACTAGAGCTGTCACTGAATGTCACTTAATACCTCTGTCAGCGTTTTGACAGGACAAAGTGTCAAGTTCAAGGGGAGATAAATCCTCAACCAGAAAGAGCTGACACTTGAAAATTGCATCTTGCAAATCTTCAATATATGATCAGTATATGTGCAAAGTTTCATTACAATTGAAGGAAAACTGTAGGAGGAGTTCGTGACACAAAAATTACTAATATTTTGTACAGAGACGGACGGACCCACGGACAGACAGGCTGATTCCAGTATACCCCCAAAAACATTCGTTTTGCCGGGGTATAAACATACAACTTCAATTCTTACCTCTGACATATAAAACAGGGTGATGACAAGAACAAGAAGGATGAATTTGATCACCATAAAGAACAGATGTTGAATTTTTTCTGAAAAGAAAGAGAATAAAATCAGAACACTACATAAGAACAGTCTAGATTTTCTGCATGGCTGGTTCAGTAGCTTGTGTAGAGACATACGAATCAGATGAGATCGAAGGTCGTTTCCAATGCAAACCTCTTCATTCACACTACAAGATCTTGCCGATTATAAATCTGTAAAAGCTTTATTCGTTATTAAGTCTTTACCAAACGACATAATTTAGTCTGGTCCAAATTGGAGGCATTTGCAAACGACAATATTAATGTGACTCAAAAGTTAAAATTGGGTTAACCCATAACCACGCAATCCCTACTTTTGACGCCCCTGAGAAAGAAGCCTTTAGAAAACACTGTGGGAAAAGGAGAAAATGCTGGTAGCCAGCATTTTCTCCTTTTCCCACGGTGCTTTCTACCCTTCCCTGAACAATTTTCAATTTTTCAGTCACCTTAATTTTGTCATCTGCAAATGCTTTCGATTTGGACAAACCTAAAGTTTTGTCGTTTGGTAATGAGTTAAGGAAGGATAGAAAACATTGTGGGAAAAAGAGAAAATGCTGGTTACCAGCATTTTCTCCTTTTCCCACAATGTTTTCTACAGGCTTCTTTCTCAGGGTCGTCAAAAGTAGGAACTGTGTGGTAATGGGTTAGCTTTTTACCACATGACCAAAAATGTAGACTTGTCAAACTTCAAAGCACTTGCAGACGACAATTTTATTGTGGCTAAAATGATGGAATTCATCTTTAGAAGGATAAAAAAACACATTGTGGGAAAGGGAGAAAATGCAAGTAGGAATTTTTGTTTTTCTTTCTTTTGATCCTTCCTTCAGTTCTAGATTTTTGGACTACTCCAACTCAAAGTCTGATTTTTGTGTAAGACTAAGGGCAACCTGATAAAGAAGAAAGAGTAATGTGCTGACCCTCTTTTTCTGCAAGTCTTTAACAAGTGACATAATTTTGGATTAGACCAAACTGAAAGCATCTGCTTCTAAAGGGATATTTCAGTTCGACCATATGTCTGCCAGATACAGCGCTGGTAGTAGCATCTGTGTCCATGTTCCATTGTTAGGTGACACAGGCGATTCACTTTGACTTTCAGTCCGATCTTTTCCTCGCATTAATCATTTGGCTTGATTATAATACATTCTTGTTCATTTTGCTGACATGGAGCGACCCAATTTAGTAGAGATATTGACAAATGTGGCAGGATCAATAATTTATTGTGTTAGGTGCTCACCGTTTTTCAAGTAAAAGGTGAGCGTGACAGTTATATGAAGCGTAAAAATGGAAACTGTCATGAATGTTGCGAAAACTGAAGGAGGAGCTGCGCAAACAAGAAACTGCTAACCGAAGGACAGACAGACGGGCCATAATATAATATGACCCTTTGGACACATAAAAATGCTGGTAACCAGCACTGTCTCCTTTTCCTATACTGTTTTCAAACACATTTTTTTCTCCGACATCATTTCAATTCATAAACAGTGAAAGACTTACCCTCAGATGATTTCTCGGACACCTGAGGCCACATTGCCATGGTAACATATATAACAAGAAACCAGAATGAGACAAGGGGTATAAAATAGTAGAACTGATAAGGACGGTTCATCACAAAACACAGCGTCACAACTAAGAGATTCATCCTGAATAAAACCTGCAAGTATAATTAATGATTT
Source organism: Tridacna crocea (assembly GCA_943736015.1). Classification (NCBI taxonomy): domain Eukaryota; kingdom Metazoa; phylum Mollusca; class Bivalvia; order Cardiida; family Cardiidae; genus Tridacna; species Tridacna crocea. The sequence continues at coordinate 33,466,405 of OX031073.1, forward strand.
CTTATTTTTGTGTTATGCTATTTGCCATTCTTATTTCTTTGCTTTTCTATGCCGTGTTATATTTCAGTTATATACTGTCAGCTGATGTGTTTCTATGGTTTCCAGGGCCCTTAGTCACCAACCACTCTTTAGAACGTTCTTTGTCTTATTCTCCAGAATTTTCTACATTGTAAGTAAAACAACTTTTGAATGGCTAAACCATTGGGTTTTAGCCAATCAGAAGTTGTGTTACTTACTAATGTAGAAAACTTTGGAGAATAAGACTTAGAATATTCTCAAGAATGGTTGATGAATATGGGCCCAGTACCTTACACAATTTTTCTTCCCAATCCAGTGACTGCTTTCCCATTTAACCACGGTCCAAATAATGAGCAGTTGTTAGAGAGGAATGAATCCATTTGCAATGGCTCTAATAATTCCTACCCGCCCGGTTGGCTCAGTGGTGAGCGTGTTAGACTCATGACATGGGTAGGTGTTCACCAACCATTCTTAAGAACATTCTTGTCTTATTCTCCAGAATTTTCTGCATTTGTTTCTGCATTTGTAAGTAACACAACTTCTGATTGGCTAAACCAAATTTAGAAAATCTTGGAGAATAAAGCTAAGAATATTCTCAAGAATATTGGTAAATATTGGCCCTGGTGGTTGTGAGTTCGATACCTGGTTCAGGCAAACTTTCTTTATGGCGTATTTTCGCCTCTTGCCTCTGGCGAAGCATGTGAGAAAAGTAGTCGGTAGCTTTGGAAAGCAAGTTGTGTTAGTACTGGTATGAGAAAGCTAGGAAACACATGTGCATCATCAACCGTCATGATATGACCTTAGCTGTTATAGTGATGTTAAACCCCAATACAACCAACCAACTTATCATTCTTAGGGGAAAAAAAGTACAGGTAGGGATCCACAATAGTCATCCCTCGGTTTGAACTCCTGTCTATTCTTTTCTTTGCATTCCTAACGATATCTTTTACTCTTTGCAGTTGGCAAATATCACATGACTAAGATGTTCGGTATGTTAAATTTGGTGAGGTATACAACATTAACCTTTTACCACACAATGACGACTTTGAACGCCCCTGAGGAAGAAGCCTTTGGAAAATTGTGGGAAAAGGAGAAAATGCTGGTAACCAGCATTTTCTCCTTTTCCCACAAAGTTTTCTACCTTATCAAAGCAGGATTGCCCCATTTCAGCCACTTTGAAATTTCATTTGCGAGTGCTTTCATTTTTGGACAGGTCTAAAATTTTGCTTAGTTGTAACAGGTTAAATGGAAATGAGTAAATACTGGTTGCAGCATTTTCTCTTTTTCCAAGTTTAGGCAAGCTTTCTTTTTCAGGGCTGTATAAGGACACAATCTTTTTGTAACAAGTCCTTCACCAAAATGAAAATTTTGGTTGTCCTAACTGAAAATGCTTTCAAACAAAAAAGATAAACTCAACATTTGACTTTTTCTGCAAAGGGTAGAAAACATTGTGGGAAAAGGAAAAGATGCTTGTTACCAGTATTTTCTCCTTTTTTGGAAATGCTTTCAAAGTCTTTATCTTAACCCTTTACCCCATAAGGCATTTCTATGGTATCTCTAATTGACCCTAAATAACAGTAAGGGTGAAGCTGTTTCTTATGTGTATATGACACCTTTTGATAGCACAGAAAACATTGTGGCAAAAGGTGAAATTGCTCGTCACGAGCAATTTCACCTTTTGCCACAATGTTCTCCAAAAGCTCCTACAAGTAATGCATAGAAATGAGTATCTATGGAGTAAAGGGTTAAAATACATCTTTACTTATTTTCATCAAGTTTTTTTAACCAATTTCATCTTTATTTGATGAACTGCAAGTCATTCCTAAATGTTCATGCAAAATGTTGTCCCTGATGGTTGCAGTTTTCCACAGATTATGACACAGAGAAAATGTATTTTGACCTCTGAAGGCTATCTAAGATATCACTATGGTTGATTCAGTTTAACTCTTTACCAAACGTCGAAATATTGGACGAGTCTAAATTCAAAGCACCTGTAGATGACAAAATATATGTGAATCAAAAGCTAAAATATGATTTGGAAAGGGTAGAGAACATTGTGGGAAAAGGAGAAAATGCTGGTTACCAGCATTTTCTCCTTTCTCTACAATGTTTTCAAAGGCTTTCTTTCTGAAAGTTGTTAATAAATCAGGATTGTGTGGTAAAGAGTTAAAATCAGAGGAAAATCCCTCAAGTTTTTTTTTTTTTTATCCCATATATCTTACACAGTATATTGATTATTTATCTCTGTTTACATATCTGACTAGATTCTACCCAACATCAACTTCAAACCCTTTCCCAAACAATCCCTGGTTTTCATGACCCTGAGAAAGAAGTCCCCTGTAAACGTTGTGGAAAGAAAAGAAAATGCTGGTAACCAGCATTTTTCTCCTTTCCCCACAATGTTTTATCCTCTTCAAAAAACAAATTTCAAATTTTCAGTTACTTTTGTTTTGTTATCTGCAAATGCTTTTAATTTGGACAAACCTAAAATTTTGTTGTTTGGTAATGAGTTAACCCTTTACCACATGGCAAAATTTTAGACCTAACCAAATTGAGAGCATCTGCAGATGACAATTTCAAAGTGGCTCAAATGATGTAATTTTGCTTTCATAGGGTAGAAAACATTGTGGGAAAAGGAGAAAATGCTGGTTACCAGCATTTTCTCCTTTTCCCACAATATTATCAAAAGGCTTCTTCCTCATGGGAGTCAAAAGTTGTAATTATGTAGTAATGGGTTAAGGGTTCTTAAAACTTGGAATTCTCTGGTAAAGGATCAAGTAGTGTTTACATCGTGCATATAAGGACACACTTACTTCTGCAAGCCTTTTAAACCCACTCTGGCGATAATTCCAATACAAGGACAAATGCTGACACCCACCCTGAAATTGTCAAAAATTACCCTTCACCACATCATCCTACCTTTTGAAAACCCTTAACCAGAAAATCCCACTTTAAAAACAACCATCATTATTTATCTCAGAATGCAGAATGGTTAATAAGAATTGACAAAAGTTCAAGGGAAGATAATTCCATAACAAATCACAACAGGGTCATTGCTGTTGCACAACTTCATATATACAGGAACACTGTGTGTAAATTTAAGTTAACTCTTTACCACACGAGAAAAATTTAGACTGGTCCAAATTGAAAGCATTTGCAGATGACAAAATAAAGGTGACTGCAAAATTGAAATTTGCTCTTGGCAGAGTACAAAAACACTGTGGGAAAAGGAGAAAATGCTGGTTACCAGCATTTTCTCCTTTTCCCACAGTGTTTTCAAAAGGCTTCTTTCTCAGGGGCATCAAAAGTAGGGATTGTGTGGTAATGGGTTAAGTAACTAAAAAACTCTCAGAGTATTTCACCGGACAAATTTGTGTCTATGGACAGACAGTCAGCCATGGCGATTCCAGTATATCCCCTTCAACTTCCTTGAAGAAGGGTTGGGGGGGGGGGGGGGGGGGGTGTTTAACCCATTACCACACAATCCCTACTTTTGACGACCCTGAGAAAGAAGCCTTTAGAAAACATTGAGGGAAAAGGAGAAAATGCATTTTCTCCTTTCCCACAATGTTTTCTACCCTTATGAAAGCAATTTTCAGATTTTCAGTTACTTTTATTTTGTTGTCTGCAAATGCTTTCAATCGTTTGGTAATGAGTTAAAAACTCCCACTATTCATTTAGGAAAGAAACCATCCAGGTGGAAGGGGGTGGGGGGGGGCAAAGTTAGGAAACCATACTCTGTGAAAGGGTGGTTTAACACATCTGCAAAAAGTAATCAACCCTGGTCAGCCTACACATTCCACGCAGACTGACCTAGGCTCAAACTTTTGACATGTGTGCATGTCAAAGGATCAGTTTACTTCATAATCCTGTTAGTTGTTAAACAAACCACTTTTTATTAACCCAAAATTATACCGCCTGCAACACACGAATAATGGGCATTCGGACATTTGCGTAAACTATCACTTGGGATCAGCCTGCCCATTCTTAGGCTAATCCGAAACAACACTTTCCGTTTTTATGTGACTTTCTGTTTTGCACAAGTCTACTGTAGCGTAAAATGTAATGTAATCATGAATTGCTCAGACTGATCCAAAACAACACTATATAAATGTATGAAAGCTCCTTTTTCGCGTGTTGCAGGTGATATTATGACTTGGTTGTTAGCAAGGGGATGCATTATACCCCATTTTGTAAGAAGGCCACTCTTAAGTGGCTTGCAACACGGGAAAAGGGGCATTCAGACTTTTGCGTAAAGTGTCGTATCGGATCAGCCCGGGCTGTCTGCGCGGGCTAATCCGAAACAACAATTTCAGTTCTGTTTCCCAAAAGTCTACTAAAGCAGAAAATCTAATGTAGTTGTAAAGTGCCATCTCGGATTAGCCTGTGCGGACTGTGCAGGATGATCCGAGACGACACTTTACACAAATGTCCGAATGCCCCTTTTCGTGTGTTGTAAGCCATATATAAGACCAATCATGCTAAGTTATGCAGTTATTTAACCCTTTACCACACAGCAAAATTTCATACTCATCTACATTGAGAAAATTCACAGAGGAAAATTGCTTTCAAATAATGATACTTGTTCTTGAATAGGTAGAAAACATTGTGAGAAAAGGAGAAAATGCTGGCTTCCAGCATTTTCTCCTTTTCCCAAAATGTTTTCCTAAGGCCTCTATCTCAGGCAGGGTCCAAAAAACCCTTCATCTGCTCATCCGTACTAGTAAAAATTTAGTGAGGGCAACTGGATTATCCTTGTCTAACTGTAGGATGAGTGCAACATGGCAGGAGGACAAGAATTTGGACCCTGTCAGGGTCGTTGAAAGGCAGGATTGTGTGGTAAAGGGTTAAGCAGAAAGCTTTGTCCCATCAGTTACCTTAAACAAAACTAAACCGCAAGAGCTCTTCATAAATCAAAAAGATTATTTAAGTCGGTAAAAAACATAACACTACAGTCTATGATCTGTTTATCCAAGACACATTTCAAAGATTTAGTTATGTACAGTCTGATCTTGGGTCTGCAAAAGGCAGTTTGATCTTAATAACCTAAACAAGAGGGCCAAGATGGCCCTGGTTTGCTCACCTGAATTTTTGAGAGGACCATAGCCCATTTTTTCACAATCTAAACAACCATTTCAGAGAAGAAGAATTTTTAAGAATTTCTTCATGTCTGTATAGTGTAAATAGCCCACAGCCATCAGAGCCATGTTTCTTGATGGATCAAAATATTTCGAGCAATTTTTGAAAAGGGTCAACTAAGATACATTTCTGTGAAATTATTTCAGAACCTGATCAGCAGTTTCAGAGAAGAATTTTAAAAAATTTCTTCATGGCCATATAGTGCAAGTAGCCCCCATTCACCAGAGCCATGTTTATTGACGAATCAAACTTTCATGAACACCTTTTGAAAAGGGTCACCCAAGAAACATCTCTGTGAAATAATTTCAAAACCTGACCAGCGGTTTCAGAGACGAAGAGTTTTTAAGAATTTCTTCATTTCCCTATAGTGCAAGTAGCCCCCATTCACCAGAGCCACATTATTTGACGAAACAAAATTTCACAAACAATTTTTGAAAAGGGTCATCCAAGGAACATCTCTGTGAAATTATTTCAAATTCTGACCAGCAGTTTCAGAGAAGAAGAATTTTAAAGAATTTCTGTATAGTGCAAGTAGCCCCCATTCACCAGAGCCATGATTCTTGACGGATCAAAATTTCGCGAACAGTTTTTGAAAAGGGTCATCCAAAGAACATTTCTGTGAAATTATTTCAAAATCTGACACGCCGTTTCAGAGAAGAAGAATTTTTAAGAATTCCTTTATTTCTGTATAGTGCAAGAAGCCCCCATTCACCAGAGCCATGTTTCTTGACGTATCAAAATTTCACAAACACTTTTTGAAAAGGGTCACCCAAGGAACATCTCTGTGAAATTATTTTAAAATCTGACCAGCAGTTTCATCAGAGAAGATTTTCAAAGAATTTCCTAGAAAATTCCAACCATTTGCCATGGCAACCAGAGTTTTTGACGGAATCAAATTCTGTGAACAATTTTTAAAGAGGACCTCCCAAGGAACATTCCAGCCAAGTTTGGTCCAAATTGGCCCAGTGGTTTAGGAGGAGTTGATGTTTAAAGAATTGTTGACGACGGACGACGCACGACTGACGACGGACACTCAGTGACCCTAAAAGCTCCCCTTGAGCACGTTGTGCTCAGGTGAGCTAAAAAGAAATAAAGGATACTTTTTTTTTTGTGAAAGATGGAAATTTATTTCATCGAGTGAACACTATCGGTAATATTTTCACGAGTGGCACAGTCAAGGGTGAAAATAGTGCCAATGGTGTTCACAAGATGACATAAATTTCGATCTTTCACAGAAAAAAAAAGAAATTTAATATTTTATTTGTTTCATGCTTTTAACCCTTTCTGGGAGGAGCTTTATCAAAATCCAGTACAATTCTTTTCCGTTATTCCCTGTGGCATACCCCTACCGCATAGCAACGCATTACAATATTACGTCAAGCGAGAAATGCAAGGTAAATGATGTCATATTTCCATCTGGTTGTGAGGCACAAGCAATTTACCTAGGCAAAGAGAACATGAAAATCGGTATTTTCACTGGTCGTACCTGTGTAATATTGAAAAATATTTTCACTGCAATTTCTTAACATCCTACCAGAAAGCATGAAATAAACAAATTTAGTTTTATCACAAGGAAAAATGATTTCTAAGGAAATTAAAGAGCACTTCAAAACAAATAAAAATGCTCAGTTCACAACACATCCCCTGAATCCTTTATCAAGACAGAAAAATGCATTTCATTCAAACCAGAGATCTAAGTCAACTGTTTTGTTTCTACCTACCAGTTGTACAAATCACATTTATCTTTTTTAATAAAGGCTTTGGCCAAAACTTTGCCCCAAAAAGTGATCAAATTTATGTGTAACTTAAGTTTTACTTAGCACTTGGGAGAGCTCAATTACCTGGCAGTATCTGTAGAGACCAAACTCTCCTTTTTTCCAGAAATATGTAAAATGTCCGAATCCCGTAAGAAAGAGATAACATGAGACAAGTACTCTGATGTGCATGTAGATTGGTAAAACCTGTTAAAAATATGAAAAAGCAAAGTAAGCATGATATTATTTTTGTAAGAATACAACTTTTCATGCCACTGGTGTAGGTTATCTTTCTAAAAAATTGTGGAATAAGATACAGCTACATGTTTAACTTGAAAACTGGTTTGATACAACCAATGGTTTTCACTGACTTTGCATCAAGAAAATAAAATTTTTGCTCTCTCAGAATTGAAAGCATTTGCAGACAACAAAATAAAATTGACTGAAAATTTGAAATTTGTTTTGTGAAAAGTAGAAACTATTGTGGGAAAAGGAGAAAATGCTGGTTACCAGCATTTTCTCCTTTTCCCATAATGTTTTCTAAAGGCTTCTCTCTCAGGGTCATCATAATAAGGGATTGTGTGGTAATGGGTTAATGGCTCATATCAAATGATCTTCTTTGGTAGGGTAGAAAACATTGTGGAAAAATGCTGGTAACCAGCATTTTCTCCTTTCCCACAATACTTTTAAAAGCTTTTCTTTCAGGGGTGTTAAAAGTCATCACTGTGTGGCAAAGGCTTAACAGAGAAAATGCAAGTTCAAAACATTCTGAGAACCAGTTTTCTCCTTTCCCCTCATGTTTTCTACCCTTCTCAAAAAGAATTTCATTCTTTTTTATTGCAATTATTTTGGCATTTGCAAATGCTTAAAATTTGGAAGAATCTAAAATTTTGGTTTTTGGTAGAGAGTTTAAGGTATTAATCAATTAAAGATTCACTGACATTGTAATCATTGATAACAAATAAGAAGCAGATAGTGTGTTTTATAATTTTAAGGTGCATAGTATAAACCCTTTGCAAGATTTACAAAAACAATGTCTCTTGTCTCTTATTTGCCTGTAACACAGGCAAATAAACAACGGAAATATACTGAAGGTCAAGATAAGAAAGGAAAAATGAAGAGCCCTTGGCCTGCATGTGCGAATTATTTATAACCCTTGGTCTGTACTTACAAATCACATACAGCCCTTGGCCTGTACTTTAAAATCATTCTCTGCAGCTTTTCAAGGTCAACACAAAATTTACAAATTAACGTAACTGCTAATTAGCTAAACATAATGGTTCAGCCAATCATATTTTGTGTTTAAACAAACCAAAAATTCTTTTCTTTTGAACTGTACCTAATGGCTTGGCCAATCAGATATGTTAAGCCAATCAAAAATATTCTTTTCTTTTGAAATTTAGAAAATTTTAGAGGATTAGAATGAGAATGCAATTTAAAGTGTTTGTAAAAACTCAATCTGGGTTTAACCTACCTTACTAGCCCCCGTCAAATGGTAGATCAGTATCACAAGCTGCATCCAGCCTTTCCATTCGTTTGTCTGGTCTACATGCATGACCTCTGTCTGTTTAGGATAAATAGAGGATATTTGGGGTTTTTTGTGCAAGATTAAAATTTATTTCATCAAGTGAACACCATCAGTAACATTTTCACTAGTGGTACAACACTTAGCTTTTCAACATATAACAAAACTTTAGACTTTTCCAAAAATTTATTGAAAGCATTTTTTTCTACAAGATGAAAAGTTTGACTCAAATAATGAAATTTATTTCAAATAAATAAGAAATCATTGTAGAAAAAAGAAAATGTTGGCTACATTGTATTTTTCCACTATGTTCTCAACAGTTTTGTTTCGCTGGGTCAATAAAGGTCGGGATTATATGGGAAAACATTAAAGGGTAAAATCTATTTTATATACCTGGTAATCTAGTTGTATACTGTTTTAGAATCTAAACATACCTTTTCTGTACTTTCAGTAAAGAAGAATCCCAGGATCATTACATAAGCAAACGGTAGAAAAAAGTTCACATGGGTATAATATTTGTTCTCTTTCATAAAAAAATTTGTTCTGAAATATAAAAATTGATAAATAGATAAGGAAGGAGTTCTGAATTCAAATATGTGTAAAGCCTATAAACTCTATACCAAATGACAAAATTTTGGACTAGTTCAATTTTGAACCATTTAAGTCGACAAAATAAATGTGAATGAAAATTTGAAATTCTATTAGGGAAGAGTAGAAAATATTGTTGGAAAAGGAAAGAACGCTGTTTACCAGCATTTTCTCCTTTTCCCACAATGTTTTCATAGGCTGTCTTTCTCAGGATCATTTAAAATTGGTATTGTATGGTAAAGAATTAGTTACAACTGAAATATTCAGCTTTTCAACAATTATACAACTTATTCTTTGTCCACGATCAAATAGATTAATACCGGTATTACGACGAAGAATTTCAGAGGATGACAATAAGATTAATGTCAGAGTTTTAGTCATTACTGACTGCAAAGTGATCACTATTTGAGAAACCCGCTGTATTAATTAAGAATATCTATTTTACTATCAATCATGATTCATTTTGACACTGAATAGCTTTTACAATTGATGTGGGGCATTCGTCTTCGATACTTTTGCTTTTTTAAAAATTTTCAAGTTTGTGCTACAGAAGGTTTCTAATGTTATCGAAAGTCTACTTATGTTCCAACAGGTGTTAATGAGATGTATTTGTGAAGTATATAGGCTACATCAATTCCCAAAGTTTATTCCAGCTGATTCATTTAACCATTTACCACACACAATCCCTGCTTTTAACAACCCTATGAAAGAAGGCTTTTGAAAACATTGTGGGAAAAGGAGAAAATGCTGGTAACCAGCATTTTCTCCTTTTCCCGCAATGTTTTCTAAGATTCCAACACCAAATTTCAATATTTCAGCCAAATTAATTTTGACGTCTGCAAATGCTTTCAATTTGGACTGGTCTCTATAATTCTGTTGTATGGTAAAGAGTTAAACTTCATTAATAAATTGGCTGTCTACAAATCCCTTTTTTGGTTAGAAAAAAAGATAGAAGGGAATTAATTGGAAAGAAAGCAACGATAAGGCACATTACAGTATATTGTTGAAATGGCAAAAAAACATTCCCAAAACTTTCCCACATAGTTTTAACACATTACCACAGAATTCCTACTTTTGACGACCCTGAGAAAGAAGCCTATAGAAAACATTGTGAGGAAGAAGAGAAAAAAATGCTGGTAACCAGCATTTTCTCCTTGTCCCACAATGTTTTCTACCCTTCACCAAAAAACAACATTCAAATTTTCAGTAACTTCTATTTTGTAGCTGCAAATGCTTTCGGTTTAGACAAAACTAAAATTTTGTCGTTTAGTAATGAGTTAACCTTTTACTCCATAGATACTCATTTCTACACATTGCTTGTGGGAGCCTTTGGAAAACATTGTGGCAAAAGGTGAAATTGCTCGTGACAAGCAATTTCACCTTTTGTCATAATGTTTTCTATGCTATCAAAAGGTGTCATATACACATAAGAAACGGCTTCATCCTTGCTGTTATTTACGGTCAATTAGAGGTACCATAGAAATGCTTTATGGGGTAAAGGGTCAAAGGGTCTTTTTTCAAAGTTGTAAAAGCAAGGCATTGTTTGGTTTTGTTTGATTTGGATGGTGTTTTACGCCGCTTTCAACAGTATTTCAGTCATATCACAGCGACAGTTCACATATTCATGTTTGCTGGGTTTCACCAGTACTAGGCTAGGCTCTGAAGTGCATTGTTTGGTAAATGGTTCCCCAAAACATGCAATTTTTATATCAAAAGGAATGTCAGAAAAACATCATTATGCACTACATTTACCTACCTATCACATAAATAAAAGTATGCCATTATAACCCCGAATCTCGAGAGTGATGACAGGATCTCATATAATGACTGGGACTGTTCTATAGTATTATTGCTGGTTCCCTCCTGACTCTCTAAATTACGGTTACCATTCCGGTTACCATTCCGCTGTCCGTTTTCTAAACATAGCAAAGTAATATTTATGTAACTTACTACATTATAGTTTTATACATGAAAATTTATGAGATACAAACACATGTCTAACAAATATTCTTCAGAAAAACATGATTTTGATTGATTGTATGGGGTATAACAACATTTTCATCATCATTTCATTCATGTTGCAGCTGACATAGCACCTATCCATGGTTTCCCTTAGTTTCTTTGGCCAGTACTTGGCCAAGTTCTGTTCCAGAGCCACTGACTGCTTACCGACCACATAACTATCATCAAAACAAATGTAGGTGCTGAGATATGAACAACCTGTTATAATGACTATCATAAATCCTCAGAAAGAAACTGGCTGAGCAGGGAGCTTTCACATCTGTTAACTCTTTACCAAATGACAATATTTTAGGCTTGTCTAAATCGAAAGGCTTTGCAGAAAACAAAATAAAAGAAACTGAAAATTTGAAATTTGTTTTGAAAAGGGTAGAAAACATAGTGGGAAAAGGAGAAAATGCTGGTTACCAACATTTTCTCCTTTTTCCACAATGTTTTCAAAAGGCTTCTTTCTCAGGGTCGCCAAAAGTAGGGATAGTGTGGTAATGGGTTAAACACAAGAACACAAAATATGAATGCTAACACTCAATTATAATTGCTCCTTCAGTGAAATATCAAGCAAATAAGGGGCAGTACTATGTCTCTAGTGTTATGTGGTCTACCTGCCATTATGGTAGTCCCATTGTGATAGACATAAATACTTAAAGAATAAGAGGGGTAAGATAAAAAATGTTGCTAGTTTTTGGACAACAATGAAGTTAATGACAGGCCTATATCCTTTAGCTCCATAATTCTGCATGAGAAAGCTGGTACATTATGAGTTGTACGGTCAGGTGGCAGTGGACTTGGAAACTTGTTCACAGCTGTGGTGAATTATGTCACTCCAAGCCTAAGGCTTTTGAAAACATTGTGGGAAAAGGAGAAAATGCTGGTAACCAGCGAAGTGGTGACATGATTTGGCACAGCTGTGAACAAGTTTCCAAGTCCCCTGCCACCTGACTGTACAACAAATTTATAACACTGCAAAGTTTTACCCTTTCGAAGTGTGTTAAGTGAAATCTTCCTGTTTTTATAATCTCACGAATCGATTATGCCAACGAAATAGAAATTCCCTTCTGTGTGCCCAAATTCAATGAAATGTGCAGTTTGTTGCATAAATGTGCAGCCTGGTGATTGACAGACGCTGCCATTTTGATGTTGTGTTACAAGTGTAGTGATGTTTACGGGGCACTCAAGACGGAAACTGGCTTTACATGGTTTTGGCAGGGAACATGATTTATATGTTCCAGACATGTTAACCAATCAGATCACAAGAAATTTTTTTGCAGTACATTAAGAGGAGATGACAGGGCTATGACCATCCTTCACATTTTCTTACAAAAATAGCTGAGCAATAAAATGATAACTTGTTAGTGGGTGACTGGTGAAATAATCTTCTTTCTTTTGTGGTTTATCGCTTGATAAACCACAGTTGTGAGTTATGAGGCGTGATAAATAATCCACGACGGTGACAGCCCGTGTCGTTTAATTATTCCCTTATAACTCAAAATATTGTTTATTTGAACAATGAACCACTAAAGGTAGAATATTACTTCGATTCTAACATGACAAACTCTTAATGAAAGGAAAACAAGTTCATATTTTAAGTAAAAACACAGATGCAGATTATATTCCACTGAATAGCTTACTAACCTTATACAGAATGACGTCACTCTATACAGAATGACATCACTCTAAAAAGAATGATGTCACTCTATACAGAATGACATCACTCTAAACAGAATGATGTCATTCTATACAGAGTAACATAGATTTTACCACTGTGTTTACATAGCCGAATTAACGTGTCATGTTAGAATATGTGTTTACTAAAGAAATAGAGTCTACATACCACCTCGAATCTTGATTCCATTTCTTCTTAGCCTTCTTCTGTATATGATAAGTGCTACTGTAGATAGTATGCTGGAAAAGAAGACATACAATTATTTTTTTCAAACACTGATCACTTTATCTAGTTTTTTTTAAATATTTTGCTTACTCCTTTACCAAACAGTTCAGTGCTTAACCCTTTACCTCACAGCAAAATTTTGGATTGGAGAATACTGAATCTAAATTTCACTTCGCACTATATGGTTTGCAGGGGTGTGGAATTCCTACGTCCGACTCGTCCGACTCGGGTAAATTTGACGTCGGACAAGTGGCTTTTTGCAATCTACTCGTCCGCGGACAAGTAGAAAACGAAGGGTAATTTGGAAGAAAATGTCATTATTAAATAACATTATCCTTGTGAAACAGATATCTCTTTACAAGAACAAGAACATTTTTAAATTGAATTATGATAAACTATTTCCTGATATCTGGAATCAGAAAAAAAAAACCTAATATTTGGCTGACTCTGACTTTATCCCCTACACAGGCTTTTTTTACTGCGCTGTAGTGCGGCCGAAATGTTGTGGTTTCTTGGCTCCATTTGGTTTGTTTAATGGAATAACCGAATCGAGTTAGCCTAGCCTATTTTTTTTGCACACGATTACACCGCACATAGACTAGATGCGGTTGTCATTCAATCTCTATCATTCAAAATTAAATTCTTTTTTGTCGTTTGCAAAAACTTACAGTTGACAAAAGAAGTTGTCTCAATTTAACACTTTGGAACACATTCTTACTCGGTCGCAGTATTTGAAAAAAAACCAAACAAGCCGTATCCATGTAAAACATGTCAAGAACCGGGAAACATTACAAACAGTTTGTTAAAAGGGCTGTAGATGATAAAAGCCAGCACAGCCGTTTTACTTTCGGCGTGAAATTCTTTGCAGATCGATCTGCAGGTATTCAACTATCCGCTTTCTGAGTCTCAATCTGAAGTGTTGGACATCACCGATCTCCCGTTGACTGAAAACTTGACCGTTATTATCACTGTGCATCATGCAAACTCTACATCTCCAGACACAATAACCAAGCTACAGATAATTATTCCCTTGTATCATTATTACGGCTGGTAAGCAGTTCTGCAGAAGTATTACATTTGGCACCCATGGGTGTATGACAGTAGCGTTAATAAGGGGCTGTAAGTGCAAACACTCAGATATTTGGCAATGGTTTAAGCAGCTATAGTGTAATTGTTGAATCTTTCTCAATTATTAAATTCTTGCACCTTTCTATTTACTGTACCTATGTACAGTGCCATTATTTTGTTAAATTGATGTACCTTGAAAGTCAGTCTGATATTTCATAATCATCATTAAAAAGCCAAACAAAGCAAATTCAAATAGTAAAAGATTCATAATAATCTAGAGTCGATCCGGCTAATTCCGTACATGCGGCAAACTCCGTACACATAACGAAATGACGTCCTTCACGCAAACCGTAACCCCCTCCTTCTAAATATAGCCCTCTATTGACGAAGCTGTCCCTTTGGAAAATCCTGCTTTAGAAAAATAACTTTACACAGTGACGCAATTTTTTTCTGGATGCTGATTGGACAAGACACTGTACCTAATGAACTTTGGCATAACATCTCCAACAAGATTAGCACAAGGTCACTCGTAGCGACTTACTCATCTAGGCGTTATGATTTTATTAAGGATCGTTTAAAAATCATTTCTAAACTGTAATGGATGTAAAGAATTGACACTTAATTTCACAATTCCTTGATTGTTTTTTATTAAAAAAAGATCGTAATCATTTTATTTTTTTTAAACTGTACGGATTTAGCCTAAGGTGAAAATAGAGGCTTGTTTCAGATGCGGGTAATTCCGTACATGTATAAAACTGTGAAAGCAGATTACCGTATAGATCTACAAGCATCAGTATTGTATTTGAATGTCTTTGAGTTTTTCATTAATAGACCTTTTCCGTACAAAAATTGATATTTTATTGATCTTAACACAGTATGCATGCCCAATACAAAAGTGAGCATAACTAACTTATCAGTGGGAGGCCTGGGTGTTTGGTGTGCTTTGTGAACTTTGGTTTCAAAACTATTTTCTGATATTTTGTGGAGAAAAAAGACCACAACTTCTCATTCTCGACTGCTATATCTGCATATAAACAATCATACATTTTGGGTAAACATGTAATACAAGTTCTGAGAGGTGATTAAAACAAGCATACAAAATTACCCGAAAGAGTGTACGGATTTACCCGCTAGGTGTACGGAATAAGCCAACCTCACTATCCAGCCTTTTCCCCGCTCCTGTTATGAAAACCAATCAAATCAACGTATTCTAGTGGCTGTATTCGAAAGAGGAAACTTTGATTTTCATGATAACTACATTTTCATGATCACTGTTTTAATGCTGATGATACAAATTTCAACTTTGTCCGAAGGTGTACGGAATTACCCGGATCGACTCTACAAACTACATTCAACTAGGTCTTTGAATGCTATATAAAATTGTTTTGTTGTGGACAAGTAGGCTTCTCTGAGGGACAAGTAGATTTTTTAGATTTACTTGTCCATGGACAAGTAGAAATGAATATTTCCACACCCCTGGTTTGCTACATGTGAAATGGAGCATTGAGAAATTTGTGAAAACTGTTGTCTCAGATCAGCCTGCGCAGGCTGATGAGAGGGGACATTTTATGACTACATTAGATTTTGTGCTACAAAACATTCACGCAAAACGGAAAATGACACAAAAATGGAAAAACCTGTCCTCGAATAGCTTGGATCCATATGGACAAAAAAATATTTCGAACTAACATAATTATACAGTTTAGTACAATTCAGAAACACAGAACCTAATTGATTAACCCTTTACCACACAATCCCTACATTTGACGACCCTGTGATGAAAGCCTTTTGAAAACATTGTGGGAAAAGGAGAAAATGCTGGTGACCAGCATTTTCTCCTTTTCCCACAATATTTTCTACCCTTCCAAAATCGAATTTCGATTTTTCAATTACATTTATTTAACTGTCTGCAAATGCTTTCAATTTGGACCACTCTATAAATGTGTTGTCTGATAAAGAGTTAATTAACTGAGCAATGTTTTATGCTCTTTTTAACATCAATACAGTCATATCACTGCTACACCTCACACAAAATCGCCCCCAGTTTCACCAGTATTAGGCTGGAATTGAGGTGTCTTGTCTCAGTACACTCCAATATTAGCCCCACTGCTTCCATTGGGGCCCTCAGGTTATATTAGTCATGCCCTCTACCACTAAGCGATAGTTTAACCAGCTGATATAGCTCAGTAGGTAGAGCGCAGGACTTCAAATTCCCTGTTCAAATTGGGTTCAAATTCCCCACTGGCCAACTAAAATTACTGATAGTCTTTCGGACGAGACATTAAACCGAGGTCCCGTGTGATGGTGCTATACGCCGAGCATGTTAAAGAACCAGGCGAAGCTCTTAGTAGTTTCGACATGTATCCTTGCACTATCCCCCGTAACAACTAGCCGTCTTCTGGGGGCGTCGCTCAGATGGGTAACCGGTAGCGACGCTCTGATGGGCAACCGGTAGCGACGCTCAGATGGGCAACCAGTAGCGATGATAAATAAAAAGAAATAATCAACCAACTAAGCCATAGAGGACCCAACAAAGACCACTTACCAGACCAAGAAGAATGCTGCCACGATGATCTGTAGTGTGGTTGTAGGTTCTGGGTTACTACAGCATGTTCCGTCATTATGATTCATATGGTTGTTACAGTACATGTTCATAAGTACTTGCACATCCTGTAATATACGGTTGTTACAGTACATGTTCATGAGTACTTGCACATCCTATAAAATACAGTTATTACAGTACATGTTCATGAGTACTTGCACATCCTGTAATATACGGTTATTACAGTACATGTTCATAAGTACTTGTACATCCTGTAATATACGGTTGTTACAGTACATGTTCATGAGTACTTGCACATCCTGTAAAATACAGTTGTTACAGTGCATGTTCTTGAGTACTTGTACATCCTGTAAAATACGGTTGTTACAGTACATGATCATAAGTACTTGCACATCCTGTAATATACAGTCAAACCTTTATTACTAGTCATGTCTATTTAACTCTTTACCAAACAACAAAATTTTAGCAGACAACAAAATAAATGTAGCTGTAACATTGAAATTTGTTCCCAGCAGGGTAGAAAACATTGTGGGAAATGGAGAAAATGCTGGTAACCAAATTGAATTTTGTTTCCAGCAGGGTAGAAAACATTGTGAGAAAAGGAGAAAATGCTGGTTACCAGCATTTTCTCCTTTTCCAACAATGTTTTCAAAAGGCTTCTATCTCGGGGTGGTAAAAACCAGGGATAGTTTGGTAAAGGTAAACACTCGACCTATGTTCAGAGGCCATCATTTCAGCTCCCAACCAAGTAAGAAAAACACATGAGCCATGCTACGTAAAAAGGGGGGCTTAACTCTTTACCAAATGACAAAATTTAACTCTTTACCACACAATCCCGACTTTTAACGACCCTGAGAGAGAAGCCTTTTGAAAACATTGTGGGAAAAGGAGAAAATGCTGGTATCAGCATTTTCTCCTTTTCCCACAATGTTTTCTACCCTGTCAAAGACAAAAATTATTATTTAAGCTACATTTATTTTGTCATCTGCAAATGCTTTCAATTTGGACTGGACTAAAATTTCCTTGTGTGGTAAAGAGTTAAGACTGGTCTAAATTGACAGCATTTGCAGACGACAAAAGAAATATGACTGAAAATTTGAAATTTGTTTTGGGAAGGGTAGAAAACATTGTGGGAAAAGGAGAAAATGCTGGTTACCAGCATTTTCCCCTTTTCCCATAATGTTTTCTAAAGACTTCTTTCTCAGGGTCGTCAAAAGTAGGGATTGTGTAGTAATGGTTTAATGCATCTGTGAAAGTATCAACCAAGGCCAGCCTACGCAGTCAGCACAGGCTGACCTTAGCTGAAACCTTTCCATATTGGGCAATTTTCTGCATGTACAAGGACAGTCTACCTAACATGTTGACTAAAATTGTATGACTTGAGCCTTGGTTAGCATCAAATACATTTAAGTAAGTTTGATAACAATGATAAAATACAAACATGAATGTGAGATTCTATTTATGATCACATAAAAGCAATGAGATGGTGATTTGGGTCGGGGGAGAGAGAAAGGGTTGTCTGCGAATGCTTGAAATATGTCAGATTCTTTTTTTTTTTCAACTCATTTGAAAATTAAAATATATGGAAAAAATGAATATTATTGATTTTTCCTGTATTAAAACAATAAAAAAGACAGTGTTTTACTTGAAATTTTATAATATCTCATCTGAAAATAAAAATGCCTCAATACTTTTGAAAATATCTCTTTGGTTTTCAAAAACAGGAGACACTGTCGCAATGAAATAAATTCTTTCCGGATCACTGATTGTTTGTAAATGGTTGATTAACCCTTTCCCAAACAATCCCTGGTTTTTATGAGTCTGAAATAGTAGCCTTTTGAAAACATTGTGGGAAAAGGAGAAAATGCTGGTAACCAGCATTTTCTCCTTTTCCCACAATGTTTTCTGCCCTATCATAGACAAAAATCATCTTTTCAGCAAGAGATGAATTGTCGTCTGCAAATGCTTTCGAATTGGTCTAGTCCAAAAGTTTGTTGTTTGGGAAAGGGTTAAGATAAATTGATGATGGTGAGTGAATGATTGGTGTTTTACATTGTATGCAATATTATTTCAAATCAAGAGAGTTTTAGAAAGTGACTGTACCAGTTTTAATGGGGCTTTGGACAAGTGTATTCCATCCTCTAACTCTTTCTTCATACCCTGGGCCACAAGCCTTGATGAACTCCAAACCTTGACTGAACTTCCAGATTTGGCACTAAACAGTAACAGCAATAAATGTTAACCCATTACCACACAATCACATGTCTGAAAGACTCCGAAAAAAGAAGCCTTTTGAAAACATTGTGGGAAAAAGATAAAATGTTGGAACAAAGTCTGTGCACTTATATCATCTCAAACAGACATCTTTTTTTAGCATCTTCCAGCAGACAGCTTTTGAAAACAAACACATTATTTTTTGTTTCACAATGTTCACATGTATTCAAATATTATTAACTGTCTACCACAAGGCAGCATTTTCTCCTTTTCCCACAATGTCTTCTACCCTTCACAAAACAAATTTCAAATTTCCACTTACTTTTATTTTGTTGTCTTCAAATGCTTCCAATTTGGATCAGTCTAATATTCTGTCATTTGGTAAAGAGTTAACCTATTGTTGATGGATGAAAACACAGCCTACTCTTTGTATTATAATAATATTAGTTGTACGGTCAGGTGGCATGGGACTTGAAAATTTGTTCAAGGCTGCGGTTAATCATGTCGCCCAGAGCCGAAGGCGAGGTGGCGACATGATTCGACACAGCCATGAACATTTTTCCAAGCCCCCTGCCACCTGACCTTACAACGAATTTATTATACTGCAAAGTTTTACCCTTTCAAAGCATGTTAAGCCAATTTTTCCTGTTTTATAATTTCATGAGTCGAGTATGCTGATGAAATAGAAATTCCCTTCTGTGTGCCCCAATTCAGTGAAAACTGACGTCACTGGAAACTCACGTCACTAAAACGTGCAGTTTGGTGCATAAATGTGCAGTCTGGTGATCGATCGACACCTTCATTTTGGATGATGTATTGCACATGTAGTGATGTTTACGGGACACTCAAAAAGGAAATTGGTTTTACTTGGTTTTTGCCAGGGAACATGATATTATGTTCTCGGCATGTTAACCAATCAGATCACGAGAAATTTCTTTGCAGTGTAATAATAAACACTTGTTACCAGTCAAGGTAGGTATTGTGTTACTAAAGCACTACTATAAAAATCTAACTGGAAAACTTAACTTACAAAATGTCAAGGGCCGCTTTATTGTAGCTGTCAATCTGTGCATTTGTGATCATTGATCTGTTGATATTTAAACGGCTCTCTAACACAGGGTCTGTAGTAATCGAAAAAGAAATAAAGTTTGAGCACTTACATCATCTCTGACAGATATTTTTTTTTGCTTCTTCAAGCCGACTGCTTTTGAAAATTCATATATCATTAACTTTCTACCACAAGGCAGAATTTTAGACTTGTCCAAATGGAAAGCATTTGCAGAAAACAAACTGAATGTGGCTCAAAGGTAACGAATTTCTGAACGTGGGAAGAAAAAATTACGGAAAAAGGACAAAATAAACCTTAACATTTTCCCTTTTTCCCATTATTTCATAAAGTCGTCACTTTCAAGGTTTCAAAAACAGGATTGTTTAACCCATTACCACACAATCCCAACTTTTGACCATCCAGAGAAAGAAGCCTTTTGAAAACATTGTGGGAAAAGGAGAAAATGCTGGTAACCAGCATTTTCTCCTTTTCCCATAATGTTTTCTACCCTTCACAAACCAACTCTCAATTTTTCAGTCACATTTATTTTGTCGTCTGCAAATGCTTTCAATTTGGACAAGTCTACAACTTTGTCGTTTCATAAAGAGTGAATACAGGGAGAATGATAATAGTTGCTATTTTAGAACTACATGTTGATTGTTGTCTACTCCAAATATGTTTTGATGTGGCATTGAGATGTCAGAAAAATAGTACATGTATTCTGATGTGGGAGAGAATCTGAGACATCTTGCCATCAAGGTTTTGTCCTTAAGCCTTGATGAACCCTTTATCAAACAATCATGACTTTTAATGACCATAACATAAAAATGGCTTTGGAAAACATTGTGGAACAAGAGCGGCAAATTGTTGCAAGATACGCCCGTCTTACCCCAAGTTGTAAAGCTGGGGCATGCACCGGACAAAATTCAAGTATGAAAAACAACAAAGGGCAATAACTCAAAAATTAAGCAAGCAGGAGTTGTGATTTCTGTGCACTGCACTCCCCATCGAGTCTATCCACCCAGGAAATTTCATAACCCTAGCTAGTATAGTTTTGGAGATAGGCTTCGGACAAAAATCAAGTATGAAAAACGACAAAGGGCAATAACTCAAAAATTAAGCAAGCAAGAGTTATGATTCCTGTGCACTGCACTCCCCCTCGGTGAGATCTATCCACCCATCAAATTTCATAACCCTAGCTACTATAGTTTTGGAGATATTCACCGGACAAAATTCAAGTATAAAAAACGACAAAGGGCAATAACTGAAAAATTAAGAAAGCAAGAGTTATGATTCTTGTGCACTGCACTCCCCCTCAGTGAGATCTATCCACCCATGAAATTTCATAACCCTAGCTACTATAGTTCTGAAGATATGCTCTGGACAAAATTCAAGTATGAAAAACAACAAAGGGCAATAACTCAAAAATTAAGCAAGCAAGAGTTATGATTCTTGTGTACTGCTCTCTCCCTGGATGAGATCTATCCACCCATCAAATTTCATAACCGTAGCTAGTATAGTTTTGGAGATATTCACCGGACAAAATTCAAGTATAAAAAAACGACAAAGGGCAATAACTGAAAAATTAAGAAAGCAAGAGTTATGATTCTTGTGCACTGCACTCCCCCTCAGTGAGATCTATCCACCCATGAAATTTCATAACCCTAGCTACTATAGTTCTGAAGATATGCTCCGGACAAAATTCAAGTATGAAAAACAACAAAGGGCAATAACTCAAAAATTAAGCAAGGAAGAGTTATGATTCCTGTGCACTGCACTCCCCCTCAATGAGATCTATCCACCCATGAAATTTCATAACCCTAGCTAGTATAGTTTTGGAGATATGCTCCGGACAAAATTCAAGTATGAAAAACAACAAAGGGCAATAACTCAAAAATTAAGCAAGCAAGAGTTATGATTCCTGTGCACTGCACTCCCCCTCAATGAGATCTATCCACCCATGAAATTTCATAACCCTAGCTACTATAGTTTTGGAGATATGCTCCGGACAAAATTCAAGTATGAAAAACAACAAAGGGCAATAACTCAAAAATTAAGCGAGTAAGAGTTATGATTCCTGTGCACTGCACTCCGCCTCGATGAGATCTATCCACCCATGAAATTTCATAACCCTAGCTACTATAGTTTTGGAGATATGCTCCGGACAAAATTCAAGTATGAAAAACAACAAAGGGCAATAACTCAAAAATTAAGCGAGCAAGAGTTATGATTCCTGTGCACTGCACTCCGCCTCGATGAGATCTATCCACCCATGAAATTTCATAACCCTAGCTTGTATAGTTTTGGAGATATGCTCCGGACAAAGAACTGGACGCCGCCCGCCCGCCCGCCCGCCACGGGTGATCCCATAATACGTCCCGTCTTCGACGGGCGTATAAAAAGGAGAAAATGCTGGTAACCAGCATTTTCCTCCTTTTCTCACAATGTTTTCTCTCCTTTCAAACATAAACCCTGCCATATTTAAATGGTAGCCTGTAAATGTTTTCAATTTGGGCATGTTTAAAATTTTGTCGTGTGATAATGATTAATGAAACATTCCCTACTTTTAACTACCCTGAGAGTAAAGGCACTCAGCAACAAATGGAGGAAATACTAGCAGCCAGAATTTTCTGCTCTCCCAGTGTTACTTCTAGGATTTTCCAAAATGGGGCCCTGGGGCCCCCTCACTTCCAAAAAAGGGGCCCCTTACTCATGAAAGGGGGCCTCAAATTTGCATTGTTCTTTTTGTGTCTTAAACACAGACTGCACTGCATACCTTTTTCCGTATTTTCAAGCCACGGCCATTCGGTCAGCCAGGAATCTTGAAACAGTTTCGTCTTTTTCTGTTTGCTTGGTCCATCATTATTTTGACCTTGTGTCGAATTTTCCATTATCAGATTCATTAATCACATCAACACTACCATTATTTCCTTCAGAAACCGCGGCACTACAATCAGTTGCCTTACCGAAGTTAAAATCAAATAATGTCCGCTTCATTTTATTCTTTGAAATTTATGTTTTTTTGAAAATTCGTACGATAGAACTCAACAATCTTGAACACGATTAAAGGAGCATGAGGTCAAGGTTATCGAATCATGATACGAAGACGGTGATTGGCTAAAAATGAAGCTAAATCAACTTTCAAACCAACCGCTGTCCTCGATACACAATAATGGTGGATAGCTTTCATAGTATGGTGGCACACCGACCTTTTTTTAGACTGGCGCACCTGACGGCGAAAATTGCAGGAAGCTATGTAATCGTGCGGCATGAGGGGCGCACACCAATGATTTTTTTGCGCCAATCCTTTAATTTTCGCGGGATTCCCGCAATCCCGCGCCCTAGAAGCAACACTGTTTTCCAAACAAGTTTTATACCCTTTCATCAACAATTTCATGTATTTCAGCAAAAAAATCTTATATACACACTTTAGCATCATTTACGCTACTGCATACTGCTCATTCTAAGTACAAGTAGTCTGTTCTTGATCAAAATTCTTTGCAGATTCATCTTTATTCCTGTTTAGCATTAAAATGGTGTAAATGTGTAAATGAAATTTCCTCTTTTTTTTTGACATGCATACCTTGCAAGGCCCAGATTATATCTGAGGATTCTTTCATCTTCTCAAAGTATGGAACTATATATGTCAAATTTGCTGAAAAAAAAAAACAAGAGTAATAGAAGGGCTATGCAAACCAAAGATAAATGGCTCTTTGTTAAAACTCTTTACCACACAATCATAAGTTTTTAAACCTGTACGAAGAAGCCTTTTACCATTCCAA
The DNA here is from genome assembly GCA_943736015.1 of Tridacna crocea. Classification (NCBI taxonomy): domain Eukaryota; kingdom Metazoa; phylum Mollusca; class Bivalvia; order Cardiida; family Cardiidae; genus Tridacna; species Tridacna crocea. Next base: position 33,490,011 of record OX031073.1, read on the forward strand.
CAATTGTTAACCCTTTTCCAAACAATCCCCTGGTTTTTAAAAGCCTGAGATAAAAGCCTTGTTTCTCCTTTTCCCATAATGTTTTCTTCTCTTCTAAAGCCAAATTTCAATTTTCGAGTCATGTTTATTTTGTTGTCTGCAAATGCTTGCAATTTAGACAAGTCTGAAATTTAGTGGTTAGGAAAAGAGTTAATAGAAAGATAGATTTTAGTGAATATTTCAGGTTGATCATGAAGCAGAACTATGTCAAAATATTTAAATGGTTACCCATCCCTGTTATAATGGTTTCCCCTTTCATTATTGAAGAGTTTGTCCAAGTTTGAAGTGAATATCTTCAGTAATGACAGAAATACTTGTCAAAATTTTTGGATGATAACTACAGTCCACAACACAGCTATGACAAGAACTCAACCTTTTCTTAGAACAAAAGGGCCATGATGGCCCTGAAATCACTCACCTGAGTCTACTGACCAAACATGAACCATTTTCAATCTAGTTTCCCAGTGACGTAGTTTTATATCAGACATTACTCATTATTGAGATATCAATAAGACAAACATTCTGACCAAGTTTCATGAGTATTGGACTGAAAATGTGGCCTCTACAGCGTACAAAAGGTTTTTCAAAGATTTGATCAAGTGACCTAGTTTTGGACCCGATAATTACCCATTATCAAACTCTTTTGAGACATCACCAAAACAAACATTCTGACCAAATTTGAAGGGTATCAGGCAGAAAATGTGGCCTCTAGAGTGTACACAAGGTTTTTCTAATATCTGACCTAGTGACCTAGTTTTTGACTCCACATGACCCATTTTTAAACTCATTCAAGGAATTACCAAGACAAATATTATGAACAAGTTTCAGGAGTATCAGACTGAAAATTTGTCCTCCAAAGCATACACAGGGTTTTTATAACATTTGACCTATTGACCTAGTTTTTTACTTAACATGACCCATTTTCAAATTCATGCAAACATTCTGACCAATTTTCAAGAGTGTTGGATTGAAAATGTGACATCCAGAGCATATACAGGGTTTCTCTAAGATTTGACCTGGTAACCTAGTTTTTGACCCAACATGACCCATTTTCAAACTCGTCTGAGATATCATCAAGAGATACATTCCGACCACCTTACCTAGTTTTGGACTGAAAATGTGGCCTCTAGAGCGTACAATAGGTTTTTCTAACATTTGACATAGTGACCTAGTTTCTGATCCGACATGACCCACTTTCAAACTCATCCAAGATATCATCAAGACATTCTGACCAACTTTCATGAGTTTTGGACAGAAAATGTGGCCCCTAGAGCGTACACAAAGTTTTTTTAAGATTTGACCTAATGACCTAGTTTTTGACCCAACATAACTGATTTTCAAACTCCTCCCAGATATTATCAAGGCAAACATTCTGACCAAGTTTCAATAGTATTGGACTGAAAATGTGGCCTCTAGAGCGTACACAGGTTTTTCTAAGATTTGACCAAGTGACCTGGTTTTTGACCTGACATGACCCAATTTCGAACTTGTCCGAGCTTTCATCAAGGCAAGCATGCTGACAAAGTTTCTTGAGTACTGGATGAAAAATGTGGCCTCTAGAGCATACACAAGGTAAAAAGTTGACGTTGGACACCAGACACAGCACTATCACAATAGCTCACTCTGAGTACTTCGTGCTCAGGTGAGCTAAAAAAGCTGAGCAAAAACAAGCAGGGCCTAAAAAAACAAGTTTGGTCCAAATTGGCCCACCAGTTTAGGATGAGTTGATGTTTAAAGCATTGTTGACAAGTCAGGACGCACAAAGCACAACACACGGCGAACACCGGGTGACCCTAAAAGCTCCCCTTGAGCATGTAGTACTCAGGTGAGCTAAAAAACAAAAACAATTACCTTTGAAATTTTCGAGTGCATCTTTACTTGCATTGAATCTTTTGATACTCCACTGAAAAAGAGTAAAAAATTGTTTTCCAATGAAAGTCAACCCCTAATGTATATCTTAACTCTTTTCCAAACAATCCCAACTTTTAACGACCCTGAGAGAGAAGGCTTCAGAAAAGATTGTGGGAAAAGGACAAATTCCTGTTAATCAGCATTTTCTCCTTATCCCATACTGTTTTCAAAAGCCTTCTCTCTCAGGGTTGTTTAAACTCAAAATTGTCTGGGAAAGAGTTAAAAAGAATGATTGGAAAGGAGAAAAGGCTGGTAACCATCATCTCCCTTTTCTTCCACAATGATTTGTATCATTCAAAGACAAAATTGCTTTTGTTTTCTGCAAATGCTACCAATAGTAACAAGTTTAAATTTCTCTGCCAAGTCCCAGTGGCTTAGTTGGTAGGGTATAGAAGTTGACAACAGGGCTTGTTGGTCCAACCCCAAGCCCAGCAATTTCTTTCCCGAGGACTGACCATTTCCTTTCTCACAGCTGACCATTGTTTCAACCATGGTTTTTTGGAACAGCAGCCAGTGGCTTTGAAAGAACATTGTTGCATTCCTGGGTTTTAACCAGTACTAGGCTAGGGCTGTGAGGTGTCTTGCCCAAAGACACTCAAACGAAAAAGTGGGTGGATGCTGTATGGCTTGAACACGGGGCCTCCAGATTATGAGTCCCACACTTCACCACTGAGCCATGCAGGATCCTTGATAAGAGAAAAGAATCAATGTAAATTGCATTTATTGATCACCAGTAAACACCTGTTTCCACAATCTCTGTTACACTAAAAATCCAGACGCTAATGGGAGGCTTTAATTTTCTGAGCTTACAAAAACAACAAAATTATAGACTGGTCCAAATTGAAAGTGTTTGCAGATGACACAATAAACGTGTCTGGAAAGTTGAAATTTGGTTTGGGAAGGGAAGAAAATATTGTGGGAAAAGAAGAAAATGCTGGTTACCAGCATTTTCTCCTTTTTTCACAATGTTCACAAAAGGCTTCTTTCTCAAAGTCGTTAAAAGTCCGGATTGTATAGTAAAGAATTAACTAGTTATCAGACAACAAATATTCGTTATTAAAATTAATACTGAAAGCATTTACTCAAGTAATAGTATTTTGTCTTTGAAGAAGATAGGAAACATTGTGGAAAAAGCAGAAAATGCTGCTTACCAGCATTGTCCCCTTTTCCAAAAGTGTTTTCAAAAGCCTTCTTAACCCTTCTCTCCATAGATACTCATTTCTACGCATTGCTTGTAGGAGCCTTTGGAAAACATTGTGGCAAAAGGTGAAATTGCTCATGACGAGCAATTTCACCTTTTGCCACAATATTTTCTACCCTATTAAAAGGTGTCATAATTATACACATAAGAAACGGCTTCATCCTTGCTGTTATTTAGGGTCAATTAGAGATATCATAGAAATGCCTTATGGGGTAAAGGTTAATTAGGATAATTAAAACTTTTTGGGTAACAGGTGGCAATTTAAATAAGTGGTTGTTAAAAATCTAAATCAATATAAATGAAGGTTTATGACTTTGAACATTTTTTTGCACAGGTAACCTCTCTACCAAACGTTCTAGAGTTTTAATAATCCTGATGGAGGTCTTTGTGGGATATGGATAGAATGCTTGTAACAACCATTTTCTCTTTTTCTCACAATTTCTTTTAACCTTCCAATAAACAAATAATATGCCAACCACATGCAGTATGTTGTCTACAAATGCTTTCAACTTGGACCATTCCAGAATCTTGTTCGATAAAGAGACACCTTCTTACCTAGTGATGCAAATATCTAAGCTTTGGGATCAAGCTTCATCTAATGATTTTGGCGAATAGTACCCTATGGCAAGACACAAAAGGCTGTTTGCAAAGTACTTGTGAAAACATGAATTAAGAAAGCGATCAATGTGATCTGTCAGAAATGATCTGTCAGAAATAATCTTGAGAAAAAGCTGGTTACAATGTTTTAAGGATCAATGCCACAAAATCATTAAAACTCAGAATTGTGCGGTAAAATAGTTACATACTATACAAACAAAACAAAATACGTACTGTAGCACTTCCTGTCACTACCACATTGGGTCGATCTCTGGGACCATTTAGCATCCATGACTTGTACACTTTATACATGTTTGTGTTCACAAACGGATTCCATCGAAAATCCTGAAAACAGTACAAAATTAAACTCATTACCAAAAAAATAAAGTTTTAAGTTTCTCCAAATCTAATTTGCAGACAACAAAATAGATGTGACTGAAAAATTGAAATTTGTTTTGTGAAGGGTAGAAAACATTGTGGGAAAAGGAGAAAATGCTGGTTACCAGCATTTTCTCTTTTTCCCACAATATTTTCTACAGGCTTCTTTCTCAGGGTCGTCAAAAGCAGGGACTGTGTGGTAATGGGTTAAGATGAGAAAACAAAAACAATGAATAAGGTCAATTGATAACTATGACATATACCTCTTTTCCAAAGGTAAGAAAATTCAGCTTTGTCCAGATTGAAAGTGATTGGAGACAACAGATTAAATACAAATAGAAAATATTTAATTTGCTGAGCTCCAGATAGAGGGAGTAATTTTGATTTTAAAATTGAAAATATTAATTATTCTACACTAAACCCTATGTTTTGGGTACTCATTAGGATCATCTCACCGAGACAATTCCGATGAGTACCCACAACATACGGTTTCGTAGAAAAGTAATGACTTCAGAATACCATCACTTCCTATTATATGGAGCTCTGAATTTGTCTTTCATTGGGTAGAAAATACTGAGTTTAAAGGTGGGCATTTTTTCATACCCTTCACACATTTGTCTTTTGTACTGCAGTTACATAACATTCACTTGTAATTGTTAGAAACAAATATGCTATGTTCTGAGAAAAGGTGGTTTAATGTATTATAATGTGTTATCTCATTACCAAACAACAATATTTTAGGCTTGTCCAAATCGAAAGCATTTGCAGATGACAAGATAAAAGTGAATAAAAATTTGAAATTTGTTTTGTGAAGAGTAGAAAACATTGTGGGAAAAGGAGAAAATGCTGGTTACCAGTATTTTCACCTTTTCCCACAATGTTTTCTGCAGGCTTCTTTCTAAAGGCACACTTCCTTCACAGGTAAGCTATAGAAGAGGGTAGAAAATATCGTTGTATGTGCATGTCATATTCTCCAAAGATTCGACTGTCTTATATGACGTATCACTAGCCCCAAAAGCGGGCTGACTGTAATAGTACGCACTATAAAGTAGTATTATAGAAAATAGCTTTAATCAATACATTTGAGGAGAAATGAGACCTGCTTTAGCTCCAGATTTCTCTACACTGCTGATCATAGCTGAGTGAATTGCACAAGGTAGCGTTTTATTGAGTAAACATTTATTTTAGTTTGAAATTCAAAGCAACGCTTGTCGTGTAGGAAAGTGGTTTGGTTCTGTACCCAGGATGCCGAAATTAGATAGATGAGTATTTTTAAAATGCCATCTAGTGGGAGATAATGCAGAAAATATAAGAATGACTGAAAGAAAGACAAGAGTTAAAGAGAGCAGGAACAAGGAAGAACAGAGCAGCAATATGCTCAAAAAGAAAAATATAACTCTACCACTCTAGCATTTATATGTTTGTCTTCAAAATGGATGTCGGAATGTGCTTTCTGAGGTACAAGAGCTTCAGTACTGAGCAGGTTAACAAACTCATAGAAAAGCTGCCGGATTCTCGAGTCGCCCAGGAATGTGATGTGGTTATGGCCGCCCCAATAGGATATATAGTGCATGCACATTCTTGCATCCCTGAAAAAAAATGAAATAAATCTCATTCTAAATCCAAACAATCCTGAGTTATGACTATCCTGTAGAGAGAGGCTTTTGAAAACATTGTATGCAGGGGAGAAAATGCTGGTAACCAGAATTTTCTTCATTTCCCAAATTATTTCCTGTTAAAAATACAATCTTTTCACTTAACTCTTTACAAAACAATCCCTGGTCTTTACAACCCTGTAAAGTCTTTTGAAAACATTGTGGGAAAAGGAGAAAATGCTGGTAACCAGCATTTTCTCCTTTTCTCACAATGTTTTCTACCCTGTCAGAGCAGCATCTCAATTGTCGTCTGCAAATGCTTTGAATTTGGACAAGTCTACATTTCTGTCGTATGGTAAGGAGTTAAACCACAATAATTCCTTGTATCCATATACTATACCACACAATCCAGACTTTTAACCCTTTACCTGATATGCCAATTTGAAGCTCTTCCATTTCAGCACCAAATAAAGCATTCTCCTCTTTTCCTGCAATGTTTATCTGTCCTCCCATGAACAAAATTTCAATGTTTAAGTCAGGCTTATTTTCATGTCTGCAAATGCTTTCAATTTGGACCAGTCTAAAATATTGTTGTTCGGTAAAGAGTTAAAGATTTAAAATCCATATATGGACTGCACTATGCAATAAGACGCATTCAGACATTTGCGTAAACTGTCGCCTTGGATCAGCCTGCGCCATCCGCAACGGCACCATGCAACAACAACAGATATTTTCTTCAGTATACCTGCACAAAAGAGAATATTACATAAAAACACAAAGTGTTGTTTTGGATTAGCCTGCACAAGCTGATCCGAGACAACACTCGATCCCTTTACCTGATATGCTAATTTGAGGCTCTTGCATTTCAGCATCAAATAAAGATATGACGAAAAAATTTGGACAAATGAGGATATAAATATCTGATCGAGTGAAAAACAGTATGGGAAAAGGAGAAATTGCTCATTACGAGCAATTTCTCCTTTTCGCACAATGTTTTCAAAACCTGTCTGTTGTTGAAAGTTCAAATGAGTATCTATGGAGTAAAGGGTTAAGTCTGGTTTATTTTCATGTCTGCAAATGCTTTCAATTTTGACAAGTTTAAAATTTTGGCAATGTTAATGCTGGACTTTTGTCTTTCAGGGATATAAAACATTGTGTAAAAGGGAAAAAATGCTGTTTATGAGTATGTTACGTCTTGTCTTCTTTGTTGCCAACAGCCATCTCCTTGAATGCCAGCTTGATAAGCTGTTACAAATGCGATATGTGCATCCTTCATTCATCATGCACTTGATATATACTTAATTGTTTCTAAGTTTGGATCTATTAAAATCCATATATGGACTGCACCATGCGAAATGGGGCATTCAGACATTTGCATAAAGTGACGTCTCAGATCTGACAGCCTGCGCCGTCCGCAACATCACCTTACAACAACAATAGATTTTTTCTTCAGTATACCTGGGCAAAAGAGAATATTACATAAAAACAGAAAGTGTTGTTTTGGATTAGCCTGCACAACCTGATCTGAGACAACACTTTAAGCAAAATGTCTGAATGCCCATTTTCGCTTGTCACAAGCCATGTACATGTAGGCATTACTTTTATCACATAACCTCCCTTGTTTTCAGTGTAATATACCCATTACAAATTTGATATCTTATACATGTTTGATATCACATTTGTGTGACGTCACTTTTGACATCATTTTGTGCACATTTCATACCAGTGCATGAGTCTCATGTAAAATACCGGGGGTGTATTTATGAATGTTTTTGCATCATCTGATCTGTATTTTGTGAAATACTGTTATGTGATAAAAAGAATCTGACATTTGTGGGCCTTTGAGATAAGACTTTATTAAACTTGTCAAAGAAAATGTTAAGCTCGCCAAAGGCTTGCTTAGTAACATTTCCCTAGACTTGTTTAATAAAATCTTATCTAAAAAGCCCATTCATGTCATATCCTATATGTCACCTGTAGATTCTGATTCTCCTTTGCTCCACAATTTAAGAGAGCTTTTTTTCTAAATTGTAGCATTGGTTCCACTGGTGATTAGTAGTGGAGGCCATGCCTTCAGTCATGAAAAAGCATGGGATCATTTTAAAAAGGGTTGGTTTTTGCATATGAAACCCACTTGTTTTAAGGTTTTAGCTATATAGATGATCATGGTATGAATTCCTTTAGCTCTTTACCACACATCCTCTTTGACCCAGTTTTGATTCATTCTGTAATTGTTCTGCATGGAGAGTAACGTAATGCTTAAATGTGGGTTCCGAGGATGTTTACCACATGGCAAAAACGTAGTCATATCCAAATTCAAACATTTGAAAACTATGTTCTAAATATGACTCTAATGATGAAATTTGTCTTTGATTGGAAGAAAACATTATGGGAAAGGGAGAAAATGCTGGCTACCAGCATTTTCTCATTTTACCAATTTGTTTTCAAAATGCCTCTTCCTCATGAATATGAAAACCTGGGTTTGTTCGATACAGGTATAAAATGGTAGGGTCAGTTTACGCGAACACTTACTCTTTTGTGTACTTGTGTGTCATGCAACCATAAGGCTGCCATGTGCCGTATCCTGGAAATCTTCCATCACTAAGTAACCATTTACAAGAATCATTTCCTGAAAGTAAAGGCACACAATTATGAACAAAATCTTCAATGTCAGGCATGTTCTGTCAAAAAGGGGCTTCTTGCATATGCAAAGAAATATCAGCCCAGGGTAAACTGTGCAGTCCATGCAGATTTACCTTGGCTGCAACTTTTTGTTCATAGTAAATTTGCATAACAAAGGACCAGTGTACCTCAAGTTTCCATGGTTTGCTATCTAAAACAGATTTTAAGCCATTACCACATAATCTCTACTTTTGACGCCCCTGAGAAAGAAGCTTTTAGAAAACATTGTGGGAAAAGGAGAAAATGCTGATAACCAGCATTTTCTCCTTTTCCCACAATGTTTTCTACCTTTCACAAAACAAAGCTCCACACACATCTTGTGTGCAAGTTCAAAATCTCATAATTTCGCAGAGCATAAAACTAGGATTTAAATATACCTGCTGCTTGCATATTTAATAAACTTTTGTTTTTGAACATAGAGAAAACCATGCATCTCATATTTTGTTACTCCAGTTGTTTATGTTCCCCAAACACACACAAAATGGCCATCATACACAATAAATTTTGTCGGTACGTTTTCTCAAGATTAACATGTTCTAAACGACTTCTACAAGCTCTTTATGTTATGAAAGATTTGATTATTTGTCTTTAGTCATGTTTTTCACAAAAAAACATTACTCCATTGCATTTTGTTTCAATACTGATTAACCCATTACCAAATGACAATATTTCAGACTGGTCCAAATTGAAAGCATTTGCAGACGACAAAATAAAAGTGACTGAAAATTTGGAATTTGTTTTGTGAAGGGTAGAAAACATTGTGAAAAAAGGAGAAAATGCTGGTTACCAGCATTTTCTCCTTTTCCCACAATGTTTTCTGAAGGCTTCTTTTTCAGGGGTGTCAGAAGTAGGGATTGTGTAGTAATGCATTAAACCCTCAAAAAAAAAAAAAACAAGAAGTCAGTATAGCCCTCTATCTTTTCTACCAGAAAATTTATAATAGATTGTAGCAGCACAGTGAACAAAAAATGTCCAAATATGAAAAAAATTGCTGCAGCGTCCCATTATTGAGACTAGACTTACTTGGTACCATGTACCAGAGATGCATTAATATAGTGGACCCATAATAGAAAACAGCTATTGCCACTGAATTATTATCCTACAAAATTTGCTATGATTAAAAAGGAGTACTATTGTACTACTTTCACCGAGCCACTTTTTCCTTTTTTTCCTTCCTGGAATTATCGTTTATAAACTTAAAATCACTATGTTCTCATTACAAAGAGATATGATAATTACTTTCCTTTTCTGGAAACTAACAAAAGTATCAACAAATAATTTGAAGATGGACATCAAAGTAATATCTGGTCGGTTTAACCCTTTCCCAAACAAGCCCTGGGTTTTACGTGTCAGCACTACAAGTCTTTAGAAAACACTGGATAAAAGAGAAATTGCTCCTTTTCCCACAGTGTTTTCTAGCCTATCGGAAAACTTTCTGCCATTCTCATCAAATTCAAAATTGTCATCTGCAAACACTTTTGGGAGTTTGGGACAGTCTAAAATTTGTCATATGGGAAAGGGCTAAAATGTGCTTAAGTACTATATCTGTATAAATCTGTCTTTATCTACTGTCAAGAAAATTTATGCCATTCTGCACTAGAAGTTTTACGGGTTGACTACCTTAAACCCCCTTTTGCAAGAGCATGCCTAAATTTTTTACGACTGGTAGTAGTGGTGAAACGGTTTACCGATATACCGATTAACCGCGGTCTATTAAAAGAAAAAACCGAAACCGGTACGAATTTTACCGTATCGTTATTTCTCCAATATGTCAACTTCTCGTAATTGCATTAGAAAGTCCGGCTTTACCAAAAATTCGGTCAGAAATCGATCGTTTTTCAACAATCTGAAAGATTTACAAAAACGAAAGTTGTTTATTTTTTCTACAGATGGTGTCACCGGTGTTAAGGTAAAATTATGACCGCTTCAAATTTGCCGGGGACACGAACTCCAAATAACCGTCGACCGTATTACTGATTTTTGACCAAGAGAGTTTGTTATTCTTTTCCTATAATTTTGCTCACACTTATTTCGCGTTTTTTCCCCCGGTAGGAAAGTATTTGTGTTTAACAGAGTAAGTTAGTGCATTGCACTGATTCTCTGTTGAGCTCCCAAAGTTCGGTATAGTAGCCCTGACTGGTTTCTACTCTGGGTGCTGACAAGGTTGACATGCTAATATTTTTGAAAAAGAACTTGACTTGAAATGTCACTGAGTCATTTACTTGTTTCTATGGACAATTGTTAATTTCTTTGTCATTTTTAGTCTAGTCTGTGTTAAAGACTAGTCAATTTTTTCAGCATATGCAACCCTAACAGTGACTACAAGTGGTCAGATATGCTAAATGTCAGCATATAGAGCGTATTGCAATAGGTATTGCAATACGGGCCAGCTGTATTGCAATAAATTGCAATACGCTTTTTACCGTATTGTTTCACCCCTAACACTGGTAGTAAGTTTTCGGGGGGGGGGGGGGGGGGGGGGGGTGTAATTAATGTTGTTTGTACTTTTTTTTACTTTACTGTGGTTAACAGAGCTGACAATGAATATAAATGATTGGTGATCTGCATTCTTCACTGTCTCTCAATGTTTATGACCTATTTCGAAGGTAAATCTCATAAGATGTGCCACATTCAATTTCTGTCGTCTGCAACTCCTGTAAATTTAGACGCATCTGAAATTTTGTTGTCTGGTAATCACTGAACCTTTTACCATTGCATGCTACAGATGTTTCCTAGGAGTAGTTGAAGAGGTTTCGTGATTCCACTTACTAATCTGAAATTGTGTTATCAAAGTGGCTGCAAAAATGAACAAGGAAAAATTCCCCACCCACATTTTGGCACAGCGTGTCATCTTATTTAGGAAGAGCAAAGAAATCGGTGTTGCCTTACCATATTTCAGATGAATGAATCCATGATAAACAATAAAACCTGAAACCATGAGAAATGCAACAATTTTTGCATTTTCAACGTTCAAATAGTAGGTTATTTCATGAGTTGAGGATCCACTTTTCTCGGCCATATTTTTAGTCAATATTTTGTTACATCGCCACAACAGAAGTTCGCTACCACAGGTTTCGCCGTTATAATGTTTCGCTACTATTTACTCACTCGCTACTCACTGCTCTCTAAAAAAGATATCGCCCCGCGGCATAGTGATATAAATGAGCCATGCATTTTTCGGTAAATAAAAAATTTACATTATTTAAAAAAATGCCTTTTACTTGTCGCTCCTGCTGATTACTGCGGTTTCGAGACAGTTCCCCGACAAGACAGTTCCCCGACACGGCTTTTCGAGACAGTTCCCCGACAAAATTGAAGACAGTTCCCCGACACTTTTGAAGACAGTTCCCCGACACATTCATTATCAAAAAACTTGATTTTCATCGACAACTATCATAGATATCTATATATTTTAAGGAAGGGTAATGTATTTTTTTGTACTTGTAAAGGATTGTGAATAATTGAGAGTATTTTATCCTTTTTAGTTGCTTATTGATGATCACTCAGTTCGGAAATGATATCTTCGCCGTTGTGCAGATCAGAATATTATTACTATAGTAAATGAATACGTGTAGATCTATTTGATTACTAAAACAAATCCTTATCCCAGTGTTGGATATGAAATACATGTAGGCTTAGGTTTAACGTATTTTTTTTTTACATTTTTCCAATTGTCTCTTACTCGCGGAGAACCTGAAATAACCAGCAAGTAATGCAATGGATAATATAAACGTGGATCCCCTTTAAATTGTGCCTTTATGGACAGTAGTAATATGACTGTTATATATAGCCCTGTGAGAATGAACAAAAAGTATAAAATATTTATAAACTTTAATAAAGAAATTTGTAGAACATACTTTAAACGAGCGATGTTAAACCCCATACTCACGTCGCAGACTTCTTCTTATTAATTTGGCAACAAACAGTCCACTCACAATATATCGCCCTCCTTAATTGGTCATAAACGCAAAAACCATCAACATTGAAATTTACTTCATCCATTTTAAATAAATGTCTACAAAAATTATCTTAAACAACCAAACCTATTCAATATACTAATAATAAAAGTGTCGGGGAACTGTCTTCAAAAGTGTCGGGGAACTGTCTTCAATTTTGTCGGGGAACTGTCTCGAAAAGCCGTGTCGGGGAACTGTCTTGTCGGGGAATTGTCTTGTTCCCATTACTGCCGGTTTGGTTCCGGTCAGGGTTTTCCATTATTCATGTCGCCACGAGACTGTTCAATTGGCATACACCCCTTTTCCCACGATGTTTTCAAACTTACAAAAATAATCATTACCTTTAGTCACGGCGGGGAATCACGTGACACAACAACAACAACAATGACCGTTATTTGAAAAAAATTCCCCGACTTCAGGTAAGAAAATTTTCAATAATTCCGTTAATACGTGACCGATTGGAATTTGGTTTGCAGCAGAGAAGGCGGAAGGACTCCAGGGATTTGCTTGATGTGTTAGATTTTTTAAACAACACCTGATAAAAAAGTTATTGACGAGCAAACAAATTATCTGGGGTAAAAAATTTGTTTGCTCGTCAATAACTTTTTTATCAGGTGTTGTTTAAAAAAATTAACACATCAAGCAAATCCCCGGAGTCCTTCCGCCTTCTCTGCTGCAATCCAAATTCCAATCGGTCACGTATTAACGGAATTATTGAAGATTTTCTTACCTGAAGTTGGGGAATTTTTTCAAATAACGGTCATTGTTGTTGTTGTTGTGTCACGTGATTCCCCGCCGTGTTTAGTGTTGTATTTATTTCAATTATAAATCAGATATCAAAGATTTTTTTATTTATCCAATACTTATGAAATATCCCGGTCTTACATGACCACGGAAGAACCGCTCCTAGATTATGCTCGCAATTTCTGTGTTCTGCCTTCTCTGGGACACTATTCAGCATCTTCCAAATATACAACCTTACAGACAGAAAGAAAAAAGCTGCAAAAATCTGACTGACAGTAGAATAGTTCGAAATTAAATTTTGGTCAGTTATGTAAGCATACACAGAGTATCAATATAAAATAGTTTAATTACATAAACATATCTATTTTACATCGATTGAGAAACAAGTTCTTATAGCTTATACCAATCTCTCTCGATTCTGCTTCCTGGGAACTACAGCAGTACTCGCGCCGAATGTGTGGGAAAATCCCAAAGTTGACACGTGCTCCAGGGTATCGAACCAAGGACCTTTTGGTTACGAGGCCAACAGTCCACTATAAATATAATTACAACTTTCATTACTTAATTCATTACCACACAATTCCTACTTTTGACAACCCCGAGGAAGAAGCCTTTAAAAAACAACGTGGGAAAATGAGAAAATACTGGTAACCAGCATTTTATCCTTTTCCCACAATGTTTTCTACCCTTCACAAAACAAAATTAATGTCAAATTTTCTGGCACTTTTATTTTGTCGTCTGCAAGTGCTTTCGATCTGGACAAGCTGAAATTTCGTTAAAGCGCTAAAATTAGAAGTCTCGTATAACATGTAAATTTCGAAAGAAAAGTAATGAAATTTAGGGTATTTTGCTGCCATTTTGTTTCTATTTTTGGAAGTGTAAACATTTGAAGTAAAAGATTAATGGAAGTTTTCTCTCGTGTTTTTATGTTTAACGTTTAAATTGGAAATATTTGTAATTAAAACACACTATTTCTGAATATGTAAGCAACAAAACTTTAGATTTACAGTTTATTTATTTTTTTATCTCTGATTTGTGACAATATAAGCGTTTAAAAGCGTTGTCTGCGCATGTCATATTCTTCGAAGATTCGACTGTCTTATATGACACATCACTACTAGCCCCGAAAGCAGGCTGAGTGTAATATTACGCTCTATAAAGTAGCAATGTTGAAAATAGCTTTTACGTATCAATACGTTTAAGGAGAAATGAGACCTGCTTTAGCAACAGATTTCTCTAAACTGGTGATCATAGTTGAGTGAATTGCACGAGGTAGCGTTTTATTGAGTAAACCTTTTTTTGTTTTAAATTCAAAGTAACGATTGTCGCGTAGGAAAGTGGTTCGGTTCTGTACCCAGGATGCCCATATCAGATAGATGAGATTTATAGAATGCCATCTAGCGGGAGATAATCCGTTTAAAAGTGCACACAGTCTCTACGAATGTTTCCACCATTCTTTCGCGATTGTCTCTATACCTGAATGCGACCTCTCGAAAACTAGGTTTGTATTGGGGGACAATTACCTGTACTATTCCAACCTACTGACTGTTGATCAATAGTGCCTCTGATGACGGTAGGAAGATAAAAACGATGCGGCCTGCAGTACCTGGAAAGAGAACATTTGAGTTAACTTTGGGTGCTGTATCGGATCAGCCTGCGCAGTCTACGTCGGCTAATCCAAGACGGCACTTTACGACTACATAAGATTTTATGTTGCAGTACACTTGCGCAAAACAGAAAATTACATAAAAAACGGAAAGTGTCATTTCGGATTACACTGCGCGGAGTGCAAATGTCCGAATGTCACTATTCGCATATTGTAAGTTACATGTTCTAAAATGTATGATCTGTATGGTCCGACAGACGTAGACCCACTAAGACTTACTTTTGCCAAAGACCTGTGGGCTACCTATATTTTACAAACAAAGGAGAATGTGGCAAAGAAAATGAATGACCTTGGTGAAGCTCTTTCAGTATAGAGCAGTTCAGAGTATCGGCGCACAGTACTTTCCCCAACCTTCCGTAAGGATATTGACCTTGGTCAAGCTCCTTCAGTATAGAGCAGTTAATAGTAGCGGTTCACAGTACTTGGTCCATCCTGCCGTAAAACATATTGATCTTGGTGCAGCTCCTTTAGAACAGAGCAGTTAAGAGTAGCGGCGCACTGTATCTGGTCATCCTGCCGTTAACATATTGACCTTGGTGAAGCTCCTTTAGAACAGAGCAGTTAAGAATAGCGGTGCACAGTACTTGGTCCATCCTGCCGTTAACATATTGACCTTGGTGAAGCTCCCTATGAACAGAGCAGTTAAGAGTAGCGGTGCATAGTATTTGGTCCATCCTGTCGTTAACACACTGACCTCGATGAAGCTCCTTGAGAATAGAGCAGTTAAGAGTAGCAGTGCACAGTACTACTTGGTCCATCCTGTCGTTAACATAGGTCATAGTTTATATTAACTACTATCCTAAAAACTTTTACACCACCTATAAAAACCCAAACGGACATTTCAAAGGCAATTTTGGGAGAAACTACATTTTTTGATCGGACAGTCCAGATCCAAGATCAGATTGCATGTTCTGCGTAGTCTTATCTTGATCTACAGCGTCCGCAAAATGTCCTTCTTAGCAGCCTAAAGATAAATCGTTATGCTGCTAAATAACGTATGTTGAACTTTAAAAACCGATGGTAAAAAACCCGAATTACTAGATTTCAGCCTTACCAGCAGTTTCTCCTTTTCACCTATTTTTTTCAAAATGCTTCTATCTCAGGGTCGTAAAACAAGGGATTGTTTGGTAAAGGGTTAAACGAATCTAGGGAAAACTTAATTAAGGTAAGACCTGTATAATGGAAAACAGCTATTTCCACTAAAATATCATCCTGCAAAATAAGCTATAATTAAAAATGAGTATTATTGAACTACTTTCACCTTTTCATTTTTTTCCATTTTTTCCGTCTTTGAATTATCATTTATAAATCTAAAACCACTATATTCTCAATTCAAAAAGAGATAATAATTACCTCCCTTTTTAGAAAACAAACAAAAGTATCAAAAAATAGTTTCAAGATAAATATAAACGGAATTTCTGATCCATTAGAAATGTGCAAAAATATTATTTCTGCATAAATCCTTATTTATCTTTATTTATCAACCAATGAGAATTTTTGCCAAATGTTCACCGGAAGTGCATTACACAGGTCTTACCTTAAAAGAGCCCATGGCGAGCTTAATAAAAAAAAAAAAAATCTAGACGAGTTTGCTAAATCTTATCTCCGGTGCCAACAAAATTTGTCCGATTCTTTTTTCATCGCATAAGGATATTTCAGAAAGAATAGATCAAAGGGTGCAAAACCATCTATAAATGCACCGTCGGTAATATCCATAAAACTTGTTGACTTCTCTGACATAGCATCTTCGCGAGCCAAGGTTACGATCACTACGTGGATCTTACCTTGGCGGATTGAGCCCGATTTCGAGATTCCTGCGATGCGCCCTCTATTGGATGCTGGTTATTACCCCCCTTTACATCATATTTCTAAAAGCCAATGTAATATCGTTTTACAAACCGCTTACTAATACACATGAAGCGATAAGCAGACATCCACGTGGGTTTCCATGTTTACCTTCTATTCGAAAGGTAGCGACCTAATTCTATTTTTATCAAAGATGAAATGCTACCAGCGATTTCATTCGTTGCAGTTAGAGTTGGCTGCATCCAATGAAAAAGCGTATCGGGGGAATGTAAAAAATCAAGCTCGATCCGCCAAGGGTAGAGTAACGGTAGTGAATCGTCAGTCTTGGCTTGCGAAGATGCTGACATAGGTGCAGAATGGGGTAAAAAAATGACATCGCGCAACTGTGATAATTATCTAACATGATAAGTCAAGAGAAGAAAATTCGTGAAGGTATACGAGTATTGTACGGAAAACAAGACAGGTTAGATCTATACATGTGATAAAAAGTCATCATGGTTTAAGTTTTTTTTATTAATATAAGATCAAAATTTACTTTAATGAAGTAATACAGAAACCTATAGAAACACGTGTAATTTACAAACATCAAAACCAGAGTCTGTATTCACCCAACCATTCTTAAGAACGTTCTTTGTCTTCTTCTTCAAGATTTTCTGACTGTGAAAGTAACAGATCAGAAGTTCTGTTACTTTCACACAGACAAAATTCTGAAGAATAAGACTAAGAACGTTCTTAAGAATGGCTGGTGAATACAGACACAATGCTGAGTGCAAACTGAGTCACGCAACTACTTCTCCATTGGTGACGATAGACTCCTAGCTTCAACAAGACACTGAACAGCCCAATTCTACTGGTTTAACCGGAATATCGACATTTGATATGACCAGATAGGTTAACACTGCATAAAAACACTAGTACATGTATAAGAAACAAAAGCTTTTCCTGGTTAATGAAAATAATCTGGTAGTTCTACGTTGATGTAGCGAAAAGATCTGAGAATTTCTGTCTTTTTGGCAGCGAGACTCACTACCGAAGTCTTCAAGAGGGTCACGAGATTTGAACCATGGCCAACTCGTATATGATGTATATAAGTTCTTGTATGATGGGCCGGTGGCCTTTATGTACCACTAAATAAAAAAACTGAAGCTGAAACTGATACAGAGCGTCGCAGCAAGTCAGGTGAATATTCAATGACTACTAACAAGAAATGTATTGCTGTGGTAAAAGCAGATTTATTACATCTCCGTGATGCATGATGTTATCTACGTCATCACTTAAATTCCATTTTGTCTAATAACGATTGAATCTTGGAATAGACTGGTCCTTTGATTCGGAGAATATTGACCAATAGCAAAACGTTTCGGCCAAGGTGAGCCTGCGCGGACTGCGCAGGCTCACCTGGGCCAAAACGTTTCGCAGATACTTTTAAAACGCCCTTTCCACAAAGAATAACTCACTAATATAAACTTTTAAATCAGTTACAACCTTGTATTATCTACTTGTAGTTCTTCTTACGAAATCTACATTGAAATGCTGGATGATTGATTATCAATGTTGTTGTATAATCCCGTGGGTCGGCCGATGGTAGATGCCCACTTAACGGTGGGAGTACATTGTATTTCTGAAATATTCCAAATACCAGTCGAAAAATGCGATCCGTGGCAAGGTCTTTGCCTTTGCATGCTCTCATGCCTGTTCCAAATACAACCATGGACTTGCGGACTGGGTGAGAGAGGGGCAGTCGATGTCCGTTCTCGTCTAGAAAACGTTCCGGATTAAATGTCCAAGGCTCATGCCAGATTTTCTCGTCATGATGCATATTGTATAAATTGCCAACTATGACTGCGCCTCTCGGAATGGTATAACCTTCCAGCTCGGTGTCTTCACTCGCCTTATGAGGTATGCATATATTTAATACACTGTAATACCTTATACACTCTAGTGTGAAGGCTTCTAAATACGGTAGATGCTCTAGGTTTGGCTTGCTTGTGGCCATATCCGGGTTGACCATTGCAAGTTCCTCGTGTATTTTCTGTTGCATGTCCACGTTTTTAACAGCTTGTAATATTACAAAGGCTACATTTCGTGCTGTCGGTAAAACAGAATTCGCCAAAAGATCCATCGTACTAGCAAACAGGTTTTCATCTTTAAGCGACTCTTTCTCGCTGACTGTACTTTGCTTTGCCATCAACTGCTGGAGTATTCCGTGCTCTTGTCCCGGTCTATGGATAGCTCGTGCATCCCGTATCAATAACGCCACAAGCTGGTTACGTGCTTTTGTTATACGCTCAACAGGCGACTTAAACAAATATGAAATATGACGTAACCATGGCATTTTCGTCAAAACGGATACCTTACCACCTTTGCATAAATTATCCAATGAGACAAGGTATTCCACTACCACGTCACTGTGTTCTTTGTTTCCTTCTCTTCCCATCAACCAAATCGCATACTGTGATGCGCATGCTCTTGTTAGTTGTTTCAAAATTGGGATATCGCCTTCCTCGTCAAGCTCCCCCAAAAACCTTTCCAAGTCTGCGTCCATCAAAGTTTTTAAATATGCATCAGAATTAGTGTTGAGTATACTTTTCCAAACTAGTGCTTTTAGATTTGTTTCTACAGCCGTAAAGTTTGTCATGATGACGCCCTTTCCATTGTATTTAATTGTTTCAAGAAAGCCGAAAGGGCGATGGCATAGTGTTTCCTTTTGAAATGCAGTCTCCATCAAAGATTTATCACTTAAAACAACAACTAACTGTCGAAACCTCGAAAACTGAAATATCTTTCCATACTTCTGCATCAAATCATAGCAAGCAACGTGAAATTTATTAATATCCACTTTATAACCAACAAAGGGCCAACCCTTTGGACCCGGAATGACCATCTTCGATTCCATGACTGTTCGAGAAGTTATCCGAGAAAGACAGACACAATACAGCTACCCCTGATTGCACTGACTCAATCATGTATAGTAACTATACACATGGACAGTAAATAGGCACAAACCATTTTAATGATATAAGATTTTGTTCAACTCAACACAGATTTTGTTATTCATGGTATGAAAAGCTAACACTTGGTTATAAATTCGTTACTGGAACACTCCAAGGTATCACTATCAACTACTAAGATCGCTTCTACGTTTAACTGTAATTCATTGACAGATAAGAAGACTAAAAACATCGAAAAATTAATGACCATATCCAAAACCATGGTCACATAGACTAGGTTAATGGTCTGACCAACATGAAATTCTCGGAAAAAAAGTTTGTTCGAAACTGATCTTACAGCTATGGTGGCATCAATATCTGGCATATCCTCCCCTCACACGGAAAACTGCTGCAACCCTACTCATCGTGCTGGAAATCAATCGCTTTATTTGCATCATTGGGAACCTCTCCTGCGATTCGTTATGGGATACACTTAGTGACTTGATCGAATTCTTGTAGAATTTGAACGGATGAATCCCTTGCTTGAAATTGAGGCCTTCGATGCATTCGGCATATCTCGGGTGATTGGAGCCATCATACCCCTCGGCTGTGTATGCGTCGGATCGATACATTCATCGCCCGGAAGTACACCGTGATCCTCTTTTCAAAATGGAAATCTCCTTGATACGGACGAGGTTAGATGTAGGCACGGAATCCGCAGGGTTGTGACGATTGGCCTTCGATGGTCACACAAATACTCATTTGGCTTGAGATCAAAGCTTCTTGCAGACGAAGGTAATCTAGAAATTATTTGTGGATATAATTTTTGGCCATGTGTATAATAAACAAAACATCGTTAATGTCGGGACAGCTAGAACGTACATGAACCCTTCTCTGCACAGACACGACCCTTAATATCCATGTTGTAATCTTGTATCTGAAAACATTTTCGGTTAGAAATGGAACAATTGCTTGTTGCAATAAATTGGCCCCTTTCCACACATTTTTTCCCCATTTCACACAAGAAAATATATTTCTTACTTTCAAAATTTTCTTTTTTGTTTTACCAATGAAAATTGACATAATGTCTGATCATAGTTGTAATGGATTAACACTTTACCTAGCGACAAAATTTTGACTTGTCCAAACTGAAAGCACTTGCAGACGAAAAAAAAAAACGAAACTCAAAATTTGAAATTTGTATCCAGCAGGTTATAAAACATTGTGGGAAAAGGAAAAAATGCTCTTTAACAGCATTTTCTCCTTTCCCCACAATGTTTTGATTTTATCCTTTTCCCTCAATGTTTTCAAAAGGCTTCTATCTCGAAGTTTTAAAAACCAGGGATTGTTTGGTAAAGGGTAAACACTTTGACCGATTAGAGAAACTCAGGGGCCTTTTAGTTTAAATATTTTTATTTTACATCGATTGAGAAACAAGTTCTTACAACTTATACTTATTTCCCTCGATTCTGCTTCCTGGGAACTACACCAGAACTCGCATCGAATGTGTGGGCCAATGAAAAATCCTGAAGTTGACACCCGCTCTCGGGTACCGAACTCAGGACCTTGAGGTTATGAGGTCGACGCTCTACCTCAAGACCACGGACACCACAAAGGGCCTTTTCGATCAGTGTAGACCCACGATCAGTCTACACAGAATGTTCAGTCTGATCTTGAATCTACACTGTCCATTAAAGGGACATGGTCATATTTTGACCACAAATTGACGAAATTCTCATGAAAAAGGATAATAGTTTTCTTGCTTTTTAACTTGACTCTTTGTCAGATAAGTTTAACGACTTTATTCATCCGAACAAAATCAACTTTACAGCCGGCATCGAACATTTTCTAAAAATGTAGCAATTTGAAATCTAGTTTCATGTCCCTTTAACCCCTTACCACACAATCGCTACTTTTGACGACCCTGATAGAGAAGCCTTTAGAAAACATTGTGGGGAAAGGAGAAAATGCTGGTAACCAGCATTTTCTCCTTTTCCTACAGTGTTTTCTACCCTTCACAAAAAAAAATAAATAAATAAATAAATAAGAATTTTCAGTCACTTTTATTTTTATCGTCTGCAAATACTTTCGATTGGAAAAGCCTAAAATATTGTCGTTTGGTAATGGGTTATAGAGATAAATTAAACAAAAATATCTTTAAAGGCCAAATTTTTCCATGGTCACTTAAGTGAGACGGGTTTGTAGGTAGACTGGAAAAAGTACCCCTAACGTCCAATTGAAACGCTTTTTTGGTCGTCATATCTCATAAACTTATTGGAAAGCATAGATTCAAGATCAGGTCTCACGTTGTGCGGTCTGATCTTGATCTATATGACCTGAAAAGAAAGAAATCATATTCCTTGCGACAGAAGAGTTAACTCTTTACAAAACAAGGTAAATTCAGACCAGCCCAAGTTAAAAGCATTTGGTAGAGGACAAAATAACTGAAGCTAGAATGATAGATTTTTATTTTTGATATAGTAGAAAACATTGTGGGAAAAGGAGAAAATGTTGGTTACCAGCATTTTCTCCTTTTCCCACAATGTTTTTAAAAGGCTTCTCTCTCAGGGTCGTTAAAAAAGTCAGGATTGTGTGGTAAAGAGTTGAACGTTCGCCCTGCTAAGCGCGACTGACTGACCTTTTGCAGGCAATGTGCACCAAGATCCGGCTGCACAGAACTTGCAGTCTGATCTTGGATCTATACTGTCCGATAAGGAGATATCATTGCCCTAAAAATCCAGTGAAATAGCAAGATTTTGATTTTAAATATCGACTTGAAAGTTTTATTTCACTTATTTAGGGAGATAAGAGTTAATTTCACTCAAGTGAGGTTGACTGGCTGCCCTTCGTATAGAAAAAAGCAGTCAGCCTTAAAAAATGTGACTTATCAAAATTGTTTTACGCATAGCCGCACAGACCATTTACTACCATTTGATACCTTTTAGTCGAACTAATCTTCGAACTGTGGCTTTAACCCTTATCTAAACGACAAAAAATTAGACTGGTCCAAATTGAAAGCACTTGCAGACGACAAAATAAACGTAACTAAAAATTTGAAATTTGTTTCCAGCGAGGTATTTATGATAGGGTAGAAAACAATGAGGGAAAAGGAGAAAATGCTGGTGACCAGCATTTTCTTCTTTTCCCACAATGTTTTCTAAAGGCTTCTTTCTCAGGGTCGTAAAACCAGGGCTTGTTTGGTAAAGGGTTAATGAAAGTGATGTAAATGTATGTGCGCCACCAGTGTTGCCCATATGGTGTCGCACCACTGCGAGACTGCTTCCGATTCGTAGTCCCAAGTGAAAATTTGCAGTAGCACTTTTTTTTGCACTGTTGTATGGAGCTAAGAGGGCTTGGTGGTATATAATTCAGATTTGCTTCAAAGTTAGGCATTAATTTTAGATGTGTTCTTATTGTATATTGAGTGGACTATTTTTTATCGCTAGGGGAACAAAAAATCGGTGTCACGGAGGTGAACAGGTGTTTTTGAGAGAAAAATTCTATGGTGCCCTTTGCTTTTGAGATTTAGCAAAATACGCAATCGGTTGACACGTTGTTTTTAATGCAGGTCTGTGGAGGTTGTTTTAGACAGCAAGAGACGGGAAAGCAAAAGTTTTGCCATTAAGCGATCTGTGAGGCTTCAAAATGGCCACTTTCACTCTATTTTCAATATGGCCCAAAGCAGGTGGTGTGACACCATATAGGAGTCTTTTCGGATTAACCTGCGCAGTCTGCGAAGGCTAATCAGAGGCTACACTTTATGCAAATGCCCGAATGCCACTTTGCGCGTGTTGCAGACCATTATATTGAGTATAGCGCTGTCACACGGTACCTCAGTCTAACTTTACGTCAGAGAGACTATTTGTAGTTTAAGACGGTCAGACATGGGGCTCAAACCTACACTCTGAAGTGGCACAAGACTTGATGATAACAAGTCTGACGCTCTATCACTGGAGCTATTCGGTCTGCACTTAAGTATAAAAGTGCTTTATCCATTTGTCACATTGTTTTGAAAAAAAAATCTTGTAAGTAGCATTATCTCCCGCTAGATGGCATTCTATAAATACTCATCTATCTAATTTGGGCATCCTGGGTACAGAACCGAACCACTTTCCTACGCGACAACCGTTACTTTGAATTTCAAACTAAAATAAACGTTTCAGGCCCAATAAAAAGCTACCTCGTGCGATTCACTCAGCTATGATCAGCAGTTTAGAGAAATCTGAAGATAAAGCAGGTCTCATTTCTCCTCAAACGTATTGATAAAAGTCATTTTCTACATTGCTACTTCATAGAGCATAACATTTACAGTCTGCCCGCTTTCGGGGCTAGTGATGCGTCATATAAGACAGGTAGAATCTTAGTCTGGATTACCTGCCCCTACCACTACTTATCGGAAGTACGGAGGGTACCAGACTAGTAGAATCTTCGAAGAATATGACATGCGCAGACAACGTGTAAGTAGTGAAGAGCTATCAAGGGAGGTAACTGTTTTTTTGTCTCCCATTAGCAACCAGGAACAACGTGTTGTCCTCTTGTCACGTACTTGACAAAGGGTGATGTCAAGATTACTCTTGTCCTCTGTTTCTGTTACCATTACTTCCTCAAGCGAATAAGTACCGTTTTCAATGTACAAGAAAGAAACAAAGAGAAACATTGATCTCAGTGTTGTTGGTGATCCACGGCGGCGTTTATTTTGATGGCGCGAAACTTGTCCTGCACCAGTCGCAAAGGTCGAATGATCACTCTCTCAACAGCGCCCAGGCAGCGACCCGGTTGCGCAGTCCGAAGTTAAAGGATTCGTGAACATGGGACTCGCTAGTTTGAAACCTCAACTTAGCCAGTTTCTTTCCGAGGATATGTGGCATATCATGAGATGTTTATCTTACTCAGTGGCGGAAAAGAAGCAGTTGATGCTGAAATAAGTGTCTCTGAAATACATGTAGGCTGGACAATGAATGGTAACAGGGTGGTGCCTAAAAATATACGATAACCAATAAGCACAGGAAAAAGATGGTTCTCGAACATACCCATTTGCTATACTGCAAAAAAGCGCATCAGCCCTTTTACCACACAATCCCGACTTTAAACACCCCTGTGAAAGAAGCCTTTTGAAAACATTGTGGGAAATGGAGAAAATGCTGGTAACCAAAATGTTTACTACCCGTCCTAAAAAAATCAATTCTTTAGTCACATTCATTTTGTCATCAGCAAATGCTTTCAATCTGGAACAGTCTAAAATTTTGTTGTGTGGTAAAGAGTTAAGAGTAACAATCCTTCTGTATTGATGTCAAAGTTGGGCCCGCAAATAGGCCCACTGGGCCCGCAAATAGGCCCACTGGGCCTACATAAAAAAAAATGACTACATATTTGACCAGTCACAAAATACTACTTATTCATTCGAGACAAATACCAAAACAGCATCCCTATAAGTTTTTACTTTAAAGGTGGGTATTCAGAATTTTCACATCACACCAAATTGAAAAATATATATGTCACTGAAATTAATATGAAAAAAACAATACAAATCATCAGTAATTTAGAATAATAAAATTACAAAAAAAAAAGATTTTTTGGTGGTATTCCCTTAAAAGGCTACATAGCCTCTTAGGCTATTTTTAGATTTTCTGCCAAAATAAAAAAAAAAAACATTGTGGGAATGTTAAGTGACTTGCACGTGACTTATGACTTAAATTCCATAACATAACAAACATGTAATTGTTTTCCATAATGTCTAGAACTTCGGATGGTATGTTTCAAGCTTCGTCTGTATATTTCCAGTATGTAAATGAACCAGTGTTGCTCATGTAAAAATAGACTGTGTTTCCCTTCAGTGTCGACCTGGGCTGTAGTAAAGTTTTGATTTATCTAGTCTTTGTATGGTTTTCGACTACTGGGTTTTATTGAATGAAAATTATAAGGCTTTGGGAGTATAAGGATGCTTTTTTTGTATTTTTGTAAGATTTTCGTCCCAAAATCTGAAGGGCAACCTTTAAAGGTGGGACAAAAATTTTACAAAAATACAAGAAAAATAATACTTTATACTCCCAGAGCCTTTTTATTTTTATTCATAAAACGCCAGCAGTCGAAAACCATCCAATAACAAGATAAATTAGAGAATTACTACGGCCTAGGTCGACATCGACGGGAAGTAGGGTCTATTTTGACATGAGCAACTCGCCCATTTACATACCGGAAATATACAAAGCTTCAAACATAGCCTTCGAAGAAGACATTATGAAAAATAATTACATGTTTGTTATGTTATAGAATTTAAGTGTCATTAGTCACGTTATTTCTGGCGCGAAATTAAAAAAATACCGTAAGAGTCTACGTAGCTTTTTAAGGGAACACCATCATTTTTTTGGTAATTTTATGATTCTTATTTATTGATGATTTGTATTGTTTTTTCCATATTAATTTCAATGATGTATACCTTTTTTAATTTGGTGAGATGCGAAAAATCTAAACAGCTCCCTTTTACACCGACACTTCCGCCTTGGCACGACACAAATTTTTTTCCTGATACCAATCTACGAAGTCTGGGGTGGCTCTCGTGTCAAGTACCCTATAAGGGGAAAGTTCGACTTTCACCTCGTGTGCTCTTCTCCGCCCCTTTTGTTTTCAACGCCCACAGACGATTCTATTCTTCCTATTGCTTCAGCCAACTTTTGGAAACATTATGACAGAAGGTGAAATTGACCTTCGCCTGTTTGGTTCTCCTTTCTTTTAAATACTCTGTCGTATACATGCTTTCATTTTGATCTTTTTATCAGACAAAAAAGATCAAGACCAGTCCAAATTGAAAGCATTTGCAGACGACAAGATTATTCAGCTGAAATGATAGGAACAGTTATATGGACGATTAGGAAATATTGTGGGGAAAGGAGAAAATGCTGGTTACCATTATTTTCTCCTTTTTCCACGTTGTTTATAAAAAGAATCTTTATTTCAGGTGGTTGTCACTCGGGATTTTTTTTAAAGGATCTATGTTCAAAAATAACTACTGACTTACAGAAATGATCTGAGAGGAGTTCTTTTTGTAAATTTTATTTCATGAGGTAAAACTTTTACATATAAACAGGAAAATCTCCCATTTTGAAGCGCACTAAAGGATAGGTCAGCCCTAAGTATTCACGTATTGAAGAAAAAACAAAAATGAAGATAAATACTTCTGCCGTTTTGACTTTTCTGTCGTTCGAATGTGTACTCATTGTTGAGGTATTTTGTGGTAGAAGTGAAAGATTCCAAGGTATGTTAAATAAACACATTTTTTTTTTCAAAGGCAAATTTGCAGAATTGTGTGTTCAAAATAAAATATTATGAAATATGTTAAAGCACCTTCTTATTTCAATGTTTACATCACTATATTATATGTCATGTGTTGATTTCTAGAAATGTTATGGATAAAGAAATGTCGTAATTTAAGCTGGGGGGGATTATTTCCCCGTCACAGTGAATATTTTCTTCCTGTCGAAAATCTAGAACTACTTTTTTTTGTTCTTTTTTGTTAATTCACTTGAGATCACTAGTGTTAATAGTGGCATTCATTGACAAAATAGTAAAAAGGAAATATAATATATGATTTATTTCATCAGCTTGTGGTTAATATGGGGAAGTATTTGCCTCAAAAGGAAAAGTCGGCGAAAATAACGAGTGCCGTAAGCTGATGAAATAAATTTTATATTTCCACTGATTATTTTGTCAATGAATGCCAGTTTTAAAACTAGTGATCTCATGTCAAATTAACCGGATAACCGATATTTTCAAAAAAAAGTAGTTCCAGACTTTCGGCAGGAGGAAAATATTCAATGTGACGGGGAAATAATCCCCCAGCTTAAATTACGACATTTCTTTACCCATAACATTTCTAGAAGTAGACACATGAAATATAATATAAGCACATAACGATACCATCGTCTGCAGGAGCCAAAGATGACAAAAACACACCATGGCAGTCGGCCTCTAAACACACCAGAATCCTGCCGAACGGCCTGCCAAAAGACTCTTCCACCATGAGACCGAGGCCCGATAATGGCGAGTGGAACGGCAGCGGGGAAACCTTTTTTGAAGAAGAGGATCCTTATAATGGTGGTTATAAGTAATTTAATATCCACTTTTCGTACCATCATCTCTTTCTATGGAACAACCAATTGTCTATTCCTTATGTATTCAATCCTTAACCCTTTACCCCATAAGGCATTTCTATGGTATCTCTAATTGACCGTAAATAACAGCAAGGATGAAGCTGTTTCTTATGTCTATATGACATCTTTTGATAGCACAGAAAACATTGTGGCAAAAGGTGAAATTGCTCGTGACGAGCAATTTCACCTTTTGCCACAATGTTTTCCAAAGGCTCCTTACAGCAATGCGTAGAAATGAGTATCTGTGGAGTAAAGGGTTAAATGAAAATTTCACTTAACCCTTTACCAGACAACAAAATTTTAACCTTATCCAAATTGAAAGCATTTGCAAATGGCAATTTCAGTGTGGTTCAAATAGTGTAATTTTTTTTTGATAATGTAGAAAACAATGTGGGAAAAGAAGAAAATGCTGGTTACAAGCATTTTCTTCTTTTCCCACAATGTTTTCAAAAGGCTTCTTTTCCAGGAGCGTCAAAAGTCGGCATTATGTGGTAAAGGGTTAAGTCTAAGTTTTGTTGACTAGTATGCATTTACGATTCAACCCTCATCCTGCTATATAACTAAAACTAAATTTTTAATTCGATATTAATAACCCAAATATTTCTGTTTCAAACTAATGTTTTGGGGAATGATATCTCCTTATCGGGCAGTACAGATCAAAGATCAGACTACACGTTCTGTGCAGTCTGATCTTGATCCACACTGTCCGCAAAAGGTCAGCTAGTCTCGCTTCGCAGGCAAAGGGTTGATATTTTGTATGTAGTGTAGTCTAGCGCCATTTTAATAGCTTCGGTCACATCCGTTTGTGACGGGTATAAGCATGTTTCCCGGCTTTCTCACACAAGTAAAGACACAGCTCTGTTTCCAAGTCACTGGCTACTTTTCTCACATACATCAGAGGTAAAAGGTGAAAAATCAATGGAAAGAAACTTTTCCACAAGCGTTTATCTCCCCCTAGATGGCATTCTACAAAAACTCATCTAATTTTGGCATCCTGGGTAAAGAGCCGGACTACTTTTTTACGCGATAACCGTTACTTTGAATTTCAAACTAAATTAAACGACATTATCTCCCGCTAGATGGCATTCTATAAATACTCATCTATCTAATTTGGGCATCCTGGGTACAGAACCGAACCACTTTCCTACGCGAAAACCATTACTTTGAATTTCAAACTAAAATAAACGATTGCTCAATAAAACGCTACCTCGTGCAATTCACTCAGCTATGATCAGCAGTCTAGAGACATATGGAGCTTTAGCAGGTCTCATTTCTCCTCAAACGTATTGATAAAAGCTATTTTCTACATTACTACTTTATAGAGCGTAATATTACAGTCAGCCTGCTTTTGGGGCTAGTGATGCGTCATATAAGATAGTCGAATCTTCGAAGAATAGGACATGCGCAGACAACGAATTAAACGCTTGCTCAATAAAACGCTTCACTCGATGAAATGAATTTCGATCTTTCATCGAAAAAAACAAACAAACAAATATCCTCTATTTATTCTTCCCAAATATGCTCGCTATTTTCCCACATAATCACCGTCTTAGCTTTGATCAGCTCTGAGACAGAAATTAGTCCTATCCATCAATCATAGAAAATGTCGGAGCGAGGGATTCAACCATTATAAAGGTTTGTTTTATTTCTACGAATTAAGAAAAAAAACTTTCCCGTGATATGTCAAATTCCTTCTCAACTAAATAAAAAACTTATTTCTTTTGTAGGCGTTTTCGAAAACGGTCAGAAAATCGGATCAAACGATGACAACATGGTATATTCTTTTGAAAATAAAGATGGAAGTGATGAAAGCGGTTGCTTAGGCTGTGATGATGAACTTAGCAAGAAAACAACTGACTCCCTTCGTAAAGATTGGAGAACAGTCAAAACTGGCACTGAACTACCAATTACAATCCACCCGTCGAGGGAGAACAAAGATGTTTTTAACACAGGTAAAGTTCTCGAACAGTATTGCTACCTACACGTAGTTGACAATGAATAAATAAGTAATTGCCCTTTTTTTCCCATCAAAATCAGAAGCACAAACATCTATCAACAATTCCTATAGACAAGCCATTTGATTGGTTGTTAATGCCGGTGTAATACAGAGAAATGACCCTCCTCTACAAAATGACCCATGGGTCACTGCTCTATATCAAAGAATGACCCGGGTCATTATTCTACGTAGACAAAAAATAACCCCAGGGTCATTAATCTGCGTAGGAAAATGAGCACAGAGGGTTGCCGTAAGGCACGAGTTATTTTTGCCGGTGTAACGTTGTAAAGTGACCCCCATAGAATAATGACCCCCCGGTCATTATTTTATATAGAATAATGACCCCCCGGTCATTATTTTATATAGTATATCGACCCCCCGGTCATAATATTATGACCGGGGAGTCGATATTCTATATAAAATAATGACCGGGGGGTCATTATTCTATGGGGGTCACTTTACAACGTTACACCGGCCTTTCCCTTTTGAGGCAAATATTTCACATATTACCCACAAGCTCATGAAATAAATTATAAATTATATTTCCTCTGACTATTTTGTCAACGAATGCCACTTTTAAAACTACTAATCTCAAGACAATTAACCGTATAACCGATATCTTCAAAAAAAGTAGTTCCAGATTTTCGGCAGGAGGAAAATATTCACTGTGACGGGGAATTAATTCCCCCCCCCCCAGCTTATATTACGACATTTCGTTACCCATAACATTTCTAAAAATAGACACGTGAAATATAATGTAAGTTCTTACTTGTTTTCCAGTGTTCAAGATAGCAGGTGTCGTTGGCGGTCTATGTTTTCTGGTACTTCTGATGAACTGCATTCAAGTGATTGTTATTGTCACGCACTTCAAGAAAAGGTTGGTTTGAGTGGTTATTGCGATACATCAGTTTGAAACTGTACATTATTAGTTGTACGGTCAGGTGGCAGGGGACTTGGAAACTTGTTCACGGCTGTGGTTAATCATGTCGCCACCTCGCAGCCGTGAACAAGTTTCCAAGTCCCCTGCCACCTGACCGTACAACGAATTTATTATACTGCAAAGTTTTACCCTTTCAAAGCGCGTTGAGCGAAATTTTCCTGTTTTATAATTTCACGAATAGAGTATGCTGACGAAATAAAAATTCCCTTTTGAGTGCCCCAATTCAATGAAAACTGACGTCACTGGAAACTGACGTCACTAAAACGTGCAATTTGGTGTATAAATGTGCAGTCTGGTGATCGATCGACGCCGCCATTTTGGATGTTTTGTTGCATGTGTAGTGATCTTTACGGGGCACTCAAAAGGGAAACTGGCTTTACGTTGTTTTATGATATATGTTCCCTGCATGTTAACCAATCAGATTACGAGAAATTTCTTTGCAGTATAATAATATTAGCTGTACGGTCAGGTGGCAGTGGACTAGGAAACTTCACAGCTGTGTTAAATCATGTCAACTCCTCGCCGAACAACGAATTTGTTATACTGCAAAGTTTTACCCTTTCAAAGCGCGTTAAGCTCATTAAACGAAATTTTCCTGTTTTGTAATCTCACGAATCGAGTATGTTGACGAAAATAGAAATTCCCTTCTGAGTGCCACAATTCAATGATCTTACGAACGAAGTCCGTAACAAAGAAACAAATGAATAAATGCATGGCAGAAATAAGGGTCGGAGCGGGATTCGAACTCCGAACTCCCGGACGCAAAGCCAATACCCTAACCACTGAGCCAAAGAGATATCTCCCTGACGCAGTAGCCAGGTATTGTATTTAAATCGGGAGAATGCCATGCAGGAAGGAGTGGTCTCCCGTATCACACCCCCTCTTAAAGTCATCATTTATTGATGACTCGAAGCCTTATTAGGCAGGAAGTCCGATTTTGGACAACAAATAGGACTAATGGCTCAATGGCCAATCCCGGACGAGCCCCCATCTTACGAACGAAGTCCGTAACAAAGAAACAAATGAATAAATGCATGGCAGAAATAAGGGTTGGAGCGGGATTCGAACTCCGAACTCCCGGACGCAAAGCCAATACCCTAACCACTGAGCCAAAGAGATATCTCCCTGACGCAGTGGCCAGGTATTGTATTTAAATCGGGAGTATGCCATGCAGGAAGGAGTGGTTTCCCGTAACAATGAAAACTGACGTCATTGGAAACTGACGTCATTAAAACGTGCAGTCTGGTGATCAATCGACGCCACCATTTTGGATTTTGTGTTGCAAGTGCAGTGATGTTTACGGGGCACTCAAAAGGGAAACTGGCTTTACGTGGTTTTTGCCAGGGTACATGATATAGATATTACTCAAAATTTGCTAGGGATCACTCTAAAAGATTCACCGTAAATATGTATGTGGTATGCATCATGTCTGGTTTTACAATGTGTTACATTGCCACACTGATCAATAAAATGACCAGTGGAAATAGATCTTTAAGCCTTTACCTCACGATGCCGACATTAAAAACACTGAGAAAGAAGCCTTTAGAAAATATGGTTGGAAAAGGAGAAAATGCTGGATACCAGCATTTTCTCCTTTTCCAACCATGTTTTATACCCTATAACAGACAGCATAATGCACGTTGCATAAAGTTTTTGGTCAGCAGATGCTTTCATCTTGGACAAATCTAGAATTTTATAGTATGGTAAAGAGTTCATGCAAAACTGTTGTAACATGTAAACCCATAGAGAAATATGTAAGTGATCCCTATCAAAGTTTGAGTGGTATATGTTCCCGGCATGTTAACCAATCAGATCACGAGAAATTTCTGTGCAGTATTATAAAGTCTCTTATCTTCTGTATACGATTATCTGCGTCTTATGGCTGAGTACTTTCTGAACTCTTATCCTGCTAAATAACTAAAATTAGATTTTCAATTCGATATTAATGTCCTAATTATTACTATGTCAAAGTTATTTTTTGGGGAATGGTATCCCATTATCGGACAGTGTAGATCAAAGATTCTGTGCAGTCTAATTTTGATATACACTGTCTGCAAACGGCCAACGAGTCGCTCTTAGTAGCCTCATTTTTTATATTTGAAGAAGAATCGAGTGTATAAGAGGCACTTTGGAATAAAGCTTAAAAACATTGTGGGAAAGGGAGAAAATGCTGTCCCCTAGCATTTTCTCCATTCAACACCTTTCTTTCTTTCACACTACACGATGAATGAAGTAATGAATGAATTTATTTACTTGTTTTTCGGTAAGATAATTATTTGTTTGAGTTTTAACACTGTTTTTAACATTATTTCAGTTATATACTGGTATCAACTCTTTATATATTCATGCACTCTTGGTGCTTCTTTCACTAGAACTTCGCAAAACACCTTTTCCCGGTCACTGACTGATTGATAATTGAATGAATAAGAGAGACAGAGACAGAGACAGAGATCGAATAAATGGGCTAGCTTTCAACTCCTAGCACTTCAACGTTTTGAATTTTGTGTCATAGGTCCAGCAATAGATTTGAAACAGACGAGCAAGGGAGGGACATGCCGAAGACCATTGTTACGAAACCCACAAATACGCACGAAGAACATTCCATGGTTGAAGTTGGTCTCAATACCACCTATCTAGACGACTCTGGTGACAGCAGTAAAGACATGATACCTGAAACACCGGTCGATTCTAACAAAGTCCGCGGTCAAGAGGAACAGCCCATTGTAACTACAACAGCAGTCGTGTTGAATCTTCAAACTGACAATTCCATGAAAGATAGGGATTGCCAGAACAGTGAAACACTATCTGACCCAAATGCCAAACCTGGCCAACAAATCCCTTCCGGCTCTACTGACATTGCAGTTGATCTACCACTTACCCCGCCACCAGAAGTCATGCCTGTGACTAACCATGAGTCAAGTGAGCTTGTTACTGTCACTCTAGCAGATGTTACCATGACTGATCCCTTGAATACAATACAGCTAGATGTTGATGAAGTGATTGGCCAACAAAGGCCAGCAATCAGATCGTCTCTAGCCGAAGAGAAAGATGAGAAACATACTAACGAGGATGAAATTGCACGCGAGGTAAAGACAGATGTCTTACCACAGACGGGAGATCCGACATACCCTACCATAGAATCACTTCCTCCACCGATGTCTTACCTTTGATTTCTGCACCACGTGTCTGATAAACACATTTGGGATTGACTTGTCTTGTACCACTTCGCATGTATCAAACCTTGGGCTGCTTATCGGGACTCAGTGACCTTTAGCGGACAGTGTAGATCAAGATCAGACTGCACAGAATGTGCAGTCTGATCTTTGATCTACACTATCCGATGAGGAAATATTACTCCCAAGAACATAACTTTGAAATAGCAGTATCTGGAATTTTATTATTGAGTTGAACATTTCTCCTTAGTTATTCAGCCTGAACATTTCTCTTTAGTTATTCAGCCTGAACATTTCTCCTTAGTTATTCAGCCTGATAAGGGTTAATCAACCTATAGATTTATCTCAGCTTCGCTTTTAACCTATTACCACACGAGAAAAATTTAGACTGGTCCAAATTGAAAGCATTTGCAGACGACAAATTAAAGGTGACAGAAAAATTGAAATTTGTTCTGGGAAGGGTAGAAAACACTGTGGGAAAAGGAGAAAATGCTGGTTACCAGCATTTTCTCCTTTTCCCATAGTGTTTTCAAAAGGCTTCTTTCTCAGGGGCGTCAAAAGTAGGGATTGTGTGGTAATGGGTTAAAGGATGCTACGTAACAAGAATCAACATGTGACAATTACATACTACAGGAAAATATAAAACCAACCTACGACACCATCGGAAGCATGTGATACCTCAGTGTTGCACAAATCAAAAAAAGAGAATCAATGTTTTCCCTTTTTCATAACTAGAGCCACCGAAACAATGCATTAATCTAGCGACTACGACGCACGTATCTCGGTATTACGTGCTGCGCGAAAACATAAAATCGACTTACGGCACTTTCAGAAGCAACCGGTTCCTGTTGCACAAGTAAAAAAAGGGTGACTGACTTTTGTAAAAGATAAGAATAGAGTGGGAAAAGAAGATAATGCTTGTTTCCAGCATTTTTTCCTTTTCCACAATGTTTCAAAAGCTTTCTTTCTCAGGGTCGGTTGTTTGAAACTTGGGATTGTATGGTAAAGGGACAATACATAGACAAAAACAATAGATTGGTTTTGATGACTATCCACTCTCACGTGGCAGTTTTATGCGCTGTACAGAAACAGTCATCCACGCCATTGGCGCACATGCAAAGACAAGCAAGATGAAACATTAAGCAACAAGAGGGCCTTGATTGTCCTGTATTGCTCCACTGGCTCTTTAACCTTTTTACCAAACAGATCGAAGTGTAGATGACCCTAAAACAGAAGGCTTTCGGACAAAAAAACTGAACATAATCAGGCAATACAAGCAGGTTAATTCATTGGCAAGAAAGGTAAAGTTCTTGGGGGAAATAAAAAACCTTACTTTAATATTCCACTCATATGATACTATTAGCATCAGAATGAATCACTCTCACTGAAAACAAGATGTTTTCTATCAAAAAACTTACCTACAAAGCACCATCCACGCATCAGTGCAGCTACATGCCAAATTCCGTAACCCTGGGCTTAATGGTTTCAGAGAAGATTTTTAAAACTTTGGATGGGAAGTTTCAGAGAAAAAAATGTTTGAAATAAAAGTTAATGCACAGATATGCAGACGGACGCATGCACGACAGACACCAGGCCATGACATAAGCCCCCTGGCCTGCGGCTAGTGGAGCTAAAAATGTTCCAATAAAAGTTTGAAGTATTTGAATTGTCCCTGGGCAGCGGTCCTACCCACTGTGCCAAGGCTATGACTTGAGAGCCTAGATCTGTCGAGAGAAATTGCTTGAATGATTTTTTTTACTAATTTGAACGATGTTCAATCAAAATTTTTTTTAGAATTTTCAAAGATATATTTCATCTTTATTTACAAATCAATAAAAACTCATGTATCTTGACAATACTACACTAGGAACTTTCACTAACATTCAAACCTTAATCCTAAAGCCCCTGTCACATCAAATAAGTTCTCAGAACGTTTTACCCCGTACTGACATAATCGGAAAACGGGTTGCGGTGGGGGAAGAACACGTCATTTTGAAATGATAATGCCTGAAGCCCTTGTCTCTTAAAAGTCTTACCCCGGTCAACAAAATCGTAATCAAAGCTTTGAGAACGCTGAAGTGGTATTTGTCAAGGAAACCCACTGTGTGGAATTAGTAGTTTGAAAGAAACAGAGACATATTGTTCAAATATTGGCTTAAAAGTCAACCCACCTAGCAAATGAATACCTTTTCGGTTGAAGGGAGAGTACTTATGACAAAGTTTGGTTTATTTTTGTATAAGTGGTCTCCCTTTGATCATTAGGAGGAAGCAGCAGTAACGCCCCTTGACAGTAGGATGCATAAAGAATAGAGAGAAAAATCCTGTTGATATATCGAACGAAATTAAGTTTGTTCCTGAAAACTATAATTTTGAAATATCTCTAGCCTTTTACATTTAATTTCCAACATTACAATCAATTACCTCGATTTATAAATATTCATGAGCAACCAAATGAGTAGCGCGCAATCATAGGACGAAGAAGCCATGGAATGCATTGGTTTTGGAACGAAAAAGCCCAGGGTCAGTAGGCAAATTTGTATCTTTGCGCCAATAAAAGGCTATGAGCGAGACAGGCTATTTTCATTCGAAAATAAGTATCTCAACGATCGATGAGCTCGCCCAATGTACTTTAATATGCCATTTCAAATTACATATCTGAGTGCCACCGTAAAACTCATTTGCCTGAGAAAAAATGAGTTTAACTGGGTTTATTTCCTTCGGCTTTGCACAAAATAAGATACATGGTTATCAAGATTCAATCTTAAACTTATAGTGGTATTGTCTTCGACAAATACCACAAAAAGGGCTGCGATCGGGACAGGACGAGCAATATCGTTTCGGTAAAATGCAAACACAATGCCAAATGATGCCAGAATGTATCGCGTCTTTATTAGGATCGAAGAACGGCAGTTCCGTTTGTAGAAGGCCCATCTCGTTTTGAGTACGTTGTAGTCCGTCACTCCGGGATGGACGGCAAAGCATCTGAGCAGGCTCAAAGTTCTGGGGCACCTTCCAGTCCTGACCCGTCCATTAAGTTCGTAAACAAATCGTAAAAGGTTGCTATATGCTCATTGAATAACCTTGTTAACTGTTACCCGAAATTTGGAGAAGAACTTTATCGTTCTAATCCTTTTAGAACTTCAGTTTGCTTGTCAAAAGATTGTTTTTCATTGTCTCTTGTAAACTTGTAGGCTACTGTTGAATAAAACATGTTTAATCAATTACCACACAATCCCTACTTTTGACGACCCTGAGAAAAAATCCTTTAGAAACCATTGTGGGCAAAGGAGAAAATGCCGGGAACCAGCATTTTCACCTTTTCCCACAATGTTTTCTACCCTTCACAAAACAGATTTCAAATTTTTAGTCACTTTTATTTTGTCGTCTGAAAATGCTTTCAATTTGGACAAACCTAAAATTTTGTCGTTTGGTAATGAGTTAAACTAAAAGGTTGATATCACGTCCACTCCGTCTGAAATAGTATCAAGTCCGTTCGACAAAAAATTTCAGAACAGAGTTTGGTGTGACGGAGTGTCTTATACTCTTTACCAGTCGACAAAATTTTAGACATTCTAGGAAAGGGAAACAATGCTGGTAACCAGCATTTTCTCCTTTTCCCACAATGTTTTCTACCCTGCTGGAAACAAATTTTGATTTTTGAATCACATTTATTTTGTTGTCTGCAAGCGCTTTCCATTTCGACCAGTCTAAAATTTTGTCGTTTGGGAAAGGGTTAAGTGTCAAAAGTGTTGAGGGCCTTTGTTTTGCAAGCTTTTTGCGTAAAATTATCGAGCAACATCTCCTCTTAACACAATAATTATGTCTTCAAAACCAAGGCCCGTGTTCACCAACGATTCTTGAACTATTCTTTGTCTTATTCTAGAAAGTAACACATCTTCTGATTGGCTAAACGATTCAGTTTAGCCAATCAGAGGCTGTCTTACTTTCAAAGTTAGAAAACATTATCTCCCGCCAGATGGCATTCTATAAATACTCATCTATCTAATTTGGGCATCCTGGGTACATAACCGAACCACTTTCCTACGCGACAACTGTTACTCTGAATTTCAAACTAAAATGAGTGTTTACTCAATAAAACGCTACCTCGTGCAATTCACTCAGCTATGATCAGCAGTTTAGAGAAATCTGGAGCTAAAGCAGGTCTCATTTCTTCTCAAACGCAGAGATAAAAGCTATTTTCTACATTGCTACTTTATAGAGCGTAATATTACCGTCTGCCCGCTTTCGGGGCTCGTGATACATCATATAAGGCAATCGAATCTTCGAAGAATATGACATGCGCAGACAACGAGTAAGAAAATTTATGACAGTAAGACCAAGGGCGTTCTTGAATGATTGGTAAATACGGATCCTGTTATATTGCAAGACGTAACTTCTCGTCTTCAGATGGCTCAATTGTGAATTTCTTATCAGGTATTTATTTTGCACAATCCTAAATCATTAACGTTAAGTGTTTTCTGCCTGACATCTGAGAGAATGTGTGGTGTGTCACACGTTATCACAGTTCGGCAAATCCCGTAGCTTCATCAAACGTACGGATACTCGTGTTTTTCCGTATGGTTGATTCAGCTAACTTCGGGTAATCCATTGATTGAGTTAGATTTGTTACGGAAACGACCGAGTTGTTCCGAACGGTTTTGTCACTATCAATTGAGTTTGCCGCAGAATATTCAATTAAAATGGGATAACACACCATTGCGGATATTAACTAGGTTTATACAAAAGCACTCTAGATAATGTCAGCGTTCGGGATTTATTGGAAGGTGATTTTTTTTTCTGTCTAGCGTGTATTTTAGTGAATTCTTCTCTCTATGAGAAATAAAAAAAAAAGGATGTGTACTGTGGGAACATATTCTCCTGGCAGTGTCTCGAAAGTACGACATTTATTTGGAACAGATAAAAATAGCGTGGGATTTTTGTTTGTTTGTTTGTTTTGTTAATGTTGAGTGGATTTTGTAACTTTTTATCTGCAGGAAGGTTTGTGAACTTGATAAGTATAATCTGATGACAGAGGCTTCCTTGAAGTTGAACAAAGTTTCAAGGAAGAAAGTATCGATAAATCGACAGGTGAGTGCAACACTATTCTAAGTGCCTGTACAATGTACAGGCACTTAGAATAGTGTTGCACTCACCTATCGAAATAGCGCTCTTGCGAACGGGATTTAACCTTTTACCACACAATGCCGACTTTTAACGCCCCTGAAAGAGAAGGCTTTTGAAAACATTGTGGGAAATGGAGAAAATGCTGGTTACCAGCATTTTTTCCTTTTCCCACAATGTTTTCTACCCTATAATACAAATGATTTCATATGAGCCACATTGAAACTGTCATCTGCAAATGCTTTCAACTCAGACAGGTGTAAAATTTTGTCATGCAGTAAAGGGTTAAATTATCCTTGTAATGTTTAATGTAATGCATAATCTCTCATAGTATTGGTCTATTTTTTTCTGTTTACCGACAAACCGAGTATGAGTTAGAGTGAGCCTTTGACACGCAGAAAATCTAAAATTAGCAAAAAGTTTCGACTCAGGTCAGCCTGCGCAGATTGCCCCGGCTGACAGAAGTCGAAACTTTTTGCAAATGCTTTAACCGTTAGGCTGCATGCTAAGCGCGGCTCACTGACCTTTCGCGGACAGTGTAGATCAAGATCAGATTGTAGTACAGATAACTGTCCCCAAAGGCGATGTTTGTTTTTGACTGGTCGTCTCTAGTGCTCAATCAATGTCAAATATGAAAAAAATCACCGACTTAATTAAAAGAATGCTTTGTATAAATAGTAACCTGTGATTGGTCGAAAAAAATAATAGACATGTTTATTTTGCGGGCCTCTGCGGGCCAATACTCATAATCCAGGTCCTTTTACGCCGTCTATATTTTGGTTAACTTTTTACCAAACGATAAAATTTTAGACTGGTCCAAATTGAACGCATTTGCAGACGACAGGTTAAAGGCGACTCAAATGGCAGAATCTGTCCATGATAGAGTAGAAAACATTATGAAAAAAGGAGAAAATGCTGTATACCAGCATTTTCTCCTTTTTACACAAGGTTTTCTTAAGGCTTCTTTTCTAGGGTCGTTAAAACTCAGGATTGTTTGGTAAAGAGTTAAAAAAAATATCTTTCTTAACTCTTTACCAAACAACAATATTTTAGACGGGTTCAAATTGAAAGCATTTGCGGACGACAAAATTAAGGTGACTGAAAAATTGAAAATTGATCTGGGAAGGGTAGAAAACACTGTGGGAAAAGGAGAAAATGCTGGTTACCAGCATTTTCTCCTTTTCCCACAGTGTTTTCAAAAGGCTCCTTTCTCAGGGGCGTCAAAAGTAGGGATTGTGTGGTAAAGAGTTAATTAAATAATTGATATCGGACTAAGCGACCTGAATTTTCATGGTCTCAGTGGAGTTTGTGCATTGTCCGAAAAAGCACGTCTTTTTCGGAAAAGATTATTTTTGGCATCGAAGATTTATTGGATTACCATATCAGACTCGTTATTCGAAAATAGCGACAGATGTGGTTAATGAGGTTTTCGTTTTGCATGAGATGTTTGCATATTGCGTATCATAAACAATTGGTTGTTGTATTGTCCTGACAAACACTAGACAAAGTCTCGTTCGTTTATAGTGCAAATGCATGCTTTCTCTCTCTCTGGTTTTCTCTTTCCCCTCTCTCTCTCTCCCTGTCTGGTTTTCTCTCTCTCTCTCACATTGTCTCTCTGTCTGGTTCGCTCTCTCTCTCTCTCTCTCTCTCTCTCTCTGCCTCTCTCTCTCCCTCTGGCTGTGTGTGTGTGTGTGGGGGTGTGGGTGTGTGTGTGTGTGTGTGTGCCTGTCTGTCTGTCTGTCTGTCAGTCTCTCTCTCTCTCTCTTTTTTCTCACTCGCGCTAGTTATCTCTCTCTCTCTCTCTCTCTTTTTTCTCACTCGCGCTAGTTGTTTCCCTTTCTCTCTCTCCCCCCCCTCTCTCTTTCCCACTCTCTCTCTCTCTCTCTCTCTCTCTCTCTCTCTCTCTCTCTCTCTCTCTCTCTCTCCCCTCTCTCTCTCTCTCTCTCTCTCTCTCTCTCTCTCTCTCACCAATCCTGTGTCCTTCTGTTTGCCTCTTACTCCTGTTTCTTGTTTTAACCTTTTTAACTTTCTCTTCTTTCTCACAGGTAGATCTATTAGAATTAACTTTTTACCAACCCAGAAAATTTTCAGACTGGCACAACCTAAGTGCATTTACAGAAAACAAATAATACTTTCATGGTGCTGTGATTATGTCTTTGACAGCATAGAAAAACATTTTGGGAAAAGGAGAAAATGCTGGTTACCAGCATTTTCTCCTTTTCCCTCAATGTTTTCTAAATGCTTCTTCTTCACGGTCGGTAAAACTCTGGATAGTGCGATAAAGGGTAAAAAGAGTGAAAAAACTAGTAACATAAGCATGCTTGTCTGTCATCAAACAATCTCGGGAAACTATGTTTCATCATGCCAATTATCAGTTTCTGGGGAAAGGAGCGGGGATGTTCCAGATTTTAAACCCTTAGGTTGCCAAGTGCGACTCACTGACCTTTTGCAGTAAGTGTAGGTCAAGATCAGCCTGCACAGACTGTGTAGTCTGGGTCCCTATTCACCAACCATTCTTGCGATTATAAAAATCCGTATTTTGCTATTTCAAAGGTACAGTGTATGTTTGAGGGAAAGATGTCGCTTTATTGGAAAGTGTAGATTACAGATCAGACTGCAAGTTCTGTGCAGGTTAACCCTTTACCACACAATGACTACAATGGGCATCCTGGGTACACAACTGGACTACTTTTCTACGCGACAAAAGTTACGTTGAATTTCAAACTAAAATAAACGTTTACTCAATAAAACGCTACCTGGTACGAGTTCGTTCAGCTATGATCAGCAGTTTAGAAAAATCTGGAGCTAAAACAGGCCTGCTTTTTGCTCTAACGTATTGATAAAAGCCATTTTCTCCATTGCTACTTTATAGCGCGTATTACTACAATCTCCCCAATATCGGGGAGAGTGATGCGTCATATAAGACAGGTCGAATCTTCGAAGAATATGACATGCGCAGACAACGTGGCCTATGGACTTATGATCACGTGTTGACTTACTCGGTATCATGCAACACGGAGATGCAGTAAGCCCCCTTTTTTTCAGAGCATTCCTTGCTCAAGTTGCATTTATTTTGTACCCTTGACGAAGCAAGCGGGCGGGGTAGTCTCAATAATGAGACGCCCCGGTGATCTTTTTCATATTTGAACATTTACTGTACACCGTACCAGAGGCGACCAGTCGAAAAGTAACATCGCCTTTTGGAACAGTTATCTGTACTAGCGGGCGGGGTAGATAGGATCTAATGTAAACCCATTACCAACCGACAACATTTTAGGCTTGTCCAAATCGAAAGCATTTGCAGACGACAAAAAAAGTGACTGAAAATTTGAAATTTGTTTTGTGAAGGGTTGAAAACATTGTGGGAAAAAGGAGAAAATGCTGGTTACCGGCATTTTCTCTTTTTTTCCACAATGTTTTCTGAAGGCTTCTTAGGAGGGATTGTCTGGTAATGGGTTAATCTATTGTGTCTGCCGGAAAATGTTGCGTTTTCGTGTGGGTGTCGTCTGACAGGAGTAAAACCTCTGCTAAAGTTATCAGTCAGTTAGCACACAACAGGTATATAAAACCTGAATTATTTCTTAGGTTTATTTTCTAGGAACCGACCCAGTTAGTCCAGCCGTTTAATTACAAAGCCTTAGACTACGTATTTTTCAACTATCAAGAAATTTTATGCCATGCTGCACTAGAAGTATTACGGGTGGTGTCCGTGGTCGTGAGGTAGAGCGTCGGCCACATAACCTAGAGGTCCTGAGTTTGATACCCTGGATCAGGTGTCAACTTTGGGATTTTTCATCGGCCCACACATTCGGCGCGAGTACTGGTGAAGTTCCCAGGAAGCAGAATCGAGAGATATTAGTATAAGTTGTAAGAACTTGTTTCTCAGTCGATGTAAAATAAATATGTTTAAACTAAGTATTACGGGTCTACTACTTTAAATTGAAATTCTAATATAGTTAAACCCAGACAAAATATTTATCATTAGTACCGAAAGCCGCAATATAGCTGAAATGTTGTTGAAAGTGAGATTTAAGACTGTTACACCCTAATGAACAGTTAAGATATCTCAGAAATGATATAAAAAATGTATAGATATTTCTTTCAGGCCTCAAAGATCCCCCTTTCCGAGTCAAGATTTCGTTTTTTTTATTAAATCACTCTGATAATAAGAGGTATTTAATTCATTACCAAACGACAGAATTTTATGTTTGTCCAAATTGAAAGTATTTTCAGACTACAAAATAAAAGTGACTGAAAATTTGAACTTGTGAATAATAGAAACATTGTGGGAAAAGGAGAAAATGCTGGTTACCAGATTTTCTCCTTTTCCAACTGTATTTTCTAAAGGCTTCTTTCTCAGGGTCGTAAAAAGAAGGGATTGTGTAGTAAAGAGTTAAGCTAACGAGAAATCTCGTTTGGACTGTTTGTTTCTGCGAACCAAAGAACTCTAATTGGCCAATACTCACCAACAGCTCGAAATAAATTTCTTACTCTAATTCTAGAAATAGAATGTAACGCAATTTCTAATTGGCTAAACAAATTTGATTTAGCCAATCAGAGGCTGTATTATTTTCAGTTCAGGAAAATTCTTAGAATTTGAAT
The DNA here is from genome assembly GCA_943736015.1 of Tridacna crocea. NCBI lineage: Eukaryota > Metazoa > Mollusca > Bivalvia > Cardiida > Cardiidae > Tridacna > Tridacna crocea. The sequence goes on from OX031073.1 coordinate 33,533,495, forward strand.
TTAGAATGTTACTAGGAATAAATGGTATGATACAGATCCTGGGAATTTCAAGTTGGTGTCGCACTCAGAAAGCCATTTCTGTCAAAAAGTTGGTCAACTGAAACTGAAAATTAAACTTTGGAAATCCCAGTATTTCAATCTGGAAATGTTTCAACTCTTATGCTGCTCAACGCGACTCACTGACCTTTTGCAAACACTGTAGAACCAAGATCAGACTGCACAGAACGTGCAGTCTGATCTTGGATCTACACTGTTCGACAAGAAGATATCCCAACTGGTCCACAACCACCCCACCCCTAGAAGAAAGATTTTAAAACAGCAATAATTTGCTTTTAACTGTCTGCTAGAACGTTTCGTTCGATTTGTTTTGCAGGTAAAGGATAACAATATGTTACATATATTTATTGCGACGTTATCGATGGCGGCATCGTAAATGAATGTCAGATTGTACTGCGTGCTTTATCAGAAAACGAAAGTAGGATTCTGAAAAATTCTAAATTATGCACCAGGGGAACGGTGTCTTGGGGTCTTATGTTTTTAGTTTCTCTTTTTCTTCTTCTTCCACTCCTCCTTTCCCTCCACATCATCATCATCATCATCTTCTTCTTCTTCTTCTTCACCTTCTCATCATCATCATCATCATCTTCCAACATGCTTTTAACCTATTACCATCCAAAATGATTTTACTTCCCTATATCACACAGCTTCTGTGTCAACCACAGTGTTTTCTATACCCTTCACAAAACAAATTTCAAGTTTTCAGTCACTTTTATTTTGTCGTCTGCAAATGCTTTCGATTTGGACAAGCCTATAATATTGTCGTTTGGTAATGAGTTAACCTGTCTGTAGGATTATTCTAAACATTTGAGCAACGTCTACTTTGTCGTCTGCAAATTCTTTCGAATTGGACGAGTCTATAATGTCATCTTCGTGATCAGAAGTACTAGAGTATCAAGTATCGGGCGATGCAGATTTAAAATCAGTCTTCACCTTCAATGCAGTCTGATCTTGGCCTATACAAAGTCAGGAAAAAGTAGTATTGTTGTCCATGCTAATCAAGCGGAAGAGGTTTTCTGTTAGATTCATGAATTCCGATCAGTTAAGAAAAAAAGATCAGGCTGCACGTTCATTATGGTCTGATCTTGATTTCATACATTATGCAAATTACCCTGTGTAAAAGATGACTGAATAATTTTTATCGTAGATCGACGACGTTACAAGCGTTGACGTTATTCCCGTACACATTAATAATCATAAATAACGTCTTAAGCGATTCACCAGACGATAAATTGTTAAATTGGTCAAAATTGATAGCATTTGCAGACGACAATTTCAGTGTGGCTCAAAAATTGAAATGTGTCTTTGGAAGGGTAGAAAACATTGTGGGAAAAGGAGAAAATGCTGGTTACCAGCATTTTCTCTTTTTCCTACAATGTTTTCAAAACGCTTCTTGCTCAGGGTCGTTAAAGTTGGGATTGTGTGGTAAAGAGTTAAGCGATTTACCAGACGACAAATTGTTAGACTGATAAAAAATTGATAGCATTCCAGACGACAAAGTGAAATTGTCTTTTAAAATAGATTTCGTCCTTGAAACGACAAAAAACATTGTGTGGGAAGAAGGAAAAAAAGTTGCTAACCAGCATTGTCTGCTTATTCCCCCACAATGCTTTTTCAAAAGCCCACTTCAATAGGATCTTTGAAACATTGCATTGTTTAACCCATTACCTCATAATCCCTTCTTTTGACGACCCTGAGAAAGAAGCCTTTGGAAAACATAGTAACCAGCATTTTCTTCTTTTCCCACAATGTTTTTCTATCCTTCACAAACAGATTTCAAATTTTCAGTCACTTTTATTTTGTAGTCTGTAAAAAATGATTTCGATTTGGACAAGTCTAAAATATTGTGGTTTGGAAATGAGTTTAAAGGAAGAGTTTAGCGTTTCTATGTTATTAGGTAACGAAAATAGACATTTTCCGTCTGTCACAGGTCTAATTTATGCAATTTCGTGGCTGTTTCAGCAATGATGTTTAACATTATCTGTCAGCGTTGGTCAAAGATGAGAATGCACCTTTGAGTGGCCTAATCTTCATCCACACTGTCTGCCTCTCATTCTTAACCCTTTACCAGACAACAAAATTTTAGCCTTGTCCAAACTGAAAGCATCTGCAGACGACAATTTCAGTTTGGCTAAAATGGTGTATTTTTTCTTTAATAGAGCAGAAAACATTGTGGTAAAAGTAGAAAATGCTGGTTGCCAGCATTTTCTTCTTTTTCCACAATGTTTTCAAAAGGCTTCTTTTCCAAGAGCGTCAAACGTCGGCATTGTGTGGTAAAGGGTTAAAAGAAATTCTAGTTGCTCCTTGGTATGTTTAGAGTCAAGATGAGGATTTATTTTCTTAATTAGATTTTCCTCTGTGTAAGTTTTTTTTTTTTAAATGAATCGCAATTTTTTCTTAACCCTTTCTCCCCTAATTTCCAAAAGAAAGTGTTATACGTGACAAATATTGCTTAGCTCGAGCACTTTCTCCAATTTATGAATTGTTCCTCCACTCTCGTTTGATTCTTACAAACTCGACCATCCTTCCTAAGACCCTGTTAACTCTTTACCAAACGACAAAATTTTGGACTAGTCCAAGCTGAAAGATTTGCAGACGACAAAATAAATGTGAATCAAAATTTGAAATTTAAATTGGAAAGGGTAAAAAACATTGTGGGATAAGGAGAAAATGCTGGTTACCACAATGTTTCCAAAGACTTTCTCAAAAAGGTCGTTTAAAGTGGGGATTGTGTGGAAAAGAATTAACTAGTAAGAGTATACTGAAGAAGACATCATAGCTTACAATGAATGGATTGAGTCGGTCGGCATAGGAGTGAATAAGTCGGCAACATTCGACATTCTTCGTCAGTTATCATCGGTATTTTCCGGATACCCTCGAACGTTGTCACACTCAAGCGCTGTTGCCAACGTTTTCCTGTTATCACTAAATGGCATTTGCCTATTTCCACCGCGTGTAGTGATTTTTTTGGGGTTATATAAATTTTGCTTTATCTCTATAGTATAGCTGCAACACTGTGTCACATTATAACGTTTAACTCTTTACCAAAGAACAAAATTTTAGACTGGTCTAAAACAAAAGCATTTGCAGACGACAAAATTATGGTGACTCAAAGATTTGAAACTTGTTCTTGGAAGAGTGGAAAACCTTGTGGGAAAAGGAGAAAATACTGGTTACCAGCATTTTCTCCTTTTCCCACAAGGTTTTCAAGAGGCTTCTTTCTCAGAGTCGTGAAAAACCCGGGATTGTTTGTTAAAAGAGTAAGACTAAATGCGTCTTCGATAGAATTATATATAAATTTAAAGGTGAATTAAAGCCATAAACGAATAAATACCCTCTTAGAATATAAACATACAATGATTCCGAAATTCATCAAACTCATTATCTGTGAAAATGTTTAAGACTTTTTTGGCATTTATAAGTGCCGCAATATCGGCGTGTACGTATATCAGGCAACATTCTCTTCAAAGATACACACAATCACAACTACAGAGGGAAAAAAATGAAAAGAAAAAACACCTTACAGCTAGAGTAAAAAACAGGCTCAAAAAACATTTTAAGCACCGGAAATGACGAAAGTGACTGCTTTAACGGCCACTGATGCATCGGGTGCATTTTCTATCCGTCGAAATCTGTGACATCTTGCAGCCATTAGGGCAATCTTGCAGCCACTATGGCAATCTTGCAGCCATTAGGTCAATCTTGCAGGCATTAGGGCAATCTTACAGCCATTAGGGCAACCTTGCAGCCACTATAGCAATCTTGCAGCCATAAGGGCAATCTTACAGCCATTAAGACAGTCTCGCAGCCATTAGGGCAGTCTCGCAGCCATTAGGGCAAGCTTGCAACCATTAGGACAATCTCGCAGCCATTAGGGCAATCTCGCAGCCAATATGGCAATCTTGCAGCCATAAGGGCAATCTTGCAGCCAATATGGCAGTCTTGCAGCTATTAGGTCTGTCTTGTAGCATTAGGGCTGTCTTGCAGCCATTAGGGCAGTCTTGCAGCCATAATGGCAGTCTTGCAGCCATTAAGGCAGTCTTGCACCATTGGCGGAATCTTGCAGCCATTAGGGCAACCTTGTAGCCATTAGGGCAACCTTGCAGCCATAAGGGCAACCTTGCAGGCATAAGGGCAGCCTTGCAGCCTTTAGGGCAGTCTTGCAGCTATAAGGGCAACCTTGCAGCCATTAGGACGGCCTTGCAGCCAATATGGTAATCTTACAGCCGTTAGGGCAATTTTGCAGCTATTAGGGCCGTCTTGCAGTCATAAGGACAGTCTTGCAACCATAAGGGCAGTCTTACAGCCATTAAGGCAGTCTTGGAGCCATTAGGACAGCCTTGCAGCCATTAGGGCAATCTTGTGGCCATTAGGGCAACCTTGTGGCCATTAAGGCAATTTTAAAGAATTCTATCTCGAGGTCGTATAAAACCAGGGACTGTCTTGTAGCCATTTGGGCAGTCTTGCAGCAAGAAGGGCAACCTTGCAGCCATTAGGACATCCTTGCAACCATTAGGGCAATCTTGCAGCCAATATGACAATCTTGCAGCCATTAGGGCAGTCTTGCAGCCATTAGGGCAGTCTTGCAGCCTATATGGCAATCTTGCAGCCATTAGGGCAATCTTGCAGCCATAAGGACAGTCTTGCAGCTATTAGGTCTGTTTTGTAGCATTAGGACAGTCTTGCAGCCATTAAGGCAGTCTTGCAGCCATTATGGCAGTCTTGCAGCCATTCTGGCAGTTTGTCAGCTATGAGGGCAGCCTTGAAGCCATTAGGGCTGTCTTGCAGCCATAAGGGCAACCTTGCAGCCGTTAGGACAGCCTTGCAGTCAATATGGCAATCTTGCAGCCATTAGGACAGTCTTGCAGCCATAAGGGCAGTCTTGCAGCCATTAGGGCAATCTTGCAGCCATTAGGGCAGTCTTGCAGCCATTAGGACAGTCTTGCAGCCATTACGGCAGTTTTGCAGCCATTAGGGCAATCTTGTGGCCATTAGGGCAATTTTACAGGATTTTATCTCGGGTTCGTATAAAACCAGGGACTGTTTGGTAAAAGATTAAATATGTAGGTCCCTATTTACCAACCAAAACTCAATTGCGTTCTCAAAGTCTAATTCTAGAATTAGAAACCAACATAATTTCTGTCAGCATTCGCATTCCTTTGAAATTCAGAAAATTCTTCAAAACAAGACTCAGGATGGTTGATGAATACGGCACCTTTAAAAAATATTTCCCTGACATCATACAAAAATCTTTTCACTTCGAAAAAGAATTCGAATTTGTCGCAGCTAAAAAATGAGGACTGAACATCCGCGTGTATTTATTATGACATATGGAATATTAACGAGTTTAAAAAGAGTAGAATTTGTATACAAATGACAGTGAGTACGAGGTTCACGGAAATTTAGCCGTTTTTGCATAACACAAAGTAACGCTATAAAGATCCTAGCAGTACCGTCTATAGTCTAATAGCATACGTTATTGACTCATTTGTTTTCGGAGGAAACGTCGAGATAGTTCCTAATACAGATAACTGTACTGTCTCGTCCTTCTTCAGCGTAAGAGCTACGGTAAGTTTAACCATTTATTGCGTTTTTTTACACTGTTGTGGTAAACTGAAAAAACATATAAAAGTGCCTTTAAAAGTACCTAAACCTAGCCTTTATGAAATATTTATCATGAATTTTCCAAGTATAAAGGATTTCCTACCTTATTATACCAATACATCTAAGAGTATGGCTTATATCTATCTTCTTTCTAATAGAAACTTCCTAGAGCCAATATTTTGCATACAAGGTGCGAACGCACTTGGGACGCAACGACAAAACAAGATCTTATAACACTAAAATTACTGATAAATGGCTGCATTGTGAAAGGAACATGATAGAAATAGAATTATACAATGTTTTCAGATCATATTTACTCAGTAACTTCTTACGACCATTGCTTTATGACGAGAAGACTAGACTTTTTTATTCTTACTCGACATCAATCTCCGAGCAGAGTTGTCGTTCGTTACCTCACATAAATCTCTGCGATGGGCTAAATGACAAGAATCTTGTCAAACCGAGGAAAAGATGTTTTGTTACTGTTTAGCTGTTTCATATGTAAAATTGTAAGTTAGACAAAGGAAATATGATTCTGGATACATTATAGGTGCGTTCAAACTTATGAATTTACCTGTATAAAACGGGACTATTTTTTTCGAGCCTCTTCACTGTTCAGAATCTTACGCCGATTTTAACGAAAATGGCTGCGCCCATGAATGATGACAACTGATTTGACACACCGCTGAATCTAAGTTTGTACGATTAAAAATCAAGTTATCGTTCATGAAAGATATTTAGGCTTTTCAGAAAATCCCTCTTTTGTTCATTTCCTATCACTAAGTCTGACTGATCCCATGCTGTTTGAACAGCACACGAAACAATCAATATTGGTCTTTCTTTCACCGGCGTTTGTGAAGCCATTTTGAGTTATGGTCATGTGACAAAAATATGATGAAATGACGGACTACTTTTTGAGCCCACTACAGAGGTGAATGTAATGATCCGGAGTGCAAGAGAGTGACTCGACATGTGGGTAATGGCGGCCATGAAATCCAGGAAACACGAAGGATAGTTTTGCGAATTAACCGAACGTCAAAACTTAATTCTCAGGGGACAGTGCAATAACTGTCCCCTAAGGAAATGTTACTTTTTGGCTGGTCGCCTGTTGGTACAGAGACTATCAAGATAAAACCATTTTGAAAGTTCCGCACAGATTTTGTGCGCAAGTTTGAACTTTCATAATTTCGTAAATAGAGCACAAAACTAGGATTAAAACATACCTTTTTCTTGTGTATTTAATATTCCTTCGTTTGAAATACAAATATTTTCAATTTAAATGCTTAACATAAAAGAAACCCGTGCATTTCATCTGTTACTTGAGTTATTTACATTCCCGAAAACGCTCAAATGGCAGCCACGCTCGATAAATTTCGTCAATATCTTTTCCGAGATTTACATGTTATGAACGATTTCTACAAGATTTTTAGGTAATGAAAGATTTAATGATTTGTCTTTGGTAATGTTAGTTACTTAAATTTAATTTCATTTCGCTTCAACACAGATTAAACCAACAACACAGAATAGCAGTATAGCGCTTTATCTTTGCTACTGGAAAATTTACGATGGACTTGAGACGGTACGGTGCACAATAAATGTTCAAATATGAAAAAAAAAATCACCGTATCGTCTCATTATTGAGACTAAGATATTATCATAACCACATCGTTCCTGTTCTGTGGTCTGCAAATGCTTTCAATTTGGACTTGTCCAAAATTTTGCCGTTTGTAAGTTAACCCTTTTTTAGTACTTCAGTCTTATCCACAAAAAATTGTGCTCTGTAATATGCCAGAAATGTGTAAAGATTTTTCGTAAAATCGGTAACGTCGATATTTTCACAGGAACCAAGAGAAATTTAGTTAAAAATCAACTTGCAACACGTGATTCATTTTGATAAATATCTACAGATGTACTACAAAAATTAAAATACGTGCACCAATCAAATCTAGGTTGTCTGTAATTGTGTAGGGTATATCTTAAATACATGACTGTTGTGCGAAATTCCGGTAAAAGATAGTGTTGATAGAGATACACACTGTGCACGTATTAGGGTAACTACGGTAACTTTCAACGGTTGTGGTTTTTACCGGTCTAAAAAAATATATGCAAAGACAATTGTTTTATTCAAATTAACATTATTTGATATGTGAGCTTATAAATATACAACAAGCGTTCACAGATTGTAACACAGGTAAACTGGTGTGAACGGGAGTTGAAAATAAAACGGATTTTGGTTCGGTTTGTTTTTTTTTTTTCACGAATACTTGTCTTGAGATTGTCTGGCCCTCAGTTGAATGAATATTTATATAAGAGGATCGCATATTTTGCAGAGAAAAGAAAAGCGTTTCAATGGGTTTTATTTTGGCCTTTATGAAAATTTAGCGATTATTATTATTATTATTATTATTTATTATTGCTTTACAGTTATAGAAAATTTAAATCTGAGTTGAATATAACAGTGTTTACTTCGGAGTGAATATTTTCTTTTAACCCTATTCCAACCGAGAATAAAATTAGCTTTTTCTCCTTTTCCCTCAATGTTTTCAAAAGGCTTCAATGTTTTCAGAAGGCTTCTTTCCCAGCGTCGTTAAAAGTCGGCATTGTGCAGTAAAGGGTTAGATGAAGTGATTCATTTTTTTTTTCTTTTTAAGTACATGATTTTTAAGACAAAAAGACGCTCGACGACATCGTGACAAATTAAGAAACTGGAGCCGTTTAATACTTTCTCCACTGTCAGAATAATATCAAAGAATTCTGTGCATGCACTATATATCAGTGTAATGTGAGTTGCATTTGATTCTTGACAAGTGTTTACAAACTGCAACACAGTATAAAATGGCTTAACTCCTAACAGATAGCAAAGTACTACACTTTATCAAATTTAGAATATTTGTAGACGACAAATACGTATAGAGTTGGTTCAGATGATGGAATTTGTGTTTAAATTGATAAAACATTCAGCATTTTCTCCTTTTCCCACAATGTTTTAGAGCATTTTCCCCCTTTCACTTGTTTCTTTTTTTCAAAAGTCTCTATTGCCTCGGTGTCGTTAAAAAACAGGACTGTTCGATGAACGGTAAAATCGAAAACCTCACTTGATGAAAAGTGCACATTTTAAAGCTGTAGAATTGAACCAAAAACAAAACTGTTTCTCTGAAAATGACTCGTGAATAAAGAAGAAAACGTAGAGATATTTCTACTGGTGGATTTTGATAAAAAAGAACAAAAAAAAAGGGAATGCTGTGAAATTGAGGAACAAAATGCAACGATTAACCCAAGACAACCACCGCAAGTTGTTCCTACTGAGTTTGGTTCTGTGTAACGTCATTGCAGTGCATTTCTCGGAGTTTGTCAGAAAAAGTAAGTATATTTGTTGGTTTATCTTTAGTCAGAAAAAAATGAGTACCATTGTTTCAGTTTAGATTATGGTCAGAAAAACTAAATACAGCTGTATTATCTTTATTGTCAGAAAAAGTTAGTTCGATTCTATTATCTTTATTGTCAGAAAAAGTTAGTTCGACTGGTTTATCTTTATTGTCAGGAAGAAAGTTAGTTCGACTTTTTTATCTTTATTGTCAGAAATAGTTCGATTCTATTATCTTTATTGTCAGAAAAAAAGTTAGTTCGACTGTTTTATCTTTATTGTCAGAAAAAGTTCGACTGGTTTATGTTTATTTTCAGAAAAAGTTAGATCGACTGGTTTATCTTTATTGTCAGAAAAAGTTAGTTCGATTCTATTATCTTTATTGTCAGAAAAAAAGTTAGTTCGACTGTTTTATCTTTATTGTCAGAAAAAGTTCGACTGGTTTATGTTTATTTTCAGAAAAAGTTAGATCGACTGGTTTATCTTTATTGTCAGAAAAAGTTAGTTCGATTCTATTATCTTTATTGTCAGAAAAAAAGTTAGTTCGACTGTTTTATCTTTGTTGTCAGAAAAAGTTCGACTGGTTTATGTTTATTTTCAGAAAAAGTTAGATCGACTGGTTTATCTTTATTGTCAGAAAAAAAGTTAGTTCGACTGTTTTATCTTTATTGTCAGAAAAAAAAGTTAGTTCGACTGTTTTATCTTTATTGTCAGAAAAAGTTACGTAGTTCGGCTGTTTTATCTTTATTGTCAGAAAAAAAAAGTTAGTTCGACTGATTTATTTTATTGTCAGAAAAAGTTAGTTCGACTGTTTTATCTTTATTGTCAGAAAAAAAGTTAGTTCGACTGTTTTATCTTTATTGTAAGAAAAAGTTAGTACGACTTTTTTTTTTCCATAGTCAACACGTTTTAAGGATTCAAACATAGATGGAAAAGACTAACAAAGTTGCAAAAGGTGGTGGTCGTGGGTGGGGGATTGCCCTTGTATGTGCTATGTACATATAGGATAATTGTTGTATTTCGGTGTAAGATCGAAATTTATTTCATCGAGTGAACATTATCGATAATATTTTCACGAGTGGCGCAAATTTCATTTGGTGAAGACCATCGGCTGTGCCACTCGTGAAAATATTAACAATGATGTTCACTCGATGAAATAAATTTCGATCGGGAAAAAAACGATTATTCTGTTTATTTCATGCTTTTAAGTGATTTTTAACCCTTTCTGAATGGAGATTTATCAAAATGCAATACAGTTCTTTTCAGTTATTCCCTGTGGCGTACCCCTTCCGCATAGCAACGCTTTACAATATTACGTCAAGCGCCAGAAATGTAATGTAAATGACGTCATATTTCCATCTGGTTTGTGAGTCTCGCGCATTTTAACTAGGTAACCAGAATATAAAAATCGGCATTTTCACTGATCGTAACCATGTTTCAGTTTCAGTTCATTTTTGAACGATAACTATATTGGAAGATGGCTTAGGAACAATTCTGTCTGAAGTACTGGCTGAAAAAAAACTCTAGTGAAAGCATGGATAGGTGTATTGACTGCCGCGCCATAACTGAAATCAAGCTGAAAACCTAATCTATCTATCTATCTATCTATCTATCTAACCAACCAACCGTCCAACCAACCAATCAATCAATCAGTCAATCAACCAACTAACCAACCAACCAACCAACCAACCAATCATTACGTTACCGACTAACCTATCGGGTTCGACCGTATGTCTATGTGAAACAAGACAATATACCCAATCAAATTTCAAGTCCGCCCTAGCTGAACCATTTCACCAAAGGTCGGACATGCTTTCATATTTCCATAAATGTCAAACACGATTTTTTTTTCGTACTTTCTAAGTTCATCTGTGTAAAGGTTACTTAATCGTATAAATAACAGGTTTATCATCTGCTGTACTAACAAAAACCTAGCTGTATGATAGGCGCTTCCTCATTTAGATCTGTACCAGACGACAGCATTTTAGACTTGACCAATTTGGCAGCATCTGCAGACGACAAATTTAAAGTGGACATAAAAAATGAATTATTCTTTTGGAATGGTAAAAAGCATTGTTGGAGTAGGAGGAAATGCTGGTTACTAGCATTTTGAGTGAAGTCTGACCATGGATCTGTGGGCTTGTTTGGTAAAGGGCTGTAAAACGGGTTTTCTATTGTTATATAGATTTTAAAACTGATGTGGTGTAAGACTGATGGACACTGGAGATCCAAAGTGATATTTCTGTCTGATATTCAGGAAAGCATTCCTGATTTCTAGGTACATGTACTAGGGTTCTAGATACACAGGTGGCTGCGACTTTACTTTAATATAGAAAACAGTCTTAACCCTTTACCACACAATGACGACTTTTGACGACCCTGAGGTAGAAGCTTTTCGAAAACATTGTGGGAAAAGGAGAAAATGCTGGTAACCAGCATTTTCTCCTTTTCCCACAATGTTTTCTACTCTTCTCAAATCAAATTTCTATTTATCAGTTAAATTTATTTTGTCGTCTGCAAATGCTTTCAATTTGGACCATTCTATAAATGTGTCGTTTGGTAAAGAATTAAACACAAGAAGGACCAAAAAACTACATGGTTATTATCTGGTGCAATCCAGTTACAATTTTTGAGTTCCTGCAGTTCAGTTCATGGAATAAGTTTAAAATTTTTCACGCAGTATAATTAATAATTTTCATGTTGTAATCATATATCTTACATTCTAAAGTCTAATCCTGACTTACACTTTCTCTAAAAGCACCTGTTGTAGAGTTTCGTCCACGACAGGGTCGAAGGAGATTGGGCCGAATAAATACCCATTATTCATCGAGCCATTTACGTTAAAACTGCACTCAAACCACTCGCTAATTAATGTTAAATAGTGTCGAATTTTTCAACGATTATGAAGTGATTTAGTTATTCCATCAATCACCATATAGTTGCTAATGGATTCTTGTAAAACCTTTAGCCCCTCACGAACCACATACTTGAGACCTTTCGAAGGTGAAGGCACTCGGGGACGACTGTTTTAGCTCTTTACCAAACGACAAAATTTTGGAACAGTCCAAATTGAAAGCATGTGCAGGCGACAAAATAAATGTGAATCTAAAATTGAAGTTTGATTTGGAAAGGGTAGAAAACATTGTGGGAAAAGGAGAAAATGCTGGTTACCAGTATTTTCTCCTTTTTCCCACAGTGTATCGAAGGCTTTCTTTCTTGAGATTATGTGTTAAAGAGTTAAGAATTTATGAAAAAATAGAAATTTTGATTTTAAAAAAAGTAGAATTCTGTGGATTAAGGAGAAAGAACCGGTTGTCACCATTTTCTCCCTTTTTCCAAAGATAATTTCGAAACTGCTTTTTCTCAGGATCTTCAGAACATGGGATAGTTTGCTTGAACCTATGGGCTCTCACGAACTAAAGAAATCAATAGCAGACGGTACAATACGTGAAGTCTGACCTTGGATCTGTGGGCTCTCACGAACTGCATAAAACAATAGCAGACTGTACAGTACGTGAAGTCCGACCTTGGATCTGGGGGCTAGCAGACTGTACAGTACATGAAGCCTGACCTTGGATCTGTGGGCTCTCGCGAACTGCATAAATCAGTAGCAGACTGTACAGTACGCGAAGTCCGACCTTGGATCTGTGGGCTCTCGCGAACTGCATAAATCAGTAGCAGACTGTACAGTACGCGCAGTCCGACCTTGGATCTGTGGGCTCTCACGAACTGCAGATATCAGTAGCAGACTGTACAGTACGCGAAGTCCGACCTTGGATCTGGGGGCTCTCACGAACTGCAGATATCAGTAGCAGACTGTACAGTACGCGAAGTTGGACCTTGGATCTGTGGGCTCTCACGAACTGCATAAATCAGTAGCAGACTGTACAGTACGTGATGTCTGCCCTTGGATCGAATATGTAGGCTCTCACGAACAGCATAAATCAATAGCAGACTGTACAGTAGGTGAAGTCCGACCTTTGATCTGGGGGCTAACACACTGTACAGTACGTGAAGCCTGACCTTGCCGGATCTGTGGACTCTCGCGAACTGCATAAATCAGTACCAGACTGTACAGTATGTGTAGTCTTACCTTTGATCTGTGGACTCTTACGAACTGCATAAATCAAAAGCTGACTGTACAGTGGGTGAAGTCTGACCTTGGATCTGTGGGCTCTCACGAACTAAATAAATGAATAGCAGACTGTACAGTGCGTGAAGTCTGACCTTTGATCTGTGAGGTCGCACAAACTGCATAAATCAATAGCAGACTGTGCAGTACGTGAAGTCTGACCTTGTATCTGTGGGCTCTCGCGAACTGCATAAATCAGTAGCAGACTGTACAGTACGTGAAGTCTGACCTTGGATCTGTGGGCTGTCGCGAACTGCATAAATCAGTAGCAGACTGTACAGTACGTGCAGTCTGCCCTTGGATCTGTGGGCTCTCGCGAACTGCATAAATCAGTAGCAGACTGTACAGTACGTGCAGTCTGCCCTTGGATCTGTGGGCTCTCGCGAACTGCATAAATCAGTAGCAGACTGTACAGTACGTGAAGTCTGACCTTGGATCTGTGGGCTCTCACAAACTGCATAAATCAATAGCAGACTGTACAGTACGTGAAGTCTCTCCATGGATCTGTGGGCTCTCACGAACTGCATCATAAATTAATAGCAGATTCCGTTTGCTTGTTGAGTCAAGTTTAAGTGATTAAATCTGTCTGAATTTGTACTGTTTATATTTTCAGCGGTCGACAGACATCGAATTCTTTTAGCACCTAAAGAGTTCAAACAAAATTGATTACCGTCAGGTTGATAGATATAAAAGAAAATTGATTACCGTAAGGCTGATAGATATACTATCCACATGTTTTTTGTCTTAACAATGTTTTATGTAACGATTGCGATAGATCTTTTTAATTATAAGTGAAGCCAAGTTTGTTATGGATAGAGAGAGTTTTTTTCTAATCAGAAAAAAGAGACCGAGAGACCGAGAGAAAAAGAATAGGAGAGAGAGAGAGGGAAAGAAGAAAGAGAAAGGGAGAGAGAGAGAGAGAGAGAGAGAGAGAGAGGGAGAGAGAGAGATAGAGAGAAAGAGAGTGTTTTAAGCTAGGAGATAGGGACTTTTGTTATTTGCCAAGATGTTTATTTCAAAATAATTCTCATCCAATAAATCATAACGCTGTTTCCCTAATAACACTGAACTTTTGACATGATATGCAAAGCATGTAATTACATCTTAATCCTTTCAGCTCTATCGGCGTAAACATTGGCTTTTTCGGACGGTGAAGAGCAGGACCATACTGCACGAAGTGTGCAGTCTGATCTTGAAATCTGTACCGTCCGGTAATAGGAATAAAAATCTTTCTGAGTTTCGATGTAAATACTTTCTGCTGTCTAGACATGTCGGGTTTATATAGTACTGAAATAAATAAGGAATACACAAAGAATCGGGCCACGCTCTGTAAAAAAGGGGCTTAACCCTTTACTCCATAGATACTCATTTCTACACATTGCTTGTAGGAGCCTTTGGAAAACATTGTGGCAAAAGGTGAAATTGCTCGTGACGAGCCATTTCACCTTTTGTCACGATGTTTTCTAGGCTATCAAAAGGTGCCATATAGACATAAGAAACGGCTTCATCCTTGCTGTTATTCAGGGTCAATTAGAGATACCATAGAAATGCCTTATGGGGTAAAGGGTTAATGCATCTGCGAAATGTATCAACCAAAGTCAGCCTGGGTCGAAACATTTCGCTATTTATCAATTTTCTGTATGTGCAAGGACCAGTCTACCTCATGATCAGTCGGTTGTTTGACAAAGTTGATTTTTATGGATCCATAATTATGTGATGTCTTGCTTGATGCAGTGTGTCACGGTCCCTGGTTTTTACGACCCTGAAAAAGAAGCCTTTTGAAAACATTGTGGGAAAAGGAGAAAATGCTGGTAACCAGCATTTTCTCCTTTTCCCACAATGTTTTCTACCCTGCCGGTGTAATGCAGATGAATGACCCTCCTTACAAAATGACCCATGGGTCATTTCACTACGTAGAGGAAGGGCTCGGGTCATTATTCTATGTAGAGAAATAACCACAGGGTCATTATTTTACGTAGAGAAATGATCCCAGATGGTTATTTCTCTACGTAGAAAAATGTTCCAGGTCATTATTCTACGTAGTGAAATGACCCATAGGTCATTTTGTAGGGGAAGGTCATTTCTCTGCATTACACCGCAAACAAATTTCAATTTTTCAGTCTTATTTGGTCATCTGTAAGTGCTTTCAATTTGGACCAGTCAAAACTTTTGTCGGTTGGTAAAGAATTAAGGCCATTTTGCCAGAGCATGGTTCAGATCATCTTCGCAAGCCAAGGCCGACGATTCACTACCGTTACTCTACCCTTGGCGGATCGAGCTTGATTTTTACATTCCCCCGATTTGCTTTTTCATTGGATGCAGCCAGCTCTAACTGCAACGAATGAAATCGCGCGTATTATTTCATCTTTGATAAAAATAGAACAAGGTCGCTACCTTTCGAATACAAGGTAAACATGGAAATTCACGTGGATATCTGCTTATCGCTTCATGTGTATTCGTAAGCGGTTTGTAAAACGATATTTCATTTGCTTTTAGAAATATGATGTAAAAGGGGGCGGGGGGGGGGGGGGGGTAATAACCACCATCCAATAGGGGGTGCATCGCAGGAATCTCGAAATCGGGCTCAATCAGCCAAGTTAAGATCCACGTAGTGATCATAACCTTGGCTCGCGAAGATGGGTTCAGATAAATTATGCTCCATTCATTGTGAAAAGGGGATTTGCTGTCATGCATCTGAAAAAAGTGTCAACTCATGTCAGCCTGTGCATTCCTGGCCTGGTTCACATTGTTTTGCTGTTTGTTATTCTCTGCATGTCAAAGGATTAGTTTACTTCATGATTCAGGCTTTTGTTACTTTATGGGTCTATATTTATGATCATGCATTGCATAGTATACTGCATCACGGAGATGCATTAATCCTTTACCAAACAATCCCCGGTTTTCACGACCCTGAGAAAGAAGCCTTCTGAAAACATTGTGGGAAAAGGAGAAAATGCTGGTCACCAGCATTTTCTCCTTTTTCCCCACAATGTTTTTTCCCTTCCCAAAACAAATTTCAATTTTTCAGTCACATCAATGTTCTCGTCTGCAAATGGTTCCAATTTGGACAAGTTTAAAATTGTCGTTTGGTAAAGAATTAAGCATCCTTTTTTGCGACAGCGCGGTCCGTTTATCGTGGATTTCAGCCCATGTCGTTGTCATTTTATTCAAATTAGTTCTAAGGACGATAAGTGACATGTTTTCACCTTGAAGTTCACCCACGTTTTATAGGATGATTACTCAAATTGCCAAAATAGACGCACAAAATGCCAGAAATAGAATACGCGTTATGTAAATGCTAAAATTTCAAAGCTGATTCATATAGAATAAATATAATATTCTCTTCATTCATACTGAATCGCCGCACTAAGTATGTAGATGTACCGACTGTTTTTGAAAACGTTACTATGTGTGGACTGATCAGGCTGACTTGAGTCGATAACTTTTTTGCAGAACATGAAGTTCCCTTAATTTAAACATATTTATTTTACATCGATTGAGAAACAAGAGTTCATACAACCTATACTAGTCTCTCTCGATTCTGTTTCCTGGGCCCTACACCAGTACTCGCGCCGAATGTGTAGGCCAATGAAAAATCCCAAAGTTGACAACCGTACCCGGGTATTGAATTCAGGGCCTTGAGGTCTACGCTGTATATACCTCACAGTCACGGACACCACAAATCCCCCTTTCACATAGTATGGCACTTACCTATTTTTGGAAAAAAAAAAGTACGATACCCAGTCACTCTGATTTATGGTAACCAGAAACGAGCAATCTAGACAAAGATACACAATTCAATAGATAACGTTCATCCCTTAGTTCTACCAGCTGGTTTCAGGTCCTACACGGTACCGACTAAAATATCTGACCCGGCCTGGTTTTTTAGAAGGTGGTAACTCAGCATCACCTTCTTATGCCATCCGACAGGGGTTTTCCACACGAGCACGCATTACACCCAGGTTTCGAAAAAAAATAGGTCCTCAAAGATCAATGAACAGACGCCTCTCTGTCATTTGATATGTACAAATAATATGCGGATTAAAAATCAGTGCATGCCATTCACACAAACAAAGAATTTCATAGTTAAATCTTGTAGAACTCGCTCTAAATTCAAAAATTTGTCTCGTTCCGCAGCTTTGACCTGAATAGTTTGTAAAGTACGTCTCAGATGAAACACTCTAAAATACCCAAAACCACTGAAAAATACCCCAAAACATTCGAAAATTGCCCAAAACTATGCCATTACACCTCAGAAAAAATCTAACATTTAAAACTGCATGCGAAATGCTTAGATACACGATTTTATGGGAATCAGCCATGAACTTTTGCTATCAATTTTAGTATTTTAGGTCTTTCATACGCTTAAGTTCGAAGTAAACTTTGATTAATTGAGAATGCCATCTAGCGGGAGATAATATGGCGTACGCGTCTGGGATAGAAACCGAAAGTAGATAACGATTATGATCAGTTAAGTTGAATTGCTGATTACTGCTTTATTCGGACCCTAAAACAGTAGCGACAAGGATATTTCAACCCGTCCGTATACAGTAAATATAGCCTGAAATATGAAACGCTGGGTAAAAAATACAGCAATTTCGACTGTACATTGACAGTTGCACTGAGGAATACGCTAATCTAAGCTCTGTGGTTTTATGTAGCGAATAGCATCGATGATGATGACAGCTGATTCTTTTATTATCTCCATGTGGATCTAAGACTTATGCCTGCTCTGTAACTTTGTTACACCTCAAAAGCTTAATGGTAAACCGAAACTCTCATCATGGCAGAACGATTTACCTTTCATTGTAAGATGCGAAATGAAAATGAAACTGTAAACCAGAAGTTGGTAGAATCAATGTTGCTGAGTGAATCATGTGAGTTTGGGACAATTTTAAATATGTTGAGTGGGTTTTTTTGTCAGCGTGTTACAGAACATTAAACATTATTCAGAGAACGTTATTGTTAGAAGAGAGTTGACCTTGAAACAGGCAGTTGATGTGGCTGTAAGTATGAAATTGGTAGAGACTGAAGCATCAGAAACAAAGGGCCCATGATATTGTGGTCACACAGTGGTTTAGGATGGTAAAGCTACTTGTGACAGTCAGAATTTTTTTTACGAGAATGCCATGTATCACAGCTGTAAAGGTCAGATTATGCAAGCAATATATCTCCAAAAAGGCCATAAAAAGACCTACAGAAAATCACAGCCTATGGAATAACAGGAGAAGAGAAATTAAAGAATGTCCAAAATTCACATTCTGAATCAACATCAAACTTTGGTGTCTGAAAATTAAAATGAGGGAGAGTGGCCAAATTTCACAAGTATGTCAAAGTCAAAATTTTGGTTTTGAAAAAAACTAGGTTTTTCTTATCATGAGAAAGTTGAAACATTGTGGCAATGTGAGAAAAAGCTGGTAGTAAGCTTTTTTCCCTTCGACAAAATATTTTCATTACTTTTTAACATTATTTACATCCTTTTACCCATTACCACACAATTCCTACTCTTGACATCCCTGTGAAAGAAGCCCTAGAAAACATTGTGAGAAAAGGAGAATGAACAAATTTGAAATTTTCAGTCACTTTTACTTTGTCGTCTGCAAATGCTATCAATTTGAATTTATAAGCCAAAAATATTGTCTTTTGGTAATGAGTTAAGGCATTACCTATATTTGTCTGCTGCAATTGCTTTCAATTTGGCAGTAAGAAATTATCTTACCTGGTAAACAGAATTTTTTTCAGCAAGAAATTCTGTCCAGGATGTTTGAAATAATATTGTTTGGAAGATTAGCCCTTTACTGCACAATGATGACTTAACAATTTGAAAGAGAAAGCTTTTGAAAACATTGTGGTAAACGTAGAAAATGCTGGTTACCAGCATTTTCTCCTTCCCACAGTTTTCTACCCTATCAAAGAAGAATCATTTGATATGAGCCACATTGAAATTATCATCTGCAAATGCTTTCAATTCAAACAGGTCTGAAATTTTGTTGTGTGGTAAAGGGTAAAATAAACAAGGTAACAAAAAAGTGCCAAGGGAAACCATTATTCAACTGAGTAATGTGTCCTCTTCCCATAATGTTTTTCATCCAAAATGTGAATGAATAGAGCTTGGGAAACAATAAACATGTTTAAGTCTTTTCCACACAATTCTTGGGTTTGAAGACCCTGAAGAAAAAGGCTTTTGAAAACATTGTGGGAAAAGAAAGAATTGTTGGTAACCAGCATTTTGTTCTTTTTCCATATTGTTTTCAAAATCTTTACCCTTCACCAAACAATCCCTGGTTTTTATGACCCTGAGATAGAAGCTTTTTGAAAACAATGCCGGAAAAGGAGAAAATGCTGGTAACCAGCATTTTCTCCTTTTCCTACAATGTTTTTTTACCCCGCTAGAAACAATTTACAGTTTTTGCGTTGCCTTTAATTTGATGTCTGTAAGTGCTTTAAATTTGGACCAGTCTAAAGAGTTAACCCTTTACCAGACAGTCCCTTGTTTTCACGACCCTGAAGAAGAGGCCTTTTGAAACATTGTTGGAAAAGGATGAAATAATGGTTACCAGCATTTTCTCCGTTTCCCAACAGGTTTTCTACTCTGTAATAAAACTACACTTCATCTGTGTCTCTGTCTGGTTTGTTGTCTGCAGATGCTATCAATTTGGAATGGTCTAAAATGTTTGTGTGGGAAAGGGTTAGACAGATACTGTCATTTGTGCCCAATTTTATTTGTCATCTGCAAATGCTTTTAATTTGGACAGGTCTAAAACTTTGCTGTGCTGCAAAGATTTACATAGTTTTTTTATAGGAATATTAATAAGGATATTAATTGAATTGATAGAACGTTTTATATGCGAGAGGGAAGTGGCTTTTCCTCAAATTCTGAGAGTTGGCAAAGGCCTGAGTATTCAAACCTGACAATACAGTTAGAATTTAAGGACATTTCCAAATCATGTTTAACCCTGTATTTCATACAGCAGATTATCCGTTACCAACAGCGGAAGGCGTGTTCATAAAATTAGATAGCGCTCTCTCTCTCTCTAGGAAAGGGCCATTGATCAAATGAAAGGAACACCACTTTTGTGGAGCTCAACTTTATCCCAAGTATTAGGCTTAAAAGTATGCAAAATGTGTAGGTTTTATTCACAATTTACAAGACCACCCTACGGTTTGTTCATTTTGAAAATGAAACAGTGGTTAGTCGACACCTCAACAGTTATTCAAGAATAATAAATGTTTTACTGTACATCAGCTTTTCTTTATCTTCTCTAGTAAATTGATTGAATTAAACGATTATATAGAAAGAAGTTAAATACGCCTGTCTGTCCTTGAAACCAAACAAATACATGTACTTAAATTGTGTTTCAAAATCAAAACGAAAAGGTAATTCACCCAACAACTATATATAGCATTAAAACGCTAAGCCCTGGAAACCCGTATTGGTATGTTGATAGACGTAGCCCGGGGGTACTAACTTTTTAAACCTTTGCCACACAATGACGACTTTTGACGACCCTTAGAAGCAAGCTTTTTGAAAGCATTGTGGGAAAAGGAGAAAATACTGGTAACCAGCATTTTCTCCTTTTCACATGTTTGCTATCCTATCTATAAACAGTTGCACCTTTTGAGCCGAATGAAAATTGTCGTCTGCAGATGCTTTCAATTTGAAAAAGGCTAAAAAAAAAAAAGTGAACACTGTGCATACCGGATATCGATGAAACAAAAACTTCTTTCAGTAGCTCCTTTCTTCATATTTCTTCTTGTAAAAGAACACTTCATTAACAAAAATTGTCATGTAATAGTACTGTCTAACCAAGCACTCATTGTGGGAAAAGGAAAATGTCTATAGAAAAAAAGGCAATTGAAATGTAAGAAAGGAGTATTTTTTCTTTTTTACACGATGTTTCAAAACGATATTTTTAAAAGCCCTAGCTGTGGTTCTAGATCTCTCTCTCTCTCTCTCTCTCTTTCATTCTCTGTCCCTCTCTCTCTCTTTTTCAGTCCCTCTCTCTCTCTCTCATTCTCTGTCTGTCTCTCTCTGTGTCCGTCTATCTCTCTCTCATTCTCTGTCTGTCTCTCTCTGTGTCCGTCTCTCTCTCTCTCTCATTCTCTGTCCGTCTCTCTCATTCTCCGTCCGTCCCTCTCATTCTCTGTATGTCTCTCTCTCTCTGTCCGTCTCTCTCTCATTCCCTCTCCATCTCTCTCTCTCTGTCTCTCTCTCTCATTACCTGTATGAGAAAGCCAGGAAACACAATGAATGTGTGCATTTGACACTTTGATATGACCTAAGCTGTTAAAGCAACATTAAACTCCAATACAAACAAACAAATGTAGGTGTTCCTGCTCATTTTTCCAGGAAAATATAATAGTATATTTACCATACGATTTTTTTTTACAATAGTCCAAATAGAGAGCGTTTGCTGACGAGGAAATAAAAGTGACTACTTAATTTCAATTTTGTTTGGGGAGGCAAGAAAGCAATCTGGAAAAAGAAGAAAATGCTGGTTACCAGGCATTTTCTTGCGGTGCGTTAAACGTAAGGATTGTGCGGTAAAGGATTAGGAGCTCTTCAAAATTGCAGCTCCGCCTTTTCCTTTCCGAGAATTGATGATAATCATTGCGACAGGATTCATTCCTTTCTCGCCGCAAATCGTTGTTGAACAAAGAGTATTACATGCAAAAGCAGCCAGTAGCTAATAAAGACTTGCGCCGAGCACTAGTAATAGAAACTCGAGAAAACGATAGATTGGTGCACTGGCTGTCGCAATATAGCTGAAATTTCAATTTTTGAGTTACCTTTATTTTGTTGTCTGCAAGTGCTTTCAATTTGAACCAGTATAAAATTTTGTCGTTTGGTAAAGGGTTAAAGATATTTCTTTTTTCAAATACATTTTCGTAGACATACATACAGACAGACAACCGAACTAGAAGTCAAACAGATAGACGGACGAAAAGACACTCTTGCGGAAAAGTAGTTAGACATTGCAGACGAGAGAGGAAACGATAGTGACCAAGGTTTCATGTTATTTCTTGGAAATGTCCACTTGAGATCTCCGAGACAAATTGCTACTCAAAAGAAAGCCCCGCTTTTCAATTTCTTTCTTTCTCCCTATGTTATTTGTTCCTTTAGTTTTGTCATAAAAAGGGACAAAAAGACAGACTCAAGGGGGAACCGTCTGAAAGCCTGAACAAATGACAAACTGTTTTAGGGCTCACCAAATGACGGATTGTCAGCAAAAGAGACCCAAATCTGGACTGCCATAAATACAGACAAAAAATCTAAAACTGAAAAATATCGGAATGCAAAATGAGATGTAGGGAACAACTGCAAAGAGTGCTTTCCTGGAGTTTCTTACAGCAGTACACCAGCACCATTTGGATTAGCCAATCAGAATTTGTCTTACTTTCAAATTTAGAAAATTCTGGTGAATAAGACCAAGAATGTTTTTAAGAATGATTGGTGAATTTAGAGCCTGGTTAACAGCATTTTGCCTTTTTCCCACAAAATTTTTCATTTTTTTTTCTAAAGGGCATGAAAAACTTGGGATTGTGTGGTAAAAGTTTGATCTTATATCATTTTATTCTTGGTTTTGTCGTGTTAATGGCTGTTTTGTACATAATTTCAGCTGTACTAAGGTGGCCAGTTCACATATTTCTGCTTTTCAAGACCTTTTCGAAGTTCAGTCTTTCAACGACAATGGACTTTGTCGGACATGAAAGACTGGTGAAGAGGGAGGGAGCGAGGGGGAAAATGTAAGAGAAAGAGAGAAAGAAAGAAAATAAAGAGAGAGAGAAAGAAACAAAGAAAATAAGAGACAGAGAGAGAGAGGCAGAGGATATGAAAGAAAAAGAAAGGGAGCCAGAGCTTAGGACAGGGGCACGACCAGTGCCTTTAAAACATGGTGTTTGCAAACATCGTGATAACCCTCATTCCTTACGTTTCAAATGCCTTTTTCCTACAAACAATTTTTCCTTTCTCCACAATGATCGCTTCTCTGTCAAAGTTAGTATTATTGCATGACAATTCTTGTTAATTAAGTGTTCATTTTTACAAGAAGAAATACGAAGAAAACGGGAGCAACTTCAAACAGATTTTTTTTCATCGATATCGGGTAATGTTCACTTCTTTTGATCTGTTAGTTTCAACAGTTAGTATCCCCGGGCTACGTCTATCAATACGCCATTACGGGCATCCAGGGCTTAGTGTTTTAATGCTATATATAGTTGTTGGGTGATTTTTTTTTTATTAATTTTAAAACAGAATGTAAGTATTTGTTTGGTATCAAAGACAGACGGGCGTATATAACTTCTTTCTGTATAATCGTTTAATTCAATCAATTTACTAGAGTAGATAAAGAAAAGCTGAAATAAAGTAAAACATTTATTGTTCTTGAATAACTGTTGAGGTGTCGACTAACCTCTGTTTCATTTTCAAAATGAACAAACCGTAGGGTGGTCTTGTAAATTGTGAATAAAACCTACACATTTTGCATACCTTTAAGCCTTATCCTTGGCAAAAAGTTGAGCTCCACAAAGTGGTGTTCCTTTCATTTGACCAATGGCCCTAGCCCCGTCCCCTCCCCAACCCTCCCCCTCCACCCTTCTTTCCCCCCCTCCCCAGAGAGAGAGAGAGAGAGAGAGAGAGAGAGAGAGAGAGAGAGAGAGAGAGAGAGAGAGAGAGAGAGAGAGAGAGAGAGAGAGAGAGAGAGAGAGAGAGAGAGAGAGAGAGAGAGAGTTTCAAAACATTTCGTTCATTAACCGGCTGGAAATGGCGGAAAGGTGTATTTTTTTACAGCACAAACAGCGTCTTCGCGAGCCAAAGTTACAATCACTACTTGGATCTTACCTTGGTTGATTGAGCCCGACTTCGAGATTCCTGCGATGCGCCCTCCATTGGATGCTGGTTATTACCCATTTACATCATATTTCTGAAAGCCAATTAAGTATCGTTTTACAAACCGCTTACGAATACAATTATTCAACATGAAGCGATAAGCAGACATCAACGTGGGTTTCCATGTTGACCTTCTATTCTATTTTTATCAGAACTACTTTTGCAGAAGGTTACTTTTGCGGGTCCTACACACTGCTTTGCTCCTTTATTTTCATTCTATTGGTTAATTTTTAGTATTGGGGATCTGAAAACTGCTTCCTTGTTATATTCTTGCGCCATACAAATATGAGTGGAAGGAACTTTAAAAACTGCAACATTAGATTTAAAACTAAAGAAAATGAATGGAGTTTGAATTATTTCTGTGGGGGATGTTGTCTGTAATATCAGATTATAAGGAATGAATAGAATTTTATTTTTTTCATGGAGGTACATGTATGAAAAAAAAAATCTAATCACACTGTAAAAAATTAAAATTCTCTCCATTCCTTAAATATGTGTATAATGTGTGTGTGTCCTGCTAACAGTCCAATGTCGGGGAACGTGTCAGATTACTAATTAAATTTTACATGTTGACAATGAGAGGGTCGGGAATATGAATTTATACTAAAAACCAAACTGGGAGGTCCCCGTTTGGTAGGTGGTCCCCGGTTGGTTGGCGTGTATTCTTAAAAAGTTGCCCGTTTGTGCTTTGTGTAGAATATTATATCACTAGTATTACAAGTCAAAATGATAATGATGAGTCAGTGTTGAAAAGACAAGCCCTAATAAATATTAAATTCAGTTAGGAAAGAAAAGTGTTTTTTACTTCAAGATGAAGTTGAATATTTTGATTTTAGGGTAAATAAGGATCTCAATTATCCTTCCAAAAGGAAGATGGAATTTATAGTGCATGTTCCTAGACCTACAACAAAAAACTTGGTATTGTCAACAAAAACTTGGCATTTTCAAGTTTTATACAAAATTCACTCCAAATTACAGTAATTGAACCCTTGATATATTTGTTGAAAAGCCAAAAACCAAGAGTTTGGACTAAGAAATGTAAACAAGCTTGTGAAAAAGTAAAATAAAAACACTTAGTTCTGTAGATATACTGGTGCATTATCAATCCAAACAACCCAAGGGGTGGGAATAAAAAGCAGACAATATAGAACACAGAGTTAAGCAGATAATATACACACAGAAGGATAATGGCACAGGTGATAAAACGCTGACATTGTTGATAACTTTATAAGGGCTACATGCAAAAGGGATTAGTTCAAGGTACTCAGAAATACCAGACTTTCCTCCTGGTTATTGGCTAAATATCTCTTCATTTAAAACAAGATTTCTTGAAACATTCACTTATTTGAACAGCGCCCCCACACTGTTAATTCATTGCTCTAGGGCAAAATGATGAAAACAGGTACCTATATTCAAAAGCTACGTCAGGTGAAAAATACAGTATAATTTATCCATTTTTATGATTTGTATGGTCCAAATAGAAATGGTAGATTCATTTCAGTTAAAGTAATCGAAACATAAATAACACCTTATGTTTAGTCTATCTTCAAATTAAAATGTATGTTGAAATGAAACTTAAGTAACAACACCCCCCTTTATACACTGATTTGTAAATAAATACAACTGAAATAATTGGTATAACGTAATGAATTGAGATATAATCAATGAAAATTTCATCAAAGTCTATGTACTCATTTAACAGGCATTTCAGAAAACCTTCTTGAACGTATTTGTCTTCTTTTTCTATATTTGCTGTGTTTTATTACCTGTCCCATTACCCTTTTTTGTATATTTTGTCTGCTTAACTCTATGTTCTATATTTTCTGCGTTTTTACAGTCCCCAAGCCATATGTAAACCTGTGTTCAATAAAGTTAAAAATCAACATTTATTCTGGTCATTGCTGAGCAGACTCTACAAAAAAATGACAAGAATTTGAGAAAAAGATGTTATCAACTTATCACCATCAGATAAATAAAATGTTTCATGAATTGAACCAGTATTAAAACCGAGTAGCAAATTTCTACCATCACCTTCTATTAGTACTTTCAGTACTTTGATTCCTGTACGGTACCGACTAAGGTACCTGACCCGGCTTGTTTTTTTTTAATAGCGACGTTACACCTTTGTACTGTATTTGTCGGCCAGTGCACCTATCCATGCGTCCCTGGAGTTTCTCTTTACCAGTACTTCGCACAATTTTCTCTCCTAGCCACTGGCTGCTTTCCCTCATGATCATCGTCGGAACAATGGTCAGCGGTGGGAGAGGAATTAATCCTGTTGCAGTGATTATCAATATCCTCGGAAAGAAACTGGCCGAGCCAGTGGTCCTAGCCAGGGATCGAACCCTAGACCTCGTGTTCTCAAGTCCTTCACGCTACCGACTGAGCAACCGGGGCTCAGCAACATCATTTTTTGATGGAGGAAAAACAGCAAAAGAAAGTAAGATAAAAAAGAGATGAAAATTTAAAAGTAAATTTGGCTTCATCCTTACTCCATTTTTGGCTAGACACGATCAGAACCTAGTTGAAAATAGTTCCTGGTGCTTCGGTGTCAATGAGGACCGTGTCTCTTAACTTTTATTTTTTACTTGACATTTTTATTTCCTCTTTATGCAAAGTCTATCACTCACGAAATGACATCGTATAGTATTAGATTCTTCAGACGATATTTACACCAAAAAGTAACAAGGGATATGTTTAACCCTTTCCCAAACCGCAAATTTTGGACCAGACCAAAGTGAAAGCATTTTGCAGATGACAAACTAACAGTTGCTAAAAAGATGATTTTTCTATATGATAGGGTAGAAAACATTGTGGGAAAAGGAGAAAATGCTGGTTACCAGCATTTTCTCCTTTTCCCACAATGTTTTCAAAAGGCTTCTATTCCTGACCCGTAAAAACCAGGGATTGTTTGGGAAAGGGTTAATTGTCCTGTCTTTTGCAAATAGTATAGATCAAGGTGAGACTTCTCACAAATATGCGGTATGATCATGAATATTCAATTCCGTTGGGGTTTTTTTTGCAGATGGTCTTGCCCAAACAACTCTTTGTTTACAATATGCAGATCAAAAGAAGAAAGTGGCTTAACCCATTACCACACAATCCCTACTTTTGACGACACTGAGAAAGAAGCCTCTAGAAAACATTGTGAGAAAAGGAGAAAATGCTGGAAATCAGCATTTTCTCCTTTTCCCACAATGTTTCCTACCCTTCAGAAAACAATTTTCAAATTTCCAGTCATTTTCATTTTGTCGTCTGCAAATGCTTTCGATTTGGACACTGAAGCCAAATTTTTGTCGTTTAGTAAAGAGTTACAATTTCTAGTTTGTTAAATCTTAAAACTGTTAGCGTAATAGTCGTTTACACAGGCTTTTGAGGACAGCATAGATCAAGATCAGACTGCAGAGAACGTGAAGTCTGATCTTAGACCTATACCATCCGCTACTGAAGTCTAGCTTCTCTCATACGATTCTGTCTGGGTTTTAGTGGATTTTATTTGCAGCTATCAGACAATTCGGAGTTTATATATACTACTCAAAATTTGCTAGGGATCACCCTAAAAGATTCCCTCTAAATAATACATGTATGTGTGGCATGTACCATGTATGATTTTACAATAAGTTACATTGCCACACTGAGCAATAAAATGACTAGTGGAAATGGATCTTTAAGCTTTTACCTCACAATGCCGACTGTTACTGACAAACAAGCCTTTTGAAAACATTGTTGGAAAAGGAGAAAATGCTGGATACCAGCATTTTCTCCTTTTTCAACAATGTTTTCTACCCTGTTACAGACAGCGTAGTGCACGTTGCATTTAGTTTTTGGTCAGCAAATGCTTTCAACTTAGACAAATCTAGAGTTTTACAGCATGGTAAAGAGTTTATGCAAAACTGTTGTAACTTATAAACACATACAGAAATATGTAAGTGATCCCTATCAAAGTTTGAGTAGTATATTTGGTGCAGAAAGAATTAACTCATTACCAAAGGACAATATTTTAGGTTTGTCCAGGTGAAAAGCATTTGAAGACGACAAAATAAAAGTGACTGAAAATTTGAAATGTGTTTTGTGAAGGGACCAGAAAACATCGTGGGATAAGGAGAAAATGCTGGTTACCAGCATTTCCTCCTTTTCCCATAAATGATCTAAAGGCTTCTTTCTCAGGATAGTCAAAAGTAGGGATTGGGTGGTAATGAATTAAACAATTCAAAAGAAGGATCGTCACGTCAAGTCTCTGCATTTCATAACGACATTAAAGAAAGATAAGAAGATGTAATTTACATATCGTTGGTTTACTTCAAAAACCTCGTAACTACAGCTTGAAATAAACTGTAATTACGAGGTTTTTGAAGAAAACCGACGATATATCCTGTTTACTAAACGACAAACATTTTGTATCCATCCGAGGCGCAAAGAGAACGTCTGCAAGCGACAACTTTTTGTGTCTTAATTGATAGACTTTGTCTCTGAAAAAAAAGAAAAGAAAAACATTGTGAGAAAATGCTGGTAACCAGCATTTTCTCCTTTTCCCATAATGTTTTCAAAAGCTCCTTTTTCCAGAGTCGTTCAATGTCATGATTATGTGGTAAAGAGTTACACTAACCACGTGCAGGTGTCTTTTGTTGTCTTTTGAAAGAATAACTTTAACTCATTACCAAACGACAATATTTTAGGCTTGTCTAAATCGAAAGCATTTGCAGACGACAAAATAAACGTGACTGAAAATTTGATTTTTTTTTTCTGAAGGGTAAGAGACATTGTTGGTAAAGAAATACTGGTTGAATGCGAGAAATAAAAGATAAATGACGTCAAATTTCTATCTGGCTGTGAGGCACGTGCAATTTACCTTGGCAACAATAACATGAAAATCGGTATTTTCACTGGTCGTACCCATGTAATATCGAAAAATATTTTCACTGCTATTTCTCGATATCCTACCGGAAAGCACGAAATCAAAGGCATGTGTACACTCAAGAGGCTATATCTTAACCCTTTACCCCCTATTTCTATGGTATTTCAATTGACCCTAAATAACAGCAAGGATGAAGCCATTCCTTATATGTCTATGACACTTTTTGACAGCATAGAAAACATTGTGACAAAAGGTAAAATTGCTCGTGACGAGCAATTTCACCTTTTGTCACAATGTTTTCCAAAGGCTCCTACAAGCAATGTGTAGAAATGAGTATCTATGGAGTAAAGCGTTAAGTCCAATACTAATGAAAGCTTGTCAAAATGTTTGTCTTTATATCTCGGAACTGATTAAAAATGGGTCATGTGTGGTCAAAAGGCTAAGGTGAGCGACTTTAGGGCTATCATGGCCCTCTTGCCTTTCTCTGCTGTAAAGATGTATGTATCTTTAAATGAACTTATCTCTAACAACCCATGTTTTTTTTTCTGCAGTAAAAGTGCTTGAAAACACTGTGGGAAAAGGAGAAAATGCTCGTAACCAGCAATTTATCCTTTCCCACAGTGTTTTCTACCCTTTTTGTTTTCTACCCTTTTTCTACCCTTTTTGAGAACTTTCTGCAATTTTCTCCAAATCTAAAATTGTCGTCTGCAAACTCTTTCGATTTGGAAGGGTCCAAAATTTGTTGCTTGGAAAAGGTTTAACCCTTTACCAAACGACAAAATTTTGGACTGGTCCACATTGAAAGCACTTGCAGAAGACCAAATAAACGTCACTCAAAAATTGAAATTTATTTCCAGCTGGGTAGAAAACATTGTGGGAAAAGGAGAAAATGCTGATTACCAGCATTTTCTCCTTTTCCCACAATGTTTTCAAAAGGGTTTTTTTTTTTGTCTCTGGGTCGTAAAAACCGGGGATTGTTTGGTAAAGGGCTAAATGAACTTATATCTAACAACAAAGCATTTAATTTTCATTATTGAGTTGTTTCATCCTAAAGAAAAATTCTTTACACTGACCTGTATGACCTTTTATGAACACCAATTCATTTCAGAGGGAGAAAACAAGTGTATAGCCTGTGCTGAGGACCAATTCCTGTGTAATAATTGCGAATGTGTGATGAAATCTCACTTTTGTGACCATGACAACGATTGTGGAGATTACAGTGACGAACCTTTAAACTGCAGTAAGTAGTTGAGTGATCAGCACAGCCTAAGGGGTAGCCAAGATTTTATAACCCATGGATCCTACGCATCCTGACCAAACTGATAAGTGATGTCATTTTATGTTAACCTTTTCGTTAGTTTATAAATATCTAACAGTGAATTATAACGAGGATAATCGACTGGTTATTTTTGATATGAAAAATATTTCATGAGGATGCGTTGTTAGGCGTTGAAAAAACGAGTGCGCTGCACGAGTTTTTTTTTAACGCCTTACGACGCATCCGAGTGAGATATTTTTCATATAAAAAATAACCAGTTGATTATTCTATTTTTTATATACCTTATTAACATTATTGCTTTTAATTTTTCGTTTGCAAGTCGAAATCAATACCTTGGATAGAGAGAAGAAATCAGGGACATAGTGCGGATGAATACATAATTTAAAAGATCAAAACGAGACTTCACAAAACTTACAAATTAACACTATCTGTAAGTGCTTAATGGAAAAAAAAGTAGTTCCTAAATTACGACAGGAAGTGAAAGTGCAAGTTGATATCGTCACTAGTGATGATATCAAAATTTATTACACTTGGAAATTCCAGGATTTCGCTGCTAGGTATATAATAAAACTGCATAATTCACTGGTGAATGTTTTAATTCACTGGTTAATATTGAGGTAACTGATCATTTCGTACCTAAGTCATTTCGTAACTAATACGAAATGACCTAGGTACGAAATGACTGGAAACCAATAGAACTTTTGTTTTTGAAATATATCTACCATGGATATTTTTAACATAAACGATTTTTTAGCGGATGAACGTCACGTTTCATGCCGTGGCAGGGCTGAAAAAATAGCACTGGTCCGAGGTCCGGGACCCACTGAAACGGGGGAAAAAATAAAACGAGGGTCCGACGGACCTGTCAAAATGGAGGTCGGACCTCAGTCTTCGTGGTAAAAAGTCCGATGCCCGGGAATAAATTCAGAATGACTTACATGTAAATCGTTGAATTTAGAATGGCCATTCTAATGAAAATTCGGGACTGTCTGTTTGGGACCATCTTGGTGTGGAAGTGAAGTAGATCTTATTTGAGGTTTTTCGGTACGCCTGTCGTCCGAGAACGCTATCACGTAGACTTATTTAAGTTATTGTAATATTAACAGTTCTCCCCTGGTTCCCGGTTTGCCTGCCATCAGTAAAAGCTTCATGTGGTGAAGCCGGTTAAAATCTACGAATATATCGTCTGCGATTTTCGCTGAAAGTTTACGAAAAAGTTCATATTCAGACCTGTGTCAACATCAACTTTGAAATGGAAAACGCCGGGGGAAAATAGAACAGA
This sequence comes from Tridacna crocea, assembly GCA_943736015.1. NCBI lineage: Eukaryota > Metazoa > Mollusca > Bivalvia > Cardiida > Cardiidae > Tridacna > Tridacna crocea. Next base: position 33,564,956 of record OX031073.1, read on the forward strand.
GCTTGTAACATAATTAGTGGTAGATAGAAAGTATGAAAAACAAGAGCTTCGCAAAGCGGCGCATATACGCCCGAAGGGGCTTGTCAGTGAAATGAGTTGAAATGACGGAAGGGCCATGAATGAAGAGTAGTTAATCTCCATGATATGTGAAAAATATTAAAGGGCAATAACTATAAAAAGAAAGGGTGGCACAGTTACAAATTTTGTAAATTGCTGTTGTCCACAAGGTGTTCTATCAGTTTTGAAAGGTTCAAGATCATAGCTTTTATATTTTAGAAATTATGGCCCAGACGAAAATTCAAAGAGAAAACTAACAAAGGGTAATAACTAAAAAAAGAAGGATGGCAGAGTTATGGTTCTTGTGCAATGCACTTCTTTATAATGTGTTCTATAAGTCTTTGAAGTTTCAAGATGATAGGTTTTAAAGTTTGGGAGTTATTGCCTGGACAAAAATTCAAACTAAAAAATTAACAAAGGGCAATAACTAAAAAAATAAAAGTTGCAGAGTTATGGTTCATGTGCACTGCACTTCTCCATAATGTGTTCTATCGGTGTATGAAGTTGCAAGTTATTAGCTTTTATAGTTTGGAAGTTATGGCCTGGACAAAAATTCAAACTGAAAATTAACAAAGGGCAATAAGTAAAAAAATAAAGGTCGCAGAGTTATGGTTCATGTGCAATGCACTTCTCCATAAAGTGTTCTATCACTATATGAGGTTGCAAGTTATTAGCTTTTATAGTTTGGGAGTTATGGCCTGGACAAAAATTCAAACTGAAAATTAACAAAGGGCAATAACTCAAAAAATAAAAGTGGCAGAGTTATGGTTCATGTGCGATGCACTTCTCCACAATGTTATCTATCAGTGTATGAAGTTCAAAGTTAATAGTTTTTATAGTTTAGAAGTTATGGCCTGGACAAAAAGTCAAACTGAAAATTAACAAAGGGCTGTAACTCAAAAAATAAAAGTGGCAGAGTTATGGTTCTTGTGCACTGCACTTCTCCATAATGTGTTCTATCACTGTATGTAGTTTCAATTTAATACCTTTTATGGTATGGAAGTTATGGCCTGAACAAAAATTCAAAATGAAAAGTTGGTTATTTCAGAAATCAAGGGCAGATAATTTTGGAACGGAAACAGCGATCAAAATTCTAAGACCCAGGTGCACAACTAGACATCATGGAGATTCATTGTGGCAAGTTTCAAATAATTGTGATGAAAACTGTAGGAGGAGTTGCGCACACAAGAAATTGCTAACGGACGGACGGACGGACGGACGACCGGGGGTATAACATAATACGACCCTTTGGGCATATAAAAAGATCGGGTTGGTTCCTTGAACATCGAAATGAAAGTTGGTCGTGGGTTTCGTTCCACGATGCAACAGTACTGTTCAACTCCGACTAACGCCTACAAAAGAAATAGTCTCGAGTGTTCGTATTCCATGATGATAAATGAACAACTTGATGAAATGAAGAAATGAGACCAGAATATGAGCAAGAAGTAACTTGCCTTCGTAAGGAATCATTTCTGGTCACTTTCATATCAAAAGGATAAGGTTAACTTTGCAAACACTACTGGCAGTAGATCTACAGTAGCTGAGCTACCCACGCAAATCATTGCATGAATCACGTAAAAGAATTGAAATTCACATAAAGAATATTTTGTTACATGCAAGACCTCATGTGAGAAAGTTCATGGACAAAAAGGTCGTTAGATCTATTTGCATAATCGTATGCAAAATGACAGATTTTGAAGTTACTGTTACAGACCACATCTACTAATTTAGATCTACAACTTTATGTAAAATCATGCAGAAATACCAATCCAGTAATAACAGACACGAAAAATCAATCACTGCAAAAACCCCAGAAACCCATGACTCAATAAAATGCCCCTTTGATGTTCTCCGATAAGAGTCACTTCAGACGTGCCTTTTCAGCTATTTAATAATTTTAAGCAGTAATTTACATAGATATCTTTATATAACAGACACTTATATTGCAAATGATCAATATCGGTTGCTTTACCTATTGTTGTGAACCATTATTGTCGTACCCTTCAATATGAAATCTTACCCCCAGTTTTTCAGCCCTGGGTGTACCCTTGAGATGAAAAGCTAGTGGGAACACTGGGGTGGGGACACACATGGATTTGCCCAAGTATACTTCGGACCCTCCTATTGTAAGGGTCAAAAAGTCCCGGACCCAGCTATATGTATTTCTATCACTACTTTTCAGACCTGACAGATGTAGTTCTAGTTTGAAAAAACAAACTTTGTATGAAATGACCTTCATTCTTTTTTCACAGCTCCAACTTCATGTAATGGATCTGAATTTACATGCTCGAACGGTAAATGCATTCCACTTAAATGGCTGTGTGATGGAAGTGATGATTGTACGGACAACTCGGACGAAATACACTGTGGTAAGATAGACATTATCATAAAAGATATCAAAAGGAGGCTACTTCGGAAACATTTTATTACATAAAACCTTCTCCAGCCTTGAAGGAAACAGATGGCTTATTTTAATAGATCTAATACACAAGGGTATTAATATCGATGAATGTTGATATTGCTTTCGTCGTCTTTGACAACTTGACATCATTTTGAAACATTGGTTGTCTTTGGTGCGTTACTGACATTCGGCCCTAAATTGTCACTGTATACTAATGAAAAGGTCTTAAAACTATTTCTTTTCTCAATGCAGTAATTTGATCGAACCGCTGCTAACTTCGGAATCTTTATTTCATCTTTTAACTGCCATTTTATTGGTTGAGTCTCAGTTGAAGAGGGTGGATAGATTAGATTGGTCAGAACTTGGAAAAATACACGAGAAGAAAGACATGAACATGTATAGATCAATCCTTCACTCTTAAATGTAGTCACAGAGTGATGTTCATGTGTATGTACACATTTCAGACCGCACTATAGGCCCTTTCTGTTAACATGGAGCCATGAACGGTATATCTGCTGGTAAATCATACCAGTATCTTTACAAATGATTTAGAAAAGCATGTACAGGGCACATATTCTTGAGAATATTCTTAGTCTTATTCTCCAAGGTTTTCTAAATGTATAAGTAACACAACTTGGCTAAACTGAATGGTTTAGCCAATCAGAAGTTGCGTTACTTACAAATGTAGAAAATTCTGGTGAATAAGACAAAGAAGGGTCGGTTGGAGAATACGGGCCAAAGTCGAATCATGTTTTTCTTCTTTCGAAATCACCAATCTGTAGTACATGTAAGTTTGCAACAGGTAAGAAAAATAAATTTTGCGCAAACATCAATATCTCTGGCATAGCTCAGAGACAACCATTCAGAAAAGACTAGTCATTAACCCTTTCCTGAATGACAAAAATTTTTGGACTAGACCAAATTGACAGCATTTGCAGACGACAAATTAAAGGTAGCTGAAAAATTGGAATTTGTTCTGGGAAGGGTAGAAAACACAGTTGGAAAAGGAGAAAATGCTGGTTACCAGCATTTTCTCCTTTTCTTACAGTGTTTTCAAAAGGCTTTTTTCTCAGGGGCGTCAAAAGTAGGGATTGAGTGGTAATGGGTTAACATAATTTCAAATGCTTAAATTTATGTTACAAGTAGCATCATTAATTTTCAGATGCTGAAACAAAAAGTTAATCAGAATATTGCAAGTACTGAAATCCATTTTCTAAGTGCTCTTAAACAATATTACATTTTTCAATGAGAGGAGCAGCTTCTTGCTCACAAAAAAAGACTTGTTCTACCCTCACAACATCTTTGGCGAAGGTGTTTTTCTTTTTAAAGTAAGAGACCCATCATATCATAACGATGATTCATATTGCACTCTGTTGGTCTCACATGCATCTGCCACCAGTTATGCATGAAAGAAACTGAAAAAAAAAAGAGAGAGAAAATTTCAGAAGTAAAAAAGTATAATAATGGTTTGCAACACATGAAAAGGGGCATTTGGACATTTGCGTAAAGTATCGTCTCAGATTAACCTGCGCAGTCCATGCAGGCAAATCCGAGATGACACTTAATGACTACAGTAGATTTCATGCAACAGTAGACTTGCGCAAACAGAAATTACATAAAAACGGAAAGTATTGTTTTAACCCATTACCACACAATCCCTACTATTGACGCCTCTGAGAAAGAAGCCTTTAGAAAACATTGTGGAAAAAGGAGAAAATGCTGGTAACAAGCATTTTCTCCTTTCCCCACAATGTTTTCTACCCTTCACAAAACAAATTTCAATTTTTCAGTCACTTTTATTTTGTCGTCTGCAAATGTTTTCGATTTGGACAAGCCAAAAACATTGTCGCTTGGTAATGGGTTAAACAAGTTTGTGCGAAAAGGAACACTCAGAGAATTACATAATTTTTACGCAGATGCTTTTCTTGTATTGCAGTCCATATAAAAATGGCATTGGAAACTGAAGCTTGAAATAGATCAACAGAGTGTGTTTAATTTTTCTGTTTCAGTTGTATACCAACAGGAGTGCAGTTCTTCAGAATACAGATGTCCTTTGAACAACAAGTGTATGTCTCTAGCTAAACTTTGTGGTGGTTACTCCAGTTGTGGATCCGAACTAGACAGACCTCCATGTGACAGATTTTTCGGTTAGTGTGGGAACTCACACATTATAGTTACTCATACCCTGGAGATAGTTGGGGAATAAATCATAGGAATGGTAAAATGACCAGTGTAAATACCCTCTTTTCTCGCACTGGTTTCTACCCTTTCTGAGAAAATTCTTGCTTCTAGAGAAAACTTGTGCGACTTGAAATAGATCCTGGTGTGGAGACAAAACAGCCACCGATGTTTGTATATTGATGCAAAGCCAACACTGTCTTCTGATATGTGGCATTTTTCAATTTCATACCTATCTGATTTTGGCATTCAGGGTACAGAACTGGGAGCCTGGGATATTGTTCAGGATGGTAATTGGTGCCGCAGATTTCAAATATTTTACATTTATTAAGAACAATGCTAACTGGTATGATTCATCCAGCCAAGGTTACTGTTTAGCTAGCATAAAACCTATACAATACATCAGCTATTTATAAACATGGCCCATATAGGCCTGGGAAGTAGCCCTTGTGTTGGCACTTTTTTGTTGACATTGTTGTTAAATTCTATAAACAACCCCACACAAATACTGGTTTCCCCAATGTTTAGTTAGAGACTAGACCTATTATTTGCAATAACAAATTATTTTTTTGATCATTTTCCCCATTTACAAAAGTTTTGAAGTGAACTCATTCCTCCTGAGATGTATTATTTACCACCATTTCTGCTTACTACTTATTTATAAGGGGCAGAGTTCTGATCTAGATGCACTGATGGATGAATGCACCAAAGGATGGATGAATTTTTTGATCGATCAAGTTAATTGATTGATTGATTGATTAAATGATCGCTTTTCCAAGTCTCTATTAGATCTACTTTGTTTCAGTTATATATTATAGTGATAGTTTACAAGTTATTCTTGTGGTCTGGGAAAATAAACTGTCTACAGGAGTGCTAAGGGTCGTGTTCAGAGTAACAAGTCAATGATAAATTACTTGCAAGATCTTACCTAATTTGATAGTCCCAAAATTTTACCTACTTTGAAGGCAAAAAAAGAATATTTGAATAAATAACCCTTGAATTAACTTTGACAGGTAATTTATCATCCTGTAAATATAAAGATTGCGCCCATGATCCGGCCTATATTTGTACTCTCAAGGGAACCAGCGATGCCCAATGTCAGTGCAGTCATGGATATATCATCAATGAGCAGGATACCAGCCAATGTGTTGGTAAGTTTGAATGGCGGTTTGAATAGCAGATTGTGAATCCGTTGAACAGACAATTTTTTTTTGTTCTCTGATTGTTCTGGCTAAAATGAATTTTGACATGCATTTTTTTTTTTCTGTTGATCTTCTGTGTTGGAATTTTATTAAGTGTAACCTGGTAGACCAAGAATCAACCCGTTTTTAGCTCACCTTAGCACGAAGTGCTCATGGTGGGTGAGCTTTTGTGATCGCCCAATGTCCGTTGTGCGTCGTCCGTCATCCGTTGTCCACAATTTCTTTAAACATCTTCTCCTCTTAAACCACTGGGCCAATCTTGATGAAACTTGGCAGGGATGTTCTTGGGTAAAGCTCTACCAAAGTTATTCAAGAGATTGAATTCCAGCCATAATTCTGGTTGGCATGGCAACCAAAAGGAAAAAAATAGCAAAATCTTTGAAAATCGTCTTCTCTGAAACTAAAAAGTGCAGAGCTTTGATATTTGGTATGTAGCATCTCCTAGTGGACCTCTACCAAGATTCTTCATATGATGCCCCTGGGGTCAAAACTGGCCCCACCCTGGGGGTCACAAGTTTGAAACAGGAACAAAGAAGGAAAACCTTAAAATTTTTCTTCTCTGAAACTAGAAAGTGCAGAGCTTTGATATTTGGTATGTAGCATCTCCTAGTGGACCGCTACCAAGATTGTTCATATGATGCCCCTGGGGTTAAAACTGGCCCCACCCCGGGAGTCACAAGTTTGAAACTTAGGAACAAAGAAGGAAAACCTTAAAAATCTTCTTCTCTGAAACTAGACGGCATGGAGCTTTGATATTTGGTCCTAGTGGACCTCTACCAAGATTGCTCATATGGTGCCCCTGGGGTCAAAACTGGCCCCCCCACGGGGGTCACAAGTTTGAAACATAGGAACAAAGAAGGAAAACTTCAAAATTCTTCTTCTCTGAAACTAGAAGGCATAGAGCTTTGATATTTGGTATGTAGCATCTCCTAGTAGACGTCTACCAAGATTGTTCATATGATGCCCCTGGGGTCAAAACTGGCCCCACCCCGGAGGTCACAAGTTTGTATTATAGGAACAAAGAAGGAAAATTTTAAAATTCTACTTCTCTGAAAATAGAAGGCACAGAGCTTTGATATTTGGTATGTAGCATCTCCTAGTGGACCCCTACCTAGATTGTTCATATGATGCCCCTAGTGTCAAAACTGGCCCCGCCCTGGGGGTCACAAGTTTGAAACTTAGGAACAAAGAAGGAGAACTTTAAAACAAAAATTCTCTGAAACTAGAAAGTGCAGAGCTTTAATTTTAAAATTCTACTTCTCTGAAAATAGAAGGCACAGAGCTTTGATATTTGGTATGTAGCATCTCCTAGTGGACCTCTACCAAGATTGTTCATATGATGCCCCTGGGATCAAAACTCGCCCTACCCTGAGGGTCACAAGTTTGAAACTTAGGAAAAAAGAAGGAAAACCTTAAAAATCTTCTCCTCTGAAACTAGATGATGCAGAGCTTTGATATTTAGTATGTAGCATCTCCTAGTTGACCTCTACGAAGATTATTCATATGATTTCCCTGGGGTCAAAACTGGCCCCTCCCTGGGGGTCACAAGTTTGACACTTAGGAACAAAGAAGGAAAACTTTAAAAATCTTCTCCTCTGAAACTAGACGGTGCAGAGCTTTGATATTTGGTATGTAGCATCTGCTAGTTGACCTCTACCAAGATTGTTCATATGATGTTCCTTGGGTCAAAACTGGCCCTTCCCTGGGCATCACAAGTTTGAAACTTAGGAACAAAGAACAAAAACTTTAAAAATCTTCTTCTCTGAAATTAGAAAGTGCTGAACTTTGATATTTGGTATGTAGCATTTCCTAGTGGACCTTTGCCAAGATTTTTCATATGATGTCCCTGGGGTCAAAACTGGCCCCGCCCCCGGGGGTCACAAGTTTGAATCATAGGAACAAAGAAGGAAAACTTAAAAATTCTTCTTGTCTGAAACTAGGTGGTGCAGAGCTTTGATATTTGGTATGTAGCATCTACTAGTGGACGTCTACCAAGATTCTTCATATGATGTCCTTGGGGTCAAAACTGGCCCCGCCCCGGTGGTCACGAGTTTGAAACATAGAAATAAAGAAGGAAAATTTTTAAAATTCTTCTTGTCTGAAAAAAGGTGATGCAAAGCTTTGATATTTGCTATGTAGCATCTCCTAGTGGACCTCCACCAAGATTGTTCATATGATGCCCCTTGGGTCAACAAAACTGGTCCTGCCCCGGGGGTCACAAGTTTGAAACATAGGAACAAAGAAGGAAAACTTTAAATTTCTTATTCTCTGAAACTAGAAGGCGTAGAGCTTTGATATTTGGTATGTAGTATCCCTTAGTGGAATTCTACAAAGTTTCCTCATACTGTGCCCCTGGGGTCAAAACGTGCCCTGTCCCAGGGGTCACAAGTTCGAAACATAGGAACAAAGATGGAAAACTTTAAAATTTTACTTCTCTGGAACTAGAAGGCGTAGAGCTTTGATATTTTGTAGGTAGCATCTCCTAGTGGACCTCTATCAAGTTTTTTCTTAGGATGCACCCTGGGGTCAAAACTGGCCCTGCCTAGGGGTCACAAGTTTGATTTTACAGCTTGGTAATTGGTTGAGCGATTTAGGACTATCATGGTCCTCTTGTTATGAGGTAACCATCAGACGATAGGAACCAGTACAGGTGCAGAGCGAATAAGAATCCTGGAAAGCAGACGACATTGAAATTTCTTTCTAAGGGTTTTCTTCTGAAATGAAACTCGTCTGGAACATGCATAGATAAATTGATATTTCCTCTGTGGCTGTTGATAACATTTTGCATAGTGACTTTGATCTTGCAAAAACCCATGTTTTATTAAAATTTATGGACTTCTTTTTTCAATGGTGCCATACAATCTGCAACCCTTTACCAAACCATCCAGAGGTTTGACCCTAGTCAGGCTTCTGCAATGACCCAAGAAAGGAGGCTTTTAACTCATTACCAAACGGCAATAACTTAGGCTTGTTCAAATCAAAAACATTTGCAGACAACAAAATGAAAGCTACTGAAAATTCAAAATTTGCTCTGTGAAGAGAAGAAAACATTGTGGAAAAAGGAGAAAATGCTGGTTACCAGCATTTTCTCTTTTTCCCACAATGTTTTCTAAAGGCTTCTCTCTCAAGGTTGTCAAAAGTAGGGGTTGTGTGGTAATGGGTTCAAATCATTGAGGAAAAGTAGGAAAATGCTTTTTTATTTTAGACAAATTACAACATTTGGACCATGTTTAATTTTTCCTCTGCAAACGTTTTCATTTTGCACAAGGTTTTAAACTAAGTATTTGTCATGTGGTAATGAATTAGTTACACACTCAAATGATGTTGGCTTTGAAGTTTATAGGCTCACAGTATTAGTATTAGTTAAGATCCTGTCGAGAAAAGTTTAAAATTTTTAGTAGAGTAAAGAATAAATCACAAAATAATTTTCTAGATGTAGATGTAGTTTTATCTTTAAATTAGCATCATAGACAGTATAATTCAGTTTCATTTAACTCTTTACTACACAAGAAAATGTTAGACTGGTCCAAATTGAAAGCATTTGCAGAGTACAAAATAAAGGTGACTGAAAAATTAAAATTTGTTCTGGGAAGCGTAGAAAACACTGTGGGAAAAGGAGAAAATGCTGGTTACCAGCATTTTCTCCTTTTCCCAAAGCGTTTTCAAAAGGCTTCTTTCTCAGGGGCATCAAAAGTAGGGATTATGTGGTAATGGGTTAAACGTTTTGAAGAAAAATCACCTTGACATTCACCACTGTAATGCTACTGTTTTGATGTGACTGATCGTTTTTGTAAAAAAAAATAGCAAATTGATATGCTTTGTGCCAATTTAAAGTCACATGATTTGAAAAGGTTGCCACATGACCTGGCAGATGATCTAAATATGTCATCATGTATGTTTTGAGAAAAACTGTGTGTAATGAAGGAAATTAGATGGTGGGGTAAATGAGGTTAACTCTTTACCACACAATCCCGACATTTAGCGACCCTGAGAAAGAGGCCTCTAGAAAACATTGTGAGAAAAGGAGAAAATGCTGGTAACCAGCATTTCCTCCTTTTTCCACAATGTTTTCTGCCCGTCCAAAATCAAATTTCAATTCTTAAGTCACAATGAATTTGTCACCTGCAAATGCTTTCAATTTGGACCAGTCTGGAAATTTGTCATTTGGTAAAGAGTTAAGCCTGTAGGTGCCAGTGACATCATTTTCACTTCTGGTATATTTTTATTCCATCCTAATCTTTTATTTTGGAAATGTACTTGGCTTAGCAAAAGAAATATCTGAGTCAAGGTATTCACACTCAAAATAGAGACCAAACAAGCCACTAGAGGGTACTGATATTTGTTATGATGGAAAAATAAACATTGCCTCAAACCAATATGTACTGTAAACCTTGCCTCAAACCAATATGTACTGTAAACCTACATGTCATGACTAAATTATCAAATTATGAAATGATAAAGACTGCCGAATCTCAGAGCATTAATAGTTTTACCACAGATAAACAGAAAACATCATGAGAAAATCATGGAAACCAGGATCGTCTCCATTTCCCCTAATGGTTTCTACTCATCATCAATCAAAAATCCATTTTTGGGTCACATTTATTTTGACATCTGCATATGCTTTCAGTTTTAAAAGTAAAATATTCTGCTGTGTGGTAAAGAGTTTAATTGGTAAAAAATTGCTCCTGTACCTTGAATGAAATCCTACTTTCATAGGGTTGTAAACAAGGCAGTTGTTTCACTTTTTACCAAATGACATAATTTTAGACTAGCCAGAACTGGAAGCATTTGCAGACGATAGAATTCATGTGACTCAAAACTTGAAATCTGTTAAGGGAAGAAAACATTGTGGAAAAAGAGAACAGTGTTTTCAGAAGGCTTCCTTCTCAGGTCGTGAAAACTAGGGATTGCTTGGGAAAGGGTTAGAGTAAGGTTTAAATGGCTTTGATATTATTTTCAGACTACAATGAATGTGAAGATTATGGAAGATGTGACCAGAAGTGTACAAACACCATCGGCAGTTACAAATGTTCCTGTAAATCATGGTACAAACTTGTCAACAACAGGACCTGTACAGCTATTGGTGGTACCTCTTCTTTAACCCATTACCACTCAATCCCTACTTTTGACGCCTCTGAGAAAGAAGCCTTTTGAAAACACTGTGGGAAAAGGAGAAAATGCTGGTAACCAGCATTTTCTCCTTTTCCCACAGTGTTTTCTACCCTTCCCAGAACAAATTTCTACATTTCAGTCACCATTATTTTGTTGTCTGCAGATGCTTTCAATTTGGACCAGTCCAAAATTTTCTCGTGTGGTAATGAGTTAACTCATTACCAAACAACAATATTTTAGACTGGTCCGAATTGAAAGCATTTGCAGATGAAAAAATAAAGGTGACTGAAAAAGTGAAATTTGTTCTGGGAAGGGTAGAAAACACTGTGGGAAAAGGAGAAAATGCTGGTTACCAGCATTTTCTCCTTTTCCCACAGTGTTTTCAAAAAGGCTTTCTCAGGGGTGTCGAAAGTAGGGATTGTGTGGTAATGGGTTAATATGTATTATCTTTTAACTCTTTACCATACGACAAAACTTCAGACTCTTCCAAACTGAAAACATTTGCAGATGTCAACTTAAAGATGGCCGAAGTGCTGTAATTTTTCCTTCATAGGGTAAAAGAAATTCTGGTTATCAGTATTTTCTTTGTTTCTCATAATGTTTTCAAAAGCCTTTTTTCCTCGGGCCTTAAAAACCAAAAATTTTGTTGCTCTGAAGACTGAGGCTGACCACGTGACCAGTCCACTTGCTCACTCCTATAATCCCTTGGTAGTTGGATAAACAAAATCCTAATCAAATGTCGACTTAAGGTAAGTCTAATTTAATTTTACGATTATCAGCATTTTCTTTGTTTCTCATCATGTTTTCAAAAGCCTTTTTTCCCAGGGCCTTAAAAACCAAAAATTGTTTGTTAACTCTTTACCGCACGACAAAATTCTAGGCTTGTTCAAATTGAAAGCATTTGCAGACGACAAAATAAAGCTGACTCAAAAATTGAAATTTGTTCTGGGTAGGGTAGAAAACACTGTGGGAAAGGAGAAAATGCTGGTTACCAGCATTTTCTCCTTTTCCTACAGTGTTTTCCAAAGGCTTCTTTCTCAGGGGCGTCAAAAGTAGGGATTGTGTGGTAATGGGTTAAAGGGTTAATGCTTTACCACAAATCTCCATGTTTTGAGAACCCGCTTACTCCAAATTGAAGAAATAATCCACAAAAATACCACACCACAAAAGCTTTTGCTATTGATGGGATTTGAAGCGTGGTCCATCAAAACAGTTGGCATAGACAAAGATTTGCCTGCATAGTTACATGTATTATTAGATAATTGTATAGTCAAGAGGCAGGGGACTTGGAAACTTGCTCATGGCTGTGGTGGAACATGTCGCCACCTCAGGGACATGATTCACTACACCTGTGAACAAGTTTCCATGTCCCCTGCCTCCTGACTGTTCAATAAATTTATCTTAACCCTTTACCAAAGAAGCCCTACTTTTAAGACCCTGAGATAGAAGCCTGTTGGAAACATTGTGGGAAAAGGAGAAAAAGCTGGTAGCCAGCATTTTCTCCTTTTCCCGCAATGTTTTCTATGCCCCTAATTTCAATTCTTGAGTTTTGTTTATTTTGTCGTCTGCAATTGATTTCAATTTGGACAAATCTAAAAGTTTGTTGTTTGGTAAAGAGTTAAGCAAATTTTACCTGTTTTTTTGTTTAAAAAATTGAGTATGCTGATGTTGAAGATTTTCCCGTCTGAGCATCCCAATTCAATGAAAACTGACGTCCCTGAGAAATGACCTTGCCGAAACGTTGGTAATATGTGCTAAAACGTGTTGCATAGTGGATGATCTTGACATAGATCTTGATTGATGCGGCCATTCTGGATGTTTTGTTTATCGTGTAGTCATATATACGGGCTCCAGAAAGGGAAACTGCCTTTATGTTGGTTTTGCAAGTGTACATGATATATATGTTGGGGGCATATTATCCAATCAGATCATCAGAAATTTCTTTTCAGTATAATAAGTAGTAATTCCTAGGTCTGTATTCACCAACCATTTCAAGGAGCATTTCTACTATTATATGAGAACATTACTTTTGCTATCATGAAGATCAGATATGTTGGTATAAAAACATTGATGTAAAAATTTGATTACCTCCCCATGTCTCAAACTTTGAATGTTAATTAATTTTGTGTCTTTACGTTTGAATGCTAATTACGATTTTGTGTATCTCTGAAGGTGGAAAGGCTTTACTCTACATTGGTACCTCGGCAAACCTTACTAAGATGAACCTGGATGGAAGTGGTGTTGAACTTGTGAGTTCTGGTTCCATTGGTGACTTTACATTTGACTATGCCACACAGACTGTCTTTTGGATAGATTCAACAGAAAATAAAGTAACTATTTTCTTTCTACATTTTTCCTCACCAGCTTGTAAGGTTCAGCATACTTTGGATAATTTTCTTGGTATAAATTTCCATTTTGATATCATGCATGTGACTAAATTTCAATATTAGAGAAATAGTGGCAATGTCATATCATTTCGTCATGTTTGCTTTGGAAAGCTGCAGTACACAAAGGTCTAGTAATCAAGAAGTGAATTTTGAATCACTGTGCCTTAACTCTCTCCAAACGACAAAATTTTAGACTGGTTCAAATTGAAAGCATTTGCAGACCACAAAATTACAGTGACTCAAAAATTGAAATTTGTTTTGGGAAGGGTAAGAAACATTGTGGGAAAAGGAAAAAATGCTGGTTGGCAGCATTTTCTCCTTGTCCCACTATGTTTTCAAAAGGCTCCTTTCTCAGGGTTGTTAAAAGTCGTGATTGTGTGGTAAAGGGTTAAAGGTCTATTTTAGGATCAGTTGCTGTCACCTCATTCCTCAGTCATTGTTGGCATTGTTTTCACTTGTTAATCTTTGAATGCAGCAATTTTTTGTGAACAGTGTTGAAAGGAAACACCACCAGACGGGCCTTCTTATTTCAGATTTTCAAGACTCCAGGCAAAATACAGCTGAATATTAGTAGCAGCCCCAAACCTTGTAGCATGTCTTTAGATTGGATTGGATTGAATCTCTATATAGTGGACTGTCTGGCGAAAAAGATTTATTTGTACAGTACGAAGAGTGGCAGACAGACAAGTGTTATAAACGATGGAATCCAGACATGTAAAGCAATTGCTGTAGATCCCCTAACCGGGTAAGAACTGTTTGTATCATCTTTGGTGATTATGGTTCTGTAATGAGATCAACTGTATTCATCCAACTGTCCAAAATTGCTCTCTTGTTCTACTTCTGAATTTAAAAAAAAAACCACAATATCTGATTGGCTATCTGAATTTAAAACGTAACGCAATATATGATTGTCTAAACCTTCTGATTCTATGAATTTGTCAGAAAATTTTTGAAGAAAATCATCCTATTGTTCAGTATTTTAGCTTATGCCTTTTTTCATGCTTTTTGACACAACTTGTCCTTCTTAAATCTATACCAAATGTTGAAATTTTACACCAGATCAATTTACAAGCATTTTCAAGCAAAAAATTGAGATTATGTGGAAAAAAGAAAAAAATGCTGGTTACTAGTCTCCTTTTACCACAATGTTTCTAACAGATTTCTTTCTCAGGGTTATTAAAAGTTTGGATTGTGTGGTAAAGAGTTAACTCTTTACCAAACAACAAAATTTCAGACTGGTCCAAATTGAAAGCACTTGCAGACAACAAAATACAGGTAAGTCAAAATTTGAAATTTGTTGCCAGCAGGGTAGAAAACATTGTGGGAAAAGGAAAAAATGCTGGTTACCAGCATTTTCTCCTTTTCCCACAATATTTTCAAAAGGCATCTATCTCATGGTCGTAAAAACCACGGATTGTTTGGTAAAGGGATAATAGAGATGACCATTAAAATAGGTTAAACTGGATTCTATTTTTTCTTGCCGTTCTTAAAGATATCAATGAGACAAGCTCTGGCAAAAAGGGGTTTAATGCATCAATGTGATGTATTGTACTTAGCAAGTCATTTCATGATTTTGGAACCATAAAATCTGTTTGGTCAAGCAACTGACATAACCCTTTATAGGCTAAGGCCCAGATCAAAAAAGGGCCCTATTTTTAATTTTTTTTTTCAGTCCATCTGGTAGAAAAATTCAAATGGTACAGTGAGTTAGGATAGCCTATTAGAGTCACTTTAAGCATGGATGCCAGATCTGAAAGTGGCGCAGATTTTTTTTATATGCTAATAAACGCGCCCACCCCAAATTTGCCTATATCAAAAATGAACCTTTTCTTATGTTCACAATAATGAAAAAAAACAATGAAACAATGCAATCTTTTTGACAAATCTTTTGAATTAAAGATTCTCATGAAAATCCACATTTACATGTATGTAAGACTTGTATTAAATCAAGTCTGACCAATTTCACATACCGTAAAATACCTAATAAATGTTCCTAGCAGAATGAATTGAAAACAATCTCTGATTTTCAGTCTTCACATTGAATGTGTTAATATTTCTGGCTAGATTTTTTCACAGTTTTGGCCAAAGCTACTAAGACAGACATAGAAGACCAGAATTAAGAACAGTTATGGAGTTTTAGCATTTAGCACCTCAAAAATGATCTATTTATGAGTGCTACAGTATAATTTGCTGTTGCACACAAACCTTTGATTTCGTTATTTCATTACATATTCACAACTGTAACCATAAATATGCCAACACTAAGATTTGGCTATTTTCATTACTTAAGCTGCTTTATTTCCTTTGTTATTCCTACTCTCCTACTCTGTTAATCTATTTCACTGATGCAATAGGGATTATGACTTGAAACAAGAGGGTCATGATGGCCCTGTATCGCCCCACTGGCTAATAATTGAAAACACTACAAACCAAACATTACAACTCAAGCCAAATGGTTTCAAACTTGAAGACATACAATAGGCTGAAGCCCAGGTCAAAAAAGGGCCCTATTTTTTTCCATCCATCTGTTTCTCTAGTTCACTGATGCAATAGGGGATATAACTTAAAACAAGAGGGTCATGACGGCCCTGTATCATGCCACTGGCTAATAAGTGAAAACACTACAAGCCAAATATTACTACTCTGGGCAATTGGTTTTAAACTTGAAGACATACAATTTTTTTCTATAAAATCCTACGAGATAGTAATGACACCTTGACACCTGGGCAAAGCCATTATTGACCCAAAAGCTCTAATTACTTGAATCCTGGTGAAGGTCCACAAGATAAACCCCCGTACTAAGTAATACAGGTCTAGAATGTTGTGTTATAAACAGGTAGATTTTCAAAGTTTCCTAAAAGAAAAAAGGCCATGTAAAACATGAGACCCATTAAACAGGGCTAAATTTGGTAGCCCTAGGCTTTATTATGGTTAGTAAAAAGATCATTTATAAAGTTTCCAACGCGAAAGCCAAGGTAAAACTTGTGACCCCTGGTGTGGGGACAAACTTAACCCCAAGGCTATAATTTGGGACCTTCTGGTAGAGTCCCACTAGATAAATCTAAATTCAAAATTTGGTAGTCCTAGGCCTTGCGGCTATGTACAAGTAGATTTTTAAAGGCTGTCCCAGTATATGCCCATGTAAAACTTGTGACCCCAGGGCCGGGCCAAGTTTGACCCCAGGACTATATGCAGGGCACTCTTGGTAGACGCATGATAAAGATACATGCCAAATTTGGTAGCCCAAGGCCCTAAAGAAGGATTTTAAAGTTTTCCCTATATAATCCCGTATAAAACTTGTGACCCTCGGGGCGGGGCCAATTTGAACTCCAGGGCTATTATTTGAAGGAACTTGGTAGAGGTTCACCACATAAAGCTATATGCCAAGTTTGGTAGCCCTAGGCCTTAGGCTTTCAGATAAGAAGATTTTCAAAGATTTCAATATTTTTCAGTTTTGTTGCCATGGCAAATAGAGTTTTTGAAGGAATCAGATTCTTTCAAGAAATTCTGAAGAAAGTCATGGCAGAATCATTTCTGTGAAGTTTCATCCAGTTTGGATGGGTAGTGTCAGAGGGGATGTTTGAAATATAAGTTATTGCACGTACCGACAGACACACGATGGACAGCGGACCATGAAATAAGCCTGCTTGCCTTCGACCAGTGGAGCTAAAATCCTCTTGATGACTTAAAATTAACAAATTCGCTGTTCATTCAGCGTAATCGTGACGTATGATCAATCATCAGTTTCTTTGTTTGCTGCATTGACAGTACAGCTGCGTTGTATGTGTGTGTGTGTGTGTGTGTATGTGTGTGTGGATCTTCTCCTAAATCACTGGGCAAATCTTGACGAAAAATTGGCAGGGATGTTCCTTGGGTAAAGCTCTACCAAAATCGTTCAAAGAATAGAATTCCACTCATAATTCTGGTTACCATGGCTGCAAAAAGGAAAAAAAAATACGAAATCTTTGAAAATCTTCTCTGAAAGTAGAAGGCATTGAGCTTTGATATTTGGTATGTGGCCATCTCCTAGTGGACCTCTACCAAGGTTGTTCAAATAATGCCTCTGGTGTCAAAACTTGCCCCACCCCAGGGGTCACAAGTTTGGTCATAGGAACAAATAAGGAAAACTTTAAAAATCTTCTCCTCAGAAAAATGAAGGCATAGAGCTTTGATATTTAGTATGTAGCATCTCCTAGTGAACCTCTACCAAGTTTGTTCACATGATGCCCTTGGGTTCAAAAGTGGCCCTGCCCCGGGGGTCATAAGTTCGAACACAGGAACAAAGAAGGAAAACCTTAAAAATTTTCTTCTCTGAAATTTGATGGCGTAGAGCTTTGATATTTGGTATGTAGCATCTTCTAGTGGACCTCTACCAAGTTTGTTCATATGATTCCCCTGGGGTCAAAACTGGTCCTGCCCTGGGGGTCACAAGTTCAAACATAGGAACAAAGACAGTAAATTATAAAATTCTTCTTCTCTAAAACTAGAAGGCATACAGCTTTGATATTTGGCATGTAGCAATTCCTAGTGGACCTCTCCCAAGTTTGTTCATATTATGCCCTCGGGGTCAAAACTGGACCCGCCCCTGGGGTCACAGGTTAGTTTAAAGTTCATCACATAAACATGAGGGAAATAAAGCTATAGTCTCAGGTTAGCACTCCAGGGCCAATTTCCCTCTTGTTGACATGTCATGATGTAACGGATTTATTTACTACATAACAATGATATTTTGAATGCATATAGCATGAATATAGTTAACAGTGGATACAGAAGGGTAATTGAAATAACTTACATGTAAATGTAATTATAATAACATTTAAAGTCTTATCTTGTCAACAAGACAGTATTTTTGGTGCAAATTCTTCATTTCATGTGTAACTATTCAATTATTGTTTCGTTTGATTTTTCTCAAATAAAGACATGAATTACAAACCTTTTTTTATACTTATATGTGTCTGCGCTGTAACATTTTGTGTCATTGGTGTAAAACATGAGTCGTTTATATAACAGTGATAAAAAATGCTCATGAAAGGAAGCAGCGATGTTTTATTTAATAAAAACAATTTCTTGGAACAAAACGGAAAATACAGTTACATTTTTAATACAAATAGCTAGGAATCATTTACTAGATCTATATAACTTTTTCAAGAAATTAAAATAGTTGCAAAACACTGATCTTCTCTGACATACAACATGCCAAAATTTTGTTCCAAAATACTTAATTAATATAAAACAAATATATGTTATACAGATGATTCAAAATGAAATATAATCTGAGCCAGAAAATATTTATTTTTCTAAATTAGAATGAGATTTCTTTTACTGTACAATTTTGTTACATGAAGGGCATGTCGATGTGTTATGACTAGCATTGCATCACAGAAGACAATGTTCCAGTGTGGATATAAGGAACCTTATCAAACAAAAAAATCCAACTTAATTTTCAAAAATTGTGTCTCCTAAAATCTGCCATAATTATATAATAGCTCATAGATGGCCATAAGTATACATTAGTGGGTGGGGTAAAAGATAAGCAAGACCGTAACAAATATACAATGCAGCACTTTAGTACAATAGTAAGCATTTAGTTCTCATCAAACCCTTTCACAAGAAGTTGAAACACAAAAGTCTTAAATGATATTAAGTTGCTCATGATTTTCAAAAAATGTATGCAAATTTGGTGGGTGGGGTAACACCAGGACATCCGATGTATTTCATCTTCTCCTGTAACTGAATTTTACCATTGCTTATGTGCTTAACTGTCAATTAGACCTATTTGCAATTGAAATACTCCGGAAGATATTGAAATTTTGTGGTTTATACGCATAAGCTCAATTCAATGCATTTTCAGTGGGTGGGGTAACAAAATGTTGTCTGAAAAAAATCTGCACCACTTTTGTTTCCGGCATCCACCCTAATTTGACTTCTATATAGCTGTACTATCACCTGGTACCAATGAAATTTTTCTACCAGACCGATTGAAAAAAAATTGAATCCAGCTTGCCAGGCCTTAGACTATTACCAAACAATCCCTGGTTTTTGACCCTGAAATAGAAGCCTTTTGAAAACAATGTGGAAAAAGAAGAAAATGCTGGTAACCAGCATTTTCTTCTTTTCCCACATTGTTTTCTACCATGCTGAAAACAAATTTCAATTTTTCAGAAAATGTTTATTTTGTTGTGTGCATTGCTTCCAATTTGACCCAGCCTAAAATTTTGTCGTCTGGTAAAGGGTTATTCTGAAGTCAGTATGCTCCTTGGACATTCAGAAGATTTAAAAATAGCAAAAAGTTTTAATTCATGTCGGACTGCATGGATTGTGCAAGCTGATAAGGTTCAATACTGTTTATCCACGTCCTCACAGAGCATGGTTCTATTTCTCTTTTACAGATATCTGTTTTATACTGATTATGGCCGTAAACAAAATCCCCCTCGGATTGTCCGTACCTACATGGATGGTAGCCATCGAGTAGATTTAAAACTTGGCAAACTTGTCTCCCCGTCAAGTATCAGTATAGATACCACTATCAAGTAAGTTTCTGATTTTATTTTCTGTTTAATTTCCTGTTGTTTCAGAGACAAATCAATTTAACCCTTTACCAAACGACAAAATTTTAGACTAGGCAGAATCGAAAGCACTTGCAGACATCAAAATAAACATAACTCAAAAATTGAAATTTATATCTAGCAGAGAAGAAAGCATTGTGGGAATAGGAGAAAGTACTGGTTACCAGCATTTTCCTCTTTTCCCACAATGTTTTCAAAAGGCTTCTATCTCAAGGTCATAAAAGCCAGGGATTGTTTGGTTAACCCATTACCACACAATCCCTACTTTTGACGACCCTGAGAAAGAAGCCTTTAGAAAACTTTCTGGGAAAAGGAGAAAATGCTGGTAACCAGCATTTTCTCCTTTTCCCACAATGTTTTCTACCCTTCACAAAATAAATTTCAAATTTTCAGTCACTTTTATTTTGTCATCTGCAAATGTTTTCGATTTGGACAAGCCAGAAATTTTGTCATTTGGTGATGAATTAACCCTTTACCAAACGTCAAAATTTAAGATTGGTTCAAGTTGAAAGCACTTTCAGACGACAAAATAAATATACCGTAACTCAGAAAGTGAAATTTGCTTCCAGCAGGGTAGAAAACATTGTGGGAAAAGGAGAAAATACTGGTTACCAGCATTTTCTCCATTTCCCACAATGTTTTCAAAAGGCTTCTATCTCCAGGTCTTAAAAACCAGGGATTATTTAGTAAAGGGTTATTATGGGTTATTTTTATTTTTGTCTTCTGTTGTAAATATGATTATTACCTGTCCAAGTCTTCAGGAATTAACACTAATTGGTTTGACCCTTTACCCCACAGCAACAACTTTAGAGTAAATAAATTGAAATCATTTGCAGATGATAATAGAGGCTGAATGATGAGATTTGTCTGTTAAAGTGTGAAAACATATGGTGAGCAAAAGGAGACAATGCTGGTCAACGGGGTTGTTATAACTTGGGATTGTGTAAGAAAGTGTTACTTTAAATTTCACTCATCTGAATTAGGAAATATGCTTGACTGTAAAATAAATGTCTATGTGTATTAAATTGAAAGTTACATATGTATATAATTTTATTGTCCTTGTATATTCAGCATATGGTACTTCTGGACATTAATAAACTTTGCTATTACAGGCGAATCTACTGGACTGATTACAGGTTAGATCAAATTCAAACAGCAGACTATAATGGACTTCATACGTAAGTGCCATCTACTCTACATCTGTTTTCTAGGTTTAATGGGAATGTCTTTCTGATATTACTGGTATTAACATAATACAATCAATTTATCTCATGAAAATTTCATCCATTGGCAAATTTTAAAATTTTGCACTTGTGAAATTTTAAAGTAATTTATATACAATAAATAAAGTAAGGCCCAAATTCTCAGTGATCTGCATTTGAAATAGTAAAAAGTTCTGGGGGAAAAGGAGAAAATGCTGGGTACCAGGATTTTTAGCTTTACTTTTTTCGAAGAAAATGTCATCATATTGTCTTAACCCTGGCTTCATTTGCATTATCACCTGCATCCTTATGCAAAAACTTTGACATTGCATATCATTTTTAGCTCTACCCTTTTTTGAAGAAAATAACATTTTATTGCTATAACCCTTGCATCATCTGCATTCTTATACAAAAATATCTCTGTCATTACTGAAAATAGTCACTTCAATCTTGGACAAGTTTTTTTTTTGCACTTGAAATTGTCTCTGAAAATCAAGCCACTGAAGCCTAGCGTTATTACCCACATGTGGTGCTTTTCTTTTTCTATCCTGCAATGTTTTTGAAAGCCTTCTTCTTCAAAGTCAATGGATCATGCAATTGTCAAGGGTTAACAGTTAACTCATTACCAAAACAATAAAATTTTAGGTTTGTCCAAATCGAAAGCATTTGCAGACGACAAAATAAAAGTGAATGAAAATTTGAAATTTGTTTTGTGGAGGGTAGAAAACATTGTTGGAAAAGGAGAAAATGCTGGTTTCCAGCATTTTCTCCTTTTCCCACAATGTTTTCTGAAGGCTTCTTTCTCAGGGTTGTCAAAAGTAGGGATTGTGTGGTAATGGGTTAAACTATCATTAACTTGTTATGTGCAATATGTCTTTTTGCCACATTGTTTTTTTTCAGACGTGTGTTAATTTACATGACCTAGAGATTTTTTAACTGAAAGTATTTTGTCACATAACTTCCTTTGTTTTCAGTGTAATATGTCCCCATATTACAAATTTTCCTATTTTATACATGTTTGATATCACATTTGTGTGGTGTCATTTTTTATGTCATTTTGTGCGCATTGCATATAAGTGAATGGATCTCATAGAAAATACCGCGGGTGCATTGATGAATGTTTTTGCATCATCTGATCTATTTCAGCTAATCTTATCTCAAAAGCCAACTCATGTCAGATCCTATAATTATATTGTACAATTTAAAACTTTTTTGTTTAGACATACAATTCTATCTGGAGGTTTGAACATTCCTGCGCCTGTCAGTTTGACCATGTTTGAAGACCAGCTTTACTGGGCAGACATCACCAAAATGTCTGTCATGCGCATCGGCAAGTTCCGGAATCGACGGCTCGCTCATGTGTATTCATCCCCAGATGCTCGTCCTACCTCAGTTAGAGTTATGCATGCGGCCCTGCAGCGTTTTACTGGCAGAGGTATGAAGTTTTTATTATTCATTGTTTTCTACAGGAGAAAAATGTAGACTTGTCCAAATTGAAAACATTTGCAGAAAGCTAGATGAATATGGCTAAATGATGGAGTTTGTCTTTGAGAGAATAGAAAACATTGTGGCAAAAGGAGGAAAATGCTGGTTACCAGTATTGTTTAAAAAACTTTTCTTTATCAGGGTTGTCAAAAGTCAGGGTTATGTGAAATACACTGAAAAATCTTCTCTTTATATGACCCTTGAGAAAAAAACTTTTGCGAAACATTTAAAGGAAAGGATAATTATATACCAAACAAACTTGGGTTTTAACAATCCTGGAAAAAAAAAACACTTTTGAAAACAGTGTAAGGAAGGGCAAAAATGCTGGTTACCAGGATTTAATCCTTTTCCCACAATGTTTTCAAAAGCTTTCTTTCTCAGGGTCGTTACAAGTCGGGATTGTGTGGTAAAGAGTTAAAAAAAGGTCATCACTTAAATATGTAACAAAAATCAGTGATTTATTTCATAGTGTTTATTTGCAGTTTGTCAATTTTCGGCCACAATATATTCAATTAGTGATTCAAAAACTAAGTGCATGTGATTCAAAGGGCTTGTTAATACCATTACCTATCAATAAATGTTCATTTTTTGTAGTTTTAAGGGATGATCACAGACAAACATCATGTTTTCTTATGTTGTATTTTATTCGTTTCAAAAACTAAATCTTGTTTTTCAGCATCCAACCCTTGCTTGATGTCTTCATGTTCCCATATTTGTGTTCTCACTCATGTGACAGATAATGATAAAACTGGATATAGATGTATGTGTGAGGCTGGATACCAAATTAGTGCAAATGGAACTTTCTGTGAAAGTAATTAAAATTGATAACATTAATTTTGTATCTTTTTTATCTACATAAACATTCAGTGGGTATTGTCAAAATGTTTATATGTAGGCACATCATTCATTTACTGGTTTAAATCCTTAACCTTTTCCCAAACAATCCCTGGTTTTTACTTGTCAGGAATAGAAGCCTTTTGTAAACATTGTGGGAAAAGGAGAAAATGCTGGTAACCAGCATTTTCTCCTTTTCACACAATGTTTTCTACCCTATCATATTAAAAAACCATCTTTTTAGCAACTGTTAAGTTGTCATCTGCAGAATGCTTTCAGTTTGGTGTGGTCCAAAATTTGCCATTTGGGAAAGGGTTAATTGAGTCTACTAGTACTTCTTTTTAATGAAATGTTATAGTCGTTAACTCGCCTACAATTTATAAATACTGACCATAATAACAAACAAAATTGAATCAGTTGGTGAAGATTTGTATGCCATGTACTTGTTCACAGTGGGTGAGGTAAGATGGGTTTGTTTGGAACTTGGTGATATTTATTATTGGTTATTGTAAAATCGTACAGTTAATTTCCTATGAGTGAAAAAAGATTTTTTAAATGTATCAGGGCCACTCAGATTTGATTACCATTAATTATTCAATTGTATTTTTTTTTTTTTTCATGCAAAAATTCTGCAAGTAAAAGACAGTGCAAGTAAGATGTTTGGGAGACCAGAATATGACAGATTTACAATGGTTTTTACAATTGTTTTCTCTTATTGTATCCACTAGAAATCAAAGAATTTATCCTGTTTGCCACAAAGCATGCTGTACGTGCCATTCCACTTGAAGGTGTTGTCAGTCACACTGTTGATGCTATTGTACCCATACTTGGACAGACCAGTACTCGACAAGGATACAGTTTTGTCGCTGTAGACTTCGATGCACGACTTGAAGAGATATATTTCTCTGATATTTACAATAAAGCTATTTATAAGACACCGATAAATGATACAAGTAGGTCACCAACTTTTTGAGTCAGTATTCCCTGATGTTTTAACTCTTTATCACACAATGCTGACTTTTAATGACCCTTTAACCCATTACCAAACAACAAAAAAGTAGTCCCTTACCAAATTGAAAACAGACGACAATTTAGAAGTAGCTCAAATGATGGAATCTCTCTTTGATAGGGTAGAAAACAATGTGGGAAAAAGAGAAAATGCTG
This sequence comes from Tridacna crocea, assembly GCA_943736015.1. NCBI lineage: Eukaryota > Metazoa > Mollusca > Bivalvia > Cardiida > Cardiidae > Tridacna > Tridacna crocea. Next base: position 33,589,547 of record OX031073.1, read on the forward strand.
GTTACCAGCATTTTCTCCTTTTCCCACGATGTTTTCAAAAGGCCTATTCTTCAGGGTTGTTGAAAGTCGGGATTGTGTGGTAATGGGTAAATAGAGGAAGTCTTTTGAAAACATTGTGGGAAAATGAGAAAGTGCTGGTAACCAGCTAACTAAGCCTTTTCTCTTTATCCCACAATCTTTTCTACCCTTCCCAAACCAAATTTCAGGTTCAATTTTTTAGTTACATTTATTTTGTTGTCTGCAAGTGCTTTCAATTTGGACGGGTCTAAAATTTTGTTGTTTAGTAAAGAGGTAATGGATAAATTCATTTTGCAACATAAGGGATCCATGAATGAGGACCCTTTTTAGCTGGCCAAGAGTCCTCTTTCAAATGTATCTAAAAAACTGGCACAGTACTGAGGATTACCGGTAGTTTGTTTTTGCTGAGATGTAATTTGAATTTTGTAAGGGCTTGTATATACCAAAAAAATCAAATTTAACTCTCGAAAATTTAACCACACAAAAAAATTTTAGCATTTGCAGACAACAAAAGAGATATGACTGAAAAATTGAAATTTTGTTTTGTGCAGTAGAAAACACTGTGGAATAAGGAGAAAAGGCTTCTTTCTCAGGGTTGTTAAAAGTCTGGATTGTGTTGTGAAAGAGTTAGCCCTAGTAAGGAACTAGAAATTTCATTGTTATTGTCAACCATTATTGTATTAGAATTTTTAGTATTTTTTTCAGTTTGCTTTATTTGACCTTTTTCCATTTAATTTTGAGTTTTATGGACCATGACATGTTTACTTTTGAGGGCAGTGTGGGAGAAGGAGAAAATGATGGTAACAAGCACAAATTTTCTCTTTTTCCTCAGAATATTTTCCATCTTGTCAGCGACAAACCCCACTATTTCACCACCTTTTATTTTTACAATTGCTTTCAATACATCAAGTGTAAAATATTGTCAATTGGCAAAAAGTTACAGTCTCTACAGAATCTTAGGCTACTAGGTGCAACTCATCGACCCTTTGCTGACAGTGTAGATCAAGATCAGTCTGCACAGAACGTGCAGTCTGATCTTTGATCTACATTGTCCGATAAGGAGATATTAATCTCTAAAACATTACTTTGAAATAGCAGTATGAATTTTTTTTTTCTATCAAATCGAAAATTTTATTTTGGTTATTTAGCAGGATAAGGGTTAACAGTGAAATCTCTCTATTCTTTACTAGAAATGACAGCTGTTCTTGCCACAGATAACAGATCTGTAGAGGGACTCAGTCTAGACTGGATATCTCGTAACTTATATTTCACGGATTTCTACGCAAAAACTGTGTCGGTGATGCGCATTGACTTTCCAGATGAACGCAGGGTTCTTCTTGACAATCTAGGGAGTCCAAGATCTGTGGTGGTCCATCCAACTAGAGGGTAGGTATCTCTTTTATGATGAACCATATATTCCCTTATGAAAAGGCTTTTTAAAGAATTGTTTGAAAACACCTTACAAAATAATTCTAAAATCTATTGGCTCTCATGAAATAGCTTTCAAGAACATTTTCAGAAAAGGAGGCAGTGATGGTAAGCATTTTCTCCTGAATTCAAAATGTTTTCTACCCTTTCACATTTCATTTGTATGTGTACAGTTCCACTAATACAGATTTTTTTTCAATTGATCCAAAATGGCTGACTGGGAGCGATTTTTGAGTTACATGGTTGCATAAATTTTTGAAAAGGTCTTTTCCGACTGGGAGCAATTTTGAGTAATGCCATCACATAAATTTTTGAAAAATGTCATTTTGGGCGAGATTATCATGTCAACAATTGCTTGTTATTTTTTCCCTCACTTTGAATGATATTTCTGTGTGGAATTTGTATCAGTGATTAATCTTTAGAAACTGCAAAAGCCCTGCTCAGTGCCATTTACATGAAACATCCATTTTGATTTTCTTCAGGTTTTAACTCTTTACCTCAAAATCGCCACTTTTAAAGACCATTAAGAAAAAAGCTTCTGAAAACATTGTGGAAAAAAGAGAACACCTAGTAAACAGCATTTTCTCCTTTTCCCGCAATGTTTTTTACAATTCCAAAGAAAAATTTCTGTTTAAAGTCGCATTTAAAATGCCTTCTGCAAATGCTTTGAATTTGGACAGATTTTATCATTTGGTAAATGGTTAAACAGTGTTAAAAACTGTTAGTGACAGATTCAGAGACCATAGATTTGCTAGTGTCCTGGTATTCTTTTCGACTGTTTCTTTACCTGAGTACACTCAAAAGTTACAAGTTACAGAACAATCCATTGTTTCTTTTTCCATATAGATGAAGTCACAAAATATCATGTTAAATGGCAATAGAGGTATGAATTTTTCATACTAATTTTATAAGATTTTAGTACCAATGAAAAGCTCAAACTTACAACCCAGAGATCTTTGCCTTATTGACTGAGCTGCCAGGATTGAAATCATGTAGGCGAATCTGTTGTTTATATCCCATAACTTCAAATCATAAAATTATTGAATAGGTATGTATTTTTTGCTGACTGGCTGAAGGATGCAAGCTCTCATCCATTTATTGGACGTTGTGATGGAGATGGCAGTAACATGGTGAAGATTCACAGATATGAGCTTGGCTGGCCAAATGGCATGTGCATCGACTACAGCACTGACAGGGTCTATTGGGTGGATGCTTTCTTTGATAGGTAATAGGTTTGAGTAATTACCTAAACTTTCACACATCTAACTCATTACCAAATGACAAAATTTCAAATTTGTTTAAATTGAAAGCATTTGCAGATGACAAAGTAAAAGTGACTGAAAATTTGAACTTTGTTTTGTGAATGGTAGAAAGCATTGTGGGAAATGGAGAAAATGCTGTTTACCAGCATTTTCTCCCTTTCCCACAACTTTTTCTATAGGCTTCTTTCTCAGGGTCGTCAACAGTAGGGATTGTGTGGTACTGGGTTAACTTTCTACCAAATAATCCCAGGTTTTAAGCCTTTTGAAAACATTTGGGAAAAGGAGAAAATGCTGATAATCTGCATTTTCTCCTTTTCACACAGTGTTTTCTACTCTATCGAAGATAAATTCTGCGTCTTGAGCCATCGTTAATTTGTTGTCTGCAAGTCCTTTCATTTTGAACAAGTTTTATTGTTTGTTACTTGGTAAGGAGTTAAATACATTTTACAAACTGATCAGTCCGAGATTTATGTTTCAGTTTTGAAGAAATTGTTTACATGGAGGTGTATGAAAGAATTATAAGTTTTGGTGAACAGTGAAGATCCTGAACTCATGATGGATAAATGTTACTGTCCATGCAAATTAATTCTTTTCCAGAAAACAAAACTCAGGCTTGTTCAAACTTATTGCATTGGCTGATGTAAATATAAATGTGGCTTAACCCTTTACCATTCGATCCCTGATTTTTACGACCCTGAGACAGAAACCTTTTGAAAACATTGTGGGAAAAGGAGAAAATGCTGGTAACCAGCATTTTCTCCTTTTCCCACAATGTTTTCTACCCTGCTGGAAGCAAATTTCAATTTTTGATTTATGTTTATTTTGTTGTCTGCAAATGCTTTCAATTTGGATCAGTCTAAAATATTTTCCTTTGATTTATGTTTATTGTGTTGTCTGCAAATGCTTTCAATTTGGATCAGTGTAAAAAAAATTCGTTTGGTAAAGGGTTAAAAGAGAGATTTGTCTTCCAAAGGCTTGAAAACACTATTAGAAAAGGAGAAAAAACTGGTATTGTTAACAGCCTTCATTCTCAATGTTGTTTAAACAAAAGATCATATAGTAAATGCAAAGGCTCACTTGCATATAGGCCAGTAAGGTTGTGAAGGGCCATCATTGGCCTCTTTTTTATCATATTATTTTTGACCGTGATGATGGTGATCCTCCTCCATTTTATCATTCTTCATCTTATTATTATTGTTACTGTTGTTTTTGTTGTTGTTGTTATTATACCCATGCAAAACGAATGTTTTCGGGGATATACTGGAATCAGCCTGCTGTCTGTGTGTCCGTCTGTGTACAAAATACTGTCAAAGTGCTGGTGGGGGTATAAATTCACATTCAGTGACAGCTCTAGTTCTTTTTATTATTATTCAGACTTCAGCATTCCGATTTAGATGGAAATGATTTAAAGACTGTCCCAGGGCTGGCCCTTGTGCACCCATTTGGAGTAGCCATTTTCAATGGTAAGAATTTTAGTGACTTACACATAATGGTAATGAAATGAAAAATTATTACAGTAATGATAAATTAATGATAATTTCATTCATAAATAAATGGAAAAGATTACTTTTAGACTAAAGAAAACAATTTCAGATGATTAGTTCACTTACCATACATTTTAGTTTAGAATCTGTGTAGGAGGGATAACACCCTTGGTGGAAAGATGAAAAACTGTTATAAATAAACACGATTCACTGACTTTCTGCTGACAGTGTAGATCACTGAACATGCAGTCTGATATTGGATCTACACTGTCCGATTAAAGATATCATTTTTCAATACATAATTCTGAAATGGCAATACGCTGGTTGTTACTGTCAAAGTGAAAATTTCAATTTAGTTATTTAGCAGGATATGGGTTAAAACTGAAGATTGTTGGATAAAGGATTAACTCTTTGCCAAACGACAGAATTTAAATTGGTTTAAATTGAAAGCATTTGCAGACGACAAGATAAATGTGACTAAAGAATTGAAATTTATTATAGGAAGGAAGAAAACATTGTGGGAAAAGGAGAAAATGCTGGTTACCAGCATTTTCTCCTTTTCCCACAGTGTTTTTAAAAGGCTTCTAAGCCTTCTTTTAAAGAGGTGTTGAAAGTTGGGATTGTGTGGTAAAGGGTTAATTGGAACATGAAGATTGTTCAGTGACAAGCAGGTCTCCGTAACTTGTATATTTTTTCTACATGAAGATTACATCTACCTTACGGATTGGAAACTTCAGACCATCAGCAAAATACATAAAACAAAAGGAAACAGAGAAACTTTAGCTGAGGGCGTAGAATTTTTACGTAGCTTACGTATCTATACACCGCAATTACAGGAAGTACCCAGTAAGTCACATAATGTTTAAGAAGTAACATTATTAGATGTAGGGTCAGGTTGCAGGGAACTTAGAAAGTTATTTTACTGCAAAGAAATTTCTTGTGATCTGATTGGTTGATATGCCTGGAACATATACAGTGCTACCTGTATTCAGAGACCACTCAAGGGAAGTACTGAAATTGGTCTCTTACAGTATGTGGTCTTTAAATACAGGTTATGTTAGGTTAATGTAAGAAGGGTTGTTGTATCAGAACAGTGGTCTCTTAAAGCAGGTGGTCTCTTAATGCAGGTGGTCTCCAACACAGGTTTAACTGTATGTCATGTACCTTGGCAAAAACCACATAAACCCAATTTCTGTTTTGAGCGCCCCGTAAACATCACTACACTTGCAACACAACATCCAACATGATGGCATTGATCGATCACTAGACTGCACGTTTATGCACCAAACTGCACGTTTTAGTGACATCAGTTTCCAGTGAAGTCAGTTTTCATTGAATTGGGGCACTAAGAGGGGAATTTTTATTCTGTCAGCATACTTGATTTGTGAGATTATAAAACAGGAAAATTTCGCTTAAGGTAAGTAACTATGCATTTTAATGGTTTGTTTGCAAAAGTAAATGACCATTCATTGCCTCAAATGACCTCCAGATATACACACATACATAAATATGTTAAAACAGACAGAATGACAACCATCAAGGGAAAGTAGTAATAATAGGCTACTCGGTATGCTGAAACTGTTTTTACCTGTGTTTTGCCAGTGTTCCTGATATATATTTTTCGGGCATATTATCCAGTCAGATCATGAGAAATGTCTTTGCAATATAATAAAAGTCACTGTTTAAATCTTTACCACACAGGCAAATATTTGACCAAGGCAATTACAATGGCATAATCCATATCTGAAATAGGATTGCAAAATCTGAAAAGTTGCTCAAGATTCACTACATTTTACTTATCATTGGCGCCTTGTAAAGACGCCTATAGAAATAAAGCACTATAACATCGTAAGATTATTTTGTCATTCCTAATCTAGATAACTAATAAATAAAAAAAAGAGATCAAACTCCAAATGTCATCTAGGAAAGATATTTTAATCTAGACGACAGAACTTTAGGCCTCTTTATAGTGAGATCACTAACAGTTGAATATGTAAACATGGCTCCAATTTAGATACCTGTCCTTGATGAAACAGAATATACTGTAAGGAAAGGAGAAAATGCTGATTACTGGTTTTGTTTGTGTGCCTGTCTGGTATATAACATTATTTTGGTTCTTTTGCGGCAGCCAGCATTCCTTTCTATGCACCTTTGGAGTTTCTTTTATTGGTACTATTTCTAACACAACATTCTTTCCTGGCCACTGGGTGCTTTCCCACATAGCATTTGTTTCAACTGTGATCTGCCCTGTGAGAGAAATTAACCCTGTAAAAATACAGTTAGCAATCCTTGGAAAGAAATTTAATTTATACCAGCATTATCTCCCTTACCTACATTTATTCCATACAACTCATTCTTCTGTCATAAAAACTTTTATATGTTAAAACAGTTGAGGGCAACAAGGTAAATGTGGCTCAGACAGTGAGACTTTTGCTTGAAAGGGTAGGATACAAAAAAATATTGTGGGAAAGGGAGAAAATCCAGGCCACCAGCATTTTCTACTTTTCCCAAAATGAGTTCAAAAGTCTCCTTCCAAACAGTTGCCAAAACTCAGTATTGACTGGTAAAGGATTAATTTACAACACAAAGTAAGTTATCCCTTTACCAAAACAATCCTTGGTTTTTACGACCCTGAGAAAGAAGCCTTTTGAAAACTGTGTGAGAAAAGGTGAAAATGCTGGTAAGCAGCATTTTCTCCTTTTCTCACAATGTTTTCTGCTCTGCTGGAAATAAATTTCAATTTTTGTGTTATTTCTATTTTGTCATCTGCAAGTGCTTTCAGTTTGGACCAGTATAAAATTTTGTCATTTGGTAAAAAGTTATAGGTTTCAATCAGAAATGTGTCATATGGGCCTGACTTACCACTTTAGGCCCTGGAAGTTCGATCCCCATTCTTTGTGTTTTTATACCCTGCAAAATGAATGTTTTCTGGGGTATATTGAAATCAGCCTGTCTGTCTGTGTGTCCGTCTGTCTGTGTGACCATCTGTGTACAAAGTACTAGTAATTTTGTGTTGCAAACTCTTCCTACAGTTTTCCTTCAATTGTATTGAAACTTTGCACATATACTGCAAGATGCAATTTTCAATTTTCAGCTCTTCCTGGTTGAGGAACTATCTCCCCTTGAACTTGACACTTTTTTCTGTCAAAGTGCTGGCAGGGGTATTAAGTCACATTCAGTGACAGCTCTAGTTGGTCATGATGTTTAGCAAGAAAGTTCTGCACCCATACGCAAGGACTAGTGAACTCAGAATACACATGAATAAGTGATCTGTCTCAGTGGTATAGGGGGAAAAATGTTTTAAGTGGTGTACAACAACGTTCATTCAGTCTATGTTATGACAGATTCTTGTGCAAATTCTAGGTAGTCACCCATGTGCAAATAATAATGGTGGATGCTCAAATATGTGTTTCCCAGTACCTGGACCATCTGGGTTAGAGAAGAAGTGCGGATGTCCTTACGGAATGAAACTGGACACAGACAAGAGCACATGCATTAAAAATCCAAACGAAACTGAAATTGAAGGTAAGTTTTATCTGGCACTTATTATCCCTATAAATTCTTTACCAAACCATTTAGGTTTTTCACATCACACCAAATTGAAAAATATACATATCACTGAAATTTATATGAAAAAAACAATACAAATTACCAATAATTAAGAATCAAAATATTACAACAAAAATTTGGGGGTGGTATTCCCTTAAAAGGCTGCGTAGCCCCTTAAGCTATTTTAGATTTCACGCCAAAAATTAAAAAGAGCATTGTGGGAATGTTAATTGACTGGCATGTGACTAATGATGCTTAAATTCCATAACATAACAAATATGTAATTATTTTCCATAATGTCTTCTCCAGACACTATGTTTGAAGCTTTGTCTGTGTATTTCCGGTATGTAAATCAGGAACTTGCTCATGTAAAAATAGGCTATGTTTCCCGTCGGTGTTGACCTGGGCCGTAGTAAATCTCTAATTTCTCTTGTTGTCGGATGGATTTCGACGACTTGGGTTTTATGAATGAAAATTATAAGGTTTTGGGAGTATAGATATAATTTTTTCTTGTATTTTTGTTAAGATTTTGTCCCAAAATCTGAAGGGCGACCTCTAATGATCCTGATGATCTTAGATCTACTCTGTTTGATAAGGTATTGTCTTTCCCAAAAACTTACCTTTGAAAAAGTAAAGAATTGGTTGATACTGTGGGCTTGAAAGTTTTGTTTCATGTGCTCAGCAGGATACTTGACTCATTACCAAACAACAAAATTTTAGATTTATCCAAATCGAAAGCATTTGCAGACAACGTAATAAATGTGACTGAAAATTTGAAATTTGTTTTGAGAAGGGTAGAAAACATTGTCGGACAAGTAGAAAATGCTGGTTACCAGCATTTTCTCCTTTTCCCATAAAGTTTTCTGAAGCCTTCTGTCTCAGAGTCATCAAAAGTAGGGATTGTGTATTAATGGGTTTAGTCCATCACAGATCAAAATTTTAGGAAAATGTCTTCATGAATCTGTTTGTAGAATTTTCATTCATACCTAATTGGCTAAGTCCAGTAACTCAGCTAGTGCACAGCTTAACCCTTTCCCAAACAATCCCTGGTTTTTACGGGTCTGGAATAGTAGCCTTTTGAAAACAATGTGGGAAAAGGAGAAAATGCTGGTAACCAGCATTTTCTCCTTTTCCCACAATGTTTTCTACCCATTCATAGACAGAAATCATCTTTTCAACAAGAGTTGAATTGTCGTCTGCAAATGCTTTCAATTTGGTCTAGTCCAAAAATTTGTCATTTGGGAAAGGGTTAACTCTTTACCAAATGACAAAATTTTAGACTGGTCCAAATTGAAAGCACATGCAGACAACAAAGTAAACATAACTCAAAAATTGAAATTTGTTTCCAGCAGGATAGAAAAGATTGCAGAAAAAGGAGAAAATGCTGGTTACCAGCATTTTCTCCTTTTCCCACAAGGTTTTCTAAAGGCTTTTTTCTCAGGGTCGTCAAAAGTAGGGATTGTGTGGTAATTATTTTAAACCTAGGGTATACTTGTTAAATTCTCATGTCATCAACAGATTCTTTCACAAAATTGATGACAACATTCATTGCGACAGGATTCATTCTTCTTTCACCATAGAAAATTGTTTTGATGATATATATGTGGGGAAGCAGTCAGTGGGTTGAAAGAATGCTGTGCAAAATCAGGGCTTAATATAGAAAAGCAAGGATAGGGGCACTGGCTGATGTAATGTAACTGATATAATGTCAAAAATGATAAACACCCAACAAACAAACACATGGATTGAAGGATTGTCTTTGTATTTTATGTGTAATGTGCAACTACCTGGTCACCCATCCAGGCAGTAATCCAATGCATGTCGCCAACTTCCACAGAGAAAAATACACCAAACAGCATCGCTGTAAAAGCTAGGTTAATAGCAAGGCAAGTTTCAAGTGCTTATGTAACTTCTCTTCCTAACAATACTCCCCCCTTTGAGAAGTCTCAACTCTGGGACGGATATACAAGCATTTATGTACAAATAAACCAGGGGAATATACATGGTTAAGGCAACTCCACTCCGGCAGTTGTCATTTATCCCACCGCTGCCACTAAATGTAACGTGCAACGGCCTGGTCACCCATCCAGGCTCTAACCCAATGCATGTTGCTTAACTTCCATGGAGAGAAATACACCAAACCCCATCACTGTATAATCTAGCTCAACTGCAAGGCAGATTTCAAGTGTTTATGTAACCTTGCTTCGTGACACTTGGCATTTCAAACCTATTTCAGTTACTTCATTGCAGCAAGGGTACTTGTTCATTCCTTCCAAGAAACTATACATATTTTAGTTTTCTCATCATCTTTGTTTCAGGCTGTACCAGATCCAGCCTGTTTAAATGTAAAACTGGGAAATGTATTCCAAAGACATTTCGGTGTAACGGGGATGATGACTGCTTAGACAACAGCGATGAGGAAAACTGTCCAAAAGGTATTTCTGTTTTAATTTAAATGCAGTATTAGTTCTTTTTCTGGGATGACAGAACCTTTTCATATATTAACCCATTACCACACAATCCCTACATTTGATTACCCTGAGAAAGAAGCCTTTAGAAAACATTGTGGGAAAAGGAGAAAATGCTGGATACCAGCATTTTCTCCTTTTCCTACAATGTTTTCTACCCTTCACAAACTAAATTTCAATTTTTTAGTCGCTTTTATTTTGTCATCTGCAAATGCTTTCGATTTGGACAAGCCTAAGATATTGTCATTTGGTAATGAGTTAAATGCATTTGCCAAAAATAAAAGTTGCCCAAATGATTGAACTGTGTTTCAAAGGATGGAGAACATTGTGAGGAAAGGAAAAAAATGCCTGTTGTCATCATTTTCTCCTTTCTCTCAATTCTTTCAAAAACTTTATCGTTGGGCTAACCAATGAGCTAAATGTGACTGGAATTGTGAAATTTGTCTGTGGTAGGATACAAAACATCTGTTTAACCCTTTTCCGGATAACCCCTGGTTTTTTTGACCCTGAGATAGAAGCCTTTTGAAAACATTGTGGGAAAAGGAGAAAATGCTGGTTACCAGCACTTTCTCCTTTTCCTACAATGTTTTCTACCCAGTCAAAGAAAGATTGCACCATTTGAGCCACACTGTAAATGTCGTCTGCAAATGCTTTCAATTTGGACAGGGTTGAAATTTTGTTGTTTTGTAAAATGGAAAATGTTTTCAAATGGCCTGTTTCTCTGGAACATTACAATAAGGAATCACAATGGTAAATAGTAAACTATTTTACAAATGACAAAATTTTACGCTTTTCCAAATTTGGAGACAATTAAATTTGTAAAATTCAGAGATGACAGAATAAATGTGACTCAAAAACTGAAGTGTTTTTTTGGGAAAGGTAGAAAACATTGTAGGAAGAGGAAAAAATGCTGGTTACCAGCATTTTCTCCTTTTCCCACAAAGTTTTTAAGAGGCATCTTTCGCAGTGTTTTGAAAACATGGAATTGCTTATGAAAGGGTTATTGCTTCAAAGAACATTATGGCTGAATGAAATACTGTTGTAACATGAAATTTGTATTTGTAGATCAACTCTTCTTTTTACATACTCAGATATTTCTGTTTTGATTGACTATTTGTAGAAAAGACTTGCTCACCACACATGTTTCAATGTGACAATGGTAAATGTATCAAATATAACTGGAAGTGTGATGGGGACAATGACTGTGGGGACATGACGGATGAAAGACAATGTCGTATGTATTACAATTATATGATAATGAAGCCATTTCTAGCTCCACCAGCTGAGCTTATGTCATGTGCCTGTGTTAGTCATTGCCAGTAATTATACCCTCGCAAAACGTATGTTTTCTGGGGTATACTGGAATCAGCCTTTCTGCCCGTATGTGCGTCTGTCCATCTGTGTACAAAATGACAGTGATTGCCTGTTTCGGTCAAACACTGGCGGGGGTATTACGTCACATTCAGTGACAGCTCTAGTTTAACTTTCTTAGTCGAAAGAATTACATTTTTATATGCCCGAAGGGTCGTATTATGTTATGGTCCAAGTTGTCCCTCCAGCTGTCCATCCATCTGCCTGTCCATCCGTTGTTAGTAATTTCTTGTACGTGCAACACCTCCCACAGTTTTCATTGGAATAAGTTCAAACTTACCACAATGAATTTCTATGATGTGTAGTTGTGCAAGTATTTTTTAAAGTATGGCTATATGCAGGCATTCTAGATTTTTAATCAATTTTATGGACAAGCCCCCTTCTGGCGTATATGGGCTGCCTCCCAAAGCCCTTGTTCTTTCCGGATATTGGCCATGATTGAAAATAGGGTGTATAATTTATGTGCTATGATCTTGTATTTTAACCCTTTACAAAACATCCTGGTTTTTTACAACCATGAGATAGAAGCCTTTTGAAAACATTGTGGGAAAAGGAGAAAATGCTGGTAACCAGCATTTTCTCCTTTTCCCACAATGTTTTTTACCCTGCTGGAAACACATTTCAATTTTTAAGTTTCGTTTATTTTGCAGCCTGCAAGTGCTTTCAATTGGGACCAGCCTAAAATTTTGTCATTTTGGTAAAGGGTTAATCCTGTACAGATCTATTTCTTACTGTGATGATTAATGTTGCAATTACCATACTTTACATGAAATTTTATAAATCTGATATAAGGCGTGCTTGGTTGCCAAGCTCAGTCAGAAATGTGCAGGGCTTGAAATTAGGGTGTTGCCAGTCAAAATCCCAAGCATGACCAATTTCTTTCCGAAGATTGTTCATAGTAAAAGGATAGATCTATTTCTCTCTCACCACTGACCAGTGTTTCGACAATGGTTATGTGGGAAATCAGTCAATGGATTGTAAAGAATATTGTTTGCAGCACTGGCTAAAGAAACTCCAGGCTAGGATTAATAGGTGCTCTGGTTTCCTTGATTTAACCCATTAGCACACAATTCCTACTTTTGACGTCCCTTAGAAAGAAGCCTTTTGAAAACATTATGGGAAGAGAAGAAAATGCTGGTAACCAGCATTTTCTCCTTTTCCCACAATGCTTTCTACTCTTCACGAAACAAATTTCGAATTTTCAGTCACTTTTATTTTGTCGTTTGCAAATGCTTTCGATTTGGACAAGCCTAAAATGTTGTTGTTTGGTAATGAGTTATCTCTTTACCACCCAATCCCGATTTTTGAGGACCCTGAAAAAGAAGCCTTTTGAAAACATTGTGGGAAAAGGAGAAACTGCTGGTTACCAGCATTTTCTCATTTCTTCAAAATGTTTCAAAAGGCTTCTATTTCAAAGTTGTAAAAACCAGAGGTTGCTTGGTAAAGAGTGAAACAAAGGAAATGTTTCTATTATGTTTTTGTCTTTTCTTTTTTAAGCATTCAAGAAATGTGCACCACAAGAATTCAAATGTAACAACACACTGTGTATTCATATACGGTATAAATGTAATACAGATAACGATTGTGGGGACGGGTCAGATGAGGGGCCGTTTTGTGGTAAATATTACATACAAGTCTTGCTCTGTGAAAAGGGGGCTTAATACAGCTGCGAAAAGTATCGACCCAAGTCAGCCTGTGCAGTCCGCGGAGGCTGACCTGGGCAGAAGCTTTTTGCAATTGGTCAGCTTCCTGTATGTCCAAGGACTAAGCTACCTTGTCTTTATTTTTTTTGTATGTCTGTTGTTAACTCTTTACCAAACAACAAATTTATAGACTGGTCCAAATTGAAAGCATTTGAAGACAACAACATAAATGTGACTGAAAAGTTTAAATTTGATTTTGGAAGGGTAGAAAACATTGTGGGAAAAGGAGAAAATGCTGGTTACCAGCATTTTCACCTTTTCCCATAATGTTTTCAAAAGGCTTTTTTCTCTGGGTCATTAAAAGTTGGGATTGAGTTAAACCAATTGGCTATTTCTGATCTACAGTTACGTATTGACTTGCTTGATGCCATGGATCTCGGGGATGCATGAAGCCTTCTTTTGCCAGAGCATGGCTCATGTCTTTTTAGGAATTTTTTAACCTGGCTGTTTCAATAAAAAAGTTTAGCTATGTCATAGTTTTGTCATCTGCTTCCCTGTACAAAAATTTACAGGTATAAGTTTCAAAGGATTTTTGACACAGTCATGCCAATTTTTATACCCCCGCAAAATATGTTTTTGAGGGTATATTGGAATCAGCCTATCTGTCCATATGTCCATCTGTCAGTCTGTCCATTTGTCTGTGTACAAAATACAAGTAATTTTGTGTCGCAAACTCCTCCTATAGTTTTACTTCAAGTGTATTGAAACTTTGCACATATATTCATCATATATTGAAGATTTGCAAGATGCAATTTTCAAGTGTCAACTCTTCCTGGTTGAGGAATTATCTTCCTTTGAACTTGATGCTTTTTTCAGTCGAAGTGCTGGGGGGGGGGGGTATTAAGTCACATTCAGTGTGTTTGTTTTGTGAAGGGTAGTCTAGAAAACATTGTGGGAAAAAGAGAAAATGCTGGTTACCAGCATTTTCTCCTTTTCCCACAATGTTTTCTAAAGGCTTCTTTCACGGGGTCGTCAAAAAGTAGGGATTGTGTGGTAATGGGTTAATGGTTCACCTTCAGTATTAACCCTTTACCAAACAATCCTGTGATGGAATGGGTTGATGAAATGACCCTTAGGAAAAGCATTTTTGACAACAATCTGATATGGAAGAAAGAAATAGTAAACAGTCTTTTTGATTTTATTATCTATTCTTCCAAAGACAACTTCCATTGTTTGAAAGACTTGTTTTGTCATTTGCAAATGCTTTAATATAGATAAGTCTCAAAACTATGTTGTTTTGTAAATGGTTGGAGAAATGAAAAGTATTTTTGTAAGTTAGAATCTGTGTCTGTCTTTCTTGGCTTATGTTTCCAGCCTGAAATTGGTATAAAATTCAACCCTTTACCACACAATGACAACTTTTAACATCCTTGAAAGAGAAGGCTTGTGAAAACATTGTGGGAAAAAAAGAAAATGCTGGTTACTAGCATGTTCCTTATCCCAAAATGTTTTCTAGCCAATCAAAGAGCCACATTGGAACTGTAAACAGCAAATGTTTTCAATTCGGACAGGTCTTAAATCTTGTCATGTGGTAAAGAGAGATATTGATAGGCAGATGCATGATAAACTTTTAAATTAATATAACAATATTCTGACTTTAGCAAAACATACTTGTCATCGAGGATTCTTCCAGTGCAGTGACAAAAGATGTATACCAGAAAACCTGGTATGTGATGGGGAGGAACAGTGTTATTCTGGAGATGATGAAAACAACTGTCCTCCATTGAAATGTGCTAGTAAGAAACTTTATTCGTAAGTCATTGTTTGTATGGTGTCCTTTATCTTTCCTTTAACCCTTTACCATACAATGACAACTTTTACCGACCCTGAGGATGAAGCCTTTTGAAAACATTGTGGGAAAAGAAGAAAATGCTGGTTTTCTACCTTAAAAAGAAAATTTGTGTCATCTTTGCCACCAAAAAATTGTTGTCTGTGTATGCTGTGAATTTGGTTAGGTTTAAAATTTTGCCATGTGGTAAAGGGTTAAACTGAGAATGAAGTGCCAAAATGCCTGTAAGTTGACATTTTGAAATTATGGAGTGGACTTATAACTTGTCATCAGGTCTATGGTAACTCCCTAGGGTTCGCATGTTTTACATAGAATTATGAGAGAAAAAAAAAAGAAAACTACAACTCTTTGCAATAAGAAAAAAAAAAGACTGGTCCAAATTGAAAGCATTTGCAGAGGATGAATTAAACGTAACTGAAATAATGATTTTTGTTTTGGATGGGGAAGATAACATTGTGGGAAAAGGAAAAAATGCTGGTAACCAGCATTTTCTCCTTTTCCCACAGTGTTTTCTACCCTTCCCAGAACAAATTTCAGTTTTTCAGTCACCTTTATTTTGTGGTCTGCAAATGTTTTTAATTTGAACCAGTCTAAAATTTAAAAAGTAACAGTTATAGTAAGAGTTACAGGCCCAGTAAAGGTTGAAATATCAAAGCAGGTATCATAATACATTTAAATCTAAATCATACCATCAAAGTATCGAAGATATTGTGAAAATGACAGCCTGTTATGATGTGGTCGGGCCCAAAAATTTTTTTTTGCATTTATAGACAACAGTTCCATTGTGGCTCTAATCATGCAATTTTTCTTTGATTGGATAGAAAACATTGAGGGAAAAGGAGAAAATGTTGGTTACCAGCAATTTCTCTTTTTATACGCCCGAAGGGTCGTATTATGTTATACCCCCGGTCGTCCGTCCGTCTGTCCGTCTGTTCGTCCGTCCGTCCGTTAGCAATTTCTTGTGTGTGCAACTCCTCCTACAGTTTTCATCGGAATTATTTGAAACTTGCCACAATGAATCTCCATGAGGTCTAGTTGTGCACCTGGGTCTTAGAATTTTGATCGCTGTTTGCGTTCCAAAATTATCTGCCCTTGATTTCTGAAATAACCAACTTTTCTCTTTGTTCAGGCTATAACTTCCAAACTATAAAAGGTATCAACTTGAAACTACATACACTGATAGAACTCATTATGGAGAAGTGCAGTGCGCATGAACCATAACTCTGCCACCGTTATTTTTTGAGTTACTGCCCTTTGTTAATTTTCATTTTGAATTTTTGTCCAGGCCATAGCTTCTAAACTATAAAAGCTATTAACTTGGAACGTCATACACTGATAGAACTCATTATGGAGAAGTGCATCGCATATTAACCATAACTCTGGCACCTTTATTTTTTTAGTTATTTCCCTTCGTTAATTTTCACTTTGAATTTTTGTCCAGGCCATAACTTCCAAACTATAAGAGCTATTAACTTGGAACTTCATACACTGATAGAACCCATTATGGAGAAGTGCATTGCACATGAATCATAACTCTGCCACCTTTATTTTTTGAGTTATTTCCCTTTGTTAATTTTCACTTTGAATTTTTGTCCAGGCCATAACTTCCAAACTATAAAAGCTATTAACTTGAAACTTCAAAGACTAATAGAACACATTATGAAGAAGTGCACTGCACAAGAACCATAACTCTGCCATCCTTCTTCTCGAGGTATTGCCCTTTTCACTTTGAATTTTCGTCTGGGCCATAATTTCTAAAATATATAAGATATGATCTGGGACCTTCAAAGACTGATAGAACACCTTGTGGATAAGAGCAAATCATAAAATTTGTAACTTTGCCACCCTTTTTGTTTTTAGTTATTGCCTTTTAATATTTTTCACATATCATGGAGAATAAATACTCTTCATTCATGGCCCATCCGTCATGGCTCATTTCACTGACAAGCCCCTTCGGGCGTATATGCGCCGCTCTGCGAAGCTCTTGTTCCCAAAATGTTTTCAAAATGCTTCTTCTCTGGAGTTGTTAAAAGACATCATTGCGTGGTAAAGGGTTAACAACAATTAATATTCCCAACTTTTCAAATATTTCAGGTGATTCCTTTAAATGTAGAAGTGTTCGCCAATGTATACCTATTCAGTATCGTTGTGATGGAGCTGTAGACTGCCTGGACTCATCAGACGAAAAGGACTGTCGTAAGTCTGGTCACTTTATGATAATGACTTTCAATAGATAACTTTTTCTATGTTATTTTTGTCACAGTAAAACCTCTTGAAATAAAATACATATAGATTTGGACCTTGGACATCTTTTTGTAAAACATCTTTTTACCTATGGACATTATATCATTATTTACAGCTGTGAGACCAGAGAATGGCTGTTTCCCACATGAGTTTAAGTGTAAGACTGGCGGATGTATACCTTTGACCTGGAAATGTGATCGACATCCAGACTGTGCAGATCACTCGGATGAAAGTGCATGTGGTAAGTTTCAAAAGTGACTCTGTAATTTATTTTGGGCAAATGAATAAAAAAAACCAATTCTGTGAACAACAAAACTTCACAGTTTGGACATGTAAAATCTGTGACTGATCACTTGCATGTATTTTATCTAAATATTGTCATCTATCTCAACTGTCAGCCAAAAACTCCATGCTTCAATGACCCAAAAGATGAGATGCATTGCGATAAACAGCATTTTCTCCTTTTTGATATTTTTTCAACCCATTCAAAGAAAAAAATCTATCATTCAAGCTAGGTTGTCTGTATATTATTTCAATTTGAACAAGTTTGAAATTTTGTTGTCTAGTAAAGGGTTAACTCATTATCAGACTTTTAATGACCCCTAGAAAGAAGCCTTTTGAAAACATTGTGGGAAAAAGAGAAAATGCCGGTAACCAGCATTTTCTCCATCCTCGGATACCCCAGGGTCTCCCTATTTGCTACGCTACATCGACCCCTGGGACAATTAGTTGAATTTCCTTCGCTTTACCGCTGGCCGAATGCTGGCTTTTCATTGGTTCCATCATCATTTTGTGATGGGCGAGTGGATGTACGCTATGACGTTTCGTATCGATTTTCGGCGGCTCGCTTTACCGCTGGCCGAATGCTGGCTTTTCATTGGTTCCATCATCATTTTGTAATGGGCGAGTGGACTGTACGCTATGACGTTTCGTATCGATTTTCGGCGGCTGTTTCAAAGTTTTATTAGTCAATTGTCCCAGGGTCGATGTAGCGTAGCAAATAGGGAGACCCCGGGGTATCCGAGGATGCATTTTCTCCATTTCCCACAATGTTTTCTACTCTATTATAAACATAATCTATCTTTTAAGCTATATTCAAATTGTCATCTTCAAATGCTTTCAATTGGTACAAGTCTATAATGTGCTCATATGGTAAAGAGTTAAATAATTGATACAATTTTGAAAGCATTTCATTAATACAAGAGATTTGGAAGTCAGTGATTAGAAAGAAATCCAGTGCAATGTAATCCAAAGATTTTTGACAAAATCTTGACATTTATATATGACTAAATTGGATATTGTACTTGAAATGTTGCACATAGAAAAATCTTTTTTCCTTTGAGTAAAAAAGAAAATCTTTGTATGGTGTCCATATACTGGAATTGATGCTGCACTAATGACCTCAAGAATGTTATTGATTATGTTAGAAACATGATGTTTACTTGCAAAAAAACATTGTGGAGCAGGTGACAAATATTTCTCTGTTTTTTTCTGTGATTTAAGAATGCCAAAAAATGATAAAAGCATATTAATCCTTTCCCAAACGAAAAGTATTTGGACTAGACCAAATTGAAAGCATTTGCAGACAACAATTCAACTCTTGCTGAAAAGATGATTTCTGTCTATGATAGGGTAGAAAACATTGTGGGAAAAGGAGAAAATGCTGGTTACCAGCATTTTCTCCTTTTCCCACAATGTTTTCAAAAGGCTACTATTCCAGACCCGTAAAAACCAGGGATTGTTTGGGAAAGGATTAACATGTTGAAACTTCAGTATTTACAGGTATTTATCAGTCAGTGACAGTTTTCATTACACTCATTCACTTACTCAGGTGCTTATCCCTTTCATAAACGACAAATTTTAGACTCTTCCAAACTGAAAGAGTTTCCAGACAACAATTTTAAATTTGATGAAAATTGTAGAAAGTTCTCCTAAGGGGTAGAAAACAATGTGGGAAAAGGAGAAATTGCTCATTATGAGCAATTCCTCGTTTTCCCACAGTGTTTTCAAAGGACTTGTATTGCAGACACGTAAAAACCAGGGCTTGTTTGGGAAAGGGTTAAGTAAGTCATCCCAGTTGGCTGCGCGCAATTCAAGGTTCACATAACCAACAGGCTGACAACAGAAGATATAAAACAGCCTGCTATCAGGTCAACATTATTGCAAGTGATTGTATAAAGCTGAGCACCTTTCACAAATATGATGTAGTTTGATTCTTCATTACAAACAAAGATCTACTCTTGTCATTTTTGTTCAGATAAGCTCCCAACATGCACACTAAATGAGTTCCAGTGTACCAATGGCCGTTGCATATCTCGTGACAAAATTTGTAACAGGCAGAATGACTGTGGTGACAACAGTGATGAGGATATTAGTCAGACATGTCGTATGTTGTCTTTTATCATGTTTTCAGTAATGAGTTTCTATTTAGTTTCACGTAACAAAGATTTACCTATTTAATACTTTTCTATTATGGAGGTGTCTCTGATAACTTTCCTGTTAGTTCTTATATCGTTATCAGAAATTGTCTTGTTTTGGATAATGAAATAACAGAGATAAGCCAGCCCATAAACTTAAATCAGAAATTAGGGTCACTAAATGGGGGTCAAGCTATCTGCCTTTCCCTTATGACATGTTCCACATCATTCAAGAATAGGAGTTTTTCTCTCTTTAACCCATTACCACACAATCCCTACTTTTGACGACCCTGAGAAAGAAGTCTTTAGAAAACATTGTGGGAAAAGGAGAAAATGCTGGTATTCAGCATTTTCTCCTTTTCCCACAGTGTTTTCTACCCTTCCCAGAACAAATTCAAAATTTCAATCACCTTTATTTTGTCGTCTGCAAATGCTTTCAATTTGAACCAGTCTGAAATTTTGTCATGTGGTAAAGAGTTAATCCATTACCAAACAACCCAAGGTGTTGGGGACCCTGAGAAAAACATCTTTTGAAAGCATTGCTATAGAATTAATTATGCTCAATTTCTTATAGCCCCATCCTCCTTTGAATGCCCACATGGTCAGTGGGAGTGTCCGGGTAATGATGTGATGTGTATTAACAGTTCCTTGGTATGTGACGGGAATGAGGATTGCCCTGGAGGACATGATGAGGGGGCAGGTTGTGGTGAGTCTTTTGTATTCATTAACTCTTTACCACACAATCCCTACTTTTAATGACCCTGAGAAAGAAGCTTTTAGAAAACATTGTGGGAAAAGGAGAAAATGCTGGTAACCAGCATTTTCTCCTTTTCCCACATTGTTTTCTACCCTTCACAAAACAAATTTTAAATTATCAGTCACTTTTATTTTGTCATCTGTAAATGCTTTCGATTTGGACAAACCTAAAATTTTGTTGTTTGGTAATGAGCTAATAAACAATCCCAGGACTGATAACTTCTGGGAAGAAAAACTTTGGAAAACATTATAGGATGCATTTTGTTCCCTCAACTTGTTACCACACAGCAAAATTTTAGACCACTGCAAACTGAAAGCATTTGTGGAAGACAATTTCAAAGTGGCTCAAATGGTGCAATTTTGCTTTGATAGGGTGAAACACTTTGTGGGAGAAGGAGAAAAGGCTGGTTACCAGCAATTTGGAATTTGGACAAGCCTACAGTTTTGTCATTTGGTAAAGAGTTAACTCATTACCGAACGACAATATCTTAGGCTTGTCCAAATAGAAAGCATTTGCAGATGACAAAATAAAAGTGACTGAAAAATTGAAATTTGTTTTGTGAAGAGTAGAAAACATTGTGGGAAAAGGAGAAAATGCTGGTTACCAGCATTTTCTCCTTTTACCACAATGTTTTCTAAAAGCTTCTTTCTCAGGGTCGTCAAAAGTAGGGATTCTGTGGTAATGGGTTAAGAGTGACAGGTCAATATGGCCCCACAGACATCACTCTGAGGCCTTTTTATATGGTAAAAATCTTTATTGGATAAGATTCTGGCTGCCTTGAGTTGTGTGTATAGTCTTTGCTTGCCATACGTATTTGCCAATTTGAATTATAATTCTAATTTGCAATGAATTATGTTTAATACATAAAAATTTATCATCTTGGCATGTACAGTTCACATATATAAATGTTTGTATGTTTTCTTTTTAAGGCAGGCATGGGTAATGGGGAATCGTTTGTTTTAATAGCATTCTCAAGAATTTGATATTAAATTTGGAACTATTTCATACACATAACTGGGCTCTATTTCTGAGTTTGATTTTCAGTACATTTTTTACCACACATTCCAAAGCTTTAACAACCTTTGGGGATAAGCCTTTTGAAAACATTGTGGGAAAAAGAGAAAATGCTGGTAACCAGCATTTTCTCCTTTTCCACCAATAATTTTTACTGTAAAATCAATCATCTAATCCACACTGAAATTGTAGTATGCAAATACTTTCAATTTGGAAAAGTCTAAGATTTTGTTGTGTGGTAAAGGGGTATATTATTAGTTTTATGGTCAGGTGGCAGGGGACTTGGAAACTTGTTCATGGCTGTGGTTAATCATGTCGCCCCGAGCCGAAGGCGAGGTGGCGACATGATTCACCACAGCCGTGAACAAGTTTCCAAGTCCCCTGCCACCTGACTGTACAACGAATTTATTATACTGCAAAGTTTTACCCTTTCAAAGAGCGTTAAGCGAAGTTTTCCTGTTTTATAATTTCACGAATCAAGTATGCTGACAAAATAGAAATTCCCTTCTGTGTGCCCCAATTCAATGTAAACTGACATCACTGGAAAGTGACATCACTAAAACATGCAGTTTGGTGCATAAATGTGCAGTCTGGTGATCGACCGACGCCGCCATTTTGGATGTTGTGTTGCACGTGAAGTGATGTTTACGGGGCACTCAAAAGGGAAACTGGTTTTACGTGGTTTTTGCCAGGGAACATGTTAACCAATCAGATCACGAGAAATTTCTTTGCAGTATAATAATATTAGTTGTACGGTCAGGTTGCAGGGGATTTGGAAACTTCTTCATGGCTGAGATGAATCATGTTGCCCCGAGTTGAAGGCAAGGTGGCAACATGATTTACCACAGCCATGAACAAACTTCTAAGTCCCCTGCCACCTAAATATACAATGAATTTATTATACTGCAAAGTTTTACCACTCCAATGTTTGTTATGGAGTTTTATCTGGTTTGAGGTTTAAAAAATAGATTACGCCGATGAAGTAGAACTTCCATACTGAGTGCCCCAATTCAGTGAAAACTGGCGTTTTTGGGAAATGATCATTGATGTCGCTGAAATCTTTGTAATATTCAGCTTGGCGCATAATCTTGATGTTAATTTTGATCGACTGCGCTGTTTTGGATGTTGCTTTGACAGTGTTGTTAGGGCATATTATCCAATCAGATCACAAGAAATTTCTTTGCAGTATAACGATATTTTTAGAAGGAAATAATGACTCTTTTTTCATAACAGGTGTAGTAAGGAATCACCAATTTTCATTACAAAGGTGAGGAATCACCACTCTGTGGTGAATTCTGGTCACCAATATTTTCTTCTTTTCCCCACAATGTCTTCAAAGCCTCCTTCTCACGCTTATTAACCCATTATAACAGTTACCACACAATCCCTACTTTTGATGACCCTGAGAAAGAAGCCTTTAGAAAACATTGTGGGAAAAGGAGAAAATGCTGGTAACCAGCATTTTCTCCTTTTCCCACAATGTTTTCTACCCTTCACAAAACAAATTTCGAAATTTTCAGTCACTTTTATTTTGTTGTCTGCAAATGCTTTCAATTTGGACAAGCCTAAAAGTTTGTCATTTGGTAATATGTGAAGATTTTGTCTGGTACCAGGTTACAGAAATTACCATCACACAATCACTGTTAATGCTTTATGTTCTATAACGTCAGGTCGTAAACCTATACTATCAAGAAAGCATCCATGTTAGGGCCAGCAAGTGATATATGAAAAACAAATTGTGGACATGATGATATGGTTACAAATATTTTTCACAGGTACAAGGCTCACGTCGTCCAGCAACCAACTCTTCAACTTTTCCTTCCTTCTTTCCATCCTTTCCTTTATCGCCATCATTTGTTTCCCAAGGACATCCTAAACACCCCACCTTCATCTGTTCTAGAAAACAATCTCACATTTCAGTTTGTTCGGATATCTGCTTGAATATTTAGTTTCCTTGCTTTTCCCTATTGGTGTTACTCTGATTCTATTCGGTACTTGGTGAAGGGGCCAATTTTGCATCTTATCTGCTTTTTATTCTTTTGTTATTGATTTACCTGCTTTTTGTTCTATTTCAACTTAGTGTAATCAGGGCTTATTTCTATACATTGCTTGCATTTTGTTTTTAGTTGAGAAGTTTTCTTACCTTTTGTTTTTCTTGCATGTATGATTTCTCCCTGATTTCCTCTTATTCATTACTATTATGTTTGCTCCTCCCCTCTCCTGTTCTCAACCAATCAGAGCACAGTGAATGTTCCTACTACAATGGCGGGTGTAGCTACAAATGCGTTCAAACACCAAGAGGTCCACAGTGCATCTGTCCAGATGGCCAGGAGTTAAATGGGACAACAGAGTGTATTGGTAACTGTCCTTAACCCCTATTTCATGTTTTCCGGTAGGATATCGAGAAATAGCAGTGAAAATATTTTTCGATCTTACACTGGTACGACCAGTGAAAATACCGATTTTCACGTTCTTGTTGCCTAGGTAAATTGCGCGTGCCTAACAACCAGATGGGAAATATGACGTCATATACCTTACATTTCACGCGCTTGACGTAACGTTGCTATGCGGGAGGGGTACGCCACGGGGAATAACGGAAAAGAACTCTACCGAATTTTGATAAAGCTCCTCCCAGAAAGGGTTAAAAGCATAAAATAAATCGAATATTTGTTTTTTTCGGTGAAAGATCGAAATTTATTTCATCTCGTGAACACCATCGGTAATATTTTCACTCGTGGCTGTGCCACTCGTGAAAATATTACCGATGGTGTCCACTCGATGAAATAAATTTCGATCTTACACCGAAAAAAACAAATATCCTCTATTTATTCTCCTAAAGAACTTAATTCAATACCAAACGACAATATTTAAGGCTTGTCCAAATCAAAGGCATTTGCAGACAATAAAATAAAAGTGGCTGAAAATTTGAAATTTGTTTTGTAAAGAGTAGAAAACATTGTTGGAAAAGGAGAAAATGCTGGTTAGCAGCATTTTCTCCTTTTCCCACAATATTTTCTAAAGGCTTCTTTTTCAGGGTCGTCAAAAGTAGGGATTGTGTGGTAATGGGTTAAATGAATTGTTTAACTCTATATCAAACAAAAAGATTTTAGACGGGTCCATATTGAAAGCATTTGAAACTTGATTTTTGGAAGGCTAGAAAACATTGTGGGAAAAGGAGAAAATGCTGGTTACCAGCATTTTCTCCTTTTCCTACAATGTTTTCAAAAGCTTTCTTTCTCAGGGTCGTTAAAGTCAGGATTGTGAAAACCCAAATTTTGTTATTTCAAAGGTATGTTTGTGGGGATAATATCACCTTAATCGGACAGTGTAGATCCAAGATCAGACTGCACATTCTGTGCAGTCTGATCTTGATCTATACTGTCCACAAAAGGTCATTGAGTCATGCTTAGCAGTATAAGTGTTAGGTTTTGTCTATATCATTCTGTTATATTTTAACCAAGCGTCCTGTGTTTTCACTACTTTGGTACTTAAGGATCATGAAGACATTGTTAGAAAAGGAGAAAATGCTAAATTGCTTTCAGCATTTTCTCCTTTTCTAACAATAATGACTTACATATAGAATCGAATTTCATAATTTCAGACAATTCTTATCTGTCATCTGTAAATGTTCTCAAGTTGGACAAGACTAAAACTTTCTTATAAGGTAAATGTGTACAGGTAACTGATCTTATCTTGAGCCGAGAAAACTCACAAAAGTGAATTTTGAAATATGTTTGTTGTATTGCCCCAGGTCACCCTGCGCAATCTGTGCAGGCTGAACTAGGCCAAATCATTTTGCTCATGGTAAATTTTCTGCATGTCAAAGGTCCAGTGTACCTTATGATTCATTAGTTTGTTCAACAAAATGGATTTTATGGATACCCTAATGATTTACTTTGTACCATGCATCACATTTGTGCAGTAAGCCCCCTTTTTGCAGAGCGTTGCTTGTATATTGATTACAGATGCCAATGAATGTGACACACCATGGTTGTGCAGTCAACAGTGTGTCAATGTGAATGGTAACTATAAATGTTTGTGTGAGGAGGGATATCAGAAAATGCCAGATGGACATCGCTGTATGGCAAACAGAGGTACAGTTTAACCCTTTACCATATGAGAACATTTTAGATCAGTCCAAATTGAAAGCATTTGCAGACGACAAGAGAAATGTAAGTGAGAAATTGAAATTTGGTTTGGAAAGGACAGAAAACATTGTGGAAAACAAATTGAAATATGGTTTGGAAAGGACAGAAAACATTGTGGGAAACGGAGAAAATGCTGGTACCCAGCATTTTCTCCTTTTCCCACAATGTTTTGAAAAGGCTTCTTTCTCAGGGTCATTAAAAGTCAAGAGTGTGTGGTAAAGGGTTAAGAGGAAATTTTTGCAACAGGGAAATTTTTGCGATTTCGCAAGTTTGAAAAATCTGTAAACTTTTCTGTTCGCATATTTAACAAGTATACCAGCAAATAATGTGTGTCATGAATTCAAAAACATTTCCCTATGCAAAATGTTGATATTTGGTAATTTGCAAATTTTTTGACATGTAGATATATACATGTATATAGGAAGTCATCAGCCATTTATGAAAAAAGACTTACTTTTGCCTTGGCCAGAAATGCAGCTAATCTTGTATAAACGTTATGCTAAATGTCCCTGTTTATCAAAGGTTTTTGCAAGATTATTTAAGAAGTAATGGGTTTTACTTGTAAAACAAGCCACTTATGCTGGAGTTTTGATATATCACATAGAGCCTGTTAATGCTAGTTTGGACTGGAAATATCATGTACCACAAGCCATTTATACTAACTTTGTGATGTAATGTAAAACAAGTCATTTATACTTACTCAGTGATACCATGTAGAGCAAAACTTAAGGCTAACCCACAGTTTGTATACAGGACAAACAGTTTATGCAAACTTAGTGATCTGAAGCCCCAGTCGCTGAACATGGGAGTTACCATGAAAAAAAAAAGCTATTTACCTTAACTATTTACCACACAATCCCGACTTTTACCAACATTGAGAAAGAAAGCTTTTGAAGACATTGTGAGAAAATGAGAAAATGCTGGTGACCAGCATTTTCTCCTTTTTCCACAATGTTTTCTACCCTTCCCAAACCTAATTTCAATTTTTCAGTCATATTTATTTTATCGTCTGCTAGTGCTTTAAATATGGACACGCCCAAAATTTTGTTGTTTGGTAAAGAGTTAAAGTTCGTTAGAAGATCATATAGAATATTGTGCTTATGTTTGTGTTTGGAGATATGTAGAATAAGCAACTGGTCCTAGAATTTGAACATTACATAATTATTGAACAAGTAACATTATACTAGAACTAGGAGATATCCAAAGCTCAGTTGAAGCAGCTTTTGTAGCAATTAAAATTTACACGTCTTCCTTTGCAGATGTATATATCCCTAAACTGCTGGTGTGCAATAAGAATGGGATTACTATCACTGGCGTAGACATGTGGAACATATACCAGACACTTCCTATACCGGGAGCCCGGGAGTTGGCTGGCCTGGACCTTGATGTACAAAACAAACGTCTTTATGCCTCTGACTCCAAAGCCATGAAAATATTTAGTATGAATCTAAATGGGTCAAATGTGACAACGGTAAGAAATAGATTATTTCTGGATAATTGAAATCCAAATTCCAAGTGGATACAGAATGACTGTCTAGCATTCTTGGTGCCTTCATGACAGAGTTGTTATAGATGTAAGACACCATGAATAGATACAAATAAGTTATGCTCTGTGGAAAGGGGCATAATGCATTTGCAAACAGTATCATCTCAGGTCAGCCTGCTCTGTCTGTTTATAGTGACCAACCATTCTTTAAGAACATCCTATGTCCTATTCTCCAGAATTGTATATATTTGAAGTAATACAACTTCTGACGCTCTACCTAACGACCATGGACAGCATGATCTTTGAATTTGCTTCAGTGATTTTCACTATAATGAGGGCCATTCCAAGGTTATTTCCCTTGATTGTTCACCAGTACTACATTGGTCCTGAAAAGGGATTACTTGGATTTTATCCTATTTTTTCTTGCACTGAACAGCTACATCCTAGAGATAATATTGCCAGTAAATCTAAATAGATTGTTTTACAAATCAAAGTATGCATAGTTCCTGATGATTAAGGACAGCATTTCAGTAGAATTACATGTCGACTTTACACAAACATAATAAATCATTGTTATATTTAGCGCAACATCCTTAAGGGAACCAAGGATAAAAGCAAAGGAATACAATTAAAAGGACCAATTAGACTGGTTACCGCCCCTGATACTACTACGTGTATAGGGACCGGTACAGGCTAATCGATACGGGGCGAATTCTGCCCGTATTAGGCGAGGTAACTGTGCAAGTAGTAACTTAGAGTTGCGTCTCTTGATTTTTGTGTGTATGTTTTTGGTGGATGTAAAAAGCAATAGCTATGAAAGTAATTTTCAATACTACTGTCTTTTAAAGTGATTGTTTTGTGATCATAATATAATTACTTATGCATGGAATCATTTCAACAAACAATAGCTGAATGTCTAAAATTTGATAGAAAAAAAATGTTAATGATTATAAGAGTATTATTTGATGATTATGTTTATAATAAATGCTAAATTAATGAATACATGAAAAATTTTCAAGTGCTGACGTTGAATTTTTACTAAAAAAAGTAACATCAAAATAACAAATATAATGCACAAATTTGTACTTGATAAAGCAGAAAGGGTAATAAATTATCTTATAAATTGAATTGTAGGTTGCAATTCTCAAAGATTAAAGTCTGTTGTCCCTTTGAAGAAGCCTGCAGAGATAAGCCTAGGGGCAATAAAACACATGTGGTGTCTAATTATCATTTAATTTTCCCTTAACATTTAATTTCTTTGTTTTGTAAGGAATAAAGAAACATGTTTCAACACTTACTAACAAGTGTTTGGGGGGAAAAAATTAAAAGAGGGGAAAATTGCTTGCCGAATATTTATTACTCAGTTGTTCAGATGTCTAATAGTCAAAAAATTAAATGAATAAAGAATTTAGAGAGGATTTGAAATAAAAGTATCTAATTAACCCATTACCAGACGACCAAATTTTAGACTCGTCCAAATTGAAACAAATTGCAGACGACATTTTAAAGAGCATTTAAATTGAAAATAAGTACCATATAGGGTAGAAAAATTTGTGAGAAAAGGAGAAATTGCTTGTTACAAGTAGTTTCTCCTTTTCTCACAATGAAATGTTCAGATTTCCCTCTCCTTTTTATTAAAAAAAAAAAAAAAAAGATCATTCTAGATGGAAAAGGTCCTTTTATCTGAAAGTTATAAATTATGCTCTATGAATACCTGTATTCTATTATTTATTAATAACATAATAATCATAATAAGAATGAAATAAAGTCAACTGAGCACATTGTCAGGTTACTCGATATATGTATCGAGCCGTTTCATTGGCCGTATCAATTATCCAATCACAGGGCACGGTACGATTAGCTTGTGCCTGTTGTAATACACGGTATACAACGGTGGCCAGTTCAAGGACCAATATGTTATTTGGATACCTTTAGTGTTTATCTGGCAAGGGAGATAATTTGATATCCAAGAATGGCCCCTGTTGGTATAATATATTGGTTGATTTTTACAGGTTATATCGTCGGGCATCAATGTCATTGAAGATATAGCCATTGATTGGATAGCTGGTAACATATACTGGACGGATTTTACGTTGGAGACTGTGGAAGTTGCTAAACTGAACGGTACAAACAGGGTCACTTTGTTCAGCAAAAATGTTACAAAACCACGAGGAATTGAAGTGGACCCAAGGGACAGGTTGAGCTACACTTTCTACCTGAAAACTTCATACTTTTTCACAAAAACTTTTATGAAACCTTACATTTACAAAGATTCAAACAGATGCTATGTTAAATTCTTTCCTCAAGGATAAAATTTCAGATCAAAATGAGTTGGACACATTTGGAAAGGACATATCATATGAAGCACAAATGGCTGATTGCTCTCGTTAAATTATTACATGTGAATGGTTACAATAATTTTCTCCTTTTGCTGCAACCTTTTCAAAAGGATTCTTTAAATTGAATGTTTAAACACATGAATACTTTGTAAAGATTGACCCTTTACCAAACAATGCTGAGTTTTTACAACCCTGAGATAGAAGCCTTTGAAAATATAGTGGGAAAAGGAGAAAATGCTGGTACCCTGATAGAAACAAAGTTCAATTTTTGAGTCACATTGATTGTGTCATCTACAAATGCTTTCGAATTTGGACCAGTTTAAAATTTTATTTATTGATTGGTAAAAAGTTAACATCATTACTTTCAGAATGCTTACTTAGACCCTATGTGAAAATGAAAAAATGCTGATACCCATTTGATTATGAATCACATCAGTTGAGCCACATTAATCTTGATTTGTGATCTGTAGATTTTTTCAGTTTTGACCTGTCTAAAATTCTGGTAAATAGGTTATTCTCCAATTTCTTCAATTCTTTACCAAACAACAAAGTTTTAGACTTGTCCAAATTGAAAGCATTTTCATTTTATTTCTATCCTCAGTATACGATATTTATTTTGGACGGATTGGGGTCAGAACCCGAGAATAGAGCGGGCAGGAATGGACGGATCAGGACGGGTTACCATTATTTCCAGTAGATTGTATTGGCCTAATGGCTTGTCCATCGACTATCCAAATAGAAGGTTATACTTTGCAGATGCCAAACTGGACTATATTGAATACTGTAATTATGATGGAACTGGAAGACGGCTGGTCATTGCAAGTGACCAAGTGAGTTTTAAATTTTGCAAAAACTTGGATCTAAGAGTGCTTATCACAACTTATATTGTTTGTGTGGATATTACGGACAAGATGGGACAGGTTCTGCAGAGTGATCAAGTAACTTTGAATTTTTGTCAAAACTTGATCTTACCCCATTACCACACAATCCCTACTTTTGAGGACCCTGGTAACCAGCATTTTCACCTTTTCCCACAATGTTTTCTACCCTTCACAAAATAAATTTCAAATCTTTAGTCACTTTTATCTTGTCATCTGCAAATGCTTTCGATTTGGACAAGCCAAAAATTTTGTCGTTTGGTAATGAGTTAAGAGTACCAAGCACAACTTCACTTGTTTTTGAAGATAATAAAATGAGATAAGACTGCCTATTGTTAGCAGTGTTGTTAAGATCAGACCTCACAGAACATACACAATGATCTTCGATCCAGTCTTTCAGCAGTTTTGCGAAGTATTCTGACAAAGATTTGCTTGGAATTACAAAGCCCCAGTCTGTTTTCATAGTAAAGATAGTATACTTTATTTGCATGAACTTAGCGCTCGTTGAAAAAAATTGTGAACTTGATGTAAGAACTTTCCCGACTGATCTAGATTGAACTCATAAACGACAAAGTTCTAGCTTTGTCCAAATCGAAAGCATTTGCAGACGACAAAATAAAAGTGACTGAAAATTTGAAATTTGTTTTGTGAAGGGTAGAAAACATTGTGGGAAAAGGAGAAAATGCTGGTTACCAGCATTTTCTCCTTTTCCCACAATGTTTTCTAAAGGCTTCTTTCTCAGGGTTGTCAAAAATAGGGATTGTGTGGTAATGAGTTAAAGCATTTCCTGATTACAGATTTTATCACATAACCTCCCTTGTTTTCAGTGTAATATATCCATTATGAATTTTCTTATCTCACACACGTTTTATATCACATTTGTGCGACGTCATTTTTGATGTCATTTTGTATGCATTTCATACAAGTGAATTGGTCTCATGTAAAATACCGCGGGTGCATTTATGAATGTTCTTGCATCATTTGATATATATTTTGTGAAATATCGTTATGTGATAAAAAGTATCTGACATTTGTGGGCTTTTGAGATAAGATTTTATTCAACTTGTCAAGGAAAATGTCATTAGCTTGCCAAAGGCTTGCTTAATAACATTTCCCTTGACTTGTTTAATAAAATCTTATCTCAAAAGTCCACTCATGTCAGATCCTATATAGCTGTATTTTTTTTTCTCTATTTTGAAGGATAGTTTATTGAGTCTTTTTCCTCAGAAACAGAGCATTATTAAGTAAAGGGTTAGAAAAGTATTGTAATTATAACATGCCAAGCCTTGGTAGCTCAGTCAGTAGCATGCAGAACTTGAAAACAGGGGTCCTTGGCTCAGCCTATTTCCTTCCCTGGATTGATGATAGTCATTGCGACAGGATTCATTCATCTCCCAGCCCTGACCATTGTCTCGACGTTGGTTACATGGGAAAGCAGCCAGTTGCTTGGAAAGAAAGATGTGTGAAGTATTGGTAAGAGACTCTAGGTGCACTGGCTGCCGCAATATAACTGAATTAATGTTGAAAATGGTGTTGTACACCAAACAATCAGTCAGTCGTTTATAACATAACATCTTTATCATCTTGCTATTAACTCTATACTGCACAAGCTGGTATTTAAGGATCCTGTGAAAGAAGCCTTTTGAAAAGATTGTTGGAATATACAGGTAACAGCAATTTCTCCTATTTCGACTATGTACTTTGCCCTATCATTGACATTTCCATAATTGAAGTTGTGATCTGCAAATGCTATCAATTTGGACAATTCTGAAACTTTGTGATTTGGTAAAAGGTCAGGGAGAACTTTGTATTTTGAGTGCAGTTTAACCCATTACCACACAATCCCTAATTTTGGCAATCCTGAGAAAGAAGCCTTTTGAAAATATTGTGGGAAAAGGAGAAAATGCTGATAACCAGCATTTCCTCCTTTTCCCAAAATATTTTCTACCCTTCACAAAGCAATTTCAAATTTTCAGTCACTTTTATCTTATTGTCTGCAAATGCTGTGGATTTGGACAAACCTAAAATTTTGTTGTTTGGTAATGAGTTAATAGGAATGTTATTTCGACAGTATGAACTGAAGTTTTTATTAAATAACTGCCATCTGTAAGCAGTGAATCATTTTCTCTCTTCAGTTTCTGCGACATATCCATGACTTGATTGTGTTTGAAGACTTTGTCACATGGACAGATCGAGAAGCCAATAGGATTAGTCGATGCAACAAGTTTAATTGTACAAGCAAAGATGTGATTGGCTCAAATTTTGAAAAGCCCATCGGTGTTGCTGTGTACCATCCAGTTAGACAGCCTCCAGGTATGGAAAGGAAATGAAATATTAACTCATTACCAAACAACAAAATTTTAGGTTTGTCCAAATTGAAAGGATTTGCAGAGGACAAAGGAAAGTGACTGAAAATTTGAAATTTGCTTTGTGAAGGGTAGAAAACATTGTGGTTACCAGCATTTTCTCCTTTTCCCACAATGTTTTCTAAAGGCTTCTTTCTCAGGGTCGTCAAAAGTAGGGATTGTTTGGTAATGGGATAACCCTGTCCTACACAGTTTTGAGTTTCAACAACCCTTAGGAGGAAGTGTTTTGAAACATTAACAGAAAAGGAGAAAATTCTGGTAATTGGCATTTTCTCCTTTTCCCACAGTGTTTTCTACTCTTTCAGAGACAAATTCCATCATTTGAGCCACATGTAATTTGTCTTCAGATTGAACCATTCTAAAATTTTGTTGTTTGATAAAGGGTTGAAACTTATTTCACCCTTTATCAAACAATCCCTGGTTTTTAAGACCCTGAGATAGGCGCCTTTTGAAAATATTGTGGGAAAAGGAGAAAATGCTGGTAACCAGCATTTTCTCCTTATCCCACAATGTTTTTTACTCTGCTGGAAACAAATTACAATTTTTGAGTTATGTTTATTTCTGCACGTGTTCTCAATTGGGACCAGTCTGAAATTTTGTCGTGTGGTAAAGGGTTAACAAGAATTTATAAATTGTAAACCACTTACTGTCAATAACCTGATTCCTTTTTGTTTTCTTTTTCTAAAATCAATATATCTGCATTGGACTTCCCTGTATTTTTTTGTGTAATTAGATGATAATTGTTGTTTTGAATGCATCAAATTATTTTCCTAAGAATGTAGAATATTCAGAAAGTTATATTTTGTTGTGTTGGCTTAACTGTGATTAGAGTCTTGTTATTTTGTATACAGCATTGTATAATAATCCATTATCAAGTTTGTTCAACTAAGGTATCTTGGTTCAAAGATGGGCTGTGTGGCAAGATTCATGTTCTAGATAGAGTTTTAAAATCTTTATGCTAAGAACTACATGGTCTTCAGTTTGATATTTAAAATTCAGCAGCATCAATAGCGCCTTAACTTTTTACCAAAGAACAAAATCATAGACTGGTCCAAACTGAAGGCATTTGCAGACAACAAATGTGACTGAAAAACTGAAATTTGGTTAGGGAAGGATAGAAAAATGTTGTGAGAAGAAGAGCAAATGCTGGTTAACAGCATTTTCTCCTTTACTCACGAAATTTTCTTCTTGTCATAAAACAAATTTCAAGTTTTCAGTCACGTTAATTTTGTCGTCTGCAAATGGTTTCGATTTGGACAAGCCTAAAATTTTTTCATCTGGTAACGGGTTAAAAGGATGGTTAAACACTGTAGGTAAATGAAGAAATGCAAGTTACCCCTATTTTCTCTTTTAATTGTTTGGCAAATGAGTTGAAAGCAGTGTAAAACAACATCTTCAACTTTCCAGCATCTAATCCTTGCTCATCAGCTCCATGCAGTCACCTTTGCCTGTTATCACCTGTAACAGAAGATGGGTTTCAGTGTGCATGTCCACCAGGCACCACTCTATCCACCAAGTCACAGGATAAGTGCGAAGAAGGTACATTATTATGTTGATTTGAATTTTGTACATGAACATCAGTGTAGTTGAAATCTTACAGGATCAGACAATTTCTCTCCATGATAGAAAGCGAGTGTTAACTGAAATCTATGTTAGCTCTTTAACAATGACAAAATTTAAGACTGACTGGAATTAAAAACACTTGCAGACGACAAAATAAACATAACTCAAGAAGTAGGGTAGAAAACATTGTAGGAAAGGATAGAATGCTGGTTACCAGCATTTGGGTGGGGGGGGGGGGATGGCATATTAATCAAGGATTGTTTGGTAAAGGGTTAACTCTGTATTAGGTACATTAGCTAAGTTAAATTGATGTTTGCCTCTTCACCAAACCACAAAATTTTAGACTTGTCCAAACTAAAAGCATTTGCAGACTACAAAATAAATGTTACTTAAAAATTGAAACTTGACTTTAGAAGAGTGGAAAACATTGTGGGAAAAGGCGAAAATGCTGGTTACCAGTATACTTTCAAGAGGCTTCTTCCTCTGGGTCATAAAAACCAGGGATTGTTTGGTAAAGAGTTAAAGCAGCAGTAACTCTTAAATAAAAAAACAAACTTTTGGACCAGACCTAATGAAAGCGTTTGCGACAAAACAGATGTCAATAATAATCTCTGTCTTTGATAGGTTAGAAAACATAATGGGAAAAGGAGAAAATGCTGGATTTTCTCTTATTCCCACTGTGTCTTCAAAAGCCTTTGCCTCTAGGGTCAGAGCGTTGTGTAAATACCAAACAAACAAACATAAATTCTGTTTAACCCTTTCCCAAACAATCCCTGATTTTTACGGGTCTGGAATAGTAGCCTTTTGAAAACATTGTGGGAAAAGGAGAAAATGCTGGTAACCAGCATTTTCTCCTTTTCCCACAATGTTTTCTATCCTATCATAGACAGAAATCATCTTTTCAGCCAGAGTTGAATTGTTGTCTGCAAATGCTTTCAATTTGGTCTCGTCCAAAAGTTTGTCGTTTGGGAAAGGGTTAAAATTCCAGTGAAAAGTGACTACCTTTTTCCTATTCCCACTATGTCTTCAAAAGCCTTTGCCTTAGGGTCTGGGGGTTTTGTGGTAAAGGATTAAGGATTAAATACCAAACAAACAAACATAAATTCTGTTTAAAATTCCAGTGAAAAGTGACTACCTAGTGTACAGCTATTTGGATGGAATGTCAGCTTTTGAAATTCCCTTGGGCAACAAGAATAACTTGATACCATTGTCCAGCACCCATCATGTAAAGGCTTTGGACTTTGACAGTGAAAACGATGAAATCTTGATGGTGCAGGCAGATCCAAGGAATAACGTAATATTAACTATGCTTTCTTTCTCTATTGTTATTAGGCCCCGGCAAAACAAATATTTTCGGGGGTATACTGGAATCAGCTTGTCTGTCCGCATGTCCCTTTGACTGTGTGTCTGTGCGTGTGTCCGTATGTGTACAAAATACTGTCAAAGCGCTGGCAGAGGTATAAAATCACAGCTCTACTTCTATTTATTTCTGGTCACCAGTCACAGACAATATTTACCAACCATTGTAAGTCTTATACCTGGTTTTATCCTCTATTTAGAAAGTAACGTAAGTTTTGATTGTGTAAACCAAATGGTTAAGCCAATCAGAAGCCTTGTTATTTTTGAAATTAGAAAGTTATTGAGAATAAGACAAAGAATTTTGGGGAGAATTATTAGTGTACACAAACCTTCATTACCAGCATTTTCTCAGTGTGTAAGGGACTAGAGGAAATGCTTTACTTATAACATTTTCTCCATTGCCCCTCAATATTTTTTCTTCCCTTGAACTTTTCTTGTGTCTGTCAAACATTTTAAGTGACAAAGATAACATTATGGATGAAGGTCCTTTAACATGTCTTTATTTACAGGGAACAGCAATAAAGAAAATGAAAATGTTCACTACAGAAGAAGTCGAAGTTGGCCCAACTGTGTTCGTTGGTAACCCATCATCAATAGCATATGATTGGGTGTCGAAAAATCTGTTTTGGTCGGACACTAGTAGTGGGAGTATACAAGTGATGAGAACTGTTGGAAATGTCACATATCGCAAGGTCATTCTGACTAACATGGGACGTGAAGTGGATAGCGTGAGCCCTGTAGCTATAGCAATTTCTCCGTCATCTGGGTTTGTACTGTCATTGTGCACCTACATTTCTTTAAAACTCTGTACCACAGAACAATTTTTTAGACTGGTCCAAATTGAAAGAACTTGCAGACGACAAAATAAAAGTAACTAAAAATTGAAATTTTATTTGGGAAGGGTAGAAAACAATGTGGAAAAGAAGAAAATGCTGGTGACCAGGCTTCTACCTCAGGGTGGTCAAAAGTCGTCTTTGTGTGGGAAAGGGTTTTACCACACAATCCCGACTTTTAAGGACCTTAAGAAAGCAGCCTTTTAAAAACATTGTCGGAAAAGGAGAAAATGCTGGTAAACCAGCATTTTCTCCTTTTCCCAATATGTTTTCTACCTTTTCCACAACAAGTTCCAATTTTTGAGTAACTTTAATTTTGTTGTCTGCTACTGTTTTCAGTTTGGGATTGTGTACAATTTTTTTCGTCTGGTAAACAATTAAATGAGTGCAGACCAGGATGAGACACTCCAAGGCAAAAGAAGTAATTAGATAGATACCTTGTATTGTTTTTTTATTGGCATGGATTGAGATTAAAAAAAAAAAAAATGCATGAATATAGTCTTTTTTCTTCGCGCAGTCTTTTTGAGATTATAAATATGAAAAAAAAAAAACATTGAACATTAACCCATTACCACACAATCCCTACTTTTGACGCCCCTGAGAAAGAAGCCTTTTGAAAACACTGTGGGAAAAGGAGAAAATGCTGGTAACCAGCATTTTCTCCTTTTCCCACAGTGTTTTCTACCCTTCCCAGAACAAATGTCAATTTTTCAGTCATCTTAATTTTGTCGTCTGCAAATGCTTTCAATTTGGACCAGTCTAAAATTTTCTCGTGTGGTAAAGAGTTAATGAACTAATTCAAGATACAAAGCTAGTAGTGTAAGGCTGGTATGTTGAAAGCAACATTAAGTCATTACCAAATGACAATATTTTAGGCTCGTCCAAATCAAAAGCATTTGTAGACGACAAAGTAAAAGTGACTGAAAATTTGAAATTTGTTTTGTGAATGGTAGAAAACATTACGGGAAAAGAAGAAAATGCTTGTTACCAGCATTTTCACCTTTTCCCACAATGTTTTCTAAA
The DNA here is from genome assembly GCA_943736015.1 of Tridacna crocea. Classification (NCBI taxonomy): domain Eukaryota; kingdom Metazoa; phylum Mollusca; class Bivalvia; order Cardiida; family Cardiidae; genus Tridacna; species Tridacna crocea. Next base: position 33,627,046 of record OX031073.1, read on the forward strand.
GGTTTCTTTCTCAGGTTTGCCAAAAGTAGGGATTATGTGGTGAAAGGTTAAATACTGTTCAGCCAATCAATAGGTAGAGGTCTACTAGGAGATGCCACAGACCAAATATCAAAGCTCTACGCTTTTCTAGTTTCTAGTTTCAGAGAAGATGACTTTTAAAGTTTTCCTTCTTTGTTCCTATGCTCAAACTTGTGACCCCCGGGGTGGAACCAGTTTTGACCTAAGGGGCATTATTTGAACAAACTTGGTAGAGGTCCACTAGGAGATGCTACATACCAAATATCAAAGCTCTACACCTTCTAGTTTCAGAGAAGATTTTTAAAGATTTTGTATTTTTTCCCCTTTGTTGCCTTGGCAACCAGAGTTATGGGTGGAATTCAATTCTTTGAACAATTTTGGTAGAGCTTCACTCAAGGAACATCCCTGCCAAGTTTGATCAAGATTGGCCCTGTGGTTTAGGAGAAGAAGATGTTTAACCCATTACCACACAATCCCTACTTTTGACGCCCCTGAGAAAGAAGCCTTTTGAAGACACCATAGGAAAAGGAGAAATTGCTGGTAACCAGCATTTTCTCCTTTTCCCACAGCGTTTTCTACCCTTCCCAGATCAAATTTTAATTTTTCAGTCACCTTTATTTTGTTGTCTGCAAATGCTTTCAATTTCAACCAGTCTAAAATTTTGTCGTGTGGTAAAGAGTTAAAGAAATTGTTGACGGACGACAGACATAGGGCAATCACAATAGCACAACTTTAGCACTCTGTGCTAAGTTGAGCTAAAAATGGCACCTATCTGTGCTTATTTCTTCAGAAAACAGGGATGAAGGTCAATGTGGAAGTTAATTTTTCCCAGCAAAAAATATGGTAAAAGTAAGAAAAGGTGAAATTGCTCATTAGGAGCAATTCTTGCTTTTACCACAACAATTTTGAAAATGGAAACATACATATTTACATACCTTTTTAGCTCACCTGAGCACAACATGCTCAAGGGGAGCTTTTAGGGTCACTGGGTGTCCGTCGTCCGTCGTGCGTCGACAACAATTCTTTAAACATCAACTCCTCCTAAACCACTGGGCCAATTTGGACCAAACTTGGCAGGAATGTTCCTTGGGAGGTCCTCTTTAAAAATTGTTCACGGAATTTGATTCCGTCAAAAACTCTGGTTGCCATGGCAACCAAATGGAATTTTTTAGCAAATTCTTTAAAAATCTTCTCCTCTGAAACCGCTGGTCGGATTTTGAAATAATTTCACAGATATGTTCCTTGGGTGACCCTTTTCAAAAAGTGTTCGTGAAATTTTGATCCGTCAAAAAATGTGGCTCTGGTGAATGGGGGCTACTTGCACTATACAGAAATCAAGGTATTCTTTAAAAATCTTCTCCTCTGAAACCACTGGTCGGATTTTGAAATAATTCACAGATATGTTTCTTGGGTGACCCTTTTCAAAAATTGTTCGTGAAATTTTGATCCGTCAAAAATGTGGCTCTGGTGAATGGGGGCTACTTGCACTATACAGAAATGAAGGAATTCTTAAAAAATCTTCTTCTCTGAAACCGCTAGTCAGATTTTGAAATAATTTCACAGAGTTGTTCCTTAGGTGACCCTTTTCAAAAAGTGTTCGCAAAATTTTGATTGGTCAAGAAACATGGCTCTGGTGAATGGGGGCTACTTGCACTATAGGGAAATGAGGAAATTCTTAAAAATTTTTCTTCTCTGAAACCAATGATCAGATTTTGAAATAATTTCTCAGGGATGCTCCTTGGATGACCTTTTTCAAAAAGTTTTCGCGAAATTTTGATTGGTCAAGAAACATGGCTCTGGTGAATGGGGGCTACTTGCACTATAGGGAAATGAAGAAATTCTTAAAAATTCTTCTTCTCTGAAATGGCTGGACAGATTTTGAAATGATTTCATAGAGATGATCCTTGGGTGACCCTTTTCAAAAACTGTTCACAAAATTTTGATCACTCAAGAAACATGGCTCTGGTGAATGGGGGCTACTTGCACTATATGGAAATGAAGAATTTCTTGAAAATTCTTCTTCTCTGAAACCCCTAGTCAGATTTTAAAATAATTTGACAGGGATGTTCCTTGGGTGATCCTTGCTCTTGTGAATGGGAGCTACTTGCACTATATGGACATGATGAAATTCTTGAAAATTCTCTTTCTCTGAAACCCCTGGTCAGATTTTAAAAAAAAATTTCCGAAATGTTCCTTGGGTGACCCTTTTGAAAACTTGTTCATAAATTTTGATCCATCAAGAAACATGGCTCTCGTGGATGGGGGATACTTGCTCTTATACAGAAATGAAGAATTCTTAAAAATTCTTCTTTTTGAAACTGATGGTCAGATTTCGAAATGAATTTTACAGGTGACCTTTTGAAAATTGCTTAGCAAAATTATAAATTTGGTTCCAATGTTTCAATACCTCAAAAAAAAAAATAGGCTATTGTCATCTCAAAAATTCAGGTGAGCGATCTAGGGCCATCTTGGCCCTCTTGTTTAGCTTCTACTTTTGCTTGCTTGTTTGGTGTATAAAACCATGCCAAAGGTATATAAATCATTTGGAAAGAAAAGGAAAATTCTGGCTACAAGCATATTCCTTATTCATCCACAATGCCTCCAAAGGTCTTCTTCCTAATCAAAATTTGGGACTGACCCGAAAAGGTTAGAGCATATGAAATCCAAAATAAGCTAAATATTGGAACTGTATATACAGTTTTCAAAGGCATATTTATTAGAAACCAGCACAATGATCCATAACTTTTTTTATCTGTAATCTGCTAGTGACATAAAAAGTTTTAAAAAATATGTTTATTAGAAAAATTTGTGAAATGTTATTTAGAATTAACAGCGTATGTTGAAAGAGTTTGAGAGTTGCTTTTTACACTCCTCAGTTCACTCTACTGGACCGACCTTGGTGGTCATGGGATTCGAGCAAAAATTGCCTCCATGTTGATGGATGGTTCCAGGCGGAAAATTATAAATCAAAGACGTGTGGACAAACCAACATCATTGGCACTGGACTCGGTCACAGGCGACCTCTACTGGACAGAAGCAAGACGTAGGGAGGTAAGACTGATAGGAAATGGGGTTAAACTCTTTCCCAAACGACAAAATTTTAGGCTAGTCCAAATCATAAGCATTTACAGATGACAAAATAAATGAGAATCAGAAATAGAAATCTGATTTGGGAAGGGTAGAAAACATCATGGGAAAATGAGAAAATGCTGGTTAGCAGCATTTTCCCCTTTTCCCACAATATTTTCAAAAGCTTTCCTTCTCAGGGTCGTTAGAAGTCACCATGCATGGTAATGGGTTAACCTATTACCACACAATCCCTACTTTTGACGACCCCAAGAAAGAGGCCTTTAGAAAACATTGTGGGAAAAGGAGAAAATGCTGGTACCAGCATTTTCTCTTTTTCCCACAATGTTTTCTAACCTTCACAAAACAAAGTTCAAATTTTTAGTCACTTTTATTTTGTCGTCGGCAAATGCTTTCGATTTGGACAAGCCTAAAATATTGTCGTTCGGTAATGAGTAAACCCTTTACCTCGCGACAAAAATGAAGGCTCATAAATTAAAAGCTTTTGCAGATTTCAATTTAAATATGGCATGGAATTCTACCTTGATAGGGTAGAAAACATTGTGGGAAAAGGAGAAAACACAAGACTTTCAGAATTGAAAGCATTTGCAGTTACACCATAAATAATGTTCGAATGATGAAATTGGACCTTGATAGGGTAAAAAACATTGTTGGAAAAGGAGAAAATGATGGTTACCAATATTTTTTCCTAAACCATCATTTTCTCCTTTCCCTCGATCATTTCCAATGTCAAAAAATCTCTCTCTCTCTCTGGCTGGTTAAAAGTCAGGATAGTGTGATTCTGGATCAACATTGTTTCCTTTCCATCATTTTTCTGGATGTCAAGGTACCAAGGTCAAGGTCTGTCTACTGATTCAGTTTTTGTTGGACAAAATGGATTTGATGGATTCATGAATATCTGATGACTGGTTTGGTTTAACTCTTTACCAAATGACAAAATGTTAACCTTTTCCAAATCAAAAGCACATGCAGATGACTTATAAATTTTAGTGTGGGTCAAATGGATTAATCATTCTTTGATTGGGTAGAAAACATTGAGGGAAAACGAGAAAATGCTGGTTACCAGCATTTTCTCCTTTTCCCTCAATGTTTTCAAAAGGCTTCTTTCCTGGGGTTGTTAAAAGTTAGCATTGTGTGGTAAAGGGTTAATGTAACTTCAAGATGCATTGAACACCTTTTTTCCAGGGCACCACTTATTCGATATCAGAATGTCTTTAAATTTACTCCTAAGCTGCTCAGTGCAACTGACCTATTCACAGACAATGTAGATCAAGATCATACTGCTCAGAGCAGGCAGTCTGATCTTAGATCTACATACACTGTCCAAGAAGGAGATATTTTTTGAAATATAAGTATTGGGGTTTTTACTATTGAACTAAAAATTTTATTTCAGTTATTTAGCAGGATAAGGGTTAAGAAAAAGTATTGATTGTAAAAGAGTTGTATCTATACTATTTGATCATACTGCAAAGAAATTTCATGTGATCTATCATGTACACTGGCAAAACCAATGTAAAAACAGTTTCTCTTTTGGGAGCCTGGTATACATGACTACACCATCAACACAACATTCAAAATGGTGGTGTCGATCAAGATTAACATAAGATAATGAGCCAAGATGTATGTTTTTTTTTTTAATGTATTACTATGGTTTTAGTGATGTTGGTTCTCGGTAAATTTGGATGTATAAATAGTTACTCATTACCAAATAACAAAAATTTTAGGTGTGTCCAAATCAAAAGCATTTGTAGACGACAAAATAAATGTAACTCAAAAGTTGAAATTTGTTTACAGCAGGGTAGAAAACATTGTGGCAAAAGGAGAAAAATTCTAGTTACCAGCATTTTTTGCTTTTCCCACAATGTTTTCTAAAGGCTTCTTTTTCGGGGTCGTCAAAAGTAGGGATTGTGTGGTAATGGGTTAAGGTGTATTAATTACACAGATGGAGCAGAAAAACCTGTGGCAAAAGGAGAAATTGTTTATCACAATGTTTTCATATTCGGACTTCTGGAGGGCAAAAAACGTTTATTAAAGATGTTGACACAATCTAATTACAGATTTTGAAATGGACCTCCTCAACAAGACGAGTCAGTGTAATTGTGCAGGATTTAGGAATACTGCATGGCCTTGCAGTTCACAGCTACATGCTGTATTATGGAGATAGGACCTACGAGACCATATCAGCCCTTGACCTTCAAAACCTACGTAATATAACTGTTGTGAAGCGTAATGTGCGAAGTACGAGTGATGTCACAGTTGTATACGACAGACACCTGAAAAGTATGATCATGTTTAACTCTTCACCTCACAATCCTGACTTTTAACTACCCTGAGATAGGAAGCTTTTTAAAACATTGTTGGAAAAAGGAGAAAATGCTGGTAAAAACAGCATTTTCTCCTTTTCCCACAATGTTTTCTACCCTTTACAAAACAAATTTCAAATTTTCAGTCACCTTTATTTTGTCGTCTGCAAATGCTTTGAATTTGGACAAGTCCAAAATTTTGTCATATTTTAAAGAGTTAAAGTGATGAAATTTTAAAGCCAGTAATAATAAATCCATTTATTATATACCTAGCAGTGAAATCCTGGAATTTCCCAGTGTAATAAATTTTGATATCATCACTAGTGACGATATCAACTTTCACTTTCACTTCCTGCCGTAATTTAGGAACTACTTTTTTTTTTCATTAAGCACTTATAGATAATGTTAATTGTAAGTTCTATATCTTCAGTTTTGTGAAGTCTAGTTCTGTTCTTTTAAATTATTTATTCATCCGCACTATGTCCCTGATTTCTTCTCTTTATCCAAAGTATTGATTTCGACTTTCAAATGAAAAATTAAAAAAAATAATGTTAATAAGGTATATAATAAATAGAATAATCAACTGGTTATTTTTGATATGAAAAATATCTCACTCGGATGCGTCATAAGGCGTTAAAAAAAACTCGTGCTGCCCACTTGTTTTTTCAACGCCTAACAACGCATCCTCATGAGATATTTTTCATATCAAAAATAACCAGTTGGTTATCCTCTATATATTGCTTTTTGTAACATATTTTTGGAGGAAATATATCTCCTAATCGGACAGTGTAGATTGAATATCAGAATGCATGTTCTGTGCAGTCTGATATTAATCCATGCTGTCTGCAAACGGTCAGTGAGTCGTGGTTTAGCTGCCTATGGATTAATATCTCTCAGAAAAGAGTAATTAATGGAGGTAAAAGCAGTATAAAATTTTCAAAGGACAAGAGCCATCGGGGCTTTAGTTCGTACAGACAGTGAAATGATAGCCATATAAGAAAGCCACAGCATTTATCTCCAACCATAATTATTACACCCCCCACAATGAAGTGGAGGGGGGTATACTGGAATTGCCATTGCTGTCTGTCTGTTCGTCCGTCTGTCTGACCGTCCGTGTGTAGACACAAATTTGTCCAGAGCAATACTCCAGAACTTTTTAAGGTACTGAACTCAAATTTACACACTGTGTTCCTCTATTATATATGAAATTGCACATGTGCAATTTTCATGACCCTGCTGCAATTTGTTGGGGAATTATCTCCCCTTGAACTTTTTTTTTGGTTATAAAACCAGGAATTGTTTGATTGTTTGGTAAAGAGTTAACTCTTTACCAAATAATCCATGGTTTTTATGACCCTACCATAGAAGCCTTTTGAAAGCATTGTGGGAAATGGAAAAAATGCTGGTAACCAGCATTTTCTCCTTTTTCCCACAATGTTTTCTACCCTGCTGGAAACAAATTTCAGTTTTTGAATTACGTGGGTTTTGTTTTCTGCAAGTGCTTTCAGTTTGGACCAGTCCAAAATTTTTTCGTTTGGTAAAGAGTTAAATGTCATTTAGTAAAGATTTTAATGTTCTTACAGCAATCATAAATGGATGTTCACAAAACAATGGAGGTTGTACACAGATATGTTTGCCCAATGGAGCTAGCTCTGTGACATGTGAATGTGGTATAGGCTTTAAAGTTACTAGGGACAACCAGTGTGAAAGAACTGACAAATTTCTGCTGGTATCACAAAGAAGTGTCATTCGAGGCTTTGCGCTCACCAGGGGTAATCATGACGATGCTATATCTCCTATTGGAGGATTCGGTAATTTATTTTGTTTATTCTGTTTTGTATGATAGCTTCAGGAGAAAAAGGGATACCTTATAGGACTGTAACAAATATATTTATCAGCATGGATACCAGACTAGAAACATATTTATTGATAAATAAAACAGAAAAATATTTGCTCATGATCTGTGAAAAGGGAGTGTTCGTGCTTGTGAGGGAAATATCGATCCAGGTCAGCCAGCCCAGTCTATGCAGGCTGACTTGGATCAAAACATTTCACTATTTGATTTTCTGCATGTCAAAGGATCATTCTGCCTTCAGGTTAAATTGCTTGTTAGACAATATTTTTTTTAATTCATTACCAAACAATAAAATTTTAGGCTCATCCAAATTGAAAGCATTTGCAGACAACAAAATAAGTGACTGAAAAATTAAAATTTGTTTTGTGAAGGGTAGAAAAAAACAATGTGGGAAAAGGAGAAAATGCTGGTTACCAGCATTTTCTCCTTTTCCCACAATGTTTTCTATAGGTTTCTTTCCCAGGGTCATCAAAAGTAGGGATTGTGTGGTAATGGGTTGATTCATCATGATGTGATGACTTGTTTAGTAGAAAGCATCACAAAAATGCATTATCTCTTTACCAAAGCACAAAATATTAGACTGGTCCAAATTGAAAGCATTTGCAGACGTCAAAATAAAAGTGACTGACAATTTGAAATTTGTATCAAGGAGGAAAGAAAACATTGTGGGAAAAGGAGAACATGCTGGTTACCAGCATTTTCTCCTTTTCCCACAATGTTTTCAAAAGGCGTCTTTCTCAGGGTCGTCAAAAGTTGGTATGGTGTGGTAAAGGATTAAACTTACTTTTACTAGATCATGGCACATTTAACAAAAAGCTTTCTTTCATCTGTGCCCTACAATACTATGTGGAAAGGGGGCTTAACTCTTTACCACACAATCCTGATTTTTAACGACCCCTGCGGAAGAGGCCTTTGGAAAACATAAAGGGAAAAGGAGAAAATGCTGGTAACAAGCATTTTCTCCTTTTCCCTCAATGTTTTCTTACCTATGAAAGACAAGTACCGTTACTGGAGACACGTTTGAATTGTCATCTGCAAATGCTTTCAATTTGGATAAGTTTTCATTTTCATCGTGTGGTAAAGAGTTAACTCTTTAATCCCAACTTTTAATGACTCTGAGAAAGAAAATCTTTGAAAACATTGTGGGGGGAAGAAGGAGAAAATGCTTGTAACCAGCATTTTCTCCTTTTCTCACTATGTTTTCTACCTTTTCCATATCAAATTTCAATTTTTGATTCACATTTATTTTGTTGTCTGCAAAAGCTTTCAATTTGGACGAGTCCAAAATTTTGTCATTTGGTAAAGAGTTTTATAGTGCATTTGCAAAAAGTATTGATTAAAGTAGTTTTTGCTGTGAATTATATTATTATGAAACATATTAACCCTTTCCCAAATGACAAATTTTAGACTGTCCCAAACTCAAAGTGTTTGCAGATGACAATTTTGAATTTGATGAGAATGGCAGAAAGTTTTCCGATAGGCTAGAAAACACTATGGGAAAAGGAGAAATTGCTCGTTAAGAGCAATTTCTCCTTTTCCCACAGTGTTTTCTAAAGACTTGTACTGCAGACATGTAAAACCAGGGCTTGTATGGGAAAGAGTTAAATAACGGAGTAAAAGAGCAGTCTAAGTAAATGTTTCAAATTCCGGGATTCGACTTTGGGTAGAGTATTTCACATAGTACTGCATAGCATTGTCCCATGATCAGATTGTGCATTGTATACTGTCTAAGCTTCTTCACCGTTCCAGAGGAAGTTAAAATTCACCTGGCATAGTAAATCTTACGACTGCTCCTCCTCCTATAGGTAGAAATGCTGAACAGTTAGCAGTACACATGGCTGGCAGTCACATTTATTGGTGTGATGGCCCAAGTCCAATGTCACCAGGAGGTATTTATAGGATAATGGCTAATGGTACAGGCCTGGAACATGTGGTCAAAGATGGTATTGGTGTGAGAGGGATACTAGGTCTTACTATTGACTGGGTTGCAGGTAAGCTACTTTTGACCAAGCTGAAATGAAAATGAAATTGAGCAAAGCTCTGGCAACAATGGGTTCAATACATAATGCATCAGAGTATAGCTCTGTCCAAATTGAAAGCATTTGTAGATGACAATTTCAGTGTGCCTAAAATCCTGCAATCTTTCTTTAACAGGGTAGAAAAGATTGTATGAAAAGGAGAAATGCTGGTTACCAGCATTTTCTCCTGTACCAAAAAAATTTTTTTCGAAAGGTTTCTTTGCAAAGGTAGTTAAAAGTCAGGACTGTGTGGTAAAGGATTATTAATCCTTTACTCCACAGATACTCATTTCTATGCATTGCTTGTAGGAGCCTTTGGAAAACATTGTGGAAAAAGGTGAAATTGCTCGTGACAACCAATTTCACCTTTTGCCACAATGTTTTCTATGCTACCAAAAGGTGCCATATACACATAAGAAACAGCTTCATCCTTGCTGTTATTTAGGGTCAAATAGAAATGCCTTATGGGGTAAAGGGTTAATCTTAATTTGTATTTTGTGTAGGCATTTTTTATGATATCATCTCTAAAAGAATGCTGCTTATTTTTTAAATGGTGTGAAGAGAAGCACTAAATGAATGAATTTTAAGTGCTGAACTCTTTACCAAACAATCCCAACTTTTAACAACCCTTAGAAGGAAAGCCTGTGAAAACATTGTAGGAAAAGGAGACAATGCTGGTAAACAGCATTTTCTCCTTTTCCTACAATGTTTTCTACCCTTTTCAAATTAAATTTCAATTTTTGATTCACATTTATTTTGTCATCTGCAAATGCTTTCAGTTTGGACTAGTCCAAAATAGTCGATGGGTAAAGAGTTAACTCAAACCAAAATTAACCCTTGCTGAGCTAAAGAAATGAAATGGACATTCATAGACAGTATATATTGATGTAAATTCAAATAGGTTTTCATTAGAATATCTGGCAGAAAAGCAAATGTTGTAAATCCAAGATCAGACAATATTAGTTGTACGGTCAGGTGGCAGGCGACTTGGAAACTTGTTCATGGCTGTGGTGAATCATGTCCCCCCGAGCCGAAGACGAGGTGAAGATACGATTTGGCACAGCCATGAACAATTTTCCAAGTCCCCTGCCACCTGACTATACAAAAAATTTATCATACTCCAAAGTTTTACCCTTTCTAAGGGAGTTAAGCAAGATGTTCCTGTTTTATAATTTCACGAATCGAGTATGCTGACGAAATAGAAATTCCCTTCTGAGTGCCCCAATTCAAAGAAAACTGATGTCACTGGAAACTGACATCACTAAAACGTGCAGTTTGGTGCATTTATAAACATGCAGTCTGGTGATCTATCAACGTCACCATTTTGGATGTTGTGTTGCAAGTGTAGTGATGTTTATGGGGCACTCGAAAAGGAAACTGACTTCATGTGGTGACAGTCTTTGTCAGGGTACAGGATATATAATTATGTTCCAGGGATGTTAACCAATCAGAACACGAGAAATTTCTTTGCAGACTGTTCTTGATGGACACAGTCATTATAAGTGCTCAGTAAGGGCTCAAACTTACAAGGTTTGATAGTTGATATGTACAAATTTACTTATAGAATTGATGGAATTACATGTGCATAACACTTTTATCTTGTTCTTTTTAGTTTGTGATTATTAGAGACGTGATTTTATTTTGCACATGGTAATATTTATAAAAGTATTTTCTAACAGGAAATTTGTATTTCACCAATGGTATGAGATCTGTGACTTGTATAGAAGTGTGTAGACTAGATGGTAGACATCGCCGTGTTTTAGTCTCCGATTTAAACAACAGACCGACATCCATTGCCGTTGATCCCATCAAAAGGTGGGAAATTGTTATGAATGGTTCTCAAACTTTCTTTCAAGTGATGAGGAAATTTGCCAATATTCTTTCTCATAATTCATTGTTAGCATTTTACTTTCTTAAGCTTTTTTCTAACAACTATTAGCTTTAACAACACAGAGTGAAAATGCTTATGAAACCATTGTAGGAATTTATAAAATGCTGGTAACTAGGATTTTTTTTTCAACTTGGAAAAAAACCTTTTCAGTTGACAAATAGTTTGATATTTAAAAAGAAAAAAAAAAGTGGTCATATCCTTAAACTTAACACCAATAGGGAAAAAGCCATCTAAAAACATTGCAGGAAATGAGAAAATGTAGGTAAACAGCATTTTCCCCTTTTTCCATAGTGTTCTCTAACCTTCAAAAAAAAAAAGATTTTACGGTCACATTTACTTTGTCATCTTCAAATGCTTTGGTGGTGTCCGTGGTCGTGAGGTAGAGTGTCGGCCTCATAACCTAAAGGTCCTGAGTTCGATACCCTGGAGTGGGTGTCAGCTTTGGGATTTTTCATTGGCCCACACATTGGGTGCAAGTACTGGTGTAGTTCCCAGGATGCAGAATCGAGAGAGATTAGTATAAGTTGTAAGAACTTGTTTCTCAATCGATGTAAAATAAATATGTTGAAACTAAATGCTTTCAATTTGGACTCCCCCAAAATTTTGTTGTTCGATAAAAGTATTAGGTAAATTGAAGATGTTGTGTAATCAAAAGATCCCCAAAACATGTAACATGATCTAAAATTTCCTTCAGATACTTATACTGGGTTGATGCAGGACAGTTTCCAAAGATAGAAATGTCATACTTGGATGGTTCCCATCGTTCTGTCCTGGTGGATTCTGGAATTATAAATGCTACAGGACTGGCTGTAGACTTTCAAACACATGATGTGTATTGGGCTGACAGTGTATTGGATGCAATTCAGGTAGGACCCTTAACCCATTACCACACAATCTCTACTTTTGACAACCCTGAGAAAGAAGCCTTTAGAAAACATTGTGAGAAAAGGAGAAAATGCTGGTAACCAGCATTTTCTCCTTTTCTCACAATGTTTTCTACCCTTCACAAAACAAATTTCAGATTTTCAGTCACTTTTGTTTTGTCATCTGCAAATGCTTTCAATTTGGACCAGTCTAAAATATTGTTGTTTGGTAATGGGTTAAAGTCTCAGTAAAGTCCAACTGAAAAAGAAACCTGTTTCACTATGTAAAAATATTGTGATTATTATGTGACTTGCATAGGTGCAGTGTGTAAAAGTTTGAATCAACAGCAGAAAAAGATTTTTAAAACATAGAACAATTCCTACCATGCAGCATTATCTATTAACACTGATGATTGCCAACGATTAGCCAATTATTTCTTAAATAATCTTCTTTCTATTGTGGTTTATCATTCAGTAAACCACACTTGTGAATTATGAGGCACAATAAATACTCCACAAGGGCGATAGCCCGAGTGGTTTATTCATTGTGCCTCATAAATCACAACATGGTTTATTGAACGAAAAACCACAGTAGAAAGAAGATTATTTTGATTCTAACATGACAAACTCTAAATCAAATGAAACCAAGTTCATACTTAGAGTAAAAACACGGATGCAGGTTATATTCCACTGAATAACATACTTACTTAACTCTTTACCACACAACAAAATTTTAGCCCTGTCTAAATTGAAAGCATTTGCAGACGACTATTTCAGTGTGGCTCAAATAGTGCAATTTTTCTTAGGCAGGGGAAAAAAATTGTGGGATAAGGAGAAAATGCTGGTTACCAGCATTTTCTCCTTTTCCTACAATGTTTTCAAAAGGTTCCTTTCCCAGAGGTGTTAAAAGTCGTGGTTGTGTGGTAAAGAGTTAATACAGAATGACTTCACTCTATATTGAATGAGGTCACTCTGCATAGAATAACATAGATTTCACCATGCTTTCATTGCAGTTTGTTAACTCTTTACCACACGAGTAAATTTTAGATTGGTCCAAATTGAAAGCATTTGCAGATGACAAAAAGGTGACTAAAAATAGAAATTTGTTCTAGGAACGGTAGAAGACACTGTGGGAAAAGGAGAAAATACTGGTTACCGGCATTTTCTCCTTTTCCCATAGTGTCTTCAAAAGGCTTCTTTCTTGGGGGCATCAAAAGTAGGGATTATGTGGTAATGGATTAATAGAATGGAATTCACATGTTATGTTAGAATGCTAAATAGGATTTGAGAAATTGGCACAAATCCCCACTGCTTGTTAAGTTATATGCATATTATGTAATGCACAGAAACTTTTTTTCATTAGCATATAATGAACTTCAAATTTTGTAGGTGGCAAAGATTCACAGATGAACAATATATTCATGTGTAATTTTGTCTTTTTTTCAAACATTGCCATAGAAAGTGTCATTTGATGGAAGCCAGCGTAAATTTGTGAGGACCAATCTCCCAAATCCGTTTGGACTGGCTGTTTCTGAAGAATACTTGTTTTGGATTGATCGTAACTTAAACACGGTGTTTAAAGCTGCAAAGAAAGATGAAACTGTCAAACCAAAAGTACTGAGAAATGGCCTTATGTCACTATCAGCCATTGCCTTGTTTAATGACCTGATACAGCCAACAGGTGAGAAAAGAGGTGAAGTATCCTTGAGTCATGCCTCTGTGTAATGGTGCTTTAACCGATAACCACACAATCCCTACTTTTGACGACCCTGAGAAAACAGCTATAGAAAATATTGTTGGAAAAGGAGAAAATGCTGGAAACCAGCATTTTCTCCTTTTCCCACAATATTTTTTACCCTTCACAAAACAAATTTCAAATTTTCAGTCTCTTTTATTTTGTCATCAGCGAATGCTTTTAATTTGGACAAGCCAAAAATTTTGTCGTTTGATAATGAGCTAAATCTTGGGAATGTGATTTCTGACTTTGATGGGATAAAACATTATTGTAGGAAAAGGAGAAAATGCTGGTTACCAGCATTTTCTCCTTTCCCACAATTTTTTCTATGGGCGTCTTTTTCAGGGTCGTTAACAGTTGGGATTGTGTGGTAAAGAATTAACTCTATCAAAGATTCTCAGATTTTTATAACCCTGATGAGGAATGCTTTCTAAAATATTATGGGGAAAAAAAAGAACATGCAGGTAACCAGCATTTTTTTTTTATTTCCCGCAATGTTTTTATCTTTTAAAATGCACATCCCATCATTTTAGTGATTTTGTTTGCCAGCAATTAAGTTTTGCACTGACAAATTATATGTTCCTCTCAATTTGGAATTTGCCTTTGAAAGGATAGAAAATATTGTGGGAAAAGAAGAAAATGTTGCTTGCAAACCTTTTCTCCTTTTCTCACAATGTTTTCAGGGTCTGTTTTCCTCTGAGGCAATAAAGCTTCAGATTGTGTTGCAACAGGTAAATTTGATTAATTCAGGGTTCTTAACACGTTTCCAGAGACCTTTATATGGACTTAACCATAATGAAAATTTTTCCAGGTGCCAAATAGAATGGATCAAAAACATTGTGGGGAAAAACAAATGCTAGATACTAGCATTTTCTTCTTTTCCCACAATATTTTCAAAAAGCCCTTTTCCTGAAAGGATCACAGAATAAACCCATTACCACACAATCCCGACTTTTGACGATCCTGAAAAGGAAGCCTTTAGAAAACATTGCGGGAAAAGAAGAAAATGCTGGTAGCCAGCATTTTCTCCTTTTCCCACAATGTTTTCTATCCTTCACAGAACAAATTTCAAATTTCCAGTCTCTTTTATTTTGTCGTCTGCAAAATGCTATTGGTTTGGACCAGTCTAAAATTTTATTGTTTGTGTAAAGAGTGAAGTGATATTTTGCTGTATTTATTTTTCAGTTAACAACTCATGCTCTGTGAACAATGATGGCTGTGATCAGCTGTGTTTTGCAATCCCAAATGAGGTTGAGGCAAAGTGTAAATGTGCCACTGGAAACTTGGATGATACTGGCAAGAAGTGTAAATGTAAGATAGACCTCCTTAACTCTCTATCACACAACAAAATTCTAGACTGGTCCAAATTGAAAGCACTTGCAGACGACAAAATAAACATAACTAAAAATTTGAAATTTGTTTCCAGCAGGGTAGAAAACATTGTGGGAAAAGGAGAAAATGCTGGTTACCAGCATTTTCTCCTTTTCCCACAATGATTTCAAAAGGCATCTATCTCAGGGTTGTAAAAAAGGGATTGTTTGGTAAAGGGTTAACTACTGGATGACTCTGCAGCATTGCTTATAATTTTAGGTTTTTCAAAATTTATCCTTTTAACTCTTTACCACACGACAAAATTCTAGACTGATTCAAATTGAAAGCATTTGCAGACAACAAAATAAAGGTGACTGAAAAATTGAAATTTGTTCTGGGATGGGTAGAAAACATTGTGGGAAAAGGAAAAAATGCTGGTTACCAGCATTTTCTCCTTTTCCTACAGTGTTTTCAAAAGGTTTCTTTCTCAGGGGCGTCAAAAGTAGGGATTGTATGGTAATGGGTTAAGTACCTTTCAATATTACATTTATCTTGATTTGCAGCAAGTGTTTGTCAAGAGCAGACAGCATAGAATGTGCAGTCCGATCTTTGATCTAAATTGTCTACTAAGGTGAATCACCATAGACTAAAGCAACAATGAAACTGTAATTAAACTCCTGTAAAACAAATGTTTTCGGGGATAAACTAGAATCAGCCTGTCTGTCCGTGGGTCTGTCAGTTTGTCCGTCTGTGTGTTCATCTGTGTGTCCATCTGTGTACAAATAATTGCCTTTTTTTGTCAAAGCCCTGGTGGGGTATTAACCCATTACCACACAATCTCTACTTTTGGCGACTCTGAGAAAGAATCCTTTAAAAAACATTGTGGGAAAAGGAGAAAATGCTGGTAACCAGCATTTTCTCCTTTTCCCACAATGTTTTCTACCCTTCATAAAACAAATTTCAAATTTTCAGTCACTTTTATTTTGTTGTCTGCAAATGCTTTCAATTTGGACAAGCCTTAAATATTGTTGTTTGGTAATGAGGTAAGTCACATCCATTGACAGCTCTAGTTATTTTTGTTTGGTTTACGATATTAGGTGTTCGAATTTTTTAAAATGGGAGTTAATGTCTTGAATCAAACTTGAACAAACTACTATTCCAATAAATTTTTTTTCAAAAGTGTGTCAACTGTGCATTCATACTCTATTAGTTGTACAGGGACTTGGAAACTTGTTCATGCCTGTGGTGAATCATGTTGCCCTGAGCTGAAAGCGAGGTGGCGACATGATTCGACACAACCGTGAACAAGTTTCCAAGTCCCCTGCCACCTGACCGTACAACGAATTTATTATACTGCAAAGTTTTACCCTTTTAAAGCGTGTTAAGAGAAATTTTCCTGTATTATAGTCTCACAAATCGAGTATGCTTGCAAAATGAAAATTCCCTTCTGTAAGCTCAAATTCAATGAAAACTGACATCACTTGAAACTGACGTCACTAAAACATGCAGTTTGGTGCACTCTGTGCAATCTGGTAATCAATTGACATTGCCATTTTGGATGTTGTGTTGTAAGTGTAGTGATGTTTACGGGGCACTCAAAAGGGAAACTGGCTTTACATGTTTTTTGCCAGGGAACATGATATATATGTTCCAGGCATATTAGCCAATCAGATCACGAGAAATTTGTTTCCAGTATAATTCATGTAATGTATTATGGCCTGCATCACATGTAAAGGGGAATTCCAGCATTTGTGTTAAGTGTTGTGTTGGATAAGGTTGTGCAGTCCACACAGGCTAATCCGAAACAACACTTTCCATTTTGGTGTAATTTTCTGTTTTGCACAAGTCTAATGAAGAACAGAATCTAATGCATTCATAAAGTGCGGTCTTGGATTAGCCTGCTGGGACTGTGCAGGCTGATCCAAGATGACACTTTATGCAAATGTCCGAATGCCCCTATTCCTGTGTTCCAAGCCACTATGATCATCTGATCGGTGAGGCTGTGTCATACAAAGGATGTGCTATAACTGAGTTTTCTGTTAGATGAAATTATGAATAACTTTCCCTTTACTTCTGTGAAGGGAAGGCTAGCTTTAACGTTCAATAATAGACTATAGAATTAGATCTTATCATATTTTAGGCATTGTCATCTTAACCCTTTACTCCATAGATACTCATTTCTACACATTGCTTGTAGGAGCCTTTCAAAAACATTGTGACAAAAGGTGAAATTGCCACAATGTTTTCTACACTATCAAAAGGTGTCCTATACACATAAGAAACTGCTTCATCCTTGCTGTTATTTAGGGTCAATTAGAGATACCATAGAAATGCCTTATGGGGTAAAGGATTAAAGCAGGGATTGTTTCAGCTTATGTCTGAGATGGGCCGATCTCCCTTCAGTAATTTTGAGGTGTGAATAAAATATGTGCGCAATACTAGTGCTGTATAATTTATGTTGAATTGTATCTGAGTAAAACAAAAGCTTACAAACATATGGATGATCCCTTGTATTTTTAATAGCCTTTTTCTCAAGATTACATGGTAAGAATTAAGTTAATCGAAGGTCAAAATCTAAGACCTGTCCAAACGGAAAGAATTGCAGACAACAGCTCAACCCTAGCTTTAGTAGTGGGATTTGTGCTTGATAGGTAAAAAAAAATTGTGGGATAAGAGAAAGCTTGTAACTAGCATTTCCTCTGTTTCCATATATGTTTTCAATAGGCTCCATACTCGGGTTTTTTTAACTCTATACCAAATGACGAAATTTTAGACTGTTCCAGATTGAAAGTACTTGCAGGTAACAAAATTGACGTAACTCAAAAATTGAAATTCATTTCCAGCAGGGTTAAAAAACACTGTGGGAAAAAGAGAAAAGTTGACATTGTTAGGTAAAGGATTAATTTTTTTCCAGATTCAGAGGACTTCCTACTTTTTGCTGCTGAGACAGACATCCTTAGTGCATACCTTGACCCTGAAGAAAAAGGTTCACCAATACCCCCAGTCCGTCAACTGGCAGGTGCGGTTGGAATTGATTATGACTTCAGAGATGGGGAGATATTTGTTTCTCAAATAACCAGCAAGAAGATAGGTCGTGTGAAAGTCAACTCTACGACTGTTGAGAACATGACAGAGGTCGTGAATGGTAAATTAATCTTTAGAAAGCAATTAACAAAACTGAGAAAAGGGGCTGTTGAGAACAATATGGGAAAAGGAGGAGAAAATGCTGGTATCCAGCTCTTCCTGAAAAACAAAGTATTACAATATTATGTCAAGGGCATGAAATAAAAGGCAAATTACATCATATTTCTGTCTGATTGTGAGGCACATGCATTTTACCAAGGCAAGTAGTGCGCGGGAACAACTGTTTCTGTCTTAACCCTTTCCCAAACAATCCCTGGCTTTTACAGGTCAGGAATAGAAGCCTTTTGAAAACATTGTGGGATATGGAAAATAATGCTGGTAACCAGCATTTTCTCCTTTTCCCACAATGTTTTCTACCCAATTATATAGAAAAATCATATTTTTAGCAACTGTTAATTTGTCATCTGCATAATGCTTTCAATTTCTTTTGGTCCAAAATTTGCCATTCGGGAAAGGGTTAGACTGAAAGGTTAGAATATAAAAATTGGTATTTTCACTGGTCATAACCATGAAATATCAGAAAATATTTCACTGGTATTTCTCGATAACTCTCCGGAAATCATGAAATAAAAAAGCAATAATCATGATTTTCTGTACTGAAAAGAAATGATGCTTTATAGTTGCTTCAAAAGTTTGTCCTTCATGAAATATGAAAGGATTTTGACATCTAACTAAATTCTTTCTGCGTAAGTATTACTGTATCCTATCTAATTATTATTATGTGAAAACTCTGATATTTTCTCCCGTCTCTCTGACATAACAGCACATAGCAATTTTAAACTTCAACCAGTAGTTCACTATCAAAAGGGAAACATGTGCAATTGCACTGTACTTCTCCTAATAAAAGCCCCCAGAGCTATGCAAAACATAGGTAGGGAGCCTGTATTTTGTACCCAATTTGCGAAGCAAATAGTGTATCCAATTTCGTATTTCTTTGTGTTTTAGTGTTTTGTTAAGAGGACATATTAATCAAATTAGAGGAAACATTCATCAAATTCTTCAAATATGATGGGGGGGGGGGGAAGCTAAGTATTGTTAGGGAGGACACTTTATACTTTATTTTAGGAGAAATATAGTAGGATCTACTTCAGCCCAGCATTGGCATCTTTAGTCCTTTACTACACAAAGGCCACTTTTAACAAACCTGAAGAAGCCTTTTGAAAACATTGAGGGAAAAGGAGAAAATGCTGGTAAAAATTGTGTCATTTGAGTCTATGTAAAACTGTTGTCTGCAAATGCTTTCAATTTTGATAGGTCTAAAATTTTGCTGTTTGGTAAAGGGTTATACAATTGTCATTATACCCCCGCAAAATGAATATTTTCGAGGGTATACTGGAATCAGCCTGTCTGTCCGTCCATGTGTCTGTCTGTGTGTCCATCTGTATTCAAAATACTAGCAATTGCCTGTTTCTGTCAAAGTGCTGGCAGGGGTATTAAGTCACATTCAGTGACAGTTGTAGTTTTTCCAGGAACAAGGAGAGCGATGTTGCCAACTGTTGGGGAGGGTATTGCTTACGACTGGATCAACAAGAGGTTATACTGGTCCGACTCTAGCACCAACCAGATTTACACGATTAGTACAGATGGTACTGACAGGGTTGTCGTGGCTGCAGTCCATTCACCCAGGGCAGTCACTGTTAATCCATGTAGAGGGTAGATATGTTTAATCAGTCATGATTTAACACCTACTCATTACCAAATGACAAAAATTTTAGGTTTGTCTAAATTGAAAGACAACAAACTAAAAGTGACTGAAAATTTGAAAATTGTTTTATGAAAGGTAGAAAACATTGTAGAAAAAAGGAGAAAATGCTGGTTACCAACATTTTCCCCATTTCCCACAATGTTTTCTAAATGCTTTTTTTTCTCAGGGTCGTCAAAAGTAGGGATTGTGTGGTAATGGGTTAATGTAACATTCTTTTGAAGTCACTGGCTGCATTTTAAAAAGAAGATATTATGTAATGTAATGATGGGAGACCGATAAATCCTGTCTCAGTGTCTTCACCAATCCATAAGTTTTTTTTTCCCCCAAACTTACATCCCAACTGTTATGATGAAATTAAAGCGGCATTTAAACCATCTCGGCCAGTTTTCACCTATTATTCTAAATTATTTGCTAAGTTTTTATTTAAAATGAACCACTAACTCTATCTCTGAATATTGAAATTTGGAAAATTTGTAAGAATTAGAACTCAGAATTTTATTTAGAACAGTTAGTGAATACAAGACCTTGGTTTACCAACCTTTTTTTCTTTAGCCAATCAGAAGTTGTGTTACTTTCTCAATCTGCTACAAGACCTAACCTACAATTTAGAATGGTTGGTGAATATAGGCCCAGGTCTCTGCTTTAACTCTATACCAAACAATAAAATTTTAGACTGGTCCAAATTTAAAGCATTTGCAGACGACAGAATAAATGTGACTAAAGTATTGAAATTTGTTTTATGCAGGGAAGAAAACATTGTGGGAAGAGGAGAAAATGCTGGTTACCAGCATTTTCTCCTTTTCCCACAATTTTTTCAAAAGGCTTTTTTCACAGGGGTGTTAAAAGTAGGGATTGTGCAGTAAAGAGTTAAAGCAGTACATTAGCATTCTGTCTTCAGATACTTAGTTTGTTTCTGCTCCAAGGCAATAAATTACCATTTTTTCTTCAGATACTTATTTTGGTCCCAGTGGGGTATAATGACACAGATTGAGAGATCCACCCTATTGGGGAACCAGCGTCAACCAATTATCACAACAGATTTGGGATGGCCCAATGGACTTGCTGTAGACTACGATGAAGACATGTTGTACTGGGTGGATGCAATGAGGTTAGGTACCTGATGAAAAAACATGGAGACTAGTTCGAATTCAAAGCACTCGCAGATGACATCATTAGTTGATGTGGCTGAAAAGATGAAATTGTGATTATGTTGTAAAGAGTTAATTAGTAAATTAGTCGTTGCCTGACATGCTGGGATTTACCTTTGAAAGAAGAGAAAACAGTGTCACAAAAAAGAAAAGACTGCTTACCATAACTGTTTCCTTTTCTCACAATGTTTTTCCAAAACCTTTCTTTATGTTGGCTATGCAACAATTGTTTATAGATTAATATTTTATCTTTCCTATTGTTGACAATATATTAAACCGTCTGAAGCCACTTTGTATTGTTCAGATAGAACATTGTTAGAAGTAGAAAAAGTGCAGCTTACAAACATTTTTTTCCTATTTCAAACAGTGTTTCCAAACCCAGAATGTCTTTTTCCATACATTTGTAAGTGATGGATAAATGTAGAGGATAATGGGGTTTTTTTTATCTTTCAGTGTACGATTAAAATTTCTTTCATCAAGTGAAAAGCAAAGGCTATATTTATACCCCTGCAAAACATCTATCCGGGGGTAAACTGGAATCAACCTGTCCGTCCGTGCGTCCATCCATGTGTCCGTGTTTTCGTGTGTCCATCTGTGTGCAAAATACTAGCAATTGCCTGTTTCTGTCAAAGTGCTGGTAGGGGTATAAAGTCACATTCAGTGACAGCTCCAGTTTAACAAGTGGTGAAGCCAGGGATGAATATATGGCTTATGTTTTTCACAAGATGAAATACATTTTGATCAAACACTGACACAAGCAATTATCCTATTTCTTTTATGCTCTTTGCTCTTACCTTTATTGTGTCTCCCTCATCAGGGTAGAGAGACTTATTGTTTTTCCGTGTGTGTCTGTCTGTCTATCTGTCTGTCTCTCTCACAAATTGTGTCTCTTTAACTCAAAAACCTTTGAAGGTATTTCAGTAAAACTTTACTCATTTGTAAAGCACCATGAGACAAAGTCTCGTATATAGGAACCATAACTCTGGCTTGTATATTTTTCAAAATACTATCCTTTGATAATTTTTCATACTCATTTTATGTACAATTTTGTGTCTGCAATACAAATCTGGAAGAAAATTTTATAAACTTTATCCTTCTGACACCAAAAGAGGGAAAGGGGGGGGGGGGGGGGGGGGGCGGGCATTTCATTTTTTCTTTGTAGAACAAGTTCTAGTTTTTATGTCTTATTTTTGCTCATTGTAAAAAATATAATGGACAAGTTTTAATAATGATGATATGAGTGATGTTGACTATGTCATAAAACATGGCATTCCCCAGCTATAAATTCATTTATGTTCTGTAAATATGCGTGGTATTGTCAAAAATAGAAGTTTTAACATTTGCTGATGAATTACACCATTCACTGGTGAATTACAAGATTTAACTCATCACCAAATGACAATATTTTAGGCTTGTCCAAATCGCAAGCATTTGCAGATGACAAAAGTGACTGAAACTTTGAAATTTGTTTTCTTTAAGGGTAGAAAACATTGTGGGAAAAGGAGAAAATGCTGGTGATCAGAATTTTCTTCTTTTACCACAATGTTTTCTAAAGGATTATTTCTAGGAGTCGTCAAAAGTAGGGATTGTTTGGCAATTAGTTAAATCACTGTTGCATTTTTATAAACTACTGGAGAACAAAAAAAAAAAAAAAAATGCATACTCTTTTCTGTCAGAAACAATTTTAGTCCATTTTGAACTGCAATTTTTACTTTTAGGGATAGAATAGAGCACAGTGACTTTGATGGACGTCATAGGCAGACTGTTGTCCAGTCCACTGTACATCCGTTTTCCCTAGCTGTACATGGTCAGTTTGTGTACTGGACAGACTGGACATTGTGTAAGTTTTTGTGAATATTTCTAATGTAAATGGTAAGCTTGAAATGCAAATGAACTACTTAATCAAAGAGTTGAGAACGCTGAAGTGGTATTTGTCAAGGAAGCCATTGTATGGAATCATTAAGTTGATAGAAAAAAAGAAATATTCAAGTATTGGCTTGAAAGTCAACCTGCTAAGAAAATTAAACCGTTTTTTGTTGAAGGGAGAGTACTCGTTACAAAATTAAGATTATTTGTGTATTGGTTGTCTTCCTTTGATCATTGGGGGAGTCAGGAGTAATGTCGCTTGGTGGTAGGAAGCATGATGGATCATGAGAGAAACCATGTGAATATATCAAATTAAATTAAGTTTGTACCTGAGAACTAAGATTTGGAAATGTCTTTGGTCGTTAACATTTAATTCCCAACCCTACAATAGATTATTTCAATCTATAAATATTCATGCCCAATGAAATGGAGTAGCATGCAATCATTGGATGAACAAGCCATGGGACAAACTGGGTTTTGAACGAAAAAGCCAAGGACCAAGGGATCTGTTGACAAATTTTGTACCATTGCGGCAATAGAAGGCTATGAGCAAGTAAAGCTATTTTCTGTAAATCCCCGTGGGGTCCCGGGTTTTTTTTACTTTATAGAATAGGACCTCGGCCTTTCTCTATGGCATGTCGTAGAAGGCGACTAAAATTAGAGACTAACGACTGCTTTCCTTGTAATTCGTAGGATTGCAGCAGGCTGGGTAGTTCTTATTCCAAATCCTATATTTTTTTTCCTTGATGTAAATAGGGTTTGGAATGGGAATCAGTTGGCCTGTGGGACCCCGTGTGGTTTAATTGGGGGTATAAGAATAAACCACTGCAGTCCCGCGATCGTCACATCTGCCATTTCATCTGGCGGAACAAAAGTGACAGCATGCATGTCGTAAAAGGCGACAAAAGGGGCATCATTTTGTGTTTCATCCATTCCTCATTTATCATGTATGTCTTATGTTGTTGCACATGTATGTTATTTTCACCTCGCATTATCGTTTACTAAGTAAGTGCGCCCAATATGACCTAAGTTGTCGACGGGCCATAAAACACTATTCATTCATTATTTTCTGTAAAAGATTATTATTTCCAAAATTAATGGCTTCACCCAGTGTATTCTGACATTCCATTTCCAATCACAGATTTGAGAGCTACTTCAAAAAATATCATTTGCCTGAAAAAAAAAAATGAGTTTAATTGTGATTATTTGTTTTGCCTATGCACTAAATATAATCTTTGACAAATACATGTACCACAAAAAAATATAACTATAGTTGTCAGTGAACCATTTACCAAACAATCCTGGTTTCTGATGATTGTCATTGAAAGGGCTTTTGAAAAAATAATGGGAAAAGGAGAAAATTCTAGTATACAGTATTTTCTCATTTTCCCTCAATACTCTGTACACTTCCAAAGAAAATTTTTAGTTCATGAGTCAAGTTTATTTTGTCATCTGCAAATGCTTTCACCTTGGACAAGTCTGAAATTTTGCGATGTGGTACCGTGTTTTGGTGCGTATAACACACACATTTTTTCAGCTCTGAATAATTTCAAACTGGGGACTGCGTGTTATACACTACAGTATGCAAAACCATGTTTTTGTCCTCCTTGAAAGTCGGTCGTATACCTTTTCAAAGTGGGTGGGGAGCGGGGTGTAGGTACAAAACGGCGAAGTTCTCTTGCCACAGCCTTAACTTTCGTCATCATCCCATTTCAACTTTTACCGATTTAAATAAAAAACATTACGTTTTAATTTTGTTAAAATGTACTTGTACATTCTTAATTTGAGGATTAGGATTCGTAATTTCCCAATTCTGTCAGCCATTTTGGCAATGACGAACATACCCCGGAATGATAAATATTGATTTACTGCTATCGTCTGATTCGTCTCATATTTTTTTTATTCTTTGTTAATAGCTAAAATTGTACAATTATTAAAGAATAAAATAATGATTCAGAAAGAAATGAATGATTTAAAAATATCTATATTTATTGCTACTTTTTACAAAAATCATGATTTACATCATATAGATCTATGTTTATTTCACACCTGTCACATTTGTCGATAGAGGTGAGAAAATAGGAGGATAACTAGGATATGGTCGTCAGTTCAATGTGTGAATTTGCAACATGTCATAAGCTGGCATGTATATTCCCCCAATACACATCGAATCATTACCATTTCCATTTTGATTAAAAATGGTTATTTCCCTTTGATAAAGTATCGCCATTTACAATTTTTCAAGATAGCGTCGTAAGCTTCAGATGTTACGATATTTTGGTCAATTTTTGATGCGTGTTGTACATCCGAACAACGTTTTTTCCTCGGATCTGATGCTGAAAAAGGCCTGCATGTTATACATGCCTGCGAGGTATACACAAAGTTTTAGTCGGTAATTGGTCAAACCGATAGTTTGAATTGAAAGCTTTTGCAGACAACAAGGGTGCGTGGAAATACCGAAATACACTTTATACCGGAATACACCGAAATACACATGGAAATACCGGAATACACTTTATTTACTGAATCAATCTGAGAAATGTACTATTAAAGTTATAAGTATTTATCAATGTTCATCTTTGTTAAATATTATGTCCACATAATTCAATATATTTGCGAATTTGTGACTTTTGTTTGGTTTGTGAGAACACTGTCGTACCGAAATACACCACAAAGTCGGTAAGTACGTTACACCCAAATAAACCAAAATACACTTTAGTAACCAAATTATACCGAGAAAAATACATCTTAACATGTTTAATTAGGAATTTCTAAATTTGCAATCACACCATAATATTATGTGCCAAAAAGTTAATTACTTGAAAATTTATGAATTACCGAAATACAGCCCTTATCAAAATAAACCGAAATACACCTTATACCTAATTATACCCAAATACACCGAAATACACTTGGAAATACAGAAAAACACTGTATACACCTATTAGATCTGAGAAAAATACAAAAATAATGTTAATAGTATTTATCAGTGTTCATCTTTGTTAAATATTATGTCCAAATAATTCGTATTGTTCGCGAATTTGTGACTTTTTTTTGGTTTGTGAGAACGGGTCATACTAAAATACGCCCTACAGGAAAAATTCGCCCTACGACGCCCTACGAAACAAATTACCGCCCTACGGGTATATGGACTGTGTCGGATGGAATTAATTACTTATACCTTTTAAAATATACTTTATGTAGCATGTCTTCAAATATCATGACTTTATTTTGTGTAATTTTGGAGATATTTGATCGATAGTTTTCGTTCTGACGATCGCTGACAGGTGCTCTACACGCCCTACCACTTCAACTCTCGCCCTACTTCTTTTCGGGTGATATTTTCACCAAAAAAGTATTGCTACTCATAGATTAATGTTTCTTCTAACTAAATTTAACTTGTATGTTGTTTATCTCTTGGTTTTATTTATGTTTCAGACGAAAACATCCACGTGTGTGAGATTCGAAGGGAGATAACTTGATAAACACAATTACCTAAAAATAGAGTTATCTTTTATAGATATGATCTATATAGTCCTGACAACCTTGAAAAGGCTGTAGAAAACATTTTTGGAAAGGTAGAAAATTGGTAACCAGCATATTTTTCTTTTCCTATGGATAGGCAGACAAAAAATGAGACAATAACCCTTCTATTTAAACCCCTCTTTGATAGTGGCCCATGATATGAAAATCTATATATCCCTACAGGAAAAATTCGCCCTACGACGCCCTACATATTATTTATCGCCCTACGTGTTTGTGCACTATTTCAGATCGAATCCATTACTTATATCTTTTAAAATATGCATTATCTAACATAACCTAAATTATCATGACTTTATTTTGTATAATTTTGGAAATACTTGATCGATAGTTTTCGTAACGAGGTTGGGTGACAGGTGCTCTATACGCCCTACCACTTAAACGCTCGCCCTTCTTGTTTTCGTGCGATATTTTACCAATTAATTCTACCCGTAGTTTGAAATAGTGTTTTCGCTTTCACTCATTGTTAATTATTCTTAGTTTAGTTCTACGTTTTATAATATTCATGTTCCAGATGAAAACGTCCACCCAAATGGTATTTTTAGAGGAGTTAATTTGATAAACACCTAGAGACAGAATTGTCCTTCAAAGATACGAACCCTAGTCATAACGACCACTTCGACTGACATTTGTTACTCATTCTAACTGCGAACATGAATATTTGATTCTTTTACAATCGTCTGAATGATCAACTTTAATTGCCAATTTAAATCCCTGAATAAGACATTAATTCGTTGATTAGATACGCTCAAACATAATTTCCAAATCATAACTGTAATAATTTGTTGTTTGGCGAAAATTACATAATCTCAACAATTTCACAGAAAAACTCTAAACCAAGAACAAAAGAAAGTGGTAATGTAATATTAGTAAAATAAGTCTGAGTTTAGTGATATGATAGAAACCGCTTGGTAATATTGAGAAATTGCTCGTTACGCGCAATTTCTCTGTTTTCCGCAATGTTTTCAAGATACAGCATCTGTAAATAGGTAAAAAAATGTGATTTTAAAAGTATAATTGGGATATATCGAAGAAGTGACCGATCTAGTCAAGATCTTGATTTACTGTAAATACTGTTGAAAGCGGCGTAAAACACCATTCAAATAAATAAACAAATAAATGATTTACTGTGTAAATGTTGGTAACCAGTATTTTTGTCGTATTAGACAATGTTTTCAACGGCTGTCTTTCTCAAGGTATTTTAAGTTAACCCTTTACCACACAATGCCGACTTTTGACGTTCCTGGGGAAGAAGCCTTTTGAAAACATTGTGGGAAAAGAAGAAAATGCTGCAAGCTGGTAACCATGCAGCATTTCCTACTTTTTCCACCATGTTTTCTACTCTATCAAAGAAAAATTACACCATTTGAGCCTCACTGAAATTGTCGTGTACATATGCTTTGAATTTGGACAAGGCTAAAATTTTGTAGTTTAGTAAAGATTTAATGACTTGAGATTGGTCGATCTGACAAAGAATAACGCAATATGTAGGATATTGTGATATCTTGGTTTAGAACTTAAGAGTTGATAACCAGTAATTTCGTCGTTTCAGACAATATTTTCAACGACATTCTTTCTGCAGGTGGTTTTACCCTTAAAGTGCTGAATTAATACAAGAGACATTTTCAAATAGGAAAAAATCAAAAATATTGCTGTACCAAAGGGTTTTTGACAGAATATGTAACAAAATAATGGACAGAGTAGATCCAAGATCAGACTGTACATTCTGTGTAAAGTGACATGTAAAGTGGTAGGGCATATAGAACTCCTGCCAGCCATCGTCAGAACGAAAATTATCGATCAAATATCTCCAAAATTACACAAAATAAATTCATGGCATTTGAAGATATGCTACATAAAGTATATTTTAAAAGGTATAAGTAATTAACTCCATCCGACACTGTTCATATACCCGTAGGGCGATAACTTGTTTCGTAGGGCGTCGTAGGGCGAATTTTTCCTGTAGGGCGAACTTGAGATTGGTCTATGACAAAGGATAACTCTATCTGTAGGAAATTGTGTTTATCAAATTATTTCCCTTTGAATGTGTACGATTCTGGGCTTTATACCGATTGGAACATCAGAAAAACCTGTAAATAAATGAGAAATAAATAAGAATCAGTCAAATTATACATAATTTTAACTAAATGTAGTATTAAGTGATGAAACTAACACCTTAAAACAAGTTGGGCGAGATGTAAAGTGGTAGGGCGTATAGAGCACCTGTCAGCGCTGGCGATCGTCAGAACGAAAACTATCGATCAAATATGTCCAAAATTACACAAAATAAAGTCATAATATTTGAAGACATGTTAGATAAAGTATATTTTAAAAGGTATAAGTAATTAATTCCATTCGACACAATCTATATACCCGTAGGGCGATAATTTGTTTCGTAGGGCGTCGTAGGGCGAATTTTTCCCGTAGGGCGTATTTTAGTATGACCGGTGAGAACACTGTCGTACCGAAATACACCACAGAGTTGTGCAATACGGTAAGTATGTTACACCAACATAAACCGAAATACACTTTAGTAACCAGATTATACCGAAAAATACATGTTTACATGTTTAATTAGGAATTTGTAAGTTAATAATCACATGATAATATTTGTCCCAAAAAGTTCATTATTTGCAAATATATGAATACCGGAATACACCCCTTATTAAAATAAACCAAAATACTCTTTATTTACTGATTTATGTCGGAAAAAAGATACACTTAAATTTAGTATTAATGTTCTTCACATTTAAATGTTTTGTCAGTCTAAAAATCAATGTTTTTGCGAATGTATTGAAAGACACCTGGCACAGAAATATACCAAAATACACTTTTTATACCGAATTATATCCGAGAAATGTACTGTTGTACGGGAATGCACCACAGAGTTTTGCAAAAGAGTATGTACATCATACCAGAATAAAGCAAAAAACACTTTATTTAGCAAATTATACCTGAGAAAACACATTCTTTGGTTAGGAAATTGTAATATGGTCAGCACATATTGAATAAATTTTTTTCCCAAAAAGTTCATTATTTGTGAATTTATGAATACCGAAATACACCTTATACCGAAATATACCAAAATACACTGAACTACCCTTTATCAACTGCCAAAAACTTCCTGGTTTTCACATCTGTGGGATTGAAAGATTTGAAACATTCTTATTACAGGAGAAAATGTTGGAAACCAGATTTTTCTCCTTTTCCCACATTATTTTCTATCCTAGCACAGGCAAAAACTATTATTCAAGCTACCTATGATCAGTCGTCTCCAAATGTTTTCAGCATGATCTAGTCCAAATGTTTGTTTTGTGGTTATGATACACGTTACGTCTTCAGCCACTTATGGAATGGTCGAAATTAAAAGAAATTGAAGCTGTCACACAAATAATGAATGCACTCTGATACATTAGAAACAATGTTGTAAAAAGAGAAAATTCTCCATTTTATAATAAACTCGGAGGGCTGACATTGCTAAATGGTTTTGGGAACACCTCTATTTGTCTTTGGTCAGAGTAATACGAAATTTGAGGGAAATCGACATACCGAATTACGCTAAATAATTCTGTTTGTTGATTTCGATCATGATCAACTATTAACGAGAAAAAGGAATATTCTACAATACTTTCAAAAGCCGTTTATATTTCATGGTGAGCGTTGGGTATTATTCTGTAGGTTTATCTTTATAAATGTCAGATTTTAAAAGATAAAGAAACATCTGTGAAATGAATTTAGTTTTTATTGTGAATAAATATACAGATTAATATTTTATTTTTCTGATCATCACATACATCAGGCACGTAGGAACCGTTTCAAGCTTGCGGGGGGGGGGGGGGGGGGGGGGGCGCTAACTTCGAAATACTGAGATTATTTTGCGTGGTTGTTGCACTGCGCTAAAAACTCATATTTTAGTTACTATGATTTTCAAAATAATTGGGGGAGGGGGCTTAGCCCCACCCCCCAGCCCCACCCCCTGTTCCTACGGGCCTTTAGATAATTAAATATACATCTATGAGTCTTTATTGTGAACAAATATATATATCAATATTTTATTTTTCAGATCATTTACATACATGATTAAAGTACAGATAAGCAAACTACAGAAATTCTAGACTCGTTCAAAGTGAATGCCTGTTTAGACGGGAGAAACTGTTTGATTGATGTAAAAAAAGGAGTTGTTTGAAAAAGTTGGAGAACAACTGGGTCATCAGAAGTCGTATTTGTACAACAATAGGTTAAATTTGTTCTACTCAACCTTTTACCAAACGACAAAAGTTTAGACTTGTCCAAATTTAGATAATTTTCGTGACTAAAACTCGTGTCCGTAATCATTAAGGTGGACTTTGTCCTCATCATTATCTTTAGGAAATCTTAATTTCAATGGTATGCTATTTACGTCTCTGCTTATCAATTTATTTATTTTTTCCTCTGTGCATTTTACGACTTCTTTGTTGAACTGTCATCTTTCATTACATTAATTTATATTAAATGAAAGACACTCTTTTTATAAAATATTGTTGACTACCTCAATGCCATATTCGCAGAATTTTCCAAGACGTTTTACTTGTCAGCAAAAATAGCAAATTTTTAATTTTAATTTAAAACGGGCTTTGATGTTTTATTCATGTCACCCCGTAATTACTAAAATGAACTTATGTAATACAACGATAGCAAGTGGATTCATTTGGTGGAGTCCGAATGAAAATAACATTAATACGGCATAATTTACCTCGTTAAACATTGTTATTATGTAATTCGGCACAGCATTGACTTTGCAAACCTGGAAATTCAAAATATTAGCAGTGGTAGTACTTAGAAATTCTGGAAATATACTTATTTTGGTAAAATGTACTCAACGTATATTGCACAACTCTGTAGTGTATTTCGGTACGACGGTGATCTCACAACAAAAAAGAAAGTTAAAAATTTGCAAAAAAGATATCTCGGTACTGGGTGTATTTCTTTATTCATAAATTCGCAAATAATGAGCTTTTTTGGGATAAATTATTAATGTGTGCTGACTATATTACAATTTCCTAATTAAAATATGTTTTTCTTGGGTATAATATGGTAAAACAAAAGTGTAATTTGGTTTATTTTGGTTTAATGTACTTACTGTTCTGCAAAACTCTGTACTGTATTTCGGTAAGACAGTGTTCTCATTAACAAACAAACAAAAAAAAAAAAAGCCACAAATTCGCAAAAATAAAGAATTATTTGGACATAATATTTAACAAAGATGAACATTGATAAATACTAATAACTGTAAGTGTATTTTTCTCAGATCTATTCGGTATATAAAGTGTATGCAGGTATTCCATATGTATTTCGGTGTATTTTGGTATATTCCGGTATAAGATTTTTTCGGTGTATTTTGGTTTAATTTGATAAAGGGGTGTATTTCTGTATTCGTAAATTTGCAAATAATGAACCTTTTGGGATAAAATATAATCATGTGATGGCTAATTTACAAATTTCTTACTTAACATGTGAAAATGTATTTTCTCGGTATGATCTGGTTACTAAAGTGTATTTTGGTTTATTTGAGTGTAAAATACTTACCAAATTGCACAGGGTCTGTGGTATATTACGACAGTGTTCTCTCAAACCAAAAAAAAGTCACAAATTCACAAACCTAATGAATTATTTGGACATAATATTTAACAAAGATAAATACTATTAACTTAAAGTGTATTTTACTGAGATATGTTCGGTGTATAAAGTGTATTTCGGTATTTACATGTGTATCCTTCAAGTACTGTAGTATCTTTACACACACCCGTCAATAGACAATTTGCCAATTAGATTTGATATAAGCGATGTTTCCATTTTATCGTAAGCGGCGCACCAGAAATATCACGTGACACCGGACAAACAAAGCATTATTTCAATAATAAATGCCGTAAGTCCCGTTCGCAATTCCTTTAAATTTGGACAAATTCATAACTAAAAAGAATATGGCATGGCAAGAAATCTAGAGGAAATCAATTCTAACACAATTCAAACATATTTCATGAAGCTTGAATAAATATTTTGTGAAGATGTTATGGATGGTCTGAAATTTGATCTGAAGCCACGTTTCTTTTGTTTCATATCTATATCATGAATTTATTCTTCAACAGCTACATACCTCAAAGTGCAACAAGGGTGTTTGATAACAGTGCTTTAATATCGGTAAATGGACTGTCCCTGGACAGCTATGTAACCTTTTTGCCAAAGTATTTCGAGTGACCCGGAAAAAAAAAAGGGACAGACGAGCTGATTTGTCTCACTGTCTGTTACTTGTCTCACTTCCTCAACCTTAACACCCCCACCCCCCTAACAAAAAAGTAATCGATATTTAATTCAGAAACATCTGTGAAAAATAAATTTTTAAAGTGTGAGAGAAAATATTTAAGGAAAAAAGGAAGGGCTTGCAACAAGCATTTTCTCCTGTTTCAACAATAGTTTTTTTTTTTTACTTTTTCAAAGACAATTACATCCATTTGACTGACGTTTATTCTATCGTCTCCATATGCTAAGTATCTGGAAGAGTCCAAAGTGTTGTCTTCGGGTGTTTCGTAAAGAGTCAATAAAAATTTCAGTGTTGTAAAAAAAAAAGGGGGGGGAGGGTAACATCAGTATAACTGCATTAGACTTTTCCTATTTTTATGTGTAATTATTCAACCAATGTTTGCCGTATTCCGTAGCTAAGTTTGTAACGTATAGGCTCGAAGTCCAGTAATCTGTGCTTTCATTAATTTAAACTGGTAATTTGATTACCACCCCCCCCCCCCCCCCAAAAAAAAAAAAAAAAATCGTTCCAGTATCTGTTAAAAGACAGAGACAGACTACTAACAAGAAACTGGGACATTATACATTTTGAATTTACAGTGAAAGTCCTGACTTTGACATAATTAACATTTTTAAAAACCTTTATTGTTGCATTTTTGTCATATTACAGTTTGAACTACCGTATAAGTTGACTATCGTAATAACAAAGTTTAATCAAATTTCAAACCTTCCATTCCCTCCAGGAAAAAAAAGATATTAGAGATTCATTTTCAGGTAGCGAATACGTGCTATACTTGTTTTCATTGCAAAGCTAGTAAAGGGTTAGCTGGGTGTTCGTTTGATCTCGGTATTTCACAGTCAAAGTGGATGATCTATATGAAAAGATGTGATGTTCTTTTTCGGCACCGACTAGTTAACACACACGTGTCATAATTAAGTGTTTATCCCGTTTAGTCTTAGGTTGATCACTTGAAAAGGTTTGGAATTGTTAAAACCTGTTACGGAGGGTAAATCTCGAGGAAAAATCTCTCCGTATTGGATAGTGAAGATCTAGGATCAGACTGCACGTTCTTCGTAATCTGATCTGAATCTATATTGTCTGCAAAAGGTCATCGAATCACGCTTGGCAGCCTAAGGGTTAATGCAGTCTGCATACATAAAGTTCTATCAACAGACCCGGCAGGAAACAAAGCTTATGATACCGCTTTACTGTTTGAAGTCTACCGAAAAAATGATAAAACAAGTTCTTTCTTGTGTGTGTCTTCGAAAAAGATAATTGATAAAACTAACGGCACGGCCGTTTTAGGTTTTCTGTCTTATTTATCGCGTTTAGGGTGTATTCCATGACCGTTTCACTATTCGTGTATATACAAGATTGGGAAAGATTGTCTGGTGGAAAGGGAAGTAACTCGTGGTGACACGTCAGTAACGGTAATTGGCAGATGGTCTATTGAAATGGTATGCGGTCAAAACGTACCCAAACCAAAACGTACCCAAAAAATAAGTCAAAACGTACCCAAAAGTTAAGTCAAAACGTACCCAAAATTTAAGTCAAAACGTACCCAAAGTAAATTTTTATTGAAATAATTTCAGTGTGAGTTACAGATTAAAAACTTCATGTATCTTACCTTTTAAGGATGTTTTAACTCCTGACTCACTTTATATCCTTTTAATTCTTTAAAAATGATGTATGGTTTTAATCCTACGTTACATTCAATTCTGGGTGATGTGTTTATGTCAGGACTAATCAGGTGTAACAAATCAGGTGTAACAAACTAGTTGTCATTCACAGTTTTATTTTCATAAAAGATGATTTACAAACATTTGTACGTTTTTTACAACATTGTTACAACTTCCTTCCATTTCTCACAATGTTTTTTAGCCTTCGAAGCCTTATATTATAATGGTTTTTTGCAAATGTCTTCATTCTGCAAGAGTCCAAGATTTTATGTGTATTTTGGTATATTCCGGTATAAGGGTATTTCGGTTTATTTCGATAAGGGGTGTATTTCAGTGTTCATAAATTTGCAAATAATGAACTATTCGGGACATATTATTAACCCTTTCCCAAACAAGCCCTTGTTTTTAAGTGTCTGCAGTACAAGTCTTTTGAAAACACTGTGGGAAAAGGAGTAATTGCTCGTAAAAAGCAATTTCTCCTTTTCCTAAAGTGCTTTCTGCCCGTTGGGATAATTTTCTGCCATTGTTATGAAAGTTAAAATTGTCGTCTGCAAACTCTTTCAGTTTGGAAGAGTCTAAAATTTGTCATTTGCGAAAGGGTTAACAAGATGAAGTGATTACTAATTTACAATTTCCTAATTAAACATGTTAACATGTATTTCTTTCGGTATAATTTGGTTACTAAAGCGTATTTGATCTATTAGGATGTAACATACTTACCGTATTGCACAACTCTGTGGTGTATTTCGGTACGACACTGTTCTCGCATACCAAAAAAAAGTCACAAATTCGCGAACATTATGAATTAATTGGACATAATATTTAACAAAGATGAACTCTAAAAAATACTAATAACTTAAAGTATTTTTCTCAGATCTATTAGGTATATAGAGTGTATTCCAGTATTTCCATATGTATTATGGTGTATTTGGGTATATTCCGGTATAAGGAGTATTGCGGTGTGTTTTGATTGTAACCATGTATTTTTCTCGGTATAATTTGGTTATTAGAGTGTATTTTGGTTTATTTGGGTGTAACGAGGATACTTAACGCACAGTTGTGGTGTATTTCGGTACGACAGTGTTCTCACATACCAAAAAACAGTCACAAATTCGCAAACC
The DNA here is from genome assembly GCA_943736015.1 of Tridacna crocea. Lineage (NCBI taxonomy): Eukaryota > Metazoa > Mollusca > Bivalvia > Cardiida > Cardiidae > Tridacna > Tridacna crocea. The sequence continues at coordinate 33,662,610 of OX031073.1, forward strand.
TAATGAATTATTTGGACATAATATTTAACAAAGATGATCACTGATAAATACTAATAACTTTAAGGATATTTTTCTCCGATCTATTCGGTTTATGAGGTGTATTTCGGTATTTCCATGTGTATTTCGGTGTATTTTGGTATATTCCGGTATAAGGTGTATTTCGGTATTTCCATGCACCGCAGACAACAATTCAAATGTTACTGGAATTATGAGATACAGCTGTAAGAGATTGGAAAAAATTATGGAAAAAAAAAAGAAAAAAAATGCTGGTTACCAGCACTTTCTCCTTTTTCCATATTTTCAAAAGCTATCTTTCTCAGAGTTTTTAAAACTCAGGGTTGTTTCTTAAAAGGTTAAACTCTTTGCCAAACAACGCTGGTCCAAATAAAAAGCATTTGCAGATGACAAAATAAAAGTGACTGAAAATTTTAAATTTCTTTTGTTAAGGGAAGACAACATTGTGGGAAAAAGAGAAAATGCTGGTTACCAGCATTTTCTCCTTTTCCAACAATGTTTTCAGAAGGTTTCTTTCTCAGGGTCATCAAAAGTCAGGATTGTGTGGTAAAGGGTTAAAGAAGCTGCCAATTATTATTGAACAGATGGAGTTTTTAGAGCTGAGAAACACACAGGATCCAATCTGACCATCATCACTTCTGGCCTGACAAATCGACCAATGGGAATTGTGGTGTATCAAAACAGGACAGGGTTTTGTATGTACATGCTTTTTATTTCTTTTGTTTTGGAATAATTCAATATTAGTTGTTTTCATGAACATTGGCAAGTTCTGATTGGCTAAAAAAAATTTTCATTGCTCCATGAAAAAAAAAAATCAGCAGTGCCTGGACTTTTTTTGCAGTCAAAGTAATGTAAACAAACATGTATACGAGATTTCATAATGGTTTTCTTTCTGATTTCTGATCTTTATCAAGTCCGAAGTTCAACCTTGCTAGCTGAATTAGTTTTCTCTAAATACTGAAAAAAATGTCCAACAGTAAATTCAATGAGAGAGCAGAAAACTCATTGTCACTTTGCTGGGTTCTAACAATCTTATTTTCAACTGAATTCTAGCGCATTGAACTTCTAATAACAAATCTACTGAACCTGCAAATTTCAATACGATAATGACGTCATGTTTTCACTCATGACCTTGTGGTTCAGGTTTGATACTCAGTTGAAGCAAATTTTCTTTTCAGTGATTTTTCCCCTCTCACCTCTTATGCATGTGAGAAAAGCAGTCATTGGGTTGGGAAGAAAGTTTTGTCTGTGCTGATGTGAGAATCCCAGGAAAAATGTGTATAAATTATGTGCACTGACTGCCATAATATGATCCTAGCTGTTAATCAAAGCATTGAGAACACTAAAGTGGTATTTGTGAAGAAAGCCATTTTTTTCGATCAAAAATTAGTATTTCAACGATCAGTGGCCTCACCCAGAGTATTTTAATGTACCATTTCCAATTACATACCTGAATTCTACCAAAAAACTCATATGCCTGAAAAAAATTGAATTTAGCTGGGTTTTATTTCCTTCGGTTTTGCACAAAATACCGTACCTGATCTTCGAAGTTCAATGTTCAACTCATTGTAGTATTGTCTTCGACAAATACCACAAAAATGGCATTATACTCAAATTCAAACAAACAGACGAAACTCTACCAATATTTTTTAGTGTTTTTCATTTTTTTCTCTCTAATAAAAGGTTCAAACAAACCCTGTAACCTATACAATGGGGGCTGTTCAGAACTATGTGAGATGGACAATGATGGAAAACCAGTCTGTACTTGTAGAGAGGACAACATGATCCTTGACAAAAATGGAAAGTCCTGTGTACCAGTCAACCATTCCTGTGGTGAAAATGATTTTGTTTGTGGAGATGGGGAATGCCTAAGGTGAGCTCATACATTTTGCTGTGAAAGGGTCACAGGTAAGATGGACACTTGTCTTTGTCGTTATTTGTGTGACTTAAATCATTACCACACGACTGGTCCAAATTGAACGCATTGACGCACATTCAATCGTCCGATCACCTGATCAGTCGCTTGATCCTATCACATTATCTTACAACACTCACTTTCATTGTTCAACAGTCGTATATAGACGCAAGATATATCGCAAGATTAATGCGTTTGTATTGCACAATGGTCGCTTTAGATCCTGCAAATTTTGTACGAATATTTTTTTCACTATTTTACGACCATTTCGGTAACAGTTAAGATCCATATCAAAATTCATGGGTTGTACGAATATTTTGTAGCTTCTGCTCGTGCGCCAATTGTGAAAGCCCCTTTAAAGAATTTAAACTTGTTTCCAGCAGATTAGAAAACATTGTAGGAAAAGGAGAAAATGCTGGTTACCAGCATTTTCTCCTTTACCCACAATATTTTCAAAAGGCTTCTTTCTCAGGGTCGTTAAAAGCTGGGATTGTGTTTTAACTCTTTACCAAGTGACAAAATTCAGGCCTAGACCAAATTCAAAGCATTTGCGGCAACGTATTGAATGTAGCTAAACAGACGATTTCTGTATGTGATACGGTAGAAAACATAGTTGGAAAAGGAGAAAATGCTGGTTACCAGCATTTTCTCCTTTTCCCACAATGTTTTCTAAAGGCTTCTCTTTCAGGGTTGTCAAAATTAGGGATTGTGTGGTAATGGGTTAAAGAGTTAAGTCTTTTTTAATTTTCATCTCATATAATAAACTGTTAACTCACTACCAAATGACAAAATTTTAGGCTTGTCCAAATCGAAAGCATTTGCAGATGACAAAGTAAAAGTGACTGAAAATTTGAAATTTGTTTTGTGGAGGGTAGAAAGCATTTTCTCCTTTTCCCACAATGTTTTCTGAAGGCTTCTTTAACAGGGTCGTCAAAAGTAGGGATTGTGTGGTAAAGGGTTAAGCATGTTTATGATTTCAGACGAAGGTGGATGTGTGATTTAAAAGCTGACTGTGAGGATGGTAGTGATGAGAATAAAAATGTTTGCTGTTAGTATGGATTTTTTGTTTTTAATTCCCTCGCAAAACGAATATTTTTGGGGATATACTGGAATCAGCCTGTCTGTCCGTCCATGTGACTGTTTGTGTGACTGTCTGTGTGTCTATCTGTGTACAAATTACTAGTAATTTTTTGTCGCGATTTCCCCCTACAGTTTTCCTTCAACTGTATTGAAACTTTGCACATATACTGATCATATATTGAAGATTTGCAAGACACACTTTTCGAGTGTCAACTCTTCCTGGTTTAGGAATTACGTCCCCTTGAACTTGACACTTTTTCCTGTCAAAGCCCTGGGGGGGATATTAAGTCACTTTCAGTGACAGCTCTAGTTTTTTATTTTTTTTTTTTTTTTTGGGGGGGGTTTAAAAGAAACCCATGTGAAATAAGAATAATACTTAACCCTTTACCAAACAATCCCTAGTTTTCACAACTCTGGGAAGGAAGGCTTTTGATAACTTTTTGGGAAAAGGAGGAAGTGCTGGCAACCAGGGTTTTCTCCTTTTCCCAAAATGTTTTAAACCCTGTCAAAGACAGAAATCATCATTTGAGCTACATCTGAATTGTTGACTTCAAATGCTTTCAGTTTGGTTGGGTCCAAAATTTTGTTGTTTGATAAAGGGTTAATGAATTTTAACAGTGGAAAATTCCTGAGTTGCAGAGAGCATTAGGTGACTTCCAAGTGAAATAAAAAACAGCAAGCAACTGTCAAACATTGTGGAAAATTCTAGTTAGTTGATTGAATTTGATAGAAATGCCTGCATACTTGTGAAAACACTTTTATGAACAAAGTCCTTAACAAAGAAACAAATGAACAAATGCATGGCAGAAATAAGGGACCCTAGAACGCCTGGACGAAAGGCCAATAACTTAACCACTGAGCCAAAGAGGTATCTCCCTGACACAGTAGTCAGGTATTGTATTTAAATCGGGACAAAGCCATGCATGAAGGAGTGGTCTCCTATTACAACACATTGGCTAAAGGAAAAATTCTATATTTTGTTTTGTAAAACCTAATGTCCTGAAAGACGGACACAGTGCTCTATAGATGGTAATTTGTTGATTGTTGTTCTTTTTTTTTCTCCAGATGCCCATAAATGTGAAGACGGATATTTTCAATGCTCTAATGGCCGCTGTATACCACAAAACTTTAGATGTGATCATGATGATGACTGTAGAGATAATTCCGATGAAGTCGGGTGCTGTAAGTATCACCGAAATATGTGAAATATTACTTCCAGGAAGCAGCATTTTTTGCTCTACTGTTTTTGAAAAAAAGGAGGTCAAGAAATCATCAAAGCCCTGTGATTGCCTGAAGAAATTTTGACATTTTATGATAATTGTCTTTGTCATTACTGAAGATCTTTACTTCAAACCAGGCCCATGTTCACCAACCATTCTTTAGAATATTTTCAGACCTCTTCTCCAAGATTTTCTAAATTTGAAAGTAACACAACTTCTTATTGGCTAAACCAAATGGTTTAGCCAATCAGAAGTTGTCTTACTATCGAATTTAGAAAATGGTGGAGAATAAGACAAAGAAACCTTCTTTAAATAGTTGGTGAATATGGCCCAGGACTAATTATACCCCCAACAATGAAGTGGAGAGGGGTGTATTGGAATGGCCATGGCTGTCTGTCTGTAGACACAAATTTGTTCCGCAAAATACTCCAACATTTTTTCAGGTATTGAACTCAAATTTGTACAAGTCAAAAATTTTCTTGTTTGGTACATGTAATGAGTTAACCCATTACCACACAATCCCTACTTTTGACGCCCCTGAGAAAGAAGCCATTAGAAAACATTGTGGGAAAAGGAGAAAATGCTGGTAACCAGCATTTTCTGCTTTTCCTACAATGTTTTTTACCCTTCACAAAACAAATGTCAAATTTTCAGCCACTTTTATTTTGTCGTCTGCAAATGCTTTTGATTTGGACAAGCCTAAAATATTGTTGTTTGGTAATGAGTTAACAAGTAATCCAGCTACAGAAAGGCTTCTGAAAATGTTATAGGAAAAGGAAAACAAAAAGTTTCTCCTTTTCCTACAATGTTTTCCGACATATCAGGGAACTTCAGCAGATTTTCTTCAATTTGTAGTTTGCAGATGCTTTCAACTCCGAGGAGTCTAAACTTTTTAGGTTTGGTTTGGTTATTGATAATACCCATTTATCCCTTTACCAAACAACATGGGTATAGACCGGTCCAAATGGAAAGCACTCACAGACAAGAAAATATACGTAACTCAAAAAATTGGAATTTGTTTCCAGCAGGGTAGGAAACATTGTGGTAAAAGGAGAAAATGCTGGTTACCAGCATTTTCTCCTTTTTTCACAATGTTTTCAAAAGACTCTCTCTCAGAGTCGTAAAAACCAGGGATTGTGTGGTAAAGGGTTATACAGTATTTGATATATTTGCAGTCTATCCTGTGTGCGCACTTGATCAGTTTACTTGTGCAAACTTCCGATGTATTGATATTTCTTTGAAATGTAATGGCATTGATAACTGCCGAGATGGAAGACAGTCTGATGAACAGAAATGTCGTAAGTTGCCTTTGTATGCCCCATAAGTTCTATTAAGAGTACTTGCTATTGCTAAATGTAATCAAAGTGCTGGCAGCACTGTGATTGGTCCACACTGAATAACTACAAAAGTTTGAAATCACAAATTAGATGGCAGTTGTCTGTACTATGTATTGGTTAGAAATCCTATACATTATTACAAAGCTAGGTTTTTTAATCGTCTTTTACAAGTTAGTAGTTAAACCCTTTACTACACAATCCCGACTTTTAACGACCCTGTTAAAGAAACCTTCTGAAAACTTTGTGGGAAAAGGAGAAAATGCTGGTAACCAGCATTTTCTCCTTTTTCCACAATGTTTTCTTCCCTTCCTAAAAAAAGTTCAGATTTTTAGGCATATTTATTTTGTCGTCTGCAAATGTTCTTTATTTGGACCTGTGTAAAATTTTGTCATTTGGTAAAGAGTTAATGGAATGCTACGGATATATGTTTGCCAGTTGACAGCAATAGAACGTTAAATATATATGTCACAATTGTGATCAGTAGCACCCATCATCAAGCTTTCGATATCACTTATCCTGAATAACTGTACCTATCAACCTTTTAAAAATGTTAAACAATATACAAATATTCTTTTCTGTAATTTTTGCAACATAATTGAAAAGTAAGGTTTGGGATTACTTGAAGGCCTGTTTACTACAAGTATGTATTCTTCCCCTTATAGGAGTTAAAAGTTCAATATAATTAGGTCAAAACAGCTAGTAATACTGTTATGGTTATTCTTTCCTATCATTTTTTCAGCCCCAGTGAAGTGTGATAAAGGCTATGTCAAATGTCCAAATACAAACATCTGCCTGCCTAGACGATATCTGTGTGACGGAGACAATGACTGTGGAAACAACGAGGACGAAAGTCTTCTGTTTTGTCAGAACTATGCATGTGATGAGGGTATGTTTTATTTATCCACTGAAATCCATGTCATAAGTGCTGGTATGCTGACTATGTCACAGCTTGTTTTTGCTAACTGCTTCCACTATAAGGTATACACTTATCTAATACAAAGACAAAACAACAAGGATATAATTATGAGCTCTAGTATATATTTACTAAATGACAAAATATCCATTATCTATCAGAGATATCTACAATGTATCTGGTAGCTTGGATGAAAAATACATATTCACTAGTTTTAATGTCACAAATTGCTAGAAATTACGTCATACCCCAGCTACGTCCATAAGGAAAAACCGAAAAAAGTAAGAATGGCTTAATCCTTTACCAAACAATCCCAAGTTTTTACGACCCTGAAATAAAAGCCCTTTAAAAACAATCATATAGACTTGAGTTGTGCTTAATATTTTAAACATTGATTCAATTTGAATTTTTTCAATATACAGGTGATTTCCGGTGTCCCACCGACCACAAGTGTATACCCAATACGTGGAAATGTGACAGTGATAAAGACTGCAGTGGTGGGGAGGATGAGGCCAACAACTGTTGTAAGATTCTTATATTCATACACCCCACTGACAAAGTAGAGTGGGTTCACTGATTTCAAAATGTCTGTCTGTCTGTCAATCCATCTGTCTGTAGACTTTTTCATTTCCATGCTCTAACTTAAAAAAAAGCTAGGACCCTGGAACTTTATACAAATGCTGCTCATGACCCAAGGTGGTGTCCTATAGTCTTTTGGTCACATTTGTTAACTTTTTACCACCTGACAAAATGTTAGACCCATTCAAGTTCAAAACATTTGCAGATGACAATTTCAGAGTAGCTCAAATGATGAACCTACCTTTGACTAAGTAGAAAACATCGAGGGAAAAGGAGAAAATGCTGGTTACCAGCATTTTCTCCTTTTCCCACAATGTTTTCAAAAGACTTCTTCCAATGGGGCGTTAAAAGACAGCATCGTGTGGTCAAAGTCATAAGTGAACTGTTTTTGAAACTTGTTTTTGTGCTTTAACTCAGTAGCTCAGTGACCTAGGATCATGAAACTCTTTACAAGTAGTGTTCATGATCCAAAGAGATGTCTTCTTATTTTTGTGTCTCATTTATCAAAGTTCAAGGTCACTGGTAATCTTTGTTTTGAAGATCATTGCTATTCTGTAATTGTGCAGCTTCAGTGACAAGGTGCTGGTGGGTGGTTTTTGTCCACTTTGCCGCAGTTTTAGTTTTCAATAATGTGTCAGTCTTTTCATTATTATACCCCTGCAAAATGAATGTTTTCTGGGTTATACTGGAATCAGCCTGTCTGTCTGTGTGTCCGTCTGTGTGTGTCTGTGTACAAAATACTGTCAAATCGCTGGCGGGGGTATAAAGTCACATTCAGTGACAGCTCTAGTTGTCTCTATTTATTGCACAAGTTAATGACAATATGAATGTAATTCAAAGATTGAAATTTGTCTTTTGAAGGATATAAAACATGGGAAAAGGGAAAAGCCCTAGTAGTTTAGATTGGTCAGTATTTGAAAAATGCCGCTTAGCAGAAATCTAATGCAGTTTTTACCCTTTTGTAGCAATGACCAGAAAGACATGTTCTGCAGAACAGTTTCAGTGTAGTAATGGTAAATGTATCTCAAACCTGTGGGTCTGTGATCACACTGATGATTGTGGTGACAATAGCGATGAGAAACTGGACTTAAATTGTGGTGAGTGTGTCAGACTTTTACTGTTTGTTGGTATTTTGTAACATGTAACACTTCCAGCGCCAAGTATATAAACTCAGTTCATGTCAGCGACATAACATAGACTAAACAAACAGATGATATAGATCCAAGATCAAGCTGCACAATCTGTGCAGTCTGATCTTGATCTAGGCTCTATACTGTCTGCAAAAGCCCCTGGTTTCGCCTATGGTACAGAAATGGTTAACCCATTACCACACAATCCCTACTTTTGACGACCCTGAGAAAGGAGCCTATAGAAAACAATGTGGGAAAAGAAGAAAATGCTGATAATCAGCATTTTCTCCTTTTCCCACAATGTTTTCTTCCCTTCACAAAACAAATTTCAAATTTTTAGTCACTTTTATTTTGTCATCTGCAAATGCTTTCTATTTGGACAAGCCAAACATTTTGTCGTTTGGTAAAGAGTAAATGCTTTCACTACTGTATAAATAAATCACATTTTTTCAAGGGCTGTTTGACAGAGACAGTTTGGTCATACTATAGAATATATCAGTGGACAGTATAGATCATATTCTGGGCAGTCTGATCTTGATCTACACTGTCTACACTGTCCAAAAAGCTTCTGGTGTCGTCAATGGTATGGAAACAGTTAACTCTTTACCAAATAACAAAAAATTTTTAGACTTATCCAAACTGAAAGCATTTGCAGATGACAAGCTAGATGTTGATTAAATGATGAAATTTGCTTTTGGTGGAGTAGAGAGCATAGTTGGAAAAGGAGATGTTACCAGCATTTTCTCCTTTTCCCACATTGTTTTCAAAAGGCTTTTCCTACAGGGTCATTAAAACTCTTGATTGTGTGGTAAAGAATTAATGATCCTTTTTCAAATGTATTTTTAGCCCTTTACCAAACAGAGAAATTTAGAAATAACGTCATGATTTTCAGAGAATTTTACAAAAAAATCGAAAACATTTTTATGCTAAGAAAAAGCTGTAGTGTAACTTGAAAGTTATTTCACTTAGAATATTTCATCTGATTTTGAAGACCTAATGACAGATTGTAGATCTACTTGTATTAGATTCAGACCTATCTGGTGCTGATCAGCCTTGGCTGCAACACCTTCAGATTTGTTTGTTTTTTTCCCCCACTTTTTACTGTCACAAAGAGTACTTAAAAAGGCATAAAGCACTTGAAGGCAGTCTCACGGTTGAGCTAGGTTTACAGCAGTTCCAAATTCTAACATCAATGAGGAAGAAACCTTTTGGAAAAGTTGTGAGAAAAGCAGAGAATGCTAGTAACAAGAATTTTACTTGTTTCCCACAATGTTTCCAAGCCTGATGAGATAGATTTTTTGTCTGCAAATGCTTTGGTTTTGGAGAGGTCCAAAATATTGTTATGATGCACAGAGTGAAGTGGGAAAGTAGCCAGTAGCATGGGGATAATTTCATGCAATGTACTGGTAAAAAGAGGAAAGCATGGGTAAGTGCAATAGGTGCCACAATATATTTGAAATAATGTTAAAATAGCCTCAAACACTATGCAATTATACAATTTTTCCACAGATACAAGAGTTTGCCCATATAGTGAATTCACCTGCATATCAAATCATGTGACTGGTGGTTACCAGTGCCTGGACACAAAGAAGGTAATTTCTTTTACCTAAGAAAACAGTAGAAAGTAGGATAAAATATGATGCATGCACTGTTAACTCATTACCACACAGTCCCTACTTTTGACGCCCCTGAGAAAGAAGCCTTTAGAAAACATTGTGGGAAAAGGAGAAAATGCTGGTAACCAGCATTTTCTCCTTTTCCCACAATGTTTTTTACCCTTCACAAAACAAATTTCAAATTTTCAGTCACTTTTATTTTGTCGTCTGCACATGCTTTCAATTTGGACAAGTCTATAATATTGTCGTTTGGTAATTAGTTAAAAAATGTTTAGGCCTACAGGTATATAGATTTAAGTTCCTTGGACACTGATGTTTAACTCATTACCAAACAACAAAATTTTAGGTTTGTCTAAATTGAAAGCATTTGCAGACGACCAAATGAAAGTGATTGAAAACTTGAAATTTGTTTTGTGAAGGATAGAAAACATTGTTGAAAAAGGAGAAAATGCTGGTTACCAGCATTTTCTCCTTTTCCCACAATGTTTTCTAAAGGCTTCTTTCTCAGGGTTGTCAAAAGTAGGGATTGTGTGGTAATGGGTTAAATGAAATATTATATGATATAGCAATTTGAAAAATGTTGTCAAAAATAATTGAAGAATTATGGTGGGAAACATCCCATGGGATAAAGAGATCAACACAAAAAGTGATAAGAAATAAGACATACTCCAGTCACAAAGGCTTAAAAATATCTTTTCAGCATCAACAATGACATTGAACAGGGGATGTACACACATAATTCGAAAAAGTGAAGTTGGGAGATGAAATGATTTGTTTAACCCTTTACCACACAATTCCAACTTTTCACAACCCTGAGAAAGAAGAAGCCTTTTGAAAATATTGTGGGAAAAGAAGAATATGCTGGTAACCAGCATTTTCTCCTTTTCCCACAATGTTTTCTACCCTTCCCAAAACAAATTTCAAATTTTCAGTCACTTTTATTTTATTTTTGTTTTGGATCCAGTCTAAAATTTTTTCATTTGATAAAGAGTTAACTCTTTACCAAAAGAAAAAAAATTGGACTGGACCAAATTCAAAGCATCTGCAGACAACAAATTAAATCTTGGTTATATGATGATTTTTGACTTTGATAAGGCAGAAAATATTGTGGAAAAAGGAGAAATGCTGGTTACCAGTATATTCTCCTCTTTCAACAATTTTTTTTATAGACCTCTTTCTCCGGGTTGTTAAAAGTTGGGATTGTGTGGAAAAGAGTTAATCAGGAATGATATAGTCAAAGAGTTCTATGAAATGAGTACCAGATAACATAAAAATCAGATGAGGGGGTTTGTTGAAACAAGCATCTCAAACTCCTTATCATTAATCTTTCATTATCAAATCAATAGCTGTATTCGACTGGTAATTACAGTTTTTCATGTTGCACTCTTTGTATTTCACTTGTGAATTTCACGATTTTGTAAACTTTTGTGGGGTACAAGCCTTAGGCTCTCAAATCATCGTAATGTTCGTGAAGCACAAAAGGACACCATACAGATAGTTGGAGCTTAATATTCATGTTCATGCTTCACGAAAGTGGAGTAGACGAATACAGCTAATGTCAGTTACTTTTCAAAATTGTATTGAGGTATGAAACTCCTGTAGTTCTTGTCATAGACTGTAATACTTACACTACACTGTAAATTGGCCAAAGGCTTTGATCCAAAAAAGTGTGAAAATAATTGAGAGGCTAGAAAATATTGTGTTCGAATTAAGGATCAGTTTAATCCTTTACCACACAATCACAACTTTTAACAACCCTGAGAAAGAAGCCTTTTGAAAACATTGCTGGTTACCAGTATTTTCCCCTTTTCCTAAAATATTTTCTACCCCATATAATAAGACAACTTATATCAATTTAGCCTCTTCTAAATTGTCGTCTACAGATGCCTTCAATATAGATGAGTCCAGAGTTATGTGTTTTGGTCAAGTGTTAACCCTTTACCACACAACACCGACTTTTAACGACCCTGATAAAGAAGCCTCTTGAAAACATTGTGAGAAAAGGAGAAAATGCTGGTTACCAGCATTTTCTCCTTTTCCCACAATGTTTTCTACCCTTCCCAGAACAAATTTCAATTTTTCAGTCACATTTAATTTGTCATCTGCAAATGCTTTCAATTCCGACTAGTCTAAAATTTTCTCATGTGGTAAAGAGTTGAATGATATTGTCTTTATTATTCTCTGTCTACATATAATTACGGTTAGGTTTGTGATGGCACAAAGGACTGTAGAGATGGGGAAGATGAGAGAAACTGTCCACTGGTACAGTGTGGTAGTGGTCAGTTTAAATGTGACAATGACCAGTGTATTCCGGCCAACCTGAGATGTGACCATGTGGATGACTGTGGCGATAATTCCGATGAGGGAGATGCTTGCGGTAAAATGATTAACCTATCATCAAACTACAAAATTTTAGACTGACCCAAATTGAAAGCACAAATTGAAAGATCGGGCACAAATGATTAGAGGTGTATCCAAAAGTGTAAAAAAGACATCATTGCAGGAAAGGGAAGAACTGTCAAAAATTAGAATTTTCTTTTGTTTTGAAAAGCCTACTTCGATCATTATAGTGTTTTAACACTTTACCACAAAATCCTGAGTTTTAACAACCCTGTGAAAGAAGCCTCTGGAAAACATTGCAGGAAAACGATGAAATGCTGGTAACCATCATTTTCTTTTTTTCCTCACAATGTTTTCAAAAAGTTTCTATCTCAAGAGTTGTAAAAACCAGGGCTTGTTTGGTAAAGGGTTAATGATCTACTATACAGTCCTGAGTTTTAACAGTCCTGTGAAAGGAGCCTCTGGAAAACATTGCAGGAAAAGGAGAAAATGCTGGTAACCAGCATTTTCTCCTTTTCCTGTAATATTTTCAACCATACCAGAGACAAATAATAGCCACATTTGATGAGCCATCCATCACTGCTGTCAATCTAGACAACAACAAATACGGTTTTGCCTGGTAAAAAGACATTCCTTTACCAAACAAAAACATTTTGTACAGGTCCAAATTGAAAGCACTTGCAGATGACGAAATAGATGTAACTCACAAATTGAAACTTGATTCCAGCTGGGTAGAAAACATTGTGGGAAAAGGAGAAAATGCTGGTTACCAGCATTTTCTCCTTTTGCCACAATTTTTCAAAAGGCTTCTATCTTGGGGTTGTTAAAAGTCGGGATTGTGTGGTAAAGAGTTTAACTTGGGATTGTTTGGTACAGCATTTAAACCTTTTTCGACCTTTTCTTTTCTCTTGCTATGTTCTTAGTAAGAACTTGCTGTTCTATCACTACATTGAATGATGTATAAAAAGCTCCAGATAAGAGGGAGTGATGGTATTCTAGGGTCATTATTTCTCTTCAAAACTCTATGTTGTAGGTACTCATTACAATCGCCTGGATGAGACCTACAACATAGGGTTTAGTGCAGAATAATTAATGTTTTCAATTTTGAAATCATAAGCACACCCTGTATCTGGTGCTCTGGCTTATGATATGTAAAATATTGAAGCACTATCTTTTACAGATTACAGTAAATGTGCTGATAATGAGTTCACTTGTAAGAACCAGCGCTGTATTCCCAGACATTGGACATGTGACAAGGTTGACGACTGCGCAGATTTTTCTGATGAGAACATCACAACTTGTCGTAAGAGTCACTTTTTAGATTGCAGTATTAAAGCTTTAACTCTTTCCCAAATGACAAAATTATGGACTCCAAATTAAAAGCATATGCAGACGATAAAATAAATGTGAATCAAAACTGAGAAACAGGATAAATAGAACAGATGGTTGGTGCTTTGAATTATGAAACTTAATCAAGCTCGGTTCATCTGGCTCTATGGATAAAAATCTTAGAACTACTATCCTACAGACACTAAACATTGCCAGATAAGTTTCCCAATCAAAGACAACAACAAACTGTTTTCTATTTATCACATCTATTTTGATTGAACGAATCAACGCTGACTGCAGTTCTGAAGATTTATCCGCTAGCGATTGACGGACCGATTCCGCCATTTTGTTTTTTTTTTTCAAAATGGATGTTTTGAGAACGTTAGTTCACGAGCGAGTGTTCTGTTGCTATAGATATAGAACAAATATCTTATCAACGGGCAGGATATCAGATATCAGCCCTTTGCCCAGCCGTATCTGCCCTCGCGTGACACTGATATTACACCATTTTCGGTGGAAATTGTTACTATTATTAGTAAGAGAATGTAATAATATTGTATATTGGCAAAGTATAATAGTGAGAAACTATAATTTACAGCCTTCTGTTGAAGTTTGTAGAATCAGCGGCAAAGTTTTTTCAGGGACAAATTCAGCGGACTGAATATTTGTAAGAGAAGAATACTTTTTAAAGAGGATTTGGACAATGTTTTCCAAAGTCCAAAAACAAAACTCAATTTTTAAGTTTCCTTATACCCCTGCAAAAAAAATATTTTTTCGGGGGTATACTGGAACCAGCCTTTCTGTCCCCGTGTCTGTCCGTCTGTGTAAAAAATACTAGTAATTTTGTGTTGAGAACTCCTCCTAGGTTTTCCTTCAATTGTATTGAAACTTTGCACATATATTGATCATATACTGAAGATTTGCAAGACGCAATTTTCAAGTGTCAGCTCTTCCTGGTTGAGGAATTATCTCCCTTTGAACTTGACACTTTTCTCTGTCAAAGCGCTGGCAAGGGTATTAAGACAAATTCAATGACAGCTCTAGTTTATTTTGTTGTCAGCTGATTCTTTCAATTTGGACATGCTGAAAAATTGATTCTTTGGTGAAGCGTTATGCACTGGTATCAAAAGAAAAGGCTCTTCTGTAAACGCTGTTAACATTTTGTGTTTCTTTTTTTTATTCGGAATGATTTCTGTTTGAATTTTTGTTACCATTTTATTACAGCACCAGCCAATGCATCTTGTTACAACAACACTTTTGAATGCTTGAATGGAAAGTGTATCAACCAATCAGAGATATGTGACAAGGAAAATGACTGTGGTGATTGGTCAGATGAAAAATCATGTGGTCAGTATGAGTTCTCTGATTGGTTTATAATTGGACAGACGTGGTCTTGGAAGTACTATTGATTGATTGAGTAGTGTTTTATTCCTTTTAACCCTTTCCCACACAATGATGACTTTTCACGACCCTTGAGAAGAAGCCTTTTGAAAACATTGTGGGAAAAGAGAAAATGCTGGTAACCAGCATTTTCTCCTTTTCCCACAATGTTTTCTTCCCTATCAATAAACAATTGCACTATTTGAGCCAGATTGAAATTGCCGTCTGCAAATGCTTTCAATTTGTACAAGGCTAAAATTTTGTCGTCTGGTAAAGGGTTAAACAATATTTTAGTCATGTAAATGTGAGAGCTGATTTATTCATGTTTGTCCCCCGTGTCACCAGGGGAAGACTGAGGCTCTGAAGTGTCTTGCACAAGGACATTTCCTTGGAACACTTGCCACGTCTTGTGAAAATCAAACCTAGTATTTGCACCTTCATCATTAGGCCCTTGAAAGTCTGACAGGCATTTGTTTTAACTCTTGTAAAATTTACCAAATGATAAGATTTTAGGCTGGCCCAAATTAAAAGCATTTTCAGATGACATTGTAAACGGGGCACATGTAGTGAGATAATATGTTTGTGAAAGGTTGAAAAACAATGTAGGAAAAGTAACACAAAGAATTGGATTTGTCTGTGAAAAGATAATAAATATTGTAGGAAGAGGAGGAAATGTTTGTCTCTAGCATATTCTCCTTTTCCTGCAATGTTTTCATTAGCTTTCTGAGGGATTTAAAAGCTCGGAATTGTGTGATAAAGACTAAAATGAGTTGGGTCTATATCACTGTTTTCATGAAAATCCAGAATATTTTGATATATTTAACTCATGACCAAACGACAAATTTTTTGGTTTGTCCAAATCAAAGGCATTTGCAGACGACAAAATAAAATGCTGGTTACCAGCATGTTCTGCTTTTCCCACAATGTTTTCCCAAGGTTTCTTTCTCAGGGTTGAGCCCCACCCAGGTGGCTCAGTGATGAGCATGACGGACTTATGACCTGATAGTTGTGAGTTCGATACCCGGTTGAGGCGAACTTTCTTTCCAGCATATTTTCACCTCTCAACTCTGCTGAAGCATGTGAGAAAAGTAGTCGATGGCTTTGGAAAGAAAGTTATGTTAGTACTGGTGTGAGAAAGCCAGGAAACATGTGTGTCACTGACTGCTGTGATATGACATTAGCTGTTAAAGCAGGCCCGTCGGAAGGAAATTTCATTTGGTCCGGCCAGTATAGCGAGCGACGAAGTCGTCAAGCCATGCTTGGGGGGTCCGGGGGCATGCTCCCCCGGAAAAATATTACGCATTTAACCCATTACCACACAATCCCTACTTTTGATGCCCCTGAGATAGAAGCCTTTAGAAAACATTGTGGGAAAAGGAGAAAATGCTGGTAACCAGCATTTTCTCCCTTCCCCACATTGTTTTCTACCCTTCACAAAATAAATTTCAGATTTTCAGTCACTTTTTTTTTTTTGTCTGCAAATGCTTACAAATTGGACCAGTCTAAAATACTGTCGTTTGGTAATGGGTTAAGTCATGCTAGGGGGGTCTGGGGGCATGCTCCCCCGGTAAATTTTTGAAAATAAGATGCTCTCTGGTGCATTCTGGCGCATTTTTTTAGGTTTATATTGCGCATTTTTTTAAAAAAATTGGTCTGGCTATTTTTCATTTTCGGCCTTGTAAAGTGGCGTTAAACACCAATACAACCAACCAACCAAATTCTCAGGGTCATCAAAAGTAGGGGTAGTGTGACAATGGGTTAATGCACTTGGTAACTTATATCTCCAAGAAATAGACAACATGTCTTGTTACTTTATCCGTATTTCAGGTGTTAATGAATGTCTTAAGAGCACCTTGAACTCCTGTGAACATAGCTGTGTGGACCAGGCCTCTGGATACATGTGCACTTGTAAACAAGGATATAAGCTAGCAAAGAATAAACGATCTTGTCTTGGTAAGTATGGTATTTATCTGTGAGAACAAAACATGTAGTAGAAAAAGAAACAGATGTAGGACAGCGTAGGGTCATTATGAGACTGCATGTTCTCTACATTATCATCATTACCTACAAAGTTTGCAAAAGGATAGATGGGTAGAAAGCCTGAAAGATATATGGAACTAGGTTTCTACTTTCTGCAACCAAGGCTTCTATAAATGTGAAGGCTGTTTCCTAGATATGACTGAAACAATATTTAACTCTACTAAATGACAAAATTTTAGACTTATCCAAATTAAAAGCATTTTCAGACGACAAAATAAATGTGGCAAAAACATTGAAATTTGTTTTGGAAAGGGTAGAAAACACAGTGGGAAAAGGAGAAAATGCTGGTAATCAGCATTTTCTCCTGTTTCCACAATGTTTTCAAAAGGCTTCTTTCACAGGGTTGTTAAAAGTAGGTTTTGTGTGTTAAAGAGTTAACAGGACTTTATTCCAGGGGGTTGCTGATTCAAATTACCAGCTCAGCCAATTTCTGATCAAGGATCTATACTAGTCATTGTGACAGAATTTGAGGTTGGTAGTTAAAGATTCAAATAAATAGAGGATATTTGCTTTTTTTCCGGTAAAGCCAAAAGCTGCGCCACTTGTGAAAATATTACCAGTGATGTTCACATGATGAAATAAATTTCAATCTTTCACCGAAAAAAACAAATGCTCTATTTATTTCATGCATTTTACCCTTTCTGTGAGGAACTTTATCAAAATCCAGTAGTTCTTTTCAGTTATTCCCTGTGGAGTACCCATCCGCATAGCAACACATTACAATATTACATCAAGCGTGAGAAATGTAAGGTAAATGATGTCATATTTCCATCTGGTTGTGAGTCACACACATTATACCTAGGTAACTAGACTATAAAAATCGGTATTTCCGCTGGTTGTACCCATGGAATATTGAAAAATATTTTCACCGCCATTTCTCAATATCCTACTGGAAAGCATGAAATAACCTGTAATATTTTTGACAGATATTGATGAGTGTGTGATGATACCAGGCGCCTGCAGTCAGACATGTATAAACACTATGGGAAGTTTCATGTGTAAGTGTGGAGAAGGGTACCTGAAACACTCAGATGGTAAATCTTGTAAAAGGATCGATAGTAAGTGTGATTATGTTGCTTTGACTTTGGCCTGCACTAAGTGAAAAGGGCATTTGGAAATTTGCGTAAAGTTTTGTCCTGGATCAGCTGCGCAGACTTATCCGAGACAATAAAAAGCTCCCTCCAGCAGTTAACAAACTGTTTTTCTGCACAATAAGAATGTAGATTTGTCAAAAGTGAAAGCATTTGCAGATGACACATTTTAAAGTGCCTCAGATGATGGAATTGGGCTTTGATACTGTGGGTAACATTGTGGAAAAAGGAGAAAATGCTGGCAAACTGCATTTTCTTTATCTTCCTTGATGTTTTCAAAAGGTTTCTATCACAGGATTATTAAAACTTAAGATTGTGTAGAGAAGAGTTAAATGCATGGCCTACTTTTGCAAATACACTAGTTTATTGTCATTTTTTCATTTTTTTTTTATGTTCCTGACCCTATTTATTTTGTAGTTGTGAGCCTGTAAGTCCAGCAAAACCAACAACAGCATGTGATAGAATTTCTACATCTCCAATTAGCTTGAAAGTAACTTGATTGTTGCCAAGATGTTTATTTGTGAAAAATTGCAAGGCTTTCATGTTAAATAACAAAAATATACTGCAGCAAAAGTTATATGGTAACCTTTTTTCACATTGTTTTCTATCCTTTTGAAGACAAATTCCATTATTTGAGTTCGTTGGAATCCCTTTTGACAAGTCAGTGTTTTTGCTGTTTGGTAAAGAAATTACCTCTTTAACAAACAACAAAATTTTAGACTGGTCCATTTTGAAAGCATTTGCAGATGACAAAATAAATGCAGCTCAGAAAAATGAACATTCTTTCAAGCAGGATAGAAAGCATGGAGGGAAAAGGAGAAAATGCTGGTTACCAGCATTTTCTTCCTTTTCCCACAATGTTTTCAAAAGCATTCTATCCGAGTCATAAAAATCAGGGATTATTTTTTAAAGAAGATAAATTCATATTTACATATTACATATTACAGAAACAAAACCATGGCTGGTATTTTCCAATCGTTATTACATCAGAGAAATAACCACAGATGGAGAAAATTACCAGATGGTATCGGATGGTTTCAGTAACGCAGTAGCCTTGGATTTCTTGATCGCTGACGATATGCTATACTTCACTGACGTAACTGCAAAGAAAATTTACAGAATGGCTCTGAATGGTACCAAAAAGGAAGAAATTGTAAACAGTCACATAAATGCACCAGAGGGTCTGGCTGTTGACTGGATTGCAAGGTAAGTTTAAATCTATATCTGTTATTATATCCCTGCAAAAGGAATATTTCGGGGGTATGCTGGAATCAGCTTGTCTGTCCGTGTGTGTGTCCGTCTGTGTACAGAATACTAGCAATTGCCTGTTTCTGTCAAAGCGCTGGCAGGGGTATTAAGTCACATTGAGTGTCAGCTCTATTATACCATGAACTTAATTTCAGACTACAAAATTTTAGACTGGTAAAAAAGAAAAAGTATTTGCAGAAAGCATTGCGGGAATATATCAGCATTTTCTCCTTTCTAGCAGTTTTCAAATGTATTCTTTCTCAGGGATGTTTAGAAACCTTTACCAAACAACAAAAAGTTTGATTATTCCAACTTGAAAGCTGTTGCAGATGACTAATTTAAATGTAACTCAAATGATATAATTAGTCTCTAAATTGATTTAAAAAAATTGTGAAGTAAAGAGAAAATGCTGGTTACCAGGATTTTCTCCTTTTCCCAACGTTAATCCTTTATTCTAACATGACACGCGACTTTGGCTCTATAAACACAGTGCAAGGAAAACGTGGTAAAATCTGCGACAATCCATGTAGAGTGACGTCATCCTATATCGAGTGACGTCATTCAATGAGTGAGTTATTCAATGGAACATAATCTTCATCCGTGTTTTTACTCTTAGTTTGAACTTGTTTTCCTTTCATTAGGAATTGGCCAAGTTAGAATCGAAATAGTCTTCGTTCTATCGTGGTATATCGTTCAATAAACCACGTTGTGAGTTATGAGGCGCAGTGAATAACCCACTTGGGCTATCGCCCTCGTGGATTATTTATTGTGCCTCATAACTCACAACTGTGGTTTATTGAACGATATACCACGATAGAAAGATTATTTCTTAACTACACAATACTGGGTTTAATGACCCTAGCAAAGAAACCTGCTTGATTGTAACGTTTCATTCTTTACCACACGATCACGACCTTTAACACCTCTGTGAAAGAAGCCTGGTAACCAGCATTTTCTCCTTTTCCCACAATGTTTTCTTCCCTTCCTAAAACAAGTTCAGTTCATCAGTCACATTTATTTTGTCGTCTGCAAGTGCTTAGCCAGGCAAATAGGGCTTTTAACTCGTTACCAAACGACAAAATTTTAGACTGGTTCAGATTGAAAGCATTTGCAGACGACAAAATAAAGGTGACTGAAAAACTGAAATTTGTTCTGGGAACGGTAGAAAACACTGTGGGAAAAGGAGAAAATGCTGGTTACCAGCATTTTCTCCCTTTCCTACAGTCTTTTCAAAAGGCTTCTTTCTCAGGGGCATCAAAAGTAGGGATTGTGTGGTAATGGGTCAATCAGGTGGAAACATGAATAAATTTGTGCACATTTACTATCCATTTTTTTTTCCTATGCATAGTATTGCAATGTTTTCTTATATGGAGGATAGGCCACTGGAAATTACTGAAAACAACTGTACAGAATTTGTTTTTTCATTGACAGATTGAATATTTATATTACTATCATGACCCATCATCATAATCCTATTTATTTTGAGGCTGACAGCTTCTTTAATATGCATACATTATTTTGAGAACTTTGTAATCTTTTCACGAATGCCTGCAGCACTTATGAAAATATCTCTGATGATGTTAACTCAATGAAAATAATTTCCATCTTAAACTCCCAGAAATACAAATATCCTGTTTGTCTTTTAACTCCTTACCGCACAATTCCCACTTTTATCCCGAGGATAGAGGCTTTTGAAAACCTTGTGGGAAAAGGAGAAAATGCTGGTAACCAGCATTTTCTTCTTTTCCCACAAGGTTTTCTACCCTCCCCAAACAAACTTCTATTTTTAAGTCACATCTGTAATATCTTCTGCAAGTGCTTCCAATTTGGACAAGTCTAAAATTCTGCCATTTGGTAAAGAGTTAACTGGATAGTTTTTGTAAATTCTAGGAAACTTTACTGGATAGATGCCAAGCTCACCAGCATTATCGTGTCAGAATTAAATGGAACCAGCATCAAAACTATCCAAAAGGGTGGAATATTGAGAAGACCTCGAGCCCTGGTTGTCCATCCTTTCACTGGGTATGTTCGTTACCTGTAACATTTGAGCAATGTTCTGGCAAAAGGAGATTTAACCCTTTCCCAAACAATCCCTGGTTTTTACGGGAAAGGAATAGAAGCCTTTTGGAAACATTGTGGGAAAAGGAGAAAATGCTGGTAACCAGCATTTTCTCCTTTTCCCACAATGTTTTCTACCCTATCATATAGAAAAATCATCTTTTAAGCAACTGTTAATTTGTCATCGGCAAAATGCTTTGAATTTGGTCTGGTCCAAAATTTGCCGTCTGGGAAAGGGTTAATGCATCTCATGGATGCGTGATTACAAGCAAGTCATTACATAGTTATGGATCCATAACACAGGCCTTTGAATTTCCATTCATCCATCACAGTATAATAAAATTTTCCTCGGTTGATCACTGAACACATATAAAAGCTTATTGGTGCATCGCAGGTGTGTGTTACGGAATAGTGAAATTTTCAACACCTATAAATAGCACAGTGGCAAATGCCTCTTTGCTGTATATTACAAGAAAAGCTTGTCTTATATAGAATAAAGAGAGGTTCACCAATGTGCTATTTAATGGTGTCCGACAAAGAAAAATTCTTTAATCCTGTGATAGACCAATAATTCAATATTAGTTGTTTTCATGGACATTGGCGAGTTCTGATTGGCTGAATTTTTTTTTTCATAGCTCCATGAAAAAAGATTTTCAGCAGTGCCAGGACTACTTTTGCAAAGTAATGTAAACAAACATGTATACGACATTTCATAATGGTCTTCTTTCTGATCTTTATCGAGTTTGAAGTTCAACTTTCTTGCTGAATTTATTTTCTGTAAATATTGATAAAAATATCTAACAGCAAATTCAAAGAGAGAGAGAGAGCTCTGAAAACTCACTGTCACTTTGCTGGGTTCTAACAATCTTATTTTCAGCTTAGTTCTAGTGTATTGAACTTCTAGTAATAAAGCTGCTGAACCTGCAAATGTTCAATACTATAGTGACGTCACGTATACGTCATTGTTACGTCATGAACCAGCAGTTTTACTGCCCTATGAATCATGAATGAAATGGACATTATATAAATACGCAATGTTAGATTTTCCATAAAAAAAGCAGTTAGTAATTTTCAAGTGTATATGTGTTGTCTGTGATATTGAATTGTAAGAAATGAAGAGAATTTTTTTTTTTTGTTTTTTGTGGAGGTATGAAAAAAAAAAACCTTATCACACTTTTGTATGAAACCGCAAAGCTTTGCAGTGTGATTAGTTGGGTTTTTTTTCATACCTCCATGAAAACAAAAAAGATTTTCTTCATTCCTTAAATGAAAAATTCTTTATCCTGTTATATACCAATGGAATTTCAGAGGCCTGAGATCTATAACATCCATTTTGCTTAACTCTTTAACGAACAATCAAATCTTAGACTGGTCCAAATTGAAAGCATTTACAGATGACAATATAAATGTGACTCAAAAGTTGAAACTTGCCTTATAAAGAGTAGAAAACATTCTGGGAAAAGGAGAAAATGCTGTTTTCCAGCATTTTCTCCCTTTCCCACAGTGTTTTCAATAGCCTTCTTTCTCAGGGTTGTTAAAAGTTGAGATTGTGTGGTAAAGAGTTTAACTCAATTTAGCCTGTGTGGTCCACATTGGTTTGGACAACTCTAAAGATATGTTGTGTCTTGTCTCTTTACAAGTGGATAGAATTTAAGACTTCTGTAAATTGAAAGTATTGGAAGGCAACAAATTAAATTTGACTCGAACGATAGGATTTGACTTTTGAAAGTCAGAAACCATTGTGGAAAAAGGAGAAAATACTATTTTTCTTTTTCAACAATTTCTTCAACCGCTTCAGAGACATGATTATGAGCTGTGCTCTGTGAAAAGGGTGCTTTATGTGAAATGGATTTCAATGGATCCATAATCATATTATTACTTGATTGGTTTCATGGATCACAGAGATGCATTAAGCTCCTTTTTGCCACAGCATGGCTCAATATATAATGTCATCTTTGAATGCTTTAAATTTGGACAGGAAAAAAAAAATTGTGTCTTGGAAAAGAGATAAGTCATATATTGGGTACTTATCAGAAATGTCCTTATAATAACAATATTTCAATTTGAAAGGGTACGTACAGCATGAGATTTCATGATGAAACAGTGTTTAGAATTTCAAAATACCCCAGCCTATCTTGAATTTGGTTTGTTTTACAGATATGCCTATTGGACAGACTGGGACAGTGACTCCTATATCGGTAGGATTGGAATGGATGGCACAGGTCCACAGAAAGTGATTACTAAAAAGATTGGTTGGCCAAATGCACTGACCATAGACTTTGACACAAATCGTTTGTGGTGGGCAGACGCTCACTTGGATTGGATAGAGTAAGTAATTGGTTCATTGAATACTAAAATCTGTGGATCGTAGCAGATTTTTTGTTTGTAAGTTGTACATATGCAGCCTCGGTGACATTATTTTCTTTTACAACATTTATCATACCTCAGAATGATATCTCACTGTAAGTTTATATCTACATGTCCCCAAGAATAACACATGAATCAGAAATAAGGTAATTTTGTTTGTGATCTCATCATTCTGTGAAAAAGGTTTACACAATTGTTGGTAATGAGAAGCTTCAAAATATGTTGATTATTCTAGTGTTATTTTGCCACTCTCCAATCATAAGATTTAATCCTTTACCAGACAATACCTGTTTTTTACAACTCAGAGGAAGAAGCCTTCTGAAAAGATTGTTGGAAAAAAAGAAAATGCAGGTAAGCAGCATTTTCTCCTTTTCACACAATGTTTTCTACTCTTCTAAACTCAAGTTTCAAATTTTCAGTCATTTTTATTTTGTAATCTGCAAGTACTTTCAATTTTGACAAGTCTAAAATTTTGTTGTTTGGTAAATAGGTAATGAAAAATTTAATCTCAAATGTCAACAAATGTAATTTTTTTTATTCACACTGTGAAATCTAGATATATAGGTCAGATTATCCAAAACCATTCATTCACATGTTGTAATTGTCAAGATTTAAACTTGATCACTAAGCCAAAAGAAGTGCATGAATATGCACAGCATTACAATAATGTCACATATGACATTATGAAATGTTTATCTGAAAGGTTGTACGACAAAAACATTCACAATGCATGCATATTATGGTATACTTAACCCATTACCACACAATCCCTACTTTTGATGCCCCTGAGAAAGAAGCCTTTAGAAAACATTATGGATAAAGGAGAAAATGCTGGTAACCAGCATTTTCTCCTTTACCCACAATGTTTTCTCCCCTTCACAAAACAAATTTTAAATTTTCAGTCACTTTTATTTTGTCGTCTGCAAATACTTTCAATTTAGACCAGACTATAGTTTTGTTGTCTGGTAAAAAGAGTTAAGACAAGGTAAGTTATGTGATAATTCATTGCCTCTTGCATATGAATTTTCATTTCTTTAACCCTTTACCATATGACAAAATTTTATAGATTTGTCCAACTTGAAAGCATTTGCAGATGCTGAATTAAAAACTCAAAAACTGAAACTTGACTTTAGCAGAGTAGAAATAATTGTGGGAAAAGGAGGAAATGCTGGTTACCAGCATTTTCTCTTTTTCCCACAATGTTTTCAGATGGCTTCTTCCTCTGGGTTGTTAAAACCAGGGATTGTTTGGTAAAGGGTAAAGTATTTTTTTTAAGAATCATTTCAGCACAAAAAAAGCTCATTGTGTTTTCATACATACATATTTATGTATTTAACCTAAGTTCATGTCAAAAGGATGGTTTCAAAGTTGTCTGCTAAAAAATCTTTTCAAGGGGTAACAAGTTCATTCATTAATCTTACAGATATGCTAATGTGGATGGATCAAACAGACATGTGGTCCGTAGAGGTATACCCCACCCATTTGCCATCACTGTGTTTGAAGACTGGGTCTATTGGACGGACTGGAATCATTTAACTATAGAGAAATGTAACAAGTTTACAGGGAAAAATTACACAGTTATTCTGAATGTTACACACAGACCAATGGATATACATGTCTACCACCCCATGAGGCAGAAAAAAGGTAGAAATTCAAGTTCCACAGTAGATTGAGTTTACCTTTTTTTCGAAGATGAATAAGTTTTTCTCTCATGCATGATCTGAAAATGATGACAATGCCCTCACCATACCTGACAGAGTTATCTCTCATTTTAATCCTTTACCAAACAATCCCTGGTTTTTACAACCCAGAGGCCTTTTGAAAACATTGTGGGAAAAGGAGAAAATGCTTGTAACCAGCAATTTCTCCTTTTCCCACAGTGTTTTCTACCCTTTCCAAATCAAATTTATTTCAATTTTTGATTCACATTTATTTTGTTGTCTTCAAATGCTTTCATTTGGACTGGTCCAAAATTTTGTTGTTTGGTAAAGAGCTAATGTACCATTACTACTGATGTGACAAAGACCTGCTTTTGTGACAAGGAGCTGGTGGATGGTATAATCATGATAGCTCTAGTTTAAAACTTATTTTCAGTACTTTCTGTCACAAGAAAAACGGTGTTTGAGAATATTGTAGGAGGAAGAAAATGCGGGTTCCAGTGTTTCCAACAATGTTATCTAGCCTTCCATACACAAATTTTATGTTTCAAGTAACAATTATTTTGTTGTCTGCAAATGTTTTCAATTCGAACAAGCCTTGAATTTTGTTATATGTTAAATAGACTATGATGCTATATCCAGTGTCATATAATTCTTACTGTATTTTTTCTTGCAGGAGAGAATCCCTGTGGTAAGGATAATGGAGGCTGTAGTCATTTGTGTTTGATAGCAGCCGGCGGACAAAACACAACATGTGCCTGCCCAGACAGCTTTGATCTTAACAGTGATAACAAAACCTGTACTGCCAACTGCTCTCTTACAGAGATAAACTGTGGGCCAACAGATGACAGGTAAGGTGATTTTTACTTTTTACTGCAATGTTTTTTGATTAGCCCTTAACCATTTAATCTTAACTTTTAATGAACCTGAGAAATAAGGCCTTTGAAAACATTTGTGGGAAAAGGAGAAAATGCTGGCAACAAATTTTAAAAGCACTTCAAGAGTAGCCTTCAGTAATTTATTAAAAAAAAATAATTTTCTTGTTATATGTAAATAATATATAAGATTTTTGTCAGTTTGGACCTTGTTGTTTACAGATGTATACCTCGATTATGGTACTGTGATAGTACGAAGGACTGCAAGAATGGAGCTGATGAGCCAGATACATGTCGTAAGAAATTAACCCTTTACCAGACAACCCCTGGTTTTCATGACCCTGAGATAGAGGCTATTTTCAAATTTTCAGTCACTTTTATTTTGTCGTCTGCAAATGCTTTCAATTTGGACAAGCCTAAGATATTGTCATTAGGTAAATGAGTTAAGCACACAATACAAACACAGTTATCGTCTAGATTGCACGTCAACCCTCATTTTACAGCTAAGATAAACACAAGGTCATGGTTACTCTCAGCATCGTGGGTGAAAGCCGGGCCTTTGCGGGAAGTGTAAACCTAAGATCAGACTGCACAGAACATGCAGTCTGATCTTGCACCAATACCACCTCTTTTTTTAGTCAAACCTATTCTATAAACAACTTTCTCAGTTGATTGTTTTCCTCAGCTATGAAGAAAATAAGAGTTATGTATTTGGAGCTAAAAAGGGGAAAAAAGACTTGCAACAAATAATAATTTTACCCTTTATCATAGAATACTGGATCCTAGGGGTAAAGCCTTTTGAAAACATTTTGGGAAAAGTATTTTCTCCTTTTCCCACAATATTTTCTAGCCTTCCAAAGACAAATTCCATCATTTGAATCACATTCGGTTGGTATGTTTAACCCTTTACCATATGGCAAACTTTTAGCCTTGTCCAAATTGGAAGCATCTGCAGACGACAATATTAGTGTACCGGTAACTCAAATTGTACAAATTTTCTTTGATAAGGTAGAAAACACTGTGGGAAAAGGAGAAAATGCTGGATACCAGCATTTTCTCCTTTTTCCACAATGTCTTCAAAAGGCTTCTTTTGATGTTAGCTTTGTGTGGTAATTGGTTAAAAGTTTTTGGTTTTTTTTGTCTTCCAAAGAGTTAACTCTTTACCACATGACAAAATTTTAGACTGGTTCAAATTGAAAGCATTTACAGACGACAAAATAAAGCTGACTGAAAAATTGAAATTTGTTATGGGAAGGGTAGAAAACACTGTGGGAAAAGGAGAAAATGCTGGTTACCAGCATTTTCTCCTTTTCCCACAGTGTTTTCAAAAGGCTTCTTTCTCAGGGGCGTCAAAAGTAGGGATTGTGTGGTAATGGGTTAACTCTTTACCACATCATCCCGACTTTTAACGATCCTGTGAAAGAAAGCTTTTGAAAACATTGTAGGAAAAGGAGAAAATGCTGGT
Organism: Tridacna crocea; assembly: GCA_943736015.1. NCBI lineage: Eukaryota > Metazoa > Mollusca > Bivalvia > Cardiida > Cardiidae > Tridacna > Tridacna crocea. The sequence continues at coordinate 33,690,266 of OX031073.1, forward strand.
TACTAGCATTTTCTCCTTTTCCCACAATGTTTTCTACCCTTCAAAAACCAAATTTCAATTTTTGAGTCAAATTTATTTTGTCATCTGCAAATGCTATCAATTTGGACTAGCCCAAAATTTTGTCGTTTGGTAAAGAGTTAAGCTGTAAATGAGGTGAGAGATTTTTTTCAACAATTCAAAAATCCGAAATCCAATTTGTTGTCTGCAAATTCTTTTCTTATATGTAAAATGTGAACATTTTTATATCTTTTAAACAGTTTAATCATTTATGGGGTAGAAATTTTTTTTACCATGCAAAAATCCAGCTCTTGTTTTCTGTTCATTTAGCTGCTTCCAAATGCTCACCAGGTCAGTTCCGCTGTAAGAATGGTAATTGCACCTATGAGTTTCAAACATGTGACCTTATAGATCAGTGTGGTGATGGTTCGGATGAAGAGGGATGTCATAAACACTCATGTGAACCCTGGCAATTCCAGTGTGATAATCACAAATGTATTCCAACAGGTTGGTTACTGTGTCTATATTTAGATTAGCTGTTTTCAGAGACATTGTCGAGGTATTGTCAAAACTATGTTGTCATCTGTGTAGTCATTGTTGTGCAAAAATTGACATTTTATATGTCTGTTTATACTGAAGACATTTCCGATATGAGACCATGCAAGTTTTCTTGCATGCTGTGAATCAAGTGACGCCAATGTTTTGTGAACCACTTAACTCTTTACCAAAAGACAAAATTTTAGACTGGTCCAATTTGAAAGTAATTGCAGACAACAAGATAAACATAACTAAAATATTGAAAATTGTGTCCAGCAAGGTAGAAAACATTGTGGGAAAAGGAGAAAATGCTGGTTACCAGCATTTTCTCCTTTTCCCACAATGTTTTCTAAAGGCTTCTTTTTTCAAGGTCCTCAAAAGTAGGGATTGTGTGGTTATGGGTTAAGCAAAAAAAATCAATCTTCAAGCATGTTACTGATTCATCGATGGAACTCTTAAAATAGCACTAAAGAGCTTGCATGCAATCTAAAATTAGATAATACACAACAATTTGGAAAAAACAAAAGTACTTCCATTGCATTCATCAGAAAATGGTATGACGGTTTTTGCATCACATGACCCGATTTTGACCAATCAAAAAAAAAAAATTTAACATAATGAGCGCAATTATTTGCATATGAACTATCAAAGGAGTGTTTTTATTTTATCTGTTATCATTTCACTCAACAAATTGGGTTTTATATGTCAACATTTTTCGAATTTGTGGACTTTTGAGAGGTAAGAAGTTACTTTTGTCTGTTATGGATTTACACACTGAAATGGACATGCTCATTTAGAAAAGAAATTGATGTAATGCAGTTTAACCCTTTACTCCACAGATACTCATTTCTACACATTGCTTGTAGGAGTCTTTGGAAAACATTTTGGCAAAAGTTGAAATTGCTCCTGATGAGCAATTTCACCTTTTGTCACAATGTTTTCTATGCTATCAAAAGGTATAATATACACATAAGAAACGGCTTCATCCTTGCTGTTATTTAGGGTCAATTAGAGATACCATAGAAATGCCTTATGGGGTAAAGGGTTAAAAGTTGTTTTGAGAATATCATAGACTCAGAGTCAAAGTGGAAACTCTGTACAATAGGGTCTTCATCAACACTGTTCAACTGATTGGTAGGATGAGGTATTTATTGGCAAACCAGTTTTAGTTGCAAATTGTGTGAGACAAATAACCAACCTATGTTTTACATCTGAAGTGTGAAACTTTTGTTATCCCCCGCCTAAAGGCGGCGGGGGATATGGTAATTGTCTCCGTCTGTCCTTCCGTCATTCCGCTTTTTGTCCGGAGCATATCTCCAAAAGTATTTGAGATATCCACTTCAAACTTCACAAGTGGATAGATCTCATGAAGGAGGCGTGCAGTGTACAAGAACCATTACTCTATCTTCAGTATTTTTGGAGTTATTGCCCTTTGTACATTTTCTTCTGGAATTTTTGTCCGGAGCATATCTCCAAAAGTATGAAAGCTAGGAACTTGAAACTTTACACACATATAGAACTCACTGAGGAGGCGTGCAGTGCAAAAGATTCATAACTCTGTCTTCAGTATTTTTGGAGTTATTGCCCTTTGTACATTTTTACATTGAATTTTTGTCTGGAGCATATCTCCAAAAGTATAAAAGCTAGGAACTTGAAACTTCACACATATATAGAACTCATTGAGGAGGCATGCAGTGCGAAAGATATATTACTCTGTCTTCAGTAATTTTGGAGTTATTGCCCTTTGTAAATTTTAACTTTGGATTTTTGTCCGGAGCATATCTCCAAAAGTATTTGAGATATCAACTTCAAACTTCACAAGTGGATAGATATCATTAAGGAGGCGTGCAATGTACAAGAACCATTACTCTATCTTCAGTATTTTTGGAGTTATAGCCCTTCGTACATTTTCTTCTGAAATTTTTGTCCGGAGCATATCTCCAAAAGTATGAAAGCTAGGAACTTGAAACTTCACACACATATAGAACTCATTGAGGAGGCGTGCAGTATGAAAGATCCATTACTCTGTCTTCAGTATTTTTGGAGTTATTGCCCTTTGCACATTTTTACTTTGAATTTTTGTCCGCATTATATCTCCAAAAATATATAAGCTAGGAACTTGAAACTTCACTTATATATAGAACTCATTGAGAAGAAGTGCAGTGCACAACAACCATAACTCTGCCTTCAGTATTTTTGGAGTTATTGCCCTTTGTAAATTTTAACTGTGGATTTTTGTCCGGAGCATATCTCCAAAAGTATAAAAGCTAGGAACTTGAAACATCACACGCATATAGAACTAATTAAGGAGAAGTGCAGTGCTAAAGAATCATAACTCTATCTTCAGTAATTGTTGAGTTATTGCTCTTTGTAAATTTTCACTTTGGAATTTTGTCCGGAGCATATCTCCAAAAGTACAAAGGCTAGGAACTTCAAACTGTATATACAGTTATAGAATTCATTAAGGAGAAGTGCACTTTACAAAAACCAAAACTCTGTCTTCAGTAATTTTGAGTTATTGCCCTTTGTTAATTTTTTTTTTTGATTTCTGTCTGGCATATATCTCCAAAAGTATAAAAGCTAGGAACCTGAAAATTCACACACATATAGAACTAATTGAGGAGAAGTGCAGTGCACAAGAACCATAACTCTATCTTCAGTATTTTTGGAGTTATTGCCCTTTGTAAATTTGTTCGCACATTTTCATTTACATTCACAGGCTTTTTTGACTGATTACCCTTTGATGAATTTATCCTGTTCTGGGACAATTGCTAGTTTTTTGCCCTTGTTTTTGTAATAAGGTGTCATGGAAATAGGGGGTTTCATGTTATATTTCATTCCATTTCTTGTGAAGGCAGCTCCTTCCACATTTCTTGACGGAATTGAATAGAATTTCGACAGAATATTTCTTGTCATGTGACCTATTGCATATTGTCAACATTTTGCGATTTATAGCTGCGTCATGAAAAAAAGGGGGCTTCATGTTTTATTTCATTTTATTTCTTGTGAATGCAACTTGTCCCATATTATTTTTCACAGATCATGAGACCTAGTACATGTTGTCAGGGTTTTGCGATTTATCACTGTATCATGGAAAAAGGGGACTTCATGTCAAATTTAATTTTTTATCAGTGTATCTCCAACTTTTGCACATATGTTCATAGAACTTCATATTTTTATTGCTTGATCAAAGCCAGTGACCAATGAGTCAATTGTGCATTCGTCTCTCCATGCATCAGTCTGTTCATAAACCTTTTAGCTCACAAGTAATACCATATATCCATTCAGCTACCCAGGCAGGTGCTACAAATTTCAACACTCTAGTCTCTAGCTACCTGTTTGAAATGGCAGCAGTGTGGCGGCTTATATTGTGAGAGGGATATCTTCTGAAGTCCTTGACAAAAATTGATGAAACTTTATGCATGTTTTCCATGGGATAGTCCCCACATATATATCCTGAAATGGGTACTTAATATATAATCCTGTTATGGACCTCTTTTATATTTTTTGATGTAATGAAATCCTGTGCCATGGAACAAGGGAGCTTAATATATAATTTCATCATGGACCAGTAACAAAAAGGCCACAATCATGTACATGAAAAACACAATACCTCTTATACGTTTGTATCAAAAAGGGTCTTTTTCGGCGGGGATATAATTTCAATGAAATTTCTTGTTTTCTTTATTATACCCCACAAAAAGAATGTTTTCGGGGTGTACTGGAACCAGCCTGTCTGTCCATGTGTCCGCCTGTGTGTCCCTATGTTCATCTGCATGTCCGTCCATGTGTCCGTCTGTGAACAAAATACTAGTAATTTCCTGTGTCTGTCAAAGCGCTGGCGGGGCTATTAAAGTCACCTTCAGTGACAGCTCTAGTTTATTATTTTGTCATTGAAGGATGGAAATGTGATGAAGTTGATGACTGCGGAGATAACAGTGATGAATCAGCCAGTATTTGTCGTAAGTACAGTCAAATCTGTGTTTAATCCTTTAACAGACGACAAAATTTTAGAATTGTACAAATTGAAGGCGTCTAGTTCAAATGATAAAATTTGTTTTTGATAGAGTAGAAAGCATTGTGGGAAAAGGAGAAAATGCTGGTACCAGCATTTTCTCCTTTTCCCACAATATTTTCAAAAGGCTTCTCTTTCAGGGTTGTTAAAACTAGCAATTGTGTGGTGAAGGGTTAAAAGAATAGTAAATCAGCTGAGAGAGCTTTATACTACATGTTGATGGACAGAATCATTTGAACATGGCAGCTTCACAATTGTGAATCAAAATCATTCTCATACACTGGAAATGACATACTTTTGATCACCTTTGCTTCAGAAACAATGTAATTCAGTCATATAATTTAGAATCTAGCATTGAGTGAACCTGACTTTTATAAGGAAATGAATAAAGAGCTGCATGACATTCCATGGTTTTTTAATCAAGGAACATTTTGTAAGTCAAGTTGTATTTACTGAATTACATCATATATCTTGTTCATAGTTGCAATGATGTTACAAGTGTAATATGTCAAAGGATCTTATGTTTAGAAAGCATGAACTACAATGTACAATGTCATCAAAGGATTCATGAATTTATTGACCACCCCTTGCAAAATGGATTGTAGGAAAGAAAGTATCAGGAAAAAAAGTATCAGTTCCCCAAAAAAGAGATTAAGTTAATAAGTTAATATGTTATAAAATGTCATGAATTAATTTCTTAAAGTATCAAAATCATAAATATATGATTTAAAATAAATATTGATAAAGTATCACAACTTTAACAGAAACTGATTCTTTTTTTTCCTGATACTTTCTTTCTTAGCAAAAATTGATTCTTTTTTTCCGATACCTTTTTCTCTGATACTTTCTTTCGTAGCAAAAAATGATTCTTTTTTTCCCGATACTTTTTTTCCTGATACTTTCTTTTCAATTACCTGCAAAATGAACTCCTATATTATGATGATATGTGACATTATGTTTTAACAGACAAAAGAACCTGTGAAGCCAACAAGTTTAAATGTGACAATGGAAGATGTATCCCAGCTGACTGGCAATGTGACTTTGACAATGATTGTGGGGACAATAGCGATGAAAAAACAGAATTTGCATGTCGTATGTCAAATACGATTTTTATATCTATAAATACTGTGTAACTTAACCCATTACCAAAAATTTTAGGTTTGTCCAAATTGAAAGGAATTGCAGACGACAAAATAAAAGTGGCTCAAAATATGAAATTTGTTTTGTGAAGGGTAGAAAACATTGTGGGAAAAGGAGAAAATGCTGGTTACCAGCATTTTCTCCTTTTCCCACAATGTTTTCTAAAGGCTTCTTTCTCAGGGGCGTCAAAAGTAGGGATTGTGTGGTAATGGGTTAACTATGTAAATTTATTCAAATTTAATCAACCCATTACCACACAATACCAAGTTTTAAGGACCTTATAGTTTATTTTATAACCTGGAAAGGCGTTCAATTCGGTCCATTCCAAAATTCTCTCATTTTGTAAAGTTCAGCTCTTTACCAAATGACAAAATTTTAGACTGGTCCAAATTGAAAGCAATTGCAGACTTCAAAATAAACCTAACTCAAATGAAATTTGTTTCAAGCAGGGTAGAAAATATTGTGGGAAAAGGAGAAAATGCTGGTTACCAGCATTTTCTCCTTTTCCCTCAATATTTCCAAAAGGCTTTGATCTTAGGGTCATAAAAACCCAGGATTGTTTGGGCTAAATCTTCGCAATTATAGAGAACTTAACTTATTTGTTTTGGGATTCTTCATTCAAATTACACTTTTAAAAACATGGAAAGTGATTGTTATCAAGCTTAGATGTTTACTCTATCGCATTTCCCCTGACTTGAGGCCTTATCCCATTACCATGCAATTCCTACTTTTGATGACCCTGAGAAAGAAGCCTTAGAAAACATTGTGGGAAAAGGAGAAAATGCTGGAAACCAGCATATTCTCTTTTTCCCACAAAGTTTTCTACCCTTCACGAAACAAATTTCCAATTTTCAATCACTTTTATTTTGTCATCTGCAAATGCTTTTGATTTGGACAAGCCTAAAATATTGTCGTTTGGTTATGAGTTAAAATCAAGCGGTCGTTTTCTAACTTGATTCTAGGTATTTATGTTATTAGTATAATGTTAGAAGTTAAATGCTTTCCCTCACAGTCTTGTGTTTTAACCCTTTCCTAAACTGCAAATTTTTGACCAGACCAAATTGAAAGCATTTTGCAGATGACTAATTAACAGTTGCTAAAAAGATGATTTTTCTATATGATAGGGTAGAAAATATTGTGGGAAAAGGAGAAAATGCTGGTTACCAGTATTTTCTCCTTTTCCCACAATGTTTTCAAAAAGCTTCTATTCCTGATCCGTAAAAACCAGGGATTGTTTGGGAAACAGCCTTTTGGAAAACTTGCTGGAAAAGGAAAAAAATCTCCTTTTACTGCACAAGGTATTCTACACTTTCACAGTTTCATAAAAACACTGAGTTAATAGCCTTTTAAAAACTTTGCGGGAAAAGGAGAACCAGCATTTTCTCCTTTTTCCACAAGGTTTTCTGCACTTTAACAGACAATCATCATCATTTCAATTATTTTTAACTGTTTCCTTATACTAGATGCTTTTATGGGCTGTGCAGATTGTCCACTATATCATTATACCCCCCCCCCCCTTCCCCACAACAGAGTGGAGAGGGGTATAGTGGAATTGCCATGGTTGTCTGTCAGTCTGTCCTCAGGCACAAAATTGGCCCAGAGCAATACTCCAACAGTTTTTCATGTACTGAACTCAAATTTACACACAGGGTTCCTATAATATATGAAATTGTGCATGTGCAATTTTCATGACCCTGCTGCAATTTGTTGCGGAATTATTTCCCCATTAATTTTTTTCAACTCTTACATTTGTACTAAACCATTCTTCATTCTGTGACAAAGACCTGTCTTTGTGACAAGGAGTGGGGGATGTGGGAGTATAATCATGTTTAGTGATAGCTATAGTGTTATTACAAAAACTCTCTCTTCATCTGGACTTATAAAATGGGCTGTTCATTCATTTGGTTGTAAAACAATTATTGTGTTGTCACAAAATAATTTCTGATCAGATCAGTCTAAAATTTTGTCATTTGGTAAAGGGTTCACTATATTACAGAGAACAGAACTTGTAAGCAGGGCTGGTGGAAGTGTGAATCTAACTATAGATGTATACCAGACTGGCAGAGATGTAATGGGAAAGATGATTGTAGGGACAACTCTGATGAGAAGATCGAAAACTGTCCCACATGTCATCCAACTGGGGATTTCCAGTGTAAAAATCAAAGGTTAATATGAGGATTTTGTTTGTAAATTACAAACACTGTCATCCATTTAACTCTTTACCACACGAGAAAATTTTAGACTGGTCCAAATTGAAAGCATTTGCAGACCACAAAATAAAGGTGACTGAAAAATTGAAATTTGTTCTGGGAAGGGTAGAAAACACTGTGGGAAAAGGAGAAAATGCTGGTTACCAGCATTTTCTCCTTTTCCCACAGTGTTTTCAAAAGGCTTCTTTCTCAGGGGCGTCAAAAGTAGGGATTGTGTGGTAATGGGTTAACTCTACCACACAACGCTGACTTTTAAAGGCCTAAGAAAGTAGCATATAGAAAACATTGAGGGAAAAGGAGAAAATGCTGGTAACCAGCATTTTCTCCTTTTTCCACAATATTTTCTACCCTATTGAAGTAAAAAATTATCATTTTAACAAGATTTAATTTGTTATCTGCAAATGCTTTGAATTTGAATCAACGTGATGCACAAAGCTTCCTTTTACCAGAGGATGGTTCATTCATTTTTAATTATACCCCTGCAAAACGAATGGAGGTATACTGGAATCAGCCTGTCTGTCTGTGTGTCTCTGTGTGTCTGCACGTGTGTCCCTCTGTGTACAAAATACTAGTAATTGGCTGTTTCTGTCCTGTCAAAGGCCTGTGAAGGGGGTATTAACCCTTTACCAAATGACAAAATTTTAGACTTGTCCAAATTGAAAGCACTTGCAGACAGCAAAATAAAGGTAACTAAAAAATTGAAACTTGTTTCGAGTAGGGTAGAAAACACTGTGGGAAAAGGAGAAAACGCTGGTAACCAGCATTTTCTCCTTTTCCTACAGAGTTTTCAAAAGGCTTCTTTCTCAGGGTCGTAAAAAGTAGGGATTGTGTGGTAATGGGTTAAGTCACATTCAGTGAAAGCTCTAGTTTTCCTTTGTTTTGACCAGATGTGTACCAAAGAGATGGAGATGCGACTTTGATGATGATTGTGGAGACAACAGCGATGAAGATCCAGTTACGTGTGGTACGTATGTGATCAGGATCTGTATTCACCAACCATTCTTAACTATTTACCAAATGAAAAGATTGTGAAGCATTTGCAGACGTCAAAAAAGAAGTGACTGAAAGTCTGAAATTTGTATTGGGGATGGTAGAAAACATTGAGGGAACAGGAGAAAATGCTGGTAACCAGCATTTTCTCCTGTTCCCACAATGTTTTCAAAAGGCTTCATTATCAGGGTCAGTAAAAGTCGGGATTGTGTGGTAAAGGGTTAAGAACATTCTTTTTCTTATTTCCAAGGATTTTCTAAAGTTTTGAGTAACTCAGCTTGAGATTGGCTAAACAAAGTGGTTTAACTAATCACAAGTTTTGTTACTCACAGATTTAGAAAATTGTGGAGAATGAGCCTAAGAATGTTCTTAAGAATACAGACCAAGTATCAGAACTTTTCTGTTTTCTTGATTGTACAGGGTGTCCGGAAAGTAAGGTAACACTTCCGTACTTTTATATTTTGGCTTAAAATATAAGATAACGAGATGAAAAATATATATACATGTAAATAAAACGTGTAAGTTTTTTTGTGTGATAATTTAATTGAATTTTCATAACACTTTTCGCTTTTATACAGATTTCACTTCAAAAGTCCTTTTTCGGTCATTGGCGTCATTTAAGTAATTAATGACGTTTTCACGTCAATGTGACGACCTTTTACACTCTTTCCTTTCCGAAAACACACAATGAAATTTTCACTCACTTTGAAATGCATTCAAATATCAATCATACTGATGTCACTAGAAGGATTTTTCTTTTTAACGACAGGTGTGGGTTGTTTAGGTTGGGATCGTAGACCTTTGACTTCAACACACTGCAAAGGAGGAAGCCATGCAGGTTAAGGTTGAGTTTTGGACTGTGTGCAGGCCACGATATTCAACCATGTCTTACCTCCGGATATCGTTTCGACATTACCCTATATCACCGAACATATTATATACAAAAGTCTGTCACAGATTTAGATGTGTGTGGCGTAACACTTTCCTGCATGAACCAATTGCTTTGCAATGAGGAATGAGGGCGACTTTATTCTGATTTCAACGTGAGCGACTTCTTTCTGTTAGTTTAAAAGGTCAAAGGTTGACAGCCTCAACCAAGACAGCACAGCCATATTGTTAAAGACCACTAACAGTGAAATAAAGAAGATTGATATTGAAATGTGCGCTGAAGTGATTCACAATTTCATCAGGCATGATCGGCATGGAAAAAGCATAATCTGCAGTCTCACTGAAAACGTCATTAATTGTAAAATGACGCCAAGGACAGAAAAAGAACTTTTGAATTGAAATCTGCATAAAAAAACGAAGTGTAAAGAAAATTGAATTAAATTATCACACAAAAAAACTTACACGTTTTATTTACATGTATATATATTTTTCATCTCGTTATCTTGTATTTTAAGCCAAAATATAAATGTACGAAAGTGTTACCTTACTTTCCGGACACCCTGTATCATGGCCTAACATTATGTGGCATCAAATTAGACTTTTTTGACATAATTCCTGTAGAGGTTTTCAACTAATATTTTAGAAATTGTCATTACAGTTTGACAGGGGTTGGCTTAGAAGAGACAAATGGAGACGTGACTATGTTCTTTGGCCTGAGTTTAGAGGGGCATTTTTAAATGACAATAATCATTACTTCGTTGAATAAACTATTCTCTATTTTTATGACCCTGAGAATGTGGGCATTGGAAACATTTTGTGAAAAAGAGAAACTGTTCTTCATTTTGTTTTTTTCTGTTCCATAGACAAATCCCAAAAATTATTTCAAAAGTATCTTTTGCCAAGGATTTGATATATATATCTCAAATATCTATCATTTATTACATCAAATCAAAATAGTTTTAAAAAAAGTGAGAGGCCATAAAATGTGTCTTGCTGTTTGTCTCATGACTGAAATTTTGATGATTAGGAAGATCACAGTATCTTTCATGTACAAGTACATTTATATTAGTTAACTCTTTATTGACCCTTTCCCAAACAAGCCCTGGTTTTTACTTATCTGCAGTAAAAGTCTTTTGAAAAGACTGAGAGAAAAGGAGAAATTGCTCGTAACGAGCAATTTCTCCTTTTCCCACAGTGTTTTCTACCCTTTTCGAGAACTTTCTGCCATTTTCTCCAAATCTGAAATTGTCGTCTGCAAACTCTTTTGGTTTGGAAGAGTCCAAACTTTGTCGTCTGGGAAAGGGTTAAACAATCCAGGATTTTAAAGACCCCAAGGGAGAAGCCGTCAGAAAACATTGTGGGAAAAGGAGAAAATGCTGGTAACCAGCATTTTCTCCTTTTCTCACAATGTTTTCTACTCTATCAAGGACATTCTCATGCTCATTCTGCCATTTGAACCGCACTGAAATTGTCATCCGCAAATGTTTTTAATTTGGACTAGTCTAAGATTTTATCATTTGGTAAAGAGTTAACAGACATTTTCTTGCCTTCTTTAGCCCCACATTACCGCAATTGTTCAGAATCTGAGATTCGATGTAAAAACCAACGATGTATTCGCAGTAAACTACAGTGCGACCATGACAATGACTGTGGAGACAATTCCGATGAAGATCCAGAATTTTGTAAAGGTGAAGCAAATATATAGAAAGGAATTTTTATACCCCTGTTAAACGAATGTTTTCGGGGGTGTCCTGGAATCAGCCTGTCTGTCTGTTTGTCTGTACATGTATCCATCTGTATACAAAATAATAGTGATTTTGTGTAGCAAACTCCTCCAGTTTTCCTTCAATTGTATCGAAATTTTGCACATATACTGATCATATATTAAAGATTTGCAAGACACAATTTTCAAGTGTCAACTCTTCCTGGTTGAGGTATTTTCTCCCCTTGAACTTGACAAATTTTTTCTGTCAAAGTGCTGGTGGGGGTATTAAGTCACATTCAGTGACAGCTCTATTTATTCCTTGAAAGTTTGGTTGTAGGGATCAGTGTTAATTAGCTCCACTGGCCGAAGGCCAGCGAGCTATTGTCATGGCGCTGTGTCCGTCATGCAGCCGTCCGTTCGTTCGTTCGTCCATGCGTGGGTCCGTAAATTTTTTCTTTAAAAAACTTCTCCTCAGAAACTGTTGACTGGATTTTTACCAAATTTCACAGGGATATTCCTTAGGTGGTCCTCTTTCAAATTCCTTCAAATAATGGTGTTCCATGAAGAATTCTGGTTGCCATGGCAACCAAAATAAAAAACCTTTAAAAATCTTCTCCTCCCCAACCACTTATTGGATAGCATTATTATTTTGCAGGAATGTTCCTAAGGTAGAGGTTTACAGAATTCCTTAAAAAAAAAAAACATGGCTTTTATGGGAGACTCATTTTCCTTTTATGGTATAAAGTAAAATCTTTGAAAAATTTCTTCTCTCAAACTATTTATTGGATTTCATTGTTGCTTTCACTGTGGAAAAGGTGAAATTACTCATAATCAACCAAAGACAAGAAGTCTTTGGAAAACACTGTTGGAAAAGGAGAAAATGCTGGTAATCAGCATTTTCTCCTTTTCCCTCAGTGTTTTCTATTCTATCAAAGAGAGAAATCATCATTTCTTCAATGTTTTTATTTTTTCGTTTGCAAATGCTTTCAATTTGGTCACATCCTAAATTTTGTTGTTTGGTAAAGGGTTAAAGAGGGTTGCTTTACATAATCCATAGTCCTTTCCATATAAAACAAGAGAACCTCTGCACTTTTATTAGTTCTGGTAAAGGTTTGTTGACCTACTGGTGACCTACAAGTGCAAAGTGGACAGAAGAGGTGTTAATCCCGGTGACCTAGTTTTCTATATTTAGATGTTTCCCCACCCAAAATGGTTTGTCACAAGACTCTCTTTAACTATAACCAGATGAAAAAATTTTGTAACTGCTCATAATTGAAAGATGTTGCAGACAATATAATAAAGGGTAGAAATTATTGTGGAAAACTAAGAACATGCTGGTGACCATTATTTTCTTCTTTTCTCACAATCTTTTTCTTAGCTTTTTCTCTTAAGTTGGTAGCTAAAATGCAGGATTGAATGGTAATTGTTAAAAACTTCTCTTCACCGTTACAGAAAAATCAGGCCTGTGGAGCGATACAGGCGCTCAAGCGCCTCTAGTTTACCACGTACCACAGAAATTTTAACAACCCTAAGAGAGAAGGGTTTCAAAAACATTGTGGGAATAGGAAAAAATGTTGATAAGCAGTATTTTCTCCTTTTCTCATAATGTTTTCCACCCTTTTGTAGATACATAAAAACATGTAGGCTTCACCAAATTTGTAGTCGGGAATTGTTTTCAGTCATCACTTGAGCATCTCTCATCACTTGATTTATTGTCTGAGAAAGCTTTCAGATTCGACTAGTCTAGAAATTTGGCCTTTGGTTAACGCTATTCTAACCAAACATGATCGACACATCAAATTTTCTATTCAAAACATGTGTCATGGTTTAGGTTTAGTTTTGACATTGGAAACAGAAGACTATGATCTAAAATGAACTTTGAAATGCAATCAGTTTTAATTGTTGTCAAATAACAAATGCAAAAAAATGTAAAATTCAAGTGAAAGCCATTGTCAAAATAACACAATGGTAGTTGAATTAGATGTTGTGTCATTTAACATTGTTCTTGCAGAATATAAGAAATGCTCTACAGGACAGTTCACCTGTTACAGTGGACAGTGTTTAGATAAAGCATTTGTTTGCGATGGTGACCCAGATTGTCCTGATGGCAGCGATGAATTTAACTGCACAGCTCGTTACCCTGGTAACAGATACTGTCCACAATCACAGTTTCAATGTGATAACAAGGTATATAGATAGATATCAGTTTCAAGAAGAAGCAAAAAAAGGCAATCCATGACCTGTATGGGTGTTAGACAAAAGTCCCTCTAGAACTAAAGCCCACGAGGACAGAAGCCCACTGGACAAAAGCTTTTGTCCAGTGGGCTTTTGTCCTAGTGGGCTTTTGTTCTAGTGGGCTTTTGTCCATTCCCTGGCCTGTATTTAGAAACTGTCCTAACTAGTATTGACAGTCTAATTGCAGATTTCAAAAGAAACCCAATTTCTGATTGGCTGAATGAAGTGGTTGAACTTTAAAATATTCTTTAGAACTAGACCAAGAATATTGCTAAGAATGGTCACTGAAATAACATTGGTTTGGGGATAATTCTGTTACAAATGTAGAAAAATGCTACAAGTAAGATTTTGGTTTCTTAGTGCAGGTTTTTGTGATTTGCACATTACCAGATGACAAAATATGAGAATCTAAGGCATTGGAAGCATTAGCAGATGACAACGTAAAACATTGGTAGAATATTAACTCTTTACTACACGAGAAAATTTTAGACTGGTCCAAATTGAAAGCATTCGCAGACGACAAAATAAAGGTGACTAAAAAATAGAAATTCGTTATGGGATGGGTAGAAAACACTGTGGGAAAAGGAGAATGCTGGTTACCAGCATTTTCTCCTTTTCCCACGGTGCTTTCAAAAGGCTTCTTTCTTAGCGGCGTCAAAAGTCGGGATTGTGTGGTAATGGGTTAAGAATTGATTTTGAAATAGTAGATATTGCAGTTAAAGGGGAAATGATTTCCTCCTTTTCCCTTGACGTTTTCAGAAGTGTTTCCCCTCAGGACTGTTGTCAGTTGAAACATTGAATTGTTTGATAAGTTGAGTTGTGTTAACCCTTTACTCCATAGATACTCATTTTGACGTATCAACAACAGGCAGCTGTTGAAAACATTGTGGGAAAAGGAGAAATTGCTCGTTACGAGCAATTTCTCCTTTTCCCACAATGTTTTCCACTCAGTCAGATATATTTGTATCCTCATTTGTCCATATTTTTGACATAATATCTTTATTTGCAACTGAAATGGAAGAGCCTCCAATTCGCATATCAGGTAAAGGGTTAACTCCGTAACACTTTACCACACAATTCTGAGTTTTGACAACCCTAACGATAAAAGCTTTTCAAAACATTGTGAGAAAAGGAAAATATGCTGGTAACCAGCATTTCCTCTTTTTCACATAATGTTTTCTACCCTAATAAAGACAGAAGTTGCCATTTAACACTTTACCAAACAACAAATTTTTAGACCGGTCCAAATTGAAAGCATTTGCAGATGAAGAAATAAATGTAATTCAAAAACTAAAATTTGTTTCTCACAGGGTCGAAAACATTGTGGGAAAAGGAGAAAATGCTGGCTGCCAGCCCTTTCTCCTTTTCCCACAATGTTTTCAAAAGGCTACTCCCTCAGAGTCGTAAAAAGTTGTGATTGTGTGGTGAAGGGTTAAGCTACCTTGATTTTGGTATATGTAAATGTTTTCAGTTTCAATTATTCCAGAATTTTGTCGACCGGCAGAGGATTGAAAGGATTGAAAAATAAGCTTAACCCATTACCACACAATCCTTACTTTTGATGCCCCTGAGAAAGAAGCCTTTAGAAAACAATGTGGGAAAAGGAGAAAATGCTGGTAACCAGCATTTTTTCCTTTTTCCACAATGTTTTCTACCTTTCACAAAATAAATTTCAAATTTCCAGTCACTTTTCTTTTGTCGTCTGCAAATGCTTTCTATTTGGACAAACCGAAAATTTTGTTGTTTGGTAATGAGTTAATTCTATTTCATGTTTGTGTGGAATGACAATTCTTAATCACTACTTAAAGCTATGCATCCCAAACCACTGGCTATGTGACACTAGTGACGACTGTGGCGACGGATCGGATGAAGGATATGACACATGTCAGCACCGCCAATGTCCATCAGAGACACATTTTCAATGTGCCAATTATAAATGTATACCATCATGGCAGAAATGTGATAACATATCCCAGTGTGGTGATGGGTCTGATGAAGCTTCTATATCTTCATGTAAACCCACAGGTAAATAATTATGTGTTTTTTTAACCCTTTACGCCATAGATACTCATTTCTACGCATTGCTTGTGGAAGCCTTTGGAAAACATTGTGGCAAAAGGTGTCATATACACATAAGAAACGGCTTCATCCTTGGTGTTATTTAGGGTCAATTAGAGATACCATAGAAATGCCTTATGGGGTAAAGGGACCTTTATGGCAGAAATATATTGTTGGTGTACTTAAAAAACCTTGTAACTACAGCTTGAAACAAGCAGTAGTTACAAGGTTTTGGAAATAAACCGATAATATACCAATGTATGGATCAGCAGGGTAAAGGTTTCCATCTTTGCCTAACTCATTACCAAATGACAATATTCTAGGCCTATCCAAATCCAAAGCAGTTGCAGACAACAAAATAAATGTGACTAAAGATTTGAATTTTTTCTGTGAAGAGTAGAAAACATTGTGGAAAAAGGAGAAAATGCTGTTACCAGCATTTTCTCCTTTTCCCACACTGTTGTCTAAAGGCTTCTTTTGCAATCACCAAAAGTAGGGATTGTGTGGTAATGGGTTAACTCTAAACCACACAATACCAACTTTTAATGGCCCTGACAGAGAAGAACGTTGAAAATGTTGTGGAGAAAAGGAGAAAATGCTGGTAACCAGCATTTTCTCCTTTTTCCACAATGTTTTCTACCCTTCTAAAGAAAAGTTTCAATTTTTGAGTCATGTTTCCTTTGTCATCTGCAAATGCTTTCAATTTGGTCCAGTCTAAAAATTTGTCGTGTAGTAAAGAGCTAAATTGATAGATACAAATGCTATGGCTGTGAATGGTAAAGGTATTTTATGGAAAAAGCTATTCAACCCTTTCCAGAATGACAAAATTTTGGACTAACCAAATTGAAAGCATTTGCGAACGACAAATAAAATGTAATGTACGGTAAATGATAATTTTTGTCTATCACAGAGTTGAAAACATTGTGGGAAATGGAGAAAATGCTGGTTTCCAGCATTTTCTCCTTTTCCGACAGTGTTTTCAAAAGCCTTCTTTCCCAGCATTGTAAAAACCAGGGATTGTTTGGAAATGGGTTAATTCTTATTCCCACTCTTTAATTGTTGTAGAGTTGTTGATGAATTAACTCATTACCACATGAGAAAATTTTGGACTTGTCCAAATTGAAAGCATTTGCAGACAACAAAATAAAGGTGACTGAAAAATAGAAATTTGTTCTGGGAAGGGTAGAAAACACTGTGGGAAAAGGAGAAAATGCTGGTTACCAGCATTTTCTCCTTTTCCCACAGTGTTTTCAAAAGGCATCTTTCTCAGGGGCGTCAAAAGTAGGGATTGTGTGGTAATGGGTTAACCCCTTTACTAAAGAATCTTGGATTTTTACAATTTTGACAAAAATTCTTTGGAAAACATTGTGGGAAAGGGAGAAAATGCTGGTAACCAGTTAAACTCGTCTGCAAATGCTTTCAATTTGGATCAGTCTAAAATTTTTTTGTTTGGTAAAGAGTTAACTAATATGTTATGCTGCTTTCAATTTAGTTCCAGTCATATGACACACTGACAGCTCATTTACTTTTTTGGTGTCATGGATTTCACCTGGGCTCCAAATTCTAGGATATTTTTGAGAAAATGAAAAAGAAACAGCAGCTCAAACTAGGATCAAATCTAGGTTCTCGAGCTTTCAAATTCTATACCTTCACCACTAAGTCATGTAGAATCCCTCTTTATTTCATGCTTTCAGGTAGGTTATCGAGAGATATCAGTGAAATATTTTTCAATAATTCATGGTTACGGCCAGTGAAAATGCCATTTTTTATATTTTAACCCTTTACCCCATAAGGCATTTCTGTGGTATCTCTAACTAACCCTAAATAATAGCAAGGATGAAGTTGTTTCTTGTGTGTGTATGACATCTTTTGATAGTGTGGAAAACATTGTGGCAAAAGGTGAAATTGCTCGTCACGAGCAATTTCACCTTTTGCCACAATGTTTTCCAAAGGCTCCTACAAGCAATGCGTAGAAATGAGTACCTATGAAGTAAAGGGTTAAGTCTTTAATTGAAGGCGGAAACAGTTGTTTGTGCACATTAATTTTATTACCTAGGTTAAGTGTGAGTGTCTCACAACCAAATGGAAATATGACATAATATACTTTACATTTCTCGCGCTTGACGTAATACTGTAATGCTTTGCTTTGCGGAGGGGGTATGCGAGGGGAATATTCCGAAAAGAATAATTGTACTTGATTTTGATTAAGTTCCCCTAGAAAGGGTTAAAATCATAAAATGAATAGAATATTTTGGATTTTTTTTTTTGTGAAAGATCAACAAAGGCAACTATTGTAGGAAAATGGAGAAAATGCTGGTAACCCGCATTTTCTCCTTTCCCACAATGTTTTCTTCCATTTCCAAAATGAATTTCAATTTTTGAGTCATATTTATTTTGTTGTCTGCCAATGCTTTCGATTTGGACTCATCTAAAATTATGTTGTTTGGTAAAGAGTTAAATCTTTACTGAACAACAAAATTTTAGACTGGTTCAAATTGAAAGCAGTTGTAGAAAATAAATTAAAGATGGCTCAAATGGCAAAAATTGTCCTTGATTGGGTAGAGAACCTTGTGGCAAAAAGGAGAAAATGGTGTTTACCAGTAATTTCTCCTTTTCCCAAAATGTTTTCAGCAGGGGTGTCTCAAAGGGTCGTTAAACTTTAAGTTTAAATTTGAACATTTAAGATACCATAGAAGATATTCAATGCACGAAAGACCAGTTTAAATGTGCCAACAATCGCTGTGTTGATCCAGAAAGTGTTTGTGACAATTTGAATGACTGTGGAGACGTTTCTGATGAAACGGGTTGCTGTAAGTACTAATCTGTAAACATAGTACTGGTGATACTGGAGAGTTTCTAGTTGTAATTATCAATACTGTTACTATTACTGGTAACATCTTTCTGATACATGTATGTAATTCTGGTTTAACCCATTACCACACAATCCCTACTTTTGACGCCCCTGAGAAAGAAGCCTTTAGGAAACATTGTGGGAAAAGGAGAAAATGCTGGTACCCAGCATTTTCTCCTTTTCCCACAATGTTTTCTACCCTCCACAAGACAAATTTCAAATTTTTAGTCACTTTTATCTTCTCGTCTGCAAATGCTTTCGATTTGGACAATCCGAAAATTTTGTTGTTTGGTAAAGAGTTAAAGTCCTAACCCTATCTGCAAAATACCCTCAACCACACAATGCTTTATTTTAATGACTTTAGGGGAGAAGGTTTTACAAAGCATTATTGGTACAATTTGAAAGAAATTGTTTTTCAATTGATGTTAAATAAGTAATTTATGTTTAAACTGAATTTTTCTAAGATGCTGCATTTATGGCAATAAAGGCTTGAGTTTAGAACAAAACAGAAAAGGTATAATCTAGCTGGATTTATGAAATTAACATGATAATAGATCATGATATGTTAATTATGCAAGGAGGGGAGTGTGGGGAGAGGCAAACAAACAGACAGACACATACAAAGGGGAAGTGTGGGAGGGCCATAGGGAGGATATGGGCTGGAGAGATGTGGGAGGGGAAAGGAGATAGAGGGAGGCAAAGAAGACATAGATCAAAGAGTTTGGAAAGAGTGGTGGATGGAGGCTGAAGGGAGAGCAAGCAGAGAGAGAGAGAGAGAGAGAGAGAGCTTACTTGTATACCATTTAGCACTTCTAGCTTTGTTTCTCAATATGTAAAACACCATCTTTTATGCAGATAAAGAAGAGGGACATGTGAGCTGTACAGACAACAATGGTGGATGTGGACAAATCTGTGTGGATGTGACAGGTGGATTCTACTGTGAATGTAGTCCTGGATTTAAAACTAGTCAAACAGACAAAAAATCTTGTGAAGGTAAGATTTAACTCTTTACCAAATGACAAAATTTTGGACCGGTCCAAACTGAAAGCATTTTCAGATGAGAAAATAAATGTGAATCTAAAATTGAAATTTGATTTGGAAAGGGTAGAAAAGATTGTGGGAAAAAGAGAAAATGCTGGTTACCAGCATTTTCTCCTTTTCCCACAATATTTTCCAAAAGCTTCTTTCTCAGGGTCGTTAAAAGTCGGGATTGTGTGGTAAAGAGTTAAATCAATTTAACGATGCAGAATTTTAATGACCCTGAGAAAGAAGCCTATCAAAACATTCTGGGAAAAAAAGAAAATGCTTGTAACCAGCATTTTTTTTACCCACAATGTTTTCTACCCTATCAATGAAAATTGCACCATTTAAGCTGCACTGAAATTGCCATCTGCAAATGCTTTGAATTTGGACAAGACTAAAATTTTGTCCAAATTTTGTCCAATATTTTGTGGACAAGGGCAACTTTCATATTGCTTATATGAGGATCGTATTTCTGGAATAAAAATGTGGACACTTGGTTTCCATAACTGTAAGTTACACAACTTACATTCATGTCTGTATATTACAAATATCTGGGCCCGTATTCATCAACCAGTCTTAAGAACATTCTTAGTCTTTGTCTTCAAAATTTTGTCAGTGTGAAAGCAACAGAAGTTCTGATTGGCTAAACCATTTGGTTTAGCCATTGGTTTAGCCAGAGATTCTGTTACTTTCACAGTCTTGAAATCTTGAAGACAAAGAATGTTCTTAATAATGGTTGGTGAATACAGACCCAGAAGGTTCCCCAGCTGCCATGTTTTGATGGAATGGAAGTTCATTCGCTAGTTTCAAATATCGGCGGCTCCCAAATCATTCCATAGTGAACATTGCAAATACAAGTACCATAGTTATGTTGGACTTTCAAAGAATCTTTTTTCATTTTAGCTGTTTGTTATTTATACCAAATTGTAAAGATTTTACTTTACAACATCAATGAAGTTAAAGTGAATGGTGTTTTAAATTACAGAGGTACCTATTTTTGCAATTTCTGCAATACATGACTTATGCAAAGAAAATATATCTAAACTTTTTCTTGAATTCAAGCTTTTAAAACACAAAATAAATGAATACTGTTGAACACATCCAACGTTAACAGTTGTTTATTTGGGAGCCGAAATAGCAGACAATGAGGCTACAGGTCAGGTAAAATAAATGGGATGCCCTGATTGGTCATATCTTGATTTCCAGGGATCCATGTTTTATGGAAGCCAGCACACCTATCAGTTCTTACCTATATTTCTTTTTTGCCATTCACATAATATTTTTCCCATGCAAATGACACCTTTCCTAAATAACCATCGTCAATTTTCAGACTTTTGTTTTCAGATATTGACGAATGTGCAGAAAGTAAGCACAGGTGCCCACAACTCTGTCAGAACGTCAAAGGTTCTTACAAATGTCAGTGTGCTTCAGGTTTCATAGACCATAAGGGAGAAGGGAAGGACTGCAAGGCAGGGGGTAATAATGATACATTAACAACTCTAAGAGAGTGCAATTAATGAAATGGACTTGTTTAAATCTTTACCAAACGACAACATTTAGGACTGGTCCAAACCGAAAGCACTTGCAGACAACAAAATAAATGTAACTCAAAAATTGAAATTTGTTTCCATCAGGTTAGAAACCATCGTGGGAAAAGGAGAAAATGCTGGTTACCAGCATTTTCTCCTTTTCCCACAATGTTTTCAGAAGGCTTCTTTCACAGGGTCGTAAAAAGTCGTCATTGTGTGATAAAGGGTTAACCAATTACCACACAATGACAACTTTTAACACCCTTGAAAGGGAAGGCTTTTGAAAACATTGTGGGCTAAGGAGCAAATGCTGGTTACCAGCATTTTCTCTTTTTATTCACAAAGTTTTCTACCCAATCAAAGAAAACTCGATCATTTCATATGAGCCACATTAAAACTGTAATCAGCAAATGTTTTCAATTCCGACAGGTCATGTGGTAAAGGGTTAATGAAATGGACTTGCTAAAATTTAAAAACATACAACATATTCTTGTTTCATGGTTGTTTCGGCCAGAATATTTTACGAAGAGTTATAGACTTGATACTTTGCTATAACTCTTTACCACATGAGAAAATTTTAGACTGGTCCAAATTGAAAGCATTTGCAGACGACAAAATAAAGGTGACTGAAAAATTGAAATTTGTTTTGGGAAGGGTAGAAAACACTGTGGGAAAAGGAGAAAATGCTGGTTACCAGCATTTTCTCCTTTTCCTACAGTGTTTTCAAAAGGCTTCTTTCTCGGAGGTGTCAAAAGTAGGGATTGTGTGGTAATGAGATAAAATGTTGCGAAATTTCGGATTATATTAACCCCTAGACTGCTAAGGGCGAATAACGGACCTTTTGTAGACAGTGTCGATCAAGATCAGACTGCAGAGAATATGCAGTCTTATCTTTGATCTACACTGTCTGATAAGGAGATATTAATCCCAAATTCATAACTTTGAAATAGCAGTACATGTATTTGGGGTTTTTACCATTGAATTGAAATGTTTATTTTAGTTCTTTAGCAGGATAAGTGTTAAGTGCTCTAGATGGGGTGCACCATGTATGTTTTTGTTGGAATTAACCCATTACCACACAGTCCCTACTTTCGACGACCCTGAAAAGAAGAACCCTTTTGAAAACATTGTGGGAAAAGGAGAAAATGCTGGTAAACAGCATTTTCTCTTTTTTCCACAATGTTTTCTACCCTTTCACAAAACAAATTTCACATTTTCAGTCACTTTTATTTTGTTGTCTGCAAATGCTTTCAATTTGGACCAGTTTAAAATTTTGTCTTTTGGTAATGAGTTAAGCGTGTTTTTGCTTCCTGTATATGCATAAGTGATGATCAGTTCAATCCTTTACCAAGCATTCATAAGTTTATATGACCCCATGAAGGAAGGTTTTAAAATAAGATCTACTGTGGGAAAAGGAAAGGAAACTGGTTTTTAGCATTGTCTTCTTTTTCCCGCAGTGATTATACTCATGTCTTTGACAAATTGAACTCATTACCATATGACAAAATTTTAGACTTGTCCAGATTGAAAGCATTTGCCGATAACAAAATAAATGTGACTCAAAAATTTAAACTTGACTAAGGAAGAGTAGAAAACTTTGTGGGAAACAGAGAAAATGCTTCTCCTTTTCCCACAATGTTTTCAAAAGGCTTTTTTCTTATAGTCGTAAGAATCTAGGATTGTTTGGGAAATGTTAAAATATTTAGCCCATACTTAATATGCCATCAGCAAATGGCTAAATACTTGTTGTTTAGGAAAGAGTTAAAGATTTTGAGTTCGGTATTTGGTCGCAGATTTACAGATGAAGTTGAAGCAGTTGGTGCATGTCTCTTCATCATTATTAATTTTTCACTGAATCAAATGGTTTAGAAGAACAAGGACTTCACATTTAACCCATTACCACACAGCAAAACATTAGACCTATCCATATTGAAAGCATTTGCAGACGATAATTTCAAAGTGGCTCAAATGGTGCAATTTTGCTTTGATAGGCTGGAAAACTATGTGGGAAAAGGAGAAAATGCTGGTTACCAGCATTTTCTCCTTTTCCCACAATGTTTTCAAAAGGCTTCTTCCGTAGGGGTGTTAAAAGTCGTCATTGTGTGGTAAAGGGTTAAGTCATGCTTTGTTGAAAATTACTTATGACGGCTTTACTACAGAAAGAAACATTACAAATTTTGTTTTTATTTTCTTTAAGTAAATGGCCGCATTTACCTGTTTTCAACATTAAATGAAATCCGACAGTTTCGGACAGCCAAGAAGGATTATTCAGGGGTGGTGACCACAGGGCATAAAATCCGTGCAATGGATGTGGATATCGCTAGACGACTGATATACTGGACAGACGAAACCCAAGGGTGCGTACATTAACCCTTTTCTCCATAGATACTTATTTCTGCGCTTTGCTTGTAGGAGCCTTTGGAAAATATTGTGGCAAAAGGTGAAATTGCTTGTGACGAGCAATTTCACCTTTTGTCACAATGTTTTGTATGCTATCAAAAGGTGTCATATACCCATAAAAAACGGCTTCATCCTTGCTGTTATTTAGGGTTTATTAGAGATACCATACGTGTAAAGGGTGAAAATATAAGCTGTTGATGATGAAAGTGATAATGATGGTTTCTGTGATGACATTGATGCCCATTTTGCACATTACTTCTACAAACAAATTATTTCCTATTAACCCTTTACCAAACGATCCCTGGGTTTCACGACTCTGGGAAGGAAGGTTTTTGAAAACATTGTGAGAAAAGGAGAAAATGCTGGTAACCAACATTTTCTCCTTTTCCCACAATGTTTTCTACCCATCCCAAATCAAATCTCAATTCTCAATTTTTCATTTATTTTGTTGTCTGCATATGCTTTCAATTTGGACCAGTCTAAAATTTTCTTGTGTGGTAAAGACTTAAGGTTTACAACACTATTAACATAAGGAATAAGTTTGACATACATGGTTACCAGCATTTTCTCCTTTTCCCATCATGTTTTCTCTCCCATCAATGACAGAAATCATCATTTGAATTGTTAATTTCAGATGCTTTCAGTTCAGCTCAGTCCAAAATGTGGTTGTGTGGTGAAGGGTTAAACAAAGTCTCTGAAAAAAATGAAAGTCTTTGTAACAGGAAATATTTCTTACACGGCATTACAAGGGGGAGACAGTGGCTTATAGGAGAAATGTTGGCTTTTCACATCAATGGTTCTGTTTTTGAATCTTGTAAGGACTGGTGTCAACCTTTAGAACTACCCACATCACCATGAAAATACATGTCAAGATTTCTAGGTGGCAATATTCAAGAGTTATTACTAAGAGTTGAAAAATCTTGTTTCATAATCAGTGTTGAATGAATTACTTTATTGTAACACTGTTTTCATTTATAGTCTTAACTCTTTACCACACAATTCCAACTTTTAAAAACCCTTAGGAAGAAGGCATTTGAAAAATTATGGAAAAAAGAGAAAAATGCTGGTGTACTATTGACTGCCATATTGGTATTCAGCAGAAATGTGTAAAACAGTGTTATAGAAGGCTTTGCCGTACAATCCTAAATTTTTCTGACCTTGAGAAAAAGAGCTTTTGAAAATATTGTGGGAAAAAGAAAAGAAAAAAAGGTGCTGAGTAGCATTTTCTCCTTTTCTCTCTTGTTTGCTATCATTTCAATATATTATCCTTATAATGCCCTTGAACATTTTATCCTTACAATTTACTTACTGCTTTATTATGTTATACTGTCAATATAAGGTATCTTGCACAAATGCACAAATATTAGAAAAGCAGTCAGTGGCAGCTTATCTCTTGAACATTGAATTTGTAATGTTTTATACTATAACTTAGGACTTGAGCCTATCAGCTCATTTTAATTATTTTGTAGAGATTTTGTGACAGGTGTGTTGTTTATCTTTTTGTTTCTTCCACAGAGGAATTCTGCGGGCCAATTTACCAAAGAGAATTGGGCGTGTAGCCCTACCTCAAAATATTGGTGTGAGATCCCCAAAACCTTATGCCATAGCTGTAGACTGGGTGGAAAGGTAAGATGGTAGTGATGTGAAAGTGCATTTAAGATCTATGTCACATTGTACCAATTTAAATCACCAAAATCATCTTTGTAGTATTTTAAGTGTTCTTTAAAGACACGATGAATCTCTTAGCTACATAAAGAATTGAAAAGCATTCACATAGTTCTTCATGCAGTTGACACTAGCCAAAGCTAAGTTTAAAAAATAATACAAGAATGAAATATTATGATATTGAACATGCTTTGATACAATACTGAATTCTATTGGATGAGTACACTGCAGAACCAGTCTATATTTTGGACGAGACGACGGCCGAGTCAATAATATAGACTGGTTCTGCAGTGTATGAATCTAAATGAATTCAGTATTTGGTATCCAAGCATGTTAAATGACCTCTTTACTTCACATGTCGGTAATGATTTTAAAGTAAATGACAAATACTTGGGTCATTTCAATTTGAATAACAAAAAAAAAAAAGAAATCAAAACATATCACAGGAGGGGTTTGAAGTTGCTTTTTTTACAAAGGACTTCACTAGAATACTCTTTCAGTCCAATATTTATATTCGGGGCTCCAGCCTCGTTTGTTTTGAAAAATCCGTATCGGACTCTTGCCTTATTCTGAAAAATCCGTATTGGACTCTACAGCGGCTAATATAGGCAAAGATATTCTGTACTCGTGTGATAGTATTAAAGCGATTTCATTGGACATTAAATTGTAGGTGTGAAATAAGTGGTAATAGAGGTCATTTTGTTTCGTGTCAGTTTGTTCCAGTAATACCAACATTTTCTCTTTTTTTTTGTTTCTCACAATGTTCTTTACTGCCAAACAAATGAACTTCTGCATCTGAGACACATTTTATTTATTGTCTGCAAATAGTTTTAATTTGGATCAGTCAAAACTTTTATCTACTAAAAGAGTAAGCTCCTTTTCCCACAATTTTTTTAACCTTGGGAAAAAGGGTAAAAGGCAAAGGCAACTAAAATTGCAAAATGCACTCGGAAGATTTACCCTTTACCACACAATCCTGATTTTTAACAACCCTGAGAATGAAGCCTTTTGAAAACGTTGTGGGAAAAGGAGAAAATACTGGTAGCCAGCATTTTCTCCTTTTCTCACAATGTTTTCTACCCTTCACAAAACAAATTACAAACTTTCAGTCACATTCATTTATAGTCCGCAAATGGTTTCAATTTTGACAAGCCTAAAATATTGTCCTTTGGTAATGGGCTAATAGCTTTTGACAGCTTTGAGAAAAACGGGTAATAACTTTCCCGACATTGGTTTTCCATGTCATTCGAGAGAATGTTTTTATTTTCCCTCACATATTTGCCTGTATGATGATAATAAGTTTTCACACTGGTTTTACAACAGCAACATATATTGGACTGACCTACAGCGTGGTTCAATCAGTGTGGCCATGTTTGATGGCAGATATCAGTTGACCATCATTGAAGGACTAACAGAACCTTTAGCTATTGCTGTAAATCCAGAACTTGGGTAATTTATACTTTTATACATTTTTGGTTCAGCTGTCCTCATCTGTGCCAATATTGTCTTCCGTGTTACAGTTATACATTTTTTATATGTCTCTCATTACTGAAGATGTTTACTTCAAACTTTGACTATATGTTACCTCTTTACCACACAATGACGACTTTTAATACCCCTGGGGAAAAAGCCTTTTGAACACATTGTGGAAAAAGGAGAAAATGCTGTTTACCAGCATTTTCTCCTTTTCCCACAAAGTTTTCTACCCTATAAAGGCAAAATTGCACCATTTGAGCCACTTTGAAACTGTTGTCTATAAATCCTTTCAATTTGGATAGGTCTAAAATTTTGCTGTTTGGTAATGGGTTAAATGTCAAAGGGTACCATAAAATATTCTTGACACAGATAGACAAGTAACCCCTTTTTTGGTTTTATACATACTTTTTCCTAGAAATCTAAAATTTTGTCGTGTAGTAAAGGATTAACTCTATACCAAATAATAAAATTTTAATACAAAACTGAAAAGCACTCACAGACAGCAAAATAAATGTGGCTGAAAAAATTAAAACTTGCTGTGAGAAGGGTAGAAAAGCATTATTGGAAAAGGAGAAAATGCTGGTAATAGAAAATGCTGGTTACCAGCATTTTCTCCGGCATTTTCTCCCAATGTTTTCAAAAGACTTCTTCCTTAGTGTTGTTAAAACTCAGGATTGTGTGGAAAAGGGTTAAGATGGACTCATTTATTATCATAGGAAGCTTTTTTATGTAGCATAATGTATTTCAGTCTTATTCTGTGAAAAGAGGAAAAGTATCAACCCATGTCAGTTTTTGCAATTTGAGAAGGCTGAAATGGATTGAAACTTTCTGCTAATGGTCAATTTTCTGCTTGCAAAAGGACCATTCTACCTCATGATACAGTTGATTGGTAGACTGAATTGGTTTTATAGGATCCATCATTATGGTGATGACATGGTTGGTATCATGTATCACAGAGATGCATTAAGCTGCCTTTTGTCAGAGCATGGTTCAGACTTGTTATAGCCCCCCCCCCCCCCCCCCCCCCCCCCCCCACGAATGTTTTTGGGGGTTATACTGGAATCAGCCTGTCTGTCTGTCTGTCCGTCTGTCTGTCCTTGTGTCAGTCGGTCCTTCCCTGTGTCCGTCTGTGCACAAAATACTAATAATTTTGTGTCACAAACTCTTCCTACACTTTTCCTATATTTGTATTGAAACTTTGCACATATACTGATCATAAATTGAAGATTTGCAAAGTGCAATTTCAAGTGTCAACTCTTCCTTGTTGAGGAATTATCTCCCCTTGAACTTGACACTTTTTTCTGTCAAGGCGCTGGCAGGGCTATTAAGTCACATTCAGTGACAGCTCTAGTTTAACTCTTTACCACACGTTCCAGACTTTTAACGATCCTGAGAGAGAAGCCTTCTGAAAACATTGTGGGAAAAGGAGAAAATGCTGTTATACAGCATTTTCTCCTGTCCCACAATATTTTCTACCCTTCCCAGAACAAATTTTCATTTTTCAGTTACATTTATTTTATTGCCTGCAAATGCTTTCAATTTGATCTAATCCAAAATTTTGTCATTTGGTAAAGAGTTAAATCATGTTATATTTCAGACTGCTATATTGGGCAGATGCAGATCCGTTAACGCCTAAGATAGAACGATCATGGATGAATGGTGCAGATCGCAAAGTGCTTGTGTCAACAAGGCTTATCAGGCCTTCAGCACTGACTATTGACTATGTTATGAACAACACTCTATACTGGGCTGACTACAAACTGGGGGTTGTCGAGTCCATTAATATGGATGGTACAAACAGACAACAAATCATGAATCGTGGTAAGAGTGTTACTTGGTGGTTTATACTACTTTCAATTACAGTGTTTCAGTCATATTATGGTTACGGTTCACCTTTGTTCGATGGTTTTCACCAGTGCTATGCTAGATAACATGCTGTATTGTTAAGCCTTTCCCAAACAGTCCCGATTTTTCTTGAGCCTGAGAAAGAAGCCTTATGAAATCATTGTGGGAAAAGGAGAAAATGCTGGTGACCACAATGTTTTCTTCCTTTCCTGAATCAAATTTAATTCAATAATCACATTTATTTTGTTGTCTGCATTTGCTTTCAATTAGGATTTGTATAACATTATGTTGTTTGGTAAAGTGTTGAAAGACTCAGTTAACTCTTTACCACACAATCCGGAATTTTAACGACCCTGAGAAAGAAGCCATTTGAAAACACTGTGGGAAAAGGAGAAAATGCTGGTAACCAGCATTTTCTCCTTTTCCCACAGCGTTTTCTACCATTCCCAAACCAAATTTTAATTTTTCAGTCACCTTTATTTTGTCGTCTGCAAATGCTTTCAATTTGGACTGGTCTAGAATTTTCTTGTGTGGTAAAGAGTTAATATGACAAAGGTGAGAAAGACAATTTTAAATGAAGAATCTGTTAACCCTTTACCAAACAATGACTTTAACTCCTTACATAAAACAAAACTTGTCCAAACTGAAAGCATTAGCAGACAACAAAATCAAAGTGACCTAAAAACTGAAATTTGTTATGGGACGGGTAGAAATTTTTCAAAAGGCATCTTTCAAAGAGTTGTGAAAACAAGGGATTGTTTGGTAAAGAGTTAAGGAGAAAAATGTTTATACAGAATATTATGCTGTCATAACTTTCCTGGTGCATGTATTTTGAACAGCATGGTAAGATTTAATAAACTGCTAGATCAAAAGTCAAGACAGATGTCCAAATTTTTTGGTGGAGTGGGATGGAGATACAAGCAGCAGGAAAGTTACTACTAACATGATTTGTTTTGTTTTTCTACCTTAAAGTTTTAAGAAAGAAGTTTTTAAATTTTTGACCATTTGAAAATAGTGAGGAATTGAAATAATTTTTGGCATAGCCGGTTTTCATTTTCTTTTGTGAATGGCAGATGAATATTGTAACAAAATATTTTGACCAATCAAATCAGAATTGAAGCTGTGCACAGGTCAGGTTGTCACACCATATTTAGAGCTGTTATAGACTCTGTAAAAATGGGGGAGGGGGAGGGGGGTCTTGTCATGTCAAAGTTTATCAGTATGCAATGCACATATTTGTTCTGGAAAATTGGTAA
Source organism: Tridacna crocea (assembly GCA_943736015.1). NCBI lineage: Eukaryota > Metazoa > Mollusca > Bivalvia > Cardiida > Cardiidae > Tridacna > Tridacna crocea. The sequence continues at coordinate 33,720,086 of OX031073.1, forward strand.
GTATATAACAAAAGATGAAATGGTGGTACCAACATTTCCACAGCCTACAGACCTGTGAGTCTAGATGTGTTTGAAACAAGGTTATACTGGGTGTCTCGGTTCAATGGATCAGCATACTCCATAGACAAGTTTGGCATGGACAATGTGACAGTGATACAAACAGGTCTTCTGTCTCCAAGTGGAATCAGGGTCTTCAACAGACTCAGAGTGGATTTAAATGGTATGTAGTAGGTTTTTTTTTTACCCTGTACTCAACATTCTCATGTTTCTATGACCCAAAGATGGAAGAAAATATTGTAGGGAAAAGTAAAAAAAAATGCTGGTACATTTTGTCCTGGTTTTATCTCCTGCATTTGTTTACTGTAACTAAAAAGCATGATTTTGATTGGCTGACAGAGTGGTCAATATACATGTTGTAGTGTAAACTTGAATATAGGCAGATCTGGAATCTGCCTGGACCGAACTGGAATTCTGGACATACCAAATAAGGATTCAAATTTAGCTTGGCAGCTCCACAATCTGCCTGAACCAAAAACTAAAATTGCAATAATTTCTCATTGAATATAGTGCTACTGCATATAAATGATCCTATTTAACTTAAACCGCTAATTAAAAGAAGTTTGACATAGAAATTCAGAGAAAAAATAAATTTTGAATTTTTTGCACTTTAGAACTGGTCTACGACATATATAAGGATGACTTTATATTGACTGTTCTTTAATTCACAAATTGAAGGAATTCAATTTTTTTTTTCTGGGAGGAGATTTGATTGTTTCCTTTTTAGCTCACCTGAGCACAACGTGCTCAGGGGGAGCTATTGTGACCGGTCATCGTCCGGCGTCCGTCCGTCCGTCCGTCTGTCCGTCCGTCCGTCCGTCCGTCCGTCCGTCCGTCCATCTGTCCGTCCGTCCGTTAACAATTTCTTTAAAAATCTCCTCCAAAACCAGAAGGCCAATCTTGATAAAACTTGGCAGGAATGTTCCTTGGGTGAAGCTCTACAAAAATTGTTAAAAGAATTTAATTCCAACAAAAACTCTGGTTGCCATGGCAACAAAATGGCTGAAAATGGAAAAAATCTTTAAAAATCTTCTTGTGACAAACCATAAGGCCGGGAGCATTCATATTTTGTATGAAGCATCATTGGGTGACCCTTTACCAAAATTGTTAAGATTATTCCCCTGGGGTCATATTTGGGCTTTGCCCGGGCGCACCCTATTTTACATAGAAACAAAGAAGGAAAGCTTTAAAAAATCTTCTTCTGACAAACCATAATGGCTAGAGCATTCATATTTGGTATGTAGCATTATCTGATGATCCTCTACCAAAATTGTTATCAGGTGACCCCTTACCAAAATTGTTAAAATTATTTCCCTTGGGTCATATTTGGGCTTTGCCTGGGCACACCCTATTTTACATAGAAACAAAGAAGGAAACCTTTAATAAATCTTTTTCTGACAAACCGTAATGGCTAGAGCATTCATATTTGCTACGTAGCAAAATCTGATAATCTTCTACCAAAATTGCTAGAATTATCCCTCTGCGGTCATATTTGGGCTCTGCCCGGGCGCACCCTATTTTACATAGAAACAAAGAAGAAAATCTTTTAAAAATCTACTTGTGACAAACCATAAAGGCTGGAGCATTCATATTTTGCATGTAGCATCATCTAGTGACCCTTTATAAAAATAATTAAAATTATCCCCTTGGGGTCATATTTTGGCTCTGTGCCCTGGTGCACACTATTTCACATAGAATCATAGAAGGAAATCTTTTAAAATCAATTCCATCTAAAAAGGAGAAATTGTTTGTAACAAGCAATTTCTCCTTTCTCACAATCTTTTCTACCATATAGATCACTTATTTTTCATTTTAGATACATTTTAAAATGTTGTCTACAATTTGTTTCAATTTGGAACAGTCTAAAATTTTGTTGTCTGGTAATGGCTAAACTACAAGTCAAAAAGGGAACAAGACACTGTGAAGAGAAAAATTGATCATAAGCAGCAGCTTTTAGCTCCACTGGCCAAAGACAAAGAAGAAAATCTGTAAACATATTTTTGTGACAAACCCCAGTGTATACCTTATTTGAAAAGAATTAATAGCCTGCCCTTGATAAACCATATAAGTTACAAATATACTCAGGTGAGCGATATAGGACCATCATGGTCCTCTTGTTTCTTAAGGTTTTCAAAAGTCTTTTTACAGAGTATCGATAAAGACACGAGTTCATTTGGTGAATGGGACAGTTCACAAATTTACTTCCAAGACTATGTTGAACAAACAATAAGAACAAGGACATCTTTATATATCCAGATAGCTTACTTTGTTGGTTTCTTTTTGTTATTGTTAGTGAAACCAAGATGTCCACAATCTGGCCAGAAGTGTAGTCATTTATGTTTACGGACCCCTGACAGTTTCAAGTGTGCCTGTCCGGAGAAAACAAAGTTTCAAGGAGACAGTGAATATATATGTGATGCAGGTAAAGTATAAATTTGAGCAGTGCTTTGGCAACAGGGTTTTAATACATCTCTGTGATGCACTGTGCCGAGCAAGTTAGTAAATGTGACCTGCCACATGAAAAGGGACTATCTGGGAATTCCAGTACATCAGTTAGATGTAAACAGATGAAAAATAGTGCAGGTGTAATGCAGAGAAATGACCCTCCCTACAAAATGACCCATGGGTCATTTCACTACATAGAGGAATGACCGGTGTTATTATTCTTCGTAGAGAAATGACCCCAGAGGGTTATTTCTCTACATAGAATAATAACCTGGGTCATTTCTCTACATGTGAAATGACTCAAGGATCATTTTGTAGGGGAGGGTCATTTCTCTGCATTACACAGGTCAGAACTCTTTACCAGACAACAAAATCTTAGACAGGTGCGAATTAAAAATATATTCAGATAACAAAATAAACATAACTCAAAAATTAAAACTTGATTTCGGGAGAGTAGAAAACACTGGGGGAAAAAGGAGAAAATGCTGGTTTCCAGCATTTTTTATCCTTTTCCAACAAGGTTTTCAGAAGGCTTCTTCCTCAGGATCGTAAGAACCAGGGATTGTTTGGTAAAGGATTAAGTTGATAATTTAAAAATGATTGTACAGTATGGTGGGAATTTTCATACTGAAAAATTTACACATTTTTTACAGAAAATATCATAAAAGTGAAAGTGGTAGTCTGACCAGGGTTGTCACTTTTTGCAGTTCCCAGAAGGTCCTTTTTTGCATGACGGGTCATGTACCATTATGGATCTATGATATAGGGGATATTTGTTTTTTTCGGTGAAAGATCGAAATTTATTTCATTGAGTGGACACCATCGGTAATATTTTCATGAGTGGTGCAGCCACGAGTGAAAATATTACCGATGGTGTTCACGAGATGAAAAAATTTCGATCTTTCACAGAAAAATACAAATATTCTATTTATTTCATGCTTTTAACCCTTTCTAGGAGGAGCTTTATCAAAATCGAGTGCAGTTCTTTTCCGTTATTCCCCGTGGCATACCCCTCCCGCACAGCAACGTATGGCAATATTACGTCAAGCGCGAGAAATGTAAGGTATATGACGTCATATTTCCAATCCGGTTGTTAGGCACGCGCAATTTACCAAGGCAACAAGAACGTGAAAATCGGTATTTTCACTGGTGGGACCAGTATAAGATCGAAAAATATTTTCACTGGTATTTCTCGATATCCCACCGGAAACCATGAAATAAACCCATTTTGTCTATTGTGAAATCATTGCAAATCATGGGCTAGACTGGTACTCAGACTTGCAGAAAATTTACAAGTAGCAAAATGTTCCCATATCAGCCTACACATACTGCATACACAAACACTTCTGTTACCTTTTTACAAAATTTTACAAAATTTTAGACGTATCCAACTTCAAAATGACTATAAAAGACAATGTAGATGTGTTTCAAAATATTGGAATTGGCTTTGAAAAGATAGCAAATATTGTTGGAGAACAGAAGGGTTTAGAGTCAAAGGGACATTTTAGATTTGTTTTCTTTTGCTTAAAATTATTTTAATGGTATCTTTTTTTGTTTAATTTCTCATTTAGCTTTTGAGATTCCAAAGACGGAGCCCAGAGATTGTGGCTGTATGCACGGTGCAGAGTGTTTGAAAGTTGACAATGGGACTTACATTTGTAAATGTTTATCAGGTAAAAACACATTCTAATTCAACTTTAGAGATAACTTACCACTTATAATGACCCAAAATATGCCAAAGGCTTGCTTAATAACATTTTTGTAGACTGGTTTAATAAATTTATATCTCAAAAACCAACTCATATCAGATCCTATATATGTACGTTAGTTGATTAAAACGACAATATTTTAAAAATTTGATGAATATTTCCTCTAATTCGATTAATATTTCCTCTTATAAAATCACTAAAAAACACAAAGAAATACAAAATTGGACAGACTTTTTGCTTTGCATAATGGGTATAAAATGTCGTTTGGGAACAAGTTAAAGAGAACAAGTAGCTATGAAGTCAGTATGTAAGAGCATTATTGATGATGTTATGTTTAATGTTTATATTACAGGATTCAGTGGACCTTACTGTGAGCATATAGAACCAAAGAAGTTGTCCTATGAAATTAGTTCGAAACGTAAGTACATTATGGTGTGTATGTTTTCTTGGATATTTCTTGTTGTAGTAGCCTGCCCAAGTGGCTCAGTGGTGAGGGTGTCGGACTCGTGACTTGCTGGTTGTGAGTTTGATACACGGTTGAGGCGAACTTTCTTTCTGGCGTATTTTTGCCTCTCACCTCGTCTGAAGCATGTGAGAAAAGTAGTCGGTGGCTTTGGAAAGAAAGTTTGTTAGTACGGATGTGAGAAATCCAGGAAACATATATGTGTCACTGACCACCATGATGTGACCTTAGGTGTTTAACTCTTTACCACACAATCCCGACTTTTAACAACCCTGAGAAAGAAGCCTTTTGAAAACATTGTGGGAAAAAAGAGAAAATGCTGGTAACCAGCATTTTCTCCTTTTCCCACAATGTTTTCTACCCTTCCCAAACCAAATTTCATTTTTTGAGTTGTGTTTATTTTGACATCTGCAAATACCTTCAATTTGAACTCGTCAAAAATTTTCTTGTGTGGGAATGGGTTAAGTGGCTTTAAACCTCGATACAACCAAGCAACCAGTCCTGTTGTAGTAAAAGACATCAACTCTGATTCTGTTTCTGTCATATCACATTTCTTTTTAATTAGTCATTTTGAAAATTTGGAAGTTTTGCTTGAAAAGCTTTTGAAAACATTGATCAGCAGCATATTTTCTTTTTCTACAATGTTTCCAAAAGCCGTTTTCAAGTTCATTAAAACACTGGATCTGTTGAAAACAGTTTTGTCTTTAACTCTACCTCACAATCCTGACTGTTAACAACCCTGAGAAAGAAAGCCTTAGAAAACATTGTGGGAAAAAGGTGAAAATGATGGTAACCAGCATTTTCTCCTTTTCCCACAATCTTTTCTACCTTTTCCAAATCAAATTTCAGTTTTTGAGTTACATTTATTTTGTCGTCTGCAAGTACTTTCAATTTGGACTAGTCCAAAATTTTGTCGTTTGGTAAAGAGTTAAAGAATTAAATTATAGACCTGTCCAGGTCAAAAGGAATTTGCAAAAGCCAAATTATCTGTTTGCCACAAAATCCCAATTTCATCGACCCTTAAAAAGAAGCCTGTAGAAAACAATGTGGGAAAAGGAGAAAATGCTAGGAACCAGCATTTTCTCCTTTACCCACAATGTTTTCTTTCCTATCAAAGTCAGGAATCATCATATTGCCAAGATTCAATTTGTTGTATGAAGATACTTTGATGTATGAAGATATTTTGTTGTATGAAGATACTTTGAATTTGGTCCCCTCCAAAAATTTGTCATTTGGTAAAAGAATTAAATGTGGCTGAAATTCTGGAAGTGGTCTTTGGTAAGGAAAAAAAAATTGTAGAAAAGGAAAAAACGCTGGTTACCAGCATTTTCTCCTTTTCAGACAAGATTTTCATGTCTTCATTCTCAAAGGTTTTAAAACTTGGGATCAAAACAAACCGTTTTCTTTTCTTCTTACCATGTTTCCAAAAGCCATCTAAGGTTAGTTAAGGAAGGGAGGTCTTTTGATAAAAGATTAAATCTTTAAAACATAACCCCAAGTTTAAACGACCTCAAGAAAGACAGCTTTTGAAAACATTATGAAAAAAGAAGAAAATGCTGATTAACAGCATTTTCTTCTTTTTTACATAATGCTTTCTATTCTCTCACAGCCAAATCTGATAAATTCTCCAATATTTGAATTACAATCTGCATATGCTTTTTGTTTGGACAATGCCAAGTTTTGGTAGTTTGGTATAGAGTTGAATGTCAAATTTGTCTGTTCTCATAGTTTGTTTTCTGTTTTGTTTTCAGACATGGTAGCCATTCTTGCCTCATCATCTGTGATTTTTATTTTGATCTTAGTTTTGATATTTGTTGTCCTCTTTGTGTTTAGACATAAATGGTAAGTACCAAGTACCAAATTTGTACCTCTGCTTTCTACAAAGAAAACAACAAATTACTGTCCTAGCCCTGGCTTCACCATTGTCTGCATTGTTGTTGTTGTCGTACAAAAACTTTGACATTTTGTATTATTATACTGCAAAGAAATTTCTTGTGATCTGGTTGGATAATATGTCCCTTACATATATATCATGTACACTGGCAAAACCAATGTAAAAGCAGTTTCCTTTCAGAGGCACCATATACATGACTACACTATCAGCACAACATCCAAAATGGTGGTGTTGATCAAGATTAACATCAAGATTATGCACCAAGCTGCCCGTTTTAGCATGTATTACCAAGGTTTCAGTGACGTCAGTTCCCAATGACCTCAGTTTTCATTGAATTTGGGCATGCAGAAGGGAAATTCTACTCATAAAGTCTAATTAATTTTTTAAACCAAAAGTCAGGTAAAAGTTGCTTGACAAATGTTGGAATGTTAAAACTTTGTAGTATAATAAATTTGTTGTACAGCCAGGTGGCGGGGGACTTGGAAACTTGTTCACCGCTGTGGTGAATCATGTCACCATCTCGCCTTCGGCTCGGGGCGACATGATTAAAAACAGACGTGAACAAGTTTCCAACTCCCCCGTCACCTAACCATACAACTAATAATGTACTTTTTATTGCCTAAGATATTTACTTCAAACTTATACTAGTTTTTAACTATCAAAAGGGGAACTCATACAGCAGGAGCGGGTAAGTATCGAACTGTTGTGACACAGTATGTCATTTTTTAACATAAAGTTTTCACTTAAAAATCAAGCAGCTGCAGCTTAGTGATGGCACGTCCATGCAGTGTTCTTGTTTAACTCATTACCCAACAACATTTTTTGGGCTTGTCCAAATCAGAAGCAGTTGCAGATGACAAATAAAAGTGACTGAAAATTTGAAATTTGTTTTGTGAAGGGTAGAAAACATTGTGGGAAAAGGAGAAAATGCTGGTTACCAGCATTTTCTCCTTTTCCCACAATGTTTTCTGAAGGCTTCTTTCTCAGGGTTGTCAAAAGTACGGATTATGTTGTAATGGGTTAAGTTTGGTTGATTTATATGTAAGTTTATTCGTAGCTGGATTGAAGACAGTGAAAATAATACCAGAGGAAAAAAGAATTGAACCATCCTCTGGGAAAAGTGGGCAGAAAAAAAGGTATTGCTCCATTTAAGCCTGTGTTGGCCGCGCAGGCTGACAGGAGTTGAAACTTTTGTTTATAAGTTAATTTCTGCTTGTCCAAAGACTAATCTACCCCATGATTCAGACTATTGTTTGACAAAATGGATTTTATGGATCCCTTATTATGCAATAATAATAAATATAATCCATGATGGAGATGCATTAAGCCCCCTTTTATTGGTTGAGCGACAAAATTTCAAAAAATCAAATGAATAGTTCATTATAAGCAAAAGCCTGAATTTGTGTTGTCAAAAATTGAAATTTACAAAGTTAATATTGAGTGTGACCACTGCATATATCATAAGATTCTTTTAGTGTTTGAGGTACTCATCTTATGTGACTTCATCAACCTGAAAATGAGATCCAAGTTCCGTCAGGCACTGATTCAAGAGTGGAACAATATTCCACAGAGGTGTACATTATCCAAGGAGTTGTCGCCAATGTCAATATTCAAATGATGTTTGCAGTGGTCACACTATGAATTTTCATTTGTTTGACCACACAAGTTCAGGCTTTTAAATTTTGATATATTATTCATTTGGTATTAATGAAATTTTGTGCGCTAAGTCATTAAACAATACTGTTTGACATGTTGAATTTTCGTTGACATGGATTCATTTTTGTCTGAGATATCAATTTAAAACCAAGATGTGCGTTTTTAAATGTACTCAGTGTAGAAAGTGGCATAAAACTACATGTCATCAATATCAATATTGTGTGGTATCCATGATTTTGAGTTGGAGCTGTAGCCTTGTAACCATTAGGTCCAGAGTTTGATCACTGGGGATAGGTATCAACTTTGTGACTTTTCATCAGCACACATGTTTGGCACAAGTACTGGTGTAGTTTTCAGGAAGAAGAATCGAGAGAGATTAGTGCAAGTTACAAGAATTTGTTTCTCAATCCATGTAGAATGAAATAATTATGTTTAAACTTAATCAGTATCATGAACTGGGTAATTTTTTTTTTTTTAATACAATTCAGGAGTTGTTTAGGACAGTCAAAAGGTAGTGGGAAAGTGGTTTTTCCAGGAAATGAGGGTGCGGAAATTCCATCCCAGAGCCCACAGCCATTTACTGTAAGTTATAAACCATTAGCCTTATATCAACCTACAAATTTTTTGACATGTTTATTGGACATTTAACTCATTACCAAACGACAATATTTTAGGGTTGTCCAAATCGAAAGCATTTGCAGACAACAAAATAAAAGTGACTTAAACTTTGAAATTTGTTTTGTGAAGGGTAGAAAAAATTGTTGGAAAAGGAGAAAATGCTGGTTACCAGCATTTTCTCCTTTTCCCATAAAGTTTTCAAAAGGCTTCTTTCTCAGGGGCATCAAAAGTAGGGATTGTGTGGTAATGGGTTCTATAAACTGCTAGATAAGTGAAATGAAACTTACAAGCTGATTGTAAAAATCTAAATTTTATTATTTCTAAATCATTTTGGGGGAAAAATATCTCTAAGACATGTTCTATTTTTACATGAACAACTTGTTCATTTACATACTGGAAATACACAGATAAACCTTCAAACATAGCGTCTGAAGAAGACATTTTGGAAAATAATTACATGTTTGTTATGTTATGGAATTAGTGACATGCCAGTCACTTGACATTCCCACAATGCTTTTTTTTATTTCTGGCCTGAAATCTAAAAATACCTCAAAAGAACACCACCAAAAAAAACTTTTTTTCGTAATTTCATGATTCTTGATAATTAATAATTTGTATTGTTTTTTCATATAAATTTCAGATATATATATATTTTTCGATTTGGTGAGATGTGAAAAATCTAAATACCCACCCTTCAATTTGTTACCAGAAGTTTATAAGAAATCAGTAGGTTCTCTCCCTTACATTTAAGGTTGAAGCCAACAAAGACAATACAGATTCAACCAATTTCTCTAACCCTGTGTATGAAACATTCCAAGGGCAGGATCCTGAGGTATCTATACATGGTATACAGGAAACCAGTGTCACAGAGCTTCCTATTGAGAGCATACCAGAAATATCCTATTCTCATTCCAGCCGGTAAGTGTCAGAAGCATCGAGAGGAAATAATCATCTTACATCTATGAGCTAATAATCATTTTCCAGGAGGTAAATAGATTTGAGCCGAGCTCTGTGAAAAAGGGGCTTAACTCATTACCAAACAACAATATTTTAGGCTTGTCAAATTTGAAAGCATTTGCAGACAACAAAATAAAAGTGACTGAAAATTTGAAATTCCTTTTGTGAAGGGTGGAAAACATTGTGGGAAAAGGAGAAAATGCTGGTTACCTGGATTTTCTCCTTTTTCCACAATGTTTTCAAAAGGCTTCTTTCTTGGGGGCGTCAAAAGTAGGGATTGTGTGGTAACGGGTTAATGTATGTGCAAAAAGTATTGACACAGGTCAGCCTGCGCAGTTTGCGCAAGCTGACCAGGGCCAAAACTTTTCACTGTTGGTCAGTTCCCTGTTTGTCAAAAGAAAAAGCATTCCTATGATAAAGTCAGTTAATGAAAAAAGTGGCTCCTATGAACCCATAATGATATGATGACTTCAGCCCCCTTTTGCCAGAGCACTGCTTATTTATTAGATACCAGTAAACTTTACATGGCTGAAATACATGTGCCACTATTGGTTAACCCTTTACCAAACAATCTCTGTATAATCTCATGGAAACATTACACTTCCCTTTTGGAAAGCAATACCATATATCAGGAATGAAATATAATTATGAAGTGGTTATTGAAAAAATAATTAATTATCAACTTGGAACTAGAAAATTGTAATGTAGGCACATGGCATTATTTTGTGGAAACATTACAGAAACTTGTGGTAAATCAAAGTAATGTCTCACAAATGAGATGACTTTATGGAATTAATGACTGAATATAAGAGAAACTTTTTCACATTGTTTTATATTTTTCATTCTTAAAATTTTAATCATTTTCAGGTCAGCTGATGATGCAAAGATGGAAGCAACAAGTGCAGTATAAACAAGCCACAAGTTCAAATGTGTTTAGTATGGATGATTAGAATGAGATGATACAAAGTAATTTGATTACATCATCAGTGTGCATGCTCGCATTATACATGAACTTCCATGCTCTGGTGAAAATAAAGATGAAAGCTACATAAGTACATTCAGTCAGTTACTTAACTCTTTACCAGGCTACAAAATTTTAGGTTTGTCCAAATTGAAAGCATTTGCAGACGACAAAATAAAACTGACTGAAAATTTGAAATTTGTTATATGAAGGGTAGAAAAAATTGTGGGAAAAGGAGAAAATGCTGGTTACCAGCATTTTCTCCTTTTCCCTCATTATTTTCTAAAGGCTTCTTTCTCAGGGTCATCAAAAGTAGGGATTGTGTGGTAATGGGTTAATTACACAATCAGATGATGGAAAGATGGAAAATTATTTTAACCCTTTATGAACAATCCATGTTTTTATGACCCTGAGTTATAAGCCTTTTGAAAATATTGTGAGAAAAGGAGAAAATGCTGGTAACCAGCATTTTCTCTTTTTCCCCACAATGTTTTCTACCTTTCCCAAAACAAGTTTCAATTTTTCAGTCACCTTTATTTTGTTGTCTGCAAATGCTTTCAATTTGGACCAGTCTATAATTTTGTCGTTTGGTAAAAAATTAACACTGGTTATATAAATATAGATCTACAATTTTTCCTGTCTGCTAAAACTCAAAAGTTAGGGATGGCAGTCAGACTTGCGTTCAAGAAATACATGTATTTGTTGATATTACATTATGTTTGTATCATTATTTTGTAAATTGATTCTTAGATTGCCAAATAAAACATACAGGACATTTTCATCCTGGAAATATGACCAAAATAAAAAACATTCCATGGTTGCCTTTGTCCACAGTGTTTCAGCGGACAGTAAAGATCAAAGATTAGGCTGCATGTTTTGTGCAGCCTGAGCCTGATCTACAGTGATTGGCTATAAATGGGTTATCAAAATGGCGCTACTGACAAAGGGGGCAAACTCTTCCCTTTGACTTGAATGTTTTTAGCACATTTATTTCCCTTTTGAAATAATATTCCTTTTCTGTTATTTTTTTCCTTTGGGGTCTTTTCTTTCATTTAATTAAATTAACGAGAATTGGGTTCTTGAAATAGCAAAACAAACTGTCGTCTGCAAAATGGCTGACAAAAAGGAAATAAATGTCAACAGAACAGAAAAATGTAGCCATATCTTTATCTGAAGATGGAATTTCTCATAGGTAAATAGCAGAAATATTGGGAATAAGTCACACTGGAGTTTCAAAGTTTTTAAAGAGATTTTCTGCAAGAGGCACCCTAGAAAATAACCATCGATGATTGGCAGCTGGGGATAGACGTGATCACCAGACTGGGAGGCTAGGACTAATAGAAGAGCAAGTTTGGCAGAATTAACGACATAAGTGAGTGAGACATTGCGTAGACAATAATCTCAAAGGACTGCGAGGCGTTGATTAAAATTTCATGGATGTATACAAGTAGAAAAGTTAGAAAGCCTTCACAATCAACACCACCAACAGAAAAAGGACAGTTTCTTGGTGCAAACAAAAAGTAACATCAGACTGGATACACTCTGGAAAATTTATGGCATTATTGATTCACAAAGTTATATTTAGTGTCTTGCCAGTTATCTTTGGCCAGTCAGTGCGAAGAATTTTCCAGGTAGTGACTTTATTTTTCAAGAAGATAGATCTATGCTCATGCTGATCTTCATACATCAAGAATGATGTCACTGTGGGAAAATGAATACAATATCCTATGTATAAGTTAGCCATCACAAAGTCCTGACATGGCCATCACAAAGTCCTGACATTAACATTATTGAAAATGTGAGGCAAACAATCAAAATATAGATAGAAAATAAAGGTTCTAGTCTAATAAAACTCAACAATGCCTTGAGGACAAAGTCAAGAAAATTTGGTACATTCTCCCCTCTCACTATATACAGAGTTTATGCTTCCATTCCAAGAGGAATAGACAACTGAAATTAAGCAAGGGTCATATCACCACATACTAGCAAAACACAAGTAAGTTTTTCCCAGTTGAGTTGGCAGTTCAGTTTTAAAGTTCTTGTTGAAACAAAGTTGACCATCTTGATTTTCCATGCGATGACTCATTAATGGCCAATCATTGAACACTGACCGCAAGGGCAATTAAAGTCTTTAAAGATGCTTTGAGGGTTGAGTGATACATTCTGTAACATGTTTAACTCTTTACCACATAATCTGGACTTTTAATGACATTGAGAAAGAAGCCTTTTGAAAACATTGTGGGAAAAGGAGAAAATGCTGGTTACCAGCATTTTCTCCTTTTCCCACAATGTTTTCTACCCTTTACAAAACAAACTTCAAATTTTCAGTCACTTTTATTTTGTTTAATTTATTATGCTTTCAATTTTGACCAGTCTAAAATTTTGTCATTTGGTAAAGAATTAAATGATACATTCCATAACATGTTTAAGCATATGGGCATTGATATGAGAAAAATACATTGTGTTAAAATGATAGAGTTTGTGTTATTATCAAACTGCCCTCTCAAGAATGTGTCATGCTCTGTGAAAAGGGGGCTTGGTGCAGTTGCCTAAAGAATCAACTCATGTTTGCCAGTTGTCTGCGCATGTCATATTTTTCAAAGATTTGACCTGTTTTTTATGATGCATTACTTTCCCTCATATCGGGGAGACTGGTACAGTATAATACACGGTATGAAGTAGCAATGGAGAAAATGGTTTTTATCAATACGTTTGAGGAAAGTTCAGGCCTGTTTTAGCTCCACATTTCTGTAAACTGCTGATCATATTTGAGTGAATTGCACCAGGTAGCGTTTTATTGAGTAAACATTTACTTTAGTTTGAAATTCAAAGTAATGGTTGTTGCGTAGAAATGTGGTCCGGTCTTGTACCGAAATTAATTAGATGAGTATTTGTAGAGAATGCCATCTAGCGGGAGATAATGCATGTTAGCCTGCACAGGCTGACTTTAGCGGAACTTTGATGTAAATTTTATACATGTTTAAGGACCATTCTGCCTGATCATACAGTCAAATGTCAGATTAAATGGATTCTATGGATCCCTTATTATGTGATATCTTGCTTGGTTTAAATTAATGCATAACACAGATGCATTAACCCATTACCACACAATCCCGACTTTTAACACCCCCTGTGAAAGAAGCCTTTTGAAAACATTGTGGGAAAAGGAGAAATTGCTGGTAACCAGCATTTTCTCCTTTTCCCACAATGTTTTCTACTCTTCACAAAACACATTTCAAATTTTAAGTCACCTTTGTGTTGTCGTCTGCCCATGTTTTCAACTTGGACCAGTCTAAAATTTCGTTGTTTGGTGAAGAGTTAAGCCCCCTTTAGTCAGACTTTGGCTCAATTATGTTTATGTATCTGTGCCAGATCTGTACATGTCTCTTGACCCTGCAGCCCAGTTTGTAATGTACAGGACTAGAAACTAGAAGCTTACTCATTTTATTCACAAATTTCTTCCTAGGATTGACGACAGTTATTGAAACAGGATTCATTCCTTTTGCTTGGCATTGGTTATGTGGGAAAGCAGTAGGTCACTTGGTGAGAATATTGAGGGTCCAGGTATTGATTACAGTGAAGCATGGCTAGGTAAACTGGACACCATGAATAACTAAAAGTATGTTGAAAACGACAAACGGTTTGATACCTGGCTTGGCCAATTTCTTTCCAAGTACTGATGATAGTCATTGCAACAGATTCATTACTCTCATCGATGATTTAATTTTTAGTTAACCTGAGCATAACATGCTCAAACGGAGCTTTTAGGATCACACAGTGTATGTCATGCGTCATCAACAATTCTTTAAACAACTAATCCTCCTAAACCACTGGGCCAATTTAGACCTAACTTGGCTGGAATGTTCCTTGGGAAGTTCTCTTTTAAAATCTTTCACAGAATTTGATTCCATCTAGAATTCTGGTTGCAATGGCAACCAAACAAAATTTTCTGAGAAATTCTTTAAAAATCTTCTCCTCTGAAACTGCTGGTCAGATTTTGAAATAATTTCACAGAGATGTTCCTTGGATGACCCTTTCCAAAAGTTGTTCGCTCCAGGAAAGCATGAATAGGTGCACTGGCTGCCACTATATAACTGAAATAATGTTGACAACAATGTTAACCCTTTACTCCATAGATACTCATTTCTACAGACTGCTTGTAGGAGCCTTTGGCAAATATCGTGGCAAAAGGTGAAATTGCTCATGACGAACAATTTCACCTTTTGTCACAATGTTTTCTAAGCTATCAAAAGGTGTCATATACACATAAAGAGTGGCTTCATCCTTGCTGTTATTTAGGGTCAATTAGAGATACATAGAAATGCCTTATGGGGTAAAGGGTTAAACACCATACAATCAATCAATTAGCTATCATCCAGACAACCATTTCTACCATCTTTGAAGAGTAATGGACCAGTGTGGCCTCCGGAGTATAAACAAGGTTGAGGCAAATCTTTTGTCCAAGTTTCATGAGATCTTATAAACTGAAAATGTGGCCTCTAGAACATACTGCTGGTAACGTTTTATGATGGACTCTGCACAATCATAGAAGCTTACCTTGAGTACTTTGTGCCCATGGCAACTAGATTTATAATTAACCCTTTACCACACAATCTCGACTATAAACAACCCTGAGAAAGACGCCTTCTGAAAACAATGAGGGAAAAGAAGAAAATGCTGGTAACCAGCATTTTCTTCTTTTCCCACAATGTTTTCTTTCCTTTCCAACACAAAATTCAAAACTTTCACTTCTATTTTATCGTCTGCAAAATGCTTTCAATTCAGATCAGTCTAAAACTGTCACTTGGTAAAGAGTTAACCGAAATACCTAGGAAATAAATCGCCTGTGAAAGATGAAAATGAGGGTTACAATAAGAACAAGTATGTCTGGATCACGTCCAATTTAATAAAGACCATTTTTCAGAATCTTTGACAAAACCAAATGGACAGCTTTAAGTGACAAAAATCGGCATCAACCTAGACTAAAAACCCAACAGAAATCTTAACTTTACTATCATGAAGGTTTTTCACTCATTACCAAACGACAATATTATAGAGTTGTCCAAACTGAAAGCATTTGCAGACGACAGAATAAAAGTGACTGAAAATTTGTAATTTGTTTTCTGAAGGGTAGAAAACATTGTGTGAAAAGGAGAAAATGCTGGTTACCAGCATTTTCTCCTTTTCCCACAATGTTTTCTGAAGGCTTCTTTCTCAGGGGCGTCAAAAGTAGGGATCGTGTGGTAATAGGTTAAACTTTGCCCTTGAACATTATGTCCTATGGCAAAATCTTAAATTACCAAATGAACTTACTATCTTACGACGTATGTTTATGTGAGAAAGCAGCCAGAGACTTGGACAGAAAAATTGTATGGAGTACTAGTAAACTCCAGCAAAGCAAGGATAGGTGCACTGGCCACCATGATATGACTGAAATAATGTTGGGATCAGTGTTAAATACCATACAATCAATTAACGGTACAATACTATGTGATTGTAAGAACATTTTTAACCTTTAGTAAATGTTCCCAGGTTTTACTGACATTAAGCAATAAGGCCTCCAGAAACCATTTTGAGAAACGGAGAAAATGCTGGTAACCAGCATTTTCTCCATTTCCTACAATGGCTTTAAACAAATCAGAAGACAAACTTAATCTGCCTTCAATAAGGACACAAGTCTAAAATAATAATAAAGTAATAAATTTCTTGGAGGGACCAAATTGAAAGCATTTGTACATGACACATTAAATATGGCTCAAATGCAGCTTTTTAGGGCCCAATAATATACTAGTTATTAGCAGTCATGGTCTTTATACCACACAATCCCTACTTTTGACGCCCCTAGGAAAGAAGCCTTTTGAAAACACTATGGGAAAAGGAGAAAATGCTGGTAACCAGCATTTTCTCCTTTTCCCAGTGTTTTCTCCCCTTCCCAGAACAAATTTCTATTTTCAGTCACCTTTATATTGTCATCTGCAAATGCTTTCAATTCAGACCAGTCTAAAATTTTCTCATGCGGTAAAGAGTTAACGACCATATGAAAGAAAGCTTTTGAAACCAATGTAGGAAAAGGAGAAAATGCTGGTAACCAGCATTTTCTCCTTTTCCCACAATGTTTTCTACCCTTCCCAACTTAATTTTCAATTTTTAAGCCACATCTATTTTGTCGTCTGCAAATACTTTGGACTTGGACTAAAATTTGATTTGGTCCAAAATTTTGTCGTTTGGTGAAGAGTTAAAGATATGTTTGTAAAATCAGTGTCTAATAAACAGATAATGTATGAAAGGTATCCAACAGCAATGTTTTCTTTGTTGTGCCTAGGAGTAATCTTGACTGTCTATCTAGAAATTGTAGGTTTGTCCAAATTGTAAGAATTTGGAGATGATAATCTTCCTGTTTGTTCTCAATGGCATCAGGTGTACATGACACCCACACCCATTGCTTTGCACATTATTTCATCTGTCACCCTGCACTAATTAACTCTACTTGTAGTAGCAAGTTAAAAAAACATAAATGCCATGATAGTCACGAAGAAAAAACTTTTATGTCCTTCTCACAGTCTTATCTTTGAAAATCAATATTTTATCAAAATTTATCATTAAGTATAAAGTTTGGTCAAGATAGGTGTTTCAGAAAAGCTGTTTTAATAAAAATTAAATTTATGCAAAATCTAAATTGGCCAGCAAATCTGAAAGTACAAAAGCCAGAAGTTATCAGTTAGTTATCATTAGGAATGGGCCATATAAGTCACCCTTTTGTTTACAGTAGTCACAGCTTGCAAAACACTGATTTTTGTCACTTAAAAAGGAGAGAGGAAAAAATTCAATTATAACAATATTTAAATAATAAGAGCTATAGAAATAAAATTAATTAAACCTTTTTCATAATATTCACACTTTTTTAAACAAATAAACAGACAGAAGGAAAACATTTATCCTCATTTACAACTCTTATTCCGATTAATCCACTTATATGAGCCATGTTCTGTGAAAAGGGGGTTTATCTCATTATGGTAGGTGACTGCAACAATATTCTAAGTGCCTTTACAATGTACAGGCTTTAAGAATAGTGTTGCACTCACCTATCGATTACAAAATAATATTTTAGGCTTGTCCAAATAGAAAGCATTTGCAGGTGACAAAATAAAAGTGACTGAAAATTTGAAATTTGTTTTGTGAAGAGTAGAAAACATTGTGGGAAAAAGAGAAAATGCTGGTTACCAGCATTTTCTCTTTTTCCAACAATGTTTTCTAGAGGCTTCTTTCTCGGGGTTATCAAAAGTAGGGATTTTGTGGCAATGGGTTAATACATCTACACAAAGTACTGTTCAGATCAGTGTGTGCAGGCTGTCTCGTGTCAAAGCTTTTCGCTTTAGGTCAGTTTTCTGCATTGTCAAAGATGTATTCTACCTCATGATACTGTTAGTTATTAGACAAAATGGATTTTATGCGTCCATAATGATCTGATGACTTGTGTGGTATCAAATGGCCTACAACATGCGAAAAGGGGCACTCGGAATATTGTGTAAAGTGCCCTCTCAGATCAGCCTACACTGTCCCCACAGGCTAATCCGCAATGATACTCCCTTTATACGTAATTTTCTGTTTTGAGCAAGTCTACTGTAGCACAAAATCTAATGTAGTCGCAAAGTGTCATCTCGGTTAGCCTGCGCGGACTGCACAGGTTGATCCGAGATAACGCTTTGCGTAAATGTCCGAATATCTCTTTTCGCGTGTTGCATGCCATACAGCACAGAGGTACATAAAACCTCCCTTTTACAAGAGCATGACCCTTAATACATGGACCGATATTTCAGTTCCCTAACATCTCTCAACTCTTTACCACTCAATCCGACTTTTAATAAATCAGAGAAAAAAGCCTTATGAAAACATTGTGGGAAAAGGAGAAAATGCTGGTAACCAGCATTTTCTCCTTTTCCCATGTTTTCTACTCTTCTAAAGTAATATATCAATTTTTTAGTCATGTTTATTTTGTCCTCTGCAAATACTTTCAGTTTGGACAAGTCTATAATTTTGTCATTTGGTAAAGAGTTAACTTTCAAAAATCAATGATAATATAATTTTCACTTCTAAAGCCTGCACTCGAGTCTAATCTAATTTTCCATTTATTATATTTTGACATTACTATGTCAAAAATGAAAAACTCTTTACCAAACAACATTTTAGACCGGTCAAAATTGAACCCATTTGCAAACAACAAAAATGAGATGTTACTGAAAAATTGACATTGTTTTAGGAATGACAAACAATTTTTGGAAAAGGAGAAAATTCTGGTTACCAGCATTTTCTCAACATTTTTACAGTAAAATCTAATCACAGGAGTGATTTCTAATATTGCTTGTCTGTAAATATTGTACTTTCAGAAGTCTGTTATCTGGAAACTGGTTTTACCAAATTTGGAACAGTAAATGAGAGTCAACAATCTAAGTAATAAACCTTCTTTGGCTTACATATATTTCTTGATTTACGTAATTTTATCCATTGAAATATTTTTCCGTTGTTCATTTATATGAGTGTATTTATAATACAAGAATTATGTTGATGATATTTTGTATACAAATTCTCTCCACATATCAAAATCTTAAGTCTATCAAACATGGCTCAACACTTTCCCTTCTAACAAGATAATGCAGTGTTTTCAGGCCAACCTAGGACAGCCTTTTAAACTTTTGAGGGAAAAAGGAGAAAATGCTGACTGCTTATGTTTTCTCCTCTTAATGCAGACAAATTCAACAATTTCAGCCAAATTCAGTTTGACATCAGCAAAATTTTTTAACCCTTTACCAAACGACAAAATTTTAGACAGGTCAAAATTGAAAGCATTCGCAAACAACAAAATAAACATCGTTCAAAAATGATATTTTTTTTTCTGTAAGAAGGGAAGAAAGCATTGTGGGAAAAGGAGAAAATGTTGGTTACTAGCATTTTCTCCTTTTCCCACAATGTTTTCAAAAGGCTTCTTTCTCAGGTGTGTTAAGTCGCGATTGTGTGGTAAAGAGTTAATGCAATCAGTTTTGAAAAGTCAAGCATTTTGATGTGTTGTATGTTAAAGTTTTGAGCTACAATCCCTGAAATATAGAAGATAAAATCTGTGTAACCAGTAATTTCTCCTTTTTACATCATGTTTATAGAGCTTTCCATAATATAACAACCTATCACATGAGGAACATGTCGTGTGTTGTCTACAAATACTGTGCGAAAAGGAGAAAATGCTGGCTACCAGCATTTTCTCCTTTTCCCTCAGTGTTTTCAAAAGGCTTCTTTCTCATGGTCGTTAAGTCAGGATTGTGTGGTAATGGGTTAACTCTTCAGCGAACAACAATAGATATTTGTCACAATATTTCAATCAATGTTGACTTTGAGATTGTCTTTATAAGAATTCTGAATAAAGCAATCTAGTACCCCTGTCAAGAGCTTTGTTCGACTTCTACAACAAGAGCTTTGCAGAGCGGTGCATAAACGCCCGAATGGGCTTGTCAGTAAAATGGGTTAAAATGTAGAAAGCCTTAACCCGTTACCACACAATGCCTACTTTTGACACCCCCGAGAAAGAAGCCTTTAGAAAACATTGTGGGAAAAGGAGAAAATGCTGGTAACCAGCATTTTCTCCTTTTCCCACAATGTTTTCTACCCTTCACAAAACAAATTTCAAATTTTCAGTCACTTTCATTTTGTCGTCTGCAATTGCTTTGAATTCGGACAAACCTAAACTTTTGTCGTTTGGTAATGAGTTAAGAGATCCAAATTATAGGTCACAATGCGCAACTACACATCCTAGAGATTCATTGTGGAAAGTTTAAAATTATTACAATGGAAACTATAGGAGGAGCTGTGCATACAAGATATTACGACCGACTGGGGCCATTACATAATGTGACCCTTTGGCATACAAAAACTCTTAGGAAAATGCCTTATGAAAACACTGTGAGAAATAGAAAATTTTGGTTATCAGCATTCGCTTATTTTCCAACACTGTTTTCTCCTCATTCATGGATAAATACTATTCAAAAACACTGTGAGAAATAGAGAGAAAATGCTGGTTATCAGCATTCGCTTATTTCCAACACTGTTTTCTCCTAATTCATGGATAAATACTATTCAAAAGTATAAAATTTCATTAGAAAAAACAATTGACTTGTTTGTAAATTCCTTCTAAATAGAAAAGTCTTTAAGACATTGCTGTGTAATACAGGGTTAAAACCTAACAATTTTTTAAGCGTATAAAGCACTATATTTAGATATCAGAAGAGGTAACTCTTCCATTAACTGATGGACAGGCTGATTCCACAATACCCCAAACACAAGTCTTGTTTCAACTCATTACCAAACAATAAAGTTTTTGGCTTGTCCAATCAAAAGCATTTGCAGACGACAAAATAGAAGTGACTGAAAATTTGAAATTTGTTTTGTGAAGAGTTGAAAACATTGTGGGAAAAGGAAAAATGGCTAGTTACCAGCATTTTCTTCTTTTCTCACAATGTTTTCTATAGGCTTCTTTCTCAGCGTCGTCAATAGGAGAGCTTGTGTGGTAATGGGTTAACCCTTTACCACATGGCAAAATTTTAGACCTATTCAAATTGAAAGCATTTGCAGATGACAATTTCATAGTGGCTCACATGACGCAATTTTCCTTTGGGTAGAAAACTTTGTGGGAAAAGGAGAAATACTTGTAACCAGCATTTTCTCCCAATGTTTTCAAAAGGCTTCTTCCAGGGTTGTTAAAAGTCATCATTGTGTGGTAAAGGGTTAAGGGGTTTAAACTAAGCAAAGGCTTATAAATGCTGATGTTAATCCATTCTGAAGCACTCCTTTCATTATGTCAAAAAAAAAAAATGACAAAAAATATTATATACTGCTAAACAAATTATGCCATCTCATTCAACAGATACACAAATGTCAAAACAAGAGAAGTTTTCAAGGGAGATCATTCTCACAGAAGTTTGGATGAATGCAAGTCATTTTCTCCCTTGTTGTTATGATATCACTTCCTCCTTTATTTTGATTGGATATTGCGATTGTTGTTGTTGTTGAATGGGTTGTTCACCTTGACCTTGAGCTAAATTCAGCGGAAAGTCATCTCCACTCCCACTGAAAATATATGAAATACACATATTTAGGCAATAACTCTTTACTAGTCTGCCCATTCCGACTTTCCTTGAGAAAAATAGCCTTTAACCCATTACCAAACGACAATAGTTTAGACTGGTCCAGATTGAAAGCATTTGCAAACGACATAATGAAAGTGACTGAAAATTTGAAATTAGTTTTGTGAAGGGTAGAAAACACTCTAGGAAAAGGAGAAAATGCTGGTTACCAGCATTTTCTCCTTTTCCCACCATGTTTTCTACAAGCTTCTATCTCAGGGGGGTCAAAATAGGGATTGAGTGGTAATGGGTTAACTCTTCACCACACGAGAAAATTTTAGACTGGTCCAAATTGAAAGCATTTGCAGATGACAAAATAAAGGTGACTGAAAAATTGAAATTAGTTTTGTGAAGGGTAAAAAACATTGTGGGAAAAGCAGAAAATGCTGGTTACCAGCATTTTCTCCTTTTCCCACAATGTTTTCTACAAGCTTCTATCTCGGGGGGGTCAAAATAGGGATTGAGTGGTAATGGGTTAACTCTTCACCACACGAGAAAATTTTAGACTGGTCCAAATTGAAAGCATTTGCAGATGACAAAGGTGACTGAAAAATTGAAATTTGTTCTGGGAAGGGTAGAAAACACTGTGGGAAAAGGAGAAAATGCTGGTTACCAGCATTTTCTCCTTTTCCAACAGTGTTTTCAAAAAGGCTTCTTTCTCAGGGGCGTCTAAGTAGGGATTGTGTGGTAATGGGTTAAAACAATGTCAGAAGAGGAGAAAATGTTGCTAACCAGAGTTTTCTCGTTTTCCAACACAGTTTTAAACCCTATTACAGATTCAATATGTTGCCTGCAAATGCTTTCAATTTGAACAAGTCTATTTTTCCTTTTTTTTCATTTGGTGAATGGTTAGATGCATCAAGTCCTCCTTTGCATGAACAAGGCTGACTATAGACTATAATGATGGAGGTCTGCATGTTTTTTCAATGGACACATTTTGAAAACTTGGTTTAACCCTTTACTCCATAGATGTTCATTTTGACATATTAACAGACAGCTTTTGAAAACATTGTGGGAAAAGGAGAAAGTGCTCGTAATGAGCAATTTCTCCTTTTCCCGCAATGTTTTCTACTCGACCAGATATTTGTATCCTCATTTGTCCACATATTTGACATCATATCTTTATTTGCTGCTGAAATGGAAGAGCCTCAAATTAGCATATCAGGTAAAGGGTTAAGGAATGAAATTAACAAGTAATAGGTCTTTTTGCATCATTTCGCATGGATGTTTTTTTTTTTTCCTTTCCTTTCAATAATTCTCCTTTTTCACCCATTGGGCCAAACTTGGGAGCTCAGTCTGTGCCAACAATGGTCTTGACACCTATCAATGAATGATTGGATTCCTATTGATTGATTGATTAACCCTTTCCCAAATGACAAATTTTGGACTCTTCCAAATTGAAAGAGTTTGCAGACGACAATTTTAGATTTTGAGTAAATGGCAGAAAGTTCTCAAAACGGGTAGAAAACACAGTGGGAAAAGGAGAAATTGCTCGTTAGGAGCAATTTCTCCTTTTCCCACAGTGTTTACAAAAGGCTTTTACTGCAGACACGTAAAAACCAGGGATTGTTTGGGAAAGGGTTAAATTGTTTTTAATGTGGTTTTCAACATTATATCAGTTACATATCGGAAGCCACTGCACCTGTCTCAGCTTTCCTGGAGTTTCTTTAGACCGGTACTTTGCAGAATAGCCTTTCTTGGCCAGTGACTATTTTTCTATATAACCAATGTTGAAAGAATGATCAGCAGACAGAGATTATTCAATCCTGCAGCAATGACTATCTCCAATCCTCTTTAACCCTTTACCCCATAAGGTGTTTCTATGGTATCTCTAATGGACACTAAATAACAGCAAGGATGAAGCCGTTTCTTATGTGTATATTACACCTTTTGATAGCATAGAAAGCATTGTGACAAAAAGTGAAATTGCTCGTCTCCAGCAATTTCACCTTTTGCCACAATGTTTTCCAAAGGCTCCTACAAGCAATGCGTAGAAATGAGTATCTATGGAGTAAAGGGTTAACCCTGCCCGCCCGGGTGGCTCAGTGGTGAGCGTGTCGGACTCATGATCTGGTGGTCGTGAGTTCGATACCCGGTTGAGGCGAACTTTCTTTCCGGCGTATTTTCGCCTCTCACCTCTGCTGAAGCATGTGAGAAAAGTAGTCGGTGGCTTTGGAAAGAAAGTAGTACAAGTACCAGTGTGAGAAAGCCAGGAAACACATGTGCGTCACCGACCACCACGATATGACCTTAGCTGTTAAAGTGGCGTAAAACCCCAATACAACCAACCAACCAACCTCTTTAACCCTTTACCAAACAATCCCTGGTTTTCATAACCCAGATGAAGAAGCTTCTGAAAACATTGTGGGAAAAGGAGAAAATGCTGGTGACCAGCATTTTCTCCTTTTCCCACAATGTTTTCCACTCTTCTAAAGTCAAGTTTCAACTATTGAGTCATGTTAATTGTGTTCTCTGCAAGCGCTTCCAATTTGAGCAAGTCTAAAATTTTGTCATTTGGTAAAGAGCATTTTCTCCTTTTCCCACAATGTTTTCTACTCTTCTAAAGTCGAGTTTCAACGATTGAGTCATGTTTATTCTGTTCTCTGCAAACGCTTCCAATTTGAGCAAGTCTAAAATTTTGTCATTTGGTAAAGAGTTAGTTTTGGACTGGATCAAATTCAAAGCATCTGCAGACAACAATTTAATCTTGTTAATAAGTCGATTTCTGACTCTGATAGTTAAGTTTAGAACTACAGGCTTTTTTCTCAGGGTCGTTAAATGTTGGGATTGTGTGGTAAAGAGTTAATGAATTGACCATGCAGCGAATTGTATCAGGATCCTGAGTTCTCAAGTCCTGTATACTATTTACTGAGCTGCTAGGGCTCAGTCACGTTGGATACCTAACTGTGCCACATTATTCCACAGGATAAGTGCTAGCCATAGCAACTACATATATTGCTCTTGCCAAGATGAGCTCTGTTCAATTTTTGACAATGTTACAGTAGAAAAGCAGCCTGTGGCTCAGAAAGAATGTTTTGCAAATTACTTTAAAGAAACACGAGAAAAAATTGTATAGGTGCACTGACCACTGCAATGCATCTGGATTGTGTTGGAAATTACATAAATTGTCAGACAAATCCAATGTACACCCTTTATGAAGGTTTTACCAGAAGCTAATCCCTTGAAAAACTGCCCTTTAAGAAGACCACTTTTTGAGATCAGGGGTTTTGATAACAATTGTTACCAGTATTATGTCATATTTAAACAATACATGAATTTCCTTTGCATATGAAAACAAATTCAATTACTTTAGCAACATTAAGTTGTTTTCTGAAGTAATTTATGATCTATGCAAAGTTCGAAATTTGTATTATTATCTAGACAGGAGATTAACTCTTTACCAAACAACAAATTAATAGAGTGGTACAAATACAAAGTATTTGAAGACGACAAAATAAATCTGACTGAAAAATCAAAATTTGATTTGTGAAGGGTAGAAAACATTGTGGTAAAAGGAGAAAATGCTGGTTACCAGCATTTTCTCCTTTTCCCACGATGTTTTCAAAATGCTTCTACCTCAAGGTCATCAAAAGTCGTCATTGTGTGGTAAAGGGTTAAAATGGATGCAAAATGTTGTCAAGTGATATTAATGTAATAGCCTAATCATGTCTTCCATTATTCCATAATCTTGATCTTTCAGATTCTCATTGAGATTTGAGTGCAGATACAAACACTCAATAACACAGGATTAAATATATCCAGGTTATTGAATGTTTATGTCGGCCCTACTACCTTAATGACCACTTGAAAAACCATTATCATTCATTCACCCTTTCCCAAACAATCACTGGTTTTTACGACCCTGAGATAGAAGCCTTTTGAAAACATTGTGGGAAAAGGAAAAAATGCTGGTAATCAGCATTTTCTCCTTTTCCAACAAGGTTTTCTATCCTGCTGGAAAACAAATTTAAGTTTTTGAGTTACGTTTATTTTGTCGTCTGCAAGTGCTTTCAATTTAGATCTGTCTAAAATTTCATCGTTTGGTAAAAAGTTAATTCAGTGATTGATGGATAACCTAAGGTAAGGCATTGTAAGATAACATGACAAAGGTTAATATCAAAACATACAACAACATAAACACTCACCGGCGGGGCTGCTGCGTATTTCCGTACACCATTTGTTGCATGCCTGCCAGATGCTGGTTGAATTGCGGGGCCATGCCAGCCTGATGGCTGAACATTGGAGAATACATGCCCATCTGTTGGGCCATCAGGGTTTGGGAATCAAACCCCGGTCTCAACTGATAGCCAGGGGGCAGCATCTGTTGACCATTGTGAATGGGAAGGTAGTCGCCAGCGACATTTCCATTCTGAATAGTTTTATCATTGTCACTTTCGTATTTCACGATAGTTTCAGTTTTTGGGAACCGGTTAGTTAACTTCTCTTTCAAGTGGGGATGATTACCACTGGGATCCAGCGGTGCACAACTGGCAAGATATTGCTTTTCCACATATGAATTTCTCGGGCTAGTACTTTGCCTTAACATAGTTTCTAAATGATGATGGCTCCCAGCTACAGCGTTTGACCTGTTTGGATGGGAACCAGAATATGAATCGATAGGCGTGGCATCTGAAGGATGTATCTTGGAAAACATGTTTTTCGGAACATTCAGTACCACATTTCCATTCTGAGCATGGATTTTTTCTTCATCTGCCATATTGTATGGAAGAAAATTCTTTGGGGCTTGATTTAGCTGTAAGTGCAGCATGTTGGATTGCTGATGAGTCATCTGGGATGACGGTACTGATGCTGATGATATGGGATAAGTAGGCTGAACTAAAGGTTTAAACTGGGGGCCCGATGTTAACTGGGCAAGCAATTGTGGATGAGCTTCTCCTGCAGTTTTCCGACCTTTTTCCTGTTTCATTTTCATGATCTCTGATTTATTGTCACTTTCTGTCTCAATGTCAATACTCATTTCACTCTCGACAGTCTCCGGATCTTGAATGCTTAAATTTTCCATTTGTGTAGCTTCCTCCTGTCCAGCAAACGGGATTGTATGTTTGCGCATTTTGTCAAATTTCTTATGATACATATCCTCATTTTTTGCCTCCATTTCAGGAGAGCTCCTAGTAGATCCTACAGGAGATTTGGACAAATCAGATTTCAGCATTGCAGCAGAATTTGTTTGATCAACAACGGTATGGGGCTCGTCACTTGGACCTGTGACAGACACTTTTGGAGGGTCAAGTGAACTGGAATTCCATGAATTCTTGGGAATATTCAGTTGTGGAACTTGCTCAAAGGCACTCCCCCCACTTCCAACATGATGTCCCTGTATTTATAGACAGAGAGGAAAACTATTACTATAAATGTTTACAGTAGGACAGCCAAATGCAACCACACCTATTGACTCTTTATCCGACAAAACTTTAGGCTCATCCATTTCAAAGGCATTGATTTTAAAATCTGCAACGGCTTTGAATTTGAACAGGTGTACAAATGAGGTCTGGTAAAGAGTTTAAAACTCTTTACCAAATGACAAAATTTTAGATTTTTCCAAATTGAAAGCATTAGCAGAGGACAAAATAAACAAGACTCAAAAAATTGAAACTTGACTTTTGAATTGTAGAAAACACTGCGGGAAAAGGAGAAAATGCTGGTTACCAGCATTTTCTCCTTTTCCCACAATGATTTCACAGGGGGTTCTTCCTCAGAGTTGATAAAATCAGGGATTGTGTAGAAAAGGGTACACTCAACACCACATGACAAAATTTTAGACTCAGCGCTTGTAAACCAACCACAAATTCAGTATGACCCAAATGGTGAGATATTTCTTTCAAAGTGTAGAAAGCATCATGGAAAAAGGAAAAAAATACCTGTTACCAGCATTTTTTTTTATTTCCACAAGGATTAAGGTCTTCAACTCTCTAACAAATTACAAAATTGTAGAGTTGTCAAAAAGCATTTGCAGACTACGAATTAGTTTGGACTCGGAAATCAAAATTTGCTTTGGGAAGGGCATAAAAAAATTGAGAAAATTTTGTTTTCAAAAGGCCTTTTCTTTACGGGCCGAGCCTCAGTAGCTCAGTCGGTAGGTACATGTAGGTGGAGGACATGAGCACAAGGGGTTGTGGGTTTGATCCCGGACTCGACCAACTTCTTTCTGAGGATTGATGATAGTCATTGCGACAGGATTCATTCCTCTCCAACCATTGACCATTGTTTCAAAGATGGTTACGTGAGAAAGCAGCCAGTGGCTTGGAAAGAAAATTGCTGAGTACTGATAAAAGAGACTCCAGGAAAGCATCGATAGGTGTACTATCCGCCGCAATATAAGTGAAATAATGTTGAAAATAGCGTTAAACACCATACAATCAATCAATCAATCAATCAATCAATTTTCTTCAGGGTCGTGTGATACAGAGTTAAAACTTAGTATTAATTGGTCAGGACTAAGATAGTCTAAATATATAACTGCATGTTTAATTTAAGGCTTCTGTCAAAATAAGTCGGTATGAATTTTCCCCTTCCCCTAAAACACATAACACACAAAACTTACATTATTTGGATCCTCAGTTGCCAATGGTGACCTCTGTTTATCAAATTTTCTGAAAATTGGATCAGGGAGTTGGGATAGGTATCCTGGATGCCTGTCAACTAACAACGACTTTTTCTTTGCGTGGAGATTATGAGATGCACCTACACTACCACGACGCATGTCTGCTGTTATTCTGAAGTGGTGACCCTCGGGACTGGCAAGGAAATCTGGGTCTACCGTTGAATAGAGACGATTATGAGCCGCATGACCTTCGGAGTTTAAGTGAAAACTTGAGCATCTCGGTCGCATCTGGGGCCCAAAATCCTCTGTTCCCATCGATCCAGATCTAGGACGTGGGGAATTAGGTGATGATGGAAATGGCTGTAGCAGATCTTTATGAAATGATGGACTAGTACGAGTGCTAGAAGCGTTGGAATCGGGAGCAGATATTGGAATGAAATCTCGATTCATTAGTGCGTATTGTTCTTCTAAGATGGGTACTGGGGACGACGCTGCCGAGTTACTAACAGAACCTGGCATGCTGTTGACATGGGCTCTTTTCTCCAGTCTGTCGCTCAGTTTACTCACCATCTTGGAGATGTACTCACGGTCCATCGTATACCTTCGTCTACTACCTTCCTCTATCGTATGAAGTCTAGGTCTCGATATCTGGGAGTCTCGGTCCAATGTGTGACAGCGCCGTCTTGGCTGATCCGGCATCATTCCATAGTACCCTGTATTGTCTTCACGATAAAATGTTCCATAAGGAGTCTTTAGTACCACTTGCTGCTGGGTATGGGGTTGCCCTTCTGAACCAAGCCTATTTGGGACTTGACCAATAGAACCATTACTGTCATAAAGAGATGAAGTGTCCATTGTGGAACCAGATGTGTAAGTTGCTACAGACGACGATGTATCGGACGGTGTTGAACGCTCAGATCTGAAAGAAATTATAGAACATCATTTTTTAAACATGATAGAACATCATTTTTTAATCATTTAGCAAACATTAACATGTTTTTACAACTTGTAGTTAAAAGGCTGCTTGCATAAAAAGAATGAATTGACAACATACTCTATTGATAAAAACACACAACATTTCAAGGTAATAAAAAAACATAAAAATGTAACCATGCTCTACTTGGAAAGAAAATATCATACAAAAGGTATGTTAAATGTTATAAAATTAATTTATTGATGCAATCATTTACTAGATGATCTGGCTCGTAAAACCTTGTGGGAAAAGCATAATCAGCATTTTCTCCTTTTCTCACACTGTTTCCCAACTTTTCAAAGGTGAATTCTTAATTTGATCCACATTTTCACTGTCATCTGCAAAAAGTTTTGAATTAAGCAGGTCTAATATCCTGTTGTTCTATGGTAAACGGTTAGAAATAGAACTTACCTGACTTCTACTTGAGAATCTTGCATCTCTACATTTTCTTCAGCTTTCTCTGCACCTGGTTTCAGTGAGAATGAAATGATTCATTATTCATACCCTTCAACAACCAATTAAAGGTCATTACCACAATGACGAAGAACACAGTCATATGAAAACAATATAGGGAAAGGAGAAAATACTGTTACTAGTGTTTCTCCTTTTCCCACAATTTTATCAGAAGCCTATTCCCTGGGTCTAGTACAGGTTCTAGCTCGCCACTGGGCTTGTATTGAAACATCCTCGGATACCCCGGGGTCTCCCTATTTGCTACGCTACATCGACCCCTGAGATAATTAATTGAATTTCCCTCGCTTTACCGCTGGCCAAATGCTGGCTTTTCATTGGTTCCATCATCATTTTGTGATGGGCGAGTGGACTGTACGCTATGACGTTTCGTATCGATTTTCGGCGGCTGATTCAAAGTTTTATTAGTCAATTGTCCCAGGGGTCGATGTAGCGTAGCAAATAGGGAGACCCCTGGGTATCCGAGGATGGTATTGAAAGAACACTAAATGAAACTAAGCCCTGACATTGCAGTCTGTAACATACCAGACTTGAATCCAGGAGGTTAATGGTTAAAATTGGCAGTTCTGCCGAAATCTTTTCCTGTATTGACAATAATAGTCAGTGCAAAAGAATTAATTGCTCTCTAATTGCTGATTTTTTCTTTTTTCAGAAAGATATGTTATTGAAGCCATATTAGAATAAAGAGGTTGAATAAAAGGAGTTGGACTATTGCATAACAAAGAAAAGTTTACACATTTTGAGCTTTACATTGCTTTTTCCATTTCAGTAACACTGACCTAGTTCTAAATGAATGACCTTGACTAAAATAAAGACATGCAGATGAAATCATAGAATTACCGAACAAAGTCCAATACACCTGGTACTCATAAACTGGAAGATTACTGAACTGTCAGGGGTTTTTTGTTAGTTTTAGTAACAATAGCCTGAAACTGAGTTGGAAGACAAACTTAAAAATTCTCCAGTCAACAACAGTTACTGTTCTTAATGAAATTCTTAGTCTATCTCTCCATGATTTTTTAATTTAAAGTACTACAACTTCTGGTTGATTTAGTCGATAAAAAAATGATTTATTTTCAAATTTTGAGAATTCCAGAGAATAAGACTCCACAAACATTCTTAAAAATGGTTGGTGATTTCCAGGCTTTCACCAGAACTGAAAAGCAAATAAAACACTAACCAACTTCCTTTTCTGCATGAAGAGCATTCAGGGTACGTAAATCTGTGGTTTTCATGAGTAATTTAGCAAAAAGAGTGCTGTCCTCTTTGTGTGTTGTCTTGATCATGTTCTGTAAGCTCTCTGTCAGTTTATTCTGTATCTTTTCTACCTGTTCGACATGTCTCAAGCCAATACGATCTGTAAAACAGAAGCTCACTTATTTAACTCTTTCCCAAACAACAAAATTTTAGACAGGTCCAAATTGAAAGCAGTTGCAGACAACCAAATAATCATATTTAAAAAACTGAAATTTGTTTCCAGCTGAATAAAAAACATTGTGGGAAAAGGAGAAAATGCTGGTTACCAGCATTTTCTCCTTTTCCCACAGTGTTTTCAAAAGGCTTCTATCTCGGGGTCGTAAAAACCAGGGATTGTTTGGTAGAGGGTTAAGTTCCAAACAATAGCAGTTCAAAAGGCACCATCCAGCATCCCTACAGCTTTTGAGAACGGTGTCAGAAAAGGGAGCAGTTTATTATATAGTTGCTTTACACAAACAATTCTCCTTTTCCATGTTTTACAACTCTTTCACAAAAAACAAAATATCAGAGCATTTTCTCCTTTTCCCACAATGTTTTCTAAACCTTTATTCCTCAAGGCAGTTCAAACTTGTGATGGTGTGGTTAAGGGTTAATGCTGAACAATAATCGTCACTTTGAAAAAATATCCTCCGACATGAGAGAGATCTTTAGAAAAACGTCACTAAGTTTTGGAAGAAGGACCAAGGTGCAGACCAACATAGAGCTATGATAAAACCTTAAGGGTATTTTTCTCCTAAATATATGCCAGTGCAAACCCTTTAACCCTTTACCACACAATGACAACTTTTAACAACATTGAGGAAGAAGCCTTTTGAAAACATTGTGGGAAAAGGAGAAAATGCTGGTAACCAGCATTTTCTCCTTTTCCCACAATGTTTTCAACCCGGTCAAGATCAAATTCCATTAATTGAGTCACAATTAAATTGTTGTCTGCAAGTGCTTTCAATTTGGACATGGCTAAAATTTTGTCGTCTGGTAAAGAGTTAAGAAATTTACAGGGAATGTCGGATCCCACAGAACTGTAATACTTCAATTGAAAAAAAGATGTAACTCTTTCCAACTCAATCCGAACTTTTAACAACCCTGAGAAAAAAGCTATAGAAAACATTGTGGGAAAAGGAGAAAATGCTGGTAACAAGCATTTTCTCCTTTTACCACAATATTTTCTACCCTTACAAAGTCGGAAATCATATTATCGTATAAGTTGTTAGAACTTGTTTCTCAACAGATGTAAAATAACTATGTTTAAACTAAATCTCTGAGTTTTCTTTGAAAAACAGCTTATAGAAAAATAAGTACTTGCTTACCTGGTGACAAAAGGACAACAGCAGAAAACAAAGCAATTTCATCGTCATTTAAACCTAGCTTGTTAAATCTTTCTGCAAAGTCAAACATCGAATCCAACAGGAAGCCCACAGAAGTTGTTAACTAAAATAAAAATAAAAAAAGATTGAATTTTTCATATGAGATTCTTGGATTTACCATACATTGCTTTAGTTGTTTTTGCAATAACATTTGAAAACACTTACAAGTGACAAAATGGATGATAATTAAATGATGGGACTAGCCATCCACAGGGTGGAAAATATGGTCAGATCTGGAGAGAATGAAAATTATCATTCTTGTTTCCCACAAAGTTAACTATACACAGCTTTAGTTTGTTTTTTTTTGCAATAACATTTGAAAGCACTTGCAAGCCACAAATTGGTTTATAATCAAATGATGGGCCATTAACTCTTTACCAAACAACAAAATTTTAGACTGGTCCAAATTGAAAGTGTTTTCAGACAACAACATGAATGCGACTAAAGACTTAAAATTTGTTTTATGAAGGGACGAAAACATTGTGGCATTTTCTCCTTTTCCCACAATGTTTTCAAAAGGCTTCTTTCATAGGGGTGTTAAAAGTCAGGACGGTGTGGTAAAGGGTTAAAAGGGTGGAAAACATTGTGAGAATTGATGAGAATGGGGGTTTCTTGTTTCTGACAAAGTTTTCACAAACTATCTTCCTGAGGGTTACAACCCTTAACAGTAAACCACACAACCAGAATTTTTTTTGACCAAGAGAAAGCTTTTTCCACAGTGGTTTTTACCCTTTTAACCCATTACCACACAATCCCTCCTTTTGACGACCCTAAGAAAGAAGCCTTTAGAAAACATTGTGGGAAAAGGAGAAAATGCTGGTAACCAGCATTTTCTCCTTTTCCCACAATGTTTTCTACTCCTCTAAAGTCAAATTTCAGTTTTTGAGTCAGATTTTTTTTGTTTTCTGCAAATGCTTTCAATTTGGACCTGTCCAAAATATTGTCGTATGGTAATGAGTTGAATATAGATCTCACCTTTTCAGTCTCATATAACTTCTAGTCTGTAAGTGTTCTCAATACGGCCAAGTCTAAAAGCTTCTTGTACAGGAGCCAAGCCCAAATAGCTTATCAAGGACTTAAGAACAGGGGTCATGGATTTAATCCCTGGCTAAGCCAATTTCTTTCCGAGGATTGATGATAGTCATTCAGAGCTCCAGATAATAGGGAGTGAAAGTTTTCTAAATCCTTTACTTCTCTTCAAAGCCCTGTCTTGTGGGTGCTCATTAGAATCGATGAGATGATTCTAATGAGTAACCACAACATAGGGTTTGGTGGAGAATAATTTATATTTTTAATTTTTAACCCTTTACTCCATAGATACTCATTTCTATGCATTGCTTGTAGGAACCTTTGGAAAACATTGAGGCAAAAGGTGAAATTGCTCATGACGAGCAATTTCACCTTTTGTCACAATTTTTTCTACTCTATCAAAAGGTCTCATATACACATAAGAAGTTATTTAGGGTCAATTACAGATACCATAGAAATGCCTTATGGGGTAAAGGGTTAATTCAAAATCACTCTATCTAGAGCTCTGGTCAGTGCAACACCATACTATCAATCAATCTTACTGAGTAGGAAATCTTGGATTATTTGGTAATGAGCTAAGCCTTAGAGTACTACATTGATGTTATTCAGCTTTTTTAATCAGGAAAAAGGGAACATAATAGGTGTACATGTATCTGCAAGGTTACTTGGCCAGAAAAAGGTACACAGTGAGCAGATAGTGTAGATCTACAATCAGACTACACCAGCCTGATCTTGATCAACACTGTCTGAGCAAGGGACATTCTGCAAGTAAAAATGAACAAACTAAATTCACCTACCCCTGAGGTCTGTCGCTGGAAAAGTTTTCCATTAGCAAACATCATGGTACCTGACTCGGTGTCAAAGAGACTGGCCATCCGCACCAGTAACACTTCAAATGTAGCTGCCTGTACAACAGAAAAGATAATTATATGGTTTCTACTTTTATATAATAAATCATAGTCTACAGCCTTACTGCTAGAGAGAAAAAATACTCTTAACCCTTTAACAAACGACAAAATATTGGACTTGAACAAATTCGTAAGCATTTGCAGAAGACAAATCAAATGTGGGTCAAATGGTGACTTTTTTTTTTCTTCGATACTGTAGAAAACATTGTGGAAAAAGGAGAAAATGCTGGTGACCAACATTTTCTCCTTTTCCCCCAGTGTTTTCACAAGCCTTTTCTTCCAGGATCGTTTGGTAAAGGGTTAAAACTTGAAAGTGTGTAGAATGGGTTAGCTGTGTAAAAGGGACAGAAAAACTCACGGGATTGGTTCTTCTTTCAATATCGACAGCTATAGCTTGGATAGCAACCAAAAACATGAAACGCTCATAATCTGTGCAACCCTGCAGATGTCAGGGATAACATTTGGCATGTAGCTGCAAGCATGATTACAGTTTTATAAAATAAGGTTAACTCTTTACCACACGACAAAATTTTAGACTGGTCCAAATTGAAAGCATTTGCAGACGACAATTTAAAGATGACTGAAAAAATGAAATTTGTTCTGGGAAGGGTAGAAAACACTGTAGGAAAAGGAGAAAATGCTGGTTACCAGCATTTTCTCCTTTTCCTACAGTGTTTTCAAAAGGCTTCTTTCTCAGGGGCGTCAAAAGTAGGGATTGTGTGGTAATGGGTTAAAACAGGTCAAAAACTGGATGAAAACTGGCTGAAAAAAGGACAAGATGTATTATTTACTCTTTACTAAACAACAAAATTTTACCCTGTTCCAAATAAAAAGCATTTGCAGATGTCAAATGTGTGAAAAATGATGATATTTTTGTCTAATAGAGTAAAAAAAATTGTGGGAAAAAACAGAAAATGCTGTTTATCAGCACTTTCTTTTTTTTTCCCCACAGTGTTTTCGAAAGTCCTTTTCCTTTGGGCTGTTTAAGCTGGGGAATTTTTGGTAATGGGTTAAACAAACAGTCCTGAATTTTGACAACCCCAAAGTAGAAGTCTTTTCAATCTTTTGAAACCATTGTTGCTAAAAGGAGTTATCGGTACTTTCTTTATTTCCCAAATCATTTTTTTTTTCATTTACATTTCTGTGTCCATTTCAAAGACATTCCCATTTAATTTAAATTATTCTCTGCAAAGGGTGTAATTCTGTTGTGTGGTGAGGAGCTACAGACAGTTTCTTCAGATATCTTTAGATGCTTTTGTAGACAATTTTCTACTTTTCTCACAATGTTTTCAAAGTCTTCCTTCTCCAGGGTTGTAAAAACTCAGAATTCTAAGCTAAATGGTTGACCAGGGTCTGTATTCACCATCCATTCTTAAGAACGTTCTTTGTCTTAATCTTCAAGATTTTCTGACTGTGAAAGTAACAGAACTTCTGATTGGCTAAACCATTTGGTTTAGCCGATCAGAAGTTCTGTTACTTTCACAGTGATGAAATTCTGCAGAATGAAACTAAGAATGTTCATAACTTTAAAATAGTTGGAGAATATGGACCCAAAATTTACTTTACCTTCAATAGAGTAATTTGGTCTTCTTGGTTCAATAGGAGAAAGCCGGGAATCATTTTGGCAAAGTCCACTACAGATCTGATAGCCGGAACATAGAACTCAGAAAAGTCGATTGTTTCTTGATTATCAACAGAGTCTTGCCCAGCGTGAGAGTTTAGTGGACAAGCCTGAAAAAAAATTAAATATTGTGCTAATTTAATCCTTCAACCCTTTTTATTATCCACCGTTTTGACTATCTTAAGAAAGACTGTTTTTGAAACCATTACGGAAAAAGGAGATAATGCTGGTAGCCAGCATTTTCTACTTTTTCCACGTTTTCAATCCCTCAAGACTCAAATTCCACAATTTGAACCATATTGTAAAAGTTGTCTACAAAATTAATGCTCCAGATTTGGACAAGTCAGAATTGTATTGTAAAGTATAGAGTTAACATTTTACAAAACAATCCCTGGTTTTTACGACCCCAAAGAAGAAGGCTTCTGAAAACATTGTGGGAAAAGGAGAAAAATGATGGTAACCAGCATTTTCACCTCCCAAAATGTTTTCTGTTCTTTTAAGGTCAAGTTTCAATTTTTGAGTCATGTTTACTTTGTTGTCTGCAAATGCTTTCAATATGGACAAGTCTAAAATTTTGTTGTATTGGCAAAGGTTAATAAAAATCCATTGTTTTAGTAATTCTATTAGAAAGGATTCTGAAAATAATATAACAAGCAGTCTCCTTTTTCAATAATGTTTTCTATTTTTCCAAGTACTTTTGTAATGAACCAGTTGAAAAGCCTTCTGTTGTGGATTTAACAGATAGTGAGCAAAAGAAAGCAACAAGTCTTGCCCAGCTCAGCAGATGAGCCCAAAACAAGAGAACCATGATGGCCCTGGATAGCTCACCTGAGTCAATAGGCAAAATTCACATTTGTATTTGGAAGGGTAAAAATTTGCTATCTTTCAAACAATGGAATTATTGGTTGTCTGAAAAAGAGAAAATGCTGGTTATTAGTAATTTTCATCTTTTTCTACGTTTTCAAAAGCCAGCATTTTCTCCTTTTCCTACAATGTTTAAAAAAGGCCTCTTTCTCAGGGTCGTAAAAAGCAGGGATTGTTTGGTAAATGGTTTAAGTAAATATCTTCAGTGATAAGAGCGATATTACAAAATATCATAATTTTTAGACAGCAACACAGACAATTCTAGGCCTATGGTGATACATCAAAAATTTTCTTTGCTAAAAATGGCCATCTGCAAATGCTTTTTGTGTCTTACTTCCAAAGACTAATTCCACTGTTTGAAATACTTTAACTCTTTATCAAACGACAAAATTTTAGACAGGTCCAAATTTAAAGCATTTGCATACGACAAAATAAGTGGGACTCAAAAAATGAACTTTGTTTTTGATAGGGCATAAAACATTGTGGAAAAAGGAGAAAATGCTCGATACCAGCACTTTCTCCTTTTTCCACAATGTTTTCATATGGCTTCTTTCACAGAGTCGTCAAAACTCGGGATTGTGTTGTAAAGGGTTAAAATGACAATCATCAAATGCTTTTAGTTTAGACGAATATAAGATGTTCCTGTGTAGTATAGACTTTGAGTTGAAAAAAGTATATCTTTACCATATGTGCTGGGCAATCTACATAATCATTCTGTAGTAAAGCTATCTCCCGCATTATTTTGACCTTTTCTTGTCCAAGGTCACTAGTTTGTCGGTGGGCCAAGATCACTGACTGTGCAAAGTCGTGTGCACTCATCACCGATGACATGACAGTTGTCGCTAACTGTAGATTTGATTTTTGCATCTGCTCGATGATCCGAGCTTTCTCTTTCTTGGGTACTCTGCCAAACCTCACCGCTAGAAACAGAAAATGATATGATTACCATTGAAGCCAGATAATCAAAGTTAAGGCTTGTCAAAATAAACTGCATCTGTATACAACAAATTAAACTTTAGCATCTCCTCCTTTTCCCTTAATGTTTTCAGAAGATTTACATGTTTAAATTCATTGTGGGAAAAGAATAGCCTGGTTATCAGCAGTTTCTCCTTTTCCCACAATATTTACAAAACCTTTCTTTCTCACAGTCATTAACCTTAACAAGGCCAAAGGCAAAAATAGCCTGTTTCTCGGTTGGCAAAGATTAAGATCAGACTGCACAGAATGGCAATCTGATCTTAGATTCATGCCATCCGCTTGATTGTTTAGTCAAGCCTATCACATAAACATCTTTGTAAGTTTCAGTAGAGTATATAATTAGTTGTCCAAAGATGCCGACTTAAACATTTGGCGCCAGGAGTCACCGGTAAAACTCCATGTCGTATGGTAGATGGTTAACTATTGATCAATCAACAAAATCTTTGGACTGGACTAAATTCAAAGCAGCTGCAGACAAATCTTGGTAATATGATGAAATCTGACTAAGATAGGATACAAAATATTGTGAGAAAGGTAACCAGCATTATGTTTTCAAAAGGCTTCTTTCTCAAAGTCGTAAAAACCCGGAACTATCTGGTACAGGGTTAACCCTTTACCAAACAATCCCGACTTTTGACAACGCTGAGAAAGAAAGCTTTGAAAACATAGTGGGAAAAGGAGAAAATGCTGGTAACCAGCATTTTCTCCTCTTTCCACAATGTTTTCTACCCTTCCAAAATTAAATTTCAATTATTGAGTCACATTTATTTTGTCGTCTTTAACTGCTTTCAATTTGGACTAGTCCAAAATTTTGTTGTTTGCTAAAGAGTTAAGGTAATTAAAACTAAATTGTGAAGTAAAGAGTTAAATCTCCTGAGCCTTTTGAGAATTTCAATTATTGATTGCTCTTGTGTTTCACCTTTAACTCTTTACAACAAAATCCCGACCTATAACGATCCCGAGAAAAAATGTCTTCGAAAACATCGTGGAAAAAGGTGGAAATGCTGGTAACCAGCATTTTCTCCTACCAGCATTTTCTCCTTTTCCCACCATGTTTTCTGCCCCTCCCAAAACAAATTTCAATTTTTCAGTCGCTTTTATTTTGTTGTCTGCTAATGCTTTCAATTTCGACTAGCCTAAATTTTGTCGTTTGGTAAAGAGTTAGCATAAGAACCTTATGTTTCAACAAATTCCACCAATAAAAAAAAATGCACAAAACATCATGCAACATATTGATAGGTGAGTGCAACACTATTCTAAGTGCCTGTACATTGTACTGGCACTTACAATAGCGTTGCACTCACCTATCGAATTATGCAAACATGCCCATAATAATGGAATTTGCCTTAGAAAGTCTGTAAAACAAGAGGGCCATGATGGCCCTGAAATCGCTCACCTGAGTTTATTGACCAAACATGCACCATCTAGTTTCCCAGTGACCTAGTTTTTTATCAGACATTACCCATCATCAAACACTTTTGAGATATCAATAAGACAAACATTCTGGCCAAGTTTCATGAGTATTGGACTGAAAATGTGGCCTCTACAGTGTACAAAAGGTTTTTCTAAGATTTCATCAAGTGACCTGGTTTTGGACCCGACAAATACCCATTATCAAACTCTTTTGAGACATCACCAAAACAAACATTCTGACCAAGTCTGAAGAGTATCAGGCAGAAAATATAGCCTCTGGAGTGTACACAAGGTTTTTCTAATATTTGACCCATTGACCTAGTTTTTGACTCCACATGACCCATTTTCAAACTCATTCAAGGTATCACCAGGACAAATATTATGAACAAGTTTTAGGAGTATCAGACTGAAAATGTGTCCTCCAGAGCATACAAAAGGTGTTTATAACATTTGACCTATTGACCCAGTTTTTGACCCAACATGACCCATTTTCAAACTCATCCAAGATATTATAAAGGCAAACATTCTGACTAATTTTCAAGAGTAATGGACTGAAAATGTGGCATCCAGAGCATATACAAGGTTTTTCTAAGATTTGACCTGGTGACCTAGTTTTTAACCCCCAATGACCCATTTTCAAACCTGTCTGAGATATCATCAAGACAAACATTCTGACCAACTTACAAGAGTTTCGGACTGAAAATGTGGCCTCTAGAGCCTACAAAAGGTTTTTCTAACATTTGACCTAGTGACCTAGTTTTTGACCCCACATGACCCATTTTCGTTCTTGTCCGAGATATCATCCAGGCAAACATCCTGACCAACTTTCATGAGTATCCAACTGAAAATGTGGCCTCTAGAGCGTACAAAAGGTTTTTCTAAGATTTGACCTAGTGACCTAGTTTTTGACCCCACATGACCCATTTTCAAACTCATCCGAGATATCATCCAGACAAACATCCTGACCAACTTTCATGAGTATCCAACTGAAAATGTGGCCTCTAGAGGGTACAAAAGGCTTTTCTAAGATTTGACCTGGTGACCTAGTTTTTGACCCCACGTGACCCATTTTCAAACTCGTCCGAGATATCATCCAGACAAACATCCTGACCAACTTTCATGAGTATCCAACTAAAAATGTGGCCTCTAGAGCGTACAAAAGGCTTTTCTAAGATTTGACTTGGTGACCTAGTTTTTGACCCCACGTGACCCATTTTCGAACTCGTCCGAGATATCATCCAGACAAACATTCTGACCAACTTTCATGAGTATCCGACTGAAAATGTGGCCTCTAGAGCGTACAAAAGGTTTTTCTAAGATTTGACCTGGTGACCTAGTTTTTGACCCCACGTGACCCACTTTCGAACTCGTCCGAGATATCATCCAGACAAACATCCTGACCAACTTTCATGAGTATCGGACTGAAAATGTGGCCTCTAGAGCGTACACAGGGTTTTTCTAAGATTTGACCTGGTGACCTAGTTTTTGACCCCACGTGACCCACTTTCGAACTCGTCCGAGATATCATCGAGACAAACATCCTGACCAACTTTCATGAGTATCCGACTGAAAATGCGGCCTCTAGAGCGTACACAAGGTTTTTCTAAGATTTGACCTGGTGACCTAGTTTTTGACCCCACGTGACCCATTTTCGAACTCGTCCGAGATATCATCGAGACAAACATCCTGACCAACTTTCATGAGTATCGGACTCAAAATGCGGCCTCTAGAGCGTACACAAGGTTTTTCTAAGATTTGACCTAGTGACCTAGTTTTTGACCCCACATGACCCATTTTCGAACTCGTCCGAGATTTCATCGAGACAAACATCCTGACCAATTTTCATGAGTATCCGACCAAAAGTGTGGCCTCTAGAGCGTACACAAGGTAAAAAGTTGACGACGGACGACGCACGACGCACGACGGACGACGGACGCCGGACACAGCACGATCACAATAGCTCACCATGAGCACTTCGTGCTCAGGTGAGCTAAAAATTGGCGAAAAGTGGAAATGCTGATCACCAGCACTATCTCAATTTTCACCCCCAGATATTTTCAAGAGCCTTCAAAGTTCAGATCAATGAAACTTCAGCTTGTTCAGTAAAAGGGCTAAATGTCACACAGAAGTAATTGGCGATGGATTCGCTAATAGAAAGTTGAATGCTTTTGCAAGAAATGGTTCAAATTGTGTTAATAAATCATACCATCCCTGGACATTCCAACAGCTATGCATTTCTTAAGTCGGCAGTACTGACATCGATTTCGATTCACCCTCATGATATTACATTGTTGGTTCTTCAAACAGGGTCGATACTGTATTTTCTGCTGTATGCTGCGACGAAAAAATCCCTGAAAGAATACGAACAAAAAAATTCCATGCAAAGTTATCCCGTTCAAAAAATTTGGTATTTACCGATTTCATGACAATAGGTTGCTTTCTTTGGTATTTCTTTATTAACCCTTTACTCCACAGATACTCATTTCTACGCATTGCATGTAGGAGCCTTTGGAAAACATTGTAGCAAAAGGTGAAATTGCTCGTGACGAGCAATTTCACCTTTTCCCACAATGTAGGAATCAGCATTTTCTCCTTTTTGCAAAATGTTTTCTACCCTATCAAAGAAACATTGCACCATCTGTGCCACACTGAAATTGTCTTCTGCAAATGCTTTCAATTTGGAGGAGGCTAAAATTTTGTTGTTTGGTAAAGGGTTAACCAGTACTTAGTAGCTACATTGAAAATGTTGTCTGCAAATGCTTTCAAAATGGACTAGTCCAAAATATTGTTGTTTGGTAAAGAATTCTGATAAAAAGGATCTTACATGAGTTGAAGCTGAGATAAAATTTTATTAAGTCGAGGGAAAGTGCTATTAACCCTTTACTCCATAGATACTCATTTCTACGCAATGCTTGTAGGAACCTTTAGAAAACATTGTGGCAAAAGGTGAAATTGCTCGTGACGAGCAATTTCACCTTTTGTCACAATGTTTTCTATGCTATCAAAAGGTGTCATATACACATAAGAAACGGCTTCATCCTTGCTGTTATTTAGGGTCAATTAGAGATACCATAGAATGCCTTATAGGGTAAAGGGTTAAGCAAGCCTTTGGTGAGATTAACCCATTACCACACAATCCCTACTTTTGACGCCCTGAGAAAGGAGCCTTTTAAAAACACTGTAGGAAAAAGAGAAAATGATGGTAACCAGCATTTCCTCCATTTCACACAGTGTAGAACCAAACATAATTGTACAAATCATATTTCAGAAGATACAAAACTATCCTTAGATGCACATGCAGTGATATCAATTATAAACCCATTCCCTTACTATGATATACGCACAAAATGATGTCAAAAATGACATCACACAAGAGTGATATTAACCCTTTAACCCATAAGGCATTTCTATACTATCTCTAATTGACCCTAAATAACAGTAAGGATGAAGCCGTTTCTTATATGTATATTATACCTTTTGAAAATTGAATGCATTTGCAGATGACAAAATAAAAGTGACTGAAAATTTGAAATTTGTTTTGTGAAGGGTAGAAAACATTTTCTCCTTTTCCCACAATGTTTTCAAAAGGCTTCTTTCTCAGGGGCGTCAAAAGCAGGGATTGTGTGGTAATGGGTTAAACATGTATGAATGAATAAATGAATAAATAGTGTTTTATGGCCCGTCGACAACTTGGGTCATATTGGGCGCACTTACTTAGTAAACAATAATGCGAGGTGAAAATAACATACATGTGCAACAACGTAAGACAAACATGATAAATGAGGAATGGATGAAACACAAAATGATGCCCCTTTTGTCGCCTTTTACGACATGCATGCTGTCACTTTTGTTCCGCCAGATGAAATGGCAGATGTGACGATCGCGGGACTGCAGTGGTTTATTCTTATACCCCCGATTAAACCACACGGGGTCCCACAGGCCAATTGATTCCCATTCCAAACCCCCATTTACATCAAGAAAAAAAAAAAAAAAAATAGGATTTGGAATAAGAACCACCCAGCCTGCTGCAATCCTACGAATTACGAGGAAAGCAGCCGTTTGTCTCTATTTTAGTCGCCTTCTACGACATGCCATAGAGAAAGGCCGAGGTCCTATTCTATACAGTAAAAACCCCCGGGACCCCACGGGGATAAACATGTATGAGATAACAAAATGTGTAATGGGAGGATATGTGATAAAACGCCTTCTTGGTCTTATATAACTCTTTACGTAAAAACAAACTTTTAGAATTGTCTAAATTGAAAAAAGTATCTGCAGTCAACGAATCATATGTCAGTCAAAAGTTCAAACTTGACTTTGGAAGAGAGGAAGAGTAGAAAACATTGCGGGAAAAGGAGAAAATGCTAGTTACCAGCTTTTTCTCCTTTTCCCTCAATGTTTTCAGAAGGAATCTTCCTCCGGGTTGTTAAAACCAGGGATCATTTGGTGGTGGGTTAAGTGTTCTTTTTAAAAACTTACCTTGCATCCTTCACACGCATGTACCCCATAATGGAATCCACTAGCTTTATCTCCACAAACACGACATAGCACTGTATCTCCATCAAATTCTGAAAATAGAAGTTGAAAATTTATGTATTATCAATATAATGTATATACATGTATAAGCAACATAATAAGAAATGATGGTAAGTGCTTGAACAAGGAATCTTGCATGGGTACAGATGACAAACTTTTAGCTCCAAATAAATAAACACAAGAATATTTTCTGTCAAAAAGCTTAACTCTTTACCACATGACATATAATGTAGACTTGTCCAAATTGAAAGCGCTTGCAGACGACAAAATAAACGCAACTCAAAAATTGAAGTTTGTTTCCATCAGAGTAGAAAACATTGTGGGAAAAGGAGAAAATGCTGGTTACCAGCATTTTCTTCTTTTTCCTCAATGTTTTCTAAAGGTTTCATTCTCAGGGTCGTTAAAAGTTGCCAGTGGAGCTAACAAATGGAATGACAATAGTATAATAGATTGTTATCATCACAATAATTTACAAGTTGCTTTGTAAAAAGTTCCTTTGCTAAAGAATCAATTAATGAAATTATGATACTGTTCAAATGATACAGAGCTCCAGATAGAGGGAGGGATTTTGACTTCAAAATTTAAAATTTCAATTATTCTACGCTAAACCCTATATTGTGGGTACTCATTAGAATCGTCTACTCGAGACGATTCTAATGAGTACCAACAACATAGGGTTTCGAAGAGAAATAATGACTTTAGAATACCATCACTCCCTCTTATCTAGAGCTCTGTGATACATAAAATATACCAACCTAATTGTTCAACTTCAAGTCTAGCTCTATGAAATCTTATATCAAACATCAATCTTTGAAAATCAAGCCTGGCTGCCATTTTCCAACAAGAATCAAGAAAAGATCTTTCACAAATTTAAAAGTTTCTTAAAACCAATACAGCCCAAGTTATTTATTTACTGGAAAACTAGCACTCTCCAAAGTCAGTGAAGTATCCTGTAAAATATGCCCTGTCACTGTATCATAAAAAAATCCAAAGGGCCATAACTACTGCATTACTTGAGCTATCATACTGAAATCCAGG
Organism: Tridacna crocea; assembly: GCA_943736015.1. Classification (NCBI taxonomy): domain Eukaryota; kingdom Metazoa; phylum Mollusca; class Bivalvia; order Cardiida; family Cardiidae; genus Tridacna; species Tridacna crocea. Next base: position 33,765,025 of record OX031073.1, read on the forward strand.
TGCACAAATGTGTATACTTTCACAGAGTAAGAAAAGGGCTATAACTCCTTTGATAGCAGATTTAGCTAAATGAAATGAGCCATCCTTTTAAAAATAAGGTCTTAACCCTTTACCACACAATCCCTACTTTTAACGACCCTAGGAAAGAAGCCTTTCGAAAACATTATGGGAAATGGAAAAAATGCTGGTAACCACCATTTTCTCCTTTTCCCTTCCTAATACAAATTTTGATTTTTCAGTCACATTTATTTTTTCATCTGCAAATGCTTTCAATTTGGGCCAGTCTATATTTTTGTCGCTTGGTAAAAAGTTAATACATCTCCATAATGTATAATAACAAGCAAGGTGTGCAGGCTGACCTGGGTTGATGCCTTTTGCAGTTGCATTCCAACCCCCCCCCCCCCCTTTTCACAGACATGGTTCAAACTGATGGTAGTCACAATTGCCAAGGATGGGAAGCTTTCCATTAAAATTGCACTTGAATAACTATAGGAGGAGAATATTCTAAACTATTGAATAATAATCAGCACTCAGTCTCTTTTTCTTTAACTTGCAACCATTCAAATCATAATTTAAACACTTAAGGTAAGACCTGTATAATGGACAGCTATTTCCACTAAAATATCATCCTGCAAAATTAGCTTTAATTAAAAATGAGTATTATTGAACTATGTTCACTGATTCATTTTTTTTCCATTTTTTCCTTCTTTGAATTATCATTTATAAATCTAAAACCACTATATTCTCAATTCAAAAAGAGCTAATAATGACCTCCCTTTTCAGAAAACTAACAGAAGTATCAAAAAATAATTTCAAGAAAGACATAAAGGGAATTTCTGATCCATTAGAAATGTGCAAAAATATCATTTCTGCATAAATCCTTATTTATCCTTATCTATCAACCAATTAGAATTTTTGCCCCATGTTCACCAGCAGTGCATTACACAGGTCTTACCTTAAAAGAGCGTCAAAATTTTTACTCAAATACATTTTCAAAAAAAAATTATTTTCAATCATAATCAAAAACAGAGAAAATTCAGTTCAGATAGTTAATAACCAATGAATTCCATCAAAATGGTCTAAATATTAAAAATATTCTCTTATATTCTATAGTCAAAACAGAAAAACAATCACACATTAGCTAAAAATGTAACTCGGTTATTACCACCAAGGCAGTTCTGAAGTTCCCAAAGACAAAAACAACTCACAGTGAGTTTAAAAATGGATGTGCAAATTGAATCTCTGGGTCATTGTTTTTGAATGATTTCCGTTGCAAAACTGTCATTGTAACAGGATTCAATCCTTTCTCATGGCTGAAAACTACAATGAGTATGGTGGGAAAGGAGCCCGGTGAGTGGTTTAGAAAGAATATCGTGCTCAGTGGTGAGTAGTGGCAAAAATAATAACAAGGAAAGCATGGACAGGTGCAATGGCAACTGCAGTATTTCTGAAATAATGTTGAAAATGGCATTAAATGCCAGACAATCATACAAACTGGATGCCATACAATCATACAAACAGCTTTCAAGAGCAATTAACTCTTTACCAAATGACAAAATTTTGGACTAGTCCAAATTGAAAGCATTTGCAGATGAAAAAATAAACATGAATCAAAAATTGAAATTTCATTTGGAAAGGGTAGAAAACATTGTGAGAAAAGGAGAAAATGCTGGTTACCAGCATTTTCTCCTTTTCCCACAATGTTTTCAAAGGCTTTCTTCTCAGGGTCATTAAAAGTCTGGTTTCGTGTGGTAAAGGGTTAAGTAGTCCTTGCTACATTGAGCATGAAGCTCACTTGTCCATCTTTAGATATTATCACCTATTACCATATCACACTATTTAAGGAACAATGCTTGAAGTACTAAATGCTTCTTTTAAACAAAACACATTTTTCCCAAGTATGACTTGCTGTTTTTTTGTTTTTGTTTTCTTCTTTTGATCCCCTACCACACAGGCTGAATTCTAAAAACCTTAAGGTAAAAGACATTGTGGAAAAGGGAGCATGTTTCTGAAGATATGTATGTTAGTGAAATGCATCTGAAATAAGAAACTCAACAAGTCCAAAACTGAGCCTGTTAGCAGAACTGAGAAATTGGATACTTTTTTTTTCTTTTTTATAAAGTTTTTTCGTGAAACCTGTGCCTGGTACTGTGAAGTCTAATTGGATTAATATATTTTGCATTTGCAAGGCTATGTCCCTTTTGACATAGCATGACTAAAGTGGATGAGCCAATCAGAAAATGTGTTACGTTTTAGATCTGACATGAGAGTAAGAATGCAATATAGATTGATTTGTGTAGTACAACACAGAACTGCCTGTTCATAGGGGCTAACTCCTTTACTATAAAATATAGATCGGTTGGTGTGGTACACACACAGAACTGCCTGTTCATAGGGGCTAACTCTTTTACTATAAAATATAGATCGGTTGGTATGGTACACACACAGAACTCCCTGTTCATAGGGGCTAACTCCTTTACTATAAAATATAGATCGGTTGGTGTGGTTCACACCCCAGAACTGCCTGTTCATAGGAGCTAACTCTTTTACATTGAAAAAGATTAATCTTTTTCTTTTCTAATGAATAATAAAGATTCCCACTGTAAAATAGAATAATTTGGTCTACTTGTATACATACCAAGCAGCCAGCAGAGAAGACAGTACATTTTGTGCTTCCTGATCTCAAACTTTGCTTTCCTTAAAATCTTTTGATGATGACACTAGATGTAAAAGTTTTAAACATTATAGCTCAAAATAAACATCTTACACCTTTTCATTCAAAAGATATGACCCAATTGATTGCAATTTCATGTTTCTTCTTTGTCTGCATTGTTTCAGCAAAGCAGACAGTGTTGGTCACAGATCTGGCTGCATGTTTTGTAGTGGTGGGCCGATGATCGACTGTAGTCGAAAGTCAGTTGGTTTTGGCTTCCGATTCCGATATTCGATTGAGAAATCCCGGAATCGATTGTAGTCGGTTGCTAAGCTGGCTTGGTGCCAAAACTTGAATTCTGGTTTTTAACGCTTGGTTTTGTGACTATAATTAATCACAATATTAGATTTTAAACATAGTAGATAACAAACACGAAAACTGGCTGAAAAATGAGAAACGAATCTTTGTCCATGAATGTCTTGACAAAAGTTGACAACTCATCAAGCTTCCCTGAGCCCGGGTTTTGACATTTGGAAATTTGAAATGACTGGTCTTTGGCGATGAAAGATATCTGCCTAAATATCAGTCTGAGGCATGAAATTATCATCTAGAACTTCATCTAATCTAGCTTGCTTGCATCCGGTAGAAATATGGGTTAAACACGATCAGTATATTATGCGAAGGACACCCGGATGATCATGAAGCTGGCGAGTCTATTATGACAGAGTAACGAAGGTGTTATTCCTCTTATCTAGTGTAAAGTGACAGCATTTTAAGTTACTTGCCATTTAAACTGACTAAATGATGTCAAATCATGTAGTAATACTTCTCCAGAAACTAATTGTCAATAAAAAATAGATCGCCAAAAAAAGCGCGAAAACTAGTGTTGGGCAATCGGTTTAAAATCTCAATCGATTATCGCTTTGTAATCGGAAGAGCAAACCAACTAGCTATCGATAGTACAATCGGTTTAGACTGTCACTCCATTTAACTGAGAATGACTTTTTGCTTAAAATACTGTGACAATAACAGTCTTCATGTATTAAATTTATAAAGATGTTGTATTCTGCACTTTAATCAATATTATTAATTTTTTTCCTTATAATTTCCAAACGAGTTAAAAAAGAATCAGACATATACCTTAGTTCAAACATTTGCAGACAACCGTCTTTCTCCCCCTCCCCCCCTTACTATATTTTCATTTCATAAAACAACATTCTTTTTCCACTCATGAACAGAATTTTAACTTCCACTTATTGCTTTATTCAGAAATTTGCGTAAATTCACTGTTAAAATTCATTATTAAAGATAAGAAGATGGTTTGAAGTCTCTCTGATCGGACGATGCCACGCTGCTCACTGTAGTATCATGAGTTTTCGCGCTTTTTTGGCGATCTATTTTTTCTTGACAATTAGTTTCTGGAGAAATATTACTACATGGTTTGACATAAATCAATCAGTTTAAATAGCAAATAACTTAAAATGCTGTCACTTTCCACTAGAAAAGAGGAATAACACCTTCGTTACTCTGTCATCATAGACTCGCCAGCTTCATTATCATCCGGGTGTCCTTCGCATTTTATACTGATCGTGTTTAATCCATTTTTCTGCCCGATGAACGCAAGCTAGGTTATATGAAGCCTTAGATGATAATTTCATGCCTCAGATTGACATTTAGGTAAATATCTTTCATCGCCAAAGACAGGTCATTTCAAATTTGCCAATGTCAAAACCCGGGCTCAGGGAAGCTTGCCGAGTTGTCAACTTTTGTCAAGACATTCATGGACAAAAATTCATTTCTCATTTTTAAGCTAGTTTTAGTGTGTGTTATCTACTATGTTTAAAATCCAAGATTGTGATTGATAATAGTCACAAAACAAAGCGTTAAAAACCAGAATTCAGGTTTTGGCACCAAGCCAGCTTATCAACCGACTACAATCGATTCCGAGATTTCTCAATCGATTATCGGAATCGGAAGCCAAAACCAACTGACTTTCGACTATAGTCGATCATCGGCCCACCACTAGCGAAAACCCATGACACAACAGTGAGCAGCTTGGCATCGTCCGACCAGAGAGACTTCAAACCATCTTCTTATCTTTAATAATGAATTTTAACAGTGAATTTACACAAATTTCTTAATAAAGCAATAAGTAGAAGTTAAAATTCTGTTCATGAGTGGGAAAAAATGTTGTTTTATGAAATGAAAATATAGTTGCGGGGGGGGGTCGTCTGCAAATGTTTGAACTATAAGGTGTATGTCTGATTCTTTTTTAACTCGTTTGGAAATTATAAGAAACAAAATGAAGAATATTGATTAAAGTGCAGAATACAACATCTTCATGAATTTAATACATGAAGACTGTCATGTTTACAATATTGTCACAGTATTTTAGGCAAAAAGTCATTCTCAGTAAAATGGAGTGACAGTCTAAACCGATTGTACTATCGATAGCTAGTTGGTTTGCTCTTCCGATTACAAAGCGATAATCGATTGAGATTTTAAACCGATTGCCCAACACTAATGTTTTGTGCTGCCTGAGCATGATCTACCCTGGGCACAAATAAAAATATAGTGATGAAAGCAGCTTTAATCCTTTACCACACAGCAGAATTTCAGACCTATCCAAATCAAAAGCATTATATTGTAGGCGATAATTTCACAGTTGTTCAAATCATGCACTTTTTCCTTTGATAGAGTAGAAAACTTTGTGGAAAAATGACAAAATGCTGGTTACCAGCATTTTCTCCTTTTCCCTCAAAGTTTTCAAAAGGACTCTTCCTCAGGGTCGTTGAAAGTCATCATTGTGTGGTAAAGGGTTAAGCCTTAAAATGCCAATCTCTGGTCAAGGGAAAACAATTACCTCAGCTGACCACAGACGTTTTGTCTTTAATCTGGAGCAAGGCTATGGGTCACTAGTATTTAATCCTTTCCCAGTCTGAACTCTTTACCAAACAACAAAATTTTGGACTAGTCCAAATTGAAAGCATTTGCAGACAACAAAATAATTTTTTTTTTTCAATACAGACTAGTCTAGAATTTTCTTGTGTGGTACAGAGTTAACCCTTTACCCCATAAGGCATATCTAAGGTATCTCTAATTGACTCTAAATAACAGCAAGGATGAAGCCGTTTCTTATGTGCATATGACACTTTTGATAGCAAAGAAAACATTGTGGCAAAAGGTGAAACTGCTCGTCACGAGCAATTTCACCTTATGCCACAATGTTTTCCAAAGGCTCCAAGCAATGTGTAGAAATGAGTATTTATGGAGTAAAGGGTTAATCAATACATGTACGATTGAGGCAAGCTCCGTGAAAAAACAAGTTATGCATCTGCAAAGAGAAACTACCCATGTCAGCCTATATAGTCTGCGCAGTCTGACCCGGTCATACTTTTTGCCAACTGTTCATTTTCTGCCTGTCAAAGGACCAGTGTTCCTTGTGATTCTGCCATTTTGTTATACAAAATAGATTTTTATGAATTTCTAATTTTTGGATGATTTGCACGGTATAATGCACCAAAGAGAAGCATTAAGCCCCCTTTTGCCAGAACATTTTTTTTTCATTTTCTACAATGTTTTTTTACCTACCAAATTGACTTGAGATATCATCATTTTAGCAACATTAAATGGACAAACAATCAGAGAGAAGGACACACAGTTGGATAGACAACCTAATTTCAGTAAACTCTCTCATTCTCAATGGTTTAAAAACATCCATAAAATAGACAAGAGCCTTTTGTCAACAAATAATGTTACTGGACAATTTACCCCTTAACTCTTTACCACACAATCCCGAGTTTTAACGACCCTGAGAAAGAAGCCTTTTGAAAACACTGTGGGAAAAGAAGAAAATGCTGGTAACCAGCATTTTCTCCTTTTCCCACAGTGTTTTCTACCCTTCCCAAACCAAATTTTAATTTTTCAGTCACCTTTATTTTGTAGTCTGCAAATGCTTTCAATTTGGACCAGTCTGAAGTTTTCTTGTGTGGTAAAGAGTTAACCAAGTCACATAACTTCAGACTTGACTTCTTAAGTTCACGAATTTGTAGATGACAAAACAAAATGTGAATCAAAAATTCAAATTTATATCCGGAAAATGTAGAAAACATTGTGGAAAAAGGAGAAAATGCTGGTTACCAGCATTTTCTCCTTTTTCCACAATGTTTTGAAAAGCTTTCTGTCTAAGAGTTGTTCAAATTGAGAATGTGTGGTATTGGGTTCACGCCCACTCCTTTATTGGTTACCAGCATTTTCTCCTTTTTCCACAATGTTTTGAAAAGCTTTCTGTCAAAGGGTTGTTCAAATTGAGAATGTGTGGTATTGGGTTCACCCCCACTCCTTTATTGGAAATGCTGACATTTTGACTCCATCACATAGTTTGACACTCCTCTTACCTGATTTTTGGTATTCCAATTAGCACTATTTCTATCGACCTGTAATATTAATCCTCATGATTATGACCTTTCAAAACTGTAGTTGCCTTTACGGCAAAAGTAGCTTAGGATTAGACTGCATAAAATGTGCAGTCTGATCTTTCATTTACTCTGTCTGCTGTGCTGCAACATTCTGGACCATAGCAAACTTAAAATTTGCTCTAATTCTGCTCTTTATTTTGGTCTTTTTTTTCCCAGATAGAAAATGTTTATACTGCCAATGAAATCTTATAACCCTTCACCACACAATCCTGACTTTTAAAACCCCTGTGAAAGAAGCCTTTTGAAAACATTGTGGGAAAAGGAAAAAATGCTGATAACCATAATTTTCTCCATTTCCCACAATGTTTTCTTACCTTCCTAAAACAAAATTCCATTCTTAAGTCTGGTTCATTTTGTCGATTGCATTATGCTAAATCAATTTGGACCAGTGTAAAATTTTGTCATTAATTTTGGTACCACACAATCCGGAGTTTTAACGACCCTGAGAGTGATGTCTGGACCTGAGAGGTTTTATCCAGCAGGATAGAATACATTGTGGGAAAAGGAGAAAATGCTGATTACCAGTTAACAGTACTATCCCCTTTTTCCACACTGTTTTCAAAAGGCTTCTATCTCAGGCTTGCAAAAACCAGGGATTGTTTGGTAAAGGGTTGACACAGTTTTTAGCATTTTTTTACTTATATTACAGTGGCCAGTGCACCTATCAAATTGCTTTCCTGGAGTTTCTGTTACCAATTATAATCCCAACAATATTCTTTCTAAGCCACTGGCTGCTGTCTCTCGTAACCATCATTAACCCTTTCCAAAACAAGCCCTTGTTTTCACGTGTCTGCAGTACTAGTCTTTTGAAAACACTGCAGGAAAAGGAGAAACTGCTCGTAACGAGCAATTTCTCCTTTTCCCACAGTGTTTTCTACCTATTTGGAGAACTTTCTGCCATTTTTATCAAATTTGAAATTGTCGTCTGCAAACTCTTTGAGTTTGGAAGAGTCTAAAAATTTGTTGTTGGTGGGAAAGGGTTAAAACAATGATCAGCAGTGACAGAGGAATAACTCCTGTAGCAATGGCTATCATCAATCCTGGGAAAGAAATTAGCAAAGCTAGGAATCAAACCAGTGACCTGTATGCTACCAACTAAACCACCAGGGATCCACAGTTCCAAGTCAACCCTTTCCCAAACAATCCCTGGTTTTTGCGGGAAAGGAATAGAAGCCTTTTGAAAACATTGTGGGAAAAGGAGAAAATGCTGGTAACCAGCATTTTCTCCTTTTCCCACAATGTTTTCTACCCTATCATAAATTATAGAAAAATCATCTTTTAACCCATTACCACACAATCCCTACTTTTGACGCCCCTGAGAAAGAAGCATTTAGAAAACATTGTGGGAAAAGGAGAAAATGCTGGTGACCAGCATTTTCTCCTTTTCCCACAATGTTTTCTACCCTTCACAAAACAAATTTCAAATTTTCAGTCACTTTTATTTTGTCGTCTGCAAATGCTTTCAATCTGGACCAGTCTAAAATATTGTTGTTTGGTAATGGGTTAAGCAACTGTTAATTTGTTATCGGCAAAATGCTTTCAATTTGGTCTGGTCCAAAATTTGCCGTCTGGGAAAGGGTTAACTCTCTACCAAAATGACAATTTTAGATTGGTCCAAATTGAAAGCAGTTGCAGACAACAAAATAAACGTAACTCAGAAATAAACTTTAAACAGCATTTTCTCCTTTTCCCTTAATGTTTTCTATCCATCCTAAAATAAATTTCAATTTTTGAGTCGCATTACTTTTGTCATCAGCAAAATTTAATGCTTCTAATTTGGACCATTCTCAAATTTTGTTGTTTGGTAAAGAGTTAAAAGGCTTCTTTCCAAGGGTCGTCAAGAGTCGGGATTGTGTGGTAACCATACAATAACAAGTCATTTATACAAATAAGACTTTTGCGTAAGCGTTCTGTGAGGTGAGATGAAAATAACCACCAGCAAAAACATTTGAACTCTTTCCGTAAAGTAGATGACACCAGACACTTTTGTGGACAGTGCAGAACAAGATCAGATGCACAGCACAGGCAGTCTTTTATCACATAAGTCTCCTTGTTTTCAATGTAATACAGCCATTACGAATTTGCTTGTCTCACACAATCATGTGTGAGATAAGAAAATAGTGCTGTATTCGGTCAATTCTCTGAAATTATACGCTTCATTTCTAAAACAATGCTGACCTTGGTTTCTGAAGGAAATTATCGGTCAAAGTTCTTATCGTGATAAAGTTGTTAACCCATTACCACACAATCCCTACTTTTGACGCCCTTAAGAAAGAAAGAAGCCTTTTGAAAACACTATGGGAAAAGGAGAAAATGCTGGTAACCAGCATTTTCTCCTTTTCCCACAGGTTTTCTACCCTTCCCAGAACAAATTTCTATTTTCTTGTCACCTTTATTTTGTCGTCTGCAAATGCTTTCAATTTGGACCAGTCTAAAATATTCTCGTGTGGTAAAGAGTTAAGTTTATCACTGTTAGACTCAAACAAAAATCAATATAATGCAAGTTTCTTCGGAAATTTATTTGGAACTTTTTTCGTTCGTAATGTACCTGTCAAAGTAAGTGCACAGGCTTCATGTAAATTTCACTACACATGATACATGTATGCCTATGGTTTAACACAGTTTGGTACATGTATGCCTATGGTTTAACACATTTTGGATTATAATTCTTGTTATACAGTAATGTGATAAAAAGAATGTGACACTCGTTGGTTTTTTAAGTAAAAAATTATTGAATTTGTCCACAAAAAATGTTATTAAGTTCGCCAAAGGCTGGCTTAATAACATTTTTGTAGACTCGTTTAATAATTTTTTATCTCAACAACCAACTCATGTCAGATCCTATACATTTCTTATCGACATTGTCCACTATATTATCCTGGATTATGACTGAACTGTCTCTCGATCTTCCAGTGATAGCATATTTGTAAGTTTTACTGAGACAAATTGACCTGAATTGACCTTTATGCAAAGAATAATTAAAACATGAATATTTAAATCATTGAGTATAATCAGACTGTATGGAAATTTTGTTAACTGTAAATGTCAGGTTTGACCCTTACTGAGCTATATTCAAAATCAAAAAGCTTTTGCGGATGGCATAGATCAAGATCAGGCTGCACAGAAAGTGCATCTTAGATCTAAGTCAGTCGCCACCTATTACCAGTTTAAACCAACAAAATAATGTTCATTTCAGATATTTTCAGTATCTTTTGAAGACACTATAAATCTATTGGCCTCCTACAGAATTCAAAAACGTGCACATAGTTCCGCATGCAGACATTAGCTCAGGTGAAGCTTAGTTCAGACAATAATTCAAGCATGTAATATATGGTAATAGAGGTCAGTAACTGTTATTTCATGTCAATTTGTTCGACCAATAGCCTTCAACAATATATGGTTTGTATATTCAGAAATGAAAGAGTAAACCCCTTACCACACAATCCCAACTTTTGATGACCCTGAGAAAGAAGCCTTTAGAAAACACAGTGAGAAAAGGAGAAAATGCTGGTAACCAGCATTTTCTCCTTTTCCCACAATGTTTTCTAGCTTTTCCAAGGCAAATTTCAAATTTTCAGTCTAATTTTTTTTGTTGTTGTCTGCAAATGCTTTAAATTTGGACCAGTCTAAAATTTTCTTGTGTGGTAAAGAGTTAATATCTAGAATCTGTGAGGTATGGTTAAAAAAAAAAATAACCCCACATGAACAAACAAAATTAGTAGATCAATAAAAAAATTGTGGTTCATAAATATATAGATCTAGTAAACAATTATTGATTTTTTTTCTAAAAATAGCAGCACTAGTTGGGGGAAACTGGTCATGAATACATGACATGTTTGTTATTTACCCTTAACCACACAATTCCAAGTTTTAACGACTGTGAACAAAAACACGTTTTGTGGGAAAAAAATGAAAATGTTGGAAAGCAGCATTTTCTCCATTCCCTACCATATCAAGGACAAAAATCATCATAAATTTTAAGCTACACCTATTTCATCATTAATGCCATTGCATTTTATTTGGTAGAGTCCAAATTTTTGCTATTTGGTAGACAGTAGACCTTTTACCTGCTAGGTTATTAAAACGGAATCTTCCATTCAGTAATAAAAAAAACTTTAACATTGCTACTTCACAAAAAAAAAAGCTTTAGGGAATAATATCTCCTTCTCGGACAGTGTCATCTGTAAAAATTTTGATCTCATTCTAGATTAATCTAAAATTTTGTTCCATGGTAAAGAGTTAACTCATTAGCAAACGATAAAATTTTAGACTGGTCCAAATCAAAGGAATTTGCAGACAACAAAATAAAAGTGACTGAAGAATTGAAATTTGTTTTGTGAAAGGTACAAAACATTGTGGGAAAAGTTACCAGCATTTTCTCCTTTTCCCACAATGTTTTCTAAATGCTTCTTTCTGAGGGGCGTCAAAAGTAGGGATTGTATGGTAATGGGTTAAGCCTAAAGTGCCCCTTCAAAGAGCATTAATTTTGAAGATGACGAGTGTGGTAGCTAAAGTATTTACCACACAATCCAAACTTTTAATGACCCTGAGAAAAAGGCCTTTGAAAACATTGCAGCATTTTCTCCTTTTTCCACAATATTTTCTACCCTTTCCAACACAAATTTCAATATTCAACATTTCATTTGCGTCTGTTAAAGCCTCGAATTTGAAGAAGTCTGAAATTTTGTTCTTTGGTATAGAGTTAAAAAGATCTTTTTGAAGCTAATTTTTATAAAAAGCTTCTACCTCTGGGTTGTTAACCCTTTACCACACAATCCCTAGTTTTAATGACCCTGAGAAAGATGCCTTTTGAAAACATTGTGGGAAAACAAGAAAATGCTGGTAACTAGCATTTTCTACTTTTCCTACCAAGTTTTCTACCCTGCCAGAAACAAATTTCAATTTTTCAGTTACATCTATTTTTTCGTCTGCAAGTGCTTTCAATTTGGATCAGTCTAGAATTTTGTCGTTTGGTAAAGGATTTAAAACAATCCAAACTTTCAACAACCTCAGGAAGGAAGCTTTTGAAAACATTCTGGAAAAAAGAGAAAATATTTGTAACCCATTCAACTAATCCAAAAATAGATCTAATTCTAAATTTCTCAGTTACATTTACTGTGATGTCTGCAGAAACTTTCGATTTGGACAAGTATAGATTTCTGTTGTTTGGTTAGGGGTTAAATAATGTTCAGTAAAGGGTAAAAAGGCACTTGAAGGTAAAATGCTGGTAAACAGGTAAACATTCTATGTTACCTTGAATGTAATTAGTATCTACTGACACAAATTCGTGGGAGACAAATTTAAAAATATCCTTTGAAAATAACAAAACAATGCGCAAGCAATTCACCTAGAGCTTATTTAACTCATTACCAAACGACACTATTTAAGGCTTGTCAAAATCGAAAGCATTTGCAAGGGACAAAATAAAAGTGACTGAAAATTTGAAATTTGTTTTCTGAAGGGTAGAAAACATTGTGGTTACCAGTACTTTCTCCTTTTCCCACAATGTTTTCTACAGGCTTCTTTCTCGAGGTCGTCAAAATTAGGGATTGTGTGGTAAAGGATTAACTGTTCAATACATAACAAGCATTATGTAATTTTGAGAGCAAAAGAGCAGTGACAGAAAATGAAAGAGAGAGAGAAAGAGAGAGAATTGTATCACATGGGGCATTTTGAAATTAATTTGGTTGTAACGTGTAAATTGTCACGTGAGAGAGAGAGAGGGAGGGAGTGAGAGAGGCCTTGACAAATGCTTTGTTATATAAATCATGTAATATTTGACTATGTACGCTTGTACTTGTCCAATAAAATATTATGTTCTGTTCTGTTCTGTAACTGACTATGTACAACATGTATAAGTCAATAAAGATATTCATTCATTCATAATCCCGACTTTTAACGACCCTGAGAAAGAAAGCTTTTGAAAACATTGTGGGAAAAGGACAAAATTCTAGTAAAACAGCATTTTCTCCTTTTCCCACAATGTTTTCAACTCTTTCCAAATGGAATTTTAACTCCCAATTTTTAACAGTCCTGAAAAAGAAAGCTTTTGCAAACATTGTTGGAAAAGGAGAAAATGCTGCTTAATACTGTCCGGCATTTTCTGCTTTTCCCACAATGCTTTCTACCCTTTCCAAATGGAATTTTAATTTTTGATTCACACTTATTTTGTCGTCTACAAATACTTTCAATTTGACCCTGTCTATAATTTTGTCGTTTGGCAAAGAGTTAACTTTTTACCGGTCAACAAAATTTTAGACTTGTGCAAATTTCTGTGCGAGGATATGCAGTTGACAAATTCTATGAAGCTCAAAAATTAATGATAGTTTTTACCTCATATAAGAAAACATTGCGGGAAAAGGAAAAATTTTGGTTACCTGTAATGAGCGTTTTCTCCTTTTTCCACCACATTTTTTAAGTCTTTACCTTCAAAGCCATAAAACTCTGGCCTCTCTTGTAAACTTCTTCAAGAAAAATGCACAAATGAAAACATTGCGGATAAGCAGAAAATGTTAGTAAATCAGCATTTTCTATTTACACCACAATGTTTTCGACCCTTTCTAGGCCAATTCTCATTTTAAAACAATACTACACAATCCCTACTTTTGATGACCCTGAAAAAGAAGCCTTTAGAAATTATTGTGAGAAAAGGAGAAAATGCTGGTAACCAGCATTTCCTCCTTTTCCCACAATGTTTGCTACCCTTCACAAAACAATTTCAAATTTTCAGGCACTTTCATTTTGTTGTCTGCAAATCCTTTCAATTCGGAAAAACCTAAAATTTTGTCATTTGGTAATGAGTTAACCCATTACCACACAATACCTACTTTTGATGACCCTGAAAAAGAAGCCTTTAGAAAACATTGTGAGAAAAGGAGAAAATGATGGTAACCAGCATTTTCTCCTTTTCCCACAATGTTTGCTACCCTTCACAAAACAATTTCAAATTTTCAGTCACTTTCATTTTGTCATCTGCATGTCCTTTCGATTTGGAAAAACCTAAAATTTTGTCATTTGGTAATGAGTTAAAGTATGGAAATTTATATTGTGATGAAAACAATGTGTTATTGTACATAGGTCCCAGTTTTAGTCGCTGACAGAGAAATTACTTTCAAAACTAGGTTAAAACCTACCAGGTACCTGTTTTTGTTAACATTTTGCCGGATTTTAAAAATCTTTTTCCTGCCAGTGACTAACATAAGCCCATCTACACAATATCATACTGTCATCTCTACAATATTTTCTAAAGACACCTGCTTTGATACTTTGGCATTTACTGGGCATTTAAGGGTTAACCCTTTACCACACAGGAGAATTTTGGACCTATCCAAATCGAAAACATTTGCAGGCCATAATTTCATAGTGGTTCAAATGATGCAATTTTACTTTGAAAGACAAGAAAACTTTATGGGATGAGGAGAAAATGCTGATTACCAACATTTTCTCCTTTTCCCACAAAGTTTTCAAATTGTGTCGTCCTCTTGGTCGTTAAAAGTCGTCATAGTGTGGTAAAGGGTTAAAGCACATGACCAAGATTGAAGAAAATTCAATGCAATGAAGTTTTGAGACCCTTTTATCTTTTTACAAAATTCACACTCAAACCAACTGAAATTTGCAAATGACACACTAAGCGTAGATACCACTATTTTCCTCTTTTTCCGCAATGTTTTCAATAGCCTCTCTCCATCAGGATCATTAAAATTAAATGTTTTCTACTCTTTCAAAATAAGTTTCAATTTCTGTATGACGTTTATTTTGTTGTCTGCAAATGCTTTCCATTTGGACTTTCGTTGTTTGGTAAAGAGTTAACCCATTACCACACAATCCATACTTTTGATGACCCTGAGAAAGAAGCCTTCAGAAAAGATTGTGGGAAAAGGAGTCCCACAATGTTATCTACCCTTTACAAAACAAATTTTAAAATTTCAGTCACTTTTATTTTGTTGTCTGCAAATGCTTTCCATTTGGACAAGCCCAAAATTTGTCGTCTGTATTGAGTTAACTCTTTACAACACAATCCCGACTTACAGCGACTGTGAAATTGAAAGCTATTGAAAACATTGCTTGGGAAAAGGAGAAAATGCTGGTAACCAGCATTTTCTCCTTTTCCGACAATGTTTTCTACCCTGCTGGAAACAACTTTCAAGTTTTGAGTTACGTTTATTTTGTCGTCTGCGAGAGCTTTCAGTTTGGAACAGTCTAAAATTTTGTCATCTGGTATTGAGTTAAAGTACATAATACACAAAAGTACACTGAACTATCTCTCTGGACTAGGTGTACCATACATAAAACTGACACAAACCAGTACTGTCAAAGTGATTCATTTGTTTATGTGAGAGTGGCCTACTTTACAATGCATTTAACCTAAAATCCCAACTTTTCTGATCCCTCAGAAAAGGCCTTTTTAAAATATTGTAGGAAAAGGAGAATAGCTGGTAATCTTTACCCATAATGTTTTTCACTTTAGTGTTGACAAATTCTAAAATTTGATCTACACGCAAAAGTTTTCAATATGGACCTTTACCACACGAGCCAGACTTCAAATGACCCTAAAGAAAATGCATTTTAAAAGCACTCACATGACTGTAGGAAAGGAGAAAATGTTGTTAGGAGAAAATGTCAGTAACAGGTATTTTCTCCTTTTTCCACAATGTTTCTAACCCTTTCAAAAACAAAAGGACTTATTATTTGAACAATGTCAAGTTTCTCCTCCATAAATGCTTTAAATATAGAGGAGTCAAAAATTTTGTACAGTAGCAAAGGGTTGACTTTTCACTGAGAATAATGGGAGAAAAATAGAGACCTGCTAGGGCCCGTATTCACCAACCATTTGTTGAGAATATTCTTGGTCTTATTCTCCAAGATTTTCCAAATGTGTAAGTAACACAACTTCTGATTGGCTAAACCATTCGGTTTAGCCAATCAGAAGTTGCGTTACTTACAAATCTAGAAAATTCTTGAGAATGACCAAAAACGTTCTTAACCCATTACCACACAATCCCTACTTTTGACGCCCCTGAGAAAGAAGCCTTTTGAAAACACTGTGGGAAAAGGAGAAAATGCTGGTAACCAGCATTTTCTCCTTTTCCCACAGTGTTTTCTACCCTTCATAGACCAAATTTAAATTTTTCAGTCACCTTTATTTTGTCGTCTGCAAATGCTTTGAATTTGGACCAGTCTAAAATTTTCTTGTGTGGTAATGGGTGAAGAATGGTTTGGTGAATACCGGCCCTCCACTAATTAAAAGCTTTGCAATTGACAAAAACGCAGCTCAAATACATGAAGATGAATTAGTCGTTGAAAGGGTATAACCATTGAAGGAAATGGAGAATATACTGGTTAACAGCATTGCTCCTTTTCTCAAACAATTTTTCTAGAACAGCAGATATTTGTGTTGTAAAGAGCTTAGGTGTTTGTACCCCCTTAAACAAACTTTCATTTGATGACTGTAAACATCCTTGTAAAAAAATGGGTTATTATTATGACTTAACCCTTACCACACAACACCAACTTTTAACAACCCTTAGTAATACGCCTTCTGAAAACATTGTGGGAAAAGGAGAAAATGCTGGTAACCCGCATTTTCTCCTTTTCCCACAGTGTTTTCTACTTAGTCAAAGGAAAGTTTCATTCATCTGAGACATATTGAAATTGTCATGTGCACAAGCTTTGAATTTGGTCGGGTCTAACATTTTGTTGTGTGGTAAAGACTTAAGATTTAGTATATTAACTCTACCAAACGACAATATTTTGGACTAGTCCAAATTGGAAGCATTTGCAGAAGACAATATAAATGTGAATAAAAAATTGAAATTTGATTTGGGAAGAGTAGAAAAACGTTGTGGGAAAAAGAGAAAATGCTGGTTACCAGCATTTTCTCCTTTTCTCACAGTGTCCTCTACAGACCTCTTTCTCAAGGTCGTCAAAAGTAGGGATTGTGTGGTAATGGGTTTTTAGGGTCATTTGAAGTCTGGCTCGTGTGGTAAAGGTCCATATTGAAAACTTTTGCGTGTAGATCAAATTTTAGAATTTGTCTACACTAAAGTGAAAAACATTATGGGTAAAGATTACCAGCTATTCTCCTTTTCCCACAATATTTTCAAAAGGCCTTTTCTGAGGGATCAGAAAAGTTGGGATTTTAGGTTAAATGCATTGTAAAGTAGGCCACTCTCACACAAAAACTTTGTAGGTGAAAACACTGTAGTCAAATGAGTGATTATTGCTTGTTACAAATCTTGCATTAAGTCTTTACCAAATGACAACATTTTGGATTGATCTACATTGAAAGCATTTACAGACGACAAAATAAATGTGACTAAAAAATCGAAATTGTTTTACGAAGGGAAGAAAACATTGTGGGAAAAGGAGAAAATGCTGGTTACCAGCATTTTCTGCTTTTTCCCACAATGTTTTCAAAAGATTTCTTTCATAGAGATGTTAAAAGTCGGGATTGTGTTGTAAAGAGTTAAGCGATTTATCTCAGTGACATCATTAGACTAAAATAATATTGAAAGGTTCAAAAGATAGCATCCAATCAAAATTTTAGGATGTATTAGTCATTATTTTAAAAAAAAGCATTTTATTATTTTACAACAGCTATATCCGTCTTATACCAAACAGGTATCAAGTTTTTGTACAAAAACATCCAATCCTTATGCATTTTGCATAATTTCATTTTTTGAAATTAAAAAAAAATTTCATCAGACTCTACATGATATTGATCACGTTCACTTAGTTTCACATGCTGTTTTAACTCTGCCTCAGGGTCTTTAAAACTTGTGATTGTTTGGTAAAGGGTTACAGGTTATTCACCAACCAGTAAAAAGACAAAAATTATGTAAAATTTCAAAAATATCTACAATTTTCAGACAGAGGTCGAGGCCTATAATTATGCCAGTTACACTGTATCCGACTCTAGGCGGAAACCAATGATAAATTTCCGTGACGCACCAACACTGTTTACAGCTTTGATTGTCAGTTTTCTTCTGCTCAATGTTCGGTTTCTAACACAAACCTCAATGTTTCTTTTTTTCCGTTACACCATATTATGTCAGTAATTCATCCTCGTGTACACAAAGGACTGATTTCTGTAACATTCTAAATTTTTTGAGATTTAACAGCATTTCTGCTCACCGGCTGTAGACGGGCATCTTTAAGTCTTTACCAAACAACAAAATTTTTATCTGGTCCAAGTGGAAAGCTTTTGCAGATAACAAAACATAAGTGACTAAAGAATTGAAGTTAACTTTGGGAAGGGTAGAAAACATTGTGGGAAAAGGAGAAAATGCTGGTAAGCAGCATTTTTTCCTATTCCCACAATTTTTTCAAAAGTTTTCTTGCACATGGTTATTAAAAGTCGGGTAAAGGATTAAGTTACTTTAACTCAATACCACACAATACCCTGTGGGAAGCCTTTTGAAAACAATGTGGAAAAAGGAAGATAATGGTGGTAACCAGCATTTTCTCCTTTTCTCACAATGTTTTCTACTCCATCAAAGACAGTTTTCATCATTTAACTCTTTACCACACGACAAAATTTTCGACTGGTCCAAATTGAAAGCATTTGCAGACGACTAAATAAATGTGACTGAAAAACTGAAATTTGTGCTGGGAAGGGTAGAAAACACTCATGGAAAAGGAGAAAATGCTGGTAACCAGCATTTTCTCCTTTTCCCACAGTGTTTTCAAAAGGCTTCTTTCTCAGGGGCGTCAAAAGTAGGGATTGTGTGGTAATGGGTTAATTAAATAACATTTAAATTGTCATGTGCAAATGTTTTGAGTTTGGACAAGTCAAAATTTTTGTCGTGTGGCAAAGAGTTAACCCATGACAAAATTTTAGAGTTATCAAAAGTTAACACATTGAAATTTTGCAGACATCAGATTCTATGAATTGAAGATGGTTTAAATAACTGAAATTGCCTTTAATACAGTAATAAACATTGTGGAAATGGGAGAAAATGCTGGCTACAAGCATTCTTACCTATTTCAAGGACATTACTACACAATCCCGAACTTTAACTACCCTGAAAGAGAAGGCTTTATGAAAACATTGTGGGAAATGGAGAAAATGCTGGTAACCAGCATTTTCTCCTTTTCCAACAATGTTTTCTAGACTATCTTATTAACCCATTACCACACAATCCCTACTTTTGAGGCTTTAGAAAACATTGTGGGAAAAAAAGAAAATGCTGGTAACCAGCATTTTCTCCTTTTCCCACATTATTTTCTACCCTTCACAAAACAAATTTCAAATTTTCAGTCACTTTTATTTTGTCGTCCGCATTTAATGCTTTTGATTTGGTCAATCCTAAAATTTTGGCGTTTGGTAATGAGTTAACCCTTTCCCAAACGACAAATTTTGGACTCTTCCAAACTGAAAGAGTTTGCAGACGACAATTTTAAATTTTGAGAAAAACGGCAGAAAGTTGTCAAAAAGGGTAGAAAACACTGTGGAAAAAGGAGAAAGTGCTCATTA
Source organism: Tridacna crocea (assembly GCA_943736015.1). NCBI lineage: Eukaryota > Metazoa > Mollusca > Bivalvia > Cardiida > Cardiidae > Tridacna > Tridacna crocea. Next base: position 33,784,631 of record OX031073.1, read on the forward strand.
CGAGCAATTTCTCTTTTTTCCACAGTGTTTTCAAAAGACTTTTACTGCAGACACGTAACAGCCAGGGCTTGTTTGGGAAAGGGTTAAAGTCCATGATCATCTGTGCCATAGAAAATTTGTCGCCTGCAAGAGCTTTCGAAAAGGACGCATCGAAAATATTGTTGTTTAGGAAAGAGTGAACAGACTCATCGAAACTTGGGTTTGTGTGGTAAAAGCACATGCAACAGGGAAAACCAAATTGAAAATTCTCGAAAGACAGGATGAGGAAACACTTGAAGCTTTTCTACTACACAATGCTATAGAGTATTCTTTACACGTAAAACATCAAATAAACCCAACAGACATTTCAATCCGGAAATAAAACACAAATGATCCCAGTTTCACTGTTCATTTTGTCTACAATGTTTCAGAAAATTACACATTGTAGATCATAGATCAGACTGCATGTTTTGTGCATTCCAATCTTGATCTGCTGTCGGCTACAACAGCAACTATAGTCATCAAAAACGCTTTAACCCTCTATTCTATAAGGCATTTTCATGGTATCTCTAATTGACCCTAAATAACAGCAAGGATGAAGTAGTTTTCTTATGTGTAAATGACACCTTTTGATAACATAGAAAACATTGTGGCAAAAGGTGAAATTGCTCATCACAAGCAATTTCACCTTTTGCCACAATGTTTTCCAAAGGCTCCTACAAGCAATGCGTAGAAATGAGTATCTATGGAGTAAAGAGTTAAGTGTTAATGTTACACCATTATGCACCAATATTCAATATTTAGTCACATAACAACAGCCAGTGCACATATTCATATGCTTCTAAATATCTGTATTTAGATAACCAGTATTTCACATTACACTGCCTAAATGACTGGCTGCTTTCCATTAATTTAGCTATAAACACTGTCCACAACATTATGTTCAGCTGAGAGAGAATACAGAACAGCAGCAAACTAGAGGCAATGAATATCATCAACATCAATTAACTCTTTCCCAAACAAGCCCTGGTTTTTACGTGTCTGCAGTAAAAGTCTTTTGAAAACACTGTGGGAAAAGGAGAAATTGTTTGTTACAAGCAATTTCTCCTTTTCCCAAAGTGTTTTCTACCCTTTTTGAGAACTTTCTGCAATTTTCTCCAAATCTAAAATTGTCGTCTGCAAACTCTTTTGGTTTGGAAGAGTCCAAAATTTGTTGTTTGGGAAAGGATTAACTCTTTACCACACTCTTTAGTTAGTGACTTTCAACCACCCAGGGAAAGAAGCCTTTAGAAAACATTATGGGAAAAGAAGAAAATGCTGGTAACAGCATTTTCTCCTTTTCCCACAAAGTTTCTATGCTTCCCAAAACAAATTTCAATATTTGAGTGACTTTTATTTTGTTGTCTGCATATGCTTTTTAAGTTGGGCCATTCAAAACTTTTGTCCCTTGGTAAAGAGTTCTCATGAACAAGAACTCTGGGTCCGTATTCACCAACCATTCTTAAGAACGTTCTTTGTCTAAATCTTCAAGATTTTCTGACTTTGAAAGTAACAGGACTTCTGATTGGCTAAACCAATTGGTTTAGCCAATCAGAAGTCCTGTTACTTTCACATTGACAAAATTCTGAAGAATAAGCCTAAGAATGTTCTTGAGAACGGTTGGTGAATACGGACCCTGGTTAAGCTTTCCGGTCTATTACCAACTGAGGTCCGCGTGTCATGGCATGGTTTAGCCCAATTTCAATGATACAATGGCAAAAATTTGAAAATACAAGACAATTTCATGAACCCAAATGGAGAAGACTTTTTCGCCTTTATCCACGATATTTTCAAACTTTTCTAAAACAAATCTTATACTTTGAGAAACATTTAACTCTTTACCACACAATCCCAACTTTTAACAAACCTGAGAAAGAAGTCTTTTGAAAACATTGTGGGAAAAAGAGAAAATGATGGTTTACACATAACCAGCATTTTCTCCTTTTCCCATAATGTAGTCCACCTTTCTCAAAAAAAGAAAATAAATTTTTGAGCCACATTTATTTTTTCTTCTGCAAGCGTTAGTCGACAGTTCTGTCCTTTGGTAAAGAGTTAAAACCCATTACCACACAATCCCTACTTTTGATGCCCCTGAGAAAGAAGCCTTTTGAAAACTCTGTGGGAAAAGGAGAAAATGCTGGTTACCAGCATTTTCTCCTTTTCCCACAGTGTTTTCTACCCATCTCAGATCAAATTTCCGTTTTTCAGCCACCTTTATTTTGTCGTCTGCAAATGCTTTCAATTTGAACCAGTCTAAAATTTTGTCGTGTGGTAAAGAGTTAATAATTATTAAGTGAGTTTACAATATGCATTCTATTAGGTACATGAAAATTCTTGTGCCTCTAGTATAGAATAAGCCCTCTACCACACAATTCCTACTTTTAACAACCCTGAGAAAGAAGCTATTTGAAAATATTGTGGGAAAAGGAGAAAATGCTGGTTACCAGCATTTTCTCCTTTTCCCACAATGTTTTCTCTCCTTCTCAAAACAAATTTTAACATTTCAGTTACCTTTGTGTTGACATTTGCAAATACTTTCAGAACAGCCAATGCTAATTTGGTATTTGGAGTTATAGATAATTTATATAGAGTAAGAAACATTTTTGGAAAAAGGGGCTGAAATCATTGTGGAAAAAGAAACTTTTAGTCGTGCATTTTGATTGGATAGTTAGCATAGGGTGAAGAAAGCACAAAAGATTCATAAGATTATAAAAAATAATTGTACAAAACGCATGTATTACAATAATAAATTTACATCTCATTGATAGGAAAAAAAAATAAAACTACAGACTGGATTGACGTAAAATTACGTATTTGAGTCTAAATGGATTAAGAGATTAAAATTTTCCCCATGATATAATTTTTGACTGGTCTATTTCAGAAGCACTTGAACAGAACAAAATAAAACTGGTTAAAATGATAGATATTGTCATTGCCATAGCTGATACAAGAGCAGAAGAAATAATGGGGGAAAAAAAGGAGAAAATGCTGGTTACAGACCACATTTTACGTCATTCTACCACATTGATTTTAAAAGCTTTTCTATTTCCTCAGTGTTGTTAACCCTTTACCCCATATGGCATTTCTATGGTATCTCTAACTGACCCTAAATAACAGCAAGGATGAAGCTGTTTCTTATGTGTATATGACACCTTTTGATAGCATAGAAAACATTGTGGCAAAAGGTGAAATTGCTCATCATGAGCAATTTCACCTTTTGCCACAATGTTTTCCAAAGGCTCCTACAAGCAATGTGTAGAAATGAGTATCTATGGAGTAAAGGGTTAAAACACAAAAATGCTTGGTGAAAGGTTAACCTTGAACTTTTGTTCATTTGTCACATTCATGGCCAAGGTACATGATCACAGTCAAACATGATTCCTCAATTTGCACTTTGATACTGCCTGGTGAATTTTTATTCCAGTTCTGGTGGTTATTCTTAATCTTTATGTTTTCCGTTTAAGATTTACAAATACATTAACCCAATACCACACAATTCCTAATTTTGACGCCCTGCGAAAGAAGCCTTTAGAAAACATTGTGGGAAAAGGAGAAAATGCTGGTGACCAGCATTTTCTCCTTTTCCCACAATGCTTTCTACCCTTCACAAAACAAATTTCAAATTTTCAGTCACTTTTATTTTGTTGTCTGCAAATGCTTTCAATTTGGACTAGTCTAAAATATTGTCCTTTGGTAATGAGTTATAAAGAAAGGCAAGGAATATAAATTAACAGTCAGTAACATCATTTATAATTCTTTACCAAACAACAAAATTCTTCTTTATTCAAAAGGCTTCTTTCTCAGGGTCATCAAAAGTCAGGATTAAGTGGTAAAGACTAAAAGGTTTAGGACTGTCATTGTTTTTCATAGCCAATGTAGATCAACCACACTGTTTGTACCAAAATGCACCAAATGTTGCCCTCGGCACTCTTTGAGGTCAGTAAACAGTTCATGAGAGATTAATCCATAAGGAAAACTAAACCATACCAAATGAAACCTGCGCCCGCATTCACTAAACCATTATTGAGAATATTTTTAGTCTTATACTCCAAGGTTTTCTAAAATTGTAAGTAACACAACTTCTGATTGGCTAAACCAAATGGTTTAGCCAATCAGAAGTTGTGTTACTTACAAATGTAGAAAATTCTGGAGAACAAGACAAAGAACATTCTTATGAATGGTCGGTGAATATAGGCCCTTTTCTTTTACCAAGCCTGAAAACATACCGTCTGATATTGTTACTAATCAGCATTTTTACTAATCAGCCAGACTGATTAGACTATCAAAGACAAATCACATTATGTGAGCTAACTTTAATATTTTGGTCTGCAAATGCTTCAATAGGACAAGTCAGCAATTTTTCTGATTTTATTAACCCACTACCACATAATCCCTACTTTTGATGCCCCTGAGAAAGAAGCCTTTTGAAAAGACTGTGGGAAAAGGAGACAATGCTGATAACCAGCATTTTCTCCTTTTCCCACAATGTTTTCTACCCTTCCCAGAACAAAATTCAATTCACCTTTATTTTGTCGTCTGCAAATGCTTTCAATTTGGACCAGTTTAAAATTTTCTCGTGTGGTAAAGAGTTAATGAGCCTTTAACTCTTTACCACCAAATGACGACTTTTGACGACTCTGAGGTACAAGCCTTTTGAAAACATTGTGGGAAAAGGAGAAAATGCTGGTAACCAGCATTTTCTCCTTTTCCCACAATGTTTTCTACCCTTCCCAAATCAAATTTCGATCTTAGTCAAATTTTATTTGTCGTCTGCAAATACTTTCAATTTGGACCAGTCTATAAATTTGTTGTTTGCTACTGAATTAATGAACTCTTTACCAAACCACAAATTGTAAGACTTGTTGAAAGCATTTGCGGACAACAAAACTAACCTGACTGAAAAAGTTGTTTTTGGAACAGTAGAAAATAATGTGGGAAAAGGAGAAAATGATGGTTACCAGCATTTTCTCCTTTTCCCACAATGTTTTCAAGAGTTTTCTTCTTCAAGGTCATTAACCCTTTCCCAAACGACAAATTTTAGACTCTTCCAAACTGAAAGAGTTTGCAGACAACAATTTTAAATTTGATGAAAATGGTAGAAAGTTCTCCTAAAGGGTAGAAAACACTGTGGGAAAAGGAGAAATTGCTCGTTACGAGCAATTTCTCCTTTACCCACAGTGTTTTCAAATTATTTTCAATGCAGACACGTAAAAACCAGGGTTTGTTTGGGAAAGGGTTAAGAGTCATGATTGTGTCCTAAAAGGTTAATTCTTTACCAAACAACATTTATTTTAGACTTGTCCAAATTGGAATCATTTGCACACAACAAAACTGATGGGACTAAAAATATGAAATTTGCTTTGCAGGCAGGAAAAAGAAAATACCAGCACTTTCTCCATTTCCCACAATGTTTTCAAGAGTCTTTTTCTTCAAGGTCTTTAAACATTGGATTTGAGATCAACTCTTTACCAGACGACAAAACTTAAACGTGGCCCTTCAGATTTTGGGACAAAAATTTTACAAAAATACAAAAAACTCATCCTTATACTCCCAAAGCCTTATAATTTTCATTCATTAAATCCCAGTAGTCGAAAATCATCTGACAACCAGATAAATTAGAGATTTACTACAGCCCAGGTCCACACTGAAGGGAAACACGGTCTATTTTTACATGAGCAACTCGCTCATTTACATACCGGAAACTATACAGACAAAGCTTCAAACATAGCATCCGAAGTTCTAGGCATTATGGAAAATTTCATGATTCTTAATTACTGATGTTTTGTATCGTTTTTCATGTAAATTTCATTGACATATATATTTTTCAATTTGGTGTGATGTGAAGTTCTAAATACCCGCCTTTAACACATTACCACACAACAAAATTTTAGACTGGTTCAAATTAAAAGCACTTGCAGACGACAAATTATATGTAACTCAAAAATTAAAATTTGTTTCCAGCAGGGTAGAAAACATTGTGGGAAAAGGAGAAAATGCTGGTTACCAGCATTTTCTCCTTTTCCCACTGTGTTTTCAAAAGGCTTCTATTTCAGGGTCGTTAAAAGTCGGGATTGTGTGGTAAAGAGTTGAGCCTTGTCTAGATTGAAAGCATTTTGCAGACAACAGTTTCAATATGGCTGCAACAATACAATCATTTTTTGATGGAGTTGAAAACATTTTCGGAAAAGGAGAAAATGCTAGTTACCAGCATTTTCTCCTTTTCCCAAAATGGTTTTAAAAGGCCTCTTTCCCAGGGTCGTCAAAAGTCGTCATTGTGAGGTAAAGGATGTTAAAGAGTCTTAACTCATTACCAAACGACAATATTTTAGACTGGTCCAATTTGAAAGCACTCGCAGACGACAAAATAAAAGTGACTGGAAATTTAAAATTTGTTTTGTGAAGGATAGAAAACATTGAGGGAAAAGGAGAAAATGCTGGTTACCAGCATTTTCTCCTTTTCCCACAATGTTTTCTATAGGCTTCTAAAGGCTTAAGAATCTCTAATTACACCTACGGCCAATTATGTAAATCAAGCTCAGACTGCACAGAACTTGCAGTTTGATTTTTTTTCCTGGATTCAAAGCCTTGATCTTTACTATCGGATTTGTTGTAGATTTCCTGGAAAGCACCAGACCAATTATATTTGTCCTTTTCCCTATCTGAAAATCTTTCTTTTTTACCAAACAAAACAATTTTAGACAAGTCTAAATTGAAAGCATTTGACAAAATAAATGTGGCTCAAAAATTGAAATTTACATTTGACAGATTAGAAAATAGTGTGGGAAAATAGCATTTTCTCCTTTTTCCACAATGTTTTCAATAGTCATACTGCCACTGGGTTGTTAAAGGTGGCCCTTCAGATTTTGGGACGAAAATTTTACAAAAATGCAAAAAAAATCATCCTTATACTCCCAAAGCCTTTTAAATTTCATTCATTAAACCCCAGTAGTCGAAAACCATCCGACAACATGAGAAATTAGAGATTTACTACAAGGGCCAGGTTGACACCAACAGGAGACACGTTCTATTTTTAGATGATCATTTCGCTCATTTACATACAGGAACACAGAGACGAAGTTTCAAACATAGCGTCAAAGAAGACATTATGGAAAATAATTATTATATGTTTAGCGCAAAATCTAAAAATACCTTCAGAGGCTACGTAGCCTTTTAAGGGAATACCACCAAAAAAAAATTTGTGTGTAATTTTATAGATCTTAATTGTTGATGATTTGTTTTCTTTTTTCATATGAATTTCAGTGATATATATATATATCTTTTAATTTGGTGGGATGTAAAAATTCTAAATACCCACCTTTAAAATTGGGATTATACGGTAAAGGGATAACTGTACTTCTTTGGTACTTGATGGATTAAGCATCCTCGGATACCCCGGGGTCTCCCTATTTGCTACGCTACATCGACCCCTGGGACAATTAATTGAATTTCCCTCGCTTTACCGCTGGCCGAATGCTGGCTTTTCATTGGTTCCATCATCATTTTGTGATGGGCGAGTGGGCTGTACGCTATGACGTTTCGTATCGATTTTCGGCGGCTGATTCAAAGTTTTATTAGTCAATTGTCCCAGGGGTCAATGTAGCGTAGCAAATAGGGAGAACCCGGGGTATCCGAGGATGAGGATTAAGATACTTGCTTGAAACAGTACTTGAGACTTTGAGACACTATATGCAAAATGCTTTCAATTTGGACCAGTCTAAAGTTTTGTCATCTGATAAAGGGTTAAGCCAGTCGGAAGTTTTTACATACATGTATTCATATCTAGAAAATCTTTGAGAATAAGGCTAGGAATATTCTTAATATTTATCAGTTTGTAAATCAGGACTCTGGTCATTTGTGTCACACAAAATCTGTTGTCTGCAAAAGCTATCAATTCCTTTCCCAAACAATCCCTGGTTTTTACGACCCTGAAGTAAAAGCCTTTTGAAAACATTGTGGGAAAAGGATAAAATGCTGGTAACCAGCATTTTCTCCTTTTCCCACGATGTTTTTTACCCTGCTGGAAACAAATTTTAATTTTTGAGGTAGATCTACATTTATTTTGTCGTCTGCAAATGCTTTCAATTTGGACCTCTCTAACATTTTGTAATTTGGTAAAGGGTTTAAAGGGTTAAGTCTAAAATGTTTGGTTGTTAGGTTAAAAGCCTCAACCCTTTACCAGACGACAAAACTTTAGCTCTGTCTAAATTGAAAGCATTTGCAGACGACAACTTCGGTGTGGCTCAAATGGTGCAATTGTTACAGTACATGTAATTGATTAGAGAGAAAACATTGTGGGAAAGGACGAAAATGCTGGTTACCAGCATTTTCTCCTTTTCCCACAATGTTTCCAAAAGGCTTCTTTTCCAGGAACGTCAAAAGTAGGGATTGAGTGGTAATGGGTTAATATGGTTTATTACTAATACAATATATGACCACATGTATGTCAGTCATTGGGCGGTTTTGTTTTTTTCTCTTGTCTTATCTCTATTTCCTGAATTCTTTACTACACATTCACATCTTTTAACCCTTTACTCCATACATACTCATTTCTACACATTGCTTGTAGGAGCCTTTGGAAAACATTGTGGCAAAAGGTGAAATTGCTTGTGACGAATAATTTCACCTTTTTCCACAATGTTTTCTATGCTATCAAAAGGTGTCATATATACATAAGAAACAGCTTCATCCTTGCTGTTATTTAGGGTCAATTAGAGATACCATAGAAATGCCTTATGGGGTAAAGGGTTAAATACCCACACCAGACAGATTTTAAAAAATATTTGTCAAGAAAGAAATGCTGGTTGAATAGCTCCTGGGATAAGAGGGGGTGACAGTGTTCTAAAGTCATTATTTCTCTTCGAAACCCTATGTTGTGGGTAGTCACTGGAATCATCTCATCGGGTTTAGTGGTTGATCGATTGTAGTTTTTTATGCCGTTTTCAACATTATTTCAGTCATATTGTGGCGGCCAGTGCACCTATACATGCTTTCCTGAAGTTTCTGTTACCAGTACTATGCATAATATTCTACCAGTGATGAGATAGGAATGAATCTTGTTGCAGTGACTATCATTAATCTACTGAAAGAAATTGGCCTAGCCGGGGATCAAACTCACATATGTAACCCCCTGTTCGGGTTTAGTTGAGAATAATTAATATTTGCACCTTAGAAATCAAAACATTTCCTCAACCTGGAGCACTGTGGTAACCAGCATTTTCTCCTTTTCTCACTATGTTTTCTACCCTTCCCAAAATATTTCAATTTTCGAGCCAAATTCATTTTGTTGTCTGCAAATGCTTTCAATTTAGACAAGTCTACAATTTTGTAGTTTGGTAAAGAGTTAAACAGCCTTAGCCTTAACACTTACAAATCTATTACCATGACAACAGTGTTTGAAAGTGGTAGAATCTTTAATTAACTCTTTACCAAACGACAAAATTGCAGAGTGGTCCAAATTGCAAGCATTTGCAGATGACAAAATAAAAATGACTGAAAATTTGAAATTTGTTTTGTGAAGGGTAAAAAACATTGTGGGAAAAGGAGAAAATGCTGGTTACCAGCATTTTCTCCTTTTCTCACAATGTTTTCTAAAGGCTTCTTTCTCAGGGGCATCAAAAGTAGGGATTGTGTGGTAATGGGTTAAGATAATCAGACATCCCAGAAAGTGTGATATAGATACATATGAGCTAGATATTCTGGTAAAAGGCAGCTTAATGCATCTCTGAGTCATTAACTCTTTACCCCATAAGGCATTTCTATGGTATCTCTAACTGACCCCATATAGCACCAAGGATAAAGCCGTTTCTTATGTGCATATGACACCTTTTGATAGTGTAGAAAACATTGTGGCAAAAGGTGAAATTGCTCGTCACGAGCAATTTCACCTTTTGCCACAATGTTTTCCAAAGGCTCCTACAAGCAATGTGTAGAAATGAGTATCTATGGAGTAAAAGGTTAAATAGAGCTCCTTTTTGTCTAATAAACAGCTAAATCCCAGGATAAAATGGTCCTTGATCATGCTGAAAATTGACCTATAACAAAAAAAAATTTTTTACCCATGTCAGACTGTCAAAACTCCTTTAACTAATTACCAAACGAAAAAATTTTAGGTTTGTCCAAATTGAAAGCATTTGCAGACAACAAACAAAAGTGACTGAAAATTTGAAATATGTTATATGAAGGGTAGAAAACATTGTGGGAAAAGGAGAAAATGCTGGTTACCAGCATTTTCTCCTTTTCCCACGATGTTTTCTCAAGGCTTCTTTCTCAGGGGCGTCAAAAGTAGGGATTGAGTGGTAATGGGTTAAGATATTCAGACATCCCAGAAAGTGTGATATAGATACATATGAGCTAGATATTCTGGTAAAAGGCAGCTTAATGCATCTCTGAGTCATTAACTCTTTACCCCATAAGGCATTTCTATGGTATCTCTAACTGACCCCATATAGCACCAAGGATAAAGCCGTTTCTTATGTGCATATGACACCTTTTGATAGTGTAGAAAACATTGTGGCAAAAGGTGAAATTGCTCGTCACGAGCAATTTCACCTTTTGCCACAATGTTTTCCAAAGGCTCCTACAAGCAATGTGTAGAAATGAGTATCTATGGAGTAAAAGGTTAAATAGAGCTCCTTTTTGTCTAATAAACAGCTAAATCCCAGGATAAAATGGTCCTTGATCATGCCGAAAATTAACCTATAACAAAAAGTTTTGACCCGTGTCAGACTGTCAGAGCAGACAGCACAGGTTGATGCATGTAGATACTGTCTGAAGATACATTATGATTAACTCTTTATAACAAACAATCCCGAGTTTTAACGACCCTGACAAAAAAGACATTTGAAAACATTGTTGGAAAAGGAGAAAATGCTGGTAACCAGCATTTTCTCCTTTTCCCACAATGTTTTTTACCCTTCCCAAAACAAATTTCCAATCAATTTTGTTTGTCATCTGCTAATGCTTTCAATTTGGTCTAGACTAAAATTCTGTCATTTGGTAAAGAGTTAAATCCCCTGTTCATAATAATTTTATTCTGAAAACTCCTTTAACTTACCAAACGACAAAATAATAGACTGGTCCAAATTGAAAGCATTTGCAGACGACGAAATAAACGTAACTCAAAAAGTGAAATTGGTTTCCAGCAGGTTAGAAAACACTGTGGGAAAAGGAGAAAATGCTGGTTACCAGCATTTTCTCCTTTTCCCACAATGTTTTCAAAAGGCTTCTATCTCAGGGTTGTTAAAAGTCGGGTTTGTGTGGTAAAGAATTAACCCTTTACCCCATGAGGCATTTCTGTGGTATCTCTAATTGGCCCTAAATAACAGCGAGGATGAGGCTGTTTCTTATGTGTATATGACACCTTTTGATAGCAGAGAAAACACTGTGACAAAAGGTGAAATTGCTTGTCATGAGCAATTTCACTTTTTGCCCAAAAAAAATTGTTTTCCAAAGGCTTCTACAAGCAATGCGTAAAAATGAGTATCTATAGAGTAAAGGGTTAACTCATTACCAAACGACAAAATTTTTGGTTTGTCCAAATTGAAAGCATTTGCAGACGACAAATAAAAGTGATTGAAAATTTGAAATATGTTATATGAAGGGTAGAAAACATTGTGGGAAAAGGAAAAAATGCTGGTTACCAGCATTTTCTCCTTTTCCCACAATGTTTTCTAAAAGCCTTTTTCTCAGGGTCGTCAAAAGGAGGGATTGTGTGGTGATGGGTTAAACACCAAACAATCAGTCAATCAAAACAATTCAATCCAATCTATCTTTCTTGTAAGTTCTGAAATTGTGTACAGCGCAATTTAAACTTTTCAGATGCTGAATCTGGAGTCTAGTTGCTAATGCAGACAGCAATGCTCAAAATTAAATGTGCACTGTGACCTTGAATCTACATTTAGCGGTGAAATGCCGATTTCTTGGCCATAATTTTACCTGTCTGACAAAAACAGGTTTGAAATCATCTTTACAATTGCTTGACAATGTTAATTTTATTGATTTGTTAACTATATACTACACAACTGACAAACCCAAATTTTAAAATCCTGGCAAAAGAAAACCTTTGAAAACATTATGTGAAAAGGAGAAAGTGCTGGCAAACAGCATCTTCCACATTCCCCCCCCCCCTGTTTCCTACCCTGTGAAAGACAGAAATCGTCATTTGTTGTACAATGAACATCGATCGCATGCACTTTCAGCTTGGTCAAATTCAAAATTTTATCATTTAGTATAGAGTTAGCCCTCAACGCCACACAATCCCGAGTTTTAACAACCCTGAGGAATAAGCTGTTCGAAAGCTTTGTGGGAAAAGGAGAAAATGCTGGTAACCAGCATTTTCTCCTTTTTACAAAATATTTTCTACCATCGCAAAGAACAACTGCACAATTTGAGCCCTGATGAAATTGTCCTCTGTAAATACTTTCAACTTGGACGAGGTTAAAATTTTGTCGTCTGGTAAAGGGCTAACAGGCTCTATAAATCAAATGTGACTTCGAACCCATAGTTTGTGATTTAAAAAATTCACTTGTCGGCCTTATCTCACTGTGTCAAACAGTGGCGATCCAAGATTAGACTACATTCTGGAGTCTGATCTTGATCTACACTTTCTGCAAGAGCCAACAAAGTTGCATGCAGCAATGTAAGTATTAAGAATGGTTGGAGAAGTTGCAGACTCACTGTGGTGTCATATAACTTGTCATTTTATGTAGGTGGTTTACAAATTGATAATCCTTCACCAAATAATCCTCAGTTTTAACGAGATTGAGAAAGAAGGCTTCTCCAAAAAACACCATCAAGATCAGTATTACCACACAACAAAATTTTGGACTAGTCCATATTGAAAGCATTTGCAGACCACAAAATAAACATGACTCAAAACTTGAAATTTAATATGGAAAGGGTAGAAAACATTGTGGGAAGAGGAGAAAATGCTGATTACCACCTTTTTCTCCTTTTCTCACATTGTTTTCTAAAGGCTTCTTTCTCAGGGTCGTTAAAAGTCGGGATTGTGTGGTGAAGGGTTAAAAAAAAGTGCATTATTTAACTCTTTACCAAACAACAAAATTGTAGACTGGTCCAAATTGAAAGCACTTGCAGACGACAAATCATATGTAACTCAAAATTGAAATTTGTTTCCAGCAGGGTAGAAAACATTGTGGAAAAAGGAGAAAATGCTGGTTACCAGCATTTTCTCCTTTTCCCACAATGTTTTCTACAGGCTTCTATCTCAGGGTCGTTAAAAGTAGGGATTGTGTGGTAAAGAGTTAAACCTTTACCAAACAACAAGTTTGTGGATCTTGTTCAAGTTTGAAGCATTAAATTTTGCAGACCACAAAATAAAAGTGACTCAAATTGCAAGATTTATATTGTACTTTTGAAAATGGACAAAACATTATGGGAAAAGGGGAAAATGCTGGTTACCAGCATTTTCTCCTTTTCCCACAATGTCTCCAAAATCCCTCTCACTCAAGGTTATTAAATGTATGTGTTGATTGTATGGCAAAAAATCATACACTTTGAACATGTGTTGTCTGTCTACATAATTTATGCTTCTACAAGTCTAAAATTTTGTCATACTGTATTTGGAAGACTTAACCCATTACGACACGATCCTGTTTTAAAGGACCGTGTAGGAGAAGGGTTTTGAAAACACTGTGGGTAAAAGGAGAAAATGCTGGTAACCAGCATTTTCTCCTTTTCCAACGATGTTTTCTTCATCATCCAAAACAAAAACCATCATTTCATTTACATTCAATTTGTGGTCTGCAAATCCTTTGAATTTGGACCTGCCCAAACTTTTGTCGTTTGGTAAAGAGTTAACCCTTTCCCAAACAATCCCTGGTTTTTACGGGTCTGGAATAGTAGCCTTTTGAAAACATTGTGGGAAAAGGAGAAAATGCTGGTAACCAGCATTTTCTCCTTTTTCCACAATGTTTTCTACCCTATCATAGACAGAAATCATCTTTTCAACAAGACTTGAATTGTCGTCTGCAAATGCTTTCAATTTGGTCTAGTCAAAAAGTTTGTCGTTTGGTAAAGAGTTAAACCTTCGGGCAATGAACCTGGCTTTAGTTGTGCGGATCAAGATCAGACTGCAGAAATATGAAGTCTTATCTTGGATCTAAACTGAGCACTATTTTGATACCATTAATTCATCTGAAAACAACAATGATGAAATTGTGATATTTTTGCAATTTATTGTACTTGAGAAGGTCTTTTTGTTTGTCTGTAATAAAGATTTCCATTTCATTAATTCAGCATTGATTACTATGAGTCATTCCTTTGTCTGTTTTAGAGTTCTAGACCCCCACTCAAATATACAATCAATTATTCAATGGTTAAAGTTCATACACTTGTATGTTCATGAATAAAACAACATTCACTAAAAATGTTATAACCATTATTTCACTCTTTTTGAGCCAGAAAAGAAATAAAAGAAGTGAACTTATCTAATTTTAAAGAGGCCCTAATACTCATTTTCAGCCACTTATAACTCATTTTGTCTTTATTTTATCAAACTATAGTTATTCTTGTATGTTCATGCCAAACATTGTGCCCAACGGTTACAAGGTTGCTTACATAACGTTTGACAGAAAATGCATTTCACTGAGTTGCAGCCCTACATGTAATCAGACTCGTTGCTTCGGGTTTTTGAATAGGAGATTTCGATATATCCGTAATACACTGGTGTAGATTCGCATGATGATTATGCATTCTGTCACGTGACTATATTTGACCCTGTGTCTAATTGTACGGTAAACAAAGGAAAATGGAGGCTTCTCTGTTGCAGCCTCAATTTTCAGATTGAGGTCGCGACTTATATAATAATGCAAATTACTCTGTATCCAACTCTGGGCGGAAACCAGCAACTAAGTTCCATTGTTTACAGCTTCAATCGTCAGCCAGTCAGTGGTCGGTGGTGTCCGTGGTCGTAACTTAAAGGTCCTGAGCTTGATACCCGGTAGCGGGTGTCAACTTTGGGATTTTTCATTGGCCCCCACATTCGGCGCGAGTACTGGTGTAGTCCCCAGGAAGCAGAATCGAGAGAGATTAGTATAAGTTGTAAGAACTTGTTTCTCAATCGATGTAAAATAAATGTTTAAACTAATCGTCAGCCAGTTTTCTTCTGACCAATGTTCGGTTTCAAATCGCCATATTTCTACCTTCCATTACATCATTATGTCAGTAATTTATCCAGTAATTTATCCATGATTACACAAAAGACTGATTTCTGTGCCTTTTTAGATTGTTTGAAATTTAACAGCGTTTTTGCTCACCGGCTGTAGACAGCCATCTTTAACTCCTGAATGGTTGACAAAAAATTTATAAGACTGGTCCAAATTTAAAGTTGATCTATTTGCAGTTGAAAAAGTCAATGTCTTTCAATTGAAAGAATTTTTTTGTTCGAAAGGAGATTGTTGAAAAGGGAGAAAATGATGGTAAACAGCATTTTCTCCTTGTCCAACAATGATTTTTTTCTCCCCAAAAGCCGTACCTCATCTCTTTATCCCATTATTTATTAACCCTTTCCCAAACAATTCCTGGTTTTTACGGGTCTGGAATAGTAGCCTTTTGAAAACATTGTAGGAAAAGGAGAAAATGCTGCTAACCAGCATTTTCTCCTTTTCCCACAATGTTTTCTACCCTATCATAGACAGAAATCATCTTTTCAGCAAAATTTGAATTGTCTTCTGCGAATGCTTTCAATTTGGTCTCGTCCAAAAGTTTATCTTTTGGGAAAGGGTTAAAAAGCCTTCTTTCTGAGGCTATTTGAAATATGAATTTACACTATTAATCTTTCAAGTCGAACTTTATTCAGTATAGTGACTCAATTATCATTCGTATGACTGGGTAATACATCTTTACATGCGCGTCGTTTCAATTTAAAGATGCTATGCTGTTTGTGTACTATGTATTATGTGTCACTTTAACTCGTTACCAAACGACGAAATTTTAGGTTTGTTCAAATCGAATGCGTTTCCAGACGACAAAATAAAAGTGACTGAAAATTTGAAATTTGTTTTGTGAAAACATTGTGGGGAAAAGAAGAAAATGCTGGTTACCAGTATTTTCTCCATTTCCCACAATGCTTTCAAAAGGCTTCCTTCTCATGGTCAGTAAAAGGAGTGATTGGGTGGTAATGGGTTAAGATGCTATGCTGTTTGTTTACTTACAACCAACATGTATTATGTATTATGTGTCTACGTTCACATTTTTCTAGTCTGCCGATGATTTCAATAAGGACATTGCATAAACCTTAACCTGCTAAGTAAGTTAAACCTTTACCACATAATGACGACTTTTGACGAACCTGAGGTAGAAGTCTATGGAAAACATTGTGGGAAAAGGAGAAAATGCCGGTAACCAGCATTTTCTCCTTATCCCACAATGTTTTCTACCCTTCCCAAATCAATTTTCGATTCTTCATTCACATTTCCTTTGTAATCTGCAATATTAATGTTTTCAATTCGGACCAGTCTATAAATCTGTCATTTGGTAAAGAGTTATTGGTTTTCAGGCCTATAATACAAACCCTGTTACTGTTATTTCAAATTCTCTTTTGTCGCAAAAATATCTCCATATCGGACAGTGTAGACCTATGATCAGACTACACATTTTGTGCAGTCTGATCTTAATCCACACTGTTCACAAGAGGTCCTCTGGTCAGTATGCTAAGTGTTACACTTTGTTGTTGACTGGTATCTTTTAGTGTTTGACTTACCAAGTCCATCTAAGCTGGCTTCTTTTCCCATGGTCATAGACATATCCAGGTCTGGCAAGTCCTAAAGCGCTGTGGATCCCGCTGAACTCCTCACACGTAGTTGACCTTGCCCGGGTAAATGTCATAGGTCACCCACAAAACAACCTTTCAAGCAGACGAACGGTTTTTCCAAACTGAAATATACACACCCTGTCTGTTATACAATTTCGTCATAATCGTAGCCATAATTTCTTGTCTGGTCTTGTGAATTTTATCACTGATAGTTTCAAAGATTTTCTGCTTACGTGACAGCCATATGTCCAAATCTTGTTGTTTACTCCATATTTATGACCGGTATAACGAGCTCGATTGTTTGGCCTGACCGATATTTGTGTTATTAATCACTGAAATTTTCGACAAAACTAAAGTTCAAACGACAAAAAAAGAGCGTTAAAAAGCTTTAAAATAGATATCTGGTGACAAATTTACTTACTTGAAGCAATTTGATGATTCAGAAATCCATTAGTAAAATAGAAATCATCTCACGAGATACAAATAGGCTCACCACACCGCAGTGAACTCTCGATGACAGACTGACCTATTTATCATACGAGTCTGACCCACTTATTTCTGGATAAGTCGTGCATTTTGATTGGATAATGAAAAGTTGTTTACGAGAAAGTCCTGGCTTATTAGATACATATATTTAATTATGGAACTATTTTTCTCGGTTTGAGGCTAAAAGAATAGAATCCAAATTTTCTTTTAGTAGAAATAACCTCTCTGTATAGTAGATATACGATATATGGGTCAAATGCTCTGACCAATGAAATTATTCGTTACATACGACACAGTGTCTAGGGACAAATATGTGCGCTACGAAGTAAACAACTAATTTTAGTAACATTTTCTGTATCAATTTACTGCCTACTCAGTCCCATTCAGCTTTTATCGGAGAAATCGCTCTCCTTTTAGAGACGAAAGCATCTCTTGTATTTTACAGGAAATTTCTTTCACGGAGCCTCATTTTTACGTCAATTGAAAAGTAAATAGACTCAACAAAGAATTATGGATTCTTTTTTTTTCATTAGAAAGAAAAAAAAAAAGAAGTGTAGGTTTCAATGAATCTAGGTGGTGTAGATAAATCTATTCATGAGTTTGACACACTAACTCAAAGATGTCAAAAACAGCCAAAAACTGTGACGCCAGTTACGGGCGAATAACCTGTCTCTCGTTGCCGCTTCAGAACCGCATGTGGACAAAATAACGCATTACCACACAATCCCTACTTTTGACGACCCTGGGAAAGAAGTCTTTTGAAAATATTGTGGGAAAAGGAGAAAATGCTGGTAACCATCATTTTCTCCTTTTCCTACAATGTTTTCTACCCTGCTGGAAACAAATTCCAATTTTTGAGTTACATTTATTTTGTCGTCTGCAAATGCTTTCAGTTTGAACCAGTCTAAAATTTTGTCGTGTGGTAAAGTTGGTTATTGTAAAAACTGGGACCTATGGATCCAGAATTATACGTTGTGTGACTTGGGCAGGTATCATGTACAAAAGACCGAGCCCAGGTAGCTTAGTCGTTTGTATGCAGGACTTCAAAACAAGGGGGTCGTGAGTTCGATCCCTGGTTCGGCAAATTTCCTTCCGAGGTTTGATGAAAGACATTGCGACTGGATTCATGAGTTCCTCTCCCACCGCTGAACACTGTTTCGATGATGGTTATATAGGAAAGCAGCCGGTGGCCTGGAAAGAAAATTGTGCAGAGAATTGGTAAGAAAGACTCCAGCAAAGCACAGAAAGGTGCAGTGGCTGACACGACATTACAGTATTAATGTTGAAAATGACGTTAAACGCTATTAATCAATCAATCAATCAATCCTGTACAAAGGAGATGAATGAACTCTTCACCATACGACAAGATTATGGTCTTGTCCAAATTGAAAGCATTTGCAGATGACAGGTCACACCATAAAAGCCATGTACTGGTTTTGAGATGTAAAAATATGTCTTAGTTGTCAACGCACAAGTTTTTAACTCATAACCAAACGACAATATTGTAGGCTTGTCCAAATTGAAAGCATTTGCAGACGACAAAATGAACGTGACTGAAAATTTGAAATTAGTTTTGTGAAGGATAGAAAACACTGTGGGAAAAGGAGAACATGCTGGTTACCAGCATTTTCTCCTTTTCCTACAGTGTTTTCAAAAGGCTTCTTTCTCAGGGGCGTCAAAAGTAGGAACTGCGTGGTAATGAGTTAAAGGAATAAAGGAAGGCAGATGGCCAGCCTTTCTAAGTGACCCCAAAATAGCGTTCGGCACTTTTCGAGTGAGGCAATGATGTACGAGATACGTAATCGGTCGAGTTACGACGAGCTTGTTCAGAGTTCAGGGTTTGTTGAAGCTTTACGAGAGAGTAAGGGAAGTAATTCATATTTAGCTTGTTTACTAGAAGAGTTATCGATCTTAGCCACCGTACCCAAGAATCGTGAAAATGCCCAAATTAGATTCATGTATATTTGTGGAATGCCATCTAGCGTGAGATTAAGAATATTGTGAAGGTAACGTTACTAGTAACAGTCATTCCAGGATAGCAATAACAGATGTGCTGGTAGCCGCGATATAACTGAAATGTTGTTGTTAAATGGCGTTGAACATTATACAAACTGTTCAATGATCATATGTTTCCACCATGTAACAGCTGACAAACGACGAATATAAGTTCGATTAATCTACTTTCCAAGAACATATTTTTTTCCTTTTCTCAGAACAACAAACAAAGCGAATAATAAAACAAACAGTTCAATTCCTGGGTCTCAGGTGTTCGACTTTTTACAGGAAACCATGATAGGTTTTTTTTAACGGCTCCTTACTCTTTTATAATACAATCAATCGAATTTTAAAGATCGTGAAAAAAAAAAGTCATTTGAAAACATTGCGGAAAAAGGAGAAAATGCTGGTAACCAGCATTTTCTCCCTTTTCCCACAATGTTTTCAACAATTTCAAGGAAAATTCAAATATTATAACCAAATTTGAACCTTTACTCCATAGATACTCAATTCTACGCATTGCTTGTAGGAGCCTTTGAAAAACATTGTGGCAAAAGGTGAAATTGCTCGTGACGATCAATTTCACCTTTTGCCACAATGTTTTCTATGTTATCAAAAGGTGTCATATACACATAAGAAACAGCTTCATCCTTGCTGTTATTTAGGGTCAATTAGAGATACCATAGTTCTAAATGCCTTATGGGGTAAAGGGTTAATGCGTCGTGTGCGAATTCTTTTAATTTGATCAAGTCTATAATTTTGTCGTTTGGCATTGAGCGAAGAAGAGGTATTTATGAAACATTATCGGGAAAAAAAGAAAATGTTGGGAACTTGTTTCCAAGGACAAATCATTGTTTGGCTACGTGATCAGGCGGGGGTGGAGAGAGCTGTTTTTATCTGTCCTTGTACAGTACATTCACTCTTTCATAAATTATCCGCATTCCTTCAACTGGGCATATCAACACACTCTGGTATCATAAGCAAGGGTCCTGGGCTCGAGTCCCATACAGGCTATAGTTCGGAAATCACCACAAATTATTTCGAAAATGGTTAAAAGACCATGGTGTATCAATCAGATGAAGTGGATTCTAGGACAATTGCCCCCCGGGCAATTCCCCCCCTCGGACTATTGCCCCCTGAGGACAATCCCCCCGACCATTGCCCCCCCTCCAGGACACCCCCCCGGACTATTGCCTCCCCGAAGACAATTCCCCGGACCATTGCCCCCCACCCCCTCAGGGGGCAATTGTCCGGGGGGGCGGCAATTGTACGGGGGGGAACAATTGTCCGGGGGGCAATTGTCCTGATACGGATGAAATGACTAAATGGTGTTTTACGGCTCTTTCAACAATATTTCAGTACTAATATCACGGCGACGCCGCTCAGGTTCACATATATCCTAGGTTCTACCATTATTAAGCTACGGCTCCCAGGAAAACCCCAGCAGAACCGGTGAGGCTCGAACCCGGGGCCTTCAGGCTACGAGCCCGACACTCTACCTCTGATTGATTGAACTTGCGTTTATCTATCATCGCCACCGGTTGTGCATGTGAGCGACCGACGCCCCCTGGAGGCTGTTAGTATATTTACGGGGAAAAGTGCAGATACAGGACAAATCCCATCCTAAGTTATGGCTGGTTCTTTAATCTGCTCAGTGTATAGCACTGTACATGACACGGGACGTCGGTTTAAAGGTGGCCCTTCAGATTTTGGGACAAAAATTTTACAAAAATTAAAAAAAAATCTTTATATTACCCAAGCCTCATAATTTGCATTCATTTAACCCCGGTCGTCGAAAACCATTCAACAACAAGAGAAATTAGAGAATAACTACAGCCCAGGTCGACGCCGACGGGAAACACGGTCTATTTTTACAGCAGCTTGCGCATTTACGGCATACCGGAAATACACAGACAAAGCTTTTTAAACATATCGTCCGAAGAAGACGTTATGGAAAATAATTACACATTTGTTATTTTATGGAATTTAAGCGTCATTAGTCACATGCCTGTCACTTAACATTCCCACAATGCTTGTTTTCATTGTTTTTCATACAAATTTCAGTGATATAGTCAATATATATTTTAAATTGGTGTGATTTGAAAAACCTAAGTACCCACCTTTAATGTCCAATTCAAAAAACTACGAATAATTTTCATATATTTACGGGGGATAGTGCAGATACAGAAAAAAAGTCCATCCGAAGCTACCACTGGTTCTTTAAAGTTTTCAATGTAGAGCACCGTAACACGGGACGTCGGTTTAACGTACGTCCCATCCGAAAAACTATGAATAATTTTTGATGGGCCGCCGTTTGGATCCAACCAGCAACCTCAACTGACTCTAACAATCACGTTCAGGGGTCCAACAATCTTCCAACTGTACAAGGCGGGCCGGCCAACTTTACCTCTAAGCCACACAGAACCCTTTAATGAGGAAGAGAGGGACAGTGGTGAGGGAAAAGCGGACAGTGATAATCCTGAAACACGCGAAAAGGGTATTGGGGCATCGATCATTATCTCCCGCTAAATGGCTATCTACAAGTACACATCTTTCTGATTTGGGCATTCTAAGTACAGATGCGGACTAATTTTTCGAAACAACAACCGTTACTTTGAATTTCAAAATAAACCTTTGCCAAATAAAATGCTTCTTAGTGTGATTCATTCAACTATGATGGACTAGCATGTAACCTATTCATCGGCCATTAACCCATTACCACACAATCCCTACTTTTGACGCCCCTGAGAAAGAAGCCTTTTGAAAACACTGTGGGAAAAGGAGAAAATGCTGGTAACCAGCATTTTCTCCTTTTCCCACAGTGTTTTCTACTCTTCCCAGAAACAAATTTCCATTTTTCAGTCACCTTTATTTTGTCGTCTGCAAATGCTTTCAATTTGGACCAGTCTAAAGTTTTCTTGTGTTGTAATGGGTTAAGATGATACCTTCGGTATAAGCCCTACCTTTCCCAGGTATTGGGAGGATGGGTGATGCGTCACAGCAGACAGGTCGAATCTTCGAAGAATATGACATGCGCAGGTCTATAAGGATTCGGACATTTGCGTAAAGTGTCTGCTCGGATCAACATACGCAGTCTGCAAAAGCT
The DNA here is from genome assembly GCA_943736015.1 of Tridacna crocea. Lineage (NCBI taxonomy): Eukaryota > Metazoa > Mollusca > Bivalvia > Cardiida > Cardiidae > Tridacna > Tridacna crocea. The sequence continues at coordinate 33,807,007 of OX031073.1, forward strand.
GATCCGAATCGACATTTTCCGTTTTTAAGTAATTTTTCTGTTATGCGCGAGTCCACTGTCGCACAAAATCTAATGTAGTCGTAAAGTGCCGTCTCGGATTAGCCTGCGCGGAATGCGCAGGCTGATCCGAGACGACACTTTACTCAAATGTCCGAATGCCCCTTTTCGTGTATTGCAGGCCAAATAGTCTTGGTAGATCTATGGCTGGGAACTCATCCTCTAAGCGAGAGATAACAGGAGCCATTATATCCCGCTAGATGGTATTCTACAAATACTCAGCTGGGCATCCTGGGTACAGAACCGGACTACTTTTCTACGCGACAACCGTTACTTTGAATTTCAAACCAAAATAAACGTTTGCTCAATAAAAGGCTACCTGTTGCGATTCATTCAGCTATAGTACGCAGTTTAGAGACATCTGTCCAGAGCTAAAACAGGCATGATTTCTCCTCAAACGTATTGATAAAATCCATTTTCTCCATTGCTATTTTATAGCACGTAATACTAGTCTCCCGGATATCGGGGAGAGTGAATCGTCATATAAGACAGGCCAAATCTTCGAAGAATATGACATATGCAGACAACCGTTACGCTACATGAGCGGCAAAATGGGGAGGTAGAGGCTGCTGGGAGTTTTCACAAGTTACTTAATTATATTGACGTCACGACGCTACCTAGCGACGTCGTTACAACCTTGTTGGTTAGCGAAAAAAATGGCGACATGGAAAAGATTTTTCAGCGGTATATCCGTTAAAACGGCGACTAACGTAAAACTTCAACCTAAATGGTGGGAAACATGGGTTCAGGTCACTATATTTTTCTCAGTTATCATTTTCTAAATTATGCCATCAGTATGCGCCCATTTATAGGCCCACGGGATCTCAAAGTTTGGAAAATGTTCAACGGGCAGTTGTTCTGTTATGAGATAAATTATGCTTGCATAAATCTTGGTAGTAATTTATATACACAAACCTAAAAAGTGCTAATTAAGTTTCAATTCGAACAAAAATTGCAGCATCTGATTTCTTTCTAGCAAAACATATGCAAACTAAATTTTACCTATTTAAATTAAACAGACAGCAGTTCGGTACTAATTCAGGTTAAGATAAGTAATATTATTCATAATCATTGTAATTATCACGACTATATTTTCAACTATCATTGTAGAAACCAAACAAGCCAAAGCTGCCCCAATTATCAGGTAAAGTACCTTTCGAGATAAAGTTTTTGCTCACCTGAGCAATAGTGTTCAACACGAGCCTCCAACTTGTGAGGCTCAATGTCCGTGGTCCGACCGTTGACTTCGTCCGTCGCTTTGTAACAATTTAACCCTTTCCTAAACAAGCCCTTTTTTTTACGTGTCTGCAGTACAAGTCTTTAGAAAACATTGTGGAAAAAGGAGAAATTGCTCGTAACGAGCAATTTCTCCTTTTCCTACAGTGTTTTCTACCCTTTAGGAGAACTTTCTACCATTTTCATCAAATTTAAAATTGTTGTTTGCAAACTCTTTCAGTTTGGAAGAGTCTAAAATTTGTCGTTTGGGAAAGGGTTAATAGAAGACGCTCTCAGGAACTACGTGTTCTTATTAATCGGCAAATCATGCTCGAATTTAAGTTGATCTTCTAAACCATTCGGTTTAGCCAATCAGAAGTTGTGTTACTTACAAATATGGCAGACCTTGGAGAATAAGACTAAGAATATTCTCAAGAATGGTTGTGAATACGGCTGTAGGATGCATTAAGTTCCCTTTTGTCAGAGCATGACTGATAAAATATTTGGGTTTCATTTCCTGAATATCAACACATGAACTATTATGCAAAGTTCTATGTGGCTTAAGTGGTAAAGCGTGAGACTAGTAAACTAGGCTGGCCGGGCTTGGAACCTCACTAGAAGCAAATGTTTTTGTGGTATTTGTCGAAGACAATACCACTGCGACTTCAATATTGAATTTTGAAGACCATGTATCGTGTTTTGTGCAAAACCGAAGGAAATAAACCCAATTAAACTGAAATTTTCTCATGCAAATGTTTTTTTCGGTAGCACTCAAATATGTATTTGGAATTGCCATGTTAGATAGAATACACTGGGTGAGGTAATCGATCATGGAAATACTAATTTTGAATTGAAAATAGCTGTACTCGCTCATAACCGTCTATTGGCGCAATGATACAAAATTTGTCTACCGATCGCTTTGTTCTGGGCTCTTTTTCGTTCATTCCATGGCTTGTTCATCCCATAATTGCACGTTTTTCGAATTTGATTGGACATGAATATTTATAGATCGAAAAAATATGAATGTAATGTTGGGAATTAAATGCTAACGGCCTGAGATATTGCAAAATCATAGTTTCCAGTACAAACTTAATTCATTCGATTATTCACATGCATCGTACTGTCATGGAACGTCACTCCTGACTCCTCCTACTGATCAAAGGGAGACCACCAATAAACAAATCAAATAATTCTAGCTTTTACATGAGTACTCTCCCTTCAACCAAAAAAACGTATTCATTTGCTTAGTTCGTTGACTTTTTCTTTCAAATCATTAATGCCACACAACGGCTTTCTTGACAAATACCACTTCAGCGTTCTCAACGCTTTGATTCGTAGGAGATTCCTTGGACATGAAACTTCAAGACCTTAGAAGTGTCATGGTGAAATCCAGAGTATAGTGAGCTGTTTAAGTTACCTGACTAAACTAATGTTGAAAGCGGACTAAAACACTATTCCATCGGTCGATCAACCAGTAAGCAATCTTTAATTTAGCCAATGTAGAGTCCATACTCACAAGACAAATCCGACCAGCTCAAGTGGCGTTGTCTGCGCATGTCATATTCTTCGAAGATTCGACTGTCTTATAATTATGACGCATCACTACTAGCCCCGAAAGCGGGCTGACTGTACGCTCTATAAAGTAGCAATGTTGAAAATAGCTTTTACGTATCAAGACCTGCTTTAACAACAGATTTCTCTAAACTGGTGATCATAGTTGAGTGAATTGCACGAGATAGCGTTTTATTGGGTAAACCTTTTTTTTTTTTGTTTTAAATTCAGAGTAACGGTTGTCGCGTAGGAAAGTGGTTCGGTTCTGTACCCAGGATGCCCATATCAGATAGATGAGTATTTATAGAATGCCATCTAGCGGGAGATAATAGCTCAAGTGGTAGAGTCTAGGTTTCGTGAACTCAAAGTTTCGGGCCACTTCGGGGTGTTGGTTCTAGCACCATGGGCTGCTCATATAAAATTACTAATAATCTCTCGGGGGAGACATTAAACCTAGGTCCCATGTGACGGGGGAGACATTAAACCTAGGTCCCATGTGACAGTGCTGTAGATCGAGTACGGTTAGGAGCAAAGAGATACTTATGATGAGCTTCGTTATGCACATGTGTCTTAGACTTAGCATAGCTAACTGCTTTCACCCCTTTTGCGATCGTCTATTTACCTGTTTCGAAATTAAAACTTACAAGGTGGAAATTTCGTTGGAAAAGTCCTAGGCTTGTCATCTATGAACGAATTTAGCTTTTCATATCTAAACGGCTGATGTGAGCTTGGATTAGATTGCATACAACATGCATTCTAATCTTGAGCACACATCATCTAAATATCTAAAGTCATATTCAACTATTAAGATACTTTGTCAACTTACATATGGTAATTATATACTGTGCCGTCTGATCTTGAATGAACGACCACTGTTTTGAAGTATATTTTGTCTACAGGTGTGTACCTGTAGGTTACAGGTATATACCTGTAGGTTCAAACTGTAGTGCACATCAAGAACAAGTACATTTTGTTTGTCGAACACGGATTTTTACCCCAGCACTACGTTACTTCAATTGTCCTGTCTTAAACTGTAGTGCATATCAAGAACAAGTAAATTTGGTTTGTCGAACACGGAGTTTTATCCCAGCACTACGTTACTTCAATTGTCTTGTCATAAACTGTAGTGCTTATCAAGAACAAGTACATTTTGTTTGTCCAACATGGATTTTTACCCAAGTGCTACTTTATTTCAAATGTCTTGTCTTAACTTTTTTCCAAATGAACAATTTTGGACTAGTCCAAATTGAAAGCATTTGCAGATGGCAAAATAAACGGGAATCAAAAATTGAAATTTGATTTTGGGAGTTTGGGGGGCATTGTGGGAAAAGAAGAAAATGCTGGTTACCAGCGTTTTCTCCTTCTCCAACAATGTTTTCACAATGTTTTCATAAGGTTTCTATCTCAGGGTCGTAAAAACCATGGATTGTTTGGTAAAGGGTCAACCGAGCTACAAGGCTTTTGAGAGCTGGATTGGATTATGTATAATTATTTTGATTAATTGATATTGGGTTGCAATTAATATGACTGTTTTGCTAAAAAAAAAATGTCCATATCTTTTTTCAATATCTGAGGGTCCTTTTAGCCATTTCCCATTAAAATGCAGCTGGTGATGGCAGGGATCAGATAGCACATACCATGCCGTTTGATCTTTGACTTACATGTATATCAAGTCCAAACGTCTACTTGTGAACAAAAGACCACTGTTACATTAACTACTCTTTTCCCTCATTTATTCTGTTTTAGTTGGCCTATTTGAACTTAACTATGTATATTGGTTTTTTCTATTTTTCCCCATTTTTTGTTATCCTTATGTATTTTTCTTTTTGTCTTGATGGTGTGGAGTTTTCATTTTTTGTACTGAAGTTGGTTTATAAGACAACTGTATTGCACAGTAAAGAACATAGATCTGGACAGTTGTTGAGCTGCTGCATGGTGTTCCTGTATTTGATATCTGCAATAACACGAGATGTAAAGTTTTAAGGTATATCTGCAGCCACCCAACATATTGTCCAAATCTGCATTTCCACCTGACCGTAACACTTCTCTTCCTTCTTTCGGTTGTTATCACAGTGTACCATTCGTTTTCAATTCTTATTAGTATTAGACAGTCGTTATCCTTGAGCAAACATATCTTGTACCACAATAGAAAACGACTTTTGGTAGGAAAACGTTGTGAAGAGAATGTACAATTTTGTAAATCGGCATTTCTGATATCTATATACAGTTTGTTGCCTCTGCTAGTAGTGACGCATCTTTTGATACTGTGAGCAGGCGATGTACATCCAAATCCTGGTCCACAACCTAGCGAGTCGTCATGTAGTTTGTCTAGTTTAGACTTGTACAACTTTCTTAAACATCCCAATCATCTCTCAACTATCCATTACAATGTACAAAGTATAACTAACAAAATTGATACTCTAATCGCGGAATTTTCTTTCTTTGACATCATTTCATTTTCGGAGACATGGTTACATGATAGCGTTACCTCAGATGATCTACATTTTCCTTCTTTCCATCCACCTGAACGGAAAGACAGAGTTAATAACAGATATGGTGGGGTCATATTGTATGTAAAGAATAACCTATCGTATACTCGTAGACACGATCTTGAAATTGGGTTTCTTGAGTGTATCTGGATTCAAATCAAGTTAGTTAACAATAAGAACATCTTGTTTGGAGTTTTCTATAGACCACCAAATTCTGACGTGGCTTATACCACACTTATTGAAGATTCTATTGATCTTGCTATAAATACGAACATTACAGATGTTATAATAACTGGGGATTTCAATTTTAATACTATGAATGAAAATCATTTTCGGAAAGTTCAGGCCCTTTGTAATCAGTTTAATTTGTTTCAATGTATTGATGAACCGACTCACTTTACCGAAAACTCTATGTCCACTATTGACCTTCTTTTTGTTACCAATAAAAATTCAATTTTAACAACTGGCGTAGGAGAGCCTTGTCTTGACCTTACTATGCGGTACCACTGTCCTGTGTTTGGTGTCTTCAATTTCATTAAACCCAAATTAAAGCATATTCAACGAACGATTTGGAAATACGATCAAGGCGATTACAACCAGTTAAGAGCCTGTCTTGCAAATTTCAATTGGCGTACAATAATTGATGATGATATTGATAATTATGCTGGAAATTTTGCAAATGTTATAACGTCTAAAACTCGTATGTTTATTCCAAGCAAGACTGTCAGTATTAATCTTCAGGACCCTCCATGGATGACCAGTTTTATTAAAAGGAAAATTCGCTGGCGTAAGAGACTATACAAAAAAGCTAAGCGTTCAAACAAAGCTTGTCACTGGTCAAAGTTTCGATCTGCTAGAAACGAAGTAATAACTATTATTCGTCAAACTAAAGAAAATTATTATGACCAATTGTCTTCTAAATTAAAATCAGGTTCTTCGACATCACGGGATTGGTGGAAAACCTTAAAGTTACTCATGTCTTCAAATTCTTCGTCGTCAATCCCTCCTCTTTTTGACAATTCTTGTGACTCAATGGTATTTGATGAGAATGAGAAAGCCAACGTCTTGAACTGTTCTTTTGCAAATCAGTCGCGTGTAGACGATTCTTTAAGTGTTCTTCCAAATGAGCATTACCCATTAACACAATCATCCTTAGATACATTGACTATCCTTCCTTCTGAAGTAAAGGATGTATTAAAATCACTTAAACATGGAAAAGCTTCGGGGCCTGATGGTATTAATAATAGGATTCTTATTGAAGTGTCTAATCAGATTGCCCCACACTTATGTGATTTGTTTAATCACTCTTTAAATGTGCATACACTTCCATCTTCGTGGAAAATATCCAATGTAAGCTCTATATTTAAATCAGGTGACCCCTCTCTTCCATCTAACTATAGACCTGTTTCTTTACTGAATAGCATCGAAAAAGTCTTTGAACGCATTATATTCAAACATGTCTCTAACCACTTAAAAGATATCGGGTTTTTTACACCTTTCCAGTCAGGTTTCATGCCCGGTGACTCCACAGTCAATCAAGTGTCTTGTCTATATAATATTGTCTATATAATAATATTTGTAAAGCCTTGGACGATGGGCTTAAATTTAGAGCTGTATTGTTTGACATAAGTAAGGCTTTTGACAAGGTTTGGCACAAAGGCCTACTTTTCAAATTACAAAGGGCGGGGATCAATGGTAAGCTATTGTCTTGGTTTTCTAATTATCTTTCGAATCGATATCAAAGAGTTGTTATACCAGGGGGAATTTCGTCCTTATGTCATGTTCAGGCTGGAGTGCCTCAAGGATCTATATTAGGGCCTGTCCTTTTTTTAGTTTATATCAATGATATCGTTGATGATATACAGTCAAACATAAATCTTTTTGCAGATGATACGAGTTTATCTATGGTTGTAGATGATCCAACTAATGTAGGTAATATGCTACAATCTGATATAGATAAAATTTCCCGTTGGGCACAAAAATGGCTGGTCAAGTTTAACCCTTCAAAATCAGAATTACTGGTAAAATCCCGTAAACGTAATTTAAACCTAATCATCCAAATCTTTTTATGTCCAATATCGAAATTCCGTCAGTTTCTAGTCATAAGCACTTAGGCATTTTTCTTTCTAAGGACGGTTCCTGGGATATTCATATCAACAGATCTCTTGAGAAGGCATGGAGGAGGGTTGGAATCATGAGACATTTGAAAGTACGACTTGATCGGCAGTCTCTTCAAACCATTTACTTTTCATTCATTAGGCCTTTATTGGAGTATGGTGATGTAATTTGGGACAACCTTTCTCAGGGGCTAAAGGATGAACTAGACAAACTCCAAAATGAAGCTGCACGTATAGTAACAGGTTGTACAAAACTTGTGGCAATTGCTGATCTATATGAGGAAACAGGATGGGAAACTTTGAGTGATCGGAGGCGAAAACACAAACTTATTCTTTTTTACAAAATGACTAATGGGCTTTCACCAAATTATCTCAATGCACTCGTACCTCCAACAGTCGGTAATTCATCAGTTTATAATCTACGCAGTCCAAACAACTTGCGAACCATTCCTCGCAGAACTAGTTTTTATAAAAATTCATTTCTACCGGCAGCAATTAGTGATTGGAATTCCCTAACTGACGACATGAAGAGCGCCGAAACACTAACAGCTTTTAAGTATCGTTTAAACCTTGGCAAACCCGTACCGAAACAACTTAATTTTTATGGCGATAGAAAAATTCAGATTATTCATGCTCGATTGCGCAATAGATGCAGCTCTCTTAATCACCACCTATATATGAAAAAGATAGTACAGTCTCCTCTTTGCACTTGTGGTTCCGTCGAATCAGCTGAATATTTCTTTCTACAATGTCCAAATTATGTTAACATAAGAAATAAATTAAATCTTACCATAAATGATATAACAAGAGTTTCTCTTAGAACTATCTTGTATGGGGACGAAAGTCTTAGTCTGTCTTCAAATGAAATAATATTTGATGCAGTTCATTCTTATATTCGTGCAAGTGGCAGATTTAGATATTAGCAACACTGATCTATTTTTTTTTTAGCGATGATTAATTATCCGTCCCCTAAACTGGCTTAAGTCTTCTGAGTAATAAATTCCTGTGGAATTATAAGGTCAGGCTATAAGTTAATTTTTATGGTCCTTACATATTATTATAAGGTCAGGTTGTAAGTTATTTTTATGGTCCTTACATATCGAATATTAGTTAACAATTTTACCAGTATATAACTCCACATCCATCTTTTCAATCATCTTTTCTTCTTTTTACCTCTCGTGTCTTTTTCTATTCTTTTTTCTTCACTTTTGTTTTTTGTGACTCCTTTATACATACTGCTAAACCGGAGCTTGGAGAGAAACTATATAAGCTTAGCTTTCGTTTCGATCCATTTTATAGAATTATTCTTGTTAATCTGATTGATATATATTTCTATGTAATACTATCTAATTCTATGAATAAAATATGTTAACTGCTTTCAGGGGGTAGGGGCGTTGTACATTTTGGCATTTTGGCATCAGATGACGAAAAAAGCAAATTCAAAATCAGCTATATTCATTTTCGAAAGGGTAACCAGTTTTTCCATTCTTTCTCACAATGTTCCCAATCTATTTCAAAGGTAAGCTCGAATGTTACAGCCATCTTAAGTTTATTGTCTGGACTACTAAAGATTTCATCTTGACAAGACTAGAAAGATTTTGCCTTAAAAAAGTCGTTGCAAGTTTATTCTTTGAACATAAACAGCCTTTTTTTTGTCTTTCTTATTTTGACAGACCCTGTTAGAATCACAGAGGGAAGTCTCACACAGTCAACAATGAACAGCAGTTATGCTGGTACCCAGTGTACCAGTATATGTTTAGATGCAATTGCTTGGTGGACCAATATCGCCAAGTGTGGCTACTTCAGCCCATCCACTGTGGACCATGTAATTCTCTCTGGACACTTTCATCATCTCTATCTGAGGTCTTTCTTTCTTTCTTTCTTTCTCATACAGTGTTTTTTACCTTTCCATACGTCCAAAGAGTTTTTATTCTTTGTAGAACACTTATTATAGTCTTATGGGCCTACTACAGTCCACATTATCTGCTTACATTAATTACGAACCCGCAGGTTAAACTTTCTTTCTCGCGCTGGCTCCTTTTATCCAAATTAAAGCCGGTAACCGGTAGTACTCTCTACAAAGGAGAATGTCGTAAAAGAACGACAACGAATTCTGAGCGGGTTTAGCGAACGATTTTTAGTTTTCTTGACGATTTTTCGAAATTATTGTTACAGAACTACAAAAACACGTCATCCGCCCTACTTGTAGGTAGAAAGAAAATCACCGGTTCGTATGAAAAACATTGAAAATTAGCCTTAGATCGAAACACAGCCTTTTTGAAAATGACGGGGCGAAAACGGGGGCGAAAATGGCAAAAAAATCCAAGTGCTTTGATATTCATTTCAACGTTGGAGATGTCAAGATTCTTTCGGTGCCAAAACAAGTTTAAAGTAAATCGTAGCAGACACACGGCTAGTGAAATAGGGCTGTAGGTTCGAATCGCAGCTTTGCCAAACTCTGAAAGAAATGGAAAAAAGTCCTGAATGAGCAGTAATCTGACAAAAATGATGCTGAAAATGACATTATGTAAACACTTAACAAACAAATGGTGTATAAAACACATGACAATATCAGATGTCCCCACACTTGTATGGGAAAAACTGTTGCAGGAGAAATTCTTTTTTTTTTCAGAAATGGATAAAGCCCTTGGAAAATGATATTGAGAAAAAAGAAAATAGTGGTACAGTGTACTAGTAATCAGTGCATTTACTATTTCCCACAATGTTATCTACCTGCTGGAGACAAGAGCTCTCTTTTTAGAAACACTAATTTCTTGTCTGCAAGTGCTTTCAATTTGGACAAGATTTTTGGTCATTTGCTAAAGAATTAACCCATTACCACCCAATCCCTATTTTTGATGCCCCTGAGAAAGAAACCTTTTGAAAACACTGTAGGAAAAGGAGAAAATGCTGGTAACTGTTTTCTACCCTTCCCAGAACAAATTTCAATTTTTCACCTTTATTTTGTTGTCTACAAAAGCTTTCAATTTGAACCAGACTAAAATTTTGTCGTTTAGTAAAGGGTTAAAGCTAAATAGAGCTTTTTTTTCTGTGTCTTTAAATACAGGACAATATTGAAGGTGAGCACAAACCCTGATTTAAGAGTGGCTATTGAGGACTTGCCAGATTACTGTGACCTGGAATCTGGCAGATTTTACAACGTCAAAAGATGGCAGGCTTATGTCAGTTTGATTCCAACTTCTGACTTTGGGGAGATGAGATCTTTAAAGGTAAGCTAGAAGTCACATTCACCTAACCATTCTTAACCCATTACCACTCAATCCCTACTTTTGATGACCCTGAGGAAGAAGCCTTTAGAAAACATTGTAGGAAAAGGAGAAAATGCTGGTAACCAGCATTTTCTCCTTTTCTCACAATGTTTTCTACCGTTCACAAAACAAATTCAAATTTTCGGTCACTTTTAATTTGTCGTCTGCAAATGCTTTTGATTTGGACAAGCCTGAAATTTTGTCGTTTGGTAATGAGTTAACCCTTAGGCTGCCAAGCGTGACTCACTGACCTTTTATGGGCAGTGTAGATTGAGATCATGCAGTCTGATCTTGGATCTAAACTGTCCAAAAAAGAAAATTTCTTTATTTCCCCTTTCCCAACCACACACAGAAAAAGCCATTCTTAACCCTTAGGCTGCTAAGCGTGACTCAATGACCTTTTACAGGCAGTGTAGATTAAGATCATGCAGTCTGATCTTGGATCTGAACTGTCCAAAAAAGAAAATATCATTATTTCCCCTTTCCCAACCACACACAGAAAAAGCCACCAGAAATAGCAAAATTTAGGTTTTTACTCTCGGCTTCAAAATTTCACATCACTTATTTACCAGCAAGAGGATTAAATGCATTTTTAGCCATGAAATCAAAAGAAGGCTTTAACCCTTTGCCAAACGACAAACTTTTGGACTAGACCAAATTGAACGCATTTTCAGACGACAATCCAACTCTTGCTGAAAAGATGATTTCTGTCTATGATAGGGTAGAAAACATTGCGGGAAAAGGAGAAAATGCTGGTTACCAGCATTTTCTCCTTTTCCCACAATGTTTTCAAAAGGCTTCTATTCCAGACCTGTAAAAACCAGGGATTGTTTGGGAAAGGGTTAAATAGTTAATTAACCCTTTACCTCACAGCAAAATTTTTAGATGTATCCTAATTGAAACTATTGCAGATGACTATTTCAGTGTGGCTCGAATGGAGCAATTCTGGTTTGAGAAGGTAGAAAACTTCGTGGGATAAGGAGAAAATGCTGGTTACCAGCATTTTCTCCTTTATCCACAATGTTTTCAAATGGCTTCTTCCTCGGGGGCGTTAAAAGTCGTCATTGTGGTAAAGAGTTAACAGCCTAGGGATTCTTTCCCAGCGTGGATTAAGGTACAGTCCCTTATGAAGGCAACTGAGGGGAAGCAGTTTTGAGCTCAGTGAAAAATAGCGCTCTTGACAAGTCCATGTCTATTCTCTTATTTTTTGTGTCTATAAAATGTCCTTCAGTTCTTTCATCTATCGTTTGAAAGGCACATCGTGTATATGGATAACAACCTGAATACTCACTGATTGTAATTGTAATTCTTATTAATGTTTTAAATTTTGAAGTAGTCCTGAATTGTCATTGGTTACACCAACTGCTTAAGCCAATCAGAAAGTGTTCTTGTTACAAGTTTGAAGAAACCCATAATTAATTCCGATTTGCTAAACCAGTTGATTCAGCTGAATAGAAATTTCTCATTGCTATTTTGAGGTATACCGAGAATGTTGTTTTGAAATTTGAATGTTTGTTAAAGTTTGAGAAAGGGTCCTTATTGTGACAGGTTTGTAAGTAGAGCACGTTGAAGAGTAACAGCTTGTATAAGAGTCATTGCCCCACTGAAGGGCAATTATACACACAAATTCAAAGTAAATGTCTCATTTTTGCTATATTTAGTTCCTGAGGAGGAAACATTACCAGCTGCCGTATCATACAGCTATTATTTTTTTTCATTTTTATGCTTAACCATAGCACAAAACTTTTGATTTGACCAAATTAAAAGCATTCGCAGACAACAAAATATGCAGCTCAAGTGGAAATATCTGTCTTAGTTATGGTCGAAAACATTGCGGGAAAAGAAGAAAATGCTGGTTACCAGCATTTTTTCCTTTTCCCACAATCTTTTTAGAAGTCTTTTTCTTCAGCATTGTTGAAACTCAGGATTGTGAGGTAGAGAGTTAACCAGCACTTTTTCCTTTTCCCACAACGTTGTCGAAAGCTTTGTTCTTCAAGGTCATGAAAAACTCTGGATTGTTTGGTAAAAAGTTAACAAGCATTGTCTCCTTTTGCCACAGTGTTTTCAGAAGACTTCTTCTTCAGGGCTGTTTAAAATGTGATTGTGTGGTAAAGAGTTAACCCTTTACTCCATAGATACTCATTTCTACACATTGCTTGTAGGAGCCTTTGGAAAACATTGTGGCAAAAGGTGAAAATTGCTCGTGACGAGCAATTTCACCTTTTGTCACAATGTTTTCTATGCTATCAAAAGGTGTCATATACGCATAAGAAAAGGCTTCATCCTTGCTGTTATTCAGGGTCAGTTAGAGATACCATAGAAATGCCTCATGGGGTAAAGGGTTAACATAGATGTTTATATTATTGAGGAGATATGTTCCTATAAAAATACATGAACACTATTCTTTTAAAGTCTTCACCAAAAAACAAATATTTAGGCTCGTCTAAATTTCAAGCATTTACATATAACAAAAATAATTTTGACCTGAATCCTGAAATTTTCCTATGTAAGGTTAGAAATCATGGTAACCAGCATTTTCTCCTTTTCCTGACATACAAGCAGAAACAATTATTCCTGAGGGTGTCAAAAAAATCCTAGTTTGTTTGGTAAAGGGTTAACTCTTAATCCCGTACAAAGGAAACCCTGGTTTTTATGACCAGAGGAAGATGCCTTCTGAAAACATTGTGGGAAAAAGAGAAAATGCTGGTAACCAGCATTTTCTCCATTTCCAACAATGTTTTCTACTCTTCTAAAGTGAAGTTTCAGTTTTTGAGTCAAGTTTATTTCGCCATCTGCAAGTACTTTCAATTTGGAAAAGTCTATAATTTTGTCGTTTGGTAAAGAGTTAACTAGACAAATGTGTGTTTTGACAACCCTGGACAGGCGGCATATCAAAACACTGTGGGAGAAGGAGAAAATGCTGTTAACCTGCATTTTTCTCCATTTCAAGATTGTTTTCTATTCCTTGGAAAAAACAACTTTCAATACTTGTGCATATATTTGACATTTGTTTGAAGTTGGTCTTTGACAGTTAACACTTTATCACACAATGACTACTTTGACGATCTTAAGGTAGAAGCCTTTTTAAAACATTGTGGGAAAAGGAGAAAATGCTGGTAACCAGCATTTTCTCCTTTTCCCACAATGTTTTCTATCCTTTCCAAATCAAATTTTGATTTTTCAGTCACATTTATTGTATTGTCTGTAAATGTAAACAATTAGGACCAGTCTATAAATTTGTTGTTTGGTAAAGAGTTAAATGTGATTTTTTTTTTTTTTATTTTAATGTATTAACCTCATTTCAAGCCATTAAAATGGAGATTATTTTTAGATTTACCACTGACCCATTGCTCCAATACGACTTATCACCACTCAGTGGACAGTTTTTGGAAACTTTAATGGGAAAGCATCCTCGGATACCCCGGGGTCTCCCTATTTGCTACGCTACATCGACCCCTGGGACAATTAATTGAATTTCCCTCGCTTTACCGCTGGCCGAATGCTGGCTTTTCATTGGTTCCATCATCATTTTGTGATGGGCGAGTGGACTGTACGCTATGACGTTTCGTATCGATTTTCGGCGGCTGATTCAAAGTTTTATTAGTCAATTGTCCCAGGGGTCGATGTAGCGTAGCAAATAGGGAGACCCCGGGGTATCCGAGGATGATGGGAAAGGATCTAATGTGAATTGTTCTTTAGCCCACAATAATTGTCATGCTGTTGAAAATCTATACATGTATTTGTTTTCCTTTTCTTCAAAATATTTTCCCTTTGGGTAACTTTTTGTTGATTTTAATGGGTCTAAAATAGCAGTGACTTAAACATCTGCTAACATATCGTAAAAATTGGTGGGTGTATCTCTTTAACCCTTTACCACATAATCCCGACTTTTGATGACCCTGATAAGGAAAGGCTTGAAAATGTTGTGGGAATTTTCCCGCAATGTTTTCTACCCTTTCCAAATCAATTTTCAAGTTTTGATTTATATTTATGTTGTGATCTGCAAATGCTTTCAATTTAGACAAGTCCAAAATTTCGTCATTTGGTGAAAAGTTAATAAACAACAAAATTCTAGACAAAAGATTTTTCCTTATTAAAGGCATTTATTTGAATGTTGAGAGATCAAAAGTAGCACGTGTAGTAAATTTTTCTTTGAAAGGGTATGAAAAAAAAGTTGGGAAAAGGAAAAAAATGCTGGTTACCAGCATTCTCTCCATTGCCTACAATGTTTTCAAAAACTTTGTTTCTCAGGGTTAAGTCAGAATTGTGTAGGAAAGGGTTTAATTCAATACCAAACAACAAAATTTTAGGTTTGTCCAAATCGAAAGCATTTGCAGATGACAAAATAAAACTGACTGAAAATTTGAAATTTGTTTTGTGAAGGGTAGAAAACATTGTTGAAAAAGGAGAAAATGCTGGTTACCAGCATTTTCTCCTTTTCCCACTATGTTTTCAGAAGGCTTTTTCCTCTGGGCAGTAAAAACCAGGGATTGTTTGGTAAAGGGTTAAGTAAGAATTGTGTGGGAAAGGGTTTAATAAAACATGACAATGGACTGGTTGAATGGTGTTTTATGTGATTTTCAACATTATATCCTTTGAGAGTAACACAACTTCTGATTGGCTAAACCATTTGGCCCAACCATTCAGTGCTACTGTATTAACCCATTACCAAACGACAATATTTTAGACTGGTCCAAATTGAAAGCATTTGCAGATGACAAAATAAAAGTGACTGAAAATTTGAAATTTGTTTTGTGAAGGGTAGAAAACATTGTGGGAAAAGGAGAAAATGCTGGTTACTAGCATTTTCTCCTTTTCCCACAATGTTTTCTAAAGGCTAAGCCACTTCTTTCTCAGGGTCGTCAAAAGTAGGGATTGTGTGGTAATGGGTTAATCCTTTACTAGACGACAAAATTTAGCCTTGTTCAAGTTCTAAGCATTTGAAGACAACAATTTCATCCAGGCTTGATGATGCAATTTTTTGTTCAGAGGATAGAAAACATTGTGGGCAAAGGAAAAAAACATGCTGGTAACCAGCATTTTCTCCTTTTCCTAAATGTTTTCAAAAGGCCTTCTCCTTAGGATGGTTAAAACTTGGGATTGTGAGGTAAATGGTTAAGAATATTTACCCTTGTCCTGCTAAATAACTAAAATAAAATTTCTGCTTTGCTAATAAAAACCCCATCTTCGCGAGCCAAGTTTACGATCACTACGTGGATCTTACCTTGGCTGATTGAGCCTGATTTCGAGATTCCTGCGATGTGCCCTTTATTGGATGCTGGTTAGTACCCCCCTTTACAACATATTTCTGAAAGCAAATGAAATATCGTTTTACAAACCGCTTACAAATACACATGAAGCGATAAGCAGACATCCACGTGGGTTTCCATGTTTTACTTTCTATTCGAAAGGTAGAGAACTTGTTCTATTGTTATCAAAGATGAAATGCTACGAGCGATTTCATTCGTTGCAGCTAGAGCTGGTTGCATCCAATGAAAAAGCGTATCGGTTGAACGTAAAAATCAAGCTCGATCCACCAAGGGTAGAGTAGTGTAGTGAATCGTCGGCCTTGGCTTGCGAAAATGTAAAAACCCTAATATTGCTCTTTTTTTTTTTTAAATATGTTTTTGGGAATAACATCTCCTTCTCTGACAGTGTTGCTCCAAGATCAGACTGCAAATTCTATGCAGTCTGGTCTTGATCTACACTGTCCACAAAAGATCAGTTAGTAATGCTTAGAAGCTTAAGAGTTGGTTACTATGGACTCACGGATTACATGAATATGTGAGCTGTAACTGTGATATAACCAAAATAATGTTGAAAGTGATATAAAACATCATTCCATCATCAACCAGCAAATCAATCAATCAATCAATCAAAGTTTTTCTGTTTTTGCAGGACTTCTTGTTGGGATTCATCCAAACTCCGTTTGGCGCTCTCGTCACTATCGGTGAATATACCCAGGCTATCATGTACAACAAAGATAAAAAATGGATGGTGTTTGACTCCCATGGTCATCTGGAGTTTCTCGAACACTGGGTAGACAATGGTTCTTGCTGGGTATTCAACAACGTGGATGGTGTCATTGCTTTTTTAATGCATATTCGTCCCAATGATAGCTATTGTCTCGTTGCAAGGCCGTTGATCCTAAATAATGAATGCATTGTGTACTCTCAAAGTGACGGCCATTTACATGAAAGCTATTTTAAGACAGATACTGCAGACAAGTCTTCATCTTGCCCTGGACAAGTAGAAACAGCACAGTATGAGCTGGATGAGGACCCTTATGTATGCTTGATGGGGGGCTTTGCGGAATACTAAATGTATTCTCCTGTCCCCCTGCTTGTAGGCCGAGCTTCCCCCTACTTCCATGTACCAGGGTTGTATTGCTTAACTGTTTTTGATTCCATTCTAATTTTAAATTTCTGATGCCAGCATTTGATTGGCCAAGACATTTTGTCTTGGCCAATCAAATGCCAAGCCTTAAAATTTTGAATCTGTATGCTCGTAGACAGTTTAAGCAAAAATGACTTAAGATCTACGAATCCATCAGATAGTGCCATGGAATCAAATATTTCTTGTATTTTATCAATTTATTTTATTTCAGTTGCAGTCTTTGTTCAGTTTGTGGCTTATTTTCTATTGTATTTGGCATCTTTGCTAAAACATGCGTGCACCATAGCAGAAGCTATTTTGCTTTGTTCCCTTGCACTGACATATTTTCATTGGCCCATATTTTTATCAATGAGATGTGAAAGCTTAAATATCTGTGATTATGGTGCAAGTAGTGTTATATATTCATAATTAAAAAAAAAATACATTCCCTGGGGCCTCTCATTTCATTGAGATGTTGAAACACACCAACAATCAATACATGTATGCATTTTTCAAAACTTTCTCAATGGCCCCTCAGCTCAGTGAAATGTTGACACATGCACACATTCATTACCACACATGCATTATTCAAAAGATTCTCACTGGCCCCCTCATCTTGGTGAAATGTTGACACACGCACACATTTGTTACCACACATACACTATTCAAAACATTTCCACTGGCCCCCTTATCTCAGTGAAATGTTTACCCACGCACACATTCATTACCACACATGCATCATCCAAAACATTATCACAGGCCCCTCAATTCAGTGAGATACAGACACAGACACACATGCACATTCATTACAACATTATGTACAATCCACAACATTCTCACTAGCCTCTCAGCTCAGAGAAATGTTGACACATGCTCACATTCATTACCACACATGCACTTTTTAAAACATTCTCACTGGCCCCTAATCTCAGTGAAATGTTGACACATGCACACATTCATGACCACACATTAATCATTCAAAACATTTTCACTGGCCCCTCAATTCAGTGAGATACAGACACAGACACACATGCACATTCATTACAATATTCTGTACGATCCAGAACATTCTCACTGGCCCCTCAGCTCAGTGAAATGTTGACACACGCACTCATTTGTTACCACAAATGCATTATTCATAACATTCTCACTAGCCCCTCAATTCAGTGAGATACAGACACAGACACACATGCACATTCATTACAACATTCTGTACGATCCAAAACATTCTCACTGGCCCCTCAGCTCAGTGAAATGTTGACACACGCACTCATTGTTACCACAAATGCATTATTCATAACATTGTCACTAGCCCCTCAATTCAGTGAGATACAGACAGACACACATTCATTACAACATTATGTACAGTCCATCTCAGCTCAGTGAAATGTTGACACATCCACACATTCATTACCACACATGCACTATTCAAAACATTCTCACTAGCCCCTCATTTCAGTGAAATGTTGACACATGCACACATTCATTACCACACATGCATCATTCAAAATATTCTCACTTGCTCCTCAATTCCATGAGATACAGACAGACACACATGCATATTCATTACAACATTTTGTACAATCCAAAACATTCTCACTAGCCTCTCAGCTCAGTGAAATGTTGACACATGCACACCTTCATTACCACACATGTACTTTTTAAAACATTCTCACTGGCCCCTCATCTCAGTGAAATGTTGACACATGCACACATTCATTACCACACATGCATCATTCAAAACACTCTCACTGGTCCCTCAATTCAGTGAGATACAGACACACATGCACATTCATTACAACATTATGTACGATCCAAAACATCTCACTAGCCTCTCAGCTCAGTGAAATGTGACACATGCACGAATTTGTTACCAAACATGCATTATTCAAAATATTCTCACTGGCCCCCTCAGCTCAGTGAAATGTTGATACACGCACTCATTTGTTACCACAAATGCATTATTCAAATCATTCTCACTTGGCCCCCAATTCAGTGAGATACAGACACACATGCACATTCATTACAACATTATTTACAATCAAAAACATTCTCACTGGCCTCTCAACTCAGTGAAATGTTGACACGCACACACATTCATTACCACACATGCACTATTCAAAACATTCTCACTGGCCCCTCAGGTCAGTAAAATGTTGACACACGCACTCATTCGTTACCACAAATGCATTATTCATAACATTCTCACTGGCCCCTCAATTCAGTGAGATGCAGACACAGACACACATGCACATTCATTGCAACATTATGTACAATCCAAAACATTCTCACTGGCCTCTCAGCTTAGTGAAATGTTGACACACGCAAACATTCGTTACCACACATACACTATTCAAAACATTCTCACTGGCCCCTAATCTCAGTGAAATGTTGACACACGCACGCATTCTTTACCACACATGCATCATTTGAAACATTCTCCCTGGCCCCTCAATTCAGTGAGATACAGACTCAGACACACATGCACATTCATAACAACATTATGTACAATCCAAAACATTCTCAGTAGCCTCCCAGCTCAGAGAAAGGTTGACACATGCACACATTCATTACCACACATGCATAAAAAAAAACATTCTCACTGGCCCCTCATCTCAGTAAAATGTTGACACATGCACACATTCATTACCACACATGCATCATTCAAAACATTCTCACTCGCTCCTCAATTCAGTGAGATACAGACAGACACACATGCACATTCATAACAACATTATGTACAATCCAAAACATTCTCAGTAGCCTCTCAGCTCAGAGAAAGGTTGACACATGCACACATTCATTACTACACATGCATTATTCAAAACATTCTCACTGGCCTCTCATCTCAGTGAAATGTTGACACATGCACACATTCATTACCACACATGCATCATTCAAAACATTCTCACTCGCTCCTCAATTCAGTGAGATACAGACAGACACACATGCACATTCATTACAACATTTTGTACAATCCAAAACTTTCTCACTAGCCTCTCAGCTCAGTGAAATGTTGACACATGCACACATTCGTTACCAAATATGCATTATTCAAAACATTCTCACTTGCCCCTCATCTCAGTGAAATGTTGGCACATGCACACATTCATTACCACACATGCATTATTCAAAACATTCTCACTGGTCCCTCAATTCATTGAGATGCAGACACAGACACACATGCACATTCATTACAATATATATATGATTAAAACATTCTCACTGGTCCCTCAGCTCAGTGAAATGTTGGCATGTACACACATATGGAATGTACCGCATATGCATAAACCAAAATATTCTCCCTGGCTGCTCAATTCAGTGACACACACATACACATTCATGACCACATATGCATAGTCCACAACATTCTCACTGGCCCCTCAGTTCAGTGAAATGTTGACATACACACACACACGCATTTACACATTCACTGAAGAGAGTGTTGACAGATATGGAAGTGGGGGAAGGTCGGACGGTCTTCCCTTAAAGGGACTGAAAACCAGGTGGTTTCAAAATGGTCAGGATTTCATATGTTACTTCAAACAAGTCAATAACTGGATGGATGAATGAATAAATAATAAAGAGATAGAACTTCGACAACGAGCAGCATAGAAGATCATATTCTGTCTTTGTGTGTGTCTTTTTTTGCTCTTACAATTAAAAAATTAGTGTATAGATTTCAAATTTCAGTCAGCACTTTTACGTTGAGTCAAGGATGGCTGTATCATGTCTTTTATCATCTTTATCCCAGAGAATCTCAAATTTCTGTCTTCATTTCTTTTTTTTTTTTTCTCTTCTTTTCCTTAATTTTCTGTCAACAGTATGAGCCGTTGTCTGCGCATGTCATATTCTTCGAAGATTCGACTGTCTTAAATGACGCATCACTAGCCCCAAAAGCGGGCTGACTGTAATATTACGCTCTATAAACTAGTATTGTAGAAAATAGCTTTTATCAATACGTTTGAGGAGAAATGAGACCTGCTTTAGCTTCAGATTTCTCTAGACTGCTGATCATAGCTGAGTGAATTGCACGAGGTAGCGTTTTATTGAGTAAACGTTTATTTTAGTTTGAAATTCAAAGTAACGGTTGTCGCGTAGGAAAGTGGTTCGGTTCTGTACCCAAGATGCCCAAATTAGATAGATGAGTATTTATAGAATGCCATCTAGCGGGAGATAATGCAGTATGAGCGTTTTTCTTCTGAGCCTAGTTTCTGCCATATTAACTTCCCCTCAGTGAATTATCTACCATTGATTTTGGACATGTTCAAACCAAAAACAAAGGCATATATGCAGACAACAAAATACACCTAACTTGAAAACTTAACTCTTTTCCACACTATTTAGAGTTTGACTGGGAGGAAAAACTCATTTGAAAACATTGTGAGTGAAGGAGAAAATGCATGTTATTATTATTGCATGTTCGACCATCTACAAATATACCTGTATATGTTCGACCGTCTAGAAATATACCTGTATACCCATGTGACATTTAAAGAGGCAATAATACTCATTTTAAGCCAGTTTTAACTCATTTTGTTTTTATTCTATCAAAATATAGTCATTCTTATAAATCTATGCCAAATATTGCGCCTGATGGTTGCAAGGTTGCTTAGATTACGCCTGATAGAAAATGCATTTCGCGGACTTGCGGCCTTCAATGTAAACAGACTGGTCGTTTCTGGATTTTGAATCGAAGATTTTCGATATCCGTTATACACTTGGGTAGATTCGTATGATGATCATGCATTCTGTAACGTGACTATATTTGACCTTGGCCTTGATGTGGTAAATAAAGGAAAATGGATGTTTCTCTGTTGCAGCCTCTATTTTTAGACGGAGATCAAGGCCTATATGTAAGTTACACCGTATCCGACTCTAGGCGGAAACCAACGATAAATTTCCGTGAGTCACCGCCATTGTTTACAGCTTCGATCGTCAGCCAGTTTTCTTCTGGCCAATTTTCTGTTTTTCACACAAACCCCTGTGTTTCTTTTTTCATTTACACGATATATGTCAGTAATTTATCCTTGTGTACACAAAGCACAGATTTCTGTACCATTCTATTTTTCTTTTCGAAATTAACAGCGTTTCTGCTCACCGATTGTAGAAAGGCATCTTTAACAGTCCTCTCGAAAGTTCTGCGAATTTTTCTAAAGACTGTTAAATCTTGCTCATCAGTTTTGAAGGAAAAAGCAATATGCAATAATTCCCCAATGTCATATTTTTGGTGAGGCAAGATAGTGTGGCAGAAACGGGGCTTTATATACCAACATTCCTAAATCATAGCCCAAGTCTACGTGTGATTGTAGCACAATTTCTTATTGGCTAAACTATGTGGTAACCATGTGGTTTAGCCATTGGTGTAGAATACTTTTCCCCTATTTAGACTAGACAACGAACATATCACAAGCAGTTTTCCTATACTTTATACTTTTCTCTTATTTATATCTTAAATATAAAATATTTTTACATCACCTGGATTTTCCGCCCCAATTCCTCAATGATGACTTAACCCTTTACCAAACAATCCCTGGTTTTTACGACCCTGAGATAGAAGCTTTTTGAAAACATTGTGGGAAAAGGAGAAAATGCTGGTAACCAGCATTTTCTCCTTTTCCCTCAAAGTTTTCTATTCTTTGAAAGTAAAGTTTCAATTTTTGGGTCATGGTTATTTTGTTGTCTTCAAATGCTTTCAATTTGGACCAGTCTAAAATTTTGTCGTTTGGTAAAGAGTTAAAAAAGACAAAACTAAAGGAAAATCTGGTGTCAAAATTTTATTTTTTTCTTTCTTTTTCATTTTCTTTCTTCTTCCAATTCTTTCTCTTTGGCTTGTAATCAACCGCCATTCTTTATATTATTCATAATCCAATGCTTGAGAATGTTCTAAACATTGTTTATGGTTGGCTAATTATTTGGAAATTTATTTGGGATCCTGATTGATTTCTCAATTAACAGTGCCATGATGGGTGAATATTACTAAATCATCATATGGGTCTAAGACTCCCTCTGATTTTGCATACCTATAGAAGTTTCAGATTTTGGTTATCTATCTAACAAGCAAGACCATTCAGAAAGTACATGTATTAATTACAATGACACCCAGTTAACTATTATATATTCCATGCAAACATCAGTGACAGAGTTTGTAAAAGGACTATACCAGGTAAAAAACATTGTTTATTTTATGCTTTAAGGTAGGTTAACGAGAAATATCCGTGAAATATTTTTTGATACATGTTTTTCATGGTTACGTCCAGTGAAATACCAGTTTTTATATTGCTACCCTTTAAATGAAGGCGGAAATAGCTGTTTCAACACACTAGTTACCAAGGCGAAATGCGCATGCCTCACAACCAGACGGAAATGACGTAATTTGTATTTCTCGCGCTTGAGGTAATATTGGAATGCATTGGTATTTGGAGGCCTGGAGGGGTTACGCCGAGGGGAATTTATATAAACAAACAAGAACTGTTCTAGAGTTTGATTAAGTTCCCCCAGGAAAGGTTAAAAGCATTAAATAAATAGATTTTTTTAGAAAGATTGAAATTTATTTTATTTTATGAACACCACTAGTAATATTTTCACTTGTGGCACTGCCTTGAGTGAAAATATTACCGATAATGTTCGGGTTCCATGGGTGAAAATATTGCCGGTGATGTTCACAAGATGAAAATAAATTCCAATCTTTCTCCAAAAAAAAAAAAGAAAATACTCCCTACATTGTTATTTATCTTATTCATTCGAGATTGAAACTCTTTAATCCTTTACCAAACGAAAAAATTTTAGACTGGCCCAAATTGAAATACTTGCAGACGACAAAATAACGGTGACTGAAAAATTGAAATTTGTTCTGGGAAGGGTAGGAAACACTCTGGGAAAAGGAGAAAATGCTGGTTTCCAGCATTTTCTCCTATTCCCAGTGTTTTCAAAAGGCTTCTTTGTCAGGGGCGTCAAAAGTAGGGATTGTGTGGTAATGGGTTAATAGTTGTTTTTTGCAGATAATGTCAAGTTATTGCCACAGCTCTATTGTCTGCATTTGTATCGTGGTCATGCAAAAATTGAAAATTTAAAAATATCACTGTTTTTACTGTAGTTATTTTCTTCAAACTTACACAAGTTCTAAAACTATCACAGAAGAACTCCTACAACAC
This sequence comes from Tridacna crocea, assembly GCA_943736015.1. Classification (NCBI taxonomy): domain Eukaryota; kingdom Metazoa; phylum Mollusca; class Bivalvia; order Cardiida; family Cardiidae; genus Tridacna; species Tridacna crocea. Next base: position 33,831,234 of record OX031073.1, read on the forward strand.
GGGGAAGTAACACCATCAAAGTATTTTTGACAGTTATGCCCCTTTTTCAAAGTATAATTTTCGCTCAAAATCAAACAATGGCACCTGCATGCAGTGCACCTGTTTTCAAGTTTAAACTCATCAGATGCTCCACCTTTGTTTACTTTATATGATTATAGCCACTACGTAATTTATTCTTTGATTTTGTCTTTATTCCATAAGTAGATGACAAAATTTTAGAGTGATATAAATCATAAGCATTAACTCTTTACCAAAAGGCACTATTGTAGACTTGTCCAAATTGAAAGAATTAGCAGACAACTAAATAAATGTGGCTCAAAAGTTTAAATTTGTTTTGAGAAGGGCAGAAAACAATATGGGAAAAGGAGAAAATGCTGGTTACCAGCATTTTCTCCTTTTCCCACAATGTTTTCAAAAGGCTTCTATCTTAGGTTCGTTAAAAGTAGGGATTGTGTGGTAAAGAGTTAATAAAGACAACAAATTAAACTTATTGGAGATATACAGGATCTGACATGAGCTGGTTTTTGAGATAAAAATTTATTAAACGAGTCTACAAAAATGTTATTAATCGACTCTTTGGAGAGCTTAATAACATTTTTAGCTCACCTTAGCCTTAGCACAAAGTGCTAAAGGTGAGCTATTGTGATCGCCGAATGTCCGTCGTCCGCCAACAATTTCTTTAAACATCTACTCCTCGAAAACCACTGGGCCAATCTTCATGAAACTTGGCAGGAATGTTCCTTGGGTGCAGCTCTACCAAAATTGTTACACCCATAACTCTGGTTGCCATGGCAACAACAACAACAAAAAAAAAAAACTCGAAATCTTTGAAAATTTCCTCTGAAATTAGAAGGGGTAGACCTTTGATATTTGGTTTGTAGCATATCCTAATGGACCTCTACCAAGTTTGTTCAGATTATGCCCCTAGGGTCAAAACTGGCCCTGCCCCGGGGGATAACGCGTTTGAGCATAGGAACAAAGAGGAAAACTTTAAAAACCTTCTCCTGTGAAACTTGAAGGCGTAGAGCTTTGATATTTGGTATGTAGCATCACCTAGTGGGCCTCTACCAAGTTTGTTCAAATTATATCCCTGGAGTCAAAACTGGCCCCACCCCAGGAGTCACAAGTTTGAGCATAGGAACAAAGAAGGAAAACTTTTAAAATCTTCTCCTCTGAAACTTGATGGCGTAGAGCTTTGATATTTAGTATGTGGCATCTCCTAGCGAACCTCTTCCAAGTTTGTTCAAATTATGTCACTGGGGTCTTGGAAAACTGGTCCCACCCCGGGGATCACAAATTTGAGCATAGGAGCAAAGAAGGAAAACTTTAAAATTCTTTTCCTCAGAAACTAGAAAGCATAGACCTTTGATATTTGGTCTGTTGTATCTCATAGTGGACCTCTACCAAGTTTATTCAAATGATGTCCCTGGGGTCAAAACTGGCCCCACCCCGGGGATCACTAGTTTGAGCATAGGAACAAAGACGGAAAACTTTAAAATTCTTCTTCTCTGAAACTAGATGGCGTAGAGCTTTGATATTTGGTATGTGGCATCTCCTAGTGGACCTCTTCCAAGTTTGTTTAAATCATGCCCGTGGGGTCAAAACTGGCCCCGCCCCGGTGGTCACAAGTTCAAACATAGGAACAAAAAACGAAAATTTTAAAATTCTTCTCTAAAACTAGCAGGCATAGAGCTATGATAATTGACATGTAGCAATTCCTAGTGGATCTCTACCAAGTTTGTTCATATTGTGCCCATGGGGTCAAAACTGGCCCTGCCTCGGGGGTCACAGGTTCGAAGATAGCAACAAAGAAGGAAAACTTTAGAAATCTTCTCTGAAACCTGAAGGTGCAGAGCTTTGATATTTGGTATGCAGAATCTTCTAGTGGACCTCTACCAAGTTTGGTCATATGATATCCCTGGCGTCAAAACTGGCCATGCCCCGGAGGTCACAGGTTGGAACATAGGATCAAAGAAGGAAAATTTTAAATTTCTTTTTCTCTTAGACGGGAAGGTGTAGAGCTTTGATACTTAGTATGTAGCATCTTTGAGTGGACCTCTACCAAGTTTGTTCCAAGGATGCTGCTTTGGTTAAAACTGACCTAGCCCCGGGGACCACAAGTTCGAACATAGGACAAAGACGGAAAATTTAAAATTTTTCTTTGAAACTGGAAGGTGTAGAGCTTTGATATTTGATTGCCCTTTGTCCGGCGACTGTCAATGTCTTTAAACATCTTCTTCTCCTAACCCACTGGGCCAATCTTGATGAAACTTGGCAGGGATGTTCCTTGGGTGAAGCTTTACCAAAGTTGCTCAAAGAATTGAATTTCACTCATAAGCTATAGTCTAAGGTGAGCGTTCCAGGGCCAATGGCCCTCTTGTTTGTGGATGAGTTTAATAAAATTTTACCTCAAAAACCAACCAGTGTCAGATTCTTTTTATCACATTACCGATTAACAAGAATTACAGTCCGAAATGTGTTAAACCAGAGGCATACATGTATCATGTGTAATGAAATTTACATGAAGCCTGTGCACTTAACTTTGACAGGTACATTACGAACGGAAATAGTTCGGAAGAAACTTGTATGTACATATATCGATTTTTGGTTGAGTCTAACAGCGATTAAATTATCAACTTTATCATGTCTAGAACTTTGATCGCTGTTTTCATTCAGAAACATAGGTCAGCAATGTTTTAGAAATGAGGCGTATTGACCAAATACAGCACTATTTTCTTATCTCAAACATGTGTGAGACAAGAGAAATCCGTAATGGATGTATCGCATTGAAAACAAGGAGATTTATGTGATAAAGGAACTGTCTTTAAAAGGAAAGAAAACACTTTGTCGAAAAGAAGAAAGTGCTGATTCCTGACATTTTCTCCTTTTCTCACAGTATTTTCAAAAGACTCTTTCTACTAGATTGTTGTGAAACAAAATTGATTATTTTTTTCCTTTTCTTCACAGATTGAACCAGAGACCTACAGATCTCAATGAAACCATTCCAGTGCAGAATTTTCTTTGGCTGGTGGACAACGTCTTAGATATTCAAAAAATATTTTGGTCGTGCATTCCAACTTTCCACAAAAGATTTTGTTTGCTTTAGTTCTCTTTTAACTTTGACATGGTATTTGTAACAACCGATAATAAAATGATCCAGTAATTTCGAAAAATAGCCCTTTGTTGTCATGGCAGTGAATTTATATTTTCTGAGTCTTTGTTCAGATGACGCGGGCAGCGATCATCATTTGGAGCTGGCCTTGTAATGGTGAAACTCATTAAATACATGAATAAGTGTCCTTCGCTCTGAAACTGAAAATGTGTTGCAAATGGCATTACACACTGATGAATCGATGGGTGTATTGATCATTTAGATAGGTCTGGTTTCAACCTTTACAACTTGCAGAATTCGCATGTGGCTATCGCTTCATTTCAAAACTTAGTTTCTTGTGATAAAGTGTTACATTGTACGGCGCTGTGGTATTCTCTGACAACCAAGAAAAAACACTGTGAAGAAGGAAGAAAATAGTTGTAACAGCTCATCCATAAAAACGTGTATATGCCTTGTAAAACTGTAACGTGACCAAAACTTAGGAAAAATGTCACCACCGTAACGGAGTTGTCCATACTGTGACAGAGTATTTTGTTACGGTGTTGACTGTGACGGAGGAGACTTTTTTATTTGAAACATGGCATAAGTGACATAAAACCGTACAAATAATAATAATGAAATGTTCACATCTGATTTAAGACCTCACACTTATATTGACTGTGAAAATTATCTTGTTTTTAGATGTAATATATGCTATAAAAATAATGTTACGGATTGGACATATCATAAACATACAGGTAGGACCTTATCAGCCATCTGGTTTGTTTTTCAATTCCTAACTTCTTTTATGTCAAGAACTAAGCACCATTAACTTCCCAAAGGATGCCACACTGAAGGCATATACAACATAGGAAAAAATGACGCTTATACAATTTACAAAATATGGAATGACTTGTGTGCAATTGTAATGGGTTTTCATGACCTGTCAAATCTGAAGTTGACAATGCGAGTTCCTCCAATAACCAACTTCAAATAAAGTAGAAGAATAAGTCATGGACCTCTAATGGTTATGTATCTTCAGAGAAACATGTATACGATGATCATAGAATCATTACACATGTTTTCTGACTAGCAATGGTCATAGGAATACGTTACAAGGAACTACATGGCCAACGTAAACCTATGATGTATCCAAGGAATTACATCGTTCACTGAAACCAATGATGTGGCCAAGGAACTACATTTTCCACTCAAACCTATGATATGGCCAAGGAACTACATGGCCCATTTAAACCTATGATGTGGTCAAGAAACTGCATGGCCCATTTAAACCTATGATGCGGCCAAAGAACTCCACGGCCCACTTAAACCTATGATGTGGTCAAGAAACTACATGGCCTATTTAAACCTATGATGTGGCCAATGAAATACACGGCCAACTTAAACCTATGATGTGGCCAAGGAACTACATTGTCTACTTAACCTATGATATCTTGCCAAGGAACTACATGGCACACTTAAACCTATGATGTGGCCAAGAAACTACATGGCCAACTTAAACCTATGATGTGACCAAGGAACTACATTGTATAATTAAACCTATGGTTATGTATCTTCAGAGATACATGTATACGATGATCATAGAATCATTACACATGTTTTCTGACCAGCAATGGTCATAGGTGTACCTCACATTACAGTATGGTGTATCCAAGGAACTACATGGCCCACGTAAACCTATGATGTGTCCAACGAATTACATCGTTCACTCAAACCTATAATGTAGCCAAGGAACTATACGGCCCACTTAAACCTGATTATGATGTGGCCAAGGAACTACACTGTCTACTTAAAACTATGATATGACCAAGGAACTATATGGCCCACTTAAACCTATGATGTGGACAAGGAAGTACATTGTCTACGTATACCTATGATGTGGCCAAGGAACTACATGGTCCACTTAAACCTATGATGTGGCCGACGAACTACATTGTCTACGTAAACCCATGATGTGGCCAAGGATATACATTTTCCTCTTAAACCTATGATGTGGCTAAGGACCTACATTAAAGGTTCGCACAGGCTTGAAAAGTGCTTGAAAATGAGGGGTAGTCTTGAAAAGTCCTTGAAACAGAGTTTTGTCTTAAAAAATACTGGAAAATTCATTCCAGCCTTGAAAAGTACTTTAATTTAAGGCTTTTTGCTTAACTATTAGTAAATACTACTAAAAATTGCTTTAGCAATGACAAAACAAGAAAATTGCATCAAAAAGTGGAGTCCAGTACATATACGTCGCTTCCGAGTACGAAAATGCACAAGACAGTTTTATTAGCTACGAAAGTATTATGGTACGAAACGACTGTATTTACACCGGTTTCCTGCTTTTAGGTGCTATACCTACTTTATATAGTAATTGACCGGGGTCTAGTTTATACAGTATTGTAAGCATTATCTCCCTTTGCATGATTTATCTTTTCGTAAAGTTATTGTCTGCAAGGTTTAGTGATTTACTTACGTTTTCATTCCGGATTTCTAGAAATTAGAATGAGGAAATGTGTTTCCGTAGGGATAAGTCCAGAAAATACCCTTAGGTCAAGGAAACAAACGATATTTATAAAGCCCTTTGTCGTAATTGCAGACGGTACCCGTTCAGCGTTGCAGAAAAGAAATCGATTATTGCTTGCATGTGTGAAAGCGCGCTCCGATCTCACTCCAAAAGCGAGTTGCATTAAGAAAGTGGAATGTCCATGACTGGAATGTTTTCAGACTATTTTGTAAAATGTTCAGTCAAAAACGAGTCCAAATGTAAAGAAGAAAATGAAAGTACAACTACGGCGACGCCGTCAGGGACAGAGCTGACCATTCCTTATCTCATTGTGTTTAAGAAAATTAAAGAAAACCTGTCTTTGGCTTAAAAAAGGTACGTATTATGTGGAAAAAAAAGTCCTCGAAAATGAGTTTTATGTACTTAAAAAGTCCTTGAATTTACTCAGCACTTGCCTGTATGAACCTTGTACATTGTCTATTTAAACCTATGATGTGACCATGGAACTACACTTTTTATTTAAACCTATGATGTGGTCAAGAAACTACATGTCCCATTTAAACCTATGATGTGGCCAAGGAACTACGTGGTCCACTTAATTTATGATATGGCCAAGGAACTACATTGTCATTTTAAATCTATGATGTGGTGAATGAACTACACGGCCCACTTAAAACTATAATGTGGCCAAAGAACTACATTGTCTACTTAAACCAACGTCGACAAGGAACTTCATGGCCTACTTAAACCCATGATGTGGCCAAGGAACTACATTGTCTAGTTAAATCTTTGTGGCCAAGAAACTACACGGCCCACTTAAACCTATGATGTGGCAAAGAACTACACGGCCTACCTAAACCTATGATGTGCCAAGGAACTACATGGCCCAACTAAACCTATGATGTGGCCATGGAACTACACGGCCCACTTAAATCTATGATGTGGCCAAGGAGCTATACTGTCTATTTAAACCTATGATGTGGCAAAGGAACTACATGACCACTTAAACCTATGGTGTGGCCAAGGTACTACATGACCCACTTAAACCTATGATTTGGCCAAGGAACTACATTGTCTAGTTAAACCTATGATGTGGCCAAGGTACTACATGACCCAATTAAACCTATGATTTGGCCAAGGAACTACATTGTCTAGTTAAACCTATGATATGGCCAAAGAACTACAATGTCTAGTTAAATCTATGATGTGGCCAAGGAACTACACGGCCCACCTAAACCTATGATATGGCCAAGGAACTACAAGGCCCACATAAACCTATGATGTGGTCAAGGAACTACATGACCCAATTAAACCTATGATGTGGCCAAGGAACTACATGGCCTTCTTAAACATAGGATGTGGTCAAGGAACTACATGACGCAATTAAACCTATGATGTGGTCAAGGAACTTCAATGCCCACTTAAACCTATGATGTGGACAAGGTACTACATGACCCACTTAAACCTATGATGTATCCTAGAAACTACAGCACCCACTTTAACTTGTGAAACATGGACCGAACTAATGACTTGACCAAGAACTACTTAGCCCATTGAATCCATTGCCATATCCAAAGACCTACTAGGCCCATGTGAAACTTTCATGTGTTGTTAGGACAGCTTAGCCTACTTAAACCCACGATCTATTGAACGAGCTATTTGGTACACTTTGACATATTACATCTTTTTACATCAACTATTTTTCTTGGTGAATATTATAGCAATTTGACAATACTGAATTTTCTCAGTTAAATTTTTACTTCAATCACATTGTAATTACTTTTAGTATTTGAACTCTTGGACAGATAAGCGGGACTCACTGATCTCTGCGGACAGTATAGGTCAAGATCAGACTGCACAGAAAGTGCAGTCTGATCTTAGATCTACAATATCTGAGGAGGATGTATTCCCCAAAACATAATTTTGAAATGGTGATGTATGTGTTTTTTTCCTATCAAATTGAAAATTTCATTTTAGTTATTTAACAGAGTAAGGGTTACTCTTGTTGAAGTATTGAAAGAACTGCTTCACGGGTAGGAAACTTCATATTCAGAGCCAATGGCTCCGACGAGAAAATGTTGTGTTGGTCTTCCGTTTCTCTGTTGAATGGGGGCTACTTGCACTATACGGAAATAAAAAAAAAAGAAATCTTCTTTATTTTGATCCGTCAATAAACATTGCTCTGATGAATGGGGGCTACTCGCACTATGGCCATGGAGAAATTCTTAAAAATTCTTCTTTTCTGAAACCAAAGGTCAGATTTTGGAATCATGTCACAGAGATGTTCCTTGGGTGAACTTTTTCAAAAATTATTCGCGAATTTTGATCCGTCTATAGACATAGCTCTGGTGAATGGGGGCTACTTGCACTATACGGAAAATTTTTCTTCCCTGAAACGATAATTTCAGAGAGATGTTCTATGGTGACCCTTTTCAAAAACTGTTCGCGGAATTTGAAATGGGGGGGGGGGGGAAATACTTGCACTATACGGCCATGAAGAAATTATCAAAAATTCTTCTCTGGAACGGCTTGTCAGATTTTGAAATACTTTCACAGAAATGTTCCTTTTCGCAAAGTGTTCGAGAAATTTTGATCCATCAAGAAACATGGCTCTGATGGCTATGGACTATTAACACTGTATGGACACGAAGAAATTAAAAAAAAATCTTATTCTCTTGAATGGCTGGTCAGACTTTGAAATAATTTCACAGATATGTTCCTAGGGTGACCCTTTTCAAAAATCGTTTTTGAAATTTTTAATCCGTCGAAAAACAACAGCATATGGTTCTCTCGTTGGACTTACGATTTTAGTCACTTTCGAGCATGTGCTCTCTGCAAGAAATCGTTATTGGGTGATCTATCCAAAATTTATTTGCAGAATTCTAATTCATTAAAATCATTGCTGTGGTGATGATTGTAGGGGTGTTGACAGATTTCGAAATTACTTTTACAGACCTACCTGTGACCCTTTTTTAAAATTGCTTGGCAAAATGATGATTTTTGTTTCCAAAGTTTCAATCATATGTAAAGAATTATGCTGATGACTGAATAATGATTCATAAACTGCATAATGCAAATTCATGCATCTAGACCATTCAAACACGTGCTGTGTTTATCATTCTCGTACTTCTAAAAGAAGATATCTTTCATTATTTGTGCTTATGTGTGGACTGCATCTGCGACAAAAGCACGAACAATTTTTTAATGGACCATTCGGTCTAATCAAAAGCTATGCTGAACTATTTTCAAAATTTAGATAGACTAATGTTAAACAGCATTTTTCCAACGTGACAATACCATGGCAGTCCTTCGTATTTTCATACATGCGACCATGTTCCATCAAACGAATGAACTAAATTTTGGAGGGAGAGATATTAATGAAAAAACAAAATTTACCTCCTTACTAATTATTTACAGAAAACTAAAATTTTGAAAGGGAGCCCTCTTGAATCGGTGCCAAGTAACATAGTCAGAGCCGGTCCACATAATCAGAGCCCTTATTTATTTTTATCAGTTCTTTTGCTTTTCTTTTCAATGTTTGACCAGTAGTGAATGTAACATTTCAGGACATTAATTCACAGTTTTGGGACAGTAAGACTCTCTCTTACTTGCCAATTAAATGGCAATAACAGACTGAATTTATATCCGAGACGTATTATTTTGGCTACGGTCAACCCACGCCACAAATGATTCAGACAACATCGTACACCTGTTCAAACTTTCCGTGGTGCAGAAAACATGTTGAAAGACCAGAGAATCGAATGGCATTCTCCTTTTTTTGAATTTCAAAGACATAAGAACACATAATTACAAATACTGACATGCCTACCTGTTTTGGGATTGTTTTTCAGCCGACATCTTCAGAAACGGAAGACTAACACAACATTTTCTCGTCGGAGCCATTGGCTCTGAATATGAAGTTTCCTACCCGTGTGCTTGGTCCTTTGAAACTTATTATATCTTTTTATGCTTTACGAAACAATCCTGGGTTTTCACGAGCCTGAGAAAGAAGCCTTTTGAAGACATTGTGGGAAAAGGGGAAATGCTGGTAACTATCATTTTCTCGTTTTCCTACGAGTACAATGTTATCTACCCTTCCCTAAACAAATCTCCATTTTTTAGTCGAATTAATTTTGTCATCTGCAAATGCTTCCAATTTGGACTAGATATCTAGTCTAAAATTATGTCAGTTAATGACAGTCCTTTTTCAAGATTATGTCTTGACCTTTTGCCCTCCACTCTTTTAGACCCACAAGATCAAACTGCACATTCTAAGCAGTCTAATTATGATGTCAAAAAAGTGCAAGTACCACTTAACAGCATAACTGTTTACCAAACTACAAATTTTTAGGTTTTTCTTGGTTGTATAGGGGTTTAACGCCACTTTAATAGCTAAGGTAATATAATGGCGGTCGATGACGCACGTGTGTTTCCTGGCTTTCTCATACCAGTAATAACACAACTTTCTTTCCAAAGCCACCAACTACTTCTCTTACATAATTCAGCAGGGGTGAGAGGCGAAAATACGCCGGAAAGAAAGTTGGTCTCAACCGGGTATCGAACTCACAACCACCAGGTCATGAGTCCAATACGCTCACCACTGAGCCACCCGGGCGTGCTCACAAATTTTTAGACCAGTTTAAACTCGAATAAGTTGCAGCTGACGAAATAAACGTGGCTGACAGTGAAATTTGTCATTTAAATGTTAGAAAATATTGTGGGAAAAGGAGAAAATATTGTTTTTAACACCCTTATACCCAAGGGTTGTTTAAACAAGGGGTTTTTGGAAAAGGGTTACGCGCGACTCACTGATCTTTTAAGGACAGAGTGGATCAAGATCAGACTCCACAGACTATGCAGTCTGATCTTGGATCTACACTATCTGATAAAGAGATATTATTCCCATTATCCTTGAAATAGCAACAGTTGGGGTTTTACTTTCAGCTTGAAAGTTTCATTTCAGTTACTCAGCATGTTAACTCATTACCAAACGACAATATTTTAGGCTTGTCCAAATCGAAAGCATTTGCAGACGACAAAATAAAAGTGACTGAAAATTTGAAATTTGTTTTGGGAAGGTAGAAAACATTGTGGGAAAAGGAGAAAATGCTGGTTACCAGCATTTTCTCCTTTTCCCATAATGTTTTCTAAAGGCTTCTTTCTCAGGGGCGTCAAAAGTAGGGATTGTGTGGTAATGGGTTAAGGGTGAACTCTTTACCACACAATCTTGAGCCTTTATGACTCTAAGAAAACAGCTTGTTGAAAACATTGTGGGGAAAGGATAAAATACCCGGCAGTATTTTCTTCTTTTCCCACGTTTTCTACACTCACAGAACAATTTTCAATTTTTGTGTCACATTTCAAATGTCGTCTGCAAATGCTTTCAATTTGGACAAGTTCAAAAGTTTATCGTTTGGTTAAGAGTTAACCCTTCCCCAAATGATAAATTTTAGACTGTCCCAAAGTCAAAGTGTTTGCAGATGACAATTTCGAATTTGATGAGAATGGCAGAAAGTTTTCCGATAGGCTAGAAAACACTGTGGGAAAAGGAGAAATTGCTCGTTACGAGCAATTTCTCCTTTTCCCACAGTGTTTTCTAAAGACTTGTACTGCAAACACGTAAAAACCAGGGCTTGTTTGGGAAAGAGTTAAGTGCTAATCTGTAGACAGCTAAGCTGTGTCGTGATCCATAATTTAAAATCAAAGTACTGATAGTACTGAAGGCCAGGAAATTGAGGATACGAAACAACACATGAGGCCAATTTCAATTAATACAAACAGGAAGACGGACAGGGATACAAGCGGATTTCACTAAGCCCCTGGAATTCTTGGTTTTATCAGGAAATTTTGAACTGATACTAGAAAGCACCAGCCAGAAACTAATTAAGCCAGAGCTAGGCATGTGCTCACAGTTATGCGGTGCTTGATAATGGCTTAGAATACTTAGTAATTTGTCGTGCTTGTAAACAATCAAAATTGAACCATATTCAATCGGTGCAATACCAACTTTGGTTATCTAAATTTTCTGAGACATGTGATGTCTTGTAGTCCTGAATGACGCTATTTTTGACATTTATGACGCAAGAACATATTTATTTTTATTGATTTCAATGAAAATACATGTAAGATAGATATCAAGGTAAAATGTAATGAATAATAAAGATTGGAGTCATACGACAGTTGGTCATGTTATCTGTACCTTCCACAAGTCGACGAAATTTTGAACTGGTCATATTTGAAGGAAGTTGTAGATGAAAATCCAAAGTAGTTCTTCGTGTATATTGAAAAGTAAGGTTTTGGGGAAATTGGGAGGAATTGCTTGTTACAAGCGAATTCTCTTTTAGCCAAAATATTTTCTCAATAAAATACTGTGAAAAGGTTGGATTGTTTTGGGAAAACGATTAGGCTCGGTTTTCTTATTATACTTGCCTATTTTACGGACAAGTCACAGTGACTTGAGCTTAGATACTTATATCTACATAATATAAAAAGACGTTAATCCTAATTCATAATCGTTGTCCAAGGACAACTTGTGTCAAGCCCGAGCAACATCTGACTCTCAAGCTTGACCTAGAACCTGGACCTGAATAAATGTTTCAAAGGGAACTTCTACTCATGATGGAGAACAATGCATTATGCTAATTTATATCGGAATCTATCCAAAAATGTAGGAGTTATGGTTCGGACGAAAAATTGGCCTTCAATGTGGCCTTGATCTTGAACCTACTTGAACAGATGTTTCAAATGGCACATCTAACCGTGATGGAGGTCAATTGTGCCAGATTATTTTGAAATCAATCCACAATTGTAGAAGTTATGGACCGGAAATATTCGGATGCACACAAGCCCTATTGAACACTAGAAATATGTGTGTCAGAGACACTGATGCCCCTGCTAAATGGTATTGGTCACAGGTATGTCATATGACACTAGTAGAGAGAGAGAGAGATAAAAAAAAAAATACATTAAATGACAAGCGAACGACTTCAGAAAAAAATTATAAGCATTTATTTGGTTTCAAATCAAAGTCAATCAAAGACATTTTTAAGAATCACACAGGTGTAATCTATTTGTGACAGGTGTAAAAGGTGTGAAATACATCCTATCAGTGTGAAATAGGCAGAATAAACAATGACAGAACTACCAAATTACTCTTGGATAAAGGTAACTAATACACATAATGTACATACTAAAGACAACGAAATTTCAAAAATATTTTTATAGACAACTTGATTAACGATATGGATGAAATTTGATGTTGGGGTCGATTTTTCTAAAATTTTATTTGGGGATGATTTCACCAAAGAAATCGTCTCCAGGGGACGATTTCTCCGGAGTGATAAACATAACACGGGCCAAGCAGTTTGGGGACGATTTCTCCAGGGGCCGATTTCTCCAGCATTCCGCCGAAGTACCCTAGATTTAGTCGATATAGACTACGGTATTACTCGGCACAAGATATTTTTTCTTTCCCTACTATGTTTTCAAAAGAATACTACTGCCAAAATCTCATATAACAACGGATTGTTTGTGTCCTAAATGGACAATAATAGCAATAGATCTAGCACAACCTACACATTAGGCAGGACAACAGTTACAAAATGCAGTGAAATGAAAGATCATTCCTGTAGCCCATACATCGGTGGCTCAATGTGTTTAATTTCGGAAAAGTATTGGATTCTACTTGTGAAGCTCGAGCTATAAATTGACTTCTAGATATCGTCCTTTTCAAATATTTGATAAACATGAATTCTGTCGATACTTTTTGTAAGTGTCCGTAATTTTACAGTGTGTTCAAACGACTGGTTTAATACGGACAGTTGTCTTTTTCTTCTTTATTTCTGCTAACGTGTATTTTGCCATTATTTTGATGATTTAATATTTTTCTTCAATCATTTTTCATAGTTTTTAACACCATTACGGCTTAGTGAAAACAATCTTTAACTTGTGAAAGCGTTCAAGTACCTGTCAGAGTTGTAGCGCAAATCTTTAAATGCAAGCATAGTTGAGAAAGGGTGAATCAAGTTTGACACTAAATGTGCTTGTATCATCACATAAACTTAATCGTCATCAAAAATAGCGCACTGACACAGAAATAAGATGGGAGTGCTAAATATAGATTGTGGCATGGATATTGGGAGTTGAAATACGCTCTGGTATTTTCCGTAAATATGGTGCATGTCCGTAATTATACCTCCTCTGTCCGTATTTACCCGGATTGACCCTACATAAGAAAAAGTGATAAACATAACACGGGCCAATATTCTATATGTAGTTTACTTTATTTACAATCGCATTTTAGCGGAGGCGCGTTTTGTGACACATATTTTCAAATGTCAACACAACGTTATAGACAAATTCCGAGCAGAGTTGTCGTTCGTTACTCTCACCATACCCGAATGTTAATGATCCGGAGTGCAAGAGAGAGCGTTATAGATATTAACAGTATACAGCGCGTAGGAATACACAACTGCCGGATAAAGCTAAGTTCATTAGGTTACGCCTTTATTAGGTCAGTGTTAATGACAAAAACGGGATAAAAACCACACAGTCGTCAGTTATAAAAGGATTGTAATACCCTTGCAATTCCATTGCGTTTTGCAGACGAAAGCTTTGAGGAAAGGAAAGCATTCACACCGTGTGATAAGCAATCTCTGTATATACTTGGGAAACTAGTTGTTTTGGCGGACTCAGCGATATAGAGTGGACACACCGTCCAACATTTTTGTCTGAATAGGCAGCTTACAATCCCTATAGGCAAGGGAATCCCTTGAGAGGGATTCCCTGGCCTAAAAATTATCATTGCTTGTAGAAGAGAGACAACTCCTGTACACCAGTTGGTGGAGAGCTCCATGGTAATGGCCAGAGCTTTCATATATGGCATGTAGCATCATCTAGTGGCCCTCTTCCAAAATACTTCAAATTATGTCCCTGGTGTAAAGAATTGGCCCTATGCTGTGGGTCTCGGATTTCACATAGCGATAAAGATGGAAATCTTTAAAAATCTCCTTGTCCCAAACAGTAATGGCCAGAGCTTTCATATTTGGCATGTAACATCATGTAGTGGCACTCTACCAACATATCTCAAATTATGGCCCTAGTGTTGAAAATGACCCTATGTTGTGGGTTCTCGGATTTCACATAGTGATATAGAACGAAATCTTAGAAAATCTTCTCCCAAACCATAAGGGCTAGAGCTTTCATATTTGGCATGTAGCATCATCTAGTGGCCCTCTACCAAAATACTTCAAATTATGGTCCTGGTGTGAAAGTTAGCCCTATCTTGTTTTTCTCAGATTTCACATAGGGATAAAGAGGGAAATCTTTAAAAGTCTTCTTGTGAGCACTCTTGAGACTACATTTCTAGCTAAGCTGAATTGAAAATTGGTTAGAATGTCTGTCTCAATAAAATCTTACATGAGTCTGCATTTAACGTTTGTTCGGAATATAACTTTGTCATCTCAAGTCAGAACGACTTTAAAATTGGTATGCATGTTTATATTACCGAGTACTGTGTTCAACAACAATAACCCTACCTAGCATGGGTTTTAAGTAATTCCACTTTGATCTTTATTTTAATAGTATTGTTTGCTTGTCCAGAGTGGAATTTTGAAGTCTCAAGTCAAATTGTTTGTTGCATTACCTGCCCTTTGCAACTATTATACCTCCTTTACAACAGGCAGTGGGATTGCATATCTTGCGACAATTTGCCGCTCTTGTTTTATCATCATTAGCCCTTGAACCTCAATATTTGGTAATTATAATCTTTGTTGTAGACCTTTGCTGTTTAGTACTCAGGTGAGCGATATAGGGCCATTATGGTCCTCTTGTTGAACGGAATATCTAGCCTATGATACCTGTAAAATTTAGCATGTTCTGTTTTGTGTGTAGAATTGTTTTGATCAGACTTTATGTGCTTTATTCATAGTTTGTTCCTGATCTAAAAAAAAAAAAAAATCAGTGAAAAATGTATGGATTACCATTTTTTGATTTCTCAAAGCCTCTCTGACTGGCAGACCGGGCCCATGGCTGACTGGGCCCATTTTGATTTCTCAAAGCCTCTCTGACTGGCAGACCGGGCCCATTTTGAATTTCTCACAGCCTCTCTGATTAGCTGTTGGCACCCATTCTGCTTTCCTTAAAGCTTCTGTGATTGGATAATTTCACAGAGGGATGAGATTTGATTGGATGATTGGGAGGTGGGGTATATGTTTATCCTTATTGACCCCTTACCGTACACAATGACGCCTTTTAACACCCCTAAAACAGAAGCCTTTTTATAAAATAATCTGAGAAAAGGAGACAATGCAGGTTACCAGCATTTTCTCCTTTTCCAACAATGTTTTCTACCCTATCAAAGAAAATTTTGATTATTAGTTATTCTAACATCTTATTGTATCTTTATGGCCTATGTTTTAATTCTTCAAATGAAAACAAGATTTTTTTTTTCATCGGAAAAAGTTTCTGCAACAGCAACCGGTTGCTTCTGAATTTTATTTTTTTGCGCAGCGGTTAAACATAACATTGACTTTTGACTCGCATGGTCACCAAAACCGACCCTGGTATGAAAACAGGAAAATGTTCGATTTACCTTTCTTTGATTTGTGCAACAGGTATCAGTTGCCTCCGAAAGTGTCTAAGTTGATTTTACGATTTCATGCGCAGCACGTAACCGTCTCATATGGGTGAGATAGTCATCGCAACCGAATCAATGGCCCTAGTGAGAGAAAACCAAAAGAGAAAAATCCCTATATTTGAATTGAGAAACAGGTGTTGTCTGTTATGATATGTCCCGTAAGTCGATTTTTTCAAGTTTTCGCGGATACGTAAGTGGCACCTACGAGACGGTAGCAGCGTAAATGGGTTTGTCGTCACGCTATAAAGAGATTGGAGGAAAAAAAAAATAGAAATTTAGTTCCCTATATTTGACTTGAGAAACAGGTGTCGTCTGCTATGAAATGTCCCGCAAATCGAATTTTCATGTTTTCGCGGATACGTAACTGGCACCCTACGAGACGGTAGTCAATGTAAATGGGTTTGTTGTCACCTACGATATAAAGAGTTTGAAGAAAAAAAAAATAAATAAATAAAAAATTCAGTTCTCTTTGTTTGACTTATGCAATAGGAAGCAGTTGCTACTGAAAGAGTCTTCAAGTCTTTCTTTAGCCACTTGTCACATCATTTCCTTGTGTTCTCGCATGTGCGTAACTGGCATGTACGAAACAGTAGTCAACGTAACTGGGTTTCTTGTTGCGGTTTGAAGATATTAGAAAAATCATGCTTCAGTTCCTTGCTACTGAAAGAGTTTTCAGTCTTTATTTAGCCACTTGTCACATTGTTTTCTGTGCTTTTCGCATGTGCGTAACTGGCACTTATGAGATGGTAATAAACGTAACTGGGTTTCTTGTCAAGGTTTGAAGCGATTAGAAAATATTACATTTCAGTTCCCTTTGTTTGATTTATGCAATAGGAAACAATTGCTTCAGAAAGAGTTTCCAGTCTCTTTTTTAGCAACTTGTCACATTAATTTCTGTGTGTTTTTTTACACTGTACATTGATCATTTTGGCTTATATGAATTTCATGTGGCCTGAGTCAGAAAATCCAATTAATGGGTAAAGGGGGGCATCAAGGGTTAGCTTTAAGGGAAGTAACTCTTGCAAGGGGCTTGAAACGACCAAAACAAGGTCTTCTGCCACCTTGTTTTCTTGAATTTTGGCCCTTTTTCAGTGAAATCTGGCATGTGTGGATAGTGCATACCTGGCAGTTTGCCAAGGACTGCACAGCAGCCTTTAAAAAAGACTTTAAATCCACTTTTATGCCGTTTTTTGTTCACTGTTTTTAACCGATATAAAAGGGCGCCATTTTGAAGTGAATTTGAAGCTCTCTGCTTGGCTGACTGGGTCCATTTTGATTTCTCAAAGCCTCTCTGACTGGCAGACCGGGCCCATGGCTGACTGGGCCCATTTTGATTTCTCAAAGCCTCTCTGACTGGCAGACCGGGCCCATGGCTGACTGGGCCCATTTTGATTTCTCAAAGCCTCTCTGACTGGCAGACCGGGCCCATGGCTGACTGGGCCCATTTTGATTTCTCAGAGCCTCTCTGAGTGACAGACCGGGCCCATGGCTGACTGGGCCCATTTTGATTTCTCAGAGCCTCTCTGAGTGACAGACCGGGCCCATGGCTGACTGGGCCCATTTTGATTTCTCAAAGCCTCTCTGACTGGCAGACCGGGCCCATGGCTGACTGGGCCCATTTTGATTTCTCAAAGCCTCTCTGACTGGCAGACCGGGCCCATTTTGAATTTCTCACAGCCTCTCTGATTGGCTGTTGGCACCCATTCTGCTTTCCTTAAAGCTTCTGTGATTGGATAATTTCACAGAGGGATGAGATTTGATTGGATGATTGGGAGGTGGGGTATATGTTTATCCTTATTGACCCCTTACCATACAAAATGACGCCTTTTAACACCCCTAAAACAGAAGCCTTTTTATAAAATAATCTGAGAAAAGGAGACAATGCAGGTTACCAGCATTTTCTCCTTTTCCCACAATGTTTTCTACCCTATCAAAGAAAATTTTGATTATTAGTTATTCTAACATCTTATTGTATCTTTATGGCCTATGTTTTTAATTCTTCAAATGAAAACAAGATTTTTTTTTCATCGGAAAAAGTTTCTGCAACAGCAACCGGTTGCTTCTGAATTTTATTTTTTTGCGCAGCGGTTAAACATAACATTGACTTTTGACTTACAAGGTCACCAAAACCGACCCTGGTATGAAAACAGGAAAATGTTCGATTTACCTTTCTTTGATTTGTGCAACAGGTATCAGTTGCCTCCGAAAGTGTCTAAGTTGATTTTACGATTTCATGCGCAGCACGTAACCGTCTCATATGGGTGAGATAGTCATCGCAACCGAATCAATGGCCCTAGTGAGAGAAAACGAAAAGAGAAAAATCCCTATATTTGAATTGAGAAACAGGTGTTGGCTGTTATGATATGTCCCGTAAGTCGATTTTTTCAAGTTTTAGCAGATACGTAACTGGCACCTACGAGACGGTAGCAGCGTAAATGGGTTTGTTGTCACGCTATAAAGAGATTGGAGGAAAAAAAAATAGAAATTTAGTTCCCTATATTTGACTTGAGAAACAGGTGTCGTCTGCTATGAAATGTCCCGCAAATCGAATTTTCATGTTTTCGCGGATACGTAACTGGCACCCTACGAGACGGTAGTCAATGTAAATGGGTTTGTTGTCACCTACGATATAAAGAGTTTGAAGAAAAAAATAAATAAATAAATAAAAAATTCAGTTCTCTTTGTTTGACTTATGCAATAGGAAGCAGTTGCTACTGAAAGAGTCTTCAAGTCTTTTTTTAGCCACTTGTCACATCATTTCCTTGTGTTCTCGCATGTGCGTAACTGGCACGTATGAAACAGTAGCCAATGTAACTGGGTTTCTTGTTGTGGTTTGAAGATATTAGAAAAATCATGCTTCAGTTCCTTGCTACTGAAAGAGTTTTCAGTCTTTATTTAGCCACTTGTCACATTGTTTTCTTTGCTTTTCGCATGTGCGTAACTGGCACTTATGAGATGGTAATAAACGTAACTGGGTTTCTTGTCATGGTTTGAAGCGATTAGAAAAAATTACATTTCAGTTCCCTTTGTTTGATTTATGCAATAGGAAACAATTGCTTCAGAAAGAGTTTCCAGTCTCTTTTTTAGCAACTTGTCACATTAATTTCTGTGTGTTTTTTTACACTGTACATTGATCATTTTGGCTTATATGAATTTGATGTGGCCTGAGTCAGAAAATCCAATTAAAGGGTAAAGGGGGGCATCAAGGGTTAGCTTTAAGGGAAGTAACTCTTGCAAGGGGCTTGAAAAGACCAAAACAAGGTCTTCTGCCACCTTGTTTTCTTGAATTTTGGCCCTTTTTCAGTGAAATCTGGCATGTGTGGATAGTGCATACCTGGCAGTTTGCCAAGGACTGCACAGCAGCCTTTAAAAAAGACTTTCAATCCACTTTTATGCCGTTATTTGTTCACTGTTTTTAACCGATATAAAAGGGCGCCATTTTGAAGTGAATTTGAAGCTCTCTGATTGGCTGACTTGGTCCATTTTGATTTCTCAAAGCCTCTCTGACTGGCAGACCGGGCCCATGGCTGACTGGGCCCATTTTGATTTCTCAAAGCCTCTCTGACTGACAGACCGGGCCCATGGCTGACTGGGCCCATTTTGATTTCTCAAAGCCTCTCTGACTGGCAGACCGGGCCCATGGCTGACTGGGCCCATTTTGATTTCTCAAAGCCTCTCTGAGTGGCAGACCGGGCCCATGGCTGACCGGGCCCATTTTAATTTCTCAAAGCCTCTCTGAGTGACAGACCGAGCCCATGGCTGACTGGGCCCATTTTGATTTCTCAAAGCCTCTCTGACTGGCAGACCGGGCCCATGGCTGACTTGGCCCATTTTGATTTCTCAAAGCCTCTCTGACTGGCAGACCGGGCCCATTTTGAATTTCTCACAGCCTCTCTGATTGGCTGTTGGCACCCATTCTGCTTTCCTTAAAGCTTCTGTGATTGGATAATTTCACAGAGGGATGAGATTTGTTTGGATGATTGGGAGGGGGGTATATGTTTATCCTTATTGACCCCTTACCATACACAATGACGCCTTTTAACACCCCTAAAACAGAAGCCTTTTTATAAAATAATCTGAGAAAAGGAGACAATGCAGGTTACCAGTATTTTCTCCTTTTCCCACAATGTTTTCTACCCTATCAAAGAAAATTTTGATTATTAGTTATTCCAACATCTTATTGTATCTTTATGGCCTATGTTTTTAATTCTTCAAATGAAAACAAGATTTTTTTTTCATCGGAAAAAGTTTCTGCAACAGCAACTGGTTGCTTCTGAATTTTATTTTTTTGCGCAGCGGTTAAACATATCATTGACTTTTGACTCGCACGGTCACCAAAACCGACCCTGGTATGACAACAGGAAAATGTTCGATTTACCTTTCTTTGATTTGTGCAACAGGTATCAGTTGCCTCCGAAAGTGTCTAAGTTGATTTTACAATTTCATGCGCAGCACGTAAGCGTCTCATATGGGTGAGATAGTCATCGCAACCGAATCAATGGCCCTAGTCAGAGAAAACGAAAAGAGAAAAATCCCTATATTTGAATTGAGAAACAGGTGTTGTCTGCTATGATATGTCCCGTAAGTCGATTTTTTCAAGTTTTCGCGGATACGTAACTGGCACCTACGAGACGGTAGCAGCGTAAATGGGTTTGTTGTCACGCTATAAAGAGATTGGAGGAAAAAAAAAAATAGAAATTTAGTTCCCTATATTTGACTTGAGAAACAGGTGTCGTCTGCTATGAAATGTCCCGCAAGTCGAATTTTCATGTTTTCGCGGATACGTAACTGGCACCCTACGAGACGGTAGTCAATGTAAATGGGTTTGTTGTCACCTACGATATAAAGAGTTTGAAGAAAAAAATAAATAAATAAATAAAAAATTCAGTTCTCTTTGTTTGACTTATGCAATAGGAAGCAGTTGCTACTGAAAGAGTCTTCAAGTCTTTTTGTAGCCACTTGTCACATCATTTCCTTGCGTTCTCGCATGTGCGTAACTGGCACGTACGAAACAGTAGTCAACGTAACTGGGTTTCTTGTTGCGGTTTGAAGATATTAGAAAAATCATGCTTCAGTTCCTTGCTACTGAAAGAGTTTTCAGTCTTTATTTAGCCACTTGTCACATTGTTTTCTGTGCTTTTCACATGTGCGTAACTGGCACTTATGAGATGGTAATAAACGTAACTGGGTTTCTTGTCATGGTTTGAAGCGATTAGAAAAAATTACATTTCAGTTCCCTTTGTTTGATTTATGCAATAGGAAACAATTGCTTCAGAAAGAGTTTCCAGTCTCTTTTTTAGCAACTTGTCACATTAATTTCTGTGTGTTTTTTTACACTGTACATTGGTCATTTTGGCTTATATGAATTTGATGTGGCCTGAGTCAGAAAATCCAATTAAAGGGTAAAGGGGGGCATCAAGGGTTAGCTTTAAGGGAAGTAACTCTTGCAAGGGGCTTGAAAAGACCAAAACAAGGTCTTCTGCCACCTTGTTTTCTTGAATTTTGGCCCTTTTTCAGTGAAATCTGGCATGTGTGGATAGTGCATACCTGGCAGTTTGCCAAGGACTGCACAGCAGCCTTTAAAAAAGACTTAAAATCCACTTTTATGCCATTTTGTTCACTGTTTTTAACCGATATAAAAGGGCGCCATTTTGAAGTGAATTTGAAGCTCTCTGATTCGCTGACTGGGTCCATTTTGATTTCTCAAAGCCTCTCTGACTGGCAGACCGGGCCCATGGCTGACTGGGCCCATTTTGATTTCTCAAAGCCTCTCTGAGTGACAGACCGGGCCCATGGCTGACTGGGCCCATTTTGATTTCTCAAAGCCTCTCTGACTGGCAGACCGGGCCCATGGCCGACTGGGCCCATTTTGATTTCTCAAAGCCTCTCTGACTGGCAGACCGGGCCCATTTTGAATTTCTCACAGCCTCTCTGATTGGCTGTTGGCACCCATTCTGCTTTCCTTAAAGCTTCTGTGATTGGATAATTTCACAGAGGGATGAGATTTGATTGGATGATTGGGAGGTGGGGTATATGTTTATCCTTATTGACCCCTTACCATACACAATGACGCCTTTTAACACCCCTAAAACAGAAGCCTTTTTATAAAATAATCTGAGAAAAGGAGACAATGCAGGTTACCAGCATTTTCTCCTTTTCCCACAATGTTTTCTACCCTATCAAAGAAAATTTTGATTATTAGTTATTCTAACATCTTATTGTATCTTTATGGCCTATGTTTTTAATTCTTCAAATGAAAACAAGATTTTTTTTTCATCGGAAAAAGTTTCTGCAACAGCAACCGGTTGCTTCTGAATTTTATTTTTTTGCGCAGCGGTTAAACATAACATTGACTTTTGACTCGCATGGTCACCAAAACCGACCCTGGTATGAAAACAGGAAAATGTTCGATTTACCTTTCTTTGATTTGTGCAACAGGTATCAGTTGCCTCCGAAAGTGTCTAAGTTGATTTTACAATTTCATGCGCAGCACGTAAGCGTCTCATATGGGTGAGATAGTCATCGCAACCGAATCAATGGCCCTAGTCAGAGAAAACGAAAAGAGAAAAATCCCTATATTTGAATTGTGAAACAGATGTAGTCTGCTATGATATGTCCCGTAAGTCGAATTTTTCAAGTTTTCGCGGATACGTAACTGGCACCTACGAGACGGTAGCAGCGTAAATGGGTTTGTTGTCACGCTATAAAGAGATTGGAGGAAAAAAAAATATAAATTTAGTTCCTTATATTTGACTTGAGAAACAGGTGTCGTCTGCTATGAAATGTCCCGCAAGTCGAATTTTCATGTTTTCGCGGATACGTAACTGGCACCCTACGAGACGGTAGTCAATGTAAATGGGTTTGTTGTCACCTACGATATAAAGAGTTTGAAGAAAAAAATAAATAAATAAATAAAAAATTCAGTTCTCTTTGTTTGACTTATGCAATAGGAAGCAGTTGCTACTGAAAGAGTCTTCAAGTCTTTTTTTAGCCACTTGTCACATCATTTCCTTGTGTTCTCGCATGTGCGTAACTGGCATGTACGAAACAGTAGTCAACGTAACTGGGTTTCTTGTTGCGGTTTGAAGATATTAGAAAAATCATGCTTCAGTTCCTTGCTACTGAAAGAGTTTTCAGTCTTTATTTAGCCACTTGTCACATTGTTTTCTGTGCTTTTCGCATGTGCGTAACTGGCACTTATGAGATGGTAATAAACGTAACTGGGTTTCTTGTCATGGTTTGAAGCGATTAGAAAAAATTACATTTCAGTTCCCTTTGTTTGATTTATGCAATAGGAAACAATTGCTTCAGAAAGAGTTTCCAGTCTCTTTTTTAGCAACTTGTCACATTAATTTCTGTGTGTTTTTTTACACTGTACATTGATCATTTTGGCTTATATGAATTTGATGTGGCCTGAGTCAGAAAATCCAATTAAAGGGTAAAGGGGGGCATCAAGGGTTAGCTTTAAGGGAAGTAACTCTTGCAAGGGGCTTGAAAAGACCAAAACAAGGTCTTCTGCCACCTTGTTTTCTTGAATTTTGGCCCTTTTTCAGTGAAATCTGGCATGTGTGGATAGTGCATACCTGGCAGTTTGCCAAGGACTGCACAGCAGCCTTTAAAAAAGACTTTCAATCCACTTTTATGCCGTTTTTTGTTCACTGTTTTTAACCGATATAAAAGGGCGCCATTTTGAAGTGAATTTGAAGCTCTCTGATTGGCTGACTGGGTCCATTTTGATTTCTCAAAGCCTCCCTGACTGGCAGACCGGGCCCATGGCTGACTTGGCCCATTTTGATTTCTCAAAGCCTCTCTGAGTGACAGACCGGGCCCATGGCTGACTGGGCCCATTTTGATTTCTCAAAGCCTCTCTGACTGACAGACCGGGCCCATGGCTGACTGGGCCCATTTTGATTTCTCAAAGCCTCTCTGAGTGGCAGACCGGGCCCATGGCCGACTGGGCCCATTTTGATTTCTCAAAGCCTCTCTGACTGGCAGACCGGGCCCATGGCTGACTGGGCCCATTTTGATTTCTCAAAGCCTCTCTGACTGGCAGACCGGGCCCATTTTGAATTTCTCACAGCCTCTCTGATTGGCTGTTGGCACCCATTCTGCTTTCCTTAAAACTTCTGTGATTGGATAATTTCACTGAGGGATGAGATTTGATTGGATGATTGGGAGGTGGGGTATATGTTTATCCTTATTGACCCCTTTCCATACACAATGACGCCTTTTAACACCCCTAAAACAGAAGCCTTTTTATAAAATAATCTGAGAAAATGACAATGCAGGTTACCAGCATTTTCTCCTTTTCCCACAATGTTTTCTACCCTATCAAAGAAAATTTTGATTATTAGTTATTCTAACATCTTATTGTATCTTTATGGCCTATGTTTTTAATTCTTCAAATGAAAACAAGATTTTTTTTTCATCGGAAAAAGTTTCTACAACAGCAACCGGTTGCTTCTGAATTTTATTTTTTTGCACAGCGGTTAAACATAACATTGACTTTTGACTCGCACGGTCACCAAAACTGACCCTGGTATGAAAACAGGAAAATGTTCGATTTACCTTTCTTTGATTTGTGCAACAGGTATCAGTTGCCTCCGAAAGTGTCTAAGTTGATTTTACAATTTCATGCGCAGCACGTAAGCGTCTCATATGGGTGAGATAGTCATCGCAACCGAATCAATGGCCCTAGTGAGAGAAAACGAAAAGAGAAAAATCCCTATATTTGAATTGAGAAACAGGTGTTGTCTGCTATGATATGTCCCGTAAGTCGATTTTTTCAAGTTTTCGCGGATACGTAACTGGCACCTACGAGACGGTAGCAGCGTAAATGGGTTTGTTGTCACGCTATAAAGAGATTGGAGGAAAAAAAAAATAGAAATTTAGTTCCCTATATTTGACTTGAGAAACTGGTGTCGTCTGCTATGAAATGTCCCGCAAGTCGAATTTTCATGTTTTCGCGGATACGTAACTGGCACCCTACGAGACAGTAGTCAATGTAAATGGGTTTGTTGTCACCTACGATATAAAGAGTTTGAAGAAAAAAATAAATAAATAAATAAAAAATTCAGTTCTCTTTGTTTGACTTATGCAATAGGAAGCAGTTTATTGAAAGCGTCTTCAAGTCTTTTTTTAGCCACTTGTCACATCATTTCCTTGTGTTCTCGCATGTGCGTAACTGGCATGTACGAAACAGTAGTCAATGTAACTGGGTTTCTTGTTGCGGTTTGAAGATATTAGAAAAATCATGCTTCAGTTCCTTGCTACTGAAAGAGTTTTCAGTCTTTATTTAGCTACTTGTCACATTTTTTTCTGAATTTTGGCCCTTTTTCAGTGAAATCTGGCATGTGTGGATAGTGCATACCTGGCAGTTTGCCAAGGACTGCACAGCAGCCTTTAAAAAAGACTATAAATCAACTTTTATGCCGTTTTTTGTTCACTGTTTTTAACCGATATAAAAGGGCGCCATTTTGAAGTGAATTTGAAGCTCTCTGATTGGCTGACTTGGTCCATTTTGATTTCTCAAAGCCTCTCTGACTGGCAGACCGGGCCCTTGGCTGACTGGGCCCATTTTGATTTCTCAAAGCCTCTCTGAGTGGCAGACCGGGCCCATGACTGACTGGGCCCATTTTGATTTCTCAAAGCCTCTCTGAGTGGCAGACCGGGCCCATGGCTGACTGGGCCCATTTTGATTTCTCAAATCCTCTCTGAGTGGCAGACCGGGCCCATGGCTGACGGGGCCCATTTTGATTTCTCAAAGCCTCTCTGAGTGGCAGACCGGGCCCATGGCTGAATGGGCCCATTTTGATTTCTCAAAGCCTCTCTGACTGGCAGACCGGGCCCATTTTGAATTTCTCACAGCCTCTCTGATTGGCTGTTGGCACCCATTCTGCTTTCCTTAAAGCTTCTGTGATTGGATAATTTCACAGAGGGATGAGATTTGATTGGATGATTGGGAGGTGGGGTATATGTTTATCCTTATTGACCCCTTTCCATAACAATGACGCCTTTTAACACCCCTAAAACAGAAGCCTTTTTATAAAATAATCTGAGAAAAGGAGACAATGCAGGTTACCAGCATTTTCTCCTTTTCCCACAATGTTTTCTACCCTATCAAAGAAAATTTTGATTATTAGTTATTCTAACATCTTATTGTATCTTTATGGCCTATGTTTTTAATTCTTCAAATGAAAACAAGATTTTTTTTTCATCGGAAAAAGTTTCTGCAACAGCAACCGGTTGCTTCTGAATTTTATTTTTTTGCGCAGCGGTTAAACATAACATTGACTTTTGACTCGCACAGTCACCAAAACCGACCCTGGTATGAAAACAGGAAAATGTTCGATTTACCTTTCTTTGATTTGTGCAACAGGTATCAGTTGCCTCCAAAAGTGTCTAAGTTGATTTTACGATTTCATGCGCAGCACGTAACCGTCTCATATGGGTGAGATAGTCATCGCAACCGAATCAATGGCCCTAGTGAGAGAAAACGAAAAGAGAAAAATCCTTATATTTGAATTGAGAAACAGGTGTTGTCTGCTATGATATGTCCCGTAAGTAGATTTTTTCAAGTTTTCGCGGATACGTAACTGGCACCTACGAGACGGTAGCAGCGTAAATGGGTTTGTTGTCACGCTATAAAGAGATTGGAGGAAAAAAAAAAATAGAAATTTAGTTCCCTATATTTGACTTGAGAAACAGGTGTCGTCTGCTATGAAATGTCCCGCAAGTCGAATTTTCATGTTTTCGCGGATACGTAACTGGCACCCTACGAGACGGTAGTCAATGTAAATGGGTTTGTTGTCACCTACGATATAAAGAGTTTGAAGAAAAAAATAAATAAATAAATAAAAAATTCAGTTCTCTTTGTTTGACTTATGCAATAGGAAGCAGTTACTACTGAAAGAGTCTTCAAGTCTTTTTTTAGCCACTTGTCACATCATTTCCTTGCGTTCTCGCATGTGCGTAACTGGCATGTACGAAACAGTAGTCAACGTAACTGGGTTTCTTGTTGCGGTTTGAAGATATTAGAAAAATCATGCTTCAGTTCCTTGCTACTGAAAGAGTTTTCAGTCTTTATTTAGCCACTTGTCACATTGTTTTCTGTGCTTTTCGCATATGCGTAACTGGCACTTATGAGATGGTAATAAACGTAACTGGGTTTCTTGTCATGGTTTGAAGCGATTAGAAAAAAATTACATTTCAGTTCCCTTTGTTTGATTTATGCAATAGGAAACAATTTCTTCAGAAAGAGTTTCCAGTCTCTTTTTTAGCAACTTGTCACATTAATTTCTGTGTGTTTTTTTACACTGTGCATTGATCATTTTGGCTTATATGAATTTGATGTGGCCTGAGTCAGAAAATCCAATTAAAGGGTAAAGGGGGGCATCAAGGGTTAACTTTAAGGGAAGTAACTCTTGCAAGGGGCTTGAAAAGACCAAAACAAGGTCTTCTGCCACCTTGTTTTCTTGAATTTTGGCCCTTTTTCAGTGAAATCTGGCATGTGTGGATAGTGCATACCTGGCAGTTTGCCAAGGACTGCACAGCAGCCTTTAAAAAAGACTTTAAATCCACTTTTATGCCGTTTTTTGTTCACTGTTTTTAACCGATATAAAAGGGCGCCATTTTGAAGTGAATTTGAAGCTCTCTGATTGGCTGACTGGGTCCATTTTGATTTCTCAAAGCCTCTCTGACTGGCAGACCGGGCCCATGGCTGACTGGGCCCATTTTGATTTCTCAAAGCCTCTCTGACTGGCAGACCGGGCCCATGGCTGACTGGGCCCATTTTGATTTCTCAAAGCCTCTCTGACTGGCAGACCGGGCCCATGGCTGACTGGGCCCATTTTGATTTCTCAAAACCTCTCTGAGTGGCAGACCTGGCCCATGGCTGACTGGGCCCATTTTGATTTCTCAAAGCCTCTCTGAGTGACAGACCGGGCCCATGGCTGACTGGGCCCATTTTGATTTCTCAAAGCCTCTCTGACTGGCAGACCGGGCCCATGGCTGACTGGGCCCATTTTGATTTCTCAAAGCCTCTCTGACTGGCAGACCGGGCCCATTTTGAATTTCTCACAGCCTCTCTGATTAGCTGTTGGCACCCATTCTGCTTTCCTTAAAGCTTCTGTGATTGGATAATTTCACTGAGGGATGAGATTTGATTGGATGATTGGGAGGGGGGGTATATGTTTATCCTTATTGACCCCTTTCCATACACAATGACGCCTTTTAACACCCCTAAAACAGAAGCCTTTTTATAATATAATCTGAGAAAAGGAGACAATGCAGGTTACCAGCATTTTCTCCTTTTCCCACAATGTTTTCTACCCTATCAAAGAAAATTTTGATTATTAGTTATTCTAACATCTTATTGTATCTTTATGGCCTATGTTTTTAATTCTTCAAATGAAAACAAGATTTTTTTTTCATCGGAAAAAGTTTCTGCAACAGCAACCGGTTGCTTCTGAATTTTATTTTTTTGCGCAGCGGTTAAACATAACATTGACTTTTGACTCGCACGGTCACCAAAACCGACCCTGGTATGAAAACAGGAAAATGTTCGATTTACCTTTCTTTGATTTGTGCAACAGGTATCAGTTGCCTCCGAAAGTGTCTAAGTTGATTTTAAGATTTCATGCGCAGCACGTAACCGTCTCATATGGGTGAGATAGTCATCGCAACCGAATCAATGGCCCTAGTGAGAGAAAACGAAAAGAGAAAAATCCCTATATTTGAATTGAGAAACAGGTGTTGTCTGCTATGATATGTCCCGTAAGTCGATTTTTTCAAGTTTTCGCGGATACATAACTGGCACCTACGAGACGGTAGCAGCGTAAATTGGTTTGTTGTCAGGCTATAAAGAGATTGGAGGAAAAAAAAAATAGAAATTTAGTTCCCTATATTTGACTTGAGAAACAGGTGTCGTCTGCTATGAAATGTCCCGCAAGTCGAATTTTCATGTTTTCGCGGATACGTAACTGGCACCCTACGAGACGGTAGTCAATGTAAATGGGTTTGTTGTCACCTACGATATAAAGAGTTTGAAGAAAAAAATAAATAAATAAATAAAAAATTCAGTTCTCTTTGTTTGACTTATGCAATAGGAAGCAGTTGCTACTGAAAGAGTCTTCAAGTCTTTTTTTAGCAACTTGTCACATCATTTCCTTGCGTTCTCACATGTGCATAACTGGCACGTACGAAACAGTAGTCAACGTAACTGGGTTTCTTGTTGCGGTTTGAAGATATTAGAAAAATCATGCTTCAGTTCCTTGCTACTGAAAGAGTTTTCAGTCTTTATTTAGCCACTTGTCACATTGTTTTCTGTGCTTTTTGCATGTGCGTAACTGGCACTTATGAGATGGTAATAAACGTAACTGGGTTTCTTGTCATGGTTTGAAGCGATTAGAAAAAATTACATTTCAGTTCCCTTTGTTTGATTTATGCAATAGGAAACAATTGCTTCAGAAAGAGTTTCCAGTCTCTTTTTTAGCAACTTGTCACATTAATTTCTGTGTGTTTTTTTACACTGTACATTGATCATTTTGGCTTATATGAATTTGATGTGGCCTGAGTCAGAAAATCCAATTAAAGGGTAAAGGGGGGGCATCAAGGGTTAGCTTTAAGGGAAGTAACTCTTGCAAGGGGCTTGAAAAGACCAAAACAAGGTCTTCTGCCACCTTGTTTTCTTGAATTTTGGCCCTTTTTCAGTGAAATCTGGCATGTGTGGATAGTGCATACCTGGCAGTTTGCCAAGGACTGCAAAGCAGCCTTTAAAAAAGACTTTAAATCCACTTTTATGCCGTTTTTTGTTCACTGTTTTTAACCGATATAAAAGGGCGCCATTTTGAAGTGAATTTGAAGCTCTCTGTGTCATGAATGCGGGTGAGATCGGGATTAACGGTCCGATCCCAAGAAAGTAGACTCAACGTACGTCCGTTTACTATCGATTCATATTTACTACTGAATACAACTGTTTACAAACAAAAGTGACGTCATCAGAGAACGGTTAACGATACGTCAACGCACTTAACTTTCCCACGTTCCCGACATCCTCCGGGCCGCAGAGAAAACCCATTCACAAATCCATAACGAATTGAAATTTCGCATTCTCCGGGCTCTAAAGAATAATTGCATTAAAATTACATTGAATACTTATATGCTAACAAACAGATAAATAATGGAGTATCTTTAAAGTCTATAGATTTGAAATAATGAATCGTGAATAACTGTAGCCATCTAAATTGATGATTCCAGTCTTAAATATCTCCGATATTGTCAACGTTTAACTCTAACGGGTACAGTTTTGTTATTGGTCGGTTGGTAATTCCGTTGCTGGTCCGTAAATTAACTGCTCGAACGTGTCCGTCCCTTCCGGTGATGAGATTTTCTACAATACCAAGTTTCCAGTAAATACGCTTATTCTCATCGTGTATCCGGACAATATCTCCGATTTTTACTTTAATTTCTGTTTTCCCGGAAGCCCGTTGGTATTCCCTTAAGGCGGTTACATACTCACGCCTCCACCGTGTCCAAAAACTCTGCAGGATTTCGAACTTTGTTTTCGCTTCTTCGTTTAACTCTGAATGTGATTTTGGGTGAAAGTTATTTTCAGTAGGTCTTTCATCTGGGTATGAAAATGACTTAATCCTTCTTCCATATAAAAGATGCGAGGGAGTAAGTGGCTCTGGGTCATTTATATACGCAGAATTATGTGTAAGAGGTCTGTCATTTAGGATCAATTCAATTTCTGTAACAAGGGTGGATAAATGCTCACTGGTAATATATGAACGGCCTAATACTTTATTGATGCATGTTTTTGTGAGACCTATCATACGTTCCCAAAACCCTCCGTACCATGGCGCTCTTTTAGGTATGAACTTCCATGTTGTTCCATACTGTTGTAAAGTTCTATTGACTTCCGTTGATTGGGTAAAACGTCGTAATGTTTCTGCGGCAGCGACGAATGTAGAACCATTGTCTGACAACATTACCTTTGGAATGGATTTCCTACTGGTGAATCGTCGAAACGCTAAGAGAAATGCTGCTTCAGATAAATCATTGACGATTTCCAAATGTACCGCCCTTGTACTGGCACAAGTAAATAAGCAGATGTATACCTTCATGTCTAAACGGTCTGGTGATATTACGTGTAAGGCCCCTGTATAATCGACGCCTGTCACTGTGAAAGGAACACTTTCGTTGAGTCGATCTTTGGGTAAAGGCGGTGGATCCGGTTGATCGTAGGCTTTACCTACAACCTTTCTACATGTGACACATTTTCTAATTATTTTTCTTACAGCTTGTCTGATAGCGGGAATCCAGAATTTTTGTCTTATAGCAGCTATGGTCATTTCCGATCCTGTATGTAAATTCTCACAATGTATATTTGATATTATCATATCTGTGAATTGATGTGTTGTGGGTAGCAGAATGGGATATTTTGTATCCATTGAAACACTGGCATTGTCAATCCGACCTCTGCACCGAATAATGTCGTTTTCATCCAGGTATAGTCGTAGCTGTCGAATCAAATCAGTCCGTTTTTCAGATTTTAAATTGAAAATGACGTCTTTGTATGACTGCGCTTGAACGGCACGTATCCAGTCTATCGACGCACTATTGATTTCATCAGCAGTTAAATGTTCGGTACGTTTCTGTGATTTCTTCGATTTCACATTCCAAATAAAGCGTTTAACACAAGCAGTTGTGCGCAGCAACTTCTGAAAAGAGCTGAATTTGTTTATGTCTAACACCTTCGTGATGTTTCCTTTTTGTTGTTGACCCATAGGATAATTTCCGTGTTCACAATTCAAATCATTGTCTTCGCTTGAAATTGAGAGAATTGTTGACTGACTGCAATCCCAAATCGGCCACTTAGCTTTATCACTTAACCAAGCTGGCCCCTTTTTCCATAGAATATTTTCTTTAAATTCCTTCGCAGTAATTCCTCTTGTCTGTAGATCTGCCGGATTTGTGCCAGTAGGGATGTATTTCCATGGAAATTTTTCAGTCACTTGTTTTATTTCCCTAATACGTGTTGTGATGAATTTATTCTTTACTTTATCGGATTTAATCCAGTGAAGCACTATTTGACTATCACTCCAAAAAACGGCATCATCCAGGTCCAATTCCTTCATAAGGTGTTTTCCAACTCGAGTTCCTATAACAGCAGCCATAAGTTCTAGTCTGAGTAATGTCATCCCCTTTATAGGGGCAACTCGATTCTTTGCCATAACAAAGGCTGTTTCTCCATTTCTAACTATATAGGCGCAGGCCCCATATGATTTCTGACTTGCATCAACAAAAACATGA
This sequence comes from Tridacna crocea, assembly GCA_943736015.1. Taxonomy (NCBI): domain Eukaryota; kingdom Metazoa; phylum Mollusca; class Bivalvia; order Cardiida; family Cardiidae; genus Tridacna; species Tridacna crocea. The sequence continues at coordinate 33,863,784 of OX031073.1, forward strand.
AGTACTGCTTTTCCGACAGATTTGTTTTTGCGTGAAAAGTAATAACGGGATAGTTTTGTCTCTTGCTGTACAGATTTTATGTCCTGATATATTTCGTTCCATTCATTCTGTAATTTTTCGTCTAATTCAACATCCCAAGCATAACCGTCTTTCCACAATTTTTGTATCAGTAGTTTAGCTCGGACGGTGACAGGGCTAAGTATGCCTAACGGATCATAAATTGACGATGATTCCCTGAGGATTTCACGTTTTGTTACCAATATTACGTCAGCTGTGTTGTCGCGTTTTGTCGCAAATGTGAGTATGTCTGACTCGGCATCCCATCTCATGCCTAATAATTTCGTTTTTTCATCTTTGTCGAAAACGTTTTCAGAAACTGCTTTTTTCCTCAATTTTTCACTATTTGAAGACCACGCTCGTAGATTAAACCCTGCTTTCATAAGTGACTGTCGGCTATTATTGAAATAGTCAATACACTCTGTTTCTGTATCCACACTTGTTATTATATTATCTACGTACAAGTCCCTTTTTATGGCATTCTCAAGCGGTGTGTTTCCATCACTAAGGTGTTTTAGTAGCGTAGCGTTCAAAATAAATGGAGAGCAGGTAGCACCAAATAGGACGGATTTGAAGCGGTAGGTACATAATGGACTGTTTGAATCAGATGGGTCACTCAACCAAAAAAATCTGGTTACATCTCTGTCATCCTTGTCAAGTCCCACATGCAGGAAGGCTTTCTCTATATCTGTGGATATGCCATATTTTTTCATCCGAAATCGAACAAGAAGACCTGTCAATTTGTTAAGTATCGGTGGGGTAGAACACAGGCAGTCATTTAAACTTGGTAAATATTTATCCTGTTTGCAACTACAATCGTAGACGATTCTAATAGGTGTCGTAGTCGAATCCTTCTTTACGGGATGATGTGGAATATAGTGTACCTTTAAGCTATTTTCTTTTTTGTGTGACACCTTTTCTATGAAACCTCGGCTCTCTTGCTCCTTAATTATATTTCCGTATAATTTTAGCATTTCTGGTTCTCGTGCTAGTCTTCTTATTACATTTTCCGTGCGTCGTCTTGAGATTGTTTCATTTGTAGGTAGCTCAGCGTGATCTAATTTCCACGGTAATTTAGCTATGTATTTTCCATCTTTATAGCTAATGCTGTTATGCTGGTAGTTTTCTAAATAGGATTCATAATCTTCCTCTGTCTGTGTATCTTTAATTCCTAATGATTCAACATTCCAAAACTTTTCTAATTCACACTCTTCTTCTTTGTGAGAAACTAGGACATCCATAATGGAAGCATCTGAATGTGTCTGTTCCTCTTGTGTTGGACCCGATAGCAAAAAGCCTAACTTTGAACTGACTGCAGTTGGTCCATTGCCTCTTACGATTTGATCTCCAACGAATGTCCAGTAATAGTCTGCTCCTATAAGCATGTCAACTTCAAAATACTCTGTTTCATTCATGGGCATGGCTAATTTCAAACCCTTCAGGTATGGTAGATTCGCGTATCCTTTACGACTAGCAGCAATTGGATTTCCAATTTTCGGAATGATCAGAACTTCAACGGGAATTCTCTGTTTGTTTTCGGTCACGACGTATACTTTGGCAACATCTAATAGCCTTGTCCTAGGAGTCGATTGTTCAAATCCGGAAATCGTTAAACGCTCTTTTTTGATTGGTTGAATTTTGAGCAGTTCCGCTATAGATTCGGTAATGAACGATCTTTGCGCTCCTTCGTCAAAGAGAATGTTTGTGTTATGATAAAGTCCGTTGTATGTTAGTGGTGCAATGGCAGTTTTCAAAAGCACGTTTTTACTTATTCCGGAGTGTAGAATAGACATTGTTGTCTCTGTTTTGTTTTCCGAGTTAGTAGGGGTATATGTGGTACCGGATTTCTGTTTAATTGCTCCTGTATTACAAATACTTGTATGGTGTTTCTTGTGGCATTTACGGCAGTTGTATTTGGATCTGCAGTCTGCTACTTTATGTGAACCGAAGCAATTGAAACACAAATTTGCCTTTTTGATAATCTCTGTCCTGGCTGTAATATTTGTAACGTTTTCGCAATTGACCGGAGCATGAATTTCATTACAAAATATACATGGTTTGTCGTAAATATGGGTGGACTTACTTTGTGGTCGGTTTCCATTTGTCCAAGTAGTTCTTCCCTTCTTGTTTGTCAACGTATTTTCTCGAGATTTTGTGTAAAATGCAGCAGTGCTAATGTAGGGAACCGTTCTCTCAGACCTTTCAAATGGGTAGCCTGCTTCCATGATATTTAACTCGTGTGATAAACATCTCAATAAATTTCGCAACGTCCATTCTGTAGATCCATTTTCACGTGTAATGTTTTGTCGAATTTCTGGCGGTAGCTTGTTCAAAATAATAGGTATGAGAAGTGTACCAAACGATTCCTCTGGGTGCCCGAGCGATTCTAATCCCCGAATGTAAATTTCTACTTTGTCATAGAACTGTCTTAGACTAGTATTTGTTTTCAGTGGGGGAAGTAAGTCTAACAATCCTTGCATATAAGTTTGGCTAATTTTATGAGTCTTTCCATAACGATCATGAAGAAGAGATATTGCTTTCATGTAATTTATGTTGGTGAGGGCAAATCCTGTAATTGTCTGTAACGCTTCACCTTGTAGAAGGGATCTAAGATAGTTAAATCTCTGTACATCGCTAAGGGACGGGTTTTCATGAATAGCGTTTTGAAATGAATCCCAAAAACTCTGCCATTCCAGCAAGTTTCCATCAAATATCGGCAATGTCAGTTTCGGCAGTTTGTGTGAGGAATTACTAGATGAGACAGTCGTGTGTGATGCATTTTCAATGTTCACTGAAGGCGAACTATTAGCATTTCGTGCTGCCGGATATTGCATAAACGGTTGCGCATCAGGGTTCAGGTTCGATTCTCCATGCGGGATTTGATGATTACAATCCGTGTTTAAATTGAATATCTGTTGTAATTCTAAAATTTCCAATTCTAAATTAGAGTTATACTCATCTGAATACAAGATTTCTTGCTCAGTTTCTTCTGCAGATATTTCTTCTAAAATCCGATTGTCCAATTGTAGCAATGTGTCTTTTTTCTTTAAGATATTTTCCATATGTTTTTGAATCGTCTCAGAATCTGTATTTGCTCTGTCGATGTCCCGTAGTTTGTTGATAATTCGTTTGACCGCTGATCTGTTTCCAGCCCGTAAAGCTCGAAGTTTATCCATTTTTCCGATTTTTCGTATGCGTATGCGTTGTGTATGACAAATATACTCAGATTCGAATTGGTCACGGCACCAATGTCATGAATGCGGGTGAGATCGGGATTAACGGTCCGATCCCAAGAAAGTAGACTCAACGTACGTCCGTTTACTATCGATTCATATTTACTACTGAATACAATTGTTTACAAACAAAAGTGACGTCATCAGAGAACGGTTAACGATACGTCAACGCAGTTAACTTTCCCACGTTCCCGACACTCTGATTGGCTGACTGGGTCCATTTTGATTTCTCAAAGCCTCTCTGACTGGCAGACCGGGCCCATGGCTGACTGGGCCCATTTTGATTTCTCAAAGCCTCTCTGAATGAATGAATGTTGTTTTATGGCGCATCGACAACTTTGGTCATTTAGCGCGCATATCTATGTTAAAAGATAATAAACGTGGAGTTGTTTAAACTGAATAAAGTTTGAATGACAATAAAAGAATTGAATTAAAAAAATTTAATGCATAAAGGGCATCATCGAGTTACAGGGCAATCCCTATATACTCAAATGTTTTAAATGATAAGAACTGAATTAAGAAGAATGCATAAAGGGTATTATCGAGTTACAGGGCAATCCCTATATACTCAAAAGTTTTAAATGATAAGATTTAAGAATGTGATAAAAAGGTTTAAACTCAATGCTGGTTTGATAAAAAGAAGTTTTTTAAATGAAAAAGAAATATGTGTCATTTATAATGTGCATAAAATATGATATTGAGTGGCTGGGCATTCCCTGCCTACTCAACAGTTTTAGATTAAAAGGCAAGACTGATAATATTGTTTTTCCTTGGAAATGAGGTTAAAACTGGTAAAGATTGGAGCCTCCAATGGGATAAAATACTCCCATTAAAGAGGTCCTGTCTCCACAAAGCCTCTCTGACTGACAGACCGGGCCCATGGCTGACTGGGCCCATTTTGATTTCTCAAAGCCTCTATGACTGGCAGACCGGGCCCATGGCTGACTGGGCCCATTTTGATTTCTCAAAGCCTCTCTGACTGGCAGACCGGGCCCATGGCTGACTGGGCCCATTTTGATTTCTCAAAGCCTCTCTGACTGGCAGACCGGGCCCATTTTGAATTTCTCACAGCCTCTCTGATTGGCTGTTGGCACCCATTCTGCTTTCCTTAAAGCTTCTGTGATTGGATAATTTCACAGAGGGATGAGATTTGATTGGATGATTGGGAGGGGGGGTATATGTTTATCCTTATTGACCCCTTACCATACACAATGACGCCTTTTAACACCCCTAAAACAGAAGCCTTTTTATAAAATAATCTGAGAAAAGGAGACAATGCAGGTTACCAGCATTTTCTCCTTTTCCCACAATGTTTTCTACCCTATCAAAGAAAATTTTGATTATTAGTTATTCTAACATCTTATTGTATCTTTATGGCCTATGTTTTTAATTCTTCAAATGAAAACAAGATTTTTTTTTCATCGGAAAAAGTTTCTGCAACAGCAACCGGTTGCTTCTGAATTTTATTTTTTTGCGCAGCGGTTAAACATAACATTGACTTTTGACTCGCACGGTCACCAAAACCGACCCTGGTATGAAAACAGGAAAATGTTCGATTTACCTTTCTTTGATTTGTGCAACAGGTATCAGTTGCCTCCGAAAGTGTCTAAGTTGATTTTACGATTTCATGCGCAGCACGTAACCGTCTCATATGGGTGAGATAGTCATGGCAACTGAATCAATGGCCCTAGTAAGAGAAAACGAAAAGAGAAAAATCCCTATATTTGAATTGAGAAACAGATGTTGTCTGCTATGATATGTCCAGTAAGTCGATTTTTTCAAGTTTTCGCGGATACGTAACTGGCACCTACGAGACGGTAGCAGCGTAAATGGGTTTGTTGTCACGCTATAAAGAGATTGGAGGAAAAAAAAAATAGAAATTTAGTTCCCTATATTTGACTTGAGAAACAGGTGTCGTCTGCTATGAAATGTCCCGCAAGTCGAATTTTCATGTTTTCGCGGATACATAACTGGCACCCTACGAGACGGTAGTCAATGTAAATGGGTTTGTTGTCACCTACGATATAAAGAGTTTGAAGAAAAAAATAAATAAATAAATAAAAAATTCAGTTCTCTTTGTTTGACTTATGCAATAGGAAGCAGTTGCTACTGAAAGAGTCTTCAAGTCTTTTTTTAGCCACTTGTCACATCATTTCCTTGCGTTCTCGCATGTGCGTAACTGGCACGTACGAAACAGTAGTCAACGTAACTGGGTTTCTTGTTGCGGTTTGAAGATATTAGAAAAATCATGCTTCAGTTCCTTGCTACTGAAAGAGTTTTCAGTCTTTATTTAGCCACTTGTCACATTGTTTTCTGTGCTTTTCGCATGTGCGTAACTGGCACTTATGAGATGGTAATAAACGTAACTGGGTTTCTTGTCATGGTTTGAAGCGATTAGAAAAAATTACATTTCAGTTCCCTTTGTTTGATTTATGCAATAGGAGACAATTGCTTCAGAAAGAGTTTCCAGTCTCTTTTTCAGCAAGTTGTCACATTAATTTCTGTGTGTTTTTTTACACTGTACATTGATAATTTTGGCTTATATGAATTTGATGTGGCCTGAGTCAGAAAATCCAATTAAAGGGTAAAGGGGGGCATCAAGGGTTAGCTTTAAGGGAAGAAACTCTTGCAAGGGGCTTGAAAAGACCAAAACAAGGTCTTCTGCCACCTTGTTTTCTTGAATTTTGGCCCTTTTTCAGTGAAATCTGGCATGTGTGGATAGTGCATACCTGGCAGTTTGCCAAGGACTGCACAGCAGCCTTTAAAAAAGACTTTAAATCCACTTTTATGCCGTTTTTTGTTCACTGTTTTTAACCGATATAAAAGGGCGCCATTTTGAAGTGAATTTGAAGCTCTCTGATTGGCTGACTGGGTCCATTTTGATTTCTCAAAGCCTCTCTGACTGGCAGACCGGGCCCATGGCTGACTGGGCCCATTTTGATTTCTCAAAGCCTCTCTGAATGAATGAATGTTGTTTTATGGCCCATCGACAACTTTGGTCATTTAGCGCGCATATCTATGTTAAAAGATAATAAACGTGGAGTTGTTTAAACTGAATAAAGTTTGAATGACAATAAAAGAATTGAATTAAAAAAATTTAATGCATAAAGGGCATCATCGAGTTACAGGGCAATCCCTATATGCTCAAATGTTTTAAATGATAAGAACTGAATTAAGAAGAATGCATAAAGGGCATTATCGAGTTACAGGGCAATCCCTATATACTCAAAAGTTTTAAATGATAAGATTTAAGAATGTGATAAAAAGGTTTAAACTCAATGCTGGTTTGATAAAAAGAAGTTTTTTAAATGAAAAAGAAATATGTGTCATTTATAATGTGCATAAAATATGATATTGAGTGGCTGGGCATTCCCTGCCTACTCAAAAGTTTTGGATTAAAAGGCAAGACTGATAATATTGTTTTTCCTTGGAAATGAGGTTAAAACTGGTAAAGATTGGAGCCTCCAATGGGATAAAATACTCCCATTAAAGAGGTCCTGTCTCCACAAAGCTTCTCTGACTGACAGACCGGGCCCATGGCTGACTGGGCCCATTTTGATTTCTCAAAGCCTCTCTGACTGGCAGACCGGGCCCATGGCTGACTGGGCCCATTTTGATTTCTCAAAGCCTCTCTGACTGGCAGACCGGGCCCATGGCTGACTGGGCCCATTTTGATTTCTCAAAGCCTCTCTGACTGGCAGACCGGGCCCATTTTGAATTTCTCACAGCCTCTCTGATTGGCTGTTGGCACCCATTCTGCTTTCCTTAAAGCTTCTGTGATTGGATAATTTCACAGAGGGATGAGATTTGATTGGATGATTGGGAGGGGGGTATATGTTTATCCTTATTGACCCCTTACCATACACAATGACGCCTTTTAACACCCCTAAAACAGAAGCCTTTTTATAAAATAATCTGAGAAAAGGAGACAATGCAGGTTACCAGCATTTTCTCCTTTTCCCACAATGTTTTCTACCCTATCAAAGAAAATTTTGATTATTAGTTATTCTAACATCTTATTGTATCTTTATGGCCTATGTTTTTAATTCTTCAAATGAAAACAAGATTTTTTTTTCATTGGGCTAAACGGGAGGTCACGAAGGCCCGTCCTGATCAATCGGCTGGTCATGCCTTGCCCTAGGACATCTGATATACTCTTTATTTTACATTTTTTCCTCAATTAAATTTACCATCTTCTCCACATTCTAATCCTACATAATTATATCACACTCTTTCAGATGTTGTATTTCTTATTTAGCCCTAGAAGGCGGTGGCTCATGGGTCAATCGGGTGAAAGTTTTTTCGGTATTTGACTGACATTTGTAAACTCTCAATGATCGTCTAAGCTTGGTAGGACTTTCTACGAGAATGCATCTGTCCAGTCTAGCCCTTTCATACCGAGTATACCATTGATGTATCCCTGTCATGGTCTGCGAATGGGTTTTCCCCAGACCATGTCCCCTCGTTGGGCTCCATGGCGGGTGGGGAGCATCGGTGGTGAAACTTAACACACAAACATGGCATCCCAAAAAAAGGCCAAGCTCAATGAAAGCAAGCGCCCCCTTTCAGACAGTGACTCTGAAACAGAAACTTCACTTCCTTCATTTTATCAGTCTCCACGTTTTATTGTTATCCAATCTCAAGATCATTCAAAACCTGTAACTAAACTCTCTCCATTCATTATAGAAAAACAAATCTCTAGTATCCTTGGTACACCAAAATCAGTTAAAAAACTTAAAGATCAGACCCTACTAGTTGAATGTTTTACAAATCAACAAGTACTGAATTTTTTAAAAAAGACCAAATTTTTTGACATAGACGTTAAAATTTTTCCTCATCCTTCACTTAATTCTTGTAAAGGAGTAATTAGATGCAAAGAGCTTGCATACTGCGACTCCTTACAAGAAATTAAAGACAATCTAAAACAACAAGGTGTATCCGATGTTCAGCGGATTTCTGTACGCAGAGATGGAGAACAGAGACTGACACATACATACATATTAACATTTTCTTCGCCTATTCTTCCAACCTCTATCAAGATAGGCTTCCAAGTAGTCAAAGTAGATGTGTATGTGCCAAACCCCTTGCGATGCTTTAAATGCCAGCGGTACGGCCATCACATCAGTAAATGTCCGAACCAAGAAACATGCTCAAAATGTGCTCATCAAGGACCTGAACATGACAGTACTACTTGTTCAAATCCTCCTCTCTGCATTAATTGCAAATCTGCACACTCTACTTTTTCAAGAGAGTGTCCAGTATGGAAGGAAGAAAAAGAAATTCTTTCTATTAAATATAACAATAATGTTACCTTTCCAGAGGCAAGGAAAATATTTGAACAACGCAAGAAAACCTCTTCTGGTCCTAGTTATGCAGGTGTTGTTGGCTCGTCAACTGAAAAGGACGACTGCAGCTCTTGTAAAATTCTTGCGAAAGTTCTACTTCAAAAATTTCCTGATGTAGCTTCTGAACTGAAAGAACTTCTTCCTCCATCCACCTTGTCCAAACTAATTCCTGACTCTCCATCTGTATCTAAAACAAACACAACCTCTTCGGCATCCTCAAAACCCACAAACTCTCAAAATAGTTTGTCTCAAAAAACTTCAAAGCCATCTACACCTTCACAAAATTCTTCACGGAAAACTCCAAAGCCATCTACCTCTTCACAACCACCTCCTAAGAAACCACAACCTCCATCTTCACAGTCTACAACAAAACCTAACGTCTCATCCAAGGATAACAATCCCAATCATACACCCCGACCTCCTAAAAGGTCTTCTTCCAAATCTAAACCACAATCTAAAGATAACCAAGGATCTTGTGAGATCACAGTCAAAGTAAATGATCCTGTCCCTACCTCCAACAGATTTTCGGAGCTAGAGGACATGGACGCAGATACTGAAAATCTGGAAGGTGAGGCTTCAGATTCAGAAGCCTCTATCTGGTCCACTTCCAAAGATCTTTGGAACAAGGATTTTGACGCGTGGCAATCATCCAAAGCCGAGACATCTGTAATTAAATCTTAACCAGTCTATTTTAAAATGCATTGGTTTACGGCCTCGTTTTTTACTTTAGTCTTTATACTTTCCTCATACACTATGGATACTATAATCCAGTGGAATTGTCGAGGTCTGAAGTCAAACTTTGAGGAACTTTCACTTTTAATCAATGAGCACAAACCAGTTGCTGTTTGTCTGCAAGAAACCTTCCTTAAACGGGAGGATGATATCACTGTCAAATATCATTCTGTTTACAACAAGATTTTTACCGAAGGTGAAAAAGCCAGAGGAGGTGTTTCTATTATTGTAAACAACAACATTCGTCACAAAGTTATCCCTTTAAATACAAACCTGCAAGCTGTTGCTGTCAGGTTATCTATACACAGTGCTGTTACACTGTGTTCTTTATATCTCCCGCCAAGCATACCTATCAATGAGACCAATCTGAATGATCTCATTTCACAATTGCCATCCCCCTATATTCTTGCTGGGGACTTTAATGGTCACAATGTTATGTGGGGTTGCAATGACACCAACCAGAGAGGTCTCCAGTTGGAGAACTTCATTTCCAACAACTCTCTGTCTTTCATGAATGATAACAAATCCAAAACCTACTTGCATCCAGCAACTGGATCTTACTCTTCCATTGATTTAACATTATGCAGCCCAGTCTTACTTCCCAATTTTACTTGGAAAGTGACTGAGGATTTGTGTGGAAGTGATCACTTCCCCATTATCTTTTCATCTACACAACCGTCCAGCAGTGTACGACCGCAGAAATGGAAGCTTTCCAAAGCCAATTGGAATAAATTTGAAACCCTATGTGAACAGACCATTACACATGATAAATTTGGAAATTGCGATGATCCTGCAAAACTTTTCACTTCCCTATTAATTGATGCAGCTGAAAAGTCCGTCCCTCAGACCTCGGCAAACCCAAAACGACCTGACAAGCCTTGGTACAATGATAATTGTAAACAGGCTGTCAGAGACAGAAAACAGGCCCTTAGAAAATTTAATCTCAGGCCTACCAAAGACAATCTTAACTTATTCCGTATTTCCAGGACAAAAGCCCGTCGTACCATTAAAGAAAGTAAGCGTAAGGCTTGGAGACAGTATGTCTCTAAATTAAATAGTAGAACTACTACTAAAAAAACGTGGGACATGATCAGAAAGATCAATGGCAAAGGCCAGACCCCTGTTAGTCACCTTGAGGTTAACAATACTTCGTTGGAATCTCCCCAGGATATAGCTGATGCTCTTGCTAACACCTTTTGCAAAAAGTCTTCCTCTGCAAATTATTCAGAAAAGTTTCAGAGGAATAAAGCTAGAGAAGAAAAGAAAAAGCTTAATTTCAAGTCTTCGAATTCAGAGCATTATAATAAACTCTTCACTTTTAAAGAATTAAAATCTGCTCTGAATAAAGCTCATGATTCTTCTCCTGGCCCAGATAAAGTTCATTACCAGTTTTTAAAACACTTACCTTTTACTTCCCTCTCAGTTTTACTTGATATTTTTAATGATATCTGGCAGTCAAGTGATTTTCCTGCATCCTGGCGAGAGGCACTTGTTATTCCTATCCCAAAACCTGGCAAAGATGCTAGTGACCCGGCTAACTATCGGCCAATAGCTCTTACTAGTTGTCTCTGCAAGACCCTAGAACGTATGGTCAACGACAGGCTTGTCTGGTTTTTAGAAAAACACCACCTCATTGTTGATGTACAGAGTGGATTTCGTCGCCAGCGTGGCACCATAGATCATCTTGTCCGCTTTGAAACCTTTGTTAGAGAAGCCTTTATTAATAGACAGCATGTAGTATCTGTCTTTTTCGACCTTGAAAGCGCTTACGATACAACTTGGAAATACGGAATTATGAAAGACTTGCATGACTTTGGTCTTCGAGGCCGTCTTCCTCTTTTTATTTCAACCTTCTTGGATGAACGTCTTTTCCGCGTCCGAGTTGGTAATACTGTCTCGGGAGCCCGTGAACAGGAGATGGGTGTACCCCAAGGATGTATTCTCTCTGTTACACTTTTCAGTGTAAAAATAAACAGCATAGTTAAAGCTATCTGTCCTGGTGTAGATTGTTCCCTCTATGTTGATGACTTTGTTATATGCTTCAGATCTCGAAATATGAATATTATTGAGAGACAACTTCAGCAATGTCTCAACAAATTGCAAACATGGTCAGATGAAAATGGCTTCAGATTTTCAAAGTCCAAAACTAAGTGCATGCACCTCTGTAATCTACGAGGTATTCACCCAGATCCTGAACTGTATTTGGACAAAACTAAAATTGAAGTCGTGTCCGAGTTTAAATTTCTTGGAGTCATCTTTGACAGAAAGCTTTCTTTCCTTCCTCACATCACTGCACTTAAAAAGAAGTGCAAGAAGGCTCTTAATCTTCTTAAGGTTGTGGCTCATTCTGAATGGGGAGCAGACCGTAAAGTCCTCTTGCGGCTTTATCGGTCTTTAGTTCGCTCCAAGTTAGACTATGGATCTGTTGTATACGGATCGGCCCGTAAATCCTATCTGAAAATTCTCGATTCTATAAATCACGAAGGTCTACGTCTTGTACTTGGAGCTTTCAGAACTTCTCCCGTCAATAGTCTTTATGTTGAGGCTAATGAACCTTCTCTTTCTTACAGGAGAGAAAAACTCTCACTTCAATATATTTTAAAACTTAAATCGAATCGTTTTAATCCAACTCATAACGTTGTCTTTAAACCTGAGTATAAACGTCTTTTTGAAAGGAAACCAAATGTTATTCCTCCATTTGGTATCCGCATGGAGCATATTGTGGATGACCTTGGCATAGACACTGAGTCTATTGCCAACTATAAAATCTCTGAAATCCCTCCATGGACGCTAAACAGTGCAGAATTCAGATTTGACCTTGCATCTGACAAAAAGTCTGTCACGGATAGAACTGTATTTCATGCTAGATACAATGAGATAAAGGAGCATTATTTTTCCTTCAAACCCATCTATACAGATGGATCTAAAGAAGGCAATTCTGTAGCAGCTGCTGCTGTTTATGGACAAAGAAGCTTAAAATGCCGCCTTCCAAACAACTCCTCTATCTTCTCTGCTGAAATTAAAGCAGTAGATCTGGCCCTTAATCTAGTTGAAAGTTCTAATTCCAACCATTTTATTATCTTTTCAGACTCTTTGTCAACATTACAGGCCCTTTCAAATCAACGACTTGAGAATCCTTTAATTTGCAGTTTACTTGAAAGGATCTCACAAATTTCTTCTAAGAACAGATTGGTGTTCTGCTGGCTTCCAAGTCATGTAGGCATCAAAGGCAATGAAAATGCCGATAGGTCTGCCAAATCTGCACTTAACCTTCCCATTTCAGATTTTAAAGTTCCACACACTGATTTTAAAACCTCCGTTTTATCACATATCCAATCTTCTTGGCAATCCCAGTGGGATGCTGATATTTTCAATAAACTGCATTCAGTTAAACCATCCCTTGGTGAATGGTATCCCATTTACAGATCCGTTCGTCGAGAAGAAGTGATAATTGCACGACTTCGAATTGGCCATTCACGCATCACACATTCCTGGCTCTTGACAAGAGATGATGCCCCTGAATGTATACCATGCAATGCAACCTTTTCTGTAAAACATATCCTACTAGATTGCATTGACTTTCAGCCAGTTCGTTCAAAATATTTCAACGTAGATAGTTTGAAAAATCTTTTTGATTCTGTCAACGTTGAATCTATTATCGCTTTCATAGAGGAGATTGGCATTTACAATAAACTGTGATATTTACTCTTGAGTTTCTTACCCATCTTTTTACAACATTCTTTACTTCATTAATATTCAGTTTGCATCTCCTTAATGGGAGGATTGGCTCTCTTGGAGACATCTTATCTCATTGGAGACAGGACCTCTTTAATGGGAGTATCTGATCCCATTGGAGGCTCCAATCTTTACCAGTTTTAACCTCATTTCCAAGGAAAAACAATATTATCAGTCTTGCCTTTTAATCTAAAACTTTTGAGTAGGCAGGGAATGCCCAGCCACTCAATATCATATTTTATGCACATTATAAATGACACATATTTCTTTTTCATTTAAAAAACTTCTTTTTATCAAACCAGCATTGAGTTTAAACCTTTTTATCACATTCTTAAATCTTATCATTTAAAACTTTTGAGTATATAGGGATTGCCCTGTAACTCAATAATGCCCTTTATGCATTCTTCTTAATTCAGTTCTTATCATTTAAAACATTTGAGTATATAGGGATTGCCCTGTAACTCGATGATGCCCTTTATGCATTAAATTTTCTTAATTCAACTTTTTTATTGTCATTCAAACTTTATTCAGTTCAAACAACTCCATGTTTATTATCTTTTAACATAGATATGCGCGCTAAATGACCAAAGTTGTCGATGCGCCATAAAACAACATTCATTCATTTTTTTTCTTCGGAAAAAGTTCCTGCAACAGCAACCGGTTGCTTCTGAATTTTATTTTTTTGCGCAGCGGTTAAACATAACATTGACTTTTGACTCGCACGGTCACCAAAACCGACCCTGGTATGAAAACAGGAAAATGTTCGATTTACCTTTCTTTGATTTGTGCAACAGGTATCAGTTGCCTCCGAAAGTGTCTAAGTTGATTTTACGATTTCATGCGCAGCACGTAACCATCTCATATGGGTGAGATAGTCATCGAAACCGAATCAATGGCCCTAGTGAGAGAAAACGAAAAGAGAAAAATCCCTATATTTGAATTGAGAAACAGGTGTTGTCTGCTATGATATGTCCCGTAAGTCGATTTTTTCAAGTTTTCGCGGATACGTAACTGGCACCTACGAGACGGTAGCAGCGTAAATGGGTTTGTTGTCACGCTATAAAGAGATTGGAGGAAAAAAAAATAGAAATTTAGTTCCCTATATTTGACTTGAGAAACAGGTGTCGTCTGCTATGAAATGTCCCGCAAGTCGAATTTTCATGTTTTCGCGGATACGTATCTGGCACCCTACGAGACGGTAGTCAATGTAAATGGGTTTGTTGTCACCTACGATATAAAGAGTTTGAAGAAAAAAATAAATAAATAAATAAAAAATTCAGTTCTCTTTGTTTGACTTATGCAATAGGAAGCAGTTGCTACTGAAAGAGTCTTCAAGTCATTTTTTAGCCACTTGTCACATCATTTCCTTGCGTTCTCGCATGTGCGTAACTGGCACGTACGAAACAGTAGTCAACGTAACTGGGTTTCTTGTTGCGGTTTGAAGATATTAGAAAAATCATGCTTCAGTTCCTTGCTACTGAAAGAGTTTTCAGTCTTTATTTAACCACTTGTCACATTGTTTTCTGTGCTTTTCGCATGTGCGTAACTGGCACTTATGAGATGGTAATAAACGTAACTGGGTTTCTTGTCATGGTTTGAAGCGATTAGAAAAAATTACATTTCAGTTCCCTTTGTTTGATTTATGCAATAGGAGACAATTGCTTCAGAAAGAGTTTCCAGTCTCTTTTTTAGCAACTTGTCACATTAATTTCTGTGTGTTTTTTTACACTGTACATTGATCATTTTGGCTTATATGAATTTGATGTGGCCTGAGTCAGAAAATCCACTTAAAGGGTAAAGGGGGGCATCAAGGGTTAGCTTTAAGGGAAGTAACTCTTGCAAGGGGCTTGAAAAGACCAAAACAAGGTCTTCTGCCACCTTGTTCTTTTTAATTTTGGCCCTTTTTCAGTGAAAGCTGGCATGTGTGGATAGTGCATACCTGGCAGTTTGCCAAGGACTGCACAGCAGCCTTTAAAAAAGACTTTAAATCCACTTTTATGCCGTTTTTTGTTCACTGTTTTTAACCGATATAAAAGGGCGCCATTTTGAAGTGAATTTGAAGCTCTCGGATTGGCTGACTGGGTCCATTTTGATTTCTCAAAGCCTCTCTGACTGGCAGACCGGGCCCATGGCTGACTGGGCCCATTTTGATTTCTCAAAGCCTCTCTGACTGGCAGACCGGGCCCATGGCTGACTGGGCACATGTTGATTTCTCAAAGCCTCTCTGACTGACAGACCGGGCCCATGGCTGACTGGGCCCATTTTGATTTCTCAAAGCCTGTCTGAGTGGCAGACCGGGCCCATGGCTGACTGGGCCCATTTTGATTTCTCAAAGCCTCTCTGAGTGACAGACCGGGCCCATGGCTGACTGGGCCCATTTTGATTTCTCAAAGCCTCTCTGACTGGCAGACCAGGCCCATGGCTGACTGGGCCCATTTTGATTTCTCAAAGTCTCTCTGACTGGCAGACCGGGCCCATTTTGAATTTCTCACAGCCTCTCTGATTGGCTGTTGGCACCCATTCTGCTTTCCTTAAAGCTTCTGTGATTGGATAATTTCACAGAGGGATGAGATTTGATTGGATGATTGGGAGGGGGGGTATATGTTTATCCTTATTGACCCCTTACCATACACAATGACGCCTTTTAACACCCCTAAAACAGAAGCCTTTTTATAAAATAATCTGAGAAAAGGAGACAATGCAGGTTACCAGCATTTTCTCCTTTTCCCACAATGTTTTCTACCCTATCAAAGGAAATTTTGATTATTAGTTATTCTAACATCTTATTGTATCTTTATGGCCTATGTTTTTAATTCTTCAAATGAAAACAAGATTTTTTTTTCATCAAAAAAAGTTTCTGCAACAGCAACCGGTTGCTTCTGAATTTTAATTTTTTGCGCAGCGGTTAAACATAACATTGACTTTTGACTCGCACGGTCACCAAAACCGACCCTGGTATGAAAACAGGAAAATGTTCGATTTACCTTTCTTTGATTTGTGCAACAGGTATCAGTTGCCTCCGAAAGTGTCTAAGTTGATTTTACGATTTCATGCGCAGCACGTAATCGTCTCATATGGGTGAGATAGTCATCGCAACCGAATCAATGGCCCTAGTGAGAGAAAACGAAAAGAGAAAAATCCCTATATTTGAATTGAGAAACAGGTGTTGTCTGCTATGATATGTCCCGTAAGTCGGTTTTTTCAAGTTTTCGCGGATACGTAACTGGCACCTACGAGACGGTAGCAGCGTAAATGGGTTTGTTGTCATGCTATATAGAGATTGGAGGAAAAAAAAAATAGAAATTTAGTTCCCTATATTTGACTTGAGAAACAGGTGTCGTCTGCTATGAAATGTCCCGCAAGTCGAATTTTCATGTTTTCGCGGATACGTAACTGGCGCCCTACGAGACGGTAGTCAATGTAAATGGGTTTGTTGTCACCTACGATATAAAGAGTTTGAAGAAAAAAATAAATAAATAAATGAAAAATTCAGTTCTCTTTGTTTGACTTATACAATAGGAAGCAGTTGCTACTGAAAGAGTCTTCAAGTCTTTTTTTAGCCACTTGTCACATCATTTCCTTGTGTTCTCGCATGTGCGTAACTGGCACGTACGAAACAGTAGTCAACGTAACTGGGTTTCTTGTTGCGGTTTGAAGATATTAGAAAAATCATGCTTCAGTTCCTTGCTACTGAAAGAGTTTTCAGTCTTTATTTAGCCACTTGTCACATTGTTTTCTGTGCTTTTCGCATGTGCGTAACTGGCACTTATGAGATGGTAATAAACGTAACTGGGTTTCTTGTCATGGTTTGAAGCGATTAGAAAAAATTACATTTCAGTTCCCTTTGTTTGATTTATGCAATAGGAGACAATTGCTTCAGAAAGAGTTTCCAGTCTCTTTTTTAGCAACTTGTCACATTAATTTCTGTGTGTTTTTTTACACTGTACATTGATCATTTTGGCTTATATGAATTTGATGTGGCCTGAGTCAGAAAATCCAATTAAAGGGTAAAGGGGGGCATCAAGGGTTAGCTTTAAGGGAAGTAACTCTTGCAAGGGGCTTGAAAGGACGAAAACAAGGTCTTCTGCCACCTTGTTTTCTTGAATTTTGGCCCTTTTTCAGTGAAATCTGGCATGTGTGGATAGTGCATACCTGGCAGTTTGCCAAGGACTGCACAGCAGCCTTTCAAAAAGACTTTAAATCCACTTTTATGCCGTCTTTTGTTCACTGTTTTTAACCGATATAAAAGGGCGCCATTTTGAAGTGAATTTGAAGCTCTCTGATTGGCTGACTGGGTCCATTTTGATTTCTCAAAGCCTCTCTGACTGGCAGACCGGGCCCATGGCTGACTGGGCCCATTTTGATTTCTCAAAGCCTCTCTGACTGGCAGACCAGGCCCATGGCTGACTGGGCCCATTTTGATTTCTCAAAGCCTCTCTGAGTGGCAGACCGGGCCCATGGCTGACTGGGCCCATTTTGATTTCTCAAAGCCTTTCTGACTGGCAGACCGGGCCCATGGCTGACTGGGCCCATTTTGATTTCTCAAAGCCTCTCTGACTGGCAGACCGGGCCCATTTTGAATTTCTCACAGCCTCTCTGATTGGCTCTTGGCACCCATTCTGCTTTCCTTAAAGCTTCTGTGATTGGATAATTTCACAGAGGGATGAGATTTGATTGGATGATTGGGAGGGGGGGTATATGTTTATCCTTATTGACCCCTTACCATACACAATGACGCCTTTTAACACCCCTAAAACAGAAGCCTTTTTATAAAATAATCTGAAAAAAGGAGACAATGCAGGTTACCAGCATTTTCTCCTTTTCCCACAATGTTTTCTACCCTATCAAAGAAAATTTTGATTATTAGTTATTCTAACATCTTTTTGTATCTTTATGGCCTATGTTTTTAATTCTTCAAATGAAAACAAGATTTTTTTTTCATCAGAAAAAGTTTCTGCAACAGCAACCGGTTGCTTCTGAATTTTATTTTTTTGCGCAGCGGTTAAACATAACATTGACTTTTGACTCGCACGGTCAGCAAAACCGACCCTGGTATGAAAACAGGAAAATGTTCGATTTACCTTTCTTTGATTTGTGCAACAGGTATCAGTTGCCTCCGAAAGTGTCTAAGTTGATTTTACGATTTCATGCGCAGCACGTAACCGTCTCATATGGGTGAGATAGTCATCGCAACCGAATCAATGGCCCTAGTGAGAGAAAACGAAAAGAGAAAAATCCCTATATTTGAATTGAGAAACAGGTGTTGTCTGCTATGATATGTCCCGTAAGTCGATTTTTTCAAGTTTTCGCGGATACGTAACTGGCACCTATGAGACAGTAGCAGCGTAAATGGGTTTGTTGTCACGCTATAAAGAGATTGGAGGAAAAAAAAATAGAAATTTAGTTCCCTATATTTGACTTGAGAAACAGGTGTCGTCTGCTATGAAATGTCCCGCAAGTCGAATTTTCATGTTTTCGCGGATACGTAACTGGCACCCTACGAGACGGTAGTCAATGTAAATGGGTTTGTTGTCACCTACGATATAAAGAGTTTGAAGAAAAAAATAAATAAATAAATAAAAAATTCAGTTCTCTTTGTTTGACTTATGCAATAGGAAGCAGTTGCTACTGAAAGAGTCTTCAAGTCTTTTTTTAGCCACTTGTCACATCATTTCCTTGTGTTCTCGCATGTGCGTAACTGGCACGTACGAAACAGTAGTCAACGTAACTGGGTTTCTTGTTGCGGTTTGAAGATATTAGAAAAATCATGCTTCAGTTCCTTGCTACTGAAAGAGTTTTCAGTCTTTATTTAGCCACTTGTCACATTGTTTTCTGTGCTTTTCGCATGTGCATAACTGGCACTTATGAGATGGTAATAAACGTAATTGGGTTTCTTGTCATGGTTTGAAGCGATTAGAAAAAATTACATTTCAGTTCCCTTTGTTTGATTTATGCAATAGGAAACAATTGCTTCAGAAAGAGTTTCCAGTCTCTTTTTTAGCAACTTGTCACATTAATTTCTGTGTGTTTTTTTACACTGTACATTGATCATTTTGGCTTATATGAATTTGATGTGGCCTGAGTCAGAAAATCCAATTAAAGGGTAAAGGGGGGCATCAAGGGTTAGCTTTAAGGGAAGTAACTCTTGCAAGGGGCTTGAAAGGACGAAAACAAGGTCTTCTGCCACCTTGTTTTCTTGAATTTTGGCCCTTTTTCAGTGAAATCTGGCATGTGTGGATAGTGCATACCTGGCAGTTTGCCAAGGACTGCACAGCAGCCTTTCAAAAAGACTTTAAATCCACTTTTATGCCGTTTTTTGTTCACTGTTTTTAACCGATATAAAAGGGCGCCATTTTGAAGTGAATTTGAAGCTCTCTGATTGGCTGACTGGGTCCATTTTGATTTCTCAAAGCCTCTCTGACTGCCAGACCGGGCCCATGGCTGACTGGGCCCATTTTGATTTCTCAAAGCCTCTCTGACTGGCAGACCAGGCCCATGGCTGACTGGGCCCATTTTGATTTCTCAAAGCCTCTCTGAGTGGCAGACCGGGCCCATGGCTGACTGGGCCCATTTTGATTTCTCAAAGCCTTTCTGACTGGCAGACCGGGCCCATGGCTGACTGGGCCCATTTTGATTTCTCAAAGCCTCTCTGAGTGACATACCGGGCCCATGGCCGACTGGGCCCATTTTGATTTCTCAAAGCCCCTGTGACTGACAGACCAGGTCCATGGCCGACTGGGCCCATTTTGATTTCTCAAAGCCTCTCTGACTGGCAGACCGGGCCCATTTTGAATTTATCACAGCCTCTCTGATTGGCTGTTGGCACCCATTCTGCTTTCCTTAAAGCTTCTGTGATTGGATAATTTCACAGAGGGATGAGATTTGATTGGATGATTGGGAGGGGGGGTATATGTTTATCCTTATTGACCCCTTACCATACACCCCTAAAACAGAAGCCTTTTTATAAAATAATCTGAGAAAAGGAGACAATGCAAGTTACCAGCATTTTCTCCTTTTCCCACAATGTTTTCTACCCTATCAAAGGAAATTTTGATTATTAGTTATTCTAACATCTTATTGTATCTTTATGGCCTATGTTTTTTATTCTTCAAATGAAAACACGATTTTTCTTTCATCGGAAAAAGTTTCTGCAACAGCAACCGGTTGCTTCTGAATTTTATTTTTTTGCGCAGCGGTTAAACATAACATTGACTTTTGACTCTCACGGTCACCAAAACCGACCCTGGTATGAAAACAGGAAAATGTTCGATTTACCTTTCTTTGATTTGTGCAACAGGTATCAGTTGCCTCCGAAAGTGTCTAAGTTGATTTTATGATTTCATGCGCAGCACGTAACCGTCTCATATGGGTGAGATAGTCATCGCAACCGAATCAATGGCCCTAGTGAGAGAAAACGAAAAGAGAAAAATCCCTATATTTGAATTGAGAAACAGGTGTTGTCTGCTATGATATGTCCTGTAAGTCGGTTTTTTCAAGTTTTCGCGGATACGTAACTGGCACCTACGAGACGGTAGCAGCGTAAATGGGTTTGTTGTCACGCTATAAAGAGATTGGAGGAAAAAAAAAATAGAAATTTAGTTCCCTATATTTGACTTGAGAAACAGGTGTCGTCTGCTATGAAATGTCCCGCAAGTCGAATTTTCATGTTTTTGCGGATACGTAACTGGCACCCTACGAGACGGTAGTCAATGTAAATGGGTTTGTTGTCACCTACGATATAAAGAGTTTGAAGAAAAAAATAAATAAATAAATAACAAATTCAGTTCTCTTTGTTTGACTTATGCAATAGGAAGCAGTTGCTACTGAAAGAGTCTTCAAGTCTTTTTTTAGCCACTTGTCACATCATTTCCTTGTGTTCTCTCATGTGCGTAACTGGCACGTACGAAACAGTAGTCAACGTAACTGGGTTTCTTGTTGCGGTTTGAAGATATTAGAAAAATCATGCTTCAGTTCCTTGCTACTGAAAGAGTTTTCAGTCTTTATTTAGCCACTTGTCACATTGTTTTCTGTGCTTTTCGCATGTGCGTAACTGGCACTTATGAGATGGTAATAAACGTAACTGGGTTTCTTGTCATGGTTTGAAGCGATTAGAAAAAATTACATTTCAGTTCCCTTTGTTTGATTTATGCAATAGGAAACAATTGCTTCAGAAAGAGTTTCCAGTCTCTTTTTTAGCAACTTGTCACATTAATTTCTGTGTGTTTTTTTACACTGTACATTGATCATTTTGGCTTATATGAATTTGATGTGGCCTGAGTCAGAAAATCCAATTAAAGGGTAAATGGGGGCATCAAGGGTTAGCTTTAAGGGAAGTAACTCTTGCAAGGGGCTTGAAAAGACCAAAACAAGGTCTTCTGCCACCTTGTTTTCTTGAATTTTGGCCCTTTTTCAGTGAAATCTGGCATGTGTGGATAGTGCATACCTGGCAGTTTGCCAAGGACTGCACAGCAGCCTTTAAAAAAGACTTTAAATCCACTTTTATGCCGTTTTTTGTTCACTGTTTTTAACCGATATAAAAGGGCGCCATTTTGAAGTGAATTTGAAGCTCTCTGATTGGCTGACTGGGTCCATTTTGATTTCTCAAAGCCTCTCTGACAGGCAGACCGGGCCCATGGCTGACTGGGCCCATTTTGATTTCTCAAAGCCTCTCTGAGTGGCAGACCGGGCCCATGGCTGACTGGGCCCATTTTGATTTCTCAAAGCCTCTCTGAGTGACAGACCGGGCCCATGGCTGACTGGGCCCATTTTGATTTCTCAAAGCCTCTCTGACTGGCAGACCGGGCCCATGGCTGACTGGGCCCATTTTGATTTCTCAAAGCCTCTCTGACTGGCAGACCGGGCCCATTTTGAATTTCTCACAGCCTCTCTGATTGGCTGTTGGCACCCATTCTGCTTTCCTTAAAGCTTCTGTGATTGGATAATTTCACAGAGGGATGAGATTTGATTGGATGATTGGGAGGGGGGGTATATGTTTATCCTTATTGACCCCTTACCATACACAATGACGCCTTTTAACACCCCTAAAACAGAAGCCTTTTTATAAAATAATCTGAGAAAAGGAGACAATGCAGGTTACCAGCATTTTCTCCTTTTCCCACAATGTTTTCTACCCTATCAAAGGAAATTTTGATTATTAGTTATTCTAACATCTTATTGTATCTTTATGGCCTATGTTTTTAATTCTTCAAATGAAAACAAGATTTTTTTTTCATTGGAAAAAGTTTCTGCAACAGCAACCGGTTGCTTCTGAATTTTATTTTTTTGCGCAGCGGTTAAACATAACATTGACTTTTGACTCTCACGGTCACCAAAACCGACCCTGGTATGAAAACAGGAAAATGTTCGATTTACCTTTCTTTGATTTGTGCAACAGGTATCAGTTGCCTCCGAAAGTGTCTAAGTTGATTTTATGATTTCATGCGCAGCACGTAACCATCTCATATGGGTGAGATAGTCATCGCAACCGAATCAATGGCCCTAGTGAGAGAAAACGAAAAGAGAAAAATCCCTATATTTGAATTGAGAAACAGGTGTTGTCTGCTATGATATGTCCTGTAAGTCGGTTTTTTCAAGTTTTCGCGGATACGTAACTGGCACCTACGAGACGGTAGCAGCGTAAATGGGTTTGTTGTCACGCTATAAAGAGATTGGAGGAAAAAAAAAATAGAAATTTAGTTCCCTATATTTGACTTGAGAAACAGGTGTCGTCTGCTATGAAATGTCCCGCAAGTCGAATTTTCATGTTTTTGCGGATACGTAACTGGCACCCTACGAGACGGTAGTCAATGTAAATGGGTTTGTTGTCACCTACGATATAAAGAGTTTGAAGAAAAAAATAAATAAATAAATAACAAATTCAGTTCTCTTTGTTTGACTTATGCAATAGGAAGCAGTTGCTACTGAAAGAGTCTTCAAGTCTTTTTTTAGCCACTTGTCACATCATTTCCTTGTGTTCTCTCATGTGCGTAACTGGCACGTACGAAACAGTAGTCAACGTAACTGGGTTTCTTGTTGCGGTTTGAAGATATTAGAAAAATCATGCTTCAGTTCCTTGCTACTGAAAGAGTTTTCAGTCTTTATTTAGCCACTTGTCACATTGTTTTCTGTGCTTTTCGCATGTGCGTAACTGGCACTTATGAGATGGTAATAAACGTAACTGGGTTTCTTGTCATGGTTTGAAGCGATTAGAAAAAATTACATTTCAGTTCCCTTTGTTTGATTTATGCAATAGGAAACAATTGCTTCAGAAAGAGTTTCCAGTCTCTTTTTTAGCAACTTGTCACATTAATTTCTGTGTGTTTTTTTACACTGTACATTGATCATTTTGGCTTATATGAATTTGATGTGGCCTGAGTCAGAAAATCCAATTAAAGGGTAAATGGGGGCATCAAGGGTTAGCTTTAAGGGAAGTAACTCTTGCAAGGGGCTTGAAAAGACCAAAACAAGGTCTTCTGCCACCTTGTTTTCTTGAATTTTGGCCCTTTTTCAGTGAAATCTGGCATGTGTGGATAGTGCATACCTGGCAGTTTGCCAAGGACTGCACAGCAGCCTTTAAAAAAGACTTTAAATCCACTTTTATGCCGTTTTTTGTTCACTGTTTTTAACCGATATAAAAGGGCGCCATTTTGAAGTGAATTTGAAGCTCTCTGATTGGCTGACTGGGTCCATTTTGATTTCTCAAAGCCTCTCTGACAGGCAGACCGGGCCCATGGCTGACTTGGCCCATTTTGATTTCTCAAAGCCTCTCTGAGTGGCAGACCGGGCCCATGGCTGACTGGGCCCATTTTGATTTCTCAAAGCCTCTCTGAGTGACAGACCGGGCCCATGGCTGACTGGGCCCATTTTGATTTCTCAAAGCCTCTCTGACTGGCAGACCGGGCCCATGGCTGACTGGGCCCATTTTGATTTCTCAAAGCCTCTCTGACTGGCAGACCGGGCCCATTTTGAATTTCTCACAGCCTCTCTGATTGGCTGTTGGCACCCAT
Organism: Tridacna crocea; assembly: GCA_943736015.1. NCBI lineage: Eukaryota > Metazoa > Mollusca > Bivalvia > Cardiida > Cardiidae > Tridacna > Tridacna crocea. The sequence continues at coordinate 33,887,892 of OX031073.1, forward strand.
TCTGCTTTCCTTAAAGCTTCTGTGATTGGATAATTTCACAGAGGGATGAGATTTGATTGGATGATTGGGAGGGGGGGTATATGTTTATCCTTATTGACCCCTTACCATACACAATGACGCCTTTTAACACCCCTAAAACAGAAGCCTTTTTATAAAATAATCTGAGAAAAGGAGACAATGCAGGTTACCAGCATTTTCTCCTTTTCCCACAATGTTTTCTACCCTATCAAAGGAAATTTTGATTATTAGTTATTCTAACATCTTATTGTATCTTTATGGCCTATGTTTTTAATTCTTCAAATGAAAACAAGATTTTTTTTTCATTGGAAAAAGTTTCTGCAACAGCAACCGGTTGCTTCTGAATTTTATTTTTTTGCGCAGCGGTTAAACATAACATTGACTTTTGACTCTCACGGTCACCAAAACCGACCCTGGTATGAAAACAGGAAAATGTTCGATTTACCTTTCTTTGATTTGTGCAACAGGTATCAGTTGCCTCCGAAAGTGTCTAAGTTGATTTTATGATTTCATGCGCAGCACGTAACCGTCTCATATGGGTGAGATAGTCATCGCAACCGAATCAATGGCCCTAGTGAGAGAAAACGAAAAGAGAAAAATCCCTATATTTGAATTGAGAAACAGGTGTTGTCTGCTATGATATGTCCTGTAAGTCGGTTTTTTCAAGTTTTCGCGGATACGTAACTGGCACCTACGAGACGGTAGCAGCGTAAATGGGTTTGTTGTCACGCTATAAAGAGATTGGAGGAAAAAAAAAATAGAAATTTAGTTCCCTATATTTGACTTGAGAAACAGGTGTCGTCTGCTATGAAATGTCCTGCAAGTCGAATTTTCATGTTTTTGCGGATACGTAACTGGCACCCTACGAGACGGTAGTCAATGTAAATGGGTTTGTTGTCACCTACGATATAAAGAGTTTGAAGAAAAAAATAAATAAATAAATAACAAATTCAGTTCTCTTTGTTTGACTTATGCAATAGGAAGCAGTTGCTACTGAAAGAGTCTTCAAGTCTTTTTTTAGCCACTTGTCACATCATTTCCTTGTGTTCTCTCATGTGCGTAACTGGCACGTACGAAACAGTAGTCAACGTAACTGGGTTTCTTGTTGCGGTTTGAAGATATTAGAAAAATCATGCTTCAGTTCCTTGCTACTGAAAGAGTTTTCAGTCTTTATTTAGCCACTTGTCACATTGTTTTCTGTGCTTTTCGCATGTGCGTAACTGGCACTTATGAGATGGTAATAAACGTAACTGGGTTTCTTGTCATGGTTTGAAGCGATTAGAAAAAATTACATTTCAGTTCCCTTTGTTTGATTTATGCAATAGGAAACAATTGCTTCAGAAAGAGTTTCCAGTCTCTTTTTTAGCAACTTGTCACATTAATTTCTGTGTGTTTTTTTACACTGTACATTGATCATTTTGGCTTATATGAATTTGATGTGGCCTGAGTCAGAAAATCCAATTAAAGGGTAAATGGGGGCATCAAGGGTTAGCTTTAAGGGAAGTAACTCTTGCAAGGGGCTTGAAAAGACCAAAACAAGGTCTTCTGCCACCTTGTTTTCTTGAATTTTGGCCCTTTTTCAGTGAAATCTGGCATGTGTGGATAGTGCATACCTGGCAGTTTGCCAAGGACTGCACAGCAGCCTTTAAAAAAGACTTTAAATCCACTTTTATGCCGTTTTTTGTTCACTGTTTTTAACCGATATAAAAGGGCGCCATTTTGAAGTGAATTTGAAGCTCTCTGATTGGCTGACTGGGTCCATTTTGATTTCTCAAAGCCTCTCTGACTGGCAGACCGGGCCCATGGCTGACTGGGCACATGTTGATTTCTCAAAGCCTCTCTGACTGACAGACCGGGCCCATGGCTGACTGGGCCCATTTTGATTTCTCAAAGCCTCTCTGAGTGGCAGACCGGGCCCATGGCTGACTGGGCCCATTTTGATTTCTCAAAGCCTCTCTGAGCGACAGACCGGGCCCATGGCTGACTGGGCCCATTTTGATTTCTCAAAGCCTCTCTGACTGGCAGAGCAGGCCCATGGCTGACTGGGCCCATTTTGATTTCTCAAAGCCTCTCTGACTGGCAGACCGGGCCCATTTTGAATTTCTCACAGCCTCTCTGATTGGCTGTTGGCACCCATTCTGCTTTCCTTAAAGCTTCTGTGATTGGATAATTTCACAGAGGGATGAGATTTGATTGGATGATTGGGAGGGGGGTATATGTTTATCCTTATTGACCCCTTACCATACACAATGACGCCTTTTAACACCCCTAAAACAGAAGCCTTTTTATAAAATAATCTGAGAAAAGGAGACAATGCAGGTTACCAGCATTTTCTCCTTTTCCCACAATGTTTTCTACCCTATCAAAGGAAATTTTGATTATTAGTTATTCTAACATCTTATTGTATCTTTATGGCCTATGTTTTTAATTCTTCAAATGAAAACAAGATTTTTTTTTCATCAAAAAAAGTTTCTGCAACAGCAACCGGTTGCTTCTGAATTTTATTTTTTTGCGCAGCGGTTAAACATAACATTGACTTTTGACTCTCACAGTCACCAAAACCGACCCTGGTATGAAAACAGGAAAATGTTCGATTTACCTTTCTTTGATTTGTGCAACAGGTATCAGTTGCCTCCGAAAGTGTCTAAGTTGATTTTACGATTTCATGCGCAGCACGTAATCGTCTCATATGGGTGAGATAGTCATCGCAACCGAATCAATGGCCCTAGTGAGAGAAAACGAAAAGAGAAAAATCCCTATATTTGAATTGAGAAACAGGTGTTGTCTGCTATGATATGTCCCGTAAGTCGGTTTTTTCAAGTTTTCGCGGATACGTAACTGGCACCTACGAGACGGTAGCAGCGTAAATGGGTTTGTTGTCATGCTATATAGAGATTGGAGGAAAAAAAAAATAGAAATTTAGTTCCCTATATTTGACTTGAGAAACAGGTGTCGTCTGCTATGAAATGTCCCGCAAGTCGAATTTTCATGTTTTCGCGGATACGTAACTGGCACCCTACGAGACGGTAGTCAATGTAAATGGGTTTGTTGTCACCTACGATATAAAGAGTTTGAAGAAAAAAATAAATAAATAAATAAAAAATTCAGTTCTCTTTGTTTGACTTATGCAATAGGAAGCAGTTGCTACTGAAAGAGTCTTCAAGTCTTTTTTTAGCCACTTGTCACATCATTTCCTTGTGTTCTCTCATGTGCGTAACTGGCACGTACGAAACAGTAGTCAACGTAACTGGGTTTCTTGTTGCGGTTTGAAGATATTAGAAAAATCATGCTTCAGTTCCTTGCTACTGAAAGAGTTTTCAGTCTTTATTTAGCCACTTGTCACATTGTTTTCTGTGCTTTTCGCATGTGCGTAACTGGCACTTATGAGACGGTAATAAACGTAACTGGGTTTCTTGTCATGGTTTGAAGCGATTAGAAAAAATTACATTTCAGTTCCCTTTGTTTGATTTATGCAATAGGAAACAATTGCTTCAGAAAGAGTTTCCAGTCTCTTTTTTAGCAACTTGTCACATTAATTTCTGTGTGTTTTTTTACACTGTACATTGATCATTTTGGCTTATATGAATTTGATGTGGCCTGAGTCAGAAAATCCAATTAAAGGGTAAAGGGGGGCATCAAGGGTTAGCTTTAAGGGAAGTAACTCTTGCAAGGGGCTTGAAAAGACCAAAACAAGGTCTTCTGCCACCTTGTTTTCTTGAATTTTGGCCCTTTTTCAGTGAAATCTGGCATGTGTGGATAGTGCACACCTGGCAGTTTGCCAAGGACTGCACAGCAGCCTTTAAAAAAGACTTTAAATCCACTTTTATGCCGTTTTTTGTTCACTGTTTTTAACCGATATAAAAGGGCGCCATTTTGAAGTGAATTTGAAGCTCTCTGATTGGCTGACTGGGTCCATTTTGATTTCTCAAAGCCTCTCTGACTGGCAGACCGGGCCAATGGCTGACTGGGCCCATTTTGATTTCTCAAAGCCTCTCTGACTGACAGACCGGGCCCATGGCTGACTGGGCCCATTTTGATTTCTCAAAGCCTCTCTGAGTGGCAGACCGGGCCCATGGCTGACTGGGCCCATTTTGATTTCTCAAAGCCTCTCTGAGTGACAGACCGGGCCCATGGCCGACTGGGCCCATTTTGATTTCTCAAAGCCTCTCTGACTGGCAGACCGGGCCCATGGCCGACTGGGCCCATTTTGATTTCTCAAAGCCTCTCTGACTGGCAGACCGGGCCCATTTTGAATTTATCACAGCCTCTCTGATTGGTTGTTGGCACCCATTCTGGTTTCCTTAAAGCTTCTGTGATTGGATAATTTCACAGAGGGATGAGATTTGATTGGATGATTGGGAGGGGGGGTATATGTTTATCCTTATTGACCCCTTACCATACACCCCTAAAACAGAAGCCTTTTTATAAAATAATCTGAGAAAAGGAGACAATGCAGGTTACCAGCATTTTCTCCTTTTCCCACAATGTTTTCTACCCTATCAAAGGAAATTTTGATTATTAGTTATTCTAACATCTTATTGTATCTTTATGGCCTATGTTTTTTATTCTTCAAATGAAAACAAGATTTTTCTTTCATCGGAAAAAGTTTCTGCAACAGCAACCGGTTGCTTCTGAATTTTAATTTTTTGCGCAGCGGTTAAACATAACATTGACTTTTGACTCGCACGGTCACCAAAACCGACCCTGGTATGAAAACAGGAAAATGTTTGATTTACCTTTCTTTCATTTGTGCAACAGGTATCAGTTGCCTCCGAAAGTGTCCAAGTTGATTTTACGATTTCATGCGCAGCACGTAACTGTCTCATATGGGTGAGATAGTCATCGCAACCAAATCAATGGCCCTAGTGAGAGAAAACGAAAAGAGAAAAATCCCTATATTTGAATTGAGAAACAGGTGTTGTCTGCTATGATATGTCCCGTAAGTCGATTTTTTCAAGTTTTCGCGGATACGTAACTGGCACCTACGAGACGGTAGCAGCGTAAATGGGTTTGTTGTCACGCTATAAAGAGATTGGAGGAAAAAAAAAATAGAAATTTAGTTCCCTATATTTGACTTGAGAAACAGGTGTCGTCTGCTATGAAATGTCCCGCAAGTCGAATTTTCATGTTTTCGCGGATACGTAACTGGCACCCTACGAGACGGTAGTCAATGTAAATGGGTTTGTTGTCACCTACAATATAAAGAGTTTGAAGAAAAAAAAAAATAAATAAATAAAAAATTCAGTTCTCTTTGTTTGACTTATGCAATAGGAAGCAGTTGCTACTGAAAGAGTCTTCAAGTCTTTTTTTAGCCACTTGTCACATCATTTCCTTGTGTTCTCTCATGTGCGTAACTGGCACGTACGAAACAGTAGTCAACGTAACTGGGTTTCTTGTTGCGGTTTGAAGATATTAGAAAAATCATGCTTCAGTTCCTTGCTACTGAAAGAGTTTTCAGTCTTTATTTAGCCACTTGTCACATTGTTTTCTGTGCTTTTCGCATGTGCGTAACTGGCACTTATGAGATGGTAATAAACGTAACTGGGTTTCTTGTCATGGTTTGAAGCGATTAGAAAAAATTACATTTCAGTTCCCTTTGTTTGATTTATGCAATAGGAAACAATTGCTTCAGAAAGAGTTTCCAGTCTCTTTTTTAGCAACTTGTCACATTAATTTCTGTGTGTTTTTTTACACTGTACATTGATCATTTTGGCTTATATGAATTTGATGTGGCCTGAGTCAGAAAATCCAATTAAAGGGTAAAGGGGGGCATCAAGGGTTAGCTTTAAGGGAAGTAACTCTTGCAAGGGGCTTGAAAAACCCAAAACAAGGTCTTCTGCCACCTTGTTTTCTTGAATTTTGGCCCTTTTTCAGTGAAATCTGGCATGTGTGGATAGTGCACACCTGGCAGTTTGCCAAGGACTGCACAGCAGCCTTTAAAAAAGACTTTAAATCCACTTTTATGCCGTTTTTTGTTCACTGTTTTTAACCGATATAAAAGGGCGCCATTTTGAAGTGAATTTGAAGCTCTCTGATTGGCTGACTGGGTCCATTTTGATTTCTCAAAGCCTCTCTGACTGGCAGACCGGGCCCATGGCTGACTGGGCCCATGTTGATTTCTCAAGGCCTCTCTGACTGGCAGACCGGGCCCATGGCTGACTGGGCCCATTTTGATTTCTCAAAGCCTCTCTGAGTGGCAGACCGGGCCCATGGCTGACTGGGCCCATTTTGATTTCTCAAAGCCTCTCTGAGTGACAGACCGGGCCCATGGCTGACTGGGCCCGTTTTGATTTCTCAAAGCCTCTCTTACTTGCAGACCAGGCCCATGGCTGACTGGGCCCATTTTGATTTCTCAAAGCCTCTCTGACTGGCAGACCGGGCCCATTTTGAATTTCTCACAGCCTCTCTGATTGGCTGTTGGCACCCATTCTGCTTTCCTTAAAGCTTCTGTGATTGGATAATTTCACAGAGGGATGAGATTTGATTGGATGATTGGGAGGGGGGGTATATGTTTATCCTTATTGACCCCTTACCATACACAATGACGCCTTTTAACACCCCTAAAACAGAAGCCTTTTTATAAAATAATCTGAGAAAAGGAGACAATGCAGGTTACCAGCATTTTCTCCTTTTCCCACAATGTTTTCTACCCTATCAAAGGAAATTTTGATTATTAGTTATTCTAACATCTTATTGTATCTTTATGGCCTATGTTTTTAATTCTTCAAATGAAAACAAGATTTTTTTTTCATCAAAAAAAGTTTCTGCAACAGCAACAGGTTGCTTCTGAATTTTATTTTTTTGCGCAGCGGTTAAACATAACATTGACTTTTGACTCGCACGGTCACCAAAACCGACCCTGGTATGAAAACAGGAAAATGTTCGATTTACCTTTCTTTGATTTGTGCAACAGGTATCAGTTGCCTCCGAAAGTGTCTAAGTTGATTTTACGATTTCATGCGCAGCACGTAACCGTCTCATATGGGTGAGATAGTCATCGCAACCGAATCAATGGCCCTAGTGAGAGAAAATGAAAAGAGAAAAATCCCTATATTTGAATTGAGAAACAGGTGTTGTCTGCTATGATATGTCCCGTAAGTCGGTTTTTTCAAGTTTTCGCGGATACGTAACTGGCACCTACGAGACGGTAGCAGCGTAAATGGGTTTGTTGTCATGCTATATAGAGATTGGAGGAAAAAAAAAATAGAAATTTAGTTCCCTATATTTGACTTGAGAAACAGGTGTCGTCTGCTATGAAATGTCCCGCAAGTCGAATTTTCATGTTTTCGCGGATACGTAAGTGGCACCCTACGAGACGGTAGTCAATGTAAATGGGTTTGTTGTCACCTACGATATAAAGAGTTTGAAGAAAAAAATAAATAAATAAATAAAAAATTCAGTTCTCTTTGTTTGACTTATGCAATAGGAAGCAGTTGCTACTGAAAGAGTCTTCAAGTCTTTTTTTAGCCACTTGTCACATCATTTCCTTGTGTTCTCTCATGTGCGTAACTGGCACGTACGAAACAGTAGTCAACGTAACTGGGTTTCTTGTTGCGGTTTGAAGATATTAGAAAAATCATGCTTCAGTTCCTTGCTACTGAAAGAGTTTTCAGTCTTTATTTAGCCACTTGTCACATTGTTTTCTGTGCTTTTCGCATGTGCGTAACTGGCACTTATGAGATGGTAATAAACGTAACTGGGTTTCTTGTCATGGTTTGAAGCGATTAGAAAAAATTACATTTCAGTTCCCTTTGTTTGATTTATGCAATAGGAAACAATTGCTTCAGAAAGAGTTTCCAGTCTCTTTTTTAGCAACTTGTCACATTAATTTCTGTGTGTTTTTTTACACTGTACATTGATCATTTTGGCTTATATGAATTTGATGTGGCCTGAGTCAGAAAATCCAATTAAAGGGTAAAGGGGGGCATCAAGGGTTAGCTTTAAGGGAAGTAACTCTTGCAAGGGGCTTGAAAAGACCAAAACAAGGTCTTCTGCCACCTTGTTTTCTTGAATTTTGGCCCTTTATCAGTGAAATCTGGCATGTGTGGATAGTGCATACCTGGCAGTTTGCCAAGGACTGCACAGCAGCCTTTAAAAAAGACTTTAAATCCACTTTTATGCCGTTTTTTGTTCACTGTTTTTAACCGATATAAAAGGGCGCCATTTTGAAGTGAATTTGAAGCTCTCTGATTGGCTGACTGGGTCCATTTTGATTTCTCAAAGCCTCTCTGACTGGCAGACCGCGCCCATGGCTGACTGGGCCCATTTTGATTTCTCAAAGCCTCTCTAAGTGGCAGACCGGGCCCATGGCTGACTGGGCCCATTTTGATTTCTCAAAGCCTCTCTGACTGGCAGACCGGGCCCATGGCCGACTGGGCCCATTTTGATTTCTCAAAGCCTCTCTGACTGGCAGACCGGGCCCATTTTGAATTTCTCACAGCCTCTCTGATTGGCTGTTGGCACCCATTCTGCTTTCCTTAAAGCTTCTGTGATTGGATAATTTCACAGAGGGATGAGATTTGATTGGATGATTGGGAGGGGGGGTCTTCTGCCACCTTGTTTTCTTGAATTTTGGCCCTTTATCAGTGAAATCTGGCATGTGTGGATAGTGCATACCTGGCAGTTTGCCAAGGACTGCACAGCAGCCTTTAAAAAAGACTTTAAATCCACTTTTATGCCGTTTTTTGTTCACTGTTTTTAACCGATATAAAAGGGCGCCATTTTGAAGTGAATTTGAAGCTCTCTGATTGGCTGACTGGGTCCATTTTGATTTCTCAAAGCCTCTCTGACTGGCAGACCGGGCCCATGGCTGACTGGGCCCATTTTGATTTCTCAAAGCCTCTCTGACTGACAGACCGGGCCCACGGCTGACTGGGCCCATTTTGATTTCTCAAAGCCTCTCTGACTGGCAGACCGGGCCCACGGCTGACTGGGCCCATTTTGATTTCTCAAAGCCTCTCTGAGTGACAGACCGGGCCCATGGCTGACTGGGCCCATTTTGATTTCTCAAAGCCTCTCTGACTGGCAGACCGGGCCCATGGCTGACTGGGCCAATTTTGATTACTAAAAGCCTCTCTGACTGGCAGACCGGGCCCATTTTGAATTTCTCACAGCCTCTCTGATTGGCTGTTGGCACCCATTCTGCTTTCCTTAAAGCTTCTGTGATTGGATAATTTCACAGAGGGATGAGATTTGATTGGATGATTGGGAGGGGGGGTATATGTTTATCCTTATTGACCCCTTACCATACACAATGACGCCTTTTAACACCCCTAAAACAGAAGCCTTTTTATAAAATAATCCGAGAAAAGGAGACAATGCAGGTTACCAGCATTTTCTCCTTTTCCCACAATGTTTTCTACCCTATCAAAGGAAATTTTGATTATTAGTTATTCTAACATATTATTGTATCTTTATGGCCTATGTTTTTAATTCTTCAAATGAAAACAAGATTTTTTTTTCATCGGAAAAAGTTTCTGCAACAGCAACCGGTTGCTTCTGAATTTTATTTTTTTGCGCATCGGTTAAACATAACATTGACTTTTGACTGGCACGGTCACCAAAACCGACCCTGGTATGAAAACAGGAAAATGTTCGGTTTACCTTTCTTTGATTTGTGCAACAGGTATCAGTTGCCTCCGAAAATGTCTAAGTTGATTTTACGATTTCATGCGCAGCACGTAACCGTCTCATATGGGTGAGATAGTCATCGCAACCGAATCAATGGCCCTAGTGAGAGAAAACGAAAAGAGAAAAATCCCTATATTTGAATTGAGAAACAGGTGTTGTCTGCTATGATATGTCCCGTAAGTCGATTTTTTCAAGTTTTCGCAGATACGTAACTGGCACCTACGAGACGGTAGCAGTGTAAATGGGTTTGTTGTCACGCTATAAAGAGATTGGAGGAAAAAAAAATAGAAATTTAGTTCCCTATATTTGACTTGAGAAACAGGTGTCGTCTGCTATGAAATGTCCCGCAAGTCGAATTTTCATTTTTTCGCGGATACGTAACTGGCACCCTACGAGACGGTAGTCAATGTAAATGGGTTTGTTGTCACCTACGATATAAAGAGTTTGAAGAAAAAAATAAATAAATAAATAAAAAATTCAGTTCTCTTTGTTTGACTTATGCAATAGGAAGCAGTTGCTACTGAAAGAGTCTTCAAGTCTTTTTTTAGCCACTTGTCACATCATTTCCTTGTGTTCTCGCATGTGCGTAACTGGCACGTACGAAACAGTAGTCAACGTAACTGGGTTTCTTGTTGCGGTTTGAAGATATTAGAAAAATCATGCTTCAGTTCCTTGCTACTGAAAGAGTTTTCAGTCTTTATTTAGCCACTTGTCACATTGTTTTCTGTGCTTTTCGCATGTGCGTAACTGGCACTTATGAGATGGTAATAAACGTAACTGGGTTTCTTGTCATGGTTTGAAGCGATTAGAAAAAATTACATTTCAGTTCCCTTTGTTTGATTTATGCAATAGGAAACAATTGCTTCAGAAAGAGTTTCCAGTCTCTTTTTTAGCAACTTGTCACATTAATTTCTGTGTGTTTTTTTACACTGTACATTGATCATTTTGGCTTATATGAATTTGATGTGGCCTGAGTCAGAAAATCCAATTAAAGGGTAAAGGGGGGCATCAAGGGTTAGCTTTAAGGGAAGTAACTCTTGCAAGGGGCTTGAAAAACCCAAAACAAGGTCTTCTGCCACCTTGTTTTCATGAATTTTGGCCCTTTTTCAGTGAAATCTGGCATGTGTGGATAGTGCACACCTGGCAGTTTGCCAAGGACTGCACAGCAGCCTTTAAAAAAGACTTTAAATCCACTTTTATGCCGTTTTTTGTTCACTGTTTTTAACCGATATAAAAGGGCGCCATTTTGAAGTGAATTTGAAGCTCTCTGATTGGCTGACTGGGTCCATTTTGATTTCTCAAAGCCTCTCTGACTGGCAGACCGGGCCCATGGCTGACTGGGCCCATGTTGATTTCTCAAGGCCTCTCTGACTGGCAGACCGGGCCCATGGCTGACTGGGCCCATTTTGATTTCTCAAAGCCTCTCTGAGTGGCAGACCGGGCCCATGGCTGACTGGGCCCATTTTGATTTCTCAAAGCCTCTCTGAGTGACAGACCGGGCCCATGGCTGACTGGGCCCGTTTTGATTTCTCAAAGCCTCTCTTACTTGCAGACCAGGCCCATGGCTGACTGGGCCCATTTTGATTTCTCAAAGCCTCTCTGACTGGCAGACCGGGCCCATTTTGAATTTCTCACAGCCTCTCTGATTGGCTGTTGGCACCCATTCTGCTTTCCTTAAAGCTTCTGTGATTGGATAATTTCACAGAGGGATGAGATTTGATTGGATGATTGGGAGGGGGGGTATATGTTTATCCTTATTGACCCCTTACCATACACAATGACGCCTTTTAACACCCCTAAAACAGAAGCCTTTTTATAAAATAATCTGAGAAAAGGAGACAATGCAGGTTACCAGCATTTTCTCCTTTTCCCACAATGTTTTCTACCCTATCAAAGGAAATTTTGATTATTAGTTATTCTAACATCTTATTGTATCTTTATGGCCTATGTTTTTAATTCTTCAAATGAAAACAAGATTTTTTTTTCATCAAAAAAAGTTTCTGCAACAGCAACAGGTTGCTTCTGAATTTTATTTTTTTGCGCAGCGGTTAAACATAACATTGACTTTTGACTCGCACGGTCACCAAAACCGACCCTGGTATGAAAACAGGAAAATGTTCGATTTACCTTTCTTTGATTTGTGCAACAGGTATCAGTTGCCTCCGAAAGTGTCTAAGTTGATTTTACGATTTCATGCGCAGCACGTAACCGTCTCATATGGGTGAGATAGTCATCGCAACCGAATCAATGGCCCTAGTGAGAGAAAACGAAAAGAGAAAAATCCCTATATTTGAATTGAGAAACAGGTGTTGTCTGCTATGATATGTCCCGTAAGTCGGTTTTTTCAAGTTTTCGCGGATACGTAACTGGCACCTACGAGACGGTAGCAGCGTAAATGGGTTTGTTGTCATGCTATATAGAGATTGGAGGAAAAAAAAAATAGAAATTTAGTTCCCTATATTTGACTTGAGAAACAGGTGTCGTCTGCTATGAAATGTCCCGCAAGTCGAATTTTCATGTTTTCGCGGATACGTAAGTGGCACCCTACGAGACGGTAGTCAATGTAAATGGGTTTGTTGTCACCTACGATATAAAGAGTTTGAAGAAAAAAATAAATAAATAAATAAAAAATTCAGTTCTCTTTGTTTGACTTATGCAATAGGAAGCAGTTGCTACTGAAAGAGTCTTCAAGTCTTTTTTTAGCCACTTGTCACATCATTTCCTTGTGTTCTCTCATGTGCGTAACTGGCACGTACGAAACAGTAGTCAACGTAACTGGGTTTCTTGTTGCGGTTTGAAGATATTAGAAAAATCATGCTTCAGTTCCTTGCTACTGAAAGAGTTTTCAGTCTTTATTTAGCCACTTGTCACATTGTTTTCTGTGCTTTTCGCATGTGCGTAACTGGCACTTATGAGATGGTAATAAACGTAACTGGGTTTCTTGTCATGGTTTGAAGCGATTAGAAAAAATTACATTTCAGTTCCCTTTGTTTGATTTATGCAATAGGAAACAATTGCTTCAGAAAGAGTTTCCAGTCTCTTTTTTAGCAACTTGTCACATTAATTTCTGTGTGTTTTTTTACACTGTACATTGATCATTTTGGCTTATATGAATTTGATGTGGCCTGAGTCAGAAAATCCAATTAAAGGGTAAAGGGGGGCATCAAGGGTTAGCTTTAAGGGAAGTAACTCTTGCAAGGGGCTTGAAAAGACCAAAACAAGGTCTTCTGCCACCTTGTTTTCTTGAATTTTGGCCCTTTATCAGTGAAATCTGGCATGTGTGGATAGTGCATACCTGGCAGTTTGCCAAGGACTGCACAGCAGCCTTTAAAAAAGACTTTAAATCCACTTTTATGCCGTTTTTTGTTCACTGTTTTTAACCGATATAAAAGGGCGCCATTTTGAAGTGAATTTGAAGCTCTCTGATTGGCTGACTGGGTCCATTTTGATTTCTCAAAGCCTCTCTGACTGGCAGACCGCGCCCATGGCTGACTGGGCCCATTTTGATTTCTCAAAGCCTCTCTAAGTGGCAGACCGGGCCCATGGCTGACTGGGCCCATTTTGATTTCTCAAAGCCTCTCTGACTGGCAGACCGGGCCCATGGCCGACTGGGCCCATTTTGATTTCTCAAAGCCTCTCTGACTGGCAGACCGGGCCCATTTTGAATTTCTCACAGCCTCTCTGATTGGCTGTTGGCACCCATTCTGCTTTCCTTAAAGCTTCTGTGATTGGATAATTTCACAGAGGGATGAGATTTGATTGGATGATTGGGAGGGGGGGTCTTCTGCCACCTTGTTTTCTTGAATTTTGGCCCTTTATCAGTGAAATCTGGCATGTGTGGATAGTGCATACCTGGCAGTTTGCCAAGGACTGCACAGCAGCCTTTAAAAAAGACTTTAAATCCACTTTTATGCCGTTTTTTGTTCACTGTTTTTAACCGATATAAAAGGGCGCCATTTTGAAGTGAATTTGAAGCTCTCTGATTGGCTGACTGGGTCCATTTTGATTTCTCAAAGCCTCTCTGACTGGCAGACCGGGCCCATGGCTGACTGGGCCCATTTTGATTTCTCAAAGCCTCTCTGACTGACAGACCGGGCCCACGGCTGACTGGGCCCATTTTGATTTCTCAAAGCCTCTCTGACTGGCAGACCGGGCCCACGGCTGACTGGGCCCATTTTGATTTCTCAAAGCCTCTCTGAGTGACAGACCGGGCCCATGGCTGACTGGGCCCATTTTGATTTCTCAAAGCCTCTCTGACTGGCAGACCGGGCCCATGGCTGACTGGGCCAATTTTGATTACTAAAAGCCTCTCTGACTGGCAGACCGGGCCCATTTTGAATTTCTCACAGCCTCTCTGATCGGCTGTTGGCACCCATTCTGCTTTCCTTAAAGCTTCTGTGATTGGATAATTTCACAGAGGGATGAGATTTGATTGGATGATTGGGAGGGGGGTATATGTTTATCCTTATTGACCCCTTACCATACACAATGACGCCTTTTAACACCCCTAAAACAGAAGCCTTTTTATAAAATAATCTGAGAAAAGGAGACAATGCAGGTTACCAGCATTTTCTCCTTTTCCCACAATGTTTTCTACCTTATCAAAGGAAATTTTGATTATTAGTTATTCTAACATCTTATTGTATCTTTATGGCCTATGTTTTTAATTCTTCAAATGAAAACAAGATTTTTTTTTCATCGGAAAAAGTTTCTGCAACAGCAACCGGTTGCTTCTGAATTTTATTTTTTTGCGCATCGGTTAAACATAACATTGACTTTTGACTGGCACGGTCACCAAAACCGACCCTGGTATGAAAACAGGAAAATGTTCGGTTTACCTTTCTTTGATTTGTGCAACAGGTATCAGTTGCCTCCGAAAATGTCTAAGTTGATTTTACGATTTCATGCGCAGCACGTAACCGTCTCATATGGGTGAGATAGTCATCGCAACCAAATCAATGGCCCTAGTGAGAGAAAACGAAAAGAGAAAAATCCCTATATTTGAATTGAGAAACAGGTGTTGTCTGCTATGATATGTCCCGTAAGTCGATTTTTTCAAGTTTTCGCGGATATGTAACTGGCACCTACGAGACGGTAGCAGTGTAAATGGGTTTGTTGTCACGCTATAAAGAGATTGGAGGAAAAAAAAAATAGAAATTTAGTTCCCTATATTTGACTTGAGAAACAGGTGTCGTCTGCTATGAAATGTCCCGCAAGTCGAATTTTCATTTTTTCGCGGATACGTAACTGGCACCCTACGAGACGGTAGTCAATGTAAATGGGTTTTTTGTCACCTACGATATAAAGAGTTTGAAGAAAAAAATAAATAAATAAATAAAAAATTCAGTTCTCTTTGTTTGACTTATGCAATAGGAAGCAGTTGCTACTGAAAGAGTCTTCAAGTCTTTTTTTAGCCACTTGTCACATCATTTCCTTGTGTTCTCTCATGTGCGTAACTGGCACGTACGAAACAGTAGTCAACGTAACTGGGTTTCTTGTTGCGGTTTGAAGATATTAGAAAAATCATGCTTCATTTCCTTGCTACTGAAAGAGTTTTCAGTCTTTATTTAGCCACTTGTCACATTGTTTTCTGTGCTTTTCACATGTGCGTAACTGGCACTTATGAGATGGTACTAAACGTAACTGGGTTTCTTGTCATGGTTTGAAGCGATTAGAAAAAATTACATTTCAGTTCCCTTTGTTTGATTTATGCAATAGGAAACAATTGCTTCAGAAAGAGTTTCCAGTCTCTTTTTTAGCAACTTGTCACATTAATTTCTGTGTGTTTTTTTACACTGTAAATTGATCATTTTGGCTTATATGAATTTGATGTGGCCTGAGTCAGAAAATCCAATTAAAGGGTAAAGGGGGGGCATCAAGGGTTAGCTTTAAGGGAAGTAACTCTTCCAAAGGGCTTGAAAGAACCAAAACAAGGTCTTCTGCCACCTTGTTTTCTTGAATTTTGGCCCTTTTTCAGTGAAATCTGGCATGTGTGGATAGTGCATACCTGGCAGTTTGCCAAGGACTGCACAGCAGCCTTTAAAAAAGACTTTAAATCCACTTTTATGCCGTTTTTTGTTCACTGTTTTTAACCGATATAAAAGGGCGCCATTTTGAAGTGAATTTGAAGCTCTCTGATTGGCTGACTGGGTCCATTTTGATTTCTCAAAGCCTCTCTGACTGGCAGACCGGGCCCATGGCTGACTGGGCCCATTTTGATTTCTCAAAGCCTCTCTGACTGACAGACCGGGCAAAGGGCTGACTGGGTCCATTTTGATTTCTCAAAGCCTCTCTGAGTGACAGACCGGGCCCATGGCTGACTGGGCCCATTTTGATTTCTCAAAGCCTCTCTGACTGGCAGACCGGGCCCATGGCTGACTGGGCCCATTTTGATTACTCAAAGCCTCTATGACTGGCAGACCGGGCCCATTTTGAATTTCTCACAGCCTCTCTGATCGGCTGTTGGCACCCATTCTGCTTTCCTTAAAGCTTCTGTGATTGGATAATTTCACAGAGGGATGAGATTTGATTGGATGATTGGGAGGGGGGTATATGTTTATCCTTATTGACCCCTTACCATACACAATGACGCCTTTTAACACCCCTAAAACAGAAGCCTTTTTATAAAATAATCTGAGAAAAGGAGACAATGCAGGTTACCAGCATTTTCTCCTTTTCCCACAATGTTTTCTACCTTATCAAAGGAAATTTTGATTATTAGTTATTCTAACATCTTATTGTATCTTTATGGCCTATGTTTTTAATTCTTCAAATGAAAACAAGATTTTTTTTTCATCGGAAAAAGTTTCTGCAACAGCAACCGGTTGCTTCTGAATTTTATTTTTTTGCGCAGCGGTTAAACATAACATTGACTTTTGACTCGCACGGTCACCAAAACCGACCCTGGTATGAAAACAGGAAAATGTTCGATTTACCTTTCTTTGATTTGTGCAACAGGTATCAGTTGCCTCCGAAAATGTCTAAGTTGATTTTACGATTTCATGCGCAGCACGTAACCGTCTCATATGGGTGAGATAGTCATCGCAACCGAATCAATGGCCCTAGTGAGAGAAAACGAAAAGAGAAAAATCCCTATATTTGAATTGAGAAACAGGTGTTGTCTGCTATGATATGTCCCGTAAGTCGATTTTTTCAAGTTTTCGCAGATACGTAACTGGCACCTACGAGACGGTAGCAGTGTAAATGGGTTTGTTGTCACGCTATAAAGAGATTGGAGGAAAAAAAAATAGAAATTTAGTTCCCTATATTTGACTTGAGAAACAGGTGTCGTCTGCTATGAAATGTCCCGCAAGTCGAATTTTCATTTTTTCGCGGATACGTAACTGGCACCCTACGAGACGGTAGTCAATGTAAATGGGTTTGTTGTCACCTACGATATAAAGAGTTTGAAGAAAAAAATAAATAAATAAATAAAAAATTCAGTTCTCTTTGTTTGACTTATGCAATAGGAAGCAGTTGCTACTGAAAGAGTCTTCAAGTCTTTTTTTAGCCACTTGTCACATCATTTCCTTGTGTTCTCTCATGTGCGTAACTGGCACGTACGAAACAGTAGTCAACGTAACTGGGTTTCTTGTTGCGGTTTGAAGATATTAGAAAAATCATGCTTCAGTTCCTTGCTACTGAAAGAGTTTTCAGTCTTTATTTAGCCACTTGTCACATTGTTTTCTGTGCTTTTCGCATGTGCGTAACTGGCACTTATGAGATGGTAATAAACGTAACTGGGTTTCTTGTCATGGTTTGAAGCGATTAGAAAAAATTACATTTCAGTTCCCTTTGTTTGATTTATGCAATAGGAAACAATTGCTTCAGAAAGAGTTTCCAGTCTCTTTTTTAGCAACTTGTCACATTAATTTCTGTGTGTTTTTTTACACTGTACATTGATCATTTTGGCTTATATGAATTTGATGTGGCCTGAGTCAGAAAATCCAATTAAAGGGTAAAGGGGGGCATCAAGGGTTAGCTTTAAGGGAAGTAACTCTTGCAAGGGGCTTGAAAAGACCAAAACAAGGTCTTCTGCCACCTTGTTTTCATGAATTTTGGCCCTTTTTCAGTGAAATCTGGCATGTGTGGATAGTGCATACCTGGCAGTTTGCCAAGGACTGCACAGCAGCCTTTAAAAAAGACTTTAAATCCACTTTTATGCCGTTTTTTGTTCACTGTTTTTAACCGATATAAAAGGGCGCCATTTTGAAGTGAATTTGAAGCTCTCTGATTGGCTGACTGGGTCCATTTTGATTTCTCAAAGCCTCTCTGACTGACAGACCGGGCCCACGGCTGACTGGGACCATTTTGATTTCTCAAAGCCTCTCTGAGTGGCAGACCGGGCCCACGGCTGACTGGGCCCATTTTGATTTCTCAAAGCCTCTCTGAGTGACAGACCGGGCCCATGGCTGACTGGGCCCATTTTGATTTCTCAAAGCCTCTCTGAGTGACAGACCGGGCCCATGGCTGACTGGGCCCATTTTGATTTCTCAAAGCCTCTCTGACTGGCAGACCGGGCCCATGGCTGACTGGGCCCATTTTGATTACTCAAAGCCTCTCTGACTGGCAGACCGGGCCCATTTTGAATTTCTCACAGCCTCTCTGATCGGCTGTTGGCACCCATTCTGCTTTCCTTAAAGCTTCTGTGATTGGATAATTTCACAGAGGGATGAGATTTGATTGGATGATTGGGAGGGGGGTATATGTTTATCCTTATTGACCCCTTACCATACACAATGACGCCTTTTAACACCCCTAAAACAGAAGCCTTTTTATAAAATAATCTGAGAAAAGGAGACAATGCAGGTTACCAGCATTTTCTCCTTTTCCCACAATGTTTTCTACCTTATCAAAGGAAATTTTGATTATTAGTTATTCTAACATCTTATTGTATCTTTATGGCCTATGTTTTTAATTCTTCAAATGAAAACAAGATTTTTTTTTCATCGGAAAAAGTTTCTGCAACAGCAACCGGTTGCTTCTGAATTTTATTTTTTTGCGCAGCGGTTAAACATAACATTGACTTTTGACTCGCACGGTCACCAAAACCGACCCTGGTATGAAAACAGGAAAATGTTCGATTTACCTTTCTTTGATTTGTGCAACAGGTATCAGTTGCCTCCGAAAATGTCTAAGTTGATTTTACGATTTCATGCGCAGCACGTAACCGTCTCATATGGGTGAGATAGTCATCGCAACCGAATCAATGGCCCTAGTGAGAGAAAACGAAAAGAGAAAAATCCCTATATTTGAATTGAGAAACAGGTGTTGTCTGCTATGATATGTCCCGTAAGTCGATTTTTTCAAGTTTTCGCAGATACGTAACTGGCACCTACGAGACGGTAGCAGTGTAAATGGGTTTGTTGTCACGCTATAAAGAGATTGGAGGAAAAAAAAATAGAAATTTAGTTCCCTATATTTGACTTGAGAAACAGGTGTCGTCTGCTATGAAATGTCCCGCAAGTCGAATTTTCATTTTTTCGCGGATACGTAACTGGCACCCTACGAGACGGTAGTCAATGTAAATGGGTTTTTTGTCACCTACGATATAAAGAGTTTGAAGAAAAAAATAAATAAATAAATAAAAAATTCAGTTCTCTTTGTTTGACTTATGCAATAGGAAGCAGTTGCTACTGAAAGAGTCTTCAAGTCTTTTTTTAGCCACTTGTCACATCATTTCCTTGTGTTCTCGCATGTGCGTAACTGGCACGTACGAAACAGTAGTCAACGTAACTGGGTTTCTTGTTGCGGTTTGAAGATATTAGAAAAATCATGCTTCAGTTCCTTGCTACTGAAAGAGTTTTCAGTCTTTATTTAGCCACTTGTCACATTGTTTTCTGTGCTTTTCGCATGTGCGTAACTGGCACTTATGAGATGGTAATAAACGTAACTGGGTTTCTTGTCATGGTTTGAAGCGATTAGAAAAAATTACATTTCAGTTCCCTTTGTTTGATTTATGCAATAGGAAACAATTGCTTCAGAAAGAGTTTCCAGTCTCTTTTTTAGCAACTTGTCACATTAATTTCTGTGTGTTTTTTTACACTGTACATTGATCATTTTGGCTTATATGAATTTGATGTGGCCTGAGTCAGAAAATCCAATTAAAGGGTAAAGGGGGGCATCAAGGGTTAGCTTTAAGGGAAGTAACTCTTGCAAGGGGCTTGAAAAGACCAAAACAAGGTCTTCTGCCACCTTGTTTTCATGAATTTTGGCCCTTTTTCAGTGAAATCTGGCATGTGTGGATAGTGCATACCTGGCAGTTTGCCAAGGACTGCACAGCAGCCTTTAAAAAAGACTTTAAATCCACTTTTATGCCGTTTTTTGTTCACTGTTTTTAACCGATATAAAAGGGCGCCATTTTGAAGTGAATTTGAAGCTCTCTGATTGGCTGACTGGGTCCATTTTGATTTCTCAAAGCCTCTCTGACTGACAGACCGGGCCCACGGCTGACTGGGACCATTTTGATTTCTCAAAGCCTCTCTGAGTGGCAGACCGGGCCCACGGCTGACTGGGCCCATTTTGATTTCTCAAAGCCTCTCTGAGTGACAGACCGGGCCCATGGCTGACTGGGCCCATTTTGATTTCTCAAAGCCTCTCTGAGTGACAGACCGGGCCCATGGCTGACTGGGCCCATTTTGATTTCTCAAAGCCTCTCTGACTGGCAGACCGGGCCCATGGCTGACTGGGCCCATTTTGATTACTCAAAGCCTCTCTGACTGGCAGACCGGGCCCATTTTGAATTTCTCACAGCCTCTCTGATCGGCTGTTGGCACCCATTCTGCTTTCCTTAAAGCTTCTGTGATTGGATAATTTCACAGAGGGATGAGATTTGATTGGATGATTGGGAGGGGGGTATATGTTTATCCTTATTGACCCCTTACCATACACAATGACGCCTTTTAACACCCCTAAAACAGAAGCCTTTTTATAAAATAATCTGAGAAAAGGAGACAATGCAGGTTACCAGCATTTTCTCCTTTTCCCACAATGTTTTCTACCTTATCAAAGGAAATTTTGATTATTAGTTATTCTAACATCTTATTGTATCTTTATGGCCTATGTTTTTAATTCTTCAAATGAAAACAAGATTTTTTTTTCATCGGAAAAAGTTTCTGCAACAGCAACCGGTTGCTTCTGAATTTTATTTTTTTGCGCAGCGGTTAAACATAACATTGACTTTTGACTCGCACGGTCACCAAAACCGACCCTGGTATGAAAACAGGAAAATGTTCGATTTACCTTTCTTTGATTTGTGCAACAGGTATCAGTTGCCTCCGAAAATGTCTAAGTTGATTTTACGATTTCATGCGCAGCACGTAACCGTCTCATATGGGTGAGATAGTCATCGCAACCGAATCAATGGCCCTAGTGAGAGAAAACGAAAAGAGAAAAATCCCTATATTTGAATTGAGAAACAGGTGTTGTCTGCTATGATATGTCCCGTAAGTCGATTTTTTCAAGTTTTCGCGGATACGTAACTGGCACCTACGAGATGGTAGCAGTGTAAATGGGTTTGTTGTCACGCTATAAAGAGATTGGAGGAAAAAAAAATAGAAATTTAGTTCCCTATATTTGACTTGAGAAACAGGTGTCGTCTGCTATGAAATGTCCCGCAAGTCGAATTTTTATTTTTTCGCGGATACGTAACTGGCACCCTACGAGACGGTAGTCAATGTAAATGGGTTTGTTGTCACCTACGATATAAAGAGTTTGAAGAAAAAAATAAATAAATAAATAAAAAATTCAGTTCTCTTTGTTTGACTTATGCAATAGGAAGCAGTTGCTACTGAAAGAGTCTTCAAGTCTTTTTTTAGCCACTTGTCACATCATTTCCTTGTGTTCTTGCATGTGCGTAACTGGCACGTACGAAACAGTAGTCAACGTAACTGGGTTTCTTGTTGCGGTTTGAAGATATTAGAAAAATCATGCTTCAGTTCCTTGCTACTGAAAGAGTTTTCAGTCTTTATTTAGCCACTTGTCACATTGTTTTCTGTGCTTTTCGCATGTGCGTAACTGGCACTTATGAGATGGTAATAAACGTAACTGGGTTTCTTGTCATGGTTTGAAGCGATTAGAAAAAATTACATTTCAGTTCCCTTTGTTTGATTTATGCAATAGGAAACAATTGCTTCAGAAAGAGTTTCCAGTCTCTTTTTTAGCAACTTGTCACATTAATTTCTGTGTGTTTTTTTACACTGTACATTGATCATTTTGGCTTATATGAATTTGATGTGGCCTGAGTCAGAAAATCCAATTAAAGGGTAAAGGGGGGCATCAAGGGTTAGCTTTAAGGGAAGTAACTCTTGCAAGGGGCTTGAAAAGACCAAAACAAGGTCTTCTGCCACCTTGTTTTCATGAATTTTGGCCCTTTTTCAGTGAAATCTGGCATGTGTGGATAGTGCATACCTGGCAGTTTGCCAAGGACTGCACAGCAGCCTTTAAAAAAGACTTTAAATCCACTTTTATGCCGTTTTTTGTTCACTGTTTTTAACCGATATAAAAGGGCGCCATTTTGAAGTGAATTTGAAGCTCTCTGATTGGCTGACTGGGTCCATTTTGATTTCTCAAAGCCTCTCTGACTGACAGACCGGGCCCACGGCTGACTGGGACCATTTTGATTTCTCAAAGCCTCTCTGAGTGGCAGACCGGGCCCATGGCTGACTGGGCCCATTTTGATTTCTCAAAGCCTCTCTGAGTGACAGACCGGGCCCATGGCTGACTGGGCCCATTTTGATTTCTCAAAGCCTCTCTGACTGGCAGACCGGGCCCATTTTGAATTTCTCACAGCCTCTCTGATTGGCTGTTGGCACCCATTCTGCTTTCCTTAAAGCTTCTGTGATTGGATAATTTCACAGAGGGATGAGATTTGATTGGATGATTGGGAGGGGGGATAGATGTTTATCCTTATTGACCCCTTACCATACACAATGACGCCTTTTAACACCCCTAAAACAGAAGCCTTTTTATAAAATAATCTGAGAAAAGGAGACAATGCAGGTTACCAGCATTTTCTCATTTTCCCACAATGTTTTCTACCCTATCAAAGAAAATTTTGATTATTAGTTATTCTAACATCTTATTGTATCTTTATGGCCTATGTTTTTAATTCTTCAAATGAAAACAAGATTTTTTTTCATCGGAAAAAGTTTCTGCAACAGCAACCGGTTGCTTCTGAATTTTATTTTTTTGCGCAGCGGTTAAACATAACATGACTTTTGACTCGCACGGTCACCAAAACCAACCCTGGTATGAAAACAGGAAAATGTTCGATTTACCTTTCTTTGATTTGTGCAACAGGTATCAGTTGCCTCCGAAAGTGTTTAAGTTAATTTTACGATTTCATGCGCAGCACGTAACCGTCTCATATGGGTGAGATAGTCATCGCAACCGAATCAATGGCCCTAGTGAGAGAAAACGAAAAGAGAAAAATCCCTATATTTGAATTGAGAAACAGGTGTTGTCTGCTATGATATGTCCCGTGAGTCGATTTTTTCAAGTTTTCGCGGATACGTAACTGGCACCTACGAGACGGTAGCAGCGTAAATGGGTTTGTTGTCACACTATAAAGAGATTGGAGGAAAAAAAAAATAGAAATTTAGTTCCCTATATTTGACTTGAGAAACAGGTGTCGTCTGCTATGAAATGTCCCGCAAGTCGAATTTTCATGTTTTCGCGGATACGTAACTGGCACCCTACGAGACGGTAGTCAATGTAAATGGGTTTGTTGTCACCTACGATATAAAGAGTTTGAAGAAAAAAATAAATAAATAAATAAAAAATTCAGTTCTCTTTGTTTGACTTATGCAATAGGAAGCAGTTGCTACTGAAAGAGTCTTCAAGTCTTTTTTTAGCCACTTGTCACATCATTTCCTTGTGTTCTCTCATGTGCGTAACTGGCACGTACGAAACAGTAGTCAACGTAACTGGGTTTCTTGTTGTGGTTTGAAGATATTAGAAAAATCATGCTTCAGTTCCTTGCTACTGAAAGAGTTTTCAGTCTTTATTTAGCCACTTGTCACATTGTTTTCTGTGCTTTTCGCATGTGCGTAACTGGCACTTATGAGATGGTAATAAACGTAACTGGGTTTCTTGTCATGGTTTGAAGCGATTAGAAAAAATTACATTTCAGTTCCCTTTGTTTGATTTATGCAATAGGAAACAATTGCTTCAGAAAGAGTTTCCAGTCTCTTTTTTAGCAACTTGTCACATTAATTTCTGTGTGTTTTTTTACACTGTACATTGATCATTTTGGCTTATATGAATTTGATGTGGCCTGAGTCAGAAAATCCAATTAAAGGGTAAAGGGGGGCATCAAGGGTTAGCTTTAAGGGAAGTAACTCTTGCAAGGGGCTTGAAAGGACCAAAACAAGGTCTTCTGCCACCTTGTTTTCTTGAATTTTGGCCCTTTTTCAGTGAAATCTGGCATGTGTGGATAGTGCATACCTGGCAGTTTGCCAAGGACTGCACAACAACCTTTAAAAAAGACTTTAAATCCACTTTTATGCCGTTTTTTGTTCACTGTTTTTAACTGATATAAAAGGGCGCCATTTTGAAGTGAATTTGAAGCTCTCTGATTGGCTGACTGGGTCCATTTTGATTTCTCAAAGCCTCTCTGACTGGCAGACCGGGCCCATGGCTGACTTGGCCCATTTTGATTTCTCAAAGCCTCTCTGACTGACAGACCGGGCCCATGGCTGACTGGGCCCATTTTGATTTCTCAAAGCCTCTCTGAGTGGCAGACCGGGCCCATGGCTGACTGGGCCCATTTTGATTTCTCAAAGCCTCACTGAGTGACAGACCGGGCCCACGGCTGACTGGGCCCATTTTGATTTCTCAAAGTCTCTCTGAGTGGCAGACCGGGCCCATGGCTGACTGGGCCCATTTTGATTTCTCAAAGCCTCTTTGACTGGCAGACCGGGCCCATTTTGAATTTCTCACAGCCTCTCTGATTGGCTGTTAGCACCCATTCTGCTTTCCTTAAAGCTTCTGTGATTGGATAATTTCACAGAGGGATGCGATTTGATTGGATGATTGGGAGGGGGGTATATGTTTATCCTTATTGACCCCTTACCATACACAATGACGCCTTTTAACACCCCTAAAACAGAAGCCTTTTTATAAAATAATCTCAGAAAAGGAGATAATGCAGGTTACCAGCATTTTCTCCTTTTCCCACAATGTTTTCTACCCTATCAAAGGAAATTTTGATTATTAGTTATTCTAACATCTTATTGTATCTTTATGGCCTATGTTTTTAATTCTTCAAATGAAAACAAGATTTTTTTTTCATCGGAAAAAGTTTCTGCAACAGCAACCGGTTGCTTCTGAATTTTATTTTTTTGCGCAGCGGTTAAACATAACATGACTTTTGACTCGCACGGTCACCATAACCGACCCTGGTATGAAAACAGGAAAATGTTCGATTTACCTTTCTTTGATTTGTGCAACAGGTATCAGTTGCCTCCGAAAGTGTTTAAGTTGATTTTACGATTTCATGCGCAGCACGTAACCGTCTCATATGGGTGAGATAGTCATCGCAACCGAATCAATGGCCCTAGTGAGAGAAAACGAAAAGAGAAAAATCCCTATATTTGAATTGAGAAACAGGTGTTGTCTGCTATGATATGTCCCGTAAGTTGATTTTTTCAAGTTTTCGCGGATACGTAACTGGCATCTACGAGACAGTAGCAGCTTAAATGGGTTTGTTGTCACGCTATAAAGAGATTGGAGGAAAAAAAATAGAAATTTAGTTCCCTATATTTGACTTGAGAAACAGGTGTCGTCTGCTATGAAATGTCCCGCAAGTCGAATTTTCATGTTTTCGCGGTTACGTTTCATGTGTGGATAGTGCATACCTGGCAGTTTGCCAAGGACTGCACAGCAGCCTTTAAAAAAGACTTTAAATGCACTTTTATGCCGTATTTTGTTCACTGTTTTTAACCGATATAAAAGGGCGCCATTTTGAAGTGAATTTGAAGCTCTCTGATTGGCTGACTAGGTCCATTTTGATTTCTCAAAGCCTCCCTGACTGGCAGACCGGGCCCCCATTTTGATTTCTCAAAGCCTCTCTGACTGACAGACCGGGCCCATGGCTGACTGGGCCCATTTTGATTTCTCAAAGCCTCTCTGACTGGCAGACCGGGCCCATTTTGAATTTCTCACAGCCTCTCTGATTGGCTGTTGGCACCCAT
The DNA here is from genome assembly GCA_943736015.1 of Tridacna crocea. Lineage (NCBI taxonomy): Eukaryota > Metazoa > Mollusca > Bivalvia > Cardiida > Cardiidae > Tridacna > Tridacna crocea. Next base: position 33,913,733 of record OX031073.1, read on the forward strand.
TCTGCTTTCCTTAAAGCTTCTGTGATTGGATAATTTCACAGAGGGATGAGATTTGATTGGATGATTGGGAGGTGGGGTATATGTTTATCCTTATTGACCCCTTACCATACACAATGACGCCTTTTAACACCCCTAAAACAGAAGCCTTTTTATAAAATAATCTGAAAAAAGGAGACAATGCAGGTTACCAGCATTTTCTCATTTTCCCACAATGTTTTCTACCCTATCAAAGAAAATTTTGATTATTAGTTATTCTAACATCTTATTGTATCTTTATGGTCTATGTTTTTAATTCTTCAAATGAAAACAAGATTTTTTTTTCATCGGAAAAAGTTTCTGCAACAGCAACCGGTTGCTTCTGAATTTTATTTTTTTGCGCAGCGGTTAAACATAACATTGACTTTTGACTCGCACGGTCACCAAAACCGACCCTGGCATGAAAACAGGAAAATGTTCGATTTACCTTTATTTGATTTGTGCAACAGGTATCAGTTGCCTCTGAAAGTGTCTAAGTTGATTTTACGATTTCATGCGCAGCACGTAACCGTCTCATATGGGGGAGATAGTCATCGCAACCGAATCAATGGCCCTAGTGAGAGAAAACGAAAAGAGAAAAATCCCTATATTTGAATTGAGAAACAGGTGTTGTCTGCTATGATATGTCCCGTAAGTAGATTTTTTCAAGTTTTCGCGGATACGTAACTGGCACCTACGAGACGGTAGCAGCGTAAATGGGTTTGTTGTCACGCTATAAAGAGATTGGAGGAAAAAAAAATAGAAATTTAGTTCCCTATATTTGACTTGAGAAACAGGTGTCGTCTGCTATGAAATGTCCCGCAAGTCGAATTTTCTTGTTTTCGCGGATACGTTACTGGCACCCTACGAGACGGTAGTCAATGTAAATGGGTTTGTTGTCACCTACGATATAAAGAGTTTGAAGAAAAAAATAAATAAATAAATAAAAAATTCAGTTCTCTTTGTTTGACTTATGCAATAGGAAGCAGTTGCTACTGAAAGAGTCTTCAAGTCTTTTTTTAGCCACTTGTCACATCATTTCCTTGTGTTCTCTCATGTGCGTAACTGGCACGTACGAAACAGTAGTCAACGTAACTGGGTTTCTTGTTGCGGTTTGAAGATATTAGAAAAATCATGCTTCAGTTCCTCGCTACTGAAAGAGTTTTCAGTCTTTATTTAGCCACTTGTCACATTGTTTTCTGTGCTTTTCGCATGTGCGTAACTGGCACTTATGAGATGGTAATAAACGTAACTGGGTTTCTTGTCATGGTTTGAAGCGATTAGAAAAAATTACATTTCAGTTCCCTTTGTTTGATTTATGCAATAGGAAACAATTGCTTCAGAAAGAGTTTCCAGTCTCTTTTTTAGCAACTTGTCACATTAATTTCTGTGTGTTTTTTTACACTGTACATTGATCATTTTGGCTTATATGAATTTGATGTGGCCTGAGTCAGAAAATCCAATTAAAGGGTAAAGGGGGGCATCAAGGGTTAGCTTTAAGGGAAGTAACTCTTGCAAGGGGCTTGAAAGGACCAAAACAAGGTCTTCTGCCACCTTGTTTTCTTGAATTTTGGCCCTTTTTCAGTGAAATCTGGCATGTGTGGATAGTGCATACCTGGCAGTTTGCCACGGACTGCACAACAGCCTTTAAAAAAGACTTTAAATCCACTTTTATGCCGTTTTTTGTTCACTGTTTTTAACCGATATAAAAGGGCGCCATTTTGAAGTTAATTTGAAGCTCTCTGATTGGCTGAATGGGTCCATTTTGATTTCTCAAAGCCTCTCTGACTGGCAGACCGGGCCCATGGCTGACTGGGTCCATTTTGATTTCTCAAAGCCTCTCTGAGTGACAGACCGGGCCCATGGCTGACTGGGCCCATTTTGATTTCTCAAAGCCTCTCTGAGTGGCAGACCGGGCCCATGGCTGACTGGGCCCATTTTGATTTCTCAAAGCCTCTCTGAGTGACTGACCGGGCCCATGGCTGACTTGGCCCATTTTGATTTCTCAAAGCCTCTCTGACTGGCAGACCGGGCCCATGGCCGACTGGGCCCATTTTGATTTCTCAAAGCCTCTCTGACTGGCAGACCGGGCCCATTTTGAATTTCTCACAGCCTCTCTGATTGGCTGTTGGCACCCATTCTGCTTTCCTTAAAGCTTCTGTGATTGGATAATTTCACAGAGGGATGAGATTTGATTGGGTATATGTTTATCCTTATTGACCCCTTACCATACACAATGACGCCTTTTAACACCCCTAAAACAGAAGCCTTTTTATAAAATAATCTGAAAAAAGGAGACAATGCAGGTTACCAGCATTTTCTCATTTTCCCACAATGTTTTCTACCCTATCAAAGAAAATTTTGATTATTAGTTATTCTAACATCTTATTGTATCTTTATGGTCTATGTTTTTAATTCTTCAAATGAAAACAAGATTTTTTTTTCATCGGAAAAAGTTTCTGCAACAGCAACCGGTTGCTTCTGAATTTTATTTTTTTGCGCAGCGGTTAAACATAACATTGACTTTTGACTCGCACGGTCACCAAAACCGACCCTGGCATGAAAACAGGAAAATGTTCGATTTACCTTTATTTGATTTGTGCAACAGGTATCAGTTGCCTCTGAAAGTGTCTAAGTTGATTTTACGATTTCATGCGCAGCACGTAACCGTCTCATATGGGTGAGATAGTCATCGCAACCGAATCAATGGCCCTAGTGAGAGAAAACGAAAAGAGAAAAATCCCTATATTTGAATTGAGAAACAGGTGTTGTCTGCTATGATATGTCCCGTAAGTAGATTTTTTCAAGTTTTCGCGGATACGTAACTGGCACCTACGAGACGGTAGCAGCGTAATTGGGTTTGTTGTCACGCTATAAAGAGATTGGAGGAAAAAAAAATAGAAATTTAGTTCCCTATATTTGACTTGAGAAACAGGTGTCGTCTGCTATGAAATGTCCCGCAAGTCGAATTTTCTTGTTTTCGCGGATACGTTACTGGCACCCTACGAGACGGTAGTCAATGTAAATGGGTTTGTTGTCACCTACGATATAAAGAGTTTGAAGAAAAAAATAAATAAATAAATAAAAAATTCAGTTCTCTTTGTTTGACTTATGCAATAGGAAGCAGTTGCTACTGAAAGAGTCTTCAAGTCTTTTTTTAGCCACTTGTCACATCATTTCCTTGTGTTCTCTCATGTGCGTAACTGGCACGTACGAAACAGTAGTCAACGTAACTGGGTTTCTTGTTGCGGTTTGAAGATATTAGAAAAATCATGCTTCAGTTCCTCGCTACTGAAAGAGTTTTCAGTCTTTATTTAGCCACTTGTCACATTGTTTTCTGTGCTTTTCGCATGTGCGTTACTGGCACTTATGAGATGGTAATAAACGTAACTGGGTTTCTTGTCATGGTTTGAAGCGATTAGAAAAAATTACATTTCAGTTCCCTTTGTTTGATTTATGCAATAGGAAACAATTGCTTCAGAAAGAGTTTCCAGTCTCTTTTTTAGCAACTTGTCACATTAATTTCTGTGTGTTTTTTTACACTGTACATTGATCATTTTGGCTTATATGAATTTGATGTGGCCTGAGTCAGAAAATCCAATTAAAGGGTAAAGGGGGGCATCAAGGGTTAGCTTTCAGGGGAAGTAACTCTTGCAAGGGGCTTGAAAGGACCAAAACAAGGTCTTCTGCCACCTTGTTTTCTTGAATTTTGGCCCTTTTTCAGTGAAATCTGGCATGTGTGGATAGTGCATACCTGGCAGTTTGCCACGGACTGCACAACAGCCTTTAAAAAAGACTTTAAATCCACTTTTATGCCGTTTTTTGTTCACTGTTTTTAACCGATATAAAAGGGCGCCATTTTGAAGTTAATTTGAAGCTCTCTGATTGGCTGAATGGGTCCATTTTGATTTCTCAAAGCCTCTCTGACTGGCAGACCGGGCCCATGGCTGACTGGGTCCATTTTGATTTCTCAAAGCCTCTCTGAGTGACAGACCGGGCCCATGGCTGACTGGGCCCATTTTGATTTCTCAAAGCCTCTCTGAGTGGCAGACCGGGCCCATGGCTGACTGGGCCCATTTTGATTTCTCAAAGCCTCTCTGAGTGACTGACCGGGCCCATGGCTGACTTGGCCCATTTTGATTTCTCAAAGCCTCTCTGACTGGCAGACCGGGCCCATGGCCGACTGGGCCCATTTTGATTTCTCAAAGCCTCTCTGACTGGCAGACCGGGCCCATTTTGAATTTCTCACAGCCTCTCTGATTGGCTGTTGGCACCCATTCTGCTTTCCTTAAAGCTTCTGTGATTGGATAATTTCACAGAGGGATGAGATTTGATTGGATGATTGGGAGGGGGGGTATATGTTTATCCTTATTGACCCCTTACCATACACAATGACGCCTTTCAACACCCCTAAAACAGAAGCCTTTTTATAAAATAATCTCAGAAAAGAAGACAATGCAGGTTACCAGCATTTTCTCCTTTTCCCACAATGTTTTCTACCCTATCAAAGGAAACTTTGATTATTAGTTATTCTAACATCTTATTGTATCTTTATGGCCTATGTTTTTAATTCTTCAAATGAAAACAAGATTTTTTTTTCATCGGAAAAAGTTTCTGCAACAGCAACCGGTTGCTTCTGAATTTTATTTTTTTGCGCAGCGGTTAAACATAACATTGACTTTTGACTCGCACGGTCACCAAAACCGACCCTGGTATGAAAACAGGAAAATGTTCGATTTACCTTTCTTTGATTTGTGCAACAGGTATCAGTTGCCTACGAAAGTGTCTAAGTTGATTTTACGATTTCATGCGTAGCACGAAACCGTCTCATATGGGTGAGATAGTCATCGCAACCGAATCAATGGCCCTAGTGAGAGAAAACGAAAAGAGAAAAATCCCTATATTTGAATTGAGAAACAGGTGTTGTCTGCTATGATATGTCCCGTAACTTGATTTTTTCAAGTTTTCGCGGATACGTAACTGGCACCTACGAGACAGTAGCAGCTTAAATGGGTTTGTTGTCACGCTATAAAGAGATTGGAGGAAAAAAAATAGAAATTTAGTTCCCTATATTTGACTTGAGAAACAGGTGTCGTCTGCTATGAAATGTCCCGCAAGTCGAATTTTCATGTTTTCGCGGATACGTAACTGGCACCCTACGAGACGGTAGTCAATGTAAATGGGTTTGTTGTAACCTACGATATAAAGAGTTTGAAGAAAAAAATAAATAAATAAATAAAAAATTCAGTTCTCTTTGTTTGACTTATGCAATAGGAAGCAGTTGCTACTGAAAGAGACTTCAAGTCTTTTTTTAGCCACTTGTCACATCATTTCCTTGTGTTCTCTCATGTGCGTAACTGGCATGTACGAAACAGTAGTCAACATAACTGGGTTTCTTGTTGCGGTTTGAAGATATTAGAAAAATCATGCTTCAGTTCCTTGCTACTGAAAGAGTTTTCAGTCTTTATTTAGCCACTTGTCACATTGTTTTCTGTGCTTTTCGCATGTGCGTAACTGGCACTTATGAGATGGTAATAAACGTAACTGGGTTTCTTGTCATGGTTTGAAGCGATTAGAAAAAATTACATTTCAGTTCCCTTTGTTTGATTTATGCAATAGGAAACAATTGCTTCAGAAAGAGTTTCCAGTCTCTTTTTTAGCAACTTGTCACATTAATTTCTGTGTGTTTTTTTACACTGTACATTGATCATTTTGGCTTATATGAATTTGATATGGCCTGAGTCAGAAAATCCAATTAAAGGGTAAAGGGGGGCATCAAGGGTTAGCTTTAAGGGAAGTAACTCTTGCAAGGGGCTTGAAAGGACCAACACAAGGTCTTATGCCACCTTGTTTTCTTGAATTTTGGCCCTTTTTCAGTGAAATCTGGCATGTGTGGATAGTGCATACCTGGCAGTTTGCCACGGACTGCACAACAGCCTTTAAAAAAGACTTTAAATCCACTTTTATGCCGTTTTTTGTTCACTGTTTTTAACCGATAAAAAAGGGCGCCATTTTGAAGTGAATTTGAAGCTCTCTGATTGGCTGACTGGGTCCATTTTGATTTCTCGAAGCCTCTCTGAATGGCAGACCGGGCCCATGGCTGACTGGGACCATTTTGATTTCTCAAAGCCTCTCTGAGTGGCAGACCGGGCCCATGGCTGACTGGGCCCATTTTGATTTCTCAAAGCCTCTCTGAGTGACAGACCGGGCCCATGGCCGACTGGGCCCATTTTGATTTCTCAAAGCCTCTCTGACTGGCAGACCGGGCCCATGGCCGACTGGGCCCATTTTGATTTCTCAAAGCCTCTCTGACTGGCAGACCGGGCCCATTTTGAATTTCTCACAGCCTCTCTGATTGGCTGTTGGCACCCATTCTGCTTTCCTTAAAGCTTCTGTGATTGGATAATTTCACAGAGGGATGAGATTTGATTGGATGATTGGGAGGGGGGGTATATGTTTATCCTTATTGACCCCTTACCATACACAATGACGCCTTTTAACACCCCTAAAACAGAAGCCTTTTTATAAAATAATCCGAGAAAAGGAGACAATGCAGGTTACCAGCATTTTCTCCTTTTCCCACAATGTTTTCTACCCTATCAAAGGAAATTTTGATTATTAGTTATTCTAACATCTTATTGTATCTTTATGGCCTATGTTTTTAATTCTTCAAATGAAAACAAGATTTTTTTTTCATCGGAAAAAGTTTCTGCAACAGCAACCGGTTGCTTCTGAATTTTATTTTTTTGCGCAGCGGTTAAACATAACATGACTTTTGACTCGCACGGTCACCAAAACTGACCCCGGTATGAAAACAGGAAAATGTTCGATTTACCTTTCTTTGATTTGTGCAACAGGTATCAGTTGCCTCCGAAAGTGTTTAAGTTGATTTTACGATTTCATGCACAGCACGTAACCGTCTCATATAGGTGAGATAGTCATCGCAACCTAATCAATGGCCCTAGTGAGAGAAAACGAAAAGAGAAAAATCCCTATATTTGAATTGAGACACAGGTGTTGTCTGCTATGATATGTCCCGTAAGTCGATTTTTTCAAGTTTTCGCGGATACGTAACTGGCACCTACGAGACGGTAGCAGCGTAAATGGGTTTGTTGTCACGCTATTAAGAGATTGGAGGAAAAAAAAATAGAAATTTAGTTCCCTATATTTGACTTGAGAAACAGGTGTCGTCTGCTATGAAATGTCCCGCAAGTCGAATTTTCATGTTTTCGCGGATACGTAACTGGCACCCTACGAGACGGTAGTCAATGTAAATGGGTTTGTTGTCACCTACGATATAAAGAGTTTGAAGAAAAAAATAAATAAATAAATAAAAAATTCAGTCCTCTTTGTTTGACTTATGCAATAGGAAGCAGTTGCTACTGAAAGAGTCTTCAAGTCTTTTTTTAGCCACTTGTCACATCATTTCCTTGTGTTCTCTCATGTGCGTAACTGGCATGAACGAAACAGTAGTCAACGTAACTGAGTTTCTTGTTGCGGTTTGAAGATATTAGAAAAACCATACTTCAGTTCCTTGCTACTGAAAGAGTTTTCAGTCTTTATTTAGCCACTTGTCACATTGTTTTCTGTGCTTTTCGCATGTGCGTAACTGGCACTTATGAGATGGTAATAAACGTAACTGGGTTTCTTGTCATGGTTTGAAGCGATTAGAAAAAATTACATTTCAGTTCCCTTTGTTTGATTTATGCAATAGGAAACAATTGCTTCAGAAAGAGTTTCCAGTCTCTTTTTTAGCAACTTGTCACATTAATTTCTGTGTGTTTTTTTACACTGTACATTGATCATTTTGGCTTATATGAATTTGATGTGGCCTGAGTCAGAAAATCCAATTAAAGGGTAAAGGGGGGCATCAAGGGTTAGCTTTAAGGGAAGTAACTCTTGCAAGGGGCTTGAAAGGACCAAAACAAGGTCTTCTGCCACCTTGTTTTCTTGAATTTTGGCCCTTTTTCAGTGAAATCTGGCATGTGTGGATAGTGCATACCTGGCAGTTTGCCAAAGACTGCACAACAGCCTGTAAAAAAGACTTTAAATCCACTTTTATGCCGTTTTTTGTTCACTGTTTTTAACCGATATAGAAAGGCGCCATTTTGAAGTGAATTTGAAGCTCTCTGATTGGCTGACTGGGTCCATTTTGATTTCTCAAAGCCTCTCTGACTGGCAGAACGGGCCCATGGCTGACTGGGCCCATTTTAATTTCTCAAAGCCTCTCTGACTGACAGACCGGGCCCATGGCTGACTGGGCCCATTTTGATTTCTCAAAGCCTCTCTGAGTGGCAGACCGGGCTCACGGCTAACTGGGCCCATTTTGATTTCTCAAAGCCTCTCTGACTAGCAGACCGGGCCCACGGCTGACTGGGCCCATTTTGATTTCTCAAAGCCTCTCTGACTGGCAGACCGGGCCCACGGCTGACTGGGCCCATTTTGATTTCTCAAAGCCTCTCTGACTGGCAGACCGGGCCCACGGCTGACTGGGCCCATTTTGATTTCTCAAAGCCTCTCTGACTGGCAGACCGGGCCCATGGCTGACTGGGCCCATTTTGATTTCTCAAAGCCTCTCTGACTGGCAGACCGGGCCCATTTTGAATTTCTCACAGCCTCTCTGATTGGCTGTTGGAACCCATTCTGCTTTCCTTAAAGCTTCTGTGATTGGATAATTTCACAGAGGGATGAGATTTGATTGGATGATTGGGAGGGGGGGTATATGTTTATCCTTATTGACCCCTTACCATACACAATGACGCCTTTTAACACCCCTAAAACAGAAGCCTTTTTATAAAATAATCTGAGAAAAGGAGACAATGCAGGTTACCAGCATTTTCTCCTTTTCCACAATGTTTTCTACCCTATCAAAGGAAATTTTGATTATTAGTTATTCTAACATCTTATTGTATCTTTATGGCCTATGTTTTTAATTCTTCAAATGAAAACAAGATTTTTTTTTCATCGGAAAAAGTTTCTGCAACAGCAACCGGTTGCTTCTGAATTTTATTTTTTTCCGCAGCGGTTAAACATAACATTGACTTTTGACTCGCACGGTCACCAAAACCGACCCTGGTATGAAAACAGGAAAATGTTCGATTTACCTTTCTTTGATTTGTGCAACAGGTATCAGTTGCCTCCGAAAGTGTCTAAGTTGATTTTACGATTTCATGCGCAGCACGTAACCATCTCATATGGGTGAGATAGTCATCGCAACCGAATCAATGGCCCTAGTCAGAGAAAACGAAAAGAGAAAAATCCCTATATTTGAATTGAGAAACAGGTGTTGTCTGCTATGATATGTCCCGTAAGTCGATTTTTTTCAAGTTTTCGCGGATACGTAACTGGCACCTACGAGACGGTAGCAGTGTAAATGGGTTTGTTGTCACGCTATAAAGAGACTGGAGGAAAAAAAAATAGAAATTTAGTTCCCTATATTTGACTTGAGAAACAGGTGTCGTCTGCTATGAAATGTCCCGCAAGTCGAATTTTCATGTTTTCGCGGATACGTAACTGGCACCCTACGAGACGGTAGTCAATGTAAATGGGTTTGTTGTCACCTACGATATAAAGAGTTTGAAGAAAAAAGTAAATAAATAAATAAAAAATTCAGTTCTCTTTGTTTGACTTATGCAATAGGAAGCAGTTGCTACTGAAAGAGTCTTCAAGTCTTTTTTTAGCCACTTGTCACATCATTTCCTTGTGTTCTCGCATGTGCGTAACTGGCACGTACGAAACAGTAGTCAACGTAACTGGGTTTCTTGTTGCGGTTTGAAGATATTAGAAAAATCATGCTTCAGTTCCTTGCTACTGAAAGAGTTTTCAGTCTTTATTTAGCCACTTGTCACATTGTTTTCTGTGCTTTTCGCATGTGCGTAACTGGCACTTATGAGATGGTAATAAACGTAACTGGGTTTCTTGTCATGGTTTGAAGCGATTAGAAAAAATTACATTTCAGTTCCCTTTGTTTGATTTATGCAATAGGAAACAATTGCTTCAGAAAGAGTTTCCAGTCTCTTTTTTAGCAACTTGTCACATTAATTTCTGTGTGATTTTTTACACTGTACATTGATCATTTTGGCTTATATGAATTTGATGTGGCCTAAGTCAGAAAATCCAATTAAAGGGTAAAGGGGGGCATCAAGGGTTAGCTTTAAGGGAAGTAACTCTTGCAAGGGGCTTGAAAGGACCAAAACAAGGTCTTCTGCCACCTTGTTTTCTTGAATTTTGGCCCTTTTTCAGTGAAATCTGGCATGTGTGGATAGTGCATACCTGGCAGTTTGCCAAGGACTGCACAGCAGCCTTTAAAAAAGACTTTAAATCCACTTTTATGCCGTTTTTTGTTCACTGTTTTTAACCGATATAAAAGGGCGCCATTTTGAAGTGAATTTGAAGCTCTCTGATTGGCTGACTGGGTCCATTTTGATTTCTCAAAGCCTCTCTGACTGGCAGACCGGGCCCACGGCTGACTGGGTCCATTTTGATTTCTCAAAGCCTCTCTGACTGACAGACCAGGCCCATGGCTGACTGGGCCCATTTTGATTTCTCAAAGCCTCTCTGAGTGGCAGACCGGGCCCATGGCTGACTGGGCCCATTTTGAATTCTCAAAGCCTCTCTGACTGGCAGACCGGGCCCATGGCTGACTGGGCCCATTTTGATTTCTCAAAGCCTCTCTGACTGGCAGACCGGGCCCATTTTGAATTTCTCACAGCCTCTCTGATTGGCTGTTGGCACCCATTCTGCTTTCCTTAAAGCTTCTGTGATTGGATAATTTCACAGAGGGATGAGATTTGATTGGATGATTGGGAGGGGGGTATATGTTTATCCTTATTGACCCCTTACCATACACAATGACGCCTTTTAACACCCCTAAAACAAAAGCCTTTTTATAAAATAATCTGAGAAAAGGAGACAATGCAGGTTACCAGCATTTTCTCCTTTTCCCACAATGTTTTCTACCCTATCAAAGGAAATTTTGATTATTAGTTATTCTAACATCTTATTGTATCTTTATGGCCTATGTTTTTAATTCTTCAAATGAAAACAAGATTTTTTTTTCATCGGAAAAAGTTTCTGCAACAGCAACCGGTTGCTTCTGAATTTTATTTTTTTGCGCAGCGGTTAAACATAACATTGACTTTTGACTCGCACGGTCACCAAAACCGACCCTGGTATGAAAACAGGAAAATGTTCGATTTACCTTTCTTTGATTTGTGCAACACGTATCAGTTGCCTCCGAAAGTGTCTAAGTTGATATTACGATTTCATGCGCAGCACGTAACCGTCTCATATGGGTGAGATAGTCATCGCAACCGAATCAATGGCCCTAGTCAGAGAAAACGAAAAGAGAAAAATCTCTATATTTGAATTGAGAAACAGGTGTTGTCTGCTATGATATGTCCCGTAAGTCGATTTTTTCAAGTTTTCGCGGATACGTAACTGGCACCTACGAGACGGTAGCAGCTTAAATGGGTTTGTTGTCACGCTATAAAGAGATTGGAGGAAAAAAAAATAGAAATTTAGTTCCCTATATTTGACATGAGAAACAGGTGTCGTCTGCTATGAAATGTCCCGCAAGTCGAATTTTCATTTTTTCGCGGATACGTAACTGGCACCCTACGAGACGGTAGTCAGTGTAAATGGGTTTGTTGTCACCTACGATATAAAGAGTTTGAAGAAAAAAATAAATAAATAAAAAATTCAGTTCTCTTTGTTTGACTTATGCAATAGGAAGCAGTTGCTACTGAAAGAGTCTTCAAGTCTTTTTTTAGCCACTTGTCACATCATTTCCTTGTGTTCTCTCATGTGCGTAACTGGCATGAACGAAACAGTAGTCAACGTAACTGAGTTTCTTGTTGCGGTTTGAAGATATTAGAAAAATCATGCTTCAGTTCCTTGCTACTGAAAGAGTTTTCAGTCTTTATTTAGCCACTTGTCACATTGTTTTCTGTGCTTTTCGCATGTGAGTAACTGGCACTTATGAGATGGTAATAAACGTAACTGGGTTTCTTGTCATGGTTTGAAGCGATTAGAAAAAATTACATTTCAGTTCCCTTTGTTTGATTTATGCAATAGGAAACAATTGCTTCAGAAAGAGTTTCCAGTCTCTTTTTTAGCAACTTGTCACATTAATTTCTGTGTGTTTTTTTACACTGTACATTGATCATTTTGGCTTATATGAATTTGATGTGGCCTGAGTCAGAAAATCCAATTAAAGGGTAAAGGGGGGCATCAAGGGTTAGCTTTAAGGGAAGTAACTCTTGCAAGGGGCTTGAAAGGACCAAAACAAGGTCTTCTGCCACCTTGTTTTCTTGAATTTTGGCCCTTTTTCAGTGAAATCTGGCATGTGTGGATAGTGCATACCTGGCAGTTTGCCAAAGACTGCACAACAGCCTGTAAAAAAGACTTTAAATCCACTTTTATGCCGTTTTTTGTTCACTGTTTTTAACCGATATAGAAAGGCGCCATTTTGAAGTGAATTTGAAGCTCTCTGATTGGCTGACTGGGTCCATTTTGATTTCTCAAAGCCTCTCTGACTGGCAGAACGGGCCCATGGCTGACTGGGCCCATTTTGATTTCTCAAAGCCTCTCTGAGTGACAGACCGGGCCCATGGCTGACTGGGCCCATTTTGATTTCTCAAAGCCTCTCTGAGTGGCAGACCGGGCCCATGGCTGACTGGGCCCATTTTGATTTCTCAAAGCCTCTCTGACTGGCAGACCGGGCCCACGGCTGACTGGGCCCATTTTGATTTCTCAAAGCCTCTCTGAGTGGCAGACCGGGCCCATGGCTGACTGGGCCCATTTTGATTTCTCAAAGCCTCTCTGACTGGCAGACCGGGCCCATGGCTGACTGGGCCCATTTTGATTTCTCAAAGCCTCTCTGACTGGCAGACCGGGCCCATTTTGAATTTCTCACAGCCTCTCTGATTGGCTATTGGAACCCATTCTGCTTTCCTTAAAGCTTCTGTGATTGGATAATTTCACAGAGGGATGAGATTTGATTGGATGATTGGGAGGGGGGGTATATGTTTATCCTTATTGACCCCTTACCATACACAATGACGCCTTTTAACACCCCTAAAACAGAAGCCTTTTTATAAAATAATCTGAGAAAAGGAGACAATGCAGGTTACCAGCATTTTCTCCTTTTCCCACAATGTTTTCTACCCTATCAAAGGAAATTTTGATTATTAGTTATTCTAACATCTTATTGTATCTTTATGGCCTATGTTTTTAATTCTTCAAATGAAAACAAGATTTTTATTTCATCGGAAAAAGTTTCTGCAACAGCAACCGGTTGCTTCTGAATTTTATTTTTTTCCGCAGCGGTTAAACATAACATTGACTTTTGACTCCCACGGTCACCAAAACCGACCCTGGTATGAAAACAGGAAAATGTTCGATTTACCTTTCTTTGATTTGTGCAACAGGTATCAGTTGCCTCCGAAAGTGTCTAAGTTGATTTTACGATTTCATGCGCAGCACGTAACCGTCTCATATGGGTGAGATAGTCATCGCAACCGAATCAATGGCCCTAGTCAGAGAAAACGAAAAGAGAAAAATCCCTATATTTGAATTGAGACACAGGTGTTGTCTGCTATGATATGTCCTGTAAGTCGATTTTTTCAAGTTTTCGCGGATACGTAACTGGCACCTACGAGACGGTAGCAGCGTAAATGGGTTTGTTGTCACGCTATAAAGAGATTGGAGGAAAAAAAAATAGAAATTTAGTTCCCTATATTTGACTTGAGAAACAGGTGTCGTCTGCTATGAAATGTCTCGCAAGTCGAATTTTCATGTTTTCGCGGATACGTAACTGGCACCCTACGAGACGGTAGTCAATGTAAATGGGTTTGTTGTCACCTACGATATAAAGAGTTTGAAGAAAAAAATAAATAAATAAATAAAAAATTCAGTTCTCTTTGTTTGACTTATGCAATAGGAAGCAGTTGCTACTGAAAGTCTTCAAGTTTTTTTTTAGCCACTTGTCACATCATTTCCTTGTGTTCTCTCATGTGCGTAACTGGCACGTACGAAACAGTAGTCAACGTAACTGGGTTTCTTGTTGCGGTTTGAAGATATTAGAAAAATCATGCTTCAGTTCCTCGCTACTGAAAGAGTTTTCAGTCTTTATTTAGCCACTTGTCACATTGTTTTCTGTGCTTTTCGCATGTGCGTAACTGGCACTTATGAGATGGTAATAAACATAACTGGGTTTCTTGTCATGGTTTGAAGCGATTAGAAAAAATTACATTTCAGTTCCCTTTGTTTGATTTATGCAATAGGAAACAATTGCTTCAGAAAGAGTTTCCAGTCTCTTTTTTAGCAACTTGTCACATTAATTTCTGTGTGTTTTTTTACACTGTACCTTGATCATTTTGGCTTATATGAATTTGATGTGGCCTGAGTCAGAAAATCCAATTAAAGGGTAAAGGGGGGCATCAAGGGTTAGCTTTAAGGGAAGTAACTCTTGCAAGGGGCTTGAAAAGACCAAAACAAGGTCTTCTGCCACCTTGTTTTCTTGAATTTTGGCCCTTTTTCAGTGAAATCTGGCATGTGTGGATAGTGCATACCTGGCAGTTTCCCAAGGACTGCACAGCAGCCTTTAAAAAAGACTTTAAATCCACTTTTATGCCGTTTTTTGTTTACTGTTTTTAACCGATATAGAAAGGGCGCCATTTTGAAGTAAATTTGAAGCTCTCTGATTGGCTGACTGGGTCCATTTTGATTTCTCAAAGCCTCTCTGACTGGCAGACCGGGCCCACGGCTGACTGGGCCCATTTTGATTTCTCAAAGCCTCTCTGACTGACAGACCAGGCCCATGGCTGACTGGGCCCATTTTGATTTCTCAAAGCCTCTCTGAGTGGCAGACCGGGCCCATGGCTGACTGGGCCCATTTTGATTTCTCAAAGCCTCTCTGACTGGCAGAACGGGCCCATGGCTGACTGGGCCCATTTTGATTTCTCAAAGCCTCTCTGACTGGCAGACCGGGCCCTTTTTGAATTTCTCACAGCCTCTCTGATTGGCTGTTGGGACCCATTCTGCTTTCCTTAAAGCTTCTGTGATTGGATAATTTCACAGAGGGATGAGATTTGATTGGATGATTGGGAGGGGGGGTATATGTTTATCCTTATTGACCCCTTACCATACACAATGACGCCTTTTAAAACCCCTAAAACAGAAGCCTTTTTATAAAATAATCTGAGAAAAGGAGACAATGCAGGTTACCAGCATTTTCTCCTTTTCCCACAATGTTTTCTACCCTATCAAAGGAAATTTTGATTATTAGTTATTCTAACATCTTATAGTATCTTTATGGCCTATGTTTTTAATTCTTCAAATGAAAACAAGATTTTTTTTTCATCGGAAAAAGTTTCTGCAACAGCAACCGGTTGCTTCTGAATTTTATTTTTTTCCGCAGCGGTTAAACATAACATTGACTTTTGACTCCCACGGTCACCAAAACCGACCCTGGTATGAAAACAGGAAAATGTTCGATTTACCTTTCTTTGATTTGTGCAACAGGTATCAGTTGCCTCCGAAAGTGTCTAAGTTGATATTACGATTTCATGCGCAGCACGTAAGCGTCTCATATGGGTGAGATAGTCATCGCAACCGAATCAATGGCCCTAGTCAGAGAAAACGAAAAGAGAAAAATCCCTATATTTGAATTGAGAAACAGGTGTTGTCTGCTATGATATGTCCTGTAAGTCGATTTTTTCAAGTTTTCGCGGATACGTAACTGGCACCTACGAGACGGTAGCAGCTTAAATGGGTTTGTTGTCACGCTATAAAGAGATTGGAGGAAAAAAAAATAGAAATTTAGTTCCCTATATTTGACTTGAGAAACAGGTGTCGTCTGCTATGAAATGTCCCGCAAGTCGAATTTTCATGTTTTCGCGGATACGTAACTGGCACCCTACGAGACGGTAGTCAATGTAAATGGGTTTGTTGTCACCTACGATATAAAGAGTTTGAAGAAAAAAATAAATAAATAAATAAAAAATTCAGTTCTCTTTGTTTGACTTATGCAATAGGAAGCAGTTGCTACTGAAAGAGTCTTCAAGTCTTTTTTTAGCCACTTGTCACATCATTTCCTTGTGTTCTCTCATGTGCGTAACTGGCATGAACGAAACAGTAGTCAACGTAACTGAGTTTCTTGTTGCGGTTTCAAGATATTAGAAAAATCATACTTCAGTTCCTTGCTACTGAAAGAGTTTTCAGTCTTTATTTAGCCACTTGTCACATTGTTTTCTGTGCTTTTCGCATGTGCATAACTGGCACTTATGAGATGGTAATAAACGTAACTGGGTTTCTTGTCATGGTTTGAAGCGATTAGAAAAAAATTACATTTCAGTTCCCTTTGTTTGATTTATGCAATAGGAAACAATTGCTTCAGAAAGAGTTTCCAGTCTCTTTTTTAGCAACTTGTCACATTAATTTCTGTGTGTTTTTTTACACTGTACATTGATCATTTTGGCTTATATGAATTTGATGTGGCCTGAGTCAGAAAATCCAATTAAAGGGTAAAGGGGGGCATCAAGGGTTAGCTTTAAGGGAAGTAACTCTTGCAAGGGGCTTGAAAAGACCAAAACAAGGTCTTCTGCCACCTTGTTTTCTTGAATTTTGGCCCTTTTTCAGTGAAATCTGGCATGTGTGGATAGTGCATACCTGGCAGTTTGCCAAAGACTGCACAACAGCCTGTAAAAAAGACTTTAAATCCACTTTTATGCCGTTTTTTGTTCACTGTTTTTAACCGATATAGAAAGGCGCCATTTTGAAGTGAATTTGAAGCTCTCTGATTGGCTGACTGGGTCCATTTTGATTTCTCAAAGCCTCTCTGACTGGCAGAACGGGCCCATGGCTGACTGGGCCCATTTTGATTTCTCAAAGCCTCTCTGACTGACAGACCGGGCCCACGGCTGACTGGGCCCATTTTGATTTCTCAAAGCCTCTCTGACTGGCAGACCGGGCCCACGGCTGACTGGGCCCATTTTGATTTCTCAAAGCCTCTCTGACTGGCAGACCGGGCCCATGGCTGACTGGGCACATTTTGATTTCTCAAAGCCTCTCTGACTGGCAGACCGGGCCCATGGCTGACTGGGCCCATTTTGATTTCTCAAAGGCTCTCTAAGTGGCAGACCGGGCCCATGGCTGACTGGGCCCATTTTGATTTCTCAAAGCCTCTCTGACTGGCAGACCGGGCCCATTTTGAATTTCTCACAGCCTCTCTGATTGGCTGTTGGCACCCATTCTGCTTTCCTTAAAGCTTCTGTGATTGGATAATTTCACAGAGGGATGAGATTTGATTGGATGATTGGGAGGGGGGGTATATGTTTATCCTTATTGACCCCTTACCATACACAATGACGCCTTTTAACACCCCTAAAACAGAAGCCTTTTTATAAAATAATCTGAGAAAAGGAGACAATGCAGGTTACCAGCATTTTCTCCTTTTCCCACAATGTTTTCTACCCTATCAAAGGAAATTTTGATTATTAGTTATTCTAACATCTTATTGTATCTTTATGGCCTATGTTTTTAATTCTTCAAATGAAAACAAGATTTTTTTTTCATCGGAAAAAGTTTCTGCAACAGCAACCGGTTGCTTCTGAATTTTATTTTTTTGCGCAGCGGTTAAACATAACATTGACTTTTGACTCGCACAGTCACCAAAACCGACCCTGGTATGAAAACAGGAAAATGTTCGATGTACCTTTCTTTGATTTGTGCAACAGGTATCAGTTGCCTCCGAAAGTGTCTAAGTTGATTTTACGATTTCATGCGCAGCACGTAACTGTCTCATATGGGTGAGATAGTCATCGCAACCGAATCAATGGCCCTAGTCAGAGAAAACGAAAAGAGAAAAATCCCTATATTTGAATTGAGAAACAGGTGTTGTCTGCTATGATATGTCCCGTAAGTCGATTTTTTCAAGTTTTCGCGGATACGTAACTGGCACCTACGAGACGGTAGCAGCGTAAATGGGTTTGTTGTCACGCTATAAAGAGATTGGAGGAAAAAAAAATAGAAATTTAGTTCCCTATATTTGACTTGAGAAACAGGTGTCGTCTGCTATGAAATGTCCCGCAAGTCGAATTTTCATGTTTTCGCGGATACGTAACTGGCACCCTACGAGACGGTAGTCAATGTAAATGGGTTTGTTGTAACCTACGATATAAAGAGTTTGAAGAAAAAAATAAATAAATAAATAAAAAATTCAGTTCTCTTTGTTTGACTTATGCAATAGGAAGCAGTTGCTACTGAAAGAGTCTTCAAGTCTTTTTTTAGCCACTTGTCACATCATTTCCTTGTGTTCTCGCATGTGCGTAACTGGCACGTACCAAACAGTAGTCAACGTAACTGGGTTTCTTGTTGCGGTTTGAAGATATTAGAAAAATCATGCTTCAGTTCCTTGCTACTGAAAGAGTTTTCAGTCTTTATTTAGCCACTTGTCACATTGTTTTCTGTGCTTTTCGCATGTGCGTAACTGGCACTTATGAGATGGTAATAAACGTAACTGGGTTTCTTGTCATGGTTTGAAGCGATTAGAAAAAATTACATTTCAGTTCCCTTTGTTTGATTTATGCAATAGGAAACAATTGCTTCAGAAAGAGTTTCCAGTCTCTTTTTTAGCAACTTGTCACATTAATTTCTGTGTGTTTTTTTACACTGTACATTGATCATTTTGGCTTATATGAATTTGATGTGGCCTGAGTCAGAAAATCCAATTAAAGGGTAAAGGGGGGCATCAAGGGTTAGCTTTAAGGGAAGTAACTCTTGCAAGGGGCTTGAAAAGACCAAAACAAGGTCTTCTGCCACCTTGTTTTCTTGAATTTTGGCCCTTTTTCAGTGAAATCTGGCATGTGTGGATAGTGCATACCTGGCAGTTTGCCAAGGACTGCACAGCAGCCTTTAAAAAAGACTTTAAATCCACTTTTATGCCGTTTTTTGTTCACTGTTTTTAACCGATATAAAAGGGCGCCATTTTGAAGTGAATTTGAAGCTCTCTGATTGGCTGACTGGGTCCATTTTGATTTCTCAAAGCCTCTCTGACTGGCAGACCGGGCCCATGGCTGACTGGGCCCATTTTGATTTCTCAAAGCCTCTCTGACTGACAGACCGGGCCTACGGCTGACTGGGCCCATTTTGATTTCTCAAAGCCTCTCTGAGTGGCAGACCGGGCCCATGGCTGACTGGGCCCATTTTGATTTCTCAAAGCCTCTCTGAGTGACAGACCGGGCCCATGGCTGACTGGACCCATTTTGATTTCTCAAAGCCTCTCTGACTGGCAGACCGGGCCCATTTTGAATTTCTCACAGCCTCTCTGATTGGCTGTTGGCACCCATTCTGCTTTCCTTAAAGCTTCTGTGATTGGATAATTTCACAGAGGGATGAGATTTGATTGGATGATTGGGAGGGGGGGTATATGTTTATCCTTATTGACCCCTTACCATACACAATGACGCCTTTTAACACCCCTAAAACAGAAGCCTTTTTATAAAATAATCTGAGAAAAGGAGACAATGCAGGTTACCAGCATTTTCTCCTTTTCCCACAATGTTTTCTACCCTATCAAAGGAAATTTTGATTATTAGTTATTCTAACATCTTATTGTATCTTTATGGCCTATGTTTTTAATTCTTCAAATGAAAACAAGATTTTTATTTCATCGGAAAAAGTTTCTGCAACAGCAACCGGTTGCTTCTGAATTTTATTTTTTCGCGCAGCGGTTAAACATAACATTGACTTTTGACTCGCACGGTCACCAAAACCGACCCTGGTATGAAAACAGGAAAATGTTCGATTTACCTTTCTTTGATTTGTGCAACAGGTATCAGTTGCCTCCGAAAGTGTCTAAGTTGATTTTACGATTTAATGCGCAGCACGTAACCGTCTCATATGGGTGAGATAGTCATCGCAACCGAATCAATGGCCCTAGTCAGAGAAAACGAAAAGAGAAAAATCCCTATATTTGAATTGAGAAACAGGTGTTGCCTGCTATGATATGTCCCGTAAGTCGATTTTTTCAAGTTTTCGCGGATACGTAACTGGCACCTACGAGACGGTAGCAGTGTAAATGGGCTTGTTGTCATGCTATAAAGAGATTGGAGGAAAAAAAAATAGAAATTTAGTTCCCTATATTTGACTTGAGAAAAAGGTGTCGTCTGCTATGAAATGTCCCGCAAGTCGAATTTTCATGTTTTCGCGGATACGTAACTGGCATCCTACGAGACGGTAGTCAATGTAAATGGGTTTGTTGTCACCTACGATATAAAGAGTTTGAAGAAAAAAGTAAATAAATAAATAAAAAATTCAGTTCTCTTTGTTTGACTTATGCAATAGGAAGCAGTTGCTACTGAAAGAGTCTTCAAGTCTTTTTTTAGCCACTTGTCACATCATTTCCTTGTGTTCTCGCATGTGCGTAACTGGCACGTACGAAACAGTAGTCAACGTAACTGGGTTTCTTGTTGCGGTTTGAAGATATTAGAAAAATCATGCTTCAGTTCCTTGCTACTGAAAGAGTTTTCAGTCTTTATTTAGCCACTTGTCACATTGTTTTCTGTGCTTTTCGCATGTGCGTAACTGGCACTTATGAGATGGTAATAAACGTAACTGGGTTTCTTGTCATGGTTTGAAGCGATTAGAAAAAATTACATTTCAGTTCCCTTTGTTTGATTTATGCAATAGGAAACAATTGCTTCAGAAAGAGTTTCCAGTCCCTTTTTTAGCAACTTGTCACATAAATTTCTGTGTGTTTTTTTACACTGTACATTGATCATTTTGGCTTATATGAATTTGTTGTGGCCTGAGTCAGAAAATCCAATTAAAGGGTAAAGGGGGGCATCAAGGGTTAGCTTTAAGGGAAGTAACTCTTGCAAGGGGCTTGAAAAGACCAAAACAAGGTCTTCTGCCACCTTGTTTTCTTGAATTTTGGCCCTTTTTCAGTGAAATCTGGCATGTGTGGATAGTGCATACCTGGCAGTTTGCCAAGGACTGCACAGCAGCCTTTAAAAAAGACTTTAAATCCACTTTTATGCCGTTTTTTGTTCACTGTTTTTAACCGATATAAAAGGGCGCCATTTTGAAGTGAATTTGAAGCTCTCTGATTGGCTGACTGGGTCCATTTTGATTTCTCAAAGCCTCTCTGACTGGCAGACCGGGCCCATGGCTGACTGGGCCCATTTTGATTTCTCAAAGCCGCTCTGAGTGGCAGACCGGGCCCATGGCTGACTGGGCCCATTTTGATTTCTCAAAGCCTCTCTGAGTGACAGACCGGGCCCATGGCTGACTGGGCCCATTTTGATTTCTCAAAGCCTCTCTGACTGGCAGACCGGGCCCATTTTGAATTTCTCACAGCCTCTCTGATTGGCTGTTGGCACCCATTCTGCTTTCCTTAAAGCTTCTGTGATTGGATAATTTCACAGAGGGATGAGATTTGATTGGATGATTGGGAGGGGGGGTATATGTTTATCTTTATTGACCCCTTACCATACACAATGACGCCTTTTAACACCCCTAAAACAGAAGCCTTTTTATAAAATAATCTGAGAAAAGGAGACAATGCAGGTTACCAGCATTTTCTCCTTTTCCCACAATGTTTTCTACCCTATCAAAGGAAATTTTGATTATTAGTTATTCTAACATCTTATTGTATCTTTATGGCCTATGTTTATAATTCTTCAAATGAAAACAAGATTTTTTTTTCATCGGAAAAAGTTTCTGCAACAGCAACCGGTTGCTTCTGAATTTTATTTTTTTGCGCAGCGGTTAAACATAACATTGACTTTTGACTCGCACGGTCACCAAAATCGACCCTGGTATGAAAACAGGAAAATGTTCGATTTACCTTTCTTTGATTTGTGCAACAGGTATCAGTTGCCTCCGAAAGTGTCTAAGTTGATTTTACGATTTCATGCGCAGCACGTAACCGTCTCATATGGGTGAGATAGTCATCACAACCGAATCAATGGCCCTAGTCAGAGAAAACGAAAAGAGAAAAATCCCTATATTTGAATTGAGAAACAGGTGTTGTCTGCTATGATATGTCCCGTAAGTCGATTTTTTCAAGTTTTCGCGGATACGTAACTGGCACCTACGAGACGGTAGCAGTGTAAATGGGTTTGTTGTCACGCTATAAAGAGATTGGAGGAAAAAAAAATAGAAATTTAGTTCCCTATACTTGACTTGAGAAACAGGTGTCGTCTGCTATGAAATGTCCCGCAAGTCGAATTTTCATGTTTTCGCGGATACATAACTGGCACCCTACGAGACGGTAGTCAATGTAAATGGGTTTGTTGTCACCTACGATATAAAGAGTTTGAAGAAAAAAGTAAATAAATAAATAAAAAATTCAGTTCTCTTTGTTTGACTTATGCAATAGGAAGCAGTTGCTACTGAAAGAGTCTTCAAGTCTTTTTTTAGCCACTTGTCACATCATTTCCTTGTGTTCTCGCATGTGCGTAACTGGCACGTACGAAACAGTAGTCAACGTAACTGGGTTTCTTGTTGCGGTTTGAAGATATTAGAAAAATCATGCTTCAGTTCCTTGCTACTGAAAGAGTTTTCAGTCTTTATTTAGCCACTTGTCACATTGTTTTCTGTGCTTTTCGCATGTGAGTAACTGGCACTTATGAGATGGTAATAAACGTAACTGGGTTTCTTGTCATGGTTTGAAGCGATTAGAAAAAATTACATTTCAGTTCCCTTTGTTTGATTTATGCAATAGGAAACAATTGCTTCAGAAAGAGTTTCCAGTCTCTTTTTTAGCAACTTGTCACATTAATTTCTGTGTGTTTTTTTACACTGTACATGATCATTTTGGCTTATATGAATTTGATGTGGCCCGAGTCATAAAATCCAATTAAAGGGTAAAGGGGGGCATCAAGGGTTAGCTTTAAGGGAAGTAACTCTTGCAAGGGACTTGAAAAGACCAAAACAAGGTCTTCTGCCACCTTGTTTTCTTGAATTTTGGCCCTTTTTCAGTGAAATCTGGCATGTGTGGATAGTGCATACCTGGCAGTTTGCCAAGGACTGCACAGCAGCCTTTGAAAAAGACTTTAAATCCACTTTTATGCCGTTTTTTGTTCACTGTTTTAACCGATATAAAAGGGCGCCATTTTGAAGTGAATTTGAAGCTCTCTGATTGGCTGACTGGGTCCATTTTGATTTCTCAAAGCCTCTCTGACTGGCAGACCGGGCCCATGGCTGACTGGGCCCATTTTGATTTCTCAAAGCCTCTCTGACGGACAGACCGGGCCCATGGCTGACTGGGCCCATTTTGATTTCTCAAAGCCTCTCTGAGTGGCAGACCGGGCCCATGGCTGACTGGGCCCATTTTGATTTCTCAAAGCCTCTCTGAGTGACAGACCGGGCCCATGGCTGACTGGGCCCATTTTGATTTCTCAAAGCCTTTCTGACTGGCAGACCGGGCCCATGGCTGACTGGGCCCATTTTGATATCTCAAAGCCTCTCTGACTGGCAGACCGGGCCCATTTTGAATTTTTCACAGGCTCTCTGATTGGCTGTTGGCACCCATTCTGCTTTTCTTAAAGCTTCTGTGATTGGATAATTTGACAGAGGGATGAGATTTGATTGGATGATTGGGAGGGGGGGTATGTGTTTATCCTTATTGACCCCTTACCATACACAATGACGCCTTTTAACACCCCTAAAGCAGAAGCCTTTTTATAAAATAATCTGAGAAAAGGAGACAATGCAGGTTACCAGCATTTTCTCCTTTTCCCACAATGTTTTCTACCCTATCAAAGGAAATTTTGATTATTAGTTATTCTAACATCTTATTGTATCTTTATGGCCTATGTTTTTAATTCTTCAAATGAAAACAAGATTTTTTTTAAATCGGAAAAAGTTTCTGCAACAGCAACCGGTTGCTTCTGAATTTTATTTTTTTGCGCAGCGGTTAAACATAACATTGACTTTTGACTCGCACGGTCACCAAAATCGACCCTGGTATGAAAACAGGAAAATGTTCGATTTACCTTTCTTTGATTTGTGCAACAGGTATCAGTTGCCTCCGAAAGTGTCTAAGTTGATTTTACGATTTCATGCGCAGCACGTAACCGTCTCATATGGGTGAGATAGTCATCACAACCGAATCAATGGCCCTAGTCAGAGAAAACGAAAAGAGAAAAATCCCTATATTTGAATTGAGAAACAGGTGTTGTCTGCTATGATATGTCCCGTAAGTCGATTTTTTCAAGTTTTCGCGGATACGTAACTGGCACCTACGAGACGGTAGCAGTGTAAATGGGTTTGTTGTCACGCTATAAAGAGATTGGAGGAAAAAAAAATAGAAATTTAGTTCCCTATACTTGACTTGAGAAACAGGTGTCGTCTGCTATGAAATGTCCCGCAAGTCGAATGTTCATGTTTTCGCGGATACATAACTGGCACCCTACGAGACGGTAGTCAATGTAAATGGGTTTGTTGTCACCTACGATATAAAGAGTTTGAAGAAAAAAGTAAATAAATAAATAAAAAATTCAGTTCTCTTTGTTTGACTTATGCAATAGGAAGCAGTTGCTACTGAAAGAGTCTTCAAGTCTTTTTTTAGCCACTTGTCACATCATTTCTTTGTGTTCTCGCATGTGCGTAACTGGCACGTACGAAACAGTAGTCAACGTAACTGGGTTTCTTGTTGCAGTTTGAAGATATTAGAAAAATCATGCTTCAGTTCCTTGCTACTGAAAGAGTTTTCAGTCTTTATTTAGCCACTTGTCACATTGTTTTCTGTGCTTTTCGCATGTGAGTAACTGGCACTTATGAGATGGTAATAAACGTAACTGGGTTTCTTGTCATGGTTTGAAGCGATTAGAAAAAATTACATTTCAGTTCCCTTTGTTTGATTTATGCAATAGGAAACAATTGCTTCAGAAAGAGTTTCCAGTCTCTTTTTTAGCAACTTGTCACATTAATTTCTGTGTGTTTTTTTACACTGTACATTGATCATTTTGGCTTATATGAATTTGATGTGGCCTGAGTCAGAAAATCCAATTAAAGGGTAAAGGGGGGCATCAAGGGTTAGCTTTAAGGGAAGTAACTCTTGCAAGGGGCTTGAAAAGACCAAAACAAGGTCTTCTGCCACCTTGTTTTCTTGAATTTTGGCCCTTTTTCAGTGAAATCTGGCATGTGTGGATAGTGCATACCTGGCAGTTTGCCAAGGACTGCACAGCAGCCTTTGAAAAAGACTTTAAATCCACTTTTATGCCGTTTTTTGTTCACTGTTTTTAACCGATATAAAAGGGCGCCATTTTGAAGTGAATTTGAAGCTCTCTGATTGGCTGACTGGGTCCATTTTGATTTCTCAAAGCCTCTCTGAGTGGCAGACCGGGCCCATGGCTGACTGGGCCCATTTTGATTTCTCAAAGCCTCTCTGAGTGGCAGACCGGGCCCATGGCTGACTGGGCCCATTTTGATTTCTCAAAGCCTCTGTGAGTGACAGACCGGGCCCATGGCTGACTGGGCCCATTTTGATTTCTCAAAGCCTCTCTGACGGACAGACCGGGCCCATGGCTGACTGGGCCCATTTTGATTTCTCAAAGCCTCTCTGAGTGGCAGACCGGGCCCATGGCTGACTGGGCCCATTTTGATTTCTCAAAGCCTCTGTGAGTGACAGACCGGGCCCATGGCTGACTGGGCCCATTTTGATTTCTCAAAGCCTCTCTGACTGGCAGACCGGGCCCATGGCTGACTGGGCCCATTTTGATTTCTCAAAGCCTCTATGACTGGCAGACCGGGCCCATTTTGAATTTCTCACAGCCTCTCTGATTGGCTGTTGGCACCCATTCTGCTTTTCTTAAAGCTTCTGCGATTGGATAATTTCACAGAGGGATGAGATTTGATTGGATGATTGGGAGGGGGGGTATATGTTTATCCTTATTGACCCCTTACCATACACAATGACGCCTTTTAACACCCCTAAAACAGAAGCCTTTTTATAAAATAATCTGAGAAAAGGAGACAATGCAGGTTAGCAGCATTTTCTCCTTTTCCCACAATGTTTTCTACCCTATCAAAGGAAATTTTGATTATTAGTTATTCTAACATCTTATTGTATCTTTATGGCCTATGTTTTTAATTCTTCAAATGAAAACAAGATTTTTTTTAAATCGGAAAAAGTTTCTGCAACAGTAACCGGTTGCTTCTGAATTTTATATTTTTGCGCAGCGGTTAAACATAACATTGACTTTTGACTCCCACGGTCACCAAAACCGACCCTGGTATGAAAACAGGAAAATGTTCGATTTACCTTTCTTTGATTTGTGCAACAGGTATCAGTTGCCTCCGAAAGTGTCTAAGTTGATTTTACGATTTCATGCGCAGCACGTAACCGTCTCATATGGGTGAGATAGTCATTGCAACCGAATCAATGGCCCTAGTGAGAGAAAACGAAAAGACAAAAATCCCTATATTTGAATTGAGAAACAGGTGTTGTCTGCTATGATATGTCCCGTAAGTCGATTTTTTCAAGTTTTCGCGGATACGTAACTGGCACCTACGAGACGATAGCAGTGTAAATGGGTTTGTTGTCACGCTATAAAGAGATTGGAGGAAAAAAAAATAGAAATTTAGTTCCCTATATTTGACTTGAGAAACAGGTGTCGTCTGCTATGAAATGTCCCGCAAGTCGAATTTTCATGTTTTCGCTGATACGTAACTGGCACCCTACGAGACGGTAGTCAATGTAAATGGGTTTGTTGTCACCTACGATATAAAGAGTTTGAAGAAAAAAGTAAATAAATAAATAAACAATTCAGTTCTCTTTGTTTGACTTATGCAATAGGAAGCAGTTGCTACTGAAAGAGTCTTCAAGTCTTTTTTTAGCCACTTGTCACATCATTTCCTTGTGTTCTCACATGTGCGTAACTGGCACGTACGAAACAGTAGTCAACGTAACTGGGTTTCTTGTTGCGGTTTGAAGATATTAGAAAAATCATGCTTCAGTTCCTTGCTACTGAAAGAGTTTTCAGTCTTTATTTAGCCACTTGTCACATTGTTTTCTGTGCTTTTCGCATGTGCGTAACTGGCACTTATGAGATGGTAATAAACGTAACTGGGTTTCTTGTCATGGTTTGAAGCGATTAGAAAAAATTACATTTCAGTTCCCTTTGTTTGATTTATGCAATAGGAAACAATTGCTTCAGAAAGAGTTTCCAGTCTCTTTTTTAGCAACTTGTCACATTAATTTCTGTGTGTTTTTTTACACTGTACATGATCATTTTGGCTTATATGAATTTGATGTGGCCCGAGTCATAAAATCCAATTAAAGGGTAAAGGGGGGCATCAAGGGTTAGCTTTAAGGGAAGTAACTCTTGCAAGGGACTTGAAAAGACCAAAACAAGGTCTTCTGCCACCTTGTTTTCTTGAATTTTGGCCCTTTTTCAGTGAAATCTGGCATGTGTGGATAGTGCATACCTGGCAGTTTGCCAAGGACTGCACAGCAGCCTTTGAAAAAGACTTTAAATCCACTTTTATGCCGTTTTTTGTTCACTGTTTTTAACCGATATAAAAGGGCGCCATTTTGAAGTGAATTTGAAGCTCTCTGATTGGCTGACTGGGTCCATTTTGATTTCTCAAAGCCTCTCTGACTGGCAGACCGGGCCCATGGCTGACTGGGCCCATTTTGATTTCTCAAAGCCTCTCTGACGGACAGACCGGGCCCATGGCTGACTGGGCCCATTTTGATTTCTCAAAGCCTCTCTGAGTGGCAGACCGGGCCCATGGCTGACTGGGCCCATTTTGATTTCTCAAAGCCTCTGTGAGTGACAGACCGGGCCCATGGCTGACTGGGCCCATTTTGATTTCTCAAAGCCTCTCTGACTGGCAGACCGGGCCCATGGCTGACTGGGCCCATTTTGATTTCTCAAAGCCTCTATGACTGGCAGACCGGGCCCATTTTGAATTTCTCACAGCCTCTCTGATTGGCTGTTGGCACCCATTCTGCTTTTCTTAAAGCTTCTGTGATTGGATAATTTCACAGAGGGATGAGATTTGATTGGATGATTGGGAGGGGGGGTATATGTTTATCCTTATTGACCCCTTACCATACACAATGACGCCTTTTAACACCCCTAAAACAGAAGCCTTTTTATAAAATAATCTGAGAAAAGGAGACAATGCAGGTTAGCAGCATTTTCTCCTTTTCCCACAATGTTTTCTACCCTATCAAAGGAAATTTTGATTATTAGTTATTCTAACATCTTATTGTATCTTTATGGCCTATGTTTTTAATTCTTCAAATGAAAACAAGATTTTTTTTAAATCGGAAAAAGTTTCTGCAACAGTAACCGGTTGCTTCTGAATTTTATATTTTTGCGCAGCGGTTAAACATAACATTGACTTTTGACTCCCACGGTCACCAAAACCGACCCTGGTATGAAAACAGGAAAATGTTCGATTTACCTTTCTTTGATTTGTGCAACAGGTATCAGTTGCCTCCGAAAGTGTCTAAGTTGATTTTACGATTTCATGCGCAGCACGTAACCGTCTCATATGGGTGAGATAGTCATCGCAACCGAATCAATGGCCCTAGTGAGAGAAACCGAAAAGAGAAAAATCCCTATATTTGAATTGAGAAACAGGTGTTGCCTGCTATGATATGTCCCGTAAGTCGATTTTTTCAAGTTTTCGCGGATACGTAACTGGCACCTACGAGACGGTAGCAGTGTAAATGGGTTTGTTGTCATGCTATAAAGAGATTGGAGGAAAAAAAAATAGAAATTTAGTTCCCTATATTTGACTTGAGAAACAGGTGTCGTCTGCTATGAAATGTCCCGCAAGTCGAATTTTCATGTTTTCGCGGATACGTAACTGGCACCCTACGAGACGGTAGTCAATGTAAATGGGTTTGTTGTCACCTACGATATAAAGAGTTTGAAGAAAAAAGTAAATAAATAAATAAAAAATTCAGTTCTCTTTGTTTGACTTATGCAATAGGAAGCAGTTGCTACTGAAAGAGTCTTCAAGTCTTTTTTTAGCCACTTGTCACATCATTTCCTTGTGTTCTCGCATGTGCGTAACTGGCACGTACGAAACAGTAGTCAACGTAACTGGGTTTCTTGTTGCGGTTTGAAGATATTAGAAAAATCATGCTTCAGTTCCTTGCTACTGAAAGAGTTTTCAGTCTTTATTTAGCCACTTGTCACATTGTTTTCTGTGCTTTTCGCATGTGCGTAACTGGCACTTATGAGATGGTAATAAACGTAACTGGGTTTCTTGTCATGGTTTGAAGCGATTAGAAAAAATTACATTTCAGTTCCCTTTGTTTGATTTATGCAATAGGAAACAATTGCTTCAGAAAGAGTTTCCAGTCTCTTTTTTAGCAACTTGTCACATTAATTTCTGTGTGTTTTTTTACACTGTACATTGATCATTTTGGCTTATATGAATTTGTTGTGGCCCGAGTCAGAAAATCCAATTAAAGGGTAAAGGGGGGCATCAAGGGTTAGCTTTAAGGGAAGTAACTCTTGCAAGGGGCTTGAAAAGACCAAAACAAGGTCTTCTGCCACCTTGTTTTCTTGAATTTTGGCCCTTTTTCAGTGAAATCTGGCATGTGTGGATAGTGCATACCTGGCAGTTTGCCAAGGACTGCACAGCAGCCTTTAAAAAAGACTTTAAATCCACTTTTATGCCGTTTTTTGTTCACTGTTTTTAACCGATATAAAAGGGCGCCATTTTGAAGTGAATTTGAAGCTCTCTGATTGGCTGACTGGGTCCATTTTGATTTCTCAAAGCCTCTCTGACTGGCAGACCGGGCCCATGGCTGACTGGGCCCATTTTGATTTCTCAAAGCCTCTCTGACTGACAGACCGGGCCCACGGCTGACTGGGCCCATTTTGATTTCTCAAAGCCGCTCTGAGTGGGAGACCGGGCCCATGGCTGACTGGGCCCATTTTGATTTCTCAAAGCCTCTCTGAGTGACAGACCGGGCCCATGGCTGACTGGGTCCATTTTGATTTCTCAAAGCCTCTCTGACTGGCAGACCGGGCCCATGGCTGACTGGGCCCATTTTGATTTCTCAAAGCCTCTCTGACTGACAGACCGGGCCCACGGCTGACTGGGCCCATTTTGATTTCTCAAAGCCGCTCTGAGTGACAGACCGGGCCCATGGCTGACTGGGCCCATTTTGATTTCTCAAAGCCTCTCTGACTGGCAGACCGGGCCCATTTTGAATTTCTCACAGCCTCTCTGATTGGCTGTTGGCACCCATTCTGCTTTCCTTAAAGCTTCTGTGATTGGATAATTTCACAGAGGGATGAGATTTGATTGGATGATTGGGAGGGGGGGTATATGTTTATCTTTATTGACCCCTTACCATACACAATGACGCCTTTTAACACCCCTAAAACAGAAGCCTTTTTATAAAATGATCTGAGAAAAGGAGACAATGCAGGTTACCAGCATTTTCTCCTTTTCCCACAATGTTTTCTACCCTATCAAAGGAAATTTTGATTATTAGTTATTCTAACATCTTATTGTATCTTTATGGCCTATGTTTATAATTCTTCAAATGAAAACAAGATTTTTTTTTCATCGGAAAAAGTTTCTGCAACAGCAACCGGTTGCTTCTGAATTTTATTTTTTTGCGCAGCGGTTAAACATAACATTGACTTTTGACTCGCTCGGTCACCAAAATCGACCCTGGTATGAAAACAGGAAAATGTTCGATTTACCTTTCTTTGATTTGTGCAACAGGTATCAGTTGCCTCCGAAAGTGTCTAAGTTGATTTTACGATTTCATGCGCAGCACGTAACCGTCTCATATGGGTGAGATAGTCATCACAACCGAATCAATGGCCCTAGTCAGAGAAAACGAAAAGAGAAAAATCCCTATATTTGAATTGAGAAACAGGTGTTGTCTGCTATGATATGTCCCGTAAGTCGATTTTTTCAAGTTTTCGCGGATACGTAACTGGCACCTACGAGACGGTAGCAGTGTAAATGGGTTTGTTGTCACGCTATAAAGAGATTGGAGGAAAAAAAAATAGAAATTTAGTTCCCTATACTTGACTTGAGAAACAGGTGTCGTCTGCTATGAAATGTCCCGCAAGTCGAATTTTCATGTTTTCGCGGATACATAACTGGCACCCTACGAGACGGTAGTCAATGTAAATGGGTTTGTTGTCACCTACGATATAAAGAGTTTGAAGAAAAAAGTAAATAAATAAATAAAAAATTCAGTTCTCTTTGTTTGACTTATGCAATAGGAAGCAGTTGCTACTGAAAGAGTCTTCAAGTCTTTTTTTAGCCACTTGTCACATCATTTCCTTGTGTTCTCGCATGTGCGTAACTGGCACGTACGAAACAGTAGTCAACGTAACTGGGTTTCTTGTTGCGGTTTGAAGATATTAGAAAAATCATGCTTCAGTTCCTTGCTACTGAAAGAGTTTTCAGTCTTTATTTAGCCACTTGTCACATTGTTTTCTGTGCTTTTCGCATGTGAGTAACTGGCACTTATGAGATGGTAATAAACGTAACTGGGTTTCTTGTCATGGTTTGAAGCGATTAGAAAAAATTACATTTCAGTTCCCTTTGTTTGATTTATGCAATAGGAAACAATTGCTTCAGAAAGAGTTTCCAGTCTCTTTTTTAGCAACTTGTCACATTAATTTCTGTGTGTTTTTTTACACTGTACATGATCATTTTGGCTTATATGAATTTGATGTGGCCCGAGTCATAAAATCCAATTAAAGGGTAAAGGGGGGCATCAAGGGTTAGCTTTAAGGGAAGTAACTCTTGCAAGGGACTTGAAAAGACCAAAACAAGGTCTTCTGCCACCTTGTTTTCTTGAATTTTGGCCCTTTTTCAGTGAAATCTGGCATGTGTGGATAGTGCATACCTGGCAGTTTGCCAAGGACTGCACAGCAGCCTTTGAAAAAGACTTTAAATCCACTTTTATGCCGTTTTTTGTTCACTGTTTTAACCGATATAAAAGGGCGCCATTTTGAAGTGAATTTGAAGCTCTCTGATTGGCTGACTGGGTCCATTTTGATTTCTCAAAGCCTCTCTGACTGGCAGACCGGGCCCATGGCTGACTGGGCCCATTTTGATTTCTCAAAGCCTCTCTGACGGACAGACCGGGCCCATGGCTGACTGGGCCCATTTTGATTTCTCAAAGCCTCTCTGAGTGGCAGACCGGGCCCATGGCTGACTGGGCCCATTTTGATTTCTCAAAGCCTCTCTGAGTGACAGACCGGGCCCATGGCTGACTGGGCCCATTTTGATTTCTCAAAGCCTTTCTGACTGGCAGACCGGGCCCATGGCTGACTGGGCCCATTTTGATATCTCAAAGCCTCTCTGACTGGCAGACCGGGCCCATTTTGAATTTTTCACAGGCTCTCTGATTGGCTGTTGGCACCCATTCTGCTTTTCTTAAAGCTTCTGTGATTGGATAATTTCACAGAGGGATGAGATTTGATTGGATGATTGGGAGGGGGGGGGTATGTGTTTATCCTTATTGACCCCTTACCATACACAATGACGCCTTTTAACACCCCTAAAGCAGAAGCCTTTTTATAAAATAATCTGAGAAAAGGAGACAATGCAGGTTACCAGCATTTTCTCCTTTTCCCACAATGTTTTCTACCCTATCAAAGGAAATTTTGATTATTAGTTATTCTAACATCTTATTGTATCTTTATGGCCTATGTTTTTAATTCTTCAAATGAAAACAAGATTTTTTTTAAATCGGAAAAAGTTTCTGCAACAGCAACCGGTTGCTTCTGAATTTTATTTTTTTGCGCAGCGGTTAAACATAACATTGACTTTTGACTCGCACGGTCACCAAAATCGACCCTGGTATGAAAACAGGAAAATGTTCGATTTACCTTTCTTTGATTTGTGCAACAGGTATCAGTTGCCTCCGAAAGTGTCTAAGTTGATTTTACGATTTCATGCGCAGCACGTAACCGTCTCATATGGGTGAGATAGTCATCACAACCGAATCAATGGCCCTAGTCAGAGAAAACGAAAAGAGAAAAATCCCTATATTTGAATCGAGAAACAGGTGTTGTCTGCTATGATATGTCCCGTAAGTCGATTTTTTCAAGTTTTCGCGGATACGTAACTGGCACCTACGAGACGGTAGCAGTGTAAATGGGTTTGTTGTCACGCTATAAAGAGATTGGAGGAAAAAAAAATAGAAATTTAGTTCCCTATACTTGACTTGAGAAACAGGTGTCGTCTGCTATGAAATGTCCCGCAAGTCGAATGTTCATGTTTTCGCGGATACATAACTGGCACCATACGAGACGGTAGTCAATGTAAATGGGTTTGTTGTCACCTACGATATAAAGAGTTTGAAGAAAAAAGTAAATAAATAAATAAAAAATTCAGTTCTCTTTGTTTGACTTATGCAATAGGAAGCAGTTGCTACTGAAAGAGTCTTCAAGTCTTTTTTTAGCCACTTGTCACATCATTTCTTTGTGTTCTCGCATGTGCGTAACTGGCACGTACGAAACAGTAGTCAACGTAACTGGGTTTCTTGTTGCAGTTTGAAGATATTAGAAAAATCATGCTTCAGTTCCTTGCTACTGAAAGAGTTTTCAGTCTTTATTTAGCCACTTGTCACATTGTTTTCTGTGCTTTTCGCATGTGAGTAACTGGCACTTATGAGATGGTAATAAACGTAACTGGGTTTCTTGTCATGGTTTGAAGCGATTAGAAAAAATTACATTTCAGTTCCCTTTGTTTGATTTATGCAATAGGAAACAATTGCTTCAGAAAGAGTTTCCAGTCTCTTTTTTAGCAACTTGTCACATTAATTTCTGTGTGTTTTTTTACACTGTACATTGATCATTTTGGCTTATATGAATTTGATGTGGCCTGAGTCAGAAAATCCAATTAAAGGGTAAAGGGGGGCATCAAGGGTTAGCTTTAAGGGAAGTAACTCTTGCAAGGGGCTTGAAAAGACCAAAACAAGGTCTTCTGCCACCTTGTTTTCTTGAATTTTGGCCCTTTTTCAGTGAAATCTGGCATGTGTGGATAGTGCATACCTGGCAGTTTGCCAAGGACTGCACAGCAGCCTTTGAAAAAGACTTTAAATCCACTTTTATGCCGTTTTTTGTTCACTGTTTTTAACCGATATAAAAGGGCGCCATTTTGAAGTGAATTTGAAGCTCTCTGATTGGCTGACTGGGT
Organism: Tridacna crocea; assembly: GCA_943736015.1. Lineage (NCBI taxonomy): Eukaryota > Metazoa > Mollusca > Bivalvia > Cardiida > Cardiidae > Tridacna > Tridacna crocea. The sequence goes on from OX031073.1 coordinate 33,947,909, forward strand.
CCATTTTGATTTCTCAAAGCCTCTCTGACTGGCAGACCGGGCCCATGGCTGACTGGGCCCATTTTGATTTCTCAAAGCCTCTCTGACGGACAGACCGGGCCCATGGCTGACTGGGCCCATTTTGATTTCTCAAAGCCTCTCTGAGTGGCAGACCGGGCCCATGGCTGACTGGGCCCATTTTGATTTCTCAAAGCCTCTGTGAGTGACAGACCGGGCCCATGGCTGACTGGGCCCATTTTGATTTCTCAAAGCCTCTCTGACTGGCAGACCGGGCCCATGGCTGACTGGGCCCATTTTGATTTCTCAAAGCCTCTATGACTGGCAGACCGGGCCCATTTTGAATTTCTCACAGCCTCTCTGATTGGCTGTTGGCACCCATTCTGCTTTTCTTAAAGCTTCTGTGATTGGATAATTTCACAGAGGGATGAGATTTGATTGGATGATTGGGAGGGGGGGTATATGTTTATCCTTATTGACCCCTTACCATACACAATGACGCCTTTTAACACCCCTAAAACAGAAGCCTTTTTATAAAATAATCTGAGAAAAGGAGACAATGCAGGTTAGCAGCATTTTCTCCTTTTCCCACAATGTTTTCTACCCTATCAAAGGAAATTTTGATTATTAGTTATTCTAACATCTTATTGTATCTTTATGGCCTATGTTTTTAATTCTTCAAATGAAAACAAGATTTTTTTTAAATCGGAAAAAGTTTCTGCAACAGTAACCGGTTGCTTCTGAATTTTATATTTTTGCGCAGCGGTTAAACATAACATTGACTTTTGACTCCCACGGTCACCAAAACCGACCCTGGTATGAAAACAGGAAAATGTTCGATTTACCTTTCTTTGATTTGTGCAACAGGTATCAGTTGCCTCCGAAAGTGTCTAAGTTGATTTTACGATTTCATGCGCAGCACGTAACCGTCTCATATGGGTGAGATAGTCATTGCAACCGAATCAATGGCCCTAGTGAGAGAAAACGAAAAGACAAAAATCCCTATATTTGAATTGAGAAACAGGTGTTGTCTGCTATGATATGTCCCGTAAGTCGATTTTTTCAAGTTTTCGCGGATACGTAACTGGCACCTACGAGACGATAGCAGTGTAAATGGGTTTGTTGTCACGCTATAAAGAGATTGGAGGAAAAAAAAATAGAAATTTAGTTCCCTATATTTGACTTGAGAAACAGGTGTCGTCTGCTATGAAATGTCCCGCAAGTCGAATTTTCATGTTTTCGCGGATACGTAACTGGCACCCTACGAGACGGTAGTCAATGTAAATGGGTTTGTTGTCACCTACGATATAAAGAGTTTGAAGAAAAAAGTAAATAAATAAATAAACAATTCAGTTCTCTTTGTTTGACTTATGCAATAGGAAGCAGTTGCTACTGAAAGAGTCTTCAAGTCTTTTTTTAGCCACTTGTCACATCATTTCCTTGTGTTCTCACATGTGCGTAACTGGCACGTACGAAACAGTAGTCAACGTAACTGGGTTTCTTGTTGCGGTTTGAAGATATTAGAAAAATCATGCTTCAGTTCCTTGCTACTGAAAGAGTTTTCAGTCTTTATTTAGCCACTTGTCACATTGTTTTCTGTGCTTTTCGCATGTGCGTAACTGGCACTTATCAGATGGTAATAAACGTAACTGGGTTTCTTGTCATGGTTTGAAGCGATTAGAAAAAATTACATTTCAGTTCCCTTTGTTTGATTTATGCAATAGGAAACAATTGCTTCAGAAAGAGTTTCCAGTCTCTTTTTTAGCAACTTGTCACATTAATTTCTGTGTGTTTTTTTACACTGTACATGATCATTTTGGCTTATATGAATTTGATGTGGCCCGAGTCATAAAATCCAATTAAAGGGTAAAGGGGGGCATCAAGGGTTAGCTTTAAGGGAAGTAACTCTTGCAAGGGACTTGAAAAGACCAAAACAAGGTCTTCTGCCACCTTGTTTTCTTGAATTTTGGCCCTTTTTCAGTGAAATCTGGCATGTGTGGATAGTGCATACCTGGCAGTTTGCCAAGGACTGCACAGCAGCCTTTGAAAAAGACTTTAAATCCACTTTTATGCCGTTTTTTGTTCACTGTTTTTAACCGATATAAAAGGGCGCCATTTTGAAGTGAATTTGAAGCTCTCTGATTGGCTGACTGGGTCCATTTTGATTTCTCAAAGCCTCTCTGACTGGCAGACCGGGCCCATGGCTGACTGGGCCCATTTTGATTTCTCAAAGCCTCTCTGACGGACAGACCGGGCCCATGGCTGACTGGGCCCATTTTGATTTCTCAAAGCCTCTCTGAGTGGCAGACCGGGCCCATGGCTGACTGGGCCCATTTTGATTTCTCAAAGCCTCTGTGAGTGACAGACCGGGCCCATGGCTGACTGGGCCCATTTTGATTTCTCAAAGCCTCTCTGACTGGCAGACCGGGCCCATGGCTGACTGGGCCCATTTTGATTTCTCAAAGCCTCTATGACTGGCAGACCGGGCCCATTTTGAATTTCTCACAGCCTCTCTGATTGGCTGTTGGCACCCATTCTGCTTTTCTTAAAGCTTCTGTGATTGGATAATTTCACAGAGGGATGAGATTTGATTGGATGATTGGGAGGGGGGGTATATGTTTATCCTTATTGACCCCTTACCATACACAATGACGCCTTTTAACACCCCTAAAACAGAAGCCTTTTTATAAAATAATCTGAGAAAAGGAGACAATGCAGGTTAGCAGCATTTTCTCCTTTTCCCACAATGTTTTCTACCCTATCAAAGGAAATTTTGATTATTAGTTATTCTAACATCTTATTGTATCTTTATGGCCTATGTTTTTAATTCTTCAAATGAAAACAAGATTTTTTTTAAATCGGAAAAAGTTTCTGCAACAGTAACCGGTTGCTTCTGAATTTTATATTTTTGCGCAGCGGTTAAACATAACATTGACTTTTGACTCCCACGGTCACCAAAACCGACCCTGGTATGAAAACAGGAAAATGTTCGATTTACCTTTCTTTGATTTGTGCAACAGGTATCAGTTGCCTCCGAAAGTATCTAAGTTGATTTTACGATTTCATGCGCAGCACGTAACCGTCTCATATGGGTGAGATAGTCATTGCAACCGAATCAATGGCCCTAGTGAGAGAAAACGAAAAGACAAAAATCCCTATATTTGAATTGAGAAACAGGTGTTGTCTGCTATGATATGTCCCGTAAGTCGATTTTTTCAAGTTTTCGCGGATACGTAACTGGCACCTACGAGACGATAGCAGTGTAAATGGGTTTGTTGTCACGCTATAAAGAGATTGGAGGAAAAAAAAATAGAAATTTAGTTCCCTATATTTGACTTGAGAAACAGGTGTCGTCTGCTATGAAATGTCCCGCAAGTCGAATTTTCATGTTTTCGCGGATACGTAACTGGCACCCTACGAGACGGTAGTCAATGTAAATGGGTTTGTTGTCACCTACGATATAAAGAGTTTGAAGAAAAAAGTAAATAAATAAATAAACAATTCAGTTCTCTTTGTTTGACTTATGCAATAGGAAGCAGTTGCTACTGAAAGAGTCTTCAAGTCTTTTTTTAGCCACTTGTCACATCATTTCCTTGTGTTCTCACATGTGCGTAACTGGCACGTACGAAACAGTAGTCAACGTAACTGGGTTTCTTGTTGCGGTTTGAAGATATTAGAAAAATCATGCTTCAGTTCCTTGCTACTGAAAGAGTTTTCAGTCTTTATTTAGCCACTTGTCACATTGTTTTCTGTGCTTTTCGCATGTGCGTAACTGGCACTTATCAGATGGTAATAAACGTAACTGGGTTTCTTGTCATGGTTTGAAGCGATTAGAAAAAATTACATTTCAGTTCCCTTTGTTTGATTTATGCAATAGGAAACAATTGCTTCAGAAAGAGTTTCCAGTCTCTTTTTTAGCAACTTGTCACATTAATTTCTGTGTGTTTTTTTACACTGTACATGATCATTTTGGCTTATATGAATTTGATGTGGCCCGAGTCATAAAATCCAATTAAAGGGTAAAGGGGGGCATCAAGGGTTAGCTTTAAGGGAAGTAACTCTTGCAAGGGACTTGAAAAGACCAAAACAAGGTCTTCTGCCACCTTGTTTTCTTGAATTTTGGCCCTTTTTCAGTGAAATCTGGCATGTGTGGATAGTGCATACCTGGCAGTTTGCCAAGGACTGCACAGCAGCCTTTGAAAAAGACTTTAAATCCACTTTTATGCCGTTTTTTGTTCACTGTTTTTAACCGATATAAAAGGGCGCCATTTTGAAGTGAATTTGAAGCTCTCTGATTGGCTGACTGGGTCCATTTTGATTTCTCAAAGCCTCTCTGACTGGCAGACCGGGCCCATGGCTGACTGGGCCCATTTTGATTTCTCAAAGCCTCTCTGACGGACAGACCGGGCCCATGGCTGACTGGGCCCATTTTGATTTCTCAAAGCCTCTCTGAGTGGCAGACCGGGCCCATGGCTGACTGGGCCCATTTTGATTTCTCAAAGCCTCTGTGAGTGACAGACCGGGCCCATGGCTGACTGGGCCCATTTTGATTTCTCAAAGCCTCTCTGACTGGCAGACCGGGCCCATGGCTGACTGGGCCCATTTTGATTTCTCAAAGCCTCTATGACTGGCAGACCGGGCCCATTTTGAATTTCTCACAGCCTCTCTGATTGGCTGTTGGCACCCATTCTGCTTTTCTTAAAGCTTCTGTGATTGGATAATTTCACAGAGGGATGAGATTTGATTGGATGATTGGGAGGGGGGGTATATGTTTATCCTTATTGACCCCTTACCATACACAATGACGCCTTTTAACACCCCTAAAACAGAAGCCTTTTTATAAAATAATCTGAGAAAAGGAGACAATGCAGGTTAGCAGCATTTTCTCCTTTTCCCACAATGTTTTCTACCCTATCAAAGGAAATTTTGATTATTAGTTATTCTAACATCTTATTGTATCTTTATGGCCTATGTTTTTAATTCTTCAAATGAAAACAAGATTTTTTTTAAATCGGAAAAAGTTTCTGCAACAGTAACCGGTTGCTTCTGAATTTTATATTTTTGCGCAGCGGTTAAACATAACATTGACTTTTGACTCCCACGGTCACCAAAACCGACCCTGGTATGAAAACAGGAAAATGTTCGATTTACCTTTCTTTGATTTGTGCAACAGGTATCAGTTGCCTCCGAAAGTGTCTAAGTTGATTTTACGATTTCATGCGCAGCACGTAACCATCTCATATGGGTGAGATAGTCATCGCAACCGAATCAATGGCCCTAGTGAGAGAAACCGAAAAGAGAAAAATCCCTATATTTGAATTGAGAAACAGGTGTTGCCTGCTATGATATGTCCCGTAAGTCGATTTTTTCAAGTTTTCGCGGATACGTAACTGGCACCTACGAGACGGTAGCAGTGTAAATGGGTTTGTTGTCATGCTATAAAGAGATTGGAGGAAAAAAAAATAGAAATTTAGTTCCCTATATTTGACTTGAGAAACAGGTGTCGTCTGCTATGAAATGTCCCGCAAGTCGAATTTTCATGTTTTCGCGGATACGTAACTGGCACCCTACGAGACGGTAGTCAATGTAAATGGGTTTGTTGTCACCTACGATATAAAGAGTTTGAAGAAAAAAGTAAATAAATAAATAAAAAATTCAGTTCTCTTTGTTTGACTTATGCAATAGGAAGCAGTTGCTACTGAAAGAGTCTTCAAGTCTTTTTTTAGCCACTTGTCACATCATTTCCTTGTGTTCTCGCATGTGCGTAACTGGCACGTACGAAACAGTAGTCAACGTAACTGGGTTTCTTGTTGCGGTTTGAAGATATTAGAAAAATCATGCTTCAGTTCCTTGCTACTGAAAGAGTTTTCAGTCTTTATTTAGCCACTTGTCACATTGTTTTCTGTGCTTTTCGCATGTGCGTAACTGGCACTTATGAGATGGTAATAAACGTAACTGGGTTTCTTGTCATGGTTTGAAGCGATTAGAAAAAATTACATTTCAGTTCCCTTTGTTTGATTTATGCAATAGGAAACAATTGCTTCAGAAAGAGTTTCCAGTCCCTTTTTTAGCAACTTGTCACATTAATTTCTGTGTGTTTTTTTACACTGTACATTGATCATTTTGGCTTATATGAATTTGTTGTGGCCTGAGTCAGAAAATCCAATTAAAGGGTAAAGGGGGGCATCAAGGGTTAGCTTTAAGGGAAGTAACTCTTGCAAGGGGCTTGAAAAGACCAAAACAAGGTCTTCTGCCACCTTGTTTTCTTGAATTTTGGCCCTTTTTCAGTGAAATCTGGCATGTGTGGATAGTGCATACCTGGCAGTTTGCCAAGGACTGCACAGCAGCCTTTAAAAAAGACTTTAAATCCACTTTTATGCCGTTTTTTGTTCACTGTTTTTAACCGATATAAAAGGGCGCCATTTTGAAGTGAATTTGAAGCTCTCTGATTGGCTGACTGGGTCCATTTTGATTTCTCAAAGCCTCTCTGACTGGCAGACCGGGCCCATGGCTGACTGGGCCCATTTTGATTTCTCAAAGCCTCTCTGACTGACAGACCGGGCCCACGACTGACTGGGCCCATTTTGATTTCTCAAAGCCGCTCTGAGTGGGAGACCGGGCCCATGGCTGACTGGGCCCATTTTGATTTCTCAAAGCCTCTCTGAGTGACAGACCGGGCCCATGGCTGACTGGGCCCATTTTGATTTCTCAAAGCCTCTATGACTGGCAGACCGGGCCCATTTTGAATTTCTCACAGCCTCTCTGATTGGCTGTTGGCACCCATTCTGCTTTCCTTAAAGCTTCTGTGATTGGATAATTTCACAGAGGGATGAGATTTGATTGGATGATTGGGAGGGGGGGTATATGTTTATCTTTATTGACCCCTTACCATACACAATGACGCCTTTTAACACCCCTAAAACAGAAGCCTTTTTATAAAATGATCTGAGAAAAGGAGACAATGCAGGTTACCAGCATTTTCTCCTTTTCCCACAATGTTTTCTACCCTATCAAAGGAAATTTTGATTATTAGTTATTCTAACATCTTATTGTATCTTTATGGCCTATGTTTATAATTCTTCAAATGAAAACAAGATTTTTTTTTCATCGGAAAAAGTTTCTGCAACAGCAACCGGTTGCTTCTGAATTTTATTTTTTTGCGCAGCGGTTAAACATAACATTGACTTTTGACTCGCACGGTCACCAAAATCGACCCTGGTATGAAAACAGGAAAATGTTCGATTTACCTTTCTTTGATTTGTGCAACAGGTATCAGTTGCCTCAGAAAGTGTCTAAGTTGATTTTACGATTTCATGCGCAGCACGTAACCGTCTCATATGGGTGAGATAGTCATCACAACCGAATCAATGGCCCTAGTCAGAGAAAACGAAAAGAGAAAAATCCCTATATTTGAATTGAGAAACAGGTGTTGTCTGCTATGATATGTCCCGTAAGTCGATTTTTTCAAGTTTTCGCGGATACGTAACTGGCACCTACGAGACGGTAGCAGTGTAAATGGGTTTGTTGTCACGCTATAAAGAGATTGGAGGAAAAAAAAATAGAAATTTAGTTCCCTATACTTGACTTGAGAAACAGGTGTCGTCTGCTATGAAATGTCCCGCAAGTCGAATTTTCATGTTTTCGCGGATACATAACTGGCACCCTACGAGACGGTAGTCAATGTAAATGGGTTTGTTGTCACCTACGATATAAAGAGTTTGAAGAAAAAAGTAAATAAATAAATAAAAAATTCAGTTCTCTTTGTTTGACTTATGCAATAGGAAGCAGTTGCTACTGAAAGAGTCTTCAAGTCTTTTTTTAGCCACTTGTCACATCATTTCCTTGTGTTCTCGCATGTGCGTAACTGGCACGTACGAAACAGTAGTCAACGTAACTGGGTTTCTTGTTGCGGTTTGAAGATATTAGAAAAATCATGCTTCAGTTCCTTGCTACTGAAAGAGTTTTCAGTCTTTATTTAGCCACTTGTCACATTGTTTTCTGTGCTTTTCGCATGTGAGTAACTGGCACTTATGAGATGGTAATAAACGTAACTGGGTTTCTTGTCATGGTTTGAAGCGATTAGAAAAAATTACATTTCAGTTCCCTTTGTTTGATTTATGCAATAGGAAACAATTGCTTCAGAAAGAGTTTCAAGTCTCTTTTTTAGCAACTTGTCACATTAATTTCTGTGTGTTTTTTTACACTGTACATGATCATTTTGGCTTATATGAATTTGATGTGGCCCGAGTCATAAAATCCAATTAAAGGGTAAAGGGGGGCATCAAGGGTTAGCTTTAAGGGAAGTAACTCTTGCAAGGGACTTGAAAAGACCAAAACAAGGTCTTCTGCCACCTTGTTTTCTTGAATTTTGGCCCTTTTTCAGTGAAATCTGGCATGTGTGGATAGTGCATACCTGGCAGTTTGCCAAGGACTGCACAGCAGCCTTTGAAAAAGACTTTAATTCCACTTTTATGCCGTTTTTTGTTCACTGTTTTAACCGATATAAAAGGGCGCCATTTTGAAGTGAATTTGAAGCTCTCTGATTGGCTGACTGGGTCCATTTTGATTTCTCAAAGCCTCTCTGACTGGCAGACCGGGCCCATGGCTGACTGGGCCCATTTTGATTTCTCAAAGCCTCTCTGACGGACAGACCGGGCCCATGGCTGACTGGGCCCATTTTGATTTCTCAAAGCCTCTCTGAGTGGCAGACCGGGCCCATGGCTGACTGGGCCCATTTTGATTTCTCAAAGCCTCTCTGAGTGACAGACCGGGCCCATGGCTGACTGGGCCCATTTTGATTTCTCAAAGCCTTTCTGACTGGCAGACCGGGCCCATGGCTGACTGGGCCCATTTTGATTTCTCAAAGCCTCTCTGACTGGCAGACCGGGCCCATTTTGAATTTTTCACAGGCTCTCTGATTGGCTGTTGGCACCCATTCTGCTTTTCTTAAAGCTTCTGTGATTGGATAATTTGACAGAGGGATGAGATTTGATTGGATGATTGGGAGGGGGGTATGTGTTTATCCTTATTGACCCCTTACCATACACAATGACGCCTTTTAACACCCCTAAAGCAGAAGCCTTTTTATAAAATAATCTGAGAAAAGGAGACAATGCAGGTTACCAGCATTTTCTCCTTTTCCCACAATGTTTTCTACCCTATCAAAGGAAATTTTGATTATTAGTTATTCTAACATCTTATTGTATCTTTATGGCCTATGTTTTTAATTCTTCAAATGAAAACAAGATTTTTTTTAAATCGGAAAAAGTTTCTGCAACAGCAACCGGTTGCTTCTGAATTTTCTTTTTTTGCGCAGCGGTTAAACATAACATTGACTTTTGACTCCCACGGTCACCAAAACCGACCTGGTATGAAAACAGGAAAATGTTCGATTTACCTTTCTTTGATTTGTGCAACAGGTATCAGTTGCCTCCAAAAGTGTCTAAGTTGATTTTACGATTTCATGCGCAGCACGTAACCGTCTCATATGGGTGAGATAGTCATTGCAACCGAATCAATGGCCCTAGTGAGAGAAAACGAAAAGAGAAAAATCCCTATATTTGAATTGAGAAACAGGTGTTGTCTGCTATGATATGTCCCGTAAGTCGATTTTTTCAAGTTTTCGCGGATACGTAACTGGCACCTACGAGACGATAGCAGTGTAAATGGGTTTGTTGTCACGCTATAAAGAGATTGGAGGAAAAAAAAATAGAAATTTAGTTCCCTATATTTGACTTGAGAAACAGGTGTCGTCTGCTATGAAATGTCCCGCAAGTCGAATTTTCATGTTTTCGCGGATACGTAACTGGCACCCTACGAGACGGTAGTCCATGTAAATGGGTTTGTTGTCACCTACGATATAAAGAGTTTGAAGAAAAAAGTAAATAAATAAATAAAAAATTCAGTTCTCTTTGTTTGACTTATGCAATAGGAAGCAGTTGCTACTGAAAGAGTCTTCAAGTCTTTTTTTAGCCACTTGTCACATCATTTCCTTGTGTTCTCACATGTGCGTAACTGGCACGTACGAAACAGTAGTCAACGTAACTGGGTTTCTTGTTGCGGTTTGAAGATATTAGAAAAATCATGCTTCAGTTCCTTGCTACTGAAAGAGTTTTCAGTCTTTATTTAGCCACTTGTCACATTGTTTTCTGTGCTTTTCGCATGTGCGTAACTGGCACTTATGAGATGGTAATAAACGTAACTGGGTTTCTTGTCATGGTTTGAAGCGATTAGAAAAAATTACATTTCAGTTCCCTTTGTTTGATTTATGCAATAGGAAACAATTGCTTCAGAAAGAGTTTCCAGTCTCTTTTTTAGCAACTTGTCACATTAATTTCTGTGTGTTTTTTTACACTGTACATTGATCATTTTGGCTTATATGAATTTGATGTGGCCTGAGTCAGAAAATCCAATTAAAGGGTAAAGGGGGGCATCAAGGGTTAGCTTTAAGGGAAGTAACTCTTGCAAGGGGCTTGAAAAGACCAAAACAAGGTCTTCTGCCACCTTGTTTTCTTGAATTTTGGCCCTTTTTCAGTGAAATCTGGCATGTGTGGATAGTGCATACCTGGCAGTTTGCCAAGGACTGCACAGCAGCCTTTAAAAAAGACTTTAAATACACTTTTATGCCGTTTTTTGTTCACTGTTTTTAACCGATATAAAAGGGCGCCATTTTGAAGTGAATTTGAAGCTCTCTGATTGGCTGACTGGGTCCATTTTGATTTCTCAAAGCCTCTCTGACTGGCAGACCGGGCCCATGGCTGACTGGGCCCTTTTTGATTTCTCAAAGCCTCTCTGACTGACAGACCGGGCCTACGGCTGACTGGGCCCATTTTGATTTCTCAAAGCCTCTCTGAGTGGCAGACCGGGCCCATGGCTGACTGGGCCCATTTTGATTTCTCAAAGCCTCTCTGAGTGACAGACCGGGCCCATGGCTGACTGGGCCCATTTTGATTTCTCAAAGCCTCTCTGACTGGCAGACCGGGCCCATTTTGAATTTCTCACAGCCTCTCTGATTGGCTGTTGGCACCCATTCTGCTTTCCTTAAAGCTTCTGTGATTGGATAATTTCACAGAGGGATGAGATTTGATTGGATGATTGGGAGGGGGGTATATGTTTATCCTTATTGACCCCTTACCATACACAATGACGCCTTTTAACACCCCTAAAACAGAAGCCTTTTTATAAAATAATCTGAGAAAAGGAGACAATGCAGGTTACCAGCATTTTCTCCTTTTCCCACAATGTTTTCTACCCTATCAAAGGAAATTTTGATTATTAGTTATTCTAACATCTTATTGTATCTTTATGGCCTATGTTTTTAATTCTTCAAATGAAAACAAGATTTTTATTTCATCGGAAAAAGTTTCTGCAACAGCAACCGGTTGCTTCTGAATTTTATTTTTTCGCACAGCGGTTAAACATAACATTGACTTTTGACTCGCACGGTCACCAAAACCGACCCTGGTATGAAAACAGGAAAATGTTCGATTTACCTTTCTTTGATTTGTGCAACAGGTTTCAGTTGCCTCCGAAAGTGTCTAAGTTGATTTTACGATTTAATGCGCAGCACGTAACCGTCTCATATGGGTGAGATAGTCATCGCAACCGAATCAATGGCCCTAGTGACAGAAAACGAAAAGAGAAAAATCCCTATATTTGAATTGAGAAACAGGTGTTGCCTGCTATGATATGTCCCGTAAGTCGATTTTTTCAAGTTTTCGCGGATACGTAACTGGCACCTACGAGACGGTAGCAGTGTAAATGGGTTTGTTGTCACGCTATAAAGAGATTGGAGGAAAAAAAAATAGAAATTTAGTTCCCTATATTTGACTTGAGAAACAGGTGTCGTCTGCTATGAAATGTCCCGCAAGTCGAATTTTCATGTTTTCGCGGATACGTAACTGGCACCCTACGAGACGGTAGTCAATGTAAATGGGTTTGTTGTCACCTACGATATAAAGAGTTTGAAGAAAAAAGTAAATAAATAAATAAAAAATTCAGTTCTCTTTGTTTGAATTATGCAATAGGAAGCAGTTGCTACTGAAAGAGTCTTCAAGTCTTTTTTTAGCCACTTGTCACATCATTTCCTTGTGTTCTCGCATGTGCGTAACTGGCACGTACGAAACAGTAGTCAACGTAACTGGGTTTCTTGTTGCGGTTTGAAGATATTAGAAAAATCATGCTTCAGTTCCTTGCTACTGAAAGAGTTTTCAGTCTTTATTTAGCCACTTGTCACATTGTTTTCTGTGCTTTTCGCATGTGCGTAACTGGCACTTATGAGATGGTAATAAACGTAACTGGGTTTCTTGTCATGGTTTGAAGCGATTAGAAAAAATTACATTTCAGTTCCCTTTGTTTGATTTATGCAATAGGGAACAATTGCTTCAGAGAGAATTTCCAGTCCATTTTTTAGCAACTTGTCACATTAATTTCTGTGTGTTTTTTTACACTGTACATTGATCATTTTGGCTTATATGAATTTGATGTGGCCTGAGTCAGAAAATCCAATTAAAGGGTAAAGGGGGGCATCAAGGGTTAGCTTTAAGGGAAGTAACTCTTGCAAGGGGCTTGAAAAGACCAAAACAAGGCTTTCTGCCACCTTGTTTTCTTGAATTTTGGCCCTTTTTCAGTGAAATCTGGCATGTGTGGATAGTGCATACCTGGCAGTTTGCCAGGGACTGCACAGCAGCCTTTAAAAAAGACTTTAAATCCACTTATATGCCGGTTTTTGTTCACTGTTTTTAACCGATATAAAAGGGCGCCATTTTGAAGTGAATTTGAAGCTCTCTGATTGGCTGACTGGGTCCATTTTGATTTCTCAAAGCCTCTCTGACTGGCAGACCGGGCCCACGGCTGACTGGGCCCATTTTGATTTCTCAAAGCCTCTCTGACTGACAGACCGGGCCCACGGCTGACTGGGCCCATTTTGATTTCTCAAAGCCGCTCTGAGTGGCAGACCGGGCCCATGGCTGACTGGGCCCATTTTGATTTCTCAAAGCCTCTATGACTGGCAGACCGGGCCCATTTTGAATTTCTCACAGCCTCTCTGATTGGCTGTTGGCACCCATTCTGCTTTCCTTAAAGCTTCTGTGATTGGATAATTTCACAGAGGGATGAGATTTGATTGGATGATTGGGAGGGGGGGTATATGTTTATCCTTATTGACCCCTTACCATACACAATGACGCCTTTTAACACCCCTAAAACAGAAGCCTTTTTATAAAATAATCTGAGAAAAGGAGACAATGCAGGTTACCAGCATTTTCTCCTTTTCCCACAATGTTTTCTACCCTATCAAAGGAAATTTTGATTATTAGTTATTCTAACATCTTATTGCATTTTTATGGCCTATGTTTATAATTCTTCAAATGAAAACAAGATTTTTTTTTCATCGGAAAAAGTTTCTGCAACAGCAACCGGTTGCTTCTGAATTTTATTTTTTTGCGCAGCTGTTAAACATAACATTGACTTTTGACTCGCACGGTCACCAAAATCGACCCTGGTATGAAAACAGGAAAATGTTCGATTTACCTTTCTTTGATTTGTGCAACAGGTATCAGTTGCCTCCGAAAGTGTCTAAGTTGATTTTACGATTTCATGCGCAGCACGTAACCGTCTCATATGGGTGAGATAGTCATCACAACCGAATCAATGGCCCTAGTCAGAGAAAACGAAAAGAGAAAAATCCCTATATTTGAATTGAGAAACAGGTGTTGTCTGCTATGATATGTCCCGTAAGTCGATTTTTTCAAGTTTTCGCGGATACGTAACTGGCACCTACGAGACGGTAGCAGTGTAAATGGGTTTGTTGTCACGCTATAAAGAGATTGGAGGAAAAAAAAATAGAAATTTAGTTCCCTATACTTGACTTGAGAAACAGGTGTCGTCTGCTATGAAATGTCCCGCAAGTCAAATTTTCATGTTTTCGCGGATACATAACTGGCACCCTACGAGACGGTAGTCAATGTAAATGGGTTTGTTGTCACCTACGATATAAAGAGTTTGAAGAAAAAAGTAAATAAATAAATAAAAAATTCAGTTCTCTTTGTTTGACTTATGCAATAGGAAGCAGTTGCTACTGAAAGAGTCTTCAAGTCTTTTTTTAGCCACTTGTCACATCATTTCCTTGTGTTCTCGCATGTGCGTAACTGGCACGTACGAAACAGTAGTCAACGTAACTGGGTTTCTTGTTGCGGTTTGAAGATATTAGAAAAATCATGCTTCAGTTCCTTGCTACTGAAAGAGTTTTCAGTCTTTATTTAGCCACTTGTCACATTGTTTTCTGTGCTTTTCGCATGTGAGTAACTGGCACTTATGAGATGGTAATAAACGTAACTGGGTTTCTTGTCATGGTTTGAAGCGATTAGAAAAAATTACATTTCAGTTCCCTTTGTTTGATTTATGCAATAGGAAACAATTGCTTCAGAAAGAGTTTCCAGTCTCTTTTTTAGCAACTTGTCACATTAATTTCTGTGTGTTTTTTTACACTGTACATGATCATTTTGGCTTATATGAATTTGATGTGGCCCGAGTCATAAAATCCAATTAAAGGGTAAAGGGGGGCATCAAGGGTTAGCTTTAAGGGAAGTAACTCTTGCAAGGGACTTGAAAAGACCAAAACAAGGTCTTCTGCCACCTTGTTTTCTTGAATTTTGGCCCTTTTTCAGTGAAATCTGGCATGTGTGGATAGTGCATACCTGGCAGTTTGCCAAGGACTGCACAGCAGCCTTTGAAAAAGACTTTAAATCCACTTTTATGCCGTTTTTTGTTCACTGTTTTTAACCGATATAAAAGGGCGCCATTTTGAAGTGAATTTGAAGCTCTCTGATTGGCTGACTGGGTCCATTTTGATTTCTCAAAGCCTCTCTGACTGGCAGACCGGGCCCATGGCTGACTGGGCCCATTTTGATTTCTCAAAGCCTCTCTGACGGACAGACCGGGCCCATGGCTGACTGGGCCCATTTTGATTTCTCAAAGCCTCTCTGAGTGGCAGACCGGGCCCATGGCTGACTGGGCCCATTTTGATTTCTCAAAGCCTCTCTGAGTGACAGACCGGGCCCATGGCTGACTGGGCCCATTTTGATTTCTCAAAGCCTCTCTGACTGGCAGACCGGGCCCATGGCTGACTGGGCCCATTTTGATTTCTCAAAGCCTCTATGACTGGCAGACCGGGCCCATTTTGAATTTCTCACAGCCTCTCTGATTGGCTGTTGGCACCCATTCTGCTTTTCTTAAAGCTTCTGTGATTGGATAATTTCACAGAGGGATGAGATTTGATTGGATGATTGGGAGGGGGGGTATATGTTTATCCTTATTGACCCCTTACCATACACAATGACGCCTTTTAACACCCCTAAAACAGAAGCCTTTTTATAAAATAATCTGAGAAAAGGAGACAATGCAGGTTACCAGCATTTTCTCCTTTTCCCACAATGTTTTCTACCCTATCAAAGGAAATTTTGATTATTAGTTATTCTAACATCTTATTGTATCTTTATGGCCTATGTTTTTAATTCTTCAAATGAAAACAAGATTTTTTTTAAATCGGAAAAAGTTTCTGCAACAGTAACCGGTTGCTTCTGAATTTTATATTTTTGCGCAGCGGTTAAACATAACATTGACTTTTGACTCCCACGGTCACCAAAACCGACCCTGGTATGAAAACAGGAAAATGTTCGATTTACCTTTCTTTGATTTGTGCAACAGGTATCAGTTGCCTCCGAAAGTGTCTAAGTTGATTTTACGATTTCATGCGCAGCACGTAACCGTCTCATATGGGTGAGATAGTCATTGCAACCGAATCAATGGCCCTAGTGAGAGAAAACGAAAAGACAAAAATCCCTATATTTGAATTGAGAAACAGGTGTTGTCTGCTATGATATGTCCCGTAAGTCGATTTTTTCAAGTTTTCGCGGATACGTAACTGGAACCTACGAGACAATAGCAGTGTAAATGGGTTTGTTGTCACGCTATAAAGAGATTGGAGGAAAAAAAAATAGAAATTTAGTTCCCTATATTTGACTTGAGAAACAGGTGTCGTCTGCTATGAAATGTCCCGCAAGTCGAATTTTCATGTTTTCGCGGATACGTAACTGGCACCCTACGAGACGGTAGTCAATGTAAATGGGTTTGTTGTCACCTACGATATAAAGAGTTTGAAGAAAAAAGTAAATAAATAAATAAAAAATTCAGTTCTCTTTGTTTGACTTATGCAATAGGAAGCAGTTGCTACTGAAAGAGTCTTCAAGTCTTTTTTTAGCCACTTGTCACATCATTTCCTTGTGTTCTCACATGTGCGTAACTGGCACGTACGAAACAGTAGTCAACGTAACTGGGTTTCTTGTTGCGGTTTGAAGATATTAGAAAAATCATGCTTCAGTTCCTTGCTACTGAAAGAGTTTTCAGTCTTTATTTAGCCACTTGTCACATTGTTTTCTGTGCTTTTCGCATGTGCGTAACTGGCACTTATGAGATGGTAATAAACGTAACTGGGTTTCTTGTCATGGTTTGAAGCGATTAGAAAAAATTACATTTCAGTTCCCTTTGTTTGATTTATGCAATAGGAAACAATTGCTTCAGAAAGAGTTTCCAGTCTCTTTTTTAGCAACTTGTCACATTAATTTCTGTGTGTTTTTTTACACTGTACATTGATCATTTTGGCTTATATGAATTTGATGTAGCCTGAGTCAGAAAATCCAATTAAAGGGTAAAGGGGGGCATCAAGGGTTAGCTTTAAGGGAAGTAACTCTTGCAAGGGGCTTGAAAAGACCAAAACAAGGTCTTCTGCCACCTTGTTTTCTTGAATTTTGGCCCTTTTTCAGTGAAATCTGGCATGTGTGGATAGTGCATACCTGGCAGTTTGCCAAGGACTGCACAGCAGCCTTTAAAAAAGATTTTAAATCCACTTTTATGCCGTTTTTTGTTCACTGTTTTTAACCGATATAAAAGGGCGCCATTTTGAAGTGAATTTGAAGCTCTCTGATTGGCTGACTGGGTCCATTTTGATTTCTCAAAGCCTCTCTGACTGGCAGACCGGGCCCACGGCTGACTGGGCCCATTTTGATTTCTCAAAGCCTCTCTGACTGACAGACCGGGCCCACGGCTGACTGGGCCCATTTTGATTTCTCAAAGCCTCTCTGAGTGGCAGACCGGGCCCATGGCTGACTGGGCCCATTTTGATTTCTCAAAGCCTCTCTGAGTGACAGACCGGGCCCATGGCTGACTGGGCCCATTTTGATTTCTCAAAGCCTCTCTGACTGGCAGACCGGGCCCATGGCTGACTGGGCCCATTTTGATTTCTCAAAGCCTCTATGACTGGCAGACCGGGCCCATTTTGAATTTCTCACAGCCTCTCTGATTGGCTGTTGGCACCCATTCTGCTTTTCTTAAAGCTTCTGTGATTGGATAATTTCACAGAGGGATGAGATTTGATTGGATGATTGGGAGGGGGGTATATGTTTATCCTTATTGACCCCTTACCATACACAATGACGCCTTTTAACACCCCTAAAACAGAAGCCTTTTTATAAAATAATCTGAGAAAAGGAGACAATGCAGGTTACCAGCATTTTCTCCTTTTCCCACAATGTTTTCTACCCTATCAAAGGAAATTTTGATTATTAGTTATTCTAACATCTTATTGTATCTTTATGGCCTATGTTTTTAATTCTTCAAATGAAAACAAGATTTTTTTTAAATCGGAAAAAGTTTCTGCAACAGTAACCGGTTGCTTCTGAATTTTATATTTTTGCGCAGCGGTTAAACATAACACTTTGACTCCCACGGTCACCAAAATCGACCCTGGTATGAAAACAGGAAAATGTTCGATTTACCTTTCTTTGATTTGTGCAACAGGTATCAGTTGCCTCCGAAAGTGTCTAAGTTGATTTTACGATTTCATGCGCAGCACGTAACCGTCTCATATGGGTGAGATAGTCATCACAACCGAATCAATGGCCCTAGTCAGAGAAAACGAAAAGAGAAAAATCCCTATATTTGAATTGAGAAACAGGTGTTGTCTGCTATGATATGTCCCGTAAGTCGATTTTTTCAAGTTTTCGCGGATACGTAACTGGCACCTACGAGACGGTAGCAGTGTAAATGGGTTTGTTGTCACGCTATAAAGAGATTGGAGGAAAAAAAAATAGAAATTTAGTTCCCTATACTTGACTTGAGAAACAGGTGTCGTCTGCTATGAAATGTCCCGCAAGTCGAATTTTCATGTTTTCGCGGATACATAACTGGCACCCTACGAGACGGTAGTCAATGTAAATGGGTTTGTTGTCACCTACGATATAAAGAGTTTGAAGAAAAAAGTAAATAAATAAATAAAAAATTCAGTTCTCTTTGTTTGACTTATGCAATAGGAAGCAGTTGCTACTGAAAGAGTCTTCAAGTCTTTTTTTAGCCACTTGTCACATCATTTCCTTGTGTTCTCGCATGTGCGTAACTGGCACGTACGAAACAGTAGTCAACGTAACTGGGTTTCTTGTTGCGGTTTGAAGATATTAGAAAAATCATGCTTCAGTTCCTTGCTACTGAAAGAGTTTTCAGTCTTTATTTAGCCACTTGTCACATTCTTTTCTGTGCTTTTCGCATGTGCGTAACTGGCACTTATGAGATGGTAATAAACGTAACTGGGTTTCTTGTCATGGTTTGAAGCGATTAGAAAAAATTACATTTCCGTTCCCTTTGTTTGATTTATGCAATAGGAAACAATTGCTTCAGAAAGAGTTTCCAGTCTCTTTTTTAGCAACTTGTCACATTAATTTCTGTGTGTTTTTTTACACTGTACATTGATCATTTTGGCTTATATGAATTTGATGTGGCCTGAGTCAGAAAATCCAATTAAAGGGTAAAGGGGGGCATCAAGGGTTAGCTTTAAGGGAAGTAACTCTTGCAAGGGGCTTGAAAAGACCAAAACAAGGTCTTCTGCCACCTTGTTTTCTTGAATTTTGGCCCTTTTTCAGTGAAATCTGGCATGTGTGGATAGTGCATACCTGGCAGTTTGCCAAGGACTGCACAGCAGCCTTTAAAAAAGACTTTAAATCCACTTTTATGCCGTTTTTTGTTCACTGTTTTTAACCGATATAAAAGGGCGCCATTTTGAAGTGAATTTGAAGCTCTCTGATTGGCTGACTGGGTCCATTTTGATTTCTCAAAGCCTCTCTGACTGGCAGACCGGGCCCATGGCTGACTGGGCCCATTTTGATTTCTCAAAGCCTCTCTGACTGACAGACCGGGCCCATGGCTGACTGGGCCCATTTTGATTTCTCAAAGCCTCTCTGAGTGATAGACCGGGCCCATGGCTGACTGGGCCCATTTTGATTTCTCAAAGCCTCTCTGACTGGCAGACCGGGCCCATTTTGAATTTCTCACAGCCTCTCTGATTGGCTGTTGGCACCCATTCTGCTTTCCTTAAAGCTTCTGTGATTGGATAATTTCACAGAGGGATGAGATTTGATTGGATGATTGGGAGGGGGGGTATATGTTTATCCTTATTGACCCCTTACCATACACAATGACGCCTTTTAACACCCCTAAAACAGAAGCCTTTTTATAAAATAATCTGAGAAAAGGAGACAATGCAGGTTACCAGCATTTTCTCCTTTTCCCACAATGTTTTCTACCCTATCAAAGGAAATTTTGATTATTAGTTATTCTAACATCTTATTGTATCTTTATGGCCTATGTTTTTAATTCTTCAAATGAAAACAAGATTTTTTTTTCATCGGAAAAAGTTTCTGCAACAGCAACCAGTTGCTTCTGAATTTTATTTTTTTGCGGAGCGATTAAACAAAACATTGACTTTTGACTCGCACGGTCACCAAAACCGACCCTGGTATGAAAACAGGAAAATGTTCGATTTACCTTTCTTTGATTTGTGCAACAGGTATCAGTTGCCTCAGAAAGTGTCTATGTTGATTTTACGATTTCATGCGCAGCACGTAACCGTCTCATATGGGTGAGATAGTCATCGCAACCGAATCAATGGCCCTAGTGAGAGAAAACGAAAAGAGAAAAATCCCTATATTTGAATTGAGAAACAGGTGTTGTCTGCTATGATATGTCCCGTAAGTCGATTTTTTCAAGTTTTCGCGGATACGTAACTGGCACCTACGAGACGGTAGCAGCGTAAATGGGTTTGTTGTCACGCTATAAAGAGATTGGAGGAAAAAAAAATAGAAATTTAGTTCCCTATATTTGACTTGAGAAACAGGTGTCGTCTGCTATGAAATGTCCCGCAAGTCGAATTTTCATGTTTTCGCGGATACGTAACTGGCACCCTACGAGACGGTAGTCAATGTAAATGGGTTTGTTGTCACCTACGATATAAAGAGTTTGAAGAAAAGAATAAATAAATAAATAAAAAATTCAGTTCTCTTTGTTTGACTTATGCAATAGGAAGCAGTTGCTACTGAAAGAGTCTTCAAGTCTTTTTTTAGCCACTCGTCACATCATTTCCTTGTGTTCTCTCATGTGCGTAACTGGCACGTACGAAACAGTAGTCAACGTAACTGGGTTTCTTGTTGCGGTTTGAAGATATTAGAAAAATCATGTTTCAGTTCCTTGCTACTGAAAGAGTTTTCAGTCTTTATTTAGCCACTTGTCACATTCTTTTCTGTGCTTTTCGCATGTGCGTAACTGGCACTTATGAGATGGTAATAAACGTAACTGGGTTTCTTGTCATGGTTTGAAGCGATTAGAAAAAATTACATTTCAGTTCCCTTTGTTTGATTTATGCAATAGGAAACAATTGCTTCAGAAAGAGTTTCCAGTCTCTTTTTTAGCAACTTGTCACATTAATTTCTGTGTGTTTTTTTACACTGTACATTGATCATTTTGGCTTATATGAATTTGATGTGGCCTGAGTCAGAAAATCCAATTAAAGGGTAAAGGGGGGCATCAAGGGTTAGCTTTAAGGGAAGTAACTCTTGCAAGGGGCTTGAAAAGACCAAAACAAGGTCTTCTGCCACCTTGTTTTCTTGAATTTTGGCCCTTTTTCAGTGAAATCTGGCATGTGTGGATAGTGCATACCTGGCAGTTTGCCAAGGACTGCACAGCAGCCTTTAAAAAAGACTTTAAATCCACTTTTATGCCGTTTTTTGTTCACTGTTTTTAACCGATATAAAAGGGCGCCATTTTGAAGTGAATTTGAAGCTCTCTGATTGGCTGACTGGGTCCATTTTGATTTCTCAAAGCCTCTCTGACTGGCAGACTGGGCCCATGGCTGACTGGGTCCATTTTGATTTCTCAAAGCCTCTCTGACTGGCAGACCGGGCCCATGGCTGACCGGGCCCATTTTGATTTCTCAAAGCCTCTCTGACTGACAGACCGGGCCCATGGCTGACCGGGCCCATTTTGATTTCTCAAAGCCTCTCTGAGTGACAGACCGGGCCCATGGCTGACTGGGCCCATTTTGATTTCTCAAAGCCTCTCTGACTGGCAGACCGGGCCCATTTTGAATTTTTCACAGCCTCTCTGAGTGACAGACCGGGCCCATGGCTGACTGGGCCCATTTTGATTTCTCAAAGCCTCTCTGACTGACAGACCGGGCCCATGGCTGACTGGGCCCATTTTGATTTCTCAAAGCCTCTCTGAGTGACAGACCGGGCCCATGGCTGACTGGGCCCCTTTTGATTTCTCAAAGCCTCTCTGACTGACAGACCAGGCCTACGGCTGACTGGGCCCATTTTGATTTCTAAAAGCCTCTCTGACGGACAGACCGGGCCCACGGCTGACTGGGCCCATTTTGATTTCTCAAAGCCTCTCCGAGTGACAGACCGGGCCCATGGCCGACTGGGCCCATTTTGATTTCTCAAAGCCTCTCTGACTGGCAGACCGGGCCCATGGCTGATTGGGCCCATTTTGATTTCTCAAAGCCTCTCTGACTGGCAGACCGGGCCCATTTTGAATTTCTCACAGCCTCTCTGATTGGCTGTTGGCACCTATTCTGCTTTCCTTAAAGCTTCTGTGATTGGATAATTTCACAGAGAGATTAGATTTGATTGGGAGGGGGGGTATATGTTTATCCTTATTGACCCCTTACCATACACAATGACGCCTTTTAACACCCCTAAAACAGAAGCCTTTTTATAAAATAATCTGAGAAAAGGAGACAATGCAGGTTACCAGCATTTTCTCCTTTTCCCACAATGTTTTCTACCCTATCAAAGGAAATTTTGATTATTAGTTATTCTAACATCTTATTGTATCTTTATGGCCTATGTTTTTAATTCTTCAAATGAAAACAATATTTTTTTTTCACCGGAAAAAGTTTCTGCAACAGCAACCGGTTGCTTCTGAATTTTATTTTTTTGCGCAGCGGTTAAACAGAACATTGACTTTTGACTCGCACGGTCACCAAAACCGACCCTGGTATGAAAACAGGAAAATGTTCGATTTACCTTTCTTTGATTTGTGCAACAGGTATCAGTTGCCTCCGAAAGTGTCTATCAAAGCCTATCTGAGTGGCAGACCTAGACTGGTTACCGCCCCTGATACACTACGTGTATAGGCACAAGTAAACAGTTTGCTTCGAATTGGCCAGGGTCAAAAATAGAATAAGTGAGTAAGGTAGGTTTTTAATGCAATTTTGATAAGAAGAGTAGTTATTACACCCATAAATTGTGTTAGATTAAGGAAAAGAAGCATTGTTTTGTATGTGAAACAGGGGGTCATGACCTTTCCTTCTTTGTTGTATAGTTTTGACCCCAAATGCGAAAGTGAGGGGTCATGGAGCAAGCAGCTGTTTTAGCGGAAGCAGGACCAGACTTCAGTTAATTTCCTAGATGATTTAGACATTAGAAAGTCAGTGACACTTGTGTTTCTGTTCACCTGAGATTTTATTGAGTCCATAATACTCAGTGGCACTGAAAAAGTAGAGCCCCACTGACCATAATTTCTTTTGTATAAATCTCAGTTAAATTTTTCAAAACCATGTGCATAAGGGAGAGAAAAAAAAGAATTGCCCTTAAAAGGAAACTCTGTCTACATATTTTTAAGGATCATCAATGTTTAGCTTGAAGGGAGCCTTTTACATATTTCATGTGCAGGGTATAATATAGCCCTGAAATATGTTTTACAATTCCAGATCTTCCCTGGAAATCAGTAAAACCTGTTGTGAAGATGAATTTTCTGGCTTTGTTTCACAGCAAATCAAACATTTCAAAAGGAGGAATAGGTACAATAAATTTCTTTTGGCTATCAATCTGTGAAAGCTGGGGTCTTTCAGCTATTAGTCTTAGACTGATTGTATTTCTTTTTTTAAATTTTTGTCAGCCATGCTAAGTGACAGTTGGTTGCTGTAATCATTGTGCTAAGATTTAGTATATTTCCCTATGGCCTTTTGCCAATCACAGATTGTAACATGATTGGTTTAAGGACATTTTCTAAAGTTGTAATTCTTCAATAGAAATTTCCTCTTTTTTTACATATTATTATTATGTAAATTATTATACTTGATACAAAACAAAAAGAAAATGATAGGGTCAGGAATTTGTTTTATTGTTAAATAATTTGTTTTCATTGACAAACTGACACATATTTGATATTATACTCAAAATTCAATAACTTGTGACAAAATTTCTTTGATAGGTAAAAGACAAAGATATAAAAAATTATGTAAAGACAAGATCAATAGAAGAATGACTTGATGTGCTTGCAGCAACAGAGTCAATATTAGATTTTGACACACAATCATGACTTTCTTTGATAGCATCTCAGAAATCTAAATGGCATTGCCCTATAAAGATTTCTTTTCATTGTTGCACAAAATATTTATGGGTATGCAAACAAACAGAAATCCTTTTTTTTTTTATGCCATATTTATAGTGTGACCATAGCAATGTAATTTTAGTTATCTGGAAACATGAAAAGAACATGCTATATTAATCTTTGCATGTATACATGTACTTGCAGCGGTTGCTTACAGTTCCTGTAGTATTTTTTGTAGGTCTAAGATATTACAAGGCCATGTGTAGTCTGATTAACCTGCAGTAAAGTGATACACAAATCTTTCAAATCTAACATGACTATTGGCAATAGAGAATTTGTAAGGTGGAAAATATTTATCAAATGTTCACATTGAGTTTGTTTAAAATATGAATAGTGGCAAAGTGAAAAGCAAAGCAAACTTTAACTTGATAGAAACCTACACATGCTGGCAGATGATATTTAATTTTCACAAAACTTTTAACAGTAAGCAGTGATAGATCTCACCTTAGCCTTGAAATGTTTGGCTCAGATTTATCATCAAGATGTTTTGCTTATTGATGCATAAAACAAGATGACTTAAAAGAAAATATTTAACTTTATTTCCTCAGATTTTTACTTGTATCAAAAAATTCTGATATTACATGGATATAAAGCCTTAACTCATTACCAAACGACAATATTTTAGACTTGTCCAAATTGAAAGCATTTGCAGTCGACAAAATAAAAGTGACTGAAAATTTGAAATTTGTTTAGTGAAGGATAGAAAACATTGTGTGAAAAGGAGAAAATGCTGGTTACCAGCATTTTCTCCTTTCCCCACAGTGTTTTCAAAAGGCTTCTTTCTTAGAGGCATCAAAAGTAGGGATTGTGTGGTAATGGGTTAAGGGAACTTTGTGTAAATCTACTGATAAATACTGAAAATGTTTGACAGAGGCAAAGAAGGTTTTGGTGTTAAGAATATCAACATATAATAACTCTCCCATACAGGATCCCTTTTTCATTCATTTTGATAATGTCTGACAAAATTGGAGTTATGTAATGAAAACCAAGTTATATTGACTAATAGACTTACAAATGAACAAACAGATAGATTATTAAAAACAGTCTGCCCTTAATCTTTAATCTCGGGGGTGGGTGGGGGTGTATTAAAAATATCCACGTCTTCCACATCTCATGCTGTGTTGGATATGTTGGAAAGATCTTGAATCCAAAGGTATATCAGTACTTAGGTTGAAGAATGATTGAAATGTACAGTTTAACAGATTTTATATTGTAGGTGTCTTTGTTTTTTTGAAGAAAACCACTGAATTCAGATAAAGTTTGATTGGTAACTTAAATCTGTTAATGGAAATCCTTAAAATGGCTAGAGCAACTTACATAAAATCATTGGTATGCATTTGCAAAAACCCAGGTGAGATAAAACTCTGTTAACCTTTTTCAACATTAGATTGGATTGATGGTTGGCTTCATGGTAAAATGGATGTCTTTTGACCAAAATTCTGATTTCAAATTAAAAATAAATTCAAAACTGGAGAAAAACTGTCACCAATGACGGATTAAAGCAATCCAGAAAGGTTGTTAATCTATTCAGGGGCAGGTAATTGTCAAAAATTTATTCTCCAAAGGTTTTGAAGCACCATAGCTCACTATCACAAAAAGGCTCAAGTCCATGACTTGTATGTGCATCAAAAAGTCTGCCATATTGGAGTGTTAACAGTTATATTAGTAAGCATAGCTACTGACTGAAAATAAAACAAATTTTCTCAAACAATCTACTCAAATAAGAAGCTCAACATAGACTAATTCTGAGTGTGTTTGGTTATTGGAACAAGAAAGAAACAAGTTTTTTTCTACAGACTGTTTCAGAGCTAATGGGAGGTTCATTATAAATGCACACTTAAACGGAAATAAGGAGCTGATATAGTCACCACCAATGGAACTTTGTTGGTCTATTCAAGGACAGCCATGTTTCATTTGCAGTCAACCTTTTAACACCAGAGCTTTCTGGTCAAAAGCCAAGAAGCTGAAAAACAAATTATTACAATTTCACAATGAAAAGCCAGTTTGAGAAGCAGCATTAACAGATTTATTTTACTTTCTCTCCGCCAAGGAAATATGAAGGATTGTAGATGGCATAGATAAAGATCAGACTAACATATAACTGAATTTTTGGCCCTGGACAGGTAAACAACTTCCGTAAATATACTTGTAGAGTGGAATTGATCTTAACCTGTAAAGTGCCTACTAGAGTTGATGTTTATTTAGGCAAGCGTAGATCAAGATCAGACAGAGCATGCAGTCTGATCTTGATCTACACTGTCCAATAGCTTGAGACATTCTGACTGAATTTAGTCAGGAAATAATTGTTCTGTTTTTAATGCCCCTGTTCGAGATCAAAGGTTGGGTTGCATATTGTCTTTGGTCCATCTATTAGTTTTTCTGTAGAACTTGGTTCTCATTAAAAAGGGTCTTGGAAAGAAAAATGTTCAGTTTAGACAGTTTTTCAAACACATCTCATTTTCAGTATAATGTTGCTTATGGACTTGGTTAACCATTTACTCCATAGATACGCATTTCATTGTGGCAAAAGGTGAAATTGCTCGTGACGAGCAATTTCACCTTTTGCCACAATGTTTTCTATGCTATCAAAAGGTGTCATATACACATAAAAAACGGCTTCATTCTTGCTGTTATTTAGGGTCAATTAGAGATACCATAGAAATGCCTTATGGGATAAAGGGTTAACATATAACCAAACTATGCAATGGCATTAATATGTAGGTTTCAGAGCTACTGAACATTAACGGTGTATTATGTTTTGCTAGTTTGTCTTTTAATTCCCTCAAGAAAAACTCTCAAAGCACTGCAGCCTCTCAAAATTTCAACAATTGTGATAGTTTATTGTTTGGCAAAATTTAAAGGGAAGGATGGCCAAAGCAACAGCAAACTGGATGTTTGGGTTATTTTAGCTGGATAGAAAAGGACAGAAAAATTAGGTTTGTTTGGCATAGCTCAAGTAGTACACTGCAGGAATTGACCAATGGTTACATCTGTTGACATGTATCAGGGTTACAGGGCTCAGACAATTGGAAATTTTGTGTATCTGTCAAATGACTTTAGTATTTATTTACTATGAAAGCCGAGAAAAAATAACACAGATTGGGTTAACAAATACATGTATATAAACATTGTGAGAAAATAGATCTTGCTTACTACAAGCTAATTTCATCAGATTTTGCATGGAGGAACAACATTTTGAATTTACTGAATGGATAAGATTATTCTAGAGTTATCAATGTTAACTGATTTTGTGTAGGCCTTTTATCATCTGCCATTTTTTTTGGCTCCTCACATGACAGGAATTAGTACCTGTCAGCTACGCTACCACTAGTCTGGCAGTATCTGAGATTTCCTGTTGTTGTAACAGGTTTCACATCCTATCATATGAAGTTTTATCACCCCAACATACTTATCTCTGTAGCTTGTCACATGACAGGAAATAGTACCTGTCAGCTACGCTACCACTAGTCTGGCAGTGCAAGAGATTTCCTGTTATTGTGACCGGTTTCATTTTTTGTATTTTTCAGAAAAAAATGTCACTTTTAATATGGCATCATGAAATACTATTAGGATAGGAATATACTAGGATTATTAATGTTAACTGATTTTGTGAAGTCATTTGCTTTTCTTTGCTCCTTCACTTTAAGTAAAAGATTGAAAGCAACACTTCCCGTTAAATTGTTTGGACTTTCATCATCTATCACCTTTGTAGCCTTTCATTACCTGCCATCCTTGAACAGGAAATAGTACATGTATTGTCAATCACGCTACCACTAGTCAGGCAAAACAAAAGATTTTCTGTTTGTGACAGGTGTCTTTTTTTTTTTAGATCTACATAGCATATATTTCTACCGTTTTCATAGCCTGGTCAGACATAGAGAGGCTTCAGTGTGATTTTAAAAGCACAGTCAAAGCAGGATTTCTGTTTGTGTCATGAAAAATAGATCGGCATGATAATCTTATTTGTCGCAAACTACCAAAAACTTATATCTTCCTAAATGTAGCCTAAAATATGTGAAAACATTTAAGTTAATCTACCATACTGTTGCTCTTAATGTCCTCAGAAGGTTACATATTCAGAAACGGGGCAACTAATAAAGATAAAGGTAAAACAATGTAGGATGATAATAATATTATTGTCCAGACTTAACCTATTGTCTGATGTGAAGCCATCACCATTTGAGAAACCAACTGTATTTAATGTAAAATACTGATTTTACTGCTGATCTTGATTCTTCTGGAATTTGAAGTGCATTCACAATGACTGTGTGATGCTGGTCTTTGACACTTCCTCTTCCTTAAAGTGTTTCCAGGTAACAAACATTGTGTTACCTTAAGTTAAAAATGTTACCGGAAGTGTATTTTCCAATATTCAGTTGTTAGTGACATCAGTTTAAGAAATTAGGATTTTGTTGAATAATAGTGATTTTCAGTACATTGACAGGGTTCGAATTTCATTTTTTTATCCACTTGCAAATTTTAGAAAGTAGCTTTTATTTCCACTTGCAAAATCAAAATTGGACTCGCATTTTCTTTTGAAGCTCAGCTTGCCTATCAATTGTAAAGAACGAATGGCCTGTACAAACTGTTCAATTCTGTTCTATTACTTAGCCTGTCAACTGAGACAACAAACAAACAAAAAAGGAACGTTAATTGGTATAAAAACCCTCATTTAGCAATCAATTTAGTTCCAGTTGAATTTCTATTCTAAAACCAAGTTAAATTTCTATAAAACTTACAATGGTGGAGGATTTTGTAATTGAAATACGGACGTATCACATTCGAATATCTGCATGTCCGGTAACTGGTTTATCGAGTCCACCACGTCCGACTCGCTTTCCGTTGCTATTTGTGCATAATAATCAACTTTTCATGAAAGATTGACAAATATTTTTGCTTTATAATCAGAGATTAAATTCGCCTACTATTTTTCCGTATAAAAAACGCAAAACCTCGGTATCGGCTGCGAGTGCAGACGAACGCACTTGCTTCACGAAATTCGGATAACGAACGACAACTCGGAGGCTTCAATGGCGACATGTAAAATTTTTTCAACAGCCGTCGAAGGGTATTCTCAGTGCGACATGACTGATGTTTATCCAGAACGAAAAGAATTACCCTTTTTTATGAAATTTAATACATTCAGTAATTATTCTTTAATAATTTGCACTCGCATTTTTTAGCAAGTGCTTGAAATTTCAACTTGCATTTTCCAATTTTGGCTTGCATTTTGCGAGTAAATATGTGGGAATTTCGAACCCTGATTGATCACAGATACTGTTTCTTGGCAGCAGAAAGCTTCCAAAAAGTTTTTATTTTTGTCACATGGTTCTGAGACATGTAAATGATGATTTTTGCCTGCAAATATGGAACTGAGAAGAAGCTCAAACAAGGACTCAATTTTTTAGGTGACACTAACTCCCATGGACTGCATGAATTCTTAGACAAATGGAAATGCTGTCCTGGTATTCCAAACAACAAAATTAATACTTTACCACCTTATCCCAAGTTAAGACCCTGAGAAAGCAGCTATTGAAAACATTGTGGAAAAGGAGAAAATGCTACTAACCAGCACACTTCTTTTTTAACACTTTTTCAGCCCTTTCAGATGCTGTCAGCTGAAAATGTTAAAACTGTGTTGTGTATTCCTTCTATATTCATGACTCTATAATTATGCCATGTGGCAAGGGTAAATATCTGTAGGTGGTGACAAAGCTGAATAATTGGTCAACAGTGGGTATGGCTGGATCATAGATCCTGAATTTAGCTTCAATACTAAAGTTGCAGAAGATTTTTATCCAATCCCTATTAGTTATATAGATGTTGAGCAAGGAATCACAGAGTCAATGAATAAATGTGGCATCGTTATTCTTGAAACACCTTTCAAGGAAAGTAAACTGATGAACCTCAGTTCTGTTGGAAGATTAGATCATACACTGGCATAAAACTGGAACAGGCAATCCTTGTTATCTATAGACTACCGTGATTTTAGTCCTTGTTATTTTCTGGCTACCACGATTCTAGTCATTGTTATCTAAAGACTACTGCCATTCAAGTCTTTGTTGTCTACAGGCTTTCACAATTCTAGTCCTTGTTATCTTTAGGCTAACATGATTCTTTTTCTCATTATCTAAAGACTACCACTATTCAAGTCCTCGTTATCTAAAGGCTACCATGATTCTAGTCCTTTTCATCTACATACTACCACAATTTTTGTTCTTGTTATCTACTGGCTTCCACGATCCTAGTTCCTGTTATCAACAGACAACAGTAATTCTTGCCCTCATTATCTATAGACTACCACAATTCTTATCTATTGGATAGATAGACACACTAAATGACCAAAGCTATAGACGAGCCATAAAAAAACATTCATTCATTATCTATAGGCTACCACAATTCTGGTTTTCTTTTTCTAAAGGCTACCACAGTTCTTGTATTTTTTATCTATAGGCTACCACTACTCAAATTGTTTCTATCTATAGGCTACCACAATTCTTGTCCTTCTTATCTACGGGCAACCACCATTCTTGTCTTTGTTATCTACAGACTATGATTCTTGTGCTCGTTATCTATGGACTACCACTATTCTTGTCCTTGTTATCTATAGATTACTACAATTCTTGTCTTAGTTATCTATAGACTACAACGATTCTAGTCCTTGTTATCGACAGACTACCATTATTCTTGTCCTTTTTATCTGTAGACTACCACAAGTCTTTTCCTTGTCATCTATAGCCTAGATAGGCATGCTGAATTACTAAAGCTATCGATACACCATAAAACAACATTCATTCATTCATTCATTCGTTCGTTCATTCATTACCTATAGGCTACCTAATTCTTATCCTTCTTATCTACAGGCTACCATCATTTTTGTCCTTGTCTATGGACTACCACTATTCTTATTATTGTTATGTATAGACTACCACAATTCTAGTCCTTGTTATTCATAGACTACTACGGTTCTATTCCTTGTTATCTACAGACTAACACACTTTTCCAACCATCCAATGTTTACATTAACCAGGGGCATCAATTTTCTCGATTGTCCATGGAAAAGTTGGGCTGGCTTTTCTACTTGTTTTGAGTTAAAATTTACTTGTCCAATAAATGGAGTAAAATAGTAGTCTGTTCTAAATTTTTGTAGATGAATCTTAGTCAGCAGTCATCTGCTCTTTGAAACGAAATTGGTAATAAAGAAATTGTTTGTAACTTTCTCTTACTCATGGGACCAGGTTCAGAGTGATAACTTCCAACCTAATGGCCTGTAGAATTACCATTTCATTGTCAGTTTCAGACACTTAGTAGCTCTCAATTTTTTGTTTTACAGAGAAATTGATGTAAATGGACCGTTTAAAACTATCATCATCAAAGCTAAAAAGACAGTTTGAAATGCCTTTGATTTGGTAATATTCTGTGTTTTTCGTAGCAATGTGTTTCAGGCTAGTTGATTGTTGAAGTATTTCTGCATGATTTGACTAAAATTTGTCGATTAGGTTTGCAGATAACTTCAAATCTATAATTCTATTTCGTTCAGTAGAATTTAATTTCATCTAAAATGAGATAAACTCCCGCCCTGCGCATGTCCATCAGTTAGCTTCCGTTTCTGCAAGGACGTGGTTGGGCGAAGCTCAACTTAAATGTTTTGTGAGGGTTTTGCAGGCATTTGGACGTGCATAGCGTGATTCATAGTGACATTGTAGTTGCGCGTAGCGTGACACTTTTTATTCCACATTCGTAAATTTTGGTGGTGTTTTGACTGTACTTTCGGTTTCAATACGCTGCCCGTAGGGTAGTGGGGTAAGACGGAAATTATGTCAAATGAAAAGGAAACAGCCGACAAGAAATCCAAAGAGTAGTTTCATTGATTCAGAGGTTAAAAAACTTCTAAAAATGGAAGTGATTAATGAAGTAGAGCAACTAGCAGGTCAATTTCTTTCACCAATTTTCCTTCGACCAAAAAAGAATGGCGAATACTGTTTAATTCTGAACTTGAAAAAGCTTAATGCTTTCATTCCATATCACCATTTTAAAATGGACACTTTCGAAAGTACTTTGAAATTAGTCACAAAAGGCATGTATGTGTTCAATTGACATAAGGCACGCCTACTATACAGTTGCTATTGCAAAAGAACATAGAATTTTTCTACGGTTCTGTTGGAGAAACAAAATTTACCAGTTTTCCGTGCTACCCAATGGCTTAGCTCATGGGCCTTTGATTTTCACAAAATTACTGAAGCCGGTTTATGCCACTCTTAGAAATGAGGGGCACATAAGTAGTGGGTTCATTGATGACACCTTTTTAGGGGGTCAGACCTTTAATGAATGCGAATTAAATGTAAGAGATACTGTCAGTCTGATGACATCTTTAGGATTCATGATAAATGAAGAAATATCTAGTATGATGCCATGCACAAGGATAGTTCATTTAGGTTTTATTATAGACTCTGTTCATTATGATAGTTCTGTTAACAGATGAAAAGAAAAATAGTATAGTGGAACATTGTTCTAAATTATTTTCTCAAACAGAGGCAACTATTAGAAAAGATGCACAAGTCATTGGTATGTTGGTTGCAGCTTTTTCAGCAGTAGATTATGGTAAGCTGCACTATAGAAATTTAGAAATGGCTAAATCTTGTGCTCTTAAACTAAGTCAGGGTGATTTTGATTCAAAAATGCCAATCACAGTGGAAATGAAGTCAGATTTATTATGGTGGGTTAAAAATGTTCATCACCAATTCAGAAAAATTGACAAAGGTTGTCCTTCAGTTGTTATTCAGACTGATAGTTCATCTCTAGGACGTGGATTTGTATTGGATAATATAAGGTCGAATGGAAGATGGAACTGTATGGAAAAGCATTTACATATTAATGTTCTGGAATTAAAGGCAATTCTTTTTACAATAAAATCTTTAGTCAGTAAACTAGCAAATAAACATGTAAAATCCTGTCTGACTCTACCAATGCAGTGTGCTATGTTAATAATATGGGTGGTTGCAAGTCTGCACGTTGTAATGATATATCCAAGTCTATATGGGAAATCTGTTTAAGGCATAATATATGGATAACATGTGCCCATGTTTCTGGAAAAATAAATGAAGCTGATGCTCCTTCCCGACAATTTAATGATAATATTGAATGGGAACTTAGACAAGATTGTTTTGACGTCATATTCCTATGTATGAATTACCCACATATGTACATGTTATGGAACTCTGAGGCTGTGATTTACCCAAGAACAGTGCTGAGCTCCTATCTGCAGAAAACATTCTACACACATGACAATAGCATAGCCTATTGGAACTACTGTCCTGTCAGCACTGATATAAGGTAGCATATCAGCCATCCTTAAACAAATGCTTGTGCTTTACATTATCTGTAGAAATGCTTTAAATTACCAGACCGAACAGCAAATTATCTGTTTGGTGCAATAAAACTTCGCAACTATTTTACCAGCCTTCATATGACTATAACACCACATATTTGCCTTGATATGAACAACACAGCCAACATACAGCTTGTTTCTCTGTCAAAAATAAAATAGATGGCGACCTAAAAGTTTCTTTCTACAAAGTGCAGACGTGGATTATGCAAATGGTTGAATGAACAGAGCATTTGAGGATTGCCATTGATATGAATACAACATTTTCTTGTGTATGACTCAAAATTCACTTGCCAACAGCAAGTGCAGTACAAAAATCTACTTTTCCACAAGCAAGAAGTTCCAAGTCGGACAAGTCTGGCATAGGAATTCTACACCACTGCATTAACCCTTTACCACACAACAAAATTTAAGCTCTGTCCAAATTAAAAGCCGTTGAAGACAACACATCCAGTGATGCTCTATAGATGATTTGTGTCTGAAATGGAAGAAAAGATTGTAGTAAAAGGAGTTTATATTGATCATAACTAGTTAATGATACGGCCCAGTATTCATAAGGTTCAACTATAATTGCTGACAGTGAAATAAGTCTGAAGGAGTAAGGCTGACTATTAAAACTTGTTTACAAAGAATGAATCTTTAATATACAGTTAAGTATACAAGGATTAACATTAACCCATTACCACACAATCCCTACTTTTGACGCCCCTGAGAAAGAAGCCTTTTGAAAACACTATGGGAAAAGGAGAAAATGCTGGTGTATAACAGCATTTTCTCCTTTTCCCACAGTGTTTTCAACCCTTCCCAAAACAAATTTCTATTTTTTAGTCACCTTTATTTCGCAGTCTGCAAATGTTTTTAATTTGGACCAGTCCTAAATTTTCTTGTGTGGTAAAGAGTTAAAAATAAAACATTCATAATACACAATATATTTGGCTCTTGAGAGTCACCTCCAGATATAAAATTGTGACACATTCTCCAGGGAGAGGGAGAATGTGTCCCTAACAGATAAGAATCTCTCTCCAGCAACTGATATGGACAAGTAGCAGAGAAAGGGATGGCAAGAGCCATTGAGGCCCGAAGGGGCAGAGATAGGGGATGGCGGGAGCCATCTAAGAAGCACGAGGGGGCAGAAACCCGATAGGGTTTAGGTAACTATCAGGCTATTCGAACTCGGGGGAGTATGGAATACCTGAAGCAAAAACATGGAGCCCGGGGGGGCTCAAGTAACCAGTTGCTCACTGAGCATGGAAAAGCATGCAAAGAGTAGCCCGAGGGGGCTGAGGTAACCATCAGGCTGTCCAAGCTCGGGGTAGCCGTAACACCTGAGACACTATTACTGCGTAATATAATGAATATGATGATTACCTTAGCCCCCCATTGGCTCTGCTTGGTGGCCCCCGCCCGCCACCTCACTCTCACTTTAGAACATCATTGTTCTACGCTCAATAAGTAGCTGGTTAATAAATGATGTTCTAAAGTGAGAGTGAGGTGGCGGGGGCCACCGAAGCAGAGCCTGTGGGGGGCTAAGGTAACCATCAGGCTGTTCGAGCTCGGGGGAGCCGTAACAACCTGAGACACTAAAACTGAAGCCCGGGGGGCTTTAGTAACCAGCTACTTATTGAGCGTAGAACAATGATGTTCTAAAGTGCAAGTGGATGGCGATATGTACCCAACATCTTCGCGAGCCAAGTTTATGATCACTACGTGGATCTTACCTTGGCTGATTGAGCCCGATTTCGAAATTCCTGTGATGCGCCCTCTATTGGATGCTGTTTATTACTCCCCTTTACATCATGTTT
This sequence comes from Tridacna crocea, assembly GCA_943736015.1. Lineage (NCBI taxonomy): Eukaryota > Metazoa > Mollusca > Bivalvia > Cardiida > Cardiidae > Tridacna > Tridacna crocea. The sequence continues at coordinate 33,982,868 of OX031073.1, forward strand.
CTAAAAGCAAATGAAATATCGTTTTACAAACCGCTTATGAATACACATGGAGCGATAAGCAGACATGCACGTGGGTTTTCATGTTTTACCTATTATTCGAAAGGTAGAGACCATTTTCTATTTTTATCAAAGATGAAATGCTACAAGCGATTTTATTCGATGCAGCTAGAGCTGGCTGCATCCAATGAAAAGGCGTATCGGGGGGGTTGTAAAAATCAAGCTCAATCTGCCAAGGTAAGATCCACGTAGTGATCGTAAACTTGGCTGGCGAAGATGTGTACCCAATGACTCTCTAAAATAATGATTTTTTTTATCATTGAAACCAAAGGTGAGAGGAGGGGAAGGTGGTGGTTAGCATAGAACTGAACTGCTCCAAACTTGATGCAAGACTGAAAGTGCATCTAAAACAGAGATCACATGATGCCAAATTTACTTTCTGATTGGTTAGAAACTTTAACAATCTCTTTGACTAATCCAACCAGTCTCCCATATATCTGACAAGAGAAAAAGAAGACGCAAGAGTGTCAAAGGTCGCCCGAAAATGAATTGTTTTTTCCATTATTAAACAAATATGCAGACAACAGAATATATCCGACTTCAAATTTTTCTGTTAATTTAATTTGAGAAAAAAAAAGATGTTGTTTTCCAATAAAATTGACATGACAATAGTGACCTACAATGCCATATAACCAACTGTCAAAATAAAGTATGGGTTTACGCACTGAAAAACGTTCAAATGCCCGATTTACATTTTATGCTACTTTTATGCCTATTTGCAATTTCGCCATCTGAGAATAAAGTTCTGCATAATGAAAAAAAAGAAATGCTACAAATACATTTTTCAGCCATGATTACAAAAATATTGTATTTCGTTCATAACTGGAGATATAGGCCTACCTTATAATTGGTCAATGAGTACAAATAAACACATTTGAAACCATACGTGGTTACCAAATACTTTACTTTACAACTTATATTATAGTAACATTATATTTCCAATGCGAAGTTTGTTTTTCAATTGCACCTGTTCCGCGCAATGGAAATCTGAAATGAAGTTTTATTATCTGGGTACTCAGTAGGTATGGGGAAAAAGTTTCAGTTTATTTAACTTATAAATTATAACTTAAAACATAACATAATTTTTATTTGGCATAAAATACAACATATCTATAGCCAATACAAAATACAGTTTAAGAAGATATGCACGAGATTAGAAAAGACAAAAATGCATGTATATCAGTATAATTTGGAAAAATAAGTGTGTGTCGGCATTACATGAAATACTTCATGTTTCCCGAAGGAATAATGGAAAAGACAAATACAAATTACATTGGTTACGCTGAAAAACCAAAAACAATTGACATACAAGAATTCATACATTACCAAAACTATCTGCTGCTGAACACGCCTGAAAATGGTATTGCAAACCTTGTGCATCAGGATCAGACAGCACGCAGTGTGCAGTCTAACCGCTAATCCACAAAGTCTGAAAAATTAACGGTTCGAACTACTCAATCTTCAGCTTTTCCTTCCACAAAAGTTTTCATTTACATAAATGCAAGGAAAGTCTGATAACATTTCTAACTACTGAAATTTTTAAAACAAAGTTTTCATGTACATAAATTTTATACAAGTAAACAACTGCGAGTGATATAAACATATCCATGTATAGGGGGATAAGTGCAACCAAATTCTGTTGAAGTTTCTGAGGACAGTGTAGATCAAGATCAGTCTTACCAGAATTGCAGCCTGATCTTAGATCTACACAGTCCAATACACTGATCAGCATGCTTAACTACGTACATGTACATGTATATGAATTCATATATATCCTGACAAAATAAGTAATAAATACTGATATTTGCTAAACATGTAAGCTGGCATGTAAACTAAATGTAACCAAAGCCGGTCAGTGAAATGTCTGAGGAGGGTGTAGATCAAGATCAGACTTACCAAAACTGTAGTCTGATCCTAGATTCACTCAGTCTAATGTATGTAAACTGATAAATGTAACCCAAGCTGGTCAGTGAATATTTGAGGATGGTGTAGACCAAGATCAGACTTACCAAAATTGTAGTCTGATCCTAGATTCACGCAGTCCAATGTATGTAAACTGATAAATGTAACTAAAGCCTTCAGTGAAATATCTCAGGACGGTGAAGACCAAGATCAGACTTACCAAAATTGCAGTCTGATCCTAGATTCATGCAGTCTAATGTATGTAAACCGATATTTAAATCAAGTCATTATCCATTTTAAAACTCAATCTGGACTTTAAGACCTGTTCTGGGTACATTATATTGTACTTGTTTGAACTTGGTAAATTTTCCATTTCCCCTTTCGAGATTACCTGCTTAAAGAGGGAAATATTACTACAAATATATTTATATCTTTTTTAACGGTACAAACTTTATTTTTCAATATTCCTGTAGATATACCCTACAAAAGATATACAAATACATACGTTCGAAATCATATATATTTACTTTACATAGCAACAAATATATAATATATTTCCTTTGCGTTCTTTCTTTTCCATTGCACCAGTCACGCACAAAGGAAATTTAAACGATGTTAACATTTGTACTTATAAGCATAAAGAAATTCCAATAAATTTCTTCAATTAACTACCCATAAGAAAATACATTAAAGACGCGTCACATTTTGGGCACAATCTGGGAATACCTGCCTAAAGAATCAAAGTACTGATAGTACTGAAGGCTAGGAAATTGAGGATACAAAAGAATACAAGAGGTCAATTTTAATTAATACAAACAGGTAGACGGACAGAGATACAAGCGGATTCCACTAAGCCCCTGGAATTCTTGGTTTTAACTGATACTAGAAACCACCAGCCAGAAACTAATTAAGCCAGAGCTAGGCATGTGCACACAGTTATGGGGTGCTTGATAATGGCTTAGAATACTTAGTTATTTGTCGTGCTTGTAAACAATCCCAAGTCAAAATTTAACTATTCAATCGGTGCAATACCAACTTTGATTATCTAAATTTTCTGAGACGTGATGTCTTGTAGTCCTGAATGACGTTATTTTTTACATTTATGACGCAAGAACATATTTATTTTTATTGATTTCAATGAAAATACATGTAAGATAGATATCAATGTAAAATGTAATGAATAATAAAGATTGGAGTGATATGGCAGTTGGTCATGTTGTCTCTACCTTCCACAAGTCGAAGACATTTCGAACTGGTCATATTTGAAGGAAGTTGTAGATGAAAATCCAAAGAAGTTCTTCGTGTATATTGAAAAGTAAGATTTTGGGGAAATTGGGAGGAATTGCTTGTTACAAGCAAATTCTCTTTTAGCCAAAATATTTTCTCAATAGAATACTATGAAAAGGTTGGATTGTTTTGGGAAAACGATAAGGCTCGGTTTACCTATTTTACTTGCCTATTTTACGGACAAGTCACAGTGACTTGAGCTTCGATACTTATATCTACATAATATAAAAAGATGTTAATCCTAATTCATAATCGTTGTCCAAGGACAACTTGTGTCAAGCCCGCGAACACTTGACTCTCAAGCTTGACCTAGACCCTGGACCTGAATAAATGTTTCAAAGGGAACTTCTACTCATGATGGACAACAATGCATTATGCTAATTTATATCGGAATCTATCCAAAAATGAAGGAGTTGCAGTTTGGGGATGATTTCTCCAGGGGACAATTTCTCCAGCATTCCGCTGAAGTACCCTAGATTTAGTCGATATACATAACAAAAAGTGATAAACATAACACGGGCCAATATTCTATATGTAGTTTGCTTTATTTACAATCGCATTTTAGCGGAGACGCGTTTTGTGACACATATGTTCAAATGTCAACACAAGGTTATAGGGAAATTCCGAGCAGAGTTGTCGTTCGTTACACTCACCCATACATGAATGTGAATGATCCGTATATAGCGCGTAGGAATACACAACTGTCGGATAAAGCTAAGTTTATTAGGTTACGCCTTTATTAGGTCAGTGTTAATGACAAAAACGGGATAAAAATTACATACTCATCAGTTATTAAAGGGTCGTAATACCCTTGCAATTCTATGGCATTTTGCAGATGAAAGCTTTGAGGATAGGAAAGCATTTACACCGTGTGATAAGCAATCTCTGTATATACTTGGGAAACTAGTTGTTTTGGCGGACTCAGCGATATAGAGTGGACACACCGTCCAACATTTTTGTCTGAATAGGCAGCTTACGATCCCTATAGGCATTGGAATCCCTTGAGAGGGATTCCTTGAGAGGGATTCCCTGGCCTAAAAATATCACCACTAAGTATATTTTTTTCAGCCGTACAAAAACATAATTTTTGGTTTTTACTTAAATGGGTTGGAAAAAAAAACACGTTTCAGATCATTATTGTTATTCTATTTAACAACACAGACATAATATATTTCCACTGCGTTCCGGTACTTTCTTTTCCATTGCGCCCATTGCTCAATCATACTTCCATTGCGCACTTTACGCCTATTGGTAAACAGTAGGCGCAGTTTTGCATTTCCATTGGTTCCTAAGATCATGTGACTGGACGAGTTCATTCGCATAAAAAAATAGATGCATTCTGCACCAGAACATAAATTGTTTCACAAAACATTGTCCACCAAACCATTAATAATTCTTTCACGATTCTTTATCGGGTTCAAAACAAGTCGACGGCTTCAAAAAAGGTGATGAAAACACCACTCAACAATCTCACAAACATTCACACCTATTTTACCAATATAAACCTGGCGAATATGATGAAAGATATTAACCGGAAGTACCTACCATCAACATCTCTTCTCGACTATATTAAATATAAGGTTGCCGGTTTCTGCCTGGCGACCAATAAAACAAAGATATGATGAGCTTGGCCATTGATTAGTATAGCATGAGGTTCAGTACGGGTAATTCTGGATATGCAAAGGGGATCTGTGCGGGTAAATTAACAGTAGAATAGTCAGCCTTGAAATAATATCTCGATATAAACTAAAGTATGTATTTCTTACATAATTAAAATAAAATGCTGATTACCAGAATGCTGATTACCAGCATTTTCTCCCTTTTCCACAAAATTTTCAAAAGCCTTTTCCATGACTCAATACTAACTCCATAACTCTTTTTTACTAAACAAGGGTCTATTATCAGTTTTAATTTATTAATCAAAATGTAAAGGTTTTATTTTCTCTGTTGAAATCTTGGATTGGTACGCTGCTATTAAACAAAATGCAAAGATGTTATTTTCTCTGTTACGTTAAAATCTTGGATTGGTGTTATTTTGGCTGTCGAAATCATGGATGAGTTTGCTGCTACCCACCAGCGTAAATAATGAAGTATATTTTACCTAGACACCTGATCATGGGGGAGCAATTGACTGGCACCCATCGATGTCATTTGGGTTATTATAGGAAAAAAAAAAAGAAGGTAACCAGGTCTCATCTTGAAAAAAAAAAACGTGTATGCACTCAACAGGCTCCATTTAATACTTAAAAGACTTGGTCAGACTATTTGTCTTGATGTTATTTTAGACAACCAGGACATAGGCATAACTTCTATTACGCACACCATGCACATGTGAAATGTAAAAAAATATCAAGAATAGGTCGTAAGTTGCCTCTTTTCGCATATTTTTCAGTTTGGCCGTTTTAGAAGAGGCTCAAAATCATTCTACAGCATTTTGAATTATCAAAATTTTCTCAGGGGAGCCCCCCACTGCCCCACCCTGCCCCCAACGAGATGGGTAGACCCCCCCCTCTCATGCTCTCTCCCCACTCGCGCATATGGAGCTGTAGAATACCTACAGCATTCATGCACGCCTTTGGCGTGTGTAAAATTTACTTTTAAGTGGGCTTATGTCATGGCCCCGTGCGTGCGTCCATCCATCTTTCCATCTGTGCGAGCGCTAACTTTTATTTCAAACATCTTCTTCTCTGAAACTATCCATCCAATTTTGATAAAACTTCACAGATATGATCCTGACATGGTCCTCTTCAGAATTCCTTGAAAGAATTTTATTCCTTCAAAAACTCTGATTGCCATGGCAACAAAACTGAAAAATTTTGAAAATTTTTAAAAATCTTCTTATCTGAAACCATAAGGCCTAGGGCCACCAAATTTGGCATGTAGCTTTATCTAGTGGACCTCTTACCAAGTGCCTTCAAAAAGTAGCCCTAGGGTCAAAATTGGCCCTGTCCCGGGGGTTACATAGGGGAAAACTTTAAAATTCTCTGGTACCCAGCCATAGGGCCTAGGGCTACCAAATTTGGTATGTATCTTTATCTTTATCAAGTGATTGTTTACCAAGAATGCCCAAATGATAGCCCAGGAGTCAAATTTGGCCCGGGCCCGGTGGTCATAAGTTTTATTTGGGCTTACATAGGGATAACTTTAAAAGTCTTCTCGTACCAAGCCATAAGGCCTAAGGCTACTTAATTTTGCATCTAGCTTTATCAAGTGATTGTCTACCAGCGGTGCCCAAATTATAGCCCTGGGATTGAATTTGGCTCTGTCCTGGGGGTCACTAGTTTAAGATGGGCTCATATTGGGAAATTTTTAAAAATCTACTTGTACCTAGCCATAAGGCCTAGGGCTACCAAATTTTGCATGTAGCTTTTTCTAGTTGGCCAGCTACCAGGAGGGCCCAAATTACAGTCTTTGGGTCAAGTTTGTCCCCACACCAGGGATCACAAGTTTTACATGGGCTTTTATGGTGAAAACTTTCTAAGTCATCTTGTTACTAACCATAAGAAAGAGTAGGGCTACTAAATTTAGCCCTGTCTCATGGGTTTCATGTTTACAGGGCCTTTTATTGAGAAAACTTTGATCTTCTTGTTTATAACCACACATTCTAGACCTGTATTATTTGGTATGGGCTTTATTTTGTGGACTTCCACCAGGATTCAAGTAGTTACAGCTTTACGGTCAAAATTGGCCTTGCCCTGGGATCACAACTTTCTCATAGGATTTTATAGAAGAAATTTTGTATATCAAGTTTGAAACCAGTTTACCAAATATTGTCTGTAATGTTTGGTTTGTAGTGTTTTTAGCTCACCTGAGCACGAAGTGCTTTTTAGCTCACCTGAGCACGAAGTGCTCAAGGTGAGCTATTGTGATCGATCAATGTCTGTCGTCCGTTTGTACGTCAGTCCGTTCTCAATTACAAAAAAATCTTCTACAATCAGATTTCAGTCGAACTTCACAGAAATGATCCCTAGGTGATGCACTTTCAAAATACTTGAACGATTTGAATTCCATGAAGAACGCTGGTTGCCATGGCAAGAGAGTGAAAAAACTTAAAAAATCTTCTCGTCCAAAACTGTAAGGGGTAGAGCTTTCATATTTGGTAAGTACCATTATCTAGTGACCCTCTACCAAAATACTTCAAATCATGCGTCTAGTGTTGAAATTGGCCCTATATTGTGGGTTCTCAGATTTTACATAGAGATAAAGAAGGAAATCTTAGAAAATCTTCTTGTCCCAAACCGTAAGGGCTAGATCTGTCATTTGGCATGTAGCATCATCTAGTGGCTCTCTACGAAAATACTTTATATTATCGCCCTCGTGCAGAAATTGGCCCTATGTTGTGGGGTCTCGGATTTCACAAAGAGATAAAGAAGGAAATCTTAGAAAATTTTCTTGTCTTAAACCATAAGGGCTAGAGCTTTCATATTTGGTATGTAGCATAATCTAGTGTCCCTCTACCAAAATACTTCAAATTATGCATCTAGTGTTGAAATTGGCCCTATATTGTGGGTTCTCAGATTTTACCTAGAGATAAAGAAGGAAATCTTAGAATATCGTCTTGTCCCAAACCTTTAGGGCTAGAGCTTTCATATTTGGCATGCAGCATCATCTAGTGGACCTCTACCAAAATCCTTCAAAAATTATGGCCCTGGTGTGAAAATTAAACCTATGTTGTTGGTCTTGCATTTCACATAGTGACAAGGAAGGAAATCTTTCAAAACCTTCTTGTCCAAGTGGTAATGGCCAGAGCTTTGATACTTGGCATGTAGCATCATCTAGTAGCTCTCTACCAAAATACTTCAAATTATGTCCCTGACATAAAGAAATGGCCCTATGTTGTGAGTCTCTGATTTCACATAGCAATAAAGAAGGAAATCTTTAACAATCTCTTTGTCGCAAATGGTAATGGCCAGAGCTTTCATATTTGGCATGTAGCATCATCTAGTGGCCCTCAAATTATGGCCCTAGTGTTGAAAATGGCCCTATGTTGTGGGTTCTAGGATTTCACATAGCAATAAAGAAGGAAATCTTAGAAAATCTTCTTCTCCCAAACCATAAGGGCTAGAGCTTTCATATTTGGCATGTAGCATCATCTAGTGGCCCTCTACCGAAATACTTCAAATTATGGTCCAGGTGTGAAAGTCAGCCCTATCTTGTTGGTCTCAGATTTCACATAAAGATAAAGAGGGAAATCTTTAAAAGTTTTCTTGTGAGCACTCTTGAGACCACATTTCTTGCTAAGTTGAATTGAAAATTGGGTAGAATGTCTGTCTCAATAAAATCTCATATGCGTCTACATTGAATGCTTGTTCAGAATATAACTTTGTCATCTCAAGTAAGAACAACTTCAAAATTGGTATGCATGTTTGTTGTGATATTACAGAGTACTGTGTTCAAGAACAATAACTACCTAGCATAGATTTTGAGTAGTTCCACTTTGATCTTTATTTTAATAGTATTGTTTGTTTGTCCAGAGTGGAAGTTCGAAGTCTCAAGTCAAATTGTTTGTTGCATTGCCTGCTCCTGGGCAAGACACTGAAAAGCCCTAGCCTAGTACTGGTAAAATCCAGGAAATACATAATTATGTTGAGTAGGCAGGGAATGCCCAGCCACTCAATATCATAGTTTATGCATATTATAAATGACACAAATTTCTTCTTCATTTAAAGACTTCTTTTTATCAATACAGCATTTACTTCAAACCTTTTTTTTTATCACATTTTTAACTCTTATCATTTAAAACTTAAGACTGAAGGACGGGTATGATGGTTATGATTGTATCTGACCATTATTGGTTAGTTTTTTCTAAGTTTAGTTTTTAAAACAAAGATTGTTTAGAACTCCTTTTTGTGGTATTTGTCGAAGACAATACCACAATGAGTTCAAGATTGATTTTTGATAACCATGTATCTTATTTTGTACTGTGAATCTAATACTCCATCGCGTTTATGTACACAGCAGTAGAAAGAGATTGAGTTCAAGTAGTTCCCGCTTAAATTTTGCCGGAATATCCCGGATGTTTGTAGCTTAAAAATGCTTCAAACGCTTTGGAATATCATTACTACGTTCTCTGTCCTAACCATATACAAACAGACAAAGCAATGATTATATGCTCTTTTATCGCAAAAAAAGCCAGGCGGGCTGAAAAACGTAATTTCAAGTGTAATAACTCAGCCCTTTTCAAAAAAGGTCTGTCGTCAATGACACTGATAAATTAATCAACCTCCGGAAGGTCCCGAGCTTTAGCGCAAGAATATAGAACTTGGCATAAAGTAGTTCAATTTAAATACAAGAATGTTGCCATTTTCTTCATAATTTGCAGCTATCTAGGACGACATTTCAATTTAAATCTTGATTTTCAGATCTTCTATATGATACATATTTCTACATATGCCAGCGTATCCATTTTGTCATAGCGTACCCAAACTCTTTAGAGTCTATACCGAGTCTATACCGAGACAACGTACCCAAACTTTGTAGAGTTTTAGTTCAACCATTTTGTGCAAAACCGAAGGAAATAAACCCAGTTAAACTCATTTCTTCTCAGGCAAATGACTTTTACGGTGTCACTCAAATATGTAATTTGAAATGGCATATTAAAATACATTGCGCGAGGCTATCGATCGTTGAGATACTTATTTTTGATTGAAACTAGCTTCTCGCGAAATGATACAAATTTGCCAACTGACCTTGGGCTTTTTCGTTCCAAAACCAATTCGTTCCATGGCTTGTTGGTCCTATGGTTGCACGCTACTCCATTTGATTGTTCATGAATATTTATAGATCGAGGTAATAGACCATTTGCCAAATACCGTTACTGACGCGTCACCACGAGTTACTTCCCTTTCCACCCGACGATTTTTCCCAATCCTGTATATACCCGAATAGTGAAAGTGTCATATTTTTTAAATGGATTACATACTAAACGCGATAAATAAACAACCTAAAACGGCCGTGCCGTTAGTTTCATCAATTATCTTTTCCGAAGACACACACAAAAAAGATCTGTTGTTTTATCAATTTTTCGGTAGACTTCAGAGAGTAAAGCGGTATCATTTATTTATTATTTATTTATAAGCGCTGTCTCCTGCCGGGCGTGTTGATAGAGCTTTTTGTATGCACACTGCATTAACCCTTTGGCTACCAAGTGCGACTCAATGACCTTTTGCAGACAATATAGATTCAGATCACACCAAGAAGAACGTGCAGTCTGATCCTAGATCTACACTATCCAATACGGAGATATTTTTCCGCGAGATATTCCTTTCAAATAACTTTTGAGGTTTTACTATCGGCTTTAAAAGTGACATTTAATATATTTAGTAAGATAAGGTTTAACTTAAATTAAACAAATACCCCCTCCATTCCTAAAGAAATTAGTGCAAATATACCGTTTAAAGTGGGACCTGTTAACCCAGGTTACATAATGCATTTGAAAAAAAAAGTGTTCAGGCAGAAAAATGCATCTTTTGGCACCAGTAATTAGAACAGACTCACCCTCCGTCACAGCTTTTAACAATTCCAAACCTTTACAAGTGATCAACGTAAGACTAAACAGGATAAACACTTAATTATGACACGTGTGTGTTAACTAGTCGGTGCCTAAAAAGAACACAACAGCTTTCCATATTGATGTCACGGTGACTATTGCTGATTTGTTAATGTAACTTCTTGTAACATGATGTACATTATTATGTACAAGTGAAATAAATATCTATCTATCTATCTATCTATCTATCTATCATATAGATCATCCACTTTGACGGTGAAATACCGAGATCAAACGTACACCCAGCTAACCTTTGACTAGCTTTTCAATGAAAATAAGTATAGCACGTATCCGCTTCCTGAAAATGAATCTGTAACATCTTTTCTTCTAGAGGGAATGGAAGGTTTGAAATTTGAATTAAACTTTGTTATTACGATAGTCAACTTATAAGGTAGTTCAAACAGGAACATGGCAAACATGCAACTATACAGATTTTTAAAAATGTTATTTCGAAGTTAAGATTTTTGCTATAAATTCAAAATGTTTGATGTCCCAGTGTTTTGTTAGTAGACTGTCTCTGTCTTTTAGAAGATACTGGAACGATTTTTTGGAAAAATTATCACATTAATAGTTTCAATAAATCAAACCACAGATTCCTGGACTTCGAGCCTGTACGTTACAAACTTAGCTACAGAATTACGCAAACATTGGTTGAATAATCAGACATAAAATTAGGAAAGGTCTATTGCAGGTACACGTATACTGATGTTATCCCCCCACACCCCATTTTTTATAACACTGAATCTTTCACCAACACTTTACGAAACAAACATTTGAGACTTGCCCAAACTGGAAGTCTTTGCAGATAACAATTTGAATGTGGCTTAAAAATGAAATTTTCTTTAGGAAAGATAGCAAGGGAAAAGGAGAAAAGGTTGGTTACTAGAATTTTAACCCTTTTCAACAACATTTTTGAAAAACTATATTTTTAAGGGTCATAAAAAACTTGGGTTATGTGGCATAGGGTTTTAAATAGTTACTGCGAATGTTTTCACCCGACGACAACACTGTGACTCGTCCAGATACTTAGCATAATGGAGACGATTGAATAAACTAGGGTCAAATGGTTGTAACTGTCTTTTAAAAAGTAAAAAAAAAACCATTGTTGAAACAGGTGAAAATGCATGTTGCAAGCCCTTCCTTTTTTCCTCAAATATTTTCTCTCACACTTTGAAAATTCGTTTTTTTCACAAATGTTTATGAACTACATATTGATTAGTTTCAGTTTTCGGTTTTTTGAAAGTGTGTGTGTGGGGGGGGGGGTTATAAGGTTGAGAAAGTGAGACAAATAACAGACAGTGGGACAAATCAGCACGTCTGCCCCCTTTTTACACGGGTCGCTCGAAATACTTTGGTAAAAGGTTGATTAGCTGTTTAGTGTCTTCAGAAAGACAGGGACAGTCCATTTAGTGATTTTAAAGTACTATTATCAAACATCCTTGTTGCACTTTCAGGCATGTACCTATTGACGAATAACTTATGTTATCGATCATGAACAAAAGAAACGTGGCTTCAGATCAAAATTCAGACCTTCCATAACTTCTTTTAAGTTTCATTTTGAGTATAAAAAATATGTATCTAATGAAGTCTTACCCAAAAAAATGGGTGAAGGGTTAAATCGGTGTTCCTTTGATCTCGGTATCGCACTGCAGAGTGGGTGACCTCGCCAAAATCAAGATACTTTTTTTGCAAGACTAATTAATTCTGAATGTAGAAAGACGTTAGTAAAGGTATGTCAAGTCATTCGTTCTATTCTTCGAAACTTTTAGCCCTCAACTTTCATCTATTGCCTTCGGTCTTATTCTCTTGAACAATTTTGATATTATAAGCAATTTATTCTTGCTACAGGGAAATAGGCCTTTTGAAACAAACTGGAAAGGGGAGAGGATGCTGATGACCAGCATCTTCCCCCATTCTCACAATGCTTTCAACTTTATCAATTTTCATTTTTTGCCTTCGGTCTTATTTTCTTGAACAATTTTGATAAGTATAAGCAATATACTCTTGATACAGGGAAATAAGCCTTTTGAAACATTGTGGATAGGGGGGAGGATGCTGGTAACCAGCGTCTTCCCCCATTCTCACAATGCTTTCAACTTTATCTATTTTCATCTTTTGCCTTCGGTCTTATTTTCTTGAGCAATTTTGATATGTATAAGCAATATACTCTTGCTACAGGAAAATAGGCCCATTCTCACAATATGTTTTCTACTTTTATCAACTTTCATACTTTGTCTTCGGTCTTATTCTCTTGAACAATTTTGATATGTACATATAAGCAATATATCCTTGCCTCAGGGAAATGGGCCTTTTGAAACATTGTGGAAAGGGGAGAGGATGCTGGTAACCAGCATCTTCGCCCATTCTCACAATGCTTTCTACGTTTATCAACTTTCATATTTCGCCTCCGGTCTTATCTTCTTGAACTATTTTGATATGTATAACCGATATGCACTTGCTACAGGGAAATTGGCCTTTTTAAACATTGTGGAAATGGGAGAGGATGCTGGTGACCGGCATTCTTTCTGTAGATTCTTTCAATTTGGTCTAGCTGAATATTTTGTCGTTTGGAAAGGGGCTACGTAACTACGATTGGCTCAGATAACTGGCCAAATACACAGAGTTTGGACCCCCACCCACTAACCCCTGCACATCAACAAAAAGAGATTTGGGCTATTTAACCCTTTCCCAAACAATCTCTGGTTTTTACGGGTCAGGTATAGAAGCCTTTCGAAGGCATTGTGGAAAAAGGAGAAAATGCTGGTAACCAGCGTTTTCTCCTTTCCCCACAATGTTTTCTACCCTATCATATAGAAGGGTCATCTTTTTGGCAACTGTTGATTTCAATTTGGTCTGGTCCAAAACTTGTCGTTTGGGAAGGGGTTAATCGGAAATGGTTTCTCTAAAAGATATCAGATAGTTATAAAACCACTGAATATACCGGAAATCTTGTTTCAACTTTGCTTGGTATTCGTCATTTCCCCTTTTTGTATGATTTGTATACTTGGGAGAATAAAAGATTTGTCTTGTCTTGTCTTTAGAACAGCTGTAATGTACTTGCTTCTTACAGATTAGCACACACGTGTCACATTAAATTGACTCTTCTTATCTTTTGTTTCATATTAATTTACCCCTTTGGTTATCATTAATGGTCAGGATAATGAATTTTATACATGTTTCAGAGGTTAAGTCCGTTCTTAGTCTCTACATGCTCTTTATTTAAATACGATTTAGTCTCTACATGCTCTTTATTTAAATACGATTTTATAAAATGCATATTTTGTCTGTTTGTGATTTTCTTTTTCAAAGGCAATATCATGAAATATGTTTGAATTGTGTTAGAATTGATTTCCATAGATTTCTTGCTATGTCATTTTCTTTTCAGTTATGAATTTGTCCAAATTTAAAGGATTTGCGAACGGGACATACGGTTTTTGTTACTGAAATAATGCTTTGATTGTCTGGTGTCACGTGATAATGCTGGTGCACCACTTACGGTAAAATGGAAATATCGCTTACCGTCTATTGATTGTAATGTTCGAAATTGAATGTAAAAGGCTAGAGATATTTCATAATTATAGTTTTCAGGAACAAACTTAATTTTGTTCGATATATCAACAGGATTTTTCTGTCTATTCGTCATGCATCCTACTGTCAAGGGGCGTTACTCCTGCTTCTTCCTCATGATCAAAAGGAGACCACTTATACAAAAATAAACCAAACTTTGTCATGAATACTCTCCCTTCAACCGAAAAGGTATTCATTTGCTTAGTGGGTTGACTTTTAAGCCAATATCTGAACAATATGTCTCTGTTTCTTTCAGACTATTAATTCCACACATGGATTTCCTTGACAAATACCACTTCAGCGTTTTCAACGCTTTGATTTTATTTCTCACCAAGCTCTGCATAAATTTATTTTGTGGAAAAAAATCTGGAGAGAGGCCACTTTTTTGCTGTGTTGTTCATGAAGCGCGATGTAAAACCATGATTCTTTATTAACACTGTTCACCAAACAATATAGATTTAGACTTGTTTAAATTGAAAGCATGCCTTGCAAACCTACGTCCTCTTGAATCATACTTTACTAGGACAGCAACATTTCAGTAGGCTAACTTAGCCCTGTTTTTAACACTTTCCCAAACAAACACGGGTTATCACATTGTGTGCTGTCAAACTCTTGGAAAAACATGTTGGATAAGGAGAAATTGCTTGCTATAAGCAATTTCTCCTTTACTGGTTATAAGCAATTTCTCCTTTATTAAATACTTTTTCACCATTACTAGCAAATTTTCCACCATTTTTGCAGCTTTTTAAATTGTCATCTGCCAGCTCATTGAATTTGGAAGAGTCTGATATTTGTCGTTTGGAAAAGAGCTAAGAGAGTGCAGTGCTAGGGTATTAGATACTGTAACAGAAGACAAGTTTTGATATAGATTCACAGTCACATCAATTTCATAATGTGTTAAAAAATCTGCTGATGAAAACTGACATAAATTTACTGACTTGCCCTGGCTTTCTTGAAGCATTAAACAACTTTTTTTGTGGAACCTTTGATGCTTTGCATCAACTTTTTCTTGTTAACATATACTTAATTTCCTATATAAATTGTCAATCTCATTGCAGAGTTGTCGTTCGTTACTCTCACCATACATCTCTGCAATGAGCTAAATGACAAGAATCTTGTCAAACCGAGGAAAAATTGTTTTGTTACTGTTTAACTAGTTTATGTGTAACATTATGAAGTAGGCAAAGGAAATATGGTTCTTGATACATTATAGGTGCATTCAAACTGATGAATTTACCTGTATACAATGGAACTATTTTTTTCAAGCTTGTTCACTGATCAGAATCTTGCGCCAATTTTAACAAAAATGACTGTGCCGATGAATGATGACAACAGTTTTGACACACCAATGGATCTAAGTTTGTAAGAATAAAAAACAAGTAATCATCGTTTAAAAGACATTTTAATCTTTTCAGAAAAACCCTCCCAACCCTCTTTTTCACATTTCCAACCACGAAGTCTGATTGTTTGTATGCTGTTTGAACAGCATACAAACAATAGATATCGGCCTTTCGTTCACCGGCCTTTGTGTTGCCATTTTAAGTTATGGTCATGTGACGAAAAGATCACATAATGACGGACTATTTTCTGAGCCCACTATAGAGGTGAATGTGAATTATCCGGGATGCAAAAGATGATAAATTGTGAAAAAAAAAAAACGTAAAGGCTTCACAGGGACTTAAGAGAAATTTCTTTGTTCAAGCTTTTTTCTTGAATAGTTATGATTTTGTTCACAAATAAGTAATGCACCTAATAGGCTATGATATTCTATTTCTGCTACTTACATACATCATTATAGCATATGCCTTGATCTATTACTTCTGTATCTAAATAACCAATAAAATGTTTCTCCTTTTCACACAATGTTTTCAAAAGTCTTCTCTCACTGTTGTTAAAACTCTGGATTGAGTGGTAAAGAGTCAATCTAGAACGTGTCCTGAATATCAGTTACTTCTTATGTTGTTAATTTCTGTCAAAATTATGTTTTATAATGTCATTACACTTTACCTCATTTCCCCAAGTTTTCACCCACTTTAGACTTACCCCAGCAAACCCTACTTATATTTAGGTCTCATGTAAATTGTGTCTGCAAATGCCTTTGGATTTGGAGTTGTCCAAAATTTTGTCCTTTAAATTTACTTGTGCAACTCATACAGTAAATGATCTTCTACTTCGAATCAATTATTGCTTAAAACGTCATCAAATAATTAATTGCCAGCTCGCTGTTTTTTAGCTCACCTGGGCACAAAGTGCTCATGGTGAGCTTTTGTGATCGCCCAATGTCTGTCGTCCGTCTTCCACAATTTCTTTAAACATCTTCTCCTCCTAAACCACTGGGCCAATCTTGATGAAACTTGGCAGGGATGTTCCTTGGGTGAAGCTCTACCAAAGTTGTTCAAGAGATTGAATTCCACATATAACTGATACTAGAAGGTGCAGAGCTTTGATATTTGTTATGTAGCATCTCCTAGTGGACCTCTACCAAGATTGTTCAAATGATGAATCCTGGGGTCAAAGCTGGCCCTGCCCCAGGGGTGACAAGTTTGAAACATAGGTACAAAAAAGGAAAACTTTAAAATTCTTCTTCTCTGGAACTGGGTGGTGCAGAGCTTTGATATTTAGTATGTAGCATCTCCTCGTAGACCTCTACCAAGATTGTTCATATGATGCCCCTGGGTTCCAAACTGGCCCCGCCCCGGGGGTCACAAGTTTGAAACACAGGAACAAAGAAGAAAAACTTCAAAATTCTTCTTCTCTGAAACTAGAAGGTGCAGAGCTTTGATATTTGGTATGTAGCATCTCCTAGTAGATCTCTACCAAGATTGAACATATGATGCCTCTGGGGTCAAAACTGGCCCCGCCCTGAAGGTCACAAGTTTGAAACATAGGAAAAAAGAAGGAAAACTTTAAAATTCTTCTTCTCTGAAACAAGGAGTAGAGCTTTGATATTTGGTATGTAGCATCTGCTAGTTGACCTCTACCAATTTTTTAGCTCACCTGAGCACAACATGCTCAAGGGGAGCTTTTAGGATCACCAGGTGTCTGTCGTGCATCGTCAACAATTCTTTAAACATCAACTCCTCCTAAACCGGTGGGCCAATTTTTGGACCGAACTTGGCCGGAATATGCCTTGGGAGGTCCTCTTTAAAAGTTGTTCACAGAATATGATTCCATCAAAAACTCTGGTTGCCATGGCAACGAAATGGAATTTTTTAGGAAATTCTTTAAAAATCGTCTTCTCTGAAACCTCTGGCCAGATTTTAAAATAATTTCACAGAGATGTTCCTTGGGTGACCCTTTTCAAAATTTGTTCGTGAAATTTTGATCCGTTAAGAAACATGGCTCTGGTGAATGGGGGCAACTTGCGCTATAGGGAAATGAAGAAATTCTTAAAAATTCTTCTTCTCTGAAACCACTGGTCAGATTTTGAAATAATTTCACAGAGATGTTCCTTGGGTGACCCTTTTCAAAAATTGTTCATGAAATTTTGATTCGTCGAGAAACATTTCTCTGTTAAATGGGGGCTACTTGCACTATGTGGAAATGAAGAATTTCTTGAAAATTCTTCTTCTCTGAAACAGCTGGTCAGATTTAAAAATCATTTCACGGAAATATTCCTTGAATGACATTTTTCAAAATTTGTTCGCGTAATTTTGATAGGTCAAGAAACATGGCTCTGGTGAATGGGGGCTACTTGTGCTGTACAGAAAGTAAGAAACTCCTAAAAATTCCTCTTTTCTGAAACTGCTGGTCAGATTTTGAAAGGACTTTTACATGTTACCTTTTAAAAATTGCTTGGCAAAATAATGATTTTGTTTCCAGTGTTTCAATACCTTCAAAAAAGAAAAAGGCTATGGTCCTCAGGTGAGCGATCCAGGGCCATCTTGGCCGTCTTGTTTTAAATGATGTCCCTGGGGTCCAAACAAGTTTGAAACATAGGAACAAAGAAGGAAAACTTTAAAAAAAGAAAATCTCTGAAACTGGATGTCGTAGAGCTTTGATATTTCATATGTAGCATCTTCTAGTAGACCTCTCTACCAAATACGATACAAAGATCCTGGGGTCCAAACTGGCCCCGCCCTGATGGTCACAAGTTTGAACATGGGAACAAAGAAGGAAAACTTTGAAATTCCTCTGTTCTGAAAGAAGATGGAAACTTCATAATTTAACTATGTGTGTTCCTTATGATACTCTGCTAATAACAATATTTTACTTTTTTAGCTCACCTGAGCACAATGTGCTCAAGGGGAGCTTTTAGGATCACCCGGTGTCCGTCATGCGTCATCAACAATTCTTTAAACATCAACTCCTCCTAAACCGCTTGGCAAATTTGGACCAAACTTGGCTGGAATGTTCCTTGGGAGGTCCTCTTTAAAAATTGTTCACAGAATTTGATTCCGTCAAAAACTGGTTGCCATGGCAACCAAAACTGGTTGCCATGGCAACCAAACGGAATTTTCTAGGAAATTCTTTAAAAATCTTCTTCTCTGAAACCTCTGGCCAGATTTTAAAATAACTTCACAGAGATGTTCCTTGGATGACCCTTTTCAAAAATTGTTCATGAAATTTTGAGACGTCAAGAAACACGGCTCTGGTGAATGGGGGCTACTCGCACTATACTGCAAAGAAGAAATTCTTAAAAATCCTTCTTCTCTGAAACCGCTGGTCAGATGTTAAAATAATTTCACAGAGATGTTCCTTGAGTGACCCTTTCCATAATTTGTTTGCAAAATTTTGATCAGTCAAGAAACACGGCTCTGGTGAAAGGTGGCTACTAGCACTATATGGCAAAGAAGAAATTCTTGAAAATTTTTCTTCTCTGAAACCGCTGGTGAGATTTTGAAATAATTTCTCAGGGGTGTTCTTTGGGTGACCCTTTTCAAAATTTGTTTGTGAAATTTTGATCCGTCAAGAAACATGGCTCTGGTGAATGGGGGATACTTGCACTATACGGACTTGACGAAATTCTTGGAAATTCTTCTTCTCTGAAACCGAAGGTCAGATTTTGAAATAATTTCACAGAGATATTCCTTGGGTAACCCTTTTCAAAAACTGTTCACGAAATTTTGATCCATCAAGAAACATGGCTCTGGTGAATGGGGGCTACTTGCACTATAAGACATGAAGAAATTCTTGAAAATTCTTCTTCTCTGAAACCCCTGGTCAGATATTGAAATAATTTCACAGCAATGTTCCATAGGTAACCCTTTTCAAAAATTGTTTGCAAAATTTTGATCCATCTAGAAACATGCTCTGGTAAATGGGCGTACCTGCACTTTATGAAAAATTTAGAAATTCCTAAAAATTCTTCTTTTCTGAAACTGATGGTCAGATTTTGAAATGACTTTTACAGGTGACCTTTTGAAAATTGCATGGCAAAATAATGATTTTGGTTTAAATTTTTCAATTCTAAAAAAAAACAAAAGGCTATGGTCCTCTCAAAAATTCAGGTGAGTGATTCAGGGCCATCTTGGCCCTCTTGTTTCATTAGATGTTGTGTCATTGAAAAAGGGGGCTTGATGTACATTTTCACTAAGGACCAATATCTCTTTTACTACAGGACAAAATGTAATTAAACTTCATCTTGTTAAGCGACAGACAATAGTTATTTGATTTTATTTCATGAAACGACATGGTATCAAAAAAGGGGACTAAATGTTTAATTTCATTATGGACCAATTACAGTCAGTTTGCCCATCCTTCCACCTTGACAGATATCATCTAAAGTCCTTGGCATTTATGAAACTTCATACATGTTTTCCTTAGGATAGTCTTTTGATACAATTTTCTTCTGTAAGATGTGTCACAGAAAAAGGGGTTACCTTTCACATCCTGGACTTGTTGAGCCCCGATAGATCAGTCAGTAATGTTGTGAGCTGTTAGTCTAGGGTTCCCAGTTTGCACTGGCTTGATTACTGTCTCAGCCAACATCCTTTGACATTTGATCAAAAGTTACTGAGACAAGTCTCATTTGTGTCTTACCAATGAGCGAATGATGTTTTAATCTGTCATTCGACCACCATTTTGACAAGGAAATTAATGCCTGGCCTTCCAAGTTAATTCAATCCCTTACCATACAATTCTGACATTACATAAAACAACATTCATTCATTTCATTCTTTACCTATTAACATAAGTTTAAACTTTGAGGGCATTTGCAGACGACAATTTGAATGTGGTTACCATTTTCTTCTTCTACCACATTGTTTTCAGAATGATTCTTCCTCAAGGTTGTTAATACTCAGGATTAACCCATTACCACAAAATCCCTACTTTTGACGCCCCTGAGAAAGAAGGCTTTAGAGAACATTGTGGGAAAAGGAGAAAATGCTGGTAACCAGCACAGCATTTTCTCCTTTTCCTACCATCTTTTCTACCCTTCACAAAACAAATTTCAAATTTTCAGTCACTTTTATTTTGTTGTCTACAAATGCTTTTCTTTTGGACAAACCTCAACTTTTCTCATTTGGTAATGAGTTAACACATTGCCTTCGATGGTGCAAACTTTAAAAGTCTTTTTGTCCAAAACCAGATATTAAATATTTGCTTTGTAATCTCATCACAAGGACCTCTTCGAAGTTTGTTCAAGTGATGCCCTTAGCATAAAAAAGATAACCTGCTTTAATGCAACCTATTTCAGAAACAACTGATTTGCGGCGCCATTGATGTTATGCATCAATATTTTCTTGTACTTACCTTTACTAAAAACTTTAACACAGTACACCAAAAAAAACACAAAAACTTGTCAGAAAAAAATAATTCACAACAGTATAGAAAATTCTGGAAAAAGATAATAATTGCATGTTCCAAGATATTACTTTTTTCACCCCAGTGGTTCTTTAACCTGTCAATATAAGGGGTAAAAAACAAAATTAATGTATTTGCACATTAATTGCCTTTGCCTAAGGAATTCTAACAAAAGTTCCCTATTCAGGCCCTTATAAAAGCAGAAGAAAATTTCAGTAGAAAATGGCTGTTTTCCAAGTACAACTTTAAACTTCCATGATGTAAGTGGTAAACATATTCACTCAAGCAGTGAAAGATCCAGGTTCAAATCCTGGTGGAAGTAAGAGTTGGAAAAGATTCCAGTTATTTCAGAGTAGAATAAGAATAAAAGATAAAATTAACTATAGATCTAATTCTTTACCAAAAACCAAATTTAAGCCTTGTCTAAATTGAAAGCATTTGCAGATGTCAATTTCTATGTGGCTCAAATTATTCAATTATTCCTTTTCCCACAATGTTTTTAGCTAACCTGAGCACAAAATGCTCAAGGGGAGCTTTTAGGATCACCCGGTGTGCGTCAGTGTGTCATGCGTCGTCAACAATTCTTTAAACATCAACTCCTCCTAAACCGCTGGGCCAATTTAGACCAAACTTGGCTGGAATGTTCCTTAGTAAGTCCTCTTTAAAACTTGTTCACAGAATTTGATTCCATCAAAAACTCTGGTTGCCATGGCAACCAAATGGAATTTTTTTAGCAAATTCTTTAAAAATCTTCTCCTCTGAAACTGCTAGACGGATTTTGAAATAATTTCACAGATATGTTCCTTGGGTGACCCTTTTAAAAAACTGTTCGTGAAATTTTAACCCGTCGAAAAATGTGGCTCTGGTGAATGGGGGCTACTTGCACTATACAGAAATGAAGAAATTCTTAAAAATTCTTCTTCTCTGAAACGACTGGTCAGATTTTGAAATAATTTCACAGAGATGTTCTTTGAGTGACCCTTTTCAAAACTTGTTTGTGAAATTTTGATTCGTCAAGATACACGGCTCTGGTGAATGGGGGCTACTTGCACTATACGGAAATAAAGAAATTCATAAAAATTCTTCTTCTCTGTAACTGTTGGTCAGAATTTGAAATAATTTCACAGAAATGTTCCTATGATGACCCTTTCCAAAAAGTGTTCGCGAAATTTTGATCCGTCAAGAAACACGGCGGCCCGCACGGGTGGCTCAGTGGTGAGCGCGTTGGATTCGTGTCCTGGTGGTTGTGAGTTCCATACCCGGTTGAGGCAAACTTTCTTTCCGGCGTATTTTCGATTTTTTAGCAGAATGTTTACACTCCGGACAAAAGCAAATTTTGCACTCAGTTAATAGACATCATACCAAGCATTTACGAAAATACAAAGGACTGGTACTGTCACGTTAGAAAAATGTTGTTTAACATTAGTCTGTCTAAATTTTGAAAATACTTCTGTATAGCTTTTGATTAGATAGAATGATCCATATACAAAATTTTGCTTGCTTTTGTCTTTAAGTGCAACTCACACATATAAAGCACATATAATAAAGTACGAGAATGATAAGCACAACACGTGTTTGAATGGTCTAGATGCATGAATTTGCATTTTGAGGTTTATGAATCATTTTGAAGTCATCAACATAATTGTTTACACATGATTGAAACTTTGGAAACAAAATCACTATTTTGCCAAGCAATTTTGAAAAGGTCACCTATAAGAGTCATTTCAAAATCTGTCACCACCCCTACAACCATCAACACAGCAATGATTTTGATGAATTTGAATTCTGCATATAAATTTTTGGATAGATCACCCAAGAACAATTTCTTGCAGAAGAGCACATGCTCAAAAGTGACTAAAATCATAAGTTGAACGAGAGAACCACATGCAGGTGCCAACAATAAGCTGTTGATTTTCAACTGATAAAAAAATTCTGTAACAGTTTTTGAAAAGGGTCACCCAAGGAACATATCTGTGAAATTATTTCAAAATCTGACCTGCCGTTCCAGAGAAGAATTTTTTTTTTATAATTTCTTCATCACCATATGGTGATAATAGCCCACAGCCACCAGAGCCATGTTTCTTGCTGGATCAAAATTTCTCGAACAATTTGCAAAAAGTGTCTCCCAAGGAACATTTCTGTGAAAGTATTTCAAAATCTGATAAGCCATTCCACAGAAGAATATTTTTTTATAATTTCTTCATGGCCACATAGTGCAAGTAGCCACCACCCATCAGAGCCATATTTCTGGACAGCTCAAAATTTCGCAAAGACTATTTGAAAAGGGTCACCCAAGGAACATCTCGGTGAAATTATTTCAAAATCTGACCGGCCGTTTCACGTAAGAAGAATTTATAAGAATTTCTTCATGACTATATGGTGCAAGTAGCCCCCATTCACCAGATCCATGTTAATTGACGATCAAAATTTCGACGAACATATCGTGATCCTAAAAGCTCCCCTTGAGCATGTTGTGCTCAGGTGAGCTAAAAAACGGAATTAATGGCATCTTTTACCTTTTCTGATTGTACATTCATATTAGCAAAATGCCAATTTGACAATATGTAAATTTGGTGAAATACTTCTAGTTTAGTTTAACCATATTTATTTTACATCGATCGAGTAGCCAAAATAATATGCACGGAGATAAATGCAGCCTCCCTCTGCCCATTAAATAAGCAAAGTAAAGAAATTTCCCTATTCTACAGGCTTAGATAATTGTCTTTGACGTTTCCATTCGCTCAATGCAAGAATCGACAGAAAACTACAAAAAGGGCGTAATTTAAGAAAGGCTCCGATTGTGTAGGTCGGTTACGAAAATATCGGTTGGCTCCGATGGAAGAGGAATTTCGTTTAATTTTTTTCTAATTTCCGAGTATATAAGAAGATGTGTCGAGTTAAATGTGAAGCAACAAGTTCATTTTAAGCCTATTTTCTCATTGTGGTTTATATATAGAAATAGGAAAGAGAAGTATTTTACGGACACCACGGTGTCCGTGGTCGTTAAGTAGAGCATCCTCGGAACCCAGGTTTAAGCATTACGTAACTCTCCATGCGTTATCCCTGGGAAAACTGACTAGCAAATCTTTGTTTCATATGAATATTCATATAGTCGGAAAGTACCCTCATAACATATTCATTCTCTCTTGTAGGGAGGGCAATTTCATTTCGTCAGTTATGTAATTTTATGATTCTTAACTATTGATGATTTGGATTGGTTTTTTTCTTTCATATTTTGAGTGCTATATATATTTTTTTTATTTAATGTGATGTGAAAACTCTAAATACCCACCTTTAACTCATTACCAAACGACAATGTTTTAGGCTTGTCTAAATAGCATTTGAAGATGACAAAATAAAAGTGACTGAAAATTTGAAATTTGTTTTGTGAAGGGTAGAAAACGTTGCAGGAAAAGGAGAAAATGCTAATTTTTTGCCTTTTTCACAGTGTTTTCTAAAGGCTTCTTTTTCAGGGGCGTCAAAAGTAGGGATTGTGTGGTAATGGGTTAAAGCCCTGATGAGAATAGGCTAAAAATGCTTGCACTGTGGCCACTATATCAGTGAAGATTTACATATAATTTACGATTTCTTTGTGTTTTATGATATAATGTTGAAAGCAGGATTAAACACATACAATCAATCAAGCATGTTACCCTTTTCCCACAATGTTTTTATAAGCCTTCTCCTACAGGCCTAAGGGTTGGTAAAACTTGAGATTGTGTGGAAATGTGTTAACTCTTTACCAAACGACAAATGTTTGTACTGGACCAAATTCAAAGCATCTGCAGACAACATATTAAATCTGTAATATGATGATTTCTGACTTTGATAGGGTAGAAAATTTTGTGGGAAAAGGAGAAAATACTGCTTAACAGCATTTTCTCCCTGATGGAAAATATTGTGGGAAAAGGAGAAAACACTGGTTACTAGAATTTTCTCCCTTTCCCACAATATTTTCTGTAGGCTCCTTTCTCAGGCTCTTTAAAAGCGGGGATTGTGTGGTAAAGAGTTAAGCATGTGTTCCATCATTAAATTTTTTTCTGTTTTTATGCCACATTTGAAATTGTCGTTTGCAAAACTACTTTCAATTTAGGATGGTTTCCCTTTATTTTTTATAAAAAAAAGTGGGGGGGATAGCTGAGTGACAAGATTGTTTTTTTCAGCTTGACAGATACCTGCACTGAACAGTTAAATGTTTGTCAATGAATTAACTCTAAAGGATAATCTATAATCATAAATATTAACTCTTTACCAAACAACCTTAGACTAGTCCAAATTCAAAGCATTTGCAGACTACAAAATTCATGTGAATCAAATATTGAAATTTGTTCTGGGAATGGTGGCAAACATTGTGGCAAAAAGAGAAAATGCTGGTTCTCCTTTTCCTATGATGTTATCTTTCAGAAATCTGTGAAAAGCAGGGATTGTTTTGTAAAGAGTTAATGATACATCTATACTTGTTTTCATTCAAAATTCAATTTTCAGTCAGTTTATCACTCATTTATTTCATGCTTTCTTGTATCTTTATGCCAAATGTTGCCCCGGATGGCTGCAAGGCGGCACAGATTACAACAGAGAGAAAAAGCAGTCCACTGCATTGATTTATACAGTATACATATGCTATCATACAAAACTACAGATAAGGAGGAATGATTGTCATCTAGATCCACCATTTCTCTCTGAAACCCTATATTGTGGGTACTCATTAGAAATGTTTTGATGACAGTTCTCAATTCAATTCTAATGAGTACCCACAACATAGGATTTATTGGGGAATAATCAATATTTTTAATTTTGAAATCAAAATCACTCCCTCTATCTGGAGCTCTGGCACTCATATCAAGTTTTAAATGAGGACATCCCTTGAGTTTCTCTAGTATTTATTAGTAATTTATCTATGTCACACAGCTCACCTAATTCTAAGCTATTTCAAACATTTTCTACTTTCACAGGGTTTTCCTCTCTGGCTGTCAAGCCATGGTAGCTCAGTCGGTAGCGCGAGAACATGGGGCACAGGGTTCGATCCCTGGCAATGACCCCTGGCTCAGCCAATTTCTTTCCAAGGATTCATGACAGTCACTGTGACAGATTCATTCCTCTCCCACTGCTGACCATTGTGTGGACAATGATCATTCAGGAAAGCAGCCTGTGGCTTGAAAAGAAAATTGTGCACAGTATTGGTAAAAGAATTTCAGGAACGCATGGATAGGTACGCTGGCTGCTGCGATATAACTGAAATAATGTTGAAACTGGTGTTAAATACCATACAATCTATCAATACACGCTGGCTATAATAATGTATCCTTAACCACACAACAAAATTTAACCACACATCAAAATTTCAGGCCTGTCAAAATTGAAAGATTGTGATTCAGACAACAATTTAGATGTAGCTAAAAATATCAATTTGTCTTAAACAGGCTGGGAAACATTGTGGAAATAGAGAAAATGCTGGTAATATTTTCCTTTTGCCACAATGTTTTCAAAAGGGTTCTGCCTTCGTCATTATAAGTCGGGACTGTGTGGTAAAGGGTTAAGACACAGGCAGCTTTCTTTCGCCAGAAACACTTTTGTTAAATACAGATTCAGTAAAGTCTACATCTTCGTTTTTTTTATTTCTGTATATAATGTTCTATTAAAAAAATTTTTTAATAGAGTACAGTTAAAAGAAATTTATGGAAAGCATGAGTTGTTTCACTTGCCATGGCCATATAACTGACATTGACTATATATTGAATGACATCATACATCCTACAAACAACTCTTGCCCCAGAGCCTCTGCTTACCATACTGTCCTGGATTTTAACAACTACTGAGAAAATCTTTTTGAAAACATTGTAGAAAAAGGAGAAAATGCTGGTAACTACGAATGTAGGATGTGTTGGACATGGGCGTTTTGGCCGGAAGTTTTGTGGCCACGGCCAGAATGTTTAAGCTTGGATGTTTTGGCCAGAACATTTTGGCCAGACATTTTGTGGCCACGGCCAGAATGTTTTAGCTTGGATGTTTTGGCCAGAACATTTTGGCCAAATGTTTTGGCCAGAACATTTTGGCTGGACATTTTGTGGTCACGGCCAGAATGTTTTTAGCTTGGACGTTTTGGCCAGAACATTTTGGCCAGACATTTTGTGGCCACGGCCAGGATGTTTTAGCTAGGACTTTTTGGCCAAGGATGTTTTAACCAGCTAAATAATTATACAAAGAAGGATGTTGGGCCAAATATTAATTGTGAAATTAATTGTGATTTTAAAAACATTGTACCTAATAAAAAATTGATATATTTGCATTAAATGGAGTATTGGGTTTATTTCTTTTTAAAAATTTATCAGTCACATATAGTGAACTTCATTTTTGGCTGCTATTTCTGAATAGAATTGCTTATTTCAAGTTATATTTTGCTTTTTTTACTCAATTAAGGACGAAACTGCATCTGATGATTGCTTTTATTACTCGTAATCAACTCTGTCATTGTATAATATAATGATTTAACAGTAACTTAAAATTTCAATTCGCAACAATATCTTGCAACAAATTATAAAAAATCTAAGCAGTTTGCTATAGAAAATTGCAAATCAAAGTCAAATTATGTTTGGGTCAAAAGTTATTTTAAAGGTGGGTATTTAGATTTTTTACATCTCACCGAATTAAAGAATATATATATCACTGAAATTGATATGAAAAAATAATACAAATCATCAATAATTAAGATTCATAAAATAACAAAAAAAGATTTTTTTGATGGTGTTCCCTTAAAAGGCTACGTAGCCTCTTAAGATATTTTTAGATTTCGCGCCAAAAATCAATAAAGCATTTTGGGAATGTAAAGTGACTGGCACATGACTCATAACGCTTAAATTCCATTACATAACAAATATGTAATAATTATTTTCCAAAATGTATTCTTCGGACGCTATGATTGAAATTTCGTCTGTGTATGCCTGTATTTAAATGAGCGAATTGATTATCTAAAAATAGAACGTGTCTCTTGTTGGTGTCAAGCTGGGCCGCAGTAAATCTCTAATTTCTTGTGTTGTCGGATGGTTTTCGACTACTGGGGTTTAATGTATGAAAGTTAAAGGCTTTGTGAGTATAAGGATGATTTTTTTGCATTTTTGTAAAATTTTCATCCTAAAATCTGAAGGGCCACCTTTAAAGAAAGAGAAAAAAAAAAAAAAAAACGCATGAAATGAAATGAATTTGCTTTTCTGCATCAAAAAATGTATAATTAAAAGCACTGAAAGTATATTTATTGCACTTTTCTGTGTTGTAAAGCATTTAGCCAAAACATCCTGCATGTACTTTGCACATTTAGCTAGTCAAAACATCCATGGCCAGAACGGCCTGGCCTAAACATCTTTCCACCGTTTTCTACCCAGTAAAAGACAAATTGAATTATTTGAGACAAGTTCGAACTGTTTTCCGCTAATACTGTCAGTTTGGTCAAGTCTACATTTTCATGGTGTGAGAATGAGTAAACAACATTTTTCCTTTCTCTTCTCCCAACAATGTTTTCAAAACCTCTTTGACTCATTCTTACAAAACATGACCATTGGACATATGAAAATCCGATAGTTTTTATGTCATCTTTTACTGCTTTGCTTCATTTTGCCGATAGTTTTTATGTCATATTTTACTGCTTTGCTTCAATTTGCCATGTTTAAAACTACTAAATTTTGAATTTCACCAGCCTTGAATTTATTTTTAGGAATTACCATCTACTTTTTTGAATATACATTCATTATCAACTCTGCATAATTTTAAGAACTACCATTGCACGGAATAGATGACGCTTTCCAAGCTTAATTAGCTTTGGACAATTTTGAACGTTTTTGTTGAAATTTTGATAAAATTTCAAGTGTACTGGTATAAAACGTGTGTATGTTATCAAGAAAAATATACTCTATGCTGGGCTTGAAAAATATATTTCTATGAAAATGATGCAGTACGTTCCTGTAAACTATTCTATTCTTTTTCCATAAATATGCCAAAGGTGAAATAATTTTCAACAACAGGGCCAAGAATTTTTTTAGAGGACCATAGGCATTTTCTTTGAAGTACTGAAACACTGGAAACAAAATCATTATTTAGCAAAGCAATTTTCAAACGGTCACTTGTAAAAGTCCTTTCAAAATCTGACCAGCAGTTTCAGAAAAGAAGAATTTTTAGGAGTTTCTTAATTTCCGTACAGTGCAAGTAGCCCCCATTCACCAGAGCCCAAATATGACCACAGAGGGATAATTCTAGCAATTTTGGTGGAAGATTATCAGATTATGCTACACACCATATATAAATGCTCTAGTCATTACGGTTTGTCAGAAAAAGATTTATTAAAGGTTTCCTTCTTTGTTTCCATGTAAAGTAGTGTGTGCCCTGGCAAAGCCCAAATATGACCCAGGGGGAATAAATTTTGGTAAGGGGTCACCAAATGATGCTTCAAACAAAATATGAATGCTCTCAGCATTATGTTTTGTCACAAGAAGATTTTTAAAGATTTTAAAATAGGGTGCACCCGGAAAGAGCCCAAATATGATCGCAGAGGAATAATTTTAATAATTTAGTTTAATTTTTGGTGGAGGATCATCAGATAATGCTACAACCTAAATAGGAATGCTAGCCATTATGACTTGTCAGAAGAAAATTCTTTAAAGATTTCCTTCTTTGTTTCTATGTAAAATAGGGTGCGCCCAGGCGAAGCCCAAATATGACCCAAGGGAATAATTTTAACAATGTTGGTAAGGGGTCAGCCAATGATGTTTCAAACAAAATATGAATGCTCCGGGCCTTATGTTTTGTCACAAGAAGATTTTTAAAGATTTTAAAATAGGGTGCGCCCGGACGGAACGCAAATATGGCCGAAGAGGAATAATTTAACAATTTTGGTAGAAGGTCATCAGATAATGCTACATACCAAATATGAATGCTCTAACCATTATGGTTTGTCATCAGAAGATTTTTTAAAAATTTCCTTCTTTGTTTCTATGTAAAATAGGGTGCGCCCGGGCAAAGCCCAAATATGACCCAAGGGGAATAATTTTAACAGTTTTGGTAAGGGGTCAACCAATGATGCTTCAAACAAAATATGAATGCTCTAGCCATTATGGTTTATCACAAGAAGTTTTTTAAAGATTTTAAAATAGGGTGCGCCCGGGCAGAGCCCAAATATGACCGCAGAGGAATAATTTTAATAATTTTGGTAGAAGATCATCAGATAATGCTACATACTAGATAGGAATGTTCTAGCCATTATGGTTTGTCAGAAGAAGAAGTTTTAAAGATTTCCTTCTTTGTTTCTGTGTAAAATAGAATACGCCCGGGCAAAGCCCAAATATGACCCCATGGGAATGATTTTTACAATTTTGGTAAGGGGTCGCCAAATGATGTTTCAAACAAAATATGAATGCTCCCGGCCTTATGTTTTGTCACAAGAAGATTTCTAAAGATTTTAAAATAGGGTGCGCCCGGGCAGAGCCCAAATATGACCGCAGAGGAATAATTTTAACAAGTTTGGTAGAGGATCATCAGATAATGTTACATATCAAATATGAATGCTCTAGCCATTATGGTTTGTCAGAAGAATATTTTTTAAAGATTTCCTTCTTTGTTTCCATGTAAAATAGGGTGCAAAGCCCAAATATGACCCCAGGGGAATAATGTAAACAATTTTGGTAAAGGGTCACCCAATGATGCTTCAAACAAAATATGAATGCTCTCGTCCTTATGGTTTGTCCCAAGAAGATTTATAAAGATTTTTTCCATTTTTTTAGCCATTTTGTTGCCATGGCAACCAGAGTTTTTGATGGAATTAAATTCTTGTAACAACTTTTGTAGAGCTTCACCCAAGGAACATTCCTGCCAACTTTTATCAAGATTGGCCATCTGGTTTTGGAGTAGAAGATTTTTAAAGAAATTGTTAACGGACGGACTGACAGATGGACGGACAGACGGACAGGTGAGCTAAAAAAGCAAGGGCACATGCTGAAACTTTCCATAAACAATATAACCATGAAGTTTCATGATATTTTGACAAAAACTGAATGAGTTATTAGTAAGAATTGCAATTTTGCATTAAGCCCCTTTTTTCCATGACATGGGGTCAAATTGAAAAAACAGGGAAAGAACGTTGGCACTTTACCCTAAGGAGTTCATAAATGAAGTTTTATCCAATTTGGTTCAAGAGTTGTGGAGAAATGGCTTCGGACGGATGGACGGATGGACGGACAGACGGACGGACGCACGCACGGACGCACGACGGACAACGGGCCATGACATAAGCCCGCTGGCCTTCGGCCAGTGGAGCTAATAACAAAAATTAAATGTATGAATCGTATAAATCTGTCTCGCCCAGGAACAACCAGAGATAATCCAAGCGTTGAAAACGCTGAAGTGGTATTTGTCAAGGAAACCCATTGTGTGGAATTTATAGTTTGAAAGAAACAGAGACATATTGTTCAGAAATTGGCATAAAGGTCAACCCACCAAGCAAATGAATATCTTTTCAGTTGAAGGGAGAGTATTCATGACAAAGTTAGGCTTATATTTGTATAAGTGGTCTCCTTTTGATCATGAGGAAGAAGCAGGACAAACGCCCCTTGACAGTAGGATGCATGACGAAAAAAGAGAAAAATCCTGTTGATATATCAAACAAAATTAAGTTTGTTCCTGAAAACTATAATTTTGAAATATCTCTAGCCTTTTACATTCAATATCCAACATTACAATCAATAGACGATAAGCGATATTTCCATTTTATCGTAAGCGGCGCACCATTAGTATCACGTGACACCGGACAATCAAAGCATTATTTCAGTAACAAATACCGTATATCCCGTTCGCAAATCCTTTAAATTTGGACGATTCTAACACAATTCAAACATGTTTCATGATATTGCCTTTGAAAAAGAAAATCACAAAGAGACAAAATATGCATTTTATAAAATCGTATTTAAATAAAGAGCATGTAGAGACTAAGAACGGACTTAGCCTCCGACACTTGTATAAAATTCATAATCCTGACCATTAATGATCACCAAAGGGGTAAATAAATATGAAACAAAAGATAAGAAGAGTCAATTTAATGTGACACGTGTGTGCTAATCTGTTAGAAGCAAGTACATTACAGCTGTTCTAAAGGTCACCCACTCTGCAGTGCGATACCGAGATCAAAGGAACCGATTTAACCCTTCACCCATTTTTTTTAGTAAGACTTCATTAGATACAAATTTTTTATACTCAAAATGAAGCTTAGAAGAAGTTGTGGAAGGTCTGAAATTTGATCTGAAGCCACGTTTCTTTTGTTCATGATCTATAACATGAAGTTATTCGTCAATAGGTACATGCCTGAAATTGCAACAAGGTTTGATAATAGTACTTTAAAATCACTAAATGGACTGTCCCTGTCATTCTGAAGACACTAAACAGCTAATTAACCTTTTACCAAAGTATTTCGAGCGACCCGTGTAAAAAGGGGGCAGACGTGCTGATTTGCCCCACTGTCTGTTATTTGTCTCACTTTCTCAACCTTAACACCCCCCCCCCCCCACACACACACACACACTCTTTCAAAAAACCGAAAACTGAAAGTAATCAATATGTAGTTCATAAACATCTGTGAATAAACGAATTTTCTAAGTTGGAGAGAAAATATCTGAAGAAAAAAAGAATGGCTTGCAACATGCATTTTCTCCTGTTTCAACAATTTTTTTTTTCTACTTTTTCAAAGACAATTACAACCATTTGACCCGTGTTTATTCAATCTTCTCCATATGCTAAATATCTGAACGAGTCCAAAGTGTTGTCGTCGGGTGAAAACATTCGTAGTAACTATTTAAAACCCTATGCCACATAACCCAAATTTTTACGACCCTTAGAAATATAGTTTTTTTTTTAAAAATGTTGTTGAAAAGGGTTAAAGTTCTAGTAACCAACCTTTTCCCTTGCTTTCCTTTCTAAAGAAAATTACATTTTTAAGTCACATTCAAATTGTTATCTGCAAAGGCTTCCAATTTCGGCAAGTCTCAAATTTTTGTTTCGTAAAGAGTTGGTGAAAGATTCAGGTTTATTTTCATAAAAAATGGGGTGTGGGGGATAATAACAATATACCTGCAGTAGACCTTTTCCTAATTTTATGTCTGATTATTCAACCAATGTTTGCGTAATTCTGTAGATAAGTTTGTAACATACAGGCTCGAAGTCCAGGAATCTGTGGTCTGATTTATTTCAACTGTTAATGTGATAATTTTTCCAAAAAACCGTTCCAGTATCTGCTAAAAGACAGAGACAGTCTACTAACAAAAAACTGGGACATCAAACATTTTGAATTTATAGCAAAAATCTTAACTTTGAAATAACATTTTTAAAAATCTATACAGTTCCATGTCTGCCATGTTCCTGTTTGAACTACCTTATAAGTTGATACTATCGTAATAACAAAGTTTAATTCAAATTTCAAACCTTCCATTCCCTCTAGAAGAAAAGATGTTAGAGATTCATTTTCCGGAAGCGAATACGTGCTATACTCGTTTTCATTGAAAAGCTAGTCAAGGGTTAGCTGGGTGTACGTTTGATCTCGGTATTTCACCGCCAAAGTGGATGATCTATGAAAAGCTGTTGTGTTCTTTTTAGGCGCCGACTAGTTAACACACACGTGTCATAATTAAGTGTTTATCCCGTTTAGTCTTACGTTGATCACTTGTAAAGGTTTTGAATTGTTAAAAGCTGTGACGGAGTGTAAGTCTGTTCTAGTTACTGGCGCCAAAAAATCCATTTTTCTGCCCGAACATTTCTTTTTTTTTCAAATATATTATTATGTAACCTGGGTTAACAGGTCCAACTTTAAACGGTATATTTGCACTAATTTCTTCATTGTCTGCGCATGTCATATTCTTCGAAGATTCGACTGTCTTATATGACGCATCACTACTAGCCCCAAAAGCGGGCTGACTGTAATATTACGCTCTATAAAGTAGCAATGTTGAAAATAGTTTTTACGTATCAATACGTTTGAGGTGAAATGAGACCTTCTTTAGCAACAGATTTCTCTAAACTGGTGATCATAGTTGAGTGAATTGCCAGAGGTAGCGTTTTATCGGGTAAACCTTTATTTCAGTTTGAAATTCAAAAGTAACGGTTGTCGCGTAGGAAAGTGGTTCGGCTCTGTACCCAGGATGCTCATATCAGATAGATGAGTATATATAGAATGCCATCTAGCGGGAGATAATGCTAATTTCTTTAGCGAGAGAAGCTAGTTTCAATCAAAAATAAGTATCTCAACGATCGATGGCCTCGCCCAATGTATTTTAATATGCCATTTCAAATTACATAATTGAGTGCCTCCGTAAAAGTCATTTGCCTGAGAAAAAATGAGTTTAACTGGGTTTATTTCCTTCGACTTTGCACAAAATGGTTGAACTAAAACTCTCCTAAGTTTGAGTACGCTGTCTCGGTATAGACTGGGTATAGACTCTGTCTAGACTCTAAAGAGTTCGGGTACGCTATGACAAAATGGATACGCTGGCATATGTAGAAATATGTATCATATAGAATATCTGCAAATCAAGATTTAAATTGAAATGTCATCCTACATAGCTCCAAATTATGAAGAAAATGGCAATATTCATTTATTTATATTATTGAACTACTTTATGCCAAGTTTTATATTCTTGCGCTAAAGCCCGGGACCTTTCGGAGGTTGATTAATTTATCAGTGTCATTGACGGCCGACTTTTTTTGAAAGGGCTGAGTTATTACACTTGAAATTACAATTTTCAGCCCGTCTGGCTTTTTTGCGATAAAAGAGTATATAATCATTGCTTTGTCTGTTTGTATTTGGATAGGACAGAGAACGTAGTAATGATATTCCAAAGCGTTTGAAGCATTTTCAAGCTGCAAACACCCGGGATATTCCAACAAGATTTAAGCCGGAAGTACTTGAACTCAATCTCTTTCTACTGCTGTGTACCTAAACGCGAAGGAGATTCACGGTACAAAATAAGATACATGGTTATCAAAATTCAATCGTGAACCACAGGAATTTGACATTCTATAACCAAAATAAATAATAAAACATGAAAAAAATCTCCCCTCTATATATATAAACACAAGGAACGCAACGCAAATGATACTAAAAGATTGTAGAAAAATCTTTAGTATCATGCGATGTCCATAAGTATCTTAAAAACGAAAAAATAATAGTAATAAGTAATACGAAAATACGCTACCTGCTACTTTCTGTGACGTCAGCGAATGGCCTCCCGGATAAATCAAAATGTCCTGATAGAGCTGTAAAACATGACGGATATCTCTGGTTGAAAGGTGTCTACTGAAGTATCGCCGGATGACGCAGGTACATTAATGTCTTGTCTATCGCTAGGCTAAATGAGATTATGATTGATAATGTTTGTTTCGTGGGTGATTTTGGTTGGGAAAGGCTGTCGGGTGCTAGCGCCAGCAATCGAGACGTTGCGTTCCTTGTGTTTATATATTATAGAGGGGAGATTTTTTTTTTCATGTTTTATTATTTATTTTGGTTATAGAATGTCAAATTCCTGTGCTTGAACTCATTGTAGTATCAAGGGTAACAACCTACGTCACAGGAAGTGATATCGGACCTACGCATTTTCGTAACTTATGTCCGCCATATTGAAAAGTAAGTACGATATGAAGGTAGAATGAGGCTAGCTTGGGTGGATACAAACGGACTACAAAGACTCTCATGTATTTATCAAAGACATCAGACGAATACATTTAATATTCTGATGTTTTAGACAGGAAGCAGATGTCTATATGTACAAACACTTTGACCAAATATCAAAAAGTGATTGGGTTTTAATAGTTGGTCGAAGTCTATTCCATTAGTGTAAGTAGTTAACAAAAGCTTTGACAAAAAACAAAGTCCCTAGGCATTGTACGCTTTGGAGGTCTAAAAACTTTTTCAGATCATTTAAAGGAACGATTACAAAAAATAAAAAGTCTTACCAAACATGCACACTAACGTTATAACAAGGGTCCGATATCACTACCTGTGACGTCACACTGACGTAAGTTATGAGGAGTGAGTATTGTCTTCGACAAATACCACAAACACCATTCTATGAAAAAGAACTCTGGAAACCTGTGTCGGTTTGTCAATGACAGATGTTGAATATCGGACCTTATTCATATACCACAGCCAGTAAAAACAAGTACTGAAAAAACAAGATGTGAAATAGCTGCTGTCGTCTGGTAGAATGAACTATTTCCCGCCCTTTACACAGATACATATAACATGCAAACAAATCCCGTGCTTCTCGTACCCCAACGCTTACAAATAACCCTGTGCAATAAGTTACGTGAAGACAAATATTTCACGCTATTCTCATCGAAACGCGTGAAATTACTCTACTCTGTGCTAAACGTAAATAAATCTTAACCCTTTCCCCAACAATAAACTTTTGGACTAGACCAAATTGAAAGCATTTGCAGACGACTATTCAACTCTTGCTGAAAAGATTATTTCTGTCTATGATAGGGAAGAAAACATTGTGGGAAAAGGAGAAAATGATGGTTACCAGCATTTTTATACGCCCGAAGGGTGGTATTATGTTATACCCCCGGTCGTCCGTCCGTCCGTCCGTCCGTCTGTCCGTCCGTCCGTCCGTCCGTTAGCAATTTCTTGTGTGCGCAACTTCTACAATTTTCATCGGAATTATTTGAAACTTGCCACAATGAATCTCCATGATGCCTAGTTGTGCATCTGGGTCTTAGAATTTTGATCGCTGTTTCCGTTCCAAAATTATCTGCCCTTGATTTCTGAAATAACCAACTTTTCACTTTGAATTTTTGTTCAGGCCATAACTTCCATACCATAAAAGGCATTAAATTGAAACTACATACACTGATAGAACACACTATGGAGAAGTGCAGTGCACATGAATCATAACTCTGCCACTTTTATTTTTTGAGTTATTGCCCTTTGTTAATTTTCAGTTTGAATTTTTGTCCAAGCCATGACTTCATAACTATAAAAGCTAATAACTTGCAACTTCATACACTGATAGAACACATTATGGAGAAGTGCAGTGCACATGAACCATAACTCTGTCACTTTTCTTTTTTAGTTACAGCCCTTTGTTAATTTTCAGTTTCATTTTTTGTCCAGGCCATAACTTCTAAACTATAAAAGCTATTAACTTTGAACTTCATACACTGATAGATAACATTGTGGAGAAGTGCATCGCACATGAACCATAACTCTGCCACTTTTATTTTTTGAGTTATTGCCCTTTCTTAACTTTCAGTTTGAATTTTTGTCCAGTCCATAACTTCCAAACTATAAAAGCTAATAATTTGCAACCTCATATAGTGATAGAACACTTTATGGAGAAGTGCAGTGCACATGAACCACAACTCTGCGACCTTTATTTTTTTACTTATTGCCCTTTGGTAATTTTCAGTTTGAATTTTTGCCCAGGCCATAACTTCCAAACTATAAAAGCTAATAACTTGCATCTTCATATACTGATAGAACACTTTATGGAGAAGTGCAGTGCACATGAACCACAACTCTGCGACCTTTATTTTTTTCCTTATTGCCCTTTGTTAATTTTCAGTTTGAAATTTTGTACAGGCCATAACTTCCAAACTATAAAAGCTAATAACTTACAACTTCATACACCGATAGAACACATTATGGAGAAGTGCAGTGCACATGAACCATACCTCTCTGACTTTTATTTTTTTAGTTATTGCCCTTTGTTAATTTTTTAGTTTGAATTTTTGTCCAGGCCATAACTCCCAAACTTTAAAACCTATCATCTTGAAACTTCAAAGACTTATAGAACACATTATAAAGAAGTGCACTGCACAAGAACCATAACTCTGCCATCCTTCTTTTTTAGTTATTGCCCTTTGTTAGTTTTCTCTTTGAATTTTCGTCTTGGCCATAATTTCTAAAATATAAAAGCTATGATCTTGAACCTGTCAAAACTGATAGAACACCTTGTGGAGAACAGCAATTTACAAAATTTGTAACTGTGCCACCCTTTCTTTTTTAGCTATTGCCCTTTAATATTTTTCACATATCATCGAGATTAACTACTCTTCATTCATGGCCCTTCCATCATTTCAACTCATTTCACGACAAGCCCCTTCGGGCGTATATGCGCGGCTTTGTGAAGCTCTTGTCTCCTTTTCCAACAGTGTTTTCATAAGGCAACTGTTCCAGACCCGTAAAAACCAGGGATTGTTTGGGAAAGGGTTAAACTATCTAGTGCTATAGGACATTCAAGTGTACCAAATTCTGTTCCAAGTTTAAAGCTATTCAATACCAAGGATTCTTGGGTTCTTCGAAAAGGCAACGGAAAAATTTCAACAACAACAACAACAACAATGGTGATGGAAAGCGCATCATGTATGCTTTTTCGCTATATTGAATAAAGAGCAAAAATCATCATATTTGCAGCTCTGTAGAAGGCTAAATAGCAAAATGTTGGTCTTGGGGTTTTTATATTCCAAAAGTACACCCACAGTAAAAAAAATGATTCGAAAAAACCAACATGTCAAACTATTGCATTTTTCGCTAAATACAAGTTACAAACACAAGTACCCTAAAAATTATCCTCTCAAAATCGCCTGTTCACGGCCATGACCCCCAAGATTTTGTTCCTTCACTGATACAAAACAGTCCCTTCAGTATACGATAAAACACATCTAAGTGGTTCTCCAATGCCCAAATTTGAAGTAAATATAAATCATATATACCCTAGCCCTCCAAGCTCCATGAAACAGTGCAACAAAAGTGCTACTGTAAATTTTACTTTTGATGCTACGACCCAATCTCCTAGCAGAGTTGTCGTTCGTTACTCTCACCATACACCTCTGCAAT
Organism: Tridacna crocea; assembly: GCA_943736015.1. Taxonomy (NCBI): domain Eukaryota; kingdom Metazoa; phylum Mollusca; class Bivalvia; order Cardiida; family Cardiidae; genus Tridacna; species Tridacna crocea. The sequence continues at coordinate 34,021,837 of OX031073.1, forward strand.
GGGCTGAATGACAAGAATCTTGTCAAACAGAGGAAAACGCGTTTCTTACTGTTTAACTATTTCATGCGTAACATGGTAAAGTAGTCAATGTAAATATGATTCTGGGTACATTAAAAGTGCATTCAAACGGATGAATTCACCTGTATACAATGGAACTATTTTTCCAGACTTCTTTACTGATCAGAATCTTGCGCAAATTTAAAAAAAAAAAGTTATTGACGAACAAACAAATTTTTTACCCTGGATAATTTGTTTGCTCGTCAATAACTTTTTTATCAGGTGTTGTTTAAAAAATCTAACACATCAAGCAAATCCCCGGAGTCCTTCCGCCTTCTCTGCTTCAAACCAAATTCCAATCGGTCACCAATTAACGGAATTATTGAAGATTTTCTTACCTGAAGTGGGGGAATTTCTTCAAATGTCGGTCATTGTTTTTGTTGTTGTGTCACGTGATTCCCCGCCGTGACTCAAGTTAGCCGTTCAGGAGAACATAAAAGGTGCGCATGCGCATCAGTTTACCGCGTTTTCAGATATCTACCATATTACCGCGTTTTCAGATATCTACCATAGAGTTTCGTCGTGAACTGAGCCGATAGAAAACATTGAGATTTGAGTCCCTTCTCACAAACTATTCTTAGGAACATTCCCCAGGAATTTCTAAATTTGAAAGTAGCACAATTTCTCTGTGTTACTTTCAAATTTAGAAAATTCTGTATTTTCTAGAGAATAACACCAACATATAATTATTTTGTTTTTGAAAAGAAAGAAATATTCTTGGGGAAAAAGGCAAAAATGCTGGCCATCATCTTATTTGAGTCAAGCTCTGTGGAAAGTTTCAACCACGTCTGCATGCGCAGACAGTGTAGGTTGAACTAAGTTGATCTTTTTGTAGATATATTGAACACCCTTCCCACAGAGAATGAAAAAAAATGTATAGATAATGACAAAGATATATTCAGCTGACCATCTGTATGATAAGAGCACTTTGTGAAGCTGCCTATCTTCAGCCTACCTTCAGCTGCAGATACTTTTTCCAAATAAAATTTTTAGCTGAAAATGGGAGATAACTGTGTCAAAATATGTTGAGAATTACCTGCCCGTCTAGGGTCCCAAAGAAATTTTAGAATTCTTACTTGTCCTGCCATTTTTCACTCGTCCTACAGTTAGAGAAAGAAGGACAATCTACTTGCCCTCACCAAATTTTTACTCGTAAGGATGAATGGACGAGTGGATTTTTTTAACCCTGCCTTCTAGTATAGGTTTCCCTTCCAATAGCCAACTACTAGCCCAGGTATGAATTTAATATCTTCAGTGATTGGAGAAATATGAAAACAAGTGGGCCAAGATGGCCCTAGATCGCTCACCTGAATTTTTGAGGGGACCATAGCCTTTTTTTTTTTGAGGTTGGAAACATAATCATTATTTTACCAAGCAATTTTCAAAAGGTCACCTGTAAAGGTCTTTCAAAATCTGACGATCAGTTTCAGAAAAGAAGAATCTTTAAGAATTTCCTAATTTTCGTATAGTGCAAGTAGCCCCCATTCACCAGAGCCATGTTTCTTGATGGATCAAAATTTCCCAAACAACTTTTTAACAGGGTCATTAAAGGAACATATCTGTGAAAAATCTGACCAGCCGTTTCAGAAAAGAAGAACTTTCAAGAATTTCTTCATGTCCGTAAGTAGACCCCATTCACCCGTTTCGCAAACAGATTTTGAAAAGGGTCACCCAAGAAACATTGCAGTGAAATTATTTTAAAATCTGACCAGCAGTTTCAGAGAAGAAGAATTTTCAAGAATTTCTTCATTCGTACACGTACGTATTTATCAAAGTGCAAGTAGCCCCCATTCACCAGAGCCATGTTTCTGGACAGATCAAAATTTCACAAACAATTTTTGAAAAGGGTCACGTAAGGAACATCTCTGTGAAGTCATTTCAAAATCTGACCAGCCGTTTCAGAGAAGAATTTTCAAGAATTTCTTCATGTCCGTAGGCAAGTAGACCCCATTTAAAAGAGCCATGTTTCTTGACGTATCAAAATTTCGCGAACACTTTTTGATTAGGGTCACGTAAGGAACACCTCTGTAAAATTTTTTCAAAATCTGACCAGCCGTTTCAGAGCAGAAGAATTTTCAAGAATTTCTTCATGTTCGTATAAGTGCAAGTGGCCCTATTCACCAGAGCCATTTCGCGAACAATTTTTGAAAAGGGTCACCCATAGAATATTCCTTAATTCCAAAATCTGACCAGCAGTTTCCCAGAAGAAGAATCTTTAAGAATTTCTTCATTTCTTATCGTGCAAGTAGTCCCATTCACCAGAGCCATGTTTCTTGACGGATCAAAATTCCGCGAACAATTTTTGAAAGGGGTTCACCCAAGGAACATCTCTGTGAATTTATTTTAAAATCTGGGTAGCGGTTTCACAGAAGAAGATTTTTAAAGAATTTCTTAGAAAATTCCATTTGGCTGCCATGGCAACCAGAGTTTTTGACGGAATCAGATTCTGTGAACAAGTTTTAATGACGACCTACCAGGGGACATTCCAGCCAAGTTTGGTCCAGATTGGCCCAGCGCTTTAGGAGGAGTTCATGTTTAAAGAATTGTTGACGACGCACAACAGACGACGGACACCGGGTGATCCTAAAAGCTCCCCTTGAGCACAGGCTTACATTGGTCGGTCTTTCTCTTATTGATAAACTTTCTGCATGTCAAAGGAGCATTCTACCTCGATTCTTTCACTCTAGAAATAAGAGCCATAGGTTCGAATAGTCCTTTCAGATGCAAAATATTTACCAGTGGCAAACAGTTTCGACTCGGCTCAGTGTTTGCGGATTCCGCAGACTGACATGAATCGAACCTCATCCTGCTGTATAACCAGCATATAACTAAATTTTTCATATCATATCAATAACCCAAATATCGTTGTTACAAAGTTATGTTTTCCGGAATAATATCTCCTTATCGGACAGTGTAGATCAAAGATCAGACTGCACGTTCTGTACAGTCTGATCTTGATCTACACCGTCCACAATAGGCCAGTTAGTCGCGCTTGGCTGCCAAAGGGTTAAATTCGCTTTTCCCCACAGGTACCTCAGGCATGTGATTTCAAGAAAAAGGTACTTGAAATCTGTCCAGTCTTTTGGTAGCCTTGCTAGTGATAAGACGTACTTAGACTGTTCTCGATAGCCATTTAGTTTCTTCATTATATAGTTGTTTTGCACCTTCTGTAAGTACACCTTATGTCATAACTGTGCTATTCATCGTGTTCCTCATCATATTATTTATATTTAGTTAATTCAACGTGAATGTTTGAACTTTTCTGGTTGAGTCGTAGTATTCGGGTGGGAGATGGCCGCCATTTTGGCCCATGCTCATTTGACCTTGCCATTTTCAAAATCGACATTCCTCTTTGCATAGTTCCTTGTTGCAAGAATTGCATTTAATCTCTGTGTTAGAAAGTACGTATTTGTTCATTTAGATTAAATGAGAAAAGTAACAAAGACTCTTTGGAGACCGCCGCTGTTCTCTTGTCACTCCACTAGTATTCCAATTTCAAGTCTGTTAAAAGGCCCAAGTAACCTTTTACTAGACTTTTGTGTGTTTATATAACAAAGAAAAATGGGCTCTTTTAAAACATTGTGGAAATAGGAATTTTAAAAAATGACTTTGTCGTTCAGTTTTTTTTTTCTCTTGCAATTTACCCTTATACACGGGTGGTAAACGGGGCAACTAGCTCCAAAAAGAGTCAATAGTATTTTGTTCCCTCGTCACATACGGGTATTTGCGTGCTAGTTGCATAGATAGAAAATTTGTAAACAAAGGTAGGTGTCGAATACTTTAATTTTTATTTATTTCCTTAGCGGAGACCTTTTGAAAAATCCGGCAATGCAGTGCGATATAGAAATGACTAAACTTTATTCACCGCTAGCATATGTCATATGAGTGTGCTGCGTTTAGATAAAATCTTGGCCAAACTTTCGAACATCGAGCGGTAAAACTGTAAATCGGAGATACGAAACCACGGATTTCCTCATTGAACGTCCAATACATAGTCACTACAATACCTGATGCACCTTCCCTATTAATTTCAAGCCCAGGGAATTAGGAAATAACACAAATTGAAAATTTTAGAAGTAGTGTATGTAGTGTATTAGCTGAATTTGTGTGCGGGCTAGTTGCCTAGCCCGGGGGGTAGTTGAATAGACAAGGAGCCAGCTTTTTATTCAGGTTGAGCTTAGTAATATTTGTCGTCTACCAGTGCTTATATATTCGACTCTGTCTAAATTTGTCTTTCGGTCATCGGATGATTAAATAATACTTTACATAATATTTTCAAGTGGGCGTGTCCGAGACACAGACACTCGTTTTCCCGATGTTTGAACAACTCACAAATACTGAGATCAACAAAATACACAAGGTTTTGCAGCTTCCATTTTTTCTAGCAACGGAATTTTATACTGACATCACGTTTGGGCTGCGTTCATTTCTATTAAGGTTTCTGACATCTTTGGTACCCTTATTAGAAATTGGCACAGCCCAAACATGACGACAGTGTAAACTGCAAAAAAAAAAAAGCAGCTGCAAAAACGTGTGTAGGCTACTTTATATAATGTCCTAAGAATTGGCAATTTGTTTAAAAGATCGGAAAACCGAGTGCCTGTTGTTCTAATAAAAAACTGCAGGGGATGGGTGGCATCCTTTCATGCATGTAACTGACGCATCCCCTTAAAGTACTTTAACTTGTGAAATTTGACGTCTTTTTAGAAACTAGCAGAGATGTCAAAAAATCCAAATTCTTCACGGTACACATGTTCAGAGTGTCCAAAGAGCTACTCAGCCAAATCAAGACTAACACTCGAAAAATGCTCATCAGGATACATCATCGACAGTATCTAATATATGCCAAAGACATTTCAGCACGAAAACAACATTAAAAACTCATGTGGATTATGCACATTTGGGTGTTCGCAAATATCAATGCGACTGCTATGGAAAGCAAGTAGCCACGAGAAAAAGAGTTTCAGATCACATGAGGCAGCATCACAGCGCCAAGAAGTTAACATGTAAAAGCGGCGGAAAAAGCTTCGTCCACCATATTTGAATGGGGTTTTATGCCGTTTCAAAGAATCTTTCAGTTATATCACGGCGAAGTTCACTAACTCTTGTGCTTCCTGGGTATCAACAGTACTACACTGGGACCCTGAATGCCTTCTCCATGGACATACCCACGTGACCAGAGGCGCGGCCGGGACTCGAACCCGCGACCCTCGACATCTTTCAGGTCAAGAGATAGCCGCTATTCCTATTTCAAGTATAGCATAGGCATCCAATTACAAATGCCAAATTTTAGAAAGTGTGAAAAGCACTTGCATATTACAAATTTTACTAAGCTCAAGATTCTGAAATTAAATGAATATATAAATCGTGTGTTTCAAAATATGTTCAGAATCCTAGATAAGTAAAATTACTTATTAAATTGCCCTGTACGGTCCTGATTTGGGGCAAATAGGTTAACTACCTCCTTGTCTATTCAACTACCCCCCGGGCTAGGCAACTAGCCCGCACACAAATTCAGCTAATATTCTACATATACGACTTCTAAAATTTTCAATTTGTGTTATTTCGTAATTCCCTGGGCTTGAAATTAATAGGGAAAGTGCGTCAGGTATAGTAGTGGCTATGTATTGAACGTTCAATGAGGAAATCCGTGGTTTCAGATCTCCGATTTACAGTTTTACCGCTCGATGTTCAAAAGTTTGGCCAAGATTTTATCTAAACGCTGCACACTTATATGACATATGCTAGCGGTGAATAAAGTTTAGTCGTTTCTATATCGCACTACATTGCCGTATTTTTCAAAAGGTCTCCGCTAAGGAAATAAATAAGAATTAAAGTATTCGACACCTACCTTTGTTGACAAATTTTCTATCTATGCAACTAGCACGCAAATACCCGTATGTGACGAGGGAACAAAATACTATTGACTCTTTTTGGAGCTAGTTGCCCCGTTTACCACCCGTGTTATACCGTTTAACTGAAATCTTATCATTGAGCCTAATTCATAGTGTAGCTGGATAGCTGTTCAATGTAAATTGGTCCACAGTTAAAGTTCTAGATGTAGACAGAGTATTCTGGATTCGTATTCACTACCTATTATTGAGAACATTCTTAGTCTTATTCTTCAAGATTTTCAGACTGTGAAAGTAACAGAACCTCTGATTGGCTAAACCAAATGGTTTAAGCAATCAGAAGTTCTATTACTTTCACATTGTCGGAATTCTGAAGAATAAGACTAAAAAATGTTCTTGAGAATGGTTTGTGAATACAGACCCTGATCTCAATCTACACTGTCAGGATAAACAGTAGAAAGATAGAAACAGCACAGAAAAATACTGTTTGGAAAAGAAAAAGTCGAAATATTTTGTTTAACCCCTTACCATACAATACCAACTTTTGACACACCTGGAAAAGAAGCCTTTTGAAAACATTGTGGGAAAAGGAGAAAATGCTGGTAACCAGCATTTCTTCCTTTTCCCACAATGTTTTCTACCCTTCACAAAACATTTCAAATTTTCAGTCACTTTTGTCATATGCAAATGCTTTTGATTTGGAAAAGCCTAAAATATTGTCGTTTGGTAAAGAATTAAAGAAGCAATTACTTGCAACAAACAGTAACTGCCCTCTTTATCATGATGCTTACATCATGTTGAAAAAGATAACTGTCCATTCCCTCCATAAAGTGTTTACCCTTTATGTAATTGAGTAATATTGTTTGGTAGGCCAGGACATAACCCAGAAAGTGCTGGGTTTAAATGAACAGTTCTAGTGCAGTATTTACAAACCATTAAAAAAAATCTAGCACTGTCTCTAAATTCCAAGACCAGCCATAGCATTGTTCAAGACACTGTGTCTTAGCCAATCAGGTTGCATGTCTTAGAATTTAGACTTACAACAAAGATACAGGAATGATGAAAACAGCCCAGGAGCAAAATCAATAATCACACTACATATTCTACAGTCAGATCTTGATCCATACTGCACTGAGTTGATGTATTACCAAAGAATTCTGTTCTTTAACCCTTTACCACAAAATGCCGACTTTTGACGACCCTGGATAAGAAGCCTTTTGAAAATATTGTTGGAAAAGGAGAAATGCTGGTAACCAGCATTTTCTCCTTTTTTCTACCCGCTCAAAGAAAATTTGCAGCATTTGAGCCACACTGAAATTGTCGTCTGCAAATGCATTCAGTTTGGACAAGACTAAAATTTTGTCGTTAGGTAAAGAGGTAACTTGTTGTCTGCAGATACTTTGAATTTGGTCTTGTCCAAAAATCTGTCTTTTTCTAACAGTGGAAATTTTGTAGGAAAGTTTGTAATTTACCCATTACCTTATCCAGAGAACTATTTTTGTATTATAATGGGCCACTTTTTAAAACGTCGATGCAGAAGGAGAAATTGTTCTTAAGGAGCAATGTCTCCTTTTGCCAGAGAGATTTTAACCAGTTTCATATATGGTTTTACTGTGTAATATTATTCTAAATATTTACCAAATTTCTACAATCTGGCAATGGAAGGTTACTGAAAATAATGGGACAATGGTAGTAACCATAATTTTTCTACAAATGTTTTCTACCCTTTCAAAAATAAAATTTATCATTTGTTATTTGCTTATAACCCTTAGCCCTGAACCAAACAATTCCCACTTTTTACGACCCTGAGTTAGAGGTCCTTTGAAAACATTGAGTGGAAAAGAGAAAATGCTGATCAGCAGCAATTTCGTCTTTACCCACCATGTTTTCTACCCCGCTATAAACAAATCTAAATTTATGTGTAATGTTTATTTTGTCCTCTGCAAGTGCTTTTAAATTTGGACCTGTCTAAAATTTTGTCATCTGGGAAAGAGTTTAGGCACTTTTACAAGCTATAGTTGTTTATCGTTTAGCATCACATGATGTAACATGGCAATTCATATCAATGGGGAGGAGGCTTTTGTTGTTTGGTTTAACTCATTACCCAACGTCAAACTTTTAGGTTTGCCCAAATCGATAGCATTTGCAGGCAACAAAATAAAAGTGATGGAAAATTTGAAATTTGTTTTGTGAAGGGTAGAAAACAGTGTGGGAAAAGGAGAAAATGCTGGTCACCAGCATTTTCTCTTTTTCTCACAATGTTTTCTAAAGGCTTCTTTCTCAGGGTCGTCAAAAGTAAGGATTGCGTGGTAATGGATAAACTCATTTCCCAATGTCAAAATTTTAGGTTTGTCCAAATCGGAAGCATTTGCAGACGACAAATTAAAAGCAACTGAAAATGTGAAACTTGTTTGGTGAAGGGTAGAAAACATTGTGGGAAAAGGAGAAAATGCTGGTTACCAGCATTTTCTTCTTCTCCCACTATGTTTTCTAAAGACTTCTTTTTCAGGGTCATCAAAAGTAGGGATGGGGGGGGGGGGGGGGGGGCTATAGAAATTGGAATTTTGCAATATTTATACATGTATGCACTTTGTGTTGTCAAGTTCTTGGGTTGGATTGGGGTCATAGTGTTGTCTTAGCATGTTTTGAGTATCACAATACCCAATTGTGTATTTGTTAGCCTTGGGTATGTTCAATTTTCTGTGAACAAGCATTATGTTCATGGTATGGTTTGATATTGATGAGTTGTGAAAACATGTTCATGCCCTGAGGTTATTGTAAAAATGGGAACACAATGGCAGAAAATAACCCTCAACAAGCAATTTCACATTCTGCTTTCAAAAGCACACTGCAGGTTTAACCCATTACCACTCAATCCCTACTTTTGACGCCCCTGAGAAAGAAGCCTTTTGAAAACCCTGTGGGAAAAGGAGAAAATGCTGGTAACCAGCACTTTCTCCTTTTCCCACAGTGTTTTCTACCCTTCCCAGAACAAATTTCAATTTTTCAGTCACCTTTATTTTGTCGTCTGCAAATGCTTTCAATTTGGACCAGTCTAAAATTTTCTTGTGTGGTAAAGAGTTAAACATGAATCTCTCTTGAGGTATCTCAAGTTACTGGTATATCCATCCTCGGATACCCCAGGGTCTCCCTATTTGCTACGCTACATCGACCCTGGGACAATTGACTAATAAAACTTGGAATCAGCCGCCGAAAATCGATACGAAACGTCATACCGTACAGTCCACTCGCCCATCACAAAATGATGATAGAACCAATGAAAAGCCAGCATTCGGCCAGCGGTAAAGCGAGCCGCCGAAAATCGATACGAAACGTCATAGCGTACAGCAGGCCTCTGCCAACCCTCAGAAAATGGGGAGAAGTGACTTCTCTCTAGTCTGAGAATGGGGAGAAGTTTTTCAAAATGGGGAGAAGTGGTCAGACTTTAGGGAGAAGTTCGGACGGACATCAAAAAATAGATGTGGGCCGAAATATAGAGGGAATTCACAACACCTTAACAATATAACAATAAAATTGAAAATCATGTGATTCTAAATGGAATAAAATTATTTTATGCTTTTTATCTTTTTCATGATCAGTATAGATCTACTTATTCCTTTTGGAAACTAATCAAAACATATTTATTCCTAGTTTGCTAAATTCTCGTACATGTACCTTTAGGATTAAAATATCATGGAAAGGAATGATAATGGAAAGAGAAAGCAGTGCTAGTTTGAGTATTTAATAGTTTCTCCTGGCACATTTTTCTTTTCAAAATCTTCCAAACACTAGACTATTTGTTTTCAAAGTCCTGAATATAGTTTTTTGCTAAAAATGATTATCATTACCAATTTTAATATACATTATAGTATAAATGTAACATATATACCTATCAAATTGACAGCTTTTGCAGCAGGCAAATACCGGTAGATAACCGCTGAAAGGCTGTAACTAATGTTTAAAGATATACAAAATATAGTCTGTCAAATGTAGAAAAGCTTACTTCCAGCATTTTCTCATATTGCCACGATGTTTTCACCTTTCTATTGGTAAGTTAGACTCAGTTTCAGAGTGCGAGAGACATCGAAAATACATGTATAGCTGTCTGATTACCGTTTGTCTTTGATTAATATCTGATAAATCGTAAATAAAACCATCGTTCAAAAGCCAACACCAAATTTACTATCAAAGCCTTGTAGATCGGCGGTTCGCGGCTAAATCAAGGAAATACTATAAATCAACAGCATACTTTTAAAAATCTATCTAGAATCACAGACAATAACATTTTTTTTATTTTTGTTTTTATTTTTTAGTTAGCATCATAGAATGTATTCGATTTTATCCAAACACTGTTGCGGTGACGAGCTACCATTTTAAAGTTGAATCATGTGACTTCACTAAAATACTATATTGTCGCCAAATTATAGTCACATGATTTGAAAATATAGTGCCACATGATCTAGGAGATATCTAAGTACGTCATCATATCTGTTCGTTTGGAAAACTGCGAGTAATAACAAATTTTAAAGGATGGGGTAAGTGGTGATAAGCAAGTAGGTACCGATTCCATCGTTTTCAAAACTGGAATATTTCAATCCATTTAAAACTTTGGAAATAAAAGTTGACGACGAAAGACCGATATCCGGGGTAATACAGTTACTAAATTTAGCAAACCGTGTTCCAAAAATAGAGGTCCGACAAACACCTGTAGGCGGCGCGGATATTTGTCAATAATAGGGGATTATCCCATGGTGTCGTAAAGTTAATTAACAATGACTTGTCAATCAGACTCTCGGTATGTTGTAAACTAATTAAACTCGCTGATTGGGCAGTTACTGTAAATCGGGTACGGCACATGCTGATTTGGTAGATTTGACACAGGACGCTTGGTCAATATACGCGAGGCGACTTCCCGATTTTTTCAGGCGACTTGGACTTCGCTTTACTTGGCGAAATGAGCGAAGTTTTTTGAAATCAGGCGATTTCTTCGCCCAAGTCGCCCACTCGGCCGAGGCCTGAACAGTACACTCGCCCATCACAAAATGATGATGGAACCAATGAAAAGCCAGCATTCGGCCAGCGGTAAAGCGAAGGAAATTCAACTAATTGTCCCAGGGGTCGATGTAGCGTAGCAAATAGGGAGACCCCGGGGTATCCGAGGATGGGTATATCTAGCATATTGGCAGCCTGGTAGTTGGTATTGTACAGGTCTTGAGACCAGAGTAGTTGGGTTTGAATATCAAAATAAGCCAAACAAATTTTTTGAGGATTGATAATAGTAATTGGGACTGGATTCCTCTCTCACCACTGTATGAATAATTTTCTGGGGGAAAGTAGTGTGTGGCTTTGGTAGAAATGTGCGATATACTGGTGAAAGAAACTCCCAAGAGAAAGATTGGATATATGTAGTGGCTACTGTCAAAGGATGATTAACTCTTTACCAGACAAAAAAAATTTAGATTGGTCCATATTGAAAGCACTTGCAGACGACAAATTCAACAAAACTCAATAATTGAAATTTGTTTCCGACTGGGTAGAAAACATTGTGGGAAAAGTAGAAAATGCTGGTTACCAGCATTTTCTCCTTTTCCCACAATGTTTTCAAAAGGCTATCTCAGTGTCATTAAAAATTGGGATTGTGTGGTAATGAGTTAAATACCACTGCATATTTTTTTTTCCAAATTTTGTCCTTGTTTACTGATACCTTTTGCCAGTCAGTGCTTCACCTATTCAGCAATAGAACACTTTTTTAATTTTGATGAGATTATTTATGTATTATGTAATTTAGATTTAGAATAAATAATAAATTAAATAATGCAGTAAGGTCAACATGAGCATTGAATTAATGATGACTGCAGTATACTGTTTTAGTTTTTTTTTGTAGGTGCTTCATCATTTACTGGTAAAAGTAGAGTGAAACACGAAACTCTTTCAGAAAACCCCCAGTTTTTCAAATTTGTTAATCTAGGGTGTGACAAAACCACCTGGTCTAAAAAGCTGTGGGAACCCTGACCTTGTTTACGGTTTAGAGGTCACATTTTCAGTCGGATACTAATGAAACTTGGTTTGAATGTTTGTCTTGTCTTAGTTGGTCATGTAAGAGGTTGGAAATTGGTTGTGCTTGGTCAAAAAGCTCAGGTGTGGGACTCCAGGGCCATCATAGCCCTCTTGTCTCCATTTCCAATAATTTCTTCTAAAGCCTTCTATCTCATGATTGTCTTAAACTTGGGATAATGTTGTACAGGTTTGATTTAACAACAATGGCGTCTGTAGATTAAAAGTGGTAGGGGTCAAGATTGAAAATATGCAAACTGTGTGCAGGTAGTTTACTTGTGATTGCATCATGATTTTTGGCACTCTTTGTGATTTATATGTGATCTCATCATTAATAATGTGCAGAGCCGCAGTAGCTCAGTCGATGGCATGCTGGAAGGGGTTTTGAGTTTGATCCCTGGCTAAGATCCAGGCATAGCAATTTCTTTTCAAGGATTTCTGATAGTCATTACAATAAGATCTAACCTTCCAACTCCTGACCATTGTTTTGGCGATGATTATAAGGAAAAGCAACCAGAGTAGTGGTGAAAGAGACTCTAGGAAACCATTGATAGGTGCACTGATCTGAGCCTATTAATCTGAACTTGTTATTCCTGGCTTGGTTGCTTTTTTGAATGTTCTCATATTTCTTTTCAAATCATATCTGGAGCTCTGAGAGCTTTAACTCTTTACCAAACGACAAAATTTTAAGTAGGTCCAAATTGAAGGCATTTGCCGACAACAAAATAGACATAACTCAAAAATTGAAATTTGTTTCCGTAAAGGTAGATAACATTGTGGGAAAAGGAGAAAATGATGGTTACTAGCATTTCTGCTTTTCCCACCATGTTTTCAAAAGGCTTCTATCTCAGGGTCATAAAAACCAGGGATTGTATGGTAAAGGGTTAAAACAGTATATTTAAGGATGGTCTTTAACTTCACAAAGGAAATAGTTACAGCACAAAATCATAACCTATAAACATGTTCCACTTTAAATGACATTTTGTGAGGAAATTGCAAGTTTAATTATTTCTCAAGGATTCTGTCTGCATTTTGAAGAGATAGTATTTCAAGAATTACTAACTGTATATAACTAGCAAGGTCAATGTCAGTTCCCTACCCAGTCCTTCTGATGCTAAGGGTATAGAAATGTATTCTTGCAATGTAAAATAAGTATCATAGAAGAAGCCATAAACAAAGGTTATTGGTAGCCCAGGTCAAATTATTAGCCTACAGACTTGATTAACCCATTACCACACAATCCCTACTTTTGACGACCCTGAGAAGGAAGCCTTTAGAAAACATTGCAGGAAAAGGAGAAAATGCTGGTAACCAGCATTTTCTCCTTTTCCTACAGTGTTTTCTAATCTTCACAAAACAAATTTCAAATTTTCAGTTAGTTTTATTTTGTTGTCTGCAAATGCGTTTGATTTGGACAAACCTAAAATATTGTTGTTTGGTAATGAGTTAAAGAAATTGTGTAGATGCAAGAGCAGATTGCCTACCCTGCGAAGTCTGATCTTCATCTGTGCAATCTGCCAAAGCCTATGGGGCTGAGAGGGTAAAGTAGTGTTTTCTTATTCAGGGTACTAATCTGATTTGAAGTAATATAGAGGATATTTGATTTTTTCAGTGAAAGATTGAAATTTATTTCACCAGTGGCACAGCCACGAGTGAAAATATTACCTATGGTGTTCATGAGATGAAATAAATTTCGATCTTTCACAGAAAAAATAAAATTTTCTATTTATTTCATGCTTTTAACCCTTTCTGGGAGGAGCTTTATCAAAATCCAGTACAGTTCTTTACCATTATTCCCCGTGGCGTACCCCTCCCGCATAGCAATGCGTTACAATATTACGTCAAGCGCGAGAAATGTAAGGTTTATGACGTCATATTTCCCATCTGGTTGTCAGGCACGCGCAATTAACCTAGGCAACAAGAACGTGAAAATTGGTACTTTCACTGGTGGTACCAGTGTAAGCTCGAAAAATATTTTCACTGCTCTTTCTCGATAATCCTACTGGAAAGCAGGAAATACACATGTTATAATCTGTTCACATACTTTAAAATATTCTGCCAACCCTCATTTGAAGTTAATTTGAAATTTTCCTTGTTTACTCAAACCTTTTTTCACTCATGGGCAGTTCTTGATAGGAGCTGATCTGTCACTGATTTTCACTTTTTAGCTCACGTAAGCACAAAGTGCTCAAGGTGAGCTATTGTGATCGGTCAATGTCCGTCGTCCGTCTGTCCGTCCACAATTACAAAACAATCTTCTCCTCCTAAACTAACAATCAGATTTCAATCAAACTTCACAGAAATGATCCATAGGTGATGCACTTTCAAAATACTTCAAAGATTTGAATTCCATGAAGAACTCTGGTTGCCATGGCAACCAAGTGAAAAAACTTTAAAAATCTTCTTGTCCAAAACTGTATGGGCTAGAGCTTTCATATTTGGCATGTAGCATCATCTAGTGGCCCTCTACCAAAACACTTCAAATTATGGCCCTATTCTCGGATTTCACATAGAGATAAAGAAGGAAATCTTTAAAAATCTTCTTTTCGTAAACCGTAAGGGCTAGAGCTCTCATATATGGCATGTAGCATCATCTAGTGGCCCTCTACTAAAATACTTCAAATTATGGCCCTAATGCAGAAATTGGCCCTATGTTGTGGGGTCTCGGGTTTCACAAAGAGATAAAGAGGGAAATTCTAGAAAATCCTCTCATCCCAAACCGTAAGGGCTAGAGCTTTCATATTTGACATGCAGCATCATCTAGTGGCCCTCTACCGAAATACTTCAAATTATGGCCCTGGTGTGAAAATTAATCCTATGTTGTTGGTCTTGGATTTCACATAGAGACAAGGAAGGAAATCTTTGAAAACCTTCTTGTCCCAAATGGTAATGGCCAGAGCTTTCATATATGGCATGTAGCATCATCTAGTGGCCCTCTACCAAAATACTTCAAAATTATTTATGTCCCTGATGTAAAGAATTGGCCGTATGTTGTGGGTCTTGGATTTCACATGGCAATAAAGAAAATCTTTAAATATCTTTTTGTCTCAAACAGTTATGGCCAGAGCTTTCATAATTGGCATGTAGCATCATCTAGTGGCCCTCTACCAAAATACTTCAAATTATGGCCCTAGTGTTGAAAATGGCCCTATGTTGTGGGTTCTCGGATTTCACATAGCGATAAAGAGGGAAATCTTAGAAAATCTTCTTCTCCAAAACCATAACGGCTAGAGCTTTCATATTTGGCATGTAGCATCATCTAGTGGCCCTCTACCAAAATACTTCAAATTATGGCCCTGGTGTGAAAGTTAGCCCTATGTTGTTGGTCTCAGATTTCACATAGAGATAAAGAGGGAAGTCTTTAAAAATCTTCTTGTGGGCACTCCAGAGACCACATTTCTTGCTAAGCTGAATTGAAAATTGGTTAGAATGTCTGTCTCAATAAAATCTCACATGAGTCTGCATCAAATGCTTGTTGGGAATATAACTTTGTCATCTCAAGTCAGAATGACTTCAAAATTGGTATGCATGTTTGTTGCGATATTACCGAGTACTGTGTTCAAGAACAATAACTTAACGTAGCATGGATTTTGAGTAATTCCACTGATCTTTATTTTAATAGTATTTTTTGCTTGTCCAGAGTGGAATTTTGGAATCTCAAGTCAAATTACTTGTTGCATTGCCTGCCCTTTGCTACTATATACCTCCTTGACAACTGGCGGTGGGATTGCATATCTTGCGACAGTTTGCCGTTCGTTTCATCATCATTTGCTCTTGAACCTCAATATTTGGTAATTATCTTCATTGTAGACCGTTACTGCTTAGTACTCATGTGAGCGATATAGGACCATCGTGGTCCTCTTGTAAATGTTTTTTTTTTTTAATTATACTAAAAACATGGCTATGTTTTCAAAATAATTCTACAAAGTCATTTTTCATTCAAATGACACAGAAAAATGGCTCTTCCCAAGGCACTTTTTAGAGCCCTTTCAATATCCAAAGAGTAATTTCTTCAATAAAGAGAAAAAAGTCAAATGGGCTGAGGTTTGGAGAATAGGGTGGATTGGGAAGCTGTACCGCCTTTTTCATTTCCAGGAAATTCTGAACAGTTGCAGACTTGTGGGCAGCTGCATTGTCATGAATAAGTCACAGGCCCCTAAACCCATTACCACACAATCCCTACTTTTGATTACCCTGAGAAAGAAGCCTTCAGAAGACATTGTGGGAAAAGGAGAAAGTGCTGGTAGCTCACATATTTTCCTTTTCCCACAATATTTTCTACCCTTCACAAAACAAATTTCAAAATTTCAGTCACTTTTATTTTGTAGTCTGCATATGCTTTCGATTTGGACAAACTTTAAAATTTTGTCATTTGGTAACAAGTTAACACTTTATCAAACAATGCAATTTTAGGCCACACCGAAATGAAGGCATTAGGTGAGGACAAAATAAATGTAATTTAACTCTTTACCCAACGACAAAATTCTGGACTGATCTAAGTTGAAAGCCTTAGCAGATGACAAAATAAGAGTGAATCAAAAATTCTTTAGAAAAAGGTAGAAAACATTGTGGGAAAAGGAGAAAATGCTGGTTACCAGCATTTTCCAATTTTCCCACAATGTTTTCAAAAGGCTTCTTTCACCAAGTCTCGAAAACCAGATTGTTTGGCAAGGAATAAAAATTTAATTATGTATATGGAAAGATAGAAAGAATTGTGGGTAAAGGAGAAAATGCTAGTTTTCTCCTTTTCAGAAGTATTCTACTTCAGGGTCATTAAAAATTGTGATTGTGTGGTAAAAGGTTAATCCAGTTCTAGGGTGTCCGGTTTTTAGTTCATCTGAGCACAAAGTGCTCAAGTCAAGCTTTCATGATTCTGTTGTGTTCGATGTCTGTCATGCATTGTCTGTCATGCGTTGTCTTTTGTCAATTTTTACCATGTGCACGCTCTAGAGGCCATATTTTCAGTCCGATACATGTGAAACTTGGTCAAAATGTTTTTTTCGATTTGTTTTTGACGAGTATGATAATGGGTCATGTCGGGTCAAGAATTGGGTTACTTGGTAAAATCTTACAAAAACCTTGTGTATGCTCTAGAGGCCACATTTTCAGTCCAAAAATGTTGAAAATTGGTCAAAATGTTTTCCATGATGATACCTTGCAAGGTTTCATCAAGTCATGTCAGGTCAAAAACTAGGTCACCAGGTCAAATCTTAGTATAATTTTGTGTGCGCTCAAAAAATCTTGAAAGTATGTTAGAATGATGTATCCGAAGAGTTCAAAAATAGGTCTTGTTAGGTCAAAAACTAGGTCACTGGGTCATATCTTTAAAGAGAACTTTGTGTATGCTTTAGAGACCACATTTTCAGTCCAAAACTCTTGAAAGTTGGTCATATTGTCTTAATAATATCTCTGACAAGTTTGAAAATCGGTCATATTGGGTCAAAACTAGGCCATTAATTCTAATCTTCAAAAACCTTGTATTCTTTCTAGAGGCCACATTTTTAATGCAATACCCATGAAGCATTCTGTGTCACAATGTTTTTTTGTGATGATTTGTTGGACAAGTTTGCAAATGACTCGTGTTAGGTAAAAAAAAAAATAGGTCACTGAGAAATCTTGGAAAAACCTTGTGTATAGTCCAGAGACCAAATTTTCAGTCAGATATTTATGAAAATCTTGTAGAATGTTTATCATTGTCATTATCTTGAAAGAAATTGAAAATGGGTCATGTTTAGTAAAAAATCCCGGATGTGTGACTTCAGGGCCATCATGGCCTTCTTGTCATAGTATTTCTTAGTTTTTGAAAGAGCATTGTTCTTGTAAAACTTGCCCATAATTGTTTGAGCAATTGGACTGCCTGAATTAAAAAAAAATATATTGCATATAAAACTTTTATCCATCTTCGCAAACCAAGGATACTAACTCCACTTTGTTCGTTATGTACCTTGGCTGCTCGCCTCTTTAAAAATCGAAACACCCGCTGCGCCACCTGTCGAATATCAGGAGTTGCGTAACCTTTGCTGATGTTATTTCTGACAAATCAAAATGCTCGTAATAAAATTGGTTGGTTATGCATCAAATATGGCTGCGCTTTCGGATTCATCACACCAAAACAAGACGAACAGACGCAATCATTGGCTATGGAACCCGTCCTAATACTTCACATAATTGATCGTAAACAAAAAAAAAAACTCACTAAATATCGATCGTCTACTCTTTTTTGGCAAATTTCGTCACAAACACGACAACTTTCGTTTTTGATGGGCGCCGCCATTATTGTTTTCTGTTTTGCGAAAGATTTCTTGTTACGGATGGTTTGATTGGACGCGATGGGTTTTGATCGCATCCAATGAAAAGGCGCAGCGGGAGCTTCGATTTTTAAAGAGGCGAGCGGCCAAGGGTACTACCCTAGTATCCTTGGCTTGCGAAGATGACTTTTATCATGCTTTTTCCCTCTTTGCTGTGATCTGCCTAACTTGGTCTTTGTGTAGCCACTGTTTATTATTGTCTGGTGTGTCTCTGATGCTCAAAATAATTAATCCAAGTTTCATTACCTATGACCAGTTCTGATATTCTGTATCTGCATCTTTTAAATTAAGGTCTAACATCTTAAAATATTTCATACCATCTGAAAACCAACTGTTTTGTTACTACAAAAGCCCCATGTATGTAATGTAATTCACTAAGTATTTGTAAAGCTGATTAAATTAGACTTAACGTGACTTTTAATGTAGGCCCTTATTTCAAGCTTTGCTTTTAGGTTCATTGTACAAAGTTATTCAATGATATAGCCATGTATGTGACTGCACCTGCTTTAACTTTCAATAAATTTTGAAAGAATGAATCTTATCAATACAAAATTTCGTGCCAGTATTCAAAATGACTTACTTGTGAAAAAAATGTTTTTTCCATTTGATGAATTGGTCATGTGGTATGGAGGTGAATTAGTGACACGTTTAAATGAACAAACCTTTTATTCTCTAATGATTCAGTCAATTTTTACTGTTTTTTCTAGAAAGATGTCATTTTGTAGATGTGTAATTCATAAATTCATGAGGCATATTAGAGACACAATTAAATGAAGGACCTTGTATTCTCCAATGATACGGTCATTTTTTGTATTTTTCTAGAAAGATCATCATTTTGTAGATTTGTAGTTCATAAATTCCTGTTTTACTGCCTCTAGATATTTGTATTTGCAGCTAAAAGCTCTTTCATGTTGTGTAAAGAATCTCCACCAGCAGAAGTGCTGCTATTCACTTTGGCTTATCACTGTGGACACCTTGATGATGAGTGTGACTGACAATTTTCAATTCATGAAAGGTAAGGTCAGATTATGATCATGTTCTTGTATTGTTTTGCTAACAACAAGTGAAAAGGGATTTGGGTAATTTGCATAAAGTGTTTTTTCGGATCGGCTTGCACAGGCTGATAGGAGAGGGCACTTTACATTTACATTAGGCCTGCCTGGGTGGCTCAGTGGTGAGCGTGTAGGACTCATGACCTGGTGGTTGTGAGTTCAATACCCAGTTGAGGCGAACTTTCTTTACAGTGTATTTTCGACTCTCACCTCTGCTGAAGCATGTGAGAAAAGTAGTCGGAGGCTATTGAAAGAAAGTTGTGTTAGTACCACTGTGAGAAAGCCAGGAAACATATGTGCATCACCCACCACCATGATATGACCTTAGCTGTTAAAACCCCAACACAACCAACATTTACAATTAGATTTTTCTTAATGCAGTATTGCATGAAACAGAAAATCACACACAGCCTGAAAGTGTTGTCTGGGATCAGCCTGCACAGACTGTGCCAGCTGATCCAGAACAGCTTTTCATGCAAAAGTCAGAATGTCCCATCTCACATTTTGCAAGCTGTTTAATCTCTTTACAACAGGACAAAATCTCAGATATGTCTGAATAGAGAGCATTTTGTAGACAACTTAATGATGGCTTATGACAAATGACACATTTTGTCTTTATAAGGATAGAAAAATTGTGAGAAA
Source organism: Tridacna crocea (assembly GCA_943736015.1). NCBI lineage: Eukaryota > Metazoa > Mollusca > Bivalvia > Cardiida > Cardiidae > Tridacna > Tridacna crocea. The sequence continues at coordinate 34,041,802 of OX031073.1, forward strand.
AGGAGAAAACGCTGTTTCTCAGTGTTCTCAAAAAACTTTCACCATAGGGCAGGGTCCAAAAAATTTCAGAATTCTTACTTTTCCTCTTGCAAGTTTGCACTTGTCCTACATTTAGGCATAGAAGGATACTGGCTTGCCTTCACCAAATTTTACTAATGCTGATGGGTTGATTTTTCGGACCCTGTAGGGTTGATAAAAATTGGGTTTGTGTGGTAAAGGCTGAAATTTAAACATTGTTCTCATTTATTTGCTTCATACCTGTGATTTTTGGCCTCTTGTCTCTGATGCTTGTTGGAAGAGAAATTAGTGATTTGGACAGAAAGTACAGTTATTAGTCGCCGCGCAGAAGCGCGCGACTATATTTTTAATAGTTTTTCGAGTTAGGACATGGATAGTGGGAATTTCGTTTTTTTAGGGATGTTAGGTTAACAAGGAATCTTTCTAGCGTTACTTCGCCTTAAACTGGCTTTTTAATTCATTCTTAAACTACGAAATTGCAATACGATACTATTTTTGTTCTATTAATACTTACAACATCAAAAAACCGCCTAATTATTTCTTTTATTGTCGCTATTCGTGAGAAATGGACTCGTCCACATGAATGCCTTGTTTCCATTGGTCAAGGCTGTACAGGTTTCCAGTCATTTCGTACCTTGTTAATTTCGTACCTAGGTCATTTCGTACGATTTTGGTCATTTCGTACCTACTTATACTTTCAATTTTGGTCATTTCGTACCCAGTTGGTCGTTTCGTACAAACTTCGTACACAGGTTTAATAATCATTTTGATTATTTTGTAGATAGTTTTTCCTACTATTTGTGTGTTTTTTGTTGAATGACCACTGCTAAAATTGTGCATTGCTGAAATTGTGCTAAATTCCGTCGAAGAACGGGTATGATGGTTATGATTGTATCTGACCATTATTGGTTATTTATTTCTAAGTTTAGTATTTACAACAAAGATAGTTTAGAACTCTTTGTTTATTTCTCAACAAGCTCTGCATAAATTTAATTTGTGGAAAAAATCTGGAGAGAGGCCACTTTTTCGCTGTGTTGTTCATAATGATAAAGCGCAATGCAAAACCATGATTCTTTATGAACACTGTTCACCAAACACTATAGTCTTAGACTTGTTTAAATTGAAAGCATGCCTTGCAAACTTACGTCCTCTTGAATCATACTTTCCTAGGACAGCAACATTTTAGTAACTTAGCCCTGCTTTCACCACTTTCCCAAACAAACACAGGTTACCACATGTGTGCTATCAAATTCTTTTGTCAAAACATGTTGGATAAGGAGAAATTGCTCGTTATAAGCAATTTCTTCTTTATTAAATACTTTTTCCCCACTACTAGCGAATTTTCCACCATTTTTGCAGCTTTTTAAATTGTCATCTGCCAACTCTTTGAATGTGGAAGAGTCTGATATTTGTCGTTTGGAAAAGAGCTAAGAGAGCGCTGTGCTAGGGTATTAGATACTGTAACAGAAGACAAGTTTTGATATAGGTTACTATTCACATAATTTCATAATGTGTTAAAAAATCTGCTGATGAAAACTGACATTTACTTACTTGCCCTGGCTTTCTTGAAGCATTAAACAAATTTTTTTGCGGCGACTTTGATGCTTTGCATCAACTTTTTCTTGTTACTGGTTTGAGAAAGCAAGGAAACATATACGTAGGTGCTCTGACCACCATGATATGGCCTAAGCTGTTTGATTCTTTACCCACACAATCCTGACTTATAATGACCCTGAGAAAGAAGCCTATAGAAAACATTGTGGGAAAAAGAGAAAATGCTGGTAACCAGCCTTTTCTAACAATATTTTCTACCCTGTCAAAGTCAAGAGATCACCACAAGATTTATTTTGTTGTATGCAGATGCTTTTTTAAATCATTGTGGGAAAAGGACAAAATGCATGTCTGTCATATGCACACTGTCATTTGTGCAATATTTATAGGGGATATTTAATAATGCAGTCTCAAGTGAAAATATTATTGATACTGTTCATGAGATAAAATGAATTTTAATTATTCACCAAAAAAAAACCACACAAGAAAATTTTAGACCTGAAAGCATTTGCAGATGACAATTTCAATGTGGCTTGATAAAGCAATTTTTGTCTGATAGGGTAGAAAACATTGTGGGAAAATGAGAAAATGCTGGAAACCAGCATTTTCTCCTTTTTTCCACATTGTTTTCAAAACACTCCTTTTTCATGGTCGTGAAAAGTTGGCATTGTGTGCTTTAGACCCCCCTTTCTGTTATTTAAAATCCAGTACAGTTGTTTACAGTGTTCTCCATAGTATACCCCTCTCTACATAAGAACACAATTAAAATATTATGCAAAGCACAAGAAATGAAGGGTAAATTTGCATGAATTAAATCATATTTTTTTATGCTCCCGGAAGGGCGCGCATATAGTCGCCGCTTCATCCGTCTGTCCGTCCATCCGTCCGTCCGTCCGTCTGTCCGAAGCCATTTCTCAACAACCCCAGGACTAAATTGGATAAAACTTCATATATGAACTCCTTAGAGTAAAGCGCCGACATATCTTTCCTGTTTTTTCTCTATTTGAACCCGTTTCATGGAAAAAAAGGGCTGAATGCAAAATTGCAATTTTTAGCTCCACTGGCCGAAGGCCAGCGGGCTTATGTCATGGCCCGTTGTCCGTCGTGCGTCCGTCCTTCCGTCCTTACGAGCACGACGTTGTGGGGTTAGGGGTGACTGTACATTTAGTCTCTGTGGGGTTCATTCTTCTTCTCTGATACTACCCATCCAATCTTGATGAAACTTCACAGAAATGATCCTGCCATGGTCCTCTTCAGAATTTCTTGAAAGAATTTAATTCCTTCAAAAGCTCTGGTTGCCATGGCGATAAAACTGAAAAATTTTGAAAATCTTTGAAAATCTTCTTGTCTGAAACCGTAAGGCCTAGGGCTACCAAATTTGGCATGTAGCTTTATCTAGTGGACCTCTACCAAGTTTCTTCAAATTATAGCCCTGGGGTCAAAATTGGCCCCACCCGGGGGGTCACAAGTTTGACATGGGCTTATGTAGATAGAACTTTAAAACTCCTCTTCGAACTTTAAAACTCCTCTTCTACCTAGGCATAGGCCTAGGGCTACCAAATTTGGGATGTTGTTTTATCCAGTGGACCTCTATCAAGAGTGTCTAAATTATAGCCCTGGGATCAAAATTGGCTCCGTCCTGGGGGTAACAAGTTTTACATGGGCTTATTTTATAGGGAGAACTTTAAAATTCTTCTTCCACCTAGCCATAGGGCCTAGGGCTACCACATTTAGCATGTAGCTTTATCTAGTGGACCTCTACCAAGGGTGTCCAACTTATAGCCCAGTGGTCACATTTGGCCCCGCCCCAGGGGGTAACAAATTTTACATGGGCTTATATAGGGAAAACTTTCAAAATCTTCTCGCACCTAGCTATAAGGGCTAGGGCTATCAAATTTTGCATGTAGCTTTATCTAGGGGGTCTCTACCAAGGGTGCCCAAATTATAGCCCTGGGGTCAAATTTAGCCCCATCACAGGGGGGTCACAAGTTTTACATGGGCTTATATAGGGAAACTTTAATAATCTACTTGTACATAGCCATAAGGCCTAGGGCTACCAAATTTTGCATGTAGCTTTATCTAATGGGACTCTACCAAGAGGGCCCAAATTTTAACTTTGGGGGTCAAGTTTGACCCCACCCCAGGGGTCACAAGGTTTAAATTGGCTTTATAAACCTGTCTCATGGGTCACATATTTTACAGGGCAATTTATTGAGCAAACTTGTTTTACAGGGCTTTTTATTGGGCTAGATTAAAAAATCTTCGTGTTTATAACCACACATTCTAGTTTCATATTGTAGGTCTGGGGTCAAAATTGGCTCCATCCAAGGATCACAAGTTTAACATGGGCTTCAAATATAGTCATTTCAATTTAAACATTAATCAAGGGAAATAACTCTTTTTATGAAAGATAAAGTTTGGTACTATTTACCTCCCTTGATTATTAAACTGCATTGATACATGATTGGTGCTAGAAATTAAGTTTTTTGATAGAAAATATTCTGTTTTTAAGTGTGATTCATTTTGATGCTAATAGTTATGCTCACATGAGGTGAATGATAAATTCAGAGTAAGGTTTCTATCATTCAGCTTATTTTTCCAAGGATTTTACCTTTCATGCTAATGAATTAACCTGCTTGTACTGCCTGACAGTGTTCATTGTTTTTGAAGGCCCTCTTTTTCAGGGTCATGAACACTTGAATTTGTGTGGTAAACAGTTAAAAAGCCAGTGGAGCAATACAGGGCCATCATGGCCCTCTTGTTACTAATATGTCATTCAGTTTTTGTCAAAATATCATGAAACTTCATGGTTATATTGTTTATGGAAAGTTTCAGCATGACTGTGCCCTTGCTATTTTTAATCTAGGTGTTTTTTAAGTTGTTCTGTCATTGAAAAAGGGTTTTCTTGCCAAATTCCAATTCTTACTAAAATCTCATTTGGTCAAAATTTCATTAAACTTCATGGTTATATTGTTTTTTCAAAGTTTCACCATGTGCTCATGTTATGTGTTTTTCAACTTGATCCTCTGTCATGGAAAAAGGGGGTTTCTTGTAAAATTCTAAGGAAAAAGTGGCCTTCATGCAAAATTGCAAATTTTACGTTCAGTTTTTGTCAAAATTTCATGAAACTTCATGGTTTTATCTTGTTTTACAAGTTTCAACATGTGCCCTTGTTATTTTCAATCTATGAATTATTAATGCGCATATACCTCTTTCCTTGTTTCTCAATTTGAGGCTGCATTACGGAAAAAGGGGACTTCATGGAAAAAATTGTTTTTCACTAGTATCTCCTACATCCATGCTCAAAACTTTGTGAAAACTTCAAATCTGAACTCGTTTGAACGTTGCCCAGCTATCTCTCTTCCAGTTTCTGAATTTCCGGCTGCGTCACAGAAACAGGGGCTTCATGTAAAAAATCGTTTTATGTAATATTTACTACATGACTGCTCAAAATTTTATGAAATTTCGAATTATTGAATTATTATCTAAAAATGCCACAGACCACACACCCAATGTATTTATTTCAATGATGCAATATTGCCTTATGGGAAAAGGGGGCTTAGTGGGCTTATTGTCCTTTACAAGTTTGTGTTGGCTATCTCTTAAGATAGTAATTGCCTTTTCACTTCAATTTTTGGGGGGCATGAACAGGTCATTTTAGGATAAAAGAAGTGAACTTATATCAATTTCATATGTTTTATGACAAGCACTTGTTTGGGGAGCATAACCCGTCTCTGACAGCTCTTGTGTTAAATGGCACCCGCTTTTACCTATTTATCTGAAATGCACAGGACCTACTGTTTGCACCTTAAATTGCAGAGTTAGAAAATGTGAATCTTGGATTTTTCACCGGTTGTCGTAACAATGAAATATTATTAAACCATAGACTATTGAAAAGCATGACTTAAATTTTATCTGCAAATCTAGAATTTTATCCATTTAAAAAAGAGTGAACCATTTACAACAAAAACCTTCTGGAAATATTGTTGGTAAGGGAGAAAATGCTATTAATGAGCATTTGCTCCTTTGCCCACAAGGTTTTCTACCCTTTTTAAGATACAAAGCATCCTTTTGGCTAAACTTTACTTTTTTTGTCTGGAAATGCATTTAATGAAGCCAAATCTATATTTTAATCATGTGTACAAGAATTAAAGATTAATCATTTCAATGACAAATTTCAGGTGTCCATATTGATGGCCAGACTGACTTGCTGCAAGATACATGCATTGGTGGAGATGCTTTACAAAGGTTTGGTATAGTAAAACACAAGTTGTATGTTTTTGTCCAGGTAACAAGTAAGTGTTTTTTTTTTCTAGGTAAAATGAATTTCCGCATAAAGATTTATTGTATTATTTTCTCCGAAAAATAATTTTACTCTTCAACAAAAAAAGTTATGTTAGAACTATCCAATTTAACCCATTACCACACAATTCCTACTTTTGATGACCCTGAGAAAGACGCCTATAGAAAACATTGTGGGAAAAGAAGAAAATGCTAGTAACCAGCAATTTCTCCTTTTCCCACAATGTTTTTACTCTTCACAAGACAAATTTCAAATTTTCAGTCGCTTTTATTTTGTCATCTGTAAATGCTTTCGATTTGGACAAGCCTAAAATTTTGTCATTTGGTAACGAGTTAAAGCATTTCCGAGGATCATTTTAACTAGGGATGGCAATGGACAGAAAAATTGCTAACCGGTTAACCATTGAATCTTTCAATCGGTTAAATGGTTAACGATCATGTAAAGATAATTTAAGATGAAGGTACCCGCTACTTGCTTGATATGTCAACATTGATAAACTGTGTGAGAAATGCATGCCCGTGATGTTTACTATTTCTGTACTTTGGTGCAGAAGACGGCCAATCTATCAATGACATCTCTCTCTTTTGATTGTTTATTATTGGAGACTGGGGACCAATTAGCAGATTAACATTGTTCGTTGCACAGTAGTGATAGGCGGATGATCAACTGTAGTCGAGAGTCAGTTGGTTTTGGCTTCCGATTCAAATAATCAAGAAACCCTGGAATTGATTGTAGGCAGTTCCTGAACTCGCTCGGTCCTAAAATTTGAATTCTGGTTTTAAGCGCTTGGTTTTGTGTTTAATATTAATCACACTTTTTGAATTAACATAGTGAATAAGTAGCCAAAAAATGAGAAAGAACTTTTTGTCCATGGATATCTTGACAAAACTTGACAAGCTTCTCATTTGATCCCTGAGCCAAGGTTTTGACGCTTGGAAATTTGAAATGACCTGTCTTTGATAAAAATATCTGCCTAAATGTCAATCTGACGCATGAAATTATCTTCTAGTGCTTCATATAACCTAGCTTGGGCACATCTGGCAGAAATATGGGCTAAATATAATCAGTATAAAATGCGAAGGACATGCACATGATAATGAAGCTGGCGAGTCATTTATGGCAAAGTAAGAAAGTTGTTAATCATCTTATCTAGTGTAAAGTGACAGATTTTAAAGTTACCTTCTATTCAAATTGAATGATGTCAAATCATGTAGTAATACATCTCCTAAAATTAATTGTCACAAGAAAATAGATCACCCCTGACACTACAATGAGCAGCATGGCATCGTCCAACCAGAGGGATTTCAAACTATCTTCTCATTTTTAATGATGAATTTAAACAGTGATTTTACACAGATTTCTGAACAAAACAATAAGTGGAAGCTAAAATTCTGTTCATGAATAAAAAGAAATGTTGTTTTATGGAATGAAAATAAAGATCTCTATCGTAAGACGTCTACAAATGCTTGAAATATGTCAGATTCTTTTTAAATTGTTTGAAAATTAAAATTTAAGGAACAACATGGATGATATTGAATAAAGCAGAAAATTTTATGGTAATGTATTTCCATTGGCTTTTTAAAGTGCAAAATAAACATCTAATTTAATAAACTAATATCATGTAGACAAAATTGTCAAAGCATTTAAAGCAAAAAGGTATTCTCAGTCAAAGAAACTGATTGTACAACTGATAGCTAGTTGGTTTGCTCTTCCAATTACAAAGAGATAATCAATTGAGATTTTAAATCGATTGCCTAACACTATTGCACAAACATGTCAAAGTGTGTATCACACCTTTGTCGCATCTGGCGACATGGATGCGCATATGATGCAGTTGTGGTTGTAAGAAGTGGTAAAGTTAATTTTGTAGATATGTTTTCACTTTTTCCGTAAAATGTATTATATAATTTTTTTCTGGTTAGTCACTTTCCGATTTCCCAAATCAGTTAATCAGTCATTCATTTAGTTTATCCATTAATTGGTGAATTGTTGCAATTGTTGCCATCCCTAATTTTAACCCTTTATCACACAATTTTTGGTTGTAGCCAAAAGATTTACATATTGAAAACATTGTGGGGAAAGAACTACTGACTGTGAATGTCCACTTCATATAGCAAGCAGCACAAAGGTTATTCTGGTAGCAAACAACAAATTTTGAACTTTTCCAAACTGATAGCATCTGCAGATGACAAATCTGAAAGTAGTACATATAAATAAGTTCTTTGACAGAGTAGAAAACATTAACCTTTTACCACACTAAGACAACTTTTAATGCCCCTGAGAAAGAGACCTTATAAAAACATTGTGGGAGCAGGAGAAAACGCTGGTAACGGGCATTTTCTCCTTTTCTCACAAAGTTTTTCTACCCTATCAAAGCAAAATTGCACCATTTTAGCCACATTCAAATTGTCGTCTGCGAATACTTTCAATTTGGATAGATTTAAAATTTTGCTGTGTGGTAACAGGTTAACTCTTTACCACAAAATTTCAAAGTTTAACCCATTACCACACAATCCCTACTTTTGACAGCCCCGAGAAAGAAGCCTTAAAAAAACATAGTGGGAATAGGAGAAAATGCTGGTACCAGCATTTTCTGCTTTTCCCACAATGTTTTCAACCTATCACAAAACAGATTTCAAATTTGCAGTCACTTTCATTTTGTCATCTGCAAATGCTTTCAATTTGGACAAGCCTATAATATTGTCATTTGGTAATGAGTTAAATGACCCTGAGGAAAAAGCCTTTGGAAAACCTTGTGGTAACCTGCATTTTCTCCTTATCCCACAAGGTTTTCTACACTTTCTCTGACAATTATACTCAGTTCAGATAAATTTAGTACATCGTCTGCAAATGCTTTCAGTTTGGACAAGTCTAAAATTTTGTTGTTTGGTAAAGAGTTCTGGAAAAGGTAGAAAATATTAGTAACCATGGTGTTTTCAAATACCTTTTATACTGTTTATCATGGTCATTAAAACTCTGGATTTTATCATTATTGTTTTGAAAACATTTTCCAAGTTCCTTTTGTATATTTTTAAATCTTTAACAAGCGACAAAATTATAGTCTTGTCTAAACTGAAAGCACTTGTAGACAACAAAATAAACTTGACTTGATTTAGAATCAAGATCAGGCTGCACTATCTATGTAGTCTAATGTCCATCTACATTTTCTGGAAAATCTTTGAATGTTGCCACCTTGCTATTTCCAGTAAAAGGGCAAACTCTGACCATACAATTTGAAGTGGTCCAAATTGAAAGTATTTGCAGATGATATGGTTTTTTTTTTTTTGTAAAAGTGTAAAAACTATTATGAGGACAGGACAATTTTTCTCCTTTGTCTCCTTTGTGTGTGTGTTGGGGTGTGTGTGTGCACAGTCCTTAGATCTGTCATCTTGTTTACTAGAAGTGATAAAAGCCAATGCAACAGGATTCATTTCTCAATCATTGTTTCTATGATGGTGGTTATCTTATGTGGGAAAGCAGCCAGTGGCATGGGAAGGATGTGGATCAAAGTACTTGTAACAAAAACTCCAAGAAAGCATTGTTAGGTGCATTTGCTGCTATAATATAACTGGAATTATGCTGAAAATAGGATTAAACACCACAATCAATTGTGTTTCCCACATTCAACTCCCAAATGTTCACCAAAACAGCTTGTAGATTGAATTGTGTTTTACTCCACTGTAAAAATTGTTTCAGTAATGTTACTGTGACAGCTTGCATGTTTGTCCTAGATATCACAAATGCTAGGCTTGAGCCCTGAAATGTCTTGCCCAAAGATAATCATAAAAACCCAATGATATTGGTGAGACAGTAAGTCCTACACTTTTGATCCATGCAGGGCCCTCATTGGAAAAGCTTCCAAAGCAAGCATTTTCTCACTTTTCAAGTCAATGTCTAAGTTTACAAAGTAATACCAGTTCTGATTGGTTAAAATATGTGGGAAAGCCAATCAGAACTGGTGTTACTTTCAAATGTTGAAAATTCTTGAGAATTAGACTAAGGATGTTGTTAAGAATGGCTGATAAATAATTATGAACTGTGATGTTCCCTTGTAATGCCCATAGACATTGCAGGAAATAAATTGTTATTTTGATAAAAGCAGGAATGAAACCTTACCTTTCTTCTTATACCAAACTATATAGCATGTCATAGCATATTACATCTACATGTATATGCTTAACCCTTTACCACACAGTCCCTGAGAAAGAAGGATTTTGAAAACATTATGGGAAAAGGAGAAAATGCTGGTAGCCAGCATTTTCTCCTTTTTCCATAATATTTTCCACCCTATCTAAGTCAGAAATCATCATTTTAGCAAGAATTAATTTGTTGTTTGCAGATGCTTTGAACTTGGTCCAGTCCAAAAATTGGTCATTTGGTTAAGAGTTAAAGGCATATTACAGCATTTTATAGCATTACATAGCCCTTTCCCAAAAGACAGATTTTAACTGAACGAGTTTGCAGACGACAATTTTAACTTTAATAACAATGGCAGAAAATTATCCAAACGGGCAGAAAACACTGTGGGAAAAGGAGAAATTGCTGGTTACGGGCAATTTCTCCTTTTCCTTCAGTGTTTTCAAAAGACTTGTACTGCAGACACGTAAAAACATGGGCTTGTTTGGGAAAGGGTTAACTCCTTAACCCATTACACAAAATCCCTATGTTTGACGACCCTGAGATAGAAGACTTTAGAAAATGTTGTGGGAAAAGGAGAAAATGCTGGTAACCAGTATTTTCTCCATTTCCCACAATGTTTTCTACCCTTCACAAAACAAATTTCAAAATTTCTGTCACTTTTATTTTGTTGTCTGCAAATGCTTTCGATTTGGACAAACCTAAAATATTGTAATTTGGTTACGAGTTAACAGACATTACCTACCTATAATGACCCTGAAAAAAGCTTTCGCAAACATAGTCGTAAAAGGAGAAAATGCATTTAACCAGCATTTTCTCTTTCACTGACAGTTTCCCAACTTTCCCAAAAGAAATTTCAAGTTTCCAGTTTGGTATACTTTTTTCTCTGCAAATTTCTTTCAATTTGGACAGGTCTAAAGTTTTGTCGTTTGGTAAAGAGTTACTTTTTCCCTAAACAATTCTATGTTTCCACAACCCTCATAATCACATTTTTCTATCATAATTATAGCCTCAGCCATTAGGCTGAATATCTTTTCACAAAAGTTCTTGAAAGATGGTGAAAGACTGTCAATTTTCCTGAAAAGTAGGAGAACTACTGACATAAAGGTGAATTTTTTTAAAAACAAAATAAAACAAAAAACAAAATATAGAGGGACCAGGCAACTTTTGGGCATGGAACTATAATGGGAAAACTAATAAGAAAATTTTATAACCTTGAGGGAGAAAACTTAGAAAATGTCATGAAAAAAGAAGAAAAATATTAAGTTTTCTAATCAGCTTTTCCTCCTAGTTCCATAAATAGTGTAACTATTTAACAAACAACAATATTATAGTCTGGTCTAAACTGAAAGCATTATTTTGCAAATGACAAAAATGAATGCAACTTAAAAATTAAAATTTGGTCAGTGAAGGGTAGAAAAACATTGTAGGAAAAGGAGAGAATGCTGGTTACCAACATTTTCTCCTTTTTCCACAATGTTTTCAAAAGGCTTCTTCTTTAGCCCTTTCCAAGACGACAAACTTTTGGACTACACCAAATTGAAAGCATTTGCAGACGACAATTCAACTCTTACTAAAAAGATGATTTCTGTCTATGATAGGGTAGAAAACTTTGTGGGAAAAGGAGAAAATGCTGGTTACTAGCATTTTCTCCTTTTCCCACAATGTTTTCAAAAGGTAACAATTCCAGACCGGTAAAAACCAGGGATTATTTGGGAAAGGGTTAAGGTTGTTAAAAGTCGGGACTGTGTGGTAAAGGGTTAACCCTTATCCTGTTATGTAGATCCAAGATCGTAAGATCATACAAGTTTTGTGCCATCTGATCTTGATCTACATTGCTCACAAAATGTCAGTGAGTCACATCTAGCAGCCAAAGGGTCAATACCATTTGAATCTTATCCAGGGTTTTCTTCTAAAACATTCTTGAAAGTCAATGTGACCCTTGTTCCGAGAAAAATGGAATAATTTCCTTTTCTTCTCTTTGAAAGGCTATCATCTGTTCAATTGTGAATTACCATTTATGTGAAGGAATGTTAATACATGAAGTGTTTGCAGTTTGTAAAAGAAACAGAAAAGAGTAAAAGAAAAGTTCCATTTTGTTTTTCCATTAACTCATTACCAAACGACAATATTTTAGGTTTGTCCAAATCGCAAAGCATTTGCAGACGACAAAATAAGAGACTGAAAATTTGAAACTTGATTGGTGATGAGTAGAAAACATTGTGGGCAAAGGAGAAAATGCTGGTTACCAGCATTTTCTCCTTTTCCGACAATGTTTTCTATAGGCTTCTTCATCAGGGTCGTCAAAAGTAGGGATTGTGTGGTAAAGAGTTAAATATCTTTGACAGCTTGAGTGACCTTTTTTGATGGGGCAGATCGAACCCTGGTAGCTCAGCCAGTAGTGTACAGGACTGAGAACAGGGGGTCACTGGTTTAATCTCTGGTTCAGCCAGTTTGTTTCCAAGGAAACATGATAATCATTATACCCCCTAAAATGAAGTGGAGGGGGTATACTGGAATCACCATGGCTGTCTGTCTGTCAGTCATCCATCCGTCCGTCTATTTGCCCGTCTGTCTTTCCATCAGTCTGTCTGTCTGCCCGTCTGTCTGTACGAAGACACAAATTTGTCAGGCAAAATACTCTAACAGTTTTTGAGGTAGTGAACTCAAATTTATACACAGTGCTTCTATATATATGAAATTATGCATGTGCGGTTTTCATGACCCTACTGTGATGCTTTGTAGATTTATCTTGAACTGTACAATTTTTGCTAAATTGTATTGCTTTAATTTAAAATTTGTCCAGTGTAATACTCCTTTACTTTTTAACCCATTACCACACAATCCCTACTGTTGATGCTCCTGAGAAAGAAGCCTTTAGAAAACATTTTGGGGAAAGGAGAAAATGATGATAACCAGCATTTTCTCCTTTTCCCACAATGTTTTCTACCCTTCACAAAACAAAGTTCAAATGCTTTCGATATGGAAAAACTAAAAATTGTGTTGTTTGGTAATGAGTTAATGTACAGAACTAATTAACTCATTACCAAAAGACAATATTTTAGACTTATCCAAATTGAAAGCATTTGCAGACGACAAAATAAATTAGTGACTGAAAATTTGAAATTTGTTTTGTGACGGGTAGAAAACATTGTGGGGAAAAGGAGAAAATGCTGGTTACCAGCATTTTCTCCTTTTCCCGCTATGTTTTCTTAAGGCTTCTTTCTTAGGGTTGTCAAAAGTAGGAATTGTGTGGTAATGGGTTAACCCATTACCACACAATCCCTACTTTTGACCTCCTTAAATTTTCAGTCACTTTTATTTTGTCATCTGCAAATGCTTTCAATGTGGACCGGTCTAAAATATTGTTGTTTGGTAATGGGTTAATAATATGTTTGTGTGTTTCTTACTGTGAATTTTCAACATAATCTCTCCATGTGTCCGTTTCCGTCTGCCATAGACACAAATTTGTTTTCTGAAATACTACTAAAATTTTTCAGGTATTGAACTAGAATTTACACAATGTTCCTATTTATACATGAAGTTGTGCATTTGCAATTTTCATGACTCTGCAGCTATGTGTTTGCAGAACTATCTCCCCTTGAACAACGCAAATTTTTCCTAATTTCATCACTTTAATTCACAATTTGTCCAGTTTAATACTACTACAAAACTACCGTATGTGAATTCTGTGTGTAATTTGTGTAAATAACTATTAATTTCTGTGAATAACGACGCTTACACCCTGAAATACTACAATGACCACAGTTTCTTGATCCATACAAGCAATGTGAATGATTTGTGGTACAAATAGCTAGATCTATATTGATTCGAATGACGAGCTAGATTCTAGATCTTGAATTCAAACGGTTTTGAGTTTGAATTCTGGCTTTGCCAAAACTAATTTTGAGCATTGTCAAAAGTAGATAGTTTTCTTTCGTAGATTTATACATGTGAAATAAGGCAAACTGGCCCTGATTTCCTTATCAAAAGAAAGACAGTTCCTTGACTATTTCATATATTTATGTCTAGAAAAATGACTTAGAATGTTTATTGGTTCTCACACTTGTAAAGACCATTTTGCGTGAACATTTTCTTACTGCATGTAGATCTAGACCTATATAAGAAAGACTTTGATTTTTTTAAGAGGAATTGGTCTGTAGTTTGGGAAGAATATTGAGCAGAGTACCTGTAAAAAGAACTTAAGAATGGATGGTAGGTGCTTTTGCTGCAGCAATGAATATACAGACAAAAGGGAAAAAAACAAACAAACAAAAACAATATTTCTTTCATTTCCTTGTTAGTGCACAGGTCTACCAATATGTTTAACCTTGACTTTGTTTAGAATCAGAGTGTGTAGATCCCTAGAATAAGATTATATGCAGCTTTCCTTTGTCATCCCATCTGCATTCCTACACGTCCATCTTTGAAACAGTGATAAGTGCACAGACAGGAATGAATTTTGTCGCAATGACTAGATCTATCATCAATCCGAGGAGAGAAATTTGCGGAGTTATCAGATAATGAAGATATTCAAATAATGCCAAAAAACACACTAAACTTTTAGATCTATTAACAAGCTTTCATAACATTAAATTATATTTCAGCCATGTTGCGGTAAAAGAGGGTTTATGCATGTAGTGCTCTGTAACAGATGATACCAAGCAAGTCATCACATAGATCAGTTTTACATCCACATTGTATCATAGCTGAATCAAAAGGCATGCATACTAGTCCTTTGATATGCAGAATTATGAAAAAAAGATTTAGCAAAGGGTTTTGATCCAGGTTAGCTTGCAAGGATGGGTCCATAGTTTTTATAGATACATTGAGCCCCCTTTAAGCATATCAGAAATACGGCTTTCTCTGAAAATGGTAATTTGAAACGGTCAAAAAACTAGTTTAGTCATGATTCGTTTGACACAATGTTTTCTCAGTTGAAGAAAAAAAGGGCTTGTGCATGACCTAAGAATAGTATGATTATTGAAGTCATTATTATTATACTAGGATATACCGGTATTATTGTGTATGTTTATACACACAGAGACATTTAATATGCTGAAAGTAAGTAAGAAATTAAATAATCTGTACTCATCAAACTGATAATGATTTTTTAAGTAATCATTTGATTGGGGAATAATAATTGTCATTTTTGACCAATTGCGTAACTGTGGGAAAGATTGTCATTTAGGCTAAAAAATTCTGGATCAGTTGTACCGCAAAACGAGCTTTGCTTGTTATGGGCTGTTACGGGCTTTGCTGGTAACTCACTGTCGCTTGTTTTTAGTAAAGATGTATTTTATATACCTTCAGTTGAAAAAAATGAAACTTCTGAAAAAGGGTTTGCACTCAGGGTTGGGTTAATTTAACGGTGACAAATTAACCTAACCCTGAAGGCAAACCCTTTTTCAGAAGTTTCATTTTTTTCAACTCTTACTTTTGTACTGAACCATTCTGCAGTCTCTGACAAAGAGCTGTTTTGTGTCAAGGAGCTGGTTGGGGGGGGGGGGGGGGGGGGGGGATGATCACAGCTCTAGTTCCAACAGGATTCATTCGTCTCTCACTGTTAGCCATTGGTTTTGCAATGGTTATGTGGGAAAGAAGCCTGTGACTTCTAAGAATATTGTGCGGAGTTCTAGTAAGAAAAAATCCAGGAAAGCATAGATAGGTGCACTGGCCACTGCAATTTAACTGAAATATTGTTCAAACAGGATTTAACACCATACTATCAACCAGTCTGATGTGCAAATGCTTTTGGATGTAATGAACAATCTCCGCCCTAAAAATTCATATCGGGCTATTTCAAAGCTGCTTTTGTTAGAACATCAGCAATAAAGGAGACAGTGTAGATTCAAGATCAGACTGCACACTTTGTTTTGTCTGATCTTGATCTATGCTCTCATCTTAACCCTTTACCACACAATCCCTACCTTTGACAATCCTTACAGAGAAGCCTTTAGAAAACATTGTGGGAAAAAATACTGGTAACCAGCATTTCTCCTTTTCCCACAATGTTTTCTATCTTCCACACAAAACATATTTCAAATTTTCAGTCACTTTTATTTTGTTGTCTGCAAATGCTTTTGATTTGGACAGACCTAAAATTTTGTCATTTGGTAATGAGTTAACCCTTCACTCCATAGATACTCATTTCTACACATTGCTTGTAGTAGCCTTTGGAAAACATTGTGGCAAAAGGTGAAATTGCTCGTGATCAGCAATTTCACCTTTTGCCACAATGTTTTCTATATTATCAAAGGGTGTCATATACACATAAGAAACGGCTTCATCCTCGTTGTTATTTAGAGATACCATAGAAGTGCCCCATGGGATAAAGAGTTAAGCGACTAAGTCTGGGTTCAACACAACTAAGGTTAATGAAAATTCTGATTTTTTTTCTTCTTTCTATTTTCAGGTACGGAAGGAATCCACGTTTAAGTTAAGTAGTCATGTTAACCTTTATACTGTCTGGACTAAGTTATACTGCAGATCTTCTGTCATGGGCACAGAAGAAGTTGGAGGAGGCTGATACAGCCTCGCCAGCTGTCTTCGGTGACCGTGACGAAGATGTCGTCGGGGTCTCCTTGGATGAGAGCACATCGATGGGTGAAGGTACCTGTGACGACTCACTGACATGGGACAGCATGTACACGGAGGAGGAGATGGAGGAAGAGGTTAGCTCTTTTGAGCTAAGCTGTTCCTCCATTTTTTCATCTGTGGAGGATGTGGATATGGGGGATGAGATCTCTATGGATCTCAGTTCTGTATCCACATCACCCGAGTTGTGGAGTGGGATTCCAGCAGAGTTCCTCAGGATTGCCTTCACTGAGGAGGAGGAAGAACAGAGCTCTTGTGAGTTTGGTTCAGCCTCCTTCTGGTCGGTAGAAGATGAGGAGATGGAAGAAGGGGACACTATGGACCATTCTTTCGGATCCACACCTTCTATGTCTGATTGTGTGGACATCGAGGTGCTTTTGGAAGAGGAGAAGGAGATCTTCCGAGATGGAGATGTTTGGGAAGACTCGGAGATGGAACTTAGCTCTGTTGAGCTAAATGATATCTCATTGTCTTCCCTAACACCTGAGCACGATTTGCAGATCAGCGAGGATTTTGTTCGCCTGCCTGATGGGGAAGCGACTGAGCTTAGCTTAGAATCTTTCCCTATCAGTCAGGGGAGTGAATTAGAACTCTGTTCAGCTGAACAGAGTTCTTGTTCACCTGTTGTAGTCACCCGCAGTGGGCGGCGTAGCCGTCGGCCTGATAGGTATGGGGAATGGGTGTACTACTAAATGTTTTCAAAAGTTTGTCAGTGCAGACTAATGCAAATGCTTCAAGTTTTCAAAAGTTTTTGATTTGTTAAGTTCTTCAGTCAGATCTCTCGCCCCCCTTTCCCATAATAGAATTGAACTGTTTACCTCACAATCCTGAGTTTCAACAACTGACCTCTTTGAAAACATTGTGGAAAAAGGAGAAAATTCTTGTAACATGTATGTTTTCTACTCTCTCCATGTGAAATTTAATTTTTGAGTCAAATTTACTTTGTCATCTGCAGATGTTTTCAATGTGGCAAAAACATGTTTTCATGTAAAGGTTAGCATGTGTGGGGGTAGAGAGATCTCTGTAGTTTAGAGACAGATACATGGGCTTGTACTGGCTATCTGTCCAGTAGTCTCTCTGCCTGCAACTGTGGTAATGATCAAAGATACACTGTGAGTCCATCAGTGCACTCAGTAAACTTTCATCTTCTTTTGGTTTCTTTTTTAAGGATTCATGGTGTCATTTTTGCAGGGTTCATTCTTTTCTTAAGACTGAACATTGTTTTGACAATGTTTACATGGGAATTTTCTAGCAGCCAGTGGTTTCAAAATATGCCAATTAATAGTTAAAGAAATTGCAAGAAAGAATAGATAGGTACACTGGCAGCAGCAATAAATTGGTTGTGCATAGTTTATTAACATTAATGTTTGTGCAGAAATTGGACCTTCATTATTTGCTTTTTTCGGGTTATTTTAAGCTCCTATATCATACAGAACTTTATTCATGAAGTACTAGTATTTACTAGGAAATAAAAATGCATTAGGATAAGGTAAGATGGAATCCGTCTTAAATTTTGACTAGGATTTGCACACAGATTTTGGCAATGCATCCAGTTTTTTTTTTTTTTCCCGCATAAGGATAAGGTATGACAAAAAATTTTTGACCAGGATCTGCATGCAGATTTTTAAAATGTCTGGTTTATTTCAATTTTGTTAGGTGTTAGGATAAGGTGCGATGGAATCTATTCCATCTACATTTTGACCAGGACTTGCTTGCAGATTTTTGAAATGCCCCCAGTTTTTCTATATTTCCTTTTTTGTTTGGCATGAGGGAAAGGCACTGATTGAATCTGTGATTTTACTAAACTTGCTTGGAAATCTTTAAAATGCTCTTTGTTCTTTCTTATTTTTTTTCCTAGTTTTGTTGGGCGTTAGGATAAGGTATGATGAAATCCGTCTGAAATTTTGACCAAACTTGCTTGGAAACCTTTAAAATGCCCTTGTTTCTTTACTATTTTTTTTTTGTAGTTTTGTTAGCTACAGTGGAACCCCGTTATAACGAAGTGCGCTATAGCGCTGATTCCGTTATAACGCGGGTGTCCTTTGGCTCCCAAAATTTCGGGGGTTGACCATTTTCGAGTCTGATCCGAATCCACCGTTGCTCTCACAAAAATCTTCGATGTGAAAAACAAAACAACTGTCGGTCAAATAAAAAATCGATACCGTGCACATAATGTGACAATTTTTCACACCTTTACCTTATTGATTACAATTATCACCTATGGCTTTGCACAATTACTTTGAGAAATACACGCACAATAGGTAACAAAAGGACTTCGGCCCATAATTGTCTTTGCACACAATCTTGCATTATATAAAATTTACATCAATATGTCTGTCTGTATGTAGATCGTAACGGCGATATCGAATGTTCCGTAACTCGCAAGTGCATTCGGACATCCTATATGTTCGGACACGTTATATTTTTTGTCAAAAAAAATCGATTTCAAGTTCAATCTTAAGATAGTCTGAATATTAAAAAATACTTGGACAGGCTGAAAAATATATTTTCCAAAACACCTGACATAAATTTTTTGGAAAATACTCTAGATAGGATGATCGGCTGCATGGTGAACGCAGAGTTGTATGTACATCGTGCATAATTTAGCGTCATGTTCATGAAACCTTCGAGAGTCGAGTCGACCAACAGTAATATTCTCAGTCTTGAAATTACAAACACACACACAAAAATGTGACACTCAGTATTTTTTTAAGTAAGAAATACCTCTTCACAGCGGAAAGAGAAGATTACGATCAGAGATCAGACACGACATTTAGTCCATAGTCAGATCTTGATCTACAGAGACTTCTAAGTTCAGCAACAGGCCTGAAAGAAGCATAAGGGTTAAATGTTTCACGACTTTCCGATGTTATGTAAGCAGTTTTGCCATTTTTCACAACGTTTTCTGAATGCATCTGCTGCAGTTCAAGCATGAAAAGTCGTTCCGTAGGAGGAAATAGTTGAAGTCCTGTTAGTGTTGAGCCAATGATTACAAAACTACAGCATTATTGAATACAAAACCTTGTTTTTCTTCTTCATTTATTAGCAACTAATCCGCATCAAATCACGCATTTTTTTTTTATCTCGGTCACAACAAAATTTTCAGAAAATAGCCGAATGACTCTCTTTCTACCGACTACACAACGTACACGTGACACGACTGGGGTACTCTTGCAATAATCATTACGATACGCAGAAGGGTTGTATCAGAAAATATAAAGTAACAGAGATACTGGCTTATTGCATGATCGCTTGGTTTTGAATGGAGGTCAGCTCATAGCCAGGTGTAAATTCTTCGGGCGAAACGGTTTAAGTGTGTATGACAAACACTTGCACTTACAACCCTCTCGCTTTGCATTATTGGTGTGTTACGTCATACATGTACCACTAATGCAAACTTTACTGCAAACATTGTATGGATATACGACTGATGTGATTTCTTTATGGATAGTAGGTTAAATTTCCTGTGACTCTTATCATGTACGGGGGTCTTATCTCGTTTGATTATTAAACAGATTTCTTTCGTCATTGCTGATTAGGGTTCGTTATGCAATCGTCAGTATGATTGAAAAAACATGGCGGCGGCACCGTCTGCAATCCAACACGATACCCTTTAATTTAATTTTGGAATTAATTTTGCTATAATTTAGCTAAACAGCGGGTGAATATTTTCTAATTGAAACGGTCCTAAAGATGAAATAAGCTCTTTCACTTAGTTGTAACGTTATTTGATGACCAGATTCGCTGATAGAAATGATGGGAATAGTTCAGGCGTTACGTACAAAAGAATCTAAATTGCGGTCCTACTAAACACCACAAAGACACCCTAAACACCACAAAGACACACAAAGACGCACAAAGACACACAAAGACACCACAAAGACGCACAAAGACACACAAAGACACCACAAAGACGTCAAAACATGTAAAAAAAATGTCCCAATTTAACCCAATGTCCTATAAATAAATGTTTAAACAAAAATAGGCATGTCTTAGTTTTAGTATTTGGAACATTGCTATTTCATTTTTGTCAGAATAAATTTGCGAAAACTATAATGAGCCATAGTTCTGTAGTCTGGCAATGGTTGGCGGATGGGCTGCAGGTAATGTGTGGCGGGGGGGAGGTGGGGGGGGATCAGCGTTATAAACGTAGTCCCGGATATAACGCTGTTGACGATCGTGGCTCCCACCGACAGCGTTATAACGGGGCTCCACTGTATTAGGGTAAGGTATAATGGACTCTTTCTGCATTTTGACCAAACTTGCTTGGAAATCTTTAAAATGCCCTTGTTTCTAACATTTTTTTTTCTAGTTTTGTTAGCTATTAGGGTAAGGTTTGATGGAATCTTTTTGCATTTTGACCAAACTTGCTTGGAAATCTTTAAAATGCCCTTGTTTCTTTACTATTTTTTTCCATAGTTTTGTTAGGCATTAGGGTAAGGTACAATAGAATCTTTCTGCATTTTGACCAGACTTCCTTGGAAACCTTTAAAATGCCCCTGTTTATTTACTATTTTTTTCTCCAGTTTCGTTTGGCATTAATATGAGGTATGATGGAATCTGCATTCTGACCAGGGATTGTTTGCAGCTTCTTGAAATACCTCCAGTTTTTTTTCTACATTTCCAAATTTAGTTAGGCATTAGGGAAAGGTATTGATAGAATCTCCCTGAATTTTTAGCCAGGACTTTCATGATTTTTTAAAGTATGCAGTTGCTTTTTTTTTTTTTCTCTCTTTTTTTTTCAATTTTGTTAGGTGTTAGGATAAGGTATGATGGAATAAGTCCGCATTTTTAACCAAACTTGCATGGAAATCTTTAAAATGCCCTTGTTTCTTTTCTATTTTTTTTTCCATTGTTTTGTTAGGCATTAGGATAAGGTATGATAGAATCTTTCTGCATTTTGACCAAACTTGCTTGGAAATCTTTAAAATGCCCTTGTTTTTAACAATTTTTTTTCCTAGTTTTGTTAGCTATAAGGGTAAGGTTTGATGGAATCTTTTTGCATTTTGACCAAACTTGCTTGGAAATCTTTAAAATGCCCTTGTTTCTTTACTATTTTTTTCCCTAGTTCTGTTAGGCATTAGGGTAAGGTACAATAGAATCTTTCTGCATTTTGACCAAACTTGCTTGGAAACCTTTAAAATGCCCCTGTTTATTTTCTATTTTTTTCTCCAGTTTTGTTTGGCATTAATATGAGGTATGATGGAATCTGCATTCTGACCAGGGATTGTTTGCAGCTTCTTGAAATGCCTCCAGTTTTTTTTTTCTACATTTCCAAATTTAGTTAGGCATTAGAGCAAGGTATTGATAGAATCTCCCTGAATTTTTAGCCAGGACTTTCATGATTTTTTTTAGGTATGCATTTGCTTTTTTTTTCTCTCTGTTTTTTTCAATTTTGTTAGGTGTTAGGATAAGGTATGATGGAATCAGTCTGCATTTTGACCAAACTTGCATGGAAATCTTTAAAATGCCCTTGTTTCTTTTCTATTTTTTTCTCCATTGTTTTGTTAGGCATTAGGATAAGGTATGATCGAATATGTCTGCATTTTGACCAAACTTGCTTAGAAATCTTTAAAATGCCCTTTTTTCTTTTCTTTTTTTTTTTTTTCGATTTTGTTAGGTGTTAGGATAAGGTATGATGGAATCAATTTGCATTTTGACCAAACTTGCATGGAAATCTTTAAAATGCCCTTGTTTCTTTTCTATTTTTTTTCCCCCCATTTTTTGCTAGGCATTGGGATAAGGTGTGATGAAATCTGTCTGAAATTTTTACCAAACTTGCTTGGAAAACTTCAAAATGCCCTTGTTTCTAACCAATTTTTTTTTCCTTGTTTTGTTAGCTATTAGGATAAGGTACAATAGAATCTTTCTGCATTTTGACCAAACTTGCTTGGAAATCCTTAAAATGCCCTTGTTTCTTATCAATTTTTTTTTCTCCAGTTTTGTTTGGCATTAATATAAGGTATGATGGAATCTGCATTCTGACCAGGGATTGTTTGCAGCTTCTTGAAATGCCTCCAGTTTTTTTTTTTTTCTACATTTCCAAATTTAGTTAGGCATTAGAGCAAGGTATTGATAGAATACCTGAATTTTTAGCCAGGACTTTCATGATTTTTTTTTAGGTATGCAATTGCTTTTTTTTTCTCTTTTTTTTTTTTTTCTCTTTTTTTTTCAATTTTGTTAGGCATTAAGATAAGGTACAATAGAATCTTTCTGCATTTTGACCGAATTTGCTTGGAAATCTTTAAAATGCCCTTGTTTCAGTTCTATTTTTTTTTCTCCAGTTTTGTTTGGCATTAAGATAAGGTACAATAGAATCTTTCTGCATTTTGACCAGACTTGCTTGGAAATCTTTAAAATGCCCTTGTTTCTTTTCTATTTTTTTCCCTCCAGTTTTGTTTGGCATTAATATAAGGTATGATGGAATCTATCTGCATTTTGACCAAACTTGCTTGGAAATCTTTAAAATGCCCTTGTTTCTTTTCTTTTTTTTTCTCCAGTTTTGTTTGGCATTAAGATAAGGTACAATAGAATCTTTCTGCACTTTGACCAAACTTGCTTGGAAATCTTTGAAAATCTTTTAAATCTTTTATGATACATCCAATGGCCACACTGAACATACTGATGGCTTCACAATCTGTTCTTGACAGCTACCACAGTCTCGGGCCAAGAGATGAAGCCACAAATGGTTATTATATCCCATGAACCTGACTCTGAGATCTACAGATTAGGTGAAGATAGTAATTCCAAAGTGTTAAGTGTTTTCGAGATAGTGACTCAGTGTGGAGTTAGTTACTCCTAAATATATCGAGATAGTGACTCAGTGTGGAGTTAGTTACTCCTAAATATAGAAAGTTAAAGGAGGTAGTGACTCCAAAATGTGAAATATAGAAAGTTAAAGGAGGTAGTGACTCCAAAATGTGGAGAGGAGGAGGAGAAGGGAGGAGGAGGAGGAAGGAAATAGAGAAAGAGGAGGTGGAGGAGTTCTTGTAGATATGAGCACTGGTTATAAATATAAACATGCTTCATTGCTTTCTTTTACTCACTTCTTTCAGTTTGGACCTCTCTGAAATTTTGTTTTATGGTTAAGGGTTGTGTGGATGGCAACAAGAATCTACAAGTATGAGAAAATTAGATCCATAATTTAATGAGAAAGTGATGATGAAGAGGAGGTGGAGATAGGTGTAAAGGTATATAAGAGGTTGAGGAGTAGGAGGAGGAAGGAAAAGGAGGTAGATTTACAGATTTGAGTACTGGTTATACGTATAAAGATGCTAGCTTACTTCGGAGAGAGATTGTGGGAGTGATTGCTTACTGTTAGAATACTATAAGTTATTATTTAGAGATAAGAGCTTGGCTGTATTTCTTTACTCTTTACCATAAAATCTTGACTTCAAACAAATCCGACCAAGAAAGCTTCTAGAAACACCGGAAAAGGAGGATTTGCTAGTTTCCAGCATTATGATGATGTCTATCCTAACAAGTTTTATTTGGTCCATCTTCAGTTGTTATCTGCAAATTCTTTCATTTTGGACATGTCAGAAATTTTGTTGTATGGTTAAGGGTTGTGTGGATGACAAAAAGAATCTTACAAGTATGAGAAAATTAGATCCATAATTTAATGAGAAAGTTATGATGAAGAGGAGGTGGAGATAGGTGTAAAGATTGAGACAGTGGTCACTAGAGCTGGCTAGGAGGAGGAAGGAAGGAGAGAGATATGGGGAATCATTTCTGGCTGTTAGTTACGAGGAAAGTCTGTAAAGTTTGTGGAAGATGCTGGAAAGTAAGAAAATTGACAAGTTAAGTGCAGGAAACTTATACAATTGTAAAGAGCAAACTCTTCTCAACCGACATTTGAAAAAAAAAATGATACTAGTAATTGTTTTTCGTTCATTGGTCCTAGCCTGCATATATCTATAAGAACCCGGGACAGGTGTTAACGTCATCATGATGTCACGATATTGTTTGCAAACATTACATTGATAAGGTGTTGGGTGCTTACCATGGAATCACTTTGTATATTGGAGATAATCAAACGTGATGCAAAACTTCTAGAAATATCTACTTTTCACTACTTTTCGTACGCCAGTTGCCGAATTCTGACACTTTAATCCTGTTCAATGGTTGTATTCACCGAAACATCCATTGTATGATAATGATTCTTGATCGTCCATATCTTGCGTTGTCGTGGGTTAAATTTGCCTGTCCAGTAATCTCCTCTGACACTGGTAAACCAGTGAGCTACATACAGCTGATATTCTTGTAGCTTCAAACAGCGTTTTCATGGTATTTACCGTGATTTCCCTCGACTGTTACTAAATTCTATAATCTTCAACATTCATTTCCACCATTTTTTACATCTTTGCAATAAAATGCGCAAAATTTGAATGGCTTTGCTATTGTCTGTATTTTATAGAAATGATATGAACATCATCATCACAGGATAAAATTTGAAAAGGACCAGTTTATTTTTCATCAGGTTACAGACTGCAGAAACCATTTTGAAAAATCAATTTCATTGTGTTGTTTGGGTTGCCCCAGATGCCACTCGCATTGTTCAAAGTATAATTTGTATAGCACATATCGTTGGTGCAATATCTGTGTATTTTTTACATAGAATGTCAAAGATATACCTAAAAGTAATAGAGACCATTAAATATGCGAAAGTACATTACTTACTTTTTATATAGCCACTGTCCATGAACTTTATAGTCATACCTCATAGAATAGGATAATTAAGTTACAATTTAGAGTTAAGAACATAGCATAAGTCTGAAAATGAGCCTCTAGAAACACTGTGGAAAAGTGAGTAAATGGTGATATCCAGTATTTTGTCCTTTCCCCATAACAGTTTCTATCAAAATAACATTTGGCCACTTTCAGTTTGTCATCTGCAAATGCTTTACATTTGGACCTGTCTGAAATTTTGTTGTCTGGTAAAGGCATTTAGGAATTTTACGGATGGCAACAAGAACTTTAAAAGTATATGAAAATTAAATACATAAGTGAATGAGATGAAACAGAGCAACCTGACCCATACTTCATAAAAGTTGGGTTCCTATTGTGTAGGTTCTAAAAATGAATAATGTCTCTGTGACTCTTTTGGTTGGGTTTCAATAACTTTGATCAGCAGTTATACAGTGGGGACGTTTATGTCATTTTTGCCTGATATTAAGAGTATCACCTTTGTGCTTTGTGATAGACCAGTTACATATAAACCTTTGTATAACAAGCTAAAGACATACCATGAAACAGCTAAACAGACTATAAGTTTGCTATAGCCATAAGCTGTTTTCTGTCATGTTTGCAATTTTGAGGGTAAGGGAGTCGGAAACTATAGCGTCAGAAATTTTTTGTTAGGTAACTGTGTGTTGGTACATCCCCGTTTTGTCATTATTTGTTGCCATCCTGTTAAGGTTAAGGTTATTTGGTTAGCAAAAGACTGGATTTAAGGTGCTAGGATTAAGAGAACAGTA
The DNA here is from genome assembly GCA_943736015.1 of Tridacna crocea. NCBI lineage: Eukaryota > Metazoa > Mollusca > Bivalvia > Cardiida > Cardiidae > Tridacna > Tridacna crocea. The sequence goes on from OX031073.1 coordinate 34,067,884, forward strand.
GATTCCATTTTTGATCATTTGGACTTTGGACATGTAAAATTGACAGATTACGTCCACAATGTGGACAATTTTTTTCCCGTAGAGACCCTGTAAGGGTATGGATATTTCAAACATGCCAAAAAAACTATTTTAGGACCTCTTTGGATTACAGATTAGTGTATGGAATCTACTGCTATGTTTAGAAATAAGCTTACTGAGTCATAAACATCACTTGTTGCGTCAATTTCAGGCATTATTATGGTAACTTGTTCTTGTTTTTTTTTTTTCTGTCTTGCAGAATCAATGAGTAGATACCTGTCTACGGTAAGGGTAAAATAATACTCTGCTTCTAAAATCCTTGAAAAAGTATCACAAAATACGAGGTAAAAATCAAGGACTTCATATCCAGCTAATAGAGCCAGTTATATGATGACTAGAAAAGTCTAAAACTTTTGGAAGTCAAACTCTTAATTTAATGCAAAGATGGAAGATTTACCAGTACTTAAGACTGTAACTGTCACCCACTCATGTAATATGAACTGTAATGTCAAAGTTGAAGACCTTCCCCACAGTCTCTCAGTTAGTATGACCAGGCCATGGATTGAACCACTCAGTTCTTAAATCATGTAATTGCAGCCCCACAAAAATATTGCTAGATATGACATTTTTACTTTGCCAGTACTAAGGGGCTTGTAGGTGTATGATTACTGACTTTTGCCCATGATTTGTAACACACACACTTGAAGCCTTGAAGCCATAGTCAAATTGAAGGCTTTTTCTTGTCTCTCAGACATGGGTTGATATGACTAGTCTCTGTATTGAATCAATGATTGTTCATTCAACTTGCCACTCTGTAAACTATTTTGCTCACAATATTTCATTAAACAAGGGATTGAACTAGTTACCAGTGCTATTTTTGTATGGACTAATATTACATACATGTACTTCTGTGAGTGTGCATTATTTATGAGCATTTACATATTGAGAACATTGAGCAGACACAGAAAAGCTATAAAAACTTGTGAACATAAATGCATAATAAAGGTGATCATTTGCTTGGTTGCCTAAGATTGCTTTTTAGCGTAGTCAATATAGTGGAATGGTTTAGCGTGCCCCACCATGGTTGTCCTGTGGGAATGGATCATTTATACAGCTGGGAAACATCACAGGTGAGAATCGATTATCGTACTTGTTATTTACAGACATTACTAGTAATAAGCTAAGAAATAAGAAATATCTCTATATATCTGACAATTGGCATCCAAGATCAGACTGAACATTCTGTATTTTTGCTCTCTAGCCTATGCACTCATTTCATAAAGACAACTGAACTATGCTCTGGCAAAAGGATTTTTAATACCAGTGTGATGCCCAATACCAAATAACTTAACCACATAATTATAGCAACTAATCACATAATTATAGATCCATAAAGTCCATTTTGTATAACAAGTGCTTGAATCATGGCATACACTGGTCCTTTGTTATGCAGAACATTGACTCATCATATAAGTATTCTCAGGGTTGTTGGATAAGCTTAGGGATTGTGTTGTAAAGGGTAAATTATTAACCCATTACCAAACAATCCCTACTTTTGATCACCTGAGAACAAAGCCAATAGAAAACATTGTGGGAAAAGGAGAAAATGTTACTGGCTAAATTCCCAGCTTGGCCAATTTCTGTGAAAGGATTGTTGAAAATTGTGCGACAGGACTCATTACTCCCACTGCTGATCATTGTTTGACGATTATGTCAGAAAGCAGCCTTTGGGTTGGAAAAAAAAAATGTGCACTTGCTGGTAAAAAAAAAAATAAAACCTCCAGGAAAGCAAGGACAGATGAATTGCCTCCAGTGATGCAACTGAAATAATTTTTAAAATGGCGTTGAACACCACACAATCAATCAATCATTTGAAAAAAGGCTTTTGAAGATACTGTACGAAAAAAAAAAAGAAAACACTGGTAAGCCAAATTCAATATTGAAGCCATGGTTTCTGTTTTTTCATGCTTTTAACCCTTTACTCCATAAATACTCATTTCTATGAATTGCTTGAAGGAGCATTTAGAAAACATTGTGGCAAAAAGTGATATTGCTCATGACGAGCAATTTCACCATTTGCCACAATGTTTTATATGCTATCAAAAGGTGTCATACACATGAACAGCTTCAACCTTGCTGCTATGTAGGGTCAATTAGAGATACCATAGAAATGCCTTATGGGGCTAAAGGGTTAGAGAGCTGTCAAACTCCAATACAAACTATAACGTTTTGATTTCATTTAGTCAAGGGTCAAGAATGTTGTTGTTTGGTAATGCATGAAAACTTTCCTATAAAAAAGTTAAAATTTTCTGATTCCAGGACCTATTAATTTATTACCAACTGACAAGATTTTAGACTTCTCCAAACTCAAAGTATTGGGAGATGACAAAATAAAGGCGACTCAAGAATTGAAATTTAGATTCAGAGGATTAGAAAATAATGCAGGAAAAGGAGAAAGTGCAGGTTGCCAGCATTTTCTCCTTTTCCCACAACGTTTTCAGATGGCTTCTTTTTCAGGGGCATTAAAAGTCTTGATTGTATGGTAAAGGGTTAAGCCATCTGTCTTTTTCAGTACTCAACATTTGTGTTTACATTCTTATTCTTTACTTCAGGCTCCCCTATAAGGAGTTCAAAGTGTAGGCAGAGTCTTTCCTGTTAGAAAGAGGCTACCGTAAAGTAAACAGTTTCTATACTGTCGATAATTTGTTTGTTTTTTTCTCTCTTAAAATCTTGCCATATTAATTTGTGCCATGTTTCTAGAAATGTGAAATTCAGTGCATCTCCTTAATTTTCTGTGCCAAGCCGCTTGCGCCTGTTAAGTTTTTTAACCCATTAACACACAATCCCAACTTTTAACGACCCTAAAGAAGAAAGGCTTTGAAAACACTGTAGGAAAAAGAGAAAATGCTAGAAAATGGCATTTTCTCCATTTCTCATGTTTTCAGTCCTACCAGACAGAAAAATCACCATTTTAGGAACATTAATTTTGTTGTCTGCAAATGTTTTGAATTTGTCATTTGGTAAAGAGTTTACTTTTTACCAAACATTACCTGGTATTCACGACTCTGTGAAAGAAGCCCTTTGAAAACAGTGGAGAAAGGGAGAAATAGGTTGGTAACCAGCATTTTCTTCTTTTCCCTAAATGTTTTCAACCATTCCCAAAATAAATTTCAATTTGTTTTTTGAGTCACTTTAATTTTGATACCCACTAATGCTTTCAATTTAGAAAAGTCTACCGTCTGGTAAAGAGTTAATGGTGTGATACAAACAAGAGCTATGCTCTGGGAAAAGGGGGGTAACTGAAGGCTAAAAAGTCTTACAGTTTGTTCTATTTTGTTTTTCTAGAGTCTCTCCACCACGCAGCTTTAAAAGACAGACATGTGCCAAAGATTTCCCTGTCGACCAGAAGGTTGCCAAAATATGGTAAAACATTATCATTATGTCTCAATACTATTTGTTCATTTTTAATGAAGTCTTTCAAAACATCGTGGGAAGAGCTATGCTCTTGGGAAAGGGGTGTAACTGAAGGCTAAAAAGTCTTACAGTTTAACCAGCATTTTTACTTTTTTCAGACAATGTTTTCTTTCCTCATAAGCTGAGCCCCAGTGGCTCAGTAAGTTGAGAACATGGGGTTTCAGGTTCAATACCTGGCTTGGTCAATTGATGATGATCATTGCTGCAAGATTTATTTCTCTCCTAAGGATAACCATTGTCTCGATGTTGGTTATGTGGGAAAGTAGCCAATAGCTTGGAAGGAATTATAGTACGGAGTCCTGGTAAAAAGAAATTCCAGGAAAGCATGAATAGGTGCCAAACCACTGTGATATACCTGAAACAATGTTGAAAATGGCATTAAATAACGTACAGCCAATCACGACATATATCCATTTAACTCTGTACTATATGCCAAGAATTTTGACTGAGTTAAATTCAGAGCATTTTCTGACATTAATTAACCTTTTACCAAACAATCCCTGGTTTTTACCCCCCCCCCACCAGAGGAAGAAGCTGAAAATATTGTGGGAAAAGAAGAAAATGCTGGTAAGCAGCATTTTCTTCCTTTCCCCCCACAATATTTCTTCCCAATAAAAGTCAAAAAATCATATTAACAAGATTTAATTTGTTGTCTGCAGATACTTTGAATTTAGTCAGTCCAAAAACTAAATGCATCTAATCTGATGTTTCTGTCTTTAATAGGATAGTAAATATTGAGGAAATGACTGAAATTGAGAAAATTCTGGTTACTAGCTATTAGCATTTTCTCCTTTTTCAACGATTTTTTCAGAGGTTTTTTTCTCACGATTATTAAAACTTTGGTTTGAGTCATCTGTTTAAAGTTAGCTCTTTACTAAACAACAAAATGTTGGACTTTTCCAAGTTGAAAGAAGTTGCAGATAGCAATGAAAAATAATACAAATAATAAAATTTGGCTTTAAAAAGGTAGAAAACATAGTAGGAAAAAGTGAAAAATTTGAATGTTGGTTACATACAGTGTTTTTGAGTATTTACCACATAATCCCAACTTTTACCATCCCTGAGAAAGAAGCCTTTTGAAAACACCCTAGGAAAAGAAGAAACTCTTTCCCACGATATATTCAAACCAATGACCTCAATGAATAAAGGTATTGAAAAGATTGTGGAAACTGGAGAAAATGCTAGCTACCGGCATTTCTGCTTTTTTCAAAATGTTTTCAACCCATTCCAGATCAAATTCCATCATTTGAGCCTCAAATAAATTGTTGTCTGCAAAAACTTCCAAGTTTGACAGGTCTACATTTTTTTGATGTTGTGAAGTTAGGATCTCAAATTTATATAATTTTTCTTTCCTTCAGCCATTTTCCTCCAGTATTTAGACTCCCTAATCACAGTAGCAGAAGAAAGTCTATGTAGTTGTTACAAGATTCTATCAGCTTTGACAGGGCGACACATATAGACATTTTTTGCTTTTGTAAAATATAAGTGGAGGTACCTGGTGGTACACTGATATAACAAGGCAGCTGTGAGCACTGTCTCTATTTCCTAGCAAAAATGCCTATTAAAACCAACAAGCTTTTTTCCAAAAGATACCCTCCGATTTACAAATTTCTTGAAATTTGTTTTGGAAGCTGCAAATCTATTTCATTGAATGAGGCCCAACATTCCATGGCATTAGACATTGACAAATGGGCACAGGTTTCCAGAGTTTTTTCTACTTGTAGCTTTTATCTCTGGTTTTTCCTGGGCGAGTCGGCCATTGGATAATAAATGATATTAATATGATTAACATGTATAATATCAATATTATTGAGAAATATAGGGATGCTTCTCATGATTTCAAAGGGACAGAAATCAGCACATAATCATTAATACAGTGGAAAACATTAATACAGTGCAATAACATACAGTGATGTATTGTACATTGTGGATTGAGCTATATGATGAATAAAGTTTGACTTATGTATTTGTGAATGCAATATATCTGCAAAAAACAAAAAGGCCGTAAGAATTGACTTGGCAGCTAACCTTTTTTAAGTCCACCGGTATATTTTTATAGTTGCTGCTTCGTCTGTCCGTCCGTCCTTTCGTCCGAAGCCATTTCTCCACGACCCCTGGACCAAATTGGATAAAACTTCATATATGAACTCCTTAGGGTAAGGCACCAATGTATCTTTCCCGGTTTTTCCATTTGACCCCCTGTCATGGAAAAAAGGGGCTTAATGCAAAATTGCATTTTTTACAAATATCTCGTTCAGTTTTTGTCAAAATTTCATGAAACTTCATGGGTATATTGTGTATGGAAAGATTCAGCATGTGCCCTTGCTATTTTCAATTTAGGCTTTTTTTAAGTTGACGTTCTGTCATGGAAAAAGGGGGTTTCTTGCAAAATTCCAATTTTTACTACTGTCTCATTCAGTTTTGATCAAAATTTCATTAAACTTAATGGTTATATTGTTTTTTCAAAGTTTCACCATGTGTTCTTGTTTTTTTATCTGTGTGTTTTTCAATTTGACCTTCTGTCATGGAAAAAGGGGGTTTCTTGTAAAATGCCAAGGAAAAAGGGGCCTTAATGCAAAATTGCAATTTTTACTAATATCTCGTTCAGTTTTTGTCAAAATTTCGTGAAACTTCATGGTTATATCTTGTTTTACAAGTTTCAACATGTGCCCTTGTTATTTTCAATCTATGAATTATTAATGGGCAAATACCTCTTTCCTGGTTTCTCAATTTGAGGCAGCATCACGGAAAAAGGGGACTTCATGGAAAAAATTGTTTTTCACTAGCATCTCCTACATCAGTGCTCAAAACGTTGTGAAATTTCAAATCTGAACTTGTTGGAACAATGCCCAGGTACCTCTCTGCCGGTTTATGAATTTCAGGCTGCGTCACTGAAAAAGGGGGCTCCATGTAAAAAATCATTTTATGTAATATTTACTACATGACAGCTCAAAATTTTATGAAATTTCGAATTTTGAATTATTATTAAGAAATGCCACATACCACACACCAGTTTTATTATTTCAATGATGCAATATTGTCTTATGGGAAAAGGGGGCTTGAAGGGGGCTTAGTGGGCTTATCGTCTTCTACAAGTTTGTGTTGGCTTTCTCTAAGATAGTAATTGCAATTTCACTTCAATTTTTGGGGAGCATGAACAGGTCCTTTTAGAACAAAAGAGGTATATTTATATCAATTTCATATATTTTATGACAAGCACTTGTTCGGGGAGCATAACCCGTCTCTGACGGCTCTTGTTCATGTTAGTGGCCTCAACCTAGTTTAGAATTTTTTCTTGTAAATCTATGTAAACAATCCATGCAGTACTTTATTGATCCATTTTTTTATGGAATATGGCTACTTGCAGTGATTTCCAAATTAACTATTTTACCTCTATCCAAAATGATGCAACATAGCTCTGCCCTTCCAGGTCAAATCTTACAGCCTATACTAGAATCCCTGTTTACAATGGTTGTTGTTTTTGTTCAAGATGAAACAAAGAGAGACAGGTTTATAGTGAAACTTCTTTCACTTGTCACTTAATGAATATTCAGTCCTCGTCTGTAAAATATTTTATAGATCTCTGATTACTTCATGATTTTTATATGGTGATTACTTTGGGATCACACATCCAAGTATTTTACCTCGCTCTTCACCATTAAAATGGCGATAAGAACATTTCAACATTTGAAGTCTGTTTAGACTAAAGCAAATACCAGAAAACTGACAACAGTCATGGACACAAAGTAGTGACAGGTTAAAAGCAGTTTCACAGAAGTCTCTCAAGTTTGTCCCATTTAAGGAATTGATGGTGATTGCAACATTGTGTTCATGGCTAGTTATTATAGATCTATGTTTAATGCAATTGCAGTTAAATGTACTTGCTCTCTCAAGTGCTCTGTACGGTATTTTAACATTTCACATGTGTTTATGTTGACTTTACATATGAGAAGGTCTATAATTTATTCCTTTCTCACACAATCCTAAAAAAAAGTTTCAAAAACAATTTTTGAAAAAGGAGAAAATGGTGGTAACCAGCATTTTTCTCCTTTTCCGAAAATGCTTTCCACTCATTCGTGGGAATAAAATGGTGATGCCACATTTGCCGTAGGAAAATAATCTGAAGTTGGACATGTGAAGAACTTGTTGTATGATAAAGATTTTATGGAACAAAATGTGTTAAAAACAGTCCCCATTTTTTAAGCTTTAATGAATTTTCTCAAGCTTTAGATGTGTGACTTGTGTAAGTGTTCAAGATACTTCATTAGCTGAGGGTTTGAGAATGGTGAAAAATTACATTAATGGTCAGTTGAATCTTTGAAATGTGCACCACATCATATAAAATTGTTACCTGCATGATACAAATTGATGTACCAAAATGTGTGTATTCCACACACTTCTGTGCTGTTACATGTTTGAGGTTTGTAAATCAAAAGAACTTGTTCTAGTCCAATGACATGATCATGTTAGGTTTGTCTTTTATACCATTTAAGTTTTTTCATGTCTCGGATGGTTTGACTGTTCGGGATTTTTAATTACGGTAATGCTCCTTAGGAAACTTCCTTGTCTCACTTAACTCTTGTATCCTTTTTAAAGTACTAGTGTTTACTAGGAAACAAAAAGGTGCAAGAGAAAAGGTCTCACATAACTCTTGTATCCTTTTTAAAGTACTAGTGTTTACTAGGAAACAAAAAGGTGCAATGGAAAGGGTCTCACATAACGCTTGCCTCCTTTTTAAAGTGTTCACTAGGAAACGAAAAGGTGCAATGGTAAGGGTCTCGCATAACTCTTGTATCCTTTTTAAAGTACTAGTGTATACTAGGAAACAAAAAGGTGCAATTGTAAGGGTCTCACATAACTCTTGTATCCTTTTTAACTCTTTACCAAACAATCCCTAGTTTTTACAACCTAGAGATATAAGCCTTTTGAAAACATTGGGGGAAACAATGTTTTCTACCCTTCTGGAAACAGTATTCAGTTTTTGAGTTACATTTATTTTGTCATCTGCAAATGCTTTCAATTTGGACCAGTCTGAAATTTTGTCGTTTGGTAAAGGGTTAAAGTACTAGTGTATACTAGCAAACAAAAAGGTGCAAGGGAGGACAGAAACTGACAGCAGACATACCAGAAGCTGCATGCAGGTTTTTGAAATGCCTTTGTAGAGTAGGGTGTAAGGTGTAAGTGTAGTTCTGTAAGACTTTAAGGACAGGCATGGATGGAACTTGTCTGCAGCTAGACCAGGAGCATTACATAGATTTTGACAAGACAGACTGCTTCGTTCACAGGTTTTTTCCTTTTGCCCCAAATTCTTTTGGTTTACAAACATCTCAAAGATGTTTCCAATGGCAAGGTTTGGTTGTATATACATTAGATTTAATATGAAACGGGTAGTTTGGGACCTGGTGCCTTTAAAAGATTCACTGGCCTGTCTATGTGCATTACTTATATCAGATGTGACCATGACGCTCATTGCTAATCAGCTTTTGAAATATTTTGAATGCTAGCATAAGTTCAATTTCTCTCAACTCTGTACCAAACAACATAATTTTAGACTAGTCCATATTGAAAGCATTTTGAAGACAAAATTGATATAAATGAAAAATTGAAGTTGGTTTTGAGAAGGATTGAAAGCACTGTCGGAAAAGAGAGAATGCTGGTTACCAGCATTTCCTCCTTTCCCCACAATGTTTTCAAAAGGTTCCCTTCTCAGAGTAATTGAAAGTCCAGATTGTGTGATAAAGGCTTAAACCCTATGAAAGATTTGCCTAAAACCCTGATCGAGAGTTCATCTGAAGGACAGTGAACACATTTAATGACAGTTGTAATTTACTTCAACATTGTTGGTGTTGTTTACCTAATTTTTTTTGTACTGAGGAGATAGTATTCAATTTTTAACCACCGTGATAAATTGTTGTTTGAGTTTATGGCCAGATGTGTAGAATTATTATACTTGTAGCAATCCTTGTATTGTTCTAATTTTTCTAAAATGTACCATTTATTTCTAAGATAGCCTTTATGCAACTTGGCCTCCTTATTATTACAAATATGATATTACATGGATACCTGTCCACAGAAAGTCTGTATTAATCTTTTATCACACAACCCAAAGTTTAAATGACCTTGACAAGAATAACTTGAAATTATTTTAAGAAAGCGGAGAAAATTTGGTAACCAGCTATTCTTCTTTTCCCTCAATATTTTCTATACATTCAAAGACAATTTCATGATTTGAGTAAAATTTACCAGGTGCATTCTTTTCAATTTGGACAAGATTATTATTTGGCTGCAGGACTCATTGAACTTCTGCGGACAGTATAGATCAAGATCAGACTGCACAGAATCTGCCATCTGATCTTGCATCTACCATGCTTGATAAGTTTTCCACCAAAAATAACCTTGAAAGAGCAACATTTGACATTTTACTATCGACTTCTTCAAATTAGTTTAACAGTTTAAGGATTCACATCACTAATGATTTAGATGGGCTTTTTTTTTATGTTCAAGTTTTCAAATTGTATATATTATATATACATGTATACTACTCAAAATTTGCTAGGGATCACCCTAAAAGATTCACCCTAAATATATATGTGGCATGTATTATGTATGGTTTTACAATATGTTACATCGTCACACTGATCAATAAAATGACCAATAGAAATGGATCTTTAGGCCTTTACCTCACAATGCTGACTGTTATAGACACTGAGAAAGAAGTCTTTGGAAAACATTGTTGGAAAAGGAGAAAATGATGGATCAACCAGCACTTTCTCCTTTTCCAACGATGTTTTCTACCCTATGACAGACAGCATATTGCTCGTTGCATATAGTTTTGGGTCAGTAAATGCATTCAACTTGGACAAATCTAGAGTTTTACAGTATGGTAAAGAGTTTATGCAAAAATATTGTAATATATAAACCCATACACAAATATGTAAGTGATCCCTATCAAAGTTTGAGAATTATATATTTTGCTCCAGATATTAGTGTTTTCATGACTTCTGTTGTTATCATTACATTCCATGATGGTATTTCTGTTCATACATTGATGGAAGAACTATATATGATATCACTGATCCTGTCTTTGTTATTTATGCTACTAATCTTTTCTCTTCCCCCAAACTGCCCCATTTTAACTCTTCACCACTCATTCTTGGACTCGTCCAAATGGAAAGAATTTTAATAAACATTATTCCACACAATCCAGATTTTTAACGCCCATCACTTTAGAAGGCTTTTGAAAATATTGGGAGAATATTCTTGAAACCAGCATTTTCTCCTTTTCTCAGAATGTTTTCTACCTTTTCAAAGACAAATACTGTTAGCTTTGGGAGGTAACCTGCCACAAGTTTATATTCAGAGGCGCAGGAGCCATCCTTATAATGATAGAAGGAAAGAAACTATCCTTACAGTATGTAACTAAACTAGCTTCAAACACAAAGAATCCTGTTTACAATGACATTTTTAATCCATCAAACAAAATACTCTTTCAAAAAAAACCTAACCACTTGGTCTGAGAGTTGAGCCTCTTCTTAATGAATCAAACAGAAATGTGAAGAATATTAAGCCCTTTAAACTTCCTGTGAAAGACCCGTGGACCATATATCCACTGAATATTAATTTCTATCGCAAAGTAAATAAGAAATTTATCGGTAACAAATCCATCATTTTATCAAAATTATTTTTTTAGAAATCATAGTATAAAGATTACATTTCAATTTATGCTGATGGTTTGAAACAAGATAACAAAAAAGTTGGTTGCGCTTCAGTACACAAGCAAGAAATCTGTCCTAGGATTATAGCTATTTTTTCAGCAGAAGCTGTAGCTTTAAACGTTGCTCTCTGTTCAATACAAAACATTAACATTAAATTCATATTTTTTTTTTTCTGACAATGTCAGTTTTACAATCTTTAAAACATGCTGATAACCCAAATCCCTTGATTCAACATTTTCTAAGAAAATATGTTTATTTATGTAGGTCAAAGACAATAATATTCTACTGGGTACCTAGCCACATTAATATAAAAGGTAATGAAATAGCTGATCAGGAAGCAAAGGATGCTGTAAATAAGAACATAGCCAACATTAAAATTCCTTATACTGACAAAAAAAATGAATTTATCAAGTCTGAATGTCAAATTGCAACAATGTTTTAACATCAAGCTTGTAGCGATCAAGCCAAATTCTAATGTAAATATGACTTTTATTGTAACCGAAAGGGTCGAACAATTTTAACAAGATGTCCTGTGGGACACTCAAGGTTTCACATATGCATCTTTTAAATAATGAGAGAGCTCCACAATGTATTAAACTGTGAAACTATGATCCTTTCAACTGTATACGGTCAAAACATTTTAGTGTTGATCGCTTACAAACATTATTTTTACATGTAAAACAGATAAACATTTTCGAATATCTTAGAGACAGATTTTTATAAATAATATAGACTTTGAAACTGACATTTTTTTGTTCCATTTCTAATCATTACCTTCATGCACGCTAAATGACCACAGCTGTCTATGCACCATAAAACACCAATTAAAAATAATGATTAATAATTAGTTTAAGGGAGGTTATCTCTGAAAGTATTGTGGGAAGAGAAAAAACATTGTTAATAGGCATTGCCTCCTTAGACATATTGTTTTGTATCCTTTGAAGATAAAATCTATCATTTGGGGCATAAAATTATCATGTCAACTTTCAAAAATTAAGTTTGATAAAAATCACAACAGAAATAAGTGTAGCAACAAAACTCTACAACACAAAATGAAGGAAGCACGATACAGATGTTATGAAAAAGGGAGAAAATATGTCGAAATGGTGATTGATTGGAGTGCTTCTTTAACATTATTTTAAGTCATATCATGACAACAGCTTGCTTATTCATGTGTCCTGGGTTTCACAAGTGCTAGGGTAGAGTTCTGAAGTGTCTTGCATGAGGACACTCTCATTAAAACCCGGGTGATTCCAATGTGCCTCAAACCTCAAACCTGGGGCCTCCAGACCGCAGCTCCTACACTCAGCCATGCAGGACCCCCCGGGGATACTTTGGATTGTTCAGTGCTTTATCAAATAGTCTCTACTTTTAACAATCCTAAGGAAATGTGCTTTATAAAAATATGTTCTCGCGATGCATTATATGAAAAACAATGCAACTTCAATGCATTATAAGAAAAACATTTGAGCCACATTTGTGTTGTCTACAAAAGTTTGAGAGAATTAATGAGGCAAGTCTTTTTTTTTCCTTGCAGAGAGATGATAAGGTAAGTCTAAAATTTTGTGTTCTGGTAGAGATTACAAAGATGACAAAATCTGAGACTAGTCCAAATTGAAAGCATTACAGACATTAATTTTTAATGACTCAATTGATGGAACATGCCTTTAACTGAGAAGAAACATTGTGGGAAAGGAGGAAATGCTAGTAGCTAGCAATGTTTTCAAAGGCTCTTTCTTCAGGGTCGTTAAAACTGTTGTGCGGTGTAGGATCGAATGGTTTAACCCTTTACTACACAGTCCAGACCCTGAGAAAGAAGCCTTTTGAAAATGTGGGAAATACAGCAAATGCCAGCAATCATCAGTTCTCCCTTTTCCACAGTGGTTTCTACCCTTTCACAAGACTTCAATCCATTATTGCCAAATTAACCCTCTAACACACTATCATAAGTTTTGAAGCCCCTGAGGTAAAAATAACGGGAATACCGTCGTCACTATATACTCCATCACATGGCTGCTATTTCAAGCAACTACATGTAGCTATAAAAACTTAGTTTGAAGGGACATAACTCTTGCCAAGATAAAAAAAAAATTCCTCCTTCATGCATATCTTATTATGGTTATGACATTGAGCAAATGTTAAAAGATGCAATCAGAAGCTTAGAAGAAGTTGCATTCACAAGAAATGGACATACATACATATGGATGCAGGTACGCCATTGTTTGTGATTGAGTTGAAGAAGAACATGAATTGGATCGGAACGAGGATTGTGTGATAACTGGGTTGTGTGGAATGGAGAACAAAAGGTTGGTAGTCTGTGATTATTGGAATTCTTGTATCAAAATATTCAAACTGGGACGTCATGTGATACAGAGGTTATAATACGGTTTGTAGGGCCAAGACCTTGGGGTGTTACAGAAACAGATTTAAAGCATTCTACTGAACCGAACTTGGAGTCCGGCAGTAGTTCTGATATTTCTGTAACAGACCGTCTGATCCGGATAAACAATGTTTGATAGCAGTAACGTTACCAGGGCTGATCCGGCTAAACAGTGTTTGATAGCTGTAACGTTACCATGAAAAGTCAAATAATGTTTATAGATTTAGGTTAATCAACCGGCAAAAGTTCAAAAAATAATAAAAAAACAGCCCTGGAGAGAATATCGGTCTATACAGTTATATGATGACAAGATTTTTGTGGTATTTGTCGAAGGCAATACCACAATGAGTTCAAGATTGAATTTTGATAACCATGTATCTTATTTTGTACCGTGAATCTAATACTCCATCACGTTTAGGAACACAGCAGTAGAAAGAGATTGAGTTCAAGTAGTTCCGGCTTAAATTTTGCCGGAATATCCCGGATGTTTATAGCTTGAAAATGCTTCAAACGCTTTGGAATATCATTACTACGTTCTCTGTCCTAACCACATACAAATAGACAAAGCAATGATTATATGCTCTTTTATCGCAAAAAAAAGCCAGACGGGCTGAAAAACATAATTTCAAGTGTAATAACTCAGCCCTTTTCAAAAAGAGTCGGCCGTCAACGACACTGATAAATTAATCAACCTCCGAAAGGTCCCGGGCTTTAGCGCAAGAATATAAAACTTGGCATAAAGTAGTTTAATTTAGATACATGAATATTGCCATTTTCTTCATAATTTGCGGCTATCTAGGACGACATTTCGATTTAAATCTTGATTTTCAGATCTTCTATATGATGCATATTTCTACATATGCCAGCGTATCCATTTTGTCATAGCGTACCCAAACTCTTTAGAGTCTATACCGAGTCTATGCCGAGACAGCGTACCCAAACTTTGTAGAGTTTTAGTTCAACCATTTTGTGCAAAACCGAAGGAAATAAACCCAGTTAAACTCATTTTTTCTCAGGCAGATTACTTTTACGGTGGCACTCAAATACAGAATTTGAAATGGCATATTAAAATACATTGGGCGAGGCCATCGATCGTTGAGATACTTATTTTTGATTGAAACTAGCTTCTCTCGCTCATAGCCTTGTATTGGCGAAATGATACAAATTTGCCAACTGACCATTAGACTGGTTACCGCCCCTGATACTACATAGGTAATACACGGTATACAACGGTGGCCAGTTCAACTGACCATGGGCTTTTTCGTTCCAAAACCAATTCGTTCCATGGCTAAATTGTTCGTCCTATGATTGCACGCTACTCCATTTGATTGCTCATGAATATTTATAGATCGAGGTAATAGACCATTTGCCAAATACCGTTCAGACGCGTCACCACGAGTTACTTCCCTTCCCACCCGACAATTTTTCCCAATCCTGTATAAACCCGAATAGTGAAAGTGTCATATTTTTTTAAATGGATTACACCCTAAACGCGATAAATAAACAACTTAAAACGGCCGTGCCATTAGTTTCATCAATTATATTTTTCGAAGACACACACACAAAAAAAAATTGTTGTTTTATCAATTTTTCGGTAGACTTCAGAGAGTAAAGCGGTATTATAAGCGCTGCCTCCTGACGGGCGTGTTGATAGAGCTTTTTGTATGCAGACTGCATTAACCCTTAGCAAATATTGGCTGAATAATCAGACATAAAATAAGGAAAGGTCTACTGCAGGTATATTGATGTTATCCCCCCCCCCACACCCCATCTTTTATAACACTGAATTTTTCACCGACTCTTTCGAAACAAAAATTTGAGACTTGCCCAAATTGGAAGTCTTTGCAGATAACAATTAATTTTGAACGTGGCTTAAAAATAAGAAAAAACTATTGTTGAAACAGGAGAAAAAGCATGTTGCAAGCCCTTCCTTTTTACCTCAAATATTTTCTCTCACACTTTGAAAATTCGTTTTTTCACAGATGTTTATGAACTACATATTGATTACTTTCAGTTTTCGGTTTTTTGAAAGTGTGTGTGTGTGTGTGTGGGGGGGGGGGGGGAAGGGATGTGTTAAGGTTGAGAAAGTGAGACAAATAACAGACAGTGGGGCAAATCAGCACGTCTGCCCCCTTTTTACACCGGTCGCTCGAAATACTTTGGTAAAAGGTTGATTAGCTGTTTAGTGTCTTCAAAAGACAGGGACAGTCCATTTGGTGATTTTAAAGTACTATTATCAAACATCCTTGTTGCACTTTCAGGCATGTACCTATTGACGGATAACTTATGTTATCGATCATGAACAAAAGAAACGTGGCTTCAGATCAAAATTCAGACCTTCCATAACTTCTTTTAAGCTTCATTTTGAGTATAAAAAATATGTATCTAATGAAGTCTTACAAAAAAAAAAAAAAAACGGGTGAAGGGTTAAATCGGTGTTCCTTTGATCTCGGTATCGCACTGCAGAGTGGGTGACCTTTAGAAGAGCTGTAATGTACATGTACTTGCTTCTTACAGATTAGCACACATGTGTCACATTAAATTGACTCTTCTTATCTTTTGTTTCATATTAATTTACCCCTTTCGTTATCATTAATGGTCAGGATTATAAATTTTATACAGATTTCAGAGGCTAAGTCCGTTCTTAGTCTCTACATGCTCTTTATTTAAATACGATTTTACAAAAAATGGATATTTTGTCTGTTTGTGATTTTCTTTTTCAAAGGCAATATCATGAAATATGTTTGAATTGTATTAGAATTGATTTCCATAGATTTCTTGCTATGTCATTTTCTTTTCAGTTATGAATTTGTCCAAATTTAAAGGATTTGGGAACGGGACATACGGCATTTGTTACTGAAATAATGCTTTGATTGTCCGGTGTCACGTGATATTACTGGTGCCCCGCTTACAATAAAATGGAAATATCGCTTACCGTCTATTGATTGTAATGTTGGAAATTGAATGTAAAAGGCTAGAGATATTTCATAATTATAGTTTTCAGGAACAAACTTAATTTTGTTCGATATATCAACAGGATTTTTCTCTCTATTCGTCATGCATCCTACTGTCAAGGGGCGTTACTCCTGCTTCTTCCTCATTATCAAAAGGAGACCACTTATACAAAAACTAGAAGGCCCTGAAGGGCCTGAATATGCTCTACTGGCAGAGAATTCGATTTTGCTTTTTCATGAAAATCTGACAAGAAATGCATACTTTGTCACGAAAACAAGAATTTGTAATTTTCAACTTGAAATGGTTTCTTTTCCCATACTGTTTGTTGGATTTATTTCAAAATAGATAGGGTTGAAGCTATAAGCAAGATAAACAAATTGTGCAAGTTTCACAAAAATCTAATTACAAATGCACATTTTATCCCGTAAACAAGAATTCAAAATTTTCAACTTGAAATGGCTACTTTTTCCAAAATGTTTGTTGGATTTTTCTCAAAATCAATAGGGTTGAAGCTTATTAACTGATACGATAAACAAACTGTGTGATTTTCAAGAAAATCAGGCAACATATACAGACTTTATCGCACAAACAATGATTTGAAATTTTCAATTTGAAATGGCTACTTTTCCTATACTGTTTGTTGGATTTTTTTCAAAATCAATAGGGTTGAAGCTATTGATGAGATAAACAAACTGTGCAAATTTCACGAAAATCAGGCAACAAATGCAGACTTTATCGCGTAAACAAGAATTCAAAATTTTCAACTTGAAATGGCTACTTTTTCCATACTGTTTGTTGGATTTTTCTCAAAATCAATAGGGTTGAAGCAACTGATAAGATAAACAAACTGTGTGATTTTCATGAAAATCAGGCAACAAATGCAGACTTTATCGCGTAAACAATGATTTGAAATTTTCATCTTGAAATGGCTACTTTTCCCATACTGTTTGTCGGATTTTTTTCAAAATCAATAGGGTTGAAGCTATTGATGAGATAAACAAACTGTGCAAGTTTCACGAAAATCGGGCAACAATTGCAGACTTTATCGCGTAAACAAGAATTAGAAATTTATAACTTGAAATGGCTACTTTTCCCATACTGTTTGTTGGATTTTTTTTCAAAATCAACAGGGTTGAAGCTATTGATGAGATGAACAAACTGTGCAAGTTTCACGAAAATCGGGCAACAAATGCAGACTTTATTGCGTAAACAAGAATTTGAAATTTTCAACTTGAAATGGCTACTTTTCCCATACTGTTTGTCGGATTTTTCTCAAAATCAATAGGGTTAAAGCTATTGATGAGATAAACAAACTGTGCAAGTTTCACGAAAATCGGGCAAGAAATGCAGACTTTATCGCGTAAACAAGAAAAAGACTAACGGACGGACAGACGGACGGACGGACGGACAGACGGACAGACAGACGGACGGACGGACGGACGACGGAAACCACGCCATGAGATAAGCTCTGCTGGCTGAAAGCCAGTAGAGCTAATAAACCAAACTTTGTCATGAATACTCTCCCTTCAACCGAAAAGGTATTCATTTGCTTAGTGGGTTTACTTTTAAGCCAATATCTGAACAATATGTCTCTGTTTCTTTCAAACTATTAATTCCACTCATGGATTTCCTTGACAAATACCACTTCAGCGTTTTCAACGCTTTGATTACCTTCTGTAAAGGTCTTGGCTCTCCCTGTTCTGTTTATAATTTACTCTACAGACGGAGAAAAGCTTGCCATTGGTATCTATAGTTGCCCTGATCCTTATTTTGCCGTTGTTTCTGGATGAGTCTGTTTTTTATAACCCTTTCCCAAACAATCCCTGGTTTTTACGGGTCTCGAATAGTGGCGTTTTGAAAACATCGTGGGAAAAGGAGAAAATGCTGGTAACTCCTTTTTCCACAATGTTTTCAACCCTATCTAAGACAGAAATCATCTTTTCAGCAAGTGTTGAATTGTCGTCTGCAAATGCTTTCAATTTTGTCTAGTCAAAAAGTTGGTCGTTTGGGAAAGGGTTAACAGATTATTACACGAATAAAGTACAACGTAGAAATGTTGTCATGATGTAATTATTTGGCTTTATTTATTTATTTTTGATCAACTTCCCCACCCACTCCCTCTGAATCATTTGTTATTCAGGAACTTTAACCCCCTTCCCCAACCCTCCGTTTGAAAAATTTCACAATTCTAGATAATCTATAAACATTATTTGACTTCTAAAGGTGATTCTATCAAACACTGTTTATCTGGAAAAACAATATTATCTATATGCATCATTATCGCCATTCTAAATGTTTTCTTCGACAAAAACTGCTGTCAAATCGCAGAATTCTTGTTTTACGAGAGAGAGAGAGAGAGAGAGGGGGTGATTGGAATTTTACGAATGTTGGCATTATTTTCATATTTATTACATGTAGATTACTACCTGTTGAATTTATAGAAAGAAAAACTCTGTCATTTTGTTGCTGTATAATTGTATAAATCATGTATTTACATGTATTTAATAAGAGACTACATATTTCATCGGGAAATACCATAAAAAATGTTTGTCTTGCGCTTTTGTCACTTATTTTAATACCTACATGTACTTCAATAACAAACCATACTTTGATGTTTAATTTTGTCATAAGAATTTATAAATGTACTTCATAATTCCAAACATATTCAATAAATTTTGAATAAATGTTGAATATATGTATTTATGTAAACTTGTTGTTTTGTTATTGTTTCTACACAACAGTATCACTGAATGCTTCCAGTAATATATTTACCCAAAGGCCTAAGTACAGGCAACTGACTATACAAAAACATCTTTGATGCTTTGCGGGTTAGAATCTCAATCCTACCTACGGATTGTTTTGGTGTGTCAGAAGTTTCTTATATCAGTGCTTCACATTTTGGCAAGCCACTGGCTGCTCAGTGCTTTCCTTACATAGACATTATAAAATACAGCTGAACCCTGTCCCATTGGCTGTCATTAACTCTGGAACAATTTGGTCGAGCTGAGACCCCAACTAGCAACCCTTGGATTACAAACTCTATACTTTGACTAAGGTACTGTGCTTGGCACACAACATCATTAATACTTGAGTTGTAAGTTCAAATTACTGGACTAGACATATCACTTCTCTTACGCATGGGTTCTGTGTTAAAGCAAAATTGCACCATTTGAGCCACTTTGAAATTGTCATCTGCAAATACTTTCAATTTGGATATATCTAAAATTTTGCTGTGTGGTAACGGTTTAAAGTCTGTGAGCCCAAAGGGCCCTCTTTTCTGCAAAGTAAGACTGAATTCTGGCACAAAAGAAAATGCTTCCAATTTTCTTTTTTACATGCCACACTGATTTCAGAAGCATTTTCCTTCACGGTCCTAAATAAGACAGGACTGTTTGCAAATGGGGTAAGAGAATGTTTGGCTAATTAACTCATTACCAAACAGCAAAATGTTAGGCTTGTCTGAATCGAAACGATTTGCAGACGGTAATATAAAAGTGACTGAAAATTTGAAATTTGTTTTGTGAAGAGTAGAAAACATTGTGGTAAAAGGAGAAAATGTTGGTTACCAGCATTTTCTCCTTTTTCCACAAAGTTTTCTCAAGGCTTCTTGCTCAGGGTCATCAAAAGTAGGGATTGTGTGGTAATGGGTTAAGCACTTTACCAAAAAATCCCAAATTTTAACAACCCTTAGAAAGAATACCTTTTTAAAATATTGTGGGGAAATGAGAAAATGCTGGTAACTATCATTTTCTTCTATTTCCACAATATTTTTTGCCTTTCACAGACTAATTCCATCATTTAGTTTACATAGAATTTGTTGATTTGTAAACACCTTCAATTACGAAAGGTGTAAAATTTTGAAAGCATTGAGGGAAAAGGAGAAAATACTGGTAACTAGCATTTTCTTCTTTTTCCACCACTTTTCTTTGCCTTTCGGAGACTAATTCCACAATTCAGGTCACATATAGGCTAAATATTTTCAAAAGCTTTCAATTATGATGAGTCTAAAATTTTGTCTTTAGCCAAGAGGTTTTTACCATCACCACATATTCCCAACATCTAACAACCATGAGGAAGAAGCCTTTACAAAACATTGTGGGAAAAGAAAAAAAAATGCTGGTAATCAGAATTTTGCTCTTTTTCCCAATCTGTTTTCTACCCTTTCAAAGACCAAGTTCTTTTGTCATCTGCAAATGCTTTGAATTTATCATCTAACAACCCAGGGAAGAAGTAACAACCCAGGGAAGAGGCCTTTACAAATCAATGTGGAAAATGGGCAAAATGCTGGTAACCAGCATTTTTTTTCCTTTTCCCACACTGCTTTCAATCCTTTCCAAAGATGTAGTGTTTCATTTGATCCTCATTACCTTTGTTGTCTACAAGCACTTTGAGTTTCAACAAGTCTAAAATTTTGTTATTTGGCAAAGAGATCAGTCAATAAAACCTACAAAGACTATGCTCAGTTACAGATGTTACTGGTATTTGTAAAAGATTTCATAGTGGATTAACATTGATATGTTCTGCAGTGATTAAACAGACTTTTTCTAGCATTTAAAACACTGTAATTTCACCATTGTTTGACCAGAAAATGAACTTAAGAAGTGGACAGAGTAGATCAAAGATCAGATTGTCTGTTCTGTGCAGTCTGATCTTGATCTATGCTATCTTCAAATACAACTTTAGTTGGTTCTAGGGCTTTATGGGTTAAGAACTGTCAGTCTTATTTTAACAAAGTAAATAGTTTGGCAAAAAAAGAACTCCTTACCAGCAATTTCTTCTTTTGCTACAAAGTTTCCAAAACAAGAGGACCTTGATGCCCCTTTTAACTTTTTAGTGAAAGACAACATTTTAAAGTTAACCAAATTTAAAGCATTAAATTTAATGCGGACAACAAAATATATCTTACTCAAAAGCTGAAATTTGTTTTTGGAAGTGTGAATAACATTTGCAGGAAAGGGAGAAAATGCTGGTTACACACTAACTTTCTCAGGAAAATTACTAACAGTAGGAAATCTACTCCACTACATTTTCTTTACGGTGAATTAGGGCGATACCCAATCTCTATCGTTATAAAATCCCGAATGATCTCTTTTTGGAATCGCATATTACTTGGCAAGAGTGAAAAATATTGCACAAAAATATATAAGTATATGTTATCATTACCCGAAGGAAGCTTCAAATGGCTGGATAGAATTAAAGAAATACTTACCTCGGTTGGAAGACTTGATCTTTGGGTAAACCAGTTCCTACTCGAACAAAAAAACATACACAAAGGCGTAAAGCAAATTTTAATCGACCAGTTCAAACAAAACTGGCACGATCAATTACAACAATCAAATAAAGGCAAAATATATAGTAACTTTAAAATGACTCACGAATTTGAAGACTATTTGACACAACTAAACCGACGCGAGTACCTACAACTTTTCAAATTCAGAACAGCAAATCATCTACTGCCGATTGAGACCGGACGTTATGACGGTACTCCCTTGGAAGATCGAACATGCACTCTATGTAACTCAAACGCTGTTGGTTCAGAAATACACTATCTTTTTTATTGCTCTTTTTTTAACGATAAACGTGAAATGTTTTTGTTAAATAATTTCAGTCGACATGAATTAAATGTCAAAGATATGTTCAACCTCAAATCAGTTGTGAAACTCAAACATTTATGCCAGTACGTTAACTGTATTATGCAAAATTTCACGAGATAATCGACATCTGATGTCTCCCTTTGTCGTTTTCCTATAATGTATTATATATCGTTAAATCATGTTTATATCTTGAGCGGTGCAAGACCGCCGTAATAGCTAGTACATTGTATATGCACTCAACCCCCTTGACCTACCCAGTTTTTAAAATGTAACTCTTAGACAAAAATGTAGCAATACGTCCAACTTATTATTTTTGTTTTTTCAAGAAACTTTCACATAGACAGAGAACAACATTTCCTACTTACCTTTGTTAACTTACCTTTGCCAAACTGTTTCAAAGCTAGACATAAATAACGGGATACGCATGCACTGACAGACCGAACGTGTTGATACAGGCGTACTGTAAATATTTGATGAGTAGTTTCGCACGATTGGTCGGTTACAGATCATTCCACGCAATGTTGTGACTGGTTTAACTGACCAATCGTGTGTGACATTTGGTTTACTTTGCGGTCAAGTGATGCACATGAGATTTATTTTAACCATCTGACTTAGCATGTGTATATAATTTTCCAAAATAGCATGTATATATAATTTCCTAAAAAGAATATAATATTTTTTATGAACGTTCTATCCGGCAATTGATCAACCAATTTTCATTTTACCGTTGTCCCCACTTTTTTTTTTCTGTTCCCTCTCTCCTGCTCTGAATAAACCTATTGAATGGCTCTAGTGTGTGGCACAGGCGTGCAGCATTTGACGTGTAAATATTCAGAGCAGGTTTTTTGATACTTCATTCTGATCTTTGTTATGAAAGATCTTTTAGAAATCAATATCCGCATTATTTCGTTGTTTTACAAGTTTTTTTTTTTTTCCCAAATGTTCAAGTATATATAAATCCCGTTTTCGCTATCAAAAAGGTTTATTGAAATTATAAAATTCTATCCCCCATAAATAGACGGGAGTGTCTTTGTATTTGCAGTTTCCATAAGGATGCTGCACCCACAAAGGCTCTCTCTATCTTTGTTTCTCTCTCCCTTTCTACCACTACCTCCCTCCTCCGTCTTGCTCTCTCAGAAAAATTGATACCTGGAAGTCATGTATATACAATTAACAGCTCTTTGTCCCAACTGCATTGTTATTTAAACCCATTGAATCTACAGTTATTTTTTCTAATTAACGCAGCTATACGCAGTTGGGACAAAGGGCATATTCATGTTTATTATTTCATTTGCCCATGTTGTATATTTGTTATACCTGGGTGTAAATAAAAGATATGTTCTGTTCTGTTCTGTTCTTCCTACGATGTTTTCAAAAGCTTTCTTTTTCAGAGTGGTTAAAACTCAGGATTGTGTGATAAACGGTTAACTCTTTCCCATATAGTCCCAAGTTTTAATGATTAAGGAAACCACCTTTTAAGTATGTAGTGGGAAAAGGAGAAAAAGCTGGTAATCAGTAATTTACACAACATTTTCAGCACTTTCAAAGACACAATCAGTCCAGCTAAATCAGTCTAAAATTTTGTTGTTTGTTAAAGGTTTAAGTACACGTGTCATATCATCCACAGTATAAAAACTATAAAAAATCAGTATGGCAATAAAAACTTAAGGGAAACAATAGGACCATGATGGTCCTATATCGCTCACTTGAGTACTAAGCAGTAGAGGTCTATAATGAAGATAGATACCAAATATCGAAGTTCAAGGCCAAATAATTCTGACAGCGTATGTAACTGTGCAGAAAGCATTTTCTTCTTTTCCCAAAATGCTTTCACAAACCTTTTTATTCAGGGTCATTGAAAGTCAGGATTGTATGGTAAGGGATTGAATTAACTTGGAAGCCCAGGTATTGATTTTCTGGTCAAAATGGTGGTCAAATTATAGATTAAAACATCATTTGCTCATTGGTAAGACACAAATGAGACTTGTCTCAGTAACTATTGATCAAATGTCTTTTGATCGGATGGACAATGGGACGGACGCACAGACAGATGGACGCACGAAAGACACCTGGCCATATCATAAGCCCGCTGGCCTTTGGCCAGTGGAGCTAACAAGTCTCAATTAATTTTTTACCAGATTTTAAAATTTTAGGCTTGTATAAATGGAAAGAGTTGTACCAAACAACAAAATTTTAGACTTGTCCAAACCAAAAGCATTTGCAGCCGACAATTAAAATGTGGCCAAAATGATGGTATTTGTCTATAATATGATAGAAAATATTGTGGGAAAAAAAGGAGAAAATGCTGGTTACCAATATTTTCTCCTTTTCCCACAATGTTTTGAAAAGGTTTCTTTCTGGTGGTCATTAAAACTCGGGATTGTGTGATAAATGCTTAAAACAATGCTCATAGAACATTACTTTTGTCTCTGGATAGAAGACATTGTTGGAAAAGGGGAAAACACTGGTAACCAGCATTTTCTACTTTTACCACCATGTTTTCAAAAGCTAAGTTCATCAGCATCAATCTGTAAGTATATAAGATTGTGTTGTAGATGCTAGAGTTTAAACCAGGTGAAATATAGCAATTTTTCTAATTCAAGGGAAATAACTCCATTTATTCTGGTCCAATTACATCCATAACCAAATTCATCTGAGATCTATATTTTGACCAAGTTTGGTGCTGATTTGTTAACAATTGTAGATGCTAGAGTGTAAACAAAGTGAAATATAGCAATTTTTCTAATTCAAGTGCAAATAACTCCAGTCAATCCGATTACAACCATAATCAAAATCATCAGAGATCTTATGGTTATATATATTTTGGTCAAGTTTGGTGCGGATTGGTTGATATTTGTAAATACTAGACAGTGAAATGTCTAATGTAGCATTTTTTTTTAATTTAAAGGGGAAATAACTGCAGTTGTTCTAGTGCGATTACACCCATAATTGAACTCATACGAGATTTTTTGGTCACATATATTTTACCGAGTTTAATGCTGGTTGGTTGATATTTGTAGATGATAGAGTGTAAACAAAGTGAAATGCATCAACTTTTCTAATTCAAGGGCCAATAACTCCATTTGTTCTGGTCCAATTACACCCATAATCAAAATCATACGATACACTATAATCATATATACTCTTCAAAAAAAGAAACGCGTATTGAAATTTTGGGCATAAAATAAAACAAATACTTGTGATAGATAATTATATATTACATACAAATAATTTCATTGAAAGTCACTTCAAAGTGTACATTTTCATTTTCCATCACAGTTCATTGGACATTCACATGTCAAGGTCACCAATCGTCAATATCTCGTATGTCCACCACGAGCGTCAATAACTGCTTGACAGCGTCTCCCCATTGATGATGTCAGATTGCGAATCACTTGCTGAGGAATGTTTGTCCATTCGGCCTGTAATGCAACCACAAGGTGTTGTAACGATTGCGGTGCCGGTTGTCGTTCTCGGACGCGTCTATCCAATTCGTCCCATAGGTGCTCTATGGGGTTCAAATCTGGCGATTTGGATGGCCAAGGAAGTACCGGAATGTTGTTGTTCTGTAGATAGGCAGTTGTTATCCTTGCTGTATGCGGCCTAGCGTTGTCCTGCTGGAATATCCTGCCATTATTCTGCATAATGGGAACGACGTGTGGTTGCAGGATCTCGCCACAGTATCGCTGAGCCGTCAGTGTACCGTTCACGTGTACCAAATCGGTTCTTCCGGTGTGAGATATTGCTGCCCACATTATCACACTGCCACCACCAAATCTGTCAACCTCTTGGATACAGTTAGTAGCAAAACGTTCATTTCGCCTCCTGTACACCCTTGCTCTACAATCTGCTCGCTGTAACAGGAACCTTGATTCATCACTGAACCAAACTGTTCTCCACCGCTGCTGAGGCCATACTCTATGCGTTTGAGCCCATTGTAGTCTGTTTTGACGGTGTTGCTGGTTCAACACGATAGCTCTTAGTGGACGTCGTGCCCTGATCCCAGCATGTCGTAGGCGGTTTCTGACTGTCTGGTCCGAGATTCTGCGCATTCCTGGTATCGTGGAAGCAGTAGATGTGGCTGTTGTGAATCGTTCACGTAAGTGCCGTAACCGGATATAGCGGTCCTGGGCAGGAGTTGTCAATCTTGGTCGGCCTGACCTTGGGAGGTCATGGGTTGATTGATGCTGCTGGTACCTGGCCCAAAGTCTAGATATGGTACTCTGGGCCACATTGAAGATCCCCGCCACATCCACCTGGGATTCACCTGCTTCTAATCTACCGATAGCGTTGTTACGTTGAGCTTCGTTCAGACGTGGCATAACTTGACCATTCACTGTTTAGAGATGTGAATGATTTCGAAACCGAGAACCCCTGCCTTTTAAAGACCATTAAACAAAGTTTCAGGTGGAAAACATGCAATATCGATTTTTTCGTGTTAATGATGGAAATGAAGCAAGTTCAATATTGAGCGAAATCGGTGACACGTCCCATTAGTTGACCTTTCAATTTAATCAACTGGGGTTTAAAAACAGCTTGATATTGTTCAATTTAAAGCACATATAAATCAAACAAAAATTTAACTTCTAATTATACAAAAGAACGTAAAGAAATATTATGCGTTTCTTTTTTTGAAGAGTATATTTTGACCAGATATTTTGATTGGTTGATATTTGTAGATGCTAGATGGTAAAAAAAGTGAAATATAGCAATATTTCTTATTCAAGGGCAAATAACTCCAGTCGTTCTGGTCCGATTACACCCATAATGGAACTCATCCGGGATCTTATCCGAGATCTTATAGTCATATATATTTTAACCAAGTTTGGTGCTGATTGGTTGATATTTGTGGATGCTACAGTGTAAATAAGGAAATGTGAACGGACGCCGGACGGACGACGGACGCCGACGGACGGTGAGTGATCAGTATAGCTCACTCTGAGCACTTTCTGCTCAGGTGAGCTAAAAAAGTGGCATAACTGTCTTTAATTTTTAACCCTTTACCAAAAGACAAAGTTTTGGATTGGTCTAAGTTCAAAGCACTTGCAGACGACAAAATAAACATAACTCAAAAGTTGAAATTTGTTTCGAGCAGGGTAGAAAACCTTGTGGGAAAAGGAGAAAATGCTGGTTATCAGCATTTTCTCCTTTTCCAACAACGTTTTCATAAGGCTTACCTATCTCAGGGTCGTAAAAACAGGGATTCTTTGGGAAATGGTTGAACGCCCCTTTTATTTGTATTTACTCCGCCCACATCCATGCTTCGTGTAGTAATGTAGTAAAGGCTAGTAGAACTATTGTGTCACTTGAATACAAATATACAGTCCAACACAAGAACAAAAAAAATGGATAATTCAAACTTTATAGCATTGTAAATACTCATTTCTAATGGTAGATCTAGATCTATATAGTTTATATATTTTTTTGAAGAATAATTCAAGTTTAATTTCATATTTTACTTTAGAACCCACTTTTTTAACCTTTCCCTAGTGCCACAATATCGTCGCTTTACTATAGGCAGCAATCGCATGATAAACTTTTTTGGCGGGAAAAGATACCAAAATAGTATGCAGAACCTGAGAAAACGCTGTGTCAACACATATGGCACAGTGTTACACGTTATGGAAACTGTATACATAAAAAAACACACGAATGTTTCGTTGGAAAAAGTGAATGAGATGAGTTTAATAAGAAAGAGATAAGATCTAGTTTATAGGTCTAGTTGGAAAATATTTTTGCAGCTTTACATTGTGATAGAGGACGCAAAACGCTGATTACGACAGTGAATCTAGTTTGTGATTTGCGACGACAGTCAAAACACACAACAACGAAAATTACAACCAGACTATTAAAGGTAAGTTTACTTTTGCTTTTGTAATTCTGTTCATTCCCGAATCAAGTCTAGATATACCTCAATTGACTAGTCTCAATAATGAGACGGCCCGGTGATCTTTTTCATATTTGGACATTTAAAGTATCCTGGGCTACACCGTACCGTCTGAAATCCATCGTAAATTTTCCGGTAGCAAATAGATTGTGTTCTCCTTTCTCCGTTCACCTAAGCAAATAAGCTCACAGAATTCACATTTTCGGTCAAGGAATCAAAATTTTTGTGTAATGATCAAAATTAATATAAAATCTGAATCAAACTTGTAACTGAAAAAAGTCACTACAACTTGCATCAAAAGGTTTGATCTGAGGATTTTTTCAAACCTATCTCGCCAACCAGGGTAGTATTGCCACTTTCTCATTTTTCCATTTATTTGATTGAAAGCCAAGGCCGGTTGCTAAATGTAGTATACTGGTCTATCCCACAGATAGATATAAAGGTATAATGTAGCTGGGTACAGGTATTTGGCGATATATCGTGCGGCCGTATCGACATGTGGTTCGGTAGCTCAGTTGGTTAGAGAGCAGGCACGGTATTCACGAGGCCCTGGGTTCGAATCCTGGTCGAGCCGCGATATTTTTTCCACCAAATACCTGTACCCAGCTACATTATACCTTTATATCTCTCTGTGGGATAGACCAGTATACTACGTAAAGACTGATGAATATTCTACAATCTAGTTCAGACAGACTAGCTTATTCATAGTAAAAGGTAAACACAACCCATTAACCCTTTACTCCATAGATACTCATTTCAACGCATTGCTTGTAGGAGCCCTTGGAAAACATTGTGGCAAAAGGTGAAATTGCTCGTGACAAGCAATTTCACCTTTTGCCACAATGTTTACCATGCTATCAAAAGGTGTCATATACAGGTAAAAAACAGCTTCATCCATGCTGTTATTTAGGGTCAATTAGAGATACCATAAAAATGCGTTATGGAGTAAAGGGTTAAGGCTTATTTAATGTTGAAAAACATTGAAAATTTGCTTTTTATTGTATCTAATGAAATATTTTCTTTCATCTGTGAAAATTACTCTCTTTTGTTGCATTTTTGCATCTAATTTGATAGAAAAATACTATCGATGCAGGATAGGATGTTATGCATTTATAATATCTGACAGAGTAGAATAGAACCAGGGTGGAACAAAACTTCACTAGGGCTTATTCCTTCCGCTTTAGTGCATGAACGGAGAAGCGAGAATGAATGGAGAAATGAGAAAAGGCCATATAGAGCGCTATACTGACTTTCCGTTTCATTGGTTTCATCTGTATTGCTGCGAAATGCAATTAACTTTTAGTAGTAAATATGACCAAAAACAAATTGTTAAACCGTTTATTACATAAAAA
Organism: Tridacna crocea; assembly: GCA_943736015.1. Taxonomy (NCBI): domain Eukaryota; kingdom Metazoa; phylum Mollusca; class Bivalvia; order Cardiida; family Cardiidae; genus Tridacna; species Tridacna crocea. The sequence goes on from OX031073.1 coordinate 34,097,259, forward strand.
GCTTGTAGAAGTCATTTACAACATATTTATCTCGGAAAAATCAGGGACGAAATTTATCGTGCGTGGCGGCCATTTTGTATGTTTTCGGAAACGTAAACAACTCGACTAACTGATTTCAATTTCTGGGTTAGATCTACCTTTATTTTGTCGACTGCAAGTGCTTTAATTTGGTCAATTTTAAAATTTTGTCATTTGGTAAAGAGTTAAAATAAACCTTTTACCCTAGGACAAATTTTGCACTTGACTAAACTGAAAAACTACCACCGAAGAATAGCTTAATCCTTTACCAAACAAAACCTTTTGAAAACATTGTGGGAAAAGGAGAAAATGCTGGTAACCAGCATTTTCTCCTTTTCCCACCATGTTTTTTTTACCCTGCTGCCAACAAATTTCAATCTTTGAGTTACATCTATTCTGTCATCTGCAAATGCTTTCAATTTGGACAAGTCAAGAATTTTGTTGTTTGGTAAAGGGTTAAATGAGCTTTATTTCTATTTTTTGATATGGTAGAAACAGGGATCATTCTGGTTGGACTTGAAAATGTTCCATTTGCTCAAAAATTATGAGAGATTTAAAATTTTAATGACATTTTTTATGTTTCAATTTTCAGGAATCTAATTGTTTTCCAAAGGACAAATCCAAACCTCTTTATAAGACACTATTTTAAAAGTGATTACTTTCTCTGAAATGAGAGAAAACAATGTTGGAAAAGGATAAACTGCTCAATTTGAGCAATTTCTACTTTCCCCACATTGTTTTCACAAGTCTTACAACTAAAAACCATTGTATCAACATTTTTTCAAAATAAGTCTTCACATCTGGCTCTGCCACACCCTCAATGTAGATCTTTAATCAAACTCATGAATTATCAAAGCGCAACCACCCATGTAATTTAAGCCACTTTTTGTTAAATTTGACTGTTTTTTTTTTTGGTATCGAGGGATCCAAAGAAATCATTGTTGGACTTGGTCATCGATTTATCATGTTTATCTGGGCTTTCATCACTCTCATCAGTCTCGACTCGTGAGTTTGTGAGAAAACTGGTTATTTTATCACAAAATTTTATTTGGTTTGATTCTACTTTCCTCTACTTTGGAGGCATTTTCCTGGCACTGTGCCTGACACAGAACTGCAGACAACTTCAACACGAACTGCATTCGTACGGAACATCACAGTCTGCTAATGATAAGGAAAAACACCGAACAAGCCAAATGTTGCCAATGGTATACCTTGTTTTACGATGTGGGGAACCAGTGTATAGACTAATTTATTGTGCAGATTTCCACTATTTAAGGACTGACACTCGAGTTCTATCCCTATCATCTGCCAAAAATCAGTATGCGAGATTTTGTTTCAATTGAGATTTAAAAATGGGATTTTTGCAACTTTAATAAGACAATCTCGCGATTTCAAAGCCCAGAATGATCCCTGTAGAAAACATTGTGAGTAAAGGAGAAAATGCTGGTAACTAAGTTTGCCGCCAATGAGTAAGTTTTTGTGTTTTGCGTCTTATCTTGAAAACTGTAGTTTTTCATCGAACTTCTCACATCTATCAACCAGTAACACACTGATCAACGTGAGCCGCTGACACCATGTGTTCTCGGTACACCAGATCGAATTTTCCATGGAAGAACCGGAGGTGGTGTAAGTATTTTCATTTTTATGGACCTGATTAACCTAGATAGAAATGTTGATTTACAGCAATGTCAAGATTGATCTGTTTACACACATACTAGGGAATAATAATGCCATCATATAAGCGAGCTGTGGCTTTATGAGCAGCTGGGGTCTTATTGTTTTGAAGTTTGTTGCCGATTTTCGGACAAAATCCCCTAACCATTGTTCATTTTACAAGTTTGTATGATAAGATAAATGCATTCCCTAAAGGAACACAAAATTTCACTTAGAAATGTGCATCCATAGCGAAGATATACGTTTTGAATGGACCTGGGTAGAGGAAGATATGCTAACAAGACACCATTTTCATTTTCAGAGTATGTACATGGACACCAGATCAGAAAAAGCTTGTGGTAATTGGACACCAACCTTTAAATCATCAATATTTCTGCCTGAAACTCGATGCATGGGCTGTATACGAAGACTATTTTTGTAAACATAATGTCACTACGGTCCATTACCTGATAAAGAGCATGTTCAACGCAATTTCATTACTTGTAGCACTTGCTTTTTTGAAATATTTGCTATAATGCGGCAATTTACGAAGTAGACCTATGATGCTTGATCACAATTGACCGGTCATTGCCTCAAATGTTGGTGCAAGACATGTTCTTTTTTTACAGTGTTTCAGTTTTATGAATGGCGTATTGACCCATTACCACGCAATCACGAGCTTTAATGTCCCTGGGAAAGATATGGCTTCAAAAAACATTGTCTATAACGAAAAACCCCTATTAACTATTACAGGGTGTACATTATTTATAACATTTGGCCTGATTCTTAGTTTAAATAATTTTCAAATCCGCTTGGCCAACTGCCAGCGGGCTCTTAGAATGGCGTTCTACCCTTCGTACATTTTCATGCGTGTGTTTGTTCGTCTACGCGTTTATTTCTAAAATTTTTATTTAATTGACTTCTCCTCAGAAACCACCAAGTGGAAATCAACAAAATTCAAAGTGGATGATTCCATAAATTTCTTTCGAGATACTTCGTTCCTTTAAAAAAGATGGCTTATGTGGAAGGAGCTTATTTTCCGTGTACGGCGCGTTGTGAAAATTGTAAAATTTGTCCTCTCCAAAGAACTCAATCACGAGATTGGCATTGGGTAGCTTTCTATCACATTCCTTCAATAAATTTTGATCTGCTGAAAAACATGGCTTTTGTTGGTGGGACTTATTTTCTCTTTGTGTCATAAACCGGAAGTACTTGCAGCTCTTTAAATAAATTCATTGATAATACATGTATGTAGATCTACATGTATTTCATAACACAGATGATCACTGATAATGTTTCATTTTATCCAATATGCTGGGTGATCATGATATAGAGATATTAATCTTTATTGTTACAAACTTACATAGTTCTTGGAAATGCAGCATTAGTGCTCAGAAATAGTTTTGTACGTAGTGTGTTGGGGAAATTATTAGAGAGGTTAATTGCAGCCATGGCAAATTACTAAATTAAATCTTTTCTGAAATTCGTCATTTATAAAAAATAAACCACGTCTATTTCCTGTTTCGGTTTTTTTATTTCGCTGCATTTCCAAGAACTATGTAAGTTTGTAACAATAAAGATTAATATCTCATATATCATGATCACCCAGCATATTGGATAAAATGAAACATTATCAGTGATCATCTGTGTTATGAAATACATGTAGATCTATATACATGTATTATCAATGAATTTATTTAAAGAGCTGCAAGTACTTCCGCTTTATAACACAAAGAGAAAATAAGTCCCACCAACAAAAGCCATGTTTTTCAGCAGATCAAAATTTATTGAAGGAATGTGATAGAAAGCTACCCAATGCCAATCTCGTGATTGAGTTCTTTGGAGAGGACAAATTTTACAATTTTCACAACGCGCCGTACACGGAAAAAAAGCTCCTTCCACATAAGCCATCTTTTTTAAAGGATCGAAGTATCTCGAAAGAAATTTATGGAATCATCCACGTTGAATTTTGTTGATTTCCACTTGGTGGTTTCTGAGGAGAAGTCAATTAAATAAAAATTTTAGAAATAAACGCGTAGACGAACAAACGCACGCATGCAAATGTACGAAGGGTAGAACCCCATTCTAAGAGCCCGCTGGCAGTTGGCCAAGAGGATTTGAAAATTATTTAAACTAAGAATCAGGCCAAATGTGGTAAATAATGTACACTCTGTAATAGTTAAAAGGGGTTTTTCGTTATAGACAATGTTTTTCGAAGCCATCTTTCCCAGGGACATTAAAGCTTGTGATTGCGTGGTAATGGGTCAATACGCCATTCATAAAACTGAAACGCTGTAAAAAAAGAACATGTCTTGCACCAACATTTGAGGCAATGACCGGTCAATTGTGATCAAGCATCATAGGTCTACTTCGTAAATTGCCGCATTATAGCAAATATTTCAAAAAAGCAAGTGCTACAAGTAATGAAATTGCGTTGAACATGCTCTTTATCAGGTAATGGACCGTAGTGACATTATGTTTACAAAAATAGTCTTCGTATACAGCCCATGCATCGAGTTTCAGGCAGAAATATTGATGATTTAAAGGTTGGTGTCCAGTTACCACAAGCTTTTTCTGATCTGGTGTCCATGTACATACTCTGAAAATGAAAATGGTGTCTTGTTAGCATATTTTCCTCTACCCAGGTCCATTCAAAAACGTATATCTTCGCTTTGGATGCACATTTCTAAGTGAAATTTTGTGTTCCTCTAGGGAATACATTTATCTTATCATACAAACTTGTAAAATGAACAATGGTTAGGGGATTTTGTCCGAAAATCGGCAACAAACTTCAAAACAATAAGACCCCAGCTGCTCATAAAGCCACAGCTCGCTTATATGATGGTATTATTATTCCCTAGTGTGTGTGTAAATAGATCAATCATTCGTCTTGACATTGCTGTAAATCAACATTTCTATCTAGGTTAATCAGGTCCATAAAAATGAAAATACTTACACCACCTCAGGTTCTTCCATGGAAAATTCGATCTGGTGTACCGAGAACACATGGTGTCCGCGGCTCACATTGATCAGTGTGAGTAATTGGAAATGCAACTTTCACCTAGACTGACCAAGCAACACCACAGTTGTATATGCCTTTTTTAATGTTGTGTCATGGGAAAAGGAGTCCTGATGTATAATTTCAATATACGGGCCAGGATCTCTTTCACTAAAGGACAAAATGTAATGAAACCTCATTTTCATATTGTTTATCACAAGCCACACTCAATAATTGTTTCTATTTCATGAAATGCACCATCATGAAAAAAAGGGGCTAAATGTTTAATTTCATTATGGACCAATAACTGTCAAATCGCCAATCCTTCTGCCTGGACAGGTATCTTCTAAAGTCCTTGATGAATATTTAGGAAACTTCATGCATGTCTTCCATAGGAGAGTTGTTGATACAATTTTCTTTATATATAATGATTTGTCATGGTAAAAAGGGGCTTGATGTATATTTTCATTATTTGTTCTCAATTAAATATCATGTTATGGTAAAAGGGGACTTCATGTATAGACTTATTACTGACCGCTTATTATATATATTTTTTAATTAATTCTTTACCACGCAATGACGACTTTTGATGGCCCTGGAAGAGAAGGCTTTAGAAAACATTCTGGTAGAAGGAGGCATTTTCTCCTTTTCTCACAATTTTTTCTACCCCCTCCCACAGCAAATTTTAACTTTTTAGTCTCATTTATTATGTTGTCTGCAAATGCTCTCAATTTGGACTAGTCCAAAACTTTGTCATTTGGTAAAGAGTGAAATGCTTTGCCATGGAGAAAGGGGGCTTAATGTGTAATTTTATCAATGTCCATACACTAAAAGGCCACATGTACATTTAACACACAAAACCTCTAATATATTTGTATCCAAAAAGCTTATTTTCTGCTGGGGATATCATTTCAATGAAATTGCTTGTTTTTTTCATGATTAATTCAGTATGCCCCATTCATTTCATCTCTGTCCCCTTGGGCTGGAAACCTTGGCAGATCACTGTTTATAAATTCTGGATGTGTTTATTTGTAAAGAAAAGGCAACATACCTGTACACACATTTAAAGAAATAAAATATAGCCACATCTAAAACTGATGAACTTACAATGTTTTACAACCTATACAAGCACTTTCCTGTCTGTTACAGATGCCTGTTTGAAGAAGACTACTTCAACAAAATAGAGAACTTCAGGAAAACATACTTTTTAAGAAATGTGAGTTACCTTTAATGTTCTTGGTGTCCTCAAGATAGATGCAGATAAAAAGATTTGTCACAACTACTGTAAAATTGGGACAAAGATGGACTGCTTCAGTGATAGTAAACGTATGCAGAGACTAGAGGACTTGACAAAGATGCCAGGAGCTTTCGTGGCCATGTCGTGGTTTGTTACCAGAATTGTGTCTACTATTAGGTTTCAAAACAACATTATATCAACAATGCTGCATATCTGAATTGAATGTTCAGAAAAGATACTATGATGCATAACACATTTGCTTTCAAAGTAATCAAATTTGCCAAAGATCTGCAAAAAAAACCCACATTTTTATTTCTAAGTTAAATGGATTTTTATTTTTCTTTAACTCTTTACCAAACGACAAAATTCTAAACTTGTCCAAATTGATAACACTTGCAGACGACAAAATAAAGGTAACTCAAAATTTGAAATTTGTTTCCAGCAGGGTAGAAAACATTGCGGGAAAAGGAGAAAGTCTTGGTTACCAGCATTTTCTCCTTTTCTCACAATGTTTTCAAAAGGCTTTTTGTATATTGGATCCTTAAAGGTCTGGATTGTGTGGCAAAGAGTTAATTAAGAAAAGGAAATAAATACAAGTTTCAGTTACACAGTCTTTGTTTCACATGACTGTAAAGGTGGGATGTCAGTGGAAATTCTGTTGCAAGTGCGTGTTTATGGCCCTTTACCATACAACAATATTTTGGAATTTCCCCGTATCAGCATTCACAAATACCAATACAGTGTTGCTTAACTCTTTAATAAAAGCCAAATTTTAGTACTCATCCATATTGGAAGCATTTGCATAGGAGAAATTACATATGCTTAAATGATTGAATTTGCATCTGAAAGGTTACACAACATTGTGTAAGCAGCATTTCTCACAATGTTTTCAAATACCCTCCACCCCAGGGTCATTTTAACCCTTAGACTGCAAAGTGCCACTCACTGACCTTTTTGCGGATAGTGTTGATCAAGTTCAGACTGCACAAAACATGCAGTCTGATCTTGGATCTACACTATCGATAACGAGATATTATTCCCCAAAAATATACCTTTGAAATAGCAATATTTGAGTTTTTACTATCGAACTGAAAATTTCATTTTGATTATTTAGTAGGATAAGGATTAACTTGGGATTTGTGGGAAAGAGTTAAATTTAGTTACCAGTCGACAAAATTATAGACTTGTCTAAATTGGAAGCATTGGCAGACTAGAAACCAAGTAAGAAAATGTTACTTTGAAAGGGTAGAAAACTGTTCGCAAAGGAGAATGCTGGTTTCCAACATTTTACTCATTTTCCAACAATGTTTTTAAAGTCATTCTTCTTGAGTCTTTAATGTTCATCATTAAAAGAGAAATCTATTTCATGGGAAAAGGAATAAAAAGACCTTTGTTTGGCATTTTTCTTTTTTATATTTTCTGTATAATATATAATTAAGCCACTCATTTCTAGGTCATGAACTCTTTACTAAACAACAAATGTATTGACTTCAAAACTTAAAGCATTTGAAGTTTATAAATTGATTGTGACCCAAATGTTTGGATTTTTCATGGGAGTGTCCTTAGGCAAGACAGTTCAGAGCCCTAACTTAATACTGGTGAAATCCAGGAAATGGATGAATTTGTAGGCTGTCTCAGTGATACAACTAAAATAAAGTTTAAAGTAAAACAGGATTTAATCAATCAGAGCTCCAGATAGAGGGAGTGGTTTTGATTCCAAAATTGAAAATAATGATTATTAACCACAAAACCCTATATATGGTAAAGGATAAATACACAGGATTGATTGGGAAAAGGTTAATTCAGCGATAAATTTGGATTGAGAAGAAGCTGTTTCATAGGTGAAATTGTCGGTCAATGAAAAGAAGCGCTAGTGTTGCAGTATTGTGTCGGGGCCGGGCCATTGCAGTATTCCCACTATATGTTTGAAAATGTCCCCCAAAAATACAGTAGTGCAGGCCACAAATTTCACATCGGACGCCCTCAAAGTCTTGACTTTCTTACTGCATTGTCCGATATTATGCAGTCCATAACTCTATTCTATTCTGTTCTATGGTGGAGAGCATGCTTGTTTAGCCTGTGTCTTGCCTTTTTAGCTCACCTGAGCACGAAGTGCTCATGGTGAGCTATTGTGATCGTGCTGTGTCCGGCGTCCATCGTCCGTCGTGCGTCGTCAACTTTTTACCTTGTGTACGCTCTACAGGCCACAGTTTTGGTCGGATACTCATGAAAGTTAGTCAGGATGTTTGTCTCGATGAAATCTCGGACGAGTTCGAAAATGGGTCATGTGGGGTCAAAAACTAGGTCACTAGGTCAAATCTTAGAAAAATCTTGTGTACGCTCTAGAGGCCGCATTTTGAGTCCGATACTCATGAAAGTTGGTCAGGATGTTTGTCTCGATGATATCTCGGACGAGTTTGAAAATGGGTCACGTGGGGTCAAAAACTAGGTCACCAGGTCAAATCTTAGAAAAACCTTGTGTACGCTCTAGAGGCCGCATTTTCAGTCGGATACTCATGAAAGTTGGTCAGGATGTTTGTCTCGATGATATCTCGGACGAGTTCGAAAGTGGATCACGTGGGGTCAAAAACTAGGTCACCAGGTCAAATCTTAGAAAAACCTTGTGTACGCTCTAGAGGCCACATTTTCAGTCGGATACTCATGAAAGTTGGTCAGGATGTTTGTCTCGATGATATCTCGGACGAGTTCGAAAGTGGGTCACGTGGGGTCAAAAACTAGGTCACCAGGTCAAATCTTAGAAAAACCTTGTGTACGCTCTAGAGGCCACATTTTCAGTCGGATACTCATGAAAGTTGGTCAGGATGTTTGTCTGGATGATATCTCGGACGAGTTCGAAAGTGGGTCACGTGGGGTCAAAAACTAGGTCACCAGGTCAAATCTTAGAAAAACCTTTTGTACGCTCTAGAGGCCACATTTTCAGTCGGATACTCATGAAAAATGGTCAGAATGTTTGTCTGGATGATATTTCGGACGAGTTCGAAAGTGGGTCACGTGGGGTCAAAAACTAGGTCACCAGGTTAATGCTTAGAAAAACCTTTTGTACGCTCTAGAGGCCACATTTTCAGTCGGATACTCATGAAAGTTGGTCAGGATGTTTGTCTGGATGATATCTCGGACGAGTTCGAAAATGGGTCACGTGGGGTCAAAAACTAGGTCACCAAGTCAAATCTTAGAAAAACCTTTTGTACTCTCTAGAGGCCACATTTTTAGTTGGATACTCATGAAAATTGGTCAGGATGTTTGTCTGGATGATATCTCGGACGAGTTTGAAAATGGGTCACGTGGGGTCAAAAACTAGGTCACCAGGTCAAATCTTAGAAAAGCCTTTTGTACGCTCTAGAGGCCACATTTTCAGTTGGATACTCATGAAAGTTGGTCAGGATGTTTGTCTGGATGATATCTCGTATGAGTTTGAAAATGGGTTATGTGGGGTCAAAAACTAGGTCACTGGGTCAAATCTTAGAAAAACCTTTTGTACGCTCTAGAGGCCACATTTTCAGTTGGATACTCATGAAAGTTGGTCAGGATGTTTGCCTGGATGATATCTTGGACAAGAACGAAAATGGGTCATGTGGGGTCAAAAACTAGGTCACTAGGTCAAATGTTAGAAAAACCTTTTGTAGGCTCTAGAGGCCACATTTTCAGTCCGAAACTCTTGTAAGTTGGTCAGAATGTTTGTCTTGATGATATCTCAGACAGGTTTGAAAATGGGTCATTGGGGGTTAAAAACTAGGTCACCGGGTCAAATCTTAGAAAAACCTTGTATATGCTCTGGATGCCACATTTTCAGTCCAACACTCTTGAAAATTAGTCAGAATGTTTGCCTTTATAATATCTTGGATGAGTTTGAAAATGGGTCATGTTGGGTCAAAAACTGGGTCAATAGGTCAAATGTTATAAACACCTTTTGTATGCTCTGGAGGACACATTTTCAGTCTGATACTCCTAAAACATAATATTTGTCCTGGTGATACCTTGAATGAGTTTGAAAATGGGTCATGTGGAGTCAAAAACTAGGTCAATGGGTCAAATATTAGAAAAACCTTGTGTACACTCCAGAGGCTATATTTTCTGCCTGATACTCTTCAGACTTGGTCAGAATGTTAACTTTGTTTTGGTGATGTCTCAAAAGAGTTTGATAATGGGTATTTGTCGGGTCCAAAACCAGGTCACTTGATGAAATCTTAGAAAAACCTTTTGTACACTGTAGAGGCCACATTTTCAGTCCAATACTCATGAAACTTGGCCAGATTTTTGTCTTATTGATATCTCAAAAGTGTTTGATGATGGGTAATGTCTGATAAAAAACTAGGTCACTGGGAAACTAGATGGTGCATGTTTGGTCAATAAACTCAGGTGAGCGATTTCAGGGCCATCATGGCCCTCTTGTTTCACATGTTGTCAGGTACTGTTGAGCATATGTTATGACCAGTCTGAAGAGGTATGAAAACTTTCAAGGCTGCATCTTGATTTTTTAGCTCACCTGAGCACAAAGCGCTCATGGTGAGCTTTTGTGATGGTCCAATGTCCTTTGTCCATCGTGCGTCATCCATAATTTCTTTAAACATCTTCTCCTCCTAAACCACAGGGCCAATCTTGATGAAACTTGGCAGGGATGTTCCTTGGGTGAAGCTGTACCAAAGTTGTTCAAGAGATTGAGTTCCACCCATAACTCTGGTTGCCATGGCAACCAAAAGGAAAAATTGGCAAAATCTTCAAAAATCTTCTCTGAAACTAGAGGCGTAGAGCTTTGAAATTTGGTATGTAGCATCTACTAGTGGACCTCTACTAAGATTGTTCATATGATGTCCCTGGGGTCTAAACTGGCCCCGCCCCGAGGGTCACAAGTTTGAAACATAGAAATAAAGAAGGAAAACTTTAAAATTCTTCTTCTCTGAAACTAGAATATGTAGAGCTTTGATATTTGGCTAGTAGGATCTCCTAGTAGAGTTCTACAATGTTTGTTCATATGATGTCCCTGGGGTCAAAACTTTCCCTGCCCCGTGAGTCACAAGTTCGAAACATAGGAACAAAGAAGGAAAACTTTAAAAATCTTCTTCTTTGAAACTCGAAGGAGTAGAGCTTTGCTATTTGGTATGTACCATCTCCTAATGGACCTCTACCAAGTTTGTTCATATGATGCCCCAGGGGTCCAAACTGGCCCTGCCACAGGGGTCACAATTTTGAACATACAAACAAGGAAGGAAAACTTTAAAATTCTTCTTCTCTGAAACTGGAAGGAGTAGAGCTTTGATATTTGGTATGAAGCATCTCCTAGTAAACTTCTTCCAAGTTTGTTTATATGATGTCCCTGGGGTCCAAACTGGCCCCGCCCCAGGGGTGAACATGGGAAAAAAAGGAAAACTTTAAAATTCTTCTTCTTTGATACCAGGTGTTGAGCTTTTATATTTGGTATAAAGCATGCCCTAGTGGATCTCTGCCAAGTTTATTCATATGATGCCCCTGGGGTCATACTTGGCCCAGCCCAGGGGGTCACAAGTTTAAACATGGGAACAAAAAGGGAAAAATTTAAAATTTTTCTTCTACGAAACTAGGTGTAGAGCTTTGATATTTGATATGTAGCATCTACTAGTGGACCTCTAACAAGTTTGTTCATAAGATGCCCCAGGGGTCAAAACTGGCCCCTACCCAGGGGGTCAGAAGTTCTAAACATAGGAACAAATAAGGAAAACTTTAAAATTCTTCTGAGAGCTTTGATATTTGGTATGTAGTGAACCTGTTCTAAGTTTGTTAGCCCTCCCGAGCACATCATGTTCAGTGAGGTCAAAATTGAGTCAACTTGGGTCATAAACTAGGTCAATATGTTAAAGAAATACCTTGTGGGCATTGTAGAGGCCACATTTTCTTGCTCAGCTGACTTGAAAATTAGTCAGAATGTTTGCCTTGGTAAAATCTCACATGAGACTGCATTTAGAGCTTGTCTTGAATATAACTTTGTCATCTCAAATCATAATCGCTTCAAACTTGGTATGCATGTCTGTTGCAATATCACTGGGTACTGTGTGCAAGAACAGTAACTCTACCTAGCTAGGGTTTTAAGTAATTCTTCTTTGATATTTATTTTTACAGTTTTTCTTGCTTGTCCAGAATGGAACTTTGAAGTCTCGAGTCAAATTGACTTGAGACTCGGTGAATATTTATTGTCTGCCCTTTGCAACTATTAGTGGTGAAACGGTTTACCGATATACCGATTAACCGCGGTCTGTTCAAAGAAAAAAACGAAACCGGTACGAATTTTACCGTATCGCTATTTCTGCAATATTTCAACTTCTCTTAATTGTATTAGAAAGTCCGGTTTTTCCCAAAAATTTTGTCGATTGTTTTTCAACATACTGAAAGATTTACGAAAGCGAAAGTTCTTTATTTTTTCCACAGGCGATGTCACCGGTGTTCAGGTAAAATTATGACCGCCTCAAATTCGCGACACGTATTTAAGGTATTACTTAAAACCCTAATAACCCCAATCCAAATAACTGTCGACCGTATTTCTGATTTTGGACCAACAGAGTTTGTTATTCCTGTTCTGTAACTTTCCTCACACTTATTTTGCAGTTTTTCCCGGTAGATAAGCGGGAAAGTATTAGTAACAGAGTAAGTTAGTGCATCGCACTGTCTTCTCTGTTGAGCTCCCAAAGTTTGTAATAGTAGGACAGCTGAGCAAGTGTTCGGTACTGCTGGTGACTTTTTGTCAGCACAGAGGGCTTCCCTGGGTGCTGACAAGGTTGACATGCCAATATTTTTGAAAAAGAACATGACTTGACATGTCACTGAGTTATTTATTTGTTTCTATGGACAATTCTTAATTTCTTTGTCATTTCAGTCTAGTCTGCGTTAAAGACTAGTCAAATTTTTTAGCATATGCTACTCTAAACAGTGACTACAAGTGGTCAGATATGCTAAATGTCAGCATATACAGCATATCGCAATACGTATTGCAATACAGGTCAGCCGTATTGCAATATATTGCGATACGCTTTTTACCATATCTAGCAACTATTATACCTCCTTGACAACTGCCGGTGGGATAGGCATATGTTGCGACAGTTTGCCACTATTGTTTCATTATCATTTGGCCTTTAACCTCAATATTTGGTATTTATCTTCATTGTTGACTTTTACTGCTTAGTACTCAGGTGAGCGATATAGGACCAACATGGTCCGCTTGTTTTCAAATTCATGTTGCAATATTTTGTTACGCAGTCTATATGCATTTAGTGCGTAAACTATGTCTGCTATGAATTTCCAAGTTAGAAAAGAAAGACAAATTTGACCAACATCAATATCAATAACGAAAATAGAGTTCTAAAATTAGATCTTGCTTCAAGTCCACACTGAAAGTAGGATATTTCGGGATAAGCCGGACAAATTCACACGGTTACAAGCAAATGATTCCAATGCCTAGTTGTCTGGTTAGTTGCAAGTCTACTTTGAAACTTTCAAACCATTTGTTTGCTACAAGGGTTGTAGTAATATGTACACAAGTATACTTCACATGCATGAAGTCAAATCTGTTTGAAGTGGTCTTTGTCCCTCTACTTTACAGAATGTCCCCTATGATTTTACCCTAGGAACACTGGTGTCCCCCAATATTTTCAGCCTTTGAACAACACTGGTTTTGTGAAAATTTAAATTCAGTTTAAATTTTGGATTTAGAAGAAGCCGTTTCATATGTGAAGTTGTCAGCCATTGAAAAGAAGTGCTAGTGTTATGCTTTTGAATTCAGTGATAATTTTGGATTTACAAAAAGCTGTTTCAAAAAGCTGTGTAAGTGTAGATTAGACTAGTGTAAAGTCTAGTGCTAGTGTTGTGCTTTTGAATTCAGCGATAATTTTGGATTTATAAAAAGCTGTGTAAGTGTAGGTTAGACTAATGTAAAGTCTAGCGCTAGGGTTGTGCTGTTGAATTCAGTGATAATTTTGGATTTTCAAAAAGCTGTTTCAAAAAGCTGTGTAAGTGTAGATTACACTAGTGTAAAGTCTAGTGCTAGTGTTGTGCTTTTGAATTCTGTGATAAATTTGGATTTATAAGAAGAAACTGATGAGAAAATGCATCACAATGCAACACTGGTAAGTACAGCCAAGTTTATTATTTATACCTCAAAGCTTTTATAAGGAAGCATTAATCCTTCCTTACAATCTGAGATTAAACCCTTTACCACACAATCCCTGTGACAGAAGCCTTTTGAAAACAGTACGGGAAAAGTTGAAAAAGCTGGTTACCAGATGTTTTCTTCCCTTCGTAAAACACATTTCTATCCTTTAGTCACATTTATTTTGTTGTCTGCAAATGCTTCCAATTTGGACAAGTCCAAAACTTTGTCATTTAGTAAAGAGTTAAAGGCCCAGTAGAGGCCATAGGGGTCCGTAGTTTGACTCCTGTCACCCATAGACTATTATAAATAGGGACTTCAATTGTATGCACCCATGACTTGTTTCCGGTTACAAAAAAAAAATCCGCAAAATAGTAAATAAAAGTAAAAGGTAAACAAAAGACACAGCTACCTGGCAGGTTTTTACCTCGTTTTGAAATAATCTTCCCTGCCAGCGACTAACCCTGGGACCTACTGTACGCAGCTACCTGGCAGGTTTTTACCTAGTTTTGAAATAATTTCCCCTGTCAGTGACTTACCCTGGGACCAACTCTGCAATGACAGATTGTCATCTTCACAATGATTTCCCTACTTTTAATTTGTATGACATAAATTTATTGCCATTTTAAACATCAGCTTTGTTTACTTTACTTTTGGCCTTTATTAACAACTCGTGGAAAGATATCATTTTAAAACATTATGGGAAAATGATAAAATGTCAGTAACTGGCATTTTATCAATTTCCGACATTCTTTTCAAAACCTTTTCAACACAGTCATGTGCTATAATTTAAAAAAAACAACAAAATTTGAATTGTCTATAAATGAGGTTTATAAGTAATCAGTATTGCTATCTAGAATGTCCGCACCACTCCCAAGTTAAACACAACTTCTTCAGTGATTGGGAAAGAATTATTTTCTATGGGACAATGTCCCTTCCTCCAGGAAAATCGATGTGACATTTTGAAAACCAGTATGACAATTTAAGAACGATAACTCAAAATCTTTTTGTTGCTTTCATTTATTTTTTTAGAAATAGTACTATCCCCAGGGGTGTGGAATTCCTACGTCCGACTTGTCCGACTCGGGTAAATTTGACGTCGGACAAGTGGCTTTTTGCAATCTACTCGTCCGCGGACAAGTAGAAAACGAGGGGTAATTTGGAAGAAAAGATCATTATTAAATAATATTATCCTTGTGAAACAGATATGTTCTCTCTACAAGAACATTTTTAAATTGAATTATGATAAACTATTCCCTGATATCTGGAATCAGAAAAAAGCCCGAATATTTGGCTGACTCTGACTTTATCCCCTACGCAGGCTTTTTTTATTGTGCTGCAGTGCGGCCGAAATGTTGTGGTTTCTTGCCTCCATTTGTTTTGTTTAATGGAGGCAACAATAACCGAATCGAGTTGGCCTCTTTTTTTGCACATGATTACACCGCACATAGACTAGATGCGGTTGTCATTCAATCTCTATCATTCAAAATTAAATTCTTTTTTGTCGTTTGCAAGAACTTACAGTTGACAAAAGAGAAGTTGTCTCAATTTATTACTGTGGAACACATTCTTACTCGGTCGCAGTATTTGAAAGAAAACCAAACAAGCTGTATCCATGTAAAACATGTCAAGAACTGGGAAACATTACAAACAGTTTGTTAAAAGGGCTGTAGATGATAAAAGCCAGCGCAGCCGTTTTACTTTCGGCGTGAAATTCTTTGCAGATCCATCTGCAGGTAATCAACTATCCCCTTTCTGAGTCTCAATCTGAAGTGTTGGACATCGCCGATCTCCCGTTGTCTGAAAACTAGACCGTCACTATTACTGCGCATCATGCAAACTCTACATCTCCAGACACAATGACCAAGCCACAGATAATTATTCCCTTGTATCATTATGACGGCTGGTAAGCAGTTCTGCAGAAGTATTACATTCGGCACCCATGGGTGTATGACAGTAGCGTTAATAAGGGGCTGTAAGTGCATTTGGCCATGGTTTAAGCAGCTATAGTGTAATTGCTGAATCTTTCTCAATTATTAAATTCTTGCACCTTTCTATTTACTGTACCTATGTACAGTGCCATTATTTTGTTAAATTGATGTACCTTGAAAGTCAGTCTGATTTTTCATAATCATCATTAAAAAGCCAAAGCAAATTCAAATAGTGAAAAGATCATAATTATCTATAAACTATATTCAATTAGGTCTTTGAATGCTATATAAAATTGTTTTGTTTTGGACAAGTAAGCTTCTCTAATGGACAAGTAGATTTTTTAGATTTACTTGTCCATGGACAAGTAGAAAATTTGAATATTTCCACACCCCTGAGCAGCTATAGTGTAATTGCTGAATCTTTCTCAATTATTAAATTCTTGCACCTTTCTATTTACTGTACCTATGTACAGTGCCATTATTTTGTTAAATTGATGTACCTTGAAAGTCAGTCTGATTTTTCATAATCATCATTAAAAAGCCAAAGCAAATTCAAATAGTGAAAAGATCATAATTATCTATAAACTATATTCAATTAGGTCTTTGAATGCTATATAAAATTGTTTTGTTTTGGACAAGTAAGCTTCTCTAATGGACAAGTAGATTTTTTAGATTTACTTGTCCATGGACAAGTAGAAAATTTGAATATTTCCACACCCCTGATCCCAATGCAAGTCAAAATGTAGCTAAATGGTTATAACATTACTGGTTCTATATTTAATGCTTGGAATCAAACATAGTCATTCTCATTAGGTCCTGAATCCCAAGAGTCATTGAATTTTCAAGTGTCAAGATGAAATTTCCAAGCATCAAAGAGAAATGATCAAGGGTCAAAATTACTTGGTTATTATGGATATATAAGGATGAATCAAAAAGACAAAGGCCTAACCTTCACCCCCTTTCCCTGTTCCATAAGACAAAGGTCTGACCTTCACCCCAATTCATTGTTATTTTCATTTCATTTGAGAAAAGTACATTTTTTCTCATTATCGTTCTTTACATATAATTATGAAAATTCACTGTTTAAATTCATTATAATGAATGAATGTTGTTTTATGGCGCATCGACAGCTTTGGTCATTTAGCGCGCATATCTATGTTAAAAGATAATAAACGAAGTGTTGTTTAAACTGAATGAAGTTTAAATGACAATAAAAGAATTGAATTAAGAAAACTTAATGCATAAAGGGCATCATCGAGTTACAGGGCAATCCCCATATACTCAAAAGTTTTAAATGATAAGATCTAAGAATGCGACAAATAAGGTTTAAACTCAATGCTGGTTTGATAAAAAGAAGTTTTTTAAATGAGAAAAAAAAAATTATCATTTATAATATGCATAAAATATGATATTGAGTGGCTGGGCATTCCCTGCCTACTCCAAAGCTTTAGGTTAAAAGGTAAGACTGAAAATATTGTTTTTCCTTGGAAATGAGGTTAAAATTGATAAAGATTGGAGCCTCCAATGGGATCAGATACTCCCATTAAAGAGGTCCTGTCTCCAATGAAATAAGATGTCTCCAAGAGAGCCAATCCTCCCATTAAGGAGATGCAAATTGAATATTAATGAAGTAAAGAATGTTGTAAAAAGATGGGTAAGAAACTCCAGAGTAAATATCACAGTTTATTGTAAATGCCAATCTCCTTTATGAAAGCGATAATAGATTCAACGCTGACAGAATCAAAAAGATTTTTCAAACTATCGACGTTGAAATATTTTGAACGAACTGGCTGAAAGTCAATGCAATCTAGTAGGATATGTTTTACAGAAAGGGTTGCATTGCATGGTATACATTCAGGGGCATCATCTCTTGTCAAGAGCCAGGAATGTGTGATGCGTGAATGGCCAATTCGAAGTCGTGCAATTATCACTTCTTCTCGACGAACAGATCTGTAAACGGGATACCATTCAGCAAGGGATGGTTTAACTGAATGCAGTTTATTGAAAATATCAGCATCCCACTGGGATTGCCAAGAAGATTGGATATGTGATAAAACGGAGGATTTAAAATCAGTGTGTGGAACTTTAAAATCTGAAATGGGAAGGTTAAGTGCAGATTTGGCAGACCTATCGGCATTTTCATTGCCTTTGATGCCTACATGACTTGGAAGCCAGCAGAACACCAGTCTATTCTTAGAAGAAATTTGTGAGATCCTTTCAAGTAAACTGCAGATTAAAGGATTCTCAAGTCGTTGATTTGAAAGGGCCTGTAATGTTGACAAAGAGTCTGAAAAGATAATAAAACGGTTGGAATTAGAACTTTCAACTAGATTAAGGGCAAGATCTACTGCTTTAATTTCAGCAGAGAAGATAGAGGAGTTGTTTGGAAGGCGGCATTTTAAGCTCCTTTGTCCATAAACAGCGGCAGCTGCTACAGAATTGCCTTCTTTAGATCCATCTGTATAGATGGGTTTGAAGGAAAAATAATGTTCCTTTATCTCGCTGTATCTAGCATGAAATACAGTTCTATCCGTGACAGACTTTTTGTCAGATGCAAGGTCAAATCTGAATTCTGCACTGTTTAGTGTCCATGGAGGGATTTCAGAGATTTTATAGTCGGCAATAGACTCGGTGTCTATGCCAAGGTTATCTACAATGGGCTCCATGCGGATACCAAATGGAGGAATAACATTTGGTTTCCTTTCAAAAAGAGATTTATATTCAGGTTTAAAGACAACGTTATGAGTTGGATTAAAACGATTCGACTTAAGTTTTAAAATATATTGAAGTGAGAGTTTTTCTCTCCTGTAAGAAAGAGAAGGTTCATTAGCCTCAACATAAAGACTATTGACGGGAGAAGTTCTGAAAGCTCCAAGTACAAGACGTAGACCTTCGTGATGTATAGAATCGAGAATTTTCAGATAGGATTTACGGGCCGATCCGTATACAACAGATCCATAGTCCAACTTGGAGCGAACTAAAGACCGATAAAGCCGCAAGAGGACTTTACGGTCTGCTCCCCATTCAGAATGAGCCACAACCTTAAGAAGATTAAGAGCCTTCTTGCACTTCTTTTTAAGTGCAGTGATGTGAGGAAGGAAAGAAAGCTTTCTGTCAAAGATGACTCCAAGAAATTTAAACTCAGAAACGACTTCAATTTTAGTTTTGTCCAGATAAAGTTCAGGATCTGGATGAACACCTCGTAGATTACAGAGGTGCATGCACTTAGTTTTGGACTTTGAAAATTTGAAGCCATTTTCATCAGACCATGTTTGCAATTTGTTGAGACATTGCTGAAGTTGTCTCTCAATAATGTTCATATTTCGAGATCTGAAGCATATGACGAAGTCATCAACATAGAGGGAACAGTCTACACCAGGACAGATAGCTTTGACTATACTGTTTATTTTCACACTGAAAAGTGTAACAGAGAGAATACATCCTTGGGGTACACCCATCTCCTGTTCACGGGCTCCCGAGACAGTATTACCAACTCGTACGCGGAAAAGACGTTCATCCAAGAAGGCTGAAATAAAAAGAGGAAGACGGCCTCGAAGACCAAAGTCATGCAAGTCTTTCAGAATTCCGTATTTCCAAGTTGTATCGTAAGCGCTTTCAAGGTCGAAAAAGACAGATACTGCATGCTGTCTATTAATGAAGGCTTCTCTGACAAAGGTTTCAAAGCGGACAAGATGATCTATGGTGCCGCGCTGGCGACGAAATCCACTCTGTACATCAACGATGAGGTTGTTCTTCTCTAAAAACCAGACAAGCCTGTCGTTGACCATACGTTCTAGGGTCTTGCAGAGACAACTAGTAAGAGCTATTGGCCGATAGTTAGCCGGGTCACTAGCATCTTTGCCAGGTTTTGGGATAGGAATGACAAGTGCCTCCCGCCAGGATGCAGGAAAATCACCTGACTGCCAGATATCATTAAAAATATCAAGTAAAACTGAGAGGGAAGTAAAAGGTAAGTGTTTTAAAAACTGGTAATGAACTTTATCTGGGCCAGGAGAAGAATCATGAGCTTTATTCAGAGCAGATTTTAATTCTTTAAAAGTGAAGAGTTTATTATAATGCTCTGAATTCGAAGACTTGAAATTAAGCTTTTTCTTTTCTTCTCTAGCTTTATTCCTCTGAAACTTTTCTAAATAGTTTGCAGGGGAAGACTTTTTGCAAAAGGTGTTAGCAAGAGCATCAGCTATATCCTGGGGAGATTCCAACGAAGTATTGTTAACCTCAAGGTGACTAATAGGGGTCTGGCCTTTGCCATTGATCTTTCTGATCATATCCCAGGTTTTTTTTGGTAGTAGTTCTACTATTCAACTTAGAGACATATTGTCTCCAGGCCTTGCGCTTACTTTCTTTAATGGTACGACGGGCTTTTGCCCTGGAAATACGGAATAAGTTAAGATTGTCTTTCGTAGGCCTGAGATTAAATTTTCTAAGGGCCTGTTTTCTGTCTCTGACAGCCTGTTTACAATCATCATTGTACCAAGGCTTGTCAGGTCGTTTTGGGTTTGTCGAGGTCTGAGGGACGGACTGTTTAGCTGCATCAATTAATAGGGAAGTGAAAAGTTTTGCAGGATCATCGCAATTTCCAAATTTATCATGTGTAATGGTCTGTTCACATAGGGTTTCAAATTTATTCCAATTGGCTTTGGAAAGCTTCCATTTCTGCGGTCGTACACTGCTGGACGGTTGTGTAGATGAAAAGATAATGGGGAAGTGATCACTTCCACACAAATCCTCAGTCACTTTCCAAGTGAAATTGGGAAGTAAGACTGGGCTGCATAATGTTAAATCAATGAAAGAGTAAGATCCAGTTGCTGGATGCAAGTATGTTTTGGATTTGTTATCATTCATGAAAGACAGAGAGTTGTTGGAAATGAAGTTCTCCAACTGTAGACCTCTCTGGTTGGTGTCATTGCAACCCCACATAACATTGTGACCATTAAAGTCCCCAGCTAGAATATAGGGGGATGGCAATTGGGAAATGAGATCATTCAGATTGGTCTCATTGATAGGTGTGCTTGGGGGGAGGTATACAGAACACAGTGTAACAGCACTGTGTAAAGATAACCTGACGGCAACAGCTTGCAAGTTTGTATTTAAAGAGATAATTTTGTGAGGAATGTTGTTGTTAACAACAATAGAAACACCACCTCTGGCTTTTTCGCCTTCGGTAAAGATCTTGTTGTAAATAGAATGGTATTTTATAGTGATATCATCTTCCCGTTTAAGGAAGGTTTCTTGCAAACAAACAGCAACTGGTTTGTTATCATTGATTAAAAGTGAAAGTTCGTCAAAGTTTGACTTCAGACCTCGACAATTCCACTGGATTATGGTATCCATAGTGCATGAGGAAAGTATAAAGACTAAGGTAAAAAATGAGGCCGTAAACCAATGCATTTTAAAATAGACTGGTTAAGATTTAATTACAGATGTCTCGGCTTTGGATGATTGCCAAGCGTCAAAATCCTTGTTCCAAAGATCTTTGGAAGTGGACCAGATAGAGGCTTCTGAATCTGAAGCCTCGCCTTCCAGATTTTCAGTATCTGCATCCATGTCCTCTAGCTCCGAAAATCTGTTGGCGGTAGGGACAGGATCATTTACTTTGACTGTGATCTCACAAGATCCTTGGTTATCTTTAGATTGTGGTATAGATTTGGAAGAAGACCTTTTAGGAGGTCCGGGTGTATGATTGGGATTGTTATCCTTGGATGAGACACTAGATTTTGTTGTAGACTGTGAAGATGGAGGTTGTGGTTTCTTAGGAGGTGGTTGTGAAGAGGTAGATGGCTTTGGAGTTTTCCGTGAAGAATTTTGTGAAGGTGTAGATGGCTTTGAAGTTTTTTGAGACGAACTATTTTGAGAGTTTGTGGGTTTTGAGGATGCCGAAGAGGTTGTGTTTGTTTTAGATACAGATGGAGAGTCAGGAATTAGTTTGGACAAGGTGGATGGAGGAAGAAGTTCTTTCAGTTCAGAAGCTACATCAGGAAATTTTTGAAGTAGAACTTTTGCAAGAATTTTACAAGTGCTGCAGTCGTCCTTTTCAGTTGACGAGCCAACAACACCTGCATAACTAGGACCAGAAGAGGTTTTCTTGCGTTGTTCAAACATTTTCCTTGCCTCTGGAAAGCTAACATTATTGTTATATTTAATTGAAAGAATTTCTTTTTCTTCCCTCCATACTGGACACTCTCTTGAAAAAGTAGAGTGTGCAGATTTGCAATTAATGCAGAGAGGAGGATTAGAACAAGTAGTACTGTCATGGTCAGGTCCTTGATGAGCACATTTTGAGCACGTTTCTTGGTTCGGACATTTACTGATGTGATGGCCGTACCTCTGGCATTTAAAACATCGCAAGGGGTTCGGCACATACACATCTACTTTGACTACTTGGAAGCCTATCTTGATAGATGTTGGAAGAACAGGTGAAGAAAAAGTTAAAATGTACGTATTTGTAAGTCTCTGTTCTCCATCTCTGCGTACAGAAATCCGCTGAACATCGGATACACCTTGTTGTTTTAAGTTGTCTTTAATTTCTTGCAAGGAGTTGCAGTATGTAAGTTCTTTACATCTTATTACTCCCTTACAAGAATTGAGTGTGGGATGTGGAAAAATTTTAACAGATAGATCAAAGAATTTGGTGTTTTTCAAAAGATTCAGTGCTTGTTGATTGGTGAGACATTCAACAAGGAGAGTCTGGTCTTTCAGTTTTTTAACAGATTTAGGAGTTCCAAGGATGCTAGATATTTGTTTTTCAATTATAAAAGGAGAGAGCTTTGTGACTGGTTTTGAAGGATCTTGAGACTGAATAACAATAAAACGTGGAGAGTGAAAAGAGGTAGAAATTGAAGGTTCTGTTTCAGAATCACTGTCTGAAAGAGGGCGCTTGCTTTCAGTGAGCTTGGCCTTTTTTTGAGACGCCATGTTTGTGTCAAAAGTTTCACCACCCATGCTCCCCACCCGCCATGGAGCCCAACAAGGGGACATGGTCTGGGGAAAACCCATTCGCAGACCATGACAGGGATACATCAGTGGCATACTCGGTATGAAAGGGCTAGACTGGACATATGCATTCCCGCAGAAAGTCCTACCAAGCTTAGACCATCATTGAGAGGTTACAAATGTCAGTCAAATACCAAAAAAACTTTCACCCGATTGACCCATGAGCCACCGCCTTCTAGGACTGATGTCCTAGGGCAAGGCATGACCAGCCGATTGATCAGGTCGGGCCTTCCTGACCTCCCGTTTGGCCCAACTTAGGGCCAAAGTGGTGTGTTGCAAGTACAGGGCCTAGCCAATCCCTGATGTCACTCAACCACCAGGATCCCGTCATCAGGCGACACGGGTCGCAGCCCACGGCAAACGGGCAGGTCCTTTTCGGTGGGGTTTTACCACTCTGCAGGACTACAACCGGGATTTTTTCTATTCCCCCTACCCGGCTGGGGGGGAAATTCATTATAAATGATGAAGAAACAATTTGAGTCAACTGATCGGACGGTGTCAAATTAACTGTTGTTTCGTCATGGGTTTTCGCGTTTTTTTTTTTTTTTTTTTTTTGCAGCGATCTACTTTCATATCTTTTTTTTTTTTTTTTTTTTTAGCAGTATTATAGCATGATGACTGAAATCAACTTATCGATTGGGGTAGCAGGGAACATAAATACCATTAGACCATAAGCTGATTGAGAATGATTCCTATCTAATTCATGATGAAAAAAAAAAAGAAAAAAAGTTGCCTTCCCAATCAGCATGAAATATACACTGATAAAACATTTGCTGCATGTCCATGGATATGCTCGAGATAGGCTCGGAGAGAGATGTGATCTAAGAGTTGCTCTGGTTCTGGCTAGGATCGTCTGTATGGGTCTGTTAGTAAACGATCACTGTGGGAAAGAAATTACTGATGGAGCCCTGATCTTCATGCAATTTTAAATGTTCCATGGTATATTCTAATGCTTAGGTAGTTGTTGAATTTGAATTTTACTGCAAAAATCAGGAGAGTTTCGTCAAGACAACAAAATAGGTTCAATATTCAATAAGCATTTTATAGCTGAAAACATGACGTCACAGGCACGTCAATAGCTGCTTATCTTATACAGCGTCTAAGTGGCGCCGATCAAAGGAGATTCGTCTGACTATATTTCGTACTTTTATGACATCGAAAATTGAATGAGATACGGGCCCACTTCTTGCCAAAAACGATGTGACATTTTGGATTTTAATGTGACTGTGGTGCATGGCGCAAGCCTTTCCCTGTCACTGCTTTTATCATTTTTTAGGATCGAAATAACTCAGCTGTACATAAGTGTAGGCAAATCTCTGTAAGCCAACTATTACTCTTGTGGACACTTTACCTTCACAAAGAAATTTTTTTTTTTTTTTTTTTTTTTTTTGCAGGCAATACATAAACCACAAAAATATTGCAAAGTAAGGCCTGATATGCGTAAGAACATTTCACACACTGTCAGCGTGTTCCTCTATATCATTACATACATATATAGTGTTGAGCATTATTCTCAACATGATTCCAGTCATCTCAAGGCTGCCAGCTAGTGCATCTGCATCTGTTTTCCATGCTTTGTAAAATTATTTTTCAAGACAATGAACATACTGATTGTTGTCCAACACACAAATTGTAGAAACAGTGCTAAGTTTTGAGAGAAGAATGAATGTTGTCGTAATGACTAATATCAATCCTTGAAACCAGTTTTGCTGAGCTGGGATTCTGTGTCTTAAGCCTGCATTACTAGCCAGCTAACATGCTTGGCAGAATCAGGATTGGGTATCAAATTCTTAAATATCAAAGGGGATTTTGAAGATCAGTGGAGAAAGGGTTTGTTAAACTTTCCAAAGTGTAAAGGGATATAAGGGTTTTGATTTACAAAAGACATGGGCAATTTCCAAAATAAAGAGTATCGACCTGCAGATTTGTATGACCTTGTTCTAAAGTTGGAAGAGAAGTAAACTTGACCTTTAACCCTTCAAGAGAAGACAAACTTTTAAACTCATCCATATTGAAAGCATTTTGGCTCAAATGAGAAAAGTTGTCTAAACCCTTTCCCAAACAATGCCTGGTTTTCACAACCCTAAGAAAGAAGGCTTTGGAAAAACATTGTGGGAAAAGGAGAAAATGCTGGTAACCAGCATTTTCTCCTTTTCCCTCAATGTTTTCTACCCTTCCAAATAAATAATATTAGAATAATTATACCTGGCGGTTTTCTTAGCAGGTAGCTTTTAAGTAGGAGAGTGTCCAGTACCTTCTGTCAGATGGTCTGCTCCAATGCTATTTTTGTTTCTGGTCTTTGAAGGCCAGAAATAATAGCATCGGAACAGACCCTTCAGATTGAATTAAGTGTCCAGCAGCAGTTAATATGTGAAAGGCATTTCTTGTTGCTTGTTCTTACGACTGTGTTGACTCCTGCTGTACATCTGATGCTTAGGCATCATGTTCTGAGGGTGTACAAATTAGTTTCAAGTATTTAGTTTTTGGGTAAGTCTGCAGTATTGAACCCATTGGCATTTGGTACATGCAATCTCAGACCATGGTCCAGTTCTGTTTTCTGACATGAAAACATCCCTTGGGGTATCGAGGTCACACCTATACTTAGACTAAAACTTCTGGAATGTTACATGACTGACAATGTTCAACTGTCTTTCATTTGGTCCATGTGAGCATTTTTCTTTAAAGATGAGCAAAACCTCATCATTTCTAAGCCACGGCATCATGTGATCATTGGGATATGCAGGTTTTTGTGGCTTGGCGCTTCACCCAAATCAATTTCTCATGAGCGTCTAGGCGACTATAATTAAATGGTAGAGAAAAAAGTGTGCAGAGGCTAACCAAATTTACTGAGACACATTTCTCTTGGACTTTTGAAAAAAAAAAACAGTCGTGGCTTAATCGTGGGTAGGGTCGGGTCATCCGAAACACACACATTATTTTATTTGGCCTTATTTCTGTTGTCCTGACCCTTGTACTGCAGACATGTAAAAACCAGGGCTTGTTTGGGAAAGAGTTAAACTGCTGCACCTTTCTATTTACTGTACTTAATGTACACTGCAATTTATTTGCTTTATTGATGTACCTTGAAAGTCAGTCAGACTTTTCCCAATTTGGCCAAAATCTCACTTGATTTTCCCATAATGAAAAGTGAAGGCCCCTTCCCAATTTTTGGAAGAAAGCCCTGTAAACCAACAAGGATTAATCGTTGGTCAAACAAATCCAGATATTTAACCCTTTCCCAAACGATAAATTTTGGACTCTTCCAAACTCAAAGAGTTTGCCGACGACAATTTCAAATTTGATAAAAATGGCAGAAAGTTCTTTAAATGGGTAGAAAACACAGTGGGAAAAGGAGAAATTGCTCGTTAGAAGCTATTTCTCCTTTTCCCACAGTGTTTTCAAAAGATTTGTACAGCAGACATGTAAAAACAAGGACTTGTTTGGGAAAGGGTTAACTAGCCTTTCAAAGGTCTCTTGAAAGTAATATTGAAAAAGATGATGCTGGTAACTAGCCTTTTCTTTGGTACAGTGTTAAATAGCCCCCGAGATAGAACTTTTGAAAACGTTTTGGGAAAAGAATAAAATGATTTTCTCCTTCTAACACAATATTTCTATGATTTAACTCTTTACCAAATGACAAAATTGTAGACCAGTCCAAATTGAAAGCATTTGCAGAAGACAAAGTAAATTTATATGGCTAAAAATGGACAGCCGTTTTGCAGAGTTTTCCCTGGGCAACAAAAATACGGGGTCATTGTGACCCCTAGTCAAAAATAATGGGGGTCATTTTGGAATTTGTGGGGGTCACAACAAAATATAATTCGCTAAATTGCTTAAACAAAAACTACTATTTGTGAAAGTATGTTTTTTTTTCATGTGTAGCCTCTCACTATGGTTGAGGGTTATTTTGTTTTTATCACAGGAATCAATCATTTCGTTGGCGAAGAAAGCTTGTTGTCGGCCAGAGTGGGAAGTCTCTGTTATTTTTCTTGATAAAGATTATTCATTTCGGCCGAAAAAAAACTTTTTTCACCAATTAGATAAATTACCGATCCTTGTGTTTTGACACACGGGTCGCATTCATGCTGCTGTTTTCAACGAATAACAAAGTGTATCTCTAGCTAATTTACAGTAAACCCATGAGACCTTGAAATGTTGTTCTGGGTGCTCTTACGAGCCGCAGTATCGTCTGATCTTTGTTTAAGGGCTATTCTTCCTTGCAGACAGCAAGATTGACATCGATTTTGACAGAGCCGTATTGTTTTCATTTGAGATTGACTGGTTTAGTTTAGTTTAAAGACCGATGGTAATTTAGTAAAATCGATACGCAGTCCAGTGTTTCATCTCATTGTCCCTTCATACTCCAGATTCTTTATCTGCTCACGATGCAACAGTGTCAAAAGTATATATGATCATTATTACCTCTTATTGTATTTGTGCATCCACCATGATGCATTAGTGAAAAAAATGCGGGTCATTTTCCTTAAAAGTGCGTCAAAACGCATAAAATCGTGTGTCAAGGAAAATCCTGCGTTTTGAGAAATGTAGAAAACATTGTAGGGAAAGGAGAAAATGCTGGTTACCAGCATTTTCTCCTTTTCCTGCAATGCTTTCAAAAGGCTTCTTTCTCAGGGTCGTTAAAAGTAGGGATTGTGTGGTAAAGAGTTAAGAAAAAGTTGTACAATCATTTGATCAACATAAGAATTGTGGTCTGCAAAAACTTTCAATTTAGAGCGGTCTATAGTTTTGTTGTCTGGCATGGTAAAGTTTAAAAGATTTCAGTGTGAGAAAATTGGGATGAAAGACATAATGTAATAGAAAACAGCAGGTAGTAAGGATATGGTCAAAGTGGAAAAAGTAAGAAATAAAAATCATAGCTCTTTCTTGCATAGGTTTATTTCCCCTTTGATTCTTCTACAATTGATGAGTATTGTTTCATAAAATACATTTATGCTTGTATACTATTGTGATACATGAAAAATGATAGGTCATGTACATTTTACAAAACATTCCCTTGTTTTAACTCTACCATGCAATACTCACTGTAATGACCCTTAGGAAGAAGCCCTTTGAAAACTTTGTGGGAAAAGGAGAAAATACTGGTTACCAGCATTTTCTTTTCCGACCATATTTTCTAATCAATTGCAGGGTTTTCCCTCGGCTTTGAAAATTGGGGGTCATTGTGACCCCCTTCCTCATTAGTTTTGGGTCATTTCATTAATTTTGGGGGTCAAAAATATGGATTTCCTCGTCATCAACTTCAAACACGATTTATAATGCATTTTACCTTTAAAACGCCAACTTCCAAGATTTAAAATTTGGTCGATCATTTCTGACGGAAAGGTCGATGTCACTTTTTGACAGACCAAACATTTTCGTCTGAATCGCTGCTTGATGTGGCTTGATCGGCAGTTGTAAGAAGCAGACGATAGAAGAATGCTACGGTTTTCTTCGTCATGACATTATTTTTCCGCTAACTGCACAGACCGGTAATGTGTACTTTTATATACAGGAAGTCGTGAAAAATATGCAATGAAATACAGAGAACCCAACCACGACTTTGACTGGGCCCATATTTACGACACGTGTCCAATATATATTTCGGCAATAATGCGTAAACCAGTCTTATTTTATAAATAAATTACCGGAAAACCACTTTTATCTGAAATAAACCCTGTAGTTAAAAAAAGAACGGTGTTTGTCTGACATTGAAGCAAGAACATGTTTGGAATTATGACGCTTCATTCAACTTAGTACATTATTTAGATTTTGGAAAGTTGCGTCACCGATGACGCACTGTCATTTATTTTGGGGGTCATTTGAATTAAAATTGCGTCAATGACGCAGGATTTGTGCATCATGGAAAACCCTGCAATTGAATGCAAGTTTAATAATTTGAGCAATATTGAAATTGTAGTCTGCAAATGCTTTGAATTTGGATGGGCCTAAATTTAATCCTTTTCCAAACAAGCCCCGTTTTTTACGTGTATGCAGTAAAAGTCTTTTGAAAACACTGAGGGAAAAGGAGAAATTGCTTGTAAGGAGCAATTTCTCCTTTTCCCACAGTGTTTTCTACCCTTTTTGAGAACTTTCTGGCATTTTCTCCAAATCTAAAATTGTCGTCTGTAAACTTTTTTTGTTTGGAAGAGTCCAAAATTTGTTGTTTGGGAAAGGGTTAATAAAATGTAATAAGGAATTAACAATCCTATAGAAGACAATATTCCTCTTATGAAAACATTGTTGGAAAAGAAGACAATGCTAATAACCAGCATTTTTGTCTTTTCCTACAATATTTTCTACCCTTTCAAAGATGAAATCCATGATTTGAAAAAAATTTAGTTTGTATCTTGCAAATGCATTGATTTTGAAACAGCCTAGTTTAGAACTTTTGTGCCTGGTAGAGAGAACCATTAACTCATTAGGCCAGAAAGAAAAATAGCTGTGTTTCAGGTGACCCTTGAAAAAAAAATAGGGTCGGTCGGTAGGTAAAAAGTTTTTTTTCTACTTCTTTTTTCTAATTAAAACTTGTCTATAAAATCTCTTGTTTTAAAGAGCCTCTGAGAAAAGACAATAGAAAACATCCTGGTTATCAGTATTTTCTCATTTTCTATTTATGTTTTCAATCATTCTGATACAAATTTACTGTCTGCTATAAATTTGTACAATCAGGGTTTTAACGGATGCACATTTTCTGCGTCTCGCAGGGTTTTAACGGACGCACATTTTCTAGAAATAGGGAAGCAGGACTCCCAAAACTTATGCTACTGCGTCCCTGGGACGCAGTTCTAAATTTGTTGTCATTGGGTATAGATTTGGCGATTGAGAACCCTAAGAAGTAACTGATACGAAAAGATAAAATTTGCCGAAAAACGTACCGCAGCTTTTCGGACCGTAAGTGCGGTACGGTGTTAAAAACCAGCATTCTCGACAAGCTGATCGAAAATAGGTAGATGAGAAGATAAAACTAGTTTTAAGTCTCCCTGATTGGACGATACCACGCTGGTCATTGTAGTGTCATGGGTTTTCACGCTTTTTTAGCGATCTATTTTTTCGTAACAGTTCATTTTTGGAGAAGTATTACTACATGAGTTAACCTCGGTTAGTCAGTTTAATAGCAAGTAACTTAAAAATCTGTCACTTTACATTAGATAAGAGGAATAATACCTTTGTTACTCTGTCATACATGACTTGCAAAATTCATTATCATTTGCGAGTCCTTCGCATTTTATACTTATCGTGTTTGGCCCATATTTCTGCCGGATGCACGCAAGCTAGGTGTTATTAAGCTCTAGACGATAATTTCATGTGTCACATTGACATTTAGGCAGATTTTTTTCATTGTCAAAGACAGGTCATTTCAAAATTCCAAGTGTCAAAACCCGGGCTCAGGGATGAAATAAGAAGCATGCCGAGTTGTCAAGTTGTGTAAAGACATCCATGGAAAATTATTTCTTTCTAATTTTTCCTACCAATGTTTGTTATCCACTAGTCTATGTTTAATCGAAGATTGTGATTAATCGTAGTCACAAAACCAAGAATTCAAGTTTAGGAACCAAGCGAGTTCAAGAACCGACTACAGTCGATTCCGGGATTTCTCAATCGATTATCGGAATCGGAAGCCAAAACCAACTGACTTTCGACTATAGTCGATCATCGGCCCACTACTAGTTTGCAGACGCTATTTTTATGCTTCGTCAGCACAAACAACCTTTAGGGGCTCGGTCTAAATCACAGATAATGAGCCGGCCACTTTCGTAGATTATGAAGGTCAAAATTAATGATAATTTTTGGCGGACGCTATATGTTTATTTTTCTAACAATATTTCTTTACTTTTGTAAAGAACTACCGTAAAGAACATTTTTTGTTGAACTGTTTTAGCCTACCTATTTTCGATCAGCTTGTCGAGAATGCTGGTTTTTACACCGTACCGCACTTACGGTCCGAAAAGCTGCCGTACGTTTTGGGTACTATTGTTCACGCTCGACAAATTTTATCTTTTGGTATCAGTTACTTCTTAGGGTTCCCATTCGTTAAATCTATACCCAATGACAACAAAATTAGAATTGCGTCCCAGGGACGCAGAAGCATAAGTTTTGGGAGTCCTGCTTCCCTATTTCTAGAAAATGAGCGTCCGTTAAAACCCTGCGTTCTGCTACCAAGATTGGTATGGTACTGATTTTAGGCCTGATTCTCACTCGAATGTATTCATTTGCACGCTTTTTATTTGTTTCGTAAGATGAAGCTGTTACTTAAATTCCATATACTGATCTGACTCGAAATTTTCCAAATCTTGAACATCATAGAAATATTGACAACGGCCGTCTGGGCACGCATAAACGGAGTAGAAAAATGCGAGAAACAAACACACCGCTTTTGACCAGCTGTCAGGGAGCACCAATGTAATATCGTATATGTCTGTTTCTGGTAATAGCCAATTTACTGAAGAAATTCGGCCGAAAAGATTGAAAGTCAGATTGAATAATGAACTGGTGGACAGAACTGTACAGAACAGAGGTCAGTTTGCATTTTGCGTATTATTGGCTACAAACCAATTAGAAAGTTTTTGGGTCGGCGGCAATTTGGTAGGGTCGGTCGTGTCACCTGAAACACAGCTATTTTTTTTTCTGGCCTTACCAGACGACAAAATTTTAGACTTTTCCAAATTGAAAGCATTTGCAGACGACAAAATTAAGGTGACTGAAAATTTGAAATTTGTTTTGTGAAGGTTAGAAAACATTGTGGGAAAAGGAGAAAATGCTGGTTACCAGCATTTACTCCATTTGCCATGATGTTTTCTAAAGGCTTCTTTTTCAGGGGTGTCAAAAGTAGGGATCGTGTGGTAATGGGTTAATATTGGCCTAAAAAATAATATACAATATAAGAATTATTAAATTAACACTTGGGAAGAAGGCTTTGGACGATAGTGTGGTAAAAGAAGTAAGTTCTGGTTACCAGTATTTAATTTTCCCACTGTTTTCTAGCCTTTCTAAACAAAATTTCATCATTTCTGCCAAATGAAGTATTTCTGCATGTCGGATTTCTGTCAACCGAGACATGTCTTGAATTTTGTTGTTTGCAAAGTAGTAAAGAGCACTAAACGTAAAGACTCTTAACAAAACTCACCAGTTTTAGCCATCCTGAGCAAGAAAGCTGTGGAGGAAAGGAGAAAATGCTGGAAACTAGCATCTGCTACTTTTCCTATGATGTTCTACCAAGCAAAGTCAATGAATAGAAGTACCTTTAACCCTTTACTCCATAGATACTCGTTTTAACGCATTGCTTGTAGGAGCCTTTGGAAAACACTGTGGCAAAAGGTGAAATTGCTCGTGACGAGCAATTTCACCTTTTGCCACAATGTTTTCTATGCTATCAAAAGGTGTCATATACACATAAGAAACAGGTTCATCCCTGCTGTTATTTAGGGTCAATTAGAGATACCATAGAAATGCCAATATGGGGTAAAGGGTTAATTTGTTGTCTGCCATTTCGTGCTTCGCAAGTGCTTTTTTACATATGCATGTTTTAAATTTGTCATCTGGTTAACAGTTAAGCCACCAAATCCTTAGTTAAGCTACCCAGCGAAGAACACTTGAAAACACATGTATTGTGCAACAGAATAAAATGCTGGTCATCAGCATTTTATTATTGTCATTATTAATTGTTGTTTCATGGCGCATCAACAGCTGTGGTCATTTAGCGTGTATAAAGGTTATATTTCGAAACAGAAGAATAAAATCTTAATTTGAAAGCCTATATTTTATCGTAAAAATCTATCTCTTATAGGTATTCTAAAATGTTATTCTGTTTTACATGGCTGTGGCACTTGTGAAAATATAACCGAGGTGTCCACTCGATGAAATAAATTTCGATCTTTCACCGAAAAAGACAAATATCCTCCTTATATTTAACTTCAAAGTGCGGACAAGTTAGTTTTTGATACGAACAAGTCAATTTGTGATCATCACTTTTCCATGGACAAGCAGACTTTCAAGATATTTCAGAACCACTGCCTCTGTTTCCTATATTTTAGCCAGAGTTACATGTATTTGGTATTTTTAATTTCTTTCAACTTGGAAAAGCAATAAAACTTGTCATCTGCTAAATGATTAACCCTACACCTCACAGGGACCAGATTTAACTGCCATGAGGAGAAAAGCCTTTGGAAATATTATGGGAAAAGACATCCTCTTTGACCCAGTTTCGATTCATGCTGTAATAGACCCTGGGTTATTTGGCTGGCGTTTTTTCGTTCTCATGAATTATTCATGAAGCATTTTGATTGGTAATCTCAGTTTTTCTTTGAGAAAATTTAAACTATTTTTATCACAAATATGCCATCATTTCTATTTTTAGTAACTGACAAAATTAAATTGCCCTCCCTACAAGAAAGAATGAATATGTTATCGATCTTTTCGATTGGCTATAAGGATACTTTCTGACCATATAAATATTCATAGGAAATGAAGATTTGCAAGTCAATTTTCTCAGGGGTAATGCATGGAGAGTTACGTAATGCTTAAACCTGGGTTCCGAGGATGGGGAAAAGAAGAAAAAGCCAGAAACTAGCATTTTCTTCTTTTCTCGCAATGATTTTTTTTACTTTCCAAAAACAATGTTCTTCTTTTGAGTAGCGATTGTCTTCTGAAATTGCTTTCAATTTGAACAGGTGCGAAAGTTGCTGTTTGGTAATGAGTGAACACCTTACCGGAGTTCTGACTTATAACAACCTAGAGAAAGAAGTTTTGAAAACATTGTGGAGAAAGGAGAAAATGCTGGTTACCAGCATTTTCTCCATATCCCACAATGGTCTCTACACTTCCCTCAGTTTCCAATTTTTGAGTAACAATAATTTGTTGTCTACAGATAGTTTAAATTTGAAGAAGTCTAAAATTTTATCATTTAGTAAAGAGCTCAGGAAACTTTTGGAATGTAAAGAACCCTATTTAATCACAGGCCTCCTAGTGAAACCTTTAAAACCTTTAAAACCTTTAAAAACCTTTAATTTCAGAGCAAACCTTTAAAACCTTTACATTTCCCCAGAAAACCTTTAAAACGCCAAAATAGCCTGTAATTCTCACTCAAAACCTTTATATTTGCTCTGACTGGTTGCCGTGCTAGCTTAAGTTTGGTGAAGCTACAGCATTCTGAACAAAGGTGATGTAGATCCTACACTGTAAAACAGGAGCTATGTATGATATAAATATGCAGAGAAAATAGGTATACACATTAAATAAGGTATGTATTATATTGCATAATTCAAACAGTATATAACATCAAAAAATGACTTTGGTATGACTGTGGGTTTAATAAAGAAATGAGAACTTTGACGAAAATTTATTTACTCTTTATTTTTTCATATTTTACACTAAAAGACCTTTTTTTTCATACATTGGAGCCTTTATAAAAACCTTTATTTTTGTTTTGGCCTGCTAGGAGGCCTGTTCAATCATCTTTTTGTAAAGTTTGTCATAAAACTATAATGTTATTAATCAAGTGATTTCGTATTGGCCCAGTTACAGGTCCGAGGTCAGCCGTATTGGCCCGAGGCCAATACGAAATCACTTGATTAATGACAATTTTATTAATTAACGCTTTACCAAACAATCTCTGGTTTTTACGACCCTGAAAAAGAGGCCTTCTGAAAACATTGTGGGAAAAGGAGAAAATGCTGGTAACCAGCATTTTCTCTTTTTTCCACAATGTTTTCTACCCTGCTGGAAACAAATATCAATTTTTGGGTTACGTTCACTTTGCCGCCTCCTGAAACGTGATTGGCTAAAAGTAAGCGCAGACGCTCACGCCACTGAACCTTTGATCAATCGCGTTCAAGGATTTCTGTATTGGTCGCGGGTCATCAATATTGGTACGAGGTCAACTGTATTGATCGGAGGTCAAGTCGTATTAAGCCGGGGTCACGACCTGTGTACTATACGATATCAGAAATGTGACTGGTATCGCGTGGACCGGTTTTCTTGTATAACTTCTATATATCCAATAGTTAATTAATAATAGGCAATAATTAATAATATATATAATGTGCATTGCTCTAGCAAAAGGAGGCTTAATATATGTCTGTGTTGCATTAGACTGATCATGCTACCAGCTAACTTTGGATTCATGATAGCCGCTTTTTGTAACAACCGACATAATCAAATGGTAGAATGGTCCTTGAACATACAGACTATTGATTGATAGCAAAGTTTTAAGTGTGGCCAGCATGGACTGTGCAGGCTGACCGTGATCTTTACTGTTCATATGCATTAAGTCCCCTTTTCACAGAGCATGGCTTTTACATATATATATATATACTTATGGACAAAAATTGTGTCCAGTATTTCTTTCCATAATATCTTTTAAATCCTTGAAGATAAGACCTTAAATTTTTTCCTACTTTATATTGCAAGTATTTCAAACTGGTTTCTGAATTTTGATAGTTGTCTGCGCTGTAACAATGGAGATACACCAACATCAATTTGACTTCTTTATTCATTATTTATTTGCTTTTCTTTGCATAACCCTTCTTCAAACAACCTCAAGTTTTAACAACTGTGAAAAAGAATGCTTTGAAAAAAATTGTAAGACAAGAAGAATTTTGCTGTTTAGCAGCATTTTCTCCCTTTCTCAAAATGTTTTCTTCTCTTCGTATGGCATGACACCTGTCACTAGATCTGTGATGGTTACTGTGCCCCTTTCTATTCTAAGTAAACAATCTGGGAGCCAAATAGAACTGGTTTAACTTTTGAAGAATTGACTTCCAACAACTTTCATCTAAGAAAATCCTTTGAACTTAAGAACTCTTCTATGTCCATTATATATAAATCACACCATGCTCTACCTGTTATGATCATCTGAACCTGTAATTGATCATAATATTTGTGACTTTCTTTCAAATGTAATTTTCCAGCAACTACTTCACTTTAAAAATCTGAATACTAATTCACAGCAAAAATCTGAATTCTTTGCAGGATCCACTTCAGTTTCATTTTTAGATTTATCTGGAAACTTGATCTCAAACAACCCCTAAGGATATGAACAATGGTCACAAAACACCATGTCATCAGGACTTGCACCTAAATGTGGATATTTGACATTAACCAATAATCCACTTTCCATCAGACAGATTGGGATAGCCAGCTTTCGTTTCCTTGACATAGAATCTTGCAGCCGCTTCATCTGTTCTAACCTGTTTTAAAGATAACACATTCAATATTACTTTAACAACAGAGTCTGGCTTTGTGCCTTCTTTTCTCTTGCAAACCAGTCCCAAAAATCTCTTTATAAAGTTTTAAATCATAGAAATCTGATTAAGAATCGCTAAACCCTAGAAAAACTTGCATCCAAAAAGTAAAGATCTCAGATCACAAGAAAAAGATTCACCTTTTCAAGTTCAGATACAACCTTAATAATTTAGACTGGTATACGTTGTATCTAAATCTATATAATGTAGACTTTTGATTGCTTTACATACTTTCAATAATTGCTGCATACAACCACTTATTCCTAACCCCTTTAAAGCATTTTCCGAATGCCATGTTTGCAGACAGAGTTTTTCGATGTTCAATGAAAAAAAATGCCACACTAACAGGGATATCCCGACGCCATGATATGTTTCAGAAAGAATCCTAGAAATCTACCTATAGATTCCTAAAGGCCAGAAAAAGCTACATCCAAAAAAAAAAAGATTGGCAATGACATGAAAAAGTTCAACTTTCATTTATGACTTAAAATGCTAATTTAGATCACTCAGCAGGAAAAACGCCTGATTACAAATCTCAATAACCTGGACTTTTGAGCTCTATAGCATTTTTTGTGTGACAAGTTTGCAACAGTTTGGGATTGAAGAAAAATGCCATCTTAACAGGGATATGTCAAAGCTGCAATTACTGCTTCATTAAGAATCTCTTATTCCGAGGAGAAAAAAATACACCCAAAGCGAAAGACCAGTCATTACACGAAAAAGTGTCATTAACAAGTTAAGAAGTGACATGAATCATTTCAAACAGTGTACGCATTGTATAGATCTATAAAATGAAGATGCACGAATCTAGACTCTGGTGCATACCTTTACCAACTGTTTCCTACCACCACTCCATTTTATTCCGTAAAGGTGATTTTTCCATGTGATAATTTTGCAGACAAATTTCAAACAATGTTTGCAAACAAAGCCTTAAGTTTAGCTAATTACACTTCACTTATACCTAGACAAGAAACCTGATTAAGAATTTCTAAACCCTAGAAAACATTGCATCCAAAATGTAAAGATCTTGAATCACATGAAAAAGTTTTACCTTTTTAAGTTGAGACGCAACCTTAATAATTTAGACTGGTGTACGCTGTATCTGAACCAATATAATGTAGACTAAAATTGGACCAGTTTACACACTTTTGACAATTGTTGCATACAACCACTTGTTCCTATTCCCTAAACGCGTTTGCCCTGTGCCAAGTTTGCAGACTGAGCTTTTCGATAAAAAAAAAAAAGGCCACCCTAACAGTGATATCCCAATGCCAGGATACCTTTCAGTAAAAATCATAGAAATTTACTTAAGAATTCCTAAAGTCCAGAAAAAAAAATGCATTCAAAATAAAAGATCAGCGACGAAATGAAAAAGTTCTGCTTTCTTTTTCAACTGAAGATGACAATTTAGATAATTTTGCAGACAAATTTCAAACAATGTTTGCGAGCAAAAAAGCCTTGAGTTAAGCTAATTGCACTTTACTTATTCCTAGACAAGAAATCTGATTAAGAATCTCTAAATCCTAGAAAAAATTGCATCCAAAATAAAACATCAGCGATGACATGAAAAAGTTCTGCAGTTACACGATAAAGCATCATTAACGACTTCAGAAGTGACACAAATCATTCCGAATGGTGTATGCGATGTATAGATCTATAAAATTTAAATGCTCGAAATTAGACTCTGTTGCATACCTTTACCAATTGTTTCCTTCAGCCGCTCGTTTTTATTCCGTAAAGGTGATTTTTCCATGTGATAATTTTGCAGACAGTTTTCAAAGAATGTTTTCAAACAAAAAAGCCTTGACTTTATCTTACAGTTAATTGCATTTGATTACAGGCCAATGAAAGGTATGGAACACCCAAAACATCAGAAAGCGTGTTTCGTGAACACAATGGTGAACTCAGACCAGGGATAAGCTCATCAAAGTGCCCACTCCATACTTCTTGGCCCAGCAGTTGCATTGTAAAGTAAAAATTGAATTTGAGTAAAAAAAAAAAGCCAAAATCATAGAAATCTGATTAGAAATCTCTAAACCTTAGAAAAACTTGCATCCAAAAAGTAAATATCTCCGACCACAAGAAAAAGTTTCACCTTTTTGTTCAGACGCAACCTAAATAATTTAGATTGGTGTACGCTGTATCTAAATCTATATAATGTAGACTTTTGACTGCTTTACATACTTTCAATAATTGCTGCGTACAACCACTTATTCCTAATCACTTAAAGTGTTTTCTGTGTGTCAAGTTTGCAGACAGAGTTTTTCGATCGAAAAAAGAAGCCACCCTAACAGGGATATCTCAACGCCACGACATGTTTTAGAAAGAATCCTAGAAATCTACATATAATTTCCTAAAGGCCAGAAAAAACTGCATCCAAAAAAAAAGATCGGCAATTACATGAAAAAGTTCCACTTTCATTTACGACTTAAAATGCGAATTCAGATCACTCAGCAGGAAGAACGCCTGATTACAAATATTGATAATCTGGACTTTTGAGCTCTATAGCATTTTTTGTGTGACCAGTTTGCAAACAATTTGGGATTGAAGAAAAATGCCATCTTAACAGTGATATGTCAAAGCAGCGATTACTGCTTCATTAAGAATCTCTTATTTCGAGGAGAAAAAAATGCACCAAAAATGAAAGACCAGTCATAACACGAAAAAGTGTCATTAACAAGTTAAGAAGTGACATGAATCATTCTGAACAATGTACGGGTTGTGTAGATCTGAAAAATGAAGATGCACGAATCTAGACTCTGGTGCATACCTTTACCAACCGTTTCCTACCACCGCTCCATTTTATTCCATAAAGATGATTTTTCCATGTGATAATTTTGCAGACAAATTTCAAACAATGTTTGCAAACAAAAAAGCCTGAAGTTTAGCTAATTACACTTCACTTATTCCTAGACAAGAAATCTGATTAAGAATCCCTAAACCCTAGAAAAAATTGCATCCAAAATGTAAAGATCTTGAATCACATGAAAAAGTTTTACCTTTTTAAGTTGAGACGCAACCTTAATAATTTAGACTGGTGTACGCTGTATCTAAATCAATATAATGTAGACTTTGGACTGCTTTACACACTTTGGACAATTGTTGCATACTACCACTTGTTCCTATTCCCTAAATGCGTTTTCTGCGTGCTAAGTTTGCAGACTGAGTTTTTCGATAAAGAAGATGCCACCGTAACAGGGATATCACGACACCACGATAAGTTTCAGGAAAAATCCTAGAAATTTACTTACGAATTCCTAAAGTCCAGAAAAAAAATGCATCCAAAATAAAAGATCAGCGATGACATGAAAAAGTTCTGCTTTCATTTTCAACTGAAGATGCGAATTTAGATCACTGGCCTGGGAGAACGCATGACTACAAATCTCAATAATGTAGATGTTTTAGTTCTTTAGCATTTTTTGTGTGACAAGTTTTACAAACAGTTTGGGATAAAAAAAAAATGCCATCTTAACAGGGATATTCCAACGCCACGATTATTGCTTCCTTCAAGAATCTCTAATCCCGCGAAGAAAAAATTGCACCCAAAATGAAAGACCAGTGATTTCACTAAAAAGCATCATTAACGACTTTAGAAGTGACACGAATGATGTATGCGATGTATAGATCTATAAAATGTAGACGCACGAAATTAGACTCTGTTGCATACCTTTACCAATTGTTTCCTTACGCCGCTTGTTTTTATTCCGTAAAGGTGAATTTTCCATGTGATAATTTTGCAGACAGTTTTCAAAGAATGTTTTCAAACAAAAAAGCCTTGACTTTATCTTACAGTTAATTGCATTTGATTACAGGTCAATGAAAGATATGGAACACCCAAAACATCAGAAAGCGCGTTTCGTGATCACAATGGTGAACTTGGTTGAGAAAAAAAAATAGCCAAAATCATAGAAAACTGATTAAGAATCTCTAAACCTTAGAAAAACTTGCATCCAAAAAGTAAAGATCTCAGACCACAAGAAAAAGTTTCACCTTTTTGTTCAGACCCAACCTAAATAATTTAGATTGCTGTACGCTGTATCTAAATCTATATAATGTAGACTTTTGACTGCTTTACATACTTTCAATAATTGCTGCGTACAACCACTTATTCCTAATCACTTAAAGCGTTTTCTGTGTGTCAAGTTTGCAGACAGAGTTTTTCGATCGAAAAAAGAAGCCACCCTAACAGGGATATCTCAATGCCACGACATGTTTTAGAAAGAATCCTAGAAATCTACCTATAATTTCCTAAAGGCCAGAAAAAACTGCATCCAAAAAAAAAAAAATCGGCAATTACATGAAAAAGTTCCACTTTCATTTACGACTTAAAATGCGAATTTAGATCACCCAGCAGGAAGAACGCCTGATTACAAATCTTGATAATCTGGACTTTTGAGCTCTATAGCATTTTGTGTGTGACCAGTTTGCAAACAGTTTGGGATTGAAGAAAAATGCCATCTTAACAGGGATAATTTTGTCAAAGCAGCGATTACTGCTTCATTAAGAATCTCTTATTCCGAGGAGAAAAAAATGCACCCAAAACGAAAGACCAGTCATAACACGAAAAAGTGTCATTAACAAATTAAGAAGTGACATGAATCATTCTGAACAGTGTACGCATTGTATAGATCTATAAAATGAAGATGCACTAATCTAGACTCTGGTGCATACCTTTACCAACCGTTTCCTACCACCGCTCCATTTTATTCCATAAAGATGATTTTTCCATATGATAATTTTGCAGACAAATTTCAAACAATGTTTGCAAACAAAAAAGCCTGAAGTTTAGCTAATTACACTTCACTTATTCCTAGACAAGAAATCTGATTAAGAATCTCTAAACCCTAGAAAAAATTGCATCCAAAATGTAAAGATCTTGAATCACATGAAAAAGTTTTACCTTTTTAAGTTGAGACGCAACCTTAATAATTTAGACTGGTGTATGCTGTATCTAAACCAATATAATGTAGACTTTGGACCGCTTTTCACACTTTTGACAATTGTTGCATACAACCACTTGTTCCTATTCCCTAAATGCGTTTTCCGCGTGCTAAGTTTGCAGACTGAGTTTTTCGATAAAGAAAAGATGCCATCATAACAGGGATATCACGACACCACGATATGTTTCAGGAAAAATCCTAGAAATTTACTTACGAATTCCTAAAGTCCAGAAAAAAAATGCATCCAAAATAAAAGATCAGCGATGACATGAAAAAGTTCTGCTTTCATTTTCAACTGAAGATGTGAATTTAGATCACTGGCCCAGGAGAACGCATGACTACAAATCTCAATAATGTAGATGTTTTAGTTCTATAGCATTTTTTGTGTGACCAGTTTTGCAAACAGTTTGGGATCAAAGAAAAATGCCATCTTAACAGGGATATTCCAACGCCACGATTATTGCTTCTTCAAGAATCTCTAATCCCGTGAAGAAAAAATTGCACCCAAGACGAAATACCAGTGATTACACGAAAAAGCATCATTAACGACTTTAGAAGTGACACGAATGATGTATGCGATGTATAGATCTATAAAATGTAGATGCGCGAAATTAGACTCTGTTGCATACCTTTACCAATTGTTTCCTTCCGCCGCTCGTTTTTATTCCGTAAAGGTGAATTTTCCATGTGATAATTTTGCAGACAGTTTTCAAAGAATGTTTTCAAACAAAAAAGCCTTGACTTTATCATACAGTTAATTGCATTTGATTACAGGCCAATGAAAGGTATGGAACACCCAAAACATCAGAAAGCATGTTTCGTGAACACAATGGTGAACTCAGACCAGGGATAAGCTAATCAAAGTGCCCACTCCATACTTCTTGGCCCAGCAGTTGCATTGTAAAGTAAAAATTGAATTTGAGAAAAAAAAAAATAAAGCCAAAATCATAGAAATCTGATTAAGAATCTCTAAACCTTAGAAAAACTTGCATCCAAAAAGTAAAGATCACAGACCACAAGAAAAAGTTTCACCTTTTTGTTCAGACGCAACCTAAATAATTTAGATTGGTGTACGCTGTATCTAAATCTATATAATGTAGACTTTTGACTGCTTTACATACTTTCAATAATTGCTACGTACAACCACTTATTCCTAATCACTTGAAGCGTTTTCTGTGTGTCAAGTTTGCAGACAGAGTTTTTCGATCGAAAAAAGAAGCCACCCTAACAGGGATATCCCAATGCCACGACATGTTTTAGAAAGAATCCTAGAAATCTACCTATAATTTCCTAAAGGCCAGAAAAAACTGCATCCAAAAAAAAAGATCGGCAATTACATGAAAAAGTTCCACTTTCATTAACGACTTAAAATGCAAATTTAGATCACTCAGCAGGAAGAATGCCTGATTACAAATCTTGATAATCTGGACTTTTGAGCTCTATAGCATTTTGTGTGTGACCAGTTTGCAAACAGTTTGGGATTGAAGAAAAATGCCATCTTAACAGGGATAATTTTGTCAAAGCAGCGATTACTGCTTCATTAAGAATCTCTTATTGCGAGGAGAAAAAAATGCACCCAAAACGAAAGACCAGTCATAACACGAAAAAGTGTCATTAACAAATTAAGAAGTGACATGAATCATTCTGAACAGTGTACGCGTTGTATAGATCTATAAAATGAAGATGCACGAATCTAGACTCTGGTGCATACCTTTACCAACCGTTTCCTACCACCGCTCCATTTTATTCCATAAAGATGATTTTTCCATGTGATAATTTTGCAGACAAATTTCAAACAATGTTTGCAAACAAAAAAGCCTGAAGTTTAGCTAATTACACTTCACTTATTCCTAGACCAGAAATCTGATTAAGAATCTCTAAACCCTAGAAAAAATTGCATCCAAAATGTAAAGATCTTGAATCACATGAAAAAGTTTTACCTATTTAAGTTGAGACGCAACTTTAATAATTTAGACTGGTGTACGCTGTATCTAAACCAATATAATGTAGACTTTGGACCGCTTTACACACTTTTGACAATTGTTGCATACAACCACTTGTTCCTATTCCCTAAATGCGTTTTCCGCGTGCTAAGTTTGCAGACTGAGTTTTTCGATAAAGAAAAGATGCCATCGTAACAGGGATATCACGACACCACGATATGTTTCAGGAAAAATCCTAGAAATTTACTTACGAATTCCTAAAGTCCAGAAAAAAAATGCATCCAAAATAAAAGATCATCGATGACATGAAAAAGTTCTGCTTTCATTTTCAACTGAAGATGTGAATTTAGATCACTGGCCTGGGAGAACGCATGACTACAAATCTCAATAATGTAGATGTTTTAGTTCTTTAGCATTTTTTGTGTGACAAGTTTTGCAAACAGTTTGGGATAAAAAAAAAAATGCCATCTTAACAGGGATATTCCAACGCCACGATTATTGCTTCTTCAAGAATCTCTAATCCCGCGAAGAAAAAATTGCACCCAAAATGAAAGACCAGTGATTTCACTAAAAAGCTTCATTAACGACTTTAGAAGTGACACGAATGATGTATGCGATGTATAGATCTATAAAATGTAGACGCACGAAATTAGACTCTGTTGCATACCTTTACCAATTGTTTCCTTCCGCCGCTCGTTTTTATTCCGTAAAGGTGAATTTTCCAAGTGATAATTTTGCAGACAGTTTTCAAAGAATGTTTTCAAACAAAAAAGCCTTGACTTTATCTTACAGTTAATTGCATTTGATTACAGGTCAATGAAAGATATGGAACACCCAAAACATCAGAAAGCGCGTTTCGTGATCACAATGGTGAACTCGGTTGAGAAAAAAAAATAGCCAAAATCATAGAAAACTGATTAAGAATCTCTAAACCTTAGAAAAACTTGCATCCAAAAAGTAAAGATCTCAGACCACAAGAAAAAGTTTCACCTTTTTGTTCAGACCCAACCTAAATAATTTAGATTGCTGTACGCTGTATCTAAATCTATATAATGTAGACTTT
Organism: Tridacna crocea; assembly: GCA_943736015.1. NCBI lineage: Eukaryota > Metazoa > Mollusca > Bivalvia > Cardiida > Cardiidae > Tridacna > Tridacna crocea. Next base: position 34,141,425 of record OX031073.1, read on the forward strand.
TGACTGCTTTACATACTTTCAATAATTGCTGCGTACAACCACTTATTCCTAATCACTTAAAGCGTTTTCTGTGTGTCAAGTTTGCAGACAGAGTTTTTCGATCGAAAAAAGAAGCCACCCTAACAGGGATATCTCAATGCCACGACATGTTTTAGAAAGAATCCTAGAAATCTACCTATAATTTCCTAAAGGCCAGAAAAAACTGCATGCAAAAAAAAAAATCGGCAATTACATGAAAAAGTTCCACTTTCATCTACGACTGAAAAATGCGAATTTAGATCACCCAGCAGGAAGAACGCCTGATTACAAATCTTGATAATCTGGACTTTTGAGCTCTATAGCATTTTGTGTGTGACCAGTTTGCAAACAGTTTGGGATTGAAGAAAAATGCCATCTTAACAGGGATAATTTTGTCAAAGCAGCGATTACTGCTTCATTAAGAATCTCTTATTGCGAGGAGAAAAAAATGCACCCAAAACGAAAGACCAGTCATAACACGAAAAAGTGTCATTAACAAATTAAGAAGTGACATGAATCATTCTGAACAGTGTACGCGTTGTATAGATCTATAAAATGAAGATGCACGAATCTAGACTCTGGTGCATACCTTTACCAACCGTTTCCTACCACCGCTCCATTTTATTCCATAAAGATGATTTTTCCATGTGATAATTTTGCAGACAAATTTCAAACAATGTTTGCAAACAAAAAAGCCTGAAGTTTAGCTAATTACACTTCACTTATTCCTAGACAAGAAATCTGATTAAGAATCTCTAAACCCTAGAAAAAATTGCATCCAAAATGTAAAGATCTTGAATCACATGAAAAAGTTTTACCTTTTTAAGTTGAGACGCAACCTTAATAATTTAGACTGGTGTATGCTGTATCTAAACCAATATAATGTAGACTTTGGACCGCTTTTCACACTTTTGACAATTGTTGCATACAACCACTTGTTCCTATTCCCTAAATGCGTTTTCCGCGTGCTAAGTTTGCAGACTGAGTTTTTCGATAAAGAAAAGATGCCATCGTAACAGGGATATCACGACACCACGATATGTTTCAGGAAAAATCCTAGAAATTTACTTACGAATTCCTAAAGTCCAGAAAAAAAATGCATCCAAAATAAAAGATCAGCGATGACATGAAAAAGTTCTGCTTTCATTTTCAACTGAAGATGTGAATTTAGATCACTGGCCTGGGAGAACGTATGACTACAAATCTCAATAATGTAGATGTTTTAGTTCTATAGCATTTTTTGTGTGACCAGTTTTGCAAACAGTTTGGGATCAAAGAAAAATGCCATCTTAACAGGGATATTCCAACACCATGATTATTGCTTCTTCAAGAATCTCTAATCCCGCGAAGAAAAAATTGCACCCAAGACGAAATACCAGTGATTACACGAAAAAGCATCATTAACGACTTTAGAAGTGACACGAATGATGTATGCGATGTATAGATCTATAAAATGTAGACGCGCGAAATTAGACTCTGTTGCATACCTTTACCAATTGTTTCCTTCCGCCGCTCGTTTTTATTCCGTAAAGGTGATTTTTCCATGTGATAATTTTGCAGACAGTTTTCAAAGAATGTTTTCAAACAAAAAAGCCTTGACTTTATCATACAGTTAATTGCATTTGATTACAGGCCAATGAAAGGTATGGAACACCCAAAACATCAGAAAGCGTGTTTCGTGAACACAATGGTGAACTCAGACCAGGGATAAGCTCATCAAAGTGCCCACTCCATACTTCTTGGCCCAGCAGTTGCATTGTAAAGTAAAAATTGAATTTGAGAAAAAAAAAAAAGCCAAAATCATAGAAATCTGATTAAGAATCTCTAAACCTTAGAAAAACTTGCATCCAAAAAGTAAAGATCTCAGACCACAAGAAAAAGTTTCACCTTTTTGTTCAGACGCAACCTATATAATTTAGATTGGTGTACGCTGTATCTAAATCTATATAATGTAGAGTTTTGACTGCTTTACATACTTTCAATAATTGCTACGTACAACCACTTATTCCTAATCACTTGAAGCGTTTTCTGTGTGTCAAGTTTGCAGACAGAGTTTTTCGATCGAAAAAAGAAGCCACCCTAACAGGGATATCCCAATGCCACGACATGTTTTAGAAAGAATCCTAGAAATCTACCTATAATTTCCTAAAGGCCAGAAAAAACTGCATCCAAAAAAAAAAATCGGCAATTACATGAAAAAGTTCCACTTTCATTTACAACTTAAAATGCGAATTTAGATCACTCAGCAGGAAGAATGCCTGATTACAAATCTTGATAATCTGGACTTTTGAGCTCTATAGCATTTTGTGTGTGACCAGTTTGCAAACAGTTTGGGATTGAAGAAAAATGCCATCTTAACAGGGATAATTTTGTCAAAGCAGCGATTACTGCTTCATTAAGAATCTCTTATTCCGAGGAGAAAAAAATGCACCCAAAACGAAAGACCAGTCATAACACGAAAAAGTGTCATTAACAAATTAAGAAGTGACATGAATCATTCTGAACAGTGTACGCGTTGTATAGATCTATAAAATGAAGATGCACGAATCTAGACTCTGGTGCATACCTTTACCAACCGTTTCCTACCACCGCTCCATTTTATTCCATAAAGATGATTTTTCCATGTGATAATTTTGCAGACAAATTTCAAACAATGTTTGCAAACAAAAAAGCCTGAAGTTTAGCTAATTACACTTCACTTATTCCTAGACCAGAAATCTGATTAAGAATCTCTAAACCCTAGAAAAAATTGCATCCAAAATGTAAAGATCTTGAATCACATGAAAAAGTTTTACCTATTTAAGTTGAGACGCAACTTTAATAATTTAGACTGGTGTACGCTGTATCTAAACCAATATAATGTAGACTTTGGACCGCTTTACACACTTTTGACAATTGTTGCATACAACCACTTGTTCCTATTCCCTAAATGCGTTTTCCGCGTGCTAAGTTTGCAGACTGAGTTTTTCGATAAAGAAAAGATGCCATCGTAACAGGGATATCACGACACCACGATATGTTTCAGGAAAAATCCTAGAAATTTACTTACGAATTCCTAAAGTCCAGAAAAAAAATGCATCCAAAATAAAAGATCATCGATGACATGAAAAAGTTCTGCTTTCATTTTCAACTGAAGATGCGAATTTAGATCACTGGCCTGGGAGAACGCATGACTACAAATCTCAATAATGTAGATGTTTTAGTTCTTTAGCATTTTTTGTGTGACTAGTTTTGCAAACAGTTTGGGATCAAAAAAAAAATGCCATCTTAACAGGGATATTCCAACGCCACGATTATTGCTTCTTCAAGAATCTCTAATCCCGCGAAGAAAAAATTGCAACCAAAATGAAAGACCAGTGATTTCACTAAAAAGCTTCATTAACGACTTTAGAAGTGACACGAATGATGTATGCGATGTATAGATCTATAAAATGTAGACGCACGAAATTAGACTCTGTTGCATACCTTTACCAATTGTTTCCTTCCGCCGCTCGTTTTTATTCCGTAAAGGTGAATTTTCCATGTGATAATTTTGCAGACAGTTTTCAAAGAATGTTTTCAAACAAAAAAGCCTTGACTTTATCTTACAGTTAATTGCATTTGATTACAGGTCAATGAAAGATATTGAACACCCAAAACATCAGAAAGCGCGTTTCGTGATCACAATGGTGAACTCGGTTGAGAAAAAAAAATAGCCAAAATCATAGAAAACTGATTAAGAATCTCTAAACCTTAGAAAAACTTGCATCCAAAAAGTAAAGATCTCAGACCACAAGAAAAAGTTTCACCTTTTTGTTCAGACCCAACCTAAATAATTTAGATTGCTGTACGCTGTATCTAAATCTATATAATGTAGACTTTTGACTGCTTTACATACTTTCAATAATTGCTGCGTACAACCACTTATTCCTAATCACTTAAAGCGTTTTCTGTGTGTCAAGTTTGCAGACAGAGTTTTTCGATCGAAAAAAGAAGCCACCCTAACAGGGATATCTCAATGCCACGACATGTTTTAGAAAGAATCCTAGAAATCTACCTATAATTTCCTAAAGGCCAGAAAAAACTGCATGCAAAAAAAAAAATCGGCAATTACATGAAAAAGTTCCACTTTCATCTACGACTTAAAATGCGAATTTAGATCACCCAGCAGGAAGAACGCCTGATTACAAATCTTGATAATCTGGACTTTTGAGCTCTATAGCATTTTGTGTGTGACCAGTTTGCAAACAGTTTGGGATTGAAGAAAAATGCCATCTTAACAGGGATAATTTTGTCAAAGCAGCGATTACTGCTTCATTAAGAATCTCTTATTCCGAGGAGAAAAAAATGCACCCAAAACGAAAGACCAGTCATAACACGAAAAAGTGTCATTAACAAATTAAGAAGTGACATGAATCATTCTGAACAGTGTACGCGTTGTATAGATCTATAAAATGAAGATGCACGAATCTAGACTCTGGTGCATACCTTTACCAACCGTTTCCTACCACCGCTCCATTTTATTCCATAAAGATGATTTTTCCATGTGATAATTTTGCAGACAAATTTCAAACAATGTTTGCAAACAAAATAGCCTGAAGTTTAGCTAATTACACTTCACTTATTCCTAGACAAGAAATCTGATTAAGAATCTCTAAACCCTAGAAAAAATTGCATCCAAAATGTAAAGATCTTGAATCACATGAAAAAGTTTTACCTTTTTAAGTTGAGACGCAACCTTAATAATTTAGACTGGTGTATGCTGTATCTAAACCAATATAATGTAGACTTTGGACCGCTTTTCACACTTTTGACAATTGTTGCATACAACCACTTGTTCCTATTCCCTAAATGCGTTTTCCGCGTGCTAAGTTTGCAGACTGATTTTTTCGATAAAGAAAAGATGCCATCGTAACAGGGATATCACGACACCACGATATGTTTCAGGAAAAATCCTAGAAATTTACTTACGAATTCCTAAAGTCCAGAAAAAAAATGCATCCAAAATAAAAGATCAGCGATGACATGAAAAAGTTCTGCTTTCATTTTCAACTGAAGATGTGAATTTAGATCACTGGCCCGGGAGAACGTATGACTACAAATCTCAATAATGTAGATGTTTTAGTTCTATAGCATTTTTTGTGTGACCAGTTTTGCAAACAGTTTGGGATCAAAGAAAAATGCCATCTTAACAGGGATATTCCAACACCATGATTATTGCTTCTTCAAGAATCTCTAATCCCGCGAAGAAAAAATTGCACCCAAGACGAAATACCAGTGATTACACGAAAAAGCATCATTAACGACTTTAGAAGTGACATGAATGATGTATGCGATGTATAGATCTATAAAATGTAGACGCGCGAAATTAGACTCTGTTGCATACCTTTACCAATTGTTTCCTTCCGCCGCTCGTTTTTATTCCGTAAAGGTGAATTTTCCATGTGATAATTTTGCAGACAGTTTTCAAAGAATGTTTTCAAACAAAAAAGCCTTGACTTTATCATACAGTTAATTGCATTTGATTACAGGCCAATGAAAGGTATGGAACACCCAAAACATCAGAAAGCGTGTTTCGTGAACACAATGGTGAACTCAGACCAGGGATAAGCTCATCAAAGTGCCCACTCCATACTTCTTGGCCCAGCAGTTGCATTGTAAAGTAAAAATTGAATTTGAGAAAAAAAAAAAAGCCAAAATCATAGAAATCTGATTAAGAATCTCTAAACCTTAGAAAAACTTGCATCCAAAAAGTAAAGATCTCAGACCACAAGAAAAAGTTTCACCTTTTTGTTCAGACGCAACCTATATAATTTAGATTGGTGTACGCTGTATCTTAATCTATATAATGTAGACTTTTGACTGCTTTACATACTTTCAATAATTGCTACGTACAACCACTTATTCCTAATCACTTGAGGCGTTTTCTGTGTGTCAAGTTTGCAGACAGAGTTTTTCGATCGAAAAAAGAAGCCACCCTAACAGGGATATCCCAATGCCACGACATGTTTTAGAAAGAATCCTAGAAATCTACCTATAATTTCCTAAAGGCCAGAAAAAACTGCATCCAAAAAAAAAGATCGGCAATTACATGAAAAAGTTCCACTTTCATTTACGACTTAAAATGCGAATTTAGATCACTCAGCAGGAAGAATGCCTGATTACAAATCTTGAAAATCTGGACTTTTGAGCTCTATAGCATTTTGTGTGTGACCAGTTTGCAAACATTTTGGGATTGAAGAAAAATGCCATCTTAACAGGGATAATTTTGTCAAAGCAGCGATTACTGCTTCATTAAGAATCTCTTATTCCGAGGAGAAAAAAATGCACCCAAAACGAAAGACCAGTCATAACACGAAAAAGTGTCATTAACAAATTAAGAAGTGACATGAATCATTCTGAACAGTGTACGCGTTGTATAGATCTATAAAATGAAGATGCACGAATCTAGACTCTGGTGCATACCTTTACCAACTGTTTCCTACCACCGCTCCATTTTATTCCATAAAGATGATTTTTCCATGTGATAATTTTGCAGACAAATTTCAAACAATGTTTGCAAACAAAAAAGCCTGAAGTTTAGCTAATTACACTTCACTTATTCCTAGACAAGGAATCTGATTAAGAATCTCTAAACCCTAGAAAAAATTGCATCCAAAATGTAAAGATCTTGAATCACATGAAAAAGTTTTACCTTTTTAAGTTGAGACGCAACCTTAATAATTTAGACTGGTGTATGCTGTACATCTAAACCAATATAATGTAGACTTTGGACCGCTTTTCACACTTTTGACAATTGTTGCATACAACCACTTGTTCCTATTCCCTAAATGCGTTTTCCACGTGCTAAGTTTGCAGACTGAGTTTTTCGATAAAGAAAAGATGCCATCGTAACAGGGATATCACGACACCACGATATGTTTCAGGAAAAATCCTAGAAATTTACTTACGAATTCCTAAAGTCCAGAAAAAAAATGCATCCAAAATAAAAGATCAGCGATGACATGAAAAAGTTCTGCTTTCATTTTCAACTGAAGATGTGAATTTAGATCACTGGCCCGGGAGAACGTATGACTACAAATCTCAATAATGTAGATGTTTTAGTTCTATAGCATTTTTTGTGTGACCAGTTTTGCAAACAGTTTGGGATCAAAGAAAAATGCCATCTTAACAGGGATATTCCAACACCACGATTATTGCTTCTTCAAGAATCTCTAATCCCGCGAAGAAAAAAGTGCACCCAAGACGAAATACCAGTGATTACACGAAAAAGCATCATTAACGACTTTAGAAGTGACACGAATGATGTATGCGATGTATAGATCTATAAAATGTAGACGCGCGAAATTAGACTCTGTTGCATACCTTTACCAATTGTTTCCTTCCGCCGCTCGTTTTTATTCCGTAAAGGTGATTTTTCCATGTGATAATTTTGCAGACAGTTTTCAAAGAATGTTTTCAAACAAAAAAGCCTTGACTTTATCATACAGTTAATTGCATTTGATTACAGGCCAATGAAAGGTATGGAACACCCAAAACATCAGAAAGCGTGTTTCGTGAACACAATGGTGAACTCAGACCAGGGATAAGCTCATCAAAGTGCCCACTCCATACTTCTTGGCCCAGCAGTTGCATTGTAAAGTAAAAATTGAATTTGAGAAAAAAAAAAAAGCCAAAATCATAGAAATCTGATTAAGAATCTCTAAACCTTAGAAAAACTTGCATCCAAAAAGTAAAGATCTCAGACCACAAGAAAAAGTTTCACCTTTTTGTTCAGACGCAACCTATATAATTTAGATTGGTGTACGCTGTATCTAAATCTATATAATGTAGACTTTTGACTGCTTTACATACTTTCAATAATTGCTACGTACAACCACTTATTCCTAATCACTTGAAGCGTTTTCTGGGTGTCAAGTTTGCAGACAGAGTTTTTCGATCGAAAAAAGAAGCCACCCTAACAGGGATATCCCAATGCCATGACATGTTTTAGAAAGAATCCTAGAAATCTACCTATAATTTCCAAAAGGCCAGAAAAAACTGCATCCAAAAAAAAAGATCGGCAATTACATGAAAAAGTTCCACTTTCATTTACGACTTAAAATGCGAATTTAGATCACTCAGCAGGAAGAATGCCTGATTACAAATCTTGATAATCTGGACTTTTGAGCTCTATAGCATTTTGTGTGTGACCAGTTTGCAAACAGTTTGGGATTGAAGAAAAATGCCATCTTAACAGGGATAATTTTGTCAAAGCAGCGATTACTGCTTCATTAAGAATCTCTTATTCCGAGGAGAAAAAAATGCACCCAAAATGAAAGACCAGTCATAACACGAAAAAGTGTCATTAACAAATTAAGAAGTGACATGAATCATTCTGAACAGTGTACGCGTTGTATAGATCTATAAAATGAAGATGCACGAATCTAGACTCTGGTGCATACCTTTACCAACCGTTTCCTACCACCGCTCCATTTTATTCCATAAAGATGATTTTTCCATGTGATAATTTTGCAGACAAATTTCAAACAATGTTTGCAAACAAAATAGCCTGAAGTTTAGCTAATTACACTTCACTTATTCCTAGACCAGAAATCTGATTAAGAATCTCTAAACCCTAGAAAAAATTGCATCCAAAATGTAAAGATCTTGAATCACATGAAAAAGTTTTACCTATTTAAGTTGAGACGCAACTTTAATAATTTAGACTGGTGTACGCTGTATCTAAACCAATATAATGTAGACTTTGGACCGCTTTACACACTTTTGACAATTGTTGCATACAACCACTTGTTCCTATTCCCTAAATGCGTTTTCCGCGTGCTAAGTTTGCAGACTGAGTTTTTCGATAAAGAAAAGATGCCATCGTAACAGGGATATCACGACACCACGATATGTTTCAGGAAAAATCCTAGAAATTTACTTACGAATTCCTAAAGTCCAGAAAAAAAATGCATCCAAAATAAAAGATCATCGATGACATGAAAAAGTTCTGCTTTCATTTTCAACTGAAGATGCGAATTTAGATCACTGGCCCGGGAGAACGCATGACTACAAATCTCAATAATGTAGATGTTTTAGTTCTTTAGCATTTTTTGTGTGACAAGTTTTGCAAACAGTTTGGGATCAAAAAAAAAATGCCATCTTAACAGGGATATTCCAACGCCACGATTATTGCTCCTTCAAGAATCTCTAATCCCGCGAAGAAAAAATTGCACCCAAAATGAAAGACCAGTGATTTCACTAAAAAGCTTCATTAACGACTTTAGAAGTGACACGAATGATGTATGCGATGTATAGATCTATAAAATGTAGACGCACGAAATTAGACTCTGTTGCATACCTTTACCAATTGTTTCCTTCCGCCGCTCGTTTTTATTCCGTAAAGGTGAATTTTCCATGTGATAATTTTGCAGACAGTTTTCAAAGAATGTTTTCAAACAAAAAAGCCTTGACTTTATCTTACAGTTAATTGCATTTGATTACAGGTCAATGAAAGATATGGAACACCCAAAACATCAGAAAGCGCGTTTCGTGATCACAATGGTGAACTCGGTTGAGAAAAAAAAATAGCCAAAATCATAGAAAACTGATTAAGAATCTCTAAACCTTAGAAAAACTTGCATCCAAAAAGTAAAGATCTCAGACCACAAGAAAAAGTTTCACCTTTTTGTTCAGACCCAACCTAAATAATTTAGATTGCTGTACGCTGTATCTAAATCTATATAATGTAGACTTTTGACTGCTTTACATACTTTCAATAATTGCTGCGTACAACCACTTATTCCTAATCACTTAAAGCGTTTTCTGTGTGTCAAGTTTGCAGACAGAGTTTTTCGATCGAAAAAAGAAGCCACCCTAACAGGGATATCTCAATGCCACGACATGTTTTAGAAAGAATCCTAGAAATCTACCTATAATTTCCTAAAGGCCAGAAAAAACTGCATCCAAAAAAAAAATCGGCAATTACATGAAAAAGTTCCACTTTCATCTACGACTTAAAATGCGAATTTAGATCACCCAGCAGGAAGAACGCCTGATTACAAATCTTGATAATCTGGACTTTTGAGCTCTATAGCATTTTGTGTGTGACCAGTTTGCAAACAGTTTGGGATTGAAGAAAAATGCCATCTTAACAGGGATAATTTTGTCAAAGCAGCGATTACTGCTTCATTAAGAATCTCTTATTCCGAGGAGAAAAAAAATGCACCCAAAACGAAAGACCAGTCATAACACGAAAAAGTGTCATTAACAAATTAAGAAGTGACATGAATCATTCTGAACAGTGTACGCGTTGTATAGATCTATAAAATGAAGATGCACGAATCTAGACTCTGGTGCATACCTTTACCAACCGTTTCCTACCACCGCTCCATTTTATTCCATAAAGATGATTTTTCCATGTGATAATTTTGCAGACAAATTTCAAACAATGTTTGCAAACAAAATAGCCTGAAGTTTAGCTAATTACACTTCACTTATTCCTAGACCAGAAATCTGATTAAGAATCTCTAAACCCTAGAAAAAATTGCATCCAAAATGTAAAGATCTTGAATCACATGAAAAAGTTTTACCTATTTAAGTTGAGACGCAACTTTAATAATTTAGACTGGTGTACGCTGTATCTAAACCAATATAATGTAGACTTTGGACCGCTTTACACACTTTTGACAATTGTTGCATACAACCACTTGTTCCTATTCCCTAAATGCGTTTTCCGCGTGCTAAGTTTGCAGACTGAGTTTTTCGATAAAGAAAAGATGCCATCGTAACAGGGATATCACGACACCACGATATGTTTCAGGAAAAATCCTAGAAATTTACTTACGTATTCCTAAAGTCCAGAAAAAAAATGCATCCAAAATAAAAGATCAGCAATGACATGAAAAAGTTCTGCTTTCATTTTCAACTGAAGATGTGAATTTAGATCACTGGCCCGGGAGAACATATGACTACAAATCTCAATAATGTAGATGTTTTAGTTCTATAGCATTTTTTGTGTGACCAGTTTTGCAAATAGTTTGGGATCAAAGAAAAATGCCATCTTAACAGGGATATTCCAACACCACGATTATTGCTTCTTCAAGAATCTCTAATCCCGCGAAGAAAAAATTGCACCCAAGACGAAATACCAGTGATTACACGAAAAAGCATCATTAACGACTTTAGAAGTGACACGAATGATGTATGCGATGTATAGATCTATAAAATGTAGACGCGCGAAATTAGACTCTGTTGCATACCTTTACCAATTGTTTCCTTCCGCCGCTCGTTTTTATTCCGTAAAGGTGATTTTTCCATGTGATAATTTTGCAGACAGTTTTCAAAGAATGTTTTCAAACAAAAAAGCCTTGACTTTATCATACAGTTAATTGCATTTGATTACAGGCCAATGAAAGGTATGGAACACCCAAAACATCAGAAAGCGTGTTTCGTGAACACAATGGTGAACTCAGACCAGGGATAAGCTCATCAAAGTGCCCACTCCATACTTCTTGGCCCAGCAGTTGCATTGTAAAGTAAAAATTGAATTTGAGAAAAAAAAAAAGCCAAAATCATAGAAATCTGATTAAGAATCTCTAAACCTTAGAAAAACTTGCATCCAAAAAGTAAAGATCTCAGACCACAAGAAAAAGTTTCACCTTTTTGTTCAGACGCAACCTATATAATTTAGATTGGTGTACGCTGTATCTAAATCTATATAATGTAGACTTTTGACTGCTTTACATACTTTCAATAATTGCTACGTACAACCACTTATTCCTAATCACTTGAAGCGTTTTCTGGGTGTCAAGTTTGCAGACAGAGTTTTTCGATCGAAAAAAGAAGCCACCCTAACAGGGATATCCCAATGCCATGACATGTTTTAGAAAGAATCCTAGAAATCTACCTATAATTTCCAAAAGGCCAGAAAAAACTGCATCCAAAAAAAAAGATCGGCAATTACATGAAAAAGTTCCACTTTCATTTACGACTTAAAATGCGAATTTAGATCACTCAGCAGGAAGAATGCCTGATTACAAATCTTGATAATCTGGACTTTTGAGCTCTATAGCATTTTGTGTGTGACCAGTTTGCAAACAGTTTGGGATTGAAGAAAAATGCCATCTTAACAGGGATAATTTTGTCAAAGCAGCGATTACTGCTTCATTAAGAATCTCTTATTCCGAGGAGAAAAAAATGCACCCAAAACGAAAGACCAGTCATAACACGAAAAAGTGTCATTAACAAATTAAGAAGTGACATGAATCATTCTGAACAGTGTACGCGTTGTATAGATCTATAAAATGAAGATGCACGAATCTAGACTCTGGTGCATACCTTTACCAACCGTTTCCTACCACCGCTCCATTTTATTCCATAAAGATGATTTTTCCATGTGATAATTTTGCAGACAAATTTCAAACAATGTTTGCAAACAAAAAAGCCTGAAGTTTAGCTAATTACACTTCACTTATTCCTAGACCAGAAATCTGATTAAGAATCTCTAAACCCTAGAAAAAATTGCATCCAAAATGTAAAGATCTTGAATCACATGAAAAAGTTTTACCTATTTAAGTTGAGACGCAACTTTAATAATTTAGACTGGTGTACGCTGTATCTAAACCAATATAATGTAGACTTTGGACCGCTTTACACACTTTTGACAATTGTTGCATACAACCACTTGTTCCTATTCCCTAAATGCGTTTTCCGCGTGCTAAGTTTGCAGACTGAGTTTTTCGATAAAGAAAAGATGCCATCGTAACAGGGATATCACGACACCACGATGTGTTTCAGGAAAAATCCTAGAAATTTACTTACGAATTCCTAAAGTCCAGAAAAAAAAATGCATCCAAAATAAAAGATCATCGATGACATGAAAAAGTTCTGCTTTCATTTTCAACTGAAGATGCGAATTTAGATCACTGGCCCGGGAGAACGCATGACTACAAATCTCACTAATGTAGATGTTTTAGTTCTTTAGCATTTTTTGTGTGACAAGTTTTGCAAACAGTTTGGGATCAAAAAAAAATGCCATCTTAACAGGGATATTCCAACGCCACGATTATTGCTCCTTCAAGAATCTCTAATCCCGCGAAGAAAAAATTGCACCCAAAATGAAAGACCAGTGATTTCACTAAAAAGCTTCATTCCGTAAAGGTGAATTTTCCATGTGATAATTTTGCAGACAGTTTTCAAAGAATGTTTTCAAACAAAAAAGCCTTGACTTTATCTTACAGTTAATTGCATTTGATTACAGGTCAATGAAAGATATGGAACACCCAAAACATCAGAAAGCGCGTTTCGTGATCACAATGGTGAACTCGGTTGAGAAAAAAAAATAGCCAAAATCATAGAAAACTGATTAAGAATCTCTAAACCTTAGAAAAACTTGCATCCAAAAAGTAAAGATCTCAGACCACAAGAAAAAGTTTCACCTTTTTGTTCAGACCCAACCTAAATAATTTAGATTGCTGTACGCTATATCTAAATCTATATAATGTAGACTTTTGACTGCTTTACATACTTTCAATAATTGCTGCGTACAACCACTTATTCCTAATCACTTAAAGCGTTTTCTGTGTGTCAAGTTTGCAGACAGAGTTTTTCGATCGAAAAAAGAAGCCACCCTAACAGGGATATCTCAATGCCACGACATGTTTTAGAAAGAATCCTAGAAATCTACCTATAATTTCCTAAAGGCCAGAAAAAACTGCATCCAAAAAAAAAAATCGGCTATTACATGAAAAAGTTCCACTTTCATCTACGACTTAAAATGCGAATTTAGATCACCCAGCAGGAAGAACGCCTGATTACAAATCTTGATAATCTGGACTTTTGAGCTCTATAGCATTTTGTGTGTGACCAGTTTGCAAACAGTTTGGGATTGAAGAAAAATGCCATCTTAACAGGGATAATTTTGTCAAAGCAGCGATTACTGCTTCATTAAGAATCTCTTATTCCGAGGAGAAAAAAAATGCACCCAAAACGAAAGACCAGTCATAACACGAAAAAGTGTCATTAACAAATTAAGAAGTGACATGAATCATTCTGAACAGTGTACGCATTGTATAGATCTATAAAATGAAGATGCACGAATCTAGACTCTGGTGCATACCTTTACCAACCGTTTCCTACCACCGCTCCATTTTATTCCATAAAGATGATTTTTCCATGTGATAATTTTGCAGACAAATTTCAAACAATGTTTGCAAACAAAATAGCCTGAAGTTTAGCTAATTACACTTCACTAATTCCTAGACAAGAAATCTGATTAAGAATCTCTAAACCCTAGAAAAAATTGCATCCAAAATGTAAAGATCTTGAATCACATGAAAAAGTTTTACCTTTTTAAGTTGAGACGCAACCTTAATAATTTAGACTGGTGTATGCTGTATCTAAACCAATATAATGTAGACTTTGGACCGCTTTTCACACTTTTGACAATTGTTGCATACAACCACTTGTTCCTATTCCCTAAATGCGTTTTCCACGTGCTAAGTTTGCAGACTGAGTTTTTCGATAAAGAAAAGATGCCATCGTAACAGGGATATCACGACACCACGATATGTTTCAGGAAAAATCCTAGAAATTTACTTACGAATTCCTAAAGTCCAGAAAAAAAATGCATCCAAAATAAAAGATCAGCAATGACATGAAAAAGTTCTGCTTTCATTTTCAACTGAAGATGTGAATTTAGATCACTGGCCCGGGAGAACATATGACTACAAATCTCAATAATGTAGATGTTTTAGTTCTATAGCATTTTTTGTGTGACCAGTTTTGCAAATAGTTTGGGATCAAAGAAAAATGCCATCTTAACAGGGATATTCCAACACCACGATTATTGCTTCTTCAAGAATCTCTAATCCCGCGAAGAAAAAATTGCACCCAAGACGAAATACCAGTGATTACACGAAAAAGCATCATTAACGACTTTAGAAGTGACACGAATGATGTATGCGATGTATAGATCTATAAAATGTAGACGCGCGAAATTAGACTCTGTTGCATACCTTTACCAATTGTTTCCTTCTGCCGCTCATTTTTATTCCGTAAAGGTGATTTTTCCATGTGATAATTTTGCAGACAGTTTTCAAAGAATGTTTTCAAACAAAAAAGCCTTGACTTTATCATACAGTTAATTGCATTTGATTACAGGCCAATGAAAGGTATGGAACACCCAAAACATCAGAAAGCGTGTTTCATGAACACAATGGTGAACTCAGACCAGGGATAAGCTCATCAAAGTGCCCACTCCATACTTCTTGGCCCAGCAGTTGCATTGTAAAGTAAAAATTGAATTTGAGAAAAAAAAAAAAGCCAAAATCATAGAAATCTGATTAAGAATCTCTAAACCTTAGAAAAACTTGCATCCAAAAAGTAAAGATCTCAGACCACAAGAAAAAGTTTCACCTTTTTGTTCAGACGCAACCTATATAATTTAGATTGGTGTACGCTGTATCTAAATCTATATAATGTAGACTTTTGACTGCTTTACATACTTTCAATAATTGCTACGTACAACCACTTATTCCTAATCACTTGAGGCGTTTTCTGTGTGTCAAGTTTGCAGACAGAGTTTTTCGATCGAAAAAAGAAGCCACCCTAACAGGGATATCCCAATGCCACGACATGTTTTAGAAAGAATCCTAGAAATCTACCTATAATTTCCTAAAGGCCAGAAAAAACTGCATCCAAAAAAAAAGATCGGCAATTACATGAAAAAGTTCCACTTTCATTTACGACTTAAAATGCGAATTTAGATCACTCAGCAGGAAGAATGCCTGATTACAAATCTTGAAAATCTGGACTTTTGAGGTCTATAGCATTTTGTGTGTGACCAGTTTGCAAACATTTTGGGATTGAAGAAAAATGCCATCTTAACAGGGATAATTTTGTCAAAGCAGCGATTACTGCTTCATTAAGAATCTCTTATTCCGAGGAGAAAAAAATGCACCCAAAACGAAAGACCAGTCATAACACGAAAAAGTGTCATTAACAAATTAAGAAGTGACATGAATCATTCTGAACAGTGTACGCGTTGTATAGATCTATAAAATGAAGATGCACGAATCTAGACTCTGGTGCATACCTTTACCAACCGTTTCCTACCACCGCTCCATTTTATTCCATAAAGATGATTTTTCCATGTGATAATTTTGCAGACAAATTTCAAACAATGTTTGCAAACAAAAAAGCCTGAAGTTTAGCTAATTACACTTCACTTATTCCTAGACAAGGAATCTGATTAAGAATCTCTAAACCCTAGAAAAAATTGCATCCAAAATGTAAAGATCTTGAATCACATGAAAAAGTTTTACCTTTTTAAGTTGAGACGCAACCTTAATAATTTAGACTGGTGTATGCTGTACATCTAAACCAATATAATGTAGACTTTGGACCGCTTTTCACACTTTTGACAATTGTTGCATACAACCACTTGTTCCTATTCCCTAAATGCGTTTTCCACGTGCTAAGTTTGCAGACTGAGTTTTTCGATAAAGAAAAGATGCCATCGTAACAGGGATATCACGACACCACGATATGTTTCAGGAAAAATCCTAGAAATTTACTTACGAATTCCTAAAGTCCAGAAAAAAAATGCATCCAAAATAAAAGATCAGCGATGACATGAAAAAGTTCTGCTTTCATTTTCAACTGAAGATGTGAATTTAGATCACTGGCCCGGGAGAACGTATGACTACAAATCTCAATAATGTAGATGTTTTAGTTCTATAGCATTTTTTGTGTGACCAGTTTTGCAAACAGTTTGGGATCAAAGAAAAATGCCATCTTAACAGGGATATTCCAACGCCACGATTATTGCTCCTTCAAGAATCTCTAATCCCGCGAAGAAAAAAGTGCACCCAAGACGAAATACCAGTGATTACACGAAAAAGCATCATTAACGACTTTAGAAGTGACACGAATGATGTATGCGATGTATAGATCTATAAAATGTAGACGCACGAAATTAGACTCTGTTGCATACCTTTACCAATTGTTTCCTTCCGCCGCTCGTTTTTATTCCGTAAAGGTGATTTTTCCATGTGATAATTTTGCAGACAGTTTTCAAAGAATGTTTTCAAACAAAAAAGCCTTGACTTTATCATACAGTTAATTGCATTTGATTACAGGCCAATGAAAGGTATGGAACACCCAAAACATCAGAAAGCGTGTTTCGTGAACACAATGGTGAACTCAGACCAGGGATAAGCTCATCAAAGTGCCCACTCCATACTTCTTGGCCCAGCAGTTGCATTGTAAAGTAAAAATTGAATTTGAGAAAAAAAAAAAGCCAAAATCATAGAAATCTGATTAAGAATCTCTAAACCTTAGAAAAACTTGCATCCAAAAAGTAAAGATCTCAGACCACAAGAAAAAGTTTCACCTTTTTGTTCAGACGCAACCTATATAATTTAGATTGGTGTACGCTGTATCTAAATCTATATAATGTAGACTTTTGACTGCTTTACATACTTTCAATAATTGCTACGTACAACCACTTATTCCTAATCACTTGAAGCGTTTTCTGTGTGTCAAGTTTGCAGACAGAGTTTTTCGATCGAAAAAAGAAGCCACCCTAACAGGGATATCCCAATGCCATGACATGTTTTAGAAAGAATCCTAGAAATCTACCTATAATTTCCAAAAGGCCAGAAAAAACTGCATCCAAAAAAAAAGATCGGCAATTACATGAAAAAGTTCCACTTTCATTTACGACTTAAAATGCGAATTTAGATCACTCAGCAGGAAGAATGCCTGATTACAAATCTTGATAATCTGGACTTTTGAGCTCTATAGCATTTTGTGTGTGACCAGTTTGCAAACAGTTTGGGATTGAAGAAAAATGCCATCTTAACAGGGATAATTTTGTCAAAGCAGCGATTACTGCTTCATTAAGAATCTCTTATTCCGAGGAGAAAAAAATGCACCCAAAACGAAAGACCAGTCATAACACGAAAAAGTGTCATTAACAAATTAAGAAGTGACATGAATCATTCTGAACAGTGTACGCGTTGTATAGATCTATAAAATGAAGATGCACGAATCTAGACTCTGGTGCATACCTTTACCAACCGTTTCCTACCACCGCTCCATTTTATTCCATAAAGATGATTTTTCCATGTGATAATTTTGCAGACAAATTTCAAACAATGTTTGCAAACAAAATAGCCTGAAGTTTAGCTAATTACACTTCACTTATTCCTAGACCAGAAATCTGATTAAGAATCTCTAAACCCTAGAAAAAATTGCATCCAAAATGTAAAGATCTTGAATCACATGAAAAAGTTTTACCTATTTAAGTTGAGACGCAACTTTAATAATTTAGACTGGTGTACGCTGTATCTAAACCAATATAATGTAGACTTTGGACCGCTTTACACACTTTTGACAATTGTTGCATACAACCACTTGTTCCTTTTCCCTAAATGCGTTTTCCGCGTGCTAAGTTTGCAGACTGAGTTTTTCGATAAAGAAAAGATGCCATCGTAACAGGGATATCACGACACCACGATATGTTTCAGGAAAAATCCTAGAAATTTACTTACGAATTCCTAAAGTCCAGAAAAAAAATGCATCCAAAATAAAAGATCATCGATGACATGAAAAAGTTCTGCTTTCATTTTCAACTGAAGATGCGAATTTAGATCACTGGCCCGGGAGAACGCATGACTACAAATCTCAATAATGTAGATGTTTTAGTTCTTTAGCATTTTTTGTGTGACAAGTTTTGCAAACAGTTTGGGATCAAAAAAAAAATGCCATCTTAACAGGGATATTCCAACGCCACGATTATTGCTCCTTCAAGAATCTCTAATCCCGCGAAGAAAAAATTGCACCCAAAATGAAAGACCAGTGATTTCACTAAAAAGCTTCATTAACGACTTTAGAAGTGACACGAATGATGTATGCGATGTATAGATCTATAAAATGTAGACGCACGAAATTAGACTCTGTTGCATACCTTTACCAATTGTTTCCTTCCGCCGCTCGTTTTTATTCCGTAAAGGTGAATTTTCCATGTGATAATTTTGCAGACAGTTTTCAAAGAATGTTTTCAAACAAAAAAGCCTTGACTTTATCTTACAGTTAATTGCATTTGATTACAGGTCAATGAAAGATATGGAACACCCAAAACATCAGAAAGCGCGTTTCGTGATCACAATGGTGAACTCGGTTGAGAAAAAAAAATAGCCAAAATCATAGAAAACTGATTAAGAATCTCTAAACCTTAGAAAAACTTGCATCCAAAAAGTAAAGATCTCAGACCACAAGAAAAAGTTTCACCTTTTTGTTCAGACCCAACCTAAATAATTTAGATTGCTGTACGCTGTATCTAAATCTATATAATGTAGACTTTTGACTGCTTTACATACTTTCAATAATTGCTGCGTACAACCACTTATTCCTAATCACTTAAAGCGTTTTCTGTGTGTCAAGTTTGCAGACAGAGTTTTTCGATCGAAAAAAGAAGCCACCCTAACAGGGATATCTCAATGCCACGACATGTTTTAGAAAGAATCCTAGAAATCTACCTATAATTTCCTAAAGGCCAGAAAAAACTGCATCCAAAAAAAAAAATCGGCAATTACATGAAAAAGTTCCACTTTCATCTACGACTTAAAATGCGAATTTAGATCACCCAGCAGGAAGAACGCCTGATTACAAATCTTGATAATCTGGACTTTTGAGCTCTATAGCATTTTGTGTGTGACCAGTTTGCAAACAGTTTGGGATTGAAGAAAAATGCCATCTTAACAGGGATAATTTTGTCAAAGCAGCGATTACTGCTTCATTAAGAATCTCTTATTCCGAGGAGAAAAAAAATGCACCCAAAACGAAAGACCAGTCATAACACGAAAAAGTGTCATTAACAAATTAAGAAGTGACATGAATCATTCTGAACAGTGTACGCGTTGTATAGATCTATAAAATGAAGATGCACGAATCTAGACTCTGGTGCATACCTTTACCAACCGTTTCCTACCACCGCTCCATTTTATTCCATAAAGATGATTTTTCCATGTGATAATTTTGCAGACAAATTTCAAACAATGTTTGCAAACAAAATAGCCTGAAGTTTAGCTAATTACACTTCACTAATTCCTAGACAAGAAATCTGATTAAGAATCTCTAAACCCTAGAAAAAATTGCATCCAAAATGTAAAGATCTTGAATCACATGAAAAAGTTTTACCTTTTTAAGTTGAGACGCAACCTTAATAATTTAGACTGGTGTATGCTGTATCTAAACCAATATAATGTAGACTTTGGACCGCTTTTCACACTTTTGACAATTGTTGCATACAACCACTTGTTCCTATTCCCTAAATGCGTTTTCCGCGTGCTAAGTTTGCAGACTGAGTTTTTCGATAAAGAAAAGATGCCATCGTAACAGGGATATCACGACACCACGATATGTTTCAGGAAAAATCCTAGAAATTTACTTACGAATTCCTAAAGTCCAGAAAAAAAATGCATCCAAAATAAAAGATCAGCAATGACATGAAAAAGTTCTGCTTTCATTTTCAACTGAAGATGTGAATTTAGATCACTGGCCCGGGAGAACATATGACTACAAATCTCAATAATGTAGATGTTTTAGTTCTATAGCATTTTTTGTGTGACCAGTTTTGCAAATAGTTTGGGATCAAAGAAAAATGCCATCTTAACAGGGATATTCCAACACCACGATTATTGCTTCTTCAAGAATCTCTAATCCCGCGAAGAAAAAATTGCACCCAAGACGAAATACCAGTGATTACACGAAAAAGCATCATTAACGACTTTAGAAGTGACACGAATGATGTATGCGATGTATAGATCTATAAAATGTAGACGCGCGAAATTAGACTCTGTTGCATACCTTTACCAATTGTTTCCTTCCGCCGCTCGTTTTTATTCCGTAAAGGTGATTTTTCCATGTGATAATTTTGCAGACAGTTTTCAAAGAATGTTTTCAAACAAAAAAGCCTTGACTTTATCATACAGTTAATTGCATTTGATTACAGGCCAATGAAAGGTATGGAACACCCAAAACATCAGAAAGCGTGTTTCGTGAACACAATGGTGAACTCAGACCAGGGATAAGCTCATCAAAGTGCCCACTCCATACTTCTTGGCCCAGCAGTTGCATTGTAAAGTAAAAATTGAATTTGAGAAAAAAAAAAAGCCAAAATCATAGAAATCTGATTAAGAATCTCTAAACCTTAGAAAAACTTGCATCCAAAAAGTAAAGATCTCAGACCACAAGAAAAAGTTTCACCTTTTTGTTCAGACGCAACCTATATAATTTAGATTGGTGTACGCTGTATCTAAATCTATATAATGTAGACTTTTGACTGCTTTACATACTTTCAATAATTGCTACGTACAACCACTTATTCCTAATCACTTGAAGCGTTTTCTGGGTGTCAAGTTTGCAGACAGAGTTTTTCGATCGAAAAAAGAAGCCACCCTAACAGGGATATCCCAATGCCATGACATGTTTTAGAAAGAATCCTAGAAATCTACCTATAATTTCCAAAAGGCCAGAAAAAACTGCATCCAAAAAAAAAGATCGGCAATTACATGAAAAAGTTCCACTTTCATTTACGACTTAAAATGCGAATTTAGATCACTCAGCAGGAAGAATGCCTGATTACAAATCTTGATAATCTGGACTTTTGAGCTCTATAGCATTTTGTGTGTGACCAGTTTGCAAACAGTTTGGGATTGAAGAAAAATGCCATCTTAACAGGGATAATTTTGTCAAAGCAGCGATTACTGCTTCATTAAGAATCTCTTATTCCGAGGAGAAAAAAATGCACCCAAAACGAAAGACCAGTCATAACACGAAAAAGTGTCATTAACAAATTAAGAAGTGACATGAATCATTCTGAACAGTGTACGCGTTGTATAGATCTATAAAATGAAGATGCACGAATCTAGACTCTGGTGCATACCTTTACCAACCGTTTCCTACCACCGCTCCATTTTATTCCATAAAGATGATTTTTCCATGTGATAATTTTGCAGACAAATTTCAAACAATGTTTGCAAACAAAAAAGCCTGAAGTTTAGCTAATTACACTTCACTTATTCCTAGACCAGAAATCTGATTAAGAATCTCTAAACCCTAGAAAAAATTGCATCCAAAATGTAAAGATCTTGAATCACATGAAAAAGTTTTACCTATTTAAGTTGAGACGCAACTTTAATAATTTAGACTGGTGTACGCTGTATCTAAACCAATATAATGTAGACTTTGGACCGCTTTACACACTTTTGACAATTGTTGCATACAACCACTTGTTCCTATTCCCTAAATGCGTTTTCCGCGTGCTAAGTTTGCAGACTGAGTTTTTCGATAAAGAAAAGATGCCATCGTAACAGGGATATCACGACACCACGATATGTTTCAGGAAAAATCCTAGAAATTTACTTACGAATTCCTAAAGTCCAGAAAAAAAATGCATCCAAAATAAAAGATCATCGATGACATGAAAAAGTTCTGCTTTCATTTTCAACTGAAGATGCGAATTTAGATCACTGGCCCGGGAGAACGCATGACTACAAATCTCAATAATGTAGATGTTTTAGTTCTTTAGCATTTTTTGTGTGACAAGTTTTGCAAACAGTTTGGGATCAAAAAAAAAATGCCATCTTAACAGGGATATTCCAACGCCACGATTATTGCTCCTTCAAGAATCTCTAATCCCGCGAAGAAAAAATTGCACCCAAAATGAAAGACCAGTGATTTCACTAAAAAGCTTCATTAACGACTTTAGAAGTGACACGAATGATGTATGCGATGTATAGATCTATAAAATGTAGACGCACGAAATTAGACTCTGTTGCATACCTTTACCAATTGTTTCCTTCCGCCGCTCGTTTTTATTCCGTAAAGGTGAATTTTCCATGTGATAATTTTGCAGACAGTTTTCAAAGAATGTTTTCAAACAAAAAAGCCTTGACTTTATCTTACAGTTAATTGCATTTGATTACAGGTCAATGAAAGATATGGAACACCCAAAACATCAGAAAGCGCGTTTCGTGATCACAATGGTGAACTCGGTTGAGAAAAAAAAATAGCCAAAATCATAGAAAACTGATTAAGAATCTCTAAACCTTAGAAAAACTTGCATCCAAAAAGTAAAGATCTCAGACCACAAGAAAAAGTTTCACCTTTTTGTTCAGACCCAACCTAAATAATTTAGATTGCTGTACGCTGTATCTAAATCTATATAATGTAGACTTTTGACTGCTTTACATACTTTCAATAATTGCTGCGTACAACCACTTATTCCTAATCACTTAAAGCGTTTTCTGTGTGTCAAGTTTGCAGACAGAGTTTTTCGATCGAAAAAAGAAGCCACCCTAACAGGGATATCTCAATGCCACGACATGTTTTAGAAAGAATCCTAGAAATTTACCTATAATTTCCTAAAGGCCAGAAAAAACTGCATCCAAAAAAAAAAATCGGCAATTACATGAAAAAGTTCCACTTTCATCTACGACTTAAAATGCGAATTTAGATCACCCAGCAGGAAGAACGCCTGATTACAAATCTTGATAATCTGGACTTTTGAGCTCTATAGCATTTTGTGTGTGACCAGTTTGCAAACAGTTTGGGATTGAAGAAAAATGCCATCTTAACAGGGATAATTTTGTCAAAGCAGCGATTACTGCTTCATTAAGAATCTCTTATTCCGAGGAGAAAAAAAATGCACCCAAAACGAAAGACCAGTCATAACACGAAAAAGTGTCATTAACAAATTAAGAAGTGACATGAATCATTCTGAACAGTGTACGCGTTGTATAGATCTATAAAATGAAGATGCACGAATCTAGACTCTGGTGCATACCTTTACCAACCGTTTCCTACCACCGCTCCATTTTATTCCATAAAGATGATTTTTCCATGTGATAATTTTGCAGACAAATTTCAAACAATGTTTGCAAACAAAATAGCCTGAAGTTTAGCTAATTACACTTCACTTATTCCTAGACCAGAAATCTGATTAAGAATCTCTAAACCCTAGAAAAAATTGCATCCAAAATGTAAAGATCTTGAATCACATGAAAAAGTTTTACCTATTTAAGTTGAGACGCAACTTTAATAATTTAGACTGGTGTACGCTGTATCTAAACCAATATAATGTAGACTTTGGACCGCTTTACACACTTTTGACAATTGTTGCATACAACCACTTGTTCCTATTCCCTAAATGCGTTTTCCGCGTGCTAAGTTTGCAGACTGAGTTTTTCGATAAAGAAAAGATGCCATCATAACAGGGATATCACGACACCACGATATGTTTCAGGAAAAATCCTAGAAATTTACTTACGAATTCCTAAAGTCCAGAAAAAAAATGCATCCAAAATAAAAGATCATCGATGACATGAAAAAGTTCTGCTTTCATTTTCAACTGAAGATGCGAATTTAGATCACTGGCCCGGGAGAACGCATGACTACAAATCTCCATAATGTAGATGTTTTAGTTCTTTAGCATTTTTTGTGTGACAAGTTTTGCAAACAGTTTGGGATCAAAAAAAAAATGCCATCTTAACAGGGATATTCCAACGCCACGATTATTGCTCCTTCAAGAATCTCTAATCCCGCGAAGAAAAAATTGCACCCAAAATGAAAGACCAGTGATTTCACTAAAAAGCTTCATTAACGACTTTAGAAGTGACACGAATGATGTATGCGATGTATAGATCTATAAAATGTAGACGCACGAAATTAGACTCTGTTGCATACCTTTACCAATTGTTTCCTTCAGCCGCTCGTTTTTATTCCGTAAAGGTGAATTTTCCATGTGATAATTTTGCAGACAGTTTTCAAAGAATGTTTTCAAACAAAAAAGCCTTGACTTTATCTTACAGTTAATTGCATTTGATTACAGGTCAATGAAAGATATGGAACACCCAAAACATCAGAAAGCGCGTTTCGTGATCACAATGGTGAACTCGGTTGAGAAAAAAAAATAGCCAAAATCATAGAAAACTGATTAAGAATCTCTAAACCTTAGAAAAACTTGCATCCAAAAAGTAAAGATCTCAGACCACAAGAAAAAGTTTCACCTTTTTGTTCAGACCCAACCTAAATAATTTAGATTGCTGTACGCTGTATCTAAATCTATATAATGTAGACTTTTGACTGCTTTACATACTTTCAATAATTGCTGCGTACAACCACTTATTCCTAATCACTTAAAGCGTTTTCTGTGTGTCAAGTTTGCAGACAGAGTTTTTCGATCGAAAAAAGAAGCCACCCTAACAGGGATATCTCAATGCCACGACATGTTTTAGAAAGAATCCTAGAAATCTACCTATAATTTCCTAAAGGCCAGAAAAAACTGCATCCAAAAAAAAAAATCGGCAATTACATGAAAAAGTTCCACTTTCATCTACGACTTAAAATGCGAATTTAGATCACCCAGCAGGAAGAACGCCTGATTACAAATCTTGATAATCTGGACTTTTGAGCTCTATAGCATTTTGTGTGTGACCAGTTTGCAAACAGTTTGGGATTGAAGAAAAATGCCATCTTAACAGGGATAATTTTGTCAAAGCAGCGATTACTGCTTCATTAAGAATCTCTTATTCCGAGGAGAAAAAAAATGCACCCAAAACGAAAGACCAGTCATAACACGAAAAAGTGTCATTAACAAATTAAGAAGTGACATGAATCATTCTGAACAGTGTACGCGTTGTATAGATCTATAAAATGAAGATGCACGAATCTAGACTCTGGTGCATACCTTTACCAACCGTTTCCTACCACCGCTCCATTTTATTCCATAAAGATGATTTTTCCATGTGATAATTTTGCAGACAAATTTCAAACAATGTTTGCAAACAAAATAGCCTGAAGTTTAGCTAATTACACTTCACTTATTCCTAGACCAGAAATCTGATTAAGAATCTCTAAACCCTAGAAAAAATTGCATCCAAAATGTAAAGATCTTGAATCACATGAAAAAGTTTTACCTATTTAAGTTGAGACGCAACTTTAATAATTTAGACTGGTGTACGCTGTATCTAAACCAATATAATGTAGACTTTGGACCGCTTTACACACTTTTGACAATTGTTGCATACAACCACTTGTTCCTATTCCCTAAATGCGTTTTCCGCGTGCTAAGTTTGCAGACTGAGTTTTTCGATAAAGAAAAGATGCCATCGTAACAGGGATATCACGACACCACGATATGTTTCAGGAAAAATCCTAGAAATTTACTTACGAATTCCTAAAGTCCAGAAAAAAAATGCATCCAAAATAAAAGATCATCGATGACATGAAAAAGTTCTGCTTTCATTTTCAACTGAAGATGCGAATTTAGATCACTGGCCCGGGAGAACGCATGACTACAAATCTCAATAATGTAGATGTTTTAGTTCTTTAGCATTTTTTGTGTGACAAGTTTTGCAAACAGTTTGGGATCAAAAAAAAAATGCCATCTTAACAGGGATATTCCAACGCCACGATTATTGCTCCTTCAAGAATCTCTAATCCCGCGAAGAAAAAATTGCACCCAAAATGAAAGACCAGTGATTTCACTAAAAAGCTTCATTAACGACTTTAGAAGTGACACGAATGATGTATGCGATGTATAGATCTATAAAATGTAGACGCACGAAATTAGACTCTGTTGCATACCTTTACCAATTGTTTCCTTCCGCCGCTCGTTTTTATTCCGTAAAGGTGAATTTTCCATGTGATAATTTTGCAGACAGTTTTCAAAGAATGTTTTCAAACAAAAAAGCCTTGACTTTATCTTACAGTTAATTGCATTTGATTACAGGTCAATGAAAGATATGGAACACCCAAAACATCAGAAAGCGCGTTTCGTGATCACAATGGTGAACTCGGTTGAGAAAAAAAAATAGCCAAAATCATAGAAAACTGATTAAGAATCTCTAAACCTTAGAAAAACTTGCATCCAAAAAGTAAAGATCTCAGACCACAAGAAAAAGTTTCACCTTTTTGTTCAGACCCAACCTAAATAATTTAGATTGCTGTACGCTGTATCTAAATCTATATAATGTAGACTTTTGACTGCTTTACATACTTTCAATAATTGCTGCGTACAACCACTTATTCCTAATCACTTGAAGCGTTTTCTGTGTGTCAAGTTTGCAGACAGAGTTTTTCGATCGAAAAAAGAAGCCACCCTAACAGGGATATCTCAATGCCACGACATGTTTTAGAAAGAATCCTAGAAATCTACCTATAATTTCCTAAAGGCCAGAAAAAACTGCATCCAAAAAAAAAAATCGGCAATTACATGAAAAAGTTCCACTTTCATCTACGACTGAAAAATGCGAATTTAGATCACCCAGCAGGAAGAACGCCTGATTACAAATCTTGATAATCTGGACTTTTGAGCTCTATAGCATTTTGTGTGTGACCAGTTTGCAAACAGTTTGGGATTGAAGAAAAATGCCATCTTAACAGGGATAATTTTGTCAAAGCAGCGATTACTGCTTCATTAAGAATCTCTTATTCCGAGGAGAAAAAAATGCACCCAAAACGAAAGACCAGTCATAACACGAAAAAGTGTCATTAACAAATTAAGAAGTGACATGAATCATTCTGAACAGTGTACGCGTTGTATAGATCTATAAAATGAAGATGCACGAATCTAGACTCTGGTGCATACCTTTACCAACCGTTTCCTACCACCGCTCCATTTTATTCCATAAAGATGATTTTTCCATGTGATAATTTTGCAGACAAATTTCAAACAATGTTTGCAAACAAAAAAGCCTGAAGTTTAGCTAATTACACTTCACTTATTCCTAGACAAGAAATCTGATTAAGAATCTCTTAACCCTAGAAAAAATTGCATCCAAAATGTAAAGATCTTGAATCACATGAAAAAGTTTTACCTTTTTAAGTTGAGACGCAACCTTAATAATTTAGACTGGTGTATGCTGTATCTAAACCAATATAATGTAGACTTTGGACCGCTTTTCACACTTTTGACAATTGTTGCATACAACCACTTGTTCCTATTCCCTAAATGCGTTTTCCACGTGCTAAGTTTGCAGACTGAGTTTTTCGATAAAGAAAAGATGCCATCGTAACAGGGATATCACGACACCACGATATGTTTCAGGAAAAATCCTAGAAATTTACTTACGAATTCCTAAAGTCCAGAAAAAAAATGCATCCAAAATAAAAGATCAGCGATGACATGAAAAAGTTCTGCTTTCATTTTCAACTGAAGATGTGAATTTAGATCACTGGCCCGGGAGAACGTATGACTACAAATCTCAATAATGTAGATGTTTTAGTTCTATAGCATTTTTTGTGTGACCAGTTTTGCAAACAGTTTGGGATCAAAGAAAAATGCCATCTTAACAGGGATATTCCAACACCATGATTATTGCTTCTTCAAGAATCTCTAATCCCGCGAAGAAAAAATTGCACCCAAGACGAAATACCAGTGATTACACGAAAAAGCATCATTAACGACTTTAGAAGTGACACGAATGATGTATGCGATGTATAGATCTATAAAATGTAGACGCGCGAAATTAGACTCTGTTGCATACCTTTACCAATTGTTTCCTTCCGCCGCCTGTTTTTATTCCGTAAAGGTGATTTTTCCATGTGATAATTTTGCAGACAGTTTTCAAAGAATGTTTTCAAACAAAAAAGCCTTGACTTTATCATACAGTTAATTGCATTTGATTACAGGCCAATGAAAGGTATGGAACACCCAAAACATCAGAAAGCGTGTTTCGTGAACACAATAGTGAACTCAGACCAGGGATAAGCTCATCAAAGTGCCCACTCCATACTTCTTGGCCCAGCAGTTGCATTGTAAAGTAAAAATTGAATTTGAGAAAAAAAAAAAAGCCAAACTCATAGAAATCTGATTAAGAATCTCTAAACCTTAGAAAAACTTGCATCCAAAAAGTAAAGATCTCAGACCCCAAGAAAAAGTTTCACCTTTTTGTTCAGACGCAACCTATATAATTTAGATTGGTGTACGCTGTATCTAAATCTATATAATGTAGAGTTTTGACTGCTTTACATACTTTCAATAATTGCTACGTACAACCACTTATTCCTAATCACTTGAAGCGTTTTCTGTGTGTCAAGTTTGCAGACAGAGTTTTTCGATCGAAAAAAGAAGCCACCCTAACAGGGATATCCCAATGCCACGACATGTTTTAGAAAGAATCCTAGAAATCTACCTATAATTTCCTAAAGGCCAGAAAAAACTGCATCCAAAAAAAAAAATCGGCAATTACATGAAAAAGTTCCACTTTCATTTACAACTTAAAATGCGAATTTAGATCACTCAGCAGGAAGAATGCCTGATTACAAATCTTGATAATCTGGACTTTTGAGCTCTATAGCATTTTGTGTGTGACCAGTTTGCAAACAGTTTGGGATTGAAGAAAAATGCCATCTTAACAGGGATAATTTTGTCAAAGCAGCGATTACTGCTTCATTAAGAATCTCTTATTCCGAGGAGAAAAAAATGCACCCAAAACGAAAGACCAGTCATAACACGAAAAAGTGTCATTAACAAATTAAGAAGTGACATGAATCATTCTGAACAGTGTACGCGTTGTATAGATCTATAAAATGAAGATGCACGAATCTAGACTCTGGTGCATACCTTTACCAACCGTTTCCTACCACCGCTCCATTTTATTCCATAAAGATGATTTTTCCATGTGATAATTTTGCAGACAAATTTCAAACAATGTTTGCAAACAAAAAAGCCTGAAGTTTAGCTAATTACACTTCACTTATTCCTAGACCAGAAATCTGATTAAGAATCTCTAAACCCTAGAAAAAATTGCATCCAAAATGTAAAGATCTTGAATCACATGAAAAAGTTTTACCTATTTAAGTTGAGACGCAACTTTAATAATTTAGACTGGTGTACGCTGTATCTAAACCAATATAATGTAGACTTTGGACCGCTTTACACACTTTTGACAATTGTTGCATACAACCACTTGTTCCTATTCCCAAAATGCGTTTTCCGCGTGCTAAGTTTGCAGACTGAGTTTTTCGATAAAGAAAAGATGCCATCGTAACAGGGATATCACGACACCACGATATGTTTCAGGAAAAATCCTAGAAATTTACTTACGAATTCCTAAAGTCCAGAAAAAAAATGCATCCAAAATAAAAGATCATCGATGACATGAAAAAGTTCTGCTTTCATTTTCAACTGAAGATGTGAATTTAGATCACTGGCCTGGGAGAACGCATGACTACAAATCTCAATAATGTAGATGTTTTAGTTCTTTAGCATTTTTTGTGTGACAAGTTTTGCAAACAGTTTGGGATAAAAAAAAAAATGCCATCTTAACAGGGATATTCCAACGCCACGATTATTGCTTCTTCAAGAATCTCTAATCCCGCGAAGAAAAAATTGCACCCAAAATGAAAGACCAGTGATTTCACTAAAAAGCTTCATTAACGACTTTAGAAGTGACACGAATGATGTATGCGATGTATAGATCTATAAAATGTAGACGCACGAAATTAGACTCTGTTGCATACCTTTACCAATTGTTTCCTTCCGCCGCTCGATTTTATTCCGTAAAGGTGAATTTTCCATGTGATAATTTTGCAGACAGTTTTCAAAGAATGTTTTCAAACAAAAAAGCCTTGACTTTATCTTACAGTTAATGGCATTTGATTACAGGTCAATGAAAGATATGGAACACCCAAAACATCAGAAAGCGCGTTTCGTGATCACAATGGTGAACTCGGTTGAGAAAAAAAAATAGCCAAAATCATAGAAAACTGATTAAGAATCTCTAAACCTTAGAAAAACTTGCATCCAAAAAGTAAAGATCTCAGACCACAAGAAAAAGTTTCACCTTTTTGTTCAGACCCAACCTAAATAATTTAGATTGCTGTACGCTGTATCTAAATCTATATAATGTAGACTTTTGACTGCTTTACATACTTTCAATAATTGCTGCGTACAACCACTTATTCCTAATCACTTAAAGCGTTTTCTGTGTGTCAAGTTTGCAGACAGAGTTTTTCGATCGAAAAAAGAAGCCACCCTAACAGGGATATCTCAATGCCACGACATGTTTTAGAAAGAATCCTAGAAATCTACCTATAATTTCCTAAAGGCCAGAAAAAACTGCATGCAAAAAAAAAAATCAGCAATTACATGAAAAAGTTCCACTTTCATCTACGACTTAAAATGCGAATTTAGATCACCCAGCAGGAAGAACGCCTGATTACAAATCTTGATAATCTGGACTTTTGAGCTCTATAGCATTTTGTGTGTGACCAGTTTGCAAACAGTTTGGGATTGAAGAAAAATGCCATCTTAACAGGGATAATTTTGTCAAAGCAGCGATTACTGCTTCATTAAGAATCTCTTATTCCGAGGAGAAAAAAATGCACCCAAAACGAAAGACCAGTCATAACACGAAAAAGTGTCATTAACAAATTAAGAAGTGACATGAATCATTCTGAACAGTGTACGCATTGTATAGATCTATAAAATGAAGATGCACGAATCTAGACTCTGGTGCATACCTTTACCAACCGTTTCCTACCACCGCTCCATTTTATTCCATAAAGATGATTTTTCCATGTGATAATTTTGCAGACAAATTTCAAACAATGTTTGCAAACAAAAAAGCCTGAAGTTTAGCTAATTACACTTCACTTATTCCTAGACAAGAAATCTGATTAAGAATCTCTTAACCCTAGAAAAAATTGCATCCAAAATGTAAAGATCTTGAATCACATGAAAAAGTTTTACCTTTTTAAGTTGAGACGCAACCTTAATAATTTAGACTGGTGTATGCTGTATCTAAACCAATATAATGTAGACTTTGGACCGCTTTTCACACTTTTGACAATTGTTGCATACAACCACTTGTTCCTATTCCCTAAATGCGTTTTCCGCGTGCTAAGTTTGCAGACTGATTTTTTCGATAAAGAAAAGATGCCATCGTAACAGGGATATCACGACACCACGATATGTTTCAGGAAAAATCCTAGAAATTTACTTACGAATTCCTAAAGTCCAGAAAAAAAATGCATCCAAAATAAAAGATCAGCGATGACATGAAAAAGTTCTGCTTTCATTTTCAACTGAAGATGTGAATTTAGATCACTGGCCCGGGAGAACGTATGACTACAAATCTCAATAATGTAGATGTTTTAGTTCTATAGCATTTTTTGTGTGACCAGTTTTGCAAACAGTTTGGGATCAAAGAAAAATGCCATCTTAACAGGGATATTCCAACACCATGATTATTGCTTCTTCAAGAATCTCTAATCCCGCGAAGAAAAAATTGCACCCAAGACGAAATACCAGTGATTACACGAAAAAGCATCATTAACGACTTTAGAAGTGACATGAATGATGTATGCGATGTATAGATCTATAAAATGTAGACGCGCGAAATTAGACTCTGTTGCATACCTTTACCAATTGTTTCCTTCCGCCGCTCGTTTTTATTCCATAAAGGTGAATTTTCCATGTGATAATTTTGCAGACAGTTTTCAAAGAATGTTTTCAAACAAAAAAGCCTTGACTTTATCATACAGTTAATTGCATTTGATTACAGGCCAATGAAAGGTATGGAACACCCAAAACATCAGAAAGCGTGTTTCGTGAACACAATGGTGAACTCAGACCAGGGATAAGCTCATCAAAGTGCCCACTCCATACTTCTTGGCCCAGCAGTTGCATTGTAAAGTAAAAATTGAATTTGAGAAAAAAAAAAAAGCCAAAATCATAGAAATCTGATTAAGAATCTCTAAACCTTAGAAAAACTTGCATCCAAAAAGTAAAGATCTCAGACCACAAGAAAAAGTTTCACCTTTTTGTTCAGACGCAACCTATATAATTTAGATTGGTGTACGCTGTATCTTAATCTATATAATGTAGACTTTTGACTGCTTTACATACTTTCAATAATTGCTACGTACAACCACTTATTCCTAATCACTTGAGGCGTTTTCTGTGTGTCAAGTTTGCAGACAGAGTTTTTCGATCGAAAAAAGAAGCCACCCTAACAGGGATATCCTAATGCCACGACATGTTTTAGAAAGAATCCTAGAAATCTACCTATAATTTCCTAAAGGCCAGAAAAAACTGCATCCAAAAAAAAAGATCGGCAATTACATGAAAAAGTTCCACTTTCATTTACGACTTAAAATGCGAATTTAGATCACTCAGCAGGAAGAATGCCTGATTACAAATCTTGAAAATCTGGACTTTTGAGCTCTATAGCATTTTGTGTGTGACCAGTTTGCAAACATTTTGGGATTGAAGAAAAATGCCATCTTAACAGGGATAATTTTGTCAAAGCAGCGATTACTGCTTCATTAAGAATCTCTTATTCCGAGGAGAAAAAAATGCACCCAAAACGAAAGACCAGTCATAACACGAAAAAGTGTCATTAACAAATTAAGAAGTGACATGAATCATTCTGAACAGTGTACGCGTTGTATAGATCTATAAAATGAAGATGCACGAATCTAGACTCTGGTGCATACCTTTACCAACCGTTTCCTACCACCGCTCCATTTTATTCCATAAAGATGATTTTTCCATGTGATAATTTTGCAGACAAATTTCAAACAATGTTTGCAAACAAAAAAGCCTGAAGTTTAGCTAATTACACTTCACTTATTCCTAGACAAGGAATCTGATTAAGAATCTCTAAACCCTAGAAAAAATTGCATCCAAAATGTAAAGATCTTGAATCACATGAAAAAGTTTTACCTTTTTAAGTTGAGACGCAACCTTAATAATTTAGAGTGGTGTATGCTGTACATCTAAACCAATATAATGTAGACTTTGGACCGCTTTTCACACTTTTGACAATTGTTGCATACAACCACTTGTTCCTATTCCCTAAATGCGTTTTCCACGTGCTAAGTTTGCAGACTGAGTTTTTCGATAAAGAAAAGATGCCATCGTAACAGGGATATCACGACACCACGATATGTTTCAGGAAAAATCCTAGAAATTTACTTACGAATTCCTAAAGTCCAGAAAAAAAATGCATCCAAAATAAAAGATCATCGATGACATGAAAAAGTTCTGCTTTCATTTTCAACTGAAGATGTGAATTTAGATCACTGGCCCGGGAGAACGCATGACTACAAATCTCAATAATGTAGATGTTTTAGTTCTTTAGCATTTTTTGTGTGACAAGTTTTGCAAACAGTTTGGGATAAAAAAAAAATGCCATCTTAACAGGGATATTCCAACGCCACGATTATTGCTTCTTCAAGAATCTCTAATCCCGCGAAGAAAAAATTGCACCCAAAATGAAAGACCAGTGATTTCACTAAAAAGCATCATTAACGACTTTAGAAGTGACATGAATGATATATGCGATGTATAGATCTATAAAATGTAGACGCACGAAATTAGACTCTGTTGCATACCTTTACCAATTGTTTCCTTCCGCCGCTCGTTTTTATTCCATAAAGGTGAATTTTCCATGTGATAATTTTGCAGACAGTTTTCAAAGAATGTTTTCAAACAAAAAAGCCTTGACTTTATCTTACAGTTAATTGCATTTGATTACAGGTCAATGAAAGATATGGAACACCCAAAACATCAGAAAGCGCGTTTCGTGATCACAATGGTGAACTCGGTTGAGAAAAAAAAATAGCCAAAATCATAGAAAACTGATTAAGAATCTCTAAACCTTAGAAAAACTTGCATCCAAAAAGTAAAGATCTCAGACCACAAGAAAAAGTTTCACCTTTTTGTTCAGACCCAACCTAAATAATTTAGATTGCTGTACGCTGTATCTAAATCTATATAATGTAGACTTTTGACTGCTTTACATACTTTCAATAATTGCTGCGTACAACCACTTATTCCTAATCACTTAAAGCGTTTTCTGTGTGTCAAGTTTGCAGACAGAGTTTTTCGATCGAAAAAAGAAGCCACCCTAACAGGGATATCCCAATGCCACGACATGTTTTAGAAAGAATCCTAGAAATCTACCTATAATTTCCTAAAGGCCAGAAAAAACTGCATGCAAAAAAAAAAATCGGCAATTACATGAAAAAGTTCCACTTTCATCTACGACTTAAAATGCGAATTTAGATCACCCAGCAGGAAGAACGCCTGATTACAAATCTTGATAATCTGGACTTTTGAGCTCTATAGCATTTTGTGTGTGACCAGTTTGCAAACAGTTTGGGATTGAAGAAAAATGCCATCTTAACAGGGATAATTTTGTCAAAGCAGCGATTACTGCTTCATTAAGAATCTCTTATTCCGAGGAGAAAAAAATGCACCCAAAACGAAAGACCAGTCATAACACGAAAAAGTGTCATTAACAAATTAAGAAGTGACATGAATCATTCTGAACAGTGTACGCGTTGTATAGATCTATAAAATGAAGATGCACGAATCTAGACTCTGGTGCATACCTTTACCAACCGTTTCCTACCACCGCTCCATTTTATTCCATAAAGATGATTTTTCCATGTGATAATTTTGCAGACAAATTTCAAACAATGTTTGCAAACAAAATAGCCTGAAGTTTAGCTAATTACACTTCACTTATTCCTAGACAAGAAATCTGATTAAGAATCTCTAAACCCTAGAAAAAATTGCATCCAAAATGTAAAGATCTTGAATCACATGAAAAAGTTTTACCTTTTTAAGTTGAGACGCAACCTTAATAATTTAGACTGGTGTATGCTGTATCTAAACCAATATAATGTAGACTTTGGACCGCTTTTCACACTTTTGACAATTGTTGCATACAACCACTTGTTCCTATTCCCTAAATGCGTTTTCTGCGTGCTAAGTTTGCAGACTGATTTTTTCGATAAAGAAAAGATGCCATCGTAACAGGGATATCACGACACCACGATATGTTTCAGGAAAAATCCTAGAAATTTACTTACGAATTCCTAAAGTCCAGAAAAAAAATGCATCCAAAATAAAAGATCAGCGATGACATGAAAAAGTTCTGCTTTCATTTTCAACTGAAGATGTGAATTTAGATCACTGGCCCGGGAGAATGTATGACTACAAATCTCAATAATGTAGATGTTTTAGTTCTATAGCATTTTTTGTGTGACCAGTTTTGCAAACAGTTTGGGATCAAAGAAAAATGCCATCTTAACAGGGATATTCCAACACCATGATTATTGCTTCTTCAAGAATCTCTAATCCCGCGAAGAAAAAATTGCACCCAAGACGAAATACCAGTGATTACACGAAAAAGCATCATTAACGACTTTAGAAGTGACATGAATGATGTATGCGATGTATAGATCTATAAAATGTAGACGCGCGAAATTAGACTCTGTTGCATACCTTTACCAATTGTTTCCTTCCGCCGCTCGTTTTTATTCCGTAAAGGTGAATTTTCCATGTGATAATTTTGCAGACAGTTTTCAAAGAATGTTTTCAAACAAAAAAGCCTTGACTTTATCATACAGTTAATTGCATTTGATTACAGGCCAATGAAAGGTATGGAACACCCAAAACATCAGAAAGCGTGTTTCGTGAACACAATGGTGAACTCAGACCAGGGATAAGCTCATCAAAGTGCCCACTCCATACTTCTTGGCCCAGCAGTTGCATTGTAAAGTAAAAATTGAATTTGAGAAAAAAAAAAAAGCCAAAATCATAGAAATCTGATTAAGAATCTC
This sequence comes from Tridacna crocea, assembly GCA_943736015.1. Lineage (NCBI taxonomy): Eukaryota > Metazoa > Mollusca > Bivalvia > Cardiida > Cardiidae > Tridacna > Tridacna crocea. The sequence goes on from OX031073.1 coordinate 34,178,055, forward strand.
TAAACCTTACAAAAACTTGCATCCAAAAAGTAAAGATCTCAGACCACAAGAAAAAGTTTCACCTTTTTGTTCAGACGCAACCTATATAATTTAGATTGGTGTACGCTGTATCTAAATCTATATAATGTAGACTTTTGACTGCTTTACATACTTTCAATAATTGCTACGTACAACCACTTATTCCTAATCACTTGAGGCGTTTTCTGTGTGTCAAGTTTGCAGACAGAGTTTTTCGATCGAAAAAAGAAGCCACCCTAACAGGGATATCCCAATGCCACGACATGTTTTAGAAAGAATCCTAGAAATCTACCTATAATTTCCTAAAGGCCAGAAAAAACTGCATCCAAAAAAAAAGATCGGCAATTACATGAAAAAGTTCCACTTTCATTTACGACTTAAAATGCGAATTTAGATCACTCAGCAGGAAGAATGCCTGATTACAAATCTTGAAAATCTGGACTTTTGAGCTCTATAGCATTTTGTGTGTGACCAGTTTGCAAACATTTTGGGATTGAAGAAAAATGCCATCTTAACAGGGATAATTTTGTCAAAGCAGCGATTACTGCTTCATTAAGAATCTCTTATTCCGAGGAGAAAAAAATGCACCCAAAACGAAAGACCAGTCATAACACGAAAAAGTGTCATTAACAAATTAAGAAGTGACATGAATCATTCTGAACAGTGTACGCGTTGTATAGATCTATAAAATGAAGATGCACGAATCTAGACTCTGGTGCATACCTTTACCAACCGTTTCCTACCACCGCTCCATTTTATTCCATAAAGATGATTTTTCCATGTGATAATTTTGCAGACAAATTTCAAACAATGTTTGCAAACAAAAAAGCCTGAAGTTTAGCTAATTACACTTCACTTATTCCTAGACCAGAAATCTGATTAAGAATCTCTAAACCCTAGAAAAAATTGCATCCAAAATGTAAAGATCTTGAATCACATGAAAAAGTTTTACCTATTTAAGTTGAGACGCAACTTTAATAATTTAGACTGGTGTACCCTGTATCTAAACCAATATAATGTAGACTTTGGACCGCTTTACACACTTTTGACAATTGTTGCATACAACCACTTGTTCCTATTCCCTAAATGCCTTTTCCGCGTGCTAAGTTTGCAGACTGAGTTTTTCGATAAAGAAAAGATGCCATCGTAACAGGGATATCACGACACCACGATATGTTTCAGGAAAAATCCTAGAAATTTACTTACGAATTCCTAAAGTCCAGAAAAAAAATGCATCCAAAATAAAAGATCATCGATGACATGAAAAAGTTCTGCTTTCATTTTCAACTGAAGATGCGAATTTAGATCACTGGCCCGGGAGAACGCATGACTACAAATCTCAATAATGTAGATGTTTTAGTTCTTTAGCATTTTTTGTGTGACAAGTTTTGCAAACAGTTTGGGATCAAAAAAAAAATGCCATCTTAACAGGGATATTCCAACGCCACGATTATTGCTCCTTCAAGAATCTCTAATCCCGCGAAGAAAAAATTGCACCCAAAATGAAAGACCAGTGATTTCACTAAAAAGCTTCATTAACGACTTTAGAAGTGACACGAATGATGTATGCGATGTATAGATCTATAAAATGTAGACGCACGAAATTAGACTCTGTTGCATACCTTTACCAATTGTTTCCTTCCGCCGCTCGTTTTTATTCCGTAAAGGTGAATTTTCCATGTGATAATTTTGCAGACAGTTTTCAAAGAATGTTTTCAAACAAAAAAGCCTTGACTTTATCTTACAGTTAATTGCATTTGATTACAGGTCAATGAAAGATATGGAACACCCAAAACATCAGAAAGCGCGTTTCGTGATCACAATGGTGAACTCGGTTGAGAAAAAAAAATAGCCAAAATCATAGAAAACTGATTAAGAATCTCTAAACCTTAGAAAAACTTGCATCCAAAAAGTAAAGATCTCAGACCACAAGAAAAAGTTTCACCTTTTTGTTCAGACCCAACCTAAATAATTTAGATTGCTGTACGCTGTATCTAAATCTATATAATGTAGACTTTTGACTGCTTTACATACTTTCAATAATTGCTGCGTACAACCACTTATTCCTAATCACTTAAAGCGTTTTCTGTGTGTCAAGTTTGCAGACAGAGTTTTTCGATCGAAAAAAGAAGCCACCCTAACAGGGATATCTCAATGCCACGACATGTTTTAGAAAGAATCCTAGAAATCTACCTATAATTTCCTAAAGGCCAGAAAAAACTGCATCCAAAAAAAAAAATCGGCAATTACATGAAAAAGTTCCACTTTCATCTACGACTTAAAATGCGAATTTAGATCACCCAGCAGGAAGAACGCCTGATTACAAATCTTGATAATCTGGACTTTTGAGCTCTATAGCATTTTGTGTGTGACCAGTTTGCAAACAGTTTGGGATTGAAGAAAAATGCCATCTTAACAGGGATAATTTTGTCAAAGCAGCGATTACTGCTTCATTAAGAATCTCTTATTCCGAGGAGAAAAAAAATGCACCCAAAACGAAAGACCAGTCATAACACGAAAAAGTGTCATTAACAAATTAAGAAGTGACATGAATCATTCTGAACAGTGTACGCGTTGTATAGATCTATAAAATGAAGATGCACGAATCTAGACTCTGGTGCATACCTTTACCAACCGTTTCCTACCACCGCTCCATTTTATTCCATAAAGATGATTTTTCCATGTGATAATTTTGCAGACAAATTTCAAACAATGTTTGCAAACAAAATAGCCTGAAGTTTAGCTAATTACACTTCACTAATTCCTAGACAAGAAATCTGATTAAGAATCTCTAAACCCTAGAAAAAATTGCATCCAAAATGTAAAGATCTTGAATCACATGAAAAAGTTTTACCTTTTTAAGTTGAGACGCAACCTTAATAATTTAGACTGGTGTATGCTGTATCTAAACCAATATAATGTAGACTTTGGACCGCTTTTCACACTTTTGACAATTGTTGCATACAACCACTTGTTCCTATTCCCTAAATGCGTTTTCCGCGTGCTAAGTTTGCAGACTGAGTTTTTCGATAAAGAAAAGATGCCATCGTAACAGGGATATCACGACACCACGATATGTTTCAGGAAAAATCCTAGAAATTTACTTACGAATTCCTAAAGTCCAGAAAAAAAATGCATCCAAAATAAAAGATCAGCAATGACATGAAAAAGTTCTGCTTTCATTTTCAACTGAAGATGTGAATTTAGATCACTGGCCCGGGAGAACATATGACTACAAATCTCAATAATGTAGATGTTTTAGTTCTATAGCATTTTTTGTGTGACCAGTTTTGCAAATAGTTTGGGATCTAAGAAAAATGCCATCTTAACAGGGATATTCCAACACCACGATTATTGCTTCTTCAAGAATCTCTAATCCCGCGAAGAAAAAATTGCACCCAAGACGAAATACCAGTGATTACACGAAAAAGCATCATTAACGACTTTAGAAGTGACACGAATGATGTATGCGATGTATAGATCTATAAAATGTAGACGCGCGAAATTAGACTCTGTTGCATACCTTTACCAATTGTTTCCTTCTGCCGCTCATTTTTATTCCGTAAAGGTGATTTTTCCATGTGATAATTTTGCAGACAGTTTTCAAAGAATGTTTTCAAACAAAAAAGCCTTGACTTTATCATACAGTTAATTGCATTTGATTACAGGCCAATGAAAGGTATGGAACACCCAAAACATCAGAAAGCGTGTTTCGTGAACACAATGGTGAACTCAGACCAGGGATAAGCTCATCAAAGTGCCCACTCCATACTTCTTGGCCCAGCAGTTGCATTGTAAAGTAAAAATTGAATTTGAGAAAAAAAAAAAAGCCAAAATCATAGAAATCTGATTAAGAATCTCTAAACCTTAGAAAAACTTGCATCCAAAAAGTAAAGATCTCAGACCACAAGAAAAAGTTTCACCTTTTTGTTCAGACGCAACCTATATAATTTAGATTGGTGTACGCTGTATCTAAATCTATATAATGTAGACTTTTGACTGCTTTACATACTTTCAATAATTGCTACGTACAACCACTTATTCCTAATCACTTGAGGCGTTTTCTGTGTGTCAAGTTTGCAGACAGAGTTTTTCGATCGAAAAAAGAAGCCACCCTAACAGGGATATCCCAATGCCACGACATGTTTTAGAAAGAATCCTAGAAATCTACCTATAATTTCCTAAAGGCCAGAAAAAACTGCATCCAAAAAAAAAGATCGGCAATTACATGAAAAAGTTCCACTTTCATTTACGACTTAAAATGCGAATTTAGATCACTCAGCAGGAAGAATGCCTGATTACAAATCTTGAAAATCTGGACTTTTGAGCTCTATAGCATTTTGTGTGTGACCAGTTTGCAAACATTTTGGGATTGAAGAAAAATGCCATCTTAACAGGGATAATTTTGTCAAGGCAGCGATTACTGCTTCATTAAGAATCTCTTATTCCGAGGAGAAAAAAATGCACCCAAAATGAAAGACCAGTCATAACACGAAAAAGTGTCATTAACAAATTAAGAAGTGACATGAATCATTCTGAACAGTGTACGCGTTGTATAGATCTATAAAATGAAGATGCACGAATCTAGACTCTGGTGCATACCTTTACCAACCGTTTCCTACCACCGCTCCATTTTATTCCATAAAGATGATTTTTCCATGTGATAATTTTGCAGACAAATTTCAAACAATGTTTGCAAACAAAAAAGCCTGAAGTTTAGCTAATTACACTTCACTTATTCCTAGACAAGGAATCTGAGTAAGAATCTCTAAACCCTAGAAAAAATTGCATCCAAAATGTAAAGATCTTGAATCACATGAAAAAGTTTTACCTTTTTAAGTTGAGACGCAACCTTAATAATTTAGACTGGTGTATGCTGTACATCTAAACCAATATAATGTAGACTTTGGACCGCTTTTCACACTTTTGACAATTGTTGCATACAACCACTTGTTCCTATTCCCTAAATGCGTTTTCCACGTGCTAAGTTTGCAGACTGAGTTTTTCGATAAAGAAAAGATGCCATCGTAACAGGGATATCACGACACCACGATATGTTTCAGGAAAAATCCTAGAAATTTACTTACGAATTCCTAAAGTCCAGAAAAAAAATGCATCCAAAATAAAAGATCATCGATGACATGAAAAAGTTCTGCTTTCATTTTCAACTGAAGATGTGAATTTAGATCACTGGCCCGGGAGAACGCATGACTACAAATCTCAATAATGTAGATGTTTTAGTTCTTTAGCATTTTTTGTGTGACAAGTTTTGCAAACAGTTTGGGATAAAAAAAAAAATGCCATCTTAACAGGGATATTCCAACGCCACGATTATTGCTTCTTCAAGAATCTCTAATCCCGCGAAGAAAAAATTGCACCCAAAATGAAAGACCAGTGATTTCACTAAAAAGCATCATTAACGACTTTAGAAGTGACATGAATGATGTATGCGATGTATAGATCTATAAAATGTAGACGCACGAAATTAGACTCTGTTGCATACCTTTACCAATTGTTTCCTTCCGCCGCTCGTTTTTATTCCGTAAAGGTGAATTTTCCATGTGATAATTTTGCAGACAGTTTTCAAAGAATGTTTTCAAACAAAAAAGCCTTGACTTTATCTTACAGTTAATTGCATTTGATTACAGGTCAATGAAAGATATGGAACACCCAAAACATCAGAAAGCGCGTTTCGTGATCACAATGGTGAACTCGGTTGAGAAAAAAAAATAGCCAAAATCATAGAAAACTGATTAAGAATCTCTAAACCTTAGAAAAACTTGCATCCAAAAAGTAAAGATCTCAGACCACAAGAAAAAGTTTCACCTTTTTGTTCAGACCCAACCTAAATAATTTAGATTGCTGTACGCTGTATCTAAATCTATATAATGTAGACTTTTGACTGCTTTACATACTTTCAATAATTGCTGCGTACAACCACTTATTCCTAATCACTTAAAGCGTTTTCTGTGTGTCAAGTTTGCAGACAGAGTTTTTTGATCGAAAAAAGAAGCCACCCTAACAGGGATATCTCAATGCCACGACATGTTTTAGAAAGAATCCTAGAAATCTACCTATAGTTTCCTAAAGGCCAGAAAAAACTGCATGCAAAAAAAAAAATCGGCAATTACATGAAAAAGTTCCACTTTCATCTACGACTTAAAATGCGAATTTAGATCACCCAGCAGGAAGAACGCCTGATTACAAATCTTGATAATCTGGACTTTTGAGCTCTATAGCATTTTGTGTGTGATCAGTTTGCAAACAGTTTGGGATTGAAGAAAAATGCCATCTTAACAGGGATAATTTTGTCAAAGCAGCGATTACTGCTTCATTAAGAATCTCTTATTCCGAGGAGAAAAAAATGCACCCAAAACGAAAGACCAGTCATAACACGAAAAAGTGTCATTAACAAATTAAGAAGTGACATGAATCATTCTGAACAGTGTACGCGTTGTATAGATCTATAAAATGAAGATGCACGAATCTAGACTCTGGTGCATACCTTTACCAACCGTTTCCTACCACCGCTCCATTTTATTCCATAAAGATGATTTTTCCATGTGATAATTTTGCAGACAAATTTCAAACAATGTTTGCAAACAAAAAAGCCTGAAGTTTAGCTAATTACACTTCACTTATTCCTAGACAAGAAATCTGATTAAGAATCTCTAAATCCTAGAAAAAATTGCATCCAAAATGTAAAGATCTTGAATCACATGAAAAAGTTTTACCTTTTTAAGTTGAGACGCAACCTTAATAATTTAGACTGGTGTATGCTGTATCTAAACCAATATAATGTAGACTTTGGACCGCTTTTCACACTTTTGACAATTGTTGCATACAACCACTTGTTCCTATTCCCTAAATGCGTTTTCCACGTGCTAAGTTTGCAGACTGAGTTTTTCGATAAAGAAAAGATCCCATCGTAACAGGGATATCATGACACCACGATATGTTTCAGGAAAAATCCTAGAAATTTACTTACGAATTCCTAAAGTCCAGAAAAAAAATGCATCCAAAATAAAAGATCAGCGATGACATGAAAAAGTTCTGCTTTCATTTTCAACTGAAGATGTGAATTTAGATCACTGGCCCGGGAGAACGTATGACTACAAATCTCAATAATGTAGATGTTTTAGTTCTATAGCATTTTTTGTGTGACCAGTTTTGCAAACAGTTTGGGATCAAAGAAAAATGCCATCTTAACAGGGATATTCCAACACCACGATTATTGCTTCTTCAAGAATCTCTAATCCCGCGAAGAAAAAAGTGCACCCAAGACGAAATACCAGTGATTACACGAAAAAGCATCATTAACGACTTTAGAAGTGACACGAATGATGTATGCAATGTATAGATCTATAAAATGTAGACGCGCGAAATTAGACTCTGTTGCATACCTTTACCAATTGTTTCCTTCCGCCGCTCGTTTTTATTCCGTAAAGGTGATTTTTCCATGTGATAATTTTGCAGACAGTTTTCAAAGAATGTTTTCAAACAAAAAAGCCTTGACTTTATCATACAGTTAATTGCATTTGATTACAGGCCAATGAAAGGTATGGAACACCCAAAACATCAGAAAGCGTGTTTCGTGAACACAATGGTGAACTCAGACCAGGGATAAGCTCATCAAAGTGCCCACTCCATACTTCTTGGCCCAGCAGTTGCATTGTAAAGTAAAAATTGAATTTGAGAAAAAAAAAAAAGCCAAAATCATAGAAATCTGATTAAGAATCTCTAAACCTTAGAAAAACTTGCATCCAAAAAGTAAAGATCTCAGACCACAAGAAAAAGTTTCACCTTTTTGTTCAGACGCAACCTATATAATTTAGATTGGTGTACGCTGTATCTAAATCTATATAATGTAGACTTTTGACTGCTTTACATACTTTCAATAATTGCTACGTACAACCACTTATTCCTAATCACTTGAAGCGTTTTCTGTGTGTCAAGTTTGCAGACAGAGTTTTTCGATCGAAAAAAGAAGCCACCCTAACAGGGATATCCCAATGCCATGACATGTTTTAGAAAGAATCCTAGAAATCTACCTATAATTTCCAAAAGGCCAGAAAAAACTGCATCCAAAAAAAAAGATCGGCAATTACATGAAAAAGTTCCACTTTCATTTACGACTTAAAATGCGAATTTAGATCACTCAGCAGGAAGAATGCCTGATTACAAATCTTGATAATCTGGACTTTTGAGCTCTATAGCATTTTGTGTGTGACCAGTTTGCAAACAGTTTGGGATTGAAGAAAAATGCCATCTTAACAGGGATAATTTTGTCAAAGCAGCGATTACTGCTTCATTAAGAATCTCTTATTCCGAGGAGAAAAAAATGCACCCAAAACGAAAGACCAGTCATAACACGAAAAAGTGTCATTAACAAATTAAGAAGTGACATGAATCATTCTGAACAGTGTACGCGTTGTATAGATCTATAAAATGAAGATGCACGAATCTAGACTCTGGTGCATACCTTTACCAACCGTTTCCTACCACCGCTCCATTTTATTCCATAAAGATGATTTTTCCATGTGATAATTTTGCAGACAAATTTCAAACAATGTTTGCAAACAAAATAGCCTGAAGTTTAGCTAATTACACTTCACTTATTCCTAGACCAGAAATCTGATTAAGAATCTCTAAACCCTAGAAAAAATTGCATCCAAAATGTAAAGATCTTGAATCACATGAAAAAGTTTTACCTATTTAAGTTGAGACGCAACTTTAATAATTTAGACTGGTGTACGCTGTATCTAAACCAATATAATGTAGACTTTGGACCGCTTTACACACTTTTGACAATTGTTGCATACAACCACTTGTTCCTATTCCCTAAATGCGTTTTCCGCGTGCTAAGTTTGCAGACTGAGTTTTTCGATAAAGAAAAGATGCCATCGTAACAGGGATATCACGACACCACGATATGTTTCAGGAAAAATCCTAGAAATTTACTTACGAATTCCTAAAGTCCAGAAAAAAAATGCATCCAAAATAAAAGATCATCGATGACATGAAAAAGTTCTGCTTTCATTTTCAACTGAAGATGCGAATTTAGATCACTGGCCCGGGAGAACGCATGACTACAAATCTCAATAATGTAGATGTTTTAGTTCTTTAGCATTTTTTGTGTGACAAGTTTTGCAAACAGTTTGGGATCAAAAAAAAAATGCCATCTTAACAGGGATATTCCAACGCCACGATTATTGCTCCTTCAAGAATCTCTAATCCCGCGAAGAAAAAATTGCACCCAAAATGAAAGACCAGTGATTTCACTAAAAAGCTTCATTAACGACTTTAGAAGTGACACGAATGATGTATGCGATGTATAGATCTATAAAATGTAGACGCACGAAATTAGACTCTGTTGCATACCTTTACCAATTGTTTCCTTCCGCCGCTCGTTTTTATTCCGTAAAGGTGAATTTTCCATGTGATAATTTTGCAGACAGTTTTCAAAGAATGTTTTCAAACAAAAAAGCCTTGACTTTATCTTACAGTTAATTGCATTTGATTACAGGTCAATGAAAGATATGGAACACCCAAAACATCAGAAAGCGCGTTTCGTGATCACAATGGTGAACTCGGTTGAGAAAAAAAAATAGCCAAAATCATAGAAAACTGATTAAGAATCTCTAAACCTTAGAAAAACTTGCATCCAAAAAGTAAAGATCTCAGACCACAAGAAAAAGTTTCACCTTTTTGTTCAGACCCAACCTAAATAATTTAGATTGCTGTACGCTGTATCTAAATCTATATAATGTAGACTTTTGACTGCTTTACATACTTTCAATAATTGCTGCGTACAACCACTTATTCCTAATCACTTAAAGCGTTTTCTGTGTGTCAAGTTTGCAGACAGAGTTTTTTGATCGAAAAAAGAAGCCACCCTAACAGGGATATCTCAATGCCACGACATGTTTTAGAAAGAATCCTAGAAATCTACCTATAGTTTCCTAAAGGCCAGAAAAAACTGCATGCAAAAAAAAAAAATCGGCAATTACATGAAAAAGTTCCACTTTCATCTACGACTTAAAATGCGAATTTAGATCACCCAGCAGGAAGAACGCCTGATTACAAATCTTGATAATCTGGACTTTTGAGCTCTATAGCATTTTGTGTGTGATCAGTTTGCAAACAGTTTGGGATTGAAGAAAAATGCCATCTTAACAGGGATAATTTTGTCAAAGCAGCGATTACTGCTTCATTAAGAATCTCTTATTCCGAGGAGAAAAAAATGCACCCAAAACGAAAGACCAGTCATAACACGAAAAAGTGTCATTAACAAATTAAGAAGTGACATGAATCATTCTGAACAGTGTACGCGTTGTATAGATCTATAAAATGAAGATGCACGAATCTAGACTCTGGTGCATACCTTTACCAACCGTTTCCTACCACCGCTCCATTTTATTCCATAAAGATGATTTTTCCATGTGATAATTTTGCAGACAAATTTCAAACAATGTTTGCAAACAAAAAAGCCTGAAGTTTAGCTAATTACACTTCACTTATTCCTAGACAAGAAATCTGATTAAGAATCTCTAAATCCTAGAAAAAATTGCATCCAAAATGTAAAGATCTTGAATCACATGAAAAAGTTTTACCTTTTTAAGTTGAGACGCAACCTTAATAATTTAGACTGGTGTATGCTGTATCTAAACCAATATAATGTAGACTTTGGACCGCTTTTCACACTTTTGACAATTGTTGCATACAACCACTTGTTCCTATTCCCTAAATGCGTTTTCCACGTGCTAAGTTTGCAGACTGAGTTTTTCGATAAAGAAAAGATCCCATCGTAACAGGGATATCATGACACCACGATATGTTTCAGGAAAAATCCTAGAAATTTACTTACGAATTCCTAAAGTCCAGAAAAAAAATGCATCCAAAATAAAAGATCAGCGATGACATGAAAAAGTTCTGCTTTCATTTTCAACTGAAGATGTGAATTTAGATCACTGGCCCGGGAGAACGTATGACTACAAATCTCAATAATGTAGATGTTTTAGTTCTATAGCATTTTTTGTGTGACCAGTTTTGCAAACAGTTTGGGATCAAAGAAAAATGCCATCTTAACAGGGATATTCCAACACCACGATTATTGCTTCTTCAAGAATCTCTAATCCCGCGAAGAAAAAAGTGCACCCAAGACGAAATACCAGTGATTACACGAAAAAGCATCATTAACGACTTTAGAAGTGACACGAATGATGTATGCAATGTATAGATCTATAAAATGTAGACGCGCGAAATTAGACTCTGTTGCATACCTTTACCAATTGTTTCCTTCCGCCGCTCGTTTTTATTCCGTAAAGGTGATTTTTCCATGTGATAATTTTGCAGACAGTTTTCAAAGAATGTTTTCAAACAAAAAAGCCTTGACTTTATCATACAGTTAATTGCATTTGATTACAGGCCAATGAAAGGTATGGAACACCCAAAACATCAGAAAGCGTGTTTCGTGAACACAATGGTGAACTCAGACCAGGGATAAGCTCATCAAAGTGCCCACTCCATACTTCTTGGCCCAGCAGTTGCATTGTAAAGTAAAAATTGAATTTGAGAAAAAAAAAAAAGCCAAAATCATAGAAATCTGATTAAGAATCTCTAAACCTTAGAAAAACTTGCATCCAAAAAGTAAAGATCTCAGACCACAAGAAAAAGTTTCACCTTTTTGTTCAGACGCAACCTATATAATTTAGATTGGTGTACGCTGTATCTAAATCTATATAATGTAGACTTTTGACTGCTTTACATACTTTCAATAATTGCTACGTACAACCACTTATTCCTAATCACTTGAAGCGTTTTCTGTGTGTCAAGTTTGCAGACAGAGTTTTTCGATCGAAAAAAGAAGCCACCCTAACAGGGATATCCCAATGCCATGACATGTTTTAGAAAGAATCCTAGAAATCTACCTATAATTTCCAAAAGGCCAGAAAAAACTGCATCCAAAAAAAAAGATCGGCAATTACATGAAAAAGTTCCACTTTCATTTACGACTTAAAATGCGAATTTAGATCACTCAGCAGGAAGAATGCCTGATTACAAATCTTGATAATCTGGACTTTTGAGCTCTATAGCATTTTGTGTGTGACCAGTTTGCAAACAGTTTGGGATTGAAGAAAAATGCCATCTTAACAGGGATAATTTTGTCAAAGCAGCGATTACTGCTTCATTAAGAATCTCTTATTCCGAGGAGAAAAAAATGCACCCAAAACGAAAGACCAGTCATAACACGAAAAAGTGTCATTAACAAATTAAGAAGTGACATGAATCATTCTGAACAGTGTACGCGTTGTATAGATCTATAAAATGAAGATGCACGAATCTAGACTCTGGTGCATACCTTTACCAACCGTTTCCTACCACCGCTCCATTTTATTCCATAAAGATGATTTTTCCATGTGATAATTTTGCAGACAAATTTCAAACAATGTTTGCAAACAAAATAGCCTGAAGTTTAGCTAATTACACTTCACTTATTCCTAGACCAGAAATCTGATTAAGAATCTCTAAACCCTAGAAAAAATTGCATCCAAAATGTAAAGATCTTGAATCACATGAAAAAGTTTTACCTATTTAAGTTGAGACGCAACTTTAATAATTTAGACTGGTGTACGCTGTATCTAAACCAATATAATGTAGACTTTGGACCGCTTTACACACTTTTGACAATTGTTGCATACAACCACTTGTTCCTATTCCCTAAATGCGTTTTCCGCGTGCTAAGTTTGCAGACTGAGTTTTTCGATAAAGAAAAGATGCCATCGTAACAGGGATATCACGACACCACGATATGTTTCAGGAAAAATCCTAGAAATTTACTTACGAATTCCTAAAGTCCAGAAAAAAAATGCATCCAAAATAAAAGATCATCGATGACATGAAAAAGTTCTGCTTTCATTTTCAACTGAAGATGCGAATTTAGATCACTGGCCCGGGAGAACGCATGACTACAAATCTCAATAATGTAGATGTTTTAGTTCTTTAGCATTTTTTGTGTGACAAGTTTTGCAAACAGTTTGGGATCAAAAAAAAAATGCCATCTTAACAGGGATATTCCAATGCCACGATTATTGCTCCTTCAAGAATCTCTAATCCCGCGAAGAAAAAATTGCACCCAAAATGAAAGACCAGTGATTTCACTAAAAAGCTTCATTAACGACTTTAGAAGTGACACGAATGATGTATGCGATGTATAGATCTATAAAATGTAGACGCACGAAATTAGACTCTGTTGCATACCTTTACCAATTGTTTCCTTCCGCCGCTCGTTTTTATTCCGTAAAGGTGAATTTTCCATGTGATAATTTTGCAGACAGTTTTCAAAGAATGTTTTCAAACAAAAAAGCCTTGACTTTATCTTACAGTTAATTGCATTTGATTACAGGTCAATGAAAGATATGGAACACCCAAAACATCAGAAAGCGCGTTTCGTGATCACAATGGTGAACTCGGTTGAGAAAAAAAAATAGCCAAAATCATAGAAAACTGATTAAGAATCTCTAAACCTTAGAAAAACTTGCATCCAAAAAGTAAAGATCTCAGACCACAAGAAAAAGTTTCACCTTTTTGTTCAGACCCAACCTAAATAATTTAGATTGCTGTACGCTGTATCTAAATCTATATAATGTAGACTTTTGACTGCTTTACATACTTTCAATAATTGCTGCGTACAACCACTTATTCCTAATCACTTAAAGCGTTTTCTGTGTGTCAAGTTTGCAGACAGAGTTTTTTGATCGAAAAAAGAAGCCACCCTAACAGGGATATCTCAATGCCACGACATGTTTTAGAAAGAATCCTAGAAATCTACCTATAGTTTCCTAAAGGCCAGAAAAAACTGCATGCAAAAAAAAAAATCGGCAATTACATGAAAAAGTTCCACTTTCATCTACGACTTAAAATGCGAATTTAGATCACCCAGCAGGAAGAACGCCTGATTACAAATCTTGATAATCTGGACTTTTGAGCTCTATAGCATTTTGTGTGTGATCAGTTTGCAAACAGTTTGGGATTGAAGAAAAATGCCATCTTAACAGGGATAATTTTGTCAAAGCAGCGATTACTGCTTCATTAAGAATCTCTTATTCCGAGGAGAAAAAAATGCACCCAAAACGAAAGACCAGTCATAACACGAAAAAGTGTCATTAACAAATTAAGAAGTGACATGAATCATTCTGAACAGTGTACGCGTTGTATAGATCTATAAAATGAAGATGCACGAATCTAGACTCTGGTGCATACCTTTACCAACCGTTTCCTACCACCGCTCCATTTTATTCCATAAAGATGATTTTTCCATGTGATAATTTTGCAGACAAATTTCAAACAATGTTTGCAAACAAAAAAGCCTGAAGTTTAGCTAATTACACTTCACTTATTCCTAGACAAGAAATCTGATTAAGAATCTCTAAATCCTAGAAAAAATTGCATCCAAAATGTAAAGATCTTGAATCACATGAAAAAGTTTTACCTTTTTAAGTTGAGACGCAACCTTAATAATTTAGACTGGTGTATGCTGTATCTAAACCAATATAATGTAGACTTTGGACCGCTTTTCACACTTTTGACAATTGTTGCATACAACCACTTGTTCCTATTCCCTAAATGCGTTTTCCACGTGCTAAGTTTGCAGACTGAGTTTTTCGATAAAGAAAAGATCCCATCGTAACAGGGATATCATGACACCACGATATGTTTCAGGAAAAATCCTAGAAATTTACTTACGAATTCCTAAAGTCCAGAAAAAAAATGCATCCAAAATAAAAGATCAGCGATGACATGAAAAAGTTCTGCTTTCATTTTCAACTGAAGATGTGAATTTAGATCACTGGCCCGGGAGAACGTATGACTACAAATCTCAATAATGTAGATGTTTTAGTTCTATAGCATTTTTTGTGTGACCAGTTTTGCAAACAGTTTGGGATCAAAGAAAAATGCCATCTTAACAGGGATATTCCAACACCACAATTATTGCTTCTTCAAGAATCTCTAATCCCGCGAAGAAAAAAGTGCACCCAAGACGAAATACCAGTGATTACACGAAAAAGCATCATTAACGACTTTAGAAGTGACACGAATGATGTATGCAATGTATAGATCTATAAAATGTAGACGCGCGAAATTAGACTCTGTTGCATACCTTTACCAATTGTTTCCTTCCGCCGCTCGTTTTTATTCCGTAAAGGTGATTTTTCCATGTGATAATTTTGCAGACAGTTTTCAAAGAATGTTTTCAAACAAAAAAGCCTTGACTTTATCATACAGTTAATTGCATTTGATTACAGGCCAATGAAAGGTATGGAACACCCAAAACATCAGAAAGCGTGTTTCGTGAACACAATGGTGAACTCAGACCAGGGATAAGCTCATCAAAGTGCCCACTCCATACTTCTTGGCCCAGCAGTTGCATTGTAAAGTAAAAATTGAATTTGAGAAAAAAAAAAAAGCCAAAATCATAGAAATCTGATTAAGAATCTCTAAACCTTAGAAAAACTTGCATCCAAAAAGTAAAGATCTCAGACCACAAGAAAAAGTTTCACCTTTTTGTTCAGACGCAACCTATATAATTTAGATTGGTGTACGCTGTATCTAAATCTATATAATGTAGACTTTTGACTGCTTTACATACTTTCAATAATTGCTACGTACAACCACTTATTCCTAATCACTTGAAGCGTTTTCTGTGTGTCAAGTTTGCAGACAGAGTTTTTCGATCGAAAAAAGAAGCCACCCTAACAGGGATATCCCAATGCCATGACATGTTTTAGAAAGAATCCTAGAAATCTACCTATAATTTCCAAAAGGCCAGAAAAAACTGCATCCAAAAAAAAAGATCGGCAATTACATGAAAAAGTTCCACTTTCATTTACGACTTAAAATGCGAATTTAGATCACTCAGCAGGAAGAATGCCTGATTACAAATCTTGATAATCTGGACTTTTGAGCTCTATAGCATTTTGTGTGTGACCAGTTTGCAAACAGTTTGGGATTGAAGAAAAATGCCATCTTAACAGGGATAATTTTGTCAAAGCAGCGATTACTGCTTCATTAAGAATCTCTTATTCCGAGGAGAAAAAAATGCACCCAAAACGAAAGACCAGTCATAACACGAAAAAGTGTCATTAACAAATTAAGAAGTGACATGAATCATTCTGAACAGTGTACGCGTTGTATAGATCTATAAAATGAAGATGCACGAATCTAGACTCTGGTGCATACCTTTACCAACCGTTTCCTACCACCGCTCCATTTTATTCCATAAAGATGATTTTTCCATGTGATAATTTTGCAGACAAATTTCAAACAATGTTTGCAAACAAAATAGCCTGAAGTTTAGCTAATTACACTTCACTTATTCCTAGACCAGAAATCTGATTAAGAATCTCTAAACCCTAGAAAAAATTGCATCCAAAATGTAAAGATCTTGAATCACATGAAAAAGTTTTACCTATTTAAGTTGAGACGCAACTTTAATAATTTAGACTGGTGTACGCTGTATCTAAACCAATATAATGTAGACTTTGGACCGCTTTACACACTTTTGACAATTGTTGCATACAACCACTTGTTCCTATTCCCTAAATGCGTTTTCCGCGTGCTAAGTTTGCAGACTGAGTTTTTCGATAAAGAAAAGATGCCATCGTAACAGGGATATCACGACACCACGATATGTTTCAGGAAAAATCCTAGAAATTTACTTACGAATTCCTAAAGTCCAGAAAAAAAATGCATCCAAAATAAAAGATCATCGATGACATGAAAAAGTTCTGCTTTCATTTTCAACTGAAGATGCGAATTTAGATCACTGGCCCGGGAGAACGCATGACTACAAATCTCAATAATGTAGATGTTTTAGTTCTTTAGCATTTTTTGTGTGACAAGTTTTGCAAACAGTTTGGGATCAAAAAAAAAATGCCATCTTAACAGGGATATTCCAACGCCACGATTATTGCTCCTTCAAGAATCTCTAATCCCGCGAAGAAAAAATTGCACCCAAAATGAAAGACCAGTGATTTCACTAAAAAGCTTCATTAACGACTTTAGAAGTGACACGAATGATGTATGCGATGTATAGATCTATAAAATGTAGACGCACGAAATTAGACTCTGTTGCATACCTTTACCAATTGTTTCCTTCCGCCGCTCGTTTTTATTCCGTAAAGGTGAATTTTCCATGTGATAATTTTGCAGACAGTTTTCAAAGAATGTTTTCAAACAAAAAAGCCTTGACTTTATCTTACAGTTAATTGCATTTGATTACAGGTCAATGAAAGATATGGAACACCCAAAACATCAGAAAGCGCGTTTCGTGATCACAATGGTGAACTCGGTTGAGAAAAAAAAATAGCCAAAATCATAGAAAACTGATTAAGAATCTCTAAACCTTAGAAAAACTTGCATCCAAAAAGTAAAGATCTCAGACCACAAGAAAAAGTTTCACCTTTTTGTTCAGACCCAACCTAAATAATTTAGATTGCTGTACGCTGTATCTAAATCTATATAATGTAGACTTTTGACTGCTTTACATACTTTCAATAATTGCTGCGTACAACCACTTATTCCTAATCACTTAAAGCGTTTTCTGTGTGTCAAGTTTGCAGACAGAGTTTTTCGATTGAAAAAAGAAGCCACCCTAACAGGGATATCTCAATGCCACGACATGTTTTAGAAAGAATCCTAGAAATCTACCTATAATTTCCTAAAGGCCAGAAAAAACTGCATCCAAAAAAAAAAATCGGCAATTACATGAAAAAGTTCCACTTTCATCTACGACTTAAAATGCGAATTTAGATCACCCAGCAGGAAGAACGCCTGATTACAAATCTTGATAATCTGGACTTTTGAGCTCTATAGCATTTTGTGTGTGACCAGTTTGCAAACAGTTTGGGATTGAAGAAAAATGCCATCTTAACAGGGATAATTTTGTCAAAGCAGCGATTACTGCTTCATTAAGAATCTCTTATTCCGAGGAGAAAAAAAATGCACCCAAAACGAAAGACCAGTCATAACACGAAAAAGTGTCATTAACAAATTAAGAAGTGACATGAATCATTCTGAACAGTGTACGCGTTGTATAGATCTATAAAATGAAGATGCACGAATCTAGACTCTGGTGCATACCTTTACCAACCGTTTCCTACCACCGCTCCATTTTATTCCATAAAGATGATTTTTCCATGTGATAATTTTGCAGACAAATTTCAAACAATGTTTGCAAACAAAATAGCCTGAAGTTTAGCTAATTACACTTCACTAATTCCTAGACAAGAAATCTGATTAAGAATCTCTAAACCCTAGAAAAAATTGCATCCAAAATGTAAAGATCTTGAATCACATGAAAAAGTTTTACCTTTTTAAGTTGAGACGCAACCTTAATAATTTAGACTGGTGTATGCTGTATCTAAACCAATATAATGTAGACTTTGGACCGCTTTTCACACTTTTGACAATTGTTGCATACAACCACTTGTTCCTATTCCCTAAATGCGTTTTCCACGTGCTAAGTTTGCAGACTGAGTTTTTCGATAAAGAAAAGATGCCATCGTAACAGGGATATCACGACACCACGATATGTTTCAGGAAAAATCCTAGAAATTTACTTACGAATTCCTAAAGTCCAGAAAAAAAATGCATCCAAAATAAAAGATCAGCAATGACATGAAAAAGTTCTGCTTTCATTTTCAACTGAAGATGTGAATTTAGATCACTGGCCCGGGAGAACATATGACTACAAATCTCAATAATGTAGATGTTTTAGTTCTATAGCATTTTTTGTGTGACCAGTTTTGCAAATAGTTTGGGATCAAAGAAAAATGCCATCTTAACAGGGATATTCCAACACCACGATTATTGCTTCTTCAAGAATCTCTAATCCCGCGAAGAAAAAATTGCACCCAAGACGAAATACCAGTGATTACACGAAAAAGCATCATTAACGACTTTAGAAGTGACACGAATGATGTATGCGATGTATAGATCTATAAAATGTAGACACGCGAAATTAGACTCTGTTGCATACCTTTACCAATTGTTTCCTTCCGCCGCTCGTTTTTATTCCGTAAAGGTGATTTTTCCATGTGATAATTTTGCAGACAGTTTTCAAAGAATGTTTTCAAACAAAAAAGCCTTGACTTTATCATACAGTTAATTGCATTTGATTACAGGCCAATGAAAGGTATGGAACACCCAAAACATCAGAAAGCGTGTTTCGTGAACACAATGGTGAACTCAGACCAGGGATAAGCTCATCAAAGTGCCCACTCCATACTTCTTGGCCCAGCAGTTGCATTGTAAAGTAAAAATTGAATTTGAGAAAAAAAAAAAGCCAAAATCATAGAAATCTGATTAAGAATCTCTAAACCTTAGAAAAACTTGCATCCAAAAAGTAAAGATCTCAGACCACAAGAAAAAGTTTCACCTTTTTGTTCAGACGCAACCTATATAATTTAGATTGGTGTACGCTGTATCTAAATCTATATAATGTAGACTTTTGACTGCTTTACATACTTTCAATAATTGCTACGTACAACCACTTATTCCTAATCACTTGAAGCGTTTTCTGTGTGTCAAGTTTGCAGACAGAGTTTTTCGATCGAAAAAAGAAGCCACCCTAACAGGGATATCCCAATGCCATGACATGTTTTAGAAAGAATCCTAGAAATCTACCTATAATTTCCAAAAGGCCAGAAAAAACTGCATCCAAAAAAAAAGATCGGCAATTACATGAAAAAGTTCCACTTTCATTTACGACTTAAAATGCGAATTTAGATCACTCAGCAGGAAGAATGCCTGATTACAAATCTTGATAATCTGGACTTTTGAGCTCTATAGCATTTTGTGTGTGACCAGTTTGCAAACAGTTTGGGATTGAAGAAAAATGCCATCTTAACAGGGATAATTTTGTCAAAGCAGCGATTACTGCTTCATTAAGAATCTCTTATTCCGAGGAGAAAAAAATGCACCCAAAACGAAAGACCAGTCATAACACGAAAAAGTGTCATTAACAAATTAAGAAGTGACATGAATCATTCTGAACAGTGTACGCGTTGTATAGATCTATAAAATGAAGATGCACGAATCTAGACTCTGGTGCATACCTTTACCAACCGTTTCCTACCACCGCTCCATTTTATTCCATAAAGATGATTTTTCCATGTGATAATTTTGCAGACAAATTTCAAACAATGTTTGCAAACAAAATAGCCTGAAGTTTAGCTAATTACACTTCACTTATTCCTAGACCAGAAATCTGATTAAGAATCTCTAAACCCTAGAAAAAATTGCATCCAAAATGTAAAGATCTTGAATCACATGAAAAAGTTTTACCTATTTAAGTTGAGACGCAACTTTAATAATTTAGACTGGTGTACGCTGTATCTAAACCAATATAATGTAGACTTTGGACCGCTTTACACACTTTTGACAATTGTTGCATACAACCACTTGTTCCTATTCCCTAAATGCGTTTTCCGCGTGCTAAGTTTGCAGACTGAGTTTTTCGATAAAGAAAAGATGCCATCGTAACAGGGATATCACGACACCACGATATGTTTCAGGAAAAATCCTAGAAATTTACTTACGAATTCCTAAAGTCCAGAAAAAAAATGCATCCAAAATAAAAGATCATCGATGACATGAAAAAGTTCTGCTTTCATTTTCAACTGAAGATGCGAATTTAGATCACTGGCCCGGGAGAACGCATGACTACAAATCTCAATAATGTAGATGTTTTAGTTCTTTAGCATTTTTTGTGTGACAAGTTTTGCAAACAGTTTGGGATAAAAAAAAAAATGCCATCTTAACAGGGATATTCCAACGCCACGATTATTGCTCCTTCAAGAATCTCTAATCCCGCGAAGAAAAAATTGCACCCAAAATGAAAGACCAGTGATTTCACTAAAAAGCTTCATTAACGACTTTAGAAGTGACACGAATGATGTATGCGATGTATAGATCTATAAAATGTAGACGCACGAAATTAGACTCTGTTGCATACCTTTACCAATTGTTTCCTTCCGCCGCTCGTTTTTATTCCGTAAAGGTGAATTTTCCATGTGATAATTTTGCAGACAGTTTTCAAAGAATGTTTTCAAACAAAAAAGCCTTGACTTTATCTTACAGTTAATTGCATTTGATTACAGGTCAATGAAAGATATGGAACACCCAAAACATCAGAAAGCGCGTTTCGTGATCACAATGGTGAACTCGGTTGAGAAAAAAAAATAGCAAAAATCATAGATAACTGATTAAGAATCTCTAAACCTTAGAAAAACTTGCATCCAAAAAGTAAAGATCTCAGACCACAAGAAAAAGTTTCACCTTTTTGTTCAGACCCAACCTAAATAATTTAGATTGCTGTACGCTGTATCTAAATCTATATAATGTAGACTTTTGACTGCTTTACATACTTTCAATAATTGCTGCGTACAACCACTTATTCCTAATCACTTAAAGCGTTTTCTGTGTGTCAAGTTTGCAGACAGAGTTTTTCGATCGAAAAAAGAAGCCACCCTAAGAGGGATATCTCAATGCCATGACATGTTTTAGAAAGAATCCTAGAAATCTACCTATAATTTCCTAAAGGCCAGAAAAAACTGCATCCAAAAAAAAAAATCGGCAATTACATGAAAAAGTTCCACTTTCATCTACGACTTAAAATGCGAATTTAGATCACCCAGCAGGAAGAACGCCTGATTACAAATCTTGATAATCTGGACTTTTGAGCTCTATAGCATTTTGTGTGTGACCAGTTTGCAAACAGTTTGGGATTGAAGAAAAATGCCATCTTAACAGGGATAATTTTGTCAAAGCAGCGATTACTGCTTCATTAAGAATCTCTTATTCCGAGGAGAAAAAAAATGCACCCAAAACGAAAGACCAGTCATAACACGAAAAAGTGTCATTAACAAATTAAGAAGTGACATGAATCATTCTGAACAGTGTACGCGTTGTATAGATCTATAAAATGAAGATGCACGAATCTAGACTCTGGTGCATACCTTTACCAACCGTTTCCTACCACCGCTCCATTTTATTCCATAAAGATGATTTTTCCATGTGATAATTTTGCAGACAAATTTCAAACAATGTTTGCAAACAAAATAGCCTGAAGTTTAGCTAATTACACTTCACTAATTCCTAGACAAGAAATCTGATTAAGAATCTCTAAACCCTAGAAAAAATTGCATCCAAAATGTAAAGATCTTGAATCACATGAAAAAGTTTTACCTTTTTAAGTTGAGACGCAACCTTAATAATTTAGACTGGTGTATGCTGTATCTAAACCAATATAATGTAGACTTTGGACCGCTTTTCACACTTTTGACAATTGTTGCATACAACCACTTGTTCCTATTCCCTAAATGCGTTTTCCACGTGCTAAGTTTGCAGACTGAGTTTTTCGATAAAGAAAAGATGCCATCGTAACAGGGATATCACGACACCACGATATGTTTCAGGAAAAATCCTAGAAATTTACTTACGAATTCCTAAAGTCCAGAAAAAAAATGCATCCAAAATAAAAGATCAGCAATGACATGAAAAAGTTCTGCTTTCATTTTCAACTGAAGATGTGAATTTAGATCACTGGCCCGGGAGAACGCATGACTACAAATCTCAATAATGTAGATGTTTTAGTTCTTTAGCATTTTTTGTGTGACCAGTTTTGCAAATAGTTTGGGATAAAAAAAAAATGCCATCTTAACAGGGATATTCCAACGCCACGATTATTGCTTCTTCAAGAATCTCTAATCCCGCGAAGAAAAAATTGCACCCAAAATGAAAGACCAGTGATTTCACTAAAAAGCATCATTAACGACTTTAGAAGTGACATGAATGATGTATGCGATGTATAGATCTATAAAATGTAGACGCACGAAATTAGACTCTGTTGCATACCTTTACCAATTGTTTCCTTCCGCCGCTCGTTTTTATTCCGTAAAGGTGAATTTTCCATGTGATAATTTTGCAGACAGTTTTCAAAGAATGTTTTCAAACAAAAAAGCCTTGACTTTATCTTACAGTTAATTGCATTTGATTACAGGTCAATGAAAGATATGGAACACCCAAAACATCAGAAAGCGCGTTTCGTGATCACAATGGTGAACTCGGTTGAGAAAAAAAAATAGCAAAAATCATAGAAAACTGATTAAGAATCTCTAAACCTTAGAAAAACTTGCATCCAAAAAGTAAAGATCTCAGACCACAAGAAAAAGTTTCACCTTTTTGTTCAGACCCAACCTAAATAATTTAGATTGCTGTACGCTGTATCTAAATCTATATAATGTAGACTTTTGACTGCTTTACATACTTTCAATAATTGCTGCGTACAACCACTTATTCCTAATCACTTTTATTCCGTAAAGGTGATTTTTCCATGTGATAATTTTGCAGACAGTTTTCAAAGAATGTTTTCAAACAAAAAAGCCTTGACTTTATCATACAGTTAATTGCATTTGATTACAGGCCAATGAAAGGTATGGAACACCCAAAACATCAGAAAGCGTGTTTCGTGAACACAATGGTGAACTATGACCAGGGATAAGCTCATCAAAGTGCCCACTCCATACTTCTTGGCCCAGCAGTTGCATTGTAAAGTAAAAATTGAATTTGAGAAAAAAAAAAAAAGCCAAAATCATAGAAATCTGATTAAGAATCTCTAAACCTTAGAAAAACTTGCATCCAAAAAGTAAAGATCTCAGACCACAAGAAAAAGTTTCACCTTTTTGTTCAGACGCAACCTATATAATTTAGATTGGTGTACGCTGTATCTAAATCTATATAATGTAGACTTTTGACTGCTTTACATACTTTCAATAATTTCTACGTACAACCACTTATTCCTAATCACTTGAAGCGTTTTCTGTGTGTCAAGTTTGCAGACAGAGTTTTTCGATCGAAAAAAGAAGCCACCCTAACAGGGATATCCCAATGCCACGACATGTTTTAGAAAGAATCCTAGAAATCTACCTATAATTTCCTAAAGGCCAGAAAAAACTGCATCCAAAAAAAAAGATCGGCAATTACATGAAAAAGTTCCACTTTCATTTACGACTTAAAATGCGAATTTAGATCACTCAGCAGGAAGAATGCCTGATTACAAATCTTGATAATCTGCACTTCTGAGCTCTATAGCATTTTGTGTGTGACCAGTTTGCAAACAGTTTGGGATTGAAGAAAAATGCCATCTTAACAGGGATAATTTTGTCAAAGCAGCGATTACTGCTTCATTAAGAATCTCTTATTCCGAGGAGAAAAAAATGCACCCAAAACGAAAGACCAGTCATAACACGAAAAAGAATCATTAACAAATTAAGAAGTGACATGAATCATTCTGAACAGTGTACGCGTTGTATAGATCTATAAAATGAAGATGCACGAATCTAGACTCTGGTGCATACCTTTACCAACCGTTTCCTACCACCGCTCCATTTTATTCCATAAAGATGATTTTTCCATGTGATAATTTTGCAGACAAATTTCAAACAATGTTTGCAAACAAAAAAGCCTGAAGTTTAGCTAATTACACTTCACTTATTCCTAGACCAGAAATCTGATTAAGAATCTCTAAACCCTAGAAAAAATTGCATCCAAAATGTAAAGATCTTGAATCACATGAAAAAGTTTTACCTATTTAAGTTGAGACGCAACTTTAATAATTTAGACTGGTGTACGCTGTATCTAAACCAATATAATGTAGATTTTGGACCACTTTACACACTTTTGACAATTGTTGCATACAACCACTTGTTCCTATTCCCTAAATGCGTTTTCCGCGTGCTAAGTTTGCAGACTGAGTTTTTCGATAAAGAAAAGATGCCATCGTAACAGGGATATCACGACACCACGATATGTTTCAGGAAAAATCCTAGAAATTTACTTACGAATTCCTAAAGTCCAGAAAAAAAATGCATCCAAAATAAAAGATCATCGATGACATGAAAAAGTTCTGCTTTCATTTTCAACTGAAGATGCAAATTTAGATCACTGGCCCGGGAGAACGCATGACTACAAATCTCAATAATGTAGATGTTTTAGTTCTTTAACAATTTTTGTGTGACAAGTTTTGCAAACAGTTTGGGATAAAAAAAAAATGCCATCTTAACAGGGATATTCCAACGCCACGATTATTGCTTCTTCAAGAATCTCTAATCCCGCGAAGAAAAAATTGCACCCAAAATGAAAGACCAGTGGTTTCACTAAAAAGCATCATTAACGACTTTAGAAGTGACACGAATGATGTATGCGATGTATAGATCTATAAAATGTAGACGCACGAAATTAGACTCTGTTGCATACCTTTACCAATTGTTTCCTTCCGCCGCTCGTTTTTATTCCGTAAAGGTGAATTTTCCATGTGATAATTTTGCAGACAGTTTTCAAAGAATGTTTTCAAACAAAAAAGCCTTGACTTTATCTTACAGTTAATTGCATTTGATTACAGGTCAATGAAAGATATGGAACACCCAAAACATCAGAAAGCGCGTTTCGTGATCACAATGGTGAACTCGGTTGAGAAAAAAAAATAGCCAAAATCATAGAAAACTGATTAAGAACCTCTAAACCTTAGAAAAACTTGCATCCAAAAAGTAAAGATCTCAGACCACAAGAAAAAGTTTCACCTTTTTGTTCAGACCCAACCTAAATAATTTAGATTGCTGTACGCTGTATCTAAATCTATATAATGTAGACTTTTGACTGCTTTACATACTTTCAATAATTGCTGCGTACAACCACTTATTCCTAATCACTTAAAGAGTTTTCTGTGTGTCAAGTTTGCAGACAGAGTTTTTCGATTGAAAAAAGAAGCCACCCTAACGGGGATATCTGAATGCCACATGTCTTAGAAAGAATCCTAGAAATCTACCTATAATTTCCTAAAGGCCAGAAAAAACTGCATGCAAAAAAAAAAAATTGGCAATTACATGAAAAAGTTCCACTTTCATCTACGACTTAAAATGCGAATTTAGATCACCCAGCAGGAAGAACACCTGATTACAAATCTTGATAATCTGGACTTTTGAGGTCTATAGCATTTTGTTTGTGACCAGTTTGCAAACAGTTTGGGATTGAAGAAAAATGCCATCTTAACAGGGATAATTTTGTCAAAGCAGCGATTACTGCTTCATTAAGAATGTCTTATTCCGAGGAGAAAAAAATGCACCCAAAACGAAAGACCAGTCATAACACGAAAAAGTGTCATTAACAAATTAAGAAGTGACATGAATCATTCTGAACAGTGTACGCGTTGTATAGATCTATAAAATGAAGATGCACGAATCTAGACTCTGGTGCATACCTTTACCAACCGTTTCCTACCACCGCTCCATTTTATTCCATAAAGATGATTTTTCCATGTGATAATTTTGCAGACAAATTTCAAACAATGTTTGCAAACAAAAAAGCCGCTCGTTTTTATTCCGTAAAGGTGAATTTTCCATGTGATAATTTTGCAGACAGTTTTCAAAGAATGTTTTCAAACAAAAAAGCCTTGACTTTATCATACAGTTAATTGCATTTGATTACAGGCCAATGAAAGGTATGGAACACCCAAAACATCAGAAAGCGTGTTTCGTGAACACAATGGTGAACTCAGACCAGGGATAAGCTCATCAAAGTACCCACTCCATACTTCTTGGCCCAGCAGTTGCATTGTAAAGTAAAAATTGAATTTGAGAAAAAAAAAAAAAAGCCAAAATCATAGAAATCTGATTAAGAATCTCTAAACCTTAGAAAAACTTGCATCCAAAAAGTAAAGATCTCAGACCACAAGAAAAAGTTTCACCTTTTTGTTCAGACGCAACCTATATAATTTAGATTGCTGTACGCTGTATCTAAATCTATATAATGTAGACTTTTGACTGCTTTTCATACTTTCAATAATTGCTGCGTACAACCACTTATTCCTAATCACTTAAAGAGTTTTCTGTGTGTCAAGTTTGCAGACAGAGTTTTTCGATCGAAAAAAGAAGCCATCATAACAGGGATATCTCATTGCCACAACATGTTTTAGAAACAATCCTAGAAATCTACCTATAAATTCCTAAAGGCCAGAAAAAACTGCATCGAAAAAAAAGATCGGCAATTACATGAAAAAGTTCCACTTTAATTTACGACTTAAAATGCGAATTTAGATCACTCAGCAGGAAGAACGCCTGATTACAAATCTTGATAATCTGGACTTTTGAGCTCTATAGCATTTTTTGTGTGACCATTTTGCAAACAGTTTGGGATTGAAGAAAAATGCCATCTTAACAGGAATAATTTTGTCAAAGCAGCGATTACTGCTTCAGTAAGAATCTCTTATTCCGAGGAGAAAAAAATGCACCCAAAACGAAAGACCAGTCATAACACGAAAAAGTGTCATTAACAAGTTAAGAAGTGACATGAATCATTCTGAACAGTGTACGCGTTGTATAGATCTATAAAATGAAGATGCACGAATCTAGACTCTGGTGCATACCTTTACCAACCGTTTCCTACCACCGCTCCATTTTATTCCGTAAAAGTGATTCTTCCATCTGATAATTTAGCAGACAAATTTCAAACAATGTTTGCAAACAAAAAAGCCTGATGTTTAGTTAATCACACTTCACTTATTCCTAGACAAGAAATCTGATTAAGAATCTCTAAACCCTAGAAAAAATTGCATCCAAAATGTAAAGATCTTGAATCACATGAAAAAGTTTTACCTTATTAAGTTCAGATGCAACCTAAATAATTTAGACTGGTGTACGCTGTATCTAAACCAATATAATGTAGACTTTGGACCGCTTTACACACTTTTGACAATTGTTGCATACAACCACTTGTTCCTATTCCCTAAATGCGTTTTCCGTGTGCTAAGTTTGCAGACTGAGTTTTTCGATAAAGAAAAGATGCCACTGTAACAGGGATATCACAACACCACGATATGTTTCAGGAAAAATCCTAGAAATTTACTTACGAATTCCTAAAGTCCAGAAAAAAAATGCATCCAAAATAAAAGATCAGCAATGACATGAAAATGTTCTGCTTTCATTTTGAACTGAAGATGCTAATTTAGATCACTGGCCTGGGAGAACGCATGACTACAAATCTCAATAATATAGATGTTTTTGTTCTATAGCATTTTTTGTGTGACCAGTTTTGCAAACAGTTTGGGATCAAAGAAAAATGCCATCTTAACAGGGATATTCCAACGCCACGATTATTGCTTCATCAAGAATCTCTAATCCCGCGAAGAAAAAATTGCACCCAAAACGAATGACTAGTGATTACACAAAAAAGCATCATTAACGATTTTAGAAGTGACACGAATGATGTATGCGATGTATAGATCTATAAAATGTAGACGCGCGAAATTAGACTCTGTTGCATACTTTACCAATTGTTTCCTTCCGCCGCTTGTTTTTAGTCCGTAAAGGTGAATTTTCCATGTGATAGTTTTACAGACAGTTTTCAAAGAATGTTTTCAAACAAAAAAGCCTTGACTTTATCTTACAGTTAATTGCATTTGATTACAGGCCAATGAAAGGTATGGAACACCCAAAACATCAGAAAGCGTGTTTCGTGATCACAATGGTGAACTCAGTTGAGAAAAAAAAAAAATAGCCAAAATCATAGAAATCTGATTAAGAATCTCTAAACCTTAGAAAAACTTGCATCCAAAAAGTAAAGATCTCAGCCCACAAGAAAAAGTTTCACCTTTTTGTTCAGACGCAACCTAAATAATTTAGATTGGTGTACGCATAATGTAGACTTTTGACTGCTTTACATACTTTCAATAATTGCTGCATACAACCACTGATTCCTTATCACTTAAAGCTTAAAATGAAAAAGTTCTGCTTTCATTTTCGACTGAAGATGAGAATTTAGATCACTCGCCTGGGAGAACGTATGACCACAAATCTCAATAATGTAGATGTTTTAGTTCTTTAGCATTTTTTGTGTGACCAGTTTTGCAAACAGTTTTGGATCAAAAAAAACTGCCATCTTAATAGGGATATGCCAACGCCACGATTTTTGCTTGATCAAGAATCTCTAATCCCGCAAAGAAAAAATTGCACCCAAAACGAATGACCAGTGATTACACGAAAAAGCATCATTAACGAGTTCAGAAGTGACACAAATCATTCTGAATGGTGTATGCGGTGTATAGATTTATAAAATGTAGACACTCGAAATTAGACTCTGTTGCATACCTTTACCAACCGTTTCCTACCGCCGCTCGTTTTTATTCTGTAAAGGTGATTTTTCCATGTGATAATTTAGCAGACAGTTTTCAAAGAATGTTTTCAAACAAAAAAACCTTGAGTTCATCTTACAGTTAATTATACAGACAATTGTTGCGTACAACCACTTGTTCCCATTCCCATTTTTATCAAAAAAAAATTGCCAGCCTAAGAGGAATATCTGGACACCACGACATGTTTCAGGAAAAATCTTAAAAATTTACTTAAGAATTCCTAAAGAAGAAGAAAAAAAAATGCATCCAAAATAAAAGATTGGCGATGACATGAAAAAGTGCTTCGTAGTACTACATAATCCTACATTCCTAAAAATACATACGAAAGAGCTTAAGAACCTATATACCTTCCTTCACTGTAGTGCCTTTAATGAGGACAATAGCAGTAGCCTCTTCCTTGGTATATACACTGCAAAGGGTTCAAATATAACTACCTTTCAAATGCTATCATTTTTCAAGTGACCAAAGGTTTAATAATGACCAATCCTGACTAATTTGATCTTTGGGTTACATTATGGGCTAATGCGTATGCCACATAATCCTACATTAAAGTAGCATAAATAATGCATATAAAAAAGCGATCCTATTATTTTTGTACAACCCCCCAAAATTAGGAATAGGGGTCTTAAATGACTCTCAAAAGTTTGAAGCTGGCAGAAAAACAGCAAAGAGATAATGCTGAAAATAATGTAAAAACCACATACCAATGGCTGCATCTATCGAAGTCTTTCCTGATGGTAGCCTGTACATGCTTGCTGTGTCACCTTTTGTAAAAGACAACCATATTTATATTTCAGTAAAATTGTCTATGAAGTACACAAATGAGTATTCTGGGAAAAAAGCTAAAGGCTTGGAGTAGTGTGAAAAGGACTGGTAAACAGAATTTTAGTAATGCATAGATAGGTGCACTAGCCATTGTGACATGACCAGATTATTTCTAGCATGCCACTTACTGCAACAGAAATGACCCAGTGCTTTTGCCTGACCTAAAATGACCTTTTTGTTTATTTCGAACCCTAAGACTCTGTGCTGCATACATGAATATAATTATAATTATACATTTGTTAAAAAATTGTAAGTTACTGATCATGGATGTTTTGTGGACAGAAATGTATGCAAGGTCAAGTTGGTTTTGTAGCTCACCTGAGCACGAAATGCTCATGGTGAGCTTTTGTGATTACCCAATGTCCGTCGTCCATCGTGTGTCGTCTGTCGTCCACAATTTCTTTAAACATCTTCTCCTCCTAAACCAATGGGCTAATCTTGATGAAACTTGGCAGGGATGTTCCTTGGGTGAAGCTCTACCAAAGTTGTTCAAGAGATTGAATTCCAACCATAATTCTGGTTACAATGGCGACCAGAAGGAAAAAAATAGCAAAATCTTTGAAAATCTTCTTTGAAACTAGAAGGCGTAGAGCTTTGATATTTGGTATGTAGCATCTCCTAGTAGACCTCTACCAAGATTGTTCATAATTATGATGTCCCTGGGGTCACAAGCTTGAAACATAGGAACAAAGAAGGAAAACTTTAAAATTCTTCTTCTCTGAAACTAGAAGGTGCAGAGCTTTGATATTTGGTATGTAGCATCTCCTAGTGGACCTCTACCAAGATTGTTCATATGATGTCCCTAGGGTCAAAACTGGTCCTGCCCCGGGGATCACAAATTTGAAACATAGAAATAAAGAAGGAAACTTTAAAATTCTTCTTCTTTGAAAGTAGAAGATGTAGAACTTTGATATTTGGTAAGTAGGATCTCCTAGTGGACTTCTACAATGTTTGTTCATATGATGTTCCTGGGGTCAAAACTTGCCCTGCCCTATAGGTCACAATTTCGAAACATAGGAACAAAGTAGGAAAACTTTAAAAATCTTCTTCTCCGGAACTGGAAGGAGTAGAGCTTTGATATTTGGTATGTAGCATTCCTAGTGGACCTCTACCAAGTTCGTTCATATGATGCCCCTGGGGTCAAAACTGGCTCCGCCCCTGGGGTCACAAGTTTGAACATAAGAACAAAGATGGAAAACTTTAAAATTCTTCTTCTCTGAAACTGGAAGGCTTAGAGCTTTGATATTTTGTATGAAGCATCTCCTAGTAAACCTCTTCCAAGTTTGTTCATATGATGCCCCTGGGGTCCAAACTGTGCCTGCCCTGGGGGTGACAAGTTTGAACATTGGGAAAAAAAAAAGGAAAACTTTAAAATTCTTCTTCTTTTGGAACCAGAAGGTGTTGATCTTTGATATTTAGTATAAAGCATCTCCTAGTGGACCTTTGCCATTTTATTCATATGATGCCCCTTGGGTCATAATTGGCCCAGCCCCAGTGGTCACAAGTTTTAACATGGGAACTAAAAAGGAAAAAATTAAAATTCTTCTTCTCTGAAACTAGGAGATGTAGAGCTTTGATATTTGGTATGTAGCATCTACTAGTGGACCTGTATCAAGTTTGAGTATAAGATGCCCCAGGGGTCAAAACTGGCCCCGTCCAACTGCCGGTGGGATGGGCATATGTTGCGACAATTTGCTACTCGTTTCATTATCATTTGGCCTTGAACCTCAATATTTGGTATTTATCTTCATAATAGACCTTTACTGCTTAGTACTCAGGTGAGCAATATAGGACCATCATGGTTCTCTTGTTATAGATATACTTGTGGTAAAATATGTGAACAGGAATTGTTTATTAACTTATGAAATTTGCTAAATCAAAAATTTCCACTTCACAAAAAAACTCCACTGTCAAGGGTATTGTAATACATACCTTTGTTATGGAGAAATTCCACTATTGCCCAGCTCATCTTGGTCTTTTTACCATCCACTTCTTTAATGTTGGCCATTGACACATCTAGAAACAAGTCGAAATTAAAAAAGATAATTACTAGGCATAGTATGCATCCACAGAGAGTACAAGCCTACTTTGCCAACCTACTATGGCTTAATTACAGCATGTGCATTTGAAGATCAGACTACACTGAAACTGCTGTCTGATCTAGGGAAAATAGGGAAACAGCCTGGAAACTTAGTAACAAACTAA
This sequence comes from Tridacna crocea, assembly GCA_943736015.1. Lineage (NCBI taxonomy): Eukaryota > Metazoa > Mollusca > Bivalvia > Cardiida > Cardiidae > Tridacna > Tridacna crocea. The sequence continues at coordinate 34,210,348 of OX031073.1, forward strand.
ATTGTAACCAGAATGTATAGAGATGGAACTTCAAATTGAGCAATTTCTTGTCAAAAGCCGCTTATAGTCATTCTGACAAGATTCATTCCTATCTTGCCAGTGAAATTCATTTTTCATGGTGTTTAAGGAATGCATCTGTTTGAAAAGAGTAAGGTGCAAAGTAACAGCAACAGAACTTTCAGCAACTCTATAAAGGGCCTTATTCTGTACTATATGTTATATATCTTTTTGTGATGAATGGCTGCGAACAACAAACAAAAAACAAGAGGGCCATGATGGCCCTGTATTGCTCCACAGGCTAATTAAACACCCCAAGCCAAATATTGAAATAATTCGCCAAAACGAGAAGACATACAATTTTATTGTGTCTAAAATCTTCCAAGAAAGTTATGACCCCAGGGTAAAGCCATTTTTGGCAAAAATTTCTTGAATCCTAGAGGATGTCTGGTACCAAATAATACAGGTCAAGTATGTATGGTTACAAACAAGATTCTCAAAGTTTCCTAGATGAAAGGCCCTAAAATATGAGATCCCTGAGACAGGGCTAAATTTAGTTACCCTAGGTCTTATGGTTAGTAACAAGGCGGTTTATAAAGTTTTCATTATAAAGCCCATGGAAAACTTGCGACTTTCTGGGTGGGACCCAGGGCTTTTATTTGGATCCTCTTAATAGAGACCTTCTAGATAAAGCTACATGCAAAATTTGGTAGCCCTAGGTCTGATGGCTAGGTTAGAGTACATTTTTAAAGTTTCTCCATATAAGCCCATGTAAAACTCGTGGCTCCCAGGGCAAGGCCAAATTTGACCCAAGGGCTTTAATTTGGGCACCCTTGGTAGAGACCAACTAGATAAAGCTTCATGCTAAATATGATAGCCCTAAGCTTTATGGCTTGGTATGAGAAGATTTTTAAAGTCCTCCCTATATAAGCCACTGTAATGTAAAACTTGTGAATAATCAAATAAAGAACAAGCTAATTCATTCCCAGACATTTAAAGTCATCAGTTATGGGTTATAAATTCAAGATGTTAATTAAAGCTTGTATCAGTATGACTGGGGGACTATCGACACACCAGAAGTCATATGATGCAAATATTTAGTGTGAAGTTGCCTCTTCATAAAATAAATTTTTTGCAAGTTTTTTTGCAATACTGTACTAGATCTACCTCATAAAATGATGATTTATCAATTTTTCTATGTCAAAACACACAAATTATCATGGGGAAAAAAACATAAAAAACACATGACAAAACATTGTGTTACAAGACGATCGTAACAATAAAGAAAACCAGTAACAAGCCTTTAACAACTGACAATATTTATTAATGAACAAAGACAAAAGAGTACAACAGGTGTTAAGTTTTAACGAAATTTTAATCTTAGAATGTTGAAATAAAATAAGTCCCTCAACATTAAAGGTGGCCCTTCAGATTTTGGGACGAAACTTTTATAAAAATGCAAAAAAATCATCCTTATTCTCCAATAGCCTTTTAATTTGCGTTCATAAAAACCCAGTAGTCGAAAACCATCCGATAACACAAGAAATTCATGCGTGGATCCAGATATCTTTCTCAGGGGGGGTCCTAGCCTGGCATTCAAGCCCTGCATTTAGTCATTCTAAGAAACAAGGTACACAACTACAGCAAAGTCACAGACATATGTGTGGCTACTTGACCTTCTTCTTCTCAAATCAGACATTCAGAAGATTTAGAACACAGAGTTTTCATTTTTCAGTTTTACTTGATGATTTTGTTTTAATGAAAAGGCTCTATTTAACGGACTGACACCAATCTAGGGGGGTCCCACCGAAAACGTACTCGTCTTATTATATGATACTTTGATTTCTGGATTTCATTGGATGTAAGCCTTTCACAAGAAAAGACAACGTTTCCAGTTCTAACCATTAGGAGGTCTCCACATTTAGAACATTTTCTTTTTTTTTTAAATTTATGACTGTATTTTACATAAATGCTGTGCAGTATCAAACCAGTCCCAATCATGAATCCGATAACCACATTTTTGCCGAAATTCCAGGGGTGTCTGGACCCCCAGTCCCCCCTCTTGATCAGCCCATGAAATTAGAGATTTATTACGGACCAGGATGACACCAATGGGAGAAACATCCTATTTTTAGATTATCAATTCTCTCATTTAAATACAGGAAAACACAGACAAAGTTTCAAACATTCGTCTAAAGAAGACTTTATGGAAAATAATTATTACATGTTTGTTATGTAACGGAATTTAAGCGTTATTAGTCATATGCCAGTCATTTGACATTCCCACAATGCTTTATTTTTGGCGCGAAATCTATAAATAGCTTAAGAGGCTACGTAGCCTTTTAAGGGAATACCATCAAAAAAATTTTTTTTTGTGATTTTTATGATTCTTAATTATTGATGATTTGTATTGTTTTTTCATATAAATTTCAATGATATATATATTTTATAATTTGGTGTGATCTGAAAATTCTAAATACCAACCTTTAAGAATAATGTTTAGACTACAAAAGAATGAAATTTCTGGTTCCTAACACCTAAATTAACATTAGTTTCAAATTGCAAGTAGAGATATGAGCAACCTGTAACAAAATTAAAATTATCCCAACTTACTGATGTATATCCCAAGTTAACCCATTACCACACAATCCCTACTTTTGACGTCCATAAGAAAGAAGCCTTTGGAAAACATTGTGGGAAAAGGAGAAAATTCTGGTAACCAGCATTTTCTCCTTTTCCTACAATGCTTTCTACCCTTCACATAACAAATTTTGAATTTTCAGTCACTTGTATTTTGTTGTCTGCAAATGCTTTCAATTTGGGCCAATCTAAAATTTTGTCGTTTGGTAATGAGTTAAATCCTACACTTTTTATTAATTCTGTATCCTTCAAGCCACAAGTTCAACTCCAAAATCCCCAAGTCTAACTCCAAGTCCGAAATCACCCAAGTAAGTTACTCCTATTTATACTAACTTGGAAAATGTTAGATTAGTCATTTCTAGAAAGATGACATCATTGATTAGTAAACAGCCCGATTATTATCAAAGCATTGAAAACGCTGAAGTGGTATTTGTCAAGGAAACCCATTGTGTGGAATTAATAGTTTGAAAGAAACAGAGACATATTGTTCAGATATTGGCTTAAAAGTCAACCCACTAAGCAAATGAATACCTTTTCGGTTGAAGGGAGAGTGTTTATGACAAAGTTTGGTTTATTTTTGTATACGTGGTCTCCTTTTGATCATGAGGAAGAAGCAGGAGTAACGCCCCTTGACAGTAGGATGCATGACGAATAGAGAAAAATCCTGTTGATATATCGAACAAAATTAAATTTGTTCCTGAAAACTATAATTTTGAAATATCTCTAGCCTTTTACATTCAATTTCCAACATTACAATCAATAGACGATAAGCAATACTTCCATTTTATCATAAGTGGCGCACCAGTGGTATCACGTGACACCGTACAATCAAAGCATTATTTCAGTAACAAATGCCGTATGTCCTGTTTGCAAATCCTGTAAACTTGGACAAATTCTTAACTGAAAAGAAAATGACATAGCAAGAAATCTATGGAAATCAATTCTAACACAATTCAAACATATTTCATGATATTGCCTTTGAAAAAGAAAATCACAAACAGACAAAATATGCATTTTATAAAATCGTATTTAGATAAAGAGCATGTAGAGACTAAGAACGGACTTAGCCTCTGAAACCTGTATAAAATTCATAATCCTGACAATTAATGACCACCAAAGGGGTAAATTAATATGAAACAAAAGATAAGAAGAGTCAATTTAATGTGACACGTGTGTGCTAATCTGTAAGAAGCAAGTACATTACAGCTGTTCTAAAGGTCACCCACTCTGCAGTGCGATACCAAGATCAAGGGAACACCGATTTAACCCTTCACCCATTTTTTTTTTGTAAGACTTCATTAGATACATATTTGTTATACTCAAAATGAAGCTTAAAGGAAGTTATGGAAGATCTGAAATTTGATCTGAAGCCACGTTTCTTTTGTTCATGATCTATAACATGAAGTTATTTGTCAATAGGTACATGCCTGGAAGTGCAACAAGGATGTTTGATAATAGTGCTTTAAAATCACTAAATGGACTGTCCCTGTCTTTCTGAAGACACTAAACAGCTAATCAACCTGTCACCAAGGTATTTCGAGCGACCCGTGTAAAAAGGGGGCAGACATGCTGATTTGCCTCACTGTCTGTTATTTGTCTCTCTTTCTCAACCTTAATACATCCCCCCCCCCCCACACACACACACACACACACTTTCAAAAAACTGAAAACTGAAAGTAATCAATGTGTAGTTCATAAACATCTGTGAAAAAACGAATTTTCAAAGTGTGAGAGAAAATATTTGAGGAAAAAAGGAAGCTTGCAACATGCATTTTCTCCTGTTTCAACAATAGTTTTTTTTTTTTACTTTTTCAAAGACAATTACAACCATTTGACCCACGTTTATTCAATCGTCTCCATATGCTAAGTATCCGGACGACTCCAAAGTATTGTCATCAGGTGAAAACATTCGCAGTAACTATTTAAAACCCTATGCCACATAACCCAAGTTTTTTTACGACCCTTAGAAATATAGTTTTTTAAAAACGTTGTTGAAAAGGGTTAAAGTTCTAGTAACCAACCGTTTCTCCTTTTCCCTTGCTATCCTTCATAAAGAAAATTTCATTTTTAAGCCACATTCAAATTGTTATCTGCAAAGACTTCCAATTTGGGCAAGTCTCAAATTTTTGTTTCGTAAAGAGTTGGTGAAAGATTCAGTGTTATAAAAAATTGGGTGTGGGGGGATAACATCAATATACCTGCAATAGACCTTTCCTAATTTTATGTCTTGATTATTCAACCAATGTTTGCATAATTCTGTAGCTAAGTTTGTAACGTACAGGCTCAAAGTCCAGGAATCTGTGGTTTGATTTATTTAAACTATTAATGTGATAATTTTTCCAAAAAATCGTTCCAGTATCTGCTAAAAGACAGAGACAGTCTACTAACAAAAAACTGGGACATCAAACATTTTGAATTTATAGCAAAAATCTTAACTTTGAAATAACATTTTAAAAAATCTGTATAGTTGCATGTTTGCCATGTTCCTGTTTGAACTACCTTGTAAGTTGACTATCGTAATAACAAAGTTTAATTCAAATTTCAAACCTTCCATTCCCTCTAAAAGAAAAGATGTTACAGATTCATTTTCAGGAAGCGAATACGTGTTATACTTATTTTCATTGAAAAGCTAGTCAAGGGTTAGCTGGGTGTACGTTTGATATCAGTGTTTCACCGTCAAAGTGGATGATCTATTTGAAAAGCTGTTGTGTTCTTTTTGGGCACCGACTAGTTAACACACACGTGTCATAATTTAAGTGTTTATCCCGTTTAGTCTTACGTTGATCAGTGGTAAAGGTTTGGAATTGTTAAAAGCTGTGACGGAGGGTAAGTCTGTTCTAATTACTGGCGCAAAAAGATGCATTTTTCTGCTTGAACATTTTTTTTTTTTCAAATGCATTATGTAACCTGGGTTAACAGGTCCCACTTTAAACGGTATATTTGCACTAATTTCTTTAGGAATAGAGGGGGGTATTTGTTTAAGTTAAACCTTATCTTACTAAATATATCAAATGCCACTTTTAAAGCCGATAGTAAAACCTCAAAAGTTATTTCAAAGGAACATCTTGCGGAAAAATATCTCCGTATCGGATGGTGTAGATCTAGGATCAGACTGCACGTTCTTCCTGGTGTTGTCTGAATCTATATTGTCTGCAAAAGGTCATTGAGTCGCACTTGGTAGCCAAAGGGTTAATGCAGTCTGCATACAAAAAGTTCTATCAACAGGAGACAGCGCTTATAAATGATACCACTTTACTCTCTGAAGTCTACCGAAAAATTGATAAAACAGCAGTACTTTTTTGTGTGTGTCTTCGAAAAAGATAATTGATGAAACTAACGGCACGGCCGTTTTAGGTTGTTTATTTATCGCGTTTAGTGTGTAATCCATTTAAAAAATATGACACTTTCACTATTCGGGTATATACAGGATTGGGAAAAATTGTCAGGTGGAAAGGGAAGTAACTCGTGGTGACGCGTCAGTAACGGTATTTGGCAAATGGTCTATTACCTCGATCTATAAATATTCATGAGCAATCAAATGGAGTAGCGTGCAATCATAGGACCAACAAGCCATGGAACGAATTGGTTTTGGAATGAAAAAGCCCAAGGTCAGTTGGCAAATTTGTATCATTAGTTTCAATCAAAAATAAGTATCTAAACGATCGATAGCCTCGCCCAATGTATTTTAATATGCCATTTCAAGTTACATATTTGAGTGACACCACAAAAGTCATTTGCCTGAGAAAAAATGAGTTTAACTGGGTTTATTTCCTTCAGTTTTGCACAAAATGGTTGAACTAAAACTCTACAAAGTTTGGGTACGCTGTCTCGGTATAGACTCGGTATAGACTCTAAAGAGTTTGGGTACGCTATGACAAAATGGATACGCTGGCATATGTAGAAATATGTATCATATAGAAGATCTGCTAATCAAGATTTAAATTGAAATGTCGTCCTAGATAGCTGCAAATTATGAAGAAAATGGCAATATTCATGTATTTAAATTGAACTACTTTATGCCAAGTTTTATATTCTTGCCGCCTAAAACCCGGGACCTTTCGGATGTTGATTAATTCATCAGTGTCATTGACGACCGAATTTTTTTTTAAAAGGGCTGAGTTATTACACTTGAAATTACGTTTTTCAGCCCGTCTGGCTTTTTTTGCGATAAAAGAGCATATAATCATGGCTTTGTCTGTTGGTATGTAGTTAGGACAGAAAACTTAATAATGATATTCCAAAGCGTTTGAAGCATTTTCAAGCCACAAACATCCGGGATATTCCGGCAAAACTTAAGCCGGAACTACTTGAACTCAATCTCTTTCTACTGCTGTGTACCTAAACGCGATGGAGTATTAGATTCACTGTACAAAATAAGATACATGGTTATCAAAATTCAATCTTGAACTCATTGTGGTATTGTCTTCGACAAATACCACAAAAACTGTGGGAAAAGGAGAAAATGCTGGTTACCAGCATTCTCTCCATTTGCCACAATGTTTTCATAAAACATTCACTCTCAATAAAACAAGGGATTTTGTGGTAAAGGGTTTAACAAACTTGAAGGTAGAAGGCTTTTGACAGCATTTTGGAAAAGAAGATTTTGTTGTATTGGGGTTTAAAGTCATTTTAACAGTTAAGATCATATCATAGCATCAGTGACACACATTTATAACACAACTTTCTTTCCAAAGCCACTGACTACTTTTCTCACATGCTTCAGCAGAGATAAGAGGTGAAAATACGCCGGAAAGAAAGTTTGCCTTAACTGGGTATCGAACTCACAACCACCAGGTCATGAGTCTGACACGCTCACCACCGAGGTGTGCGTGGAAAAGAAGAAAATGATGTGTTCAACAGTTTTTTTTCTTTTCTAGCAATCCAGATTTTGAACAACCTTGAAGGACAACCTTTTAACCCTTTACCAGACAATCACGACTTTTAACGACCCTCAGATAAAGAAGCCTTTTGAAAACATAGTGGGAAAAGGAGAAAATGCTGGTATCCAGTATTTCCTCCTTTTCCCATAAGGTTTTTTACCTGTTCTATAACAAATCTCAGTTTTTGTTTTGCATTACTTTTGTCATCTGCAAATGCTTCCAATTTGGACCAGTCTAGGATTTTGTTGTTTGGGAAAGGTTTAAATCATTTTGGGAAAAGGAAAAATGCTGGTATTCAACAGTTTCTCCTTTTCCTATAATGGTTTTTAGCTCCTTTCCGGAACAAATCTACCAATTTAGCAACACTGAATTTGTTGTCTGCATATGTTTTGAATAGAGACAAGTCCTAAATTGTAACATTGGTAAAAAATACCAAACAACTAAAAAGCAGAATTTTTGTTTGTCCGAACTGAAAACAGTTTAGGTCTTTACCACACAATCCCAACTTTTAACGACCCTAAAGAAGAAGTCTTTGGAAAACACTGTGGGAAAAGGAGAAAATCCTGGTAATTCGCATTTTCTCCTTTTCCCTTAGTGTTTTCTACTCTATTAACTCATTACCAAACGACAATATTTCAGGCTTGCCCAAATCGAAAGCGTTTGCAGACGACATAATAAAAGTAACTGAAAATTTGGAATTTGTTTTGTGAAGAATAGAAAACATTGTGGGAAAAGGAGAAAATGCTGATTACCAGCATTTTCTCCTTTTCCCACAATGTTTTCAAGAGGCCCATTTTTCAGGGTTGTTAAAAGTTGGGATTGTGTGGTAAAGAGTTAGAGAGCTCATCATTTCATCAATGTTTAATTTGTTATCTGCAAATGCTTTCAGTTTTGTCGCATCCTAAATTTTGTTGTTTAGTAAAGGAGTTAACCCATAACTATAAAATCCCCATCCTCGGATACCGCGGGGTCTCCCTATTTGCTACGCTACATCGACCCCTGGGACAATTAGTTGTATTTCCCTCGCTTTACCGCTGGCCGAATGCTGGCTTTTCATTGGTTCCATCATCATTTTGTGATGGGCGAGTGTACTGTACGCTATGACGTTTCATATCGATTTTCGGCGACTGATTCAAAGTTTTATCAGTCAATTGTCCCAGGGTCGATGTAGCGTAGCAAATAGGGAGATCCCGGGGTATCCGAGGATGTAAAATCCCTATCATCGATGACCCCGAGAAAGAAACCTTTAGAAAACATTGTGGGAAAGGGAGAAAATGCTGGTAACCAGCATTTTCTCCTTTTCCCAAAATGTTTTCTACTCTTCGCAAAGCAAATTTCAAATTGTCAGTCACTTTTATTTCGTCCTCTGCAAATGCTTTGGATTTGGACAAACCTAAAATTTTGTCGTTTGGTAATGAGTTAAATGTGACTCAAAAACAGCAAAAGAAACTCATTTCAGGAAGGGTAGAGACTGTGCGGGGAGAAGGAGAAAATATTCATTTTCTTCTTTTCCTGTAATGTTATCAAAAGTTAGCTTTCTAAACGTCCTTGAAATGTGAAACTCTGTGGTAAAGAATTAACCATTTACCAAACAATCCCGGGATTTAACGACCCTTGGAGAGTAGCCCGGTTACCAGCATTTTCTCCTTTTCCAACAATGTTTTCTGCTCTGTCAAGTACCAATTCTGTCATTTTAGACATCTTTAATTTGTCGTCTGCAAATCCTTGCAATTTGAACCAGCCTGAAATTTTGTCGTTTGGTAAAGAGTTGACTCTACTACTCTATCCCGACTTTTAATGACCGTGAGAAAGAAAGATGTTGAAAACATTCTGGGAAAAGAAGAAAATGCTGGTTAGGAGCATTTTTTGCTTTTTGCAGGATGTTTTCTACTTTTCCATAAATAACTTTTAATTATTGAGTCACATTTATTTTGTCATCTGTAAATGCTTTCAATTTGAAGAGGTCTAAAATTTTGTTGTTTATCAAAGAAAGCAGAAATTACCTGTTGAACCTTCTTGATCTACAGTACCCTTTTCTTGCACCAGCTGCTCTTAAGTGCATCTAGATTTATCTTAAAACAGCTGATCATTTAAAGTATGTACATGTCTGTGTGTATGGATATTGGCCACAAGTGAAATCATATTGCATAACAAGAGGGACTAATCCAGGGCCAAAACCTGAAAAAATTCACACCCAATACTTCTATTGAAAACACTCATAATGTGTGTAACCCTTTCCCCTCAACTAAACAAGTTTAGACTGTAATCAATAGATCAGCTCTTTACCAAACAACAAAAATGTACACTTGTTACAATTGCAAGCATTTGCAGATAACAATTTAACTCATCACCAAACGACAATATTTTAGGCTTGTCCAAATCGAAAGCATTTGCAGACAACAAAATAACAGTGACTGAAAATGTGGAATTTGTTTTGTGAAGGGTAGAAAACATTGTGGGAAAAGGAGAAAATGCTGGTTACAAGCATTTTCTCCTTTTCCTTCAATGTTTTCAAAAAGCTGTCTTCACAGGGGTGCTAAAAGTCGGTATTGTGTGGTAATGGGTTAAAATGTATCTCAAATGATGGAATTTGTAATTGGGGTAGAAAACATTGTGGTAAAAGAAAAAATGCTGGTTACCAACATTTTCTTCTTTTACCACAGTGTTTTCAAAAGACTTTTTCCTCAAGGTTGCCAACACTTGGGGTTGTGTGGTAAAGGGTAAAGATTGAGATCAGACTGCACAGAACATGCATTCTGATCTTGGATCTACTCTGTCTGATCAGGAGATTATTTTTCCCCAAAAGATATCTTTGGAAAAGCATATTTTGGTTTTTACTATCAACTTGAAAGCTTCATGTTAATTATTTAGCAGGACAGGGTAAAAAGTCTAGATTGTGAAGTAAAGGGTGAACATTGAGGTGGCTAGAATTGGCTCAGTGACCTTTTGTGGTTAGTGTAGGTCAAGATCAGATGATATACAGTGCAAAAATTTCCTCCTCCCCCACAAGAAAATTTTATAGCTTTGAATAAGCAGTATGAGGGGTGATCAGAAAGCACGTGGACCGGTGCTGGTATTGGAATATTGTAAAAAGCAACTTGGAGTATTCACTATTTTTGAAAATAACCTCCTCTGAGTTCTATGCACTTAAGTCATTCTTGATTTCATGAGCGAAGCACGTGCAGGAGTGTGTCACGTGACGTTACCATCAAGGACCCGGTTTTAGCGAGGGTTAGCTCCTGTCTGCTCTCGTGGTGCATGCCACATAGAGAATCTTCAAAACAGGTACTAGTCAGAGGACACATGGAGTCATGACTAAATTATACAGAGCATTGCTAAGTTTTTCCATGTTTAGTTTTTGTAAAGTTTCCAGTACAAGTATGGCCCTGAGAGCTAGGGCGTTATTTTGTTGTAAAGTGACCTCACCCTGCAGGACTTCTGGCCAAGTTTTTTTGCCGTGTATGTGAAATTCATCTGAATAGTGTGAGCATAAAACTCACAATTGACTGTAGCATGTATAGATACAACATGATTTATAAGAAAAACAGGAGAACAGAGATACTTTATGTAGATAACTTTGCCAAGTGAGTTAGAAAGGTTATCATTCTGTACTAGTGGAAGGAGATGTTGAATGTTTCAAAACACTGCTTTCTTGTTTACATTCTGTCTTGTTACAGTGTGCCTATCTTTCATAGCGTATAATTACTATATGATCAGTAAAGTTTGACCCCTCTACCCTAATGCAATTAGAAATTTCTTTCAAGATTTCGATCCCAACCCCAATTTTCTCGGGTGTCAGTTGCCAAGACACTCACATTGTGCAATTACACTACATTCCAAGATTCCCTGTCAAAATCTGGTGGCCACTTCTATATGAAAGGTCAAAGGTATAAGCAATTTTTCTGACAGCATCTCGGCGATCTTGTGTTAAATGGTGCTGTACAGTCGTTATGGTTTGTCTGTGACAGATGCTGATGGTCACCTTTTACAGTATCGCACGGTTCGCACCCTTGCCTAAACCAGTGGGACCAAAGTACAAATATTAGATTTCTTGAGCACAGAGTCCCCTTTAACTGGTTCTACATCCCTTTTGATATCCAATAAACACTTTTCGGGTTTGATGTAAAACTTAATGATTACTTCCAGCTCAAATAAAACGTCTGATATTTTAAACCGCTAATGTTGTATATGACGTCATACTTTACCTACCTGAATATGACGACATTTGAAAGCTTGAGCCAGTTACCAGATAATTGGTGCTCATCTTTGCAAAATCTTGTAATTCTACATATAGTAAATTTTAAAATAACGAGGTAGTCCACAATCTTTTTGATTATCTCACGTACATGTATTTATAATTTGGGTTTTCAATGTCAGAATGAAAATTTCATTTAACCCTTTGCCATACAATCTCTGGTTTTTACAATGCTGAGATAGAAACCTATTGAAAGTATTGTGGGAAATGGAGAAAATACTGGTTGACAGCATTTTCTCCTTTTCCCACAATGTTTTCTATCATTCTGGAGACAAATTTCAAGTTTAGAGTTATGTTTATTTTATTTTCTCTAGAGTTATGTTTATTTTATTTTCTCAAGTGCTTTCAATTAGGACCTGTCTAAAATTTTGTTTTCTGGTAAAGGGTTAACTTATACAGCAGGATAAGGATTACCCAAGACACTTTCATATACCTCAAACTTTAACCCTTACAAATATAGTTTCCTTTGTGGACTTTGTAGATCAAGATCAGACAGCACAAAATACACAACCTGATCTCTGATCTGTACACTGTCTGCTCTCCTGAATTGTTTTAGACAGACGGCCGGGGGGAAACCCTGTGATAGGATTTATTTAGTGCACTAAGGGTTATCCCTGTAAGACGGGACAATACTTGGACTTATCCAAATGGAATACTTGGACTTGTCTCACTTAGACTTGTCTTGCGTAGACTTGTCCAAATGGAATACTTAGACTTGTCTTACGTCGACTGGTCCAAATTGAATACTTAGACTTGTCCAAATGGAATATTTAGAATTGTCTTACGTAGACTTGTCCAAATTGAATACTTAGACTTGTCTTACGTAGACTTGTCCAAATTGAATACTTAGACTGACTTGTCTTATGTAGACTTATCCAAATTGAATACTTAGACTTACATAGACTTGTCCAATTGAATACTTAGAATTGCCTAATGTAGACTCGTCCAAATTCAATACTTAGAATTGTCTTATGTAGACTCGTCCAAATTCAATACTTAGACTTGTCTTACTTAGACTTATCCAAATTGAATACTTAGGCTTGTCCAATTGAATACTTAGTGTTGTCTCAAGTATACTCATCCAAATTGAATACTTAGGCTTGTCTCACGTAGGCTCGTCCAAATGGAATACTTAGGCTTGTCTCACGTAGGCTCGTCCAAATGGAATACTTAGGCTTGTCTCACGTAGACTCATCGAAATGGAATACTTAGGCTCGTCCAAATGGAATACGTAGAGTCGTAGACTCGTCCAAATGGAATACGAAGACTTGTCTTTCGTAGACTCGTCCAAATGGAGTACTTCGGCTTGTCTTGCGTAGACTCGTCCAAATGGAGTACTTAGAATTGTCTTGCGTAGACTTGTCCAAATGGAGTACTTCGGCTTGTCTTGCGTAGACTCGTCCAAATGGAGTACTTCGGCTTGTCTTGCGTAGACTCATCCAAATGGAGTACTTAGAATTGTCTTGCGTAGACTCGTCCAAATGGAGTACTTAGAATTGTCTTGCGTAGGCTTATCTAAATTGGATGCTTAGATTTGTCTTACATAGACTTATCCAAATGGAATACTTAGACTTGTCTTACGTAGACTCGTCCAAATGGAGTACTTAGACTTGTCTTACGTAGACTCGTCCAAATGGAGTACTTAGACTTGTCTTACGTAGACTCGTCCAAATGGAGTACTTAGACTTGTACAAATTGAATACTTAGACTTGTCTTACGTAGACTCGTCCAAATGGAATACTTAGACTTGTCTTACGTAGACTCGTCCAAATGGAGTACTTAGACTTGTACAAATTGAATACTTAGACTTGTCTTACGTAGACTCGTCCAAATGGAATACTTAGACTTGTCTTACGTAGACTCGTCCAAATGGAATACTTAGAAATGTCTCACGTAGACTCGTCCAAATGGAGTACTTAGACTTGTACAAATTGAATACTTAGACTTGTCTTACGTAGACTCGTCCAAATGGAATACTTAGACTTGTCTTACGTAGACTCGTCCAAATGGAGTACTTAGACTTGTACAAATTGAATACTTAGACTTGTCTTACGTAGACTCGTCCAAATGGAATACTTAGACTTGTCTTACGTAGACTCGTCCAAATGGAATACTTAGGCTTGTACAAATTAAATACTTAGATTTGTCATACTTCTCGTCTAAATTGAATACTTAGACTTGTCTAAATTGGATACTTAGGCTTCTACAAATTGAATATATTTACTTAGACTTGTTTCAAATTTAAAGCATTTCCAGACGACATTTGGGATGTTGTTCAAATGTTGCCATTTTTTAGCTCACCTGAGCACAACATGCTTAAGGGGAGCTTTTAGGATCACCTGGTGTCCGTCGTGCGTCGTTCGTCGTGCGTCAACAATTCTTTAAACATCAACTCCTCCTAAACGGCTGGGCCAATTTGGACCAAACTTGGCAGGAATGTTCCTTGGGAGGTCCTCTTTAAAAAGTGTTCACAGAATTTGATTCCATCAAGAACTCTGGTTGCCATGGCAACCAAATGGAATTTTTTAGCAAATTCTTTAAAAATCTTCTCCTCTGAAACCGCTGGTCCGATTTTGAAATAATTTCACAGAGATGTTCCTTGGGTGACCCTTTTCAAAAACTGTTCATGAAATTTTGATCCGTCAAAAAATGTGGCTCTGGTGAATGGGGGCTACTTGCACTATACAGAAATGAAGGAATTCTTAAAAATATCTTCTCTGAAACCGCTGGTCAATTTTTGAAATAATTTTACAGAGTTGTTCCTTGGGTGACCCTTTTCAAAAATTGTTCGCTAGATTTTGAATGGTCAAGAAACATGGCTCTGGTGAATGGGGGCTACTTGCATTATAGGGAAATGAAGAAATTGAAAAATCTTCTTCTCTGAAACTGCTGCTCAGATTTTGAAATAATTTCTCAGGGATGTTCCCTAGGTGACCCTTTTCAAACAGTGTTCGCGAAATTCTGATCGGTCAAGAAACATGGCTCTGGTGAATGGGGGCTACTTGCACTTTAGGGAAATGAAGAAATTCTTTAAAATTCTTCTTCTCTGAAACGGCTGGACAGATTTTGAAATAATTTCACAGAGATGATCCTTGGGTGACCCTTTTCAAAATTTTTTCACAAAATTTTGATTTGTCAAGAAACATGGCTCAGGTGAACGGGGGCCACTTGCACTATATGGAAATGAAAAAATTCTTGAAAATTCTTTTTCTCTGAAACCCCTAGTCAGATTTCAAAATAATTTGACAGAGATGTTTCTTGGATGACCTTTTTCAAAAACTGCACATATAATTTTGATCCATCAAGAAACATGGCTTTTGTGAATGGGGGCTACTTGCACTATACGGACATGATGAAATTCTTGAAAATTCTCTTTCTCTGAAACCCCTGGTCAGATTTTAAAAGAAATTTTTCGAAATGTTCCTTGGGTGACACTTTTCAAAACTTGTTCGTAAATTTTGATCCATCAAGACACATGGCTTTGGTAGATGGGGGCTACTTGCTTTTATACAGAAATGAAGAATTCTTAAAAATTCTTCTTTTTGCAATTGATTTCGAAATGACTTTTACAGGTGACCTTTTGAAAATTTATTGGCAAAATTATAGATTTGGTTCCAATGTTTCAATAACTTAAAAAGAAAAAATAGGCTATGGTCATCTCAAAATTCAGGTGAGCGATCCAGGGCCATCTTGGCCCTCTTGTTTCCAGTAGGATAGAAAAGTATTGTAGGATAAAGAGAATTTTCAACTTTTTCCCACATTATTTTCAAAATGCTTCTTGCCCAGAGTTGTTGAAAGTCAACTTTTGCCTTAACTCTTTACCAAACAACAAACATTAGATTTTTCCAAATTGAAAGCATTTAGCAGACAACAAAATGACTCAAATAAATAAAACTTGTCTTTGGAAGAATAGAGAACATTGTGGGAAAAAGAGAAAATGCTAGTTACCAGTGTTTTCTCCTGTTTCCACAATGTTTTCAGAAGGCTTCTTCGTCTTCGTTAAAACCAGAGATTGTTTTGTAAAAGGTTTAAAACTCAGTGCAGAATGACAAATACTCTGACCAGCCCAAATTGGAAGCATTTGCACCAACATAGCTCAGTTGGTAGAGCGTAGGACTTGTGATCATGAGGGTGTGGGTTTGATCCCCACAGCTAGCCATATAAAATTACTGATAATCTTTCGGATGAGATGTTAAACCGAGGTCGTTTGTGAAGGTGCTATACACAGAGCACGTTTAAGAACCAGGCGCAACTTAAGATGGGTTTTGTCCTGTATCTGCACTATCCCCTGTAACAATACTAACAATCTTCTTCTTTTCAAAGCCAAATTTCACCACAGTTGATCCACAGATATTTTGTTGTCTGCAAATGCTTTCAATATAGATCAGTGTGAAACGTTGTTGTTTGGCAGAGTTAAACCCATCAGACATTTTCTTCTTAGACATATGTCCCAAATAATTGCAGTTACATTGTTGCTTTTATCTATTACTTTCATCAAAGCTTACAATTAAGAACAAAGATCTGGCTGCACATTTTGCACTAGCGCTTGTACGAGGTCTGGGATCTATTGAAATAGAGATCGGATCCGGGAAAAAAAACAAGGTGAGCGTCCGGCGGACCTGCCAAAATGGAGGTTAGACCTGTTCAGTCTTCAAAGTAAGAAGTCTGATGCCCAGAAACAAATTCAGAATGACTTAAATCATCGAATTTTAAGAATAGTCATTCTAATGAAGATTCAGGTATGTTTGTTTAGGACCATCTTTCTGTGAAAGTGAACCACTTCGAAATTTTTCGGTACTCCAGCCGCCCAAGGATGCTATCACATAGACTTATCTAAGACATTGTAATATCAACAGTTTTCTTTGCTTCCCTGTCATCAGTAATAGTTACATACATGCGGTGAAGCTGGTTAAAATCTACGAATATATCATGTGCGCTTTTCGCTGAAAGTTTACAAAAAAAATGTATGTTCAAACATGAGTTTTCATCAAATATGAAACGGAAAACATTGGCAGAAATTAGTTCCCAGAACTTTGTTTTGGAAAGAGTAGAAACTTTGTGGGAAAAGGAGAAAAAGCTGGTAACCAGCATTTTCTCCTTTTCCCACAATGTTTCCAAAAGGCTTCTCACGCACCACATGCATTTTCATGTTTACAACATTCTCACTGCGCCCTTCATGATCTTGTAACTAACTCTTCTTTCTTATTTGTTCTGCAAGTTCCCTCAGTGAACAATCTGCATAAAACTTTGCCTCCAGAAGGTCTTGGGAGAAGACAAAAAGGGCAGAAAATGGACAGCACTTCACAGCCTGGCCCCAGTGTTGATTCTGGTGCTGCCGGTATAGCAGAACCACCAGGAGCATCAGAGCCTCCTGCGAGTGATAAAAAATGAAACATAATTGAAAAATGTGAGAAATTCGGTAAAGTATTTACACTAAATTGCTGGATGCGACATGGATGCTATGAGAAATTGCTGCAAGTTTACAACAGTCATGTTAAGCACCCAACGAACGTGTAAGAAACGTAATTTTGTACATCATCAATGAGGACCATAATTATTATTAGGTTCATGCCCTGTTGGTACTACATCAATGCCATTGTTTCCACATTCTTTTTGAGTCCGTACTGCATCATGACTGGATCAGGTCCTCGCTATGTTTTTATGCTCCCCGAAGGATGAGCATATAGTTGCCGCTTCATCCGTCTGTCCTTCCGTCTGTCCGTCCGTCCGAAGCCATTTCTCCTCTTGGACCAAATTGGATAAAACTTCATATATGAACTCCTTAGGGTAAGGTGTCGACGTACCTTTCCCGGTTTTTCAATTTGACCCTGTAACGTGGAAAAAAGGGGCTTAATGCAAAATTGCAATTTTTACTAATAACTCATTCAGTTTTTGTCAAAATATCATGAAACTTCATGGTTATATTATTTATGGAAAGTTTCAGCATGTGCCCTTGCTTTTTTTAATCTAGGCGTTTTTTAAGTTGACATTCTGTTATGGAAAAAGCAGTTTTCTTGCAAAATTCCAGTTTTTGTGGTATTTGTCGAAGACAATACCACAATGAGTTCAAGATTGAATTTCGATAACCATGCATCTTATTTTGTACAGTGAATCTAATACTCCATCGCGTTTAGGTACACAGCAGTAGAAAGAGATTGAGTTCAAGTAGTTCCCGCTTAAATTTTGCCGGAATATCCCGGATGTTTGTAGCTTGAAAATGCTTCAAACGCTTTGGAATATCATTACTACGTTCTCTGTCCTAATCACATACAAAAGACAAAGCAATGATTATATGCTCTTTTATCGCAAAAAAAGCCAGACGGGCTAAAAAACGTAATTTCAAGTGTAATAACTCAGCCCTTTTCAAAAAAAGTCGGTCGTCAATGACACTGATAAATTAATCAACCTCCAAAAGGTCCTGGGCTTTAGCACAAGAATATAAAACTTGGCATAAAGTACATGTAGTTCAATTTAAAAACATGAATATTGCCGTTTTCTTCATAATTTGCAGCTATCTAGGACGACATTTCAATTTAAATCTTGATTTGCAGATCTTCTATATGGTACATATTTCTACATATGCCAGCGTGTCCATTTTGTCATAGCGTATCCAAACTCTTTAGAGTCTATACCGAGACAGCGTACCCAAACTTTGTAGAGTTTTAGTTCAATCATTTTGTGCAAAACCGAAGGAAATAAACCCAGTTAAACTCATTTTTTCTCAGGCAAATGACTTTTACGGTGTCACTCAAATATGCAATTTGAAATGGCATATTAAAATACATTAGGCGAGGCTATCGATCGTCGAGATACTTATTTTTTATTGAAACTAGCTTCTCGCGAAATGATACAAATTTGCCAACTGACCTTGGGCTTTTCGTTCCACAACCAATTCGTTCCATGGCTTGTTTGTCCTATGATTGCACGCTACTCCATTTGATTGCTCATGAATATTTATAGATCGAGATAAAAGACCATTTGCCAAATACCGTTACTGACGCGTCACCACGAGTTACTTCCCTTTCCACCCGACACTTTTTCCCATTCCTGTATATACCCGAATAGTGAAAGTGTAATTTTTTTTAAATGGATTACACACTAAAAGCCATATAAATAAACAACCTAAAACGGCCGTGCCGTTAGTTTCATCAATTATCTTTTTCGAAGACACACACAAAAAGAACTGTTGTTTTATCAATTTTTCGGTAGACTTCAGAGAGTAAAGCGGTATCATTTATAAGCGCTGCCTCCTGCCGGGCGTGTTGATAGAGCTTTTTGTATGCAGACTGCATTAACCCTTTGGCTACCAAGTGCGACTCAATGACCTTTTGCAGACAATATAGATTCAGATCACACCAAGAAGAACGTGCAGTCTGATCCTAGATCTACACTATCCGATACGAAGATATTTTTCCTCGAGATATTCCTTTGAAATAACTTTTGAGGTTTTACTATCGGCTTTAAAAGTGGCATTTAATATATTTAGTAGAGATAAGGTTTGACTTAAATTAAACAAATACCCCCTCCATTCCTAGAGAAATTAGTGCAAATATACCGTTTAAAGTGGGACCTGTTAACCCAGGTTACATAATGCATTTGAAAAAAAATGTTCAGGCAGAAAAATGCATCTTTTGGCACCAGTAATTAGAACAGACTTACCCTCCGTCACAGCTTTTAACAATTCCAAACCTTTACAAGTGATCAACGTAAGACTAAACGGGATAAACACTTAATTATGACACGTGTGTGTTAACTAGTCGGTGCCTAAAAAGAACACAACAGCTTTTCAAATAGATCATCCACTTTGACGGTGAAACACCGAGATCAAACGTACACCCAGCTAACCCTTGACTAGCTTTTCAATGAAAATAAGTATAGCACGTATTCGCTTCCTGAAAATGAATTTGTAACATCTTTTCTTCTAGAGGGAATGGAAGGTTTGAAATTTTAATTAAACTTTGTTATTACGATAGTCAACTTACAAGATAGTTCAAACAGGAACATGGCAAACATGCAACTGTACAGATTTTTAAAGATGTTATTTCAAAGTTAAACTATATTTTTAAGGGTCGTAAAAAACTTGGGTTATGTGGCATTGGGTTTTAAATAGTTACTGCGAATGTTTTCACCCGATGACAACACTTTGGACTCGTCCAGATACTTAGCATATGGAGACGATTGAATAAACGTGGGCCAAATGGTTGTAACTGTCTTTTAAAAAGTTAAAAAAAAAACTATTGTTGAAACAGGAGAAAATGCATGTTGCAAGCCCTTCCTTTTTTCCTCAAATATTTTCGCTCACACTTTGAAAATTCGTTTTTTTCACAAATGTTTATGAACTACATATTGATTACTTTCAGTTTTCGGTTTTTTGAAAGTGCGTGTGTGTGGGGGGAGGTGGGGGGGAATGTGTTAAGGTTGAGAAAGTGAGGCAAATAACAGACAGAGGGACAAATCAGCACGTCTGCCCCCTTTTTACACGGGTCGCTCGAAATACTTTGGTAAAAGGTTGATTAGCTGTTTAGTGTCTTCAGAAAGACTGCGGCAGTCCATTTAGCGATTTTAAAGTACTATTATCAAACATGCTTGTTGCACTTTCAGGCATGTACCTATTGACGAATAACTTATGTTATCGATCATGAACAAAAGAAACGTGGCTTCAGATCAAAATTCAGACCATCCATAACTTCTTTTAAGCTTCATTTTTAGTATAAAAAATATGTATCTAATGAAGTCTTACACCCCCCCCCCCCCCCCAAAAAAAAAATGAGTGAAGGGTTAAATCGGTGTTCCTTTGATCTTGGTATCGCACTGCAGAGTGGGTGACCTTTAGAACAGATGTAATGTACTTGCTTCTTACAGATTAGCATACTCGTGTCACATTAAATTGACTCTTCTTACCTTTTGTTTCATATTAATTTACCCCTTTGGTTATCATTAATGGTCAGGATTATGAATTTTATACAGGTTTCAGAGGCTAAGTCCGTTCTTAGTCTCTACATGCTCTTTATTTAAATACGATCTTATAAAATGCATATTTTGTCTGTTTGTGATTTTCTTTTTCAAAGGTAATATCATGAAATATGTTTGAATTGTGTTAGAATTGATTTCCATAGATTTCTTGCTATGTCATTTTCTTTTCAGTTATGAATTTGTCCAAATTTAAAGGATTTGCGAATGGGACATACGGCATTTGTTACTGAAATAATGCTTTGATTGTCCGGTGTCACGTGATACTGCTGGTGCGCAACTTATGATAAAATGGAAATATCATTTACCGTCTATTGATCGTAATGTTGGAAATTGAATGTAAAAGGCTAGAGATATTTCATAATTATAGTTTTCAGAAACAAACTTAATTTTGTTCGAAATATCAACAGGATTTTTCTCTCTATTCGTCATGCATCCTACTGTCAAGGGGCGTTACTCCTGCTTCTTCCTCATGATCAAAAGGAG
The DNA here is from genome assembly GCA_943736015.1 of Tridacna crocea. Lineage (NCBI taxonomy): Eukaryota > Metazoa > Mollusca > Bivalvia > Cardiida > Cardiidae > Tridacna > Tridacna crocea. The sequence goes on from OX031073.1 coordinate 34,231,576, forward strand.
ACCACTTATACAAAAATGAACCAAACTTTGTCATGAATACTCTCCCTTCAACCGAAAAGGTATTCATTTGCTTGGTGGGTGTACTTTTAAGCCAATATCTGAACAATATGTCTCTGTTTCTTTCAAACTATTAATTCCACACATGGATACCACTTCAGCGTTTTCAACGCTTTGATTACTAATATCTCATTCAGTTTTGGTCAAAATTTCATTAAACTTCATGGCTATATTGTTTTTTTCAAACTTTCACCATGTGCTCTTGTTTCTGTATCTACTGGGTAGATACCATCTGTCATGAAAAAAGGGGATTTCTTGTAAAATGCCAAGGAAAAAGGGGCTTTAATGCAAAATTGCATTTTTAGCTCCACTGGCCGAAGGCCAGCGGGCTATTGTCATGGCGTTGTGTCCGTCGTGCGTCCGTCCGTCCGTCCGTCCGTCCGTCCGTTCGTCCGTTCGTCCGTGCGTGCGTCCGTAAACTTTTTCTTTAAAAAACTTCTCCTCAGAAACTATTGACTGGATTTTTACCAAATTTCACAGGAATGTTCCTTAGGTGGTCCTCTTTCAAATTCCTTCAAATAATTGTGTTCCATGAATAATTCTGGTTGCCATGGCAACCAAAGTAAAAAACCTTTAAAAATCTTCTCCTCCCAAACCGCTAATTGGATAGCATTATTTTTTTGCAGGAATGTTCCTTAGATATAGGTCTACAGAATTCCTTAAAAAAAAAAAGATCCGTCAAAAAACATGGCTTTTATGGGAGACTCATTTTCCTTTTATGGTATAAAGTAAAATCTTTGAAAAATTTCTTCTCTCAAACTACTTGTTTTGATTTCATTGTTGTATTGAAGGTTAGTTCCAATGGTGGTAAGTCTTTACCATACAATCCTGACTTTTAAGGACCCTAAAGAAGAAGTCTTTGGAAAACACTCTTGGAAAAGGAGAAAATGCTGGTAATCAGCATTTTCTCCTTTTACCTCAGTGTTTTCTACTCTATGATAGAGAGAAATCATCATTTCATCAATGTTTAATTTGTTGTCTGCAAATGCTCTCAGTTTGGTCACATCCCAAGTTTTGTCGTTTGGTAAAGAGCTAAAGATGGTTGCTTTACATAATCTGTAATCCTTTTCATATAAAGCAAGGGAAACTCTGCACTTTGATTAGTTCTGGTAAAGGTTTGTTGACCTCCTGGTGACCTGGTAGAAAGAGGGACAGGGCTTTACTGTTGTGATAAGGCATTTTGTTCTCCAATCAAACTGATCACTGACAAAGAAGAGTTTAGAAAACATTGTGGGAAAAAGAGAAAATGCTGGTAACCTTTTCCCACAATGTTATCTACCCTTCACAAAACAACTGTCAAATTTTCAGTCACTTTTACTTTTTCATCTACAAATGCTTTCCATTTGGACAACCATAGAAAGTTGTGATTTGGTAATGAGTTAACTAAACTAGAAGACAAAATTTTTATAACTGGCCATAATTGAAAGATGTTGCAGACAACATAATAAATCTTCAAATTAGTAAAACTTGTATCAAAAAGGGTAGAAATTATTGTGTCAAACTAAGAAAATGCAGGTAACTTTTATTTTCTTCTTTTCTCACAATGATTTTCATAGCCTTTTTTCTTTAGTGACCTAAAATGCAGGAATGAATGGTAATTGTAAAAAGACTTCTCTTCACCGGTACAGAAAAATCAGGCCTGTGGAGCGATACAGGCGCTCAAGCGCCTCTAGTTTACTAATGTCTCGTTCAGTTTTTGTCAAACTTTCATGGAACTTCATGGTTACAGGGTTTTCATTTTGAAATGAAACAACAGATTGATTGACATAAACAACAGGCGGGGGGTCAAGGGGGCCGCCTAGGCCCCCTTGTGGGTCCAGGGCAACGCCCTGGTAGGGGGATCAGGGGAGCAAAGCCCCCCGGCCGAAAACGATTCTGAGCTTTTTTAAACCTATTTTGTGAGCTCTCCTTGGTGGTAAATCTGTTTTTTTCTCTCTCATTATGTCATGAATTTGCTCTTAAAACAGTATTTGGATCTTGTACATATACAGTATGTAATTGAGGTCCAAATACTGTTTTGAGAAAAATACACATACAAAATATGAAAACAAATGTTAACATGTCTTACTTCACAGCCAATTAAGAGTAAGACATACACATACCTATTTGATTTTTTACAAAGAGCAAAGGAGATAGGACATTTCATTTTTAGCTCACCTGAGCACAACGTGCTCAAGGGGAGCTTTTAGGGTCACCCAGTGTCCGTCGTCCGTCGTTCGTCGTCCGTCGTGCGTCGTCAACAATTCTTTAAACATCAACTCCTCCTAAACCGCTTGGCGGATTTTGACCAAACTTGGCTGGAATGTTCCTTGGGAGGTCCTCTTTAAAAATTGTTCACAGAATTTGATTCCGTCAAAAACTCTGGTTGCCATGGCAACGAAATGGAATTTTTTAGGAAATTCTTTAAAAATCTTCTTCTCTGAAACCAATGGCCAGATTTTAAAATAATTTCACAGGTATGTTCCTTGGGTGACCCTTTTCAAAAATTGTTCGCGAAATTTTGATCCGTCAAGAAACATGGCTCTGGTGAATGGGGGCTTCTTGCACTATACAGAAATGAAGAAATTCTTAAAAATTCTTCTCTGAAACCGCTGGCCAGATTTTAAAATAATTTCACAGGTATGTTCCTTGGTTGACCCTTTTCAAAAATTGTTCGCGAAATTTTGATCTGTCAAGAAACATGGCTCTGGTGAATGGGGGCTTCTTGCACTATACAGAAATGAAGAAATTCTTAAAAATTCTTCTTCTCTGAAACCGCTCGCTAGATTTTAAGATAATTTCACAGGTATGTTCCTTGGGTGACCCTTTTCAAAAAATGTTCGCGAAATTTTGATCCGTCAAGAAACATGGCTCTGATGAATGGGGGCTTCTTGCACTATACAGAAATGAAGAAATTCTTAAAAATTCTTCTTCTCTGAAATTGCTGGTCAGATTTTGAAATAATTTCGCAGAGATGTTCTTTGGTTGACCCTTTTCAAAAATTGTTCATGAAATTTTGATCCGTCAAGAAACATGGCTCTGGTGAATGGGGGCTACTTGCGCTATAGGGAAATGAAGAAATTCTTAAAAATTCTTCTTCTCTGAAACCGCTCGCTAGATTTTAAGATAATTTCACAGGTATGTTCCTTGGTTGACCCTTTTCAAAAATTGTTCGCGAAATTTTGATCCGTCAAGAAACATGGCTCTGGTGAATGGGGGCTTCTTGCACTATACAGAAATGAAGAAATTCTTAAAAATTCTTCTTCTCTGAAACCGCTGGTCAGATTTTGAAATAATTTCGCAGAGATGTTCTTTGGTTGACCCTTTTCAAAAAGTGTTCATGAAATTTTGATCTGTCAAGAAACATGGCTCTGGTGAATGGGGGCTACTTGCGCTATAGGGAAATGAAGAAATTCTTAAAAATTCTTCTTCTCTGAAACCGCTCGCTAGATTTTAAGATAATTTCACAGGTATGTTCCTTGGGTGACCCTTTTCAAAAATTGTTCGCGAAATTTTGGACCGTCAAGAAACATGGCTCTGGTGAATGGGGGCTACTTGCACTATAGGGCAATGAAGAAATTCCTAAAAAATTCTTCTACTCTGAAACTGCTCGTCAGATTTTGAAATAATTTCACAGAGATATTACTTAGGTGACCCTTTTCAAAAATTGTTCGTGAAAGTTTGATTCGTCGTGAAACATTGCTCTGGTGAATGGGGGCTACTTGCACTATATGGAAATGAAGAATTTCTTGAAAATTCTTCTTCTCCGAAATGGCTGGTCAAATTTGAAATTTATTTCATGGAAATATTCCTTGAATGACTTTTTTCAAAATTTGTTTGCGAAATTTTGATAGGTCAAGAAACATTGCTCTGGTGAATGGGGGCTACTTGCACTGTACGGAAATTAAGAAACTCTTAAAAATTCTTCTTTTCAGAAACTGCTGGTCAGATTTTGAAAAGACTTTTACAGGTGACCTTTTAAAAATTGCTTGGCAAAAAAATGATTTTGTTTCCAGTGTTTCAATACCTTCAAAAAGAAAAAAAGGCTATGGTCCTCTCAAAAATTCAGGTGAGCGATCCAGGGCCATCTTGGCCCTCTTGTTATCATTTTAATTTACTTTCTAAATCTTCCGCAAATCTAACCCAATTCACCTTAAAACATTTAACAAATTAAATTATCTTTCATATATCTCTGATCAATGCATTCGCTTCTATGGTAAATGTCCAAAGACAAAAATAAAATGAAACATAAAGTATGTATTGATGATGTACAATAGTTTGACAAAAACACGCTTCTCGGGATTAAAATTGCAGAACGGTCTGTAGAAAACTGAGTCATGCACTTTAAACTTTATTGTTAATTGTATCTCAACTTTACTAACCTGCGTCATCGTCTAATTTGTCCTTTTTAAAACCAAAATCAAATAAAAAGCGATTTGCGGACTTCTTTCTCTTTGCTTTGGCGTCCATGATTACCAAATGGAGATCGGAGAAACATATTGAGGCCTACGATTGGATAATTGGATGCAAGTATCCAATGAATGACCGCGTAACATTCATAAACCAACTGTTTCTGATTTCGCGGTAAAATTGAACCGGTGGGCAGTACAGTTACCAACGCGTGAAATATTTTCAGTATAAACAGCGCGATCGATTTTTCAAAGATTCAGCAAAAACAACCGATTAAAGGCCGATTTCAACCGATATTTTTGATCGGCAATCGGCTTAAAATGAAAACCCTGTGGTTATATCTTGTTTTACAAGTTTCAGCATGTGCCCTTGTTATTTTCAATCTATGAATTATTAATGCGCAAATACCTCTATCCTGGTTTCTCAATTTGAGGCTGCATCACAGAAAAAGGGGACTTCATGGAAAAAATTGTTTTTCACTAGCATCTCCTTCATCAGTGTTCAAAACTTTGTGAAATTTCAAATCTGAACTTGTTGCAATGTTGTCCAGGTACCTCTCTCCTGGTTTCTGAATTTCAGGCTGCGTCACAGAAAAAGGGGGCTTCATGTAAAAAATGGTTTTATGTAATATTTACTACATGACTGCTCAAAATTTTATGAAATTTAGAATTTTGATTTATTATTCAAAAATGCCACAAACCACACACCTGTTGTATTTATTTCAATGATGCAATATTGTCTTATGGGAAAAGGGGACTTAAAGGGGGCTTAGTTGGCTTATTGTCCTCTACAAGTTGGTGTTGGCTATCTCTAAGATAGTACATGTAATTGCCTTTTCACTTCAATTTGGGGGGAGGGGGGGCATGAACAGGTCCTTTTAGGATAAAAGAAGTTAATGTATATCATTTTCATATAATTATTTTATGACAAGCACTTGTTCAGGGAGCATAACCCGTCTTTGATGGCTCTTGTTTTTTTAAATGTTTAAAATTCACCCTTGTCAGCCATTATTGCTACTGCTATCCTTCTATGTCATACAAGTTTGTACTGTGTTGGTCTGGTTTTACATTGATGTAGTGGGAACTTGGTCTAGTGTGACTGGAGTTTTACCAAACAGTCCCAGTTTTGACAGGCACAAGGAAAAAGGACCTAAACAGAATTTTAGTCAGGTCCAAAGTTAAGCATTAATTTTGCAGATGACAAAATAAATGTGACTGAAAATTTGATATTTGGTTTAAGAAGGATAAAAAACATTATGGGTAAAGCAGAAATTACCAGCTATTTCTCCTTTTCCTACAATTTCTTCAAATGGCTTCTTACAGAGGTACAGGATTGTGTGGTAAAGAGTTAAAGTACCCAACAAGAAAAATTTAATGCAAAGCATCAAAGTCGCCACAAATTATTTAAAAAGCTGCAAAAGTGGTGGAAAATTCGCTAGTAGTTGGGAAAAAGTATTTGATAAAGGAGAAATTGCTTATAACGAGCAATTTATCTTTATGCAACATGTTTTTCCAAAAGACTTTGACAGTACATATGTGATAACCTGTGTTTGTTTAGGAAAGTGTTGAAAACAGGGCCAAGTTATTAAAATGTTGCTGTCGTAGGATAGTATGATTCAAGAGGACGTAAGTTTGTTTCGGCTGAAAATAAACTATTTTCACCAACTAGATAAATGACCAATTCTTGTGTTTTGACACGCGGGTCGCGTTCATCCCAATGTTTTCCTGATGTTTTCAACGAATAAAAAAGTGTAACTCTAGCGAGTAATTTACAGGAAACCCTCGAGACCTTGGATTAATGTTGTTCTTGTTTAAGGGCTCTTCTTCCTAGCAAACAGCAAGAATGATGTTCATTTTGACCGAGACGTATTGTTTTCATTTGAGATCGACTGGTTTAGTTTAGACCCGTTTAAAAACCGACGGTATTTTAGTAAAATCGATACACAGTCCAGTGTTTTGTCCCATTTTTCGCTTCGTACCCCAGATTTTCCAGTCATTTTCCTTAAAAGTGTGTCAAAATGCACAAAATCGTGCGTCAAGGAAAAAACCCTGCAGTTAATTTCATGCTATTTTTGTTGAAAAAAGAAAAACTCTTGGCCAAAACATGATATTACTTTGATTTGCAATCTTCTATAGCAAACTAGTTTATTTCAAAATATTGTGGCAACTAGAAATTTTAAGTAATTGTTAAATCATTATTAATTAACAGGGATGATAATTAGCAATTAAAGCAATCATCAAATAAAGTTTTGTCCTTAATTGAGTATAAACCATATTTAATTGGACAAAAATTCACAAAATTAACATTTGGCCAAAACGTCCTACTTTGTATATTCAGCTGGTCAAAACGTCCATGGCCAAAACGTCCTGGCCAAAATGTCCATGGTCAAAACGTCCATGGCCAAAACGTCCTGGCCAAAATGTCCATGGTCAAAACGTCAGTCCACCACGGTAAAGTGTAGGACTTGTTACTTGGAGGCTCTGGGTACAAGCCTCAAGTCCTGCTTTTAAGAGATATAATTTATAGAATGCCTTTGGAACATGTTGGTCTGTTTTTGCAAGCCGAGCTCTGGTAGCTCAGTCAGTAGCATACAGGGTTTTAGCACAGGGTGTCGCTGGCTCGATGCCAATTCCTTTCCGAGGATTGATGATATTCACTGTGATAGGATTCATAACTGTCACCGCTGACCATTGCCACTTAAATGGTTATGTGATAAAGCAGCCAGTGGCTTTGGGAAAAAAGCACCCTGGGAAAGCATTGATAGGTACACAGTAACACTGGCAGCCATGATATAAGTCAAATAATGTTGAAAATGGCGTTAAACAGCATACAATTAATCAACAATCATCAATTCTAGATCCACATCGAATGATTTCACAAATTCAGAATTTGTAAAGAACTTACTGTATATTCTACAATAATTATTGTTCTATTTCAAAGCGATCATCAGACTTCAGGTCTACGGAGGGGATAATGTAGGCATGGTTACCATTCATAGGGACTATTGTCTGCTACTGATAAAGGGGGTTTTGACCACCTTAACCTCTTTTGGGGGTAGGGGATAATGACGGGAGGGGCTTTTGACTGTTTACCAAATTCATTGGATCTATGTCCTTAGCAGAATGCTGGCAAGTTTTACTGCAGACTTTTTAGATTATGGAGAGCTCATATGGATAGAGTTTGCACGAGACTCTGTTTGTGGATAAAGTAGGAAAATGTAACCAACCGTTACTTTTTCTCAAATCAAACTGATTTCATGCATTGAAATGTTGAAAAATAGATCTACAATCTGCTATGGCAAGCAATGTCAAAAGCTCTTGTAGTTTAAATGGAAAAACGCCTCTGAAAAAACATGTACTCTGGAGGAGTTCTGAGTTTGATCCTCAGCAGGAGCAGAAATTTGCTGTGCCAAAGTATATATTTACAGAGTAATTAAACAAGGCCTCATTAATAAAGGAACACTTCTGACATAGATTAACCCTTAGGCTGGTGAGAGTAACTCGCTGACCTTTTGCAGACAGTGTAGATCAAGATCAGACTGCACAGAACATGCAACCTGATCTTTGTTCTACTTTGACTGATAAGGAGATATCTTACAAATTATTATCCACAAATATGGTCGACCTCAATATGTTTTTGACTTTTTACCAGACGATCCCAACTTTTACCGACCCTGAGTAAGAAGCCTTTTGAAACCATTGTAAGAAAAGGAGAAAATGCTGGTAACCGGCATTTCCTCCTTTTCCTACAATGTTTTCTACCCTTCCCTAAACAATTTTTAATATTTCAGCCACATTTTATTTTGTCTGCAAATACTTTCAGTTTGGACCAGTCTAAAATTTTGTTGTTTGGTAAAGAGTTTATGATATATATCAAAATTAATAACAAAGTTTTTCGATGTAAATAGTCTTAATCGACTGATAGAGATAACTGTCGTGGTGAAAATGAATGTCTTCACATGTTTATAATCAAAGGGAAGCAAAGCTGTTGTTTGCAAACAAAAATTTGTCTGCTTTTAGCGAATTTACTATAACAAAACTGCTTGCTGTGATCGTTTGACAAGAAGCAAATAAATCATGTGTAACAATGCATGCAAACTCACTTTCAGGTTTGCATGGCTGATGAACAGGATGAACAACAATTGTGCCTGTCGTCAGGGCGCCGGGCGGGCACATTTCATAGTCGTGCGGTGGCTGTCAAGCGGCAGACGGGCTGCAGCGTGATTTTTACTCGGTCGTCACGGGGTTCGAAGGCCTTCAATCTTCGGCCGGCGATCGGTAGCGACTAACTGCCTCTCTCCAGCCTCCGGCCTGCTACCTTTATGCTACCGATAGGCCATCGTGCAATTTCAAAATACCTGCCGGTGGCAGGGCGGAGATTGAAAAGCAAATGGAAGGCGACTGGCCGTGTTGGTAGGTGGCAGGATGGTGATCTTCCGAGTGCAGACTCCTGGGCCCCTGAATATAAATCCGAGGCTATTCACAATAAAAAATTGTCGTCATGGCAATTCTAACAGCACCATAGCAACTCAGAGACTTGTGTAATGCTGGGTTGAGCTCTGGTCTCTTGCGCTTCGGTGCTGGCGCTTTGTCCTGCCCCTTGCCTTTAGGGGGCAACTTGTTGGAAAGAAAAAATTTCTTAATAATTAGATCTATTTATCTTGTGGTTGATACAAATAATGAACACTTGGTACTTATACGAGAGCATTCTAGCTTTATATATCCCCCGTAAACCGGCCTGCCGCCGCCAGATTATCTGGCGGGCGCCTGTCGGTGGGAGTTCAAACGCCCGATCGCCAGCCGGTGTCAGGTGTAAATGGTCGGTGTCCGCCAGGCTGCCGGGCGGTGGCAGGTAAAATCTGACGGCTGCCGACCTGTCGCCTAACTGCCACCGGCCGACACTATGATGACGCCCCACACCCCTCGAACTTAAGAAACTGCCTGCCGCCCGGAACCCGCCAGGCGACCTTTAACTGGCAATTATTTATGACCACTCTCACCGATTTGTAAAAAATCGGCCGGCGGCATGTAATTTTAAGAATCTACTGATGTCTAAAAATCGGCAGGCAGCAGTTTCACATTGTGACCATAGTGTAAATCTGTAAGCTACTAAGTGCTACTGAAGGACATTTTGCAGACAGTGTAAATCAGGATCAGATTGCACAGAACATGCAGTCTGATCTTGGTTCTCGATACTACCTGGTAAGGAGGTATTTCCCCCCCCCCCCCAAAAAAAAAATTTGAAATAGCAATATTTGGATTTTTACTAGCAACATGAAAGTTCCATTTTGGTTAAGTAAAAGTCCATGTTTAATTTGCTTGTCACACTGTGTGTATCTTGATCCTTTTTTGGGGAAAGAAAGAAAAAAAAAATGACTATGTTCTGCCTAGTGATGATTTTAATTCTTGTCTTTGCATAATAAAAATGGATTCAGCAACAGTGTGTGTGTTTTTTTTTAACCTAACCCATAATAGTTTCAAATCAATACATACTATTTTCCTCAGAATGAGGACAGTTCGTTTGTATTGTATCAAAAGTAGATTAAGATCAGACAGTCTAGCATAGTAAACTTCTAATTGTATAGGCATACTAGTTTAGATTTGAACTCTTTGCGGTCTATATGATTATATCCACTATATAAAAGTTTAGAAAGTGTTGTGTTATAGTCTGAGCAGATTTGTAATGTAGTAAATGCTATGGAAAAGAAAGATGCAACCATCATACTAAGTGTATCTATTTCAGCTCCCATGTTTACAAAACCTAGGGCAAGCTATGTATATTTTCAATCTGATTAAATGCATAATCTCAAACCAAAACCACCTTCAATGGTTTTTCTGAAAAGCCTTAATTTTTAATGTAGCTAAATAAAGGCGCCAGTCACACCGCCCGAACTTTGCTGGAGCGTTCCTTGAATGGTAGGGACAGGGGGCCGAATTTTGACAACACTTATCACCGAGCACAAAATGGGAAAAAAAACGAAAACATGGGCGTTGGCTTTGCGGTGCACCACTGAAACGGGCTTTGCTTTAGCGTTGGTTTAGCGGTAGCTAGCGTTAGTTTAGCGGTGACGCAAGCATTGGTATAGCAGCGTTTTGCGCATGCGGCCTTTGGCTTGGCGGGAGTATAAAGTTGGTTTAGCAGCACACTGCTTGTGACTACCGAGTTGAACGGAGCGTTTTGATACAAGTTCTGAAAGACTTTTGATAGAACTTGATAGTTGAAGTTCATCATGCCACATGGACAAAAGAAGAGGAAGGCTAAAGAAGGAAAGGCAGCAGCAATCATGGCAAGTCTCTCAGCATCCATGGTGATACAGTTTTACTGTAACTTTGAGCAATTTAGATATAGATGAGGTCTGAACTCAATGGCAGCTCGATTCCAAACGAGCTCCCCGTGTTTATTGCCAAATTCTGGTCCTACTCCGACACCTCTATACCAATGCCAAACCAAAGTTCATCGCCGCCATGGCTCTCTGCTTCAATGCCTGAGTGCCAGTTTGTAAAACGCTTACAACGCTCCACCGAAGTTTGTGCAATGTTTAAACGCCGCTTGGGCAACACTGGGGAAGCAGCGGTGGTCCAGTGTTCAAGATTTCTACGTTGGCCTAGGGGATCCAAGTTTCCATGAACTTGCGCTAGCGGTGCCAAACTCTGAATGGGCGTTGGTGGAGCGGGGGTGAACTTTGCCGGGGCGGAAAATTGCCCCTTCCTCACAGCATGCAATATTTTGTGCTGCTCAAAACTTTCGTAGTGGTAGGAAACATCAGCGGTGGCCGAGTGTATACAGCATTGCTTTAACGGGAGTCAACTTTTGTTAAACGGTGGTGAATGGTTACAAGCAGTGATTTATTTTTTTCACCGCTCCAGGAATGCTCCAGCAAAGTTTGGGCGGTGTGACCGGGCTTTAAAGCTCGTTTAAGTGAATAAGCTGTGTGAAAAGTTTTTCTGAACATTCTTCAAAATGGGATAATATAGCTCCACACTTACCTTAACCCATTAACACACAATCCCTACTTTTGACGCCCCTGAGAAAGAAGCCTTTAGAAAACATTGTGGGAAAAGGAGAAAATGCTGGTAACCAGCATTTCTCCTTTTCCCACAATGTTTTCTACTCTTCACAAAACAAATTTCAAATTTTCAATCACTTTTATTTTGCTGTCTGCAAATGCTTTTGATTTGGACAAGCCTAAAATATTATCATTTGGTAATGAGTTAATTAACCCGTTACCACATGGCAAAGTTTTAGACCTAACCAAATTGAAAGCAAATTTTGCAGACAACAATTTCAAAGTGGCTGTAATGGTGCAATTTTGATTTGATAGGGTAGAAAACTTTGTAGGAAAGGGAGAAATGCTGGTTACCAGCAGTTTCTCCTTTTCCCCAATGTTTTCAAAAGGCTTCTTCCTATGGGTCGTTAAAAGTCGTCATTGTATGGTAAAGGGTTAAAACACATTGTATCCTTTATGGTGTTATGGAATAGGGAAAAATGACTTTAGTAAGAATGAAAAAAACTGAAAATTTTGTTGGTCTACCTTAAAACTTAAGTGCTATATTTTGTAAGACCTAGGGAAATGTTATATAAAGGTTACCCTTGCATGTCAATTTTAGATTAACATTGACTAATTGAATGGTGTTTAATGTTGCTGTCAATATTTCATTCATATAACTGCTACAATTATGGTATGTCTAGGTTGTAGCAGTACTAGGTTAGGGCTCTGTTCAAGGTGTCTTGCCTAAGGACACTCCCACAATAAAACTAGTATGGAGCTTCCAGTAAGGCTGGAACTTAGACCATCGGGTAACAAGTCCTACAAAGTACTGGTGAGCCATGCAGGACCCCAGATCCACATTTACAGGGGAGTTGATTTTTGTAAGATTGTATAACAAGTTTTAGGTTCTTTAAATTCAATGCGTCTGCTGACAACAAGTCAGAAACTGATACAAAATGGGCTGAATTTTACTCATATGATTGAAATCACTGTTGGAACAGGAGAAAATACTGCATACCAGGATTTTATCCTTGTCCTGTAATGCTTTCAGTTTTTATTTCCTTCAGGGTTTAATGAACGTAGATGGTTTGGTGAAGCGTAAAAGTAAACCCCAAACAAAATTTTCTTTAGATCCAGTTGTCGAATGCCAAGGAAATCTGACAAGGTGCGTATTCCTTTCGCTACTCCGAACACTCCAGACATGTTCTAAGTCAATGGAGTACTTTGGAACACTGTGCCGTGTTCTTCAGAACATGTTCTGACAGTTCTAAATCAATCAAGGTGCAGTGCTCCTGCTGAACGGTTACGAGGTGATACAAGATGGCAGAAAGATGGACAATTCTTCATTGCCAAATTTGCAACTGTCTTTTTTATGAATGCCATAAATAGGAGCATTGTAGACTAATTAATATCTCCACTCCCTCTCTGCAGCTAATCATATCCTACAGTAATACAGCTAAGACAATAGCTCTTGCAACAGCCATTATGGCAATGTACTTTCATTTTGATATGGTTTAGAACAATGTTCCGAACATGCTCCATTCAGAACATACATGTACTTGAACACGCTCCATTCAGAACATACTTCCGGAACAGTGTATTGTATTCTGAAATATTCCTTTCACTCATTTGATTCCAGAATAACATTTCAGAACATTGTGCCAGAATAGAAGAAAGGAATATACCAATGCATTATGCTGTGTACTGGTTTATCCCACAGATTGGTATAAATGTATTGCATCTGTTTATAGGCCTATAACTCTTTACCACAACAGCCCTGACTTTTAACGACCATGAGAAAGAAAGTATTTGAAAACAGCATTTTCTCCTTTTCCAACAATTTTTTCAACCTTGCTGCAAACAAACTTCAATTTTTGTGTAAAGTTTATTGTCATCTGCAAATGCTTTAAATTTGGACCAGTCTAAAATTTTGTCATTTGGTAAAGGGATAAGGGAACACTCATACTGTCTCACTAGATAGCTAGTTTTTTAGTAATATGGTAGAGCATTTGCCGTAGGGCCTGAAGGTTCTGGATTCAATCCCAGCCTTGGGAGGCTATTAACAGAACTGTTACAGATTCATGTGATCAGTATTCAGAATGCATAATGCTTTGTCCATTAGGCCTTTATTTGACCCTTGAATTCTATATCATACAAAGTCAAATTGAGAGAATTTTTGAGGATTTTTCTTTTTTAGCCCTCAACCACACAATAAAGCCTGTTTTATGAGTTTTGATTGAAGAGGCTTATGAAAACTTTTTTTCTTCCAGATTTTTTCTACCCGTTACCAATACAAACCACAAAATCTGAGCCATATCTACGGGAATGTTTGTTAATACTCAAAAAGGGAGCTGTTTAGTTTTTATGCCACAAATTATCTTTTTTTTTTGTAGAAGGCCAATAAATACTACCACATATATTTTTTTTTCTTATAAAGTGTATGGTTAGATTAAGTAGAAAGATACAATTTTTGGCGTTTTATCATGGAATTGTACCTTAGTACCTGGGTCAGTATGTTTATTATTATACTAGGTATGGTGTCTCAATACAGATTTGAATATGAATCCTTGTCGATGGTGCTTGTAATTGATTATGTGCCATTCCCATACGGCTTTCCAGAACTGTGGCATGAAATCTAATAAAACCAAAGAGGCTATGTAGCCCTTTAAGTAAATATCATTTTTAAACTCCCCGAAAGATTTCGGGGCACCATATAGTCGCCATGCTGTGCATACGTCAGTGTGTCCATTCGTCCGTTTGTTCACCTGTCCAAAGCCATTTCACCACAACCCCTGAACCAAATTTTATGAAACTTCATATCTGAACTCCTTAGAACAATGTGCAAATACCACTTTCTCGGTTTCTCAATTTGAGGCTGCTTCATGGAAAAAGGGAGCTTTATGTAAAAAATTGTTTTTCACAAATATGTCCTACATTAGTGTTCAAAACTTTGTGATTGTTTTATGATACTTCTTTCCTGGTTTCTCAATTACAGGCTGCATCACGGAAAAAGGGGGCTTCATGTAAAAAATTGTTTTTCTCTAACATATTCAACATTAGTGCTCAAAAGTTCATGAAATTTTTCAACTCTGAACTCGTTGGAACATTGCCTTGATATCTCTTCCCCGGTTTCTCAATTTCAGGCTGCATCACAGAAAAATGGGGCTTCATGTAAAAAGATTGTTTTATGATACCTCTTTCGTTGTTTCTAAATTACAGGCTGTGTCACAAAAAAAGGGGGCTTCATGTAAAAAAATTGTTTTTCTCTAATATCTCCTACATTAGTGCTCAAAAGTTCAAATCTGAACTCGTTGGAACATTGCCCAGATACCTCTTCCCCAGTTTCTTAATTTCAGGCTGCATCATGGAAAAAGGGGGCTTCATGTAAAAAATCATTTTATGTAATATCACATACATTACTGTTTAAAATTTCATAAAATTTCGAATTTGAATCATTATTTAAAAATGCCACAACCACACACCCTTTGTATTTATTCCAATTATGCAATATTGTCTTAGGGGAAAAGGGGGCTTAAGGGCTTAGTGTCCTTCACATGTTTGTGATGGCTGTTACTCCAAAAGTATCACAGCTATTAATGTAAAATTCATTAAGAGATAGATCCTATAATTATTGATTAATTCAAAAAATGTATTTTTTCCATGTTTCAAGACATTTTAGGGGAAAAGGGGGCTTCGTGGTAAGGTTGAGTCAGTTTTTCTCCATTATCTTGCTGTTCAAAATGTCACATTTTAGTTACTATCCTCCCCAAATGAATTTTGCTCTCAGTCTGTCCATTTGTTTGTTGACTTAAATACATAATTATTGGGAATATCTGTAAGTGAAGATAGTAATTGCCTTTTCACTTCAATTTTTGGGGGCATGAACAGGTCCTTTTATGATAAAAGAAGTGAATTTATGTTAATTTCATACATTTTATGACAAACATTGTTTGGGGAACATAACCTGTCCCTGACCGCTCTTGTTTTTTCTAAATCTTATGTTTCTTCTTTACTAACAAGTTTTCACCTAGAAATCAGTGATAAGTCATTTTTGAGTTTGGTGAAAGTATGAAAAATCCGAATAGTTATTTTTGGGGGAGGGGGAGTAAAAGATTTTGTCCTCTGGTGAAGGTTTCAACAAGAAGATACAAACATTACATATTGAATACATGTGTAAGTAGCAATATCTTGTACTCTTTGATCAAATTTGTCCATGTTTGCTGAAAGTGATTGACAGTTGTAGACCTTAGCACTTTGTTTTTAAAGAATTTTTGGCAGCGGGTGAAACCCGCTGTCATGGTCCCCAGGTATGAGTAACTGATTTTCAACGCCTACGATATTTATCTAGGTCGAGAATTCTTGCATCCGACAGCTTTTCCGTGGATACGCGAGGTAAACAAAACTTGATTCCTATGTGTGACTAAATAGTTCCTCTATGAATAACCAAACGATCATGTATAAATATGCACTACTGCTGGTAATTAGCATTTTCTCCTTTTCCAACAATGTTTTCTACCCTATTAAAGATGTACACTGTTATTTGAGCCATGTTTAATTTTCTGTCTGCAAATGGCTTCTTTCAGTATAATTTATTAGCATTTAATGTAATTTAAACAGCTTGGGTCATATAACAGCGGCCAGTGCATCTGTGCATGCGTTTCTTGGCTTTCTCACACCAGTGACCAGTACTGACACAACTTTCTTTCCAAACCAGGCATCAAAGGTCAGAGGCAATAAATCACATAAAAGAAAGTTTGCTGAACAGGGTATTTTTGCCACACAATGAACACTCAACGACCCTCGGGTAGAGGCCTTCTGAAAACATTGTTAGAAAAGGAGAGAATGCTGGTTACCAGCATTTCCTCCTTTTCCAACAATTTTTTCTATTCTTGCAGAAACAAATTGAACTATCTGAATGTCCAATTTGTTATCTGCAAATGCTTTGAATTTGGACTGGTCTAAAACTTCCTTGTGTAGTAATGAGTTAACCCTTTAAAGATGCCTATCTACAGCCGGTGAGCAGAAACACTGTTAATTTCGAAAAGAAAAATAGAATGGTACAGATATTTGTCCTTTGTGTACACAAGGATAAATTACTGACATATATCGTGTAAATGAAAAAAGAAACACGGGTATTTGTGTGAAAAATTGAAAATTGGCTAGAAGAAAACTGGCTGACGATCGAAGCTGTAAACAATGGGGGTGACCCACGGAAATTTATCGTTGGTTTCCGCCTAGAGTCGGATACAGTGTAACTTACATTATAGGCCTCGATCTCCGTCTAAAAATAGAGGCTGCTTCAGAGAAACATCCATTTTCCTTTATTTACCGCATCGAGGCCAAGGTCAAATATAGTCACGTTACAGAATGCATGATCATCATACGAATATACCCGAGTGTATAACGGATATCGAAAATCTTCGATTCAAAATCCGGAAACGACCAGTCTGTTTACATTGAAGGCCGCAAGTCCGCAAAATGCATTTTCTATCAGGCGTAATCTAAGCAACCTTGCAACCGTCAGGCGCAATATTTGGCATAGATATATAAGAATGACTATATTTTGATAAAATAAAAACAAAATGAGTTAAAACTGGCTTAAAATGAGTATTATTGCCTCTTTAACAGACAACAAAATTTTAGCTCTGTCCAAATTGAAAGCATTAGCAGACGACAATTTCAGTGCCGCTCAAATGGTGCAATTGTTTATTGATTAGGTAGAAAACATTGTGTGGTTACCAGCATTTTCTCCTTTTCCTACAATGTTTTCAAAAGGCTTCTGTTCCAGGGGCGTCAAAAGTAGGGATTGAGTGGTAAAGTGTTAAGAGTATGCTCATGAATTGATTCGTTCCCTATTAGGCCTTAAACCAGATCTGCTGAAGCAAATTAAAAAGTGGTACTTATTTGTAAATCAAATAGTCTAACATGGTGAAAAACATTGTGGAAAAATGTGAACTTGCTTATTACAGGCAATTTTCCCACTTCTCACAAAGTTTTCTTTGGACTTCTTCAGCAGGCTAGGAAAAATGTTCGATTTAAAAATAAATTTGTAAAAGTGCAGATTACGTATTAGTTGTTGTTTCTACTTCAGCTGTTGCTGTTCATGATTTTGGACATTCCAACAAGTTTCCATAAGTCATGCACTGAATAACAATATGGCATAAATGACAAGTGGATCAGAAAGAAGACCATGCTGGAAAGTTAAACCAGCTACCCTGATTTCAAGTCTTTGAGCTACCACTCCGTTAAAGGGATCGGCAAAACTTTTATAAAGCATATTAATTGACCTAAAAGGATTTTGAGCTTTTAAACCTCAAAATTATACTAAAACAGGTATTCACTACTCTAAGATACCTTTCAACAATTGCATTATTGTTACAGATTGATAAGATAGAAAACATTGGTCAGGTGCACTTTCTCCATTTCAATAAATGTCTTTAAAGGTCTCTTCCAGAGGGTCATAAAAACTTGGGATTGCTTTGGAAAGGATTAATATCATTTATTCAAGTTCTTGTTTTCTGCTTGTGCTCATGTACTAGATTATATCTTTGTTTTAGCCACAAACAAATGAGATGTGCTTTGGCAAAAGGGGGCTTCTTGCATCCTCATGATGGATTATACCAAGCAAGACATAAATAATTATTGATCCATCATAGCCTCTTCTTTTAACAACCCACTTCGTTTTTGGGTAGATCGATCCTTCAATATACAGAAAATTGACCATTGGCGAAAAGTTTCAATCCAGGTCAGCCTGTGCAGACTGTTTGCAAATTGATTAAGGCACCTTTTTACTTTTTTAGAGTCAAGTATAAAGGAAACCTGTGGAAAGAAAATAATAAGATGTGTAGCTGGCACAAACCCGCTGCCTTCAGTGCGTCAGTGCTTTGTTATATAATCATTGTTTTTACTTTTGGTCAAGTCTGTTAGCTCGAAAATGTTTAGCACCCTGATGAAAGTGAGAAAATTTTATATGATGTAAACAATACGTTTCTCATATGAAAATAAGGGGTGTGCCGAATTTTAAGGCCTTGCAGCAATTTTTATTGCGATTTGAAATTCGGATAACTATACTGTCTGAATACTCTTCCTTTGTAGAATAGTAACTTTGTTGTTTCTAGTTTAGTCACAATGTATGATAGACAAAATATGGTGTTTCAGAAGTATTTTGCCATTTTAAAGGCATAGCTTGATTTGGGTATTGATTTTATGAATATTCTATATGTGTTTCGTATTTGTCTATTTGTCTGTCCGTCTATTTGCATGTCATTTGCTTGCACTTTACATTATTAAAAGGAACTGACTTTGACAAAGGAACTGACTTTGAATTTCGCTGATAATCATTATATAAACAATGCAGTAAAAACTTCAGATCAGCGCGGTATTTTCTACTGAATTCAGAAAAATGGGCGATTGGCTTTACAGCTTAATTGGTACTGTATCTGACTCATGGAATAGATTTTGCGTGTTTGATACCTAGTGACTCAATAATGAGACGCCATGTTGATTTTTTTTCATATTTGAATATTTATTGTGCACAGTACCATCTCAAGACCATCGTAGATTTTCCTGTAGCAAAGATAAAGGGCTATACTGCCTTTCTATGTCGTCAACAATTTCTTTTAAACTTCTCCTCCTAAACCACTGGGCCAATTTGGACCAAACTTAGCAGGAATGTTTTTTTGTAGATCCTCTTTAAAAAAAAATTGATTCCATCAAAAACTGCTTGCCATGGCAATCAAATGGAATTTTTTCAGAATTTTTTAAAGATCTTCTTCATTGAGAAGGCTGGCCAGATTTTGAAATAATTTCACAAAAATTTTCTTGGGTCACCCTTTTTAAAACTTGTTTGTGAAATTTTGATCTGTCGAGAAACATGGCTTTGGTGAATGGGGGCTACTTGCACTATAGTGATATGAAGAAATTCTTAAGAAATTTTCTTCTCTGAAAAGGCTATTTCTTGTGTGTGCAACTCCTTCTACAGTTTCCATTGGAATTACTTGCCAAAATGAATCTCCATGATGTCTAGTTGTTCACCTGACTCTTAGAATTTGGATCACAGTTTGTGTTCTAAAATTATCTGCCCTTGATTTCTGAAATAATCAACTTTTCATTTTGAATTTTTGTTCAGGCCATAACTTCCATACCATACAAGGTATCAACTTGAAACTACATACACTGATAGAACACATTAAGGAGAAAAGCAGTGCACAAGAACCATAACTGTGCTGCTCTTGTTTTTTGTTACTGCCCTTTGTTAATTTTCAGTTTGAATTTGTCTCCAGGCCATAACTTCCAAACTATAAAAGCTATCAACTTGGAACTTCATACACTGATAGAACACATTCATGAAAAATAAATACTCTTCATTCACGGCCCATTCTTCATTTCAACTCATTTCACTGACAAGCCCCTTTGGGCGTATGTGCCCTGCTCTGAGAAGCTCTTGTTTAAACAAGTGACTTGATCATGAAGTAGACTGCTCCTTTGAAAAACAGAAAATAGCGAGAAGTTTCGGCCCAGGTCATGCTGCGCAATCCACCCAGAAGCATTACTACTTAATCACTGAATGGTTGACCTATATACAGTTGTATCCAGGTTTACGTGAAGCTCCGCCCACATATTTTAGCTCACCTTAGCACAAAGTGCTAAAGGTGAGCTATTGTGATCGCCCTATGTCTGGCATCCGGAGTCTGTTGTCCATCAACAATTTCTTTAAACATCTTCTCCTCCTGAACCACTGGGCCAATATTCATGAAACTTGACAGGAATGTTTCTTGGGTGAAGTTCTACCAAAAGTGTTCAAAATATTTAATTCCACCCATAACTCTGGTTGCCATGGCAACAAAAAGAAAAAAAACCCGAAATCTTTGAAAATCTTCTTCTCTGAAACTAGAAGGCGTAGAACTTTGATATTTGGTATGTAGCATCTCCTAATGGACCTCTATCAAGTTTTTTCAAATTATACCCCTGGGGTCAAAACTGGCCCCACTCCGGGGGTCACAAGTTTGAGCATAGGAACAAAGAAGGAAAATATTAAAAATCTTCTCCACTGAAATTTGAAGGCATAGAGCTTTGGTATGTGGCATCTCCTAGTGGACCTCTATCAAGTTTGTTAAAATTGTGCCCCTGGAGTCAAAACTGGCCCCATCCCTGAGGTCACAAATTTGAACATAGGAACAAATAAGGAAAACTTTAAAATTCTTTTCATCAGAAACTAGAAAGCGTAGAGCTTTGATATTTGGTCTGTTGCATCTCCTAGTAGACCCCTACCTAGTTCGTTCAAATGATTCTCCTGGGGTCAAAACTGGCCCCACCCCTGGGGTCACTAGTTTGAGTATAGGAACAAAGAAGGAAAACTTTGAACTCTGAAACTAGATGGCTTAGAGCTTTGATATTTGGTATGTGGCATCTCCTAGTGGACCTCTACTAAATTTGTTTGAATCATGCCTGTGGGGTCAAAACTGGCCCCGCCCTGGGGTCTTAAGTTCGAACATAGGAACAAAGAAAGAAAATTTTAAAATTCTTCTCTAAAACTAGAAGGCATAGAGCTATGATAGACCTCAACCAAGTTTGTTCATATTATGCCCATGGGCTCAAAACAGGCCTATAGCCACAGGGGGTCACAGGTTCAAACATAGCAACAAAGAAGGAAAACTTTAGAAATCTTCTTCTCTGAAACTTGAAGGTGCAGAGCTTTGATATTTGGTATGCAGAATCTTCTAGTGGACCTCTACCAAGTTTGGTCATTATGATGTCCCATGCGTCAAAACTGGCCCTGCCCCGGAGGTCACAGGTTGGAACATAGGAACAAATAAGGAAAATTTTAAATTTCTTTTTGTCTTAAACAGGAAGGTGTAGATCTTTGAGTGGACCTCTACCAAGTTTGTTCCAAGGATGCTGCTTTGGTCAAAACTGACCCAGCCCCAGGGACCACAAGTTCGAATATTGGACAAAAAAGGAAAATTTAAAATTCTTCTTTGAAACTGGAAGGTGTAGAGCTTTGATATTTCATTGCCATATATCTGGCGTCTGGCGTCCGTTGTCCGTCAACAGTTTCTTTAAACATCTTCTTCTCCTAATCTACTAGGCCGATCTTGATGAAACTTGGCAGGGATGTTCCTTGGGTGTAGCTTTATCAAAGTTGTTCAAAGAACTATTTCACTCATAAGCTATAGTCTAGGGTGAGCGTTCCAGGGCCTATGGCCCTCTTGTTTAGCTGATCTTTGTAGAGTAAAAACTTCTCTGATGCATGCACTGTAGTAAAAGGAGCGGGGACTATTCCAACTTTAACTCTAAGCTTCTGAGCATGATTTGCTGACTTTCTGCAGACAGCGTAGATAACAGCACGTGCAGTCTGATCTTGGATCTGCACAGTCCAATAAGGAGATAATTTCCTCTAAACATTCCTTTGAAATAGCATTATTTGGGTTCTCACTTTTGAATTGAAAATTTAATTTTAGTTATTTTACAGGATAAAGGTTAAGTACTCACCAGACAGAAAAATTCGGCTTGGGTCCAATCTGAAACCGTTTTAGACAACTTGGCACTTGGCTATATTATAAATTTTGTTTTTGGAGAGAGGGAAAACAAGCCGAAATTTCTCCTTTACCCACAATGTTTTCATTCGCTTTCTGCCCCAGGGCCGTAAAAAAAGAGAGCTAATCTGGTATGGGTTAAAAATGAAACATCCTGGACAGTGAACCGGGAACTTTAGAGGGACATGGATCCAGGTCTTAGGTGTTTATTGTACACAGTTGTGTTAGCAAGACGTCGCCTGTGTCGGGGGAAATAAATTCTTTATAAAGTTCCTCATCGTCAACCAGCTCAAAGCATGCACTCATTGCTGAATCTAGCGCTTAAAAGACCATGACCACAGACATTGTCCTGAAAGTAGTTCGAGGACAAAATAGTGACACGTTACGACTCAAAACGCACGTTCGTACACCCGTCAATCAAAAGAGGCGTAGCGAACCGAGCTTTCTGTCGTTCTTGTATGGCTCTTTCCATCCAACCATAGCCAGGCATTCAGGCCCTGCATTTAAGTCACTTTAATAAGCAAGGTACACAACTACAGCAAAATCACAGAAATATGTGTTGTTACTTGCCCTTCTTCTGAAATACAGGTTAAATCAGACATTCAGAACATTGAAAACACAGACTTTTTATTCTTGCAGTTTTACTTGATTATTTTTGTTTTAATGAAAAGGCTCTATTTAACGGACTGACACCAGTCTAACCCACCCATAGTTGTAAGTCAGTTTGGAAGTAGAGCAAACTGGAAATTAATTATTGATCAATATATTTCATTTGCATGAAACTAAATCGTCGGTCGGCTTCGCCTCCCTCCCATTTAATTTCATACAAAAGAAATATATGATCAATAACTTATATATACTGCAAAGTTTTTACCATTCCAACATTTGTTTGGCGATTTTCACCTATTTCCAGTTAAAAACTTGGATACTCTGTCGAAGGAGAAATTCTCTTCCGAGTGCCCACATTCAATCAAAACTGACGTCACTGGGAACTGACCTCACTGAAACCTAGGTAATATCACGGGTAGGAAACTTCATATTCAGAGCCAATGGCTCCGACGAGAAAATGATGTGTTGGTCTTCCGTTTCTGAAGATGTCGGCTGAAAAACAATCCCAAAACAGGTAGGCATGTCAATATTTGTAATTATGTGTTCTTATGTCTTTGAAATTCAAAAAAAGGAGAATGTCATTCAATGCTCTGGTCTTTCAACGTGTTTTCTGCACTATGGAAAGTTGGAATAGGTGTACTATGTTGTCTGAATCATTTGTGGCGTGGATTGACCGTAGCCAAAATAATACGTCTCGGAGATAAATTCAGTCTATTATTACCATTTAACTGGCAAGTAGGAGAGAGTCTTACTGTCCCAAAGCCATGAACTAATGTCCTGAAAAGTTACATTCACTACTGGTCAAAAATTGAAAAGAAAAGCACAAGAATTTATAAAAATAAAGAAGGGCTCTGATTATGTGGTCCGGCTCTGACTATGTTACTCGGCACTGATTCAAGAGGGCTCCCTTTCAAAATTTTAGTTTTCTGTAAATAATTAGTCAGGACGTAAATTTTGGTTTTCCATTAATATCTTTCTGTCCAAAATTTAGTTCATTTGTTGGATGGAACATGATTGCATGTATGAAACTACAAAGGACTGGTACTGTCACGTTAGAAAAATGCTGTTTAACATTAGTCGATCTAAATTTTTAAAATACTTCTGCATAGCTTTTGATTAGACCGAATGGTCCATATATAAAATTTTTCGTGCTTTTGTCGCGAATGCAGCCCACACATAAGCACAAATAATGAAACATATTTTCTTTTAGAAGTACGAGAATGATAAACACAGCACGTGTTTGAATGGTCTAGATGCATAAATTTGCATTATGCAGTTTATGAATCATTATTCAGCCATCAACATAATTCTTTACATATAATTGAAACTTTGGAAACAAAATCATTGTTTTGCGAAACAATTTAAAAGGGTCACCTGTAAAAGTCATTTCGAAATCTGTCACCACCCCTACTATCATCACCACATCAATGACTTTGATGATTCAGAATTCTGCAAATAAACTTTTGGATAGATCACCCTACAACAATTTCTTGCAGAAGAGCACATGCTCGAAAGTGACTGAAATCATGAGTCCAACGAGAGAACCACATGCAGGTGCCAACGATAAGATGTTGTTTTTCGACGGATTAAAAATTTCCAAAACGATTTTTGAAAGGCCTCTTGCACTTTAGGGAAATGAAGAAATTCTTAAAAATTCTTCTTCTATGAAACCGCTGGTCAGATTTTGAAATAATTTCCCAGAAATGTTCCTTGGATGACCCTTTTTAGAAATTGTTCGTGAAATTTTGATCCATCAAGAAACATGGCTCTGGTGAATGGGGGCTTCTCGCACTATAATTATGGCCATGAAGAAATTCTTTAAAATTCTTCTTCTCTGAAACGGCTGATCAGATTTTGAAATAATCTTGAAATGTTCCTTGGTAACCCTCTTCAAAAACTGTTTGCAAAATGCTGATTTGTCTAGAAACATGGTTCTGGTGAATGGGGGCTACTTGCACTATTTGGCCATGAAGAAATTCTTTTTCTCTGAAACGGCTGATCAGATTTTGAAATAGTTTCTCAGAAATGTTTCTTAGCTAACCCTTTTCAAAAACTGCTCTACAAATTTTGACCCATCAAGAAACATGGCTGTGATGATTTTGGGCTATTTACACTATACAGACATAAAGAAATTCTTAAAAAAATTCTTCTCTGAAAGGGCTGATTAAATTTTAAAAGAAATGGCTATGGTTCTCTCAGAAATTCAGGTGAGCGATGCAGGGCCATCTTGGCCCTCTTGTTTTTTTTTTTTCACAGATAGTATTTCTCTACTCGGGTCTATTTTCTCTAGAAATAATTTTAACCTCCCTTGGCTTTCTTCTTCTAGCGGGTGTCTTCTCGAAATTCAGCCCTAGAAATTGCGGTTTTACCTTTAATGGTAAGTCATGTCTCGGTGATTTACGTTATCTATCAGTGAATTACGTAAGGTTCATATTCATGTTCATTTCAGTGTAGTGCAAACAACTGCATTTATCCAAGTGGTATACTAATCACACACTTTGAAAATGTTTCTTCCAAAAATCTCATAATTTCATAAAGTTCAATGCAAGTTCGTTGAAAACAATGCTTTGTCATCAGTTTAATCTATATTGCAACGAAATGCAATTAAATTTAAGCATTTAACATGATCAAAGACAAATTTTCACACCTTTCATTACCTAAAATGCTTGTAGAAGTCATTTATAACATGATAATTGCACTCATGGTGTAAAATCGTTTTTTGAGTGGTCAGAATCGGGTCATGTGATGGAAAAAGCGTCATGTTATTTTTCGATGCACCCAATAGCACTACTTTCGGTTTTTCCAAATGGTTGTGTAGTATCTAATTTTAGATTCCATGCAAACTGTTTATGGGCTATTTTTAGAGTTCCATCGCTGAATCAGTCAAATGCAAAAAGGTCGATTTCTTTTTCTTTGAAAAACTTACAAAAAGGAAACTACCGAATAAACCTTGACAAAATGATGCATGTTTATTTGTACCCTAAAATAAAAAAATACTCTTTGCCAACAGTGAATACAGAGTATGACTGTCGACGTCATCAGTTACATCATTCAATACGTCAGCGATCGATTTCTATGAAGCCAAGGTCACTGAGTTAAATTTAGTACACTGTGTAAACGGAAAGATCACTCTTGCATGTACATATGAATTTGATTTCTTGTTTCATGGCGGAGAATTTTACTCTTAAACTTTTTTATTGCAGGGATTAGGTTAAAAAAATGATAGATGACTATTGACCAGATAAAAGTCATCGTGGATTTCATGGAATGTATGTAGTGCAAGAACTGTTGGATAAAGGACCGAAAGAAGTGAATCTGGAAGAAATTATCCGTTTTAGAGCGCTGTAATCTTAGTTTTGCAGACAGTGTCGATCAAGATAAGACTGTACAGAATGTACAGATTAATCTATGCTCAACACTTATGACTAGTTTTTAACATATTCATGGAACAAGAAAGAAACCTCTATATAGCGATAGATAGGAAGATTTTTCGATAGAAAACCTGCCTTTCATTGATATAGTCTAGTGTTTGAATGGAGTAACCCTTAAAGGTGGGTATTTAGATTCTTCACATCTCAACAAATTAAAAAATATATATAGATCACTGAAATTTACATGAAAAAATAATACAAATCATTAATAATTAAGACTCATAAAATTACAAAAAAAAAAATTATGGTGTTCCCTTAAAAGGCTACATAGCCTATTAAGGTATTTTCAGATTTTGCGCCAAAATCAATAAAGCATTGTGGGAATATCAAGTGACTGGAACGTGACTAATAATGCTTAAACTTCATTACATAACAAACATGTAGATCTAATAATTATTTTCCATAATGTCTTCTTCGGACGCTCATGTTTGAAACTTCGTCTGTGTATTCCTGTATGTAAATGAGCGAATTGAACATCTAAAAATAGAACGTGTCTCCCATTGGTGTCAGCCTGGGCCGTAGTAAATCTCTAATTTCTTGCGTTGTCGGATGGTTTTCGACTACTGGGGTTTTATGAACGCAAATTAAAAGGCTTTGGGAGTGTAAGGATAATCTTCATGTATTTTTTTTAAAATTTTCGTCCCAAAATCTGAAGCCTTTAACCCTGACTGCCATGATATTATTTTATGGACAATGTAGATCAATGATCAGAGTGTACAGAACATAGATCTATATAGATCTAGTCTGCTCTTGGATTTACAATGTCCGATACAGAGATATTTTTCCCTAAAATGTTTACTTAAAATAGAAACGTTTGGGTCATACAATCAGTATGATAGTTTCACTTCAGTTATTTAACAGGATCAAGGTTAGGGAGCCAAATTAACAAACTGAACAATTTAAGTTATCCCTTTCCCAAACAATCCATGGTTTTCACGACCTTGAAAAAAGTAACCTTATGAAACATTGTGGGAAAAGGAGAAAATGCTGGTAACCAGAATTCTCTCCTGTCCCCATGTGCAATGTTTTCTATTCTCCCAGGACAAATTTTAATTTTTGAGTCGGGTCAATTTTGTCGTCTGCAAATGCTTTCTATTTGGACAAGTCTAAATATTTTTTTCCTTTGGTAGAGTTATTTTTTTTTTGGTCAAAATATCTGTGGTAAGTGGCTAGTAAAGAGCTTAGATCAGACAGCTGATGTCAAACTCGTTACATGTAGAACTTTGTGTACGACTCAACCGAGTAAAGGTGTTGAGCTCACGAGTTTTCACGTGCACGTGTTGAACCTCGGACAATATCCCATTGTGGAGGTGAGCATTTGAGTCAGTTCGTCTTGTGTACTGAGCGGGTTTTTGTTTACTTGTTCGATGTTTTAGACGTTGGCCAATTTCATTTGACTTTTTATCGGACAGGAACATGTTCGCATGTATGGCCGCCTACACTTGAACCTGGAGTCTTCATGGTGAGGTAATCTTGCAGCATCTCTAGGTGTGGCATACTTTACAGGTAAGATGGCATTCTTTTTATTCAAATTGTTGTTAACTTAAATTGGAGTAGACAGAAAAGTAAAAGAAAATTTCTTTTTGCAGACGGCATAGATTAAGATCAGACAGGATATAAATAAAAAAATCGCCGGAATAAAGGTTTGCCTTTCAGACTTGCTAGATCTACTACCAAGTCACGAGTCAAATGTGCTGTCCACTTAGCTATCCGAGCGGAGTGTAATGTGTATAATTCTGACTTCCTGTTGTTGATCTGCCCAGTCATACCATGTTTTCAGCATTAACTGTTATCATATGCTAATGATAAACTAGCAGCTGACATCAGAAGGCATGTGCAATGCAATTTGAATTTGGACTTGACCTTTAAACTCTTTACCAAACGACAAAATTTTAGACTGGTCCAAACTGAAAGCATTTGCAGACGACAAAATAAAAGTGACAGGAAAATTAAAAATTGTTTTGGGAAGGGAAGAAAAGCCAAACTCTCTTCTGATTACAACCTTGGAAAAGGTCACTGTTTAAAACATTTCAAGAAAACACAGAAAACAAAAAAAAAAAACAAATTACATACATGGGTGGATCCAGAGGGAGGCCCGGGGGTCTGGACCCCTCCCCCCCCCCCCCCCCCCCCTGGAATTTTCGCAAAAATGTGGTTATCGGATTCATGAAATGGTACTGGTTTGATATTGCACAGCATTTACGTAAAATACAGTCATAAATAAAAAAAAAAGTTCTGAATGTGGAGACCTCCTCATGGTTAGAACTGGAAACGTTGATTTTTCTTGTAAAAACAGATTACATCCACTGAAATTCGGAAATCAAAGTATCATATAAGACAAGTGCGTTTTTTCGGTGGGATCCTTTAACTCTTTATCAAACGAAAAAATTCTAGACTGGTTCAAATATATAGCTCTTGCAGACGACAAAATTTATAAATGTAACTCAAAAAATGAAATTTGTTTCCAGCAGGGTGGAAAACATTGTGGGAAAAGGAGAAAATGCTGGTTAGCAGCATTTTCTCCTTTTCCCACAATGTTTTCTACAGGCTTCTTTCTCAGAGTCGTCAAAAGTAGGGATTGTTTGGTAATGGGTTAATTGAGTCACATATAATTGAGTAGCATCGTGGCAAAAGGGGGTTAAATGCATCACGTATTTTGACCAACTTTTCACAGAGCATGGCTCAAGTTGTTGTCTGAAAATATTTACATGTATATATAAACAGGTCTGAAATTTTACTGCTGTCATAACAGATAACAGTACTTTGTTATGTTTTTTCTACTCTTTAACCCTTACCCTGCTAAATAACTAAATGAAATGTTCAATTGGATAGTAAAAATCCAAATCTTGCTATTTCTAAGTTGTGTTTTGAGGAACAGTATCTCCTTATTGGACAGTATAGATCTAAGATCAGACTGCTAATTTAGTGCAGTCTGATCCTGATCTACAGTGTCCACAAGATTTCAGTGAGATACACTTTGCAGCCTAAGGGTTAATTGTTTATTTTATGACTTTTCAGATGTCAACATGGACTGGACAATACTCAGTTACAATAGCTTGAAGAAAGAGGTGGGTTGAATTTATCATTCAGGTTTTTTTTTTGCTAGGATGAAACCATTCTTATCATAGCTCAAGACCAGGTGGGTTCTGACAAGAAAGGTTTCAAGTTTTTCAATTTAAATCTATTCCATTAAGTTGCTTTGTTTTCTTTCTTCCATTTATGTTTGTGTTGTTATTCGATATAAATGTTGGTAGTTGTTTGTCTTTGTCTTGTACTTCGTGTTTGTATTGTAATTCGATATAAATGTTGGTAGTTCTAAACACATAATTTTTGTTTTTATTTACTTCATGTTTTATATAGATTTCAGGTATTGTTTGAATATGTTTACTGACCATGTCTTGTGTTTTGTATCTTTATTTCTTTACTGTTTTTTTTTTATCTTATATAGATTTCATGTATTGTTTGAATATGTTAACTAACAATGTATTGTTTTTTTGTAACTTTTTTTCTTTATTGTGCTTAGCTTATAAATTTCAGGAATTGTTTGTATAAGTTTACTAACAATGTCTTGTTTTTTTTGTAGCATTATTTAGTTATTGAGTTTCAAATATATAGATTTCAGGAATTGTTTGCATATGTTTACTAACCATGTCTTGTTTTTTGTAGCTTTATTTCCTTAGTGTCCTTCTAATATTATATAGATTTTAGGAATTGTTTGTATAATATATTTACTAACAATGTCTTTTTTTGTAGCTTTATTTGGTTATTGTGCTTCTAATACCGGTATTATATAGATTTTAGGAATTGTTTGTACATGTATATGTTTACTAACCATGTCTTGTTTTTTTTGTAGCTTTATTTTGTTATTGTGCTTCTAATATCATATAGATTTTAGGAATTGTTTGTATAATATGTATACTAACCCCATGTCTTGCTTTTTGTAGCTTTATTTCGTAATTGTGCTTCTAATATTATATAGATTTTAGGAATTATTTGTATATGTTTACTAACCATGTCTTGTTTTTTGTAGCATTATTTCATTATTGTGTTTCTAATATAATATAGATTTTAGGAACTGTTTGCATATGTTTACTAACCCCATGTCTTGCCTTTTGTAGCTTTATTTTGTTATTGCGTTTGGTTATTGTGTTTCTTACCTTATATAGATTTCAGGTTTTGTTTGTATATATTTACTAACCATGTCATGTTTTTTCTTGCTTTATTTCGTTATTGTGTTATGTTAACCATTGTTGTGTGTTATATAGATTGATCTATAGATTTTAAGTATTTATGTCTTATGTGTTTTGTTCACGTCTTATGTGTTTTGTTTACGTCTTGTTATGTGTTTATGTATCTTTAATGTATTTCTTATCTTATATAGATTTTGGGTTGTGTTTGCATGTTTTCTATTTTTGTAGAATTACAGTTTTTTCCTCTTGTTCAAGATTCACTGCAACATATCAAAAGTCACTGCATAATATCAAAAGTCTCTGCAACATTTCAAAAGTCACAGCAAAATATCAAAAGTCACTGTAAAATATCAAAAGTCACTGCAACATATTTCATTCTTCTCTCACCACTGATCATTGTTTCGACGATGGTTATGTGGAAAGCTAAGTTGTGTACAGTGCTGTCACCACATCTGTAGCCTAGGAATTGGTCAGCAATAATATTCCCGATATGGTCAGGTGTATAGAAAAAGATATAGGGCCTCATGCTTTTTCTGTTGCATTTTGTAGGTAATAGCAGTAATGTCGCAGCATTTAAATTATCATTTCAACAGCTATTTTTCTACAGACTCTCATGCCAGGGCATCTTGCCTTTTGTAGCTTTATTTCGTTATTGTGTTTGGTTATTGTGTTTCTTACCTTATATAGATTTCAGGTTTTGTTTGTATATATTTACTAACCATGTCATGTTTTTTCTTGCTTTATTTCGTAATTGTGTTATGTTAACCATTGTTGTGTGTTATATGTTATATAGATCGATCTATAGATTTTAAGTATTTATGTCTTATGTGTTTTGTTCACGTCTTATGTGTTTTGTGTACGTCTTGTTATGTGTTTATGTATCTTTAATGTATTTCTTGTCTTATATAGATTTTGGGTTGTGTTTGCATGTTTTCTATTTTTGTAGAATTACAGTTTTTTCCTCTTGTTCAAGAGTCACTGCAACATACCAAAAGTCACTGCATAATATCAAAAGTCTCTGCAACATTTCAAAAGTCACAGCAAAATATCAAAAGTCACTGTAAAATATCAAAAGTCACTGCAACATATTTCATTCTTCTCTCACCACTGATCATTGTTTTGACGATGGTTATGTGGAAAGCTAAGTTGTGTACAGTGCTGTCACCATATCTGTAGCCTAGGAATTGGTCAGCAATAATATTCCCGATATGGTCAGGTGTATAGAAAAAGATATAGGGCCTCATGCTTTTTCTGTTGCATTTTGTAGGTAATAGCAGTAATGTCGCAGCATTTAAATTATCATTTCAACAGCTATTTTTCTACAGACTCTCATGCCAGGGCATCTTGCCTTTTGTAGCTTTATTTCGTTATTGTGTTTGGTTATTGTGTTTCTTACCTTATATAGATTTCAGGTTTTGTTTGTATATATTTACTAACCATGTCATGTTTTTTCTTGCTTTATTTCGTTATTGTGTTATATTAACCATTGTTGTGTGTTATATGTTATATAGATTGATCTATAGATTTTAAGTATTTATGTCTTATGTGTTTTGTTCGTCTTATGTGTTTTGTTTACGTCTTGTTATGTGTTTATGTATCTCTTATCTTATATAGATTTTGGGTTGTGTTTGCATGTTTTCTATTTTTGTAGAATTACAGTTTTTTCAGCTTGTTCAAAAGTCACTGCAACATATCAAAAGTCACTGCATAATATCAAAAGTCACTGCAACATTTCAAAAGTCACAGCAAAATATCAAAAGTCACTGTAAAATATCAAAAGTCACTGCAACATATTTCATTCTTCTCTCACCACTGATCATTGTTTCGACGATGGTTATGTGGAAAGCTAAGTTGTGTACAGTGCTGTCACCATATCTGTAGCCTAGGAATTGGTCAGCAATAATATTCCCGATATGGTCAGGTGTATAGAAAAAGATATAGGGCCTCATGCTTTTTCTGTTGCATTTTGCAGGTAATAGCAGTAATGTCGCAGCATTTAAATTATCATTTCAACAGTTATTTTTCTACAGACTCTCATGCCAGGGCATCTTGCCTTTTGTAGCTTTATTTTGTTATTGTGTTTGGTTATTGTGTTTCTTACCTTATATAGATTTCAGGTTTTGTTTGTATATATTTACTAACCATGTCATGTTTTTTCTTGCTTTATTTCGTTATTGTGTTATGTCAACCATTGTTGTGTGTTATATGTTATATAGATCGATCTATAGATTTTAAGTATTTATGTCTTATGTGTTTTGTTCACGTCTTGTTATGTGTTTATGTATCTTTAATGTATTTCTTATGTTATATAGATTTTGGGTTGTGTTTGCATGTTTTCTATTTTTGTAGAATTAGTTTTTTCCTCTTGTTCAAAAGTCACTGCATAATATCAAAAGTCTCTGCAACATTTCAAAAGTCACAGCAAAATATCAAAAGTCACTGCAACATATTTCATTCTTCTCTCACCACTGATCATTGTTTCGACGATGGTTATGTGGAAAGCCAAGTTGTGTACAGTGCTGTCACCACATCTGTAGCCTAGGAATTGGTCAGCAATAATATTCCCGATATGGTCAGGTGTATAGAAAATGATATAGGGCCTCATGCTTTTTCTGTTGCATTTTGTAGGTAATAGCAGTAATGTCGCAGCATTTAAATTATCATTTCAACAGCTATTTTTCTACAGACTCTCATGCCAGGGCATCTTGCCTTTTGTAGCTTTATTTCGTTATTGTGTTTGGTTATTGTGTTTCTTACCTTATATAGATTTCAGGTTTTGTTTGTATATATTTACTAACCATGTCATGTTTTTTCTTGCTTTATTTCGTTATTGTGTTATATTAACCATTGTTGTGTGTTATATGTTATATAGATTGATCTATAGATTTTAAGTATTTATGTCTTATGTGTTTTGTTCGTCTTATGTGTTTTGTTTACGTCTTGTTATGTGTTTATGTATCTCTTATCTTATATAGATTTTGGGTTGTGTTTGCATGTTTTCTATTTTTGTAGAATTACAGTTTTTTCAGCTTGTTCAAAAGTCACTGCAACATATCAAAAGTCACTGCATAATATCAAAAGTCACTGCAACATTTCAAAAGTCACAGCAAAATATCAAAAGTCACTGTAAAATATCAAAAGTCACTGCAACATATTTCATTCTTCTCTCACCACTGATCATTGTTTCGACGATGGTTATGTGGAAAGCTAAGTTGTGTACAGTGCTGTCACCATATCTGTAGCCTAGGAATTGGTCAGCAATAATATTCCCGATATGGTCAGGTGTATAGAAAAAGATATAGGGCCTCATGCTTTTTCTGTTGCATTTTGCAGGTAATAGCAGTAATGTCGCAGCATTTAAATTGTCATTTCACCAGCTATTTTTCTACAGACTCTCATGCCAGGGCATCTTGCCTTTTGTAGCTTTATTTCGTTATTGTGTTTGGTTATTGTATTTCTTACCTTATATAGATTTCAGGTTTTGTTTGTATATATTTACTAACCATGTCATGTTTTTTCTTGCTTTATTTCGTTATTGTGTTATGTTAACCATTGTTGTGTGTTATATGTTATATAGATCAATCTATAGATTTTAAGTATTTATGTCTTATGTGTTTTGTTCACATCTTATGTGTTTTGTTTACGTCTTGTTATGTGTTTATGTATCTTTAATGCATTTCTTATCTTATATAGATTTTGGGTTGTGTTTGCATGTTTTCTATTTTTGTAGAATTACAGTTTTTTCCTCTTGTTCAAAAGTCACTGCAACATATCAAAAGTCTCTGCAACATTTCAAAAGTCACAGCAAAATATCAAAAGTCACTGTAAAATATCAAAAGTCACTGCAACATATTTCATTCTTCTCTCACCACTGATCATTGTTTCGACGATGGTTATAGATTTCAGGAATTGTTTTGTATATCTTTACTAATAATGTCTTGTTTATTTTGTAGCATTATTTCGTTATTGTGTTTTTAATATGATATAGATTTCAGAAATTGTTTGCATATGTTTACAGCATATCTTGTTTTGTTTGTAGCATTTCTTTATTTCTTATCTTATATAGATTTCAGGAATTGTTTGTATATGTGTTTACTAACAATGTCTCAGTTTTTGTAGCTTTATTTCTTTATTGTGTATCTTGCCATATACAAATTTCAGTTACTGTTTGAATAGGTTTTCTAACCATTTCTTGTTTTTTTGTAGCTTTATTTCTTTATTGTGTTTCTTATCTTACAGGTATTTCAGGTATTGTTTGTATTTGTTTTCTAATCATGTCTTGCTTTCTTGTAGCTGTTTTTTACTTACTTAAATTTGACCCACTTGGGATATGGATTGTTCCTAACCTTAATTCTTTTTTTTTATTTTCAGGTATAACAGAAAGATGAAATTTTGTAGAAACGAGACAAACATGGAATGTTTAATTTCTACCACAGACTAGTTTGTGAAAAGGTTGATTTTCAAAGGACCAGGGGTTGAAAGTTGGATTGTTAAGATGTACAAGATCATTTATTGAATGAAAGATTAGTTTAAAAAAGTCAAGGATCAGGTAATACACCCATCTTCTGCTTTTAATAAATGCTGTGTTATGAATTAATTAATCCTTTATAGAACAATCACAAGTTTTAACAAGAACTTGTTTTTCTTCTTAAAAAAAGAAAGATGTTTACCTTTTTGCTGTCAGAGGGATTGATATGTGACCAAGGAAAGTTCCAACTGAAATAATGGTCATGTTTCTTTAACTCATTACCAAACGACAAGATTTTGGGCTAGTCCAAATTGAAAACATTAGCAGACGACAAAGTAAAAATGACTGTAAATTTGAAATTTGTTCTGTGAAGAGTAGAAAACATTGATGGAAAAGGAGAAAATGCTGGTTACCAGCATTTTCTCCTTTTCCCACAATGTTTTCTAAAGGCTTCTCTCTGAGGAGAATCAAAAGTAGGGATTGTGTGGTAATGGGTTAACAGTTTTTGAGTTATAGAGTGGACATTGAATAGTACATAAAATGAGTAAGGAAAATAACCAAAAGAGAAAAAACTCAAAAAATAAACAAGTCAGAGTAATGGTTCTAATGTATAATGCTTTGTCTTATCATACTTTACATATGTGTGAAGTTTTATCAAAATATCTGAAAAAGTTTTCGAGTAATAGAGGGGACATAATTTATGACAGAAAATAATGAAAGGCGAATAGCTAAAAAAAAAGTGCAAGCGAGAATTATGGTTCTATGCATGACCATTTTTCTGATGATGCTTTACAAATGTTTTAAGTTTTATCAAAATATCTCATAAGGTTTTCGAATGATAAAGAGGACACAATATGTGACAAAAAATAATCAAAGAGAAATAACTCAGAAAATATGCAAGCCAGAGTTATGATACTTGTGTATGACACTTTGTCTGATGAAGCTTCAAAAATGTGAGAAGTTTTATCAAAGTATCTGAAAAAGTTTTCGAATTATACAGCGGACACAATTTGTGACAGAAAATAATCGAAGAGAAATAACTCAGAAAATATTTAAGCCAGATACATGATTACAGTGCATGACACGTCTGATGGCCCTTACTACAGGCACTGTTTACAAAGTTGTTGTTGTGAGCTGTTTCTGGATTTTCGTTCTATGAAATGTGACATGGCTTTTGACATGTGGATGGTTTAATGTTTCGAGAGAAGAATAATTGCTTTTGCACTAAGTGAATCATTCAACCCAATATTAGTACATGTATGATGGTTGATATAGAATGTTTAACTCTGCCAAGCAAATGCAAGTTTCAATGACCCTGAGGTTCATGCTAGCCTTCAGAAAACATTGTGCGAAAATGGAGAAAATGCTGGGAACCAGCATTTTCTCCATTTCCTACTTTGATTTCTGTCTTTTCAAGAAAAACTCCATGATATGACCC
This sequence comes from Tridacna crocea, assembly GCA_943736015.1. Classification (NCBI taxonomy): domain Eukaryota; kingdom Metazoa; phylum Mollusca; class Bivalvia; order Cardiida; family Cardiidae; genus Tridacna; species Tridacna crocea. The sequence continues at coordinate 34,267,681 of OX031073.1, forward strand.
TGATTTAATTTGTTATCTGTATACATATATTCTTTCAAACTGGACAAGTCTAAAATTTTGTTGATCAGTGACAAGTTGATTACCGGTAATGTTATGCTTATCTTGTGTAGGTATGAAAACAGGACTGGCATCAGTGCAAGAGAAATCATCAAGACTGTGTATTAGGAACAGATTATGATACTATACATTCATGCAGCACCCTTTTGAATTTTTCTGAGAATCTGTGATACAGAAACCAATTGCAGTAAAGAAGAAGAGAGTAGACCAAGATCAGAGACAGCATGTACATATACAATCTCAAAATATAAGACTGTATAGTGACTCACAACTGGATTGCTTTTTTTTTTAATAATTTAAATAGTTTAACTCTTTCCCAAACAAGCCCTGGTTATTAACATGTCTGCAGTACAAGTCTTTAGAAAACACTGTTGGAAAAGGAGGAATTGCTCGTAACGAGCAATTTCTCCTTTTTCCACAGTGTTTTCTAGCCTATTGGAAAACTTTCTGCCATTCTCATGAAATTCAAACACTTTTAGTTTGGGACAGTCTAAAATTTCTCATATGGGAAAGGGTTAATAACATGTTGTTGTTGCAGAAGCTGTTTTTGTTAACTTTGAGGGGGAAAAAAAGACTTTTAAACCTGTTTGTTTAAATGGTGTTTTATGCCACTTTCAACACCTTCACTACACAATCCCAACCCTATGGAGTTGGACATAAGGAAACACTGTCAGAAAAGTAGAAAATTCTGGGGGCCATCCTTTTCCCTCTTTTCACATGTTTCCATTCTTTCAAGTTAAGCCAATTCCATCATTAGAGCCAAGTTTGAAATGTCATCTGCAGATGCTTTCAATTTGGATAGGTCTACAATTTTGTTGTGTGGTAAAGACTTGATGATTCTGCCTTTGTGACAATTTGATGTCTCATTCTACTGGGTCTGCAGATGCTATCAATTTGGACAGGTCTACAATTTTGTTGTGTGGTAAAGACTTAATTATTCTGCCTTTGAGACAATTTGATTTCTCATTCTACTGGGTCTGCTGATGCTATCAATTTGGACAGGTCTACAATTTTGTGTTGTGGTAAAGACTTAATTATTCTACCTTTGTGACAATTTCATTTCTCATTCTACTGGGTCTGCAGATGCTATCAATTTGGACAGGTCTACAATTTTGTTGTGTGGTAAAGACTTAATTATTCTGCCTTTGTGACAATTTGATTTCTCATTCTACTGGGTCCATAGTCACCAACCATTCTTAACCATTTACCAAACAACAAAATTTTAGACCATGTCTGAATTGAAGGGACTTACAGACGGCATTTTAATTGTGACTTTTAAACTGAAATTTCTCTCTGGAATTGTTGAAATATTGTAGCAAACAATACTATCATTTTCATCTTTTCTCACAATAAGCCTTTTTCTGGGTTGTAAAAAGTTGGGATTGTGTGGTGAAGAGTTAATGGTTTAGCCAATCAAAAGTTGTATTACATTCAAGTTTAGAAAACTGTGGAGAATAAGAAAAGTTGGTGGATAGGGGCCCTGAAAACCTTTCCAGCATATAATCCGGACTCCAGAGTTTGGCATGTGGAAACGTTGTGTAAAAAGTAGAAAATGCCAGTAACCATCCTTTTCTCTCATGGCCTACAAAGTCTGCAACAAAGAGACAAATGAACAAATGTATAGCAGAAATACAGGGACCAGGCAGGATTCAAACCTAGAAAGCCTGAATGAAAAGCAAACACTATAACCACTCAGCTAAAAACAACTCTCCCTAACACAGTTGTATTTAAATCTGGATGAAGCAATGCATGAAGGAGTGGTCTCCCATAATACACCTCCTCTTAAAGTCATCATTTATTGATGACTGTAAGCTTTATTAGGCAGAAAGTCAGTTTTTGGACAACAAAATAGGAATTAATGGCTCAATGGCCAGTACCCGATGAGCCCCCATTTTTTACAGTAACAATTGAACAAATGCATAGCAGAAATACAGGGACCGGGCAGGATTGGATTCCATCATTGGAGTCAAGTTTAAAATGTGATCTGCAGGTGCTGTCAGCCTTTTCCTCTTCAAAATATGCTTTTAGTTAAATTTGCTGCATGTCCACGGACCAGTCTACCACATGATCAAGTGGGTTTATTATTTGAAGTGAATTTTAGAGATCTTTGATTGTTATGATGACTTGTTCAGTATAATGCTGCATGGAGATGTATTAACTCTTTACCAAACGACATAATTCTAGACTGTTCCAAACTAAAAGCATTTCCAGACGACAAAATAAAAGTGACTGAAAATTTGAAATTTGTTTTATGAGGGGTAGAAAACATTGTGGGAAAAGGAGAAAATGCTGGTTACCAGGATTTTCTCCTTTTCCAACAATGTTTTCAAAAGGCTTCTCTCTAAAAGTCATTGAAACTTGGGATTGCGTTGTAAAGAGTTAACCCCCCTTTTGCTTACATGTATGTAGAATATTCAGTTATCAAAAGTACGGTAAAGAGTTTTGACACAGGTCAGCCTACTACTGAATGTTTAAGCTGGCCTTTGTCAAAACTTAAACTGTTTGCTTAATTTTCCTGCATATCCATGGACCATGCTACATCAGGATCCGTATTCATCAACCATTCTTAAGAATGTTCTTGGTCTTATTTTTCAAGATTTTCTGACCGCAAAAGTAACAGAACTTCTGATTGGCTAAACAATTTGGTTTAGCCAATCAGAAGTTTTGTTACTTTCACATTGACAGAATTCTGAAGAATACGACAAAGATTGTTCTTATGAATGGTTGGTGAATACGGACCCTGGATTAAGTCAGTTGTCAGAAAGATAGGATTTAACCCTTTACCAAACAATCTCTGGTTTTTACATCCCCGAGATAGAAGCCTTTTGAAAACAATGTGGGAAAAGGAGAAATGCTGGTAACCAGCATATTCTCCTTTTCTCAATTTGGAGCAGTCTAAAATTTTGTCATTTGGTAAAGAGTTAATGGCTCAATAATTGGGGTAACTTGCGTCAGAGATGCTACATTAAACAGAGTATTTATGTGATAACTTGCTTGGTGCGATGTGTCGGGGAGATGCTACATCAAACCCTCTTTTCTCGGAGTATTTATATGATAACTTGCTTGGTGCGATGTGTCGGGGAGATGCTGCATCAAACCCTCTTTTCCCATAGTATTTGTGATAACCTGCTCGGTGCAATGTGTTGGGGAGATGCTACATCAAACCCTCTTTTCCCAGAGTATAGGTCGAATGTAATGAAAACTTTTTCCACATAATTATGCATTTCTGGACATGATTCATGAACAGTGCATGTATACCCATCTAACATTTTGTTCAAAATATACATGCTATTTCTGTTGCAAGTTAGGAATTGTATTTCATACATTTTAAATGTTGAACTTGTATCTTAACTCGTTACCACACAATCCGTACTCTTGATGCCCATGAGAAAGAAGCCTTTTGAAAACAGTGTGGGAAAAGGAGAAAATGCTGGTAACCAGCATTTTCTCCTTTTCCCACAGTGTTTTCTACGCTTCCCAGAACAAATTTCAAATTTTCAGTCACCTTTAATTTTTCGTCTGCAAATGCTTTCAATTTGTACCAGTCTAAAATTTTCTTGTATGGTAATGAGTAAATATGCATTTCTGGACAAGATTCTAAGATTCATGAACAGTGCATGTATACCCATCTAATATTTTGTTCAAAGTATACATGCTATTTCTGTTGCAAGCTAGGAATTGTATTTCATGTATTTTGAATGTTGAACTTGTATCTTAATCTATCTAATAAATTAAAGTCCTCCTGTGAAATAAAATGGCCTGTAAGTTTTTAGTTGCTAAATAAATGGCAACAACAGTTGTACATCAAAACAGAGAGACTTTAAATGTGGTAAGAAAACACTGTGCAATAAGAACAACATGCTGATAACCAGCATGTTCTCCTTATCCAACAATGTTTTCTCAAGCTAACTTATTGTAACTTTATACAAGCAATTCACATCAATTAAGCCACTTCTAATTTCTCGTCTAAAAGAGCATTCAATTTGGACAACTATAACATTTTGTTGTCTGGTAAAGATTTATCCTAAAATTACTTGTCGGGGGCTTCCATGAATCGAAATCAACCATGTACACAAACAAACCGTTTATATATGGCCTGCGACACAGGAAAAGAGGCATTTGGACATTGATGTTTAATATAATCTCGGATCAGCCTGCGCATTCCACACAGACTTATCTGAAACAACACTTTCGGTTTCTATGTATTTGTTTTGCACAAGTCTACTGTAGCACAAAATCTGATGCATTTGTAAAGTGCCATCTCGGGTAAGTCTGCATGGACTGCACAGGCTGATCCAAGACAACAATATACACAAATGTTCAAATGTCCTTTTTCATATGTTGCAAGACAATTATTATACCTACACAGCCATATACATGTATAGATATTAAGCCTTTACTAAACGACGAAATTTTATACTGGTCCAGATCGAAAGCATTTGCAGAGGACCAAATAAAAGTGACTGAGAATTTGAAATTGTATTTGTGAAGGATAGAAAACATTGTGGGAAAAGGAGAAAATGCTGGTTACCAGCATTTTCTCCTTTTCCCACAATGTTTTCTAAAGGCTTCTTTCTCAGTCTCGGTCGTCAAAAGTAGGGATTGTGTGGTAATGGATTAAAGGTTCATTAGTTTATACATTGCGGTGCTCTCTCATTATTTAACTCTGTACCAAAGGACAAAATTTTAGTCTTGTCCAAATTGAAAACATTTGCAGATGACAAAATAAATGTCAATCAAAAATTGAAGCTTGACTTTTGTGGAGTAGAAAAATTGTGGGAAAAGGAGAAAATGCCGGTTAGCAGCATTTTCTCCTTTTTCTACAATGTTTTCAAAAGGCTTCTTTCTCAGGGTCGTTAAAAGTCGGGATTGTGTGGTAAAGAGTTAAAAGATGTTCATGTGATGTCCCAAATAATTGGATTTTATCTTTGAAAGGATACAAAACAATGTCAAAGAAGGCAATGCTGATAATTAACATTTCATTCTCTTCCCATGATGCTTTCAGAGTTATCCTCCCTTAACCCTTTACATCACAATGACGACTTTTGATGACCCTTAGAAAGAAGCCTTTTGAAAACATTGTGGGAAAAGGAGAAAATGCTGGTAACCAGCATTTTCTCCCTTTCCCACAATGTTTTCTATCCTATCGAAGAAAAATAATTTCATATGAGCCACATTGAAAATGTCATCAGCAAGTGCTTTCAAATTTGGACAGGTCTAAATTCTTGTCAAGTGGTAAAGCATTAAAACTAATAAACCCTTTAACCAACATGTAGTTCAGGGTTTAACCCTATACTCCACAGAAACTCATTTCTGTGCATTTCTATGCATTGCTTGTAGGAGCCTTTGGAAAACATTGTGGCGAGCAATTTCACCTCTTGCCACAATGTTCTCTTAGTATCAAAAGGTGTCATGTACACACGAGAAATGGCTTTATCCTTGCTGTTATTTAGGGTCAATTAGACATACCATAGAAATTCCTTATGGGGTAAAGGGTTAAGCAAACCAAGTAAGAAGCCTTTTGAAAACATTGTAGGAAACATTTAAACTGCTTGTAGTCTTCATTTTTTCCTTTTCCCACAATGTTCCTTCCTCAGAGAACTTATCATCTGCAGTTGTTTTGAACTTAAAATGTCTTGTTTGTAAAAAGGACAAAAAAACATCTCTGTATGTGTGGTAAATGGTATAAAGACCTCCTCTCTACCAAATATTTTTTTGGTTTCTTTTTTTTCTTTTTCCACCATGTTTTCATCTTTTCTCCATCTCTTTGAAACAAGATTTTTGTGTGTGCTTTAACTGTATACTCCATAGATACTTATTTCTACGCATTGCCAGTAGGAGCCTTTGGAAAACATAGTGGCAAAAGGTGAAATTGCTCGTGAAGAGCAATTTCACCTTTTGCCACAATGTTTTCTACACTATCAAAAGGTGTCATATACACATAAAACGGCTTCATCCTTGCTGTTATTTAGGGTCAGTCAGAGATACCATAGAAATGCCTTACGGGGTAAAGGGTTAACCCTTTACCAAACAATCCAGAGTTTTAACAATTTTGAGAGAGGAGCCTTTTTTTTGTGGAAATTTGTGGAAAAAAGGTATAAGGCTGGCAACCAGCATTTTCTCCTCTGCCCATAATGTTTTGTGTTCTTTCAGCGACAGGTTACATCATTTGAGCCTCATTTGATTCATTCTTTACAAATGCCCCAATGTTTGAAAGTCTAAAATGCCATTTGGTAAAGAGTTAACTGATTTTTAGTCCAAAGTGAAAGCATTTACAGGTCTACAATTACAGTCCAAAAGATGTGATTTCATTGTTGAAGTGATACAGTACAGGTAAAGTAGGAAATAGTAGTTTCAGGGAGATTTGACAGAAATAGCATAGGTAAAGTAGCAGTTTCAGGGAAATTTGATAGAAATAGAAAAGGTAAAGTAGGAAGTACTTGTTCCTGGGAAATTCACTGGGAAACATTTTGTCTAGTCTGTGACTCTTCAACTTACTTGATATAAATAAGACAAAAGTTTCAATTCAAGCAATGTTTATTTACATTATTGCATATACAAAAACAAGAGGTTGTTTGCCATCATTACCTGCGAGAGATAATTAATGCCCGGCCCTTGCCACGAGGAGGCCACCTCTGTAAGGGCCATTTGGGTTAGCAAATGTCCGTTACAAATTGTCCTAGTAAACATGGTCTTAAAACCCAAATTCTTGATTTCTGACATACATAATCTATATACATGATCAGAAACCCGATCCTTATTGACAGCTACAACATGTCAACAAACTTAATTGATAGATGGTTACAAATGAAATGTTATGGTAAAAAACGAAGGATACATAATTTCATTAATGTTGTATGTAAACAAAGGCCACAAATGGTCATGTTAATCAATGAAAACTTAAAACATTAAGGTTACCACTATAGAGTGGGTACAATTCCCATCCCTGACAACAATACAATTCTCACCAGGACAGTTTTGTAGGTTTCCAAACTTCTAAAAACATGAAGTCAAAATTTATTTACAAAAATTGGCCTCCTTCCTCCCCTTCAGCCAACCATCACCACCTTCAAACTGTTGCATCTGATTTCAGTGTATACTACAACCCTCCGGCAAACATGTGAATAATTACAGTTCATGCATGTTTCTACATAAAATGTAACAGGACCATCAAGCAACAATTATGTGTGATCGTAAAAGTATCAAATGATCACTTTACCTTTGAAAAATAAACATATTGTTGATAAGAACAAAATTGTTCATAACTAGTTGAAAAAAAATACCGACTGAAAAATGCATGTAATATACAATGTCTACTGATTTGTAAATGTATTTTAGCAGTATGGAAGAAAACAAAAACAAGACTGTTTAATTACCACCATTAGCTCAGGTCAACCCCTCATATTAAACAAGAACTGTATTTCAAAAATAACAAGATTGGTACCAATGATCTTGTGATAAAATACATATATGTGTATATGTATGTATATAATGTCATAACAATTCTATATAAACAAAGGCAACAACAGTCATCCGATTCCTTGACAAAATAAAAAAGATTTATTTCACTGCTAAAACTTTACAGACTGCCATATAATTTTCAATAAGAAATTCACATAGGCTTTCAAATGGCTTTAAACATAAATGAATAAACAAATTTTATTTGGACAAATGGCCTCCTATCTCCCCTTCAGCCATCCTTCACCACCTGCAAGTTTTTAAATCTGATTTTAGTGTACACTAAGACTATCCAGTAAACACATGCATACTCAATACAAACATGTTTCTAAATAAATTGTAACAGGACAAATTCACCAAAATTATGTGGAGGTAAAACATATAATGAATACGTGTAATAGGTAGGTCAAATAAACACCTTGTTGATAACCACTACAGGTAAAAAACTGTCTGTCAAGGAAAAAGAAAAACCTAAAGTGCATGTAATATATAATCATCAACAACATGGATATAAATCAACAGTGCACAGAAGTCTACAAATGTAAAAAAAAAAACCTACCACACAAACTACATGGTTCCATATGTAAATGAATGTACCGGTATTCTTTAGAAACAATCAGCTTCAAAAAGTATGGGTACCCACAACTCTTAACTATTGAAAGAAAAAAATTCTGATAAAAGTAGCTTAACTAAACAAAATAGCATGCTATCACCTTATTTCAACGAGTAAAACAACAACAACAACAATAGCTATATCTAGGCACCTAGAATAAGAAATAAATGAAAAAAGGCTAAAAAAAACTAATCAAAGGAGAGGGAAAAAATCAGTTCAAAATTGTATAATCATCTTAAAAAGTACATGTACTTGTTTACAAAATAAACCAACAATATGGGTATGTGTAATTAAAAAAATCTACTGACCTACTTATGGCTAGACAAAAACAAGTGAAAAAAATATATATATGTATATCAAAAATCGGATGATAAACCATATTGAAACACAGTAGATAAAAAAACTTTTCAAAAATTAGTTATCAAAATTTGGGAAAAGGAGTATCTTGTCAAATCTTATCTCATACATGTACATGTGTAACCCTCTAACACACAGTCTTCAGTTATACCAACCCCTAGAAAGGTTTTGATATCATTATGGCAAAAGGAAAAAAGGCTACTAACAAGCATTTTCTATTTTTCCACATTTTTACCTATTCAAGGGCAAATACGATTACATGCATTTGATTTTTCATACACAGCAGTACAACGTCTGTAGGCCTTGCTCGTATAAGAGTGTTGAGGATGTTATTAAACAAGAAGGTCAATTCTAGGCATTTTTTTTATCCAAAAATCTAAAAATGAAAGTCATTCTAGTTATCCTGTAATCCAGCTGGATATGTCACCCACTCCTTGTACTCACGACCTATAGGTTGCCAAACCTGAAAGAAAAAAACAATTATATTAAACCCTTTCCTTTACAATTACAAGTTTAACCTGGGCTCACGCAGAAGTCTTTTGAAAACAGTGTGGGAAAAGGAGAAAATTCCGATAACCAGCATTTTCTCCTTTTTTCCACAATGTTTTCCAAACTTCTGCAAACCCAATTATTCAGCTATGTTTAAATTGTCGTCTGCACATGCTTCAAACTTGGACAAGTGTAATATTTTGTTGCTTAGCGGCTGGTAACCAGCATTTTCTCCTTTTTCCACAATGTTTTCCAAACTCCTACAAACCCAATTATTGAGCTACGTTTAAATTGTTGTCTGCACATGCTTCAAACTTGAACAAGTGTAATATTTTGTCGCTTAGTAGCTGGTAACCAGCATTTTCTCCTTTTTCCACAATGTTTTCCAAACTTCTATTAGAATCAAAACCAATCTTTCAGTTATGTTTAATTTGTTGTCTGCTAATGCTATAAATTTGGACACTATTTTGTCCTTCAGTACTGGGTAATTGCATTTTTTATCTTTTTCCCCATGTCATGTAGTAACTCGTTCTTGATTTACAAGCTCTTACAATCTTGCCTGTTGGATACTGCAGTTGCATGTATCTGGTTGTCTAGCCGTAGTTAGGCAAGTAAGGCATCTTCTTCTTCGAACAAATTCTGTCTTCTTTTGAATATCTTCTCTCTTTCTCCAAGTTTTCATGTCATCTGCTTAGAAAAATGAAAGTAAAAGGCCAACTTATTTAACCAAGTGCCAGATGACAATTTTTTACTCTTCTGAAATGAAATAATTTTCATAGATAGAGGTTTATTCAAATGTTGTGATTTGTATACGAAAGGACATAAAACATTGTGAGAGAAGGAAAAATACTGTCTACTTGTTAATTCTCCTTGTAACTAAATTTTCAGGTAAGTCATCTATCAAAATCAGTGTTTATGTAGCTTTAACCCATTACCACACGGAAAACTTTTAGACCTACATGTATCGAAATTGAAAGCATTTGCAGACGACAATTTCAAAGTGGCTCAAATTGTGCAATTTTACTTTCATAGAGTAGAAAACTTTTTGGGAAAAGAAGAAAATGCTGGTTACCAGCATTTTCTCCTTTTCCCACAATGTTTTCTAAAGGTTTCTTTTACAGGGGCATCAAAAGTAGGGATTGTGTGGTAATGGGTTAATATTACAATAGCTAAGGTACCTAACCATGAGTTCTCAGGTAGTTTACTTTGCCAGTCCATATATTTTGCACAACACTTTCTGAACAACTGGCTGCTTTCTTACAAGAATATTATCAAAACAAGGTTACTAGCACTATCTCTTTTCTGCACAATGTTTTCAAAAGCCTTCATCTTCAAGTCCATTAACTCTTTCCCAAACGACAAATTTTGGACCCTTCCAACCCAAAAGAGTTTGCAGGGGACAATTTTAGATTTGGAGAAAATGGCAGAAAGTTCTCAAAATGGGTAGAAAACATTGTGGGAAAAGGAGAGATTGCTCGTTACGGGCAATTTCCCCTTTTCCCACAGTGTTTTCAAAAGACTTTTACTGCAGACAAATAAAAACCAGGGCTTGTTTGGGAAAGGGTTAAAGCTCAGGATTCTGTGGCAACAAGTTCAAAACAAATCCTGTGATTTTGGTTATATTTGTCATCTGCTACCTCCAACTCTGTCATATCTAAAACTATCACTTTATGAATTTACAGAATTAAGCCATTGCCAGATAGTTTTAACCACCCTGAGGAAGCAGCCTTTTGAAAACATTGAGGGAAAATGCCGGCATTTCCTCCTTTTCCCTCAATGTTTTCTACCTGAACAAAGACCAAAATGAATAACACGAGCTTCATTTGGTTTTCTGAATATGTTTAAAATTTGATTGAATGAAACATTTTGTCTGCTAAAAAGTTAAGTGAAGGGTTTTATCTTTGAAGTGATACAACAATGCAGAGAAAGGAAAAGAATTCTTTACTGTGTTTTCATAAGCCTTGCTCAATACTTGATTAAGAATGTTTGTTTGGCAAAGATACTCATAAAAAGTTACTTGTTATCTCTCCATTGGGTACCATTCAACACATCCAGCATCGCCAAACATTCTACATCCATCTGTTAGTGCCGACTTGTCTTGCTTCTGTCCAGAACATCATCCAGGTACTGTTCATCAACGTTGGTCTTCTATCCATCTCTTAGGGGCTGCTCTTCTCATTTCATCCTGGGCGGCTCAGTGGTGAGTTTGTAGGGCATATATAATTTAGAGGCCTGGGTTCGATCCTCAATAAAAAAATTGAGTTTTTTTTTGTGTTGTATCCTTGGGCAAGACTCTTCAGTCCTGATACCAGTGAAACCAAGGACACAGGATTAAGTGAGCTGTTCCTGTGATATGACAATAATATCACAGAAGTATGTAATACAGCTGAATACAAGACTTGGTTCAATCCCAGTCACGATCAAAATAAACCTACCTGATCATAATAAACCTACAGGTCATAAAATTATGAAAGCTCATTTCAAAAATGAAATGAAAAGCATCAAGAATGAAACATGTCTGTCATCGCAATAGAATGAAACCCCTCTATAGACTGACACTCTGCATGAACAGTTGGATGGTTTCCTTGACCAACACATTTATTGACCTTGGGCACTCTAGGTTTGTGACTGTGCAATGGAAAGCCAACTTCAAAGACCTGTCACTAAGTTTTCTTATGTGTACCTCATCACCTTCCTGATGCCACTATATGAACAAGAACCACTTACACAGTGGGTAAACAACCCTACACAGATATGGGTGAGTGTCAAAGAAAGGCTCAATCTAAAGCAATGACAAACATGAACCTCTATAAAGCACAAAATGTATGCGACATCTGACCCTCAAGCGCTTTTGAGCACGTGACAAACCTCAAGCGACTTTGGAGCACATGACGTCTCAAGAGTTGAATCAAGGATGTACGCATTGTGAAATTAATTGGCATTAACCCTTTACCAGAAAATGATGACTTTAAACGTCCGAAAGAAAGAAGCTTTTTGAAAACATTGTGGGAAAAGGAGAAAATGCTGGTGACAAAAGAAAAATTTCACCATTTCAGCCACATCGAAGTTGTTGTCTGCAATTGCTTTCAGTTTGGACAGAGCCAAAATTATGTCATCTGGTAAAGGGTTAAAAAAAATTGTGAGCTACATATCATGCATGTTGTTAATCCGTCAGAGTTTGCTAATTTGAATTGTTTTCCACTCTACTGGAAATAAATTTCAATTTTTGAGTTACATTTGTCGTCTGCGTTTTCAATTTGGACCAGTCTAAAATTTTGTCATTTGGAAAAGGGTTAAAAAAGTTTGGGCCAATAAAATGATCTTCTCTATTCAGATCTTGACTCAAACATTTATTGGCCCACATTTTAGCCACATGTAAAATTTTGTCATTTGGTAAAGAGTTTACCATTTCCCACACAATGATGACTTTTGACAACCTTTGGAAGGAAGCGTTTTGAAAACACTGGTAACCAGCATTTTCTCCTTTTTCCCACAATGATTTCTACCCTATCAGAAAACAATTGCACCTTGAGTGCTTTAAGCACTATTTTTAATCAGGGAAGTCTGTGCCTTAAGCACTTTTCTGATAGGTGATGTCTGTGCCTTAAGCACTTTTTAGTAGGTGACGTCTGCAACCGAAGCACTGTGAGGATTTATCGTCTGCAACTAACACTTTTTTGACATCATTTGTCTGCGACCCATGAACTTTTTAAAAAATAGAGAGCATCTGAAATAGGCATATGATTCCTTACAACAACTTTTAGACTGTCCATAGCTAGTTATAGAGAGCGATTGAAATGGAAGTCATCAAAAATGAAACATACCTGTCATCACAATAGAATGAAGCCCCTCCTGACTGACACTCTGCAGCAACTAAAGGATGGTTTCCTCGACCAACACATTTATTGACCTTAGGCACTCTAGGTTTGTGACTGTGCAATGGAAAGCAAACTTCAAAGACCTGTCACTAAGTTTTCCCTGGTCTACTATGTACAGATCCCATTCATCTCCTTCCTGATGCCACTTTATGCACAAGAACCACTTACACAGTGGGTAACGACCCTACACAGATATGGGTGAGTGTCAAAGAAAAGCTCAATCTAAAGCAATGACAAACATGAACCTTTACTAAGCACATAAATGTCTGCAACTGACAAAATTTTGAAAACATTCATCTGCGACCCATGGACTTTTTAAAAAAAACATTCGTCTGCGACCCATGGACTTTTGAAAACATTCGTCTGCGACCATGGACTTTTGAAAACATTCGTCTGCGACCCATGGACTTTTGAAAACATTTAATAGTAGACCCAGCTACCATGACAATCCCATTTTCAAAAATTTTAGACATACCCATAGTTAGAGAAAGCATTTGAAATCTTCACGTGGTTCCTTACAACAAATTTTAGACAAATCCATAGCTAGTTATAGAAAGCATTTGAAATCAGCATGGAATTCCTTACAACAAATTTTAGACACACCCATAGCTACTTATAGAAAGCAATTGAAATCAGCATGAAATTCCTTACAACAAATTTTAGACACACCCATAGCTAGTTATAGAAAGCAATTGAAATCAGCATGAACTTCCCTACAACAAAATTAAGACATTTCCATAGTTAAAGAAAGCATTTGAAATCCACATGTGCTTCCTTACAACAAATTTTAGACACACCCATAGCTAGTTATAGAATGCAATTGAAATCCGCATGTTTTTACAACAACTTTTAGACGCATTCATAGCCGTTAGTTCTTTATAACATGATCATATTTTAGACATATCCATATAAAGGTAAAGCATCAAGAATGATACATCTGTAATCACAATAGAATGAAGCCCCTCCTGACTGACACTCTGCACCAACTAAAGGATGGTTTCCTCGACCAACACATTTATTGACCTTAGGCACTCTAGGTTTGTGACTGTGCAATGGAAAGCAAACTTCAAAGACCTGTCACTAAGTTTTCCCTGGTCTACTATGTACAGATCCCATTCATCACTTTCCTGACGCCACTTTATGCACAAGAACCACTTACACAGTGGGTAACGACCCTACACAGATATGGGTGAGTGTCAAAAGGAAGACTCAATCTACAGCAATGACAAATATAAGGCTCTATTAAGCACATAATGTCTGCAGCTCAAGTACTTATTTAGTAGGTGACGTCGGCACAGGAAGCACTTTGAAGATATAACATCTATAACTTACACACTTTTGAAAATATTTGTGACTGACAAATTTTTAAAAAAAATGTGGGTGTGGATCATAAACACCAGGGATTGCTTGGTAAAGGGTTGATAGTTAACCCAGTCGTCATAACAGACAGGTTGACAGCTATGCCGCCCACTATGGGTCACTACTACAGGATGTGAGTCCAAGTCACAGACAATATAGGTTGACCAATTTGGGAAGAGACCAAGTCAATCTAAGCCTCTTCCTCACCAGCCAACCCAAAACGATCCTCGCTAGTCTGCAAGCCGTAGACACTGTTGAAAAAGACATAGAGGTATTACTAAGCCCAACAGAGCTAAGTTCTACCTCCATGTCTTCCTCACCTGATGAAAAAAAAACAGAGGTATCATTTAGCTCAACAGAGCTAAGTTCTACCGCTGTGTCTTCGTCATCATCTGCTGAAAAAGAGACAGTGGTATAACTTAAAGAGCTAAGTTCTACCACCATGTCTTTCTCATCTGCCTCACGGAACATCTCCTTCCCCACATCATCCGGAATCTCCGTATCTGCACAATCCCACGTCATGGAGCCAAAGGAAGAAAACATTACATTTTCTTCCTCAAGTTCCATTACAACAGATGACTCCTCATTGAAGGCAATCCTGTAGAGTCGAGCATCAATGCCTTTCCACAAGTCTGAGGACAGGGATATGTTACAAAGAGAAAGCTCATGTACCACATCCTCGTCTTCGACTGAAGAAAAAAGGGAGGAGTCACAAAGCTCAAAAGAGCTCAGCTCTTCCTCCCATTCCTCTCCTACGACGACATCGTCATCCCACAACAAAGAGTCATCTACTGTCCTGCTCTCATTGAAAACAGCATCTACGGAGCTCCCTTCATCAGCAGGGAAGGGGACGTTATCATGGGCAACAAAAGGAGTTTCAGGGGCTGCATCAACCTCTGCATACTTCTTCTTTGCCCATGATATAAGATCTGCAGTGAAACCTAGTGCCGTGACAAACAGAGACATTTTTAAGTTTTTGAAGTATGTTTTGTACTTATCGATATCAATGAAGCTCTCTGTATCTGAAAAGAGAAAAAGAAAAAAAAAAAAATAGAATTTCAGTATCCCTAGTAGTGCTGCAGCTGGATTTACTCGCTTTAATGCTGAGAGTATACACCAAGATCAGACTGAACAGAATGTGCAATCTAATCGTGAGTTAATACTGTCAGTTTTTTGGCCAGAGATTCTGACAAGATGGGAAGTGAAATGGCAATTTATGCACTTATATTACTGACTGAGATTGAGCATTACATCTAAAATTTGTATTTTTAGCAGTCTGATCTTGATCTTTTCCACCAGAAAAGATAACCACAGCAGCTGTCAACCACGCTTAACCCTAAAATAAAATGCCTGTTCTTTTATCTTCATTTCTTCATTTGTTTGTGTTTTCCAAGGTACAAACATTATTTCCATCTTTTTTCCTGTTCCTTAACCCATTACCACACAATCCCTACTTTTGACGCCCGAGAAAGAAGCCTTTAGAAAACACTGTGGGAAAAGGAGGAAATGCTGGTGACCAGCATTTTCTCCTTTTCCCACAGTTTTTTTTTACCCTACCGTGAACAAACTTCAATTTTTTAGTCACCTTTATTTTATCGTCTGCAAATGGTTTCAATTTGCACTAGTCTAAAATTTTCTTGTGTGGTAAAGCGTTAACCCTTTACAAAACAACAAAATTTCAGACTAGTAAAAAAATTAAAACTATCTGCAGATGACAAAATATAAGTGACTCAAAAATTGAAATTGTTTTGGGAAGGGTAGAAAACATTTACGGAAAAGGAGAAAATTTATGATGGTAACCTGCATTTTCTCGGTTTTCCCCCAATATTTTTGAAACCTTTATTTCTCAAGGTCATCAAGTCAGGATCATGTGCTAAAACTTTAACTCTTTACCACACAATCCCGACTTAACGAGGATAAAGCCTATAGAAAACATTGTGGGAAAAGTAGAAAATGCTGGCAACCAGTATTTTCTCCGTTTTCCACAATATTTTCTACCCTATCAAAGTCAGAAATCATAATATTACCAAGATTTAATTCGTTATCTGCAGATGCTTTGTTGTTTCGTAAAGAGTTAACAAATATAGGCACTGTATGAGAGGTTTTCAGAGTATAAGTAGCATTTCCTTGAATTCATACAAATGTACTTCATAGCCATTATCAAACACTTTTCAGTTAAAAAATTCCACTTTTAATACAGATATGCATGCTAAATGATCTAAGCTGTCGATGCGCCATAAAATAACATACATTCATTCATAGCCATCAAGTTTGTCAATTAATGGATGTCCATTACAAATCATGTAATGAAGTGTCAACTAAAAATCAACAATTCCCAAATCTTTTTTCATTTTTTTCTGTTAGAAATACAATGCAACAAAACCAGATACCAACCAGCAAATTCAATGTTTATCACCAGAACTTGAAAATTCTAGCATTTTCAATTAAATATTTTCCAGATGACAAATTCTACATCCATATAAAAAGGGCTTGCACCCTACATAATACACTAAGACCAGCCTATATAGCTCAAAAGGTAGAGCGTAAGACGTGAATGTGATGTTTTGAATCATTTGCCATCTAAAATTACTAATAATCTTGTTAATCCTTTACCAAATGACAAAATTTCAGACTGGTCTAAATTGAAAGCACTTGCAGCTGACAAAAACGCTAACTCAAAAATTGAAATTTGTTTCCAGCAGGGTAGAAAACATTGTGGGAAAAGGAGAAAATGCTGGTTACCAGCATTTTCTCCTTTTCCCACAATATTTTCTAAAGGCTTCTATCTCAAGAGTTGTAAAAACCAGGGATTGTTTGGTAAAGGGTTAAACCAAGGTCCAAAGCAACATACACTGCACACGTATTAAGAACCAGGCGTAAGTAAAGATGGGCTTCTACCTGCATCTGCACTGTATAGCGCTATCCCCCTTCACATTACTAACAGCCGTCAGGGGGCATCCCACATGTAGGCAAACAGTGGCGACAATTAATAAATGCAAATTCAGTCATATACAATTAAAATGATGGTATTTGCCTTTTAAAGAATGTGCAACAGTACGTAGGCTTAACCATCTTTGAGAAAGTATAAAACATGAGAAAAGAAGCAAAACCAAGTAACCAAAATTTTCTTCTTCTCCCACACTAATTTCAAAATACCTACTGACAGAATTGTCCTTCCGCATTTTTTTTTTTAAATGGTGTATAAAGGCTAACATGTTGTTTTCAAAAGTAAAGTTGCAATGAAGAGAAAACCCTCACTGAAGAAAGGGTTTACTGTATTAACTTTGCCAGCAGAAAAAAAAAATTCAACTTATCATAATTCAACTCATAATCTGATGCTAAAAAAATTAAATTTGCTAAAAGTGAAAGCATTTGCAGACAAAAAACACAAATCTGGCTCAAACTTATGCAGGTTTTTGGTTAACTAAAAAACTGTGGTCAAAGAAGAAAAATGCTGGTTACCAGGATTTCCTACCTTTTCCACAATGTTTTCAAAAGTATTCTTTTTAAGTTTGCGAAAGCTCAAGATTATTTAATAAAGGGTCATAAGACTTGCAAACAACACAATAGACATGTTTCAAATAGTCTTTGCAAGAATAGAAAACCTTATAGGGGTAAAGATGAAAATGCTGGTTACAAGCACTTTCCCCTTGCCAAAATGTTTTAATTAGGCTTCCTTCTTGGGGTAGTTTAAAATCTGGATTTTTTTTAACTCTTTACCCAGATGAGGTGATTTTAGTCTGCTTAAATTTAAACAGCTTGCAGGCGACAAATTTAGAATGGCTAAAAAGACTGTATATTTAGCTGTAAAAGAAGAAAACACTGTGGAAAATAGAGAAAATGCTCATTATGAGCATTTCCTCCTTTTCCAAGTGTTTTCAAACGCCTTCAACCTGAGAGTCATAAAAGTCAGGGGTTATCTTGGAAAGGGTTAATGAAAGCTTTATATTTTTTGGAGGAAAAACATCTTCCTTTGCTGCCCTATGAGTAATGGCTACTTTTTCACTGACTTTAAGACATTTCAAGTTAAGTGTTTCAGACAAGAAACATTGCTCGAAAAATGTGTTACTCTCATACAATTGTATATGCAATTCCTTCACTTTATGTCAAGTGTTTCAACAGAAACAAGGTAATGACAAGTTCTTCCGGCTTTCAGCAAGAAGAGCTAGAAACTACTGTAATCTGTCAGTTACTTCACTCCAATAATTGCCTTACATTTATAATTTTGTGGAAGACAATTGAAATGGGCTTACTTACTGCAAAAGCTAAATACTCGACTTCATTAGCTATTTTGCAGTAAGGTTGTAGTAAAACCATTTCTTGCAGATTTCAGCTATTATTCTGCATAAATATGCGGCATATCGCGGGAAAATGCTGCTAGCTTATTGCAAAAGCTAATTACTTAATTTCATTAGCTATTTTACATTAAGGTTGCAGCAAAATATAATGCACATGCTTTTTTTTAAAGTCTCTGAACATATCCTGATTTTATATGACCCTGAGGGAGAAAGTCTTTAAATCCATGATTAACCTTTTACCATGCTGTCCCAAGTTCAAACAAACATTTTGTTGAAATGACATCCTCGGCCAAAAAAGACCTTTTTTGGTTACAAAGATATTAAAGTTATTGCGCTTTGCATGTAACTGTGGCCTTTTTGTTATTGGTCCATGGTTAAAATATACAGTAAGCTCCCTTTTTCCATGGCACAGCATTTTATATAATGAAAACAAATATGAATTGTCTGTGACCATTGATAAACAACATACAGATGAAGTTTCATAACATTTTTTCCAGTAGTTAAAGAGACATTGGTTCATAATGAAAATATATGCCTAGCTCACTTTTTCCATGACATGACATTTAATGAAAAAAGGTAAAATAATATCGGTGGACTATCATTAGAAACACAGGTATGAAGTTTCATAAATTTTGTGTAGGATTTTGAGTTACAAAGATATTGATCCCTACCTAAAATATACTTGAAGCCCCCTTTTTGTATGATACCTTACTGAATATCAAAGCAGCTATATCAAAAGAGTGCCGTTGTCACAATATCGCAGCCACTTTGCTGCCATTTCAAGCAGCTAGCTAGAGACTAAAAGTTTTGGAATTTCTAGCACATGCCTTGGTAGCTCAATGGATATGTTGTATTACGTGTAATTTAAAAGGTTTACCACCATACTGATGGATGGACAGACGGATGCATGTTGGACTCGTTGGCTTTGATCAACCAATAAAAATGACATGAAGCCCCCTTTTCCATAATTCAACTGCATATCGCAAAATCTTGACAACATGCGAAAGGTCACATTCTGTGAAAATTCTATGCAAAATCTATATACTTGACTGCGCAACTTAAAATTAAGTACCCCCAGTCGGCCATTTAGCATCGAATCAAAAATCAAAGAAAGTGTCTAGGCAGAATAGGTTATTGTACACATGCATAAAGTTTCACAAATTTCTGTCCAATTGTATTGGAGATATTCATCTGGACAGATGGACGGACAGATGAACTAACAGACTGATGGAAGGACAATGCTAAAATGAAATTATATCCCTCTGCCTTTGAAGGGGTCAACTCTTAAGATAGAAGCCTTTGAAGATACTGTAGAAAAAGAAAATGCTGGTTACCAGTGTTTTCTTTTTTACCCACAATGCTTCCTACTTTTCAAGCAGGCAAATAAGACCAATGAAAGAGATCAAGATCGTTGTCTGCAAATTTATGTACCGGTACATGTACTTTCAATTGTGTCAAGTATAGAATTTTTTCATGTGGTAAAGGGTAAATTGCTTCATGTAATGTTTTCATTGCTGATATTGCTGATCAACACATTCCACAATGTTTTCTACTTTTTCAAAGCCAAAGATCATGTCAGCCATATTTCACCTCTAGAGTGCACATGTTGTCAATTTAGACAAGTCTAAAATTGTGCTTTTGGTACAGATATCAGTTTTCACCACACAGTCACAAGTTTTATTGATCCTGGGAAAGGGGCAATTTGAAACATTGTAGTAAAAGTAAGAAATTGCTGTTAACCAGCATTTTCTTCTTTTCTCTTGATATTTTCTCCCCTTTCAAAGTCAAATTTCATGTCTTGATCACCATCTAATCCTGAGAATGCCTTTAACTCCTACAGTTGCCATTAGGACCATTGCAGATCAAGATCAGGCTGCACAAAAAAGCAGTCTGATCTTTGATCTCCACTGCTCACTCTGATAAAATACTGTAGACAAAAGTAATCATGAAATTGCTCTGATTTGGATGTACATGTCTCATAAACCCATTCCCAAACAATCCCTGGTCTTTACGACCCTCAGATAGAAGCCTTTTGAAAACATTGTGGGAAAAGGAGAAAATGCTGGTTACCAGCATTTTCTCCTTTTCCAACAAAGTTTTCTTCCCTGCTGGAAACAAATTTTGCTTTTTGAGTAACATTAATTTTGTTTCCTGAAAGCGCTTTCAATTTACACCAGTCTAAAGTTTTGTTTGGGAAAGAATTAAGTCATTTTATTATTCTGTTTCATTCGGGGATCTATGAGGTACATCCCAATGCCGACTTTTGATGACCCTGGAAAAGAAGCCTTTTGAAAGTACTGTGGGAGACAGGTAAAGGTAATCAGCATTTCTTTCTTTTCTTGAAATGTTTTTACCCAATCAAAGAATGATTGCACCATTTCAGCCACATTGAAATTGTCTTTTACAATTTTTTTCAATTCGGACAAGGCTAGGATTTTATCATCTGGTGAAAGGTTAATTTGTTGTTTGCGAATGTTTTCAACACTGTAAAGTCTAAAATTGTGTGTTTCGGTAAAGGATTAAGGTAAACCTAGCAATGCTGGTTAACCCATTACCAAACGACAATATTTTAGACTGGTCTCCAGATTGTGAGCATTTGCAGACAACAAAATAAAAGTGATTGAAATTTTGAATTTTGATCTGTGAAGGGTAGAAAACATTGTGGGAACCATGCAACCAGCATTTTCTCTTTTTCCCACAATGTTTTCTAAAGGCTTCTTTCTCAGGGTTGCCAAAAGTAGGGATTGTGTGGTAATGGGTTAACTCTTCAAACAACAGAATTTTGGACTTGGATACTACATGTAGCTTTATCTGCTTTTCCAAGCTGTTTACTTTTGAGGGCTAGAATCACTCTACTGGCAGTAATTTTGATTGCTAATTAATGATGCAAAAAGGAAACAGACAATTTTCTGAAATTATGCAAAAATTGATAGGGATTCAGTACTCATTGTATTTAACTCATTACCAGACGACAAAATTTTGGACTAGTCTAAATTGAAAGCATTTCCAGACGACAAAATAAACCTGACTCAAAAATTGAAATTTGACATCGTGGGAAAAGGAGAAAATGCTGGTTACCACATTAAGCACATTTTGGAGAGAATACAGGAACTTTATGGTGATACAAGTCTTCATTGCATAAGATTCATGAGACAATCCACTTACTTGTAATCTGCATAAAATCATTTAACTTGTGTTTTACTTAACCAATAACGAGTACAGCATCTCCACCAAGGCCAGTATCCTGCAGCATGACTCCCTGGTCATCAATACAGACACCTGAAACAGCAAGTGAAATAATCAGAACTGTACTTGATTAACCCTTTACCAAACATGCAAGTCTGAAATTTCACACCTAGTTGGTATTAACCCTTTACCAAACATGCAAGTCTGAAATTTCACACCTAGTTGGTATTAACCCCTTTACCACACAATCCACCGTTTTTATGACCCTGAGAAAAAAAGGCTTTTGATCGTCTGACTGATTGATTATATGGTGTTTATTGCCATTTCAACATTATTTCTATTAAAGAGAAAAAAGGTTTTTAACAAGCACCGTCTTAACCCATTACCACATAATCCCTACTTTTGATGACCCTGAGAGAGAAGCCTTTAGAAAACATTATGGGAAAAGGAGAAAATGCTGGTAACCAGGATTTTCTCCTTTTCCCACAATGTTTTCTACCCTTCACAAAACAAATTTTAAATTTTCAGGCACTTTCAGTTTGTCGTCTGAAAATACTTTGGATTTGGACAAGCCTAAAATATTGTTGTTTGGTAATGAGTTAACCCTTTCCAGAACAATCCCTGGTTTTTACGACCCTGAGAAAGAAGCCTTTAGAAAACATTGTGGAAAAAGGAGAAAACGCTGGTAACCAGCATTTTCTCCTTTTCCTACAATGTTTTCTACCCTGCTAGAAACAAATTTCATTTTTTGAGTAACGTTTATTTTGTCGTCTGCAAGTGCTTTCAATTTGGACCAGTCTAAAACTTTGTCGTTTGGTAAAGAGTTAAGGAAGGAAATCCTGGTAACCAGTTTTCTATGCTATGCTTGACTGTTTTCACATTTTGAGTTACATGTGCCATTCATTTATTTCATTTTAATTCTAACAAGTTTTGATTTTGTTGTGTGACAAAGGGTTAATTAAGCCTCATCAAATCATTGTGGGAAAATGCTGATACTAGCCGAGTCCACCTTTCGCACATTTTTTTTAGCTTTAAATGTCAAATGTTCAGTTTTGTTTTTTTTTCATGTCATTTGTTGTCTGCAAATACTTTAATTCCTGTTAATTTAATTAGTGACTGAAAATGGGAAATTAGGTTTGTGAAGGGTAGAAAACATTGTGGGAAAAGGAGAAAATGCTGGTTACCAGCATTTTCTCCTTTTCCAACAATGTTTTCCAAAGGCTTCTTTTCCAGGGGCATCAAAAGTAGGGATTGTGTGGCAATGGGTCAATTCTACCCTTCACAACACTGTCTCAAGTTTTAATAACCCAGAGGTGTAAGACTTGAAAACATTGTGGGAAAAGGAAATAATGCTGCTTACCAGCATTTCCACCATTTCATACTCTGTTTTCTACATTTTCAAAGATGAGCCCTACTTAAATTTTCAACAGCATATGCTTTGAATTCAGACAAGTCTCACATTTTGTTGAGCTTATAAGTTTTACATATAATTGAACTCTGCAATAATCATAAATAATCACTTTAGTAATGGAATGTGGAAAGTTCAGATAATTGTCTTTATACCCGAGCCATCTAAAAGTTTATGGTAATACGAAATTAAAAATAACAACCTGATAATGAACTTTTACTTCAATACCAACCCCAGTTACTTTCGTTTGAAAAAATAATCTTAATTATTATTACTCCTTTCATTATCATCCCTCTCTAGCTTGCCTCAAAGAAGGCCCAGGAACAGCTATAACACTATCACTGTATTGGCGCTAGAGTCAGCATTTACATGTATGTCAACATAAGCACGTGTGATGGCATAAGAATCGGTATCCATATAAAAGTTTTTTTTTTTTAACTCATATTTTCCAAATCTTATGATAGATTTGGTTCATGTTTTGTATAATGATATAGGTCCAAAGTTTCTATCAACAATACTCCTACCGCTGCTCATGGCCAAGGTAGTAGACGATGCCATTTTACATCAAGTTTTACACAAAAGCTTTTTAACTCATTACCAAACGACAATATTTTAGGCTTGTCCAAATCGAAAGCATTTGCAGACGACAAAATAAAAGTGACCCAAAATTTAAATTTTTGTGAAAGGTAGAAAACATTGTGGGAAAAGGAGAAAATGCTGGTTACCAGCATTTTCTCCTTTTCCCACAATGTTTTCTAAAGGCCTCTTTCTCGGGGGCGTCAAAAGTAGGGATTGTGTGGTAATGGGTTAAGAGCCGATATTTTCTAAACTGAATGATAGATTTGGATTTGGTACTTGACTTGACAGATACAGGCTCAAAGTATTATTGACATTGAGCAATATCCTAGCCATGCCCATGATCTTAGGGTTAAAGTCGGTTTTAGAATTTCATGTTGGAATTTTCTAGGAGCCATCAAGCTTGAAGCACTATTTTTCCTCATCCTATTTGGAGTTTTCAGTACATGCATTACGTTTCCATTTTTTAATTTTATTTTTGGAAGAATCTAAATGACTAGTTATCACCATAATCTGCTCTCACCTGCTTTGACTTGAAATGTTGCCATATTCATCATCAAGGTGTCCATATGGATGAGCCAGAGTGTGTAGCAGAAGTTCTGCAAGGTGGGGATGCTTCAAATGACATGAAAGAGCTATCTACTTCAAATGACTGGAAAAAAAATCTGAAGGCAGTACACAATACATTCAAAAGTCTTTTCTTTTCAGAGACTTTAACCCTTTACCAAACAACAATTTTAGACTGGTCCAGATTGAAAGCATTTGCAGACAACAAAATAAAAGTGAGTGAAAATTTGAGAATTGTTTTGTAAAGGGTAGAAAACATTGTGAAAAAAGGAGAAAATGCTGGTCAACAGCATTTTCTCCTTTTTCCACAATGTTTTCAAAAGGCTTCTATTTCAGGGTTATTAAAAGTTGGGATTATGTGGTAAAGAGTTAAAGAATGATTCCAGAAAATAAACCAATTTTGATATAAAAACAGACTTTACTGTCACAGGCTGTAAACCAAGATTTTATTTAAAAAAAAAAAAACTTTAGTTCTCTTTACTAAAATATAGGCGTTATAAACTTTTACCATACATATTATTATTAATTATAAATTGGTGTTTTATGGTGCATCGACAGCTGTAGTCATTTAGCATGCATGAACTTAATATTTAGAAACTGAAGAATAAAATGTTAATTTGAAAGTCTATATTTTGTTACAGAAATCTCTCTCTTTTAGTTCCTTTACCATACAATCTTGATATTTAACCCTTTACTCAATAGATACTCATTTCGACATATCAACAACAGACAGCTTTTGAAAACATTGTGGAAAAAGGAGAAATTGCTCTTAACGGGCCATTTCTCCTTTTTCCACAATGTTTTCCACTCAATCAGCCATTTGTATCCTCATTTGTCAATATTTTTGACAGCATATCTTTATTTGCTGCTGAAATGGAAGAGCCTCAAATTGGCATATCAGGTGAAAGGTTAATGACCAAGGAAGAAGCATTTTGAAATTATTAGATGAAAAAATGCTGGTAACCAGAGTTTTTACCTTTTCCCATGATGTTTTTTACCCCTTCAAAGACAAATTCCATCATTTAAGTGGAATTGTAATCATCATCTGCAGATCCTTTGAATTTGGACAATTGTAATTTTTTTCTCACATGGTAACCAGTTAAGGACTTTTTCAGGCATGGAAATTTAAGAGTTAAAGGACTTCACTGCATTAACAGTCTTGAGACACTTACTTATTAACTGCATAAAATTATTTGACTTGTGTTTTACTTAACCAAAAATGTGTACAGCATCCCCACCAAGGCCAGTATCCTGCAGCATGACTCCCTGGTCATCAATACAGACACCTGAAACAGCAAGTGAAATAATCAGAACTGTACTTGATTAACCCTTTACCAAACAATTACTCAATTTGACACATCCCTTCCCCAAGAAGAAAACTTCTGCAAACAGTGGGGGAAAAGGAGAATATACCAGTTACCAGCGATTTTATCTTTTCCCACAATGTTTTCTACCTCTTTAACTTTAAAAAAAAACAAACAAATTTTAACCCATTAGCACACAATGCCGACTTTTAAAGCCCCTGGAAAAGACGGCTTTTGAAAACATAGTGGTAAAAGGAGAAAATGCCGCTAATCGGCATTTTCTCCTTTTCCCACAATATTTTCTGCGCTGTCCAAGAAACATTGCACAATTTGAGCCACACTGAAAATGTGACTCTCAAACATTTGAAATTTGACTTTAGAAGAGTAGAAAACATGGTGGGAAATGGAGAAAATGCTGGTTATAAGCATTTTGTCCTTTTTCCACAATGTTTTCAGAAGGCTTCATCCTCTGGATCATAAAAACCAGGGATTGTTTGGAAAAGGGTTAAGCACAACCTGGTATTTTTACTGAAATCTCAAAACATTTACAGTGATATAAATCAACTAATGTAATATTGAGGTCACTTAGTCCAGTACATCTTTGCGAGCCAATATTACGATCACTACGTGGATCTTACCTTGGCTGATTGAGCCGGATTTCAAGATTCCTGCAATGCGCCCTCTATCGGATGCTGGTTATTACCCCCCCTTTACAAAATACTTCTAAAAGCCAATGAAATATCGTTTTACAAACAGCTTACAAATACTCATGAAGCAATTAGCAGATATCCACGTGGGTTTCCATGTTTACCTTCAATTCGAAAGGTAACAACCTTATTCTGTTTTTATCAAAGATGAAATGTTACGAGCAATTTCATTCATTGCATTTAGAGCTGGCTGCATCCTATGAAAAAGCATATTGGGGGAATGTAAAAATCAAGTTCGATCGGCCAAGGGTAGAGTAGTGGAGTGAATCATCAGCCTTGGCTTGCGAAGATGAGTCCAGTACAGAATCCATACAAACTCTATGTTCTAATTTCCAACATAAAATTTCTAGAACATTCAACACCGAACTTGGATAGCTCAGTCTGTAGCATAAAAACCCGAGACCTGGGGGTCAATGGTTCTGGGCTTGGCCAATTTCTTTCCCAGTAATAGTCATTGTGACAGAATTCATTCCTCCGTTATCACTGACCATTGTTTCCAAGATGGTTATATAGAAAGCAGCCAGTGGTTGTGAATTATGCGCAGTACTGATATATTTTTCCCACAATGTTTTCAAAAGGCCTCTTTCCCAGCGTCGTTAAAAGTTGGGATTGTGTGGTAAAGAGTTAAATGTTTACCAAACGATCTCTGGTTTTTGCTACCGAAAAGAAGCCTTCTGAAAACAGTGTGGGAAAAGGAGAAAATGCTGGTAACCATCATATTCTCCTTTTCTCATATTGTTTCTCCTCTTCCAAAGCCAAGTTTCAATTTATGAGCCACACTTATTTTGTCGTCTGCAAATGCTTTGAATTTGGACAAGTCTAACATTTTGTTGATTAGGAAAGAGTTAAATGACCACCATAATAATTTATTCTCTCACCTTTTTTGACTTGAAATGCTGCCATATTCATGATCAAGGTGTCCACATGGATGAGCCAGAGTGTGTAGCAGCAGTTCTGCAAGGTGGGGATGCTTCAGATGACATAGGCTACAAGTAACTGCAAAGTAAAAATATCTAGAGGCAGTAACAGGTACTTTTTTTTCTAGAGGTATGTCGATACCAGCATCAATGTGTCATTTTTAATGTGCTTAAAATATATTGATTGGCTGGACGTCCCTGCCTACTTCACAAAGTTTTAGATTAAAAAAAGTAAGACTTTGGGATATTCCTTTTCCTGGGAAATTCTGAAGTCCATAAAAATGTTACTGTGACCAAGTTTAAAACCATGCAATGATAGGACATCGTGTGCAAAGTGTCACGCCATTCACCAGTTATTTGGGTGTTAAAAGCACTGGCCTTCATCTTAATTTAACCCTTTTCCAAACAATCCATGTTTTATACGACCCCGAGAAAGAAGCCTTTTGAAACCATTGTTGGAAAAGGAGAAAATGCTGGTAACCAGCATTTTCTCCTTTTCCCACAATGTTTTCTAACCCAAAGGAAACAAATTTCTATTTTTGAGTTATGTTTATTTTGTCGTCTGCAATTTTGCTTTCAATTTGGACCAGCCTAAAATTTTGTCGTTTGGTAAAGAGTTTATATCATTCCAGTTGTGTAACCTTATCAGATCTACACACATGTAGCACACATAAGGGTAGACACAAATTCAACAACAATGGCCCTTGTTCTGCTAAATAACTAAACCTCAATTTTCGATTCGATTGTAAAAACCCATGTGTTGCTATTTCAAAAGTGCGTTTTGAGGATAAAATCTGCTTATCGGACAGTGCAGATCCAAGATCAGACTGCACGTTCTAAGCAGTCTGATCTTAATGTACACTGTTCGCAAAAGGTTTGTGAGTCGCGCTTCGAAGGCCAAAGGGTAAAACTAAGATCGACCGCTAATGGTTATCTATGGAATCGAATTAGGCATGTCGCATAATGCTTTATAACCGACTGAAAAAATCGAATACCGTTTGGTTACAACATAATAACAAAATTTCGTCAGTACTTACTCAGAGTAAGGGAGGTGTGAACCGATGAAAAATGGCGCTCAGTCGGTATTTATACCCCTTCACTGACGTCACAGCTCCGAAGAGACTTACAGATTCATTCGTCTCTAATCGCCCGATTCCATAGGACTGTCTAATGTGTTTACCGAGTTTTACCGAATGTCGACGACAACCTGTTAGCTCCTCCTCAAGGGTTTTACATGGGAATATAAACGCGGGAAAACATGGTATGGTCCACCCAAGGGGTGTCAGCATGCTCAGCGCTCTTAAGAAAACAACTTTGGTAAATCTTGATCACATATCACCAATCCCGAGTTGTAACCCTTTACCCCATAAAGCAATTCTATGGTATCTCAAATTGACGCTAAATAACGGCAAGGATGAAGCCGTTTCTAATGTGTATAAATTATGATACGTTTTGATAGCATAGAAAGCATTGTGACAAAAGGTGAAATTGCTCGTCACGAGCAATTTCACCTTTTGTCACAATGTTTTCCAAAGACTCCTACAAGCAATGCATAGAAATGTGTATCTATGGAGTAAAGGGTCAAACAAACCGATTATTTTTGCCACATTCATTTCGTCGTCTGCAAATGCTGTCAATTTGGAGCAGTTGAAAATTTGTTATTTGGTAAAGTTACGGGAGATCTATGGCTCGTGGCGAGAATGTTTCTTTTGCCAAAATGTTTTTTTTTTTCCACACGTAAATTAGATCTATAAATTAAAATCCATCATGAAAAAAGGTCATTAAAACATTATTTTAACCCTTTACCAAAAACAATCGCTGGTTTTTACGACCCCGAGATGGAAGCCTTTTGAAAACATTGTGGGAAAAGTAGAAAATGCTGGTAACCAGCATTTTCTCCTTTTCCCACAATGTTTTCTACCCGCTGGGAACAAATTTCAAGTTTTGAGTTATCTTTTATTTTATCATCTGCAAGTACTTTCAACTTAAACCAGTCTAGGATTTTGTTGTTTGGTAAAGGGTTAAGAGGAGAAATGCTGGTATGCAGCCTTCTTTCCTTTTGCAACAATGTTGTCTTACCTTTCACCAACAATCATTACAAACAAGCCCTGCCGGGTAGCGCAGTGATTAGAGTATCTTACTCGTAACCGGGAGGTATCGATACCCGGTTTAGCCAAACTTTGTTTCCGGTAATGTTTAGCCTCTCACCTCACCGTGTGAGAAATGTAGTCAGTGGCCTAGGGGAAGAAATGTGTCAGTACTGGTGTAAGGAAGCCAGGAAACACATGTATAGGTGTTCTGACCGACGTGATATGATCTAAGCTGTTAAAACGGCGTTACACTGGGAAAAAAACACATAACCCCTGTGGATTTATCGTCTGCAATTGTTTTCAACATGGGGCCTGTCTAGAATTTCTTCTGGTAAAAAAATAAGATATAATATATGGTGCAAGTAATGGTTTTGTAAAGTGAGAAGTAACAAGGACTTTGACTATAAATGCTTTCCATTTGGATAGGTAAAAAATTCTGCTTTGTGGTAAAGGATTAAACTAAATTAGATAATGGTCTGTCATACTTTTTGCAAAACAATTTCGACTAAAGAAGCAGTTTGCATTGTTTGAAGGGGCGTTTAACAATATTTCCTTTTGCAAGATTTTTAAGAAAACGTGAACAAGGCTTGCATATGAGTATTTTCAGTTGTATGCAAAAATAACTGAAATATAAATATAATACAAATATTGTAATAACTGTAATATTAAATTTAAGTATATATAGAACTACATGCAGACATCATAAAGAATTGTTCCTTTTCTTTTAGTGTGAAATTCCTGTTCCATTAGTAATGGTATAGACTTTATCACATAAGAAGGGATTTATATATTTTTCATACAGTAATCACATAAGAAGGGATTTATATATTTTTCATACAGTAAAATTTTGGTTTGCTATCTAGTTTGGTGGAGTCGCCAGCTTTGGCTTTGAAAATCGCAGATTCACGTCTAACTGCAGGCAACTTTTTCTCAGTATTCCAGGTTCTTGCCACCTGAGTAAGGGTAACAGTATTATGTTTTAACACTTTTTCTTTACAAAATATTAATTTTCTTCTCCCCTAAAATGAAAGTGGGGTCAAAGTCAAGTTTAAACCCTTTTAAGGTTATCTCACATTTAAAATAATGTCTGAAACTTTAAGGCAAACCGTTGCCGGAATGAAGCAACATTTCTTTTCAAAATATTGCAAATTTGCCCTATAGGTGTCTGACGTACAACACAGAGCAAAATGTCATATTAGTAAGTTGATGGTTTAAACTGGCTGTAATGTAATCATGAAGTTCACATCAACATAGGGTTCTAGGCAACAATCGTAGAACTTCACTTCTCTCTTGTAGGAAGAATCCACATATTTCCAGTACCGATTGTAATCAGAATCAAAGTCTGACGTGTCCCAGCCCTCCGAGTAGGCAAACAAGTCGAGGTGGTAACCATCGTATGTCCAGGAGCCGAATTTCAAGGAGCACGTGACGTTCCCGTACCCAGTGTAAGCATCGTCGATATTACAGTAACTTTTGAATTTCTGTGGTGGCACGAATACTACCTGACCTTCCTTATTGACAACGACCTTGACTTCTTTGTTAAACTCGGTGTAACCGTCGGCACTACAAGAATGAAAAAGTACAATTTAAAGCCCAAATACTTGCTTTTGCAGCTAGTAAAGATCAAAATAAGACTGCACAATTAACCCTTTTAGACTCTTCCAAACTGAAAGAGTTTGCAGACGACAATTTTAACTTTCATAACAATGACAGAAAATTATCTGAAAGGGCAGAAAACACTGTAGGAAAAGGAGAAATTGCTCGTAAAAAGGAAAGATTGCTCGTTACGAGCAATTTCTCCTTTTCCCACAGTGTTTTCAAAAGACTTGTACTGCAGACACGTAAAAACAAGGGCTTGTTTGGGAAAGGGTTAATAGAATTGAAATGTGTGTTTTGTTTATTTTGGCGTTCTATCGTCAGGAAACGACAAAATTCATGCAGAACTGGTCGACACTAAGGGCACTTGCAGACCACGAATGTGTTCAAATCATCCGCTCGAATAATTTTTTAACAATTTCGTCACGTTATTAGTAGCTTTTTTTCCGCTCAGAGTTGTTAAAAGGAACTCAAAATCAAATGTCTTTCAGCAGGTTGTTGTTGCTATTTTTCAGAAAATCTGTAGAAAGCCTGGTAATTTTCATTTGCGTGCACCCATGACCTCGAACTCAAAACATGGATGGAACATTTTGAGAGTTAAAGAAATTTCAATCTGTTTTGTATTGTTACAATAAAAATATCACACTGTATTAGGGAATGTATAGCTATTCTTGTATGACAGAGGATAGATAGTTTTTAGGAGCAGAAGAGAAGAAGAATTTTCAAGAATTTCTACATTTCCATATAGTGCAAGTAGCCCCCATTCACCAAAGCCATGTTTCTTGACCAATCAAAATTTCGCGAACAATTTTTGTAAAGGATCACACAAAGAACATCCCTGAGAAATTATTTCAAAATCTGACCAGCGGTTTCAGAGAAGAAGATTTTTTAAGAATTCCTTCATTTCTGTATAGTGCAAGTAGCCCCCATTCACCAGAGCCACATTTTTTGATGGATCAAAATTTCACGAACAGTTTTTGAAAAGGGTCACCCAAGGAACAAGTCTGTGAAATTATTTCAAAATCTAACCAGCTGTTTCAGAGAAGAAGAATTTTTAAGAATTTCTTCATTTCTGTATAGTGCAAGTAGCCCCCATTCACCAGAGCCATGTTTCTTGACCAATCAAAATTTCGCGAACAATTTTCAAAAAGGGTCACCCAAGGAGCAACTCTGTGAAATTATTTCTTTTAGTGCTCATCACAATTTTTCTCCCAAACAAGGGTAAACAGGTCGAGTCTTTATTATTTTCCCTATACAAAATGTCAGTGTTGGATGAACCCTTTCCCAAACGACAAACTTTTGGACTAGATCAAATTGAAAGCATTTGCAGACAACAATTCAACTCTTTCTGAAAAGATTATTTCTGTCTATGATAGGGTAGAAAACATTGTGGGAAAAGGAGAAAATGCTGGTTACCAGCATTTTCCCCTTTTCCCACAATGTTTTCAAGAGGCTACTATTCGTGACCCGTAAAAACCAGCGATTGTTTGGGAAAGGTTAATACCCCATCTAAACGACAGATTTCATTATGAATCCCTAACTGAAACCTCAATACGTTTGACCAATATCACATAAGCGTTTAACTCATTACCAAACGACAAAATTTTAGACTGGTCCAAATTGAAAGCATTTGCAGACAACAAAATAAAAGTGACTGAAAATTTGAAATTTGTTATTTGAAGGGTAGAAAACATTGTGGGAAAAGGAGAAAATGCTGGTTACCAGCATTTTCTCCTTTTCCCACAATGTTTTCTAAGGGCTTCTTTCTCAGGTTCGTCAAAAGTAGGGATTGTGTGGTAATGAGTTAAACGACCCTCGGGAAGGTGGCATTTTGGAAGAAAAAAGAAAATGTTGGTAACTGTCTTTTTTTTTTCTTTTTCCTACATTTTTTTCTATATTTTATAGCCATTTTTAGTACACATATTTATGCTACAACGCTACGACTGCTTTTGATGCTTGACTAGTCTAGAATTTTGTCTCTAACTTCCTTAGTTTCTAAAACATATTGTTTAACCCATTACCACATGATCCCTACTTTTTACGCCCCTGAGAAGAAGCCTTTTGAAAACACTATGGGAAAAGGAGAAAATGCTGGTAACCAGCATTTTCTCCTTTTCCCACAGTGTTTTCTACCCTTCCCAGAACAAATTTCTATTTTTTAGTCACCTTTATTTTGTTGTCTGCCAACGCTTTCAATTTGGACCAGTCCAATATTTTCTCGTGTGGTAAAGAGTTAACGCGATATCCAGACGTCACAAACTTTGCCAGAAAGGCAATTCAAAGTCTCGCTTTATCTCGCTAAGTCCGGTCCCTGGCAGAAGTCTAAATGGTAGAATTTTAGTGTTACTTGTTGTTGATACATAGAATATAGAATAAAAAAAGGAACAATTTTACCAACAGAAAACTGAATGATTTTATCAACAACAACAACAACAAAAACCAAACGAATTAGACATAGGTACCTGTTATATAACATAATATCTGGAATCCATAAGGACTTCGCCGGAAGTACAAGCCGCGAAATGTTTTCAAATTCTTCATCTTTGTCCCATGCTAGCCGACTGTCGTTCCAGTACATAGCAACCCACGTGTCCAGACTTAATACTTTCTTTGTCTGCAATTTGAAAATATAACCTGTATAAATTACCAGCCTACATGTAGCCAGGCAAGTAAGTTTTATCAATCATTGTAATCTAAGAAGAGGTAATTATTTAGAAATGTACCTCTACTGAGTATGCACCTGTCTTAAGTAATCACATTTCCATTGTCCATTTGGTGCTTGCTTAATATACATTGGAATGTACCGTTTTATTACAACTAAAAGATTATGGAAATGTCTGTATGCTTGACAGGTAGAAGAGAAAGAATAAACTAGAAAAGATAAGTTCTAAGTTAACCAAATCATGCACAGAATGATGTAAGTATCAATACGATTATAGTTAGAGGTAGCTAGAGCAGCAATACAATTCAAAGCACTGAAGGTGCTGACTTATACATAAAGTACACTTACGATGTCTAGATCGATTATCCTCTGTAGATGAATTCCAAGTTTTACTGTTGTGAATTCTTCGACCACTCTCATGTCATAGTCTGACAAGATGTGGGCAACCAATTCCTGGTTACCATAGTCACCTAAAAGAGCAAAACATTGTAAAAGATGAATTAACATAGTGAATTAGGCCTTGACCAACCATTCTACCTATTCGATTTATTCTGGTTTACCGACCATACTAAAGAACACTTTTAGTCTTCTCGTCCAAGATTTTATACATCTGAAAATATGACGTCTTCTGGTCGGCTACACAAAATTGTTGTGCTACTTTCTAACTTAGTAATCATGGAGAATAAATACGGTATTTATTTCATGCTTTCCGGTAGGATATCGAAAAATAGCAGTGAAAATATTTTTCCGATATTCCACGGATGCGACCAGTGAAAATACCGAATTTTATATTCTAGTTACCTAGGTAAATTGCTCGTGACTCACAACCAGATGGAAATATGACGTCATTCACCTTACATTTCTCGCGCTTGACATAAATGTATAATGCATTGCTATCCGGGAGGGGTACGCCACGGGGAGTATAAAGCTCCTTCCAGAAAGGGTTAAAAGCATGAAATAAATAGAATTTTTTTTTTTCGGTGAAAGATCAAAAATCGTTTCATCTCGTGAATACTGTCGGTAACATGTTCACTTGTGGCTGCACCACTCGTGAAAATATTACCGATGATGTTCAATCGATGAAGTAAATTTCGAATAACAAATATCCTCTATATATAACGTTCAGGTAATTTTCAAATTTATATATGATTTGCAGCGTGAGAAAATTAGATATCACGCGAGATCACGTGTTTTGGGCGATGTCAAATTTTTCCAACACGACGAGAAGTTGTTAAAAACACCATATTTTTTACTACAACATAATATTCCTTAATTATATATCTACAAATTTCGGCGACAATACCCTGCAGTTATTTGTCTTTTATTCAAAAACGGTAAACAAAATGATGAGAGAATTCAGCGTATCATTCTGACTAATCAAACGGCAAATCAATGCTTTTTATCGTCGGTTTACTTCGAAAACATCGTAATTACAGCTTGTTACAAGCTGAAGTTGCGAGGTTTTTGAAGTCAACTGACGATATTTGGATACGTACTTCCACAGTGTGCAGATACGGATTTTTTTTCTGTCGTGTGTGTTATTTTTACACTATCGATGCATGTATTTTAGTCGCAAAAATTATGGTTGTCAAATAAAAACTCAAAGCTTTTTAAGCCCTGTCGGTGAATACGGGCTCTAGTTGGCTGAGACATTCTGTCTCGGCCAATTGGATGACTAGTCATAGAATTAAGAATTCAACATGAATTCAGTATAAATTGCAAAAGGTTACCCTGATTTTTTGGTCACTTGAATACCAAACCATTCCCTCGAATTATTTGTGTCACTTAGTTACTTTCAATTGTTGTAATAAGATCTCTAGTATGTCATAAGATAGTGTAACAGTGGTCTCTTTATGAATTGTAATGCTTTCCTTATATTGCTTTTGCTTTAGTCATTGATATAAGCGATTTTTCAACGCCAGTTCCAATAGATATGTCTCCAATTTGGCCTAATAAACGTGAATACTCCGAAGATTCAAAAAGAATAAATAGACAGACAGACAGACAGACAGACAGACAGATACATGTAGACAGATAGATAGATAGATAGATAGATAGATAGATAGATAGATGGGGATACATAAAAACAAACAAGCAAACATAGGAACACGCAAAATAAATAGATAGATAGATAGATAGATAGATAGATAGATAGATAGATCGATTAGATAGATAGATAGATAGATACATACATACATACATAAAGAAATAGATAGATAAATAGATGAATAAACTATATTTTTTATCTATTTATTTATAATCTATTATTTATTTTTTTTACGATTTAATGGACATACCTTTGATACTAGCTGCCCCAATAATCAATATGCAAATTGCGGATATCTTGAAATAAAACATAATTTCTGCTACCAATTTTTTGTCCAACTTCAAATTCTAGCCGTTTGTGTATCTGTAGACCAAGAGGGCACTTTATAAATTGGTAAAATGTCATAGGTGACAAGACTATGATTCAAATTTCCTGTTATTAATCATGGGAAAATACTAGTAATTGGCTTAAACTGTAAAAATATTAGATAAAAGTACCAGTAACCTTTACGGTTAATGGCTTATAAATGTCGATATCCAAAAATTTCAACGAACAAATCTGCCGCTTTCAACAATATTACAGTTTAAATGTCTATATAATTTTAGATCAATTGTGACAAATTTTTAAAACTTCTATTTAATTCTTCTCGATGAGTACTTTCTGAAAATCTTAATCAGTGCTCGCGCCGAGTTCTGGGAAGTCCAAAAGGCGCATCACGTGATCCGAATCTTGAACCTTTGGTGGAAGAGGCCAACGCTCTGCCATAAAACCATAACATCGCAATAGATCATTAAATCTTATTATACTGCAAAGAAATTCCTCGTGATCTGATTGGGTAATATGACCTGAATATATATATCATGTACAGTGGCAAAACCAACGTAAAAGCAGGTTACCTTTCGGGAGTCCCGCATACATGAATACAGTTTCAACACAACATCCAAAATGGCGGCGTCAATCAAGATTTACATCATGATTATGCACTAATGATCACGTTTTAGCACGTATTACCAACGTTTCAGTGACGTCAGTTTTCATCGAGTTGGGGCGATCAGAAAGGAAATTCTACTTTGTCAGCGCATTCAACTTTTTAAACAATAAAAAACAGGTAGAATTCGCTTGACAAACGTTGGAATGGTAAAACTTTGCAGTATAATAAGTCCGTTATACGGTCAGGTGACAGGGGACTTGGGAGTTTGTTCACGGCTGTGGTAAATCATGTCGCTGCCTCGTCTTCGGCTCGGGGCAACATGACTCACCACGGGCGTGAACAAGTTCCCAAGTCCCCTGCCACCTGACCGTACAACTGATAATGTAAACTCAGGGTTTTTAAAGCACCAGGCGGGGGCTCTTTACTTAAGGACATTTCATCACAAGTGAGGATGAAACCCATAGCAACTGGATTACCACCTCAACCGTTGATCTTAAGGTCTCTCGTTAAACGACTTTGAGGGAATAGTATTTTGAAAACATTAAATATCGGAAATTGAAAAAAATAATTATGTTAATGAGTATTTCTTTCCTCTTTTTTCTATACTACTTTTTTTTATCTACCAATTAAGAAGACGAATCGCACCATTTTTAACCACCCTGTATTTGTCGTCTGCTAATAATTTCAGTTTAGACAGGTCTAAGCATCTGGATTACCACATCAGCCATTGACCTTAAGGTTTCTCCTTCAACGA
This sequence comes from Tridacna crocea, assembly GCA_943736015.1. Classification (NCBI taxonomy): domain Eukaryota; kingdom Metazoa; phylum Mollusca; class Bivalvia; order Cardiida; family Cardiidae; genus Tridacna; species Tridacna crocea. The sequence goes on from OX031073.1 coordinate 34,304,935, forward strand.
TTATGAGGGAACAACATTTTGAAAACATAACCGAAAAGGGAACAAACAAAGGACTGGAAACGTGGAAAAACGATCCATTGCTGATCACCAGCATTTCTCCTTTTCTCAAAATGCTTTGCTAGCACGCACCCCTTTTCTCAGAATGCTTTTAAAGTCTCTTTCTGTAGAGTCGATAAATTACAAAATTATTTGATAAATATGTAGAAATGCGCTGACAAACGGAAAAAAAAAACACGGTAATTTATTGCGGTCTTAAATTGTTTACGAAATGTCCGTCATAGCTTTAATATGTTTGACATTTTACATAAACTGCTAACTTGGAATATTCCCATGTCTTATCTGAAATGAAAATTTTACCACATAATCCCGGTAGTAAACGGTCTTGAGAAGGTAAGCTTTTGAAAATATTGTGGAAAAAAAAGGAGAAAAACCCTGGAAATAAGCACAATATTTTCTACCGCTATTTCAAAGAAACAATATTTTTCGTCACGTGAAAGTCATGTAACATGATTTTTTATATATATTGCTGTAAAACACATAATTTTTAACCCTTTCCCAAACGACAAAATGTTGGACTAGACCAAATTGAAAGCATTTGCAGACGACAATTCAACTCTTGCTGAAAAGATGATGTCTGTCTATGATAGGGTAGAAAACATTGTGGGAAAAGGAGAAAATGCTGGTTACCAGCATTTTCTCCATTTCCCACAATTTTTTCAAAAGGCTACTTTTCCAGGCCCGTAAAAACCAGGGATTGTTTGGGAAAGGGTTAAGACAACATGGCTATTTCTAATTTCATGAAGAATGTCCAGGAATTCTTTTAATTCTAGTATAGAATGTAAGCTTGAATAACGTAGGTGCACGACTTAACGTGTAGGCCTAAACAGCATATTATAATACTGCAAAGAAATTTCTTATGATCTGATTGGATAATATGCCCCGAATATATATATCAAATACACTGGCATAAACATGTGAAATCAGTTTCCCTTTTGAGTGCTCCGTATACATTATTAGTTGTACGGTCAGGTGGCAGGGGACTTGGAAACTTGTTCACGGCCGTGGTTAATCATGTCTCCCCGAGCCGAAGGCATCGTAGCCAGAGATCGAACCCTGGACCCTGTGTTCTCAAGTCCTGCACGCTACCGACTGAACTATCGAGGCTTGGCCCATAATTATGTGATACTTTCCTGGTAAAAAGCATCACAGATATGGATTATATTCTTACGAACAAAGTCCGTAACAAAGAAACAAATGAATAAATGCATGGCAGAAATAAGGGCCCGAGCGGGATTCGAACCCTGGAACTCCCGGACGCAAGGCCAATACCCTAACCACTGAGCCAAAGAGATATCTCCCTGACGCAGTAGCCAGGTATTGTATTTAAATCGGGAGAATGCCATGCAGGAAGGAGGGGTCTCCCGTAACACACCCCCTCTTAAAGTCATCATTTATTGATGACTCAAAGCCTTATTAGGCAGGAAGTCCGATTTTGGACAACAAATGGATTTAATGGTTCAATGGCCAATCCCGGACGAGCCCCCATCTTACGAACAAAGTCCGTAACAAAGAAACAAATGAATAAATGCATGGCAGAAATAAGGGTCCGAGCGGGATTCGAACCCCGGAACTCCCGGACGCAAGGCCAATACCCTAACCACTGAGCCAAAGAGATATCTCCCTGACGCAGTAGCCAGGTATTGTATTTAAATCGGGAGAATGCCATGCAGGAAGGAGGGGTCTCCCGTAACACACCCCCTCTTAAAGTCATCATTTATTGATGACTCAAAGCCTTATTAGGCAGGAAGTCCGATTTTGGACAACAAATGGGATTAATGGTTCAATGGCCAATCCCGGACGAGCCCCCATCTTACGAACAAAGTCCGTAACAGAGAAACAAATGAATAAATGCATGGCAGAAATAAGGTACCGAGCGGGATTCGAACCCCGAACTTCCGGACGCAAGGCCAATACCTTAACCACTGAGCCAAAGAGATATCTCCCTGACGCAGTAGCCAGGTATTGTATTTAAATCGGGAGAATGCCATGCAGGAAGGAGTGGTCTCCCGTAACAATATCCCCCTTTTGCTAGAGCACGGGTAGGAAACTTCATATTCAGAGCCAGTGGCTCCGACGAGAAAATGTTGTGTTGGTCTTCCGTTTCTGAAGATGTCGGCTGAAAAACAATCCCAAAACAGGTAGGCATGTCAATATTTGTAATTATGTGTTCTTATGTCTTTGAAATTCAAAAAAAGGAGAATGTCATTCGATGCTCTGGTCTTTCAACGTGTTTTCTGCACTATGGAAAGTTGGAATAGGTGTACTATGTTGTCTGAATCATTTGTGGCGTGGTTTGACCGTAGCCAAAATAATACGTCTCGGAGATAAATTCAGTCTGTTATTACCATGTAATTGGCAAGTAAGAGAGAGTCTTACTGTCCCAAAGCCATGAACTAATGTCCTGAAATGTTACATTCACTACTGGTCAAAAATTGAAAAGAAAAGCACAAGAATTGATAAAAATAAAGAAGGGCTCTGATTATGTGGACCGGCTCTGACTATGTTACTCGGCACTGATTCAAGAGGGCTCCCTTTCAAAATTTTAGTTTTCTGTAAATAATTAGTCAGGACGTACATGTAAATTTTGGTTTTCCATTAATATCTTTCTGTCCAAAATTTAGTTCATTTGTTGGATGGAACATGATTACATGTATGAAAATACAAAGGACTGGTGTTGCCACATAAGAAAAATGCTGTTTAACATTAGTCTATCTAAATGTTGAAAATACGTCTTCAGCACAGCTTTTGATTAGACCGAATGGTCCATATATAAAAATTTTTCGTGCTTTTGTCGCAAATGCAGCTCACACATAAGCACAAATAATGAAACATACTTTCTTTTAGAAGTACGAGAATGATAAACACAGCACGTGTTTGAATGGTCTAGATGCATAAATTTGCATTATGCAGTTTATGAATCATTATTCAGCCATCAACATAATTCTTTACATATAATTGAAACTTTGGAAACAAAATCATTGTTTTGCGAAACAATTTAAAAAGGTCACCTGTAAAAGTCATTTCGAAATCTGTCACCACCCCTACTATCATCACCACATCAATGATTTTGATGAATCAGAATTCTGCAAATAAACTTTGGATAGATCACCCAACAACAATTTCTTGCAGAAGAGCACATGCTCGAAAGTGACTAAAATCATGAGTCCAACGAGAGAACCACATGCAGGTGCAAACAATAAGATGTTGTTTTTCGACGGATTAAAATTTTCCAAAACGATTTTTGAAAAGGGTCACCCTAGACATATCTGTGAAATTATTTCAAAGTCTGACCAGCCATTCCAGAGAAGATTTTTTTTAAAATTTCTTCATGTACATACAGTGTTAATAGCCCACAGCCATCAGAGCCAATTTTCTTGATGGATCAAAATTTCTCGAACACTTTGCGAAAAGGGTCAACCAAGGAACATTTCTGTGAAAGTATTTCAAAATCTGACAGGCCGTTCCAGAGAAGAATTTTTAATAATTTCTTCATGGCCGTATAGTGCAAGTGGCCACCTCCTGCACCCCAATCAGGGCCATGTTTCTAAACAGATCGATTTTCGCAAACGGTTTTTGAAAAGGGTCACCGAAGGAACATCTCTCTGAAATTATTTCAAAATCTGACCCACCGTTTCAGCGAATGAAGAATTTTCCGTATAGTGCAAGTAGCCCCCATTCACCAGAGCTATATTTATTGACAGATCAAAATTCGCGAACAATATTTAAAAAAGGTCACCCAAGGTACATCTTTGTGACATGATTCCAAAATCTGACCATCGGTTTCTGAGAAGAAGAATTTTTAAGAATTTCTTCATGGCCATAGTGTAAGTAGCCCCCATTCATCAGAGCGGTGTTTATTGACGGATCAAAATAAAGAAGATTTTTTAGGATTTTTTTTTTTCATTTCTGTATAGTGCAAGTAGCCCCAATTCATTGGCATTCAACAGAGCCAGGTCCTTTTACATCAAAATTTCGCGAACAATTTTGGAAAAGGGTAACCCAAGGAACATTTCTGTGAAATTATTTTAAATCTGACCAGTGGTTTCAAGAAGAATTTTCAAGAATTTCTTCATTTCCGTTCAGTGCAAGTAGCCCTCATTCACCAGAGCCATGTTTCTTACGGGGTTACAATTTCGCCTACAATTTTTGAAAAGGGTCACCCAAGGAACATCTCTGTGAAATGATTTCAAAATCTGACGAGCAGTTTCAGAGGTGAATATTTTGAAAGAATTTCCAGGCAACTAGGGTTTTTGATGGAATCAAATTCTGTGAGCAATTTTCAAAGAAACACTGCTCTGATGAATGGGGGCTACTTGCATTATGGCCATGAAGAAATTCTTAAAGATTATTCTTCTCAGAAACCGATGATCAGATTTTGGAATCATGTCATAGAGATGTTCCTTGGGTGATCTTTATCAAAAATTGTTCGCGAATTTTGATCCGTCAATAAATATAGCTGTGGTGAATGGGGGCTACTTGCACTATACGGAAAATTCTTCTTCGCTGAAACGGCTGGTCAGATTTTGAAATAATTTCAGAGAGATGTTCCTTTGGTGACCCTTTTCGAAAACTATTCGCGAAAATTGATCTGTCTAGAAACATGGCCCTGATTGGGGTGCAGGTGGCCACTTGCACTATACGGCCATGAAGAAATTATTAAAAATTCTTCTCTGGAACGGCATGTCAGATTTTGAAATACTTTCACAGAAATGTTCCTTGGTTGACCCTTTTCGCAAAGTGTTCGAGAAATTTTGATCCATCAAGAAACATGGCTCTGATGGCTGTGGGCTATCAACGCTGTATGTACATGAAGAAATTTAAAAAAAATCTTCTCTGGAATGGCTGCTCAGACTTTGAAATAATTTCACAGATATGTCTAGGGTGACCCTTTTCAAAAATCGTTTTGGAAATTTTTAATCCGTCGAAAAACAACATCTTATTGTTGGCACCTGCATGATTTTAGTCACTTTCGAGCATGTGCTCTTCTGCAAGAAATTGTTGTTGGGTGATCTATCCAAAGTTTATTTGCAGAATTCTGATTCATCAAAATCATTAATGTGGTGATGATAGTAGGGGTGGTGATAGATTTCGGAATGACTTTTACAGGTGACCTTTTTAAATTGTTTCGCGAAATAATGATTTTATTCAAAAGGTTCAATTATATGTAAAGAATTATATTGATGGCTGAATAATGATTCATAAACTGCATAATGCAAATTCATGCATCTAGACCATTCAAACACGTGCTGTGTTTATCATTCTCGTACTTCTAAAAGAAAATATTTTTCATTATTTGTGCTTGTGTGTGGGCTGTATTTGCGACAAAAGCACGAAAAATTTTATATATGGACCATTCGGTCTAATCAAAAGCTATGCAGAAGTATTTTCAAAATTTAGATAGACTAATGTTAAACAGCATTTTTCTAACGTGGCAACACCAGTCCTTTGTATTTTCATACATGCAATCATGTTCCATCCAACAAATGAACTAAATTTTGTACAGAAAGATATTAATGGAAAACCAGAATTTACGTCCTGACTAATTATTTACAGAAAACTAAAATTTTGAGAGGGAGCCCTCTTGAATCAGTGCCGAGTAACATAGTCAGAGCCAGTCCACATAATCAGAGCCCTTCTTTATTTTTATCAATTCCTGTGCTTTTCTTTTCAATTTTTGACCAGTAGTGAATGTAACATTTCAGGACATTAGTTCACGGCTTTGGGACAGTAAGACTCTCTCTTACTTGCCAATTAAATGGTAATAACAGACTGAATTTATCTCCGAGATGTATTATTTTGGCTACGGTCAATCCACGCCACAAATGATTCAGACAACATCGTACACCTATTCCAACTTTCCATAGTGCAGAAAACACGTTGAAATACCAGAGCATCGAATGACATTCTCCTTTTTTTGAATTTCAGAGACAAAAGAACACATAATTACAAATATTGACATGACTACCTGTTTTGGGATTGTTTTTCAGCCGACATCTTCAGAAACGGAAGACCAACACAACATTTTCTCGTCGGAGCCATTGGCTCTGAATATGAAGTTTCCTACCCGTGTAGAGGGCTGCTCTACTGTAATTTGCTTGGTACAGACCGGGAAGATGGCCTTTGTCGTCGATGCATCCTGTTTCTTTTAACCCTTTACCACACAGCAAAATTTTAGACAAGTCCAAATCGAAAGTATTTGCAGATGACAGTTTCAATGTGGCTCATATCAAATCAATGTTTTTTTCTTTGATAGGGTAGAAAACATTTTGGGAAAAGGAGAAAATGCTGGTAACCAGCATTTTCTCCTTTTCCCACGATGTTTTAGAAAACGTTAATCTTTCATGGGAGTTAAAAGTCGTCATTGTTTGGTAAAGGGTTAAACAACATCAATAGTTTTGGTGTGTAGAGGAAAGGGATACATAAAATAAATGCCTGTCTAGGTTTCAGATTATCAGAGGCAAAAGCAAGACGAGAAGTTTCTCCGAGAGAGAACAGATCAAGATCTTGATGCACAAAACATGAAAACCGATCTTTGATTTCATATCTGTTCGATATATTCAGAAAATAGTCAAGCCAATGAGGACCATTCTTTGGTTATTTCCCATAACTCTTCTCCAGCACTACATTGGTCATGATAAGGCAATTACTTGGATTTTATCCTTGATTTTCTTGCACTGGACAGCTATTTTCCCGAAAGAATATTTCAAGTAAATCTAATTAAACTGTTTTATAAATCGATACATCTGAAATTCCTGGTCATTAAGAACAGAATTTGATTTGAATTACATTTTGAACCTTAAACATACCGGTACATCATAAATCATTGTTATAATTATCGCAACATCCCCAAGGTAACCAATGATGAAAACAAAGGAATACAGGTGAAAGGGTGTCACACCTGTGGTGTTTTTGGCCATATTGAAAATAGAGTGAAATTGGCCATCTTTGAAGCCTCACAGATCGCTTAATGGCAAAACTTTTTCTTTCCCGTCTCTTGCTGTCTAAAGTACGTCCATAGTCCTTCGAAAAAATGCATTAAAAACAACATGTCAACCGATTGCGTTTTTCGCTAAATCTCAAAAACAACGGGCACCCTAGAAATTTCCCTCTCAAAAACACCTGTTCACCGCCATGACCCCAATTTTTTGTTCCTCTAGTGACACAAAATAGTCCACTCAATATACAATTAAAACACATCTAAGTAGTCCCCAATGCCTAAATTTGAAGCAAATCTAAATTATATACCACCAAGCCCTCTTAGCGCCATACAACAGTGCAACAAAAGTGCTACTGCAAATTTTCACTTGGGACTACTTTTGAACCACTACGAACCGGAAGCAGTCTCGCAGTGGTGCGACACCAAAAGGACCCCTGTGTAATTTGGTTACCTTCAGTCTTTACCTGGCAAGGGAGATAATTTATTTGGCAGAAACGGCCGCCATTGGTTCGTACTAGTATTTAATATTTACGCCGTTTTTGTAGCTTGGTTCATATCCCGGCGGTCAGTGGACCTACGCGTGTGTTTCCTGGCTTTCTCACACGAATACTGAAACAACTTTCTCTCCAAGCCACCGACTAACAAACATATTCTTTTTTAACTTGGGTAAGAGATGGGACATGTAAACCGCCTCAAAAGGGCATAGAACCAACAACTACGAGGTCACCAGTTAGCTACACTAACCACTAAGATATCTGACTGAGCCCAGCCAAGCTGCTGTTGAGTGACAGAAAAGAACCCACATTCTGAAAGACATTCATTTCTAGGCTTGGCGTATTCAAATGACTATGGCACACTCAAAATTTTCTTTACCAAACGACAATATTCTAGACTTGTCCGAATTCAAAGCAATTGCAGACGACAAATTTAACCTTCTACTCCATAGATACTTATTTCTACGCATTATTTTTAGGAGCCTTTGGAAAACATTGTGGCAAAAGGTGACATTGCTCATGGGGTATAAGGTTAAGATGTAAAAATATGTAACAATTTTTCCTTGATGGATCAGAAAATATTGCTGGAAAAGGAGAAAATGCTGGTCACCAGCATTTTCTCCTTTTCTCACACTGCTTTAAAAAGGCTTCTTTCTCAGGGTCATTAAAGTCGAGATTGTGTGGTAAAGACTTAATCCACGAAATGCTAATAAAAGACAGTGTAGATCCAAGATCAGACTACATAAAACGTGCAGTCTGATCTTGTCTCTTCACTTTCCGATAAAGAGATATTTCCCCCAAGAGAAACTTTGAAATAGCAAACTTTGGGTCTTTAGGTTTCAATGTGTTATTCACTTGTTTATTGCGTTATGGGTTTAAAAAGAAAGACAGCAAGACTGGAAGATTTTTTTTGCACATTTAATAAGCAAAGGGTTACATCATTTTATATCAAATATTAGGAATAATCTGTCGTAATTTGTTTTGAAAAACTTTTCCAAATAAAGATGTATACTTGGTATCAAATAAGAACATAAAACCGAATTTGTTTTGTAAGCTGTTAAGTCTTAGACCCAGACCCTTAACCCTTTCCCAAACGACAAATTTTAGACTCTTCCAAACTCAAACAGTTTGCAGATGACAATTTCAAATTTGATGAAAATGGCAAAAAAGTTCTCCAAATGGGTAGAAAACACTGTGGGAAAAGGAGAAATTGCTCGGTACGAGCAATTTCTCCTTTTCCCCACAGTGTTTTCAAAAGACTTGTACTGCAGACACGTAAAAACCAGAGCTTGTTTGGGAAAGGGTTAAAGAAAAAGGGCATTTTCTACTGTGATATTATCGCACAAAATTTGCTATGATTAGAAATGAGTTTGGACTTTAACGTAGAAAAGGGACATTCCGCCATTTCCTTAAAGAGTGGTGTTGGCAGAGCCTGCGCAGTCCGCCCGGCTAAACCGAAATGACACTTTCCGTTGTTATGAAATTTTCTGTTTTCTGCAAATCTACTGTAGCACAAAATGTACTGTGGTCGTAAAGTGTCGTCTCGGATCAACCGTGAGCTGATCTGAGACGATACTTTAAGCTAATGACTGAATGCCCCTTTTTGCGTGTTGCAAGCCAAGTATAACTGAAAAAACGAAATTAGATATGTGAAGGGTAGAAAACACGGGACGTGGGAAAATGCTGGTTACAACCATATTCTCCTTTTCCAACAATTCTTTCGAAAGGTTTCTTTCTGAGGGTCATTAAAAGTCGGACTTAAGTAGTAAAAGGTTAGGGCCATCCAATGCTGATAAGAACTATTTGGGAGTTTAATTCAAATGTTTCCTGAAGTGAGCATGGTGTGTTGTCATATGCTATTATTTTCCTTATTGTTTTCCAAAAGGTATGTACAGAGCAGAAACAAGTCATAAAAGTGCTTCAATGATATAACTCTTAAACTGCTAAGCCCGACTTGCTGACCTTTTGCGGACAGTGTAGATCAAGATTATACTGCACAGAATGTGCAGTCTGATCTTTGATCTACACTATCCGATAAGGAGACATTATTCCCTACAACATAATTTTGAAAAAGCAATATTTGGGTTGTCGAAATGAAAATTTCATTTTAGTTTTTTAGCAGGATAAGAATTAGACTGGCTGTAATGTAATGATGAACTTCACATCAACGTAAGTCTCTGGGCAACAGGCGTATGTAATCACGTTTCTCTCGTAGGAGGAATCCACATATTTCCAGTACCGATGATAATCCAAATCGAGGTTCCCTGTATCCCAGCCCTCATTCTTGACATCCAGGTCGAGCTGGTTACCATCATATGCCCAGGAGCCGAACTTCAAGGAGCATGTGACGTTCCCGTACCCAGTGTTAGCATCGTCGATGTTACAGTAACTGTTGAACTTCATTGGCGGGATGAAGACTAGTTGGCCGTCCCTTTGGACTATGACCTTGACCTCATTGTTGTACTCGATGTAACCGTCGGCGCTATAAAAATAGAAAATCGAAACTTTAAGAGCCTTTGCGACTAGTAATGATTAAGATCAGACCGTGACAAAATGTGCAATATGACCTTTTCTCTACACTACCCGCTCTGCCGAGACTTTCATGAAAAAATATATTGCAGTTCTTGTGATTATTTGAGTCTAATTCATAGACTAGAAATGCTTGCTGGGATTATTATTTGCTAAGCTTAACTAGTTAAGGATGAGGCACGGTAAGGGGATTCCTGTAACATCGTCTTTCAACGCCGAAAATCGTATAGTTTCGGCGAAGACTCGGGTAATTCATAATCGATCGGCCGATAGACGATGGTTCTCCGCATTGAGTTACGAGTTACCCGAGTCTTTGACGAATCTGCACGATATTTTGGCGATGAAAGACGATGTTGCACGAATCCCGTTAGTATGTGCTATCATCAACAAACGAAAAAATACATGTCTGACCGATTCAAACTCAGAGCAGTTGCAGACCACGAAAGTGGTTCAAATTATACTCTGAGATCATTTTCCCACAATATTTTCAGTGTTTTTTTTTCTCAGACTTGATAATTGGACTTTTTATAAAATTTCCTTTTTCAATAAATGGTCATTTTTAATCACGTGCTAGGATCGATTTAACTCGTTACCATGCGACAAACTTTTAGGCACCAGCCAGAAACTAATTAAGCCAGAGCTAGGCATGTGCTCACAGTTATGGGGTGCTTGATAATGGCTTAGAATACTTAGTAATCTGTCGTGCTTGTAAACAATCTCAAGTCAAAATTGAACTATTCAATCGGTGCAATACCAACTATGGTTATCTAAATTTTCTGAGACATGTGATGTCTTGTAGTCCTGAATGACGTTATTTTTTACATTTATGACGCAAGAACATATCTATTTTTATTAATTTCAATGAAAATACATGTAAGATAGATATCAATGTGAAATGTAATGAATAATAAAGATTGGAGTGATATGGCACTTGGTCATGTTGTCTCTACCTTCAACAAGTGGACGAAATTTTGAGGCAGTATAAACAATGACAAAACTACCAAATAACTCTTGGATAAAGGTAACTAATACACATAATGTACATACTAAAGACAACGAACTTTCAAAAATATTTTTATAGACAACTTGATTAACGATATGGATGAAATTTGATGTTGGGGTCGATTTTTCTAAAATTTTATTTGGGGACGATTTCACCAAAGAAATCGTCTCCAGGGGACGATTTCTCCGGAGTGACAAACATAACACGGGTCAAGTAGTTTGGGGACGATTTCTCCAGGGGCCAATTTCTCCAGCATTCCGCTGAAGTACCAAAGGTTTAGTCGATATATATCAGAAAAAGTGATAAACATAACACGGGCCAATATTCTATATGTAGTTTGTTTTATGTACAATCGCATTTTAATAGCGGAGACGCGTTTTGTGACACATATATTCAAATGTCAACACAACGTTTAGACAAACTCGGAGCAGAGTGCAAGAGAGAGCGTTATAGATATTAACCGTGTATAGCTCGTAGGAATACACAACTGCCGGATAAAGCTAAGTTTATTAGGTTACGCCTTTATTAGGTCAGTGTTAATGACAAAAACGGGATAAAACACACACACTCGTCAGTTATTAAAGGGTCGTAATACCCTTGCAATTCCATGGCATTTTGCAGATGAAAGCTTTGAGGAAAGGAAAGCATTCACACCGTGTGATAAGCAATCTCTGTATATACTTGGGAAACTAGTTGTTTTGGCGGACTCAGTTATATAGAGTGGACACACCGTCCAACAATTTTGTCTGAATAGGCAGCTTACGATCGCTATAGGCAAGGGAATCCCTTGAGAGGGATTCCCTGGCCTAAAAATGAGTATAAATTTGAAATTTGTTTTGTGAAGAGTAGAAAACATTGTGGGAAAAGGAGAAAATGCTGGTAACCAGCATTTTCCCCTTTTCCCACAGTGTTTTCTATAGGCTTCTTTCTCAGGGTCGCCAAAAGTAGGGATTGTGCTACCGAGCAACCTTTGGTTGACAGCGCAGATCAAGATCAGACTGACCAAAACGTGCAATCAGATCTTTTCTCCACACCTCAAACTAGACATAGGTACCTGTTATATAAGTTGATATCTGGAATCCACAGAGACTTCGCTGGAAGTGAAAGCTGTGAAATGTTTGCAAACTCTTCATCCTGATCCCATGCTAGCCGGGTGTCCTTCCAGTATATACCAAACCACGCTTCCAGGCTTAAAACTTTCTTTGTCTGTAAATTGTAAACACAATATCAAAGCTTATAAAACTTGCAGCACGCAAAAAGGGGTGTTTAGACATTTGCATAAAGCTTTGTCTCGGATCAGCCTGCGCAGTCCGCGCAGGCTAATCCGAGACGGCACTTTACGTCTACATTATATTTTGTGACACAGTAGACTTTCGCAAGAAAGAAAAGACATAAAAACGGAAAGTGCCATCTGGGATAAGCCTGCGTGGAGTGCACATGCTGATCCGAGACGAAACTTTACGAAAATGTCCGAATACCCCCTTTAACGTGTTGTAAGCCATATAACAGATCTTCCATATTAAGCAATGAACTTGTAATTGGTAAAAATAACTTTATATCTGAGAAGAGGTATTTATTTCGAATTTTACCTGTACTGAGCGAGCGCCTGTCTTAAGCAATGGCATTGGCATATTAACTCAGGAACCTGCTGAATACAGGTTGAAATGTGCTAAAGTCACCATTTTTCAAAAGCAAAAAGGTATAGAGGATATTTGTTTGTTTCGGTGAAAGATCGAAATTTGTTTCATCGAGTGAACACCTTCAGTAATATTTTCACAAGTGGCGCAGATAGTGTTCACGATCTGTTCATATTCTGTTTATTTTATGCTTTTAACCCTATCTGGGAGGAGCTTTATCAAAATCCAGTTCAGTTCTTTTAAGTTATTCCCCGCATAGCAACACATTACAATATTACGTCAAGCGCGAGAAAGGTAAATGACGTCGTATTTCCATCTGGTTGTGGGTCTAGTGCATTTTACCTAGGTAACTAGAATATAAGAATCTGTATTTTCAGCGGTCGTACCCGTGGAATAGCGAAAAAAAAATCACTGCTGTTTCACGATATCCTACCTGAAAGCATGAAATAAAGGATGATATATATTTGTTTTCCTTTGGTGAAAAAAAAAAATGACATTCATTTCATCGAATAAACATCGTCGGTAATATTTTCACAAACGGCTTCGCCACGAGTTAAACTGTACCATTTTATGTTTACGAGATGTTTCGATATTTCTTTTAAAAAAAAAAAATAGTCAGTTCATCTCAAGCTTTGACATCCCTTGTTTGTAGGAATTTTTATCAAAATCCAGTACAATTGTTTCCGTAACATAATCCCCTGAATATTACAGGGTTGATAAACCTTTCTAAAAGGCTGGATTTTTTCCAGATTAATTAATCTCATCATTGTCTGAAATGTATCTGATAAGTTTGAGAGGGCGAAGTTATAAGCATGTTACAAGAATCTTTGTAGTTCTTCAATGGTTACTATGAACTCGGTCAATTTCACTGGTCAAAACCATGAATGATCAAACCTCAATCCACTATTATTTGCCGATAAATAACCGAAAGGCATAAAATAAGGAAATTAAAATATCTTAGTATTCCTTTAATACCAAAATACTGGTGATTCTAAATTAAAAAAAAACACACACACACACACTCATCCTGGGAAAGGGAAAATGCTAGTCATCAGTTTTGACAGGTAGAAAAAAAATCTGGATAATTTCTAAGTAATTCAGGCATTTAACCCTTTACCAAACAATCCCTGGTTTTTACGACGCGGAGATAGAAGCCTTTTGAAAATATTGTGGGAAGAGGAGAAAATGCTGGTAACCAGCAATTTCTCCTTTTCCTACAATGTTTTCTTCCACTGATGGAAACAAATTTATTTTGAGTTACGTTTATTTTGTCGTCTGCAAATGCTTTCAATTTGGTTCAGTCTAAAAAGATGTTGCTTGGTAAAAGGTTAAGTATCAACAAGAAAAATTTAAGAGGTAGCTAGCACAGGTATGTAAATCAAAGTATAGAAGGTACTGACAAAAATGTAAATGCACTTACTATGTCTAAGCCCACTATCCTCTGTAAAGAGATGTCAAGTTCTACTGTTGTGAATCCTGGGGCCACTCTCAAGTCATAGTCTGACAGAATGTGGGCAGCCAATTCTTGATTACCATATTCACCTAGAAAAGCGAAATATTGTAATCAATAAACATAATAGATTGGGCATCCACCGACCATTCTTTCTATTCATTTTGTTCCATGTCCCAAGATTATCCACTAATTCTGTTGTCACTACTCTGAAAATCAAAGTACTGATAGTACTGAAGGCAAGGAAATTGAGGATACGAAACAATACAAGAGGTCAATTTTAATTAATACAAACAGGTAGACGGACAGGGATACAAGCGGATTCCACAAAGCCCCTGAAATTTTTGGTTTTAACAGGAAATTTTGAACTGATACAAGAAAGCACCAGCCAGAAACTAATTAAGCCAGAGCTAGGCATGTGCTCACAGTTATGGGGTGCTTGATAATGGCTTAGAATACTTAGTAATTTGTCGTGCTTGTAAACAATCTCAAGTCAAAATTGAACTATTCAATCGGTGCAATACCAACTTTGGTTATCTAAATTTTCTGAAAACATGTGAAGTCCTGAATGACGTTATTTTTCACATTTAACAGTCGTCTATTAACAGTAGCATATTTTTCCCCAAAATTTATCCTAATCAAAGTTTCTTTATTGTCAATTACGTCGCACAGTAGATTGTATACATGTAATAAAACTGTTTTATCACTATTTTAATTGCCAAATCAACTACCTCTATCTAATCTCCATTGATGACTCACATGAAATTAATAATCACTTCATGAGAGATTATAGGACCAACATATAATTACAATTAAAAACTGAGATTTATAAGCAACTTTTACAGATGATAAATTAAGGTGCTTCATCAGAAGCAAAATTTAACATGGTGTTAGCCGAAAGAGCCTTGAAAAACATTGTGGTTTTGTCTCAAAATCAGGATGCTCTGTGGACAACACGCTTTTTAAATCAGCCTGGCTGGTGTAACGTAATTTTGAGAGAGAGAGAGAAAAAATAGGCTGTTTGAAAGATATTTGTAGCTTGCACTAGTCAGTATGCCTCCAATCCCCAGATTTTCAGAATGACCAACATTGAATGTATCTTGCAGACAACTGAAGTTTTGCTAAAATGATGGTTTTATCAGTAGAATATAGTTCAGTTGGTAGCGAAGTACACTTTAAGAGTCCACAAGCTCGGTCAGTTTCCTACTGAGGATTGATAATAGGTATTGTGATACGGTACAGTTTTCTCTCATCACATACTGAACATACAGGTCGCTGAAATCTAAGTCCTTTGAATCTCTGTAAATAAGTGGTTTTTTTTGTTTTTTTTTTTTTCAAAAATCTCCCTTAACCAAAAGACATTTTTTTCTGGAAAAAAAAGTTGAAAGCAGTTGCTGAAGACCAATAAAATATTAATAAAAAAGTAACATTCGTCTTTCAAATGCTAGAAAATATTGTGGGAAAAGGAGGAAATGCTTTTGTGGAAAAGGGTTTCAACATAGAGTAACCAGAGATGTGATTCAATAAAACACACTTTATGGGATCGAACTAGTGACTTCACGATCGACGGCTGGACATGAATCTCGTATTGGGTGATGGACAATGTACAAGTAGGAAAGGGCAGGAAAATATACGACAGAGAGAGAGAGAGAGAGAGAGAGAGAGAGAGAGAGAGAGAGAATGAATGAAAAAAATGTTCATACAATAAATCAAAATAATGGGCATATATAAATATAAAAAAATACATTTAATGACAAGCGAACCACTACAGAAAAAAAAGCATTTATTTGGTTTCAAATCAATGTCAATACATATTTTAAGAATCACAGGTGTAATGTATTTGTGACAGGTGTAAAAGGTGTGAAATACATCCTATCAGTGTGAAATAGGCAGTTATAATAGATAATATAGATAACTTGAATAACGATATGGATGAAATTTGATGTTGGGGTCGATTTCTCTAAAATTTTATTTGGGGACGATTTCACCAGATTTCTCCGGAGAAATCGTCTCCAAGCAGTTTGGGGATGATTTTTCCAGGGGCCGATTTCTCCAGCAGTCGGAAATAGCTATCACAACAGCGCGTGGTATGCAGAGAAGTGGACACACTTGTTGGAAATAGTTGATTTTTGTCGGTGTAGAAAGCACCAAAGCACTCTAGATTTAGTCGATATACATGTGCATAAGAAAAAGTGATAAACGTAAAACGGACCAATATTCCATATGTACACGTAGTTTGCTTTATTTACAATCGCATTTCAGCGGAGACGCGTTTTGTGACACATATGTTCAAATGTCAACACAACGTTATAGATATTAACCGTATAGCGCATAGGAATACACAACTGTCGGATAAAGCTAAGTTTATTAGGTAACCCCTTTATTAGGTCAATGTTAATGACGAAAACGGGTTAAAAAACACACACTCGTCAGTTATTTAAGGGTCGTAATACCTTGCAATTCCACGGCATTTTGCAGATGAAAACTTTCAGGGAAACTAGTTGTTTTGGCGGACTCAGAGATATCGAGTGGACACACCGTTCAACATTTTGTCTGAAAGTAGTCCGGAAAAGGCAGCTTACGATCCCTATAGGCAAGAGAATCCCTTGAGAGGGATTCCCTGCCCTAAAAACCATTTTAGTCTTACTTTCTTTTCAACATTTTCTTATTTTGAAAATAACACTTCTTCTGATTGGTGAAATTAAATGGTAGAGCAAATCAGAAGATGCATGACAAATGAAGGATTTAAGGTAGTACACCCGTAATACAGGTACTTCTAGTCCAGTATGGCATAAAATTTCTTGAAAGTTGATAAATACGAATTTATACATATAATACTTTTGCACATTTTAAACGGAGCAGAAATCCCTTTGATGTCTATCTTGAAATTATTTCTTGATACTATTGTTAGTAGTCAGAAAGAGAGGGGATTATTTTCTCCCTTTATAATGCGAATATAATGGTTGTAGATTTATAAATGATAATTCTAAGCAGTACAAAATTGAAAAAGTTGCTCAGTCAAAATATTACAATAATACTCATTTGTAATCATAAAAAATTTTGTTAGGAAATGTTATAGTGGAAATAGTGTTTTCTATTCCGGGTCCACAACTTTAACATGAATTCAGAATGAAATGCGAAGAAGTGACTGGAATCTTTGATTATTTGAATACCCAAAACATTCAGTCGAATATTTTGTGGAAGATATTTCAAATCTTTGTACGTGTCCACTAAGACTTAGTTGATGCATTGATAACGGCATTTTTATATATTTATTTAAACAATGTTTTCATCTCAGAAAATTGTGTAACAGTGGTCATGTAAAGGATCTTGTTGCTTTTTTCGTTACGTCCGCTTCAGTCATCCGTGCGATTGGTTTTTCAATTAGAGTGGTACAAATTTGTTTAAGCAGATATAAAAATTACTGTTCTTGATTTAAAGGCATAGATAGATAGATAGATAGATAGATAGAAAAAACAGATAAACGTCCAGGCAGACAGACACACAAAAAGATCATTTAAAGATGTACATCACAAAATTTAATGTTTCCAAATACCCTACTGCGCATGTGTTTTTATTATAGGTAGTGAATCAAAAGAGCACGTGTGTAGTTTTTGCTCATAATTATGGTAATACAAATGGTGCTCTGAAATGGGTATCACTTTCTGTTGGTAGTATTAGTAAAGAGAGAATAAAAAAGGGGTTCTAAGATCTGTCATTATCAAATAATTAGAATACTGTTGTCAGCCCCAAACAAGCAAATAAAATGCAGCATATTCATATCTGTTGAGGTATAATTGTTTCCACTTTGAAAATTGTTGAGAAGGACAAATTGTTCCAAATGAGGAATTTCTCCTATTCCCACTGTGTCTGCTGAGCTTTTGTCATATTTCTCTCTCTTGAAAAAAAATCAAGTTGCACTGTGACCTCCATCTCTATTTTTAGACGATATAAATAGGGGCCAGTGCCATTTAATATATGTTACTTGTTCGTCGCACGTCAGCGTGAACGCACCGTCCGCTATGACAATATTGTAAATGACGTCGTATTTACGTGACGTCATGTAAAGTTATTTTACCCCGCGCAAATTTTGCACGAGACATTATTGAACAATCGTGCCAAGTTTTGTTAGCCTACGTAAAAAAACAAACAAACAAAAAAAAGGTATGAGGCAATGCTCACTTATTTTTGACTGACCCTCGTAATATTATAAATGCTGTAAGTATAGAAATTTGAAAGAAATATCTGTCCGTTAGAAAGTATGTATTTATTAATGATTAACTCCTGATTAGGTCAAATTATCTCTTTTTTTTAACGCGATGGTCTGTATATAATACGAATATTTGTACATTTGCCATGCAAGAAAAAAACTCTTCTATAATTTTATTTGGTGCAAAACCAAAAAATGAAAGCTTTCAGTATGATAAAGTACTTTTGAATATTCTTCCGATAATTTTCCAGTTTAACTGACTATTAAAGACAGGTGTGGTAATTCCAATATAAGCTGAATTTTTGGAACTTTGGATACATTTTTTAAAGTCTGATTCCCTTCTTTTAAGTCTAATTTCTCAGAAATGAACACCGTGACCAATAAAAGAGATTACTGTAATCTCCAAAAAAGACATGCTAAACTTTGTTTGTTAGAAAAAAATGTGATATACGTCTTTAATAAATTTTGTATAACATGCTAAATTAATCAATTCATTGGCAACTTAGACAAATAAATAAAAAGAGACAGAAAGAAATTTACACACAAAAATAAATTGATAAAAAGATCAACAGTTAAGAACCATACCTCTAACACTAACTGCCAAAATACTCAACGTGCAAATTACGGCTACCGTAAAGTGAAACATAACTTTTGCTATCAAGTTTCTATCAAACTTCAAATGCTAAAAATTTGTGATTCTTCTGACCAAGACAATGCTTTATAAATTGGATTAAATGTCATATGTTACAAAATTATGACTTATTTTTCTTTTTCATGATTCACGGGAAAATTGGGAAAATAAGTGCCTATAGCAGAAAAACAGGAAATGCCAGATATAAATGACAGTACTAGTCATTAATTCTTTAGCAAACAACAAAATTTAGACTTATCCAGATTGAAAGCATTTGCAGACGACAAAAAATAAATGTAACTCAAGAACTGAAATTTGTTTCCATCAAGATAGAAAACATTGTGGAAAAAAGAGAAAATGCTAATTAAGGAGACGGATCTCACCATTTGAACCATATTTTAGTTGACTTCAGCGAATGCCTTCAGTTTGGACAGACTTAAAATTTCCGCGGCCGGAAGTGAGACAACCATCGAGGCACACTAGACCTTTCTGTCAAATCTTTGTGAGACGTCGTAATTTTAGAGCCCCTTGGAAATTGAATTCATTTGCAAAAAAAAATTTGGCTAACAATGAAATCTGTTTCCAAAAGGGTCATATTTCCATTTGGTTGTGAGGTATGAGCTATTTACCCAGGCAAAAGGAACATGAAAATCGGTATTTTCGCTGATCGTGCCCGTGGAATATCGAAAAATATTTTCACTACTCTCTCTCTTTCAATATCCTGCCGGAAATCATGAAATAATTTCAGTCAGTCTCTTTTCGTAGGGTCAGCAAAACAAAATTCTTTGGTAAATAGATAAAATGCACAAATAGACAGTCACAGTGATTTGTTGCGATTTTTAACTGTTTACGAATTTTTCGTAATAGCTTTAATATGCTTGACATTTTACATCAACTGCCAAGTTGGACTATTCCCAGTCTCGTCTGAAATGAAAACTTAACCACACAGTGCCAATTGTTAAATTACTACCCTGAGGAAGTAGGCCTTTAAAACCTTTGTGGGAAAAGAAGAAAAAGTACTGGAAATACTTTTCTACAATTGAAAAGAAAGAAATAGAGGATATTTTGTTTTTTTCGGTGAAAGATCGAAATTTATTTCATCGAGTGAACATCATCGGTAATGTTTTCACTCAAGGCTGTACCACTCGTGAAAATATTACCGATGGTGTTCACGAGATGAAATAAATTTCGATCTTTCATTGAAAAAAGCAAATATTCTATTTATTTCATGCTTTAATCCTTTCTGGGAGGAAGTTTATCAAAATCTAGTACAGTTCTTTTCAGTTTTTCCCTGCGGCGTACCCCCTCCTCATTGCATTACAATATTACGTCAAGCGCGAGAAATGTAAAGTAAATGACGCCATACTTCCCACCCGGCTGTGAGTCTAGCGCATTTTACCTAGGTAACTAGAATGTAAAAATCAGTATTTTCACTAATCGTACCAGTGGAATATCGAAATATATATTCATTGTTATTTCTCGATATCCTACCAGAAAGCATGGAATAAATACAATTTTGTTTTGTGTTAAAAGAGTTTAAATTTGATAAGGCGCTTGTTTTTCTTTGGTGAATATTTCATACTGAAATTGCTCTAAATTTCATATGAAAAAGCACGTACGTATTAGAATAGCCGGTAGAAAACAGAAACAAGAGCAGCGGGGGCCAGTGCCAACTTTCGGCCGGCCGCAATTGTTTGATTTTCAGTGAAAATTAAAATTCAAAAGAGAGACATGAATGTGTCAGGATAATTTGATGGTATACCTTTAATGCTTTGTTCGACTTTTGACAATCATCGTTTGGAAGTGAATAACTTGTCCAATTTGAAATAATTTAATATCAGTTGTTTTCATGAACATTGGCGAGTTCTGATTGGCTGAATTTTTTTTCATAGCTCCATGAAAAAAAAACCACTTTGTGCCGGAACTACTTTTGCTGAAGGTAACCTTTGCGGGTCCTACATAGACATACTGCTTTGCTAATTTACTTTTATTCTGTACAACTTTAGAAACTCCAAGGTTAGATTTAAAACCAAAGAAAATGAATGCAGTTTCAATTATTTCCGTTAGTGTATGTGGTCTGTAATATTAAATTATAAGGAATGAAGGGATTTTTTATTTTCATGTAGGTATGAAAAAAAACTTATCACACTTTCGTATGAAACCGTGTGATTAGGTTTTTTTTTCATACCTCCATGAAATAAAAAAAGTAAAATTCTCTTCATTCCTTCAATAAAGTAACATCTAGCTCTTCACCAATCAACAACATTTTAGACTAGTCTACATTTAAAGCATTTGCAGACTACAAAATAAACGTGACTTAAGCCTTATCCTGCTAAATAGCTAAACTGGAATTTCCAATTCGATAGTAAAAAAACAGATATTATCATTTCAAAGCTATGTCTAAGGGTATGATATCTCCTTATAGGACAGTGTAGATCCAATATCAGACAGCACATTCTGTGCAGTCTAATCTTGATCTACATTGTCTGCAAAAGGTCAGTGAGTCGTGCTTAGCAGCCTAAGGGTCAAAAATTAAAACTTGACTTTGAAAGAGTAGAAAACACTGTGGGGAAAGGAGAAAATGTTCCTGAGTTCGATACCCAGGAGCTTCTGAGTTCGATATCCAGGAGCTGGTGTCAACTTTTGGATTTCTCATTGGCCCACGCATTCGGCACGAGTACTGGTGTAGTTCCCAGGAAGCAGAAGCGAGAGAGATTAGTATAAGTTGTAAGAATTTGTTTCTCAATCGATGTAAAATAAATATATTTAAACTAAACTAACAACATCAATAGTTTTGGTGTGTAGTGGATAGGGAAACATAAAATAAATGCCTGTCTAGGTTTCAGATTATCAGAGGCAAAGGCAAGACGAGAAGTTTCTCCGAGAGAGAACAGATCAAGATCTTGATGCACAAAACATGAAAACCGATCTTTGATTCCATATCTGTTCGATATATTCAGAAAATAGTGAAGGCAATGAATACCATTCTTTGGTTATTTCCCTTGGCTCTTCTCCAGTACTACATTGGTCATGATAAGGCAATTACTTGGATTTTATCCTTGGTTTCCTTGCACTGGACAGCTGTTTTCCCGAAAGAATATTTCAAGTAAATCTAGTAAGACTGTTTTACAAATCGAAGTATCTGAAGTTCCTGGTCATTAAGAACAGAATGTGATTTGAATTACATTTTGGACCTTACACATACATCATAAATCATTGTTATAATTATCTCAATATCACCAAGGGAACCAATGTTAAAAACAAAGGAATACAGGTGAAAGGACCATTGTGTTATTTGGTTACCTTCAGTCTTTATCTAGCAAGGAAGATTATATAATTGGCAGAAATGGCCGCCATTGGTTCGTATTTGATATTTACGCCGTTTTTGTAGCTTGGTTCGTATCCCGGCGGTCAGTGGAACTAGGCATGTGTTTCCTGGCTTTCTCACACAAATACTGACACAATTTTCTTTCCAAGCCACCGACTAACAATCATGTACTTGTTTAACTTGGGTAAGAGATGGGACATGTAAACCCCTTCAAAAGGGCATAGAACCAACACCTACGAGGTCACCAGTTAGCTACGCTAACCACTAAGATACACGACTGAGCCCAGCCAAGCTACTGTTGAGTGACAGAAAAGAACCTACATTCTGAAAGACATTCATTTCTAGGCTTGGCGTACTTCAAATAATTATGGCACATTCAAAGTTTTCTTTACCAAACAACAATATTCTAGACTTGTCCAAAATCAAAGCAATTGCAGACGACAAATTTAGATGGAAAAAAATGTCAAAATTTTTCCTTGATGGAGCAAAAAATATTGTTGGAAAAGGAGAAAATGCTGGTCACCGGTAATTTCTCCTTTTCTCACACTGCTTTAAAAAGGCTCCTTTCTCAGGGTCGTTAAAAGTCGGGATTGTGTGGTAAAGACTTAATGCATGAATGCGGACAGTGTAGATCCAAGATCAGACTACATAAAACGTGCAGTCTGATCTTGTCTCTTCACTGTCCGATAAGGAAATATTTCCCCCAATAGAAACTTTGAAAAAGCAAACTTTGGTTCTTTACTATAGGTTTCAATGTGTTGTTCATTTGTTTAGTGCATTATGGGTTTAAAAAGAAAGACAGCAAGACTGGAAGATTTTTTTGCACATTTAATAAGTAAAGGGTTACATCATTTTATATCAAATATTAGGAATAATCTGTCGTAATTTGTTTTGAAAAACTTTTCCAAATAAAGAAGCACTTGGTATCAAATAAGAGCATAAAACCGAATTTTTCCTGCATGCTGTAAGGTCTTAGACCCAGACCCTGAAAGAAAAAGGGCTTTTTTCACTGTGATATTATCGCACAAAATTTGCCTTGATTAGAAATGAGTGTTGCCTGTAATGTCCAAAAGGGGCATTCCGCCATTTCCGTAAAGTGTTTTGTTGGCAGAGCCTGCGCAGTCCGCCCGGCTAATACGAAATGAAACTTTCCGTTGTTATGCAATTTTCTGTTTTGTGCAAGTCTACTGTAGCACAAAATGCACTGTGATCGTAAGGTGTCGTTTCGGATAAGCCGTGAGCTGATCCTAGACGATACTTTACTCTTATGACCGAATGCCCCTTTTTGCCTGTTGCATGCCAAGTATGACTGAAAAAAAAAGTTTTGTGAAGGATGGTAAACATGGGACGTGGGAAAATGCTGGTTACCACCATTTTCTCCTTTTCCAACAATTCTTTCAAAAAGCTTCTTTCTTAGGGTCATTAAAAGTCGGACTTGAGTGGTAAAAGGTTAGGGTGATCCAATACTGATAAGAACTATTTGGGAGTTTAATTCAAACGTTTCCTGAAGTGAGCGTGGTGTGCTGTAATATGCTATTATTTTCCTTATTGTTTTCCAAAAAGTATGTTCAGAACAGAAACAAGTCATAAAAGTGCTTCAATGATATAACCCTTAGACTGAGCAAAAGCGCGACTAGCTGACCTTTTGCGGACAGTGTAGATCAAGATCAGACTGCACGATTAGGAGACATTATTCCCTACAACATATTTTTGAAACAGCTATATTCGGGTTGTCGAAATGAAAATTTCATTTTATTTTTTTAGCAGGATAAGAGTTAGACTGGCTGTAATGTAATGGTGAACTTCACATCAACGTAAGTCTCCGGGCAACAGGCGTATGCAACCACGTTTCTCTCGTAGGAGGAATCCACATATTTCCAGTACCGATTATAATCCAAATCGAGGTTCCCTGTATCCCAGCCCTCATTCTTGACATCCAGGTCGAGCTGGTTACCATCGTATGCCCAGGAGCCGAACTTCAAGGAACATGTGACGTTCCCGTACCCAGTGTTAGCATCGTCGATGTTACAGTAACTGTTGAACTTCATTGGTGGGATGAAGACTAGATGGCCGTTGCTTTGGACGATGACCTTGACGTCATTGTTGTACTCGATGTAGCCGTCGGCGCTATAAAAAATAGAAAATCGAAACTTTAAGAGCCTTTGCGACTAGTGTTGATTTAGATCAGACCGTGACAAAATGTGCAGTATGACCTTTTCTCTACATTAACCACTCTGCCGAGCAATTATTAGAGTCTAATTTATAGACTAGAAATGTCTGAGCACTGCATTCATTATGTGCTCTACCGGTTAATTAGTTAAGGATGAGGCACGGTAAGGGGATTCCTGTAACATCGGCTTTCAACGCCGAAAATCGTACAGTTTCGGCGAAGACTCGGGTAATCCATAATCGATCGGCCGATAGACGATGGTTCTCCGCATTGATTACGAGTTACCCGAGTCTTTGACGAATCTGCACGATATTTTGGCGATGAAATACGATGTTGCACGAATCCCGTTAGTGTGTGCTATCATCAACAAACGAAAAAATACATGTTGGACCGATTCAAACTCAGAGCAGTTGCAGACCACGAAAGTGGTTCAAATTATACTCTGAGATCACTTTTCCACAATGTTTTCGTTGTTTTTTTTTTCTCAGACTTGATAATTGGACTTTTAATAAAATTTCCTTTTTCAAGAAATGGTCATTTTTAATCACGTGCTAGGATGGGTTTAACTCATTACCAATTGGCAAACTTTTAGGTTTGTCCAAATCGAAAGCATTTGCAGACGACAAAATAAATGAGTATAAATTTGAAATTTGTTTTGTGAAGAGTAGAAAACATTGTGGGAAAAGGAGAAAATGCTGGTAACCAGCATTTTCTCCTTTTCCCACAGTGTTTTCTATAGACTTCTTTCTCAGGGTCGCCAAAAGTAGGGATTGTGCTACCGAGCAACCTTTGGTGGACAGCGCAGATCAAGATCAGACTGCACAAAACGTGCAATCAGATCTTTTCTCCACACCTCAAACTAGACATAGGTACCTGTTATATAAGTTGATATCTGGAATCCACAGAGACTTCGCTGGAAGTGAAAGCTGTGAAATGTTTGCAAACTCTTCATCCTGATCCCATGCTAGCCGGGTGTCCTTCCAGTATATACCAAACCACGCTTCCAGGCTTAAAACTTTCTTTGTCTGTAAATTGTAAACACAATATCAAAGCCTATATAACTTGCAGCACGCAAAAAGGGGCATTTGGACATTTACGTAAAGCTTTGTCTCGGATCAGCCTGCGCAGTCCGCGCAGGCTAATCCGAGACGGCACTTTACGTCTACATTATATTTTTTGACACAGCAGACTTTCACAAGAAAGAAAATTACATAGAAACGGAAAGTGCCGTCTCGAATTAGCCTGCGTGGAGTGCACAGGCCGATCCGAGACTACACTTTACGAAAATATCCGAATACCCCCTTTAACGTGTTGTAAGCCATATAATGGATCTCCCGTATTAAGCAATAAACCTGTAATTGATAATAATAACTTTATATCTGAGAAGAGGTATTTATTTATAAGTGCCGTCTCGAATTAGCCGGCGTGGAGTGCACAGGCCGATCCGAGACGACACTTTGCGCAAATGTCAAATACCGCATTTAAGCCATATAACAGATCTCCCATATTAATCCTTTACCACACAGCAAAATTTTAGAGCTATCCAAATTGAAAGCATTGGCAGATAACAATTTTAAAGTGGCTCAAACGACACAAAATTTCGTTGTTAGAGTAGGAAACTTTGTGGGAAAAGGATAAAATGCTGGATACCAGCATTTTCTCCTTTTCTCACAATTTTTTCAAAAGGCTTTTACGTCAGGGTCGTTAAAAATTGTCACTGTGTTGTAAAAGGTTAAGCAATAAACCTGTAATGGGTAATAATAACTTTATATCTGAGAAGAGGTACATGTAATTGATCATTTCGAAATGTACCTGTACTGAGCGAGCGCCTTTCTTAAGCAATGGCATTTTCATGGTAACTCAGGAACATGTTGAATACAGGTGTAAATGGACTTTAACTTTTTACCACACGAGAAAATTTTAGACTGGTCCAAACTGAAAGCATTTGCAGACGACAAAATAAAGGTGACTGAAATATAGAAATTTGTTTTGGGAAGGGTAGAAAACACTGTGGGAAAAAGGAGAAAATGCTGGTTACCAGCATTTTCTCCTTTTCCCATAGTGTTTTAAGAAGGCTTCTTTCTCGGGCGTCAAAAGTAGGGATTGTGTGATAATGGGTTAAAGCCAATCTTTTTCAAAGAATAAAAGATACAGAGGATATGTGGAGTTTTTCTTTTTCGGTGAAAGATCGAAATTTATTTCATCGTTTGAAAACCATTAATATTACCGAAGATGTCCATGAGATGAAATAAATTTCGATCTTTCACCGAAAAAATAAACCAAATATTCTACTTATTTCATGCTTTTAACCCTCTCTGGGAGGAGCTTGATCAGTATAGTTCTTTTCAGTTACTTCCCGTGACGTACCCCTCCCGCATAGCAACGCATTACAATATTTTGTCAAGTGCGAAAAATGTAAGATAAATGACGTCATATTTCCATCTGGTTATGGGTCACGCGCAATTTACCTAGGTAACTAGAAAATAAAAATCAGAATTTTCACTGGTCGTACCCTTGGAATATCGAAAAATATTTTCACTGATGTTTCTCGATATCCTACCTGAAAGCATGAAATAAAGGATGATATATATTTGTTTTCCTTTGGTGAAAAAAAAAAATCGAAATTCATTTCATCGAATAAACATCGTCGGTAATATTTTCACAAATGGCTTAGCCACGAGTAAAACTGTACCATATTACGTTCACGAGATGTTTCGATATTTCTTTAAAAAAATAGTCCATTCATCTAATGCTTTGACCTCCATTTTTGTAAGATTTTTCATCAAAATCCAGTATGAAATGTTTTGGTGGCATGATCTCCTGAATTTTATAGGGTAACCAGCATTTTCTCCTTTTCCCGCAATGTTTTCTACCACTGATAGAAACAAATTTATTTTGAGTTACGCTTATTTTGTCGTCTGCAAGTGCTTTCATTTTGGAACAGTCTAAAAAATTATCGTTTGGTAAAAGGTTAAGTATCAACAAAACAAATTTAAAAGGTAGCTAGCAAAGATATGTAAATCAAAGAACTGAAGGTACAGAGAAAAATGTAAATGCACTTACGATGTCTAAGCCCACTATCCTCTGTAAAGAGATGTCAAGTTTTACTGTTGTGAATTCTGGGGCCACACTCATGTCATAGTCTGACAGAATGTGGGCAGCCAATTCTTGATTACCATATTCACCTAGAAAAGCAAAACATTGTAATCAATAAACATAATAAATTGGGCATCCACCGAGCATTCTCTCTTCTTTTTGTTCCATGTTCCAACGTTATTCACTAATTCTGTTGTCACTACTCTCAAAAACCATTTTAGTCTTACTTTCATTTCAACATTTTCTAATTTTGAAAGTAACACTTCTTATGATTCGCAAAATTAAATGGTAGAGCAAATCAGAAGATGTATGACAAATGAAGGATTTAAGGTAGTAGACCCGTAATACTTATAGTGCAGCATGGCATAAAATTTCTAAAAAGTTGATAAATACGAATTTATACCTATAATACTTTTGCACATTTTAAACGGAACAGAAATCCCATTGATGTCTATCTTGAAATTATTTGTCGATACTATAATTAGTTTTCAGAAAGAGAAGGAATTATTTTCTTCCTTTATAATGCGAATATAATGGTTTTAGATTTATTAATGACAATTCTAAGCAGTACAAAATTGAAAAAGTGGCTCAGTCAAAATATTACAATAATACTCATTTGTAATCAAAGCAAATTTTGTTAGGAAATATTATAGTGGAAATAGCTGTTTTCTATTTCGGGTCCACAACCTTAACATGAATTCAGAATGAAATGCAAAGAAGTGACTGGAATCTTTGATTATTTGAATATCCAAAACATTCAGTCGAATATTTTGTGGAAGATATTTCAAATCTTTGTACGTGTCCACTAAAACTTAGTTGATGCATTGATATTGGCATTTAATTTTTATATGTTTATTTAAACATTTTTTTTCATCTCAGAAAATTGTGTAACAGTGGTCATGTAAAGGATCTTGTTGCTTTTTTCGTTACTTCTGCTTCAGTCATCCGTGCGACTGGTTTTTCAATCAGAGTGGTACAAATTTGTATAAGCAGATATAAAAATTACTGTTCTTGATTTAAAGGCATAGATAGATAGATAGATAAACGCCCCGGCAGACAGACACACAAATAGACTATTTAAAGATGTATATCACAAATGTTGCCAAATACCCTACTGCGCATGTGTTTTTATCATAGGTAGTGAATCAAAAGAGCACGCGTGTAGTTTTTGCTCATATGGTAATAGTAATGGTGCTCTGAAACGGGTATCACTTTCTGTTGGTAGTATTAGTAGAGAGAATAAAAAAAGGGTTCTAAGATCTGTCATTATCAAATAATTAGAATATTGTTGTAAGCCCCAAACAAACAAGCAAGCAAAATGCAGCATATTCATATCTGTTGAAGTGTAATTGTTTTCACTTTGAAAATTGTTGAGAAAGGACAAATCGTTCCAAATGAGGAATTTCTCGTATTCTGTGTCTGCTGAGCTTTTATCATATTTTCTCTCTTGGAAAGAAATCAAGTTGCACTGTGACCTCCATCCCTACTTTTAGACGAAATAAACAGGGGCCAGTGCTATTTAATATATGTTACTTGTTCGTCACGCGTCAGCGTAAACGCACCGTCCGCTATGACAATATTGTAAATGACGTCGTATTTACGTGACGTCATGTAAAGTTATTTTTTCCCCCGCAAATTTTGCACGAGACATTATTGAACAATCGTGCCAAGTTTTGTTAGCCTACGTAAAAAAACAAAACAACAAAAAAAAAGGTATGAGTCAGCGCTCACTTATTTTTGACTGACCCTCGTAATATTATAGATGCTATAAGTATAGAAATTTTAAAGAAATATCTGTCCGTTAGAAAGTATGTATTTATTAATAATTAACTCCTGATTAGGTCAAATTATCTTTTTTTTAACGCGATGGTCTGTATATAACACGAATATTTGTACATTTGCCATGCAAGAAAAAAAAACCTCTTCTATAATTTTATTTGGTGCAAAACCAAATAATGAAAGCTTTCAGTATGATAAAGTACTTTTGAATATTCTTCCGATAATTTTCCAGATAAACTGACTATTTAAGACAGGTGTGGTAATTCCAATATAAGCTGAATTTTTGGAACTTTGGATACTTTTTTTTAAAGTCTGATTCCCTTCTTTTAAATCTAATTTCTCAGAAATGAACACTGTGATCAACAAAAAAGATTACTGTAATCTCCAAAAAAGACATGATAAACTTTGTCTGTTTGTTAGAAAAAAAAAAAGTGATATACGTCTTTAATAAATTTTGTGTAACATCCTAAATTAATCAATTCATTGGCAACATAGACAAATTGAATAAAAAAGCTAAATAGATAAATAAAAAGAGACAGAAAGAAATTTACACACAGAAATAAATTGATAAAAAGATCAACAGTTAAGAACCATACCTCTAACACCAGCTGCCAAAATACTCAACGTGCAAATTACGGCTACCGTAAAGTGAAACATAACTTTTGCTATCAAGTTTCTATCAAACTTCAAATGCTAAAAAATTGTGATTCTTCTGACCAAGACAATGCTTTATAAATTGGATTAAATGTCATATGTTACAAAATTATGACTTATTTTTCTCTTTCATGATTCATGGGAAAATTGGGAAAATAAGTGCCTTAAGCAGAAAAACATGAAATGCCAGATATAAATGACAGTACTAGTCATTAATTCTTTAGCAAACAACAAAATTTAGACTTATCCAGATTGAAAGCATTTGCAGACGACAAAAAATAAATGTAACTCAAGAACTGAAATTTGTTTCCAGCAAGATAGAAAACACTGTGGAAAAAAGAGATAATGCTAATTAAGGAGACGGATCTCACCATTTGAACGATATTTTAGTTGACTTCAGCGAATGCCTTCAGTTTGGACAGACTTAAAATATCCACGGCCGGAAGTAAGACAACCATCGAGGCACACTAGACCTTTCTGTCAAATCTTTGTCAGACGACGTAATTTTAGAGCCTTGGAAATTGAATTCATTTGCAAAAAAAAAAAGATTTGGCTAACAATGAAATCTGTTTCCAAAACGTTATGGGAAAATGAGGAAATGCTGATTTCAAGCATTTTCTCCTTTACTCAGAAAGCTTTACCAGCATTTCCTTCTTTTCTCAGAATACTTAGAGAATATTTGAGAAAAAAAAGTATTCTATCATTTCATACTTTTAGCCCTTTCTGGGAAGAGTTTTATCAAAATCCAGAACAGTTCTTTTTCGTTATTCCCCGTGGTGTATCCCTCCTGCATAGCAACGCATTACAATATTACGTCGAGCGAGAGAAACGTAAACTAACTGACGTCATATATCCATTTGGTTGTGAGGTATGAGCAATTTACTCAGGCAAAAGGAACATGAAAATCGGTATTCAGCTGATCGCACTCGTGGAATATCGAAAAATATTTTCACTACTCTCTCTCTTTCAATATCCTGCCGGAAAGCATGAAATAATTTCAGTTCTCTTTTCGTAGGGTCAGCAAAACAAAATTCTTTGGTAAATAGATAAAATGCACAAATAGACAATCACAGTGATTTGTTGCGACTTTTAACTGTTTACGAATTTTTCGTAATATATTTAATATGCTTGACATTTTACATCAACTGCTAATTTGGACTATTCCCAGTCTCGTCTGAAATGAAAACTTAACCACACAGTGCCAATTGTTAAATTACTACTCTGAGGAAGTAGGCCTTTAAAAACTTTGTGGGAAAAGAAGAAAAAGTACTGGAAATACTTTTCTACTATTGAAAAGAAAGAAATAGAGGATACTTTGTTTTTTTCGGTGAAAGATCGAAATTTATTTCATCGAGTGAACATCATCGGTAATGTTTTCACTCGAGGCTGTACCACTCGTGAAAATATTACCGATGGTGTTCACGAGATAAAATAAATTTTGATCTTTCATTGAAAAAAGCAAATATTCTATTTATTTCATGCTTTAATCCTTTCTGGGAGGAAGTTTATCAAAATCTAGTACAGTTCTTTTCAGTTTTTCCCTGCGGCGTACCCCCTCCTCATTGCATTACAATATTACGTCAAGCGCGAGAAATGTAAGGTAAATGACGCCATATTTCCCACCCGGTTGTGAGTCTAGCGCATTTTACCTAGGTAACTAGAATATGAAAATCTGTATTTTCACTAATCGTACCAGTGGAATATTAAAAAATGTATTCATTGTTATTTCTCGATATCCTACCAGAAAGCATGGAATAAATACAATTTTGTTTTGTGTTAAAAGAGTTTACTTTGATAAGGCGCTTGTTTTTCTTCGGTGAATATTGCATATTGAAATTGCTCTAAATTTCATCTGAAAAAGCACGCACATATTAGAATAGCCAGTAGAAAAACAGAAACAAGAGCAACAACAAGTTTGAAATAATTTAATATCACTTGTTTTCATGAACATTGGCGAGTTCTGATTGGCTGAATTTTTTTTTCATAGCTCCATGAAAAAAAAAAAAACACTTTGTGCCGGAACTACTTTTGCTGAAGGTAAGCTTTGCAGGTCCTACATACTGCTTTGCTAATTTACTTTTGTTCTATTGGTTAATTTTCGGTATTGGGAATCTAAAAAGTACTTCCCAATTGTATTCTTAAGCCATAAAAATATGAGTGGAAGGAACTTTAGAAACTCCAAGGTTAGATTTAAAACCAAAGAAAATGAATGCAGTTTCAATTATTTCCGTTAGTGTATGTTGTCTATAATATTATATTATAAGGAATGAAGGGATTTTTTATTTTCATGTAGGTATAAAAAAAAAACTAATCACACTTTCGTATGAAACCGTGTGATTATGTTTTTTTTTCATACCTCCATGAAATAAAAAAAAATAAAATTCTCTTCATTCCTTCAATAAAGTAACATCTAACTCTTCACCAATCAACAACATTTTAGACTAGTCCACATGTAAAACTTTTGCAGACTACAAAATAAACGTGACTTAAGCCTTATCCTGCTAAATAGCTAAACTGGAATTTCCAATTCGATAGTAAAAAAACAGATATTTTCATTTCAAAGCTATGTCTAAGGGTATGATATCTCCTTATAGGACAGTGTAGATCCAATATCAGACTGCACAGAATGTGCAGTCTAATCTTGATCTACATTGTCTGCAAAAGGTCAGTGAGTCGCGCTTAGCAGCCAAAGGGTCAAAAATTAAAACTTGACTTTGAAAGAGTAGAAAACACTGTGCGGAAAGGAGAAAATGTTCCTGAGTTCGATACCCAGGAGCTCCTGAGTTCGATATCCGGGAGCTGGTATCAACTTTGGGATTTCTCATTGGCCCACGCATTCGGCGCGAGTACTGGTGTTGTTCCCAGGAAGCAGAATCGAGAGAGATTAGTATAAGTTGTAAGAATTTGTTTCTCGATCGATGTAAAATAAATATATTCAAACTAAACTAACAACATCAATAGTTTTGGTGTGTAGTGGATAGGGAAACATAAAATAAATGCCTGTCTAGGTTTCAGATTATCAGAGGCAAAACAAGACGAGAAGTTTCTCCGAGAGAGAACGGATCAAGATCTTGATGCACAAAACATGAAAGCCGATCTTTGATTCCATATTCAGAAAATAGTCAAGCCAATGAGGACCATTCTTTGGTTATTTCCCTTGAATTTTCTCCAGTACTACATTGGCCCTGATAAGGCAATTACTTGGATTTTATACTTGATTTCCTTGCACTGGACAGCTGTTTTCCCGAAAGAATATTTCAAGTAAATCTAGTAAGACTGTTTTACAAATCGATGTATCTGAAGTTCTTGGTCATTAAGAACAGAATTTCATCTGAATTACATTGTGGACCTTAAACATACATCATAAATCATTGTTATAATTATCGCAACATCACCAGGGGAACCAAGGATAAAAACAAAGGAATACAGGTGAAAGGACCACTGTGTTATTTGGCTACCTTCAGTCTTTATCTAGCAAGGGAGATAATATAATTGGCAGAAATGGCCACCATTGGTTCGTATTTGATATTTACGCCGTTTTTGTAGCTTGGTTCATATCCCGGCGGTCAGTGGAACTAGGCCTGGGTTTCTCACACAAATACTGACTCAATTTTCTCTCCAAGCCACCGACTAACAAACATGTACTTGTTTAACTTGGGTAAGAGATGGGACATGTAAACCCCCTCAAAAGGGCATAGAACCAACAACTACGAGGTCACCAGTTAGCTACGCTAACCACTAAGATATCTGACTGAGCCCAGCCAAGCTACTGTTGAGTGACAGAAAAGAACCTACATTCTGAAAGACATTCATTTCTAGGCTTGGCGTATTTTAAATAATTATGGCACACTCAAAGTTTTCTTTACCAAACAACAATATTCTAGACTTGTCCAAATTCAAAGCAATTGCAGACGACAAATTTAAGATGGAAAAAAATGTCAAAATTTTTCCTTGATGGAGTAGAAAATATTGTTGGAAAAGGAGAAAATGCTGGTCACCGGTATTTTCTCCTTTTCTCACACTGCTTTAAAAAGGCTCCTTTCTCAGGGTCGTTAAAAGTCGGGTTTGTGTGGTAAAAACTTAATCCACGAAATGTGACTGAAAGACCTATTGCAGACAGTGTAGATCCAAGATCAGACTACATAAAACGTGCAGTCTGATCTTGTCTCTTCACTTTCCGATAAAAAGATATTTTCCCCCAATAGAAACTTTGAAATAGCAAACTTCGGGTCTTTAGGTTTCAATGTGTTGTTCATTTGTTTAGTGCGTTATGGGTTTAAAAAGAAAGACAGCAATACTTGAAGATTTTTTGCACATTTATTGAGTAAAGGGTTACATCATTTTACATCAAATATTAAGAATAATCTGTCGTAATTTGTTTTGAAAAACCTTTCCAAATAAAGAGGCACTTAGTATCATATTAGAGCATTTAACCGAATTTGTTCTTAGACCCAGACCCTTAAAGAAAAAGGGCTTTTTCCACTGTGGTATTATTGCACAAAATTTGCTTTGATTAGAAATGAGTGTTGCCTGTAATGTCCAAAAGGGGCATTCCGCCATTTCCGTAAAGTGTTTTGTTGGCAGAGCCTGCGCAGTCCGCCAGGTTAATGCGAAATGACACTTTCCATTGTTGTGCAATTTTCTGTTTTGTGCAAGTCTACTGTAGCACAAAATGTACTGTGGTCGTAAAGTGTCGTCTCGGATCAGCCGTGAGCTGATCCGAGACGATACTTTAAGCTAATGACTGGATGCCCCTTTTTGCCTGTTGCAAGCCAAGTATGACTGAAAAAAAAAAAAAGTTTTGTGAAGGATGGTAAACATGGGACGTGGGAAAATGCTGGTTACAACCATTTTCTCCTTTTCCAACAATTCTTTCAAAAAGCTTCTTTCTGAGGGTCATTAAAAGTCGGACTTAAGTAGTAAAAGGTTAGGGCCATCCAATGCTGATAAGAACTATTTGGGAGTTTAATTCAAACGTTTCCGAAAGTGAGCGTGGTGTGCTGTTATATGCTATTATTTTCCTTATTGTTTTCCAAAAGTATGTACAGAGCAGAAACAAGTCATAAAAGTGCTTCAATGATATAACCCTTAGACTGAGCAAAAGCGCGACTAGCTGACCTTTTGCGGACAGTGTAGATCAAGATTATACTGCACAGAACATGCAGTCTGATCTTTGATCTACACTGTCCGATAAGGAGACATTATTCCCTACAACATAATTTTGAAATAGCAATATTTGGGTTGTCGAAATGAAAATTTCATTTTATATTTTTAGCAGGATAAGAGTTAGACTGGCTGTAATGTAATAATGAAGTTCACATCAACGTAAGACTCTGGGCAACAGTCATACACCTTCACGTTTCTCTCGTAGGAGAAATCCACATATTTCCAGTACCGATTATAATCCAAATCGAAGTTCCATGTATCCCAGCCCTCATTCTTGACATCCAGGTCGAGCTGGGTACCATCGTATGCCCAGGATCCGAACTTCAAGGAACATGTGACGTTCCCGTACCCGGTGTTAGCATCGTCGATGTTACAGTAACTGTTGAACTTCATTGGCGGGATATAGACTAGATGGCCGTCCCTTTGGACTATGACATTGACCTCATTGTTGTACTCGATGTAACCGTCGGCGCTAAAAAAATAGAAAATCGAAACTTTAAGAGCCTTTGCGACTAGTGTTGATTTAGGTCAGACGGTGACAAAATGTGCAATATGACCTTTTCTCTATACTAACCGCTCTGCCGAGACTTTCTTGAAAACTATATTGCAATTATTTGAGTCTAATTTATAGACTAAAAACGTCTGCTGAGTTCATTATGTGCTCTATGGGTTAATTAGTTAAGGATAAGGCACGTTTAGGGATTCCTGTAACATCGGCTTCCATCGTCGAAAAACGAACAATTTCGGCGAAGACCCGGGTAATCTATAATCGATCGGCCGACAGACGATGGTTACCCGCATTGATTATGGGTTACCGGAAATCTTTGACGAGTCCGGACGATAATTTGGCGATGAAACACGATGTTGCACGAATCTCACTTCTGCTTGCTAACCTCACTAAATGAAAAAAATACATCTTTGGACCCATTCAAACTCAGAGCATTTTGGCGCCGAAAGAGTTAAAGGCTATTCATGCATGAGAAGTCTGGCATAAAAATTACTCTTGTTTTTCTTAACTCTTTCAGCACCAAAAAGATAAGCATTTTGACGGCTGAAAACATAATCCTATGATTCTCAGAAAGATCTTTTTATCAAATAACCTCCCTTGTTTTCTGTGTGATATATCAATTACTAACTTTCCTGTCTTATACATAGGTAACAACCTACGTCACAGGAAGTGATATCGGACCTGGACATTTTCATAACTTATGTCCGCCATATTGAAAAGTAAGTACGATATGAAGATAGAATGAGGCTAGCTTGGGTGGATACAAACGGACTACAAAGACTCTCGTGTATTTATGAAAGACATTAGATGAATACATTTAATATTCTGATGTTTTAGACAGGAAGCAGATGTCTATATGCACAAACACTTTGACCAAATATCAAAAAGTGATTGGGTTTTAATAGTTGGTCGAAGTCTATTCCATTATTATAAGTAGTTGACAAAAGCTTTGACAAAAAACAAAGTCCCTAGGCATTGTACGCTTTGGAGGTCTAAAGACTTTTTCAGACCATTTAAAGGAACGATTACAAAAAAAAAGTCTTACCAAACACGCACACTGACTTTATAACATGGGTCCGATATCACTACCTGTGACGTCACACTGACGTACGTTGTGAGGGGTGTATACACGTTTTAAAAAATATCGCATTTGTGTGACGTTATTTTTGACGTCATTTTGTATGTATTACTGGGAAGTGAATGGGTCTTATGGATATTACTGCGGGTGCATAAATTTATGAATGCTTTTACATCATGTAGATCTATATTTTGTAAATGTCATTATGTGGTAAAAAGAATCCGACATTCGTTGCCTTTAAGATAAAGTTTTATTAAATTCGTCGATGAAAGATGTTATTAAGCTAGCCAAAGGCTCACTTAATAACATTTTCATTGACTCGTTTAAACCTTTACTCCACAGATACTCATTTCTACGCATTGCTTATAGGAGCCTTTGAAAAACATTGTGGCAAAAGGTGAAATTGCTCGTGACGAGCAATTTCACCTTTTGTCACAATGTTTTCTATGCTATCAAAAAATGTCATATACACATATGTATCATATGCTTCATCCTTACTGTTATTTAGTCGTGTAGAGATACCGTAGAAATGCCTTATGGGGTAAAGGGTTAATAAAATCTTATCTGAAAAAGCCCACTCATGTCAGATCCTATAAATGTCACAGGCTTGACTACACAAGCGGCTGGCACAGATCCAAGAATCAGACTGTACGTTCTGTGCACGTTCTATGCAGTCTGATCTTGATCTATGGCGTCTGAAACAGCCTCCGAGTTCGCCTAAGGCACCGGATTCGCTAACTAAACGTCACTGCCATGTCCTGAATTATTTATATTGGCGGAGGAGGGGCTTCCCTTGTTCTACTCCCTTTTCTATCCCCTTCCTTATTGTTTCATACCTGTTGTATAACCTGACATTCTGGGTCCTTATTCACCAACTATTCTTAAGAACGTTCTTTATTTAAATCTTCAAGATTTTCTGACTGTGAAAGTAACAGGACTTCTGATTGGCTAAACCAATTGGTTTAGCCAATCAGAAGTTCTGTTACTTTCACAATGACAAAACTTTGAAGAATAAGCCTAAGAATGTTCTTAAGAACGGCGAATACGGAGCCTGAAGTCATAGAGATATCCTTGAAGTGCAACTTAACGGCACACTTCATCTCGTGAAGTC
This sequence comes from Tridacna crocea, assembly GCA_943736015.1. Classification (NCBI taxonomy): domain Eukaryota; kingdom Metazoa; phylum Mollusca; class Bivalvia; order Cardiida; family Cardiidae; genus Tridacna; species Tridacna crocea. The sequence goes on from OX031073.1 coordinate 34,342,776, forward strand.
TCATGCCAGGCCACATGGTAGATTTTTGACGTTACTTGTTGTTGATACGTAGATTGCATACTACTAGATATTGTTACCAAAAATTAAATTAGTCTTAGTATGAACTTGTTTTCCTTTCATTAAGAGTTGGTCGTCTTAGAATCGAAATATTCTTCTTTCTATCGTGGTTTATCGTTGAATAAGTCACGTTTTGAGTTATGAGGCGCAATGAATAAACCACTCAGGCTATCGCCTTTCTGGATTATTTATTATGCCTCATAACTTAAAACTGTGGTTTATTGAACGATAAACCACGATAGAAAGAAGATTATTTTTAATTCTAACATGACACGCGACTTTGGCTCTATAAACACAGTGCAAGGAAAACGTGGTAAAATCTGCGACAATCCATGTAGAGTGACGTCATTCAATAAGTGAGTTATTCAATGGAACATAATCTTCATCCGCGTTTTTACTCTTAGTTTGAACTTGTTTACCTTTCATTAAGAATTGGCCATGTTAGAATCGAAATAATCTTCTTTCTATCGTGGTATATCGTTCAATAAACCACGTTGTGAGTTATGAGGCGCAATGAATAACCCATTCGGGCTATCGCCCTCGTGGATTATTTATTGTGCCTCATAACTCACAACTGTGGTTTATTGAACGATAAACCACGATAGAAAGAAGATTATTTCTTAATTAGACATAGGTACCTGTTATATAACATGATATCTGGAATCCATAAAGATTTCGCCGGAAGTGAAAGTAGTGAGATGTTTCTAAACTCTTCATCCTTATCCCATGCTAGCCGGGTGTCCTTCCAGTACATATCAAACCACGCTTCTAGGCTTAAAACTTTCTTTGTCTGTAAATTGTAAATACAATATCAAAGCCTATATAACTTGCAACACGCAAAAAGGGGCATTTGGGCATTTGCGTAAAGCTTTGTCTCGGATCAGCCTGCGCAGTCCTAATCCGAGACGGCACTTTACGACTACTTTATATTTTGTGATACAGTAGACTTTCGCAAGACAGAAAATTACATAAAAACAGAAAGTGCCGTCTGGGATAAGCCTGCGTGGAGTGCACATGCTGATCCGAGACGACAATTTACGCAAATGTCCGAATACCCCCTTTAACGTGTTGTAAGCCATATATCAGATCTTCCATATTAAGCAATGAACTTGTAATGGGTAATAATAACTTTATAACTGAGAAGAGGTAATTATTTGGAAATGTACCTGTAATGAGCGAGCGCCTGTCTTAAGCAATGGCATTGGCATAGTAACTCAGGAAACCTGCTGAATACAGGTTGAAATGTAAGTTATAAAGTCACTTTTTTTTCAAAAACAAAAAGATATAGAGGATATTTGTTTGTTTCGGTGAAAGATCGAAATTCTTTTCGTCGAGTGAACACCATCGGTAATATTTTCACAAGTGGCGCAGATGGTGTTCACTATCTGTTCACGATGGTGTTCATATTCTGTTTATTTCATGCTTTTAACCCTATCTGGGAGGAGTTTTTTCAAAATCTAATTACAATTCTTTTCAGTTATTTCCCGTGGTGTACCACTCCCGCATAGCAACGCATTATAAATTTACGTCAAGTGCGAGAAATGTAAGGTAAATGACATCATATTTCCATCTGGTTGTGAGTCACGCGCAATTTACCTAGGTAACTAGAATATAAAAATCGATATTTTCACTGATCGTACACGTGGAATGTCGAAAAATATTGTCACTGCTATTTCTCAATATTCTACCGGAAAGCATGAAATAAGAAAATATTTAATGTTTTAGTAATCCTTGAATACCAAAATACTCGTGATTCTAAAATCTTAAAAAGAAACAACCCCCCCCCCCACCACACACACACACACACATCCTGGGAACGGGGAAAAGCTGGCCATTAGGTTTGACAGGTAGAAAAAATCTTTTCTAGGTAATTTCTAAGTAATTTAACCCTTTAATGGTTTTCACGACCCTAAGATGGAAGCCCTTTAAAACCATTGTGGGAAGTTTGTTTTTTTCCCGCTGGAAACAAATTTATTTGGAATTATATTTATTTTGTCGTCTGCAAGTGCTTTCAATTTGGACCAGTCTGAAATGTTGTCGTTTGGTAAAGGGTTAAGTATCAAGAAGACAAATTTAAGAGGTAACTGGCACAGTATGCAAATCAAAGTACTGAAGGTACTGACAAAAATGTAAATGCACTTACGATGTCTAAGCCCACTATCCTCTGTAAAGAGATGGCAAGGTCTACTTTTGTGAATCCTGGGGCCACTCTCATGTCATAGTCTGACAAAATGTGTGCAGCCAATTCTTGGTTACCATATTCACCTAAAAAGCAAAACATTGTAATCAATAAACATAACAAATTGGGCAAGATTATCCACTAATTCTGTTGTCACTACTCTCAAAAACCATTTTAGTCTTACTGATCAACATTTTCTAATTTTGAAAGTAACAGTACTTCTGATTGGCGAAATTAAATGGAAGAGTAAATCAGAAGTTGTATGACAAATTAAGAATTTCACATGAATTCAGAATTTTGAGGAAAGATATTTCAAATCTTATACATTAAATTAAAAAAAAAAAAAAAAGAAAAAAAAAAAAAAAAAAAAAAATCCCACGCTTTTATATATTTTTTGTGCAAAACTAAATAAGCTTTCATCATATTGACGTACGTTTGAATACTTTTCCAATAATATTGCAGTTTAATTGATTATTAAAGAAAAGCGTGGTAATTCCAATATAAGCTGAATTTTGGAACTTTCTTTATCCTTGTCAAAGTCAAATTTCTCACAAATGAACACGGTGACAAACTTTTATTACTGCATTCTCCAAAAGACATGATAAACTTTGTCTCTTTGTTAGAAAAAAATGCGATATGCGTCGTTAATGAATTTAATGATAGAGAAAGAAAGTTTACACACATAGTATAAATTGATAAAAAGATCAACAGTTAAGACCTATACCTATAACACCAGCTGCCAAAATACTCAACGTGCAAATTACGGCTACCGTAAAGTGAAACATAACTTTTGCAATCAAGTTTCTATCAAACTTCAAATGCTAAACGTGTGTGTTTCTTCTGGCCAAAACAAAACTTTATGAATTGGATTAAATATCATATGTTACAAAACTATGACATATTTTTCTCTTTAATGATTCATGGGAAAATTGGGAAAATAAAGGCCTCTAGCAGAAAAACAGGAAATACAAGATGTAAATGACAGTAATCTTTAAGTCCTTACCGAACGAAAAAACTTAGACTTGTCCAAATTAAAAGCATTTTCTCCTTTTCCCATGTTTTCTACCCAGCTGGAGACAAATTTCAAGTTTTGAGTTACGTTTTTTTTGTCGTCTGAATTTGGGCTGGTCTAAAATTTCGTTAGGTAAAGAGTTGAGCAAACGGATCTCACCATTAGAACCATATTGTAGTTGACTTCGGCAAATACCTTCAGTTTGGACAGACCTAATATTTCTACAGCAGGAATTAAGATACCTGATTACAAGTATTTTCTTCTTTACATGGAATGCTTTGCCTGCATTTCCTCCTTTTCTCAGAATAATTTCAGGTCTTTTTTCGTACAGTCTGCAAAACACAAAATTCTTTGGTAAATGTTTAAAATGCACAGACATCATAGTGGTTTGATGTGAATTCTAAATGTTTACGAAATTATTGTAATAGCCTTAATATGCTTGACATTTTATATAAACTTCCAACCTGGAAAATTCCCATGTCTTGTCTGAAATGAAAACTTAACCACACAATCCCGATTTTAACGACCCTGAGGAAGTAGGCCTTTAAAAACATTGTGGGAAAAGAATAAAATTCTGGAAATACTTTTCACAATTAAAAAAAACAAACAGAGGAGATTTTTTTTCGGTGAAAGATAGAAATTTATTTCATCGAGTGACAGCCACGAGTGAAAATATTACCGATGGTTTTCACGAGTAGAGTGGAGCCGCCCCGGTGGTAGTAGCAAATATTATTTGTTTATTTGTTTGTTTTGGTTTTTTTTTTTTGGGGGGGGGGGGGTTATCACGATATGAAATAAATTTCGATCTTTCACTTATTTCATGCTTTTAACCCTTTCTGAGAGGAGCTTTATCAAAGTCCAGTACAGTTCTTTTCAGTTATTCCCCTTGGCGTACCCATCCTGCATAGCAAGGCATTACAATATTACGTCAAGTGCGAGAAATGTAAGGTACATTTCATCTGGTTGTGAGTACGCTCATTTTACCTAGGTAACTAGAATATAAAAATGGGTATTTTCACTGGTCGTACCCGAGGAATATCGAAAAATATTTCACAGCTATTTCTCGATATCCTACCAAAAAGCATGAAATAAATAAAATGTTGTTCCGTGTTAAAAGAGTTTAACTTAGATAAAGCAATTTTCGTTTTAAGTGAAAATTTAGTTAAAGGTTAGCTGGATGTTCCTATGATCTCGATATTTCACCGTCAAAGCGGATGATCTTTGAGAAGAACTGGGATGTACTTGCAAGGCACATATTTACACCTTTATCCTGTTCAATCTTACGTTGATCACTTGTAAAGAATTGTTAAAGGAATTGTTAAAATATGTCACATATAGTATGTCAATTCAAATCAATGTATCCAAAAGATGTATTTTTCGACCTGAACACAATTTTGTTTTCAGATGCATCTATATGGAACACTTGTTTAACTGTATATTGGAACTCATTAATTTTTTTGTCTTGTTCTTGACCTGTAAAACCAAGGCAGTTGAAGAGATTATTCTTTAATTTCTTTATCAGGGATCCGTTTTTCAAGTTATTAAAGTAGTCTGCATAAAAAAGGTTCTATCAAATCGCGCTTATGATATGATTTTCTCTCTGCAAGCTACCGAAATATTGAAAAAAAAATTTTTTTTTTTCAATATGTCTTCGCAAATGATAAATAATACAACTATCGGCACGGCTTAGAGCTTGTTTGTTTTTGTTTTCATGCGCTTAGAGTGGATAACATTCAAAAAATATAACCCTATAACTATTCGGGTATATTATACAAATAATCCTAACTTTGTCCTAAGAACTCTCCTTTCAACCAAAAAGGTATTAATTTGCCAAGTAGTTTGATTTTCAAGCAAATATTTGAAAAATATTTCTTTGTCATTCAAATGATTAACTCCACATAATGGCCTCCGTGACAAATACCACACCAGAATTTTGAACGCTTTGTTTTTTTCTTGAGAGTGTCCTTAAAAAAGACACTTCAGAGGCTCTACCAGGGACATGACAACGCTGAATAGGTGAGCTGTCGCAGTGATATCACTGAAAAAAAAAGCGGCATAAAATCACCAGCAAGTAATGCAATCTCAACCATTTATCTCTAAATTGATATACGAGTATACAGCCTTATTCTAAACTTGAACCTTTTTTATTGTATAGTCAGTAGCACATTATCTTAGAAAACATATCGAGAAATGTAACCATTTACTATTATATAAAGATCCTTCTTATGCAGTCAACTTCAATATATATCTCAGTCTGGCTAAACTTGAAAACGAAATCAACTCTCAAACAATTCCTAGCTTCTAAAACCAAAACCTGAGAAGAGTGAAAAGGGAGGTAACATATTCGTCGTAGTGTCACCCTGTCAAAATTGTTTCCCTTTCAAAATCTACAAACTATAATTATATTTATCTGGTAAGCTATTTCAGAGCCGTAGGTAAGTTTAAGGGCCTTTTTATGAATAGTATAGATAAAGATCAGATTACAAATAACTGCAATCTGATCTTGAATCTATATCGCTCCTTGTTAGTCCAGTTTATAAGATGAAGTTTTCTTAATGGATTGTTTTTTCAGTTGGCGAAAGAGGCCGAGCTTGTAGAACTTTTCGGCCCTAGAAGAGTTCGATCCTTGCGTTAACTCTTTAGCTTTAGGCTGCTGAGGGCGACTCGCTGACGTTTTGTGGACAGTGTAGATCAAGATCAGACTGCACAGAACGTGCAGTCTGATCTTGGATCTACACTGTCCGATAAGGAGATTTTTTTCTCCAAAAAATAAGTTTGAAATATCATCGATCGGATTTTTTTCTATCGGCTTGAAAGTTTCGTATCATGTGGACTACTAAAAAAGTAAAAAGGAAGCTTTCAGTCTGTAAAACACCCTTCCCTTTCCCCACCTTCACCTACCATGTACGAATAAGGTCCCTTCCTCTAAAAAAAGCACCAAAATGTTTTGTAAAGGACTCTTTACCACAAGATCTCGAGTTTTATCGACACCAAGGGAAAAGGACATGTGAAAGTATCAGTGAAAAATGAGAGGCATTTCTCTTTTTTTTCCACAACGTTTTCTACCTTTTCTAAGACAATTTAACTATTTGCACAAGGTAATGGACTATAGAAAACATTTTGGAAAAAGGATAAAATACTAGTAACCAGCATTTTGTCCTTTTACCGCAACGTTTTCTACCTTTTCAAAAGACAAACTTCATTATTTGCACAAGGTAAAGAACTATAGAAAACATTTTGGGAAAAAGGATAAAATAGTGGTAACCAGCATTTTCTCTTTTTCTCGCAATGTTTTCTACCCTTTCAAAAACTAGTTTCAATATTTGTGCGATATTTGAATTGTCCTCAGCGAATGCTGTCGACTTTGACCCACTAAAATTCCGTTGGCTGATAAAGATTAGCATGAAAATGAACAAAATAATGTCAGATATGACCAGTGACTTTTCATGCTTGAGAAATTTGAATGAATAATTCATTTGCTTTGTGAATTATACGCTGAATACATTATGACAAAATTAGAAATCTGCTACAAGAATATCTAATTAGAGAGAAAACTTAAAATGCAACTTAAATTTATGTGTCAACCAAAAAAAGCTGTGAAAATGTATAATTAAATGTCTTACACAGCAGAATTTCAATTATTTTCCACCAGCCCAAGTGGTAGAACCGTAGAGTTGTAAACGTTAATCCTTACCAGACGACAAAAAATTAGCCCTGTCCAAATTGAAAGCATTTGCAGACGACAATTTCAGTGTGGCTCAAATGGTGCAATTGTTTATTGATAGGATAGAAAACATTGTGGGAAAAGGGGAAAATGCTGGTTATCGCACAGTCTTGTTTGACTGTGCTACAACTCCTTACCAAGCACATTAAAAAACTAGGCTTATTTCATGCTTTCCAGTAGGATATCGAGAAATAGCAGTACAAATATTTTTCGATCTTACACTTGTACCAGTGAAACTACCGATTTTCATGTTCTTGTTGCCTATGTTAATTGCGCGTGCCTTGCAACCAGATGGAAATATGACGTCATTTACCCTTACATTTCTCGCGCCACTTGACGTAATATTGTAATGCGTTGCTATGCGGGAGGGGTACACCACGGGGAACAACGGAAAAGAACTGTAGGCCTACTGGATTTTGATATTTAAAGCTCGTCCCAGAAAAGGTTAAAAGCATGAAATAAATAGAATATTTGTTTTTTTCGGTGAAAGATCGAAATTTATTTCATCTCGTGAACACCATCGCCGCGCCACTCGTGAAAATATTACCGACGGTGTCCACTCAATGAAATAAATTTCGATCTTTCACCGAAAAAAAAAAAATCCCCTATGTATTTTAGGATAGGTTTCGTTCTGTATCTGCACGATCCTCCCATTCGACATACCTCGGGTGATGGGAGCTATCAAATCCCTCGGCTGTAACTGATGGATTGATACATGTATGTAGCAGAGCGATACATTCATCGCACAGAAGTACGCCGGTTTACCGTTCTGAAAATTGTAAGGATTCTCTCACAAAGGAAAACTTGAATTTCAATTTTCTATCGAAATCTTTCTAACTATGTTTTAGTAGACAAACAGCTGGAATATTCATTTTTGTAGTATTTGTGGAAGACAATATCACTGTGAGTTGAATATTGAATTTTGAAGACCATGTATCGTATTTTGTGCAAAGCCGAAGAAAATAAACCATATCAAACTCAACTTTTCTCGAGCAATTTAGTTTCTCTGTAGCACTCAGATATGTATTTAAAAATGGCGTGTTAAAATACACTGGGCGAGGCCATCGACCTTTGAAATATTAATTGTTTGTTGAAAACACTCGCTCATAGCCTTCTATTGGTTCAATGATACAAAATTTGTTTACCGATCGCTTGGTCCTGGGCTTTTTCGTTCCAAAACCAGTTCGTCCCATGGCTTGTTCATTCTATGATGTGCCCTACTATTGATCGAAATAATTTATTGTAATGTAGGGAATGTTAATAGTCAAAGATATTTCAAAATAACAGTGTTCAGGTACAAACTTAATTTCATTCGATATATTCACATGATTTCTCTCTCTATCCATCATGCATCCAACTATCAAGGGACGTTTCTACTGACTCTTTCTAAAGATCAAAGCGAGACCACTTATACACAAATAATCCTAACTTTGTCATGAGGACCCTCCCTTCAAACCAAAAGGCATTCATTTGCTTAGTAGGTTGACTTTCAAGCCAATATTTGAATAACATTTCTCTTTCCCTTTCAAATCATTAATACCACAAACTGGATTCACTGACAAATAACACTTCAGCGTTCTCAACGCTTTGATTTAACATGGTTTATCAATTCAAATTGAAGTTTTTACTGACAAATAGACAGATGTGAATAACCTCGCCGAGGCTGTTTAGCGCGTTACTAAACGACTGCCATTGGTGCGCTATGATAGAATCACGTGATTCACAGTTGAGATGGAAACGACCGTGATACGGACGAGCTTGGATGTGGCTATCCCCCGGATCGTCACAATTAACTCTTTAACAAACGACAAAATTTTAGACTGGTCCAAATTGAAAGCACTTGCAGACGACAGAATAGATCTAACTCAAAAATTGAAATTTGTTTCTAGCAGGGTAGAAAACATTGCGGGAAATGGAGAAAATGCTGGTTACCAGCATTTTCTCCTTTTCCCACAATGTTTTCAAAAGGCTTATATCTCTGGGTCGTAAAAACCAGGGATTGTTTGGGAAAGGGTTAAGCCAATTATGTACCTACATCTATTCTCGTTTGAAATCTTTGATCCATTGACTTTTTGAAACATATTTAAAATTCCTTCATACTTCGATATCTGGGATGTTGTTCTCCTAACAAATAAATTCGGCTTGATCCTCCTTACTCGGAATGACCTTTAGCGAGGCACTGCAGATGCCCAGATTAGTCCCAGAGAAGGTAACATAAAAGATAGATAATTGAGCTGTAACATATACTACTGTTTACTTTTTATCCCTTTACCACATGACAAAATTTCAGCCTAGTCCACACTGAAAGCATAAGCAGGTCACAAATTAGATGTAACTTTAAACTTAAAAAACTTTGTCATTGAAAGGAAAACAAAACATTGTGGGAAAAGGAGAAAATGCTGGTTACCAGCATTTTCTCCTTTTCCCACAATGTTTTCAAAATGCCGCTCCCTCAGGATCGTCTAAAGTTGGGATTGTGTGGTAAAGGGTTAAACAGTAGTCATGCTAAATAAGTGAAATGAAATTTTCAAGCCGATACCAAAATCCTATATTTTGCTAATTTAGTGGTATTTCTTCAGGAAAGATATTATCCTTATAGTACATTGTAAATCCAAGATCAGACTGCACGGGCTGTGCAGTTTGATCATGATCTACACTGTCCTTAAGAGTTCCTTTCAAGAATCGCCCTTAGCATACAGGTTACTTCGGATAAAAAAATTCAAATTTCAAGAAAAATGTCCCATTTTCTCCTTCCTCGGCTTTAATTATCCAATGATCGGTATCTAGCCTGTATGATAACCTGAACACTTAAACCTTTGCATAACTTAAATGAAAGTTTTTCCAGCCAATTTAGACCAAAATGTTGCGATTTTGACGTTCTTTTCTCCGGAAAAAAAACCTGCCATATCGGACAGTGTAGATCTAAGATCAGACTGCACGGACGTGCAGTCTGATCTTGATCTACACTGTCCGCAAAAGAGCATTATCTCGTGCTTAGGGATATAAAGCATTAATGGTCGTGCCTCACGAATTAAGGTAACCCAATACGAGGTCAACCCAGTGCTTTTTGTACGAAACGAAACGGGGCCGTCAACCTGATAGTTTGGTCTATTATCAAGCATAGATAAATCACAGCATTTTCTCTTTAAATGACGACAAAATTTTCCGACTTGTCTGATCTGTAACAAATTGAAGACGGCGAATTAACTCTTCACTAAATGACCAAATTTTAGACTGGTCCAAATTCAAAGCACTTGCAGACGACAAATTAAACCTAACTCAAAAATTGAAATTTGTTTCCAGCAGGGTAGAAAACATTGTGAGAAGAGGAGAAAATACTGGTGACCAGCATTTTCTCCTTTTCTCACAATGTTTTCTAATGGCTTCTTTCTCAGGGTCGTCGAAAGTAGTGATTGTGTTGTAATCGGTTGGAGGAAAACGGAATTGCTTTTTCCAGTGTTTCAAGAACATAGTATTGTTCATTTTTTAGTTTTACATTCAATTTACTTTATTTGGAAAAAAAAAAGGTTTTATCTCTAACATGAAACTCTCAGTGGATCGTTTAGTGTAGATCAAGATCAGGCTGCACACAATGTATACATATAGTCTGTTCTTTATCTTTAGTGCAGAGCCCCCATTAATCTTAGGACTTAAGATAATGGACTCGCTTGTTTGATCCTCGGCTCGGGCAATTTCTTCCCGAGGATTACTGATGGTCATTTTGACTGGATTCATTCCTCTCTTACTGCTTGTCATTGTTTCGACGATGTTTATGTGGGAAAGCAGCCAGTGGCTTGGAAAGAATACTGTATGGGCTACTGGTAAAAGCGACTCCAGGAACGTATGGATAGGCGTATTTCCAGCCATGATATAACTAAGATACGCAATGTTAATCAAAGCGTTGAGAACGCTAAAGTGGTATTTGCCGAGGAAGCCACTCTGTGGAATTAATAATTTGAAAGAAAAAGAGAATTATTATTTAAATATTGGCTTGAAAGTCAACCTACTAAGCAAATGAATACCTTTTTTGGTTGAAGGGAGAGTACTCATGACAATTATAGGGTTATTTGTGTATTGGTGGTTTTCCTTTGATCATATGGAGTAACTTCCCTTGACAGTAGTATGTATGATTGATAGAGAGAGAAACCATGTGGATACATCGAATTAAATTCGAGTTTGTACCAGAAAACTGTGGTTTTAGAATATCCTTAACCGTTAACATTTACTCAATACAATAAATTATTTCGACCTATAAATATCCATGCCCAATCAAATGGAGTAGCGCACAATGATGGGATTAACAAGCCAAGGGACGAACGAGTTTTGGAACGAAAAAGGGCGGGACCAAACGATCTGTAGACAAATATTGTATCATTGTGCCAATAGAAATCTATGAGCAAGTAAAGCTTTTTTTCAATCAAAAACCAATATTTCCTCGATGGCCTCTAACAGTTTATTTTAGCATGCTGTTTCCAATTACATATCTGACCGAAAAACTCATTTGTCTCAGAAAAAATCGAGTTTAATGGGGTTTATTTCCTTCGGCTTTGCACAAAATACGATACACGGTCTTCAAAGTTCAATTTTTTTCAAACAATTTTGTCTTCGACAAATACCACAAAAGTGGCTTCAAACTCTCCTCAGCCAATCAACAAGCAAGCTTGATGTAGAGTATGAACCCTAGCATGTAGAATAGCGTTTAACATCCTTCATTTCAAACCCTTGTCCTACTAAATAACTCAAATGAAAATTCCAAATATTGCTATTTTCAAAGTTATGTTTTGTGGAATAATATCTCCTTATCGCACATTGTAAATCTGAGATCGGACTGCACGTTCTGTGCAGTCTGATTTTGGATCTACACTGTCTGTAAAAGGTCAGTGAGTCAAGCTAAGCAGCCTAAGGGTTAATTCTTTCAGCGTCGCCTTTTTTCGATGGCTATTAACCCTTTACCCCATAAGGCACCCTATGGTATCTCTAATTGACCCTTAATAACAGCAAGGATGAAGCCGTTTCTTATGTGTATATTACACCTTTTGATAGCATAGAAAACATCGTGACAAAAGGTGAAATTGCTCGTCACGAGCAATTTCACCTTTTGCCACAATGTTTTCCAAAGGCTACTACAAGCAATGCGTAGAAATGAGTATCTATGGAGTAAAGGGTTAAATCAATGCATTGAAACTTACAAACATTTTGATTGTATAGTCTTGACTACACAAACAGACACTAAAGATCAAAGATCAGACTGCACGTTCTGTGCAGTCTGATCTTGATCTATGCCATCCGCAAAAAATGGTCACTGTTTTCGCCTATGACGCCGAAGGGTTTAAAGAAAAACCCTAACAGATTGTTGTACTTAAAATCCTGTAATAAAATGGCAAAAATAGACAATTTTAAAATTTCTGGAAAGCGTCGAAAATGATTGATAAGGTCTGTAATCGACTATCTTAAATTTACGTGGAGTTCTAAAAACGAAGGTTTTTAGTCTGTCCAAGTGCATTTTACATTTATTTTCTTTTTTTCATTTCCATAGAAACACGGGCATTTGCCATTCGATGTATATCCAGCTACCAGATACAGCCGAGGGATTCGATGGCTCGGTACCCTCCCCACTTCCTTTCTTTAGAACTTAATTATTGCGTCCCTTTCTAACCTCCTCCACCTCCATCCATTACAGAATTGTCTGCTCATGTCATATTCTTCGAAGATTCGATCTGTTTGATATGACGCATCACTCTCCCCGTATTTGGGGGGAATTGTAGTAATACGCGCTATAAAGTTGCTATGGAGAAAATGGCTTTTATTAGCAGTACGTCTGAGGAGAAATCAGGGCCCGTATTCATCATATAATTTTGTTGTTTCATAAAGGGTTAAAGGTACAGGATGGCTGGTGATTATGGCAAAAAAAGCAAGTTGTGGAATGCCAGAAATCGGATCATTTTTTCAACAGCAAATGTCTAACAGAATAATTTTCCCTGCACTGAAAAGAGTTGCACTCAGCGGGAAATCATACTTTTGGTAATATATTTGGGCATCTGGTAAAGATAGCAATGTGAAGTTAATGTTCTTATCGTCAAGAAAGAATTATATAATTTATTGTAAATTTTTTTCTCCAGGGTGCACCCGTCCGGGGTCCACTCTGGTCCTTGATTAAAGGTGGGTTATAATATTATGTAAATAAGATATGGATGGATGGATTGGGGATGGATGGATGGATGGATTGAAAAGATGAATGGATGAATGGAAGGATGGTTAGATGGATGGATGGATGGATGGTTGGGTAGGTGGATGGATGGGTGGATAGATTGAAAGGATGGATAGATGAATAGATGGATGGATGGATGTTGGATGGATGGATGAACGGATGGATGGATGAACGGATGAATGGAAAGATGGGTGCGTAGATGGGTGGATGGATGGATGGATGGTTGGATGGATGGATGGATTGGGATTAGATGGATGAATGGATAGGTGCATGGATGGATGGGGGATTGATGGATGGATGGATGGGTGGATAGATTGAAAGGATGGATGGATGGATGATTGAATAGATAGATGAATAAATGGATAGATTGAAAGGATGGATGGATGAATGGATGGATGGATGGATGGATGGGTGGATGAATGGATGGTTGGATTGATTGCTGGATAGATGGATGGACAGATTGAAAGGATGGATGGATGAATAGATCGATGGAGGGATCGATAGATGGATGGATGGATGGATGGATGGATGGGGATGGATGGATGGATGGTTGGAAGGATAGATGGGAATAGATGGATGGTTGGATGGATGGATGGATGGATGGATGAAATAGATGAATGGATGGATGGGGATGGATGGATGGTTGGATAGATGGATGGTTGGATGGATTGACAGATTGAAAGCATGGTTGGATGAATAGATCGATGGATGGATGGATGAATAGATAGATGGATGGATGGATGGATGGGGATGGACGGATGGATGGATGGGTGTGTGGGCGGATGGATGGATTGAAAAGATGAATGAATGGATGAATAAGATATGGATGGATGGATGGATGGACAGATTGAAAGGATGGTTGGATGAATAGATGGATGGATGGATGGATGGATGAATAGATAGATGGATGGATGGATGGATGGATGGGGGATAGATGGATGGATGGATTGGCTTGGATGAAATGTGCTGGGATGAATGGATAGTTGGATGGATGGGGATGGATGGATGGATGTCAGTTGGTGGGTGCTTGGTTGGTTGGATGGATATATCGGTGGATGGAGGATTTATGGATGGGTAGATGAAGTGAATAGATGATTCAACGGATGAATTAAGGAATGAATAGAAGAAAGCAGACAAGGGGGGTATAAAAGATTGGAAAAAGACGGTGAAATCGAAAGGGGGAGAGGGGTAAAGGAAGGGGGAAAGAGAAAAAGGAAAAGGGGAGGGTAATGCGAAGATCATGAGTAGAAGGGGTAAAAATAGAAGAAATGGACATGAAAGGAACTGAAAGGGAATGGAGACGAGAGGAAAAGGGGGCAGGTAAATATGAGGAAGGAAGATGAAGAAAAGAAAGGAATATTAAAGGGAAAAGTAAAGAAAAGGAAAGGGAAAAGAAAAGCAAACATGATAAACTAAAAGGGAATGAAATGAAAGGGGAAGCAAGAAAAGCGAAGCAAAGGAAAAAAATTAGAAGAAGGAAAGGGAAAGAAATGGGCAAAAAGTGCATTAAAATGTACAGAAAAAAAGGAGAGAAAACGAAGAGAACAGAAAGAAAAAGAAAAAAAAAAAAAAAAAATGAAAAAAGCAAAAGGAGGAAAATGGTACAGGAGAGGCAAATAAAAGAGAAATGTGAGAGAAAAGTTGTACAAATAGGCGAAAAAAGGAGGGAAAGAGATTCGTAACAAAAGAAAGGCAAGGATGTGAAAAGAAATAGAAAGAAACAGAGGAAGAAAAAAACACACATACAACAAAAAAACTTAAAAAAGAGAAAAAAGGAATGGAAATAAAGAAAGTGAAACAAAGAGAATAGTCAAGACAAAAAAAGAAACAAGGACATGTTAAGAGAAAATAAAAGGAAATAAGGGTAGATAATTTGGAAAGAAAGAAGGGAGGGACGGAGGGAGGGAAGGAAGGAAGGTACGAAGGAAAGAAGAAAGGAAAAGAGAAAAAAAAAAAGAAATAAAAAAAAGACAGAAAAAAAGAAGAAAAGAAAGAAAGCAAGAAAAAGATTGATGGATGGATGGATGGATTGTTGGATGAATGGATGGATGATAGGCAAACAAGACAGACAGAAAGACAGACGGACGGACGAACGGACGGAGCAATTGCAGCTGCAACTAAAACCCTTTCTCTGGAAAGACTTACCACTTACTGTTAACCTCGTGTGGATGCAGCCATTCCAATAGAAGTCGGCGCCAAAGGTCATAAAAATAAGCCGACACGACAGAGAAACAGACTTACGGTTTAAAATCATTTCGACTTCTCCCCACGGTCTTTATTCAATCTTTTACGAAACAATCACGACTGTTTTTAGCTCTGATGAAAAAGACCTTTAATAAAACATTGTGGGAAAAGGAGAAAATGCTGGTAAGCAGCATTTTCTCTTTTTCCCACATTGTTTTTTACCCTTATGAAAGACGAATTAAGACCACCCCCCCCCCCCCCCAATTTGATGTATGTAAATGCCTTTATAATAGACATGTATCTAAAAATTTGTCACCTTGAAAAGAGTTAAGATTTCAGTACAGTTAGGTTTAATCCTGCTTTATAAACCTTTGCATGTTGAAACATTTTGGTTCAAATTAAAAAAAACCTTCTTTTCAGCAATTTCTCTAACACTGTCTTTGATTGTTTCTTTCCTAGAGATAAATTACATCGTGGTCTTGAAAACCGTCCTCGTCGTCGTTCACTTCCTCCATCTCTTTCATCATCATCATCATCAACATCAACATCATCAGCAACAACATCATCAGCAGCAGCAATATCAACATCATCAGCAACATCATCACCATCAACATCAACATCACCAACATCATCAGCATCAACATCATCAGCAACATTATCATCATCATCAACAGCAGCAACATCATTATCATAAACAGCAACATCATCGTCATCAGAAACATCATCAACATCATCATCAGCATCATCAACATCATCATCATTATCAACAGAAACATCATCATCATCATCATCTCTTCTTTCTCTCCTTCTACTTCTTCTTCTTTACATATCTCACAGTAACGACTGCACCATCATGTTGCCACACATTTTTATATCATGGCAAAACCTCATCTTTATCAATGTCATAGCTTAAATCTCGTGGCAAAGGCTTATCCCTTAGGCTGCTAAGCGCGACCTTCTGACCTTTGAGGACAGTGTAGATCAAGATCAGACTGCGCAGAACTTACAGTCTGATCTTGGATGTTCATTGTCCGAGAAGGAGATATCATTCCATAAAACATATTTTTTTAAAAAAATAATGTTAGGGTTTTACTATCGAAATGAAAATTTCCCTTTAGTTATTCAGCAAGAAAAGGGTAAATATATTGCGGCCACAACTTTATATCTGGTGGCCAATACTTAATCCTGTGGATACAAATTAGTATCTGGTGGAAAAGATTTAACGTCATGTAAAATCTAAGCGACAATTTAATATCTCGGGAAAACATTTTGATAATACGCAGTAATGGCCTGATATCATGGCTACGTTTTAATATTTCTTGGCGACAACTTAATATCTTGTGGCCACAGCATAATATCTCATGATCAGGAACTTACACCTCGTGACTTATAGGTAGTATATAACTTAAACCTTTACTCCATGGATACTCATTTCTACGTATTGCTTGTCGGAGCCTTTAGAAAACATTGTGGCAAAAGGTGAAATTGCTCGTGACGAGCAATTTCACCTTTTGTCACAATGTTTTCTATTCTATCAAAAGATGTCACATACACATAAGAAATGGCTTGACCCTTGCTGTTATTTAGGGTCAATTAGAGATACCATACAAATGCCTTATGGGTTAAGGGTTAATATATCGTAGGCGAAGTTTAACATCTTTTGGTCACATCTAAACAATGTCATTTTCACGACTTTCTCGTTCCCAGTTTAGACGATAACTTTCACTGGTCATGAAATAGTGAGACCACAAGTTATCGAAATTGACAAACGACGAAACTTTAGATATGTTCAAATTTAAAGTAAGACCTTTGTAATGGAAAACAGCTATTTCCACTAAAATACCATCCTGCAAAATTAGCTATAATTAAAAATGAGTATTATTGAAGTACTTTCACCGATTCATTTTTTCCATTTTTTCCTTCTTTGAATTATGATTTATAAATCTAAAACCACTATATTCTCAATTCAAAAAGAGATAATAATTATCTTCCTTTTCAGAAAACTAACAAAAGTATCAAAAATAATTATTATTATAGCATAAATCCTTATTTATCCTTATTCATCAACCAATTAGAATTTTCACCGGAAGTGAATTACACTTACCTTAAAGCATTTGCAAGACAATCAATCATGTATAACTGAAATGTTAGGGTTTGTCTCCAAATGTCTTAAAAACATTGTGGAGGTAAAAAGAGAAAATGCTATTCTCCAACATTTTCTCCTGTTTCCGCGATGTTTCCAAGAGTCTCTTTCTTCAGGTCTTTATATAACATGGCGTTGTGTGGTGAAGGATTTAATCTTGGTCACGAGATATTTAATCTGTCTCGACTATTAACTTTATACTACAATGAGTAAGATTTGTGTCCTGGACACAAATGATCCCGGACACAACATTATTTTACCGGACAGATACCGAGTTTTTACCGTAGTTTCTTTTCCAAACACAAACAACAGGTACAAAAAATATGTAAACAGAAAACAACACTCTTCACACATCAAAGACGCCGCACTAGAGAAATAATAAAAATCTGTTTCACATAAAATGAGGTAAAACCGTTGCTACGGCAACCGCAAGATAAAGAAATCGTAATGCCAAGTTATATTGCAGGCCCATTCAATTTTCGGATTCTTTTTTTTTTAATCCCTGGAATTTGTTTTGTTTCCAGATTTAAATTGAAAAGGGGATTGAATTTCAAATTATATTAACTTTTCACCAGACCACAAAATCACTGTAGACTCGTCTATAATGAAAACGTCTGCTGACACGAGATGAAACAAGGCCAAAATGACAGGACCATCTTTGAATGGGTCGAAAAATCATGGAAAAAGGATAATATAGAGGTTAAAATCTTCTTGCATAATAAATTATAGTCTTTGAAGGGACGAACCTGTTTGGTAAGGGGCTGAAACAAAACGCAATAGAAATTTCATTTTATATAAAACCTAAGTATTTATTCTTATAAAATCTGGAAAACATAACAATTAGGAAAATTTTATTTTTGGAATAACATAATTAAGTGAACCGTGCTAAATCTGAAATATACACAGACTAGAGGGCTGTTCTCTTTAACACTTGCCAACATTTTTCAAAGTCTTTAGCGCAAATTAAATTACGAATCAAGCCGGGGCCGTTTTTGTTCTCCTCTTTGGTAGATAGAAAATATCAACTAGGTTATGTTGAAAGAAAGATCAAACGGTTTATGTCTGTCTACCTGTCTCTTGTTTAACTCTTTGCCAAATAATAACGGATTTTCACGACCCTTAGAAAGAAGCCTTCTGAAAACATTGTGGGAAAAAGGAGAAAATGCTGGTAACCATTCATTTTTGATTCACAATCATTTTGTCGTCTGCAAATGCTTTCAATTTGAACCAGTCTAAATTTTTGTCATATGGTGAAGAGTTAAATCCAATTTTCATCATTAACTCTTTACAGGCAGCAAGTTTTAGATTGTGTCCAATTCTAGAGCATTTGCAGACGATATCGCAAATGCCGCGAAGATGATAGCATTACCAAACAGCAGCATTTTTGGCTGGATCAAAATGATATCATTTGTAGACGACAAAATAAAAGTAACTGAAATTTGAAATTTGTTTTGTAAAGGGTAGAAAACATTGTGAGAAAAGGAGAAAATGCTGGTTACCAGCATTTTCTCCTTTTCCCACAGTGTTTTCTAAAGGCTTTTTTCAGGGGCGTCAAAAGTAGGGATTGTGTGGTAATGGGTTAACTCTAAAGATCAGAAAAAAAACATTGTGGGAAAAGGAAAAATGGTTACCAGCATTTTCTCCTTTTCCTACAATCTTTTCATGCAGTCTAATTCTTAGAGCCGATAAGACTCTGAATTTTAACTCTTTACCAAACGACAAAATTTTAGACTGGTCCAAATTGAAAGCTCTTTCAGACGACAAAATTAACGTGACTCAAAAATTAAAATTTGTTTCCAGCAGGATTGAAAACATTGTAGGTAAAGGAGAAAATGCTGGTTACCAGCGTTTTCTCCTTTTCCTATAATGTTTTCAAAAGGCTTACTATCTCAGGATCGTACAAACCAAGCATTGTTTTGTAAAGGGTTAAGACAAAGGATTGGGTTCTCTCGTTATTTTATTCCTATCTAATCTTAACCCTTTACCCCATCAGGCATTTCTATGGTATCTCTTATTGACCCTAAATAACAGCAACGATGAAGCCGTTTCTTATGCGTATATGACACATTTTGATAGCTTAGAAAACATTGTGACAAAGGGTGAAATTGCTCGTCACGAGCAATTTCACCTTTTGTTACAATGTTTTCCAAAGGCTCCTACAAGCAATGCGTAGAAATGAATATCTGTGGAATAAAGGGTTAAGGAATATAACCAAGACTTTTTTCGTTGAAACCCTAGTCCACTTCATTCTACTTGTAGCCATACTCTAACTCTCAGCACTGGACCATTTGGAAGAACACCATTCTTGTTGCTTTTTGAGGAAAATATGGAAAAAGAGATCTTTGGGCTTGTATTCGATAACAATACTGTACACCATTTTAATTGTAATTCTAAATTAACTCATTACCAAACTACAATATTTTAGGCTTGTCCAAATCGAAAGCATTTACAGACGACCAAAAACGTGACTGAAAATTTGAAATTTGTTTTGTGAAGGGTAGAAAACATTGTGGGAAAAGGAGAAAATGCTGGTTACCAGCATTTTCTCCTTTTCCCACAATGTTTTCCAAAGGCTTTTTTCTCAGGGTCGTCAAAAGTATGGATTGTGTGGTAATGGGTTAAGAGAGCAACACAATTACTGAATGGCTAAAACACTTGGTATAAAACATTAGAGGGTCAACCATGCTTGCCAGAATTCTTCGTCTGATTCAAAGTTTATAAAGTAATAAAATTTCTACTTGGCAAAATCATATTATTCGGTCAATCACAAAAAAGATTTCTTGGATTTTAGTTAATTTTGAATAGACTTTATGTTATATTCATCCCCTGGCTGTGAAGTGCAGTCTTACAGATAACGTTGTTATCTCCCTTTATGGTCAAATCAAATTATGCAAATTACTTTAATCGGTACACAGTACTTGGGTGTATTTTAGATACATATAAAAGTTGGAATTACACCGGAGAATGCCCATGTATAGTCTTCATTTCAAGGTCACATTGAGGCAATCTTTTCGTATATTAAAACATGGCCTACGAGTTGTTCCTTTAATCCAACCAATGGTTTTATACCTACATAGATTCCAGGCTGCGACAGATGAAGCTGTTTGATCTTGGATCTTCACTGTCTAATATTTCATGAGGCAATTTTGCAACAAATTCCTTTAAGATAAAATAGAATTCATCGGCGCCCTGCAAAAAGT
Organism: Tridacna crocea; assembly: GCA_943736015.1. Lineage (NCBI taxonomy): Eukaryota > Metazoa > Mollusca > Bivalvia > Cardiida > Cardiidae > Tridacna > Tridacna crocea. The sequence continues at coordinate 34,363,483 of OX031073.1, forward strand.
AGGTTCTATCAATCTTCGTAATTCATTCTATCAAGCTAGACGTTCCAGTCTCTTTCTATAGAATTATCTGTATTTGATTGCATTGTTTAGTGCGTATATAAAATTATTATGTATTTCTGTTGAACATTTAATGTTCAAATGAGGCTAGACGTTGCATTATCTGGATCTACTTTGTCTGAAACCTGACCGAACTTTGAGATAAAGGGTCCTTCAACACGTAAAAATTCACAAATATGAGCAAAAGGTTTCGACCCATGTCAGCCTGCGCGAATTGCGCGGGTCGAAACTTTTTGCATAATACATTACACAACCTCTGCACTACACAGCATGAGTAATATTTGATCTATCTTTTGTCGTAATATGAAGTCAAAACAGAATATTTTACGACCATCCTGAACACACAGGGTTTGGTTATCAATCCATTTAACACCTGTCTGCCGCCTGTCTGTTGGCAATGTATTTGAATCCCTCTGTAGTCTTTCGGTCTTATATTTATTGCCAGTTGAGCATACACAAAACCAGCTGTTTAGTAAATGTCTCTGGGGGGAACACGATGCTAGCAGAAGGTAAGCAAGATTTTTTTTCTTGTGTGTATGTGTGTGTGAGAGACAGGGTGCGGTTCTAGAATTTAGAGCGAACGCAGTACTTAGCGTAGTCTGAAAGATATAAGACTACTACAGACAAAGTTTTCCTTAACCCTTTAGCCCATATGGCATTTCTATGGTGTCTCTCATTGACCCTTGATAACACCAAGGATGAAGCCGTTTCTTATTTGTATATGACACCTTTTGATAGTGTAGAAAACACTGTGGCAAAAGGTGAAATTGCTCGTGACGAGCAATTTCACCTTTTGCCACAATGTTTTCCAAAGGCTCCCACAAACAATGTGTAGAAATGAGTATCTATGGAGTAAAGGGTTAATGCAGTTTTAATTTTCACGAGGATTGATGACGGTCATGATGGTCGGGCTTCATCCCTCTCTCACCACTGACTTTAGTTTAGACGATGGTGAAATGGTGAAGTAGCCAGGGGCTTGAGAAGAATAATGTGCGAACTACTGGTAACAGAAACTACTGAAGAGTATGGATACGTCTACTTGTCGCTGTAAGATAACTAACATAATGTTGAAAACGGCCGCGGTGATACACCATATAATCTACTTATGGATGGATGGATGGATGGATGGGTGGATAGATGGATGGATTGAGAGAGAGACAGTGCGAGGAGAGACGGAGAAAGATGGGGTTATTGAGACAGACAGATAGCGACAGAGAGAAGGAGAGACATTCAAAGAGAGAGAGACAGAGACAGGGAAACAGACAAGCTGACAGACAGACAGGCAGGCAGGCTGCCTACAGTGCCTAGGCAGACAGGCAAGCAGACAGACAAACCAGACGAATGTGCCTCTGTGAACAAGGACAATCTGACCGACAGACCAACACGTAAAAAAGAGGAAAGCGTCAGTTCTTTGAAACATGAAGAAAAAGGGTGAAGAGAAAAGAGAGCTTGGGAGACATACAGATTAAAATAAATAACAAAATAAATTGCTTTTATCCCTTACAAAATAGTTCCTTTGTTTTAACGTCCTCAAGGTTATCCCTTTATCCCACAATGCCGACTTTTAACGACCCTGAGAAAGAAGACTTTTGAAAACACTGTGGGAAAAGGAGAAAATGCTGGTAACCAGCATTTTCTCCTTTTCCCACAATGTTTTCTACCCTATCAAAGAAAAAATTGACCATTTGAGGCATATTGAAATTGTCGTCTGCAAATGCTTTCAATTTGGACAAGGCTAAAGCTTTGTCATCTGGTAAAGAGTTTAAATACTTTTCAGATATTGCAGAAAAAATTAACCTTGCTGGTAAGCGAGAGGCACCCCTTCATACTGGAGACATAGCTAATTTATCGTCTGCAAATCCTTTCAATTTGGAAAAGTCTTAAACTTTGTCGTCTGGTATAGAGATAAGACTGGCTAGACATTGTGTGGCATTTCAAAAACTCATTACCAAACGACAATATGTTAGGCTTGTCCAAATCGGAAGCATTTGCAGACGACAAAATAAAAGTGACTGAGAATTTGAAATTTGTTTTGTTATGAAGGGTAGCAAACATTGTGAGAAAAAGAAGAAAATGCTGAATACCAGCATTTTCTCCTTTTGCAACAATGTTTTCCAAAGGCGTCTTTCTCAGGGTCGTCAAAAGTAGGGATTGTGTGGTAATGGGTTAAAATACCTTTTGTGGATTATGTGCGTCGTTTGCCTTTATATTTACAATATGGACCAGTCTAAAATGTTTTCGTTTTATTATGAGTTAACTGGGTTTCAAAAAAAGGGCAGTCTGGGATCAGAATGCACGGATTTGTTGTCTAATCTCAATTTCCTTTTCCTTCACAAAAGACACGAAGAAGTAGAAAACAATAAGGATATTGGATAACTCATTCCGTCAGAAAAGTGACTCATAGACGAGTCATTATTAGCTTATCGAAGCGCCCCTGGTGATGCCAGCTCGTAATAACTCGGCCGATTCCGTAAATGTACCGTACCAACTGTTTTGTTTCCTTCTCTTCATTCGGCAAAACTCGGGAGATCCGTAAATATAATCGTTTGATGTATATTATTACGGAATCGGCCGAGATTTAATGAGTGCCATTATAAGTTCATTGAGGACCCCTGGTGTTACCCTGTGCCATTTCAAGTAACATCGCTTAACCCTTAGACTGCTAACGTCGACTCGCTGATCTTTCGCGGACAGTGTAGAACAAGATCAGAGTGAATAGAGAGCAGAGTCTGATCTTGGATCTACGCTACCCGATACGGGGATATGTTTTCTCCAAAAATACTTTCCCGACAGCAATATTTGGAATCGAACCGACATCCCCAAGTAACCCAAAACATCACGTTCACGGGGCCAACACGCTACCAACTGAGCTTTGCGGGCTGGTCTGAGCTACAAAGCTCGACTAGGTTACTCTTCTTTGAGTGAACATAAAAAGGTCGTGGTACAGGTGCTCGTTGAACCATTGTGATGGAAATCAGGTTAATTGCTGAATACACAGATGCTGTTACCACATAATAAGGACAAATAAAACAATTATCTATTTGTTAATGACCCATCAATTAAGGATAACTCTACCAATAACATCGGTGCCAATAATATGTGTTGAATAGCGGCGCTATGCCGAGAGATAGCCGAGACATGGTTGACCCTAATTCTGTACGTTTACTGTTTTGTGACTTTCAGCTCTGATAAGCGAATACAGGGTGGGGTTTTTTGCAAACGATATGACGATCAGGCTACACAGACCGCAGCGATAGAACTGAAATGTTTTTAACCCATTACCACAAAATCCCTACTTTTGACGATCCTGAGAAAGAAGCCTTTAGAAAACATGGTGGGAAAAGGAGAAAATGCTGGTAACCAGCATTTTCTCCTTTTCCCACCATGTTTTCTACCCTCCACAAAACAAATTTCAAATTATCAGTCACTTTTGTTTTGTCGTCTGCATATGCTTTCGATTTGGGCAACCCTAAAGTTTTGTCGTTTGGAAATGAGTTAAAGGGGCGCTGACCCTTTGTCACACTATCCTGAGTTTTCAGAGCCCTGAGAAAGAAGCCTTTTGAAAACATATAAAAGTTCGACCCATGTCTGATTACTCAGACTGCGCAGAGCGCAGGTTGTTAGGGGGTTATATTTTTTGGAGATTCCCCCCCCCCCCATTTTTTCATAGAGCATGGCTAAAATTTTTCTTATTTGAGAGATTATCAGACCTTTCCAACTGCAGTGAGTTTAAAAGGCAGACTGTCTCAGAAATTGCTGTCTAAATCCATTTTCTTTGCGAAATTGTTCTGATACACAGTCTGTTTCGTCACGGTTTTATAAATAAACCGAAATCAAGAAACTGAAATAGTAAATAGACGTGGTTTGACAGATTTGTTCTATATTTGATTGCAAACGTCCTCCCTCATTATTGTATTCTATTTTTCACTTAGCTGAATAAATAGTGGATTTTTGTGTTTTTTTTTGTGAAAGATCGAAATTCATTTCATCGAGTGGACTCCATCGGTAATATTTTCACCAGTGGCTGCGCCACTCGTGAAAATATTACCGTTGGTGATCACGAGATGAAGTAAATTTCGATCTTTCACCGAAAATAAAAACAAATATTCTATCTATTTCATGCTTTTAACCCTTTCTTTGAGGAGCTTTATCAAAATCCAGTACAGTTCTTTTCCGTTATTCCCCGTGGCGTACCCCTCCCGCCTAGCAACGCATTACAATATTACGTCAAGCCCGAGAAATGTCAGGTCAATGACGTCATATTTCCATCTGGTTGTGAGGCACGTGCAATTAACCTAGGCAATAAGAACATGAATATTGGTATTTTCACTGGTGGTACCAGTGTAAGATCGAAAAATATTTTCACTCCTGTTTCTCGATATCCTACCGGAAAGCGTGAGACAATCTAAGCAAAAGGGGAAAAAAATGAAAGAACACCGCGGGAAAAGAATATGTGACTTTGAAACGCGGGAAGAATGTCACGTGACTACCATGCACTGCATGAATGGTTTCTATGCTGCATTTTTATTCATTTATTGAACGCCCTACTTGTTTGTTCACATGCAGCATATAAATTAAAATCAATAGCCAGTAAACTATTTATAAACATTGATGCTGACCTTTCCTGACTTCTTTTTTTAAGAAGTCAACTTGTCCCTTGCTATGCTTTGTCTAAAAATACAAAAAGAAAAAAACCCCGGTTATTCCTCGTGTTTTCTGCTTTCATTTCTATCCACATAACCAATCTCAGAGTCATATTTCCACGTGACTTAAAATTAGGAGTTAAGATTTTCGATAATAAACAAAAATAAATAGTTTTTAAGTCTGGTGTATGACCCCTTTAAACACGAAGATAAACGAAAAAACAAGTCAATATGTCGTCCTTTAGTCCAAATCAAGACGGAAGCGGATGTTAATGACAGTGCAAAATAATAATCTGTGAAAATCCCATTGGTCAACAGCAAGCCCTTAGGCGATTAAGTGCAACTGAAGGACCTTTTGCGGACAGTTTAGATCAAGATCAGACTACACGGGAACATGCTGTCTGATCTTGGATATACACTTTCCGGGCTGCGCAAGCTGACATGGGTCGATACTCTTTGCTGATGTTTTAAGACCCCCTATTCACAGAGCCTGGCTCATATTTATTAAGCCTGTCTTTGTAATCACTTGCTTAATTTTACTAGGATAGTTTTCGAAGTTCTCTTATCAAATATTGGAAAGAAGTGTACTGAAAGGGGAAAGGGGGAAGTAAAGAAAAAACAAATAAACGTTTTCGGCGGGTGTTTTCCATGTAAATATTTCACTTATGAATTGACAAAAATATGCACTGGATGACAGGTTTTTCTTGTTTCCAATTTAACCCTTTCCCTTTTTTCACCGCTATGCCCCGGCAAAACCTTTCTCTGCCAACTCGCTGGTGGCAAGTTTATGAATTCAGATCAAGAATTTGATTAAAGATGGTTTGTGAATGTGCACCCCATGATGCCAAATTTATTTCATGCTTTCCGGTAGAATATCAAGAAATATCGGTGAAAATAGTTTTTGATATTCCACGGGCATGACCAGAGAAAATACAGATTTTAAAATTCTAGTTACCTAGGTAAAATGCGCGTGACTGACAACCAGATGGAAATATGACGTCAAATTTCTCGTACTTGACGTAATATTGTAATGCGTTGCTATGTGGAGTGGGGTACGCCACGGGGAATAACACTGAAAAGAATTATTCTGTATTTTGATAAAGCTTCTCCGAGAAAGGGTTAAAAGCATGAAATAAATAGAATATCTGGTGTTTTTTTTTTCGTGGCCACGCCACTCGTGAAAATATTACCGATGATGTTCAGTCGATGAAATAAATTTCGATCTTTCACCGATAAAAAAACCCCAAAATATCCTCTATATCTAAACTTTCAGAAAGTTTTGGCGTCGTTAAAGCTGAAAGATAGATATAATATTTTTCTTTGATAGATTACCGAAATCAGTTCAATATCAATGACTAGTCATGATTGTACACCTTTAGTGCATTTTGTTTTATGTCATATTATTAATGTGTACAGGTCTGTTACGTATAGCCCTGGATCAAGTCAGTCATATACATGTAAATCCGATGTTAAATAGCGGTATATGATATTATTTCAGGCAGTTGACCTCGAGTTAGCAAATATTTCTTTGTGGGAAGATAAGATAAGACTGCACGGACGTGTATGCAGGTCTTTGTCTATACCCTTTGCTACAAAGGGAATTATCTCTTTAGCAGAGGACAAAATTAGTCCAAATTGAAGGCATTTGTAAACAACAATCTAGATATGGCTTAAATGATTGGTTCGTCCATTCAACCACTTACCAAACGACAAAATTTTTGACTGGTCCAAATTGAAAGACGACAGAATAGGAGTAACTTAAAAATTGAACTTTGGTTTCCAGTAGGGTAGAAAACATTGTGGGAAAAGGAGAAAATGCTGTTTACCAGCATTTTCTCCTTTTCCCACAATGTTTTCTAATGGCTTCTTTCTCAGGGTCGTCAAAAGTAGGAATTGTGTGGTAATGGGTTCATGGTATGAAACATTGACAGTTAAAATGGAGAGAATGCTGTTTACCAGCATTTTCTCCCTTTTTCCCCAATAATGCTTTCAAAAGACCCCTACCTTCAGACTTTAAAAGCACGTAACTTTTCGGTAAAAGATTAAAGAGTTTCCGATCACGCTAAGAGTTTAATCTGAGGTTTTTGATAATCCGTTTTATAAACTAACTTCCAACATCAAACGATTTGAAAGTGAAACATTTAAAGTATGTCTTACGTTCAAGTGAAAAATATAAGTCGCCGAAACGGTTATCTGTAATTTGAAATTCAATATCTATAACCCTTCATCAAACAATAACAACGCATCGATGTAAAATAAACATGTTTAAATTTGTAAAAAAATATCGATGATTCACGACGCTGAGAAAGTGAGAAAAAAAGAGAAAATAATGGCGAATAACATTTTATCCTTTTCCTTCAATGGTTTCTACCCATTTAAAGATCATTTCTCAGTTTACACTCGTACACTGCGTACTATTATCCGCGTTCCTACTTTATGTCCACTTACGGTATACAAAGATTACATCGACAATGACGTCAAACAAGCTAGGGAGATAAGCAAATCAGGGGAAGTAAGCCATGTACCATATTTAGGGCCGTATACAAGCGTGAGAATGATGAGTCCTAGGCTGATAAGTACGACTCACTGGCCTTTTGCAGACAGCATAGATCAAGATCACACTGCGCAGATAATGCAGTCTGATCTTGGATATACACAGTCCCATAAGAACATATCATTCCCCGATACATACCCTTAACAATACTTGATTTTTTTTTACTATCGAACTGAAAATTTCAATTTAGTTATTTAGGTTATGTGTTCATTTGAAAAATGTATCACAGAGAAGCATAAACCCCTTTTGCAAGGGTATGGCTCATCACTTTAAAATCTCAGGATCGTACAAACAAGTATTTGTTTGGTAAAGGGTTAACTCCCTACCACACGACAGAATTTTAGACTGGTTCAAATTGAAAGTATTTGCAGACGATAAAATAAAGGTGACTGAAAAATGAAATTTGTTCTGGGACGGGTAGAAAACACAGTGCGAAAAGGAGAAAATGCTGGTTACCAGCATTTTCTCCTTTACCTACAGTGTTTTCAAAAGGCGTCTTTCTCAGGGGCGTCAAAAGTAGGGATTGTGTGGTAATGGGTTAAAGTAAATAGTCGTCATTGAACGGTCATGTGACCACCACGCGTACAAACATTGACATTTATAGAAAAGTAGAATGAACTTGGACAAAATTAATCCTCTCTGAGATTACCCGTACAAATAATCACTTCCCGTTAAAGGAGATCTTAATCCTCTCATTGTCAAGGAAAAGTTCTAGTTGCTTTTGCAAAAATTGTACGTGAAGATCAGACTGCATAGGAAGTGCAGTCTGTTCTTTTATATTATAGAGTTTGAATTTAAAAAAAAAAAAATCTGGTTAACACATCCTCTATCTTCATTTCTTCTGTTTTTCTCTGTGCCTCTCTTTGACTCAATTTTTACCCTCGAGCCATCCTCCTTCATTTTCTTCCTCCCTCCCATCACTCTCTCTAGCTCATTACCTCCATCTCACTGAAAAAGCCAGACAGTAGAGCTTTCTTTGAAAGACACTAAGACAGACAACAACCTTACATACAAATTCAAAGCGTTGAAAACGCTGAAGTGGTATTTGTTAGGGAACCCATTGTGTGGAATTAATAATATGAAAAAGAGACTATTGTTCAAAAATTGGCTTAAAATTCAAACTTATAAGCAAATAAATACTTTTCAGCTATAGGGAGCGTACTCATGACAAAGTTTGGATTGTTTGTCTATAAGTGGTCTACCTTTGATCATTAGGAGTCCGGAGTAACGTCCAGTAGGATGCATGATGCATAAGGAGAAACAATGAAAAAATACCTAATAAAATGAAGTCTATAACTGAAAACTATGATTTTGAAATATCTTTCGCCGTTAACATTTAATTCCCAACATTACAATCAATTTATTTCGATCCATAAATATTCATGCCCAATCAAATGGAGTAGCACGCAATGATAGGATGAACAAGCCATGGGACGAACTGGTTTAGGAACGAAAAAGCCCAGGACCAAGCGATCGGTAGACAAATTTTGTATCATTGCGCCAACAGAAGGCTTTGAGGGAGCAAAGCTATTCTAAATAAAAAAAATTAGTATTTCTACGATAGATAACCTCACCCGATAAATTTTAACGTGTCATTTCCAATAACATATCTTAGTGCAACCGAAAAACTCATTTTCTTGTGAAAAATTGAGTTTAATTGGGTTTACTTCCTTCGGCTTTGCACAAAATACGATTCATGGTCTTCAAAATTCAATATAGAACTCATAGTGGTATTGTCTTCGACAAATACCACAAAAACCAACTTCAGAATCATCATATTCTATAATATTTTCAGTGATTCAGCAATATTATCCAAATAGGTTATATCAGCAGGAAATGCCCAGTAAAAGGTCATGCGTGCAATTATAAACATTCTCAAATTCTTTACCGAGTACAATGAAAATACTATTTTTAGGCCACAAACTAGCATACTGGAAAAAAGCTGTAGTACATCAACTAAATTAGTCGTATTCACATAGTGTCTTCCTGCTCTCAACAGGAGGAGGCGGGTGGGGTTTAAGAGTCATGCATGCTGTGGCAAAATGGACCTTATTGCATCTCCGTGATTATTGCACCAGGTTATTACATAGTAGACAGCACATCAAATCCTTAACATCTATTTTGTCTGATAATTGACAAAATCATGAGGTAGAATGGTCCATTAGCTAGAAGAAAACTTTTCATTAGCAAAAAGTTTCGGGTTGAAACTTTTTTGCAGATGCATTAAGCCCCCTTTTCACAGAGCATGGCTAAAATATGTTCGCAATTTCAAACTTCTGTCTCCAACCAAAAACTGCTAGCGGGCATATTTTTTCTCTCTTCAGTGACCTGTCATTTTGATGAAAATAACATAAACATCGTAAAAACAACTAACTATACATGTAGGTGCGTACAGGTCATTCCTGAACCCTGTTGCGTAGTCGGTAATCAAAGCTGAATGTACCAGGGTTGATCATCTAGTGGTTGCAAGTTCAAATCCGGCCTGGACCAAACTCTACCAAACTGTGCGGAGTTCTGTGGCTGGGTCGGTAGCTTTAACTCAGCGGTCGGATGCCCGACCAACCTTTTTCTGAGGACTGTGGAATGTCAATTGTCATTGCGACAGGACTCGTTCTATTCCCCCCCCCCCCCCAAAAAAAAAAAGATAATTGGTTCAGCCATGTTAACTCTTTAGAACACACTGTCATTTTTTAAGGCTTTTGAAAAAATTGTGGGAGAAAAAAGAGAAAATATTGGTGACCAGCATTATCTTCCTTTTCCACCGTGTTTTCATTCAACCCTATCAAAGAAAGACATCATCATCTGGGCAACATTTATGGCCTGCAATGCTTTCAATTTGGACAAGTTTAACATCTTGTCTTTGGGCCAGTGGTAACCAACCAACCAGTCCGGCGCCAACAAACCAACCGAACGGTCAAACAAACCAGCCAGTGGACCAACCAACGAGCCAGCTGGCCGTCCCATTAGCCAACCAACCAACCAACCAACCAACCAACCAACCAAATTGCATCGATTTTACGGTTATTTCGTAAAGGGTTTACGCATATATGAGATGAAAGAGACAGGGAGTTTTTTCTTGTATCGAATAAGCTACGCAAGATAAAATTAACTCTTAACCAAATGGTCAAATCTTGGACTAGTCCATCTTAAGAGAATTTGCAGACAACAAATTAATTGTAGCGAAAAAAAAAAAAGGAATTTGCCTTAGTTTGGGTAGAAAACATAAGAGGGAAAAGGAGAAAATGCTAGTTACCAACATTTTCTCCTTTTCCCACAAATGTTTTCAAAAATGTTTTATTTCCCAGGGTAGCCAAATTCGGGATTTTTGTAAAAGGGTTAAATTAATTGCATCCTGCAACCAATTTGCAGCAGATGAATTTTGGGGAAAAAAATGTCGTAAAAGATTGATAGCTAAACTGAATCAAGGCTTGTAACTTTACCAGACGACAAAGAGTTTAGATTTATCTGAATTGGAAATATTTGCAGACGACAGTTTTAAATGTACATATGTTTTTTTAAAATTCAGTGGTATGCTTTTTATAGGATAAAAAAAAAAACTTGTAGAATCAAAGCGTTGAGAGCGATGAAGTGGTATTTGTCAGGGAAGCCGTTGTCTAAAATTAACCATTTAAAACAAAAAGAGAAATATTATTCAAATATTGACTTGAAAGTCAACCAACTAAGCAAATGAATACCTTTTTGGTTGAAAGGAGGGTACCCGTGACAAAGTTAGGATTTTTATGTATTGGTGGTTTCTCTTTGATCGTTGATAAGACGGGAGTTACGTCCCTTGAGAGTACGATGCATGATGGATAGAGAGAGAAACCATGTGAATAATCGAATAAAATTAAGCATTAAGTTAGTACCTGAAAACTGTGATTTTGAAATATCTTTGGCAATTGACATTTAGTTCCAACATTACAACCAATTATTTCGATCTATGAATATTCATACTCAGTGAAATGGAGTAGCGCACAGTCATGGAAAGAACAAGCCATGGAACGAACTGGTTTTGGAACGAAAAAGCCCAGAACCAAGCGATTGGTAGAAAAATTTTGTCATTGCGCCAATAGAAGGCTATGAGCGAATGAAGCTATTTTCAATCAATGATTAGTATTTCCACGATCGATGGCTTGACCAAGTGTATTTTAACATGCCAATTCCAATTACATTTCTGAGTGCCGCTAAAAAAATAAGTGATTTCGTATATTAGGGTTAAGATTTAATATAAGGACATACTGGCTTTCAGTATTTAAAGGTAACGTACAGGATTTAAGAACAGTGGACCACTGGTGCGATCGTCGGCTCGGCAAAATTCTTTCCGACGATTGATGATAATCAATGCGACAGGATTCATTCATCTCTCACCGCTGACCATTTTGTGGGAAAGCAGCAAATGGCTATGAAAGAATATTGTGCATAGTAGATCGGCAAAAAGAAAACTCCAGAAAAATATTAATAGATGCACTGACGACTGTGATATAACTGAAATAAAGTTGAAAACGGCGTTAAACATCAATCATACAATCAATCAATTACTGAGCGCGTAAAGGATCCGCCTGGAGAGGGGTCTGTACAAAGAGTTCTTCTTCTCTACCTGACAGTTCACTCCAAGTGTGTCTAGAGAACGCAGATACCTTAAAGGGGGCTATAAATTTTTTATACCTCAACCCTTTACCTGATATGCCATTTTGAGGCTCTTCCATTTCAGCAGCAAATAAAGATATGATGTCAAAAATATGGACAAATGAGGATACAAACAGCTGACTGAGTGGAAAACATTGTGGGAAAAGGAGAAATTGCTCGTTACGAGCAATTTCTCCTTTTCCCACAATGTTTTCAGAAGCTGTCTGTTGTTGGTGTGTCAAAATGAGTATCTATGAAGAAAAGGATTAAGTATAATTATATACGTCTTTTCTTTTTGGTGTATAATAGATTGATATATTATACTATTATATTTAGTTTGAGCCATGGTTTGTGACAAGGGGGCTTAATACATCTACAAAAAGTGTATAGCATCGTTACACGGTGCCTTGCTTTTACTCCTCGTTCAAAAGACTTTTTTACTTTCTTTTCAATACATTTAGGTGGCCAGTGGAGGGGATCAAACTCATGCTGTTGAGTGACCAGAGATTTTTCGTCCAAAGGTCTCCTGCATTATCCCCGGGCTTTTGGGAGCGAGTCAAACATTAGATATGACGTCATCTTGCTATTTTGAATATGAGTCCAAGTAATCAACAGTTGTCTGTGCATGCTTCCGTAACAAATACCACTCCAGCGTTTTGAATGCTTTGATTTAAAGTAGTTTATCAATTCCTATTGAAGTTTTCACCGATAGATAGACAGATGTGAATAACTTCCTCCATGTTGTTTATGTTGCTAAACGACTTACAGTGGCGCCGCCATGTATAAGATCATATGATTTGCAGTTCAAATGGAAACGACTGTTATACAGACGAAGTTACATGTAGGTTCGTAATCGACCGAGTTGTGACGAATGAATAAACCCGTATTATTAATCAATTCCACAAGTCTTAGTGAAAATCTGGCACGAAATCTAAAAATACCATGAGAAGCTACGTAGCCAATTTAAGAAATACAATTGAACACATTTTCCCCAACTAATGTCTTTCTTCTTTACTGGTGCAAGTCATTGTCTTACTTCAGTGGCATCATTACGGAAGTTTGGTGCTATCAAAAATAAATCTGGTTGCCTCCCTTAAAATCTACACATTTTTTATCAAAATGGGTGTTTTTGATTTTCTATCCATCACACGGAAGGGCTGAATTAGGTTATCTTTCAGCGTTGAATGTTCAGTTAGTAGATCAAAGGCCCGCGAATACGTGTCAGATTTCAGCAGAGATATCCAATATAAACAGGCAGTACAATATCTTAAACCCTTGCACCACAAAACTTTCGAGGCTTAACCTTAGGCTGTTAAACTTGACACATGGAGGCTGTTAAACGTGACATATGGACCTTAAGCGGACAGTGTAGATCAAGATTGGACTGCTCAGAATGTGAAGCCTGGTCTTGGATCTACGCTGTCCTTTAACCAGGTTTTCATCCCCTCCCCTAAAAATCCTTTAAGGTAGCAGACACTTCTAGTGCAGCATGGAATAGAATTTCTAAATAGTTGATAAATACGGATTTATTCAGATTTAATACTTTTGCACGTTTTTAACTGACCTGAAATTGCTTTGGGATCTGTCTTGAAACTACTTTTTGATACTTTTGTTAGATTCCAGAAAAGGGAAGTAATTAACATTTCCCTTTGTAATGAGAATAAAGCGGTTTTAGATCTATAAATGATGGTTCTAAGAGGATATATTAAGTGGCTCGGCTAAAGGAGTACAATATTACTTATTTAAATTTATTTTTAATCATAGCAAATTTTGTAGGATACTATTATAGTGGAAATAGCTGTTTTCTATAACGGATACAATTATAGTGGAAATAGCTGTTTTCGTTATTGTATGGGAAAGGATTAAAGATACCATTGTGTATTTCTTGTATGGCTTTACTGCAATTCTTTTTTTTTTCTTTGTGAGCTGGGGGTGTTTGTTGAGTTCTGGGTCTGTTGCAATACTTCCAAAACGTATTTTTTCCATCGATAGGACAAAGTGCGTTCGATTTAATGAAGTAACAATTTTGTAATACGAAACACATGTTATTGTCGGGGAAACAGCCTGTGTTTTATTCTGTTCAACTCTAACCCTAATAATCACGAGTTTTCAAAACCCTGGGGGAGAAAGCAATAATAAACATTGTTGGAGAAAGTAACCCCTTAACCTAACAATCTCCACTTTTTACGACTCCGATGGTGACATCCTGCTGGAAAAAGAGAAAATGATGTTAAGAAGAATTTTTCTGCTTTACCTTCAATGTCTTCTTACTCATTTTTCTCGTGGTCGTCAATACCCGTTTTGGATTGTTCGAGAAAGGGTTAACCCTTTACAACACAAGAACGACTTTTAACACCCCTGAAAGAGAAGGTTTTTGAAAACATTGTGGGAAAAGGAGAAAATGCTGAGAGCCAGCATTTCCTCCTTTTCCCACAATGTTTTCTACCCTTCACAAAATAAATTTCAAATTTTCAGTCATTTTTATTTTGTCGTCTGCAAACGCTTTCAATTTGGACCAATCTAAAATTTTGTCGTTCAAGAAATGGTTAACCTTTTCGTTGTTGTCTTGTGCTGCAATTTTGTTTTCACGTGGCTTTAACAAAATGCTCCGTCTTAATCCTTGACAAGAGTGGAAACAGCTGTTACTTTGTTACAGTGTCTTGGTATTCATGTAACATACGAGTATATTACTCTCAAGTGCATTCAACCTCTCGTTCTATCTCCCAACAGTAGTCCATCTTTCTCCCTCAATCTATTACAAGTAGTCCATCTCTCTCGTTCTTTCTCTCAAAGCAGTACTGTCCTTTTCTTACTCTCTCAAAACCAGTTTATTTTTCTCTCAAAAGTATTTCACTCTCAAAAGCAGTCAGTCTCTCTCATAAGCAATCCATCTCTTCGCCTCAAAAGTTGTCTACCTCTTTTGTACTATCTCAAAAACTACCTCTCCCCAATACTTGTCTATGCCAAATTCTAAAGCTCCATCTCTCTGTCTCAAGCTATCTATCAACAAGAGCGGCAAATTGTCGCAAGATACGCCCGTCTTACCCAAAGTTGTAAAGCTGGGGCATGCACCGGACAAAATTCAAGTATGAAAAACAACAAATTGCAATAACTCAAAAATTAAGCCAGCAAGAGTTATGATTCCTGTGCACTGCACTTCCCCTTGATGAGATCTATCCAGCCATGAAATTTCATAACCCTAGCTAGTATGATTTTGGAGATATTCACCGGACAAAATTCAAGTATGAAAAACGACAAAGGGCAATAACTAAAAAATTAAGCGAGCAAGAGTTATTGCATTGCACTCCCCCTCAATGAGATCTATCCACCCATGAAATTTCATAACCCTAGCTAGTATAGTTTTGGAGATATGCTTCGGACAAAATTCAAGTATGAAAAACAACAAAGGGCAATAACTCAAAAATTAAGCAAGCAAGAGTTATGATTCCTGTGCACTGCACTTCCCCTTGATGAGATCTATCCACCCATGAAATTTCATAACCCTAGCTAGTATAGTTTTGGAGATATTCACTGGACAAAATTCAAGTATGAAAAACGACAAAGGGCAATAACTCAAAAATTAAGCAAGTAAGAGTTATGATTCCTGTGCACTGCACTCCCCCTCGGTGAGATCTATCCACCCATGAAATTTCATAACCCTAGCTAGTATAGTTTTGGAGATATTCACCAGACAAAATTCAAGTATGAACTAGAGGCGCTTGAGCGCCTGTATCGCTCCACAGGCCTGATTTTTCTGTAACGGCGAAGAGAAGTTTTTAACAATTACCATTCATTCCTGCATTTTAGGTCACTAAAGAAAAAAAAGCTATGAAAATCATTGTGAGAAAAGAAGAAAATAAAAGTTACCTGCATTTTCTTAGTTTTACACAATAATTTTTACCCTTTTTGATACAAGTTTTACTAATTTGAAGATTTATCCTGTTGTCTGCAACATCTTTCAATTATGGCCAGTTATAAAAATTTTGTCTTCTGGTTATAGTTAACTCATTACCAAACGACAACATTTTAGGGTTGTCCAAATGGAAAGCATTTGTAGATGAAAAAATAAAAGTTACTGAAAATTTGAAAGTTGTTTTGTGAAGGGTAGATAACATTGTGGGAAAAGTCTACCAGCATTTTCTCTTTTTCCCACAATGTTTTCTAAAGTCTTCTTTGTCAGGGATCTGTTTGATTTGATAACAAAATGCCTATCACAACAGTAAAGCCCTGTCCCTCTTTGTACCAGGTCACCAGTAGGTCAACAAACCTTTACCAGAACTTATCAAAGTGCAGAGTTTCCCTTGTTTTATATGAAAAGGATTATAGATTATGTAAAGCAACCATCTTTAACTCTTTACCAAATGACAAAATTTGGGATGTGACCAAACTGAAAGCATTTGCAGATAACAAATTAAACATTGATGAAATGATTTCTCTCTTTGATAGAGTAGAAAACACTGAGGGAAAAGGAGAAAATGCTGATTACCAGCATTTTCTCCTTTTCCAAGAGTGTTTTCCAAAGACTTCTTCTTTAGGGTCCTTAAAAGTCAGGATTGTATGGTAAAGACTTACCACCATTGGAACTTACCTTCAATACAACAATGAAATCAAAACAAGTAGTTTGAGAGAAGGAATTTTTCAAAAAGTTTACTTTATACCATAAAAGGAAAATGAGTCTCCCATAAAAGCCATGTTTTTTGACGGATCTTTTTTTTTTTAAGGAATTCTGTAGACCTCTACCTAAGGAACATTCCTGCAAAAAAACAATGCTATCCAATTAGCGGTTTGGGAGGAGAAGATTTTTAAAGGTTTTTTACTTTGGTTGCCATGGCAACCAGAATTATTCATGGAACAGAATTATTTGAAGGAATTTGAAAGAGGACCACCTAAGGAACATTCCTGTGAAATTTGGTAAAAATCCAGTCAATAGTTTCTGAGGAGAAGTTTTTTAAAGAAAAAGTTTACGGACGCACGCACGGACGAACGGACGGACGCACGAGGGACACAACGCCATGACAATAGCTCGCTGGCCTTTGGCCAGTGGAGCTAAAAACAACAAAGGGCAATAACTCAAAAATTAAGCGAGCAAGAGTTATGATTCCTGTGCACTGCACTCCCACTCAATGAGATCTATCCACCCATGAAATTTCATAACCCTAGCTAGTATAGTTTTGGAGACATGATTCCTGTGCACTGCACTCCCCCTCGGTGAGATCTATCCACCCATGAAATTTCTTAACCCTAGCTAGTATAGTTTTGGAGATATTCACCGGACAAAATTCAAGTATGAAAAACAACAAAGGGCAATAACTCAAAAATTAAGCGAGCAAGAGTTATGATTCCTGTGCACTGCACTCCCACTCAATGAGATCTATCCACCCATGAAATTTCATAACCCTAGCTAGTATAGTTTTGGAGATATGCTCCGGACAAAGAACTGGACCCCGCCCGCCCGCCACAGGTGATCCCATAATACGTCCCGTCTTCGACAGGCGTATAAAAAGTAACCATCTCACCCTCTAAAACAGGTTTTGATCCCTCTCAGAAGGGTCAATCTCTCTAAAATGCTCTCTCTTTCTTTCAAAAAGTAGTGCAACTCTATCTCTCTTGAAAGCGGTCCGTCTCTCTCAAAAGCAGTCCATCTCCATCTCTCTCAAAAGCAATCCATCCCTCTTAAAAGTGGTCAATCTCGTTCAAAAGCTGCCCATCTATATCTTTCTTGAAAGCCATCCATCTCCATCTCTCGCAAAAACGGTCCATCTCTCTCAAAAGCAGTCCATCTGGCTCAAGAGCAGTCTATTTTTCTCGAAAGTAGTCCATCTCTCTCAAAAGTGGTCCATCCCTCTCAAAAGCAGTCCATCTCGCTCAAAAGCGGTCTATTTCGCTCAAAAGCGGTCCATCTCTCTCAAAAGTGGTCCAACCCTCTAAAAAGCATTCCATCTCACGCAACAGTAGCACATCTCTCAAAAGTAATCAATCTCTCTCAAGAGCGGTCCGGCCCTCTCAAAAGCTGTCCATCTCCCTCAAAAGTGGTCAATCCCTCTCAAAAGTGGTCCATCCCCCTAAAAAGCAGTCCATCCTTCTCGAAAGTGGTCCATCCCCCTAAAAAGCGGTCCAACCCTATCAAAAGCTGTCAATCTCTCTCGTAAGCAATCAATCCTTCTCAGAAGCGGTCAATCTCTCAAAAGCAGTTAATCCCACTCAAAAGCAGTTCATCCCTCTAAAACGCAGTCAATCCCTTTCAGAATAGGTCAGTCTCTCTCAAAAGTAATCTATCTCTCTCAAAAGCAGTCCATCCCTCTCAAAAGCTGCCAGTCTCCGTCAAAAGCGATCCATCCCTATCGGAAGCAATCAATCTCTCTCAAAGCGCTTCTTCCCACTCAAAAGCGGTTCATCCCTCTCAAAAGTGGTCCATCTCCCTCAAAAGCAGCCAATCCTTTTCAAAATCGGTCAATCTCTATCAAAGGTAATCTCTCTCAAAAGCAGTCCATCACTCTCAAATGCTGTCAATCTCTCTCAAAAGTGGTCTATCTCTCACAAGCGGTCAATCCCTCTCAAAATCGGTCAATCTCTCGCAAAAGTACTCCATCCCACTCAAAAGCAGTCCATCTCCCTCAGAAGTGGTCCATCTCTGTCAAAAGTAGTCCATCCCACTCAAAAGTGGTCCATCCCTCTCAGAAGCGGTCAATCTCTCAAAAGCAGTTCATCACACTCAAAAGCAGTTCATCTCTCAAAAGTAGTACATCTCTCTCAAAAGTAATATCTCTGAAAAACGGTCCATCCCTCTCAAAACCTGTCAATCTCTCAAAAACGATTCATCTTACTCAAAAGCGGTTCATCCCCCTCAAAAGCTGTCAGGCTGTCAAAAGAGGTCCATCTCTGTCAAGAGTAGTCCATCCTACTAAAAAGTGTCCCATCCCTCTCAGAAGTGGTCAATCTCTATCAAAAGCGGTCAATCCCTATCAAAATCGGCCAATCTCTCTTACAAGTACTCTATCCCACTCAAAAGCGATCCATCCCTTTCAAAGC
Source organism: Tridacna crocea (assembly GCA_943736015.1). Classification (NCBI taxonomy): domain Eukaryota; kingdom Metazoa; phylum Mollusca; class Bivalvia; order Cardiida; family Cardiidae; genus Tridacna; species Tridacna crocea. Next base: position 34,382,392 of record OX031073.1, read on the forward strand.
GGTCAACCTCTCTCGAAAGCAGTCCATCTTTCTAAAAAGTAATCTATCTCTCTCAAAAGCGGTCCATCCTCTCATAAGCTGTCAATGTCTCTCAAAAGTGATCCATCTCTCTCAAAAGCAGTCCATCTCTCTAAATAGTAATCTATCTCTCTCAAAAGTGATCCATCCCTCTCAAAAGCGGTCCATCTCTTTCCAAAGTAATTTATGCCTCTAAACAGTGGTCCATCACTCTCAAAAGTAGCCCATCTTTCTCAAAAGTGGTCAATCTTTCTCAAAAGCGGTCCATCTCTTTCTCTCTCTCAAAAGCGGTCCATCTCTCTTTCTCTGTCAAAAGTGGTCCATCCCTCTCAATGTACTCCATCTCACTCAAAAGCGGTCCATCTATCTCAAAAGCGGTCCATCTCTTTCTCTCTCTCAAAAGCGGTCCACCTCCCTCTATCAAAAGTGGTCCATCTATCTCAAAAGCGGTACATCCATCTCAAAAGCGGTCACTCACGCTCTCTCTTCTCTCTCTCTCCCTTAGTCTCTCAAAAGCTGTCCCCCCCCTCTCAAAAGAGATTTCTATCTTCTCACAAAAGCTGTCCATCTATCCTTTCTCAAAAACTCCTGAACTGGTAGCCTGTTATTAATTTTCGAATCTACAGTGTTTTCAAAACATTATTTCTCAGTGTTGTTAAAAGTTTGAATTGAATTGTACAGGGATGGAGCAAAACCCACAATCTCATGGAACCACGTAATCCTTACCCTGTTGTGTAATTAGGATGAAACTTTCAAGGCAATAGTAAAAAGCCACATGATGGTATTTGAAACTTTTTTTTTTTTGAGAAAAACATCTCCTTATCGGACAGTGTAGATCCAAGATCAGACTGCACGTTCTGTGCAGTCTGATCTTGATCTACACTATCCGCAAAAGGTCAGCAAGTCATGCCTAGCAGCCTAAGGGTTGATGTTGACATAAATGGAGTTTCGGGGATACAAAAAAAGAACCAACACAAGATCCAGTACTTCTCAAAGTCATATTAAAATATATAATTACAAAATATTTACAGAAAAAAAAAAGAAAAGTGCACATTTCTGTGTGGGTACAAATTATTATTATTATTTTTTAAATCATAAAGATCAATTTCTAGAAACAGAGTAACATAGACATCTTTTTTTCCTTCCAATGTACATCATTATACCATAAAGACAGAGCCTCATAAACAAACTATGCATATTAACGTTGCACTATGCAACAAAATTTTAGACTTTTCCAAATTGAAAGCATTTGCAGAGGACTATCTGGACCTATACTCACCAACAATTCTAAAGAATGTCCTTGGTCTTACCTATATTTCTAAGAATTTACGACATTTGAAAGTAACATTGTGACAGTGTTAATTTCAAATTTAGACAATCTTAATGGGTGATACAGACCTTGGGTCCATATTCACAAACCTTTCTTAAGAACGTTCTTTGTCTTTGTCTTCAAAATAAAAATTCACAACTTGTAAAAATCACATTTGGTATAAAAATTAATGCTCTTTTACAAAATGAAAGAAATTCAAGAAAATAAATCAGGGCCAAAACAATACCATGACCCAAAGACAACTCCTGTCTGGCAGACTGACTTAAATGTATCACCACAACTCAATTGCTATTCAAATAATCAAAAGTATCTTTGAGTGAAACAACTCAATTGCTATTCAAATAATCAAAAGTATCTTTGAGTATCTTTGAAAGATCAGAGGCACTGCAGGACAAGGAGAAACGCTTGCCACCAGCATTTTCTCCCTTGCCCACCATTTTTTTCAAAAGCTGTCTTCCAAGAGTATGTCAATTTGAAACACAGAACTGTTTGGTACAGGCTTAACTCTTTACCACACAATTTATACTTTTAACGACCCAAAGAATGAAGCCTTTTGAAAACATTGTGGGAAAAGGAGAAAATGCTGGTAACCAGCATTTTCTCCTTTTCCCACATTGTTTTCTACCCTTCCCAAACAAATTCCAATTTTTCTGCCCTTTTTACATTGTCGTCTGCAAATGCTTCCAACTTGGTCCAGTCTAAACCTTTGTTATGTGGTAAACAGTTAATAATGTAAATTGTGATGATATATCCAAAAACATAAGACTCTTAAACCTTATCCTGCTTGATAAGAACTTTCAATCTGATAGGAAAACTTAAATAATGCTACTTTAACCCATTCCCAAATAAATTTTTTTATTCTTTCAAACCAAAAGAGTTTGCAGACGACAATTCTAGATTTGGAGAAAATGGCAGAAAGTTCTCAAACATGGTGGAAAACACTGTGTGAAAAGGAGAAATTGCTCGTTACGAGGAATTTGTCCTTTCCCTACAGTGCTTTCCAAAAGACTTTTACTGCACAACACGTAAAAACTGGGGCTTGTTTGGGAAAGGGTTGAACTCCATACTTCTTGGTGAAAATATATCTCCTTATTGGACAATGTAGATCCAAGATCAGACTGCTCATTCTGTGCAGTCTGATCTTTATCTACATTCTCTGCAAAAAGTCAGTAAGTTCTGCTTAGCAGCCTAAGGGTTAATTTGTTACAACTGGCCGTATAAAAATCTATAAAAAACAATAGAGCAAAAGTAGCCTAATACTAAACACCAAATAATCAAATGTTTCAATACTTTTAAAACATTATTAATGAACCAGTATGAAACTAAGCAAATGAAATATAGCCACAACATTCCTTTTTGTGGTTACCTCTAACAGTTACTAGCAATCAACCTGTATTTAAAAGCTAATATTTCTGGTACAATATTCACATTTTTGTGATTATCAAGAGCCAAAAAATGCAGGTATTAACCCTTCACATCAGCTGAAATTTTAGTTAAAATTCCCAAGTTGAAACAAAGGGGGATAACTTTGTTAACTCTTTACCACATGAGGAAATTTTAGACTGGTCCAGATTGAAAGCATTTGCAGACGACAAAATAAAGGTGACTGAAAATTTAAAATTTGGTATGGGGAGGGTAGAAAACACTGTGGGAAAAGGAGAAAATGCTGGTTACCAGCTTTTTCTCCCTTTTCCACAATGTTTTCAAAAGGCCTCTCTCTCAGAGGCGTCAAAAGTAGGGATTGTGTGGTAATGGGTTAAAGTACTATGAATCTGATAATCTACCCTTCTAGTATGGCTTCCTCTTGTTTTGTCACAATTGGCCAGTTTCATTTAAGACTTAATTAACCCTTTAACAAACGACAAATTTTTGGACTGGACTTCATTCAAGGCATCTGCAGACAACAAATTAAATCTTGGTAATATGCTGATTTCTGACTTTGATAGGGTAGAAAATATTGTGGGAAAAGGAGAAAATGCTGGTTACCAGCATTTTCTCCTTTTCCCACAATGTTTTCTGTATGCTTCTTTCTCAGGGTCATTAAAAGCCAAGACTGTTTGGTTAAAGGTTAACAGAGCCTGAAAAACTGCACAAGTAGAAATTCCTCTTTACTGGCAGTTTTTTTCCTTTTCTCACAAGGTTTCAAAAGCTGTCAGAAGGAGTGGCATAGAAGATGCAGTATAATTTCCATCATGATTGGCCAAGACATTATCCACATGCCAAGTTCAGATGTTCTTCTTTGAAAGTAAATGAAAGCCATTAGGGCTTATCATGTAGGGAAACATCTGCAGTGCAGTTAGAAATATCTTACCCTTGTTTTGTCATTGTTAAAGAATTTCGTCTCTGAAGCTTTTTTTTAAAATAAGAATTGTGAGGTGAAGGAAAGCTATACCAAGATTTACTTGCAATTTCTAGATTCTTTTAAATTCTTTTTCTCTTTCATCAGAATGATGTTTGAGGTTTCTGACTTGTATATCCTTAACTCTTTACCACACGAGACAATTTTAGACTGGTTCAAATTGAAAGCATTTGCAGACAACAAATTAAAGGTGACTGAAAAATTGAAATTTGTTCTGGGAAGGGTAGAAAACACTGTGGGAAAAGGAGAAAATGCTGGTTACCAGCATTTTCTCCTTTTCCTACAGTGTTTTCAAAAGGCTTCTTTCTCAGGGGCGTCAAAAGTAGGGATTGTGTGGTAATGGGTTAACTCTTTACCAAACGGCAGAAATTTAGACTGGTCCAAATTGAATGCATTTGCAGACAACAAATTAGACATGTCTCAAAAATTAAAATTTGTTTTGGGAAGGGTAGAAAACATTGTAGGAAAAGGAGAAAATGCTGGTTTCCAGCATTTTCTCCTTTTCCTACAATGTTTTCAGAAGGCTTCTTTCTCAGGGTTGTTTAAAGTCGGGATTGTGTGGTAAAGAGTTAAAAAGCATTCAAAATAAATGACTTAACATTTTAAAACATGAAAAAAAATTAGACTAGAAAGCATTTGCAGATGTCAATTCAAATTTGACTCCAATGATAGAATTTGTATTTGATATTGTAGAAAAATTATGGGAAAAGGAGAAAATGCTAGTTACCAGCATTTTCTCCTTTTCCCTCAATTTTTTCAAAAAACCTCTTTTTCAGGGTCGTTGAAACTCGAGATTGTATTGTAAAGAGTTAAAAAAGATGTTCGTGTTACAGTAACTATCATTAAAACTTAGAACATCCTATTTCAAATGAGACTATTTACAAGTCAAATTTTTAAAATCATTTACATGTATATTGAAAAAATACATGAAATCATATTGCAGATGACAGAATAAACATTGCTACAACGATGGGATTTGTCTATGAAAAAGTACTAAACATTGTGTGAAAAGGAGAATATGCTAAAAACCACTTGCATCTTCTCCATTTCCAACAATGTTTTAATGTACCTTTTCTTCTCTCAGGTAAAAACAACCCTGGGATCTTTCAATACAGGTTTACAACTTTTTCATAAAACAATATCTTCTGACCTAGAAAAATTACAGATTTACAAATACATGTACTTTAACAAATCAAATGAATTTCACCTCTGTCATACTGAATGCTGAAAAAGTCTTTCCACATCTGTTTTATCTGTATGCCAACAGGACAGGACAAAACTATTTTCTCCTTACAAACTGTCTTTTGAAAACAGTGTAACAAGAGAAAACCCACAGAATGAGCCACTGTTCCTTTTACAGAAATATTTTCTAATGTTTTCAAAAATCTTAATTTAACTCTTTAACACAGGTCAAAATTTTAGGCTGTAAATTGAAAGCATTTGCAGACAACCAATTAAAGGTGGCCAAAATGATGAGATTTACTATTGATGGGTTAGAAAACATCGTGGCAAAAGGAGAAAATGCTGGTTACCAGCATTTTCTCCTTTTCCCACGAAGTTTTCTATAGGCTTCTTTAACAGGGTCGTTAAACGTCGGGACTGTGTAGCAAAGAGTTAAATCATTTATCCTTTTAACAAGGATATTTTCAAAAATTGTCCGCTTCGAAATTGTTTCAAGAGGTAAAACGCCTCCAGGAAAAATGAATGTTAATTGTTGCAACTTAAAACAACTTGCAAGAAAAGATTAAATCACTTTCAGTAGTAAAAAGAAAGAGAAAAAAAGAAAAATAAGATTTATTTCAGAAAAGTCAAAGCACAGTAAAACAGAGGCAGACTACAAATCAAGATCAAAAACGATACCTTCAAAGTAAACCCTTTTCCCAGCAATCCTATTTTATGACAACGTGAGGAAGAGAGCCTTGGAAAAAAAAGAGAAAACGTGGAGTATGCTTTTCCAACAATGTTTTCAAAAGGCTTCTTTCTCAGGGTCGTTAATTGTCAGGATTATGAGACAAGGGTGTAGGACAAAAGCCCACTAGGACAAAAGCCCACTGGACAAAAGCCCACTGGGACAAAAGCTCACAACAACAAAAGCCCACTGGAACAAAGGCTCACAACAACAAAAGCCCACAAGGACAAAAGCCTACTTTTAGCTATAATCATGTACATGTATTTAACTTAAAGAATTTGTATATATGATGCGACTTGTCTGTAGAAGGGTACAAAACATCATGTGAAAAGCACAAAATGCTTTCTTTCAAAAATAACAAAAAATCCTTTTGTAATACTCTTTTCTAAACAGTGGGCTTTTGTCCTCCCTACAAAAAATAGCAGTGGTCTTTTGTCCTAGTGGGCTTTTGACCCAGTGGGCTTTTGTCCATTCCCTGTGTGACAAAGGGATAACAGAGTAGAAAAAGGTTGGGTAATGTATGGGACAAAATGTTGGTTTATAGCATTCTATACATCTGCAACAATGTTTTCAAGACCTTACTATTTCTAAGGATCAATTCATGTGAACACAGGATTGTTTGGTAATGGGTTTACCCTCTGACGACCCTGGGAAAGAAGCCTTTTGAAAACATTGTGGGAAAAGTACAAAATGCTGGTAACCAGCATTTTCTCCTTTTCCCACAAAGTTTTCTACCCTATCAAAGGAAAATTGCGTCATGTGAGCCACTATGAAATTGTCATCTGCAATTGCTTTCAATTTGAAAAGGTCTAAAATTTTCCCATGTGGTAAAGGGTTAACTCTTTACCAAACAACAACATATTCTAGACGACAAGTAAAATGTGGCTCAAATGAAGAAACTTGGCTTTGTACAGATAGAAAACATTGTGGGAAAATGACAAAATGCTAATTACCATCATTTCTTCTTTTTTCCACAATCTTTTCAATAACTTTCTTTCTCAGGGTAGTTAAAACTTGGGGTTGTTTGCTAATGGGTTTAACCCGTTACTAGACGAAAAAATGTTTACCTTGTCTAGATTGAAAACCGTCCCAGATGATACTTTCAATGTGGCTCAAATGGTGCATTCTTTCTTTAATAGGGTAGAAAACATTATGGGAAAAGTAGAAAATGCTGGCTACGAGCATTTTCTTCTTTTTTTCCACAATCTTTTCAAAAGCTTTCTTTCTCAGGGTTGTTAAAACTTGGGATTGTTTGATAATGGTTTACATGTTTAAGGCAAAATGGTAGTAAATGTGCAGACTGTTTTTTTTGCCTCTCTCTTCAGTTTATGCCTCAAGCCTGATCATTTTTTCCGCTGTATAATGTTGCACCCTTTGTGCAACAAATCAACCCATGCAGAAACAAGATCCAACTTAGGGCAATTTCAAGTCTGCCATTGTTCAAAATATCTCATTAAATTTTTTAGCCTGCAGAACAGATCAAAGATCAGACTGCATTTCCAGTGCAGCCTGATCTTGATATAAACCTGCCGCAAAAACACCTTTACATATGATAGGGGTTGTAGGGTTAGTCACAATGGGGAGGGAGAAAGGGGGGGGGGGGCTGAATCATCCTTCTGCATTTGACATTTTGACTGTAATGCTGCAATTTTCATACAAGATAGTCTCTCTCGTTTCAGCAACTTTATTTAAACCTTTACCACACAATGTCGACATTTGACACTCATGGAAATGAAGCTGTTTGAAAACATCGTGGAAAAAAAAAAGAAAATGCTGGTCACCAGCATTTTCTTCTTTTCCCACAATGTTTTCTACTCTTTTAAACAAAAATTACACCATTTGAGCCAAACTGAAATTGAAGCATTTTCAAGTAACAAGTAAATACTGTCCTAGTGATTGAAGTTGTCTTTGATGAATTAACCCTTTCCCAAACAATCCCTGGTTTTCACGACCCTGAAAAAGAAGCCTTTTGGAAACATTGTTGGAAAAGGAGAAAATGCTGGTAACCAGCATTTTCTCCTTTTCCCACAATGTTTTATACCTTCCCAGGACAAAATTCAATTTTTGAGTCTGGTTAATTTTGTTGTCTGCAAATTCTTTCAATTTCGATCAGTCTAAAATTTTGTTGTTTGGTAAAGAGTTAAAACAAATTGTCGAAGACGAGGAAAGTGCAAAATACCAGCATTTTCTCCTTTTCCACTTATGCTATCAAAAAGCTTCTTTCTTAGGGTCATCAAAACCCTAGATTGTGTGGTAGAGGCTTAGGTCTTATTCAGTATGTTGAAAATTGTTCTAAATATGGACTAGTCCTAAAAATGTCATCTGGTGAAAGGCTTACAGTCTCAGAGCTCCAAAAAGAATGAGTGATTTTGATTTCAAAACTGAAAATATGAATTATTCTCCATCAAACCCTATGTTGTGGGTACCCATTAGAATCGTCTCATTGAGACGATTCTAATGAGTACCCACAACATAGGGTTTCGAAGAGAAATAATGGATTTAGATAATGATCACTCCCTCTTATCTGGAGCTCTGGCTAACTTACATTTAGTCTACCTTCTTCACTCTTTACAAGATGACAAAATTGTAAACAAAATAAGTGAACTAAAAGTACTTTGAACATGCATATATTCATACAAACAGACCTTGACTGGTCCTAAATATCTTACTAAAAGTGCCTGGTACCTGAAAATTATCACATTATACACTACACAGTCTAAAAGCACAAAATAGAATGTATGTTGCAGGGAAACAACACATTAACCTTTACCACACAATCCCGACGTTTTAACGACCCTGAGAAAGAAGCTTATAGAAAATATTGTGAGAAAAGGAGAAAATGCTGGTAAATACCATTTTCTCCTTTTTGGACAATTTTTTCTACCCAATCAGAGTAAGAAATCATTATTGAATTATAATTGAATTAAATTTTATTGACTGCAGATGCTTTAAATTTGGTCCTGTCCAAAAATTTGTCATATGGTAAAGAGTTAAAGTGACCCTGAGAATGAGAACTGTGGAAAACATTGTACGAAAAGAAAAAAATGCTGGTAACCAGCATTTTCTCCTTTTTCCATGATGTTTTCTACTCTCACCAAAACTAATTTTATTTTCTTAGTAACATCTGATTTGTAGTCTGCAATCGCTTTCAATCTGGACCAGTCTATAATTTTGTATATTAACTCTGTACCAGATAACCAAATTTCAGATTAGTCTTTTCTTTAACTCTTTGCCAAACGACAAAATCTAAGACTAGTCCAACTTCAAGGTATTTGCATGCGACAGAACAGATGTGACTCCAATAATCATTAAAAGATTGTTTTGGAAAGCCAAAAAAAAACCATTCTGGGAAAAGGAGAAAATGCTGGTTACCAGCATTTTCTCCTTTTTCCTACAGTGTTTTCAAAAGGCTGATTTTGCAGGGTTGATAACTAAGTCAGGATTGTGTGGTAAAGGGTTAAGCTACTGAAGATATCAAAGGTACATGTAACTCAAATGTAGAGATTTGTCATTGATAGGTTAGTAAACATTCTAGGAAAAGGAGATGATACTGGTTATAAATACCTCCTTTTCACATATTTCAATCCTTTACCATACGACAAAATTTTGGACTACATGTAGTCCAAACTGCAAGCATTTTGCCCGCAACAAAATAAATGTAAATTGAAATCTGATTTGGAACGGCTAGAAAACATTGTGGGAAAAGGAGAAAATGCTGGTTACCAGCATTTTCTCCTTTTCCCACAATCTTTTCAAAGGCTTTCTTTCTCAGAATCGTTAAGAGTCGGGATTGTGTGGTAAAGAGTTAAATGCTTTCTTTGTCAGGTACTGATCAATATTATTATAACCAAGGCCTTTGTAAAAAGACTTTTTATTCTTTACTAGATATCAAAAATGCTATAAAAATCACACGACTTTTATCTGAAGTCAAGCTCGTAATTTTTACAAAAATCATATAAAATACAATGCACACACAAACATTATTACATGTACTGTAAGCACATTCATAAAATCACATATACAGTAACTCCATTACCACATACTGTCAAACCTCAGTAGCTCGAAATTGGGCATCTTCAAGCAATACCAAAAATTTGAACAAGAATCTCAGTCCCGACAAAAAATGTTCTTAATTCAATGGATTTGACCTCGGAAAACTCCAACACCATGAAACTCAAACTCTGGAACACATTTCATGGTCCCAAACGTAAAACCACTGTACTTTTTACCTGGGAAAGGTCGAACAAAAGGTTGGCCGATAAATTAGTTGACAAGTGTTGGTGAATTTCACGCATGTACATGTAGGTTGTTTATCTGTTGATGACACCTTACTGTCCACTGATTGATACGGCCGGTGCGTAATATTAACCCGTTCCGTGAAAAATAACTAGCTTTTATTAATTAATGCTGATTAACAATGATTATTTTTTTTTTTCTTGATTGGATGTTTGCTCTGCCTTTAAACAATTTTTTATGCCTTTTGCATCAATCGATGTTCGACGATATTTTTTTCTTGCAAACTGAGACCCTGTATTAAACTTGTGTTCTATAAATAGAATAAATGTACATGTAAATAAAAAGGCTTCAGAGTACAGTAAATACCACAGTTCCCGTGTTGTCGAAAACAACTACAACACCACTTGAAAATTTCCTTCGAACACCAACCTGCAAACAAAGAGACCTGTTTTTAGTCTAAATGCAATATACAATTGATAATTAATCACAACAAATCTTATGAATACTTTAAGAAAAGCACAAAACCTATCACTCATAGCTATTTGGAATGGTTGTGGAAACTGCTCGAAATCGAGCAATTTTACGATAAACTCAAAGTGCAGCAGACGGCAGATTTGCATTGATGGCCTCTAACTGGCATGCTTCCTGTACAGTAAAATCAATTCAAAGTCTGTGGACATGCCAAAAAATACCATGATTCCAGCTACTTTTCCCACAATTTTATGGCGCATTTCTACCTTTCAAAAGAATATGGCGATCTTTGAATGATCTTTGCCTCGGTCGAACTTCCGATAACTTGAACATGTTTGAGCTACCAAGGTTTGACTGCATCTTTCTGAATTTAGACTCATAGTCTCAACGAAGGGTATGCTAAATACATAGGCGTACTGCCCTTAACGCACAATATGCAGGAGCCTGATGAACAAAAATAAAAATGGGCTTCTTTCCCGTTATGATAACAGAGCTCCAGATAGAAAGAGTGATTCTGATTTTAAAACCGAAAATATGAATTATTCTCCACTAAAGCCCATCTTTAAATATGGGTACTCATTAGAATTGTCTCATGGAGAAGATTTTAATGAGTACCTACAACATAGGGTTTGGAAGAGAAATAAAGGATTTAGATATACCATCACTCCCTCTTACAGTATCTGGAGCTCTGTTATAATTCTAATTATGTAACATTAACTTATGAGCATTGTGATTTCAAAACCAACGATACACAGTTGCAATACATAAAGCATCATTTGAAAGAAAAGAGGACAGCGCTTCATAAATCATACTGCAATCATTTTGAGATGAGGAGCACTGAAAAAGATCTAATAAGCAATCGCTCCTATGCTCTAAAATGTGTGAATAAAAAAGGTCTGCAGCCTGAGGGGAAATGAAAATACTGTATAAATTATGTGGTAATGGGTTATGCAAATAAAAATTTGAACTTCTGCACATAATTATGGCATAATTATTATAATAATACACAATTACACATACCGTTGTACATGTACATGCAATCATTCCTCGCTACACACTGACTCGTAATTTATAAACAGGATTTCCCTTGGCTCTCTTATATGGAGGTTATTTTAACCAAAAATGACCCCCTTCAAATAAAGAAAAGGCGGCAAACATTGAAATTTTGGGGTCTATTTATAAAATATGGGTGTCAAAATTCGAAGAAATAGGGGGTAATGGAAAACCTTGTATAAACCTTCATTTCTTTTTTATCCTTTGTACCTTTTACCATTGAACTTTGTGTCCTTTTTGTGAGAGACGCCTATCTTGAAATAAGACTAACTCTTTTATCGAAATGACAAAATTTTAGCTTGGACTAAAACTGAAAGAATTTGTAGAGGAAAACTTAATCCTGGCTAAAAAAAATAAATTTCATCTCTGGAAGGATAGAAAACAAAGGAAAAGGATAAAATCTGGTAACCAGATTTTTTCCCTTCTCCCACAATGTTTTCCAAAACCCTTTTCACCATGGTTCTAAAAACTGGGGATTGTGCAGTAGAGGGTTAACTCTTTACCACATGACAAAATTTAAGTCTGTCCAAATTAACCCATTACCACACGAGAAAAAATTAGACTGGTCCAAATTGAAAGCGTTTGCAGACGACAAAATAAAAGTGACTTAAAAATTGAAATTTGTTCTGGGAAGGGTAGAAAACACTGTGGGAAAAGGAGAAAATGCTGGTTACCAGCATTTTCTCCTTTTCCCACAGTGTTTTCAAAAGGCTTCTTTCTCAGGGGCGTCAAAAGTAGGGATTGAGTGGTAATGGGTTAAAAGCTATTAAGACGAGACTTGAATGTGCCTAAAATGCTGATTGCTGAAACATAGCCATTATTGAGTATAAAACATGATGAGAAAAGGAGAAAATTCTGGAAAGTGGCATTTTTTTTTTCATTTCCCATAATGTTTTTAGGCTTTCATAAAGCCTATCTCATTACCAAATGAACAATTTTAGGTTTATCCAAATTGAAAGCAATTGCAGTCGACAAAGTAAAATTGACTGAAAATTTGAAATTTGTGTTTTGTGAAGGGTAGAAAACATTGTGGGAAAAGGAGGAAATACTGGTAACCAGCTTTATCTCCTTTTCACACAATGTTTTCTAAAGGCTTCTTTCTCAGGGTTGTCAAAAGTAGGAGTTGTGTGGTGATGGGCTACATGTATAGGCCCCTAGGCAGAAAGCTTTTGAAAATTACTGGAAAAGGAGAAACTGTTGGCTACTACATGTAGTATTTCTTCGCTTCCAACAGTTTCTCACCCTTTTCTTCCTGAAATCTCATCCTAGCAAATCTTGTACATGTAGTTTGAGTCATATTCTGTTAGTTGTCTGCAATTGCTCTCACTTTGGGCAAGTCCAACAATTTATCATCTGGTACAGAGTTACATGAGTGGGTAATTATAGCAACACATAGTCAAAGGTATTCTCTGACACATACTTCAGCTTACACAAACCACACAAAAAAATCCCGAGTGCACCATCGGCCTCGTAAAATAACCAGAGGCATTGTTCGTCCGGCAAACTGATCTGTGTTACTGTCACACATGCGTGAATTTGAATTCCAAACTAAAAATTATCTTCATATCACATTTCTTCCTAATGACTTTGATAAAAATTTGATCTGTATCTGGGGGGATGGTTTTGAATAGAGCATTCTGGTCATAAACTGTGTCTTGTTTTACCCTTTACCACAAAAGAAAATGTTAGACACCTTGATGTGTCCATAATTGTGAGGATATGAATGTAAAGAGAATTAGTAATCAAAAATTGATTACTGTATGTGTTTAAGACAGGTTGAAAATGCTATAGGAACAGAAGAAAATGCTTGTTTCCACCAGCATTTTGTTCTTTTCCCACAATGCTTTTAAAGCCTTTTATTCTCATACAGTCAGGAGAACAGAGAAGTCAAAAATTGTTTGGTTGGGATTTCACCATTTCCCAGCCAAATCATGACTTTTAATGACACCGAAAAAGAAGGCTTTTGAAAACATTGAGGGAAAAGGAGAAAGGAGTAACCACTACCTATTTAATGCATTTTAAAATGACTTGAGGAAAACTCTTTGTAACTGAAACAAAGGCTATCATATATGTCTACTACAGTTCCAACTTCTTCAATACTATGCATTGTCAATGTAAGACTATCATCAACATTTGACACATTCACTACACATATGCAAGAACTCCTGTGAGACTTTACACATCATGTAAACATATTCAGGCAATAACTCAACTGGAGAATTTACCCATAATGCTAGTCACTCTAGGTAATACAGTACTTTCTTCACTTATCTATGACACTTGTTCACATTTGGAAGATCCAACTTTTAAAACTTGTTCAAAAACACATCATTGGTTATGATAATCACTCCCCCATGCAACTAATTTATATGATTGATGGATATTTAATAAAATAGCTTTTGAAAACATTCTGAAAAATGAAAGAATTGCTCAAAATGAGCAATGTCTTCATTTACCACATGTGCATGTTTGTGTGCATGATTTTTCCTCTAGCAGCCTGTAATTTAGAGTAGTCTAAATGTTCTACATGGGGGCAATGGTTTATACATTATAGCAGGGCTTGTTCACCAATGATTGAAACCAATACCTGTTTTCTTTTTCAGACTACCGCCTCTTGGTTGAGTGGACGAGGAAATATACTCCTGTAAAACTTCTGCCAGGAGTTCACAGTCTTGCCCGTCCAAATCCAAACACCCGATGTGATACCAACGATGACCGACATTAAATACTTGATCATAAACACATTAAAGTCAGGCTCGAGCACACGAGCATGCTCTTTCATCAAGTCGTTACAGTAATATTCTGAAATGGAGGGCTCTTTACATTGAGTCACCCACCATGAAAGCATCCACATATCGCGTGATGATTGTTCATAGAAATATGTCGCGATGACAATAGTAGCAGGAACAGTGTATAACACTGAAAAAATGCCGATTCGTACCATCAGCTTCTCAAGTTTGTCTGTTTTTGTACCGTCTGATTTCATAATGGTACGAATTCTGAACAAAGACACAAATCCTGCTAATAGGAAAGATGTTCCAATAATAAGGTACACAACCAGAGGAGCGAGGACAAATCCTCGAAGGGCATCCACATCAGAAATTCCAGTAAAACAAACACCACTCAAAACGTCTCCATCTACCTGTCCCATTGCCAATATAGCAATGGTCTTTATTGCTGGCACGGCCCATGCTGCCAAATGGAAATACTGTGAGTTGGCTTCAATGGGTTCGTGACCCCATTTCATACCAGCGGCCAGAAACCAGGTCAAGGTCAGGATCACCCACCAGATTGAGGAAGCCATACTGAAGAAATATAACAGCATAAATAAAATGGTGCACCATTCTTTCTTAGTACCCTGGGTAACAAGTGGTATCCCTTGGATACTCTGTAAGTTGGGATCTCTGGGTCCAAACCTTGAACAAGCATAATCGTCTCTCAGGAAAAATCCAATGACATAAGCCAGGGCAACCATAAAGTAACATCCGGACAGAAATATAATTGGCCTTTCTGGGTATCGAAATCTCTGCATATCAATCAGGAATGTTGTCACTGTGAAAAGAGTTGAAGCTAGACAAATAAATGCCCAAATTCCTATCCACAGTCTTGAAAAATTTCTCTGCCCCTCCTGAAAGAACATATCTTTGCATGGAGCCCCACAATCTGGGATCACAACCTCTCCAATACGCAGTTTGTAATCGTAACCTTCAGGAACCCTCTGTTCTGGTGGACATTCAAATGGTTGTATAGAATCGGGAAATGTAGGTCGTTTCGTCGGATAAGGCCTGGTTGGGTAACCTGTTTGAGGTCTTCTTGTGGTTGTGACTGTTGGTTGCGTATCCGTTTTATTTTCTCCAACACATAAACCGCTAGTTGGAAACTGGTCACAGTTCAGACTGGTGGGCCATTCAAATCCGAATTTATTCATTAATGTCTCGCATCCAGTTCTGGCTTGAATACATAGACTACGACATGGGGGGATTGCGTTGGGTAGCACCGTACAGACGGGGACGTACATTGTGCACAGAAAAAACTTCAGCTGTTTGCTGCACTGGACTTTGACTAGAGGGAAAAACTGGTGAACCTGCAAAAACAAAAATAAATATTATTATCATTAGTTTTTGTTTCTAAAACTTTTAAATAGAGAACCCTCTGTTAACCCTTCACCAAATGACAGAGTTTTAGACTGGTCCATATTGAAAGCACTTGCAGACAACAAAATTAATGTAACTCAAAAACTGAAATTTGTTTCCAACAGGGTAGAGAATATTGCAGGAAATGGAGAAAATGCTGGTACCAGCATTTTCTCCTTTTCCCACAATGTTTTCAAAAGGCTTCTGTCTCAGGGTCGTAAAAACCAGGGATTGTCTGGTAAAGGTTTAATCTCTTACAAGTCAATAAAATTTTGATATGGATAGCATTTTTCATTGACAAAGTCTATATCAAAACTCCATATAGGAAACAATAAAGTTTTAGACTTGTTGAAATTGATAGCATTTGCAGACGACAAATTAAACATACCTGAAATAATACTGATTTTCTGTGCAAGTGTATAAAAACCTTCAGGGAAAAGGAGAAATATTTGGTTGCCAGCATTTTCTTCTTTTCCATTAAAGTTTTTAAAAGACATCTTCTACAGGATCGATTAACCCTTTATCAAACAATCCCTGGTTTTTACGATCCTATCGTAGAAGCCTTTTAAAACATTGTGGGAAAAGGAGAAAATGCTGTTAACCAGCATTTTCTCCTTTTCCCAAAATGTTTTCTACCCTGCTGGTTACCAGGTAACAAATTTCGATTTTTGCATTACGTTCTATGCATCGTCTGCAAATGCTTTCAATTTGGACCAGTCTAAAATTTTGTCGTTTGGTAAGGGGTTGACTCTTTACCATACCAAACAATCCAAACTTTTAACGACCCTGAGAAAGGTAGCTTTAGAAAACATTATGGAGAAAAGGGAGAAAATCTCTCTTCCCAAATTACAACTTCTTTACAGCCACATTCATTTTCTCTTTTGTAAAATGCTTGTGATTTGGACAAATTTCAAAGTTTGTCTTTAGACATACAATTAACTCTTCCGACGTCATATGAAATGTGGATAAACTGGCGTAAGTTGTCTTAAAAAATTTAGAAATCATTGCGGGAAAGACAGAAAATACCGGTCACCAGTATTTTTCTCTTTTCTCAGAGTCTTCTGATAAGCATTCTTCCTCACAGGTGTTAAAATTGGGATTGTCAAGAGTGAAACTTGGCACTTTATGGTGAAGTCTGAAGATGATTTCTGTCTATAAATTGATTTACTTGTAGAATTTTTAACATTGCAGGAAAAGGAAAAGATTTATGATGATTTCTTCCTTTGAAATGACAAGAAAATATATGTACTGGCACTTTGTACACTTGGCAAAGGAAGAAATAAATTATGGCCATCAATCACACTGTCTCCATGTTTTCAAAAAGAAACTTGCTCTAGACATATTAACCCCTTACCATCTAATCCTGTCAGCTGTGTATTTTTGACTGAATGGTAAAAGGCTTTCAAAAACAATGCTGGAAAACCAGAATTTTCTCCTTTTCCAAAAGTATTTTCCAACATAATTTAGGGCATTATGTATATTTGGCTAAATAAAGGGTGTTGTCTCTGAATTTTGTTCAAAAATACTTTTGGAAAAGGAGAAATTAATGGTCTTCCATAGATGCTCTGTGCAGAAGGCATTTAACCCATTACCACAAAATCCCTACTTCTGGAGACCCTGAGAAAGAAGCCTTTAGAAAACATTGTGGGAAAAGGAGAAAATGCTGGTTTCCAGCATTTTCTCCTTTTCCAACAATGTTTTCAAAAGGCTTCTTACCAAGGGATGTTTAAGTTGGGATTGTGTGGTAAAGACTTAATGTACAGTCGAAACTGTCTTAAGCAGCCAACCAAGGGACAAGCCAAAAGTGGCTGCATACGACAGTTGGCTGCTTAACACAGATCAGATTAGCAAAAATATTTTCCATTCTTTCACAACAAATTTAGAATTTTTCAATCACATGTATGATTTACATTGTTGTCTGCAAAAGCTTTCAATTTGGACAAGTCCAATTTTTTTTTTTTAATTCCACTGCCGATGATAACTGTTGAAAACATTGTGGAATGAAAATAGAAATCATTCCTCATGAGCACTTTCACCTCTTCCAGTCTTTCTCTGCTATACATTTTTATTCTAATCAGTAGATTTCCTTCGTTATCCAAGACCCATAACGTGTATACCTGTACATCCGAGGTTGACAGGGTTGACATGCGTGTATTTTAGGTCAATCGAGTTCATTGTTTATAAATATAAATAAAGGTACACAGTTTTACCCAAGGTCAATCGATCGATTTGAAAACGGTCCGAGCAGGTAGGCTACCTGTCAGAGTGGAATTAACGTTGTTCACCTCACGTAGATGTAAGCAGGTAAATTATGTTGTGAATTTTATCTACAAACGCAAAATAACATATTCATCGCGATCCCAAAAGGCAGACAATAATGAGGGAAAAGTTAATAATCAACAAAAACGATGAGAAAAAGCGAAGTTTTAAACTCTTGTGCTCAAACTGATCGGTGGAATTCCAATAAATCTAAAAATAGACAACCTGCAAACCTGATATCACTGACGTTCAACGTCGGCAATATTCGACGGGTTAGCCAATGACTTTCAGTATGACAGATTGTCTTGTTTGATCATATTTTTTCTTGTAGACCACAGTATTGGGACACGAAAAAGAATAATTATTTTTTACTGTCCCAAAATATACGCAAATCACGGTACTCGACGCCATTTTGGAAATTGGTAACCTCGTTTCCAATAGTAATGTAAAGCATTGCTGGGAAGCAGCGTCTATCTGCCGATCGAATAGCAAAGAATAGCCCGCTATAACACCATAATGTGTGACCATTTATACAAAGTGTACACCTACACTATCATGAAGTTCAACTGTTTATCACACATGTTGATTGGTATAGCGTCGCGGTGTATGCACACGGAGCCAGACGTGTTAATTAATTTTTCACACCACCTGCTAGCAATTAGTCGGGTCGCATGACCACTTTATGGGATATGCTTTAAGTGCAATTAAGATCTTTAAATGTGACCGCTGACCACATATCACAGTTTACCGTTAATTAAAGGACTTTAAAGAGTTAATTTGCACGGGCGGGCCTGAACTGACCGTTAATCACAGATTGGCCGCTACGCACGTATGACCGCTAACTCAGATTCGACTGTATCTGCATCCATATCAGCCTGTCCTGTCACACAAAACTTTTTGCTATTGCTGTGATTTTTCAAGCATGTCAAAGGACCAGTTTACCTTAAGATTCCGCCGGCTGTGACAGAAAATGAATTTACTGGTATATAAACCCAAAATTATATGATAACTTGCTTGGTAAAATGCATCATGCAGATGCCAAACCCATTAACCCTTTACCCCATTAGGCATTTCTGTGGTATCTCTAATTGACCCTAAATAACAGCAAGGATGAAGTTGTTTCTTATGTGTAAATGACACGTTTTGATAGCATAGAAAACACTGTGACAAAAGGTGAAATTGCTTGCCACAGCGAAAGACTCCTATAAGCAATGCATAGAAATGAGTATCTATTGAGTAAAAGGTTAACTCTTTACCACACTTTATCTACTTTAACCCTTTACCACACAATCCCGACTTTTAACACCCCTGAAAGAAAAATATTTTGAAAACATTGTGGGAAAAGGAGAAAATGTTGGTAACCAGCATTTTCTCCTTTTCCCACAATGTTTTCTACCCTGCAAGAAATAAGTTTCAATTTCTGAGTTACGTTTATTCTGTAGTCTGCGAGTGCTTTCAATTTGGACCAGTTTGAAATTTTGATGTTTGGTAAAGGGTTAACCCTTTACTCCACAGATACTCATTTCTACGCATTGCTTGTAGGAGCTTTTGGAAAACATTGTGGCAAAAGGTGAAATTGCTCGTGACAAGCAATTTCACCTTTTGGCACAATGTTTTCTACACTATCAAAAGGTGTCATATACACATAAGAAACAGCTTCATCATTGCTGTTATTTAGGGTCAATTAGAGATACCATAGAAATGCCTTATGGGGTAAAGGGTTAAACGACCTCAATTAGCCATGCAGGCTTATCGAGACAGCACTTTGCGACTTCATTAGATTTTGTGCTGCAATAAAAAAACTAAAAATGTTGTTTCAGATTAGCCTGTGCGGACTGAAACACAAGATCCAATCCTGTGGTAATGACTATCATCAGTCCTCAGAGGGTCCGATGAATCACCGAAATACCACCGAAACACCCAAATTTTTTTCTATATACCACTGAAACACCCAAATTTTTTTCTATCGAGTTTAGATAACTGATAACAGTATGAAATATTTGTCTTTTTTCATGATATTTGAGTGAACTATTGTTGATTGACGGTAAGTTTAAAACATTATGACAGAAGCAAAAAAATAAACAACCCTGGGAAAGAATCCTTTTGGAAATATTGTGGAAAAAGGAGAAAATGCTGGTAACCGCAATATTTTCTACCCTATCATAGAGAAATTGCACCATTTGTACCACACTGAAATTGTCGTCTGCAAATGTTTTCAGTTCTGTCAAGGCTAAAATTTTGTGTCAAATATCACGAAAAAAGACAATTAATTCGGACTTTTATCAGTAATCTGAAGTCGATAGCGAAAAAACTGTGTTTTTTTTTTGTGTTTCGGTATTTGGGACCGGTCATCAGAAAGACATTGGCCTGGGATTGAAATCTTGACCCCGCTCTCAAGTCATGTACGCCACTGACTGAGCTACCAGGGCTCGGCCATTAGAAGAGTGTTGGAAAACTCATCTTCGCAAGCCAAGGCTGACGATTCACTACGCTACTCTACCCTTGGTGAATCGAGCTTGATTTTTACATTCCCCCAATACGCTTTTTCATTGGATGCAGCCAGCTCTAACTGCAACGAATGAAATCGCTCGTAGCTTTTCATCTTTGGTAAAAATAGAACAAGGTCACTACCTTTCGAATGGAAGGTAAACACGGAAACCCACGTGGACGTCTGCTTATCGCTTCATGTGTATTTGTAAGCAGTTTGTAAATCGATATTTCATTGGCTTTTAGAAATATGATGTAAAGGGGGGTAATAACCCAGCATCCAATAGAGGGCGCATCTTGTAATAAGGCTCAATCAGCCAAGGTAAGATCCACGGAGTGATTGTAACCTTGGCTCGCGAAGATGTGGAAAACTACACTTGAACATTGTCTTACACACCCTTTCCTCCTGATTAACCCCTTACCACACAGCAGAATTTTTGACTTATCCAAACCGAAAGCATATGTAGGCGATAGTTTCACAGTGGCTCAAATTATGATGCACTTTTTTCTTTGATAGAGTAGAAAACTTTGTGGGAAAAGGAGAAAATGCTGGTTACCAGTATTTTCTCCTTTTCCCACAAAATTTTCAAAAGGCCTCTTCCTCCGGGTCATTAAAAGTCATCATTGTGTGGTAAATGGTTAAGCTCAAGTGAAAATCTTAATTGCACTTTCTTCCCTCTTAAGATTAACCCTGTACCCCTCAATCCAGACTTTTAAATGGTTACCAGCATTTTCTTCTTTTCCCCCAATGTTTTTCTAGCCTTTCAAGGAGAAATTCTATCATTTTAGCCAATTTCTAATTGCATTCTGCAAACTTTTTCAATTTGACCATATAAGTCCACTTTTTCATCATTTGGTAAAGTTAACCCTTTACGAAACAATGACAACTTTTAACACCCCTGAAAGAGATAGCTTTTGAAAACATTGTGGAGAAAGGAGAAAATGCTGGTAACCAGCATTTTCTCCTTTTCCCACAATATTTTCTATCCTGCTGGAAATAAATTTCAATTTTTGAGTTACGTTTATTTTGTAGTTTGCAAGTGCTTTGAATTTGGACCGGTCTAAAATTGTGTCGTTTGGTAACGAGTTACATATGGGTGCATGGAAATACCAAATTACACCTGATTTACCGAATTATACCGAATTACACCGAATTACACATAGTGATACCGTATTATACATTCAAAACACTTATTTATTAAGTAATATACGAATTAAACTTACAAAAATTATATTATTAGGCTTTTTTCTGGCCCTTAACTGTTTAATTCAGTAATTCACATTACCGAATTACACTATATACTATGATAGGAGACTATGACAGTTAAGGGCCAGAAAAAGCCTAATTAGATAATTTTTATAAGTTTCATTCATATATTACTTAAAAAATAAGTGTTTTGAATGTATAATTCGGTATCACTATTTGTAATTCGGTGTAATTCGGTATAATTCAGTAAATCAGGTGTAACATAGCTTGATACCAATCATAGTAATTAGTATATATGGTGTAATTCGGTAATCTGAATTACCAAATTAAACAGTTAAGGGCCAGAAAAAGCCTAATAATATAATTTTTATAAGTTTATTTCATATATTACTTAAAAAATAAGTGTTTTGAATGTATAATTCGGTATCACTATGTGTAATTCGGTGTAATTCGGTATAATTCGGTAAATCAGGTGTAATATAGTGTGATACCAATCATAGTATATAGTGTAATTCGGTAATGTGACTTACCGAATTAAACAGTTTAGGGCCAGAAAAAGCTTAATAATATAATTTTAATAAGTTTTATTCATATATTACTTAATAAATAAGTGTTTTGAATGTATAATTCGGTATCACTATGTGTAATTCGGTAAATCTGGTGAAACATCGTGCGATACCAATCAAAGTATATAGTGTAATTCGGTAATGTGAATTACTGAATTAAACAGCTAAGGGCCAGAAAATGCTTAATAATATAATCTTAATAAGTTTAATTCATATTTACTAAATAAATAAGTGTTTTGAACGAATAATTCGGTATTACTTTGTGTAATTCGGTGTAATTCGGTATAATTCGGTAAATCAGGTGTAATTCGGTATTTCCATGGACCGGTTACATATAAGGGATAATTACACTTTCTTTCCTTCTTGACCCCATTGCAAAAAAAAAAAACACCACTTGAAGTCAACGAAACAATGACGACTTTTAACACCCCTGAAAGAGAAAGCTTTTGAAAACATTGTGGGGAAAGGAGAAAATGCTGGTAACCATCATTTTCTCCTTTTCCCACAATGTTTTCTATCCTGCTGGAAATAAATTTCAATTTTTGCGTTACGTTTATATTGTAGACTGCAAGTCCTTTCAATTTGGGTCGGTCTAAAATTGTGTCGTTTAGTAAAGAGTTAAGGGATAAATACACTTTCTTTCCCTCTTGACCCCATTGCAAAAAAAAAAACCGCCACTTGAAGTCATCGTTGGACAAGTAGAAAATTTCTGTTACCAAAGACCTTCTCTACCCAAAATTTGTTCAACTCATTCTTCACTCCCTACCACACAAAACAGTTAAATAAGTGCGCCCAGTGTTGACTGTTCTTGCTGAAATCTTTGTCTTTTTTGTGCATTTTACAGGTACTGGTTTGTCCTTTGGACTGTATGCTTTTTATTTCATTTTTACGAGATACATACAACTCTGTATGGTTGGGAATTCCAAATGTTTCTACAGACTTCTGATGCACCATAAAAATATGTAAACGGGACACCGGTGTTTAACGTCAATGATTAGACTTGTGCTTGTGCGTGAAAAGTTGGCCTCTCAATTTTTTCACGAACAACATTTTAGACAAGTCAATATGACGAAAACACTTGCAGACGTCATTTAAAATGACATGAATGATGAAATTCTTATCATACAGTGCAGAAAACATAGTGGTAAAAGGAGAAAATGTTTGTTACCAGCATTTTCTCCTTGTTTTCTACCCTTACATTGACAGAAATCGTTTTCCGAGCTAGGTTTCATTAACTCTGTCTATAAATGCTTTCTGTCTGGTCCAATTGTCATTCGATTTAAAATTAACTCTGAACCAAACAATCTCTGGTTTTCACGACCCCGAGGAAGAATTCTTTGGAAAACATTGTGTGAAAAAGGAGAAAATGCTGGCAACTAGCATTTTCACCTTTTCCCACAATGTTTTCTTACCATCCCTGAAAACGTCAACATTTGAGTCAAATTACTTTTGTTGTCTGCAACTGCTTTCAAGTTGGGCGAGTTTAAAATTCTGTTGTTTGATAAAGAGTTAAGCCTTGATATTCTCCCCCCCCCCCTTTTTTTTTTCTCACCTCCATTCCTGCATCTTCTTGTTTGGTATGACTCAGTAAATTTGGCATGATCGTCTCGTTGTACTGTATATCCTTACAGAGGGGTATCTGGATGGGCTCACATTTTCCATGAGAGCCCAAATTGTCTGTGTAGGAGGTCACTTTTTGGGCTCTGATATCGAGAAAAGAACAGAGAACGACGAGAATTGAAATCCAAATTAAAGTCCGATTAAATTTCGCCATGATTTTTTCGGGGTCTGCCGATGGCGGGATTTAGCGACACATAAAAGGAGTATTTACATTCCAACAGATGGCACTTTTCACCAAATTTTCACTAGTACAATTTTGTTTCAAACACATAAAATCCGTCCAAATTAATAAAGAGTTTAACACTTTCAACGAAACATGGCCGCCTTTTGTGCTTAATGCTTCGAAATCACGACAGTTTCGAGATCCCCGATTTAGTTACTATTCCGAGTGTATTTAGATCAACAGAAATGGGGATCGAGAAACTGTTGTACCCTGAAACTTATATTCAATAATGATTGGCTGAGACAATCCAATTATCATTTACGGGCTGTTCGGTTTACCTCCCGCTGCCAACCAGAAGCACCTGGCCAAAAAATAAACATTGTAGGATTTCAAGTGTAGATAGATAAATGCAGTTGCTATGGAAACACGTATGTTTTAGAGATTTATGGTTTCAAAGAATTTATTTCGTTGATAGGAACAGACGGTATGAAAACAGACGTCTTGAGTAACAGTTATTTTCCCCTAGCGTCGATATGAAAGGATGGCAAAAATCAATTTGTGGATGCATAATTAATTATCTTAGGAAACCCATCTTTTAACTCAACTGCAGTGTAAACTATTCACCTGTAAAACGTCATATGAGGTGAACTTTTAGCAGACAACATAATTATAGAGACTTACCTAAATTCACAGCACTTGCAGACGACAAATTAGAGAGCCAAACGGACATAACCATATTCTGCTGAATAACAGAAATGGAACTTTGAACTCATTACCAAACGACAAAATTTAGGTTTGTCCAAATCGAAAGCATTTGCAGACGATAAAATAAAAGTGACTGATAAAAAAATGTTTTGTGAAGTGTGGAAAACATTGTGAGAAAAGGAGAAAATGCTGGTTACCAGCATTTTCTCCTTTTCCCACAGTGTTTTCTAAAGGCTTCTCTCTCAGGGTCATCAAAAGTAGGGGTTAAGCTGACAGTGAAAACTCCAATTCTAGAGGTAATTTATCAGTGTAGAACAAGGATCAGACTGCACGTGTTGGTCAGTCTGATCTTGATCCTCACTGTCTACAAAAGGTCAGCGATTCTCGCTTAGCAGCCTAAGGGTTAAAAGTAAGATAAAAATAAACGCATTTTGAAGTTTGCAGTTGTGTGAACTACACTGACAGTGTAGTTCATAGATTTGACTGCATGTTTTGTGCAGCCTGATCTTGATCTACACGAAATGTTCAGGTAACAGTAGTTGTGAGAGGCGCTTTTTAAGTCTAAGCGAGCTTCACATATTGAACTTTTTCTTTGAAATGAAAGCGTAGAAAATATGTGGTTAACCCTTTCCCAAACAACAAATTTTGGACCCTTCCAAACCAAAAGATTTTGCAGACGACAATTTTAGATTTGGAGAAAATGGCAGAAAGTTCTCAAAAAGGGTAGAAAAACACTGGGGGAAAAGGAGAAATTGCTCGTTACGAGCAATTTCTCCTTTTCCCACAGTGTTTTCAAAGGACTTTTACTGCAGACACGTAAAAACCAGGGCTTGTTTGGGAAAGAGTTAAAGGAGAAAATGCTGGTAGCCACAATTTTCTTCCCGAACTGAAGTTTTTTCACCTTAAAGTTTTTTCCCAAAATTTTTGTTTTTCAGAGTCCGAAAAGCCACCGATTTGTTTTTCTGTACAGGGTTTTTATCCATTACGATATGGATTTTTTTTAATCTAAATTACCTGGTAAAAAAAAGCAACAGAAAAAATGCGTCTTGAGCCGAAAGGAAAAGAACATTTGCGAATGGCATAGGTTAGAAATACAGTAAGTGATTCATTCATTTATTCATTCATTCATTCATCGTTTTTCTTGATTATAAGATATCATAGGGTATCGACATGTCCTTCTGTCCCTCCTCCTTCACTCCAACCCTTCGTCCTTGTCTCCCTCCATTTGTCATTGTCTCCCTCCCTTCGTCCTTGTTCCCCTCCCTACATCCTTGTCCCCCTCCATTTGTCCTTGTCTCTCTTCCTTCGTCCTTGTCTCCCTCCCTTTATTCCTCGTCTCCCTCCTTTCGTCCCTGTCTCCCTCCCTTTCTTCATCGTCTCCTTCTTTTCGTCCTTTTCTCCCTCCCTTCGTCCTTGTCTCCCTTCCTTCGTCTTTGTCTCCCTCCTTTCGTCCTTGTCTCCCTCCCTTTCTTCATCGTCTCCTCCCTTTCTTCCTCGTCTCCCTTCCTTCGTCCTTGTCTCCTTCCCTTCGTCCTTGTCCCCCTCCCTTCGTCCATGTCTCCCTACCTTCGACCTTGTCTCCTTCCCTTCGACCTTGTCTCCTTCCCTTCGACCTTGTCTCACTACCTTCGTCCTTGTCTCCCTACCTTCGACCTTGTCTCCCTACCTTCGACCTTGTCTCCTTCCCTTCGTCCTTGTCTCCCTACCTTCGTCCTTGTCTCCTTCCCTTCGACCTTGTCTTCCACCCTTCGTCCTTGTCTCCTTCCCTTCGTCCTTGTCTCCCTCCCTTCGTCCTTGTCTCCCTACCTTCGTCCTTGTCTCCTTCCCTTCGACCTTGTCTTCCACCCTTCGTCCTTGTCTCCCTCCCTTCGTCCTTGTCTCCTTCCCTTCGTCCTTGTCTCCCTACCTTCGACCTTGTCTCCCTCCCTTCGACTTTGTCTCCCTACCTTCGTCCTTGTCTCCCTCCCTTCGTCCTAGTCTCCCTCCCTTCTACCTTGTCTCCTTCCCTTCTACCTTGTCTCCCTACCTTCGTCTTTGTGTCCCTCCCATTCTTCCTTGTCTCCTTTCCTTCGTCCCTGTCTCCATCCTCATCATCGTCCCCTTCCTCCTCCTTTACTCCTACCTCGTTCTTGTCTCTCTCCCATTCTTCATTGTCTAACTCCCATTTTTCCTTGTCTTCATTCCTTTCGTCTTTGTCTCCCCTCCTCAACACCGTTCTCTCCATCCTCCATGCTCCACATTTCCCCCTCGCTCTTATCTTCCTCCCTTCGTCCTTGTCTCCTTCCCATTCTCCCAGTCCATTGTCTCCCTCCCTTATTCCTTTTCTCCCTCCCCATCGCCGTTCTCTCCCCCTCCCCTAACCCAAGCACTCCTTCTCGTCTCCTTCCCATTCTTCCTTGTCTCCCTCCCTTATTTCTTTTCTTCCTCCTCATCGCCGTTTTCTCTTCCCTTCCCAACCCTCGTTCTCGTCTCCCTACACCTCTTCCCTGTCTTACAACTCTCTCGATCTTTCTCTCACTTCTTCTCTTCCTCCTCCTCCTCCTCCACCTTCCCGTCCTTCTCAAAGCCCTTCTTGTCCCTCCCTCCTTTCCGACCTCCTTATCATTCTCTTGTTCCTCCTTTACCTCCCACTGGCGCTTCTCTCACCTTTCCCTCTTCTACCGATACCCTTGACCTCCTTGTCCTTCTCTCTCTCATTCCTGACCCCTCCATCCTTCTCTCACTCGTCTTCAAGCCCTTGTCCTTTACTACCTTCTTTTCGTCCATTTCTCCCTCCCCTCATGCTCCTCTCACCTTTTCTCGACCTCTCAACCGTCCTCCTCGACCCCCTTGCCCTGTCCTCCCTGCTCCGTGACCCCTACGTCCAGCCTAGATATGTCTTTGTCTGTCTCCCCGTTCTCCTCCTCATTCCCCTCCCCTTCCATCATCATCATCATCATCATCATCATCAACAACTTGTTGTTGTTGTTTTTCTTCTTCTTCCCACCATCATTATCATTATTCTTATCATCATCATAATCACTACCAACAGTAACAATTACTGAGATATTATCTATGTTAGCCTTTCTACTCGTGTCTTTTGTGTACATGCATGGGCGAATTAGTTGACTATGTCGAGGTGACGTTTTAACCTTTCACTTTAACCTTTACTGAACAATCCCTGGTTTTTACGACCCCGAGATACTGAGATAGAAGCCTTTTGAAAACTTTGTGGGAAAAGGAGAAAATGCTGGTAACCAGCATTTTCTCCTTTTCCCACAATATTTTCTACTCTGCTGGAAACTAATTCCAATTTTTGAGTTACATTTTTTTGTCGTCTGCAGTTTATAGAAATCTGGAGCTAAAACAGGCCTGCTTTCTCCTCATTGATTAAAGCTATTTTCTCCATCGCTATATATACTTTATATCGCGTATTACTACAATCTCCCCAATATCGGGGAGAGTGATGCGTCATATAAGATTTTTTGTCTTAAAAAAAAAGATACTACATGCACAGACAACTGGACTGGTATAAAATCGTCGTTGTTTGATACACGTATAATGAATGTATCATTTGCAAGTACTTTTGGACAAAAAAATGGACTGCACTTCAAAGTTGGTGTACATATCGGATAAAATTAATGATGGTTTGCCACAATGTGATGTTTATTTTTCTTTAATCCTCTACTGATTTTTACCCTTTTCCAAACAATCCCGAATTCAACCAATACAACAGAAGACGGAGTTTGAAAAAAAAAAAATAAGGGAA
The DNA here is from genome assembly GCA_943736015.1 of Tridacna crocea. Lineage (NCBI taxonomy): Eukaryota > Metazoa > Mollusca > Bivalvia > Cardiida > Cardiidae > Tridacna > Tridacna crocea. The sequence goes on from OX031073.1 coordinate 34,410,656, forward strand.
ACGGGAAAATCAATGCTCATTTTTCCCACATCTTTTTCAAAAGCCAACTTTGGATACCATTGCTAGTAATTGGTATTTTCACCTTTTTCACAATGTTTTCCACTCTATCTAACAAAGATTACACTGTTTGACCCACGTTGAAATTTTCGTCTGCAAATGCATTAAATTTGGACAAGGCTAAAATATTGTCGTCTGGTAAAGAGTTAACCTTTCGGCTGCTAATCGAGAGTCAAGGTCATCATTGCAAACAGTGTAGATCAATAGATCAAGTTTGGATCTACAATGTCTTCGATGGAGATATTTGCCGCCCCCCCCCCCCCCCTTTAAAAAAACACTTTGAGTCAGGAAAATCTAGGTTTATTCTATCGGTTTGGAAGTTTCAGTTTACATTTGTGACCTATCACTCATAAATGGACCTTCTGGGACCTGCGAAAAGTGTCAGCAGGAACTGCGCAGGTTGACCAGGACTGACACCGTTCGTTTTAATGACAATTTCTGTATGAACAGTGGTCATTTGTACCTTGTTATACAATCATTTTTGAATTATCAACTTAAACTGGCCTGCACTATCGTTGATCTGTTTTCATCTGATTGATATACAAAATTCGCAGATCGTCCTTTTTTCTATCCTGGGTCAGAGTTTTAAGAAGGGTAAGGGTAAAAATAAGGGATCCTTTGATAAAGGAATACAGGGTTCATATCTGATTTTCATTCCACTCCCGCCGCTGACCATTGTTTCGATAATGGTTATGTGGGAAAGCAGCCAATGGCCTGGGAAGAAAATTGTGAGGAGAAATGGTAAGAGAGACTCCAGGAGAGCACGGATAGGTGCACTGGCTGCCGCTATATAATTGAAATAATGTTGAAAAAGGCGTGAAATACCATTAAATCAAATATTTCTGATTTTACAAAGGGAGAATACAGGGAAGATAGGGTCTTTCACCCCTTATCTACTGTAACATCGCTGAGGCAGTCGACTTTGATAATTGGATTGTAAAATACGGATAATGAGCAAGGTGTCGAATTATAGAAATAGTAGGAAAACATTGTGCTGAAAGGAGAAATTGCTCGAAACGAGCAATTTCTCCTTTTACCACAATGTTTTTTGAAAGTTCTCCAGTGTAAAGTTAAATCTATAGTGCCTAATAGATGGTAATGAGTTAAAACTGCATCAATTACAAAGTCTCGGCTCGCTTGTATTAATTACAGAAACAACTTTTCTACAACCCCATTCAACTCACTGTTATTTGTTTGGCCTGTCCGGTCTCAATGGATCATTGAATGATGTTTTACGCCGCTTTTAAAATTATTTCAGTCGTTTCACGTGGACAGCCCATATATATGTATGTCCTGGCTTTTACCAGTCCTTGAGTAGGACTCTCTTTTGCCTGAAATATGACACGCATTTAGATGTTTTGCCATATAGTCTTAGAACGTTAATTTTTAGTTTAAGAACTTCATCTCATTCACATTGCATACCAACGGTAGGTTTGGTCCTAACAGAATTCTTAGAAACGAACGTATTTGTCTTATATGTAACTCTGGCGACATATAGAGGACGAATTCCATTTCATCTTCAAGTGTCCATTTTATTATTCCTTGCGAAGAAAACATATAAAAGAGTATTTGTAAAAATCGAAATACCTTCAAATTATTAAAACTTATTTGTTCGAAAAACAAATGTGAATTATTTAACCATGCATTGTACTCAAAACAGGTATTTATAGAAAGAATGCATTATTGCCATTTGATAAATAACTTACCGAGTTCATTCTAAGTACTTCTGTATACAGTGTTAAATTGTAGAAATTAGTTAAGATTTGCTAAGAAAATTATCGGTGTGCATCTTTTTAGAGGTAGATGTTTTTTATTTATTTGCATTATAATGTTTGTGTATATACTATGACTATGTGTATTTGTCTGAATAAATTCTATGTATCTATTTATTTTCCTACCAATGACAATCCCAAGAAAAACCCAATACGCCCAAGGAAACTCTAATTTGATGTTCCCAGGTTGATTGTAGGAAAGAAAGAACCAGGAAAAAAAGATTCAGGATAAAAAGTATCGGAAAAAAAGAATCAGGAAAAAAAGTATCAGTTCCCTATAAAGAGATTAAATTAATATATTATTTGACACAGATATTTAGTTGATAGGTTAGTTTGACTTAAGAGAAAAAATATTATGGATGTACATGTATTTGTACATTCATTTTTTTCCCTTTTTCTGACCTTAAATTTGGAAGAAATGAACGTTCATTCGTGTTTGTTTGTTGATACCTACAAAGGACTGGGAAATAATAATAGTCATTAAAATGTTTTTGACGTGTGCAAATTCATTTGTGTAATTTATATACTTTTATCACTTATTTCCTGTATAATCCTAATGAAGGTCTAATTTTCACTTTGATGAAGTCATTGATTATGCCAAACTGTTAAGAATCATAAATATATGATTTAAAATAAATATTGATTAAGTATCACAACTTTGACAGAAACTGATTCTTTTTTTCCTGATACTTTCTTTCCTAGCAAAAATTGATACTTTTTTTCCGATACTTTTTTTCCTGATACTTTCTTTCCGATTACCTCCCAGGTTACGAGTCCTCCACTCTACCAATGACCCACTCAGACCCCTTCTCAATGGTCCAACCTCATAAAGCGAACATGTAATTAGTACAAGTAGTGGTAGTAAGGCCGATAAAAAATCTGTAGGTGATAGCGCCACTACCAAGGCTTCTCTCTGATAACATACATTCTCACCAGATCGAAGAGTTAACCCAATTTCCCGCCCCCACCCCCAGGGAAGAAATTGCATTATTGTTGAAAATCAGAAATGTTTTGAAAGTTGCCACACAACAAACAAAAGTGCCAAAAATAAATAATACAAAGAATGTTAAAAGCATCTCGACAACAATGATGACATCCATTCAATTTCAATATTTGCATTTTTTTCTGGTATGAAAGCTGTATTGATTTCTCTGTACTCAAAATATTCATTCAAATAATGTATAATAATACCCCAAGGCAAAGCATAACAATAATTTTAATACATGGATTGTCACAGTAACCATGATAAAACACGATAAAATAATATCTCATTATTTATTATGCAATGACATTATCGAGGAAGATCAAGATAATTCTTGTTGTTGTTTTGGTTTGAGATGACAAATTTGACTTTATGGTACAATAGATATGAATCGTGCTCTGTGAAAAGAGGGTTAAATCACAGGCGTTCGGGTTATGACGAAATTCGCGCCCTATATAATGTAATATATAAAACGTGTTATAGGTCTCGAAGTTCGTCATAACCCGAACGCCTGTGGGTTAAACGCATCTGCAAAGCCTATCGACCTGAGTTGTTGTTTTTTTGATTAAGATGACAAATTTGACTTTCTGGTACAATAGATATGACTCGTGCTCTATAAAAAGGGGGTTAAACGCTTAAACGCATTAAAAACCAATCGATCTGAGTCAGCCTGCGCAGGGTGTACAGGCTGAACAGTGTCGAACCCTTATGGTTAATTTTCTGCTTATTCAAGCACAATTTACATCAGGTTCAGCCGGGTGCTGTACACAATGAATTCTAGGGATCCATTTTTGTATGATGCTTTAATTACTTGGTATGATGCACCATGGAGATGTTATAAAACCATTTATACCATAGAAGGCCTCGATATTTTGGAGCAAAAAGTACACAAAACAACGACAGTCTCTGTTTGATATGGCCTGCAACAAGCGAAAAGGGGAATTCAGACATTTGCGTAAAGTGTCGTCTCGAATCAGCCTGCGCAGACACTTTCCGTTTTTACGTAATTTTCTGTTTTGCACAAGTCTACTTCAGCACAAAATCTCACGTAAAGTGCCGTTTCGGATTAGCCTGCACAGACTGCGCATGCTGATTCAAGACGACACTTTACGCAAAAGTTAGAATGCCCCTTTTCGAGTATTGCAATGCCCCTTTTCGCGTATTGCAATGCCCCTTTTCGCGTATTGCAAGCCAGTTATGAGGCTCTTGTCCTTTACATTTAAATCCCACAAGTTTAACTCCTTTCAGCAATTAGGTTTTGCAGATTGTCAGCTGCACAGTTATGTGCATATTTTTTTTTTAAATGGTATGATTTAAATTAAAATTTATTCAAGCACTGCTTTCCTTTTTTATTTCTTGATGCTCTTTTTTATTTTGACTGCCACTGGGTCTTTAATGAAAGGTTATGCAAAGTATTGTTGAAATTAAAGTATTTGACAGTATTGTTAAAGTAAGTATTGCTCCCTGTAAACGTGTAAAGGGAAGTACTAGTATGGTCAGAAAACAACTAAAAAACATCATTATTTGAGGGAAAAAAAGGGGGGCAATCGATAAATACGAGAGGCTTTCCGTTCCACATTGTTTTCAAAATCGCTTAAGACTTGTAGAAACGCAAGTCGAAGATATAGTTGTGATTAACTTCATGAAGACCGCAAAGTTTGTTGAATAGGGTTATACTTCACCTAAGAATAATGCATTATCTGCCATTCCTAACCCCTTACCACACAATGACGAATTTTAACACCCATGTAAATGAAGCCATTTGAAAACATTGTGGAAAAAGGAGAAAATGCTGGTAACCAGCATTTTCTCCTTTTTCCACAATGTTTTCTACCCTATCAAGGAGAAATTGCACAATTCGAGCCTTATTGAAAATGTGTGCAAATGCTTTAAATTTGGACAAAACTAAATTGTTTTCGTCTGGTAAAGGGTTGAAAAGGTTACGGTGTAGTATTTCAAACAGTTTCCCTGGGCGATAGGAGAATACAATGACACGGGTTGAAAACAAATAGCCCCACCTCATCACGGGGTACAAGCATTTTTTTAATTGACTGGAAAGCTACCCAGCCAGTCTGTAGGTCAAAGGTCACGGGGAGGTTTTGACATAAGCTCCCAACGAACTGAAGCTCAATAGTTAAGCTCTTCAGTAGACAAAAAAGATTTTGACATGTTAACATTTCGAGGCATTTGCATATGACTAATTAAATATCATTAATTTATGAAATGAAAGGATTATTTTTTGAAAATATAGAAAAAAAAAAAAATGTGGACAAAGAGCAAAACCTGGGTAAACCAACATTTCTCTTTTTTTTTCACACAATGTTTTCTTCCCTCCTTAAAACAAATTTCCATCCTTTAGTCTCGTTTATTTTGTCGTCTGCAAATGCTTTCAATTTGGACCAGTCTAAAATTTTGTCGTTTGGTATAGAGTTTAAATACGGGATTGAAGGTGGTTCATTGACCAAAACAAACAACAACAACAACTAACAAGCAAGACTGCAATTTAACCCCAAGAGCGCAGAATAAACCAAACAGACATTTTAATCTGGAAATAAGACATAAATAAATGAAATGTCAAGTTCGATTTGGTCTAGCATTTCACAGACAGACAGCGTAGATCAAAGATCAGACAGCACTTTTGTTGCAGTTTGATCATGAGCTACACCGGTAGAAAAAGCAACCATAGTTGTAAAAGGTACCTTAAAGGTCAAAGTTCACAGACAGACTTTTTGTCCAAAGCTTCCCATGGAATAATATCTCGGAGTTATGTGTTATGGTTGCAGGCCAGAGTCTCAGCGCTAACATCACCTTCTCCCTCTCCCTCTTTCTATGTCTCTAGGTGTCCCTCTGAAAGGCAGATAGACAGATGGACCGAAGACTGACGGAAGTATAGCCGATAGATGGATAGACACACTGCAGAGTTATAATACTGATCTTCTTTTTCATCTATGTATGTAGGTACAGATACCCAGGTACGTATTCACCAGCCATTCTAAAAATGTTCTTAGTTTTATTCTTCAAGATTTTCTGATTATGAAAGTAACAGAACCTCTGATTGGCTAAACCAAACGGTTTAGCCAGTCAGAAGTTCTGTTACTCTCACACTGACAAAATTCTGAAAAAAAGACGAAGAACATTCTTAAGAATGGTTTGAAAGTAAGGACACTGGTCAGCAGAAACAAGATCCACGAAGGTTCAGTTCAGCAGAAACAAGCACCCCTTAGATTCTGGTACCCCGTCAGCGGAGGGAATACCCCAAGGTTTCGGTACTCAGTCATCAAAACGCACACCTAAGGTACCAAGTCAGCAGAAACAACTCCCCAAGATTCAAGTTCCCCGCAGTAGAAGCAACAACTCAAAGGTTAATGTCAGCATCATCAATTCCCTGCCCGCCTCAGGTTCAAAGCAGTGGAGGCTATACCTGCCAGGTTCAGATACCCAGTTTACAGAAGCAACATCCCCACAGTTCGGATACACTGTTTACAGAAACAACACCTCAAAGGTTAACCAGTTAACAAAAGCCAGTTAACAAAAGCAACACCTCAAAGGTTCAGATACTAAGCTAAGAAATGCAACACCTCCAAGGTTCAGGTACCCAGTTAACATAAGTAACACCCCCAAGGTTCAGGTGCACAGTTAACAAAAGCAACATCTCCAAGGCTTAGGTACAGAGTTAACAAAAGCAACACCTCCAAGGTTCAGGTACACAGTAAACAAAAGTAACATCTTCAAGGCTCAGGTAGCCAGATAACAAAAGGAACACCTCCAAGGTTCAGGTACCCAGTTAACAAAATTAACATCTTCAAGGCTCAGGTATCCAGTAAACAGAAGCTACATCTCCAAGGCTTAGTTACAGATTTAACAAAAGCAACACCTCAAAGGTTCAGGTAACCAGTTAACAAAGGAAACATCTTCAAGGCTCAGGTACCCAGTAAACAAAAGCAATATCTCCATGGTTCAGGTACTCAGTTAACAAATATAACATCTTTAAGATTCAGGTACCCTACGAACAAAAGCCAAACTCCAAGGTTTAGGTACTCAGTTAACAAATGGAACGCCTCCAATGTTCAGGTACCCACTTAACAAAAGCAACATTTCCAGGATTCAGGTACACAGTTAACAATACCAACACTTTCAAGGCTCAGGTACCCAGCCAACAAAAGCAACATCTCCAAGGCTTAGATACTCAGTTCAAAATGCAACACCCCATGGCTCAGGTACCGAATTAACATATACAACACCTCAACGGCTCAGGTACCCCGTAAACATTTGCAACACCTCCAAGGATCGGGTACCCATTTAACAAAAGCAACACTTCCAAGGCCCAGGTACCCATTTAGGAAACGCAACATCTCCAAGGTTTAGGAACAGTTAACAAAAGCAACACCTCCAAGGCTCAGGTACACAGTAAACAAAATCAACACCTCCAGGGCTCAGGTACACAGTTAACAAAAGCAACACATCCAAGGCTCAGGTACACAGTTAACAAAAGCAACACAGCCAAGGATCAGGTACCCATTTAGCAGACGCAACAACTCAAAGACTCAGGTACACAGTTAACAAAAGCAACACCTCCAAGGCTCAGGTGCACAGAAAACAAAATCAACACCTCCAAGGCTCAGGTACTCAGTTAGCAAAAGCAACACCTCCAAGGCTCAGGTACACAGTAAACAAAATCAACACCTCCAGGGCTCAGGTACACAGTTAACAAACGCAACACCTCCAGGGCTCAGGTACTCAGTAAACAAAATCAAGACCTCCAGGGCTCAGGTACCCATTTAGCAAACGCAACAACTCCAAGGCTCAGGTACACAGTTAACAAAATCAACACCTCCAAGGCTCAGGTACACAGTTAACAAACGCAACACCTCCAAGGCTTAGATACTCAGTTCACAAAAGCAACACCTCCAAGGCTTAGATACTCAGTTCACAAAAGCAACAACTCCAAGGCTTAGATGCTCAGTTAACAAAAGCAACACCTCCAAGGGTCAGGTTCTCGCTCAGCACACACAACATTTCCATGATTTAGGTACCGTATTAAATGAAGCAAAAGACAGAAGACAGACAGACAGAGTTCCTCAAAGTTAGTAAAGAATGTCAACCTACCAAAAAGGATATATTCGCCATTCAGTGTATAGCCACCCTTTAACCTTCTCTGTTTCATATAAAGGAGTATGCCGGGGCATACCCCTAAAGACACCTAGCTATTAGAAGTAAAATTGATTATTTCTTATGGGGGAAAAATGACGCAAAAAATTGAAACCGTAATACAGGCCAAATAACAGACGAGCTTATGAATTTAAATCTGTTTACAAGAAGTCTGAATCAATTTTGACAATTTGAGTCGCTTCCTTTGTGTTTTATTTACTCTATTTTTAAAACTGTCAAACAGGGAGCCTCGGTCTGAAATGGACAATGACGAGATTGACGTAAGTGATTTCTAAACCTTTACTTCGTTTCGTATTGCTTAATCTTTGACAGTCAACCCTTTACCATACAAACCTGATTTTTATTAACCGTGATAAAAAAGTATTTGTTAACATTGTGAGAAAAGGATAAATTGCTGCTTACCAATGATTTTCTCCCATGTGAAAGATATATCTCAAGACATAATCATCATTAATTTTAACATGTTGTCTGCAAATGCATTCAACTTTAATAACTCTTTAATTTTGTTGTCAGGTACAGAGTTAGGAGAAAATTGCAAACAACTCTATGGTGGCATTTTCTTGCCACGAGATACGAGATGGATGTCATAATAATTTTAGAAAACTATCGCGATGAATTCAAGTTTCCTGGAATTTTTATAGAGATAGTAAAAAGTTAAGTGAAAAAGTTATCACGACAAACTTAATATTTCACTTTTCTCCTTTTCTCAGAAATTTTAGCTGGCTCCTTCCTCTGGGTCGTGAAAACCAGGAATTGTTTGGGAAAGGGTTAAGAAGATTGGACACTATAATAATTTATGAAACTGTTATAATTTATTGTTTTAGAACCTTTTAATCCTGTTCAGAATTTTTTCTTCGTATCACTGTATATCTTTTTTTTTTTTATTTAATTTCCATCACAGAATCATTTCATTACCCAACTTTCATCATGTATTCAATACTCATACCTTTACATACTATTTACATGTGTATCATTTTTCACTTTTATATTTTATCTTGCATGATGTATGATCTTTGAATTAAATAATAATGATCAATTAATAGTTTAATGTCTGCAGGTGCTTTGAATTTGGACGAGTGCAAAATTTGTCTCACGTAAAAGGATTTAGAATTTGGACTGGTAATTATAAAAAAATATTGACTGGTAATTATGAAATACTTTATTGATTCAGCTAGCAGCATTGGTCATGTGGCAATGGTCTTGGACAAGGTATTGTAGAACCTAGCATTGCACTGTTTAAAGCCTGGAACACATGCAGTCTATTGTACTTATATGACTGAAGTACTTTTTAAACCAGTTTAACCCTTTACCACACAATCCCGAGTTTTAACGACCCTTAGGAAGAAGCCATTTGAAAACATTTTGGGAAAAGGAGAAAATGCTGATTTCTAGCATTTTCTCCTCTTCCCACAATGTTTTCTACCCTATCAAAAACAGATTAAAAAATTTGACCCGTCCTTCAATTGTCATTTACAAAATGCTTTCAATTTTGGCAAGTCTATACTACTTTGTTGTATAGAAAAGAGTTAACCCTTTAACCCTTTCCCGAACGACAAACTTTTGGACTAGACCAAATTGAAAGCATTTGCAGACGACAATTCAACTCTTGCTGAAAAGATGATTTCTGTTTATGATAGGATAGAAAACATTGTGGGAAAAGGAGAAAATGCTGGTTACCAGCATTTTCTCCTTTTCCCACAATGTTTTCAAAAGGCTACTTTTCCAGACCCGTAAAAACCAGGGATTGTTTGGGAAAGGGTTAACACAATCCTGGGTTTCAATGGCCCTGAGGAAGGATTCTGTAAACATAGTAGGGAAAGCGGAAATAACTTGTTATCAGCCATTTTTCCATTTCCAGAATTTTTTCGAACCTTTCAAAGTTAAATTCCATCATATGACATCATATACATTTAAACCATCATCTACAAATGCTTTCAACTTGGACCCATCTTTTTTTTTGTCTTAAAAAAAGTTGATCCTTTTCTTCTTGATCAATTTTACTTAAAAAAATTAAAATTAGCAAAAGCATTCTTTAGGTCTGTGACAGAATAGAAAATAATTTTCGGGAAAAAGGGAAAAAGATGGATACCACTATTTTCTTCTTTTTCCATGATGTTTTCAAAAGCTTTCGTAATTATGTGGTTAAGGATTAACTCTACCAAACGAAAGAATTTGGACTGGATCAAACTGAAACCATTTGCAGACGACAGATGCAGCCCAAATAAGAAAAATTGTCCTCGATGGGATAGAAAACATCATGGGAAAAGGAGAAAATGATGGTTTCCAGCATTTTCTCCTTTTTCCACAATTTATTTAAAAGGATTCCACCTTAGTATCGTCAAAGATCGGGACTATTTGGTAAAGGGTTAACTCATTACCAGACGACAAAATTTTAGACTTGTCCATATTGAAAGGATTTGCAGACGACAAAATAAAAGTGAATGAAAATTTGAAATTTGTTTTGCGAAGGGTAGAAAACATTGTGGGAAAAGGAGAAAATGCTGGTTACCAGCATTTTCTCCTTTTCCCACAATGTTTTCTAAAGGCTTCTTTCTCAGAGGCGTCAAAAGTAGGGATTGTGTGGTAATGGGTTAACAGTGGATGTTTTTTTCTTCAGGACTGTCTGATAAACGGTTCATTTCGGCGTACACAACACCGTGAATCCGATACATACATTCAGCATGACTATAATTTTGACGTTGATAGTCCTCTGTGACAAGAAAGACTACCCCAAATGTAGCATTTCGAAATTCATTCAGACTTATCTCCCTTTATTATTAGGATTTGCACTCCAACGAACGTACCTTACCAAAAATCAGCGGATGGCTAAGCACGATTTTAGGTAACCCTGCAACTTTCGCTCAGTCCGTGCAGGCTGACGTGGGCCGAAGCTTTTTGCTCTTGGTCAATTAACTATATGTCCAAGGACCAATCTACGTCATGATTGAGCCAGTCTTGTAAAAATCAGGCTATTTAGGATCCAACATTATGCATTTGTTTGATATGTATCATACATCGCCCCAATAAGCCCCTTTTGCAAGAGCGTGGCTCACATATAAGATCATTGTTCAAAGTAAAAGGGTCATTTTGGGTTTAAATTTGAAAAAAAAAACTGGACGGGAGCAGGTCGAATCCGACAGTATGGAGAATAGATAGTTGATGTTTTGAATGGGTTAAGTTTATCGGACAAGGCGGAGGATTTTAATGTTAGTCGCTCTCGTCACAACTCGGCCGATTCCGTACCTACATCTATCCTCGTCCGTATTACGGTCGTTTCTATTTTCAAGAACTGAGAATCACGGAATCGGCCGTGTTGTGACGAGTGCACCCGAGTAATGCCGAATGCCATACACTGTTATCAGGTCAAAATTAGAGAAGGTGACAGGACAATGCCTTATAACAAGCACGTCATCACAAACAAGTAATCATAAATCTGTAAAATCCATTTTGTCTTACATTAGAGTTATGAGGTAAAACGGTCTTTGGACATGCAGAAATGTTCCAAATGCAAAAAAAGTTCGACGCAGATTAGCCTGCACAGACAGCGCAGGCTGACCTTTGTCCATACTCTTTACAGATACATTAGACTATGCTATTCACAATTGCATGAATAACATGTAAAACTTGGAACGTATAGCAGTTGTAGAATAATAGATCTAATATGATCAATAACGCAGTGTTGAACCGCTTTGTTTACTACGATAGGAGGGACAGGGGTTGTTACCGGACCTATGTTATTAAATAGGACATCAATATGACGAGGTAGGCCTGTACTGACGCTCTCAGGAACATGGTTGATTGGTTCGTTGTATTAGGGTTTAACGCCGCTTCAACAGCTAAGGTCATATCATGGCGGTCGGTGACGCACATGTGTTTCCTGGCTTTCTCACACCGGTACTTACACTACTTTCTTTCCAAAGCCACCGACTACTTTTCTCACATGCTTCAGCAGAGGTGAGAGGCGAAAATACGCCGGAAAGAAAGTTCGCCTCAACCGGGTATCGAACTCACAACCACCAGGTCATGAGTACGACTCGCTCACCACTGAGCCACCCGGGCGGGCCACAGGAACACGGCAAGAGCGTTCATTTAAAAATATCTCTTTACTCGTTTTACCTCTTTACCAAACGACAAAATTGTAGACTGGTCCAAATTGAAAGTGTTTGCAGACAACAGCATTATACAACTCAAAAATTAAAATTATTTCTAGGAAGGATGGAAAACATTGTGGGAAAAAGGAGAAAATGCTGGTTACCAGCATTTTCTCATTTTCCCACAATGTTTTCAAAAGGCTTCTTACTCAGGGTCATGAAAACCAGGGATTGTTTGGTAAAGGGTTAAGCTAGATTTCAGCCAGTTTTTGACCCATTTTATCCTTATTTAACCCTTTCCGAAACAACAAAATTTTAAACTGGTCCAGATTGAAAGCACTTGCAGACGACAAAATAAACGTGACTCAAAAAATGAAACTTGATTTTAGAAGAGTAGAAAACTTGGTGGGAAAAGGAGAAAATGCTGGTCACCAGCATTTTCTTCTTTTCCCACAATGTTTTCAGAAGACTTCTCCCTCGTAAAAACCAGGGATTGTTTGGTGAAGGGTTAATGAATGTATAATCATTCTTGTGTCCTCATACCAATCATTGCCCCTGATGGCTGCAAGGTTGCACAGATAACGAGGAAGAGAAAATGCATTGAATGCTTTGTGAGCCCTTCCAACCTATCGCTGCTGTTATTTCCGCTTTCAATTGAGGACAAATCCTTTGAGTTTTGCTGTTTATGCTGTACATCATTTTTGTGGTATTTGTAGCAGACAATACCACTATGAGTTCAGATTGAATTTTGATAACCATGTATTTTGTGCAAAGCCGAAGGAAATAAATCCAGTTAAACTCATTTTTTCTCAGGCAAATGAGTTTTTCGGTGGCACTCAGATATGTAATTTGAAATGGCATATTAAAATACATTGGGCGAGGCCATCGATCGTTGAGATACTTATTTTTGATTGAAAATAGGTTCTCTCGCTCATAGCCCTTTATTGGCACAATGATACAAATTTGCCTACTGACCCTGAGCTGTTTCGTTCCAAAACCAATTCGTTCCATGGCTTGTTCGTCCTATGACTGCACGCTACTCCATTTCATTGCTCATGAATATTTAAAGATCGAGGTAATTGATAGTAATGTTGGAATTAAATGTAAAAGGCTAGAGACACTAGTATTTCAAAATTATTGTTTTCATAAACAAACTTAATTTTTGTTCTCTATTCGTCATGCATCCTACTGTCAAGGGGCGTTACTCCTGCTTCCTCCTAATGATCAAAGGCAGACCACATATACAAAAATAAACCAAACTTTGTCATGAGTACTCTCCCTTCAACCGAAAAGGTATTCATTTGCTAAGTGGGTTGTCTTTTAAGCCAATATTTGAAAAATATGTTTCTATCAAACTATTAATTCCACACAATGGGTTTCCTTGACAAATACCACTTCAGCGTTCTCAACGCTTTGATTATAGACTATTTACCTATGTTTACGCTGCCGTTGTCTCCTGCTGTTGTTCCCTGCTGTTTTAGAGCAAATCTTGTGCTATTTTCAGCTCGGTCAAATATATGCCGTTAATTTGAGGTATCGTTAAAGCGGCAGGATTAATTCATCTCTCATCGCTATTTAGTGTTCCGATGATACTAGTGTTTGAAAGTGCCAGTGGCTTGCAAAAGAAATGTTCCAATGTAGTGAACAAAGGAACTTCAGAAAAGGATAAACAGGTTCACTTGACACAATCTCTTGTGTACAACCAGTCCAAGTGTCTAGATGATTGCAGAAAATATTAATGTGTCAACTATCAGCCAAATCGCTCTATCTTTTGTTTACTTTTTACTTGGTGTTTAGATGATGACGTAATAGATGCAGCGAGGGACCTTTTGAAAGGTCAAGAGAAGAATTTAAGTAACAGTGGCATTGAGGCCCATAAAATATCGATGGCAAAAGTGTATTATTAAAATATTGCGACAAGTCTACCAAAAGTCAAACCTCTGTACATGAGACTCACAGCCTAACTGTCAGCCTACCGTTTATCTAGTACCCGCTGTGCTGCTCTTAGAAATCGACCTTCCTCTGTACATTCAATGTTCTAGCATATGTTAAAAGGCCTAGGTTACCGAGGTATGAAAGAGTGGTAGAGACCAAACATACGGGTATTTCTTAAGCACAATTTAGATATCCTCTGTGCCGCTCCTTTAACCCTTTCCCAAACAAGCCCTGGTTTTTACGTGTCTGCTGTGAAAGTCTTTTGAAAACACTGTGGGAAAAGGAGAAATTGCTCGTAACGAGCAATTTCTCCTTTTCCCACAGTTTTTTCTACCCTTTTTGAGAACTTTCTGCCATTTTCTCACAATCTAAAATTGTCGTCTGCAAACTCTTTCGGTTTGGAAGAGTCCAAACTTTGTCGTTTGGGAAAGGGTTAAATCGATTTCCCGCGTTATCGTTAAAGAATAGTTTATAATGGAATATGTGTGTGTAATGTAGAGAAGTTTCAAATCTCTTTTAAAACTGTGTCATGTGTAGAACTGTCTGTGACTGTATTTATCAGGAAGTTTAAACATAAATCTGATTAATGCGGAAAGAACAATTATGAGCATTTAAAGAGTGAAAGGTGTATGATTTTCCGCGGGTAGATCTATTTCAACGCTACAATAGAAATGAGTTTCCGTCAATATCAGGTATGTGCATAGAAAGAACCGTGTTTACTTTGTATAATTTATATCATATCTTAAAGTAGATCTAAGCACGTCCTACAAACTTCTTTACTAAAACATACATTGTGGGCACTCATCAGACGCTTACCCTCGGGAGGTTGGGGGCGGTAATTTGGGCATCAACCTTGCCATCATAGCATCAAGTACACGAAATGAGCTTTCTCAATTATGACCAGTCCAATTAATCTTTAAAAATACTTTTGATAAAAAAAAAAGAACTTAGTAGCGGACCAAGACGGCATGCGATTTTAAGTGCTGTCTGATCTTAATCTACATTGTCCCCAACATGCAGTTTTTTTTTAAATCTTGAATTATATCTAGACCTACATTGTCTAAAACATTGAAAAAGTTGTGATTGCCTCTTTAAAGCTCTTGTTAAACATTATCTTTTTTAATACTGGAATCGCCATAGCTGTCCGGTCGTCCTTCCGGTCGTCGACACAAACTTGTCCGGCAAAATATTCCAACACAGCTACTGAACTAAAATTCACGCACGGTATTTCTATATATATGAAGTTGTGCATGTGAAATTTTCATGACCCTGCTGCGTTTGTTGTAAAATTATCCCCTCTTGAACTTTTTTACAACTTTTACTTTTGTACTAAACCATTCTGCATTCTGTGACAAAGGGCATATTTTGTGACAAGGAGCTGGTGGGGCGTATATAATCACGTTTAGTGATAGCTCTAGTTAATATCACACATAACCAGTTGATTATCTTCCGTCTTTTTAACTAATATCTCACATGTTCTTCTTTGAAGCTTGGATCGTGGTCAAATGGACTATTTGGGTGTTTAGGGGACTTTAATCTGACACTGATGACCTGTATAGCACCCTGTGTCACGTTTGGTAAGACAGCCGAGGCGGTAGGAGAGGGGACATGCATACAGTGTGGTGAGTTTTGAATGCACCAAAAAGGGGCTTTTGGTCATTTGCGTAAAGTGTCGTCTCGGATCAGCCTGCGCAGTCCGCGCAGGCTGACCCGAGACGGCACTTTACGACTACATTCGATTTTGCTTTTTCAGTAGACTTGCGCAAAACAGAAAATTGCATAGAAACGGAGAGTGTTGTTGCGGATTAGTCTGTGCGGAGTGTACAGGCTAATCCGAGACGACACTTTACGCAAATGTCCCAATGTCCTCTTTTCGCGTGTTGTAGGCTCATTCATATACAAGGCAAGGTAAAAACACATGAAAGAACTATTCTAGTAAAATGTATACGACTTTTCTACTGAAGAATTATAAGAGACTGGTATTAAAATATTTCACAAATAGTGAAGAAAAAGTATTTACGCACAGAAGTTCCATCAAAAAAATTGTACATAGATATACAAGATTAAGATCATTATTGCAGTGAAAAAGTCCGTCGTTTTATAATATCATAACAGGTTTTGGCACATGCCCGAATCAAAATAACATTTGTGCAAAGGAAAATTAGCCTCCCGTTGGTTGACATATCAATAAAATCGACCATGTTTGGCTTTATTAGCAACTTTAAATAATGTGTGCCTTAGGTCGTCATAAATGTAGCAGTCTAGGATTGCATGTCACCCATCTTCAATAACACTACAAAATGGACATTTTAGACAATCAATGCGCAAACTTGTTTCTAACCTAAGAGGTGCAACGCCGCATCCAAATTTACTAAAAACGCTTCTTCGGGAGAATTCACTTGCAATAATTTGATTAACCCATTATCACACAATCCCTACTGAGAAAGAAGCCTTTAGAAAGCATTGTGGGAAAAGGAGAAAATGCTGGAAACCAGCGTTTTCTCCTTTCCCCACAATGTTTTCTACCCTTCACAAAACAAATTTCTAATTTTCAGTCTCGTTTATTTTGTCGTCTGCAAATGCTTTCGATTTGACCCAGGCTAAAAATTTGTCGTTTGGTAATGAGTGAATACATGTAATAATAAATGAGTATATGCTTCTTCTTGGAAGTGTCTTTGGCTAAAACA
Organism: Tridacna crocea; assembly: GCA_943736015.1. Taxonomy (NCBI): domain Eukaryota; kingdom Metazoa; phylum Mollusca; class Bivalvia; order Cardiida; family Cardiidae; genus Tridacna; species Tridacna crocea. The sequence continues at coordinate 34,427,349 of OX031073.1, forward strand.
CTTTAGAGCCCTGGAAATAAATCCAGGACATAGACAAGAAAAATAGCCGTGACTATGATATTACCGAAAGTGGATAAAACACCAACCAATCAGCAAGTCGGTTGGTCGGTTGGTTGGTCGGTGGGTTGGTGGAATGGTGGGTCGGTGGTTGGCTGAATGGATGAGACGGCCAGTCATTCAGACATTTTGATTAGTCATTTAATTTCTTCTAGTCAATCAATTTCAATTCTTTATCGGGCAAGCCTGGAAAAAAATGGGGAGGGGAAGGTCTGTACATTTACAACTTTGTGTTGTCTTTTGCGTTCCATGTATCAGCGAATAGCGTTTATCCGAACATAAAACGTCAATCGATTAAAGATACAAGTAGTATGTCCGTCTCTTTGGCGCCAAACAGAGATGACGTTATATAACGTAATCGGCGATCATCTTGTTACTATAAATAGTAACCCATTTGATTATAAAGGATGTTTCAATGTTCAGAAAGTCAGTCATCTTGGATGACCTACTTTTTCATTGTCAGTATTATCGTTTTTATTTCGGCAGCCGTTTTGAATGATCTATCGACAATAGAGCATTGACCTACGTTTTTTGGGCAGTAATGGTCGTTTGTGTGGCCATTTTGAAAATATTTTTTTTCTAAATGTATACAGAGCTGACTTGTATACCTCGATCTAGGACGTGGTCGTGGACATTGAGGGTCAGGTCCTCGGTCTTAGTTGGAAAATAGTGCAGAAAAAAACAGATAATTGTTTTCTTTTATTTTTTATAAATGAAACATCATGAGGGAAACAGTTCATAAAATGGAAGAAGCAGATTTTACAATTCGAGAAATATTCTGTAAATATAGAAATGAAACGGTACCTTATTGTTGTTTCCTCTTCAACATGCTTCTGTCAAATAACCAAGATCATAGAAGTAGAAGAGTACATTCAAAATGGCCACACAAACGACCATTACCGCCCAAAAAAGTAGGTCAATGCTCTTTTGTTGATAGGTCATTCAAAATGGCTGCCGAAGTAAAAACAATACTACTGACAATAAAAAAGTAGGTCATCCAAGATGGCTGACTTTCTAAACATAGAAACATCCTAATATGCGAATGAGTTACTATTTATAGTAAGAAGATGGTCGCAGATTACATAATATTACGACATCTTTGTTTGGCCCAATGAGACGAACATAGTACTGATATAGATTTAGAGTACGTTACTTGTTTGTATAACTTGCAAATTAATGTCGCCATGTCTAATCACCAGCATTTTCTCCTTTTCGCAAAATGTTTCGATAGCTTTCTAATTGGTATCGTTTGATAAAGGGTTTTACTGTTTCCACCTCTGGCAAATTTGTTGCTGAAAAATTATTTACCATCAATCGAAGAAGTATAGACATTTTTTATTATTTTCTTTTGAAAGAAAAATGGGCAAAAACAAGCAACATTGTTTTCAAATGTGTGTCTAATTTTACTGGTATTAAAAAGTAATATTTTTGTCGAAATGAAAGAGCAATGCATTTGTTTGCCTTTTTCAGGAGCGGCATACTTTGTCCCCGTTTTAAATTTGTTTGCTGTGGCACGAACACGGGAAAAAGTTCGAGAACTACGCGGAATTGACGGAACTGTTCCGAATGACTGTCTCACTGTTATATTCTGTCACCACTGTGCGCTTATTCAGGAGGCCAGAGAAGTCGAGGCTATGAATTCTCCGAACAACCTCAGCATGGCAAGATCGTGAATTGTTCAAGCTTTAAGGACAAAAGTTTTAGTGAAAAACTTGAGCCATGCTCTGTGAAAAAGGGGTTTAACTCATTACCATTACCACACAATCCTGAGTTTTCACGACCCTGTAAAAGAAGGCTTTTGAAAACATTGTGGGAAAAGGAGAAAATGCTGGTAACCCGCATTTTCTCCTTTTCCCACGATGTTTTCTTCCCTATCATAAACAAAAATCATCAATCCAGTTTTATTTGATTTGTCGTCTGCAAACCCTTTCAATTTGAACCAGTCTAAATTTTTGTCGTTTGAGAAAGAGTTAAATCATCAGCAAACAATATCGATTCCCGTCAACCAGCGCACTCTCTTTTCCCTGACACTCCTGCTCTTTGGTATTTGTTCAAATCTCTGCATGTTCAAACGCTATTCTACCACAGACATTCATTTTGGAAGAAAGCATACTGTCGGTTTCCTAAAAAAAGTACGTAGTTACAGCTTGTTTCAAGCTGTAGTTACAAGATTTTTCAAGTAAACCGAAGGTACATAGACAAAGTGTGTTTTATAGATCCATAATTATATTACGACTTGCATGGTAAGCTGATATACACTTAACCTTTTTCTTTGCCAGAGCATGTCTCATTTTTATTATAGGAAATTCTGTTTTATTATAGTGCAAAGAAATGCCTCGTGATTTGATTGGATAATACACTGGCAAAACCAACGTAAAAACAGTTTCTCTTTCTGGAGTCCCGTCTACATGACTGCACTGTCAACACAACACCCGAAATGGCGGCGTCGATCAAAATTAACATCAAGATTATTATGCGCCAAGCTTCACGTTTTCGCACATATTACCAAGGTTTCAGAGACGTCACTTCTCAGTGATGTCAGGTTACATTGAATTGGGGCACTCAGAAAGGGAATTCTACCTCGTCAGCATTCTAAATCTTTTAAACCAAAACAATTCGCTTAACACACGTTTGAATGGTAAAATTTTGCATAATAATAAATTTGTTGTACGGTAAGGGGGCAGGGGACTTGGAAACTCGTTCACGGCTGTGGTGAATCATGTCGCTACTTTGCCTTTGCATTAAATCTGATGGATCGTAAACCCTTTGACTGTCAAGCGCGACTCAATGACCTTTTGTGGAAAGTATAGATCAAGATCAGACTACACGTTTTGATATCTTTCCCTCAAAATAACTTTGATATAGCAAATTTTCGGGTTTTACTATCGACTCGAAAAATGTTTTCGATTTATTTAGCCATGTAAGAGTCAACGTACAATCTAGCTATGACGATGCAAACTTGGTTGCTATGTTGTTTTCAAAATTAAGGATTTTTCTAAAAAAATTAGACAGAGCCGATCCTTTCCTGCAACTTCTGCTTGTTGCAGTGGAGGAATGATTTGACATTTATTTTTTCAAATCAATTAGTTGTTTGTTAAATGTGTTTGTTGGGTTTTGTAAAATGTGTACATATACATGTTTGTCTTTTAATACACGTTTTTTTTTTCTTATCTGTTTTTCTAACTTGTTATTCTTAGAATTATTATGAAGATGAAAACCAAAATGAATCTCGTTTCTTTTTTTATGGATGTTTTGCTTTATTGCATTTCCACATTCAATAACAGTCACAGATTTTCTGACAGATCTCCAGACAGAGGGAGTGATTTTGATTACAATATTGAAAAAATATTGATTATTCTTCCCTTAACCCCATGTTATGGGTACACAGTAGAATCGTAATAAGTACCCATAACATATGGTTTGAAAGAGAAATATTGGATTTAGAATACCATCACTTCTCATTATGTGGAGCTCTACTTGTTATTAACATTAAGTCATTTACTCGGAAAAACAAGGGTCCAATAGACACTTCGTCAGCACCTTTGTTTTGTCGAGCGTAATTTTGCACCCGACTATTGTGAAAGCAACTTTGACATTCACAGTAGACGAATATGCAACAGGCCTTTTGAGTTCAATTGGTATATTGCGAAACACCGAAATTTTCATTGCTAGTTCATCGTACACCGTTACTAAAAATAGCATAGCATAAACGCTACAAATGCAACGTACCAGTGTGCTACTTTTAGAAACAGTGTTCGATGTTCGAGCAGTGTAAATTTCGCATCTTTTTGTATAAGAAAAGTGAGGCATCTTCCAAACATCGAAAATTTGTCGTTATCAGAAGATAGGGTTTTTTACCACTTTCAATGCTTGACTACACCCACCTACTCTGACTACGAGTAATTTAGTGGAAACCCAGTTTCTTCGCTTACTACGCAATAAGACCGATTGTTCCTCTGGGTGGGGATAGTTTTTCACATTACGAATTAAATAACCAACTTCAGGACATAACATCTGTTTTCATTGTGACAAGAAACGAAATAAGTTTTTCTACAACCTGTTTTCGTGTAAGACAATAGCCTAGAGCGGTAGCCTGTCATCGCACTTAGTATTCGGTTTTACGTGAGGAGGAACTGGTACCAAGTCTATTACACTAGACAAAATAGAAAACTTGCCAACATTCACAATAAATTATCCATATGATTTAGATTATGGATGTTTTGCAAGAGTTTAACTTTTGCATGACCGTAAAATTTTACTTAGGTAAATGTGATCATTACGTGATCTTTTTTTTGTCATCAACACTCCTATTTACCCCACCCCACCCCCGCCAAATTTCGTTGAGGGAATAGTTTTTGCGTTTTCCGTCCGTCCGTCTGTCCGATACGTTTTAAGCCTTTTTTCACAGAGCAAGGCTCATGGAACTATCGATAACTTCGACCCAATAGCAAAAAGCTGTCAAAATTGGTAGCATGATGATAATCAAATTGTTTTGGCTTGGTTTCTCTAAATGATTGAATCAGGCATAAAAATTAGGACATTTGCTTTTGATAATGGATAAATGGCGTATTGTGTTATCTAATTACAGTCGCTTGTTTCGTTCCCGTCAAACCTCCCTGCATCAACGTATAACACACGGGATTCTCTAAACCCTTAGTGAAACTCCAGTAGCTCAATCAGTAGCCTACAGGACTTTAACCCTTTCCCAAACAAGCCCTGTTTTTACGTGTCTGCAGTAAAAGTCTTTTTGAAAACACTGTGGGAAAAGGAGAAATTGCTCGTAACGAGCAATTTCTCCTTTTCCCACAATGTTTTTTACCCTTTTTGACAACTTTCTGTCATTTTCTCAAAATCTAAAATTGTCGTCTGCAAACTCTTTCAGTTTGGAAGAGTCCGAAATTTTTCGTTTGGGAAAGGGTTAAGAAAAGTCGGTCACTAGTTCGGTCCCCAGCATGGCCAATTTCTATCCGAAGATTTATCATAGTCATTGAAACAGGCCTCCTTCCTCTCTCTCCGCTTACCATTGTGTTGACGACTGTTATGTGGGAAAGCAGCCATTTACCAGCATTTTCTCTTTTTTCCAATGTTTTCTTTCTTAGGGTCGTCAAAAGTAGGGATTTGAGTTGTAATGGGTAAGTAAGCAGGATTTCCCCTGGACTTTCAGGTATTGGAGAGTCATTTGTCCCCCTAAAAATGACTAAAAAGAAGGCACACGTATAAATCTACGGGGTCATCTAGAAAGGTTTTCGGTCCAAATTCAAAGAAACAGGGGCTCAGGGAAAACTCTGAGATGAAGGTTTATTGCCACCGAGGTTATGGCGGTAATGCAATCATTTCGGACCGACCGGTCGTGGAGATTAAGATCCGTGATGCTATAATGGAATAAAATGATATAATTCGACACAAAGCTTCGTTGTCAACAGTCAGATGCACCAATCGTGGGTTTGATTTAAGTTATTTTTTTTGTGTTATTGTTCTTATTTCTTGTTTTGTAAATTTGACTTTTGAAAACAATGTGGAAAAAGGAGAAAATGCTGGTTTTGTGGAAGTTCCATTGGACAAGCAAGTTGAGCGCCGCAGTTCAGCACTGATAAACAGCAGGAAACATGAATAAGTGAGCTGTCACTGTGATAATGACAGTACTTCCGAGAGCAGTTTAAACCTTTCCCAAACAATCCCTGGTTTTCACGACCCTGAGGAAGAAGCCTCTTGAAAACATTGAGGGAAAAGGAGAAAATGCTGGTAACCAGCATTTTCTCCTTTTCCCACAGTGCTTTCTACTCCATCAAAAACAAATTTTACTGTTTTAGCCATACTGAAATTGTTGTCTGCAAATGCTCCCAATTTGGTTGGGTCTAAAATTTTGTTATGTGGTATAGAGGATATTTGTTTTTTTCGGTGAAAGATCGAAATTTATTTCATCGAATGGACACCATCGGTAATATTTTCACGAGTGGCGCAGCCACGAGTGAAAATATTACCGATGGTGTTCACGAGATGAAGTAAATTTCGATTTTTTACCGAAAAAAACAAATATTCTATTTATTTTATGCTTTTAACCCTTTCTGGGAAGAGCTTTATCAAGATTCAGTACAGTTCTTTTCTCTTATTCCCCGTGGCGTACCCCTCCCGCATAGCAACGTTACGTCAAGCGCGAGAAATGTAAGGTATATGACGTCATATTTCCCATCTGGTTGTTACGCACGCGCAATTTACCTAGGCAACAAGAACGTGAAAATCGGTATTTTCACTGGTGGTACCAGTGTAAGATCGAAAAATATTTTCACTGCTATTTCTCGATATCCTACCTGAAAGCATGAAATAAAAAGGGTTAAAAATAAAATAACACCACTCAACCAATCGTTCAATTGAGCATTCCTGCAACAGTTGTGTTAATTGCACGCTTCAAAGTCATCGAAACCAAATGGAGACCATTTCATTGCCCGAACCTCATACCAGCATTTTCTCCTTTTCCAACATTTTTTTCTAAAGGCCTCTTTTTCTCAGGGTCGTCAAAAGTAGGGAGTGTGTGGTAATGGGTTTATTAACTCATTACCAAACGACAAAATTTTAGGTTTGTCCAAATTAAAAGCATTTGCAGGCGACAAAATAAACGTGACTAAAAATTTGAAATTTGTTTTGTGAAGGATAGAAAACATTGTGGGAAAAGGAGAAAATGCTGGTTACCAGCATTTTCTCCTTTTCCCACAATGTTTTCTAAAGGCTTCTTTCTCAGGGTCGTCAAAAGCAGGGACTGTGTGGTAATGGGTTTATTGGGACTGTTTGTTCAGTTCCTACCCAGTTTACGTCCCGTCGTGTCGACAGATTAAAAGTAAAAGTCTCAAAGTTTTAAAGTTTATTGTCATCCATAATCTTTTATTAATAAAAAAGATTAAACAATGAAATAATATAAGTATCAACAATTTTTAATGCTTCAATAATTAACCAACCTTTTCACCTCGTTATACAACTTAACGATATTTTTTCAGACGGCATAGATTAAGATCAGACTGCACAAAACGCTCAGACTCTCCATTTGTTATTGTATCGTATCATATTCTCAGAGCCCCAAACAAGACACAATTTTTTTCCTACGATAAAAAGTTTATAGATAACAAAGGTTAAAGTTTTACTACACAATTCCCGATTTCATTGGCTCTAAGAAAGAAAGCTTTTAAGAAAATATTGTAGGAAAATAACACACACTTCGCTAACTCAGCCAATTCCTACATTTTTGTGGGCGTAAGCCATGCAGGGGTAGAGCGTCGGCACATCAAATCAACACGTGAGGTGTTTGTTAAATTGCATGTACCTAAGCAAGAATTGGGGTAATTTTCTCGACATTATGTTTCAGCCAGTCTTTCTGGCCAATTCAGCGCAACGAATGGGCTAAACATAAGGCTTGTGATTTAGAAGATGAAAAATACAGGTAATACAATGAAACATTTAATCCGGACGCGGAGGTGACAAATACCGATAACTTTAGTTTGATCACCTGACAAATCATTATTCTTAGGACAGGATTGGCTTCGATTCCAGGACGAACCAGAGCTGTCATTGAATGTGACTTAATACCCCCGCCGGCGCTTTGACAGAAAAAAAGTGTCAAGTTCAAGGGGAAATAATTCCTCAACCAGGAAGACTTGTCACTTGAAAATTGCGTCTTGCAAATCTTCATTATATGATCAATATATGTGCAAAGTTTCAATACAATTGAAGGAAAACTGTAGGAGGAGTTCGTGACACAAAATTACTAGTATTCTGTACACAGACGGACAGACAGGCTAATTCCGGTATATCCCGAAAACATACGTTTTGCGGGAGTATAAACATGTTCTTTTCACCTTGAAAAAAATCTTTTTCTTGGAATTCCTCGATTTAAATATTGGTATATGGTTGTGTTGTTGACGAAAAAGTGAAATCTACCGAAAGCCAGAAATTTATGTCAAAAGAATTTCACGTCCCTTTAAATGATATGAATGAAATCTTCCTGCAGTTTGACCACCGAAATGTTGATCTAGTGGATCCTTAGAAATAAAACTGCTCAAAATGTACAACCTGCTCTGAATTTACACCTCAAACTTTAACTGAAATAATGACCTGTGATACAAACAGTCATGATTCCCTACATGAGCGATTGCTCTCTAAAGGTAAAGATTAGAATGAGATCTAACTCTACAAACTTTCCCCCTTAGTGACATAAGACTACTTTGCAAAGAATCTTTGGATAAACAAGACAACTGTAAAGGGACAGAAACAAAACATGAAACAATTGCACAGCTTCTTGTTCGATGACGTGTCTAACCTATAATTGCATTGTTTTGATGTGCTGATTAGAAAATCAGAGCTGCTTGCAAGTGCCAAGGCTCGACTACATTAACGGGTTAAAATAAAAAAATCATAGACCAAAAAAGAGGTATAACTGACCCTGTTAAAACATGATTTAGAAAAAAAAAGGGGAAAAAAATCAATAAAAAGATAAAAAGAAAAAGCAACAAATTGTTAACCTTACACACCTTTCAATTGGAATAACCCTTATGTACTTTTTGAGGCCCACCTGCTGTTCTGGCATATTACCCTCGTTTGATAGTCGACAGCATTGAAGTAAATATCCTCAAATATTGAAAAAGGTGTAAAAACATTTGAAAGTTTTCGCATTAGAAAGACGACGCATACGACGGAAGTGCTTTAGCATTAAATGTATCTAGACGTTTCAATAGAAAACATCCTAATAAAATTATTATACTGCAAAGAAATTTCTCGGGATCTGATTGGTTAACATGCCGGGAACATATATCATGTTCCCTGGCAAGAACCAAGTAAAACCATTTTCCCTTTTGAGTGCCCCGTAAAGATCACTACACGTGCAATACATCATACAAAATGGCGGCGTCGATCGATCACAAGACTGCACATTTATACACCAAACTGCACGTTTTAGTGACGTCAATTTCCAGTGACGTCAGTTTTCATTGAATTGGGGCACACAGAAAGGAATTTTTATTTTGTCAGCATACTCGATTCGTGAAATTATAAAACAGCAAAAATCCGCTTAACGAGCTTTGAAAGGGTAAAACTTTGCAGTATAATAAATTCGTTGTACGGTCAAGTGGCAGGGGACTTGAAAACTTGTTCACGGCTGTGGTGAATCATGTCGCCACCTCGCCTTCGGCTCGGGGCGACATGATTAACCACAGCCGTGAACAAGTTTTCAAGTCCCCTGCCACCTGACCGTACAACTAATAATGTACAAATAGACATTAAGAGAAACAGAACCGAAATTGAATAGTGCAACTTCGCACCGATGAAGAACATGAAAATCGCTGGATTTTTATAAAACCAGCTCCTTAATTAACATGGTTATGATATCATTTTATTCAAAACTATGGCTGTTACAGCAACGGAAGTTTAGACACACGGTGCAACCTACAAAGTTTCAACATTCAATTTTCGACATGCCTGAGCTCGTAACTACCAATATAGAACGGCAAAATGTTATAAAACCGTGCGCCATTTAGCATGATCTTGCATCATTGTTTGTGTTGAATTTCAACGTCAAATTCGTAAGGGTTATTTGAAAACTGTTTATTGACCAAAGCAACCGATTTGTTTTAGATAAAAAAAACTTGACATTTCCCGAAGACACGAAGCCACGTCTAATGATACAGCAAGGTGTTGCACTAGGAAACACTGAGATGAAAGAGTCATGAAAAAAGTAGAGGTGAAACAAAAGGTGTGCCAAGCTTTAGTCTTCAAGTGGCACTGTTGCACAAACATTTTCAGACGGAAGAATGTCACTAAGGTTACGTAGTATTAACATAGTGTATCTAGACAACCAGCGAACAGATAACTGAGATAATTCAAACCTAAGCTGTAAAAATATTTTGCTACAATGTATTTAATATCCATGAAAATATCTCATTAATAGATTGGTAACAGGTCTTGCGTTTGTTAGTTTTGAACTACCCTCGTACATGAAAGGTAACGACATAGAAGTTGCTGTTGCATTTTAACATTATTAATTGGGGCATACTCAATGAAAAGGTGGCTAAATGCATATTCAAAAAGTATCAACCAGGGTCAGCCTATGCAGTCCGCGAAGGCTGACCTCGGTCGAAACTTTTCATAATCAATAAGTTTCTGTATGTCAAAGAACGCGTGTACCTCACGGTTCTGAGGTTTTATTTATTTATTATTTTTTTTAATGGACATTTTAGATCCATCTCCTACGCCCACATGCCTAGCGTATTGCATTGCGAATGTGCAAGAAATCTCCCATCCTCATGCGTCCTTTCTCTATATTTTGGAATAGGAGGCAAGTTATCTCTCTCTCTCCCTCTCTCTCTCTACAAGCGCTTAGTATTGTAATACTATTTTGTGAATGTGAAAAACAGCATCTTAACAACACATTACCGATAGAAAATTCTCAAAACTTCGAAGAAAACAACATATTCTAAATTTGTATATCGGACCTTAATCAAGCATACAGGGCCAACAATAACACTTAACAAAAACACGTAACCATTAAGCTTTTTTGGGGGGAATCTCATGAAGTTATAGATCAGTAGAATAACAAATATTTACAGAATCTACTACTGGACTAACAGCAGAATTATCAACAGCGAAGAATCCATTTGGACAATCATCTATTGCTGTTTCATTTTCAGTTCTTAAACTATCTGTTTGTAAGCTCTCACTTATATCTGTAACAGAATCAGGGGATATTCCTTTAATGTCCGAACATTCTCCTTCGACACCTGAAAATTTATTTGGTAAATGGTCGTTCACACTTGACCGTCTTGCATTAAACGGCAAAATAGTTTTATCAATATGGAATTCACATTCTTTTGGTGCTGGTAAGTCAATTAAAGCTTCATCGTCTGCCATGTTTTCCAGTAAACTTGAATTTCCTGAATCCCTTTTGAAATCTAGTGTTGTTAACATAGGACTTTCAACATTTATAACAACTTCCTTATCTAACAAGTAGGTACTCGGTGTACCACGTTGTTCATTAGATATCCCTGGAATGTTTTTCACGGCGTCTGGTAGTTCATTACAGTGTTGTTTTATTTGGAAGGTTCTTACTTCGTTCGGAGTGCATGCTCCAAATTCTGTCACGAATACATCATGGCTTTTGGCTTTTTGAGATATTTGAGGTGTTTCTGAGGTTTTTAGAATATCGTACCAACTTTTGCTCTTGACAGGTGGCCACTTGACCTTTTCTGCCTGTTTTGGGGGTGGTACTGTATCATTGAGCACGAAACTAAATAGTCCAGTTTCTGCTGAACTTTCCTCAGCGGTACCCGTAGTGTCAGGCTGTGTACCGGTTTGCCTACACATAAGATTACTATTTAATTCCAACTGTCCGCAAGTGACACTCTTTCGAATCTGTTTGTCACGTGGTCTATTAACTAAGCCATCGCTTGTCTTACTTTTCTTTACAGTGAAATCCTTTGCACTACAACTATAGGAATGGACCTCTTCTAGCATACCCGCTAAGCTTGAGTTACTGTCATAGCTATCCCTGTATTTATCAGCTAAGGGTTCTGTATACCTTCCATCGGTGTCATACTGCGATGCTGGAACTTTTCCAGACTTATCCGGTTCCACATCGCGAATTGTTTTTGGGATGGAATAATCACTTTTTGAAGAAAGCAGATTTCCACTACTTTTATCACACTTTTGAATTTCTGGTCCATCACTGTGCCTCCTACTGAGAACTTCATGGGGATTTAGAAGATTCTCAGAGTCAAACAGTTCTGATGGACTTTTCACAGAGTTTACACCTTTCAGTCGGTCATGAACCACTGAACCTAAACTACTTTTACCCAGCTTTTGAACAAGCGTCACTTTATCACTGTTGTATGTATTGTCCAATATACCATCTCTTTGCTCAAAAGGAAAATTTGTTCTCGTCGTGAAAGGTGTACTGGGCGTGCCTGGAACTATGGGTTCCAAGTGTACTGGAGATATTTTTGAAATATTCTGAATGTTCTTGAGTATCTCTCGCATGTTTCTGTCTATGGCACAAATATCCTGACCAATCTTGGAAACTTTTCGTTCTAGTTTACTTACAGCGGATTTTGTTCCTTCGATTTCGTTCTGTAAATTCTGAACATGTGGGAGCAACTTTTCTACTGCAGGATCTGTAAAACAACAATCACTTGTATGATATGTGCAATACCCTGGAAAATGGGGATTTAATGCATTTCCGTGTTGCATGATATCAAGCAAGTCATTACACAGTAACGGATTTCTTACGAACAACGGAAGGATGAGGTATACTGGTCTTCTGACATGCAGAAAAGTTTACCAATAGCAAAAGTTTCGATTGAGGTCACCGTGCGCGGACTGCTAATCAGCCAAGGGGTTAAAACATATTCGAAGATTCATATTTCAAATGATAGGATAAAATTCTCTATGCCGAAGACAAAGTCTTTACGCCTGGAAACATTTTAAATGTCGTCGGCTTACTTCCAAAAACTTCGTAACTATAGCTTGTTTCACACTGTAGTTACAAGGTTTTAGAGGTAAAATGACGATGTGGTGTTTTCAGTACTGGTGCTATACCAAAGGTATGTTTGTGTGGTTGCATTTGTTTTTCGTGATATAAATGACACTTTGAAACCGGCTTTCAGAAGCACGAAATAATCATGGCAGACTTGTAGACTAGAAATTCTTTACCAATGCCATAAAGCGTGGCAACTCTTTAGTTTTTGGTAAAGTCAACTATGACAAGATTTAAAAAAAAATATCTGACTAATTAAGATCTGTTACAAACATAAAACAATGTAGATTATCTTAGTAAGACCTGAATGATTTCCCAGTCGCAATTTCCTCGCATCTTTGAAGGACGATCTATTTATAGCATTGTTGGCTGTGCTACCTCTCCGTACACCCCACGTTCTCCCTGTTGACGGACTGTAGTAATAAGAAAAGAAGGAATTTAACTAGGTAAATGGAAGAAAATTGCTCTCAAATGATAAATGGCGACCTTTCTATCGAGAAACAAGACCTGGGTCTGTATTCACCAACCATTCTTAAGAACATTCTTAGTCTTATTCTTCAGAATTTTGTCAATGTGAAAGTAGCAGATCTCCTGATAGGCTAAACCATTTGGTTTAGCCAATCAGAAGTTCTGATACTTTCACCATTAGGAAATCTTGAAGAACAAGACAAAAGAATATTCTTGAGAATAGTTGGTGAATACAGACCCTGATCAAACGTATTAGAAGCAATTTCTTTCATATTCACCCATTACCAAAACATCCCGACTTAAAACAACCACTGGAACCAAGGCTTTTGTAAATCTTGTTGGAAAAGGAGAAAATACTGGTACCTTCGTACCTCATACTATTTCTTTCCTACAAAAGACGAACTTCACCATTTACACACCATTATAGTTACCGTCTGCAAATGCTTTCAAGGTAGAATAGTCTGCAAATCTTGTCGCTTGGTAAAGAGTTAAACCTAACCTCTGATATATAAACAATACGAAAAGACTATGGCGTTACCGTCTCCCTGGAATCATATAAATACATGCATAATAAATTAACCCATTACCACTCAATCCCTACTTTTGACGCCCCTGAGAAAGAAGTCTTTTGAAAACACTGTAGGAAAAGGAGAAAATGCTGGTAACCAGCATTTTCTCCTTTTCCCACAGTGTTTTCTATCCATCCCAGAACAAATTTCTATTTTTCAGTCACCTTTATTTTGTCGTCTGCAAATGCTTTCAATTTGGACCAGTCCAAAATTTTCTTGTGTGGTAATGAGTTATATAGGTATTTAACAACAAAGGACAGTTTCAGTGTCGCACATATATATGTACTACGCGGTATGCTTCCCATGGCCGTAACAGATTTCCATAAAGGGTCTTCATAATTCGATGTGTCACATCAATGATTTTTTCTTTAGAATAGATTGATATTCATTTACTAGTTTTTGCCGTATAACACGACCTTCGAAATTTGTCATGTTAACATGAAGTATACGTTCATCCATCTCTACGACAGGTACAGAAGATTGTGGTCCATCCGACTGCATTTTCGTTTCTCTTTTACAAATGAGCCATTCTGTGGTAAAAATAATTTAAAGTTTTTCGTTGATGCATTTCACCAAGCAAGTCATCAGAAAATTATGGATACATAAAATTCATTTTGACTAACCAACCGAGTCGTGAGATATAATGCTCCTTAGAAATGCAGAAGATTTACAAAACGCAAACGATTTCGTCACAGATCAGCCTGCGAAGACTGCACAAGCTGGTTTTAAGGCAAATGCATGAAACTCCCATTACATAAAGTATGCCTCAAATCTTGTATTATTGATTTATGAAGGTGATCTTAGTTGTATAAACAGAACGACTTGCAAACCATGTTTTTCTTTACACTATCTTGTATGAATAGATAGTAATAACAGCTAATAGGCACTAAGCGTATTTTTACTAGAGCGCTGGTGTAATGCAGAGAAATGACCCTCTCCTACAAAATGACCCATGAGTCATTACGTAGATTAATGACCCCCAGAGGGTTATTTCTCTCCATAGTAAATTGACCCGGGTCATTCCTCTACGTACAGAAATGACCAATGGGTCATTTTGTAGGGGAGGGTCATTTCTCTGCATTACACCAGCTATATGCCTACAGTGTAGCATTACCTGTTTACGGTTTCTAATGGAATGTCCCCGTTTGGTATTTTGGGTTTAATGGGTTTAGGGAGTAATGGAGAGCTAGATTGACTATGAGGGGTGGGACAAGCAACATCATTGTCTTCGTCTTCATCCTGGGATTTGTCAGCGGACTTTGACAGGTCTTCGTCCGAGTCTGAACCCTCGTCATCCTCGGAGATAGACGGAAGTGTACAAACTCTACCCTTTGGACTGCTGGATACTTCCTGTGGAATATAGATAACACATTACCATGCGTGAAAAACGTTTCTTAGCATGCAGATGACGACCTTTGACAACATTTTGACAAAATGAGAAATTTAGGTGAATTTAATCCATACCACAGCGTCAACAAAATAGACTGGAATGTATCAAGCCTTATGAACTGCTTGACGTGTTACTTTTTTCATTTATCTAGATCTATTTGTATACAAACACTTCTTTCATGTCTTTCATATTGATCTCAATTTGAAATAGGTTGTCCTCGAAATGGCCGTCTAATCATTGGTCTGCGCAGATAATGATGTTAAAATACGAGTTTGTGTTTAAGGAGAACATCTTGACTATAAAAAATTCTTACTAACAACTCTGAGCTTGCTGTGACCCTTATCCTAAGGACATAGTTCCTGTAAATGACATACCGCCGATATATTTTGACACTTCTGTCCAGATTTCTTTTCCTATACAGAAAAAGTTACAGACCGGACACCAAAATGAAAAATACATGAATATGCGGGCTGACGCCGTGATACGACTGAAATAAAGAAAGTGGCATAAAGCATCATTCAGCAACTCATTCAATTATCAGGAATCGTCTCAATTTAAAAAAAAAGAAAATAAGAAACACAATTTCTGATTTGCTAAACAAAATTGTTTAGCAAACCAAAACTTATTTAAGTTGCTAGATCTAAATATAGATTTGAGAGTTATATGTATTATGTGATTCAAATTTGGTGGCAAATACGGCTGTAATCTTAGAAAAATTACATTGCCTGTTCGACTGAGCCTCATTTAACCCTTTAAATGCAACAGTAATTTCACTTTCTTCACATTTGCACAAAAATGTAATCACCACATTTTCAGATCTCTAAAAGTTATACCCATAATACTCTGTATATTAGTTGTTCGGAGAATGGATATATTTCAATGTCTATGGAAACAGTCATATCACGGCATAAAAACATGAAATAAAAGCAAAAAGTGATATGTAGACGTAATGTTGAAATTGTTATAAATAAATGATAAAAAAAAAACCCAGGGGCTGTATTCGTCGACCATTCCACATATTGCCTTCATTACATTCTTATGACAGTTCCTCTGATTTGTTCATATGGAAAGTCTCATTCATAATAAAAAATCTTTTTTTTTTTAAATAGAAAAAATTAATTATATTCATTTCATATACCCACTCATTCGGTGCGAGAAATGGTGTAGTTTCCAGGAAGCAGAATCGAGAGAGATTAGTATAAGTTGTAAGAACTTGTTTCTCAATCGATGTAAAATAAATACGTTTAAGCTAAACTTAGATTCAGTAAAGGATGGTTGGCAAATACGGCCTCTGATACAGACAAAAATAGTTTAGAAGTCTATATAGATTATCATTAGCATGTCATAAGTAGTTCCTTTCTGTTATCTTGAAAAGCAAAATTGTAAAAAAAACAAAACTTTCTTTTATAATCTTTTTCCTGTAAAAATAATGCTTTGCTGACGCTTTAGAAAGTACCTATCATTTAAAAAACAAAACATCGGTTGTTTTTTTTATGCGATGAAGTAAAACTTGTTTCAGCTAAATGCAAAAGTTACTAAGTTTCTGGTAGTATTATTTCCGATTACAAACTTTATAAATGGTACCAAACAACCCTACTTATTCTTGTACCTGAAGAAAATATCTTTCATTGCCAGTAAAGCGCCATGACTTCCAGTGGAGCTAAGTAACAAACGTGAGTCAAATCGGGTTGATGACATCCGAGTTTGATAATTTTTCCATGCTTGTTAAAATAAGAGGGCCAAGACGGCCCTGAATGCGCTCACCTGGGTCTTTTGACTACACAAGACCCATTTTCAATCTCTTTTGAGATATTGTGACAAACATTCGATCAAGATTTTAACGAAAAAAAGGTGTTTCGAAGATTTGACTCGTGATATAGTTATTGGCCTGAAATGACCCACTTGCACACTGGTCCAAGAAATCATCAAGATAAACATTTTGACAAATTTAATGAGTATTGCTAAAAAAATGTGGCCTCTTAAAAGAACACAAGGTTCTCCAAGATCTGGCGAAGTGTCTTAGTTTTGGGCCCAACATGACCCATTTTCAAAGCTGTCAGAGATTATCAAGACAAACATTCTGACCAACTTTCAAGAGTTTTGGACTGAAAATGTGACCTCTAGATCATACACAAGTTTTTCTAAGATTTGACCTAGTGACCTAGATTTTCACCCAACATGACCCGTTTTAAGCCCGTCCGAGGTACATGTATCATTACGACAAACATTCTGAATGAATTCGAAGAGTTTTGGACATAAAATGTGGCTTCTAGAGCGTGTACAAGGGTTTTCTAACATTTGACCTAGTATTGACCTAGTTTTTTTGTCGAACATAATCCACTTTCAAAATAGTCTGAGATATTGAGACAAACATTCTGAACAAATTCTAGGAGCTTTGACTGAAAATATAGCCTCTACAGCTTACAAAAGGGTTTTCTTAAATTTGACCTTGTGACCTAGTTTTTGACTCGACATGACCTATTTTCAACGATGTCCCAGGTATAATCAAGACAAACATTCAGACCCAAGTTTCAGGAATTTTGGATAGAAAAACATGGCTTCTAGAGCATACACAACGTTTTTCTCTGATTTGATCTATTGACCCATTTTTTGATCAAACATGATCCATTTTCAAACTTCTCCAAGATATCTCCAAAAAAAAAAACATTCTGACAAACTTTCAGAAGATTTGGACTGAAAGCGTGGTCTTCAGAACTTACACAACTTTTTTCTAATATTTGACCTAGTGACCTAGTTTTTACCCGACCTAAGCCATTATTGACCTCGTCCGAGATATAATTGCGACAACCATTTTGACCAGACATGATCTATTTTCAAAATATCCAAGATACCACAAAGAGACGCATTCTGACAAACTTTCAGGAGATTTGGACTGAAAGTCTGGCCTTCAGAACTTTCAAAAGGTTTTTCTAAGATTTGAACTACTGATCTAGTTTTTTACCCGACCTAAGCCATTATCATGATAATGGAGACAAACATTCTGGCCGAGTCTCAGGAGTTTTGGATTGAATATGTAGCTTCTAGAGCGTATACAAGGTATTTCTAAGACTTGACGTAGTTTTTGACCCATTATCAACCTCGTCCGTTATATTATCGAGACAAACATTCTAACAAAGTTTCACGAATATTGAACTGAAAATAAGGCACCTAGAGCGTACACACAGTGAAGATTGACGACGCACACAGATCTATCACTTTGTGCTCAGCTGAAAATTCCTTTATTCATGTATAAATACTTACTATTATCTTACGTGTAATTGAATTAGAAAAAAGAAACATATACATAAGAGATTCATAAAGTTGGTATAGCAACAATATTCATTCTCTAGAATATTTTCCTTGGGCATCCTTTGCGTTTGCCTTTTTGAATATCTAAACGCAGCTTGTTTGGTAACAAGCTATTTGGAAGCATCATGTCAAAATTCCCAATGAATGCATATAGATAAGAAAAAGAGATTGGTTGCAAGTGATCTTGAAAAAAGATATATAAAAATATATGATACCCTAAGGAAAACAAGTAATGTACCCTTATTGGCACACATAACATAACTTTGGGATATTCCCAAACACTTATGATGGTAAAAAAGTTCAGTCTAAAACGATAAAACAGAGATATTGAAATATGTCAATAATAGCACTTTTTGGATAATGCTATGTTGAGCATGCATTTCAATGCAAATAAGCGTATGTTTGTCAATGATATTAAATAAAAACGCACACGCACACCAAAATAAATGATATAATCTGGAACACAAACAATTCAATAATTTTGTGGACATTGTAAAGCTCCTAAAGAATATTCAGCCTCAACATATTGCATGTACATAAAAAAAAATAGGAAAAAGGGTACATGATGTTTTCGTAAAACGAGTATGCTTTTGTAATATGAAAAAGACCATTTTTCAGAAATATGAAACACGGGAAAAAATGACTCCTATTTTGATAAATAACCCCTTGTATTAACAACTAGAAGTTGTTGTGGGGTATTACAACACGCATCAGGTAATTAAATTCATACTTTAGAAAAAGGAAACGTCTTTTTTGATAGCTCCTTCTATAGCGGAGCAAAACATGCATTTAAAGGTTTAAACAGTGCGTTTCTCCGTGGCATAGAAAAAATCCGAGAACAGAAAAAAGTGTTACCTGAGAAACCAAAAAGAACTTAATCCTCGTGTGGACAAACCGACTTAACTGTGATGTAATCCAAAAAGTATAAATAAGTTCATTCCAAAAGTTCAAAGAAGAAAAGGAAAACTTTATTTCTATAGCATCACCTCTCTGTTTCGGAGCCGAGCCGACACTGCTGAAAGCCGCTCTCGTACGGAAACCATTTAAAATAAAAGTCAACAATACGTTAATCTCTTGGTAATGTAAATATAATTGACTAATAATATTTCACTCAACAGTCTAGAGAGTAGCAGTCTAAATATATTGTTCTTAAAATAGTTTATTTTGCGGCTTAATGAACATTTTTTTCATTAAGACAACTTTTAATCGTAAAAAAAAAGTATTGACACCTTTCTTTAACAGAACAGACAAATTTGAATTTACCGTAAACGATATATAAATACATAATACTTGTAAGTAGTAGACGTCAACGATTTTCTCACCAGCAAGATCTTTACAAGTGAAAAATAAAAGCTGTAAAATTATACAAAACACATCCATGTTTTGGCATTAGAGAAGAATCAAAGAAGTTAACCTTGACTTGCATATATGATAATCATATCCATATTCTAAGACCACATTTACATAGGTCGATTGTAATACTGATTAGCAATGTAAAACACAACATTAGGTTAATTTGTAAATATTTCTCTGTTTTATCATTTATATAAATTTTGAATGATTACTGATCATGTGTACACATAAGAAAAAAATGTAAACAATTTCATTATGCATAAATAATGAGTTATATATCAACCAGAAAAGGTAATGACACCATTTTCAGCTGAATATTTACAAGCCATTATTGCAAAATCAGTAATTAAATCCGTTTGGAATTTGTTGATTTTTTTCCCAATAGTGCAAAACAAATGAATTTATCCCATGGTACCGGAAAAATGATACAGTATTAAAAATTACTATGTCTTATCTTACTACTGTCTAGACATTTTTCTTTCGAATATTTTGCAACTTAAAAAATGTGTGAGACAGGATTGTATCACTTAATGATTATTTAAAAAAAACTAAACAGATACATAATTATAACAAGAGAGCCACAAACGAGTACAACCGCCCAGCTGCAGTTGCTTTAGACAGATTTATTTTCACTGAAAAGTCTCAGTTGGAAAAGGGGGATAACTATATTTAAACATATTTTGGTAGTCACCAGCTCCTGATGTACTGGTTTCTTTATCATGCTAAATAGTCCAAGTTCAAAGAAAATCATAATCCTCAGAAATAGCAGCGACATTATAACAGGCCTGCAACACGGACATTTGTGTAAAGTGTTGTCTCGGATCAGCCTGTGCAGTCCTCGCAGGCTAATCCAAAACAACACTGTCCGTTTCTATGTAATTTTCTGTTTTGCGCAAGTTTGCCGTAGCACAATATCAGTTGTAAGGTCAGGTGGCAAAGTGGCGACATTATTCACCACAGCCGTGAACAAGTTTTCAAGTCACCTGCCGTCTGACTGTACAACAAATTTATCATACTGCAAAGTTTTACCATTCTAACGTTTGTTAGGCGAATTTTATCTGTTTTTGTTTAAAAAAAAAAAAAAAAAACTGAGTACGCTGACAAAGTAGAATTTTCCTTCTGAGTACCCCAATTCAATGAAAACTGACTTCATTTGGAGCTGACGTCACTGAAACCTTGGTAATAGGTGCTAAAACGCGCATGATCTTGATGTTAATCTTGATCAACGCCGCCAGTTTGGATGTTGTGTTGATAGTGTAATCAAATATACGGGGCTCCCGAAAGAGAAACTGCTTTTACGTTTGTTTTGCCAGTGTACATGTTATATATATTGGGGGCATTTTATCCAATCAGATCACGAGAAATTTCTTTGCAGTATAATAAAATCTAATGAATTCGTAAAGTGTTGTCTGTGCAGACAGATCTGAAACGACATTTTACGAAAATGTTCGAACGCTCCTTTTTACGTGTTGCAAGCCAACATATCAAAACCTTTGCAAGACGACGATGACGCAGAGGACGAAATGGCTATAACAGTACCTTCTTTAAAAAAAAACACTCAAGCTAAAATGATGATGACAAGTACTA
Source organism: Tridacna crocea (assembly GCA_943736015.1). Taxonomy (NCBI): domain Eukaryota; kingdom Metazoa; phylum Mollusca; class Bivalvia; order Cardiida; family Cardiidae; genus Tridacna; species Tridacna crocea. The sequence goes on from OX031073.1 coordinate 34,448,590, forward strand.
CCAAAAATTGACCTCATCCGGCTTGGGCCTTAAATTTTGTAGAATATCTTAAACAGCCCAAAGTGCATTACCCCTAACCAAACAGTATCGTGTGTTTACGATCCTGGAGAAGAAGGCTTTTGAAAACATTGTAGGAAGAGAGAGAATCATTTGTGACTGAGGTTTCTTTTTTCGATTTCCCATAAAGTTTGGTATCCTGCCAGAGAGAAATTCCGTTATGTAAGTATAATATGATTTTTCGCCAGGAAATAATTGTCTACTGATCAGCCTTAAATTTGAGGCCTATAGAAGGTTTAAGCAATCACGAAAAGGTCACAGTACGAAGATACTAACCATTTCTGGGAACTCAATATGTGCCTATTTACATATCGTCGGTTTACTTAAAAAAACCTCGTAACTGCAGCTTGTTTCAAGTCACGAGGCTTTTGAAGTAAACCGACGATATGAATTGTTTCTAATTGGAAATGGCCTCTAAGACAAGCATACTTAACTTTATACTTTTATAGACGCACTTACTTCGTCAGAATCTTCGCCCTCTTGTCTAAGGTTGTAGGTAAGTTCATTGTGTATATCTTTGGCAAACTTTTCAGCAAAGTCGGGATAAAGAATTAATACATCAACCAGACCTGAAATTAGTAAACAATTTTAAACTTTTAGTTTGACCAACAGCTTATACAACAATTAGCAGCAAAGCACTTGCAGCATAACAGTTCGTTATGACTGTGAATACACTATTGTATGCCTGAAATTATTTCTTGAAAGGCAGTATCTCACTGCTTTGACAAGAGTTTAGATCCGGGAGAAAACAGTTTGAAGGAGCTGAAATATCACACGTAATTACACGTAAAAACAGATAAAACTAAAACTTATCTACCTTCGTTGATTCATGCAAGAAATTTCCGTTTGACATGTTATAGGAATAACAGTCATGAATAGAATGCTTTACTAAAATGTGCCATCTTTTACTCATATGATCTCAAGAAATGTCTATGTTAGGATGGTAATAATCCCTGCAACTACAGACATATTACATTGAGATCAACGGTAGTTTTTTTTTCTAGAAAAGAACACGTTTTACCAACCTTTAATGCTGATACACTGTAATTCACTATATGTGAGCGAGCGAACATCGTAATTACAAACACTAATTGGGTCATCGAAATCTATGTGGGCCCCAAAAAGATCCCCTTTACCTGAAAAGAAAAGGAAATGGTATGCCTTTAGACTCTTATGAATACAATCATGGAATCTCGACCCTGAGGAAAACATTTGAAAACATTATGAGAAAGGGAGAAAATATTCCTAACACTCTTTTTTTCTCTTCCAACTACAATTTTACACTTACAAATACTCTTTTTTTTTTACTTGAATCTCTTTCAATTAGTCATCTTCAAATGCTTTGAAAATTACTGAGTCTGAAATGGTGTCTTCGGGTATGGAGATGAGTGCAGTGTGTAACACTTTGGTGTGAAAGTGGACAATATAGATCAAGACTGCACAGAATATGTTGTCTGATCTTATGTCTGCACTGTCTGCTATTATATGTGGCATTCAACACGTGAAAAGGGGCATTTGGATCACCCTGAGCAGTACATGCAGGCTAATCCGAAACGACACTTTCCGTTCTTATGAGATTTTCTGTTTTGCGCAAGCCTACTGTAGCACAAAATCTAATATAGTCGTAAAGTGTCGTCTCGGATTAGCCTGCGCGGACTGCGCAGGCAGATCCGAGACGACACTTTACGAAAATGTCAGAAAACCCCTTTTCGCGTGTTGCACACCATACATGTTCATGAGATACTCAAAACAGCCTAAATTATCTTCGTACGAAAAGCAAAACCCATTAAGACGTCAAGTAAGTGCACTTGAGAGTAATGAAGAACAAGTTTTTTTTTCTTTACAATTTTAAGGATATCTCAGTCAAAATATATATTATAAATTTACAGTTTGTGTTGGGGTAAGGTTAAGCAGAAAAAGTGGTATATGTAAAACTTAAGAAGGAATTAAAGAAAATACATGGACGTAAATCGTAATTAGAGGACCTTTGATGTGACGGACAAAACTTGCATCGTCATTCATTCTTTACTTTTCAGACACATACCATGAGGACGTTGATTTTCTCTGTCCCATAATCGTATTTCCATAATATGAGAAACCGATGATTTTTTTTCTGTAAACATGTAAATAAGTCATGCTGTATAAAAATGTGGTTTAATGCATTTTACTAAATGGCAAAACTTTGGACTGGCCCAAAGTGGAAACATTTGCAGACGAAGTTCAATGTTTCGCATATGATGAAATCTGTCTTTGAAAGGGTAGAAGACATTTGGGGTGGGGGAAAAGGAGAAAATGCTGACTCCTTTTTCCCACAATGTTATCAAGAGGCTTCTTCATCAGGGTCCGCGTTAAAACTCGGGATTGTGGGGTGAAAGGTTAAGCCAATCAATCCAGTCTTGCCTGCGCAATCTGCGCAAACTTCAAGACAGAATTATATTTAATGCGACAAAACACTGTGGTCAGATCAATAGTGAAGTGAAGTCCGCACTTTAGTCTGGCGACCGTAACAACAAAACAGTACTTAACACTCTTGCAAAACTAAACACTTACCTAAAATTGCCACAACCATGTCCAGTTTCAGCACCTCCATTGATCCACTGACCAGCAAGTATAAATAATTGGCGGCATCGCCTTTATGGACCAAAAATTCACCTGGTGCACAAAATGCCCGTCTGGTGTGCAAAGCGATCGATTTGAGGCATCCTTGCGTAGCTTCTTCAAAAATTGGAAGATTGAGAACTTCTTTGTGAAGGTGAAGGCCTAATTCTCCTTTCATCTCTTCAGGAAAGTCTTTGAGTATCTACAAAAGAGTGTAAGTAGAATCTACAGCAAAGGTGTATCGTCCATAACGCCAAATACGCGAATTTGTAATTTAGAAAAATGGAAGCAGGCGATAGATTCTTTTATCACTGTGTAAATCAACTCCTTCTTCATGATTATGCTTGCTTAGAAATGATAATTCCTACCTGATAAAAGAGCCTAATATTTCACGCTTTCCGGTACGATATCGAGAAGTAGCAGTGAAATTATTTTTCGATATTACACGGATACATTTACCTTACTTTTCTCGCGCTTGACGTAATATTGTATTGCACTGCCATGCGGGAGGGGTACGCCATGGGGAATAACGGAAAAGAACTGTACTGGATTTTGATAGAGCTCCTCCCAGAAAGAGTTAAAAGCATGAAATAAATAGAATATTTGTTGTTTTTATTGACAGATCGAAATTTGTTTCATCCCTTGAACACCATCGTTAATATTTTCACTCGTGGCAGCTTCATGTGAGAAAATATGATCGATGTGATTCACTCGATGAAATGAATTTCGATCTTTCACCGAAAAAAACAAATTTTCTCTACATATTACGATTTCATATTACCCTTTTCGATTAAAATATTTTCAAGATTACATGTATTTCAGTTACCGGTATGTTGCGCATTTGGCACTGCATCTATCTATGCCTTCCTGGAGTTTCTTTAACAAGTACTAGTACTTCGAAAAATTTTCCTCCAAGCTTATATACATGTAGCTACAAAGAAAAAGTATGACAGCACCAATAGTGATATTGGACAGACATTGTCAGATAAAAGTTAGTTTAAGATGAACTGAAATTACCTCGCTTGTTTCTATACCATTATTCATGGACCACATCGTCTGAAAATATTCCTGCATGCGCTGCTTTAATGGCTTCGGTATGTCATAAGCACGGAAGAAATCTGTCAACGATATTAAAAAAAGATATCTAATTATCACAGTAAATCTTGAGAAGCTACATTAAACCTTTCACAACTATTGTTGCCTTTGTGACCACTGTAGATCGAAATCAGATTACACAAAACGTACGGTCTGATCTTTGATTCACACTGCCCGCTTTGCTCGGTCATTCTGGGATAGTGGAGCCTTGAATTTGCAATTAACCCTTTACCCGATAAGACATTTCTATGGTATCTCTAATTGACCCTAAATAATAGCAAGGATGAAACCGTTTCTTATGTGTTTACGACACAATTGATAGCTTAGCAAATATTGTGACAAAAGGTGAAATTGCTCGTCACGAGCAATTTCACCTTTTGCCACAATGTTTCCAAAGGCTCCTACAAGCAATGCGTAGAAATGAATATCTATGGAGTAAAGAGTTAAATGTGTCCTATCTGTAGATTGATCATGTCCAAAGGGTGTATTTGGCGCTCTTAGAGTTAATATCAAGAACAGAACAAGATGGATGCCTTTTTTCATATCACCTTCAAGCAAAACATATTGAAATGTGTCGATGAGGGATCTGACTACACATTCTGTACTCTCTGATATTAAATTTACATCGTCCAAAGAGCTAGATTTGTAAATATTATAAAGTGGTAGTGAAAATCTGCCGGTGTGAAAATTATCGATTTGCATTCCTTTTCTTTATCAGTAGTAGATTGGGTTTTTTTTATTTTCCCGATTTCATACATGTAGTTATTACTACCGTTACCTATGATTTTTGTACGACTGAAACTCTAACCCTTTACCTTACAAGACAAGAGATATTTTTATTGTATACCTAGCAGTGAAATCCTGGAATTTCCCAGTGTAATAAATTTATAAATTTTGATATCATCACTAGTGACGATATCAACTTTCACTTTCACTTCCTGCCGTAATTTAGGAACTACTTTTTTTCATTAAGCACATATAGATAGTGTTAATTGTAAGTTCAATATTTTCAACCAGACAATCCAACTACTTTTTCTCAGTTCTGTTCTTTTAAATTATGTATTTATCTGCACTATGTCCCTGATTTCTTCTCTCTATCCAAAGTATTGATTACGACTTTCAAACGAAAAATTAAAAATAATAATGTTAATAAGGTATGTAATAAATAGAATAATCAACTGGTTATTTTTTATATGAAAATATCTCATTCGGATGCGTCGTAAGGCGTTAAAAATACTTGTGCTGCGCACTCGTTTTTTCAACGCCTAACAACGCATCCTCGTGAGATATTTTTCATATCAAAAATAACCAGTTGATTATCCTCTATTTCACCCTTTACCTGCTACATAAGTGAAAGGAAACTTCAAAGCAGATTTTAAAACCTAAATGTTGTTTTTCCACATATGACAGTGCTCATAAGTAAGGCTAGGCACTGCTAAGGCCAGGCCGGGTGAAACTAAGGAAATACTAGATGAATAGGAGAACTTTCGCCGTGATTTGATGAAATACTGTCGATGGTGGCTTTACTTATCAATCAGTCAATCTATTAATCAATCGATCAATCAGTCGAGTATCATGAAAACATACTTTTCTCCATAGAAAACAGCATCTCATATTTTAATACTTTTTATAGTCCAGTATGATTCTAATCTTAACATATCATTGGTATGCCTTATGGGCAGATTGAACTTTAACCCTTTACCCCATAAGGCATTTCTATGGTATCTCTAATTGACCCTAAATAACAGCAAGGATGAAGCCGTTTCTTACGTGTATATGACACCTTTTGATAGCATAGAAAACATTGTGACAAAAGGTGAAATTGCTCGTCACGAGCAATTTCACCTTTTGCCACAATGTTTTCCAAAGGCTCCTACAAGCAGTGCGTAGAAATGAGTATCTGTGGAGTAAAGGGTTAAAGCAGAAGCGCTGGTATAGGGTGAAGTAGGTTGAAAGCACAGGACAGTTTGGAGAAGGCTTAACTCATTACCACACGAGAACAATTTAGACTGGTCCAAATTGAAAGCATTTGCAGACGACAAAATAAATGTGACTGAAAAATTGAAAATTGTTCTGGGACGGGTAGAAAACACTGGGGGAAAAGGAGAAAATGCTGGTTACCAGCATTTTCTCCTTTTCCCACAGGGTTTTCAAAAGGCTTCTTTCTCAGGGGCGTCAAAAGTAGGGATTGTGTGGTAATGGGTTAAAAAAGATACGGATGAATAAAAAGATGTCTTTAGTTGTGAGAGAAAATTTACAAAAATCCGCTTGTAATATGTGGGCGGGATGTATTACCATCCAGCAATCGTAACTCTGAAGCCTTTAAAGTGGTACCGATCCGCCTCCCACACGCCTAATTATACAGTCTTATAGACCGTTATTCACTTTTAATTGGTGAAAATCATCCCCTTTTAGGTGTTCCAAGATGTTCTGTGAACATCGTAACACATTATCAAACGTACAAATTGTGGAATAATGTTCGGAGAAATGTTACTTGATTTTCATAAAAAATGAACCATGCTTTGACAAAAGTCGATCAAATAATGCATTTTCGTGGTTCATGGTTTCCAGCAAATCTTCACGTAATTATCAATCCATAAAATCCGTTTTGTGTGACAACCGACTTTAAAACATAAGAGACATTGGTCAATTGACATGGAGTCCATTTACCAGAAACAAACAGACAAACAAACAAAAGGTTTCGATAAAGGTCAGTCTGCAAGGACAGCGCTGACTGACGTGGGTCGATACTTTTTTTTTTGAAAATGCATTGAGCCCCCTTTTCATAGAGGCCAAAATGGGTTGCAATGCTTTTGTCTTCAATTCTTTTTTCTGTAATGGTTTAAAAAATCTCTGGTTGAAAGCTTTGATATGCTTTTAGAGCTGTAGACTATGGGATATGAAACTTTACCGAAAATAATGTTACAGGTAGGTAGTCTTTTTCTAGATTACTCCGATTAATATTATATGTGAATCCATAGATGATGTGTGACATAGTATTTACATGTATAACAGGCATGTAGTATTTTACGTAAAATTTAGCCTACACGGATAGAAATTATACACGAATCTCCTCCCTCGCCAAGAAAAAACGGAAAATAACTAGGTTTAAATATTTTAGATCTAGTCTGTTTCATAAACAGCCTACAGTACTAACTTCTGAAGCGGAGCAGTACAATTTCAACATTAACAAAACACAAAATAATGTGCTGTAAGCGTAGAGTCTGTTGCTATAAATAGACTACATTTTACTATAAGCTTCAGGTCGTATGACCGTGTAAGCCTGATGCCATAAATAGATTATTACGCTAGAGTCAATGAATTGAGGCACAGAAAAGAAGTTATATGTTTTTTGTTTTCAATTTTTGTTTGAAATGGTAGATCTAGATCTATTTACGAATGAAATGTTTTGCTGGTTTAACGCAATATAGTTGTATTCCTATTTTTTTTTTAATCATAATGTTTTTTCAATTATTTTGTCAGATCTATATCCATCAATAGCCTACATTAGGCCTATCCATCAAAATATCTCTTTAAAATTCCTGCAGGGCCTTTAAGCCTAGCCGGGAAAATGAATGAGAAATATAGGCTGAATCCTTTTAAGAGATTTTATTAAACGTAGCAGTCCCCGTTCGCTCACCTGTGATTATCACATGATCAGAAAAGCGACAAATGTAAGGATATATCACGTGGTCCTAAATATCACAGCTGTCGTTGTCTCACAACATGCCGCTCTAGGCTAACGGCGACAGTGTGTCACGTTGCATTGATTAAAAAAAATATATATAAAAAAAAAAAACAGTATGGCGGGTATATTGCAAAACGGTTGCAAGCCACCTTTTAGGTATCTCACAGAAAAAAAACGATGAATTTTTCAATGAAAGGGAGATCTTGTTTAAATTTGAGATATACAATCTGGCTATTGATATCATATTGTTTCTTATTAAAACCAAAAACCAAACAGGCCTAACGCCTGAAGAGGTTTGAGAAAAAAATAAAGTCGCTCAAAATAAGAGACATGTTGTCGTTTTAACTGTAAGCTTTCAGTGCGAGTCTAAAAAAATCGTGATGTTAAAAAAGTTAGAAATTACCTTTTAGATCTTTCGTTTTGGAGTGGAAATTCGCCCGTCTCTGATACATTCTACCAATAAGAGCTGTGACGTTACCAAATACAACAGCGTGCATTAAGGCTGCAAAATATGTATAAATAATCACTTAGCATATGAGCTATATCCTTCGAAAAGGGGCTTAACTCTTTACCAAACGACAAATTTTAGAATCTTCCAAATTCAAAGACTTTGCAGACGACAATTTTAACTTTCATAACAATGGTAGAAAATTATCCGAAGGGGCAGTAAACTCTGTGGGAAAAGGAGAAATTGCTCGTTACGAGCAATTTCTCCTTTTCCCACAGTGTTTTCAAAAGGCTTGTACTGCAGACACGTAAAAACAAGGGCTTGTTTGCGAAAGGGTTAATACAGTTACAGAAAGTATTGACCCAGGTTAGCCTGCGCGGACTGGTGCAGGCTAACCTGGGCCGAAACTTTTTGCTTTCGGTAAATTCTTTGCATGTCAAAGGACCAGTATGCCACATGATGCAGTTGGTTGTTCTAGCAAACGCGTTATAAGAATCTGAAATACCATGACGACTTGGTACCATGCATCAGGGAGATGGATTCAGCGCCCCTTTTCACGAAGTATGGCTCATATTTATCGATCACATGGACTGCCCTTGTGTTTACTGTTACAAAGAATCTTACGAACACACCCTTAAAAAAATATAGGATTTGATATGAGTTGGCTTTTGAGATAAGATTTTATTGAACGAGTCTAGGGAAATGCTATTAAGTGTGCCTTTGGCGAGCTTAATAACATTTTCCTTGACGAGTTTAATAAAATTTTATCTCAAACGCAAACGAATTTCAGATTCTTTTTATCACATAACGATATTTCACAAAATATAGATCAGATGATGCAAAAACATTCATAAATGAACCCGCGGTATTTTACATGAGACCCATTCACTTGTATGAAATGCGTACAAAATAACGTCAAAAATGACGTCACACAATGTGATATCAAACGTGCGAAAGATAAGAAAATTCGTAATGGGTATATTACACTGAAAACAAGGGACGTTACGTGTAAAACATACGTTATCACATAACCATCGTTGTTTTCAGTGTTATTTACTCATTACGAATTTAACCAACATTATCTCCTTTTCCCGCAGTCTCTCTCTCTCTCTCTCTCTCTCTCTCTCTCTCTCTCTCTCTCTCATTTTTTTTAAAGATAACGCGCTTTAGTAAAGCAATAGTTGGTACGTGTCTGCAAATGTTTTCAACTTTGGAGTAGTTTAACATTTTGTGGATTGGCAAGGAAAATATGCGTAACACTAGCTTTTTATAGTAAATAATACAATTAAGTTGGAACAATATCATTTAAAAGAATTGAAATTATTCTAAAGATGACAATCTCTTATTGTATGATAGGTCAAACTGTTAGTTGCTGGCAGAGAAAACAATTTCAAAACTAGGCTCTAAGTTGCCAAGATAGTCTTTTTTCTGTATTTAGTTTACCCTCTGCCTGAATGTGAAATTCATTTTCTTCTGCCAGCGACATCTGGGCCGCCCACACAATAACAGACGGTCATCTTCACAATATTTGTATAGTGTTTCGGCCGCTATTGGACCTCTAACTTACCACCAATAATCATAGCGCAGATGGAAAAAATCTTCTCTGAATACGTATTCGCCGACACATTCCCAAATCCGACGCTAGTTAAACTGCTGCAGGTGAAATAGAGGGCGGAAAGATAGCTCATAAATATATCCGGCTTGGGAACTCGTGTAGGCTGTGTCATCACTGTAATGTTATCTGACTGGTTATAGAGCACAACAGCAGGTTGAAGGTTTAAACGTTCACTAAGTTCATACAACCAGCCTGAAAAAAAATTAACCATCAGCCTGTTAAATAAGTGTAATACAATTTCAAGCAAAAATGAATGGTGAAAAATCAGCTCATAAACGCTTTTCAAATCATTATTCTTCAGGGTCGTGCCATTTCTTAAGTAGTATAACCAATTTACCTCAGTCAGTTGCTCAGACAGAAGTGAATTTTATGGATTCAATATCATATGGTCTGCAACACGCCAAAAGGGGCATTCGGACATTTGCGTAAAGTGTCGTCTCGGATCAGCCTGCGCAGTCCGCGCAGGCTAATGCGAGACGGCACTTTACGACTACATTAGATTTTGTGAAAAGGTAGAATTGGGCAAAACAGAAAATTACATCGAAACGGAGAGTGTCGTTTCGGATTAGCCTGCGCGGATTGCACAGGCTGATCTGAGACGACATTTACGCAAATATCCGAATGCCCCTTGTTGCGTGTTGCAGGCCAATTATATCTTGTTTAGTATTATGCATAACGGACGTACGTTAAACTCCCTTTTTCCCGGACCACGTGCACTCCCTAACTTTCTTTATATTTTAGGGTCCTGGGTGGCTCAGAGGTTAAGTGTAGGACTGGAGGCCCCAGTTTCGAGCCTCACTGAGTCCACTGAGATTTTTGTGGGAGTGTCCTTTGGCAAGACCCTTTAGAGCCCACCGTATAGTACTGGTTAAACCAGGTAAATACATGAAATTGTGAGCTGTCGCCGTGTTATGATTGAAATTATGTTGAAAGAAGCGTAAAACAGCAATAAATCAATCTGAGCTTTCAGATCTTAGGCGACGCCCAATGTTATTGGTAACGTTATTCTGTCAGGCTTGTTGCAATATTTTGAACTTAACAATATCATCAAAGTTCAACTTTCTGTTAAAAGATATCCCTCGTGACATTAAATGTATCAGATCTGTTCCGTCTATGACCTTTAGAACATGGGGTCCGATATGTAATATAATTCAAGCATACATGTCGCAGTTACACCTTTTCCAAACGATACCATGATTTCTCTATCTTCCAGGTATTTTAAAACATTGTTTGAAAGAAAAAGACGAGAAAATACAGTTAACCAGCATCTACTATTTTTATTTCAACTTCAACGTTTACAAAAAAAAAAAAAGATTTCACATTATTTCATTCATATTTTAGTTTTATTTTTTCATTTTTATTGGTGAAGAAATTTCATGAATTCCACCATAACATAAAAGTTTAGATTTCATTTCACATACTCCCGTATGTCATTACATATTGTAGATCTATTTCGTCTGTGACCTTTAGAACCAGACGTCAGATAAGTAATATCAATTAAGCATTTAATGGAAAACTGGGATGAATTTGGCAATGCGTTTATCGTACAATTATTCGGTCCGAATATGCTGTCTTAAGCGGTGTTTCCGTCACTTCACGTCGACAGGTCATTTAGGCAAACATGTCGAGGATTTTATCAGCGCATGACAGAGACTAATGGGTAGCTTCCTTAACTCTTTACCAGACGGCAGAATTTAAAACTAGTCCAAATTGAAAGCATATGCAGACGACAAAATTAAAGTGACTCAAAAATTGAAATGTGTTTTGGGAAGGGTACAAAACATCGTGGGAAAAGTAGAAAATGCTGGTTACCAGCATTTTCTCCTTTTCCCACAATGTTTTCAGAGGGCTTCTTCCTTGGGGCCAAGAGATTGTTTTGTAGAGGGTCAAGAGAAACTTCATGAAAACAGTGCCTCAAGCGAGAACTGAACCAGTACTTTTTAAATAAAAAAAGCTTATGCATCAACCGCTGCGCCACGTTGACCCTATTTTTGGCATGATACTATATCAACCTTTTCTAATAGAACGTCAATATAAACAAGGAGTACTTTGGCGTGCAATGTAGGTCATCTTTGGCATGATACTATACTAACCACTTTCTAATAGAAGGTCAAAATAAACAATGTAAATCATTTTTGCATTATATTACATTAACCATTTTCTAATAGAAAGTCAATGTAAACAAGGAGTACTTTGGCGTACAATGTAAATCATTTTTGGCATTATATTACATTAACCATTTTCTAATAGAAAGTCAATGTAAACAAGGAGTACTTTGGCGTACAATGTAAATCATTTTTGGCATTATATTACATTAACCATTTTCTGATAGAAAGTCAATGTAAACAAGGAGTACTTTGGCGTACAATGTAAATCATTTTTGGCATTATACTATATTAACCTTTTTCTAATAGAACGTCCAATTTAAAGAAGAAGTGCTTTCTTGTACACTGTAAGTCATTTTTGGCATGATACTATATTAACCTTTTTCTAATAGAAAGTGAATGTAAACCAGGAGTACTTTGGCGTACACTGTAAATCATTTTTGGCATTATATTACATTAACCATTTTCTAAATGATACTATATTGACCCTTTTCTATGAGAACGATAGTGTAAACAAGGAGTGCTTTGCGTAGACTGTAGGTCATTTTTGGCATGATACTATATTAACCACTTTCAAATAGAACGTCAATTTAAACAAGGAGTGCTTTGGCGTACACCGTAAGTCATTTTCTAACAGAACGTCAATGTAAACAGGGAGTACTTTGACGTACAGTGTAAGTCATTTTTGGCATGATACTATATTAACCTTTTTCTAATAGAAAGTCAATGTAAACAAGGAGTACTTTGGCGTACACTGTAAATCATTTTTGGCATTATATTACATTAACCATTTTCTAATAGAAGGTCAATGTAAACAAGGAGTACTTTGGCATACACTGTAAATCATTTTTGGCATGATACTCTATAAACCATTTTCTAATAGAACGTCAATGTAAACAAGGAGTACTTTGTTGTACACTGTAAATCATCTTTGGCATGATACTATATTAACCACTTTCGAATAGAACGTCTATTTAAAGAAGGAGTGCTTTGCCGTACACCGTAAGTCATTTTTGGCATGATACTATATTCACATTCTTCTAATAGAACGTCATTGTAAACAAGGAGTGCTTTGGCGTATACTGCAAGTCAGTTTTAGCATGATATTATATTGACCCTTTTCTAAGAGAACGACAGCGTAAACAAGGAGTGCTTTGTCGTAGACTGTAGGTCATTTTTGGCATGATACTATATTAACCTTTTTCTAATAGAAAGTCAATGTAAACAAGGAGTACTTTGACGTACACAGTAAATCATTTTTGGCATTATATTACATTAACCATTTTCTAAATGATACTATATTGACCCTTTTTCTATGAGAACGACAGTGTAAACAAGGAGTGCTTTGTCGTAGACTGTAGGTCATTTTTGGAATGATACTACATGTATATTAACCACTTTCAAATAGAACGTCAATTTAAACAAGGAGTGCTTTGGCGTACACAGTAAGTCATTTTTGGCACGATACTATTTTACCCATTTTTTAATAGAACGTCAATGTAAACAGGGAGTGCTTTGACGTACAATGTAAGTAATTTTTGGCACGATACTATTTTACCCATTTTTTAATAGAACGTTAATGTAAAAAGGGAGTGCTTTGACGTACAATGTAAGTCATTTTTGGCGTGATACTATATTAACCACTTTCTAATAGAGCGTCAATGTAAAGAAGGAGTACTTTGGCGTACACTTTTAGTACCTTTTTTTTGCATGGTACTATATAAACCATTTTCTAGTAGAACGTCAATGTAAACGACGAGTGCTTTGGCGTAGAATGTAGGTCATTTTTTGGCATGATACTTTACTTACCATTATCTAATAGAAAGTCAGTGTAAACACTGTGAGTCATTTTTGGCATGATACTAGGTTGACCATTTTCTAATAAAACGTCAATATAAACGAGGAGTGCTTTGACGTACACTGTAAGTCTTTTTCGGCATGATACTATATCAATCACTGTATAGTAAAACGTTATTCTAAACAACGAGTGCATTGGCATATCTCGCAAGTCAGCACAAGATTGTATAAAGCGTGATACAACTGAAAACGTTTTTGAAAACGCATTTAATTACGAAAAAAAATAGCAAAGAAACGTACACTTAAAAAACAAACACACAGAGATATGGTACTACAATGTACCAGACACGATGCAATACATTTGAATCATATTCATGCTTTCTTTTACCAATAATCCGCGAAATACTGTTGAAAAGCAACGCTCGTAAGTGAAAGAAAGATATATATTTAAGTGCCATACTAGAGACAATGCAACAAAAAGCCAGGGTAAGTACATACCTGCAGTGACGTGATCTTCAAACTCCACATGACCAATGGCGTACCAGACACAGGCAAACCAGTGCGCCAGAAGGAAAAACATACTCATAAGTAAAGCGAGAACGAGGGCGCTGTACTGAGAGAACCGGTCTATTTTCTGTAACAAGCGAGCCAGGCGCAGGAGACGGGCAACTTTGAGCAAATGTACAGGGGCGTCCTGAAAACAAATGAAAAGTGTATCATGGACTGTGAAACAGATTTTAATGCATTTGCATAAAGTACCGCACAAGGTCAGCCTGCGGCATCTGCGCAGGCTGATCGTGCTCGAAACTTTTTTGCTTTTGGTAAATTTTCTACATGTTCGGAGACTGTTCAACCCAATTATTTAGTAGTATATTGGACAAAATGAACTTTAAGGGTCAAGAATTAAGAGATGACTTGCTTTGTAAAACGCGTCGTGGAAATCTATTAAGCCCCTTTGACATAGTTTTATTTAACCTTCATCATACCGCGTGGAGTCCATATGTACCCTACATCGTCGGTTTACTTCCAAAACCTCGTAACTACAGCTTGAAACAAGCTGTAGTTACGAGGTTTTGGAAGTAAACCGACGACATGGTTCTCTGTTTGTTTATGATACAAAAGTTGAGGCTGCAGGGAACTGCTATTTTAGGTGTTTGTCACTAAACCTGTTCTTAAACTGAATTTACATAGAAACTTTGGTGGAGTGAGTGGAATATGAAACCCAAACTTGATTGTGGTCCGTGCAGACTCCAGGCAATATCGTTATTATTCTATATACCACTTTATACTCACCTGATATTCACATATTTCAGTTGTCAGAAAAGTCATTTAACAATACGACAAGTAGATGATTTTTGGTTACTGAACTTACACAAATAATAATCTGAACATTTTGTACACAAAAATCGAAAATGATACAAGTTTATGACTGGGGTCCACAGTGACCCCACTTGACATGATTAAGTTTGGAATTGTGTCGGTAGCATGAAGGTTACATGTGGATAATCTAGAGGTTTCAACAACATAAACATATATATAGAGTTTATTTCATCAGCTTGTAGTTAATATGGGGAAATATTTGCCGAAAAGGAAAAGGTACATGTATGCGTAAATAACGAGTGCTTTACGGCACTCGTTATTTTCGCATACCTTTTTCTTTTATAAGGCACGAGTTATTTTCGCGGACCTTTCTCTTTTGAGGCAAATATTTCCCCATATTAACCACAAGCTGAGGAAATAAATAATATATATTATTTGTCATCTGATCATTTTCTCAACGAATGCCACTATTAAAACTAGTGATCTCAAGAAGAACAAAGAAAGTAGTTCCAGATTTTCGGCAGGAGGAAAATATTCACTGTAACGGGGAAATCATTTCCCCCACCTTAAATTATGACATTTCTTTACTCATAACATTTCTAAGAACAAACACATGAAAAATAACATACGAGCATCCTGTTTTTTTCCCGCCTTACAGAAAAAAAAGCCCAACACACTTATCGACCAGTTCAACTATCCGAATAAAATAATGATCTATATAGTGCTTGGGTTTGCATCACGATAGCTGTAAAATCAAGTAGTGTTATAACTGCCTCATATAATTGATATAAACTCATGTTATTCGGGACGTACAGCGTGACAACATGAAATGTAATGCGACGTGAAATACTAAACTAACAACAGAAGACTTTCACCAATGCTAGGAAATCTTAGAGTAACAATTCGAAACTCCAAACCATGACCTGCAAGTTCGGCAGTTCGCCACGGCGCTACTGGGACACGAACCGAAAGTTGAAAGAGAGTTCAAAACTGTCATAGTGAGAAATTGATAAGAGTACCTTCGACATATGGCAAACATGAATGTTTTATGAAACACGACCTTTTCAAGAGTGTTTGGGGAGGTTATTTTTTGTCAGCGCCAAATATGTGACTACCAACTTAAAATATCAAACAAGTGTCGAGCAAAAAGAAGATTATCGTTACAAGGGGAAGATGAATTTGGTCGTATTGTAGCTCTTGGTAGCGGATTGTGTAGATCTAAGATCAAACTGAATATTAGGTGCTGTCTGATCTTGATCTACGTCATCTGCAATAACTGTTGCAGTTGTTATTAGTATGGTAAAAGTTAAGTCAGACTCTGAAGGCTTCATTTATAATCTAATGAAACATAGGAATACTTTTATCTCTAAACATGACTAAATAAGCAGACGATGTCAATAATCAAAGATCAGAATGCACGCTCTTGGCAGTCTGATCTTGACCTGTACAGTCCACCATAGCCTCTGCTCTCTTTTCGCCTACAGCGCTCAAAGGGTTCAACCTTTGGATTCCAAACCAGATAAAAATTTATTCTTAGCGATATCTGAAGGTACACAGTTCCACTGCATCAGAAAATTTGAATTGTCATCAGGCAGCGGACAGCGTAGATCCAAGATCAGACTGCACATTCTGTGCAGTCTGCTCTTGATCTACGCTGTCCTTCATAGCTATAAGTTTATCTAAATCGCCTCTGCCAGTGAAAGAGGTAATATTAACAATTGCACATAAATGTCAGGCTAATATTCAACTGAATCAATATATGACATTTCTCGTCTTTTCCCCAAAGGGTAATTACATGTCACAACAGAGATGATGTACTAGGTTGGATATTTGGAATAATTGAGAACATAAAATTCTAAAGTTTGATCTGGTTTACTTTTTTTACAGCTTTTATGATGGTAAAGGTAATCTATGGCGAATTTTTTTGGCCTGCATAGATTAAGATTAGGCTGCGCGCACACACACGTACACACAAGAATAAAAAAGCTTAAAGACATATCTGCGAAATACAATGATATAATCCAAGAGTGAATCATTGACAGAAAAATAAATTTCAAAGTCTAGTTAAAAAGTAAACAGAAGACAGGACCACTTGGCAAGTTTTTACTCAGTTCTAGAATTAATTTCTTTAGCAGATACGAACATTTGGACCGACGTTTCATTAACAGATCGTCAATAACAATAGTCACATAATTATACTTTCAACCCTTTAACAAACAATTCCTGGTTTTTTATGATCCAGAGGAAGAAGCCTTCTGAAAAAAAATGTGGGAAAAGGAGAAAATGCTGTTAAACAGCATTTTCTCCTTTTCCTACAATTTTTTCTACTGTTCTAAATTCAGGTTTCAATTTTTGAGTTTGTTATCTGCAGATGCTTTCATTTTCCACTAAATTTTGTCTTTTGGTAAAAAGTTAAAAAGTATCTTGTATGCTATGAACGTAAATGCATTTTAATATCTGCATTGCTTACTTATGGTGGCTTTTGGGTCTCAAAGGATATAGACAAGGTCAAGAACATTTCGCGAACCATATCCGATTAATACTTGAAAAAGAAAAAAATACAACACAGTCTCAATTTGGTTTATCCAATTAGAAAAAGAATTCCTCTGAAATACGCCATCGTATGAAGAATTCCTGATTATTATACTTTAATAAATTTGGCGAATCAAACCAACGGCGTAGTTAATAATGTCAAAAAGGTGGGAACGGCCCAGATCTATATACTATAATTTAACTAGGGTCAGATCAGTTGAAACACAAGCGCCAATTACGGACATCGCCCTAGATTATGGACTATAATTAGATTATTTCTGGTAACCATGGCAAACAGATATGTTACTCAGAGGGCATAACTCATTACCAGACGACAGTGTTTTCGACTATTTCATACTTCAGGCATTTGCAGACGCAGACGACAAATAAAATATGACCCACATGAATCTATCTGTATTTAAAAAAGTAGTTCTAACCAATACTAGTACAGGGAAAGATGGTTACAAGTTATTTCTCCTACCCGAGATGTTTTCTAGAAAGATTTCTTTCTCAGGTCGTATCGCTGCGGAATGTATTGTAAGAGCACGCAAGGAATGTGCTTTTTAAAAATCTAATATTTGCTATTTCTATATCTTAACGCTTGGCAATGAACAAGAAAACGTCAACTAGGCTATCCTATTGTGCATGATAAAGGTGTCGAGGTAGATATAGGGCTCTTACATTCAAAGTTAGGGTTCGAACCCCATAAAGAGCGGGCTCAATTCTAGTAACTGACAACATCACGCAGCTGGTATCGGTTACCGGTTAAGTTTACCCGGTTGCAAAATACCAATGTGGCTGATGGCGAAGTCATATAAGATATTTGTTTTTCTTATGAACACCATCGGTAATCTTTTCACGAGTGGCTGCGCCACTCGTGAAAAGATTGCAGATGATGTTCCCTCGATGAAATAAATTTCGATCTTTCACCGAAAAAAAACCCCAACAAATACTCTATTTGTTTCATGCTCCTAGCCCTTTCTGGGATGGACTTTATCAAAATCCACTACAGTTCTTTTCAGTTATTCCCCGTGGCGTACCCCTCCGCATAGCAACGCATTACAATATAACGTCAAGCGCGAGAAATGTAAAGTAAATGACGTCTTTATTATATCATATTTCCATCTGGTTGTGAGTCAAGCGCATTTTTATCTAGGTAGGTAACTCGAATATAAAAATCGGTATTTTCACTGGTCGCACCCGTGTATGATCGAAAAATATTTTCACCGCTATTTCTGGATATCCTACCGGAAAGCATGAAATAAGTGTTGTGAAAAATTGCTTTCAATGAAATATAATAAAATAGATTGATATACAATGATAAGAATAAAATAGTCTGATTATGCATAAATGGCTTAAAAGCAAAATCACAATATTGTACACGGTCCATTCTTCTTTAGAAAAGCAATGTCCTTGAACAACCTTTCTGGTTTGCTTTGATCCGTCATTGGATACAATTTTGCTGGAATTTATCAGTATTTTATAGAACCGATTTATTTGAATGTTTGATACTGTATACTGTATCAAAATTTATTTTCAAAGCTTGAATATGGACACGTATTAATTTCGTTTGGTAAAAAAGTAAGCAAATGGTGTAAATCGAGATTAGACTTTAAAAGCGTCATAAAACCACAATGCTAGACTAAAAGTGAAATATTTTGACAAAAAAAGTTTAAAAAGGAATCAATATCTTCTCTTCCTGACAATGAAAATGTTTATTTTATAAATTTTGTAGCTCCAAGGGTTATCTATCTGCCATCGTGAGTGACAGAATTGTGGCGTTGTCTTGACAACCGTCCAAACTTCGACAGTTGAAACGTTTGAATTGATCAAATCACAATAATCTAGGACCGTATCTATAGACAAGTCTTGTTTTCTCGAAGTTATTAAATCTTAGGTTAATCTCTTATTTAAAGAGGCCCTAATACTCAATTTCAGCCAAATTTAACTCATTTTGTCTTTATTTTACAAAATTTAGTCATTCGTATATCTTCATGCCAAAAATTGCTCCTGACAGTTGCAATGTTGCTTAGAATACGTTCGATAGAAAATGCATTTCGCTGAGTTGCAGCCTTCCATGTAAACAGACTTGTCGTTTCCGGTTTTTGAATCGACATTTCGATATATCCGTTATACACTCGGGTAGATTCGCATGAAGATCATGCATTGTGTCAGGTGACTATATTTGACCTTCGCCCTGCATCTAATGGGATAAATAAAGGAAAATGGAGGCTTCTCTGTTGCAGCCTCGATTTTACGACGGAGGTCGCGGCCTATATGCAAATTACACCGTATCCGATTCTAGGCGGAAACCAACGATAAATTTACGTGACGCACCGCCATTGTTTACAGCTTCGATCCGTCAGCCGGCTTTTCTTCTGACCAATGATCGGTTTCTCGTAATGTTTTCCAAGCCTTCTTCTTTCAGTGCATAAAAAGTAAGGAACCTTTTGGTAAGGGATTAACTCATTACCAAACGACAAAATTTTAGGCTCGTCCAAATCGAAAGCATTTGCAGACGACAAAATAGAAGTGACTGAAAATTTGAAATTTGTTTTGTGGAGAGTAGAAAACATTGTGGGAAAAGGAGAAAATGCTGGTTACCAGCATTTTCTCCTTTTCCCACAATGTTTTCTAAAGGCTTCTTCCTCAGGGTCGTCAATAGTAGGGATTGTGTGGTAATGGGTTAAATGTTTAGAAACCATAGCACACATTTACTGCGACGCAGTTTCCTAATATTGTCTAGAGGTTCAATTCTGCCAAATGGCAAAAAAATAAACTTGATTTTCTTGTCATTTAACTCTGTCAGATCGCAACATTTCAGACTTGTCAGAAATAGAAGCATTTGGAGACGACAATATTAAATCTTACAGGCTTTTTCTTCATTTTGAACAATGTTTTCATTAGTTTTTTTTCCTCCGAATCTTTGAAATCTAGGCATGTAAATGTTTAATGGCAATTAGACGTGCTTGATAAACAAATTGAACACTTTTATTCATCATCATCATCATCATCATCATCGTCCTCGTCGTCGTAGTCAATAGCAAGAACAACAACAATGATATACAAAATAACTCATCTTATTGATTATAAAAACTGAAAAGGAAATCGAATGGAATGGCAGCCAAGAGATCCAGCAGGAACCAGACCCGGATATAGTTAATAGCAATGGTAATCATCATCATCATCATCACTAACAACAACAACAACAACAATAACATAAACAACAACAACAACGGTACATAAAACAACTCACCGCACTGGTTTTAAAAATAAGAAGGAAATCGAATGGAATAGCAGCCAAGAGGTCGAGCGGGAACCAGCTCCGGATGTAGTTAATGGCAATGATCATCATCATTATTAACAATAACAACAAAAATAACATCAACAACAAGAACAACGGTACATAAAACAACTTACCGCATTGATTTTAAAAATAAGAAGGAAATCAAATGGAATGGCAGCCAAGAGGTCGAGCGGGAACCAGCCCCGGATGTAGTTAATGGCAATGAGACGGGCTTGATAAACCACCTGACCACTTTTATTGACGAATGAGGTACGGAAGTTGAATAAAATATCTGAAATAAATTGATATAAGGATGATAAGAAAAGACAATAATAAACATGATAATAGATAAGTGCAATACTCAAGCAAAAGGGGAAATAAAGCATCTCTGTGATATACGACAACAAGCGAGTCATCGGTGTTATACATCCCTAATATCCGTTGTGTACCATAACCGTCTTATCTATGAGATGCACTGGTAGTTCCACCTATAGAAACTTTGATCAAATGCGAAAGGTTTCGACCCAGATCAGCCTGCGCAGATTGCGCAGGCTGATCTGGGTCGATGCTTTTCGCAAATGTACTTAGCCCCTGTTCAAATATCACCACTTATGCACGTAAGTCAACAAGAGGACCAGAATGACCCTGTGTCGCTCCACTCCTAACATATAAAAAGAGTCATGCACGGGGGTGCCGTCGCAGTTATTAAAGTAAGTCTGAAATACATTATCTTTCTAACCTATAAAGAACATGAGGCGAGCCAAAAAGTCATTTTTCCCCTTCAGATGCCGAGATGGCATTCATTATAACGAATTCATATCAAATGTCAATGAACCTTGATATGAAGTTTATTGCGAGAAGAACATTTCGAACAAGAGAGCAAGATCGGCT
This sequence comes from Tridacna crocea, assembly GCA_943736015.1. Classification (NCBI taxonomy): domain Eukaryota; kingdom Metazoa; phylum Mollusca; class Bivalvia; order Cardiida; family Cardiidae; genus Tridacna; species Tridacna crocea. The sequence goes on from OX031073.1 coordinate 34,470,022, forward strand.
TATATCGGTCACCAGAGAAAAAAAAAAAAAGAGACATTTCCATCTCTGATGGGTCCAGTTTTGGCCCCTTGGTCAGAGCGACAACTTAAACCAACCTGGTAAAGTTCCACGATTTTATGATACATGTATATATTAAACATTACTATTCAAGGCGAATCTTTTTTAACAAGATCATCGACAATGTTTTCTAATAAGTACATATGAAAGTTGTGACCCCAAGGGTAGGGCAGTTTTTGACCCAAGGGCCATAATTAGATGAACCCCAATAGATCACCCTTGGTCAAGGTCTATTGAATAAAGCCACATGCTAAGAATAAGCAATATACATAATAGATGCCCATAAAATGGATTTTCGAAATAGTTGCAAACTTTTCGCACTTGATTCCATAAAAGTTGAATCGAGCCGTAAAATGGATTTTCGAAACATTTGCAAACTTTTCGCACTTGATTCCATAAAAGTTGAATCGAGCCATAAAATGGATTTTCGAAACATTTGCAAACTTTTCGCACTTGATTCCATAAAAGTTGAATCGAGCCATAAAATGGATTTTCGAAACATTTGCAAACTTTTCGCACTTGATTCCATAAAAGTTATCTTATTTCTCTAGAGCACTTAATATGCTGTGAACGTTGATGGATATCCATTCTTTGAAGTAATGAAACACGTCTCTATTGAAACTTAAAAGATGTGGGTCAGAGAGGCAGAGAATAAAAAGTAATCTTTATCGTCATTTTCTGACAGATGACTTGATTTCCCATTTCGTGCGCAATCACTTCGTTTGTCATTTCAGACATAAAAAGATTTATTCCCTCGAATTGCGATTCGTGTCTACTGTGAAGTTTCTCATAATTGCATAAAATTTTGTCTGTAATTTACTGCTTTTTCACAAACCCTTTTCATTTCGCTCTCTACAGTTATGATTGCATAACGTCGTAAAGATCGAATTCCTTGAAACACACTGAACAGTTTAGCCAACCCATGTGCCTATTTTATGCAGTAAACAGTGCTTTTCAAGTAAGGTTTTTCTGGTATGTACATTATCTCATTACCAAGCGACAATATTTTAGTATTTTCCAAATCGAAAACATTTGAAGACGATGAAATGAAAGTGACTGAAAAATTGAAATTTGTTTTGTGAAGTGTAGAAGATATTGTGAGAAAAGAAGAAAAGCTTTTTCTCCTTTTCCAGCAACGTTTCCTAAAGGCTTCTTTCTTAGAGTTGTCAAAAGTAGGGATTGTGTGGTAATGAGTTATTACTGAGCGGATTTATTCAAGTTCTATTGCAGGTCGATGAAACCCCTGCTTAACATCAATTTTATCTTTAATGATATACGTTAGCATTGGCATTTCCTGTAGAATTCCCAAATACTTTCTCGTTATATAGCTTACTACCAAAGGCGCGGGTAAAAAAAAAACAAACATTACAACTGCATGTACGTCTATCATTCTGGGTAAAAGTAATCGTGACTTTTACTTAATTTTATAATCAGTATACCTACCAAACATAAATAAAATTTCTACAACAACATCGGCATAAATGGAATCCCTTTGGTTTTTCTTCTCTGGACGAGTAAATGCAGCATTAAATGGAACCAATATGGCGGTATAAAATGTACACAGGAGAATCAACCAATCCCAGGCAATCTTCAATATCCCATAATGCACCAGTATGAACTTTGACTTTTTGACTTCTTGCACTTTGTACTCTGGCATCTTACCGGAAATAGATCCTCCGGATATTGAGCTGAGCTGTAGAAACGGAGACATTAAAAATAGAAATAAAACAGATCGACTTTTCACCAAACGAAACCGTGTTTAAAACGACCAAAAGGAAAGAAACGCTTTTGAAAGTATTTTGAGAAAAGGAGAGAAATTGATGGTCACTATTCCCAATCCTAAAACAGGATACCATGGACTTACAATCAATGATTGAAACTTATTGACGATGCCATATAAAAGAAAAGAATATAGGAAAAAAATAATGAGGCGTAAATACGCAATTTTAAAGGTTTTTCAACGGTAATAAATTGCCAATAAGCAAGGTTATGTAGAATCGGGCACGAACTCCATTGAAACCAAAAAAAAAAAACTTCCGGATTACCGACACAAATCAAAGCCTTGTATAATGAACGGCTTGTGCCGAATTAACCCCTTATTCTGCTAAATAACTTACATGAAATTTTCAGAAAAAAAAATCTTAATTTTGCTAGTTTAAAGGTATTTTGGAGAGAAAGATATCTCCTTATCGGACAGTGTAGTTCAAGATCAGACTGCACGTTCTGTGCAGTCTGATCTTGACCTACACTGTCCGCAAAAGGTCAATGAGTCGCGCTTAGCAGCCAAACTGTTAACCCTGTATATAACCCTGTTTTAGCACGTCATCAAACAAAACGGGTCCTTTAGGGGTCCTTAGTAAAATGGGGTTTCAGGGAAGACATTGTGGTGCGTTTAAAAAATGCTGGTTTCTATACGTTCCATGGAGTATGACCTTGATACACAGTGTCCGCTACGGAAGTTATGTACATTGTAGTTCCTCTTAGTAATGTTGTGGAAACTACTCTTAACCTCTTTCAAACTGAGAGCATCTGCAGACGACAAACTCAAAATTAGTGGAAATTAGGTCTCTGATAGAGTAGAAACATTGTGGGAAAAGGAGAAAATGCTGGTTACCAGCATTTTCTTCTTTCCCCTCAATGTTTTCGAAGGCATTCTTTCCTAGGCTCGTGAAAACCAGGGATTGTTTGGTAAATTGTTAATTTCATATCAGACTTCATAGTTTAGGCTTACAAATATTGAAAGCAGCTGCAGAAAATAAATGTAATGTTGCCCAAAGGGTTGGTTTCGTTTTGTACGGGTAGGAAACGTTCTGTGAATTGGAGAAAATGCTAGTCAACAACATTTTCTCCTTGTTACTGTTACGGGAGACCACTCCTCACTGCATGGCTTCGTCCCGATTTAAATACGATACCTGACTACTGCGTCAGGAAAATATCTCATTGGCTTAGTGGTTAACCCATTACCACACAATCCCTACTTTTGACGCCCCTGAGAAAGAAGTCTTTTTAAAACACTTTGGGAAAAGGAGAAAATGCTGGTAACCAGCATTTTCTCCTTTTCCCACAGTGTTTTCTACCCTTCCCAGAACAAATTTCAATTTTTCAGTCACCTTTATTTTGTCGTCTGCAAATGCTTTCAATTTGTACCAGTCTAAAATTTTCTTATGTGGTAAAGAGTTAAGGTATTGGCCTTTCATCCGGGAGTTCTGGGGTTCGAATCCCGCCCCGTCCCTTATTTCTGCTATGCATTTATTTACTTTTTTCTTTGTTATGGACTTTGGTCGTAAGAGTCACAGAATGTTTTAAAAGTCCTCTACACATTGGTCGTTAAAACAAGGGATTTGTTTGTGAAAGGAAAAACACAATACCTTAGTCTTTCACTGGTTTTGTTTGATAAACAGAATCTCACATTCGTGTTTGTGTTTTATCATTTTTATCAAAGTTGTTGACTTACATGTATTTGACGCTAGCCAAGTCTCGAATAATACAATTTTGGTCTACTCGTCTGATAAAGATGATAATACATTAACACTCATGTAAGATCCTATACTTCTTAATAGCCTATTCATCATTATTTTCATTATTCTCAACAATACTACTACTAGTACTACAACTACTACTACTACTTATAATAATAATAATAATCATCATCATCATAGTTGAATTTAGAAGGCCTATAGATACAACTAATAATAATAATAATAATCATCATCATCTTCATAATAGTTGAAATTAGAAGGCCTTTAGATATTAGAAAATACTCCGGTAATTTATCTAATACAATGTACAATGTATATATAGAGGATAATCAACTGGTTGTTTTTGATATGAAAAATATCTCACGAGGATGCGTTGTTAGGCGTTGAAAAAACGAGTGCGCAGCACGAGTTTTTTTAACGCCTTACGACGCGTCTGAGTGAGATATTTTTCATATAGAAAATAACCAGTTGATTATTCTATTTATTATATACCTCATTAACATTATTATTTCTAATTTTGCATTTGAAAGTCGAAAAAAAATGTAGCCGAAAAAAAAAGTAGTTCCAAAATTACGTCAGGAAGTGAAAGTAAAAGTTGATAACGTCACTAGTGATGATATCAAAATTTATTACACTGGGAAATTCCAGGATTTCACTGCTAGGTATATAATAAAAAAGATTTGTAAATAAAGGCATATTGGTAAAGTCTATGGAACAGAGAGAGCCAGAAAAGTTTCTCACAGGGAATACTCGTATGTCTATCAACTCCATACAAATGAAGCCTTATAAGTAAAGCCTTGAAAACTAGGACAGTAGGACAGGCATCTAACTAAACTCGTCAGCAAACAACAAATACGTAACCTTGTCCAAATTGAAAGCATTTGCAGAAGACAAATTATATTTGACTTATAGGTAGAAAACATTGTGAGAAAATGAGAAAATGCTGGTTACCAGCATTTTCTCCTTTTCCCACTATGTTTTCAAAAGCCCTCTCCCTAAAAGTTGTGAAAAGTCGAGCTTGGTTTGCAAAAGGCTTCATCTTTTAGTATAATAATAGCACTCTATACTCTACCTAACTAAAAGCATTAGCATGTAGAACATTAGATCTGACTTAAATAGTAAGATGCGACTTAAAAAGGTTGGATCTGCATTTTCCCTTTTTCCACAGATGTTTCCGAATGGTTTTTCCCTCCCTCCCGGGGTTCGTGAAAGTATGAGACCGTGTGGTAGAAAGGTTACAGAAGAATTCTGCAGCGGATTCTTCGTGACAAAAGGACGTAATTGAAAGTATCAAGTTGAGCCAAGCTAATTTCATCAACGGAATTATGGGTATTTGAATGAAGTCACCTTAAAGCCTGATAGACGACTATCAAATGACAACCTCTTTTCACCCTTTATCAAACAATCCCTGGTTCTAACGTCCGGGAGGAGAAAAGACTTGTGGAAAACATCATAGGGAAAGGGGAAAATGCTGCTAACCAGCATTTTCTGTTCACCACCAGTATGTTCTACCTGTCTAGTTCTAACTAAGAGTCAGTTCAGTAAATGCTTTTTCAGTTTTAATCTCTCCATTGTTAGGTAAAGAGTAGTATTTTCTCTAGACTGGGACAGATAAAGGCGTCTATTTACATTTCCATTATTAATCAAAGCGTTGAGAACAATGAAGTGGTACTTGTCAAGGAAGCAACTTTGTGGAATTAATAATTTGAAAAAGAGAAACATTGTTTTAATATTGGACTCCAAGTCAACCTACCAAGCAGATAAATACCGTTCTGGTTGAAGGGAGAGTTCTCATGACTAAGTTAGGATTATTTGTTATTGTTGGTCTCTCTTTGATCTTTAGGGGATACAGGAGAAACGTCCCTTGACAGTAGGATGCATGATGGACAGTGAAAGAAAAAACCATGTGAATATATTGAATAAAACTAAGTGTTTACCCGAAAACTATGATTTTGAAATGTATGGTCGTTTGCATTTAATTCCCAACATTAAAATCAATTAAATCGATCTATAAATATTCATGCAAAATCAAATGGAGAAGCGCCCAATCATGGGATGAACAAGCCAAGGGACGAATTGAGTTGGAACGAAAAAAAGCCCAAGACCAAGGAGCAGGTAGACAAATTTTGTATCAGTGCGCCAATAGAAAGCTGTTAGCGAGTGAAGCTAATATAAAAAAAATAGTATTTTCATGATAGATGGCCTAACCTAGTGTATTTTAACAATCCACTTCCAATTACATATCTGAGTGGTACCGAAAATTTCGTTTGTCTGAGAAAAATTGAGTTTAATTGTTTTTTTTTTTTCCTTCGGCTTTGCACAAAACATAATATATAATATATGGTCTTCAAAATTCAATATTGAACTCATAGTGGTACTGTCTTTGACATATACCACAAAACCCTGTCACAGTCTATGGTTTGAAGCCAGCCACAAGTTTATGTTGACTGAGAGAGGAAAGAAATCTATCTGTCTATCTTTTAGTGAAACAAGTCTCTTATCTTTTTGGCATTCACTTCAGATAATTTTTCCTGAGAGAGCACCTCTGTCGAGGGCTTAAAGCTAGTATAAATTTTATCTTTAACCGACGGAATACCCATTTATAAACAAGCATGACATCTACAGAAAAACATGTGGAGTCGAAACTATACCGCATATAACGGCACTGCTAAATCATGGTTGTCGTCGTTGGAAATAATGAACACCAACAAATCAGACGTAAAAAGATAAACATGATTAAATAGTATTTCTAATATCAAAATTATCCAACTCGGTTGTGAGAATTAATAATTGGCTCGCCAAGGCTGGACAATTGGAAGTTCTCCTGACATCTTTACATACTTTTGATATAAAACAACACAATTTATGTATGAGCCATGCTCTGTAAACAGGGCACTTAATGCATCTGCGAAAAGTATCAGCCCAGGTCAGCCTGCGCAATCCGCGCAGGCTGACCTGGGCCGAAACTCTTCGCTATCGGTCAATTTCTGTGTATGAAAGCATCGGTATACCACATGATTAAGTCAGTTGTTGAAAAAAGTGGCTGATTTGTTGGCTTGCTTGACATCACGCATCCCAGAGATGTATTAAGCCCCTTTTTTGCCAGAGTGCAGCTCAGCTCTTATATATTGATTTTGGCAGTGGTACCAGTCCAGCTTTTGGCATTTACTTTGGTTTAATTTTCTTAAAATAGCTTCACTGTCGATGGCTTATGTCAAGATCTTCAAATTGATAATGACCTGAAGGGGGTTTTCATGCATCCTCAAGATACTTTTTGCAGATGAAGCTCCCCCAGCCTTCCCCCCACCCCCACCCCCAATTTTTTTTTCACAGAGAAAAGATACTATAATGTCTGCATTTAGGGGCATCCAGGTAACTTTTTTCATCAAACATTTAAAATTGCAAGCAGTGACTGTGTTAATCTTTACGTTTAGCTAGTCAAACCTTTTGTACCTAGCCGGGTAGCTCAATAGTTTGCATATCCGTCTTGTGGTTGCGGGTTCAATACCCGGCTAAGGCATTTTTCCAGCGATTTTTCGCATCTCCTCTCTGATGCATGCGAGAAAAATAGTCAGTCAGTAGCTCGTAAAAATAGCTATGCAAGTATTAATGTGCTAAAGCCAGGAAAAACATACTTAGGTGCACCACTGCTATGACTTGACCTTAGCTGTTAAAACGGCTTTAAATTCCAATGCAAACAATATAAAAAACCTTTCTTTTTCGTACATCAGGAAAATCCTGATAATCAAACCTTGCATCATTATAATGACTGATGAACACGTTGAAATTTATATGATGTTGTGGTAATGTGCCGATTGGCTTTTTTTTTGTTATCAATTGGCTATAGCTGTTAGTCGTAAAAGTCTTTGTACTTTGACCAGTTTTGAGTGGTCATTCCATTCAGAGGAATTGAACTCAATCTAATTTTTCTCAGAGCTGTTTTTTCCCGAATATGCAACAATGGAAAGTAGTCTTTTTCAAAGAAGGGTTTCTGTATACACTGCTTATTACAAGATACAAGTTTTTTTTAGTTCTTTCGAAATATATCCACAGAGGGTGCGACAGGCAGTAACTTCCAAAGCCAACAGTCACAAAGTTGAAAGCGACGTTACACATCAAACAAACAAACAAGTGTTTGTTTGTTTGATGTGTAACGCCGCTGACAACTATGCTTCAGTAAAACCTACACCGTCAACACACCTCTCGGGGTCTCTCCAGTATTCTGTAATCCAAGACTGTGCACAATTCTCTATAACAGTTCCAGTAATCATTGTGTCTACGATAACATTACGTCTAGACGGAATCCGATTACCTCTTTGATAAAACAAAACAAGAAGATCTACTTTAACAACATTACTTGGTATTACAAATCTCCACTGAGAATATGTGTTTTAACCCTGAACCACACAATTTCGGATTTTAACGACCCTGACAAGGAAAGCTTTTGAAAACGATATGGGAAAAGAAAAAGCCCCGGAACCATGCACTATATCCATTCCAAACTTTACAAAATACTACTTTTTTTGCAAAGACTATCCGCTTCCCCATTGGAACCTTACGCTTAGATACCACTATACCTTGGCCCGTCCTTAAACTAAACAAGACCTTATTTTTCGGGGATGGGGCGAGGACGGGCCGAATACGAGCAACGAGCACTCCCTGTCCCAGCGTTACCTTATGCTTTATCACTATTGCTTGGCCCAACCCTAAACTATGCAGAAAAATACCCTTTTATAGCAAAAAAAAAAAAAAAAAATCCGCCCTATCTGAATCGTAAGCTTTACTATTATTACTTTGCCATAGCCTAAATTTTACAAATTACGACCTTTCTTGCAAAGACAACCTTTCCCGCCAAAACGAAACCGTATACTTCACTGGCGGATCCGGGGGGGGGGGGGATTTCGGACGAACCCCCCTAAATTTCCAGATTTTTTTGATGGACTCCCAACTCATTGACAACTGATTTGTGATTTGGGTCCGTGTCTGCATATCTGAGATTGACCGAGTTAACCCCCCCCCACCCCCCTCCCCCCTTAAGAAATCCTGGATCCGCCCTTGTACTTAACTTCAATTACAGGGTCCTTTCCCTAACTTTACAAAATTTTACCTTCTTTTTTGCAAAGACGCGAATTCATTGCCCTTATGCTTTACACTGTTACCAGTTCCAACCTAAACTATCAAAATACTACCGCCCTACTCAACCACGGGTCAACATTTTTACCATGGCAGCGTCGCAGATCCAATGAAGCAGTGCAATACATGTGATTAAATAATAATGTACGAGGACATGATTTTATTGGCCTCGAATGTTTTCAAAGGTCAAAGATGCAATGTAACGTAATCAAAGAGCCACGGATAACCGATCAAGATGCATGTCGTTGCCCTTTTTCGTTGCTGGCTGCATGTTTCGTGAGAGAAAGCCGTTTGATAATGATCTGCACTTATCAGCTTTTGTATAATAGGATATAGAGGATCAGTTGCACTTAATCCTTAGGCTGATAAGCACGAATCTCTGACCTTTCTGCGGACTGTGTAGATCAAGATCAGACTGCACAGAACGTGCAGTCTGATCTTGGATCTACACTGTCTGATTAGAAGATATTTCTTTTCTCCTAAAAAGTCTGAAATAACATTACCAGGTTGTTATTGTATGCTGGAAAGTTTTATTTCATTTATCTAGCAGGATAAAAGGTAAAGAGCTGAATATTACGAAGCGAGGATCAGTTGCACTTAATGTCCTCAATACGTAATACAGGCAGCAATTATGGTGTTCATCTGTTGCTCTTCTGTGCTCCAACTCTTTACCATACAACAACTTTTTTAACTCTTTAAACGTTTTCACGACTATAATTGCCTTTGAGGCCAATGTACATCAAAGATCAGACTGCACAAAACGTGTAGATAACAGATCAGACTGCAGAGAACGTGCAGTCTGATTTAAAATCTACATTTTCCGTCTAGCTGAGACTCTATACACAAAAATCAACCATAAAATTGTAATATATTGGATCTTATTGCAAGATAAGAATTATCTGTTTGATTGTTTGATTGATTCCCCGCTTTCACAACTATAATTACATTCGCGGACACTGTAGATTAAAGATCAGTCTGCACAGAACGTGCAGTCTGATCTTTGATCTACATTGTCCGCCTAGATGGAACACTACAGACAAAACTAACCATGCAATTTCAAAATCTTTGATCTTATCTCTTGATTTGAATTATTTTCTAGGGTTCATTCCGCACTCTAGGGATTAGACCTGTCCAAATCGAAAGCACTTGCAGACTATTTATGACATGTTATGGCTGAAATATTAGGATTTATCAGCCAAAGGTTCGTAAACCTCAAGGAAAAAAAGAAGAAAATACATTTTTTCCTTTTTCCAAATAGTTTATTAAACAAAACTAGTTCCTGGGGTTGTTTTAAGCATAAATTATTATTGTACCCGGTACAGTTGTTTTCGATTATTTTCCGTGGCGCAACCCCCTCACATAACAACGCCTTACGTATGTAACGTTTGAGAAATGTAGGGTTAGAAAACATGAAATTCTTATTTTTTTTTGTACTGGTCGTAAATATGACATAACAAACCATGCTCCATCATCATTTCCCGACAAACTACCCAAAAACATAAAAATATATCGACGTACCTTGTTTAACTGTTGCAGTTTGCTTTTAGCTCGATTGGCTCTGTTGTGTTTCTCGAACTGCCCGGACAGATGGTACAGGACGGCTCTACTACGACGTCTTTGACTTGCATAGCCAGCGGTCCCAGGGAGAGCACCCGAGGAACGACCCTGTCGGGCCTGGCATCGGCGGTAAGCTTCGGCCATCTCCTCTGAAATGGAATGATGTGCGTGGTGATCATACAACAACAAATTAGTTGAGCATTTTGTACATTAACTTTTACCGGATGAAAAATTCTTGTATTTTTGACGGACAATTTTGAATTGCACTCTAGTCCTTTCCAAAAAGCGAACTGCTTTAACCTTGTACCGAAAAAATTGCATGTTGTTAAACTGTTACAGAAACAATACTTTCTGAAATTTAAGACAGAAGTGCACTGTATTTCAGAGGTGCTCTAGCATGAGTCTAATGCATTTCGTTGATGAATTATACCAAGCAACTCATCAGGTATTTATAGGCACCTGAAGTCCCTTTTGTCTAAAAAATAAGTAAACAATATGCATACGGGTCCTTTGAAAGGTAGAAAATTGACCAATAAAAACTTCTCGCTGCATAAGAAAATTTTGATATCGCGCTCGACCTTCGGTCTCGCACGGTAACAAATTTTCTCATGTTGCTCGAATTCAATACAGGCACAGGGAAAGTCACCACAACATAATATTCTGTATATCGTTGATTTACTTCAAAAAACCTTGTAACTACAGCTAGAAACAAGCTGTAGTTACGATGCTTTTTTTTTTTAAGTAAACAACGATATAAAGTCATTTTCGCATGACGATAACGCAGATGACGATGGCGCTAGGGCAACGACAATACATCTCTGACAACAACCAAACTAAAAACCAAAATGTAGCAACATCCACGTTGCTTGTGTCCAGTTGCTCTCATCAAAGTAGACACGGTAGTTAAAGGTTCAGATTTTGTACTACCGGATCTTGATCTCCGCTTCTGGCCCCAAAGGCAACTTGGCTTAGGAATGGCGCATAAAGGGCCAACATACGCGATTATGACCCCTTGTAACATACTCGTGCTTTATTACTTTACTGTGGAAAAATCATTATTATACTGCAAAGAAATTTCTCACGATCTGATTGGTTAACATGCCAGGAACATACTCGTATATCTGTTCCCTGGCAAAAATCACCGTAAAACCAGTTTCCCTTTCGAGTGCCCCGTAAACATCAGTATACGTGCAACACATCCAAAATGGCGGCGTCGATCGATTACCAGACTGCACGTTTGTGCACCAAACTGCACGTTTTAGTGACGTCAGTTTCCAGTGACGTCAGTTTTCATTGAATTGGGGCACACAGAAGGGAATTCCTATTTCGTCAGCATATTCGATTCGTGAAATTATAAAACAGGAAAATTTCGCTTAACGCGCTTTGAAAGGGTAAAACTTTGCAGTATAATAAATTCGTTGTGCGGTCAGGTGGCAGGGGACTTGAAAACGTTCATGGCTGTGGTGAATCATGTCGCCACCTCGCCTTCGGCTCGGGGCGACATGATTAACCACAGCCGTGAACAAGTTTCCAAATCAGCTCGGGGCGACATAATTAACCATAGCCGTGAACAAGTTTCCAAGTCCCCTGCCACCTGACCGTACAACTAATATTAAAACATTGGAGGAGCACTGTCCCGTGCCTAAACGTTTTCTATGGGCCTGCAGTAAGCCCCCCACCCCCCATAAAAAACATATGTGTTATGCTCTGACAAAAGGAGGTTTAATGCATCTCCGACGATGCTTGATACCAAGCAAGTGATCACGTAAGTATTAACCCTTAAAATCCATTGTTTTTTCCTAGCGAAGCGAATAAATCATGAGGTACATTGGTCCTCTGAAAAGCAGAAACAGCGACCAATAGCAAAAAGTTGCATTTCAGGTCAACCTGCTTGGACTACTATGGCCTTTCTTGAAACTATTTGCAGACGCATTAATCCATTACCACACAATCCCTACTTTTGACGACCCTGAGAAAGAAGCCTTCAGAAATCATTTGGGAAAAGGAGAAAATGCTGGTAACCAGCATTTTCTCCATTTCCCATCATGTTTTCTACCCCTCACAAAACATATTTCAAATTTTCAGTCACTTTTATTTTGTCGTCTGCGAATGCTTTCGATTTGGACAAACCTAAAATATTGTCGTTTGGTAATGAGTTAAACCCCCTTTTCACAGAGCATGGATAATACGTTCAAAAAGATATATGAAACAACCTTTATGTCCGCCCCGGAGAAAACTCTTCGATTCAACCAGAAAGCCGATAATTATCTTATGATATAGCAGAAATGTTCCTAGAAAAGTTGACGAGGCAATAAAAATCCTCGTACCAATTCATAATTTCATATTTTCCTTGTCGGTTTATTATCGATCCTTTCCGATGATAACGAATCCTTTTGTGCCATTTGATTCCTTTTTTTATTAGTGCTATCTCTTGATATTGTCATGGCATAAAAAAGATTAAAGTGGAAAAAACAGAGAAAAAAATGCAAATCGATAAGAAATATGCTGTAAGATAAAAACATGTATTAGATTCTCATGGCGGTCAACACATTTTTACTTTCCTATCCATTTGACCTGGCTGCGAACTGCCGTTACACCCGTAAGCCTTGGTCACACATTACATAGTTGACCTTAGAAAAGAATGACCATAGATTGCCGCAGTTTAAAGTATTAAACGAACTTGAATGTAGTCACACTTAAAACCGTAGTTTAACGTAGTAATGTACGTAGTTTGAACTTATGATATGCCTGTAGTAAGAACATATTTTTGAACATGTTAAAAAATCTGTTACGATTAACTATTTTGTTGATCCAACTGCGAGCTTAGTTTGAATGTAATTAACCCTACTTAACTGTAGCATACCTTTCTCCTGATTGTAAATTCTATTTTTCTGCCATCGACTAACATATGGCCCGACAACAGGATGTCATCTCCACAATATTTTCCATACTTTTAAACGGTATAAATTTAAATGTATTTTGGCACCAGGTTTGATGTTTTGGCATTTACAGGGCCTTTAACGCATATGACCTTAATTTACATTGGTTGGGCGCAATTGGACGTCGTTTATACGCAGTTACACGTACTAATCGTAGTTAAAACGTAGTAATACCGTAGTTTATCCCCAGCCACTTCGCACGTCGTTGAATGTCGTTAACGGTACTTACACGCGTACTTCAACCTACTTAAACTTTCTATATATCTTCTTATTTCCAAATCTGAGCGTACTTTAACTAAGTTGACCGTAGTTAAACTACAGCAGTCTACGTTTGAAATAAACGACGGAAAACTCCGTGCATTACCGTAAATGTGACCATGACTTTAAGCACATCATTCACATTTTTTTTATAAACACAAGAAATACGTTTCTGAAAAAAAAAAAAAACACATGGTGTAAGAGAAAACGCTGGCAACCATCATTTTCCCCTCTTTCTATGATGTTTTAGCCATGCCATAGACGGACAAATTCAATCGTTTGAATCAACGATAAATGTAGTTAGTCACCTGCATGTGATATGTGTTTTTTTTCATCGAATGTATTACATGTGTACATATATATGATATTATTTGATGGAATAAGCCTGGGAGGAGGGGGGATTCAGAGTTAAGTCAGCACAGCAAACCGTGACAATTGCCTTAGGATATAAATGGAGTCATTGGACTGGCAAGCTAGCAAACCAGTCTGATATATATATATTTTGTATTTCTTTCATAACTGCATACAAGAGTCTATAATTATGGGAACGTAGAAGGCGCAGTGCGCATGCGTAACTAGAGTATTCACTGCGGGCCAAAACGATCCAAGTCAGCAAGCCATGCTCTGGCAAAAAGGGGTGTATTGCGCCTCAGCGACGCCTTATACCAGGTATTTCTTCACTAATTTGTGAAGCTAAAAATCAGGCTACTCTAAAAGTAGAGTTGGTAAGAAGGTAGAAAGGTCATTTAACACGCAAAAAGTTTAAAATCGGCAAAATGTTTCGATCCATGTCAGCCTGCGCAATTCGATACCTTTTGCCAATGAAATAAGCTTCCTGTTCTTAGGCTTTAGTAAATTGTAGGGTAATTCTCTATAAAATTCTAAGGGGATTCGCAGCTTACCGTCACTGTCATTTGCACTGCTTGATTTAACATGCAAAGAGTTTAAACCTGGCAAAATGTTTCAAACTATGTCAGCCTTCGCAATTCGCGCAGGCTGACATAGTTCGATACATTTTGCCAATGAAATACGATTCCCATTATCAGGACGTGGCTTTAGTAAATTGCCGGGTAATTCTATATAAAATTCAAAGGGGATTCGCAGCTTACCATCCTCGCAAGCCAAGGCTGACGATTCACTACGCTACTCTACCCTTGGCGGATCGAGCTTTATTTTTACATTCACCCGATACGCTTTTTCATTGGATGCAGCCAGCTCTAGCTGCAACGAATGAAACCACTCGTAGCATTTCATCTTTGATAAAAATAGAACAAGATCTCTAACTTTCCAGTAGAAGGTAAACATGGAAACCCACTTGGATGTCTGCTTATCGCTTCATGTGTATTCGTAAGCGGTTTGTAAAACGATATTTCATTTGCTTTCAGAAATATGATGTAAAGGGGGGTAATAACCAGCATCCAATAGAGGGCGCATCGCAGGAATCTCGAAAACGGGCTCAATCAACCACGGTAAGATCCACGTAGTGATCGTAAACTTGGCTCGCGAGGATGCAACTTACCGTCACTGTCATTCTCACTGCTCGATTTCTCGTCAGAGTCGTCGTTCTTGTGTTCCTTGTCACCGACATCCTTGTGTGAGACCAGAATGAGTACGACTTGAGATTTCTCGTTTTTAATCGGGACGATGTCCAGTAGGCACTTGAATTTCTGGGCTGAAATGATATAAAAATAAATCATCAGTGAATAATTTCATATCACTTTTTTTCATGAACATTGGCGAGTTCTGACTGGCTGAAAAAAAAAATCATAGCTCCATGAAAAAAGAATTATCCTGTGTCGGAACTACTTTTACTGAAGGTTACTTTTGCGGGTCCTACACACTGCTTTGCCCATTTATTTTTATTCTATTGGTTAATTTTCAGTATTAGGGATCTGAAAACTGCTTCCCTATTGTAATATTGCCATGCAAATATCAGTGGAAGGGACTGAAAAAACTCCAACATTAGATTTAAAACTAAAGAAAATGAATGCTGGTTGAATTTATTTCAGTGGGAGATGTTGTCTGTTGTCTGCTTCGCGTTTTCATTCAAAAGTGTGACTAGGTTTTTTTTCATACCTCCACGAAAAAAATAAAAATCTCTTCATTCCTTTATAAGACTACCGTATATATAACACCGGAGTTTTGTAGCATTCGGTAAACCTCGGGTGGTCTGTTAATCAAATCTCTCGGTTGTATTACGGTTGGTGATTTGCACCTACATAGTAAATGTTTTCGCCGGAAATACAGCGGTTTACCGTTTTAAAATTGAAACGCTCCACTTATAAGAAGAAAACACGAGTCAAAATTTTCCATCAAGATCTGTCTAATACATTTTCGTTGACAAATAGTTTTTACATCCAACTGTTAACGTAGTCTTTCAATTCCGTTAGCAGACTTCACCCAACAGACTCGGGTAGATATAAATAATTTCACTGCGGTATTTGACGACGATGCAAAATCATGTGAATGACATGTGATTAACATTGCTTCAAAATGGAAACTCTATTGATACGGACGAGGTTTGGTGTTTTTACGGAATCGGTCGTGCTGTGACGAATGCGAGTTGTACTAGTCAGAGGTAGTTTCACTCTCAAGTACTTGAAATCAAGCTTTTTAATCAGACAAGTAGACCGGTTACGCCCCTGATACTACTATACGTGTATAGGCCAGTTCACCAGACAAGTAGACTGGTTACCGCCCCTGATACTACTACGTGTATAGGCCAGTTCACCAGACAAGTAGACTGGTTACCGCCCTTGATACTACTACGTGTATAGGCCAGTTCACCAGACAAGTAGACTGGTTACCACCCCTGATACTACTACGTGTATAGGCCAGTTCACCAGACAAGGTCAATGAACACATCTTAGACGAGTTTCCGGTTTTGATTTGACGATTTTTCTGAGAGTCTGCTTTTGTTATCTACTCGAAGGGACTATTTGTTGTCTAAAGCCACGTGTTGAAAAATGGTCTACGACCAGACAATGTCTCTCTTTACCGTAATCTTTGACAATAAATTCGATTTTCCCATCTTGCAGGGATATTGTCATCGTTAGAACTACATTTAATCTGCCACTTACAAATGCCTTCAATTTTGTCACGGGCTGATAATTTACATCATTAATTATCATCACGATAGGAGACTCGATTTGCATAGCTCTTTACCAAACAAGCCGATGTTTGACGACTTCGAGAAAAGAAATATTTTACACCGTAAAAAAATGATACAATGTTGGTCACCCTTTCTTTGACAAATCTGTCAAGTCGCATTTACGATGTCCTTTAGAAATGCTTCAAATTTGGATCTGTCTAAAATGTTACCGTCTAGTAAAGAAGATACTTTTTTCATTAAAATTATCGTAATACAAGACCTCGCAGCGTCTCATCTTACCCGATCAAAATTCTCCCGAGATCGAGTAATGACATCAACTTGATAGACCGTCTAGACATCCTTTTTCTAAACCTTTATCCTGCTAGTGCTACATACTAGTAAGTGAATTGTAACTTTCAAGCCCCATTTCTTTGCTAATATAAAGGTACCTTCTAGGGAATACTACCTTCTTATTGGACAGTGTGGGTCCAAGATCAGACCGAGTAACAATAAACACCATCTTTCATTACAATATTGCTTCTTTCAAGGTGTTCAAAATTTCAAACTTTTCCAAACTGAAAGCATTTGCTCAGAAGTCACATTTGAGCTTTGCTTTGGCAAGTAGCGGTTTAACCCATTACCACACAATCCGTACTTTTGACGACCCTGAGAAAGAAGCCATCGTTTTCTCCTTTTCCCACAATGTTTTGAACTTTTCTCTCTGTCACAAAACAAATTTAAAATTTTCAGTCACTCTTATTTTGTCGCCTGCAAATGCTTTCGATTTGGACAAACCTTAAATTTTGACGTTTGGTAATGAGTTAATGCATTACCACACAATCCCTACTTTTGACGACCCTAAGAAAGAAGCCCTTAGAAAACATTGTGGAAAAAGGAGAAAATGCTGGTAACCATCATTTTCTCCTTTTTCCCACAATGTTTTCCACCCTTTACAAAACAAATTTCGAATTTGCAGTCACTTTTTTGTGTCATCTGCAAATGCTTTCCATATGCACAAACCTAAAATTTTGTCATTTGGTAATGAGTTAATGCATTTTCGTGATGCATAATACCAACTAAGTCATTTCATTAAAATCGATACATAAAATCTATTTGTCTAATGGACCGGTTGAATCCTGGGCTAATATGTCATCTGTCTGACTGCATTTCGTCGGTTTACTTAAAAAACATCGTAACTACAGCTTGTTTCAAGCTGTAGTTACGAGGTTTTTTAACTTAACCGATATTTTTTGTTCTTAATTTTAGACAGTTTCGACTCTGGTGAGCCTGCGCAGACTGCAAAGGCTGACCTGAGTCGATATCGTCGGTTTACTTCAAAAACTTCGTAACTGCAGCTTGTAACAATCTTTAGTTACGAGGTTTTTGAACTTTACCGACGATATATTTTGCAAATGCAGCAGCCCCTTTTTTCACCGACCACGGCGCGTTTGATTCCAGAAATGGTGTTTGACTTTAAAAGAATAGAAACATTGAAGGAAATTTTGCCAGCATAATTATCTTTTATCACAATCTTTTCAAAAACCTTCTTCATATCTTTAAAATTTTCCACTACAAAACATAAGCAATTTCGTTAAAACTATATCCCTCCACTTTCGGATGGGGATAAAAAGAAGAATTCTTTTCTGGAGATAAAGATTAATCAAAATCTAATTTTATACCGCTTCTAAAAGAAACCCATACAAGCAAAAGATAAGGAAATGATTGAAAGACACGGGACCATGATTTGTATTATGGCAAATAAAATACTGTACAGAAAAAGGAAATGAAATCAATGTGGAAAAAGAAGCATCGGTAGTAACAAAAAGTTATTCATTTCCCAGAATACAGTCCAGTTAAGTATGCGGCCTGACTTCGATTCTGTTCAGTTCAAAGTTTTGTTTTAGGTAGCTGGAGAAATCAGTCTCAGAATTCCAATAGTTTTCTCACTAATTGAAAATATCCATACCATTTATTTTGTAGCGTAAGAATTTCGCCGACAGACATTTATTTGCATAGCTAGGCATTACTAGTTTCGAGTGCTAAGCACATCCTTATTTTCTTTTAATGTTCTGCGCAGTCTGATCTTGATCTATCTTGTCAAGCTCTACCTTTTGCTGACAATGCAGATCAAGATCAGACTGCACAAAATGTGCAGTCTGATCTTGAATCTACACTCTCCAGAAACTTTAGAAGTATTCTGGGAAAACTACTAATCTAAAAAAGTCGAAAGAATATACTATTTATCTAGCGCTTTTCAGGTTAACTTTGCAGCGGTCATAATTGTTTTTCAATGGCTAGCAATCATATAATCAAAATAAAAAAATAAAAGAAAAAATACGTTTTTAATCTAAAATTCTTTCTTCGTTTGACATTTTTAAAGCTGACGAAAAGTGCACGAATCCTAAACATGACCGCATGTTCTGTGCAGTCTAATTATGATCTGCTCTGTCCACATAAGCTATTTATGCCGAGAAACTGAGAGTAATGAGATAAGTACAGCTGACTGCCGATTGACTATCAGATTTTTCGTTTTTAAAATTAAGAAAAGTAAGATTAAAGCAGCAGATACACCTATACATGCTTTCCTGCAGTTTCTGTTAGCAGTTCGCGCAGGCTAATCCGAAACGACACTATCCGTTTTCATGTGTTGTAATGTATATATATTAGGTGTTAACTTAGACATGTTTAGATTTGACAACGAAATGTCACAGAAAACATCACTATTTACAAAGTCCTGTACTCCTTGTTTCGTGTTCACTAAGACCGATTAATTAAAAAAAAATCTATGGAAACAGAGATGTTGATCATCCATGTTGTTTACATGTCAACATCAAGCTGTGTTTAGTAGGGGATAGAATGGTATCTGTCTTTGAACCGGGGGTGGGGGTGTAAAAACATTCTAGAAATATAAGAAATTGTTCATTACAAAACATTTCCTCCTTCCGAGGACATCGTGCTAGCAAAAGTTATCTGCCCCTAGGTTGTAAGACAATGGATTACTTGGCTTGTATACAGAAATGCGCTCGCTAGCAAACAGTCAGGATGTTTCATTTGTGATCTTAAATTCGATGCCGTCAACTTTTGGCCGTCAATTTGGTAAAACTTAACATCAGACCTATGCTCAGAAAGTCATGTGATTTCCGTTACTAGAATTGACGCAGAAAATCAAGTGGTCACCTGGTAGGCCTATTAATCAGTGAAATCAAAGAATTGCACAACTTATTTGCCAAACTAACACATATACGTATTACGGATTTTAATTTTGCTCGTTTTACGCTTGAATCACCTTTATCATACTCAATCTTTCTATTAATCTAGCGTTTGTTACTATGAATAGACCATTCTCTAACGCTTGATAAGTTACCATTTAAGCTTCATAGGGTATTGATGTAGTACAGTGGTTTAACAAATGACGTCACATAATGCTCCCTAACGTCACAAATCTGATCTAAAACGCATATTAGAGAACGCTTGAATCGCCCTTATCATACTCAACCTTTCTATGAATCTAGCGTATGTTACTATGAATAGACCATTCTCCTACGCTTGATAAGTTACTATTTAGAGGCGTCATAGGGTATTGATGAAGTACAGTGGTTTAACAAATGACGTCACATAATGTTCCTTAATGCGTCATAGAGTATTGATGTAGTACAGTGGTTTAACAAATGATATCACATAATGCTCTTTAACGTCACAAAATCTTATCTAAAACGCATATCAGAAAACATTTACATATACAATACCTTGAAATAATGGAAGTTGTGCGATTAATTTAGTTCTATTAATTGATCTTTCGTCTGTTGCTATGAATAGAACAATACGCCTGAGAAGTTACTGCAGCGTTTCTTTGGCGTAGCTGAATATGCTGGCGTTTGACCTACTTTTTTTTCTTCTAATAATAAATACGTACATGTAGATAGAAATGACAGCATGGTAAAAATAATGACATCTTTATCTTACGGGTCCCATCCTAATTGCTTGAAAATTTGCATCGTTTCTTTTTCTTAAAGATATTTCTTGTTCGTAATGTTGCTCACACAGAGCTCTTTAGTTACGCTGATTTACATATCAGTTACGTTGAACATGAAGATTATTTAAATTATTTTTTAATCGAAGACTGCGTTTTAACCCTTTCCCAAACAATCCCTGGTTTTTACGGGTCAGGAATAGAAGCCTTTTGAAAATATTGTGGGAAAAGGAGAAAATGCTGGTAACCAGCATTTTCTCCTTTTCCCACAATGTTTTCTATCCTATCATATAGAATTTGACATCTGCAAAATGCTTTTAATTTGGTCTGGTCCAAAATTTGCCAATTGGGAAAGGGGTTAATGTACATGTGTATGGACTTTATGATTAGAGATCTATATAAATTTGAGGTAGGACTAGATACACTGTTTTACAAGATTTGTATAAATCAACTTGTAGATCTCGTCTTGTTATAGATCTACTAAAAGTGCAAATGATTTACTATCTCGCCAAAAAATGTATAGAATAAATGTAAGGCAATGAAGATTTCGGTCCGTAGGATCACATGACAAGTGCTGACAATGATGGTTAAATCATGGAAAAATTGCAGGTGCCTGGTGCCCTAAAGTGAGGTCGGCATTATTTTTATATCGGAATCGTTTCAGACTCGTGGAACAATCTTTGCTTTTTTAGTGATATTCCCGACAAATTCTTTTTTCCTGTTAGCTACTAGATCTATTTTGAAAAAATACTATGTTGACAAACAATGAAACTTGTCATTCTATAAATATGTAACTTATTGTCAAACTAACTGAAACCTGCTTCTGAATCACAGCTAGAAGACCTTAATACGCCAATTAACAATAATTACTGAAAAGATATTGTCGGTTTACTTCAATTGCCTCGTAACTACAGCTTGTTTCAAGCTGTAGTTGCGAGGTTTTTAAAGTAAACCGATGATATACTGATGAAGCGTTTAAGGCTGAATTATCTTATCTCACTTATTTTGACACAAATTACATGTAATCTGTTAAAAGCAATTACTAGGTTCAGTGACAAACATTGTGCTTCATTAGAGATCTACATCTCGGTCCCGTCATCTGTGTAAAAGCATTAAATGATTTGTAGATTCATGGTCGTTAATACTTAGTCTGAATGGTTCAAGCGAAAATGTTTTTTATTAAATATCTTTGTACCCCGGACCGTCGAACTGACGTATTTTAAAACTGAGCCATCCTAGATACAAGATTCAAGATTAGATTTGTTTTTTTTTATTTAACGTCCGTTAAACAACAGACAAAATAACAACAGATGTTTCACACTGGGAACAGGAGGTTTTTTTTTTACATCTGCCAAAATTATCGACCTAGGTCAGCCTGCACATTCTGCGCAGGCTGACTTTGTTCGAAACTTTTTGCAATTGGTCACATTTCTGCATGTCAAAAAATTAGTTTATATCTTGGTTAAGCCGGTTTTTGGACAAAATAATCTTTGTGGATCCATGACCTGGGTCCGTATTCACCAACCATTCTTAAAAACATTCAGTCTTATTCTTCAGAATCTTGTCTATGTAAAGTAAAAGAACTCCTGATTGGCTTAACCATTTGGTTTAGCCAATCAGAAGACCTGTTACTTTCACGGTCAGGAAATCTTGAAGAATAAGACCAAGCACGTTCTGAAGAATAGTTGGTGAATAATTATGGACCCATGTGATGACTTGCTTGGTATCATGCTTCACTGAAATGCATTAAGCTCCCTTTTGCTAGAGCATGGATTAACTTGTATTGAAATTTTTCTCTTTCGTTAATGGTATCAACAGCATAGACCAAACCGGGGTTTCCCGATTTTTTTTTATTCTAGCGCTTTAACGGAGAACCGCCACAACTTCTTTAGCGTCAAACTTTAAATGCGACTTCTTTCGTAGAAAGTGGCACTGTGCATTCTACTCAAAACTCCAGTGAGTCAGACAATTGAATGGATATGGAGGTAGCATGGGCATCGGACATGCTTAAAATTCAAAAAAGAATATACAAATATCTTTGACCCATGGTAGTCTGCACGGACTATAAATTGATATGTTTTGCAGATACATAAAGTATTACTCTCAAATGATAATTTTAACCTTTGTTGACATACACAATATCACAAAACAACCACATAAATGGTAAGACAGTTGAAATGCATTGGTTCATTACAGACAGTACAGCGGACATGTAAGCAGTAAGGAATACCTGTTTCCCCTATTATTATGAATTCAGTCAACCTTAGAAAGACACTGATACCGTCTGAGAGTAATACCCTTTTCGCAGAGCATTATTCATGTATACAATTACTCAAGCAGATGTCGAAAATAAGAAAATAAAAATTGTGGTTAAGAAACGTTTTCGTTGAAAGAAAATTATTTCAGGCTTCTGATATAAATTCATGTCTATAATCTAGCCTTGTGAATATTTAACTCATTACCAAACGACAATATTTTAGGCGTGTCCAAATGAACAGCATTTGCAGAAGACAAAATAAAAGTGACTGAAAATTTGAAATCTGTTTCGTGAAGGGTAGAAAACATTGTGGGAAAAGGAGAAAATGCTGGTTACCAGCATTTTCTCTTTTTCTCACAATGTTTTCTAAAGGCTTCATTCTCAGGGTCGTCAGAAGTAGGGATTGTGTGGTAATGGGTTAGAAAGGAACCAATTCTAGGATTATGTCTTGCATAAGGAATGTTTTTTGACATGTCATGAACATATAGGTTAATTGGCACTGCTGTTCTTGACTCTATTTCATTAACCCTTAGGCTGCTAAGCGCGACTCAGTGACCTTTTGCAAACAGTTTACACCAAGATCAGACTTCACTAAACGTGCAATCTAATCTCTGATTCTACTTGCTATCCTATAAGCTGTTTTCTTGCCCGTAAAGCGAACTCTGAAATCGCAGTACAAGGGGTTTACTATAAGTCGGTTTTTGTCTAATCTACTGAGCTGTGTAAGGGTTAGAATACAATACATCTCAAGTTCAGTAGTAATCAGTCCCAATTCTATAACCCTGGTGCAAAACAATCCTGACACTGAGAAAGGATTTTTTTGCTTAGAACAAGGTTGAAAAAAAAGGCGGTAGTCCTTTTCCCACAATTTTTTCTGCCCTTGGGAGAGATATATCACTATAACTGAAGCCTCTCTTAGATTCTACCCTGCCAATGCTTATAATGTGGAGAAGACTCCAGTGTAGTATTTTGATAAAGCATAACTGGAATACCCGTTCGCAACAAGCGTTTGTTCCGGTTGCTACAGTTTTTTGCCAACTACTGAAGTCTAATTTATCAAACTATTTCATATTAATATTTTGTGTTATTTCAAAGTCGTCAGCCGATCAAAAGCAGGAAAAAAGTCGATGCAGACTAGAAACACGTTGATGTGAGGTTTAAATGTCCAGTGTTTCATAAGTCTCAAACTACAAAGTACAATCTAAGGTATTTTCTCCTTTTGCCACAATATTTTTACATGCATCTTTTCCTTATTTTTCCACACTGTGTTTTCACGCTCTCGGTTGAAAATTCTTTTCATGAGGTAATTGTGCTTATCCTTATCCAAACGATCCAGAGTTTTTACAACTAAGAGGAAGAATGCCTTTTAAATATTGCTAAAAAAAAACAAGTAAAAACGCTATTAACGAGCATTTTCTCTGAAAATGTTCCATCCCGTCGAAGACGAATTACATCATTTTTTGATCTGCGATTCATTTGTCCTATGGTAGCGCTCTCAATATTGACGATTCCAAAGTGTTGTTGTCTGGGAACGAGATAACTCAGCCAATCAAAAAGGAAAGGACAAAATCCGAGGAAGCTGAAAAGCCGCTGACGCGAGATTCAAATGTCCGGTATTTGATTGGCAGAAACTACGAAGCGCAATTATTTTCGCCGAAATCACTTGACCGGTATTAATAACTGTCATCTGTGGTTTCCCCGATCCGTAATTGGCTTTACTTTGACGTCGCAGTTGACGTGTGACAGCTTTACCCCATATGCTGCTGGACCCGAATCAATGACCTTTTGCGGACAATGTGGATCCAAGATCAGACTACACAGAACGTGCAGTCTGATCTTGGATCCACACTATCCGATAACAAGATATTTTTCTCGAAAAGATAAGTTTGACAAAACATCCGGGCTTGTAATATCGGCATGGAAGTTTCATTTAACTTGTCAAACAGATTTAGGATTAACAAGCTAAAACACAGCGAACTATATAGGTGCCACATTTACCAACTGTTCCATATATTGTTCTATTTCAATAATTCCGAGACCATCCTTTGGATTGGCTGAAACGAACCGTCTTGGCCAATTACTTTGCTAGTCTATGAATTTAAGGATTAAAAATTGAGTGTTGAAAAGTTGATAAACAAGGACCTCGTGTTACAAAACGTCGAAATGTCAGCCTTGGTGTTGTCACCTGCGTCGTGGGAAAAAAAAAAACTTTCATATTTAACGGTTTATTTCATGCTTTCCGGTAGGATATTGAGAAATAGAAGTGAAATAATTTTTCGATCTTACACTTGTACCACCAGTGAAAATACCGATTTTCACGCTCTTGTTGCCTAGGTAAATTGCGCGTACCTGACAACCAGATGGGAAATATGACGTCATATACCCTACATTTCTTGTGCTTGACGTAACGTTGCTATGCGGGAGGGGTACGCCACGGGGAATAAGGGAAAAGAACTGTACTGATTTTATATAAAGCTCCTCCCAGAAAGGGTTAAAAGCATGAAATAAATCGGATATTTGTTTTTTTTGATGAAAGATCGAAATTTATTTCATCTCGTGAACACCATCGGTAATATTTTCACGAGTGGCTGCGCCACTCGTGAAAATATTACCGATGGTGTCCACTCGATGAAATAAATTTCGATCTTTCACTGAAAAAAAAAAAAAAACAAATATCCTCTATATCGTTGTCACCATTGAAATTTTTTCTTAAAACTTATTCTAGATATTAACTGTCAATAGTGAAACTCGTTCAACAGGGACAGGTAAACATAAAATCGCTTTTGACACATTTATGCCCCTTTTTGATTTAGATTTATCAATTTAAGCATCTACAGACTAACATTGGTACCCTTGGTATTTTTAGGAGCATCACTGACAAAGGATCCCAAACAGAATCATAGTTGCTGTAGAAAGCCTTTTTCTGTATGCCTTGCAACACGCGATAAGGGTCATTCGGACATTTGCGTAAAGTGTCGTCTCGGATCAGCCTGCGCAGTCTGCGCAGGCTAATCCGAGACGGCACTTTACGGCTGCATTACATTTTGTGCTACAGTAGACTTGCGCAAAACAGAAAATTACACAAAAACGGAATGTATCGTTTCGGATCAGCCTGCGCGGACTGCGCAGGCTGATCCGAAACGAAACTTTACGCAAATGTCTGAATGCCCCTTTTTGCGTGTTGCAAGCCGTATAGGGGTATCTTTGTTTTCATATGCACGGTAAATTGTTCCAGTGAAAACAATTATGTGTCGTGCTCTTGCAAAGGAAGATTAGTGTATCTCCGTGAATTGAACATGCCATCGATTACTGAAGTTTGAGGTAAACAAGAGACAAGGTGAGAAATCTTTGGTATCAAATGTTATTTTGATGCTTCTGTGACAAGCTTATAACTAAAGGTTTCAAAAAAGTTCTCTTTTCAAAAACTTGTTTACGATCAGAAAGTGGTATCCGTAAGATTTTATTAGCCCACCATGCAGAATGTCTTTCAACAAGCGACGCGAAGTGGAAACTCACTACCCAAAGAATCAATGTGACAGGTATGAACCAGATAAAAGTTACTGTAGTTTGAGCACTGGATGTAGACGCTATAGAAGAATATCCGACATTTCAAAGGAAATGAGCCATGGGCTGTAAACAGCATGCTTAGTTCATCTGCAAACATTATCAACTCATATCAGCCTGTGTGGAATGCGTAGGTTGACATGGGTCGAGTTTTTAGCTCAGCTGAGCACAACGTGCTCAAAGGGAGCTTTTAGGATGACCCGGTGTCCGTCATCCGTTGTGCGTTGTCAACAATTCTTTAAACATCAACGCCTAAACCGCTGGGCCAAACTTGGCTTGAATTCGGTCGGTTTACATGGCTTGCAACACACGCAAAGGCGCAATCGGACATTTGCGTAAAGTGTCGTCTCGAATCAGCCTGGAACAGTCCGCGCAGGCTAATCCGAGGCGGCACTTTCTGTTTTATGGGATTTTCTATTTTGTCCAAGTCCACTGTATCACAAAATCTAATGTAGACGTAAAGTGCCGTCTCGAATTAGCCTGCGCGGAATGCGCAGGCTGACTGGAGACGACACTTTACGCGTGTTGCAAGAAAATGGATTTCATATACCAATGATTCTGTGATGACTTGCTTTATAATCATGCATCATACAGGGCCATAAACAGCTGTTCTTTTTCAGAGCACGACTGAAATGCTTTTTGTCGTCAGCAAATCCTTTTCATTATTATGGAAGAGTCTAAAATTTGTCGTCTGGTATTGAATGGGACGATTCGACTTAAAGAAATCTCTTATCGTCTATAAATTCTTTGCATATAGAACAAATAATAAGCATATTGTCAGATAACGAGTTAAACTCTTTCAAACCAAGTGTCTCATGTGCCATCCTAGCAAATAGCAATTTTCCGATTCCTTAAAGGGGGCTCTGTATCATGACCAAGACCATTCAGTCACACAGCACATTTGTCACGATTTTACATCTAAAGCTTTGTTTACAACGAGCCTAGATGCCAATGTCCTGTAGAAGCATTTTTACGCCATTGTTATTCTACTTAGGAAATGGCCAAGACTAAGAGGTGAATGACCTTTAACTCTTTACCACACGAGAAAATTTTAGACTGGTCCAAATTGAAAGCATTTGCAGACGACAAAATAAAGGTGACTGAAAAGTAGAAATTTGTTCTGGGAAGGGTAGAAAACACTGTGGGAAAAGGAGAAAATGCTGGTTACCAGCATTTTCTCCTTTTCCCACAGTGTTTTCAAAAGGCTTCTTTCTCAGGGGCGTCAAAAGTAGGGATTGTGCGGTAATGGGTTAAATGATTCAGCTGTAAAATGCAGGGGGCGACACTTGATGGTCCAAGAAAGTGCTTTATCAATATCAAGCTATGTTGAACATATTGTCTGGTCTTTGATTTAGACTGTTTGTTATAAAATGGTTTGTTTTACCTCAGTTAATGTTAGTAAGCAGCCTATTTTTGTTGTGCAAATACAGGGGCTCTCGAAATACTTGGAATGCCTTAACATAACCATGAAAATATTCACAAAAGGTCTGAAAATCTTAATCTTACCAAAGCCACCTTGCAAGACTTGCAAGTGTGGCACGTCCCTGACTGCATACATTCGCTTTTCTCTAAGTTAGCCAGACATCCAAAAGGCTTAGTGGTATTGAAAAACTATTGGCTGTTTTAATGATGTCATCATTGAAATTCATATGATAACATTACAAAACGCAAGATCCATAATTATTACTTGGTCATAGCGGTTATTGCCATTTCTGTTGCTGAAACAAACTTTAAGATGTAATTGCATATATATTATCTTGAACCAACGTAAAACTATAACATTTTTTAACTTTTCGGACTGAAGTTGATGCTATAAAAATATTTGGAAGCTAAAAAGGTCTTTGTTGTAAAAATGTTATGACCACAGGAACGCATTAAATCGAAAAATTAGGATTAAAAAATACAACACCATGTCACCTAAGCATTAATACACAAAACCCTTAGCAATGGTGTTTAAGAAAGGGCGGCGGATTTATTTCGCAATATGGTTCTATAGAGAACAGTTTCCCCAACTACATGTATAGCCTTTCCAAAAACTGATAAATTGATGCAAGAGTTGCCGAAAGTAATCATTTGAAAAACCTAAAGGTGCGTATTCACCAACCAGTCCTATGAACATTCTTTGTGTCATTCTCCAGAATTTTCTAGATTTGAAAGTAACATAACTTCTGATTGGCTAAACCGTTTTCATGTTTAGAAATCTTGGAAGAACTAGCTTAAGAATGTCCTCAAGAATTGTAGGAAAATACGGACCGATCGCAATCGCCCATTTTAAGTATAACGTGTTCAGGTGAGCTTTAGCGATAGTGTTTATGTCTATTCAAATGAGGGAGTTAATTAAACTTTGATCAGATGAAAGGTAGATCGAGTTTTCATGCTCAAGTAAGAGTTGTCAGAAAGTAATAGAAACCTTGCATTACTTTCTTTACTTCGATTACTTTTTCTTGACAATGAGATTTTTTTCTGAGCATATCGGGTAACTTTACCTAATTAAGACTTAATTCATATTTCACTTAGTATTTGTTTGCCTTTATATTCTATTAGAACTATCCTGAGCAGCATTTACAATAGGTCATGTCAATGAAACATTGCTGTTTAAAGAGGCCATAATACTCATTTTAAGCCAGTTTTAACTCATTTTGTTTTTATTTTATCAAAATATAGTCATTCTTATATATCTATGCCAAATATTGCGCCTGACGGTTGCAAGATTACTTAGATTACGGTCGATAGAAAATGCATTTCGCGGACTTGCGGCCTTCAATGTAAACAGACTGGTCGTTTCCGGATTTTGAATCGAAGATTTTCGATATCCGTTATACACTCGGGAAGATTCGTATGATGATCATGCATTTTGTAGCGTGACTATATTTGACCTTGGCCTTGATGCGGTAAATAAAGGAAAATGGATATTTCTCTGTTGCAGCCTCTATTTTTAGACGGAGATCGAGGCCTATATGTAAGTTACACCGTATCCGACTCTAGGCGGAACCCAACGATAAATTTCCGTGAGTCACCGCCATTGTTTACAGCTTCGATCGTCAGCCAGTTTTCTTCTGGCCAATTTTCGGTTTTTCACACAACCCCCGTGTTTCTTTTTTTCATTTACACGATATGTGTCAGTAATTTATCCTTGTGTACACAATGGACAGATTTCTGTACCATTCGATTTTTCTTGTTTAAATTTAACAGCGTTTCTGCTCACCGGCTGTAGACAGGCATCTTTAAACTAGCGGGAAAATGGCACATACAGTAAAATGCTTTTACGAGCTCTTTTTATGGAACATATGACCTTAAATCATGAGACATCACATCCAGCCAATTTGACAGGCGAGTGCTTCAAATACATCCATGCTCTAATTTTTGTGTGATTCCTGTTCCCCGTAGCTAACGTGAAACCTAGCAAATAAAACCTGTTGTGCGTTCTGTTTTCGATCTGTATGTTTAAACCAATACATGTGCCTTGGTTAAACCAAGTAGATGGCGGAAATAAAACTTCAACTTCGTAATTCCCCCTATTTTTTGTTGAGTTTGCTGAAAATAGCATTCTTCATCCAAAATTTTTCGATGTCAGTTGAATATCAAGTCGAGATACATCTATTACATGTATTCTTCAGGGACAACCATAGCATTTTATTTTTGAGAAAAGCCTGTAAACTATAATATTGTTTATTTTCAGCATATTATAGAAATAAAAAATGCACCCCTTGTCCCTATCGGAAAGTATATATCCAAGATCAGACTGCATGCACACATTCTTTTGAAGTATTGAAGATGGTGTCAGCAATCAAGTTCCTTACAATACATTGTACTGGGAAAACACTCCATGTGTAAACATAAGTTAAACGTCCTCTATTTGATTGACAGTTACTACAAATCGCAATTAGTTTTCTCCGAACTTCTTTGACCTGCGTTATCAGACGTCCACCGTTTGTTGCTGTTTTGTTTCCTTCCATTGCTATCCTTTCCAAAACTGCATTGGAACCACCAGTTGAACATTGAAAGCCTACATTATGATTTTAAGCTTTCTAGTAAAGGTTATGAAAATCAGATGACCTTATTAATCCGTTACTCCATAGATACTCATTTCTACGCATTGCTTGGAGCCTTTGGAAAACATTGTGACAAAAGGTGAAATTGCTCGTGACAAGCAATTTCACCTTTTGTCACAATGTTTTCTAAGCTATCAAAAGGTGTCATATACACATAATAAATGGTTTCATCCTTGCTGTTATTTAGGGTCAATTAGAGATACCATAGAAATGCCTTATGGGGTAAAGGGTTAATCAGGAAATATAAAAACTGCTCTGACGAAAAAAGGGGAAAAAAAGGCTTATTGCATCTCTGTGATGTATGTATGATATTAAGTTAATTATCACATACACGTAGATCTATAAAATCCATTTTTGTCTAACATGTGACTGAATCATGGGGTAAACAGATCCCTTGACATGCAGAAATTGACAAATAGTCGGACCGCGCAGACTGACATGAGTATATACTTTTTACAGATGCATTTAGCCCCCTCTTTCACAGGGCATGACTTATACATATGACATAGGATGGCAATGACATAGGTTGGAAATGACATACATTGGCAATGACATAATATTATATTGACAATGAAATAGGTTGATAATGACAGAGATTAGAAATGACATAGGTTGACAATGAATTAGGTTGACAATGACAGAGATTGACATGACATGGGTTAGAAATGACATAGGTACGAAATGACATAGGTATGAAATGACATAGTTTGAAAATAAGATAGATTGGAAATGACATAGGTTGGCGATGACATAGATTGAAAATGAAATAGGTTAGCATTTGGGATAAAAAATTATCGGAGGAGAAGAGTCCAGATAAATGAAACCAATACCGCTTTCTTGTCATATCACTTGTAAAGGATGTTTTCAAAGTCGATTGTTTCGGGATGTAAGATGGAAATTATTAATTAACTTCTTCTTTCTTTATTCATTAATCAGAGAGCTGGTTTTGATAATTAATACACGATTTTCTCCCGGAACTAATCATTTCTTCTTGACAATAATAAGCGGATATCATCATTTGCTAAATTTGGTTCATGTCAAAGACCTAATTGCTGTCAACGACATTTCTAAAGTGCTGTATTTAATCATCTTTATGATGAAATTGTGCAATATAGTTATTAGCTTTAATCGAACGATTAAATAACACATTTATTACCGCCCCCCCCCCTTTCCGGAAAAAATAATTTTACCACAGGAAAAAATCTAATTTCGGCGAAGGTGAAGCAAAGGTATTCTCACTTTTAAGATCTTTGTCGGATGCTTTGCAACCAACAGATAGATGTAGGGATATCTGTTCAATAATCTGCTGAACTGCATTGTGTTAGCTTATTACCGTATATGTATCTGTTAAAAACAGAATAGAGGATAATAAATTGGTATTGTGTGATATTATTAGGTGTACGGTCAGGTGGCAGGGGACTTGGAAACTTGTTCACGGCTGTGGTTAATCATGTCGCCCCGAGCCGTACGCGAGGTGGCGACATGATTCACCACAGCCGTGAACAAGTTTCCAAGTCCCCTGCCACCTGACCGTACAACGAATTTATTATACTGCAAAGTTTTACCCTTTCAAAGCGCGTTAAGCGAAATTTTCCTGTGTTATAATCTCACGAATCGAGTATGCTGACGAAACAAAATTCCCTTCTGAGTGCCCCAATTCAATGAAAACTGACGTCACTGGAAACTGACGTCACGCAAACGTGCAGTTTGGTGTATAAATGTGCAGTCTGGTGATCGATCGACGCTGCCATTTTGGATGTTGTGTTGCACGTGCAGTGATGTTTACGGGGCACTCAAAAGGGAAACTGGCTTTACCTGGTTTTTGCCAGGGAACATGATATATGTTCCCGGCATGTTAACCAATCAGATCACGAGAAATTTCTTTGCAGTATAATAAAATAATCTGTCAATGGAATGATGTGCCACGCGGTTAAAAAAAAAAGAGTTTAACTACATCAAACCCCATTCAAGTGATAGATTTTTAATATCGTATACAACCATTTGATTATCCTATATATTTATTCGTAATTCACCTTTTTTTTATTCTAACAATTATGAAGATCATTATGAACATGAGCAATATAGGAAACAAAATAGTTCCGCTGAAATGCAGAGAAATGACCCTTCCCTACAAAATGACCCATGAATTCATTTCACTATGTAGAGAATTTACCGGGTCATACGTAGTGAAATGACCTATGGGTAATTTTGTAAGGGAGGGTCATTTTTCTGCATTAAACCGACAAACATTTGTAACCGTTACCACCACAAGCGATGATGCCATAATGATAACATTATCATCAATAGTTTCTCTGTGATATCCAGTAATTCACCGAAAGGAATACAATATGACAAAATTCGTTCATGAACCATAGTTACTTACCAATTCCCCTCTTTCATAGCAACTTAAAAGATGTTTGTTACTGGGGTACGTATTTTTTTCTGAAAACGGTTCAAATTAAGACTCATTTACATGTTTACTGTTTGTGACTGACAGAAAATTAATAAGTCAGGAAACCACTGTCAATGGCCCTATACAAGTATTAGAAAAGTTGGCCTTGCCCTTCGTGACGAGCTGTTGACGAACTGTGGCCTGTTCAAGTGATTGGCAGTTGCTCCATTCTATATTAACGAAGTACATGACGGTATTGTGATGCAGCATCACTGACTTATCAAATGGTAAAACTTTCACTGCATTTATTATTTCATGCTTTCCGGTAGGATATCGAGAAATAGCAGTGAAAATATTTTTCGATCTTACACTGGTACCACCAGTGAAAATACCGATTTTCACGCTCTTGTTGCCTAGGTAAATTGCGCGTGCCTTACAACCAAATGGGAAATATGACGTCATATACCTTAAATTTCTCGCGCTTGACGTAATACGTTGCTATGCGGGAGGCGTGCGCCACGGGGAATAACGGAAAAGAACTGTATTGGATTTTGATAAAGCTCCTCACAGAAAGGGTTAAAAGCATGAAAGAAATAGAATATTTTTTTTTTTGGTGAAAGATCGAAATTTATTTCATCTCATGAACACCATCGGTAATATTTTCACTCGTGGCTGCATCACTCGTGAAAATATTACCGATGGTGTCCACTCGATGAAATAAATTTCGGTCTTTCACCGAAAAAAACAAATATCCTCTATATATATCGGTGAGCTGTAGATATAATTGGCACGTTCTGTAAATGGAGAGTTTAGTGCACCAGTCAAAAGTGTCGACAAATGTCAGGTTGCCCAGTCCGCGCAGGTTGACTTGGGTGACTTCTTTCTGCTAAATTGTCTGCATTGCTTTCATTTCATTTTATATGCGCGGGCTGTAGATATAATTGAATTATGCTATGTGTGAAAAGGGTCTTAACCCTTTCCGAAACGACAAACTTTTTGACTCGACCAAATTGAAAGCATTTGCAGACGACAATTCAACTCTTGATGAAAAGATGATTTCTGTCTATAATAGGGTAGAAAACATTGTGGGAAAAGGAGAAAATGCTGGTTACCAGCATTTTCTCCTTTTCCCACAATGTTTTCAAAAGGCTACTATTCCAGACCCGTAAACACCAGGGATTGTTTGGGAAAGTGTGAATGCATGTAAACTATCAAAAGGGAAATCCATACAAAAGGGATAGGTATACATCAAAGTATCCGTAAAACAGTTATAAATTTACCATTCTTGACTTAGAATGTTTAAATAGTTGATATTTGACAAAATCTTTGCAATTATTGTCATTACTGAAGACATACACTTCAAGTAGTAACTTGCTAACCATAATATTTACTTCAGACTTGAAATACTTGTTAACTACCATAAAGGGAATCCATAAATCAGGGGCAGGTATATATCTTATATTTTTGACACCATAATGCCTGGCTTTTCAACTTACAATTTTCACATTATCCAACTGTTGAACACAGGCAATGCACATTGCTTTGTGAATGCATATATGCACTTTCCAGTTACCCCTAGCCATCAGGTATTTCAGCGCTAAGATTCAAATCGTCAGCGTTATATTTACGCTGTT
The DNA here is from genome assembly GCA_943736015.1 of Tridacna crocea. NCBI lineage: Eukaryota > Metazoa > Mollusca > Bivalvia > Cardiida > Cardiidae > Tridacna > Tridacna crocea. Next base: position 34,504,405 of record OX031073.1, read on the forward strand.
CCTTAGCCTTGAGACTAGTTGGTTGCTATGAAATTTGAAAATATATTTTAGCAGGTATAGCCTTAACCCTTTTACCAAACATTTCCTGGTTTTTACGACACAGAGAAAGAAGCCATCAGAAAACACTGTGGGAAAAAGAGAGACTGCTGCATGGTAACCAGCATTTCTCCTTTTCCCACAATGTTTTCTACTCTTCTAAAGTCAAGTTTCAATTTTTGAGTCACATTTATTTTGTCATCTGCAAGTGCTTTCAATTTGGACCTGTCCAAAATTTGCCGTTTGGGAAAGAGTTAACTAGCTAAAAGGTCGTCAAAAGTTTGAGTTGAACCCCACTGAAGAGTTCACCCCAACATCCCTGGGTTATGTAGCCTTTGTTTACTCGTACCGCCAATGGCGACAAAAATAGCATACAGCTGTATAAAGAAGGCTTAGTAGATCAAGATCAGGGCCGTATTCACCAACCGTTCGTGAGAATATTCTTGGTCTTATTCTCCAAAGAATTCTACATTTGTAAGTAACACAACTTCTGATTGGCTAAACCGAATGGTTTAGCCAATCAGAAGTTGCGTTACTTACAAATGCAAAAAATTCTGGAGAATAAGACAAAGAACGTTCTTAAGAATGGTTGGTGAATACGGGCCCTGACCGCAAAGAGCAAGTAGTCAAAGATCTTGATTTCTTTACCTGGCAGCTAAACACTACTCGGTTTAACTGTGACCAGCTGCTGCGAAAACGTCAACTGCATCAACCATGATACAAAACTGCATCATTGAAAATATTGTGAGAAAAGAGGAAAATGCTGTTTAACTACTTCTTTTCCCACGATGTTTTCAAAAGCGTTCTTCAATGGAACCGTTAAAAGTCTAGAATACCTTGTTGAAGGATTAAATAATAAATTAAATATCATGGAATGCATATATAGTCGGTTTACTTCCAAAACCTCGCAACTACAGCTTGTTACACGATATGAAGATAAGCCCGTGAGAATGCACAGGTTGGAAGGCATAGAAAACACTTGAAAGAGCATACAACAGTGCGATACACGCGAAATGCATACTACGCTGTGATACACGTTTTGGAAGTAGACACACGATATGAAGATAAGCCCGTGACAATGCACAGGTTGGAAGGCATACAAAGTACTTGAAAGAGCATACAACAGTGCGATACACGCGAAATGCATACAACGCTGTGATACACGTTATTTGGATTAAATTTCTGGTATAAGACTGTTGCTGTCCTCAGCGGATACAAAACAGGTGCAACACGCAATCCGGATATTAAACTTAAAACATGGATACAGAAAACTCTAAGTGAATGACAACTTTGCGTGCCAGACAAAATTCTGTTCAAAATCTCCTGTTACTTCATCCAGGTTTTATGTTTTACATGCATAGTTTTTGCAAACTTATTACTCATTAGATTTTGGATTTTAGAGCGAAACCCAAGAGTGCAGGAGGCAAACTAAGATTGCGGTTTCCACTTCCACAAAGAAACCCTGTATGTAGCGCATTTTCTAAATCAGGTGCAAAAGTACCTGTAGAATCTTGCTCTAAATGAGCGTACATAAAATTGTATGCTTAAATGTATGCGAAGATGTAACACAAAATACCAATTTCATAAGATCTAGCCTTATTCCATGCAGGCCTACGATTACATGTTTGTGCTAACCTTAATTTATCATCAGATTTCGATATTAGAACAAATCCCAAAGAAGAATGAGGTCAATAACTTAATGCTGTTTCGCACGAAAAGCTTTCACGCTTCAAGATACACTCGTATCCTGATTGTAAATTCAAAAACGGCCATATATGCTTGATTTTTAAAAATAACACGATACAGTAAAACCTCTCCTCCCGACCACCCCGACAGTACGAGCAACCCGCTATTAAGAACGATTTTTGCCAGAACGGAATTTTTCCTTCTTCAAGATCAATGATCAGAACCCCGGAAATACGAAAACCCGCTATTCCGAAATTACGACCACCGTTTTCAGTACCAATATGAATTTACCTGTGGATTTTCACCCCGAGAAACGACCGCTCGCTTTCCACAACATCTTTACAAGCAGCTAATTTTCACGCGTCCGTAATCGCGAACCATAGACTGTGCCACATGTACGAATATTCTTGGGTCCGATGGAAATGACAATCAATTATCGGTCTGTTGTTTGTCCACTGACAATTGATTGTAATGTGATTGTGTTAATTAATCAGGTTGTTACGTAACATAATCAAATGACCTGTGAATGGATATGTTTAAACCATCGATTTGGCTTTCACACGGCAATCAACACTCTCTTGCACTCCAGATCATTACATTTACCTCTGTAGTGGGCTCAGAAAGTAGTCCGTCATTACGTCATATTTTTGTCACATGACCATAACTCAAAATGGGTACACAAACGCCGGTGAAAGAAAGACCAATATCGATTGTTTCGTGTGCTGTTTAAACAGCATGAGACCAATCAGACTTAGTGATAGGAAATGAACAAAAGAGGGATTTTCTGAAAAGCCTAAATATCTTTAAAGGACGATAACTTGATTTTTAATCGTACAAACTTAGATCCAGCGGTGTGTCAAATCAGTTGTCATCATTCATGGGCGCAGCCATTTTTGTTAAAATCGGCGTAAGATTCTTAAAAGTGAAGAGGCTCGAAAAAAACAGTTCCATTTTATGCTGGTAAATTCATCAGTTTGAACGCACCTATAATGTATCCAGAATCATATTTCCTTTGTCTAACTTACAATTTTACATATGAAACAGCTAAACAGTAACAAAACATCTTTTCCTCGGTTTGACAAGATTCTTGTCATTTAGCCCATCGCAGAGATGTATGTGAGGTAACGAACGACAACTCTGCTCGGAGATTGGGCAATCAAGCGTTTATCACACGTCTCTGACCCGGATAACAAACATGGGTACATCCGGGTGACCAGGTTTATTGTTTATAGCAGACTGATGTAATTTACGAAATTTGGGTTTAGCGGTGATCGTGATGGGATTATCATTTTGAATTCGGAACTTTACATACTGTAATTATACCGTAACGAATATGCGATTGTTAACAAGTGAACACGAAGACAGTAAGAGCGACGATTAGCAGGCCTGTTCGAATTTTCAACTCGGATGAAAAAATAGAGGGGTGGGGAGTCCGTATACGTTAATCGTTCACAGATCGGCCCGTATTCGAAAATCTTTGTTTTAGAATGAAATTCGGCAGTTGGAGTATGAGTTTTTAAGACTACAGGAAGTGAAAAAGCATAAATTCTATCAGAACTAACATAAGATCCTTAAGTCTTCTGATGCATTTAGTTAATGTACATACCTGGTTTTGATTGTTTCAAATAGGCAATTATGAATTGACATGCTTTTACAGGTGGATTTATTTCACAAATTTAAGGAAAAATAATACTTTTCAGTGAACATGAAAATGTTGTTGTCATTTTCATTTGTATACTTCCCTACGTCATATGCATTTACTACTCGCGTCATTTAGCCCTGCACAAGTCTACTCAGAGCCTGGGTTTATATCAAAATGTAGGCGTGTGAAACCCGGAAATCAGACCACCCCACTAATAAGACCAAATTTTAAAAGTACCGTGAGTGGTCTTAATAGAGGAGTTTTACTGTACTTTTATTGTTGTTTGAAGTAATTATCATGGCCATGGTTAATCTTTCCACTCCTTATGCGGTCCAGTTTATAATTTATAATCTCCTCTCACCTCTGCTGATGCATGTGAGAAAAGTAGTCTGTGACTTTGGAAAGAAAGTCGTGTTAGTACTGGTCTGAGAAAGCCAGGAAACAGATGTGCGTCACCGACCGCTATGCTATGACCTTAGCCGTTAAAGTGGCGTTAAACCCCAATACAGTCAAACAACCAACCAATTATAATTTATAAATAAACCATGCGGTGGAAAGAGTGAGCTAGATGTATCTCAGTGTTGCATTACACCAAGCAAGTCATCCCATAATTATGAACCTATAAAATCCATTCTGTCAAACAATACGTTAAATCACGTGGCACAATAGTCCTTGGATATTTAGAAAGAAAAACCAATAGCAAAAAGTGTCGGCCCATGTCAGCCTGCGCAATCCGCGCAGGCTGACATGGGTCGATACTTTTTGCAAAACCATTGAGCCCCCTTTTTCAGAGCATGGTTGAAATGTATATTTGTGTGAAGATAAAAGCGTCAAGGGATCATAGAAGTTTATAATAAGAAGACAGCAAGGAGAGTCTATATTTTGATGGCAGTTTACTCGGAATGCTTTTCTGCTTCAACAAAAGGATATACCCATAGTCTGAGTTTTAGCAGAAACAATGAATTTAAAATCTCGACGTTCTAATATAGTATTTTCTTTCCTTTTTGTATACTTAAAAGACCAGCTTGGTCTCACCTCTGCGAATTCGTGTTGAAAATTTGGACCAAAAAACACAGAAGGGGAAGAAAAGTTCATTCAAAGAGTTTTTCGCCGCTCTGACGCAAGTGAGATAATAGTCGGGTGACTTGGAAAGAAAGTTGTGTCAGTACTGATGTGAGAAAGTCAAGGAACACATGCATAGGTGCACTGACCTCCGTGAGATGACCTGAGCTGCTAAAAAGCCGTTAAACTCTAATTTAATCAATCAATTAATCAGTCAATCAATGAAAGGAACAACTGAAAAGGGCTTGTCCTGACAAAAATGTTTCATTTATGATCCATTTCCCACGTCAGATAAAATGGATAGAAAGTATTCTAAGAGTTTTCCATCGAGAAGCAATGGGCATTGAGAATCACTGAACGGACGTCAATCTTTTTCCCAATTATATTAACGTCCCCTGTGCAAATATTAGTTTTGTCCTGTCTATTGTTTGATTATGCTGCAAGTTCCTAGAACCTTTATTTACTTTTATTCTTAACCTCCTTTGGGCATTGTCGATCGACATACGTAAAGATAAGTTTCAGGCACTGAGAGTTAAGTGTATTGTCAACAGTTTGCTCGTCTTGAGTGTGTAAGCACAGCCTAAAGTGTAGGATGGATCACAAAATGAGTTTTTAAATCTTAAAAAAAAAAGCGAAGCGTGTTGTTTAGCGGCGCAAATTTCCTAAAATGGCTTACTGAAATATAATAACATTACATCGAAGACTGTAGTAAAAAAAGACAGAAAGAAACACCTGTTCTGCTTATTCATTTGGACATGCAAGTTCAGTCTGTACGGTTTAATTAAAGATATTCAGATCATAATATTTTCATACTTTTTCGGTTACACAGTAACAAAAAGAAAAGCAGGGTAAAACATGCTTTGACCAACTTTCAGCCTATATGGTATTTCGATCGTGCTTTACCAAGTTCATAAGATCGAGATCAGCTTCTAGTGTAAACGCGAACGGTCGTGAGGAGTTGATTGCTTCTTTGAATTAACATTCTGTTGTGCTGCAGTGAATTCCGGACTGCTTTGTACTTAATCTTGATTTATTCCCTTGTCGAGCAAGAGAAAGGATGTCTTAACACTTCTTCCGTTCTGATCCTCATGATTGCAAGGGCATCATTAGTGATTAGATTAGTTTATCAAATAAACAGTGAGCTATCCCCTGCAGAGATTTGAGAAGGTGACACTTTGCGTGTGAATAAAGGTATTATGCATTTGACCTCATCTAGCTTTGTCGCAACCATGAACGCAAATAAGAAAATCGCCTCAGGAATTCACACAGTCACAGAGAAAATGTAATTGTCAAAGATTTGTAATGCATTCATTTGGTTAACTTCAGCTTATTTCGGAAAGGTCCGGTCAATAGGCACTTGTTGTTGTCTCAGTAAGCATACACCTAGTGTTACATGTACCTAGGCAAACCGAAATCCAGCCCTACTAAGACACTACACTAAAGATCATGTGATCAGTTCGTTATAACACGGTGACGGGTCACTTTTTTGTGTCTTTCTGCCTTGCACCATTGACAGGCATAGCTTCTGCTGTACCTTACTTAAGGACCTTGGAAACTTGTTTATGGCTGTAACGAATAATATCGCCCTGAGCCGACGGTAAGGTGGCGACAGGATTCGCCACAGCCGTGAACAAGTTTCGAAGTCCCCTGCCACCCGACCGTATAAACAATTTCTTATATTGTGAAGTTTAAACATTGAAATGTATATACTACACAATTTCCCTGTTTTATGGCATCACGAATTAATTACGCTAACGAAATAGAATTTCACTTCTGGTTGCCTATCTAAATGAAAACTGTCGTCACTGAGAAATGGTGTCACTGAAATTTTGTAAGATTAAACCTATTTTTATTACATCGATTAAGTAACAAGTTCTTACAACTTGCACCAATCTCTTTGAATTCTGCTTCCTGGGAACCACACCAGTACTCGCACCGAATGTGTGGGCCATTGGAAAATCCCAAGGTTGACACCCGCTCCGGGTATGGCACTCGGGACCTTATGATTACCAGACCGACGCTCTTGCCCACAACCACGGACATCTTGGTAAAGCGTGCAGTCTGGTGCATGAACTGCAAGATCATTCGAAGATTTTTTTCTTTAATTTAAACATTGATTTAAACAATTTCATAGTCAATAACTATGAATTTATAGTAATGATTTGTTTGCAAAAGTAAACAACCATTTACTGCCTCAAACGACCATTTGGTTATTCTTTTTAATGTTTTACAATGTATGGCTTTCGACACTGCATAATTTGTTCATCTGACGTAGGAATGGCTAGTTTTAACCCCGAGTCTTTTTTTTAGAATTACAATAAACGATCATACATGCAATTGTATTCATCTACTTTCGAGAACAATTCATTCTTTCTGCTTCAGTGACTACCATCCACGGAAAGTTGTCATTTCTAACGGGCTAAAACGTTTAGTCATGAAAATTTTAGCCTGTCAGAATGTACCATAATTAGAATTACAACTGGATTTGGAATGCAATGAAGTGGTCAAGGATGCTGAATACGGATAGACACAGTCTTTATATCCCAAGGTCGATTTAGTCATGATTCATTATGCGTTATATAGCTAGATATATGCAATATTGTACGTTTCACCATGCCTTTGGGATCGCAACAATGATTTGATCCTTTGTTAGAAACCAAAACAGTTCTCTTCATCTTTATACTATTCCAACGGTTCAAGTCCTTTAACGTCACTGCCCCAGGCTTTTCATATTGCAGTTTGAAATTGATTGTACATCATTCGCCAGGATTTCTATAGGACTCTGAAAACACAGCCTACAATAAATTTGCCCTTAAAAGGTCAATGAGATTTATCCAGTATTCTATGACTTTAAGACAAGCTTGCTAATTCTACCCATTTTGCGTGCGAATACATTAAGCAAATGTTTTCTTTCTATACAGGAAAATATCCACACACGTCTGCACAGGTATATTGTAATATAGTTTATATCAGAATATCTTGCACAAAAATTTCGACTGTTTAGATCTAATATCAAGTTTCCTTTTTTGTATCTGCATGATGCGCAGATATCGAATTTTGTTTAAATCAGATATCTAAGGATAAAGTTCACTTTATGCATAAGCACGCACAGGAAGGCACCGTAATGGATTCTTGTGATCAGGCTTGTGTAAATGTCGTACGGAATTAGGTCGCCGACTTCGCTTCACTCATTATATGATCACAATTTTGCATTGGATGATATCGAAGCAGCTCTTGAATAATATATTTTTCTAAAGTATAAAACATCAGCATTATTTTGTGACTATTTCACAACCGTATTATTTTTGGTGATAATAGGTGAGAATCACTGTCTTGTAGCGGTATGACTGTATATATTTTAGGCGTAAACGTTAACTAACATCCATATTTCTAGAAATCGAGAGAGTAGACTAATCCTTTAGACCAGATAAATAAGATCAAAGTAAACATTTCTCATATCGTAAGCTGTACCCAGCGTCTTGGTAAATCAGTACTTTTCCAAGACCGTGATTGTATTTACAAAACGGTTTTGGGAAAAATATTCCGCTACCTTTAGGAAAAATATCGTGCGAAATTTATCTAGCTAATCGCTTTTTGGAAAGTTTAGTCTTGTACTGACAACGTGATCGTGGTAGTTCCGAGGATGGTTCCCGCTTATTTAGGATTCAAAACCGAAACTTTTGACCTGAGAGGCCCCTCCCCCCCCCCCCCCCCTCTCCCTCAAGACCACCGTCTCTCTCCAACAAAAATATGGCTTGTTTAGAGTCATACAAAGGAATGTTTCATGTTATCGTATTGCCTAAAATGGTAAAGCCATGGTAACTGACGACTTAACTGTAGATGGAGCTAACTTTGTGCGCGCTTACAACCTCTTATGCATGCATTCATTTAGATTGTTTGGTACAGAATGCGTCTTTGTTTCATAATCGATGGAAAGCAAGCCAAAAACTTGAAGATATCCAATCTTTGTGAACGCAGTATCTGGTCTTGTTTACCATTTATAGGAAAATATATGATTATTAGGCTCACTAGAGGATTTTTTTTTCTCGTAGAATATCAGAATCGTTAAGGAAGTGTTTTCTTTTCTCTTTTCTTTCTCTTTTTTTTAACACCCCCCTTGTTTTTTACCTTTTTTTCGTCAAAACTTTGTAACAACAAAGTAAGGAAGCCTTTAGTGACTGACCGTTTAGGGATTGTGCGCATTTTTAGGTCTCTATAACAAAAGTCGTGCAGCAGAAAAAGCTTTTACTTATTAACTCTTAACCACATAATAACGATTTTTAACGACCCCAAAAGAAAAGTCTGTAGAAAACAGCGTGGGAATAGGAGAAAATGCTGGTAACCAGCATTTTCTCCTTTTCCCACAATGTTTTCTACACTTCCTAGGACAAATTTCAGTTTTTAAGTCACGACTATTTTGTTGTCTGCGAATGCTTTGAATTTGAACCACTCTTAAATTATGTCGTATGGTTAAGGGTTAAGATACTGAAGAATTTGTCGTCAACATCCAGTTCATTTATATATCATAACAATAAAGTAAGTCAGTCTATGATGACCAAACTTCTCGTGATCCTGAAATATCAAAAGATAAATATATTGTCAGCCCCTGCATATTTTTTTCTCTATTAACCATATTTGGGCATTTCCGGATTGGCCTTGGTAATAGAGCACAGCAACCTTCACCGACATCTCGTGAGTTTGTCCTTTCAGCACACGAATACTATTTTCTAGCCCTCCCTCTCCTACACACAGAACAAAATCACGAAGAAAAATCTTTGTAACAAAGATTCTTTCTTGGTTTAGTATTCAGATTTTTTTCTTTCAAAGTAGAGGATTAAATATAAAGGTACGGAATTTTTCGCTATCCTGCCCTATCAACACCTTAATACTACATTATTGTAACATCCTTGAAAAACAAAAAAGAAAAAGAACATTGTTGGAGAAATAAAAACCTTGAAACAAGGTCTTGTCTTCAAGCCATATTTGGTTTCATCTTTTCTTTCTTGACCTTATGACAATAAAGTGCCGCCAACGCATGTTGACTTTTAGACAGTCTAACATTGTTCACTCTTGTTGACATCGAATGCGACTCTGCCTGGTTTTATTGGGAGGGAAAAAAAAGGAAGATCAGATTATTAAAACTGATTGAAAATGTACTCTGATCTTGGCTCTTACATTGTTTGATAATTTACGACCTGAAAAATTCTGAAATTAAATGAATTAAGTCTTTGTTTTATAATCTGATGCATATCTGTCTTATAAAGGCATTGGTGAAAGATTTTATTTTGTCCAACTGACGTAATGTTCTACTGGAAAACATGAGATGTGACAATATGTAATCATTAAAATGCATGCTTGGCGGACATTGTAGATCAAGATCAGACTGCACAGAACGTGAAGTCTGATGTTGGGTCCATATTGTCCTATACAAAGATATATTGCTCCAAAATATAGATACGAAATAGCAACATTTTGGTTTTCACTTTAGGCTCTAAAGTTTCAACAGGTTCAAGATCATCATTTTTGCTCCTGCAGGAGGCCTATAAAATCTTTGTCTTGCAATGGACAAAAAAATTAATACGCCAAAGAAATTTCTCGTGATCTGGTTGGATAATATGCCCCGAACATATATATCATGTACACTGGTAAAACCAACGTAAAAGCCACGTATACATGACTACACTATCAACACAACATCCAAAATGGCGACGTCGATCAAGATTAACATAGAGATTATGCGCCAAGCTGCACGTTTTAGCACGTATTACCAAGGTTTCAGTGTCGTCAGTTCGAGGTGACGTCAGTGTTGAACCAAACAACAGGTTAACTTCGCTTAACAAACGTTGGAATGGTAAGACTTTGCAGTATAATAAAATCGTTGTACAGTCAGGTGGCAGGGGACTTCGAAACTTGTTCACGGCTGTGGTGAATCATGTCACCACCTCGCCAACGTGGCGACATGATTCACTATAGCCGTGAACAAGTTTCCAAGTCCTCTGCCACCTGTGAGGTGGCGACATGATTCACCACAGCCGTGAACAAGTTTCCAAGTCCCCTGCCACCTCACTGTACAACTAATAGTGTCCATAGAAAGATTTTTCAAAGTTGACCACAAAGTCGTTTTGAAGATCAATGGTTTTTAGAGTTTAGGATATATGAGTGTTTATCAACTGGCATTTTAAGATTTTTTTGCTGCGCAAAATGCAGATGACGGTCATACTGATTGGTGGTTTTATTGTGAGATATCTTGTCCTTACACAGTAAAATTTTTATTTTTTCTTTTTCATAAAAGCAATACTGAGATTCCTAGGTTAATAAAAAAAGAGGTCCATGTCCTACTCTTGTTTACATGATAAACTGTTGTCTTTTCTTAATTCATCCAAACGCAGGAATGAAGAAAAAACAAGTGTTAGACGAAGTTTGCAATCTCGATCTGGCCAATCCGTCATCAAGACGCTAAATGTACATCTGCTTTCTAAATGTAACCCTACAAACTCTTTTCTTTTGCAGAGATAAAAAAAAAGACGTTTTGAATCTAGAAATAAGACAAAAAAAAAAAGTACAATACAAAACATTTTTGCCCATATTGTCTAAGCAACGTGCACAATATAGGTCAAAGATCGGGCTGCACGTTTTGGTTGCAAATTTAACTTAAGTTTGACAGGCACTTTACCACACAATCACGACTTTTAACAACCCCGCGAAAAAAAAGAGAAAGCTTCTGGGAAAAGGGGTCAATTCTGATAAATGGCATTTTCTCCTTTTCCGAAATGTTTTCTTCCCTTCCAAACATAAATTTCAATTATTTCGTCACATTTATTTTGTCATATGCAAATGCTTTCAATTTGAACAAGTCTAACGTCTTCTCGTTTAGTAATAGGTTGAATGGGTAAATTACAGAGCTGCTAAAGTTCGTTTGTTAACATTTACGCTGCTAGGCGCGAATCTCTGACCTTTCCCCCACAGTGTAGATCAAGATCACTCTTCACAGAACATGCAATCTGATCATGGTTCTAGACTGTCCGTTAAGAACATGTCGTCCCTCCAAGAAATTACTTTCAAAATAGCAAAAATAGACTTTTTTAAACATATTTATTTTACATCGATTGAGAAACAAGTTCTTACAACTTATACTAATCTCTCTCGATTCTGCTTCCTGGAAACTACACCAGTACTCGCGCCGAATGTGTCGGCCAATGAAAAATCCCAAAGTTGATACCCGCTCCCAGGTATCGAACTCAGGACCCTTAGGTTATGAAGCCGATGCTCCACCTCACGACCACGGACACCACAAAAATTAGACTTTTACCATAGGCTGAAAAATTTCAATTCATTTATATAGTAGGAAAAGGGTTAGGAAGGGCAAATATCTCAAAAGAATTACATTTTACTTCCATGAAATTGTTGAGAAGTCACAATTGAGGCACGTCACATTGCCTTAGTGGTATCATTAATCATTGTAGAATTTTCCTCTATCATCAAGGTGAGTAAATATATAGAACAGCTCAGATGCTGTTGACATCCTTGGCCCAGATGTCAACTTTACTATACTGTTTTATGTCACGTGTATAATTGTATAGTTATTGTAAACGTTTATGCAATTTCATCCGTTTAGAAAATATTAATATGCCTTTCTTTTTGTCACAGGTTTCCATGCATGAATCCTTTATAACAAGCTGTAGTTACAAGGTTTTTGATGTAAACCCACCTTATAAATCTTTTCACACAGTATCGACTGTAAACGCTACCTCAATGTTTGTTTACACAAATCTATCCAGAGGTCAATCAAGTCTCGTCAAAGAACCCAGTCCTTGCAAAGAAGAGGACCGTGATGATCCTGAGCCGCTCATTTGAGTCTTTTTATCCCAACACGACCCATTTCCAATCCCTTACGCGACAAACATACATACATTCTGACAAACGTTCGTGACTTTTGGACTGAAAATGTGACCCTTACAGTGTGCTCAAGCGTTTTCAGAGATTGCCTCAGTGATCTTCTTTTTTATGCAACATGACACAATTTCTAACACATCCTTAATATTATCAAGACAAGCATTCTGATTAACTTTAGAAAATGTGGCCTCTAAAGTATATACAGGGTTTTTTCTACGGTTTATCCCGGTGACCTGCTTTGTGCACACTTTTTTCTCTTTCCATTTAAAGAAATGACCCTTTGACCTAGTGTTTGACCAAGCATAACCTCTGTTCTGGGCCCGGTTTCACGAAAAAACTTAAGTCCGTACTCAACCCAACTGAGTTTACAGGCTTAAGTTCGTTAATTTGCTGAGTTGAGTCTGAAACGTTGAGTGCGTTTCACGAACACGTTCTCAGCTGAGTCACTTATTTTGATGATTTTTTAAACGTCTTAAGCGGTATTTTTGCTACTCTCCGATAGTCGAGGTAATAAACTGTAAAAGTACGGGAACAACTGTCAATATCGCAGTTGTCAGAAATAAAATAAACAAATATTTTCGCATGAAAAACGTACATGCACTTTTAAAAAGCTATTTTACGGAATTCAATCTGTGTATTCATGCATCAGTATGCACTTCAGTGTCGTAAAAGAATGTATCGCTGTGGTTATAGTCAAAATTTATTGAAATTGTTTCCATGTTTGAGGCAAAAAAAAAAAAAACGAGGAAATAAATAGTAGATATTTGGGCTTTTTTCGGTGAAAGATCGAAATTTATTTCATCGAGTGGACACTATCGGTAATATTTTCAGGAGTAGCGCAGCCACGAGTGAAAATATTACCGATGTGTTCACGAGATGAAATAAATTGCGATCTTTCACCGAAAAAAACAGAACAAATATTCTATTTATTTCATGCTTTTAACCCTTTCTGAGAGGAGTGTTATCAAAATCCAGTACAGTTCTTTTCCGTTATTCCCTGTGGCGTACCACTCCAGCATAGCATTGCAATATAACGTCATGCGCGAGAAATCTATTGTAAATGACGTCATATTTCCCATCTGGTTGTCGGGCACGCGCAATCTACCTAGGCGACAAGAACGTGAAAATCGGTATTTTCACTGGTGATACCAGTGTAAGATCGAAAAATATTTTAACTGCTATTTCTCGATATCCTACAGGAAAGCATGAAATAAAAAGGGATGTCGTTGAGAGCTCTTAGTCCAGGAGTGTCCTTGAACTGATGATATTTTTTTTGTTTACATTACATTTCGTAAAGCACTGTTTTTCCTCTGAAGGGGTTTCCAAAACCTATGGTAGATATTTCAATGCTCATTTAAGTTTGAAATACCATGGCAAAATGAATATTAACATATGATTTGCTGTAAACCTATCATTGCAGTGAAAATGAATTAGATATAGTATTGCACCCAAATTTCTTGATCAAGTCGATATGAGTCAGTGCAACACTGTACCTAATTTTAGTTGGGTATAGTCTTGCACTCAAATTTCTATGCTTTCTTAGTTAAAAAACCAGTGTAATACTATGTTTAAATAAACATAGTATAGTGTTGCACTCAAATCTATAGATATAGACTTCTTCATGAAATATGAGTATAACATAGCGCCTACATGAAGCTATTCTGAAGCTGAACAAGCAATATTGAGGGACAATGAAGGAAATATAACAAAGTCCATTTACATATAACTTTTACTTTACTTTTTTTTTCACTTAAAAATTAACTATGCTTTTAAAAACTGCAAGCTGATATGTTTTACCATATACCTTATGAAGACTTTTCTTTAACCCATTACCACACAATCCCTATCTTTGACAACCCTGAGAAAGAAGTCTTTGGAAAACATTGTGGAAAAATGAGAAAATGCTGGTAACCAGCATTTTCTTCTTTTCCTACAATGTTTTCTATCCTTTACAAAACGAATTTCAAATTTTCAGTCACTTTTATTTTGTCGTCTGCAAATGCTTTTGATTTGAACAAATCTAAAAATTTGTTGATTGGTAATGAGTTAAGCCACTAGTGACTTTGAAACAATACAGGAAATGCATTATAAATAAATTCTTACAAGCATTTTTCCCTTTTCACTCAATGTCCTTAACCTTTTCCCACACAGTCACAGCTTTTATGACTCTGGAGAAAGGGCTTTTTGAAAACATTATGGAAAAAGGAGGAAATACTGGTAACCAACATTATCTCCTTTTCCCACAATGTTTACTATCCTTCTATTCTATCAGAAATTGCCATTTTTGGTACATTTGATTTGTCGTCTGTGGACATTTTCAATTTGGTGGAGTCCAACATTTTGTCCTTTGGGAAAGGGTTTACTCTTACACATAACATGATAGCATTTGTACAATTTCAGAACAGTTATAATAAAAAAAAAATGTACATTTTGTTGTGAAAGTAAACAAATAAAGTTGAACCAGTTACCTCACAATACCAAATTTTAATGACCCTGAGGAAAGTGCCTTTTGAAATCATTGTGGGATAAGGAGCAAATACTTGTAACCAGCATATTCTCTTTTTCCCATAATGTTATCTATGCATTCAGTCATATTCTAACATTTGAGCCACATTTAAACTATCATTTGCAATTCAGTTGCATTTAAAATATCTAGTAAGTCTATTTACTTGGTTGCTTCTGGAACAAAACAGGTACAATTTCCTTTCAAAGCCTAAATATTTTTAAAATTGCATGTAGGGTTGGGATAACATTCACAGATGACAAAATTTTGGTCTTGTCTAAATTGAAATCATAATGCAGATGACAAAATATGGCCTATCAAATAGATCTAATGGTATTTGTCTCTGGAACAGTAGAAAACATTGGGGTAAAAGGAAAAATGCTAGTTACTAGCATTTTATCCTTTTCTTCCAATATTTTGAATAATTTTCACTGATGACAAAATTCTGGTCACATTCAGTATCATCTAAACCTGCTGCAAAGTTTTCAAGAAAACTTTAAAGTCTTTCAGTATCTGAAGATGTAAAAACTGCTGTTCCATCAATCTGCATCATTCCTCTGCTGTTTCTAGAATGTGGATCAAATCTCATGTCTGAAGAAAAATTAGTCTTGTACTGACCAGATATCATCATACTGTACTGAATGCCTTTGTTTTTACCTATTTAAAACAAAAAAATAAACCTTTAAAGGGTGAAAATTTCATTGTTACCAAACAACTTTGTTATAGTAATCCAAGAAGGGACTTTCTAAACATTGTGAGAAAAGAGGAAACTGCTGGTAACCAACATTTTCTCCATAACCCATAACATTCAATTCCTTCTAAGATTGTTTTTATCATTTGAGCCCCACTTTAATGTGCTGTCTGAAAATCCTTTCAATCTGAACCAGTCCTAAAATTTCTATTTGGTATAGAGTTGAGTGATGGATGTTATCTCTAAATGGCAATTGCAGAGATCTATCCAGCTCACTTTAAAGAGTAACCTAGATGTTTTCTACCATGTGTGAAATTTTGCCTTTGTACACCAAAATCAGTCTCTGTATGTTCATGCAATCCTTCTCCAATCTGTCAAGTTTTAGTTTCTAACTTTAGATATGGCAGTCAAGGTTATGGATAATGCATTGGAATATCCTCTTAAAGTATATTATGACTTCCACAGACTTCTGTTTTTAACTTAATTATGCAGTAACTTGAGATGTTTACTAAGTCTGATACCTACTGGAAATGAACAAACAACAAGGTTCCATGTTTTTCTCACAATGTTCACATTTTCATTTCAACAAGGAATATATCTTGGGCAAGACATTACAAAAACCTGTTAAAACTCTCCACAATGAAGTGCATTTTAATTTTTTTTTCTGCTAACAGTAGATCTGTTTACCATGTGTGCAGTGTATTTAAAAAAAAATCACATTATGTTTTTATGACCATTGATGCAGCACTACTTCATAGACTATGAGCTCATGTTTGTAAATGAGAAAAAGTGTAAGTAATGTAGCAGTATAGTTGGAAAATTGCTTTAGGTCTGTAAAATAGCTGTTTCTCCATCACTTGCAATCATGTACAGAATTTGGTGCAAAAATATGTATGTGAAAGACAGAGCCTAATCATAAATCATATGTTACTTGAAAAAGTCATCTGTAAATGTTAAATGTGGGACAAAAGGGTGCCTTTCAATGTATATACATGTATTTGAAGATGATCTATGAGCAACTCCATTACTCCATAGATGACAGATACTTTTCCAGTATACCCAATTTCCGTTACCTCTCTCTCTGCCAGTGGGGACTGAAATAGCTTTTGGAAACTACAGATCATGATCACAGAGTGTAGTCTGCTACTCGATGCTAATATTTTACTAAAATTTACTATCATACAGCACACTACTTATTCACTTTCAGACTATGAAATAAGTTGATATTATTTATTTCAAAAGACTTCAAAGAAACACTTAATTTGCCAGACTTTTTAACAAGACATACCTGTCGTTTTCTTCTATGTTGACCTCTAGATCCTTCATCAGAAATGATGTGCCACGCTAACTACACCATCCCATTACTAATCACTTCACTGTCATCACTCTAATATGTGTTTATTTACCTAAGATGAGAGTAATAGAAAATGAAAGTTTTGTATTAAAAAAAGACACTAAAAAACAAATTGAAAACAAGATGAAACCTATGTTGTTGGTACTCATTGGAATTACCTATCGATATCTACCATACAGGTTGAAAAATTCCAATCACCATCTGATAATCAGAAATCAACCAGTTATCTGATCCTCTGTCAATTTAATTGAAAATGATTATTACGTCCTTTATGCCTGAATGTTTGCCATCGAGCTCCCAGCCCAAGTTAATTTGAAGCATAACTGAAGCCAGATGATAAAGATAAATAGGCAAATAGTGATAACTTTCAACATCTAACATGTTCATCCTATTACACTGTCATTCAAGTTTTAGTCAAGAGAACAAGTCAAGAGATGCAAAACACAATTTCACTTCAATATTTGCCATTGTTTAACCAAAACCTTGGACCTTAAAAATATAGACCAGCGCACATACATACAGATTTTGCTTTTTTTGTTTCAAAATTTAAGATTGTTGCCATTACCTGAATTATCATCGGACTCAGTAGATCTTTATATCGTCGAGTGTCCTCATTCCGTGACTGTCCTTGAGCCGGTGATGGTTGTGTACATCTCGTTCAAAGGACATAATTTGATGACTTCACGCGGTATTTCTGCTCGTAACCCTTACCAATATTCGAACTTTTTACTCCTTGTGAATTTCAAAGACAAACACATCGTCACTGTCTTTAAAGCTGTATTTAGGAACGATTTCCGAGTTTAGGTTCGATTTCTCCAGGGGACGATTTCTCCAGCAGCTTAGAAGCTCCTACACAGAACATAGATCTCTGTCACGTATGTCGAACAGAGACGATCCTTGAAAGAATTCCTTCATGTGGCTTGAAATTGACAAATTCTGTCTCTAAATAGAAGTTGTGTCGGTTTATATCGCTCTAGCGTAGACGTGTCCGCCATTTTTGAGTCGACAACAAGCAGCTTGAGCCAGGGTAGAGTAGACTTAAATTAACAGACTCAACTCAAGGTTTTGAGATCGTTACTGAGTCTGTTATGTTCTTGAAACGCAACTTAAATAACGAACTCAATTTAAGTCAGAAACTGAGTCCGTTAGCAGATTTGAGCAAAATAACGGACTTAAGTTGTTTCGTGAAACCGGGCCCTGATCCGTACAAGTTATTATTAAAAAAAGCATTTTGACCTATAATTTCATGTGTATTGAACTGAAAATGTGGCTTCTAGTCGGTAGTAGTTTTTGTGGCGGTTGTCGCCACAGAGTCAACGAAAATTCCAAAATTCGAAAAAAAAAATCCAAAATTCGAAACAAAATTCGAAAAATAAATAAGTCTAAAAACCAAACTCATTGCCTATGATTCGGTTAAGAACATACCTAATAACCGCCATAAAATTTCAGTTAACTCCATAAAAAGTAGTCCACCAAATAAGCTACTGCTTCTAAAGAAGACGGCTTAAACTAATTTTACTGATTAAAGAAGTGTTGATAGTGATTGATTTTATGCTTAAAAATGCATTCTAAGAGACAGTCAAGGTTGGCCAACTGTTATTGCATTCTGAAACATCGGCTAATGTCGGTATACTACGTTCTTGTAACAATCGAATTGCCTCGGTAAGCTGCAGAGAATGGTCGGGCATTCACGTCAATTACCGCCGGACACGGCATGATTAAATGATCTTTAGCATTATTTCGTTTTAATATACAATGATACTTTATGAAGAATATAACTATTTCATAGGTGTTTTGTCGATTAATATAACCGATAGATCTAAAATAAAAAAAAAAGAAACGATTTTTTTTCTAAGACTTCCGCACTCTCTCGCACGGTGAGAGTAACGAACGACAACTCTGCTCGGAGATTGAGACTTCCGGTGCAGAAGTTTGTCATGCAATTTCGCGACACTACAATGAAGGCCGATTCACGCAAAACAGAAAGAAAGGCTGCCCAGTCTTGCCCCGAGATCAGTTTTGACTGGCATAACTATGCTTGTGGATCGTTTGCCTGAGGCTTGTGATCATGTTGAAGTCGACAGGTTATAGTTTGAAGGTTGGCCGACGTAGGTTAAATTCGATGTTCTTTCGAAAACAATGAGGGCGTGTCAATTTTGCCTTCTCTGGCCTGTTTCCTTCTCTTACGACAGCGTTGTTTGGAGAAATATAGAAAGGACACGGTGGATCCTTATATGTGAAATGTGAATTGTGTTATGATAAATAATGTGACTCATATGACCCACCACGTCAAGAGGGATGGAACTGAGTTCAGGTAATTAAGATCTATCATATTTTCGTTTATCTTTGTAAATTTTGTTATACCCGAGTTATTTGCTTAACCCATTACCACAAAATCCCTACTTTTGACGCCACTGAGAAAGAAGCCTTTAGAAACCATTATGGGAAGAGGAGAAAATGCTGGTTACCAGCATTTTCTCTTTTTCCCACAATGTTTTCTGCCCTTCACAAAACAAATTTGAAATTTTCAGTCACATTTATTTTGTCATGTGCAAATACTTTAGATTTGGACAAACCAAACATTTTGTCGTTTGGTAATCAGTGAAAGTACCAATCCATGTACATGTCTCTGACTCACTTTTTCTGCAATAAAATATATTTCTCTACTCTTTACCAAATTTTACCTAATTAACTCAGGCCTGATTTTTCTGTTACGGTGAAGAGAAGTTTTTAACAATTACCATTCATTCCTGCATTTAAGGTCACTAAAGAAAAAAAGCTATGAAAAACATTGTGGGAAAAGAAGAAAATAATAGTAACCTGCATTTTCTTTGTTTTACACAATAATTTCTACCCTTTTTGATACAAGTTTTACTATTTGAAGATTTATTATGTTGTCTGCAACATCTTTCGGTTATGACCAGTTATAAAAATTTTGTCTTCTGGTTATAGTTAACTCATTACCAAAGGACAAAATCTTACACTGGTTCAAATTGAAAGCATTTGCAGACGACAAAATAAAGGTGACTGAAAAATTGAAATTTGTTTTGGGAAGGATGAAAACACTGTGGAAAAAGGAGAAAATGCTGGTTACCAGCATTTTCTCCTTTTCCTACCGTGTTTTCACAAGGCTTCTTTCTCAGGGGCGTCAAAAGTAGGGATTGTGGGAAATGGGTTAAAGAGGGTCTTGTTACAAACCATTTTGGGTGGGGAAACATCAAAATATAGAAAATATGTACTGAGGCAATTGTTTTATTGAAGTTGCAGGATCAGTTTGATTGGATAAATTAAAAAACTAAATTCTAAAAACTAAATCGGGCCCTTGTAAATTGCAAATTCTCCTCAGAATTCCATCTACTTCTTGTTTGTGACTGTGAAACAACATACCAATTCAAAGGTCTGCCAGCTACATTTGAAAATGGCAACAAAACCCATTCTATGGAAAATTTGCAATTTTGGTGGAATATTTTCACAAGTGTTTACAAGTAACATAGAACAATTACAGAATTTCTGGGCAGACTGGTGGATCATATATAATTTGTTATTTTCATTGTCTTTATGACCAAAGACTGAAATTTGATTTTTTTCACTGTATGGTAGGTAATTCTAATACATTGTAATGCAATGAACTGTATTTCTATAAAACATTTTTTTACAGCCATGATTGATAACCTGGTTGGACAACTTCCTGGCTGCTTTTTGAAGCCACTAGTGATGCAAATATAAAGAATACGGAAGAGCAATTTGGGAGGTGCAATTGAGTTACTTTCTAAGGAAATCAACCCAGATAGCAGCTAAGCAGGCATACATGGCAAAATACTGAAGGTTTTATATTTTTAAAACTTTTTTTCATGAAAATAATAATTAATGCTCTGAGATAGGGAGGCAAAATGAAATTGAAATTCAAAATGATCAGCTGTCTTGATTTTTTGGCTATAAGGAATTATTAGATTCATATTTCTAAACCCTTGAATTATGTAAATTAGAAGCATGCTGTATTTTTTAACCCTTTACCACACAATTCGAAATTGTCTTTTTCAAATTGAAAACATTTGCAGATGACAATTCAGATGTCTTATATCAGGTAAACTTTGCTTAAAATTGTGACTACTCTTGGTTATAAACACCTATTTACAAAGTGACTAATAGCATGACTTATTGTAACTTTTTGTTTGTACAAGTCGAAAATAGGTTTTACCTTCTGCACAGGAAAAATATTCATTCATTAGCAACTTGAAATTATAGGTTCTTCTTAACTGGAAATATATGCAGGACATAACTTGAAATGCCATACTCATAGGCTGATGATTTTACCTTTCGTGGTATTAAAATATGGTGTGAAAAATGAGAAAGTGTCCTGCACTGAAAGTTTTAGATCAACATATCTAGTAGGTAAAGGTTTGATTTGCGTAAACTGTGTGAAATATTTCCTTGACCATTCTGGACATAATAATTATGCCGAGCAATGCTGAGGATAAAAATAGAATATTGATTTATGTAAATGATTGTTACCTGGGTCAGGTTAAATGAAGTAGATAATAATGAGCATTTCATTTCAAATTGTGAAAATCATTAATATCACATACACTCATTTAGTAATCTGGCACTGTTTCACCACATGGCATAAACACAAAAAGATAAATATTTGTCAAAATATGGGCCATGCTCTATGAAAAAGAGACTTAATGCATTTCTTTGATCTATTATACCAAGCAAGGCATCAAATAATTATGGATCTATAAACTCCATTTTGTCTAACATTCAACTTAATCATGAAGTAGACTGGTCCATGAAAATACAGAAGATATTCAAACGGCAAACATTGTGGGCCCATGTCAGCCTGGGCAGACTACACAGGCTGACCTGGGTCTATTCTTTTTGCAGTTGCAGCTCCTTTTTTTTTATAGAGCATGGCTCAATAATATATGTACATATTCACAGGTATTGGCTATGAGCAACATGACATTGTGGATACCAAACAGATTCAAGCTGCTGTTTGGAAACAGGTGAAATGGTATAGAAAGAGGATCAGACCAGAAAGACCATACCAAAATCAGACTAAAAAGATGTATAGAATGCTTTTTGTACAATAGTGTTTTATTAGTGTTTATAGATGATACTGTCTTTCTTCTAAATATTTTTTCAAATGTTGTCATATTATGAATAAGAAGTTATCCATTTGAAACAATACTTAGACTGCAGTAAGCATTGTTATTTTTCATATTGGTAAGTCCCACTTTTGTTGTATTTTTATATTTTTGTAACTAAAGCCGGAAACATGACAGGAAACATGATTTGGTTGTCTGAGCAAATGCTTCTTTTTTTCACAATGCTTTCATATTAACTCATTACCAAACGACAAAATTTTAACTTTGTCCAAATCGAAAGCATTTGCAGATGACAAAATAAAAGTGACTGAAAATTTCAAATCTGTTTTGCGAAGGGCAGAAAACACTGTGGGAAAAGGAGAAAATGCTGGTTACCTCCTTTTCCCACAATGTTTTCAAAAGGCTTCTTTCAGGGGTGTCAAAAGTAAGGATTGTGTGGTAATGGGTTAAATATTTTCAATTGGACATGAACTGTTTTCAGTCATTTAACTCGTTACCAAACGACAATATTTTAGACTTGTCAAAATCAAAAGTATTTGCAGACGACAAAGTAAAAGTGACTGAAAATATGAAATTTGTTTTGAGAGGGGTAGAAAACATTTTGGGAAAAGGAGAAAATGCTGGTTTTTCCCACAATGTTTTCTAAGGCTTCTTTCTTCAGGGTCGTTAAAAGTAGGGATTGTGTGGTAATGGGTTAATCTATGGTTACCAGAGTATTTGAATCATACTCCAGTGTGATTCATTGGAGGCTTTGCTGTGCAAAAAGTGTTCATGAATGTTTGTGCCTAATAATAAAGAATTCTTTGACTCATTTAACAATTACAAACCTATGACTTTCCTAAATTTAGAGCATTTGCAGCTGAAAAATACTTATTCTATGGTAATCGGTTAAGCTACAGTAGTATTCCCCAGGGTTGCTTGCTATATTTTCCATTATGAACATTTATGCAAAGTCATTTGAAAATTCTCAAATGGTTGAACAACAGCTTTGATGAGACTCTTGACATTTTGATCTCCTTGACCATGTATTAAAAAAATAATTATTTAATCTTACATATTGTTGTTAATCTAAAGGCCAGTTTCTGGTCTTTGTTAATTTTAGATTTCTCTCTGTCTTAATATGACTAGGAACTTTCAGCCTGTCATTGTTATGCAAAAAAGTTTGTCTCAGTTGAGAGTTATCTGCCAGTATTTACTTTTGCCTACCATGTATGCTGGGAAATCAGCTTTGCATGGGTGTCTTGTTAAAAGCTTTCTTCACAAAGATTTGTATGTTAACCCATTACTACACAATCCCTACTTTCGACAACCCCGGAAAAGAAATCTTTTTGAAAACATTGTGGGATAAGGAGAAAATGCTGGTAATAAAACAAATTTCAAATTTTCAGTCATATTTATTTCATTGTGTGCAAATGGTTTCAATTTGGACAAACCTAAAATTTTGTCGTGTGGTAATGAGTTAAACAGTCTTAAAAACATTTTACTTTGTGTTTCTTCTGAGTGATTTCAGTATACATCTTTTCTTGACCGAAATGCTTGTGTACCACAGTGAAATGGACAAAATCCTGTGGTTTCACTTGACTGGTTTAAATTGTAAATATAAATCTCTAAGCACTAATTAAGATTAACTTATCAATAAATGCTTTATGGAGATACTAAGTGGTGTGTTTTGAACTTAAGAATTGAAGATTGATTTTAGGTAACAGTTTTTATATGTTTTTGTGGAAACGTCAGAGACAAATATCTCTATGTATATTTCATGATACATGTACTGAGGCTAATGAAGCAACCGGTTTTCCAAACTCAACAATACAATGTTTCCTTAAATGTACATAGGATAAAATTTTTGCTGATAACTAAACAAGGGTAACGTGAAGAACTATATTATTGTGAAGATTTTCCAAATCATATGTCTCAAGATTTCTAGGTGAAGACAATGACAAAAAAAATTACTTGGAATATGCAGTGTTTTTTGTTAGTGTTTACATTTTTTTCAAACAGAATGTTTCAATGAGCATAGACTCAGTACATGCATTATTGACCACCTCGAAAAAAATCTCTCAAGATTATTTACTGAAAACATTGACAAAAATGCAATTTTGCTAAAAGTATGCAGTTGCTTTTTGTTAGTGTCAGACATATCTGTTAAAACAGAAAGACTGGGCCTAGATTCAGTAGATGCATTATTGATTATATGGAAAAGTATATCAGGATTATCAAGGTGGAAACATTTACAAAAATGCAATTTTGCTTGAAATATGCAGTTGCTTTTTGTTACTATTGACTTATCTTTTAAACAGAATGACTGAGCTTAGATTCAGTAAATGGGTCATTGATAACCAGAAAACAATAGTGTCTAATTTTCGTCTTGTTATAAGTTTTAATCAAAGAGGGAAGCTTCAGCGAGCTGATGTTATTCTTAAAATGCTTCGATTAGGTCAAGCAGATCACATATTCAGCAACTTCTGCAGATATTTGCAAATTAGTCTTTACATATTTGATCGTGTGAGATTTTAGTCTACATTGATGTCTTTACCAAATTGGAAAGCATAAATAAAAAGCTGCGTTCTTGCCAAAACTTGTAAAATTGTAGATGATAAAATTATTCAGGTGAAAACATGGACAGAAATGCAGTTTAGCATGGAATATGCTGTTACTTTTTGTTGTTCACGTTGACATATGTCACCTGATAGTAAAAAGCATAGATCGTAGAACAAAATAAAAAACTACCAAGACCTGTACTTTGTTTTGACAGATTTGTGTAATTACAAGGCTCAGAGTTGGTCTTGAGTACTTCAAATCAATGGGTATTTACTATTGTATTCCTTATGTGTATATACAGATTATTTAATTAACTAACAGCATGATGATCATTGAGTAGTTAGTTAATGCCATTTGGTCGATAGATCAGGGACATACTGTTTTAAAGTTGTTCAGTCTTAAAGCTGGATATTTTGTTTAGTAGCTCTTTTACACGCCAACAGGTTATTGCACGACTATTGTAGGCGAGTAATTAATCCTTTACCAAACAACAAAAGTTTAGATGGTCCAAATTCAAAGCACTTGCAGACAACAAAGTAAATGTTGCTAAATAATTGAAATTCGTTTCCAGCAGGGTAGAAAACATTGTGGGGAAATGAGAAAATGCTGGTTACCGCCTTATTCTCCATTCTCAAAATGCTTTCAAAAGACTTCTATTTCAAGGTTGTAAAAACCAAGGATTGTTTACACTTACAGTAGTTTTGTTCAGTAAGCACCTCCATGTATATTTCATGATACATGTTATCAGGCTAATGAAACAATTTGTTTTCCAAACTCAACGACACAATGTTTACTTGGATGTACATCAATAAAATTTTTGCCGATGACTTAATATGCGTATCGTGAAGAACTATGTTCTTGTGAAGAATTTCACAATCATCTGTCTCAAGTTTAAGATGGAAACATTGACAAAAAATCAAATTTGCTTCTAATATACAGTTGTTTTTTATTTGTGTCGATACATTTTTTAACTCTTTACCACACAATCCCGACATTTAAAGATGTTAACAAAGAAGCCTTTTGAAAACACTGCTGGAAAAGGAGAAAATGCTGGTAAAATGCTACCCTTTTCAAAAAAAAGTTGAATATTTAAGTCACATTTATTTTGTTGTCTGCAAAGTATTTCAACACAGACTGGTTTAAAATTTTGTCGTTTAGTAAAGAGTTAAGTAGAATGATGAAGTTTAGATTCAATAAATGCGTTACTGATTACCTTAAAAAATATGTTCAGGATTATTCAGGTGAACACATCGACAAAAATGCAATTTTGGTAGGAATATGCATGATTACCTCGAAGAAATATCCAATATTATTAGGCCTAAATGAAAATATGGACAAAAATGCAATTTTGCTTGGAATATGCAGTTGTTTTTTGTTAGTGTTGACACATCTGTTTAAACAGAATGACTGAGCTTAGGTCCAGTGAATGTGTTATTGATTAACTGGAAAGAATAATGTCTAATTTTCTGTTGTTTTTTTGTTTATTATTATTATTTGAAGTTTTGTGCTCGGTGAAGTTGAACTTGAAAAAAATTATAGTCATGGGGGTAATATTTCTGACATTTGTTACTGTATAGTTTACATTTAAATAAATACATGTACCAGGTGATAAGCAAAACTGTTTTACCTGTTTTGTAATACCCACAGCAAGCAAAGTTTTAGGGGGTAATGCTGGAGTCACCTTGTCCATCAGTCTGTCTATCGTTTCACCTCGAATTTTTCACCCGGGCTTTCAAACTATAAAAGCTATCAACTTGAAACTTCATACATTGGCAGAACACATTATGGAGAAGTGCAGTGCATAAGAACCAAAACTGCCATTCATGTTTTTTGTGTTATTGCCATTTGTTGATATTCAGATGGAATTTTTGTCCAGTCCAGGCCATAACTTCCTAGCTGTTGAAGCTCAAAACTTATATCCCCCACATTGTGATTGGGCGGTATAAAAGGAGTCAGATTGTCTGTCTGACCAAAAACTCAAGATCAACCGGACAACCGCCACAACAGTGCCTTCAGCGCTTTGATTTTTTTAAAGAGTCGATCTGGTTACCTATAGGGTTTGACCAGAAGGATTTTTTTTATTTACACGTTCTAAGGGATATTATTAAGACAAACATTCTGACCAAGTTGCATGTGTATCAGACAATGATATTTCTTGTAGAGTACCCACAATGTTTTTTCTTTAAGATTTTGCCTTGAGACCTTTTCTTCGACCGATGAACATCTTTTATTTAAAGTAATGACAAATGTAAATCTTGTGTACCCGCTGCAGTATAACGTAATATCAGTTCTCTTCATGAAATTGTCTTTGTCAATCCTAATTGAATTTCAAATCTGAGAAATAAATTTCTTTTCTATATTCTTCTGAGAAAAACAATCGCGTAAGACTTCTTCAACACCTTACATCATTTCGAAAAAGTATTTGGTGTAAACTTACACTATCTGGGCCTAAAGAGGATCAGATAAAATAATAGAACTATGCTCTGTGCAAAGGGTTTCAATACATCTGCAAAATGTATCGACCAGAGTCGAAACTTTATGCTTTGGGTCAATCTATATGGCCTGCAACACGTGAAAAGGACATCTGCGTAAAGTGTCGTCCCGGATCAGCCTGCGCAGTCCGCGCAGGCTATTCCGAGACGGCACTTTCCGTTTTAATGCCATTTTCTGTTTTGCGCATGTCTACTGTAGCACAAAATCTACTGTAGTCGTAAAGTGCCGTCTCGGATTAGCCTGCGCGGACTGCGCAGGCTGATCCAAGACGACACTTTACGCAGATGTCCGAATGTCCCTTTTCGCGTGTTGCAAACCATATCTAGTTGGGTAAAATGGATGTAATTGATCCATATTATGTGATGGCTTCCTTGTATCATGTATAATGAAGTTGCAGTACATTACTCCACCCCCCACCCCCCGCCGTCGTTTTTCCAGAGCCTGACTTAGTTAAATTAACATTAGACTTATACAAGAAAGAATTTTCAACTCGAAATTATGACTCTTTAAGAAATCTGTAATAGCGAAACTTCAATGATCGAATTTTTTCAAATTCCCGTAATAAAAATGATTTTTCTGATACCATACAGAATGAATAATGGCCAACGTGCACTTTGCAGTGCAATCAATTTTGTTTTTCTTGACAATTGTTGCCGTTCGCACTGCAATTATTTGCTTGTATCATCTCGTAGGGGAATAAATTGATGGCATTAACTTTGCTCAATTTAATTCCCCCGCTCTGGTCTGTAATCGTCTTCTATGGACACATAAAATAATACAATCACGCAATCTGTGCATTTACCCTGCCGGTGTAATGCAGAAAAATTACCTTCCCCTACAAAATGGACCCTGGGTCATTTCTCTGCGTAAAGGAATGACCCGGGTCATTATTCTACGTAGAGAAATTACCCCAGACGGACATTTCTCTACGTAAAGGAATGACCGGGGTCATTATTCTATGTAGAGAAATTACCCAGCTGGTCATTTCTCTACGTAGAGGAATGACCCGGGTCATTATTCTACGTAGAGAAATGACCCAGATAGTCATTTCTCTACGTAGAGGAATGACCCAGGTCCTTTCGTAGGGGAGGGTCATTTCTCTGCATTACACCGGCGCCTAGGATTATTTCTTTTGTGAATCATTATTTGATTATACGGAAAACATGGGATGATCCTAGATTAACTTACAATTGATAACTTTGCAAATACTCTGTAATTTGTTGTTGCAAAGAAATTCAAACTTGGCATGTTGGTCTTTTACCTTCTAGTTTTGCCCATTTCAATTATATTAAACATAAGCGACTGAAAATAAGTTAAAACATAAAGACTAACAGCAGCTAACTGCAAGTCAATGCCCTTTTACGGACAGTGAAGATCAAGATCAGACTGCACAGAACGTATGTACCAAGTTTGCTATAAAAGACGGACAGAGCGCAACCCCTTGGATGAAACCTGTCAAGAAGTTAAAAAGACAACCAAGTGTATACTTACAGTCCTTCCTGTAAAACACGAGTTCCGTTTTCAGTTCTTGTTTGTTCTCCAATGCCTCTTCAATTTTGTCTTTTTCGGGTGCGTTCGTCTCTTCCCCAAAGAGAAACTTGCAAGCGCAGCTTCGTCCCATTACCTGTGATCGTGGAAAGCCCGTTAGTTCTACAAATCCATCGGAACAGTATACAATAGGACAGCCAGCTGCTTGTGCGTTTCCAAGGACGAAGTTGCTATCTGAAATTGATGAAAAAACCATGGTTGATAAATTGCCTTGTTTTCTGTTTTAATTAAAAAGGAAAATACTTTCAAAATCAAGATGCACTTTTCTCAATGCAAATGTGATTGAAATTAAGTCTGCGATTAAAATAGTTTAAACATTATCATGGAAATAAATTAGGGTTCGTATTTGCCAACAGTGCTTAGTATTGTTCTCGTGGCAAATTTAAAAAACTAGCAACCTGATTGGTCGAGGCATTTTGACCAATCAAAGGGCCATTCATGCTATTTTGAATTAGAACTTAATTGAGGCTTCATTCACGTATATATCCATATCGAAGGCAATGGCTTCATTCCTGTATCTATCCATTTCATAGACAATGGCTTCATTCACGTATCTATCCATTTTAAAAGGCATCTATCTCAGGGTCGTAAAAACCAGGGATTGTTTGGTAAATGGTTTATGCATCTCCGTAACGCAGAGTACCTAGAATGTTATCGCATAATTACTATCTTTGTCTAGCAAACAGGTGAAATATATGGTAGACCTGTAGGCTGACCTGGATCAATACCTTTTGTATATACATTAAACTCCCCTTTTCACGGAGTACGGCTTATATGGACATGTAAACTGCGTCAGTGACATTGCTGAAGCATTGTTGAAAGTGGCACAAAAATACCTCTGGAAAAAACAAACATATCAGAATAGGATTGGAATATGAAAAGGTTATTTTTTAGTGTTAATTTGCCTTGTTTTCTGAACAAGAGAAATATCCATTTTGGCGTTTTACTTTTTTCTTATCGTCGCTTTATCGTATTTTGACCTTCCTTAACGAAGGCAGAAATCGTGCTTGGTTTGACAATGTTCAAATTAGTCCCACGCCATCGAAATGTCATTAGTTTGTTTGAGAAATTACCCCGTCTCCCTCTCAAAGATTTGTAGAGAAATACATGTTCCTTTGTGGTTACCAAGGCGACAAAATCAAGGACACGTTTGCGTGTCTATTTTTAATCCCCTTGTCGCCAGCTCTCTCTCTCGCCTCTCTTACATGGAACCGCAACAGACATGAATGCGTCCGGGTCATAGTGATCAAGAAAAGTCTTGGCTGGAAATTTGACATCAAGCTTTTCTTCAACACTGTTTCAGAAGTTAAATGAAAGTACCGATCGTAAATGTGTTTCTGGTGTTGATTTTATTTTTATGATGAATACTGAGTGCAATTTAACAAATTTTGTGGGACAATTTAGTGCCGCTGATAACATCATAAAACACGATTTTCAAGCAATGGAGACATCTTTTCACTGTTTTCTCCCGAAGGATAGTTGCTTTTTGAGGTGGAATAGTGATAAAGCTAAAGTGTCATCACTTATAAGTTTTCTATGTGAAAAAAAGTACAACACCTGAAATAATTGTATCAAGATTTACGTGTTTAAATTATCAAGCACGGCTCTGAGGGTGTGGGGTTATGGTTATATCAATATAGGTCTAAGGTTTTGTCATCAAGTAAAAGATTAAATAAAAAGGCTTAAAAGTGTTATACATATTAGGCGATCTTGGTCCGTATTCACCGACCATTCTTAAGAACATTCCCAGTCTTTTTCTCCAAGTTTGTCCTATCTTTAAAGTTTGTCCCATCTTGAAAGTAACACAGATTCTGATTGGCTAAACCGTTCGGTTTAACCAATCAGATGCTGTATTACTTTCAAAGTAAGAAAATTATGGCGAATAAGACTAAGAATATTCTTAAGAATGGTTGGTGAATACAGACCCTGAAAAGGATATACATTCAAAGATAACCGTTTACAATAATGATGATGTTATGAAAGACCGATTGGTAAATACAACCCAATGACGTTCAATAAACAAACCTCGTTACGGACTGAGCGACCAGACTAGGGGACCATATAAGGTTAAACACCGAAAAGGTCATATTTTGTAAATATTGATGAAGTACGAACAACTGTTAACATAGAACCCAATGATATGCAATACAAAATGCTTCAGATCTTTACATATAATATCCTATTGGATGTCTCTCCATGTTAGTCATCCTCTGGCGAAAGGGATTTAATGCATTTTCGTAGTGTATCTTTTCATCATAATAATTTGGCTTGCAACACGCGAAAAGGGGCATTTGGATATTTGCGTAAAGCAGCGTCTCGGATTAGCCTGCCCAGTCCGCGCAGGCTAATCTGAGACGATGCTATACGACTACATTAGATTTTGTACCACAGTAGACTTGCGCAAAACAGAAAATTGCATAAAAACGGAAAGTGTCGTTTCGGATCAGCCTGCGCGGACTGCGCAGGCTGATCCGAGATGACACTTTACACAGATGTCCGAATGTCCCTTTTACCGTTTTGCAAGCCAATTCTAGTAATGGAACCATGAAATCCCTGTTTTCTAACAACCGGTTGAATAGTAAAGCAGAATGATCTATGGACATGCAAAAAATTCTATGATGGCAAAAAGTTACATCCTATGTCAGCCAGCATGGTTCTATCTTGCCAAAGACAGAAATCGTTCATTCAGCTACTTGTTTTCTGTTGTCATATCCTATTATCAAAAAATGTAACATTCATGTAGTTTGGTATGGAAAGGGCAGACTGAAACACTTGCACTGACAGTCGGCTAATAACGGTTACTCTTGCCGCAATGACACCCATGGGTATCTGTGACATTATGTATTTCGGTATTTTTTTTCAGGAAATGAGGTACAGTTACAAGCTCTTACATCTTAGATACATCCTCCATACAAATGTAAACTACATACAAAAACAATTCAAATATAGTATCACAGCGTTTTAATAAATATTCAAACCAAAGTTTTAACAAAAAATAATGTAGTTGAAGAGATTTGTCAAAATAAAAAAGATATTTTTCCCAGAAGCCGAAGGCGAAAGATAGTGGTTAGGGATGTGTTCTTTATTTTCCACCAGACAGTTTGCGAATTACTGAATTGCAGACGATTATGATATGTCCCTAAACACAATGCTGACAGACAGGAATATTTCAGGGCAATAGATCTATAGCATAAGAAGGCGTGACTATAAATAGAAAACTAACAGACACATACAATAAATACTTGTAAGAACTGTTCCTCGTATACAGTCAATACAAAAAATATCTTTAAAAAGATAGACAGCGTAAGTTTGCCAGTAAATGGGCAGGTGCTCTCACAGGAAAAAAAGATATACATTTCCGGCAAATTACAAATCTCTAATTATCATTTATATTCAATACCAAAAATAGGTTAAAATCTAATCCCCTTTTTATTTTGTTGTGTTACATTTGTTTCACCATAATCTTTAACAGAATTGTACTTCCGTATTCTGCAACCATTCTTTAGAACGTTCTTTATCTTATTCTGCAGGATATTCTATATTTGTAAGTAACACAACTTATGATTGGCTAAACCATTTGTTTTAGCCAAACAGAAGTTGTGTTACTTACAAATTTAGAAAACCTTGGATAATGAGACTAAGAATACCCTCAAGAATTGTTGGTGCATACGGGCCCAGGATTCTATCGTGTGTGAGGCAAACTAGATTTTATGAATACATAATCAAGTGATTATCACGGTACACTGCATCTAGGAATGCATCAAACTACCATTTCTTAGCGCATACTTTATTTGAGCATACAAACATAACAAAAAGTTCACTGACTGCAATAAGAGAACAATTTATGAAAAGGGCAAGAAATAGTGGGTAATCTGTTAAAAAAGTACACAAGTGTATCAAAAACACTTATAGTTTGGCAAGGAGTTTTATCTCTTTGCTACATGACGAACTGTGAATAGAAAATATATGCATACAAGAAATCAGATGTAAGCCAAATGATTAGACTTCCTTCCAAAAGCAAGAAGCTGGCTTATAAAAGGAGAACTCGCTGTGTACCAAGGTCGTACGCATGGGCACTTAATCACTTGACAAACATTGCTAATTATAGCTAGGTGTATATGTCGGAGTTTGTGAAAAGGAATCAAAAGCCTTCGGTCGGAAAAATACGACAATGTTTGGCGAAAGGTTGTCGATGTAGTGGCATCCATTATGGAGTTGCATGTAAACATCTGCTACATGTTTTATCCATATTATTGACTGTTCTGCAAAGATTAATCCATCATGGATGTTTACAGAACATGTCTATTGAGCATTTTACTCTGTGAGTGCAAAACAAGGCAAATTGGAACTTTTTTTGAGCTGGTGTAATGCAGAGAGATGACCCTCCCCTACAAAATGACCGGGGTCATCACTCTACGTAGAGAAATCATCCCAGAAGTCATTTCACTACGTAGAGGAATGACACAGGTCATTATTCTACGTAGAGAAATGAATGACCCTAATCATTTCTCTACGTAGAGAAATGACCCAGGTTATTATTCTATGAAGATAAATGACCCATGGGTCATTCCTCTACTTAGAGAAATGACCCATGGGTCATTTAGTAGGAGAGAGTCATTACTCTGCATTACACCGGTTCTGCAAATGACTCGAAATTTTAACCATTGTAGTGAAGAATCCCAATTTAATTATTTATATCAATAAGGAAAGTACAGATAAGATCTATTGCACAACACATGAAACTCATCCTAGATCAGCATTGTCCGCATCTTTGCAAGATATGCTGACAAAGACAGAAGCTGTCAATAAAATTTGATACCTTGATCTTTGGTACTTCTTGAGGGTATCCATTTCATTCATTTTAGCACTAATATTGTCCGATTTCTGGAATTTTCCCCTACTCTATGAATGTTTAACAAAATAACTGGAAAGCGTGGATGCAGAATCATGATGTGAGTTTGGTGTATTATGGGCCCAACCGTTCTCAGCCAATCAGAAGTTGTGTCCTTTTCTTACTCTAGAATGCGACATAGGATGATCAGGAAGTAAATGCAGACCCTGGTCTTCCTCTGTCAGCTACGAAAGCAACATGAATTATAGATTATTTTCGCCGAAAGCATGTTTTTATTAGATTTATTCAGTATTTACAGGCCGTTAAAACAATATATCTATCAGCCATGTATTGGCGTCCAGTGCTTGCCGGAGATTCCCCAACTCTTTAACAAGTTATTTATTTAGACACAACCAAATTGAAAGCATTTGCAGCGGCCAAATGATGCTCCAGTGATGAGACTTGGCTTTGAAAGGGTTGATTGGTTGGTTGTATTGGGGTTTAACGCCACTTTAACAGCTAAGGTCATAATCATGGTGGTCGGTGACGCACATGTGTTTCCTGGCTTTCTAAACCAGTACTAACACAATTTTTTTTCCAAAGCCACCGACTACTTTTCTCACATGATTCAGCAGGGGTGAGAGGCGAATATACGCCGGAAAGAAAGTTCGTCTCAACCGGTATCGAACTCACAAGCACCAGGACATAAGTCCGACACGCTCACCACTGAGCCACCCGGGCGGACGGCTTTGAAAGGGAAGAAAGAATTGTGAGAAAAACGGAGAAAATGTGGAGAGCAACATTTGCTACCTTTCCTGCAATGCTTCCAAAGGCCTTCTTCCTTAAGCACCGCCGTTTTAAAATATTTAAAATTGTTGTAAATGATTAGCATGGCTTTATGTTTAACACTGATTCAAAGACACCGGATGCTCTCAAACATCAGCAAGTTCGAAAGGTTTCAATGTAAAATAAAACTTTGCAGTATTGTACTGCAGACCGACCTTTTAATTACAAACACAGAAGAGCACTGGAAAAAAGCACTACGCAATGAATTTGCTTTTAACTCATTACCAAACGACAATTTTTTGGACTGGCCCAAATTCAAAGCATTTACAGACAACAAAATTAAAGTGACTGAAAATTTGAAATTTGTTTTGTGAAGGGTAGAAAACATTGTTGGAAAAGAAGAAAATGCTGGTTACCAGCATTTTCTCCTTTTCCAACAATGTTTTCTAAAGGCCTCTTTTTCAGGGTCGTCAAAAGTAGGGATTGTGTGGTAATGGGTTAAATTGCAAGAAATTAATGCGATTTAGACGTTAAGTACGCTAGTCTATTGAATGACTCATTGCGCCATGTCTTAAATTGGTAACTTGTACTACCTTGGCAAACCGTTTAAACATAGGATAGTTTTCTTACGTGCAGAATAACTGTAACTGTCATGTCTAATGGGTTTGGTACTGTAAGGGCCAATATGAGTTGAAAAGGGAGTACATATAAGTCGTTTCTGCATAAAATTATGTCAATCACATTTCATGGGAGGGGACCAATTTTCGGTACAGCACACTCCCGTTGAGGGTGCGCAAAACCTTTGAAACAAGGACAGGATGCAAGTTCGTTTCACAGGGATTAAATAGATTTCCTGTTACTTTGGGTTGGGGTCTGAGTGCGGCTCATAAAATAAATTATTATGGATGGAAAACCTATTTTTGTAAATCAATTTGTCCAACGCATGAATTTGTATACAGCAAAGAGACCAAGAACATGCGCGAAAAGGCCATGTCCGTCTAGTATTTGACATTTCCAGTGAGGTGATACCCAATTGTCATCATAACAGTAATAAAGCTGACTACATTACAAACTTGACCGCTATTCGATCATAAAAGTGAAGAAAGGGTCATTCGGACATTTGCGTAAAGTGTCGTTTCGGATCAGCCTAATCAGGCTAATCCGAAACGACACTTTCCGTTTTGATGCAATTTTCTGTAGCACAAAGTCCAATGCAATCGTAAAGTGTCGTCTTGGATTAGTCTGCGCGGACTGCTCGGGCTGATTCGAGACGACACTTTACGCAAATGTCCGAATGTCCCTTTTCCCATGTTGCAAACCATTTTGTTCTGGAACTTGTATGTTTTAAGATAGAGCATAACATCACATGTACACCATGTACTCTTACACTTTGTTCTTGCTTAGTCGATGTTATTTCCGTTCAAAGGGATGATCCAGAATTATTTTTCTACGAAAAAAAAATCAAAACAAGAAGGGAACTTCACATAATTATGGCTGATAATCAATTAAAAGGATAAACTATTGAAGGTGTTTTTTTTTTCTTCTTCTTTTTTTACTCAATCATTGTGTTACTCACCAATAAAACAACTGCAACAAAGACAAACGTACATCCCCCTAAAAATAAAGTGACATCTCTTACAGCGGGAAATAGGGGTTTTTCTTTTAGATATGTATTTCCAAATTATTTGGTTAAACTATAATAGCATTAAAAACAGAAGTTGACTCAATAGCTTCCGACAGACAAATGTAGTCGTACCATGCTGTCTCGGGTCAACCTGTGCTGACTGCGGAGGCTGACCCGAGACGACATTTTATGCATTCATACAAATCCTATACTTATTACAACTGATAAGGCAACTTGTGAGAAAAAAAAACAAGTCAGTAATGGTGCTTGAATTTCGCTATTTATATATGTTATTTAGCTTTACACGATACATCTATACTCATTTTCCGCCGATTTTTAACCCGTTTCATCTTTATGTTTTCAAACTATAATCATTTTGTATCTTCATGCCAAATATTACCCCGAGACGTTTGCATGGTTGCATAGTTTATGACCAATAGAAAGTGCATTTCATTTCCTTGGGACCATCAAAGAAATCACAGTGACGTTTCCGGTTTTACATCGAATATTCCGATAGGTCTTTACGTTATTCGGCATACCTCGGGTGATGGGAGCCATCATATGAGATGTAGGTACGGAATCGGTCGAGTTGTGACGAGTGGCCTATATGTATTTATCTCTTACACCATCGGTAATTTATCTGTATTTACACTGCTATATAAATTTGGACAAATCTACTGCTATCTATTACAGCGTTCTCTTTTTCTTATATGATCTAACATTCAAATATTTCAAATACATCAATAATTGTTAAGAGTTGTTGGTATACAACAAGGTGACGCACTCACATTTCTATCATTACCTCAGAATATAACTTGACAGACAGAAACACAACAACGTGCGTGTGTCTTTGAATTATTAATAACGAAATGGAATATCAGAGGAATAGTGTTTTATCATTTTCGGTTATGTTACACAAACACGGCCAAATTTTTGATGTTCTGTCTGTCAAAATACTTATTTATTTATAAGTCTGTTTCATCTGATAATGTTGTGGGAGAGGCGGATGGTTCTTGTTTGAGCTCTGCTTTGTGATAGGAGGGTTTATTGCATTTGCAAAAAGTACCGACCAAGGTCAGCCTGCGCAGTCTGCGCAGGCTGGCCTGGGTCAATAGGCTTTGCTTTTACTAAATTTTCTGCATGACTAAAGGTCATCCTATCCTACGATTCAGCCGTTTGTGAGACAAAACCGATTTCATGAAGCAACAACTGTGTGATGACTTCCTTGGTACAATGTATCATTAAGATAAAGTACACCCATTTGACCACGACATGACTCATTTGCTATTGCGAATCTCTGGTAGTCTATAGCTTTGTTTTTTTGTATTAGTCATGTGACCAATTAACTAACTAACATGTGAGTTAGTACACGTACATATGTTTTAAAACTGAATGTGACTTATAGGCCCATGGGGCCGGGTGTATGTTTATCGGTTAATTTTGTAAATATATTATTTTGTACGTAAACGATAGACATGTTCCTTTAACTTACATGTACTTACTTATACTAATACTTAGATATTTGTATATTAGCTGCTCTGTCATTTTTAATTTAGGTATTGCTCAACATTCAGCTCTCTACATTTCATTCAGAAAGAGCTAATGACTTCAAACAAAGATTCAATCAACAGCTATGGCTTTTCATAACAGCAAAATTAGCAGTCACCGATACAAAGTATTGCCATATTCCCTTTGATTAAATGCTTTTTTCAGAGCGCAAAATCAACAGAAAACCCAGTAACGTTAGAAAGCGAGGTTACTAGTGTTTTCTTGACTAATACGCTGTGATTTTCCGTATCTGACATGGAGGTATTAGCTGACTAAAACCTTGTGACGTAATTATTACTTTGACCTTTGAGAAGTCGCCATGGATAGGAACATTTGCAGAATTTACAATTTCTCTTTAAAACGACATTTTTATCAAGTTTTAAGTGTAGGGCTGACTGAACAACCGGACGCTATAGATCCGTAGTCAGATAGTTCCGTGCAGGCTTGCTCTATGACGCCCACAGAAGCCCCGATTGGCTAAAAGGACTAAAATATAACGATAAAAGCACATTTAATACGGAATATGTCGTAAAATTACAGCAGAAAAAACTGGGCTATATGTATCATAGCGGGAGATTGTAGTTTGAGCGAACACGAGACAGTGACAATACGTGTGTCTATGAATTATTAATTACAATATCAGTGTCAGATATTCTGCAGTTTGATATACATAGTGGATATTTGTTGTTGTTTTTTTCGGTGAAAGATCGAAATTTATTTTATCGAGTCAACATCATCGGTAATATTTTCACGAAAAAAAAAAATATTCTATTTATTACATGCTTTTAGCCCTTTCTGGGAGGAGCTTTATCAAAATCAAGTACAGTTCTTTTCAGTTATACCCCGTAGCGTACCCCTCCCGCATAACAACGCATTAGAATATTGCGTCAAGTGCGAGAAACGTAAAGTAAATGACGTCATATTTCTATCTGGTTGTAAGTCACGCGCAATTTATCTAGGTAACTAGAATACAAAAATCGATATTTTCACTGGTAGTATCCGTGGAATATCGAAAAACATTTTCACTGCTTTTTTGATTTCCTACTGGAAAGCATGAAATAATATAGGTTATTGTACTTGTATGGCAATAAATTGTGTCGAACGAGTTTTTTTTTTTTTGCAGTTTCCCGAGATTGCGAGTATATACTTTGATATAGTTCACATAATTTCCCCCTGATTTAACAGTATTTTCATCGAATTAATTGATTTATCTTTTAAAAAAATCATTCTTACTCATCCAAAAAGCGAGGAGAAATTTGCTTCGTCGGCACACCGTGCTTTTGTGGAATTTTCAATTTTGGTTTTTGATGACGTCATCGTTAATATGTAAACAAACAAGATGGCGACCGAGGATCTTCTTTCATCGCTAAACAATTTCATCGGTAAATATGCTCGATAGACAAATTTTTCATACCTATGTAGTCACTGATATTCAGGAAACATGTATTCTGTTTATTTGTTATGTTTTTAATAAGAACAAAGCTGTGAAAAGTTGGTAAATCTTGATGTCTGACGCTGATTTTTTTGTAATGGCAGCTGCAATATGGAAAAATTATTGCATACTTTGATCCAGTGAAAATACATGGGGACAGTACCAAGGTATATAATAATTCGCAATAAAATAGTTTAGTTTCAGATTGCAATTTTCTTTTAATATCATTATTGAAATTGTTTTGAGCTGACAGTCATTTGCGTTTGGTTGTCACTAGCTTAAAAGGGCGTTGCTTATAATACTGGTAAAAGAAACTTTAAGAGAGCATTGACTGCAGCTATAAAACTGAAATATATGGATAACGGTTTTAACACCTAATAAAAAAACTTAGTGGGTGAAAGTAAATAAAACATAACGAGCGTCTAGAACGAATACGATGAAACATTACATAATTTTCAATGAGACATTTTGAATGGCGATGCAGCAATTTATAAGACAAAAATTGCTATATTGCTGCAATTCGCCGGTTATAAATTCTTCCAGACGACAAATGACCATATAAACATACGTGGGTCGTATTTACGAACAATTCTAAAAGGCGTTCTCTTTCTAACTCTCTAGAAATTTGTGCTCTTCAAAGAAGAACTTTTTCTGATTGAATAAACCACATGGTTTTGCTTTCTAAATTCAAAACAAGATTGCGAATTAGAAGTACTGATAGATACGGTCTTGTATACCCTTATACTATTGCAATAATTATGCTATGTCCAGGAGTATTTCGTGACACGATCTTTTTTCTATCCCAACAGATTTGTTTAATATCTCTAACACTGTATACAACACTCTCAAGATTTAATGATGGCCCTAAGACTTTTTAAAACATTGTGGAAAATGGAGAAAATGCTGAACGCCAGCATTTCCTCCTTTTCCCATAATGTTTTCTATCCTTCCAAAAACAAATTTCAATCAATTTTTTACTTAGAATTTTGTCAAATCTGTATTGTGTTGCTGTTGTTGTTTGGTAAGGAGAAAAGAGACATTTCGCCTCTCACAACTTGTAAAAAATCCTTGAAATTGGGAAAGATAAAGTTAACTTCCTTATTTATCACATAACTATGGAATGCCATAGCAGAAAATATTCAAGATATTAAAACACTATCAAGATAGTGACAAATAAATATACTTCAAGATGTAAAAACAGCATCAACATTTTAAAAAACACACCAAGACAAATAAATATACTTCAAGATGTAAAAACAGCATCAACATTGTAAAAAAAAACTACACCAAGACAAATAAATATACTTCAAGATGTAAAAACAGCATCAACATTTTAAAACCTTAACCAAGACAAATAAATATACTTCAAGATGTAAAAACAGCATCAACATTTTAAAAACCATACCAAGACAAATAGATCTAAATATACTTCAAGATGTAAAAACAGCATCAACATTTTAAAAACCACACCAAGACAAATAAATATACTTCAAGATGTAAAAATAGCATCAACATTTTAAAAACTACACCAAGACTCACGTGACCAATCAAGACTCATGTGACCACAAAATCCACGACGTCATCACTTGGCGAAAAGAACGTACACACACTGCTGCTGCTTGATTGTTGACAGTCACACTGTCATTTTTTATTCGGCATATTAACCCATTACCACACAATCCCTACTTTTGACGCCCCCGAGAAAGAAGCCTTTTGAAAACCCTGTGGAAAAAGGAGAAAATGCTGGTAACCAGCATTTTCTCCTTTTCCCACAGTGTTTTCTACCCTTCCCAGAACAAATTTCAATTTTTCAGTCACCTTTATTTTCTCGTCTGCAAATGCTTTCAATTTGGACCAGTCCAAATTTTTCTCGTGTTGTAATGGGTTAACGTTAATCATTGACCACCCCAAGGTCTTAAAAACACCACAGTTTTGTAAAAGTTTAACTCATTACTACACAATCTCGACTTATAAGAACTCTGAAAGAGCAGGCTTTTGAAAACATTGTGGTAAGAGAAGAAAATGCTGTTAACCGGAAGAAATATTCCGCAATGTTTTCTACCCTCTCACAGATAGAAATCATTATTTTAGCACTGATTAATTTGTTGTCTGCAAATGCTTTGAAGTTGATCAAATCCGAAATTTTGTCATGTATTAAAGAGTTGACAGAAATATGAGTGTAAGCCTTGACCACATGTATAATCTTGAGTTTTAAACTTCCTTGTTACTAAGATCTAGTCTTTTGAAAACATTGTGGAAAAATGAGAAAATCCTGGTAACCAACATTTTCTCCTTTTTCCACAGTGTTTTCTATCCAACTGGAATGAGAAATCATGATTCCTACAGGATTAATGGCCTCTGTACATGCTTTCAGTTTTATCATTAGAGTTGGATTTTATGGTCACGTGAGTCTTGATTGGTCACGTGAGTCTTGGTGTAGTTTTTAAAATCTTGATGCTATTTTTACATCTTGACGTATATTTATTTGTCTTGGTGTGGTTTTTAAAATGTTGATGCTCTTTTTACATCTTGAAGTATATTTATTTGTCTTGGTGTGTTTTTAAAATGTATATTTATTTGTCTTGGTGTGATTTTAAAGTGTTGATGCTGTTTTTACATCTTGAAGTAT
Source organism: Tridacna crocea (assembly GCA_943736015.1). Classification (NCBI taxonomy): domain Eukaryota; kingdom Metazoa; phylum Mollusca; class Bivalvia; order Cardiida; family Cardiidae; genus Tridacna; species Tridacna crocea. The sequence goes on from OX031073.1 coordinate 34,545,812, forward strand.
ATTTATTTGTCTTGGTGTGGTTTTTAAAATGTTGATGCTCTTTTTACATCTTGAAGTATATTTACTTGTCTTGGTGTGTTTTTAAAATGTTGATGCTGTTTTTACATCTTGAAGTATATATATTGTTTTTTGTGTGGTTTTTATATGTTTTGATATGATAATTTTGCTTTCATATATCAAATTTATATATCATTTTGGTATAATTGAGACTATCTTGATTGAATATTTTAAGTATGTTGATAGTGTTTTTATATCTTGAATATTTTCTGCTTTGGCATTCCATACATAACCTCCCTTGTTTTCAGTGTAATATACCCATTACGAATTTTCTGATCTCACACACGTTTGATACCACATTTGTGTGACGTCATTTTTGACGTCATTTTGTACGCATTTTGTACAAGTGAATGGGTCGCATGGAAAATACCGCGGGTGCATTCATGAATCATCTTATCTATATTTTGTGAAATATCGTTATGTAATTAAAAGAATCTGCCAAAGGCTCGCTTAATAACATTTCCCTTGACTCGTTAAATAAAATCTTATCTCAAAAGTCCATTCAAGTCAGATCCTCTATGTCTCTTAAAAGGCTTAGATTCGTACCGCAAAAATGATAAATCGTTTTAAGAGAGAGGACAGTGTTCCATACGTTTCTACGAAAATTCGGACATTTTACAAATCATTGATTATGAAAAATGATCATGATAACACCAACAGAAAAAATAATAACAATATATTAATAATAATATAAAATGATGTATAATAATAAGATAAAAGACTGAGTCTAATATAGGGAAAAAAATAGAAAAAAAAAACCGCAAGCCCTACTTACAGGTGAAAATGTAAATTCGTTCTAAGAAAAAAAAAAAACACTGATGAAGTAAAGAATGATGAGGGTAATGCAATCATGGCTGATAAATAAATCAGGTTTTGTCACAATTATGAAGAACCCGTAGCCATTAATGACTTGATCGCTAAGTAACTCTTCACTCAACCCCCCACCCCAGCCACCAAACAAACAAGTTTTACATTACTTCAAAGCAACGTTTGAAAACCTGTTCGGGGAAATATCCCATTTTTCTACAATGTTCTCAACTGTTACTATTCTGTATAACTTGAAATAATGTTGATGAACGCCATGATTGAAAAAAAAAAAAATTTTTTTTTTGGAGAGCATTTTTTTATTTTTTTTTAAAAGGCATTAAGGATGTTTAAACTGTCCTGTGAAACGAAATGTGGGTCAGTAAAAGTAAAGATCAGACCACGATTTAAGTGTCGGCTATTGCTTCTAAATATGTATAAAAAAAGTGCTGAAGATTAAATCTACCAGACGACAAAACGTTTAACACATCTATATAGAAAGCATTTGCAGCCAAGAATCAGATTTGGCTCAATGAATGAGGATTGTTCAGTAAAACGACACGGAAAAAAACTGAAGGACATAGAAGAAAATATCGGTTACTATACTATTTTCTCCTTTTTCGAAAGCTATTTCCCCATTTGGCCACAGAAAAAACATAGTCATATTGAAAGGGTTAGCTGTGATTCTGTCATGCAACATAAACATCTGTAATCACGAACTATCAGACAGATAAATCTACAATCAGATGTCTGATTCATACGAATTCTATCTCCCAGGTCTTCGTTACAATAGATATATGAATTATCTAGAAGACACCATAAACACGGTTGATAATTCTAAAATGGTGCGTTATTCATTGCATTTTCATTCCAAAAACGCATTGTATTTATTCTTAATTTATGTTATATTTGTTTATTTCTTTGTTGATTTTATTATATGCTTTGTCTTTTGCTGTTCTCACCGTCAGTTTTGCCATCGTTGTTGGACATTATTTTCGACGTTGCCGATGTCATCAGTGTCATTATTAATGATGTCGTTACTGTTTTTGTCCTCTGTGAAATAATTTAGTCGTCCATGTTGTTATCGTCCTCGTCGTTTATGTTGTTGCAGTAGTTATTGTCGTCATGAATTTCGTTTTTGCTTTTCAGTAGTTTTTAGAAATCTATTGGTAAAGTTTATTTTTGTAATGAACCTGTTAATTCATAATTCACCGGTCAATTTTATAACTTTCATATTTGACATACCAAAGATATTCATTGAACATGAATGAATTTTGATCAGGTGCACGTCCCGTTTTATGACGTAGTCAAGAACGTTCATGACATCTTTATGACAGCCAGTCCATATCCAACTGGATTCAATAGAACTATTTCGCTTGAAAAACGCACATATTTTCACAGTGACCATAAAGTAGACGTGAAATGAAGAGCATATAAGAAATTAGGCTAGATCTAATTGTTTGTCCTGGTGTACGACGGAAAGCAACGGCCATATAGCCTTCGCTTTACATACGATGAAAGAAATTTCGATCATACACCAAAATAGACCATTATCTTTTATATCTCATCGTCAGTGTCGTTATTCTGTCGTCGTTTATGGCGTCATAGCCACTGTTGTTTACATTGTTAATATGTTGTTGTAATGGTTATCGTTTCTGTTTCTTTCGTCGGTGTCGTTGTTTTTGTTTGTGTTGTTGAAAATTCAACAACTATGCAACATGCAGAAGAAACAAATAGCTCAGAGGAGAAAACGGTACATAAAGCGATGTTGGTAACATATGAATCGCCCTGAAACGGTATTTTGACTTCAGCATAAATTGCAAAAATATCGATTTTTTTTTTTCAAAATTTTACAAAATGATTTACAGACTAATGGACAGTAAAGATTCAAACCCATCTTTTGCATCCAATGCAAAAGGGTTTCTTAACTTTGATGTATATAACTCTGTTCTGTGTGTCTGAATGTTTCCCTCTCTTCTTTTATGAAGGAAGTAAAACTCATACAAATTTTTTGTATAATATTTTAGTGTTTATCGAACGTTGAGCCATTTTGCATCTTACCTGATTCTATGGGTCTACTTTTTAAGCATTGTATATTGTCATTTGTAACTCGGTTGTAAGGTAATTTGTCATGGGCAGTAAAATGAGACAGCGTTGGCAAACTATCAGAAGTCACGGTTATAAACGAGCCTCTAACGGATATTCTGGAATCCATTACAAAACATTTGTACTTGACATTTAACCTTTAGGTTGCTTCGTGCAATTCAATGACCTTTTGAGTACAGTGTCGCTGCAGTGAGTACAGAGCGTGCAGTCTTATCTTAGATCTACACTATTCGATATGAAGATATTTTTTCCTCAGAACTAACTTTGATATAGCATTACTTGGGTTTCCATAGGCTTGAAGGTTTCATTTAACAGTTTAATGATGAATTCCAAATCTAGTTATGGGACTCTTCAACTGACACAATTTCATGCATTGCTGGATATATTCAGTGGAATGAAAGCATGCCAGATAAACAGCGCTATTACATCGATTAACACTGATCGACGGAAAGCATGGCCAAGGGGCAGCAACAAATTCCCAATTATTACATTCATATTTCTACGCCCCAAAAAGTGCCTATTTCGAAACCCGCGGATCTAATCTATTATAGTTATTAATAGTTATTAATGAAATCGACGGAGGGTATATTAATCTTTATTATGGAGTCTTTAAGCCTTCCTGCTTCAATAACTTGTTAATTCGAAATTCCCGAACATTTCCATAATTTCAACATATGGAGAGAAGCAATAAAAACGCTTCATGGTTTTTATCGTCACCTTGGGGTCTGACATGACCCGAAGACAGATTTTTTCTCCTTCATTCGAATGGTTTCTAACATGTACAAGCTGGTTTTCGGTTAATAAGAAATTTTACATTTACGATCTTTACGCCTTTTATGAAACGTTTAATAATAGTCATAAACCCTTTAACACACAATTCCGAGTTTTAACGACTCTGAGGAAGGAGCTGTTGAAAACATTGTCGAAAACAGAGAACATACTGAAAACCTTCAGTCTCCTTTTCCCACAATTTTTTATACCCTATCGAAGACATCTTCCATCATATGATATACATTCAAACTTTCATTTAATAATACTCTCAACTCGGAAACTTTATTTTGCTCGTATGTTAAACAGTTAATCTGATGTTTTCGATTTTATTCCAAACCTTCTTGTCATATGAGGCAGGACAATAACAAACGATTTTGTGACATATACAAAACCAGGGTACTTATTACAACCATTTTCAGAACATTCTTAGTCTTAATTTTTTTTTTTTCTCAGAAATTTCAAAGTACCACAATTTCTGATTGGCTTACCAACTCAGAAATGGCGTTTATTCGGAATTTAGAATTAGATTATAAATGCGACAACTCTATTCCTGTTATAAACCATTCAAAACAGACACACATTTACCCTTACGCTGCTTAGCGCGACTCAAGGACCACTTGCGGACATTACAGATCAAGTTTAGACTGGACAGAACTTGAAGTCTGATCTTTGATCTACACTATCCAATAAGGAGATGCTTTTTTGGCAACATTTAACTCTGAAATGGCAATATTTGGATATTCACTTTCAGCTTGAAAGTTTTATCTCATTTATTTCGCAGCATAAGGGTAAAAATGTTTGGCTACCACTTTTTTCTTTTTCCTAACAACGCTCCTTAGATTCTAGCCTTTAAGGGACTAATCCCCTCTCCTAACACTCATTTGAATTTTAGTAAACACTTACTATCCGTTTGGATATTCATATACATGTACATATAATTGTGTTGGCTTACATTACAGACTTATCTCGTTACCAAACGACAAAACTCTTACTTAGACTGATCTGAATTGAAAACATTTGCAGACAACAAAATAAATGTGACTCAAAAGTTGAAACTTAACTTTGGAAGAGTAGAAAACATAGTTGGAAAAGGAAAAAATGCTGGTTACCAGCATTTTCTCCTTTTCCCACATTGTTTTCAAAAGTCCTCTTCCCAAGGTTCGTAAAAACAAGAGATTGTTTGGCAAAGGGATATAGGTTAGGTCATATTTTTTCAGCCCCGTCTGCTAACCAGTAATTGGAAACTTTTTTATGTTACTACCTTAACTTTATTACTAAATCTACCTAAATACGAGTTTCTTTCTCTGGCATTTTACCAACTTTTGAGAAAACAATTTGACTGAAAATGAAGAAATATATCGTAGAATGCAATTACGTCTATGATACAACCTATGCACAAGTAATCATGCATACACTTTATTACGGTATGTATTATCTGCTTCATTTAAGGTAAGACCTGTGTAATGCACTTCCGATGAAAATTCTAATTGGTTGATAAATAAGGATAAAAAAGGATTTATGCAGAAATAATATTTTTGCACATTTCTCACGGATCAGAAATTCCGTTTATGTCTATCTTGAATTTTTTTTTTTGATACTTTTGTTAGTTTTCTGAAAAGGGAGGTAATTATTATCTCTTTTTAAATTTAGAATATAGTGGTTTTAGATTTACAAATGATAATTCAAAGAAGGAAAAAATGAATCGGTGAGAGTAGTTCAATAATACTCCTTTTTAATTATAGCTAATTTTGCAGGATGATATTTTAGTGGAAATAGCTGTTTTCCATTACATAGGTCTTGCCTTAACCTGTCCCAGGTCAAAATCATTTACATAAATTAATATTCTATTAATGATTCATATTCGAAAATTTACCAAAAACAACGCAGAATTTGCAGGCTGACATGAGTAGATACCTTCTTTTAAGATGTTTTAAACCGTCTTGCAGAACATAGCTGATCTGTATTTTTCCCCGAATTGAGAACATTTGTATACGACAAATTCATTGTGTCTGATATGATGGAATTCGCCTTTACATTTTTATCAAAAAATGTAGGAAAAGTAAAGAAATGATGGTAATTAACATTTTTTCCTTTTTCAAAACATTTTTAAAATAATTTTATATCTTAAGTTGTGAAAACTTGGATTTAAATGCTGATGGAATTATGTGTACTTTGTTTTGGTTGACCAAAATTGCACAAGGTTTTGTGCCAGCGTTGTCTGCTTCAAATTTGAGTCAGCTGATTTTAATAAACCCTTTAACAAGTATGGCACAGAAAGCCCTTAAAACATTATAGGAAAAAGAGAAAATGCAAGTAAACAGCATTTTCTACTTTTCCTACAACCTCTTCAACGGCGCCACAGACAAATTCTATAATTTGAGCCATATTTGATTTGTCATCTGCAAATGTTTTCAATATGGATGTGTCTAAAGGTTTTGTCGTCTGGTAATAAGCAAGGGTTAAAAAGTCAATTTCACCGCCAGACGACATTAACCCAAGTCTACTCGGAAACAGTTGTATTTTGCAGGGACTACTTTTTTAAGTGTCAATAGGTTTCGTGTGAAAATCAATACGTTGGTGTTGCTTGGAGACTTGTTAATTGCAGTACTTTTGCGAAGAAATAACTGAATCTAGCTCTTCTCTTCGCTTGAGTTATATTGTTACTTAATCAAACAAAATGTCAGTGTTATCGCGATAGAAAACATGAATAATCTCAACATTGTGTACCACATTTGCATTCATCAAGGAAATTCGTTGATAAACATAGCCACAGTAGTGGAGTTTTTGTGCATCTCCGTGATACATTATATCAAGCAGGTTATCATAAAATAATGGATAAAAAAAACTACATTTTTTTTTTTTACAATTCATTGAATCCCGAAGTAAAATGGTCCATAGACATGCACAAAGTTGACCAACAGCAAAAAGGTATCGACCATATCAGCCTGCGCAGATTGCGCATGCCGACATGATCAATACTTTTTGCAGACGCATTAACCCTTTCCCAAACGGCAAATTTTGGACCAGACGAAATTGAAAACATTTTGCAGATGACAAATTAACAGTTGCTGAAAAGATTATTTTTCTATATGATAGGGTAGAAAACATTGTGGGAAAAGGAGAAAATGCTGGTTACCAGCATTTTCTCCTTTTCCCACAATGTTTTCAAAAGGCGTCTATTCCTGACCCGTAAAAATCAGGGATTGTTTGGGAAAGGGTTAAGCCCCCTTTCCTCCCCCTCTTTCCGCAGACAACGGCACACACGTAATATTCGTGTACACTGTAGACTTTAATGATAAGAGCTTTAACGTTGTCTGCGCATGTCATATTCTTCGAAGATTCGACCTGTCTGTAATGATGCATCACCCACCCCATTATATCTGGAAAAAGTTGGGCTTGTACCGAAGCCATTAACCTATTACCCAAACATGTAGGGGCTGTTTTGATAAATGGCCGATGCGCAGGTTACGTTCGTGCTAGCTGGTAAGAGTTGAATGAATCGCACCGGGTGGCGATTTATTGAGTACACGTTTATTTTAACTTGAAATTCAATGTAACAGTTGTCGCTTAGAAAAGTAGTCCTATTACGTACCCAGAATGCCCAAAGCAGATAGTTGTGTACATGTAGAATCCCATCTAGCGGGAGATAATGAAGAGCTTGCGCATAGTTGAATATGTCAAATCAATACTATGTGCAAAAATGACATAAAACGGCAATTGACGTAAAACAACCTCCCCATGCGGCAATATTACTACAACGCAAACCTTATCTTTACATGGTTTATTACTTCAGTAGCCCTTTTAGCCCCAAGCGCTTCCATATATGTTTTCGGACAATGCAGACAAAGATCAGCATACATGTAGCTCACAAAGTAGGCTTATACTCTCAAAAATAGATGCACCAAATACTGACAACCTTGGATTTTTTATTTATAAATGTTTTAGTCATGTCGATTTATTTGGAAAGATGGATAATATCACTGTATGTGGTGATTAACCTTGCTATTGATAGTTCAATTGAATATGAAAAAACAAAGATTTTAATTATAATTTCAATTCGACAGAACTTTTTAATTAAGAGAATGAATGAGAGAACTTATGGAACCATTTAGACATCTAAATGGGAAGAAGCGGTACCTTTTTGTCCTGATGAAATTTCTTGATTTCTGGAGCACGAAGTAAAAAAAGAGTTCTTTCGAGTCCTTCAGGGCCTGATAAATACTGTTTACATAATTATGATTTTCTTGAAGTCTTTACCAGATGACAAAATTCAACACTGGTCCAAATTGAAGGCATGTCCAAACGATTCTCAGAGTCGGAAGAGCATGGAACTTTCAAGTAAATGGTAACGTAAAACTAACCAACAGGAGATGTCGTAAAGCTACCACGTGATTGATTTCATCTCTGAAATAATTAGAGGTTATGGTTGTAGTAGTTTTTTGTTTGTTTCATTACACCCCCACAATTACAATTTTCATGAAATATTTCAGTCATCTCATACTTTGTTAAATCTGTGTCAGCAGTGTCTGAGTGAATAAAAATCATAACCTACGAACAACGCAGAGGAGTGGGTGCAAGGAGGGGGCAAGAGAAGAAATAATGGGCCCAAATTCACCAACCATTCTTAACACTTCTCCTGCTTAATGGAAATTAAATTTTTACTTTCGATTGTAAATACACAAAATAATATTGCTATTTCAAACTTATATTTTTGAGAATAATATCTCCTTATCGGAGAGTGTAGATCCAAATAAGACCTTAAGAGTGGTTGGTGAGTACAGACCCTGATTCTTGTTGAGGCTATGAAAACAAGTAACGTCGACTTTGATACTTTCGAAGTCCATGGTCCAAAGCCTTGTTAGCTTGGGAATAGAAACTTGAATTCGATTCAAGAGATGAATGAGGACAGCTATCAGCATCAAAACAGGCCGTAAATGATTCTTCAGTCGACTCCTGTATAATTACTTGATAAAGATAATTACAAAACTCCCCCGCATGGATCCATCACTAAACAAGAACTAAAATAAAAGGCATAAACCAGACAATACTAAAGAACTTATACTGAAAAAGGAGAACCTTCTTCTTGCAAATAAAAAGTGCTCCTTCTCTGAGAATGTTCTACAGATTGATTATATATAGGATATTTCTTTTCCCTAAAATATTTCACAAAATGCCCCACTTGTAAAATTTGTGATTATGTTAAAGGCTTGCTTGTCTAGTATTTGGTTAATCAAGGTCCAATCAGATCGTTTAAAGTACATTTTTTTCTCAGGCAAAGATTAATTGTGAGGATAAAAATCACCCACGAGAAATCTTATCTTTGTCTCTTTTTTTCCTTCATATGGTACTAAATAGTACAGTTGCGTAATTTTTACAAGCAGACCTCAGCGGAGGCATATCTTAAAAACCAAACCTGCAACATACGACACTGTTGAAGTGCTATAGCACTGAATGAAGAGACAAAAATTACGTATCCAACCCTTAGATTACTGAAGACAAGGTGAACGTCCTTATATATATACATCTAACTACATCTAATACCTTGAATTGGTTGAACAAATTTGCATATGATAAGCTATGCAAAGGGAGGTAAATATGTTGACCAAAATAGAATTTTATACAGCCATCTTACTAAGCCGGTCTTTATCTTTCAAAAATGAAAATAACGTTTAATATACATGTATGTTATAGAGATAGGGTCATATCTGCTCCCTCTGTTTACCACAACACAAGTCTATACTTTTTCATATTTGAGATATATTCACAGACGACAAATTAACCCTTTACTAAACAATCCCTAGTTTTTACGACCCTGAAGAAGAAGCCTTCTGAAAACATTGTAGAAAAAGGATAGAAAGCCGGTAACCAACATTTCTCTCCTTTTCCCACATTTTGTTTTCTTTTTTTTTTAAGTCAGGTTATGAATTTTGAGTCACGTATGTTTTGACGGCTGAAAATGCTTTCAACCTGGACAGGTCTTAAATTTTGTACTTTGGCATAGAGTAAAGGTAGTAGGCCCCTAATACCTCTAGTGCTGCATTACATTGCATAAAGTTTTCTTGATAGTTGATAAATACAGATTTATACAGGTATAATACTTTTGCACATTTCCAACCGACCAGAAATTTCTTTATGCCTATCTTGAAATTATTTGTAGATACTTTTGTTAGTTTCCAGAAAAGTGAGATAATTACTATCTCTCTTTGTAATGAAAAAATAGTGGTTTTAGATGTATAAATGATAATTCTAGAAAAGACAAAAAAGGAAAAGTGGCTTGGTTAAAGCAGTACAATGGCACTCTTTTAATCTTAACAAATTTTCTAGGATAATATTATTGTGGAAATAGCTGTTTTCTATTAGGACTACGTTAAATGTAGCCCGTGTTAGTGGACTTGTCTATGATACGATCAGAAAAAATGAATACTATCATTCAATGAGTCAGTTCCATTCCAAAAGATTAGCGAAAAGTTTTGAGACGTTTTCGGTGATGTTCAGGGGTAGCTTTTTCAACACCTATTTTATTTTCATAACTTGACACAACGTCGGCAAAAACATATTTGGCAAAAGAAAGATACCAAGGAAACAATTCTAGAAACACGTGCTAGTGCATCATTTCAAAAACAATTATATGTGCCTGTGTTTTTTGGTAACAAGGAACTAAATCAGAATGTACTTTGCAAGGCTTATATTCTTCGCAATAGTGAAAGCAATCCAACTTCATGTATTCCCAAAACCTATGAGCATTTCATTTAACATTATCATGGAAGACTTATATGAATTCGATTTCCTACGATCGGATTCATCTGCAATAATGACAAAATGGCTTAGAACTCTAACCAAATAAGCCGGAAGACATTAAGAGTATCATTCTGTGTGAGGATAATGCCTTTTACGCGCTTACATTACCCCACTGTTTTAAAGCTTTTGGAATTGAAACCATTGCTTCTCAGAAACGATTGCCTCGTAAATGTTTTATGCCAATGAAATAAAGAAAAAAAAAAAACGCTTTGAAATTTACTTTCAAAGGTATTTCCTTTTTGTCATGTCAGCAAGTAAAAAGCAGTTTTTAAACCATTCTATCACATTTAAAATGTCACGCATTGATCTTACGGTGTGTTTTAGAAAAATGCAGTCTGATTACCTTATGTCAGTCTAGCATAATATGTTTTCAAAATTCTTGATTGAAAAAGAGAAACTACAGACAATTTCGAATTTATTGCAAGGTTATAATGTTTATCAGACCTATTGAAAGAATATAACTTATGAACAGAAAAGAACAGAACAGAACACAATATATTTTTTTTAATAGAAAACGTCTGTTTTTCTGAATCCGCCATGTTAAAAGATGAATTCCACGACTTCTAAAACGACCTCCTTGACCAGCTGAGCTAGAATTATTGAAAACTTTTAGAAGGTGATATGAACTTGGCTCCTAGTTAGTAAGGTTGAAAAAAAAATCGTTTGGTAATCATGCATTTTGTAGCATTTCTTCATGTTTATATTCATGCTGTGTTTAACCATAAAGACAACTTTTTTTACGAATATTAAACTCGTCGTGTTTTGTCTTAGTGCCAGCCAATGACGTCAATTTATGTAACACGCGTAATTAAACAATTACTTAATTCAATTTGTCGTTTTTTTACTGCCGACTTATTTTTAGCTCTCTTTATTACTCGACATGAAGTAATTCTACGACGGCAATAATGTCAGTGTAGTGGTTTACTACAAGGTGAATGAATTTCTCCACTTATTTCTTAATTATAACTGATTAGCAGCTTCTAATTATTACTACTAGATTCAGGTAGATTTTCCTCTGCCAACGAACTTTTTTATCTTACAGGAATGACACAAGCTGTAGCCATTTTTGCTCTCGGCAATGTTAAAATTTACTTTATCCGCAAGGAATAAGATGCAAACATGACAATCTCCTATGTGTTTTTCAAAGTATATGTCAAATAGCGGATATTTAAGCTCCGGGATTAAACGGTATACTATGTAGTGTGATCAGGATCAGGCTGTACAAAAGGTGCAGTATGATCTTTGATCTCTTACAATTTATGTCCTTACCTTTTTAAGTCATTTTGTTAATTGCATACTTCATTTAACTTAAATGATCTTTATGCTGAGTATATATGGCTTGCAATACGCGAAAAGGGGCATTCGGACATTTGCGTAAAGTGTCGTCTCGGATCAGCCTGCGCAGTCCGCGCAGGCTAATCCGAGACGGCACTTTACGTCTACATTAGATTTTGTTCTTCAGTAGACTTCCGCAAAACATATAAAAATCATAAAAACAGAAAGTGCCGTCTCGGATCAGCCTGCGCGGACTGCGCAGGCTGATTCGAGACGACACTTTACGCAGATGTCAGAATGTCCCTTTTCATGTGTTGCAAGCCAATTATAAAGGTATATAAAAAGTACTCCGGCTGTTATTCGGAAAGATACATATGTTTAGGAAAACATCTCTTAATCGGACGGTGTAGACCAAATATAAGACTGAACTTTCTGTGCAGTCTGATCTTGATCTACAAAGTTCGCAAAAGGTCCCCGAGTCGCGCTTACTATCCTACGAACTAAATGTGTGGCGGAAACACCATACAATCAATCAAACAAGCCAAACACACGGTTTGATAAAGTCAAGGGTGTTCCAATCAATAAAGCCCCTTACCGCTTTATAGTCCATACAGCACATTAACCTTTTTACCTGCTAAATTTACCCTTAAAAAATCTATCCGGTGTTTCCAAGACCCCCTGGAAGGGGAAGCTTTTTTAAAACATTGTGGGAAAAGGAGAAAATGCTGGTTACCAGCATTTTCACCTTTTCCCGCAATGTTTTTACCCTTTATAAGAATGATCACATAATCTGTTTCCCTTTTTTCTGTCTTTTAATTTACTTTCATATGGACAAGACTCAAGTTTTTGGTGACTGGTATTAGATAATCAACCAAGGGATTCTTGAAAATTGATGTATACACCTTAATAACTTAGATGTTGTAAATGAATATGGTGGACCCTTAAAAACACGCAAACATGTGTAAAAAAAGAAACAGGTAAAGATCGATTTGCAGTCTGATCTTGCTCTACTTTTATCGCAAAGGGCCAAAGGCTTAGGTACGTAATCCGCGTAAGAACGAACAAAAGCCAGCCACATTTCCCAAGGGTACTAATTGCTTTGTTTCGGAGAGCGCGTTATCTCTGGCATAATGCATCTTTATATCTCCGATTGAACTCGTTTTGGCCCTTAACAACGTAGCTTTATGACCGCATTACCGACTTCCTTTTTCAAAAAAAGAGCTTCCGCTGCGAAGCTGGTACACAATGCTTTATTCAATGAGTAATTATTATATGTTTTGTTGTTATTAACCCCAAACAATATAACTTAATGACCGAACAACAGGCTTCTTCTAAAGAAAATGGCTTTCGCTACATAACTTGTACATATACTTGTTTAAATTATTAATAGAAAACAAAAGTAAAAATTGGTTACTGTCTTTGTGTTTGTCTTCGTTATTGTTGTTCTTTTGTTGTTGTTGATAATGTCTTTGTTACTGTTTTTGCTGTCGTCTTTCTTGTTTTTCTTTCGTTTTTTTTTTTATCTCGTGAGCCTCTTTTTGTGCTCAGTCAGTGACTACTGACACTTTAACCCATTACCACACGAGAAAAATTTAGACTGGTCCAAATTGAAAGCATTAGCAGACGACAAAATAAAGGTGACTGAAAAATTAAAATTTGTTCTGGAAAGGGTTGAAAACACTGTGGGAAAAGGAGAAAATGCTGGTTACCAGCATTTTCTCCTTTTCCTACAGTGTTTTCAAAAGGCTTCTTTCTCAGGGGTGTCAAAAGTAGGGATTGTGTGGTAATGGGTTAAAAGGGAAGTATGGAACTACTTCAGACTGCTGAGAAAACAACCATACTAATATTGGATCTATAATGTTTTCTATTTTGAAAATCTCCTTCATATTAGGCTTTCCTAACTGACCGGGAAAATCCATTCCATCTATATTGCTTTCTACTGTAGTAAAACGTCCAAAAATTGCGAATGAAGCATTAACCCATTACCACACGACAACATTTTAGACTGCTTCAAATTGAACGCATTTGAAGACGACAAAATAAAGGCGACTGAAAAATTGAAATTTTTTCAGGGAAGGGTAGAAAACGCCATGGGAAAAGGAGAAAATGCTGGTTACCAGCATTTTCTCCTTTTCCCATAGCGTTTTCAAAAGGTTTCTTTCTCAGGGGCGTCAAAAGTAGGGATTGTGTGGTAATGGGTTAACCCAATACATCAAACTCTAGCGTCGTTAACGAGGTGATTATCACATACTCTGTTCATCAAGAATTCAAGATTTGTATTATCCCTCCCATTAATTCGCTCTCTAAGCTTGATCTGAATGCGATTAAAATCGACATTTTGTGCTTTCCCGCGCGATTGTCAAATTATCTCGTTGTCAACTTGTCCGTTCCGTCTAATGATTGTGATGGTATCGCGCAAGAATACAGTGAAGAGGTTATATTTTCAGTGATACACTTACAGCAACACATATTCAACAACAAGTGTAAATTGCATTTTAGGTCTACCTTAGTTTTCGGAGGAAACATAACTTCTAAAAGGCAAAACTAATTGTTCAAATTAGTCGGAAGTTGCATCTCTTGAAATATCCAGAAAATTCTTGAGGAAATGACTAAAGAGAGAGAGAGAGAGAGAGAGAAATGTTGGTAAAGAGAGGCCATAATTTTCATTGTTCTACAACTTCAGCTTGACGACTATAATGAAGAAGTTTTATTATACTACAAATACATTTCTCGCGAACTGATCGGATAATATGCACTGAACATTACATATCATGTACACTATCAAAACCAAAGTAAAAGCAGTTTCCCTTTCGGGAGCTCCGCATACATAACTTCACTATCAACACATAATCCAAAATGGCGGCGTCGATCAAAATTAACATCAAGATTAAGCGCCAAGCTGCACGTTTTAGCACCTATAACCAAGGTTTCAGTGACGTAAATTTTCATTTAACTAGAGCACTCAGAAGGGAAATTCTACTTCGTCAGCGTACTCATTTTTTTAAACCAAAAACAGGTAAAATTCGTTTAACAAACTTTGGAACGGTTAAATTTTGTAGTATAATAAATCCATTGTACGGTCAGGTAGTAGGGGACTTGGAAAGTTGTTCACGGCTGTGGTAAATCATGTCGCCACCTCGCCTTCGACTCGAGGCGACATGATTCACCACAGCCGTGAACATGTTTCCAAGTGCCCTACCACCTGACCGTACTACTAATAATGTACAAGTGGTACAACTTTCTTGGGTACTCTATTCCGCAGCTTCAGCTACAATACTTCCAAGAACAAGTTATGTTCGAGTGGTACAAACTCCTTGCCTTTACTACTATACGCTACGTCAAATGCAAGAATACATTTGAGAAGTTATTCAAAGTTGTATAGCTTCCTCGCGTTCATTGTTCCTCAGCTACAGTGGCAAGAATACAGCAAAGAAGATATATTTTAGTGATACTGGGCCCGTATCCATAGCCGTCTAAAAGAGAAAACACAATGTCTGATTGGCTAAACCATTGATTCAGCCAGGCAGAAACAGTTGTCTGTCTAAATTTAGGAAACACTTGAAGACAAAAAGGTTGCAGTTTAAAATTTTTGTTGAATTTGCAATGTTGGTGCATGGTACTTGGCTCGTATGCATGGCAATCTTAAGCCTAATTCTATCTTTTTAAAGTAATACAATTTGTGACTGGCTAATCTAATTTGTTTTTCTATAGAATATACTAGAAATTTGACGAGTAACATAAGTATGCAATTTGAAATAATTAGACTCTACACTTTTTCGGTACATTGTACTTGACTCGTACTCATGTTTTTCCTAGTCTTCTCAGTCGAATTCTAATTTTTATTATTTACACAGTTTATGATGAGCTAGATCATTTAGTTTTAACCATGTCTTTGACAAGTGAAGAATTGTTTGGACAAACAACGAGATCCATATGGTTTTGCGAAAACTGCCTCTCTTCCAAAGAAGACTGGATGCACAAAAAGCATACATACAACTCGTGAAGAAAACCAGCTACTACAGGCAACAACACCTCGTTTTAGCTATGAATTGATATTGCAGACTTATTTGTCAAGGGTTTCATGAGAATTGCTTAAAAGTATGAATCAGTCATACCCTGTGGAAAGGGTTTTTAAAATATCTGCAAAAAGTATCGATTGTCAGCCTGCATTGTCTACATGGGCTGACCTGGATTTAAACATTTTGGTCCTTATAGGTCTAAACATTTTGGTTCTTATATATCGGTAAATTTTCTGTATGTCAAATGACCATTCTACCTAAAGTTTCTGTCAGTTGTAACAAAATAGATTTAATAGACCTATAATTATGTGATGCCTTGCTTGGAATTAATGAATCTTGTAGACGCAGTTAACCTCTTTTCGACATAGCATGACTGTGTTTCAAAAAAACAAATCGCTGAAATTCAGAAAGTTACCTTTCTTTCAGGCATGACTAAACAGGCACATGGTATGGTAATTGGCCTGCAAAACGCGAAAAGAGGCATTCGGACATTTGCGTAAAGTGTCGTCTTGGACCTGCGAAGTCCGAGCAGACTAATCCGAAACGAAACTTTCCTTCTTTAGGTAATTTCTGCTTTGCGTAAGTCTACCGAAGGACAAAATCTATTGTGGTCGAAAGTGCCGTCTAGGATTTCCCTGCGCGGACAGCGCAGGCTGATCCGAGACAATATTTAACGCAATGCCCCGTTTAGCCTCTTGCATACACATACAATCTGGTCTTAGTCTATGTTATTCGAAAAGGCTCCAATTTTCTCAGATGCAAAAAAAGCCATGCACACTAAGAGAGTGACGAACAAAATCAAATAGAAAATTTTGTGAAGCTTTACAGTCTAAAGCGGCCATGTTAATTGTGCCTTGCGCCTCCAAGAATAATCCTATTAGGTTTCGATTTTAACGTTAAGCTTCTTTCCTTGCTATCTTGAAGTTCATCAAGTAAATCTGCCTTTCTAAATCTGTACATGAAAACCGTAAGAGTTCTTTCAACCTAGGGAAATCTCGTCGACTATGTAGGCCTATTTATTATATACCTAGCTGTGAAATCCTGGAATTTCCCGGTGTAATAAATTTTGATATCATCACTAGTGACGTTATCAACTTTCACTTTCACTTCCTGACGTAATTTGGGAACTACTTTTTTTTTCGACTACATTTTTTTCGACTTTCAAACGCAAAATTACAAATAATGATGTTAATAAGGTATATAATAAATAGAATAATCAACTGGTTATTTTTGATATGAAAAATATCTCACTCCGACGCGTCGTAAGGCGTTAAAAAAACTCGTGCTGCGCACTCGTTTTTTCAACGCCTAACAACACATCCTCGTGAGATATTTTTCATATCAAAAACAACCAGTTGATTATCCTCTATTTATTGTATACCTAGCAGTGAAATCCTGGAATTTCCCAGTGTAATAAATTTTGATATCATCACTAGTGACGTTATCAACTTTCACTTCCTGACGTCATTTGGGAACTACCTTTTTTTTCGACTACATTTTTTTCGACTTTCAAACGCAAAATTACAAATAATGATGTTAATAACGTATATAATAAATAGAATAATCAACTGGTTATTTTTGATATGAAAAATATCTCACTCGGACGCGTCGTAAGGCGTTAAAAAAACTCGTGCTGCGCACTCGTTTTTTCAACGCCTAACAACGCATCCTCGTGAGATATTTTTCATATCAAAAACAACCAGTTGATTATCCTCTATTTCATGTACGAGACTTCCGCATTACAAAGCATCATGGCAAAAAGATGAAATACTGATAAACAATATTTTAGTCTCGTACGTAGTTATCTAAAAGTCCAAGGGCCGTTCATAAGTCAGGCGATCATTACAGGTTTACAGTTTACACAGATATTAGAAAGCAAGATTTTCTGTTACACGAAATTCTGCTGCTATTACCGCAATTTTAGACTGTGTATCAGAACAATCATCTTTGCAAGCCAAGGCTGACGATTTACTACGCTACTCTTCCCTTGGCGGATCGAGCTTGATTTTTACATTCCCCCGATATGCTTTTTCATTGGATGCAGCCAGCTCTAACTGCAACGAATGAAATCGCTCGTAGCATTTCGTCTTTGATAAAGAAAGAATAAGGTCGCTACCTTTTGAATAGAAGGTAAACATGGAAACCCACGTGGATGTCTGCTTATTGCTTCATGTGTATTCGTAAGCGGTTTGTAAAACGATATTTCATTGGCTTTTAGAAATATGATGTAAAGGGGGGGATAATAACCAGCATCCAATAGAGGGAGCATCGCAGGAATCTCGAATTCGGGCTCAATCAGCCAAGGTAAGATCCACGTTGTGATTGTAACCTTGGCTCGCGAAGATACAGAACAATGTAAGTCGAAGATAAAGACGCACTCTCATTATTGTGTATCGGCTTGCGTATGTACAGCGTGTCACGATAAGAAAAAAAAAATGCCACGACAACGCCATTCTGTGTAATTTTTGCTTAAAAAAGTGAGTACGTTGACGAAGCAGAATTTCCCCTTGAGTACCCCAATTCAATGAAAACTGACGTCATTGGAAACTGATGTCACTGAAACCTTGGTAAAACGTGCAGTTTGGCGCATAATCTTGATGTTTATCTTGATCGACGCCGCCATTTTGGGTGTTGTGTTGATAGTGCTCCCGAAAGGGAAACTGCTTTTACGTTGGTTTTACCGGTGAACATGGTATATTTGTTCGGGACACACCATCCAACCAGATCACGAGATATTTCTTTGTAGTATAATAAACGTGGCTAATACTCTTTGGTACATAGCACGATCTCTTTGTATGCAGAGGTGCGAGGGAAGTCCGCGCAGGTTTAAAAATACGTGGCACATATGTAGCAGCTCCGATACGTCATGCTTATGTCACACATACGCCGTAAAAGCTAAAAACCATGCACCAGTGACGCTGCGAGATCTTAGCTCGAATACTTATTACATCATCCGAACGTATAGGTTAACATGATACGTTTGACTTGTTTTGAACGAATAACTACAACGAAGTAAGCACAGCACTTTTCACTTTTGACCGCTGTATTTACACACCGCGAAGGCTGCACATAAGAAAGGAACATGGTGCTAACGAAGCAGTTACTCCACAGCTTACTTATTAGTACGCCGTACTTTACGTCCCTTGAAGTCCAAACGAACACAGATACGCCACAGAAACTCTACAGAGGCGTCCTACGTTCACTGTGTCCGTTGGTTTCCAACAAAATACGCCTAAACGATTGACCTGCGTAGGAAATTTTGTTGCATACGCCGCTATTAATAAGTGAGAGAGTGAATAAGATTGAACGTTACAAGCGCGGTCTGATCTTGATCTACACTATCCATCAAACCACATAAAGAAGCGTTCGGCATTTCAAGGACTAAGGCTGCGTTCTGTAAATATTAGCACTAGTATGATAGTCTTACTGTAAAATTGAATCTTTCGACCTTTGTACGAGAAAACACCGGTTTATTTACACGAATTATTGTAAAATATATAGCATTTAATGTCAAAACAACTTAATGTGACACTTATAGACTAAACAAAAATAAAGGTCCAAATTAAATAAAGAAAAAAACAAGATTCAATATAGGCGTTCTTATGCAAAAGAAAAAGCAAAAATAACATGAACTCCTTAACTCTTGAACAAATAAAAAAAGCAAAAGACAACTAGGAATACCTTTTTAAAAGAATTCTGACCGATAGATCAAACCCATCCCTGCCTGTGTAAATAATGAGACAAAAGAAAACTAGCTTCAGGCAATTTCTATTTTTCTAACGATATTTTCAAAACCTTTTTACTGCAGGAGGGAAACTGTCGTCTGCAATATGAAAACCCAAATTTCCATGCAAATAAAATAGAAATAACAAAGGATTCTCGACTAGGTATAGACATAGCTCTAAGCTTTGTTTTTACAAGTATTCATAATAATTGCACGTCTAGGCCGTTCTTGTAGGCGATTTGCTTCATAAACAGAAAGTTGCAAGACAAAATAAACTGTATGGTGGCAGGAACTCGCGCAAAGAAAGATTAAAACATAATACAGCACAGCCTTTATTTAGCCCTAACGGTACACCTCTGCTCGTTTTCAGGCAGTTTTGAAGCCGTTTTTGAAACATTCCATCCTTATTATACGAAACTATAATCATTCTCTGTATCTCCATACATAAAGTTGCCTCTGACGGCTGCAAAGTTGCACGGATAGTGACGGTGTAATGCAGAGAAATGACCCATGGGTCATTTCTCTACGTATAGGAATGACCCATGGGTCATTTCTCTACACAGAGGAAAGACCAGAGGGTCATTTCTCTACGTAGAATAATGACTAGGGTCTTTCCTCTACGTAGTGAAATGACTTCTGGGGTCATTTCTACGTAATGAAATGACTTCTGGGGTCATTTCTCTACGTAGAAAAATGACCCGGGTCATTTTGTACAGGAGGGTCATTTCTCTTCATTACAGCGGATAGAAAATATATTTCATGTTTTGGAAGCCTTCAAAGCAATCGCTGATGTCGCTCTCCCATGTTAAATGATGATAAATTATCTGGATCTATATTCACCAACCATTCTTAAGAACAGTCTAAGTCTTATTCTTCAGAATTTCGTCAGTGTGAAAGTAACAGAACTTCAGATTGGCTAAACCATTTGGTTTAGCCAATCAGAAGTTCTGCTACTTTCACAGTTAGAAAATCTTGAAGAATAAGAACGTTCATAAGAATTGTTAGTGAATACAGACCCTGACTGTTTCCCCTATCCCTTACACCGCATACACTGCTAAAAAGAATTAAAGGATCACGCAAATCGCGAAATTTAAATATTTCATCTTGTTGAACACATAGTCTTTGTTTTCTAAATGCCATTAACTTACATTTTTAATAGACAAAATGGCTCATTACTTTTCATGTTTGTTTGATTTTAAATGCTGGTAAGCCATATTATCAAGAAAATCGAGAAATTTATTTTCCTTGTTCCTTTGTTAAACAACTCGTATTATTTCAAATCCTTTGTTGATAATTTTGTAAAATCTGCTGGAAAAAGAACATGAGACGAAAAATGACTACATTGATCCCCTTGAAGTCTGAGTGGAATATCAAAAAGACGGCCTTGACAGGAACAGCCCATTCATCTTTTTTTTTCAAACCAAATTGTTTTGCCTGCTCTGAGATTTTACAATGTGAAGACTAAATGAACTGATCAGCAGAAATTTTTGCTCTGTCCTGTACCAAAATAATTTTCTGGAGATCGAATTCGAGGACATGTTAACCTTTCATTTTCCCGTGTAGTGTATACTGGTAATTCTATGTTTACATAGTGGAACTATAATACACTCTTTCAAAAGTTTTGACAGGTTAATTTTTTCACTGTAAGGATGTTTCGGTAACGTGGTTGATTTCTATTTCATTTCATATAAGCCTCGAAATCTTGAAGGACAGGGCAAACCATGACATTATGCAAGCTCTAGAATGTGCAAAGTACGATTTTTATACTCTTTTATGCTGAAAAACTTTGCGCCTAGAAACCTTAAATCTATACAAAGTCATGTTACTACACAAACCTCAGCTTTAACCTTTTCCCAAACGACAAACTTTTGGACTAGATCAAATTGAAAGCATTTGCAGACGACAATTCAACTCTTGCTTAAAAGATGATTTCTGTCTATGAAAGGGTAGAAAACATTGTGGGAAAAGGAGAAAATGCTGGTTACCAGCATTTTCTCCTTTTCCCACAATGTTTTCAAAAGGCTACTATTCCAGACCCGTAAAAACCAGGGATTGTTTGGGAAAGGGTTAACTCATTACCAAACGACAAGATTATTGGGTTTGTCCAAATCGAAAGTATTTGCAGACGACAAAATAAAAGTGACTGAAAATTTGAAATTTGTTTTGTAAAGGGTATAAAACATTGTGGGAAAAGGAGAAAATGCTGGTTACTTTTACCATCATTTTCTCCTTTTCCCACAATGTTTTCTAAAGGCTTCTATCTCAGGGTCGTCAAAAGTAGGGATTATGTTGTAATGGGTGAATGACCCTTGGAAAGGAGAATTTCGAATATTTTGCCTATCAACAAATTCTCCTTTTTCAACAATAATTGTTCTGTCCTTTCAAGGTCCGGTTTCATCAACGGAGCCGCACTTTTTTTTGTCCACTGTAACAGCTTTCGTGTTGAAAAAGCATAAAAAATTAAAACATTTTGTCGTTTGGTAAAGATAAGTCCAATGCATTTGATTTTAAAATCTTAAGTTTGAGGCAATTCGTTTTTAACTCTTCACCAAACGACAAAATTTTGTTATCTGACTCATTACATCGAATTCGCTTCTGAAACTGTAGAAAGCGTTGAACGTTGTCCGCGCATGTCATATTCTTCGAAGATAGGACGCATCACTCCCCTCGATATTGGGGAGATTGTAGTAATATGCGCTATAAAGTAGCAATGGAGAAAGTGACTTTTCTTAATACGTTTGAGGAAAAATCAGGCCTGTTTTAGCTCCAGATTTCTCTGAACTGCTGATCATAGCTGAATGAATCGCACCAGGTAGGTTTTATTGAGTCACCGTTTATTTTACTTTGAAATTCAAAGTAGCGGTTGTCACGTAGAAAAGTAGTCCAGTTCTATACCCAGGATGCCCAAATTAGATAGATGAGTATTTGTAGAATGCCATCTACCGGGAGATAATGAGCGTTGAGGGAAAAGATACAGCATTCTCTACTTTTTTTAAAAAATGGTTTCAAAAACAGTCTTTCTTAGGTCAGTAAAACACCGAATCGTTTGGTACAGGATTAAGAAACTTTAGGTTGAAGATCTTCATCAAAACTCGGCGGGAAATGATGAGAAGCAATCCGTCAACTATTTTTAGCTTTACTTTGCATAACTTAACTCTCTACCAAACGACAAATTTATTTCAGTAGTCCAGATTTAAAGCATTTGATGACAAAATAAATGGGACTGAAAAATCGAAATTTGTTTTGGAAAGGGTAGAAAACATTGTGGAAAAGGGAGAAAATGCTGGTCTCCAGCATTTTCTCCTGTTCCCACAATGTTTTCAAAAGACTTCTACTTCAGGATTTTCAAAAGTAGTCTGTATGGTAAAGGGTCAATTAAAATGTGTCGCCGAGTGCCAAATCATAAGGAGCGGAAACGACACCTGCAGAACTGTTACATGTATTTCGAGCGACCTTGATCAGTCTTTCTACAGGTGCGGCCTGTCTAGATTGTACTGTACATGTATATTTCCTGGCTGAAAACTGTCAGCGGAAATAACACCTGCAGATTGGGTTTTTGTTTTTAAAGACATTTGTCGTTTAACCCTTTACCAAACAATCCCTGGTTTTTACGATCCTGAAATAAAAGCCGTTGGAAAACATTGTGGGAAAAGGAAAAAATGTTGGAAACCAGCATTTTCTCCTTTTCCCACATTGTTTTCTGTCCTGCTAAAAACAAAAATCAGTTTTTGAGATACGTTTGTTTTGTCGTCTACATGAGCTCTTAATTTGGACCAGTCTAACATGTTGTCGTTTGGTAAAGAGTTAATGAATTTAAGCAATCCTTTTTTGTTTGTTACGCTGAAAATACATGTATGTGTAGAATTGCTGGCGTAAAAACCAAAGTTTTTGATACCTGCAGATTTATTGTATCAAAAGACTACGTTGTTTAACTCATTACCAAACGACAATATTTTAGACTTGTCCAAATCGAAAGCATTTGCAGACGACAAAATAAAAGTGATTGAAAATTTAAAATTTGTTTTGTGAAGGGTAGAAAACATTGTGGGAAAAGGAGACAATGCTGGTAACCAGCATTTTCTCCTTTTCCCACAATGTTTTCTAAAGGCTTCTTTCTCAGGGTCGTCAAAAGTAGGGATTATGTGGTAATGGGTTAAGTCCTCACACTAACCTATTATTTTGCTTATTTTCAAATAGTAGAGTTAAAATCACTATTATTGAATTTCTGAGCTTCTTCACCGCAAAAACACAATTTTGGCATTTATTTATCAGTCTGAATATATGCCCGGGGAGACTGTATATAACCATTTTTATGGATGCGGCTTGTCTGGTGTAATTTGAAAAAAAATGGGAAAAAACATAGAAAAAATCTTAAACGTGACCACAACCACTTTAGTTGAATACATGTCAACCGTCGTTTGCCTATGGGTCGATTTGTCTTAAAACCTGAAAAAACCTTCTCCGCCAAGCATGTAAAGTTCCAAGCACTGACACAACCTCTTTGTTGTTGGTCTTGTTTCTTTTTTTGTTTACATGTATTACATGCATTGTGAAACTTAACCCTTTGCCGCACAATGCCGACTTTTGACGCTCAGGACTGGAAAAGAAGCCTTTTGAAAACATCGTAGGAAAAGGAGAAAATGCTGGTAACCAGCATTTTCTCCTTTTCCCACAATGTTTTCTATCCTATCAAAGGAAATTTGCACCATTTGAACCACATTGAAATTGTCGTCTGCAAATGTTTTCAATTTGGACAAGGCCAAAATGTATTCGTCTGGTAAAGGGTTAATTTACTTGCAAAAAGTATCAACTTATGTCAGGCTGCGCAATCCGCAATCCGCGCAGGCTGACACAAGTCGATATCTTTTGCTCTTTGTAAAATTTCTGCATATCAAAGAACCGTTTTACCGCCAAACCCAGCGGATTTTCAGTCTATTAACCCTTTCCCAAACAAGCCCTTGTTTTACGTGTCTGCAGTACAAGTCTTTTGAAAACACTGTGGGAAAAGGAGAAATTGCTCGTAACGAGCAATTTCTCCTTTTCCCACAGTGTTTTCTACACATTTGGAGAGCTTTCTGCCATTTTTATCCCATCTGAAATTGTCGTCTGCAAACTCTTTGAGTTTGGAAGAGTCTAAAATTTGTCGTTTGGGAAAGGGTTAATCGTGTTGACCCATTATTTTGTGATAACTCGCTTGTTATACTGTATCACAGAGTTCGGCTCATTATTGCACGGCGACACCAGTTCTTTGTTATTATCCCATGTGCTCTGTCTTGTATTTAGCAGTTTCCTCTTTACAATTACAAGATGACTAAGTTTTAGACTTGTCCAACCGGAAGTAATTTTCAGACAGCAAATCAAGCATAGCTTAAGTGCTGGTTTGTGGTCAGAAGTGGTAAATGTTATAACAAAAAGCGAAAATGCTTGATCCTTTTCCCGCATTTGTTTTAAAGAAAGTTCTTTCTAAATATTGTAAACGTTCGGTGTTGTAAGTTCAGAAACTGACGTATCGCTTTACCGTGCAGCCAGTGTTAGATTCCACCAAACTGAAAGCATTTGCAGACAAATTTCGTAGAAATATATTTAAAAAAAAAAGCCTTTTGACAGGTAGGGAAAATTGTATGAGAAGGAGAAAATGCTTGTTTACATCATTTTCTCTTGTATATTGTGTTTTCAAAGGCCTTTTGTTTCAGGTATTGAAAGAAATTATGGACTTTTTTTTTCCAGGGTTACTGCCAAACAAAAAAATAAAGGGGGTGGGGGGGAAACGAAACGATCGTGCGATATATCAGCTCAATTCTTTTAAATATCAGTTTTTTTTATTTTCATTTTCCAATAATCATTCCCAAACAACACGGCTACGTGTCATAACAATTTCTATAATTACCCCATCATCAAATGACAACGGTTGAAACACAACACGAGTAATGTATCCATTTATTGACAATAGTCAACCTTGTATTATGTGCTAGAAATAGCATAGAGCTGGTATCCCGTCGAAAGGCTTCCGCACAGAATGTCCAAACCGGAAACAACGTACGGACCATGACGGATGTTAACAGGTAATTGAAACAAGTATGCCTAGAAAATGGCTAACTGTCATAATACCATTAAGCGTAAGGGCAGGAAAACATGAAAAGAATGGTTTGACAACCGTGTCATTTCACAAAAATAAAACAAACCCCGTCTTTTAGGACATGCAAATAAAAAAGTATACGTCTGTACTATTCAGGTTATTTGCCTAAAATTATAGATATAGAAAAGTACTATATTAGTCCTTAAACACACGCTTTTACTCGTTCTCGTCCAGTTTCTTCTTTGTTTTGTTTTTGTTTTTTTCTCCTTTACTTTATTAAACCATAATCATTCTGATATCGTCATGCCAAATATTACACCTAATTGTTTGTATATTTATAATACATACGTAACAGCAATACGCATGCAAAGAAAATATTTAATTGTCCTATACATACGGGCAGGGAAACCCATAGAAATGGTCTGACAAAGTGTCATTTTGCAATAAAAAATGGAGAAAAAAATATCACCTACGTGTAAATGCGATAAAGTGTATCTATAGATTTGCAAGATTCGGTGTGTTGTGTAAAGTTCCATTTTAACTCTTTATCACACGAGAAAATTTTAGACTGGTCCAAATTGAAAGCATTTGCAGACGACAATACAAAGGTGACTGAAAAATGGAAATTTGTTCTGGGAAGGGTAGAAAACACCGTGGGAAAAGGAGAAAATGCTGGTTACCAGCATTTTCTCCTTTTCCCACAGTGTTTTCAAAAGGCTTTTTTCTCAGGGGCGTCAAAAGTAGGGATTGTGTGGTAATGGGTTAATCTCTACTTTGTAGATTTAGAAAGGGATGTGCATTTTGTTTTCATCTCGTTGATTTATACATTCAAGATTTTTCGTTAGATTTCATTAAAATTGTTTTCTCCTGAAAAAAATTTCTGGCATGTTTCTGAAAATTGGATAACGCTAAATACACAAACAGATGCTAAAATACAAATCACTGTAATTACGAATTATAAAAGTTCCCATTAATCGAATGGCGCGGATTAAAATGGCACAAGAGTAATGTGCCCATTCATCGACAATAACAAGCCTTGTATTATGTGCTAGAAATAGCAAAAAACAGGTATCCCGCCAAGAGGCTTCCGTACAGGATGTCCAAACCGGAAACAAAGTGTATCAAATATGAAGGATATATACAGCTGAATGTTACAACTGTAATTTACTATTTATCATCCGATGAAATTGTAAACCACCAAATGGCTTGCAACACGCGAAAAGGGGCATTCGGACATTTACGTAGTGTTGTCCATGTGTTGTAAATCAAAATCAAAGGATCCATACAATTGTACGATATTTTTAGATGTATAATGGTAAAATTAGCCTTAACTTCACTTGTAATGGTAGTGTCTTAGTTGGGTTTCAATTATATGAATTATCTAGAGATTAGGAAATTATCTCTGCATGAAATATTGTTTATTAACCCTTTGGCTGCTTATCGCGACTCACTGACCTTTTGCGGACAGCGTAGATCAAGATGAGACTGCACAGAACGTGCAGTCTGATCTTGGATCTACACTGTCCGATTTTGCGATATTTTTTCCCGAAACATACCTTTGAAATAACATTTTTTGGGCTTTTTACTATCGAATTGAAAAATTCATTTTAGTTAGTTAGCAGGATAAGGGGTTAACCTTTCCCTTCTATTTAGGCGTCTTTTGAAGCAATGGTTCCTCCGTGGCTCCATATTGTTTTAATAACATCCTGTAACGATCCAGGATGTTACCATGTTAATTTATAGGCTGCCGAACGCGACTCATTGACCTTTTGCTGACAGTGTAGGTCAAGACCAGACTGCACAGAACGTGCAGTCTGCTATACGGTCTGCTTGTGTAGTCAAGCCTATAATACAATCAAAATGTTTGTAAGTTTGCATTTTATTAAGAGCCGTCGAGTTTGTTTATATGACGCTGAAAAAGTTAACTCCGTCTACAACATTATTTCAGCTATAGAGCGGCGATCAGTGTATCTATTAAAGCTTTTTGTATACTAGTACACATGTACTTCTTACAATCAACCCCCACCCCTACCTCCATCATTTGAGCTGCATCTAATCAGACATCTTGGATTGTTTTCAAACTGGACATGCGTTGTCTGCGCATGTCATATTCTTCGAAGATATTCGATTAGGGGGTTTTGTAGTAATACGCGCTGTAAAGTAGCAATGTTGAAAATGGCTTTTATCAATACGTTTAATGAGAAATCATGCCTGTTTTAGCTACAGATTTCTCTAAACTGTTGATCATAGCTGAATGAATCGCACCAGGTAGAGTTTTATTGAGTAAACGTTTATTTTAGTTTGAAATTCTAAGTAACGGTTGTCGCGTGGAAAAGCAGTCCGGTTCTGTACCCAGAATGCCCAAACTAGATAGATGTGTGTTTGTAGAATGCCATCTAGCGGGAGATAATGACCGGACAAGTTAAAAATTCAGTCATCTGACACTGTGTTAAATACCATTTTAACAGAAATAGTTCCCCTTTTGCTTCAGTATTACTAGAAGGTGACATATCTAAAATTAGAAAATATTATATAAGGCTTCGACACGTTAACAGCAAGCCATTTATGCGCACGCTTACGTCAATAGCTCGATGTCAATTTTCAAACCATTTTTTCCACCGATTTCAACTAATGATTAGACAAAAGATAAATTCCAGGCAATTAACCATTTTGTTGAGTCTGCTGAAGTGTGTTTAATGTTCAATGGGAAATGACAATCGCCTTTTTTGAAAGACAAACAAATCTTTTATTAATATTTAAGTCTGAACAGACAGAGGAATCGATTTTGAGGAACCTCCTAACCCAATGCTGCGCAATTTCGAGCTTTGTGTTTGAATTATGTTTTTGCAAAAGGTACTAGGACAACACTGAAATAGATTCAACCCTATCTCATAGTCGTATCCCACACACCAATTGATAGCAAACCGGCTGTGTAAAAACTGAAAGAAAATATTTAAAGGGGCTTCGGACGCCACTATACTATTGTTTCCCCTGTTTATCTGCTATTAAAAGTATTGATCGCACTTAATGCCGATGACTTAAAAGGCCATAAAAGCACCCGCCCCCGATCCGAGGATTTTCTTCCGTGTAATGAAACATCTGTCTGGAAAGGGTAATAAACGGTAAAGTGTGGAAGGTTAACATTCTAATCTATCTAAACTATAGGAATAAATAAATTCGTGCTTGTCTGTTGAAAAACGTAAAGATTGAATGTTTTATCACTGTATGTTCCGGTCAATTACGGTAAAACCACGGTCGTACAGTCGGAAACGGCTTTTCCCAGGTCATTTAACCGAGTCCTACCGAGTTTTAAACTAGGACAGTAAGCCTTGTCATTGGTTGTACTGGGTTGGTTGTGTTGGGGTTTAACGCCACTTTAACAGCTAAAGTCATATCATGGCGGTCGGTGACGCACATGTGTTTCCTGGCTTTCTCACACCGGTACTAAAACAACTCTCTTTCTAAAGCCATCGACTACTTTTCTCACATGCTTCAGCAGAGGTGAGAGGCGAAAATACGCCGGAAAGAAAGTTCGCCTCAACGAGTTATCGAACTCACAACTACCAGGTCATGAGTCCGACACGCTCACCACTGAGCCTACCGGGCTGGCTAGCAAGCCTTATCATTTTCCACATACATTGTTTAATTTTCCAACTTTTTCAACTGACGGTAAAGAAATCCGGATTATGACCAAAAAAGTATTAAGACGCTGATGATTAGAGAGCTTTTGCTGCTGCTGCCTCTACTGCTGCTGCTGCTGATGATGATGGTGATAATAACGATGATCACGATAATTTTCAGCAATGTGTTAGTATTTGTAATTAGGGGAACTCCCCATATAGCTTTGTATCAGTCAATTATGGATAAAATGAAGCATTTTTCCCGTCAGTGAAAAGCTTATTACGATCCAGGAAACTTAGTTGGCCGTTCAATAAAACGGTTCGGTAAACGTTTTCATGTTGTAAAAAGCCTTGTTGCGCGGGAATATTGGGCTTGTAAAACTGGGCTTTTATTTGTGTTTTTTGTCTGTGTAATCAGATCAAATACTCTACAGAGTCATCCTAATTGATTTTGTGCTTTGTGTACTCTCTCTGAATCCGAAGAGGGAAAAAAAAAACGCCAAGATTTTTTTTTGACATGTGTTTAAATGGTGTTGTTGGACATTTTTTTTTTTTTTAATAAAAACTAGCTCTAAAAGACAAAAAAAATGTTTAACACTTCACTCCTTGGAACCAATTTTTTTGAAACCGAAGACGGAAAAAAAGAACAGTTTCTTTTTAAATGGGTTTAAATGTTGTTGTTGGGACTTTTTATTTTAAAAGAAAAACTAGTTCTAAAACACGAACAAATATTTGACACTCTACTGCTCGGAAGCGATTATTTGTATCCACCAAAAGATTTTGAAATGAGTAGTAATTATAAATTTATATGAGACATGCTCTGTGAAACTGAGGCTTAGTGCATCCGCCAAACGTATCGAACCAGTCGCAGATTGAGCAGGCTGAGCTGGACCAGAACTTTTCGCTATTGGTCAATTTTCTGTATGTCAAAGGACCACGATGCCATGTGACTACAGTCGTTGTTAGACAAATATAGGATCTGACATGAGTTGGCTTTTGAGATCAGATTTTATTAAACGAGTCTGGGGAAATGTTATTAAGCGAGCCTTTGGCGAGCTTAATAACATTTTCCTTGACGAGTTTAATATAATCTTATCTCAAACACTCACAAACGTCAGATTCTTTTTATCACATAACGATATTTCACAAAATATAGATGAGATGATGTAAAAAATATTCATGAATGCACCCGCGGTATTTTCCATGAGACCAATTCACTTGTACGAAATGCTTACCAAATGACATCAAAATGACGTCACACAAATGTGATATCAAACGTGTATAAGATAAAATTCGTAATGGGTTTATTACATTGAAAAAAAGTGAGGTTATGTGATAAAATATCTTTTATGGATCCATGTTGAAGTGATAATTTGCTTGATATAATACAACAAAGAGATGCATTAAGCCCCCATTTGGCAGAGCATGACTCATACAATGGTCATGTCAGAATCGAAATAATCTGCTTTCTTCGTTTATCGTTCCGGAATAATGAGATGGAATGAATAAACCAATCGAAATATCGCCCTTGTAGATTATTTACTGTGCCTCATAACCCACGACTGCGGTTTTCTGAACGATAAACCACTATAGAAAGACGATTGTTTCTTAACTGAATAAAACATTTCTGATCCCCACAATATTTCCTCTGAAGACCACCTTTACTAGTTCTTTTGTGGTTTTCAAAAAGCCTGTAATCAAAAGGATTACAAAAAGTAACGTTAGAAGTACTTTGGAGAAAAAATGTTGTACCATATCAGCGTCCGTATTCACCAATCATTCTTAAGAACATTCTTAGTCTTAGAATTCTATAAATGTTTAAATAACATGACCCTTGATTGGAAAAAACATTAAATTTAGCCAATTAGAAGTTGTATTACTTTCATATCTAGAAAACTTGGGGAAGAAGACAAAGAACGTTCTTAAGAATGGTTGGTACATACGGACTAGGGTCCCAGTGGCGGCCGTTTGTTTTAACTCAATACCAAACGACAATATTCTAGGCTTGTCCAAATCGAAAGGACTTGCAGACGACAAAATAAAAGTGGCTGAAAATTTGAAATTCGTTTTGTGAAGGGTAGAAAAAAATGTTGGAAAAGGAGAAAATGTTGGTTACCAGCATTTTCTCCTTTTCCCACAAGGTTTTTTTAAAAGCTTCTTTCTCAGCGTCGTCAAAAGTAGGGATTGTGTGGTAATGGGTTAACAAAATATCAAAAGAAGCAAAAGCTTCTCCAAGTATCATAATTGTCTTGCAACACGCGAAAAGGGGCATTGGGACATCTGCGTAAAATGTCGTCTCGGATTAGCCCGCGCAATCCGCACAGGCTGATCCGAAACGACACTTCCCGTTTTTATGTAATTTTCTGTTTCACGAAAGTCTACTGTAGAACAAAATCTAATGTAGTCGTAAAGTGCCGTCTCGGATTAGCCTGCGCGTACTGCGCAGGCTGATCCGAGACGACACTTTACGCAAATGTCCGAATGCCCCTTTTCGCGTTTTGCAAGCCATATATTACAACTACGGTTTTCTTAACGTAACGCAAACTTGACGAAGTGATTTCCAATTCATTA
Organism: Tridacna crocea; assembly: GCA_943736015.1. NCBI lineage: Eukaryota > Metazoa > Mollusca > Bivalvia > Cardiida > Cardiidae > Tridacna > Tridacna crocea. The sequence continues at coordinate 34,577,633 of OX031073.1, forward strand.
CATTCTCACTCATTCTAAAACAATTCAGGAAGAAAGGATGTAATGGCCAGACATCGCACCGGAATCCAAACACGACACACTACATTATTACAAACAATTTGTTTCGTTGGAAACACCCCATCAATGCTTTAAGAGCAATAAATCACCGCCGTAGATATTATTACCTCTGTTGTAAAATCGATAGGGGTCTTCGGGAGACAAATCTATCATATGTCTATCGCGGATCGTTTCCCGCTTCGCTAGACAGGGAATTGCCGTAAGATTTATCGTATTGTGTTGTGATAGACGGTGGATTTCCTCGCCGCATTTCTGTTACATATTGTATGTAATATTATACAAAGATTTATGGTTAATATTTTGTTTCAGCTTTTAATATTTCCAGAGTGATTTAAGAAAACTAGAACTGCTGTAAAAAGACCGATGCTTTTAAGATCCTTTGAAGATCACACGAAACAAAATATGTATATACTGGCAGTCATGGACATACGCTGTCAGTAATATATGCAGATGATTTACTACTGTCACCACCTTTCCTTCCCCCATCCACTAAAAGAAATCAGCAGGGCCCGTATTCACCAAAACATTCTTAAGAACGTTCTTTGTCTTATTTTTCAAGATTTTCTGACAGTGAAAGTAACAGAACATCCGATTGGCTAAACCATATGGTTTAGCCAATCAGAAGTTAAGTTACTTTCACTCTGACGGAATTCTGAAGATTAAAACTAAGAATGTTCATGGTTGGTGAATACGGGCCCAGAACAGCTTTTTTGAAAATCGTACTTTCAACGCATGACTCGCATCATCTATGATGTAGCAACAGAACAGTGCTTTTAAAAAAAAAAAACTGGCCTCAACAACGGAACGTTCTGTCTTGAAATATCTCCAGAATTCGATTACCAGATGAACAACATTTTAAGCTGTTCTCTTGGGGGGGAAGGGGGGGGGGGGAGAGGGGGGGGGGGGTTCAAGATGACTACTTTTCTTTGGCTTCTCACATTTTGTGACCGGTAAATTCTACTTTGATATACTGACAGCGCCTTTCAATAGGAGATATCCTTGGGTAGTGCTCTGCAATGCCAAAGCCCAGTGTCTTCGAAACCCATTTAAACATGACTCCGTAAACCATCGCCATACAACTACGCATAAGGGCAGTTGGTATTATATACAACAATTACAGCTTCGAATTAATTGAAAGGTGTTTCTTCCAGTGAGGTATCTACATCATACAAGCGAAATAATTATTTTCACATTCTTGCCCTGCAATATACCAAAGCCCTGTATCGTCAATTCCAAAGAAGACATGACTCAATGATTTATCGCCATAAAACTATGCCTAAAGGATAACTGTTAGTGTATATACAACACTAATAGCTTCAAGGTAATTGAAAGGTGCTTCTTCAAGGCAGGTATCTGCATCATACATACGAACTTATTTCTTACATTATGAAATTTAAATGTAGGTCTCGTAAGACAGGCTAGTTTCATAAAGGAGATGGCCACTACAAGACAGATATGCATATATAATGCATAGAAACTTGACCGTATGAAGAAGTGAAAGGTTGTGGATGGAACATTGCTATTTCCTCTGGGCCCATGTATTATGTATGGATATCCAGCTATATATAGAACTGTCATGTCTGTTTATGGCCGCTGGCGGTCAGATGGCTCTGTAACATTAACCTTTGGACTGTTTAACCTTTACCACACAATCCCATATCTTATGACCCCTGCAGACGAGGCCTTTTCAAAACATTGCGTGAAAAAGGAGAACATGCTGATTCTCAGCATTTCCTCATGTTTTCCACAATGTTTCCTATCCCATCAAGAAGACCAAATCCATCATTGCAGCCTTATACAAATTGACGCCTGCAAATGCGTTTAACTTGAACAAAATATATATTTTCTCATGTGGTAAAGAGTTAATTCTTCAGAGTTTTGTGGAAAGTGTAAATCAAGATTGGATGCATAGAAGATACTCTGATCTTGAATCCACACTGTGGGTTAGTGCAATTTTGTAAATGGAAAAAATGAATTTACAGCATTTGGCTCTTTTTATAAACAGCGATTACGTAATTGCTATTTTAAAAATGTTCCTTTTTATGTTATATAGCCATAATTAGGTCCACTTCGTTTATTGAGCGATTTTCGGACGAAGACTTACAGCCATAAGGTAGACAATATTCTAAATTTCAAGGGAAAAATAAATACCCAGGCACTGTTTAAATATTAAAGCACGATGTAAAATTAACGTAAACCCGTTACATGTTGCAATGAATCTTGCTTATATTATGATTCTCATGAGAAACGTTCAACCTTGACCCTGCTAAATTGAAATAATTATGATAATTGGTCAGATGGTAAGACATTTTGAAAACAAAGAAAAACCATTTGTCGGGTAAATTATCCAACCGAGTCAGTGCTAAGAGGCTTGGTGCAAACGACCAAGAAATTTGGACGAGTCCATTTAATTTTATCACAAAATCCCGAGTTTGAGAAAATGCTGGACTGAGATACCGGTCTTTACGGACCGATATACCGGAACTATGTTGAACGAACCGGTATGCCGGGACTATATATTATGAATTGATATACTTTGACAATGCGTAACAGACAGAGATACTGGGACTGCGTGTAAGGGACTGTAATACTAGTCATACGTTACGAACCTATAGACCGGAATTTTACTGAACGAACCGGTATAACATGTTCTACAGACCGATATACTGGGACTATGCGTGACAGACCAATACAACGGGACTACTTGAAATGGACAGATATACCAGAACTATGTGCAATAGACAGAGATACATAAACTATGGGCTGAAAACCGAGATACCGAGGCTGTTTGGAACTGATTGGATCTTTCGCGGATTAACTTAGCTGACCTATGCTGTTGAGGCTTGGTTACAATTTCATAAAATTTTGCTCTTGAAATAATGGCCACTAACTGATGATCAGATTAAAAACATGTCTTTGACTGCAGGGTTAAATTATCGAATTTCGAAACATGTGTATTTGACGTTCATTAAAATGAAAAATGCGTTTTTAATGGTGTTTTTTGAACGAAATCGCCAACAGCTTGTGTTCCTAAATGATTAACTGTCACTCGATCTATTATGACATTTTGTATACTTACAAACTAATGTGCATATATGAAGATGATTTGCCTTAGGCTGATCAGCGCGACACGGGGAGCTACATGCATCGTGGACAGTGTAGATTCAAGACTAGACTGCACATTTTGTGCAGTCGTATCTTGGATCCACACTGTGTGACAAAGTATGTTTTCACAGTGAAATCAACTTTGAAATTGCAACGTTTTCCTTCTTTTTACTGAGTGGGGGAAAAAAAAAACTCATTTATTTAGCACAGTAACTGTTATCCCCGTAATTCAGTTAAAATTTTGTATGGTATATTGAAAAAGCGAAAACTTTAATTAAACTTTTTGTAAAAAAAGAAATTGTATCTCCTTATCGGACAGTACGTGCTCCGCAGTCTGACAAAAGATCAGTGAGTCACGCATAGCAGCTTAAGTGTTATGAGTTAAACGTAGAACATTTTTAGGTCTATCCTATTTTGAACCAAATATCGTCCATAAAAGGAAAATCAGCAATTGTTTCATAAGAAACACAGATCTTTTACAAAGGAAAGACGGCGTGAATTCGCTAATAAATAGACAGAGTTTCTTTGATAAACATATCTAGATTTTTTTACCAATCACTAACGTTTCTTTATTCATTTGTTATCAGCATCAAAAGGTAGGTCAAAATCCAGCGCATTCAGCTACACTTGAAAAAGATCGTGAACTCACTACCACACAACAAAATTTTTAGACTGGTTCAAATTGAAAGCATTTGCAGACGACAAAATAAAGGTGACTGAAAAATTGAAATTTGTTCTGGAAAGGGTAGAAAACACTGTGGGAAAAGGAGAAAATGCTGGTTACCAGCATTTTCTCCTTTTCCTACAGTGTTTTCAAAATGCTTCTTTCTCAGGGGCGTCAAAAGTAGGGATTGTGTGGTAATGGGTTAAGCCTCGTTTATGAAATGTTACATTTCTAACGCAATACTTAAAAGCCTCAGTAAAGCCAAAGAAATTGTAATTGTAACTGTTTGAAACTGGGAAATATAACGGATTTGCCATCACATGCACACATACAGTGACGTGCCAAAAGTGGGTCAAGTTTTTTTGATGGCGTCACTGTCAATACATCCTTGGGTGTAAAAACGTAAAGTTATCGATCAATATTTTCCGGGTCAAGTGACTAGAAGTACGAGGTTATAGACATGTTTATGTAGCGTATATGGTCTATTTTTAGGAGATTGTGTACATCGTGTCGTAAGATTTCCTTTCTAGAAGTTTCTTAGCGGTCAAATTTAAACCCGTTTGAATCATGGCTAAACACAGAAAGGAATTATCTAGCGAAACGTAGTAGATCTATCTTTAAAAGGTCAGAAAGCGTTCCTGAAAACATGGGGAAATGCTGGCAACTAGCATTTTTCTCCTTATTTTCAACGTTTTCTTTTCAGAAATTCATATTTTTAATCCTTGACATACTGACCTTTAGATCAAAACCAGACTGCACAGAACATGCAGTCTGATTTGTGATCTACACCTTCCGATAAGGAAATCCCCTTCCCCCCACACACACAAAAGAAAGAAGAAATGAAGTGAATAAATTGGGTTTGTTTTATCATCGACTTGAAAGTTTCCTATCATTTTTTAAGCAGCAAAAAGCAGAACTGCAGATAGAGGGAGGTGATTTTGAATTCAAACTTGAAAATATGAATAATTCTCCACTAAACCCTATGTTATGGGTACTCATTAGAATCGTCTCATTGAGTCGATTCTAATGAGTACCCAGACCATAGTGTTTGGAAAAGAAACAACGGATTTAGAAAACCATCACTCCCTCTTATCTGGAGCTTTGATAATAAAGGGTAAGAATAGTTAAAACTTGGTTTTCTGTGGTTAAGGGTGAAATATCTAGAATGACTGTTACGCACGTAAAAATATGCCACAAGCCTTTATTGCTCTATAAATGTATGATTACCTAGGGAAAAGGGTCAGCGGTGTGCTACGAAAATCTAATTAAGAGCAATAAGAAAATTGGAACTGGGGGCTTCCTGCGTACAACACTGCGCTTTACCATTCATCAAACAGCCCTCCATTCGCCCGTATTAATCAACATTTTTAAAGAATATTCTTGGCTGTAATCTCGATACTTTTTCTGTATTTGAAAGTAACACAAGTTCTAGTTGGCTAGACCATAGGCGACTTGCACGATTCTATCTCTTTACCGAGCAACAAAGTATCATTCTGTTCAAGTCTAAATTGGAAGTACATGTAATGGGGGGCCATTCTTGGAAATTAAATTATCTCCCTTACCAGAAAAACACTATTGACATCCAAATAACAGATTTTACCTGTATTCCTTTGTCTTTATCCTTGGTTAGCTTGGGGATGTTGCGACAAATATAACAATGATTTTTATGTTTCTGTGTAAGGCCGGCATGTAATTCAATTCAAATTCTGTTCTTAATCATCCAAACATTGATTCGTAAAACAATCTAACAACATTTACTTGCAATGTTATTTCAAGAACTTAGCTGTTCAGTGCAAGAAAATCAAGGATAAAATCTAAGTAATCCCCTTATGAGGACCAATGTAGTACGGGAGAAGAATCTAGGGAAATAACTTAAGAATGACCCTCATTGCAGACAATAAATAATTTCTTATACTGAAGTATCTTATTTAAAAGAATAGAGAACATTGTTGGAAAAAAGAGAAAATGCTGGTATCAGCATTTTCTCTTTTTCCCCACTATGTTTTCTATACACTTATATTTAAGGGTACAAAACTTGGGATTGTTTCGTAAGGCTAAGTTACCCTGTACTATAACTCTCAGTCGATATATCTTTCATGTCAGTTGATATTACTGTTTGGTTGTTTGAAATACATGCTTACAATCATGGACCGTGACGAGATATTATAAACACAAGCTGGCTTCTTTACAATAAAAAAGAAGCCGGAATAGGTCACCATTAACGTTTTCAAATAGTTTATTGGCTATCAATTTCAATATTCTCTGGTACATGTAAACAAAAAAGTATGGCATTCAGTGGGTGAGGAAAGAAACCGCAGCGTAGAAACCTCTCATGCAGTACAAGACCTTCTCCCCGCGTTTCCAAGTCTCCATGCTATGGTTACCTTTTCCCGCGGTGCTCTTTCTCTTTTTTAACGAAATTCTTTTCTTTTCTTTTTGCATAGATTATTCAGCTTAATAAACAAAAATACAGTTACAAGAAAGGACCTTTGCAATCAAATATTAAACAAATCTCTTTTGAAATCAGTCAAATAAAAACAAACCACGTCTATTTCCTATTTCACGTATTTGATTTCGGTTTACTTATAAAACCATGAAGAAAAAGTCAGAACAATTTCGCAAGAAAATTGGATTTAGACAGCAAATTCTGTGGCAATCTGCCTATTGAACTCACCACTGTTGGAGAGGTCTGATGACCTCTGCAATAAACTGATAATGAAAGGTTTGAGAGCTATTCTAAGAGATGAGTGTTACAATGGAAGCAGAGCATATAAAAACGTCATCAAATACCGTATTTATGTTACCATATGTCAAAAACCTGATTTGTAAAACAAGGGCTCCCCGTGGATTTTACCACCTTTATTTCCCTTTTCACCGTGAAACCTAGGCCCGTATTTACCAACTATTCTTTAGAACATTCTTTACCTTATTTTCAAGAATTTTCCGAACGAGAGTAACACAAAGTCTGATTGGCTAAACCATTTGGATTAGCCAACCAGAGTTTGCCTTACTTTCTAAATCCAGAGTAATGCAATCAAAAAGAGTATCCGGCCTCTATATCCAAAATGGTAACAGACTCTCATATTTCATGCGAAATGTATGAATAACATTGTTTTTGTGAACGACAAGAATACATTCATTCAATGGTCGATTTTGCAGAAAACATTGTGTCACTTTGCGTTTAGTGGTTTTTTAAATGCATATTTTACAAATGTTTCAAAGAAATAAAGGCAACAAGTTCACCAATCGATTGGTATCTGGTGTTATACCTTTCATTGTCTCATTATTTCATTAGATCTACCTAAATTTAATTGGGTTGTAAACGGGCATTTAGTATGTTTATTTGTTGAATGAAAAAATAAATTAACTGATAGATCGATTGATTGATTCATTTACTGATGGATGGATGGACACATGGATGGTTGGTTGATTGATTGATTGATTGATTGATTTATCCTTTCACCGGAACTGACACTATAACCAGTCTGTTTTGAAAAAGCTTTCGGAAGAGGAGCAGTTTTAAATCAAGCAAAAGTTCCGTTACTTTCACAGTCAGGAAATCTTGAAGAATAAGACCAAGAACGTTCTTAAGAATTGTTGGTGAATACAGACCCGATTTCCCCCGAAGAACAATAGTGGACAAGTGTAACCGGGTCCTTCTTGGCTCTAGGGTACGGTGTCGGATTCCTGACAAGCAGGCCCCGGATTCGATCCTTGCTCAAAGCACTGTGTTTTTCGTTGAAGTGTTCTTGGAGACTTCTAAATTCCAGCCTAGTGAAAGGAATGGCGGGGGGAACAAATATACGAGCTGTCGCCGTGATATAACTACTAGTATAGTCAGTGGCGTGAAACATCATTCAAATGAAATGTTGTAATCAAGACGCTCTCTCACTAATATCGCGTATCGGCTTGCGTATGTACGGCGTATCTCGATAAGAAAGGAACGCAGCGACAGCACTGCAATAACGTCGACATACGCAGCAATGACTCTTGAATACGTAGCACGATCTCCTTGTACGCGGCGTGCGACATTTCTGTTAAGTCCATACTAAAAAATATGTGACACGTACGTAGCAGCTCCGATACGTCATGCTTACGTCACACATACGCTGTAAAAAGCGAAATCAACGCATCAGTGACGCCGCGAGAACGTAGCAAGAACAATGATTTCGGCAACGAAGTGAGCACAGCATTTGATCTGCGTAAAGAACTTCTATTGCATACTCCGCTGATACGCAGTAGTGAGAGAGTAGCGTAATAATGATAATAACAGCGCGTTTTTAGCTACAAGGGTGCAATCTCCTTCTGTTTCTGTTTCTCATAGTTTCTCTTGGTTGAATGCAAAAAGTGTTAACTAGAATATACGACCAGAAGACAGATGTTCTCTTTTTGCACTGGCCCCAGGCTGTGTGGAATTACGGCAGGCAATTACAGAGATGTCAAAGACACGTATTTCGCAACACAAAATTTGGAGACAGATTTAAACAATGTCGCAGTCCTTTGTTTCCACATATTTAACCCATGACTTTTTTCAACAGACGACAATACGTTTTAGCTTCATCAGTGTCGAAAGCCATATTTGGTTATGCAAAACCTTTAGCCAAAATTTATGATGTCATAACACCTTTTCTACACATTTTGGGGGTTAGAATCTCAATCCTTGTAACAGACAAAGCAAACAGTGCTTGGTTCATATCAAAAGCTTTCAGAGAAAAGAATATCGATGTGGATCAAGGTTAGACATCAATATGAGAAAAGAAGACGATTCCGGTTTTTCTACGTTTACATTCTAAAACAGCCTTGCGGTCAATTATTTCGTCGATACAAATGTATTGAAAGCCTCTAAACTATCTTATTTTTGTGCTTCAGACCCCATAAAATAGTGTTATTTCGAAAGGACAGAAATTACTGCGTAGTAAAATGACCGGTTCACAAGAATTGCCGTTTATGGCGTATTTCTTGACCCATTACCACACACAATTCATATGTAGCAGACAGGTTTGACAAGCTTTGACACGATGAAATAAAATTTACATCTTTCACAGAAAAAGAAGATATTCTTTTTATTTCATATTGCTAACTTTTTTTCTTGGGGGACGTTACTTACGTTAAAACCCAGTACAATTTTAATTCAAAATATGCTAAAATGCGTGTGCAACTCAACCAGATGAAAACATGACGTGATTTAACCTATATTTCTCGCGCTCTACGTAATATTTTTTATGCGAAGGGGGACGCCACAGGTAATTGTCGAAAAGTATACTCAGTATGGATTTAAGTTTCTTTACCAAACGACAAAATTCTAGACAGGTCAAAACTGACAACAAATTAAATGTAACACAAATTATGAAAATTGTTTTTGAAACGGTTAAAAACATTATGGGGAGAGCAGAAAATGCTGGTTACCACATTATCTTCAAAAGTATTTTTCAACAGGATCTCCCTCCCCCCCTCTCTCTCTCTCTCTGCTACAATGTCTTCCAGATAATTAAAAACGAGATGCTAAAGTCTCTGAAAGGCGTCCTTCATTACCATTGCAATAAGGAAGGCCATTTTTGGGGTCGTTTAGGTTAGTGTTTGTTTGTATGGTGTTTTACGCCGCTTTCAACAGTATTTCAGTCATGTCACGGCGACAGTTCACATATTCATGTTTCATGGGTTTCACCAGTACTAGGCTAGACTCTGAAGTGTCTTGCCCAAAGACACTCCTGTGAAAAAAAACCAGCGGAACCAGCGAGGCTGGAACCTGGGACCTCCAGGTCACGAGTCCTACACTTTACCACTGAGCCACACAGGACCCTCGTTTAGGTTTGTGATGTTATTACATGTTATATACCTTACTGAAATGTTGTTTGGAAAGGATCTCTCAAAAATGATGTCAGATGCAGTAACTCGGAATTCAGAGAGCATTTTCTGTTCAATTTCAAGTCCGTCTATACAAAGTGCTCTTTTCAATATTTCTAGGGATTTGGAGATTATTTTCAAATTTCCGGTCGGGAATCGGCTATTTACGGTAGGTCTAAATTTTACGACGTCTCCGTATTATATTGTGTCTCGATAGTTGGAAGACAAGGAATAATTGATGGTGCTTGTCTATGGAAGTCTGATTACCAGAGACTCCGGAACATTCCAAAAACTGTGGACGAGATAGCATTAACAACAGTAGATACATTTAGACCCAATAACTCGTTACTCTATTAAGCCTTTACCACACAGCAGAATTTCAAACTTGTTCATTGATGGCGTTCTCAGAGGACAATTCACATGTTTTTTAAGGTAAGACCTGTGTAATGGAAAACAGCTATTTCCACTAACATCTCATCCTGCAAAATTAGCTATAATTAAAAATGAGTATTATTGAACTTCTTTCACCTTTTCATTATTTCCATTTTTTCCATCTTTGATTTATCATTTATAAATCTAAAACCACTATATTCTCAATCCAAAAAGAGATAATAATTACCTCCCTTTTCAGAAAACTAGCAAAAGTATCAAAAAATAATTTCAAGATAGACATAAACGGAATTTCTGATCCGTTAGAAATGTGCAAAAATATTATTTCTGCATAAATTCTTATTCATCCTTATTTATAAACCAATTAGAATTTTTGCCCCATGTTCACCGGAAGTGCATTACACAGATCTTACATCTAACATTGTACAGGCACTTAGAATAGTGTTGCACTCACCTATCGACTTGTTCCCGAAGATTTTGACTCAGTTGGACGAAAAGAGAGTAATTATATAAAATCACAAGGCAATTAGAAATTAAAGACTCATTTTACCACTGGCCCCATAAAATTCGACGACGAGACATATGGTAAAGACACAATGTGTCCTAATTCTAGCCCAGACATTTTTTACATATTTAACCAATGTATTCAGTAACGTAGATTTTAGTCTGCTTTGACGAGAAATTGAGATGATTAAGTGTACAATAATTGTCAAGTTTTATGGGTCAAGTTTCTTATGGCGCAAAGTTCTTGAAATAGATGATGTTGCGTCGGTGAACTAAAAGACTGAATACATTGCAATATTTAAAAGAGGAATTCTGTGCATGTCAGTCCTTTTTTGTGAACGATGTTTTTCCGAACTTCTCAGTAGACATCGAGTACCTTGGATGCTAAAAAGGATCCGTTTTCACCAACCGAATTAAGACTATTCTCTGTCTTGTTATAGATTTAGACAGTAAAACAACTTCTGATTGGTTAAAGTGAATGGTTTAGCCAATCAGAACGTGTGTTTCTTTCACGTTCTGAGTAAAATTGGTCGAAAACGAAACGAGCTAACGAATGAACAATGGATTTTAGCCGGATTTGTAAAACTATTTAAGACATATCATGACAATAGCTTACTTATTTATGTGTATTCTTAGTTTTACCATTACTTTGTAGTGTTCTAAGTTGCCTTGCCCAGTACAATCCCGCCAAAACTCAGTGGTTCTTGTGAGTATCGAACCTAGTGCTGCATATCTCACACCTTCACCACTAAACCTCGAACGATTCAAAAGTACTACCTGAATACTACATCAGTTAGGGGCCACATTTAAAGAACATTCTAAGTTTAATTCAAAAAATCAAATTTTCTAGGCTAGCCATTTGATTGGCTGAGACGTTCCTTGTTAGTCAATCATACTGCTAGTGTCGGATTAAAGAATTAGAATTATATTTGGAGAATCGTGGTGATTGCCAGGGTCTATCACGAGTACAGAGTCTTGCTCTGGTGCAACAAGGGTCAACATTCGCAAGTGATTGGAACATCATGCGTTAATACAGTCATTAACTCTTTAACAAACGACCAAATTTGAGAATGATTCAAGTTAGAAGCGCTTGTAGACGAAAAAGTAAACGCAACTCAAATATTGAAAATTGTTTCCAGCAGGATAGAAAACACTGTACGAAAAGGAGAAAAAATGCTGGTTACCACCATTTTCGCCTTTTTCCACAATGTTTTGAAAAGGCTTCTATCTCAAGGACGTAAAAAACAGCAACTCTTTGGAAGGGGTTTAATCAACCTGTTTTTCTGGATAAAATGTCACTTTGTTGAAAACAAAGCTAGTAAAGTATACAATACATGTATCACGTGACCTAAAAGTGGTTGTATTTTATCCATTCGTGAAAGTGCTTTTGGCAGAAATTAGCTTCGTTTAGACGCAATGACTTTGCGCCATCATGGCTTGTAAAATTATGCTGTTCTAATGTATGGTTTTGTGTTGTTTTTTGTTCTGCAAAATGGTCAATAAGACAAGGCAGATGAATTTCATTTTATTGTTGAATGTATTTGAGTCATACTAATAGTCAGAAGTAGGGAATTCGAGTGCTTTGGAAATAACTGTGACAAATGCACTCTAGACTAAATCACAAACGACTTTAACCCTTTCCCAAACAAGCCCTTGTTTTTACGTGTCTGCAGTACAAGTCGTTACGAGCAATTTCTCCTTTTCCCACAGTGTTTTCTACCCATTTGGAGAATTTTCTGCCATTTTCATCAAATCTGAAATTGTCTGCAAACTTGTCTGAAAATTGTCTGAAGACCTTTATATGTGCACCTTTATATTCAGCTTTGGTTGTATTGGGATTTAACGCCACTTTAACAGCTAAGGTCATATCATGGCGGTCGGTGACGCACATGTCTTTCCTGGCTTTCTCAAACCGGTACTAACAGAACTTTCTTTTCCAAAACCACCAATTACCTTTCTCACATGCTCCAGTAGAGGTGAGAGGCGAAAATACGCCGGAAAGAAAGTTCGCCTCAACCGGGTATCGAACTCACAACCTCCAGGTCATTAGTCCGACACGCTCACCACTGAGCCACCCGGGCGGGCTTTCTATTCAGCATAAAGATGAGGGTCAGGTTAAATGAAGTTGTCAATACCGCCAAGACTGAGTCCCCGAAACCAACAAAAAATCCACAACAACAAAAAAAATGAAAAAAGATAAACCTGGATCAATGAAACAAGTAAGGAGTCATCAACTTCACATAAAAGCCCTTGATTAGCTGTCGCCAAGAAACCCCGGGCTGTCTAAATTATCTAATTTTACCGGTCCGATAATGTCAAATCGTCTCCATTTTCTACAAGACAACGCTGTTCTTGACTTCGGATGGAATGACTTTTTGTGGGGTGCAATTATCGTTACGTTAATGGTAGGGTATGACTTCCAGTATACTTGAGAAAAACCTGGATAGTTAAGCTCTTTAGCACGTGACAACATTCTAGACTGGTCCAATTTGATGAGTTTGGTATACGACAATTGGTATATGGCTAAAGTTACAGAATATGTTTGGAAGGGGTAAAAAACATTGTGGGAAAGGAGAAAATGCAAGTCAGCAGCATTTTCTCTTTTCCCCCACAGTGTTTTCAAAAGCCCTTTTCCTCAGATGCGTCAAAATTCGTGATGATGTTGAAAAGAGATGGGTCCTTTTACGCCTTTTACTATTTACAACAAATGCACCTTGGTGTTAATTCTTTTCTGTTAGTTTGTTCGTTCGTTCGTTTGTTTGTAATGGAGTTTAACATTGTTTTAACAGCTAAGGTCATAATACAGCGGTCGATGCACCCATGCTTTATTTTATGGCTTACTCACACGAGACAGAAACAACTTTCTTTTAAAGCCTCCGACTGCTTCTCTCACATGCATTAGACATGAAAAGCGAAAAATCACCAGGACAAAAAAAAAAAAAAACGTCTCAAACAGGTATCTATCCTGGAACCACCAGGTCATGAGTCCGATGCATTTTACTATCTTTCAGTTTGCTGGAAAAGGACCAATCTACCTCAATATTTAGTCAGTCGATACACAACATGAACCTTATGGATCCATATTTGTGAGATAACTTGCTTGACATAACGCATCACCGGGATGCAATAAGCATTCTTTTCCTCGATGTATAAGACGGTTTATCGTTCTATAATTGGCTTGCAACACACGAAAAGGGGCATTCAGACATTTGCGCAAAGTGTTGTCTCGGATCAGCCTGCGCAGTCCGCACAAGCTAATCCGAGACGAAACTTTCCGATCGAGTGTGATTTTCTGTTTCACGCAAGCCTACGGTGGGACAAAATCTAATATTGCCGTAAAGTGCTGTCTCGGATTAGCCTGCGCGGACTGCGCAGGCTGATCCGAGACGACACTTTACGCAAATGTCCGAATGCCCCTTTTCGCGTGTTGCAGGCCAATTGTATATTTTCTGACGAGCATAACGCAAAGTTTTTGTTTGCCTGTGTTTCTCACAGAGTTCTAAATGGAAATCATATAATATTATGTCGTTGGTTTTATCTTGTTTTGCGGTTTTTGTGGTATTTCTCGAAGACAACCACTATGAGTTCAATATCGAACTTTGAAGACCATGTATCGTATTCTGTGCAAAGCCGAAGGAAATAAACCCAATTAAACCTCAAAAGAAAATTCTCAGGCGAATGAATTTTTCGGTAGACCTAGATATGTTATTGGAAATGGTATGTTAAAATACACTGGGTGCGGCCATCGATTGTGGAAATACTAATTTTGATTGAAAAATAGTTTCATTTGCTAAAAGCCTTTTATTGGCGCAATGGTGCATTGTATGTCTACCAATCGCTTGGTCCTGAACGTTTTCGTTCCAAAGCCAGTTCGTCCCATGGCTTGTTTATCCCATGATTGTGAGCTACTCCATTTGATATTGGGTATAAATATTTATAGATCGAAATAATTGATTGTAATGTTGGGAATTAGATGTTAATGGCCAAATGAAATGTTAATGGCCAAAGATATTTCAAAATCATTGTTTTCAGGTACAAACTTAATTTTATTCTGTAACCATGGATTCATTTTGTGGTCAACTAGTATTTGTTCAGTGTAGATACATCCTTGTTAATGTTTTTCATGTTTCTTGTACTGTCCTTTGTTTACGCGAGATGTGATCAGAGATAAAGCGTGTAAGCATTTCTTGTAGATACTGTCAAGGGACGTTACTCCTGATTCCTAATGATCAAAAGGAGACCACCAATACACAAATAATTCTAACTTTGGCATGAGTACTCTCCCTTCAACCAAAAATGTATATTACTTAGTTGGTTGACTTGTAAGCCAATATTAGAATAATATTTCTCTTTTCAATTCAAATTGTTAATTCCAGGAAACGGCTTCCTTGACAAAATACCACTTGAGCGTTCTCAACGCTTTGATTTTATTTTTGATCACTTGCAAAGGACGAAACAAGTTCATGCTAATCAATAGAGTAATAAAAGTCGAAACTTTACAGGCGAAGGTCTTTTTTTTCTTCTTTCCCACCCTGAAATAAAAATTTCAATGCTGCAGTGAATAACGTTATGATAAACGAGTCTTATTGGCAATTACTACTTTCAGCAGCTCGAAAATTTCAAATGCCGATCGCTTAGTTTCAGAAATCTTGTCAATTCTAAGTTTCGAGTAATCTTGAATACTATGAAATTTCCACACTGAAGGAAAAGTCGTCCCAAGATCGGCCTTAACCCTTATGCTGCTCAGGGCGACTCAAGGACATTTGGCGGACCGTGAAGTCTTATCTTGGATCTACTCTGTCCAATGAGGAGACAGCTTCCCCCCACAAATACAGTAACTTTTTGGTTTTTACTATTAGCCCAAAAGTTTCATTTCACATATCTAGCAGATTAAGGAATTAAATCAAACAAAATACCGTAAAGCACGTGGCAGCGATTTGCAACATTGTAGTCTGATCTAGATCCCATACTGTACGGTGTGGCAGGGAGAGTAATGTTGAAAGCAGCAACCATTGGGCTGTTTAATGTATTCGGCTCTACAATACGAACATATGGTTTTACTAAAAGTATATTTCTAGATACATAAATACAGTCATAATGTGTGGTACTCAAGTTTCAACTAAGAACCTTCTCTTTCCTTCAGGTCAAAATTCCATCGATATTAACTCTTTGCTACGTAATCCCAGCCTTTAACGACCACGAGGAAAGAAAACGTTCAGGGAAATAGAAGGAAAAAATATCGAAAACCAGCAGTTTCGCATCTTTCCCCCCCCACCCCCCCTCACACACACACTTCAACCACACAACCTTTAACATATAATCGAATTTTTACTTTTAAACGTTTATTTTATTTGTGGTACATTTATACTGTTGTCTGCAAGTGTCTTGGCTAGTCAATATATTTTCCCGTCTGCAAATTCTTTGGCTACTAGATTTTCGAATTCAAAAAAAAAGAAATGGATCTTACTGACCGATGCTCACTTGATGACTTGCGTAGTAAAGTGCATCATAGGGATGTATTAACCCATTACCACACAATTCCTACTTTTGACGCCCCTGAGAAAGAAGCCTTTTGAAAACACTGTGGGAAAAGGAGAAAATGCTGGTAACCAGCATTTTCTCCTTTTCCCATAGTGTTTTCTACCCTTCCCAGAACAAATTTCAATTTTTCAGTCACCTTTATTTTGTCGTCTGCAAATGCTTTCAATTTGGACTAGTCTAAAATTTTCTCGTGTGGTAAAGAGTTAAGCCCTCCCTCCCCCTTTTGACATGGCATGGCTGAAATATATCTAGCCCTTTGCCAGACGACCAAACAAAAACGCTTCGTCCAAATTGAAAGCATTTCGGCATATCTAGGGTGATGGGAGCCATCAAATCCCTCAGCTGTATCTGTTAGCTTTGTATGCACCTACACGGTACATTTTATCGCCGGAAATATACCGGTTTGCCGTTCTGAAAATTGTAAGGCTCCCTTTGAAAAAGAAAACTTGAGTCTCCGTTAACGAATTCTTTTTAACTACATTTCAGTTGACAAACAGTTTGCACATTCATTTTTAATGTGGTTCATTCATTCCGAATGGAATTTTCACCGACAGATAGATAGATGTGAATAACTTCATCGTGGTTGTTTATGTCGTTGCTTAAAGAACTTACAGTTGCGCCGCCATGTATAAGATCACGTGATTGGCGGTTCGAATGGAAGCGACAGTTATACAGATGAGGTTAGATGTAGTTACGGAATCAGCCTAGTTGTGACGAGTGCAAACGTAAGTATGGAATCAAATTTCGATGAGTGAATTGAAGGCGTGCACACATGACAAATTTAATATGGCAAAATTGGTGAGATTTGTTTTAGGATGGATAGAAAAGTATGTATGGAAAAAGGGGAAATAGTGTTTATCAGCATTCTTTTTCCTGTTTCCACAATGTTTTTAAAAGCCTACTTCCTCGACGTCATTCAGACTAGGGAATGTCTACAAAACCTTGCTAATTGTGAAAATTGCACAGTATACCTTCATGGGGGTTTGCTTTTAACCCTTGACACACAATCCTGCCTTTCAGGACGACCGTGAGAGAGAATGCTTCTAAAAACATTGTGAGAAAAGGAGAAAATGCTGGTAACCAGGATTTTCTCCTTTTCCTAAAATATTTTCTCCTCTTTCAGAAGCAAGTTCCATCATAAACTGTCTTCTGCAAACACTTTTAATTTGGGCAAATCTAAAATTTTGTCGTTTCGCAAAGAGGTAAGCGCAAGGTTTTCAAAAGAGGCCTGCAACAAGATGGAGAGAGAAATCGTATACCGGTGGGTATTTGTTAAAACAACAAATAGTAAGGCCACGAGATCACGTGATAAGACCCGAGATTCTGCGATAACTTAACTCGTAGGCCGCTAAGCACGGCAAAATGACTTTCTGCGGACAGTGTAGATCAAGATCAGACTGCACAAAACGTGTAGTTCCATCTTTGATCTACACTGATCGATAAGGAGGTATTTTTCTCCAAGAAATAAATTTGAGATAGAAACGTGCGGGTTTTTACTATCGTTCTGAAGGGTTTTATTTCCTACTGAGTATTTTTCCATCTTGCATCAGAATATTTCTTGAAAGACTGTGGCTAACGAAGAAATTGCATGTGAAAAGTAGTTGGGTTTACTAAGGTAAACAAGTACCAAAAAATTAATCTACATCTTTCGAAATTATTGAAACACATCACTTTTCAGACTTAAGCACCACATGTAAGTCATTAAAAACATCTATACTCGTTTTTAGGCAGTTTTCATAAAGTTTTTAACCCATACCATCCTTATTTTATGAAACCCTTGATTATTTTTGTATCTTCATGCAAAATGTTGCCCTGGTGGCTGCACGATTGCACTGCCTAAAACGGATAGAAAATAAATGTCATGTTTTGTAGGATTTCAGAGCAATCGCTTATTATTATGTCGTTTCCGGTTTTAAACGAGGATAAATTCATTGTGTTTTTCTATTCATTACACCATATGTATTATTATAGGTAATTTTTTATGTTTACAAAGCTGTGTCATTCGACGCATTTTCAAGTTTTAACAGACTGTTTTCTCTCTAGTTGTAAGGAAGTATGTAAAACGTGTTCCTTTAAACATAACAACTAACAATCACCAAGAATCATGGTTGAAATGGAAGGGGTGAGGTGAAGGGACATGGAAAAGATTTGGGACTGAGGGTATATGTAAAAGACATTGTAAAATAGCCTTTATGGAACACTTCCTGCCTACTCGCCTTTTTCTTGGACTTTCTTCCCGCTTACTCGTTTTTTTCTTCGACTTATAATTATTTTCCCCTCCAAGCGAAAATGTCATTTTTCACCTATGAAAATAAACCTTTATAAATACTTCCCATACGCTGCTCACCTTTTCTTCCGCGTTTCAAATGCTAAACCTCCGAAATATTAAACCATTTATACTTATTAGTCCTCGCTCAAGTAGAGATATTTTTTAGAATAAATTGGAGGCTATTGGCGAAGTTAATGACTTTGGAATTAATACAGCCGACTTTAAATGTAAGTAACTAATTGCTATTTCCTGTGAGAAAATAAATTTCCTCGTCTGAATTCACTATCTTCTTTTATTAAATTCTCAGTAGACGGCTAATAAAGATATTCTCGCAAATGACTGTTAAATATTAACCATTTACCAAACGACAAAGTTTTAGACTTCCAAATTGTTCCATGCATTTGCATTTGGCAAAAATATACGTAACTAAAAAATAAAAATGATTTTTTTTCCAGCATGGTAGAAAACATAGTGGGAAAAGGAGAAAATGCTGGTAACCAGCATTTTCTCCATGTCCCACAATGTCTCCAAAAGACTTCTATCTCAAGGTCGTAAAAACCAGAGATTGTTTGATAAAAGGATAACTGAGTCTGTCTAAAATGAAAGTATTTGCAGGCTTCAAATTTATTCAGGCTGAAACGATTGGATTTCATTTCGTCTTCTAATGTGTGGAAAACATTTTCTCCTTTTTCCAATGATGTTTTCGAAAACTCCCTTCTAAGGGATCGCTAAAAACCGGAGATCGTTCGGCAAAAAAATCATTCAACCTGACTTGTATCACATCGAATTTTATTATTTAAGATGAGCTTTGACGGTATACCCTATTTGCCCCAGCGAGAAGTGAACCCAAGCCCCTCTCTCGTGCTTTATCCTCGACATTTCTCAATATGCCATTGACACTCAGCATGTGCCCACGGCATATATACGTTCTTTATTACGGTACAGACAACCTCTCCGATAGACTTATCATCTTATCGTAGTATACATTCACTCTTCACTAACGAAATGGTCTCTCCATCAAAATGTTCCAATTTTCAATATTTCTCAGGAAAAGGCTATTGAAAACACATTGATAAAAAGAAGAAAATGTTGGTAGTCATCATTTTCTTCTTTTCCCACAATACTTTCTCATTTTGAAAGTCAAATTCCCCTGTTGAATCTACATGTAAGTTTTCGCCCGAAAATTCTTCATATGTGAAGATAGTAAATGTTCTGTCATCGAATAAAGGGTGAATTTTGAAGTAATTATAATTATGCAAGGTCCAGGCGAACAGAATAATTCAAGTGATTTTAAATACTTACGTGTTCCATCGAATCTGGTTGCTATGGTATCCAGAAACGTGTTCTGCGGTGCCAGACCTTTTTTCATCATGATGCTCTGTTTAACCACTAGGGACTTCCACTGAATAATGCTACTATATCCATTCTGTATGAGACACTGTACGCCTATCTTTAAGATCATAAATAAATATCCTGAATGAATCACATTTTTTTCAGAGAACAAAAGCCGCGTACATAGCAATACATCTTAGTACACTGCGGTTTTTAGATTCACTTGATTTTCCTTTTTTCACAGATTCAACGTCTTGACTTTTTTCCCTTACAGAGTCTCTACCATCTACGTCAGCTTCAAGTTTGCTGAAGCTGTAATGACCTCTAACCCATCTTAGAAAGGGATTTTATCCTTTGACTTTGATATTAAAACACAAATTACCAAACACTTGCGTTGTAAATCATAAATATCTTAAACACGGTTAATCCTGCAGAGAGCCCAAATAAGTGTCAAACAATACAATTCAGTGGAATCCTCTCATTAGAATCATTTGATTTTGTTATTAGATTATATCTACTTGTATGTCATCTACATGTATTTACTTAACTCTTCTAAACCTGAAAAATATATTAGCTATTGTTGAGTGATATTTATCTTTTATGTTGATAACAAAACACGAATGAGAAAATTTTATGTCATAATACATAAACCCTAAGTTAATGTTTTTGTTATGTATATTACAAGAGCACAAACCAAGAGACACAGTTCATTTGAGTTCTTTGATAAAACTTATGAGATTGTTTTTCAGAATATACGTTGACTAAGTTTAGTTCAGGTTTTCTACACATCTAATGACCTTGAACCCGTTGTAGAATCTTTTCACCTTGGTACTGCACGCGAATTAGATACAAAAAACAAAAATCTGTATTTTAGATAAAAAGAATATATTAAGCGTATTCTATGGTCATACCCTGTTTTTAGAAGCCTATGGTATAAGACATTGTCAGGAAAATTCTTAAAGGGCCATTGGTACCGAGGATGATCAGTATCCAGGGCGTTGTTGCCCTGGACAACTTGTACCAAGGCCCTGAGTATCGCAACAATTAGTACCCAGGTCAATTTGCACGCGTGATACTTGGTACCTTGGACAATTCGTTGCAACGACAATTTGTACCCAAAGAAATTTATACTTGTCACTTGCATTAATGACTGATTCTCGAACAGGCACAAATGTAAATTTCAGATCAATAGGATAATGCATATCTAAAACCAATGTTAAATGTTTGTGGGCGTGATTCTTGTAAGATAACTTCCATCCTAATTCTAAGTGCATCAGATGTAAAGTAACTGCATCGTCTAGCCCATCTTGGTAAAAACAACCATCACAGATTTCTCTCAAAATTTGCCGAAATGCCTTTCGTGGGAAGACATTCTATGACAAAATAATTAAAGCAAAGAATCCTGTTGAAATAAAAAAAAATGGGTGTCTGTTTACCGGTTTTATGTCTCGCTATGGTTATTTCTATTGTATTTTTGCACAGAAAGACAAAATACGATTGTACTATTCCCTTGCTCGGCCTGTAGGTGTATCATTTGCTACCAATGCTGTATAAATACTTGCCATAGTAAGAATTATCCTAGCAATATACTTGTGGATTACGGGAAATCCCATCCTTGCTATAACTGGCTGCAGTTAGAAAGCGTTATGCTAAAAAATTATGTAAAACCAAGGGTCGATGTGAGCGGTAAATCACCACACGTATTAATGCTTGAGGTACGCGTTATCCTGGCTACAAATTGTTCTATGTATCAATTGTCCTGGTCCGAACTGTTTCAGATACAAATCGTCACAGTATCCTGTGTGACCCTGAAAACGAGTCCTATCGGTAAGGCACGAAGGTCGTGCCGAAGTAATATTTGTCTAAGTATGCGAGTCTGTGTTTGGACCGTTGTGTACATATAATGCAACGCGATATTAGTGGTATTTGTTGCCAATGCACGGATGCCATAAGTTTACATTGCAGTTGCTGTTCCTCATTGCCAGCAATGTGTCTGTGCATATTGCAGACTGTCGATGGAGCCATTCAAGTTAATATATTGATTGATCCGGTTGTATGGAAAACTTGATGCGTTCGGTTTATAGAAGTAACAGGATATCGTTGTTGAAATATATCCGCAGTTGAATCTAGGGTTATAATATTGAACGTACTTTGCATTAATACTAGGGACATTCACCAGGGAATTTTGGAATTGGCGGTGTATAAGAAATAGACTGCAAGATCACGCAAGAACATCATATGATATCCGCTTCTTGCAGCCGTAGTTTTAACCCGGAGGTCCAGGCACTGTCATTGAAATCGACTTTTACCAGTCATTAACCCTTTATTCCATAGATACTCATTTCTACGCATTGCTTGTAGGAGCCTTTGGAAAACATTGTGGCAAAAGGTGAAATTGCTCGTGACGAGCAATTTCACCTTTTGTCACAATATTTTCTATGCTATCAAAAGGTGTCATATACACATAAGAAATTGCTTCATCCTTGCTGTTATTTAGGATCAATTAGAGATGCCATAGAAATGCCTTATGGGGTAAAGGGTTAATGCCGTCCGTCAAGATATCTACATAATGTGGTAAAGACAATTTACGAATCAATCCTTACTTAACAGTCGCGTATTCTTATGTACCCGATATTTTTTTTTTTCAAAATTGGAACAGGAGATAACCCTGCTAACCAACATTTTCGCCTTTTCGTTCAATTTATGAACGATAAATCTTTGACTGAAGTCATTTCACGTTCTAGCAATTTCAACAGGTTTAGAACTTTGTCCGCTGCTGAACGCATAATGTAAATTTTGGAAAAATGCTTGTACATATTTTATAATGTAATTTATTGTCTAAAAGATTGATCTGAATGTTGTTTAGGCATTTTCTATGTAAAAAGATCGTCTTTTCCAAGAAAAAAGGTTGTACCAGATGACACACTTTTGTCGTTTTACGATAAAAAATATTTACAAATCAAACCACACAGGTGACTGTAAAACCAAAACAATGTCCTATTGATTTCTACGGTACAAGTTCAAATCACGGTCGCCTCTGTGTTTAGATTTTAGATTGACTCTTTGCATAGTTAGGACAGCTTTACCCTTAACCATGTAATTTCAACTTTAATGACTTCGAGTTAGAGCCTCTTGAAAACATTGTGGGAAAAGGAGAAAATGCTGGAAGCCAGCATTTTCTCCTTTTCCCACAATCTTTTCTCTCTTCTCAAAGACAACTTCCATCAATTTAGTCACATGTAAATTTACATCTGCAAATGCTGTCAGTTTGGACAAGAATATATTTGTGTGGTGTTGTAAAGATTAACGTGTTTTTGTCTGGAAAATAGCCGTTGTGCGAAGAATGTGCTGTCTGATCTTGAAGCAACATTATCCATTTATGTAAAAAAAATTCTAGTCACGGTGGCACTTGCATGTACATTTGGCCAATAAAACTGATTGATAAAATACCGAATTCGTCAGTCATTTATATAGTTAATATCGTTATGTAGTTCAATCATATCACTACTATTTATTTAATGAGTTTATACTGATATTTTATTTTTCTCGTTATTTTTTTCCCCCATATTTTTTCTCCCATAAACAGGGGAATCATCTTAGTGATAAGTGGCCAGCATTGAAATGCCTGTTGCTCCTTTCCAGCAATGTTTTCCGAAATACACGCGCCTGCTTCCTTTCTATCAAAAGTTTCACTGTTGTTTGAATTTAAGTAGGTGCTGTGCGGTCTATTTCATATTGCACAAAAATGTAGTTCTTTTCTTGTAATGGCTAAATCCTTTAATAACCAGTCCCTGGTTCTAACGAACCTGGGAAAAAAAGCCTTTTGAAAATTTAGCTGGAAAAGGCTACCAATATTTTCTCCATTTACCAAAAAATGTTTTCTTTTTTCTATGCTTTCATTGACAGTTATCCTTGTATACCTCTATGCGTTAGACATGAAATAATTAAAAGAAAAAATAACGAGGGCATAAAACTCTTTAAACTGATCGACCCTATATTACTGTAATCCTTTAATTACAAGCTATAATTCATGGTTTAGATAGAAACCAGTGTTTTCAAGGCATGAATTAAATAACGATTCGCTACAGTGCTATACAAGCTTGAGCTTTGTAATAGTCTTTAACGCGTTCAGATGTAATATAATAGATTTTCTTTTGCTCGCGGTGTGAGCCAGGATCAGACTGTACATTTTCGGTTGAGACAAATGCATCTAAAAAATGTCATTTAAAGTAAAGAAATTTAAAAAAAAAGAACTATTGACATATCACGAAAATTAACTATATATTTCTTTGCATCTATTGACGATTTAAATTAAAACTTGAACTTTGATCTTGTCTCGCTTTTCTACAGCACTGAAAGTTATACGCTAAATCCGTATCTAAGGAATACCAAAGGGTACCTGAATGTGATTCATACTCTATAAAAAGGCAACTAAATGCATCTGCAAAAAGTATCGACCCATGTCAGCCTGCGCAATACGCGCAGGCTGACATAGGTCGAAACCTTTTGCTATTGGCCAATTATTTGCATGTCAGAGGGACAGTGTACCCTCTGATTCAGTAGATTGGTGAATAATGTAGCTTTTAAGATTCATAATTATATGTTGACTTGAATGGTATCATGCATCAGGGATAAGCATTAAATCCTCTTTTACCAGAGTGTGATTCAAATATAATGATCAAAGAGGTTACCTGAATATATAATACCCCCACCCACCCCTGTGCAATTTGAATTGATATAGTTACGATAAAGAAGTATGGAAATGCTAAATATTTTTAGTCTTCAATCAAATGTAAGAGTAGTCTTTTTTTCCAGAATGAAATTACACAATCAAACAAATGCTTGTTTGGGCAATCAAACTCGAAGAAAGCTCTACCCCCTTCCCCGCAAAAAAATAGTTCAGTCTATCACCTAACAAGCTGTTCTTAAAATTTTCCATTATTTATATAATTATTTATATAATTTTAAAATCTGTAGAGCATAAAGGACAACACAAGTGTGTCAGAATTAAGTGTGGGCCAATTATATAAATAATTACATAAATAATGGCAAATTTTAAGATGGGGTACTCGAACGGTTGGAACTTTCGTGTGCCAATGGAGTACTCGAATGGTTGAAAATTTCGTGTGCTAAATGAATATCGGATTTCCAATTCTTTCGCAATGTATTTCGATATAGAATCAATCTGTTTAACGAGATAATCCAGAACATGTGTCGATGTTTACTTATCTAAATAAAACCGTTTCAAACATTTCATTCGATACCAATTTCGCTTCAGGCTACAACACGCCTGATATTTCTTCTGCCTTCAAACAAGCATCAGAGAATACTTTCTTTCTAGGAGAAAAATATATATGCAGCGGTAGTTCTGGGTCCATGCTCACCAAACATGTTTCAGAACGTTCTTAGTCTTATTCTTCAGAATTTCATCATTATGAAAGTAACAGAACTTCTGATTGGCTAAACCACTTGGTTTAGCCAATTAGAAGTTCTGTTACTTTCACAGTCAGAAAATCATGAAAAATAAGACTAAGAATTTCGTTAAGAATGATTGGTGAATACGGGCTGTGGTTGTCTCTATGGGTAGTCAGAGTAGAAGCCACTCTTAGTATATCTGTTCTGGCAAAATCTCTTCAAAAGGCCTAGCCTAGTACAGGTGAAACCCAGGACATACACATGAGTATCAAACCTATTGCCATGATATTACCGTATTATGTTGAAAGCGACGTAAACACCGATCAGTCAATCAACCAATCAATCAATCAATCCAGCAAACTTTATAACTTGAATTATCTTAGAAAGTCGAGTACACGAATACTCGAAAATATGAATATTCGAGTAACACAAATATATCTCTACGTTGTATCAGAGATTCATACTGATAAAACAGGAGAATAGGCCATACAAAACTGAATATGAATTATCTAAGCTGTAGTTAATTATTACTTATGAATCAAACAAGGAGAAACTGACAAAACTGGTAATTGTAGGAAATTTTGGTCGTATTCGAATATTAAAAAATTACCGTATATAGACACTTAGCGTGGCATGGAGCAATAAACACACTGAGAAGCCTCAGAAAACGTAAACATCTATATCCAAGAAAAAAAGAAAAAAAATCTTTCACATATCACACAACGCATGGAACACCACCTTCCCCGTTTCGTGAACACAATTCACCATAAACCAAGCTATTCAGAGCTATTTGGAATCACGAAAAGGGCCATTTAGAGGCAACACGCAATAGAGCACAGAACGGGAATTCAATCACGATACACTTAGCATATGTCAAAAACAAACGGCCTTTGTTTCACACTTTCGGCACGGCCTGTCTGTTCCTTGCCAAGCAGTTCCTCTAACAGACGCTCCTTTTTCTTCAACCCTGACGAGGTAAGCATTTAGAAAACGTTGTAAAAAAAAAAGAAAAATATGGGTACCATCTTTTTCTCATTTTCCCAAAAACGCTTTAATTAAATTTTAAATGTATATGCAATTATCTGACCCATTTTTAAATTTTCGCCCACAATTTTTTAAAATATAGACGAATTCACACTTTTTTTTTCTCCACTAGTAAAGAGATAATTCAAATGACATTCCGTTTAAAGTCGCATCTTTATTTTTGTGCCAACCTTTGGTAAAGATGTGATTGCCGCATCTCCGTGATGCATCGTACCAAACTAGTCATCACATAGTTATGAAGTTGTAAAATCCATTTTGACTAAAAAAAAAAAAAATGACTGAATCGTGAAGTAGACTTGTCCTTTGATTCTTAGAATATTTACCAAAAAAGCAAAAAGTTTGGACGAGGTCAGTCTGCGCGGTCCGCGCAGACTGACCTTGGTCTAAACTTTTTGCAAATGTATTTAACCTATAATTTAAACAGAAGATGGCCTACACTTGATTCTGACACACTTCTCACAAATCGTAAATTATTTCCTAATGCCACACGCTAGCTGCTTTTATAGTGAAGCGCCGCCATAATCCGATACTAATGCTTCCCAGTTCCACTGTAACACAAAGGTCTTGTGCTTGACTTTGTTTGATAATCAACTGTACAGCTCCCATATTCCGTTAGAAAATTTCCAATATCGAATCTTTAATTCTTTTTTTTTTATCTGATAATTTATTTTAACTCTTGAACCTTTAGCCTTTTCAAAATATCCACTGTTTCAGTTTAAGCATATTGCATTCAATTTAATGTTTACAAACATGTAAATATTCCAAACATCCCAATCAGACGA
Organism: Tridacna crocea; assembly: GCA_943736015.1. Lineage (NCBI taxonomy): Eukaryota > Metazoa > Mollusca > Bivalvia > Cardiida > Cardiidae > Tridacna > Tridacna crocea. The sequence continues at coordinate 34,604,580 of OX031073.1, forward strand.
AATTGACATTGTTAAGTAATTCATTGTTTTAACGGCATCAAGCAGGAAGGCTTTTGGGAACATTGTGGGAAAACAGAAAACGCTGTTCCGAAGTACCTAGCCCGCCGGGTGGCTCAGGGTTAAAGAGGCGTTAAACCCCAATACAGCCAACCAAATCCGAAGAACCTACTACTTTTTCCAGCATTTTTTCCACTCTTGTCATGTTTTCTAAATGAACCATGTTCTATGAAAGGCTTTAATGTAGTTCTAAAAAAGCTAGTTGAGTTGGTTGGTTTAACGCCACTTTAACAACTAAGGTCATATCATGGCGGTCGGTGAGGCACATGTGTTTCCTGGCTTTCTCAGACCGGTACTTACACAACTTTCTTTCCGAAGCCACCGACTACTTTTCTCACATGCTTCAGCAGAGGTGAGAGGCGAAAATACACCGGATAGAAAGTTCGCCTCAACTGGGTATCGAACTCCCAATCACCAGGTCATGAGTCCGACACGCTCACCACTGAGCCACCCGGGCGGTCTAGCTAGTTGAGTACTGTGTGCAATAGTGCACACAAGGAAAATACATGGTTTGATGGATGAACAACGTACCACGGACACAGCGCGATCATAAATGCTCATAAATCCTCACCAAGAGCACATCGTGCCCAGGTCAACTAAGAAACAAAGGCGTCTACCAATCAAAATAATGATTTTCTTAAAGTCTCAGAAATTTTGAACAATGACACAGAGCAGCTGCTGTTCGACTAAACCATTCGAACCGCCACATCTTTGAATAATCGATATTTCAACACAGTTGACATCTATGGTACAACTTCTGTAGCCTGAAGCCAAATATGTCGGTAAACTCTTACACTGTCATGAAAAACAATAACTGGATTTGTGGTGGGGCGTAGATAAAGATCAGACTGGATTAAATGAGCAGTCGGATCTTTGATCTACTTCGTCCGTTATTGCATCCTAAACCAAGATGAAAACGCTTCTTCTGTTGATGCGGAATAGCGTTTAACACCGTGGAAGAAGTCCCAACTTTCATTTGGTTCCGAGCGCAAGAGTTTAACAAAAGTAGAACAGATGTTCTGATCGTGATTTGTTTGAAACCCTTAGGCTTCTAAACACTACTCATGTAGATTTTTGCGGACAGTGTAGATCAAGATCAGACTGCACAGAACGTGCAGTCTGATCTTGAATCTACACTGTCCGATACGGCTACATTTTTTTTCGGCGAGATGAACCTTGAAATTGCAATATTTTGGATATTACAAATACCTGGAAGTTTTCATGTTAGTTATAAAAACATGTTTACGAGTCAATATGTTCTATATATATCTATGATACATAAAGATATTCCCTTTGAAAAGACGGAGGTAGTCGCTTTGATCGGTTAATCAGTACATGTATACAGTTTTCCAAGGATATCCTTTTGATACAATGTTGCAAAACTTGTTCATCTTGGGGACTTATTGTGAACAGCGTCGTCTTTATGCTAAATGGCGTCCTTTATTCAAATCCAAGCTTGGTAGAACCTTTCTCGGAGGTTTTATTGCAGACTTCGTGAAAAAAAAAACTCTTCAACTGCCGGTGTAATGCAGAGAAATTACCCTTCCATACAAAATGACCCGGGTCATTATTTTACGTACAGAAATGACCCCTGAAGTCATTTTACTATGTAGAGGAATGACCTGGGCCATAATTCTACGTAGAGAAATTACCCCAGAGGGTCAAAATGACCCGGGTCATTATGTTACGTAGAGAAATGACCCCTGAAGTCATTTTACTTCGTAGAGGAATGACCTGGGCCATAATTCTACGCAGAGAAATGACCCAAGAGGGTCATTTCTCTACGTAGAATTATGACCCGGGTCATTCTGTAGGGGAGGGTCATTTCTCTGCATTATCCCGACTCTTGTTGCGTCATTTTGTATTGGGTAAAGCCGCCAATGGCTTGCAACAAAAATCTGTCTGATGTACGGTTAAAGAAACCCTGGGAATATAGTAATATGTACACTGACCCTCGTCAATTAAAGGCCTATAAGAGGCCAAAGTAAATAAAATGCATGTGTTAAAATGTATTTAGCTCTTTACCAAATAATTGGTGATTTTTACCACCTAGAGGAAGAAGCCCTCTGACAACACAATGTGTTCTACTCTTCTAAAGTCAAGTTAAAATTTTTGAGTCATGTTTATTTTGTCGTCTGCAAATATTTTCAATTTTGACAGGTCTAAAATTTTGTCGTTTGGTAAAGATGTGAATTTAAAATTCTACAATATAAAAGTATATAAATTATTGTGAAGAAGACAATCTAGTGTTGTTCGATCGGTCTAAGAGTTAGTCACAGGGCAGAAAAAAGAATTTCAATACTAGGTTAAAAGTTTCAAGGTTGCCCCTTTTCTGTTTATTTGTAAGCTGATTTTTAACCTTTGTCCAGCTAAACAACTAAAATTGAACTTTCGATTCGGCGGTAAAAAACAAAATATTTGCTGTTTCAAAGTTATGCTTTAGGAAATAACAACTCCTTGTCGGACAGTGTAGATGCAAGATCAGACTGCACGTTCTGTGCAGTCTGATCTTGATCTACATTGTCCGCAAAAGGTCAGTAAGTCGCGCTTGGTAGCCTAAGGGTTAAATCGAATTTTCTGCCTGCGACAAACGACCAAACGCATAATAAGGGACACACAGTCACCTTCAGAATAACTGTCGTTCTTGAAAATACATGTTGTATGATTTGAATATAAATGCATTTCAACACCTTTGTTGTTTACTTTTGGCCGTTAAGGAGCCGTCAGACCATGACGTTCTGGTCAACGTTTTCTGACGTTTGAGGAAACGTTGTTAGTCGCCCATGGTCGCTGGGATAGCGCCAGAAGAGCGTTGTGTGAACGCTAGTGAACGTCGGTGATCGTCGGTGATCGCCGGATATCGGCGGAGAACGCTAGTCCGGAAAAAAAAGTTTTGAACATGCACAAAAGTTCTCACACGACACCAACGTTCTTCAACGTTTAATTTCAAACGCTGAAGATCGTTAAAGAACGTTGTGGGACGTTTTACTAACGTTCATCGAGCATTGCACGCGTTCGGCTATCGCTAGTCAGTCGTTACGGTAGCGTTACTAATCGTTTGCTTTGCAGTGAACGACTCACTGGCGACCTGTCAACGACCGCTTAACGGTCTCCTAGCGCACGCAGCGTGTGAATTAAGTGAAACAAACGTCCTTTTGGCGTTCATTTAGCGTCATTTGAGCGTTTCCCGAACGTCCATGCATATGGAGGTATCTTACTTGGTCGCTTCTCGTACGTTAGATACCCGTTAATAACACGCCAGATGTGAAATCTTCATTCTAGAAGGCTCAAAAATCGAACGATTGAAAGACTCAGAGAACGTTGACCAGAACGCCATGGTGTGATGGCGCCTTTACTGGCATTTAGTTCTTAGAATGTTCATTGAAAATTAACGAGCAAGAAACTAGCGCAATAGATCTGAGATTTAGAGATTCTTGTCCCAAACAAGAGCTTCGCAGTCCGGCGTACATATATTCACGCGAAGGAGCTTGACAGTAAAATGAGTTCAAATTGAGAGGAGATCCAGATTTTAAGTCACATGCACAACTTCTTGTTCAAATGAAAACTGTTGAAGTTGCGCACACAAGAAATTGCCGACGGACGGACGGATGGACGACCGGGGTCATAAACGTAATATGACCTTTGGGGCGTATAAAAAAGGATACATTTTAACCACACAAGAATATCCATACTTTTCAAAGAATATATTTATATTTAATTCTTAAGTCAAATTCCATCACCAAGGCCATTATTAGAGTCGTAGTTTGCATGTAATATCATGACGGACGGGAATGAAATTTCTCACCTGATTAATAAATACAAAAGAAGTGTGGATGGAAAGACTGTTATTGGCAACTATACTTTTCAACGGGTGTTTGGTTAGTGTTGTCTAAACCCTTCAACTACCAAGCAGACTCATTGACCTTTTTGCGGACAGCGTAGATCTAAGATTAGACCGCACGGAACGTGCAATCTGATCGTGGACCTACGTTGTCCGATTAGAACATTTATCATCTCCAAATAAATAGTTTTCAAAATAACATTAGTTAGGGTTTAACTATCGACTTGAAAGTTTCAATTAATCTTATTTCCTTGGTGAAGGGATGACAGTTGAATATTTATTATGACGCCAGGCCGCGACATTGTCGCAGGAACAATAAGGGATGTCCCCAGAGGGGGGTGGGGAAACACAGTGTCTGCGTGTTGTCTTTGTTCTCGGGTTAAGTATCGATTTTTACCCAATAGCAGCATTGCAAACGAAGGAATATATTTTGTTACAGCGGCTTTTCTTCGTTATTATTTTTTTCTTTAATATAACAAGTGACACTTCTAACACTAATTCAGTACTCCGACGTATTGTTTGTTTGTAGATTGTTTAACGCTTGTTTCAACATTAAGTCATTTCGCTGCGGTCACTGCACCTACTCATGCTTTCTCGAATCCTTACTCACCAACCCATCTTAAACCTTACACTGCAGACCGCGACTCTCTGAACCTCTGCGGACAATATAGATCAAGATTAGACTGCACAAAACGTATAGTATGATTGTTGATTTACCCTGTCCGAGAAGAAGGTATTTCTCCCCAGCGTTTTCATCCTCTTGAAAGTACCGTTTAACTTACACAACAGATTAAGAAAATTCTTAAGCTATTTTATCAAGAAAAAAATATAATAATTCTGAGAGTAAAAATATCATCTGATTGGTTGCACCATTTGATTTAGCCATTAAAATGGTGTGTAACTTTCTACATATCTAAAATAAAGTTAAGAAAGGTTAGTGATCCCGAACTCTGCGGTTTCTTTTACCAGCACTTCGCACAATATTCCTCCAACACCACCAGCTGCTTTAACATATGGGTTGCAACACGCGAAACGGAACATTCGGACATTTGCGTAAAGTGTCGTCTCGGATCAGCCTACGCAGTTCGCGCAAGCTAATCCGAGACGACACTTTACGACTGTATTAGATTTTGTGGTACAGTAGACTCTTAAAAAATCAGACAATTACTTAAAAATGGAAAGTGTCGTCTCCGATTAGCCAGTGAGGACTGCGCAGACTGATCCGAGACGACACTTTACGCAAATGTCCGAATGCCCCTTTTCACGTATTGCAGGCCATATAACAATCGTGGTAAGAATGGTTAGCGATGAAATAGGAATGAATCCTGTGTCAATGACTGCCATTAATCCCCTGGAAAAGTTGGCCGATCGGGGAATCGAACCAGCAACCTCGCGGTCTCAAGCCCTGTACACAACGGAATGAGACAGTGGGCATGGCGGTGCATTCTTTGTATGTATAACATCAGGGCTCGTATTTACCAACCATTCTCACGAACGTTTTTTGTTTCATTCTCCAGAATTTTCCACATTTGTAAGAAACACAACTTTTCATTGGCTAAACCAAACCTCAAAAGGAAAGGTCCGGGAAAATAACTCGTGCCTTACGACACTCGCTATTTTCGCATACCTTTCGCTTTTTCGGCAAATATTTCCCCATATTAACACAAGCTGATGAAAGAAACTCTATATAAGCCCTACTTGAGCAAGAGGAACATCTCCGTGATGCATTATACCTTTCAAGTCATCACATAGCGTGCAACATACGAAAAGGGGAATTTGGACATTTGCGTAAAGTGTCGGCTCGGATTAGCCTGCGCAGTCCGCGCAGGCTAATCCGAAACGACACTTTCCGTTTTTATGTAATTTTCTGTTTAGCACAAGTCTACTGAAGAACAAAATCTATTGTAGTTGTAAAATGCCGTCTCATATTAGCCTTCGCGGTCTGCACAGGCCGATCCGAAACGACACTTTCCGTTTTTATGTAATTTTTTGTTTTGCACAAGTCTACTGTAGAACAAAATCTAATGTAGTCGTAAAATGTCGTCTCATATTAGCCTTCGCTGACTTAACAGGCTGATCCGAGACGACACTTACCGGAAATGCCCGAATATCCTTTTTCGCCTGTTGCAGACCATAAAGACCTACAGTATGTTAGGATCCAAAAATGTGAATTTGCCATACGAACGATTTAATCATGCGGTAGAAAGGTCTTTGGACGAGTAGAAAATTTACCATATTCAAAAAGTTTCAGACGAAGCTAGCCTGCACGACTGCCTCAATCATTGCAACAACAACACACCACGAAGAAACTATCACACATTATTTGAGTGTTTTTAAACCGAGTCGGATAGGCCTACTCTTGGATAAAGATAGGCTACAGATGCTTAGCCTGTAGTCTTTGAACCTATATTTGCCTATACTTTAAGCTTTGAGACACTCCTTGTTCATCCGTCATATTCTCTCAAAGTTATCTTTCTCTTGTTTGCCAGAGCAATGGAACGCGTACCACCAGTTGTCCCTGGCTTGGACTAACAGTTAGCAAAACTAAAAAGTCTGGTTACTCCCACTGCTGCTATATTTAGTGATATACGCTTACACAACAGCACTAGCCCATGCCATTCCTGTCGCCAACAGACATCTCGTACTAAATGAATGCGAACAAAACAAAGTGTAGCTAGTCTTTATAAAGGCACTGAAAACATTTTTGGTATACTGTCCAATTAAACAATTTTTTTTCTTTAAATAGTCTATATTTGAAATGGCATTTTTCGGAGTTTTACCCGATAATTCAATAGATTCCGTAGTACGGCGAATGGTCTACTTTCTAGGCCTATTTGGGATTAGAATATTCAAGCTTCCAGAAGATAGATCTAAGGCCTAATGTATTTATTGTCTACAAAAAACTGATATCTAGACTATTTGGCCTGCAACTCGCAATAAGGGTCATTCGGACATAGGCGTAAAGTGTCGTCTCGGATCAGCCTGCGCAGTGCGATCGTGTTTGATTTTCTGTGGCACGTAAGTAGAGCCTACTTTGGAACAAAATCTAACGTTGGCGTAGATCTATAGTGTCGTCTCGGATAAGCCTGCACTGACTGCGCATACTGATATGGGACTACACAATTTACGCAAAGCCAAAGGTCCGAATCCAACTTTTCGCATGTTGCAGGCTGTTTGGTATGGCCAATCAGAAGTTGTGTTAATTTTAAGACTATAAGATGTGTGAGTGTTACACTAAGAATGTTGTAGTTCAAGAATGGTTTGCAGATACGAGAAACTGAAAGAAATCTTTGATGGGTGTGCTCTGTCCCATGTTATAGCTGTAACATCGTTTAAAATGGCGCAGAACATGAACCAAAATGAGAGTTATGAAGGGACTTCTTTGCTTCAGTTTCATAAAGTGCATTTTCTAAATGAGAAAAGTTATAAAGGCTCCCAGTGAATTTCAGCAAACGAATTTCTAGCGTGTGTCCTGAAATATCTGTGTACACTTTAAACATGGACAATCAGTATGAATTAAGGTCTATTGCAAAAAGACAATGTCATACGAAAATATTGCTGCAAAAAGGACATACTGATGGTTATAAACTATTCTTATCTTGCCGTAATATTTTCAAAATGGTTTGCTGCAAGACTGGAAAATCCGTCTGCCAAATAAAATGCCAGACACCGGTAACGATCCTAAATTGTTACTAAGTTCTGCTGTAGATGTTGATCTATAAGAAGCACTGTAAATGCAGTATGTAGGAGATAAGTGGCCAATTAGGGCCTATTTTAAGCCCGCTAAGCTGATTTATAGGGATTAATAGACAAGAAATTCGGCAATCTGATGACGTCAGAAGTTATCAGAAACTTAAGATCGTCTGTTCCTATTTTTGGGGTAAAATCTGTAATTTAAAGAAAATTGCATAAATATTTTTAATTCATAAGTGGAATTGTGATAGACCACAAGTTAAATCAACTTAGAGCTGATCTCTCCTTTACAATATTATTAATTGCAATTTAAATCGAGTTTTTCGCGAAATTTTAGATATGCACAAAAGAAAATAAAATGAAGTCGGTTGGAAAAGTTTGTTTGCTTAAATGGAAACGTTTTCAGTGCGATGTACCGGAATTCCGATTATACATGGAAATTTTAGTTACTGCTGCGAACTACATAATGTATATAAAAACCATACATTCTTTTCCTACTTTATGAAATTACTAGACAAGCCACTTGATTGACCTTGAATGTGATATCCAGTGAAAACAAATTCGATGAGGTAATAACGAGGTATATATCTCGTTGCCTTCAGACAGTTATGTCGTTGCCATGAGATGCGAGGCCCTGGCAATGAAATATTAGATCGTGGTCATTAGACATTAGTTCATAGCCATATGATATAAGGTTGCGGCCTTGAGATGGGAGGTCATGGCAACTGGATATTAGGTCGTGGCAATGGGATATTAGGTCCTGATAATGAGATATTAGGTCGTGGCGATGGGATATTAGGTCGTAGAAATGGGATATTAGGAGATGGTAACGAGATATTAAGTCGTGGTAATAGGATATTAGGACGTTGCTATATGGTATTACATACAGGTCGTGGCATTCAGTCAGTTAATTAGTGGCTTTAAAATAATTTTTATTCTCTTGCATGTGTCGCCTATATGCCCGTTTTTACTGTGTCAATTTCATACTTATTATTTATATCGGATTATTTTACTGTGTCAATTTCATACTTATTTATACCGGAGAAAACAAATTTGTCGCAAGCAAAGTTTCAAAAATACAAAGGAGGTTGCTGTTTGAAAGTTCAATGCACCTAAAATTCGTAACACGCTTCAAGTAGGATAATTACATGTTGTGAAGACATATGTGTCTTGCTATGTAATGGCGTTCGACCAACGTTTTCAACTATATTGACTTTCCATTTAAGCATGACTGCGATAAAGACTATTTTGTTGTCTCAGTGCACAGTGTAGGTCACGATTTTTTTACTGGCAAGAACGCGGAATTTGTAGAATTTTGTCCTCTCCGTCAAATTTTATATTCTTTAAAAAAGTTTCTACTACTGATACCATGAATTGCAGAATTCCTGTAATATCGGACATTTCTCACAAATATGAGAGCTAAAGATATTCATGAAGTGGTGTTTAACCCTTTCCCAAACAATCCCTGGTTTTTACGGGTCTGGATTAGTAGCCTTTTGAAAACATTGTGGGAAAAGGAGAAAATGCTGGTAACCAGCATTTTCTCTTTTTCCCACAATGTTTTCTACCCTATCATAGACAGAAATCATCTTTTCAGCAAGTGTTGAATTGTCGTCTGCAAATGCCTATGATTTGGTATTGTCCAAATGTTTGTCGTTTGTGAAAGGGTTAAGGAGTATAGGGTATTACATGTATCTAAAAAGTTTTCCAACCTTAAATAGACATCACTCAAAATTAATAAGATTGGGCCATACGCTGTGAAATGTTGTAGTTGCCTTTTGTCTGCAGTGTTTCAGCAAAGCCGACAGTGAAGATAAAAAATCAGGCTGCACGTTCTGTACAGTCTGATCTTGACCTACATTGTCCGCCAAAGGTCAGTGAGCCCGAGCTTAGCAGCCCAAGGGTCAACGTGACTGTGAACGAGTTAATGGTATTACTTACATATTCAACGTATTCAGCATAATAATGACCCTTTCTACCTTGGGTGTCTCTGCCTAGTATCATGCCAATTAATTACCGAAGAACACAAGATGACAGGCAATTATCTCTGGTCACCGTTCATTTGTTTAGTTACCCAACACTTGGGAAATGAACAAGTGCGATGTTTAATGTCTTGTCGGTCATGATTAGGTATTGTTTCTTAGATTACATCAAGAAGTGTCGAGGCAAATTGCTAAACATTGAATATGAGTTTAGTTATTCCTATGGTGTAACATTGAAATGGAAGGCTTTCGGGCCCTACTTTATTTGAATATTTAATATGGAGTGCTGGTGTTGCAGTATTTAACAGATAACATATAAGGACTGGTCTAAAATGTCTTTTTAATTTTGGTGAAATGACATTATGAAATGTCTGTCTTTGAGGGAGCCTGTCACAGGCACGAAACAGTTTCTCAGAGCTATAAAAAATTACTAACATGTTCCAGGACATCGTTTAACCCTTTACCAAATAATCCCTGGTTTTTACGACCTTTATATGGAATCCTATAAAAACCTTGTGGGGGGGGGGGAAAGAATAAAATGCTGGTTACCAGCATTTTCTCCTTTTCCCACAATGTTTTCTACCTTGCTCTAAACAAAGTTATTTTTTTAGTTACGTTTACATTGTCGTCTGCAAGTGCTTTCAATTTGGACCAGTCTAAAATTTTATCGTTTGGTAAAGAGTTAAGATACATCCTTATGGATACAGGAAGTAGAAAATTTTAACACTTGAGAGTGTGTAGTAATGGCTCGGCTATGTAAACATTTATAAATTACCATTATATATGGTGTAAGGGATAGAAAAAACCCCAAGGGGTTTGATAACAGCGGCAGCATAGAAAGTGCTCGAAAAGAAAATGCATTTTCTATCTGTCGTTATCTGTGTAACCTTGCAACCGTCAGGGGCACAATTTGGCATGTATAAAGGATGTTTAAATATTATTAAAATGCATGTAAGGATGAAATTGGATTGAAAACTAGCTGAAAACAAGAAAAGATCTATCTGTGTACCCTTGCAGCCGTCAGGGGAAACATTTGGCGTGAAAATACAAGAATGATAGTTTATAAAATCATTAGGATGAAATGGTTTAAGACCGAACTGGAAACTGCTTGAAAATGAATATAGATGTATAAATCTTAATTTTTAAACCAGGCTAAAAACTGTCTGAAAACGATTACAGATGTATCTGATATTTTATAAAATTATCAGGATGAAAATCTTTTACTGGCTTAAACCAGGCTGAAAAAGTCTAAAAACGAGTACAGATGTATCTGACATTTTATAAAAATATCAGGATGAAATGGTTTAAACCAGGCTGAAAACTGTCTCAGAACGGTTACAGATGTGTCTGATATTTTATAAAATTAACAAGATGAAAAAATTTAACGGTTTAAGCCAGGCTGAAAACTGTCTGAAAACGATTACAGATGTATTTGATATTTTATAAAATCATCAGGATGAAAAGGTTTAAATCAGGCTGAAAAATGTCTGAAAACGATTACAGATGTATCTGATATTTTATAAAATCATCAGGATGAAATGGTTTAAACCAGGCTGAAGACTGTCAGGAAACGAGTACATATGTATCTGATAAATTTGAAATTATCAGGATGAAAAGGTTTAAACCAGGCTGAAAACTGTCTGAAAACGGGTACAGATGTATCTGATATTTTATAAAATTATCAAGATGAATATGATTAAACCCGACTGGAAACAGCCTGAAAACGAGTACAGATGTATCTTAAATATTTTATAAAATTATCAGGATGAAATGGTTTAAACCGGACTGGAAACTGCCTGGAAACCAGTACCGATGTATCTTTAATATTTTATAAAATTGTAAGGATGAAATGATTTAAACCGGACTGGAAACTGCCTGGAAACCAGTACAGATGTATCTTTAATATTTTATAAAATTATCAGGATGAAATGGTTTTAACCGGACTGGAAACTGCCAGGAAACGAGTACAGATGTAATTGTAATATTAAGCGCTTGTGTTAAACAATTCATCAGAAAACATATAAGGACTGGTGTAAAATATATCTTTTTTTTTTATTTTGTTGTAATGTCATCAAAAAAGAAAGAAAGAAAAAAGAGACATTTGCCCGCATATTTATGTGACATCATCTAATCCACATCAGAAATATGTTTTGGACATATCCCTCTATTTTTGTCTGGGAAAGGGAAAAGTCCAACGGAAGTGCTTCCCATCAAAGTTTCAGACAAAACTTTTACTGCCGTTGATAACCCTGAAGCATTCCGTGTTAGTGTGATACCATTCGCCCACTCATTCAAGTACGTTATGGACCATGCTCTGACAAAGTAGGACTTTATTAGTTGTACGGTCAGGTGGCAGGGGACTTGGAAACTTGTTCACGGCTGTGGTTAATCATGTCGCCCCGAGCCGAAGGCGAGGTGGCGACATGATTCACCACAGCCGTGAACAAGTTTCCAAGTCCCCTGCCACCTGACCGTACAACGAATTTATTATACTGCAAAGTTTTTTCTTTTCAAAGCGCGTTAAGCGAAATTTTCCTGGTTTTATAATTTCACGAATCGAGTATGCTGACGAAATAGAAATTCCCTTCTGTGTGCCCCAATTCAATGAAAACTGACGTCACTGGAAACTGACGTCACTAAAACGTGCAGTTTGGTGCAAAAATGTGCAATCTGGTGATAGATTCACGCCGCCATTTTGGATGATGTATTGCACGTGTAGTGATGTTTACGGGGCACTCAAAAGGGAAACTGGTTTTACGTGGCTTTTGCCAGGGAACATGATATTATGTTCCCGGCATGTTAACCAATCAGATCACGAAAAATTTCTTTGCAGTATAATAAAACGTTATGGACCCGTTATAGAAAACGGTTATTTCCACTATAATATTATTCTAGCAAATTTGCTAAGATTAAAAATGAGTATTAATGTACTTCTTTCACCGAGCCACTTTTTCCTTTTTTTCCTTCCTTGAATTATCCTGTATAAATCTAAAACCTCTATATTCTCATAACAAAGGGATATGATAATTACCTCCCTTTTCTGGAAACTAGAAATAGTATCAACAAATAATTTCAAGATAGACATCAAAGGAATATCTGGTTGGTTAGAAGTGTACAAAAGTATTATATCTATATAAATCTGTCTTTATCAACTGTCAAGAAATTCTATTCCATGCTGCACCGGAAGTATTTCGGGTACACTACCTTAACGCTTCCCTATGATACATGATACCAGGCAACTCATCACACAAACATAAACTCTTAATAGCTACTTTTTTTTTAACAAATCACATATCCATGTGGTAAACTGGTCTTTGACATACAGAAAAAATTAACCATTAGCAAAAAGTTTCGCGCATGTTAGCTGACCTGAGAAGATACTTTTTGCAGATGCAGTAAGCCGCTTTTTCTGAGTAAAAGGGTGTTTCATGCCTAAGTTATCGATTCAATATAACCTGTGCAGTCCATGCAGGCTGACCTGGATCGATACTTTTTGCAATTGGTCAATTTTCTGCTTGGCAAATGACCGGTTTACGTACTGAATGATTCAGTCGATTGTTGCACACATTTGATATTATGAATCAATAACAGAGCTCCATATAAGAGGGAGTGATGGTGTTCTAAATCCGTTATTTCTCTCCCAAACCCTATGTTGTGGGTACTCATTAGAATCGTCTCGATGAGACGATTCTAATGAGTACCCACAACATAGGGTTTAGTGGAGAATTATTTATATTTTCAATTCTGAAATCAAAATCACCCCCACTGTCTGGAGCTCTGAAGTATCATGCGATAACTTGCTTGGTGTTATGCATCACAGAGATGTATGGACCCTCCTGTTGTCAGAGCATGGCTCAATTATATAATTGGGCTTGGAAAAGTCAGACAAACGACTCAAAATGTGTTTAGTTAAGGCATGCTTACCAGACCATTGCAATCAATTCTTATCTCCACTTTCAAAAGAAGATGACCTCTTTGATGTATTTTTGCTGTCTTTGAAGTTTATAATTGGATTCTTGGTATCATCTAGCAGCACTCAAGGTCAACGATGAAATAGTTTTCTCTCTTACAGGTATTTCATGTTCTCGTCAGAACTTCAATGGAAGCTTTCTACCGAGCTGTGAGAGACAATTATAATGGTATAAGTCAATGCCTGGATGACAAACCATCCATAAGTGGTGAAAAAAAAAAATATGATAGCAATTCTTTTGCAGGTACTTCCTTATAATTGTACACGTTGATTGTTCATGTATACATTTTCAATTTTTGCATTTCGTTGGTTTACTATAAAAACCTCTAACTATAGCGTGTTACAAGCTGTAGTTACGAGGTTTTCAAGTAAACCGACGATTTATAGTATGCATAAGCCTTTCGAAAGAACACTGCGTTTTGTGTTTTCTTTTCTTTTTGAGGTGAGGATTATTGAAACGGAGAACATAAGTTTCGATGATTATTTCACGAGCATGAATAAAATTTTTAATTATGCATACTTACCGTATTAATTCTGTTACATTGTAAATATTTTCTATCAAATCCTCCGCTTTATCTGGCGTTTAACAGATACACTTACGTACAAAAAAAAAAAGATACTAGACTACTTGATGATTTGAAAATTGTTTGGACAAAAGTTATATGGGAAAGCAGCCATAGCTTTGAAAAAGGCCCAACTAAATGATGTTGAATGGCGTAAAGAAAACAAACAAATAAGCGACTCCCACTACCGTTTTGAACTGTGACAATTTTGAACTGAGAAAGATGGTAATATTATTTCGATATTGTGTTTCTTGGCGAATGACAGTTCTTGATCGTCGTCTTTGTGACTTGCTGAGCCATGAAATTGTTTTAGGTCCAAATGTTCTCCATAACCCGTCTTATCTGGAGTCATCTACAAATGTCTTCTATCGTGTTTTTTTTTTCTATAGAAGTATATCAATTATATTTTGTTTATGAACATGGCCCTTATCATTATAGACATCATTAAAGACTGTTGACCTCATGTAGACCTTCTGACAGCTCCTTGACGTAGTCCTTCCTACTCATAGAGCCATGAAATTGTTTCAAGTTTGCTGTGCCCTGGAAAACTCTAGTGACTCGTTTCTTTGCCAATTTCTTTTTTTTTTTCGAATTACAAATGGTATATTACTATTCTACAAAATGATTCAGACGTTTAATAGACAAAAGTATTTATTTATTTATTTATTTATTCATGGTTATATGATGACTTGCTAAAAATCATGTGTAAAGAGATACATTGCCTGAGTGTTGCGCAACTTTTATTGTGCAAACCCACCTTTATTACTTGGATAAAGTTATGCACTATTGACCTATGGAAAAAAAACAAAAAAACTCATGAACGTTATTCTGTGCATGAACCATGATTGAAATCATTTCAATAGTCTTGTCCGGTGCCATACTGAGTAAGGTAGGTCTCTCATGGTCCGGTAATTCATGGTTAGGGATAGTGAAATTAACCGTAAATATTTCCGTAACTCTTCGATTAAAGACGAAAAAAGTAATTCCCGCGCACTAGTTACTAAATTGTAAATAGAACCTGCCACTGAACAAGACGAAAATATGACGTAAGTTATAAGCATACATTTACCCTACATTTTTTAACTTTCTGTAACTTTGTAAATCGCTCTTATATGAGGGGTAGGGGATACGCCTTTGGGTGTATTACCCAAAAAGTAACAATTGTACTACATTTTGATGAAAGCCCCCCCCCCCCCCAAAAAAAAATAAGGGTTTGATGCATGACATAAACAGACTGCTTGATGTGTGTTGTTTTCTTTCTTTTTTTTGGTTAGCTTAGAAATTTATTTCACCTCGTAAACATCATTGGTAATATTTTCACAGCCATTCGTGAAAATATTACCAATGATGTTCACCACGCCACTCGTGAAAATATTTCCACTAATGTTCTTGAAGAAGTAAGTTTTGGTCTTTCACCGAAAAAATAAATATTGTCAATACATCTGTTGAAAAGGGGAAGGTCATAATTGAAATATTGTGGAAATTTTAGCGTGATGGATTATAATTCAGATACCTGTCAGACGAGTGGTATCAGACCTTACAATTAAGGTTTCGTGTTGCACATTTCACAATTATAATAGACGACTGTTATGACAACGATTCATCAAAATCTGCTGATGTGACGATGATTGGAGACGGTTTTTTTTTTTCATCGTTTTCACCGCATTGTTGATTAATCTTTGAGACAAGCAATGCCAAGTTTCTAACTTTCTTCCTATTGATAGTTGAAATTTTATCCAATATCTTTGAGTTTGGAAGAAAAAGGCTTTTGAAAACATTGTATGGAAAAAAAAAAATGCTGGTAGCCAGCATTTTTTTTTTTTTGCACAATGTTTGCTACCTTTTCAAAAACAAGTCCCATCATTTGGGACGGATACTAACTGTGATCTACAAATCCTTTCAATTTGGAAAATTTGAAACATCTTATCATCTGCCCAAGAGTTCATATAGAGAGATGGAGGAAAAGTAGAGAGATTATTTTTAGTTTGATGTACATTCTATATAAAATACGTTGATAATTATATACAATTGGTCAAGTCTTTTTAGTCTACAACATATTTTAATTTGGCATTTAAAACCTTTCATTCATTTACATCTAAAGTCGTCGTATTGAACCGGAAGACAGATTTTCAGACTAGTCCAATTTGAAAGCTTTTGCACACAGCCAATAAAATGTGGTTGCACTGAAAAAACAGGTTTGTGTGAAAAGGAACGAATTTATCTCATAGTTCAACAAGGTTGAAGTAAGCTGTATGAATCAGAAAATTGTGCACTACTATAATTGCTCATGTGTAAGTTAATCATGCACAGTTTGTCAAGAGTACCCAAGTTTGTTGTTTAACCATTTACCTGAGTATGTCAATTCGAGGCTCTTCCATTTCAGCAGCAAATAAAGATATGATGTCAAAAATATGGACAAATGAGGATACAAATATCTATCTGATTGAGTTGAAAACATTGTGGGAACATTACGTTACGAGCAATTTCTCCTTTTCCCGCAATGTTTTCAAAAGCTGTCTGTTATGGATATGGATCAAAATTAGTATCTATTGAGTAAAGGGTTAAACAGCATTAAAATCTGATGTCGGGGGTTTGTTTGAGCCGCTTTTCCATAAAAGGCCATTTGTTTTAAATGTGAGCATTTAGAATTTTCACATCATACCGAATTAAAAAATATATACTTCATTGAAATTCATATGAAAAATAATACAAATCATCAGTAATTAAGAATCGTAAAATTACATAATAAAAAAAATTGATGGTATTCCCTTAAAAGGCTACGTAGCCTCTTAAGCTATTTTTAGATTTCGCGCCAAAAATCAATAAAGCACTGTGAGAATGTCAAGTGACTGGCACGTGACTAATAACGGTTAAATTCCATTGCATAACAAACATGTAATAATTGTTTTCCGTAATGTCTTCTTCGGACGGATGTTTGAAACTTTTTCTGTGTTTTCCTGTATTTAAATGAGAGCATTGATAATCTAAAAATAGAACGTGTCTCCCGTTCGTGTCAACGTGGTCCGTAATAAATCTCTAATTTCTCGCGTATCGGATGGTTTTCGACTTCTGGGGTTTTATGAATGCAAATTAAAAGGCTATGGGAGTATAAGGATGATTTTTTTTGCATTTTTTTAAAACTTTCGTCCCAATATCTGAAAGGCCACCTTTAACGTTTCCAAACTCATTTTCCCCAACTTTCCTGATGCTTTGGGCTAAATTTTGTACTAATACGATACATATACACGTAGTCAATCTAAATTTTATGTATGAATATCAAACGACTATGGCAACATTGAAAAATATATTACAAAAAGCCGTTTAATTAAAAAAGTGCTTGTTAGAGGGGTTTGCTGCGGACCGCCTGTGGAGAAAGAAGGAGCTGCGCCATTTTGCAGTTTTGAAAGTCTTCAATTTGAATACTCCCTATAAAATGCATGGAACGTAATGAAATTAAACACAAAGAGAGTTTTGTGCATTAAGAGAACAAAACACATCGATAACCGCGAAATAATTTATTTTCAAGAGCCATTATCTTCTGACAACCGAATGCAAACTCAATTATTATCGGTTTGCGCATCGGAACGAACTTTGTGGTCATCGTTCCATTAACTGTTTCCCAAATATTCTCGTGTTTGACATTGCTGAAAGGAAGGAGATTGGCTTAGAGAACACTGTACACAACAAAAGACCCAGGATGGTCCTGGGTCGCTCGCCTATATTTGTGAGAGGACCATAACCAACCTTTTTTTAAAGTATTGAAATTTTGGAAACAAAATTATAATTTTGCCAAGTAATTTTGAAAAAGTCAAATGTAAAAATCATTTCAAAATCTGTCACCACTCCTTCAACCATCACCACAGCCATGATTTTTACGAATCATATCTCTGCAAATAAATTTTGGATAGGTCTCCCATGGACCGTTTCTTGAAAAAAGAGCACTTGCCCGATATGGGCTGAAAAAAAATTAAGACAGACAAGAGCACTGCATTAGGGTGCCAATGACTAGGTTGCTGGATAGTAAGTTAAAGTTCTAAGTCGCAAAAGAATCATAACTTGGACAGGATAATTTTAGAGTTACCTGCCATTGTCGCATGTGTTGCTCTTTTACTAGTGAACACTAATATTATTCGAAATTGCATGTACATATGTTGAGTTGAAGCCGAGAAATAACACAGAGACAACGTTTTTGCACAACGACAACGCCAACAACGCTTCGGCAGATGACGACATTAGGGTTCTGACAATACCTCGACGTTTTCTTCGAAAACAGCTGAGCTAAAAAGAGGCATACTATAAGGATCATTTCTGTGAAATGATTTCAAAATCTGACCAGTGGTTTCGGGGAAGAAGGATATTTAAGAATTTCTTTGTCCGTAAAGTGCAAATAGGGCCAACCACAAAAGCCATGTTTCTTGACGGATCAAAATTTGGCGAACAAATTTTCAAAAAGTGCAACCAAGAAATATTTCTGTGAAATTATTTCGAAAACTGACAAGTGGTTTAAAAGAAGAATTCAAAGATGCCTCCCGCTATCAAAAGGGTCAACCAAGGAACATTTCTGTGAAATGATTTCAAAATCTGACGAGCGGTTTCAGAGGAGATGTTTGAAGAATTTTTTTAGAAAATTCCATTTGGTTACCATGGCAACCAGAGCTTTTCATTGAATCAAATTCTGTGAACATTTTTTGTGAAATTATTTCAAAATCTGACCAGCAGTTTTAGAGGAGATAATTTTAAATAATTTCTGAGAAAACCCCATTTGGTCGCCATGGCAATCAGGATTTTTTATGAAATCAAATTCTTTAAACAATTTTAAATATGAGGTCCTAAGGAACATTCCAGTCATGTTTAGTGCAAATTTGCCGAGTGGTTAGGGGAAGAAGGTGTTCAAAAAATTGTTAACGACACACGAGTGCAAAGAGTACCTCCACCACCACGGCCATGTTTTCAAAGGATGAAAATTTCTCTAACAGCTTTTGAAAAGAACACCCAAAGGAATATTTCTGTGAAATAATTTCAAAATCTGACCAGCGGATTCAGAAGAGAAGATTTTTAAAGAATTTGTTAAAAAAATCCATTTGGTTGCCATGGCAGCCAGAGCTTTTCATGGAATCAAATTTTTTAAACGGTCTTTGAAGAAGACCTCCCAAGGAACATTCCAGCCAAGTTTGTCAAAGTTGGCCTGACGGTTTAGGAGGAGATGTTCAACGAATTGTTGACACCACGCGATTGGAAAATCCTGGTCAAGAAACACTTCTGTGATTTTCCCTGAATGTTTTCAATGTTTCCATGAATGTTTTCACTTATCGGTGAAGTAAATTTAATGCTTGTAAATTTCAATACTCATTTATGCATGTTTTTACACATCTAGAACGATATTTCTTGAGATACACTTGTGTCGTTGTATGCGCATGTCATATTCGTCGAAGATTTGACCTGTCTGCTATGACGCATCACATCACCGACTCCATGATCCCATATGCTAAGGAAAAGAAGAGCTTACACCGAAGCTATCACCGAAGCCTGTTTAGGGGCCTTTTTAAAAAATGGCCGGCGCATCCCCGCTACCCCCCCCCCCCCCTTTCCAAAAAACAAAAAACAAAAAAAAAAACCTTCTGTAAAGTTTCTGTAATTTCTGTAAAGTTTCAATTAAAAAAAAAAAAAGATATTAACCCTTTCCCACACAATTACGACTTTTGACGACCCTAAGAAAGAAGCCTTTTGAAAACATTATGGGAAAAGGAGAAAATGCTGGTAACCAGCATTTTCTCCTTTTCCGATAATGTTTTCTACTATATCTATAAACAATTGTATCATTTGAGCGACATTGAAATTGTCGTCTGCAAGTTCTTTCAATTTGGACAAGGCTAGATTTTTGTCGTCTGGTAAAGGGTTAAGCATTTGTTTATTTGAGTGGATCGTTATGATAAGAAGCCAACTGACAGACAAAAATAGCAGGAAAAACTATTATAATTGTTTCTACATAAAAAAATCCCTTAAAAGATTAATTTCTTTTTTATATTATCAAACAGACAAACATAATGATGCTTCAGTAATGAGATAATGCACTTAGAGAATTGAGTTCTCGTCTAATTGTTGCTATCTTCGTTTATAGTCCTGCAATAAACACTGTTGGGAAACCTGTTGGTGTCAGATTTCGAATTACTATGGCAACACTAAACTTTGAATTCTCCCAACATGGGATTGTCACAATGAACGTTTTAGTTGTTGAATTAACTCTTAACGCTTTACCAAACGACAAAAATTTGGACCAATTTAAATTCAAAGTATTTGCAGACGACGAGTTAAATGTGGCTCGGGTGATGTTTTTTTTTCATGGCATAGAAAACATCTTGGGAAAAGGAGAAAATGCTTGTTTCCAGCATTTCCTACTTTTCCCAATATGTTTTCTATAGCCTACTTTGTTAAGGATCGCGATTGTATGGTGAAGAATTAAACAGACGACAACACTGTAGACTTGTCCATGGCAAATTGAAAGCACTAGCAGACGACAATTTGTATGTGGCTAAAATAACGGGGTTCATCTTTGGAAGGATGAAAACATTGCGGAAAAAATGTTGCTTACCGACATTTTCTCTTTCTCTTTCTCGATGGTTTCAAAAGCCCTCTGTTTGTACCAATAGTTAAAGGTTGTTAAAAGGCTATAACGCTTGATAAAGGAATGAAATAATGTACGAAATTAGAGATGTTAACGCTTGCTAAACATTTATTGCAGAAATTACATGCAAATTTCAAAAAAAAAAAAAACTTACACTGAGAGAGAGAGAGAGAGAGATTTAAATAATGACACAGAAATTAAAAAAAAAAGGTTTTAAACGATAAGTAAATAATTTATCATATTTTTAAATATTTGGAAAGAAATAACAAAGACATAAAAATGTTGAAACAAATTGTATGATAGATGATAGAAAAGTAGACAATAATGATATTGATGATAAATATTATTATTATTATTATTTTTATCATCATTTCACCGTTACTGTATTAAAAGAAATAATTATAATTCTAAAGTTTTCATACAGGTTGCTGTGAATGTCGCATTTTGCAGTATTTATGTTTTTATTGGGCTACCGAAGCTGCAAAAAACTGTGAACGGGGCACGTGGGGATGTATGTACCATGGAAAGGCGCAGCAGAGTTTTATCTGTTTCCGGTACAGTCCATAAACGAGGAAAGTGAATTTCACCACGATATGTTTGAAAGTGTTTAAAAAAAGATACTCAACCGCACTGTCCACCTCTCCAAAACAGGCCCGTTCATACCCCATACGTGCGAATAAGGAAGACGAAAATGATTTTTCAATTCTTCATAGTTTAAAAAAAATGTCTGCAATAAACATGTCAAAAGACGATTAAAGGAGGGAAAGTCGAACATAAAAGATCGATCAGATAACATTTGATGTCATAATTCAACTCTTTTCCAAACGACAAAATTTTAGACTGGTCCAAATTGAAAGCACTTGCAGACGACAAATTCAAAGTAACTCAAAACTTGGAATTTGTTTTCGGGCAGGAGAGAAAACATTGTGAGAAAAAAGGAGAAAATGTTGGAAAGCAGCATTTTCTCCTTTTTTCCACAATGTTTTCAAACGGCTTAGAACTATTTCGGGGTCGTTAATACCAGAGATTGTCTGGTGAATGGTTAACGGATAAATCACCGTGAGGCAGGGAAAGCTGAATTTCCATTAAAACCCTTTACTCCATAGACACTCATTTTTACGCATTGCTTGTAGAAGACTTTGGAAAACATTGTGGCAAAAGGTGAAATTGCTCATGATGAGCAATTTCACCTTTTGCCACAATGCTTTCTGTGCTATAAAAAGGTATCATATACACATAAGAATCAACTTTACCCTTGCTGTTATTTAGGGTCAATTAGAGATACCATAGAAATGCCTTATGGGGTAAAGGTTTAAATTGCCCCATGCAGACGAAAATTACGTGGCTTACATCTGACGACTTTTGAAAATGTTGTAACGAATGTAGAAATTACCAAGTGGTATTTTACACCGCTTTCAACATCATTTCAGTCATATCATGGCAATAGCTGGTGTATTTATATATGTCTTTGGTTCACCATACCTGGGCCAGAGCTCTGAAGTGTGTTGCCCAAGGACACTTCAAACAAAAGCTCAGTGGTTCTAGATAGGTTCGAACCTAGGGCCTCTAAGTAACGGGTGCTACACTGAACCATTTAGTCATGAAGGAGACCTCTAGTAATGGTTGCCAAAGTTTGTGTCACGTAATCGACCCGTGTAATGTAGAGAAAAATAACCCTTCCCTATAAAACTACCTATGTGTCATTTCACAACGTAGAGGAATGACCCGGGTCATTATTCTACGTCGAGAAATAACCCAGGGGTTATGCCTCTGGGTTATTTCTCGACGTAGAGTAATGACCCAAGTCATTCCTCCACGTAGTTAAATGACCCATGACTCATTTTGTAGGGGGGGGATTATTTTTGACAGATGCACGTTTATGCAATTACCATTTTAAATCGTTAATGGTTCACAAAATAAAATGCAGTTTTGAAGCTTGTTTTAATCATAAAAATCTGAACAGTCTCCCTCTCGCAAGACGAAATCAACGCACTTCCATGATCGATACAAAAAGTCAGTTATAATCATTACTCATAGCGGTTACATCACATCAAAGACGAGGTATTTGACGTTTTGTCGTTTGAAGAGGCTGATAAGAAAAAAGTCGTTCCTGATGCAATGCAGGAAAAAAATATCATTTATTTCTGCTCGTGTCTTATGAAACAATTCTTTTGTTTGATGTTTGGTAATATATACACTATCGGGTGTCACACTGGTAAATCACGGTCTTAGACTGGCAGCTGTTGCAGAGCTCCAAATAGAATGAGTGAGTTTGATTTTTGAAAATACATGTATTAATCATTCTCTACTAAACCCTATGTTGTGGGTACTCATTAAAATCGTCTCAATGAGACAATTCTAATGAGTACCCATAACATAGGGTTTGGAAGAGAAATAATGGATTTATAATACCATCGATGCCTCTTATCTGGAGCCCTGTGTTGATTCCCTGACGAATCAGGAGCTTCGCACTTTTCAAATATGTTGTCGTTAGCAATGAAAGAGTTAAACCTTATTATGTTAAAACTTTATTAGCTATGTCCATAGCTACTCTCTGCTGGATGTAATTAAACACTCTCTGAATGTTGTAACATGTAATATATAATGGGCCAGTGGCCTTAATATTGAATAAATGTATTGTTTTGTATTGTATTGTATTGTATTGTATGTTAGGCCCGTAGCCATCCCTCATCATACCTTATAATCCAATAGTAATATCTCTATGTATACAGTCAGATGTATATAAATACAATACGAAAAGCAATCATTACGATTTAACCCTTTACCACACAATCCCTACTTTTGACGACCCTGAGAAAGAAGCCTTTAGAAACCATTGTGGGAAAAGGAGAAAATGCTGGTAACCAGCATTTTCTCCTTTTTCCACAATGTTTTCTGCCCATCCCAAGTTGAATTTCAATTTTTGATTCACATTTATTTTGTTGACTGCAAATGCTTTCAATTTGGACAAGACCAAATTTTTGTCGTTTGGTAATGAGTTATGACATATTTAATGACTTGCCTCATGCGAAGAGGGGACACTCGGACATTGTCGTAAAATGTCGTCTCGGATCTGCCTGGTAGTCCGCGAAGGCTAATCCGAGACCGCACTTTAGATTTGGTGTTGCACTAGACTTGCACAAATCAGATGACATATTGGTTTTTTTGGGAGGATGCTGACATGAAAGGGAGAGGAAAAAAGGAAATATGAAACTAAAAACACGTATATTCTACTTTGGGTCATTTTTCCTCCCATGTAAAAGTTCTTACACAAGAATTAAATATTAACACTATATGGGAAACAGCTTACATTTTACACCAGAAACTGACTTGCAGTGATCGACTTTGAAAATGCCCTTGTGAGAAAAAAAAAAAAACCAAGGATAATTGGGCAAAAATTAGGTTTTATAAAAGTACATGTTTATGTACACGAACGCCCTCTTGAGTAATGCACCTACAAAGTTCATCGTGTCTCTAGGAGATTTCAATGATATGTGAGGAAATACATAGATGCACTTTCGATTTAATATCAATGATAAAAATACATGCGCAGTAGCATGCGCGTGAACATTTGTCATATACGTCGTTAAGCTTTATTTGATATGTCCTTCGGTAGGTAACTGTGACCTTAGCAATTAAGCAACATTACATACATGTCAGAAAATGCATACACACAAAAAAAACCTTGTTAACAAGACGTTAACCCTTTACCCCATAAGGCATTTCTATGGTATCGCTAACTGATCCTAAATAACAGCAAGGATGAAGCCATTTCTTATGTGTATATAATACCTTTTGATAGCATAGAAAACATTGTGGCAAAAGGTGAAATTGCTCGTCACGAGCAATTTCACCTTTTGCCACAGTGTTTTCCAAAGGCTCCTAAAAGCAATGCGTACAAATGAGTATCTATGGAGTAAAGGGTTAAGGGTACATAAATGAGAAAAAAGCTTTTCTTTTTTCATTCAATCAACAATTGTAGCTGGGTTACCGACACCAGGCTGGTTCTGATAAGTCTACAATAGTTCTGCATTCATCAAACATCCAAGAATAAAGTGAAAAGAACGACCCTATGATTTATTAATCCATTCATTCACAGAATTTCTATGGAACACATTTGCTATTCGCTTTCAATTCTTTCTATAACACTCCCGTACTTTCACGACCTGACGGAAGGAACATTTTTAAAACAGTGTGGGAAAAGGAGAAAATGCTGGTCACCAGCATTTTTTCCTTTTGCCACAATGTTTTTCTACACTTTCATCGACGATTTTTTCTTCATTTAAGTCTCTTTTTTATGCTAAAAATGCATCCATAGACGTCGGACAATATATTGATAATGCTAAGAATCTACGCTTTTGTGAATCAAAGCAATCAAAGCTTAATTGAACATGAATTTCATTTCTTGCTAATTTGCCCATAATTATACCCATCTACGCCAGTACAATCTCAAACGTTGCTATTATTCAGGACCCACTGAACACAAATTTATTAACCCTTTAACCGCATCATCAACGATATTTATTAAGATATTAAGTAAATTTATATACTAGACATGCTTTATTAGAAATAAGTGTGCATTCATTGGATATATACGAGTATCAGAATTTATACTTTTATACGACTGCCACTTGTATTTGTTAACCATATTTGGCTTGCAATACAATGTACGTAAAAAGAAGCATTCGGACATTTGCATAAAGTGTTGTCTGGGATCAGCCTGCGCGGACAACCCCCAGAAGGCACTTTACGACTATATTAGATTTTATGACACAATATAATTTGGCAAAACGAAAAAACATAACAACGGAAAGTGTCGTTTCGGATTAGCCTGCAAGGGAAGACACTTTACGCAAATGTCCGAATGCCTCTTTTCACGTGTTTTAGGACATATATCAATTTCGATATATATTTCCTTGCTGTTCAGTTAAATCCATATCCTTTAAGTGCATTACCATATTTTGCCATAAACATATATTTGATTACAGCAATAAAATGTTGCTATTACAACACCGATTTCGTGTTTTAATTAGTCGACTGTACAAGCTTTCAGTTTCGGTGATTCTGAATTTTTCTCCTTCGGTCATTAGTTAACGTTACCATGGCCGTGTGATTATAAATAAAGAAAGCATTTGAGTCAGGTTAGCGCAGGTAGTGTCCTAGAGTTATCGAGCTATGATTTTCGAGCTCAGATTCCAGCTTGGCCATACTACTCTCCCAGAACTGATGATAGCCAATCCGTTGCGACAGGATTCTTTCACCTGATCATTGTCTTACCATTGTTTATTTGGAAAAGTAGCATGTGGGTAGAGAGGGAGAGAGGATGTGTTGTAAGAAGTCCTGATTAGGAAATTTCATGAGCGCATCGATACGAATTGGCGGCCATGACAAAGGAAAACTGCCAAAATACTGCTTTAAAGGAGAAGAGGGTCTAGTTTTTAGAGTCCTAGCAAACTTTGAGATATTATGCATCGGTATAAAGTCAGTAAATACTTATTAAACTATCCATGTAAAGCAAAAAGGCCAAAGTCAAACTATAATCTTTCGGTGGTACTTTCTGACTGAGGTAATTTTTTTCGGCTTTGCTTTGCTAAAAGGGTGTTTAACTCTTTACCAAACGACAAAACTTTAGACTGCTCCAAACTGAAAGCATGTGCAGACGACAAAATAAATGTAACTAAAAAATTGAAATTTGTTTCCATCGGGGAAGAAAACATTGTGGGAAAAGGAGAAAATGCTGGTTTTCAACGTTTTTCCTTTTTCCCCACAATGTTTTTAAAAGGGTTCTAACTCAGGGTCGTAAAAACCAGGGATTGTTTGGTAAAGGGTTAAGACATCTGCGAACAGAATTGACTTGGGTTAGCCTGAGCAGTTCGCGCAGACTGATCTGATCGAAACGTAAGGGCAAATTTATTTTAGAATTCATTTGTTTGTTTGACAAAATGAATTTTACAGAGGTACATGTAAGTGACGACTTTCTCGGTGTATAAACCTTTCCCAAATGATAGATTTTGCACCCTTCTAAACCAAAAGAGTTTGCAGACGACAATCTTAGATTTGGATAAAATGGCACAAAGTTCTCAAAATGGGTAGAAAACACTGAGGGAAAAGGAGAAATTGCTCGTTACGAGCAATTTCTCCTTTTCCCACAGTGTTTTCAAAAGACTTTTACTACAGAAACGTAAAAACTAGGGCTTGTTTGGGAAAGGGTTAATTTATTGTGGACATGCATGTAGCCAAAACATGGCTAATTTTACTTTTCAAGTTTGCACTGATAGTATGGAAAGGCCTTTGGGAATGTAATGTGATAAATAAAGGGCGCCGTTAATGTGGCATTGTAATCGAATAGCTACATGCATGATGACATGTATGATGACGTCATTTCTGGTCTTATGAAGAAGACGGAAATTCTCGATGGTAAAACTACCACGCCGCTCTTTATGTGCCTTTTGTGTACATGTTTATTACATGTTGATGTCAGATCATAGAATAAAGAACAGAAACGACGAAAAGAGTTTATGTGTCACAGTCAGGTTAGAAAAAAATAAAGGAGCTGAATACAGATGGAGGAAATAAGAACATGAAGGAAAACGCAGATCGACAAAGTGTATAATCTGAAAAAAAAAAATCAAATTAATGTTAAAGGTACGTGGTCCTGAAATGCAATAAGTATGGTTCAAGGGGTCAGGAACAACATGATTCACATATACATATAATGCAGCATGCCACACTATAACTTTTTTTGTCATTTATCAATATCATTGCTTCTAAATTTATTTCTAAACCTATATCTACGGCCTATAACCCAAAACATATCCAGTCCAAACAAACATGAAGTAAAGTATATTCACAGTTGGGTAGTTCCGGAAAGGTACCCAAGTAGCATTGGAACCAATCTAAGGTCAAAGAACGCATCTATGATTTATTAATACATTAATTCACGGGTTTTCTATAGAACACATCCGCGTTTTATATTACCGCGTGATTATCAACAGCGATAGCATTGTTGTGACAAAAGCCGGAACTGGTAGCGTGACGGGATTATCCCTTTGTCAAACCATTTTTTTTTTCAGAAGAAGGCTTTCGGAAATATTGTGGAAAAAGGAGAAAATGCTGGTAACCAGCATTTTCTCCCTTTTCCCACAATGTTTTCTAAGCTTTTAAAGACAAGTTTCATCATATGAGTCCCGTTTTAATTGCTTGCCGCAACTGCTTTCGGTTTTGACGAATCTGAATTTTTCGGCATATGGGGAAGGATTGACCCATTCAGTTGCCAAATCAATAAAAAACTAGACATATCTAGTATGATATACTCATATAGTGAATCTTTATGGCTTTTTAGTTAAAATATCTCTAAATATCAGATATTAAAGACCCAAGCTCTGACATGTTTTTTTTTCTGATCATTATGAATTTACGTTGTAACGTCCGCGAAAAACTATCTAAGATGCGGTATTTACTCTGAAGATCAGAGAAAAATATAATTGATTCGGTATCAAATTGCCTTTCACCGTTGAACTCTGCAATCTACGTTATGTCATATAAAATTCAAAATGGCAACAACCCAATACAATTCTTCTAGATAGAGAATAGACGCTTTCTGTCACATTTAGTCTTTTTTGGAAGAAAATATGCGTTGCTAGATGAACCCTCTTCATTATAAATGGACTTGTATACATGTACACGGAACTCTGATCCACATTCGAGTTTTTTACGTAACCGGAAGTAAAACAATAAGAAATGGAGAAGATCCCTAATTTTGACTTTATCACGAAAAGAGAAAATAGTGAAAATATTTTTTTGATTTTACATAGAAACATTAAATTTAGTGAAATCTGATTTCGACTCTTTTGTGTAAACACCAAAACTTGTGTCTGATTGATTGAGAGCATTTTTTTTTTTTTCATCTTCTGAAAACGTTTTCTTACGCATTCTTTTGAGCCTCGTTAAAACAAGTGGTCCGCATGAAAAGGTGCAAGATACCACGAGACGTAAGCTCAACATATGGATACGTAGTTTTCTTTATGAATATCCTTTCTGATACGCATGCTTAACACACAGATATGATTGGTTATTTGTATGGTGTTTAACACCGTTTTCAACAATATTTCAGTTATATCGCGGGGGCCAGTGCACCTATCCATTCTTTCCTGGTATTTGTGTTACCTGTACTCCGCACAATATTCTTTCCAAGCCACTGGCTGCTTTCCCGCATAACCATCGACGGAATAACGATCAGAGATGAGAGAAGAATGAATCCTGTCGCAATGACTATCATCAATCCTCGGAAAGAATATGGCCGAGCCTGGCATCGAACTCACGACGCCCTGCTATTAAGTTCTGTATGCTATACCGACTGAGCTACCGGGGCTCCGCACACAGATATGAAAATTGCTATTAGACTTTCTCCCCGCTAAGTCTCTCTATTAAAGGTGGGTATTTAGAATTTTTACATCTCACCAAATTAAAAATTATATATATCACTGAAATTCATATGAAAAAATAATACAAATCATCAATAATTAAGATTTATAAAATTACAAAAAAAAATTTTTTTGATGGTATTCCCTTAAAAGGCTACGTAGCCTCTTAAGCTATTTTTAGATTTCGCGCCAAAAATCATTAAAGCATTGTGGGAATGTCAAGTGACTGGCACATGACTCATAACACTTAAATTCCCTATCATTACAAACATGTAATAATTATTTTCCATAATGTCTTCTTCGGACGCGATGTTTGAAGCTTCTTCTGTGTATTCCTGTAGGTAAATGAGCGAATTGATCATCTAAAAATAGAATGTGTCTCCCGTTGGTGTCAACCTGGGCAGTAGTAAATCACTAATTTCTCGTGTTGTCGGACGGATTTCGACTACTGGGGTTTTATGAATGAAAATTAAAAGGCTTTGGGAGTATAAAAATGATTTTTTTGCACTTTTGAAAAATTTTCGTCCCAAAAATTGAAGGGCCACCTTTAACCCTTATCCTGCTAAATTACTGAAATGAAACCTTCAAGCCAATTGTAGAAATCCAAATTTTGCTGTTCCAAAGGGAAATGTTGGGGAAAGATATCTCCCTATCGGACAGTGTAGATCAAGATCAGACTGCACGTTCTGTGCAGTCTGATCTTGATCTACACTGTCCGCAAAGGGCCAACACGCAGATATGAAGATTGTTATAATACTCTCCTGCCACTAAAGAACTCTGTTAAGGTAGTGGACCCGTACTACTTCTAGTGCAGCATGGCTTAAAAATTCTTGATAGTTGATAAGGACAGATATAATTCTTTTGCGTATTTTAACCGACCAGAATTTTCTTTGCTGTCTATCTTGAAATTATTTGTTGATACTTTTGTTATTTTCCAGAAAAGAGAGTTAATTATCATATCGCTTTGTAATGAGAATACAGTGGTTTTAGATTTATAAATGATAATTCTGGGAAGGACAAAAAGGAAAAAGTGGATCGGTGAAAGTAGTACAATAATACTCATTTTTAATCTTTGCAAATTTTGTAGGATAGACCTAGATATAATGTTATAGCTGTTTTCTATTACGGGTCCACTCCGTTAACACAGAGATAGGAAGATTGCTATAAGACCGTCCTCTTCCAGACACGTGGTTGACACAGAGATACATATCTTATTTTATTACTACGATGGCGGACAAATTAATATCAAACAATCATACAGTTGCAATCTTGCTAGAGATGATATCTCTGTTATCCTATCCCACACATTTTTTTTTTTCTGTTTTATGATGTATGCTTCTGGAAAGAAAATCGATAACAGTAAATTTATAAAAGCTTCATGTAGTAACCTGTATTTGTTTTCAGACTTTTCCAAGAAATTTTCCTTCATTCGAGTTTTACAGCGACGTGCCAAAAGTGAGTCAAGTTTTTTAATGGCGTCACTGTCAATGCATCCTTGGGTGTAAAAAGGTAAAGTTATCGATCAATATTTCCTGGGTCAAGCGACTAAGTGTGAGGTTATATAGACATGTTTATGCAGCGTATATAATCTATTTCTAGTTGATTGTGTACATCGTGTCGTAAGATTTCCTTTCTAGAAGTTTCTTAGCGGTTAAATTTAAATTCGTTTGAATGATGGCTAAACACGGACAGGAATTAACTAGCAAAACTAAATCAGACATAGGCATAATCAAATTAATTGAAAGTGGATTACGTGCTAGCGAAGTCTCTAAAAGATTGAGTATTTGTCAAAGTACAATTTCTCGGTTTAAAAAGCGATGGAGAGAGCGGAATAAAGCTGTGCAAAAACAAATCACGAGTTGGACGCCCGAAGCTCATGTCGTATAGAGGTGAACGAGTTTTGTTAATGATTATTAAATGTAATACTGTAGTAGGCGGCCGTGTTTAAAGGAAATAACCAGTGAATGTAATTAGGCAACGCCGTGTAAATATCCATTTGAACAGTGCAGAGAAAGTTACACTATTTTAGGTTACACGAGACGTACTGTTTGGAAGACCATCAGGATCAGAGCTGTAAACAACAACAACAACAAAAAAAAGACTGACGTGGTGTATTGGAATATCAATAACTGGAAAAAGGTCATGTTTACTGACATATATCAAAGGATTGGAACTTTAGTTTTTATTGATGGAAATATGAACAGTGAAAATTATGTTCGGACTCTGGATGACAACATTTGGCAAGTTGTGACCAAAAACTATGGAGTTAACAGTTGGCTCTTCCAAGATGACAATGCCCCTTGTTATCGGTCACGTCTCTCGGAGGAATGGAAACAAAGAAATCAAATACCACAACTCAGTTGGCCAGCACAGTCCCCTGATTGATGTCCAATCGAAAATATATGGCACTTAATGATAAATAAATTAAAAATCGCATGTGCTGATCCGCAATGTGAATGACCTTAAAGACCAACTGATACGTGCTTGGAAAGATGTATCTTTATTCTTCATTAAAAAGCTTTATGACAGTTTACCTCGTCTTTGTCGGCAAGTAAAAGTTCAAAAAGGGGATAGATCTATCACAAAATTCTAACACCAACTTTCAAACATCAGAGGGTAAGCTGACCTATATAGATTTGTTAACGTTTCATTTGCATGACGCCATTAAAAAACTTGACTCACTTTTGGGGCGTCGCTGTGTATAATTTTGTTGTCTGTAGCTTACCCCACTGTAACTTTAAAAGGATATCAAAATCAAACTTGTCGAGCCCCAAATTTCAAAATCTCGGGTAGATTACATCACGTGTATCTCCCGCTAGATGGCATTCTACAAATACACATCTTTCTAATTTTGGGCATTCTTGGTACACAGAACCGGATTTCTTTTTCAAAGCAACAGTCGTTACTTTGGAAAGGTGACAACTTCAATGTTGCTCAAATGCAGCAATTTTTCTCGATAGACTAGAACTGGCTACCAACATTTTCTTCTTTTCTCGCAATGTTTCCAAAAGCGTGTATCTAAAGCGTCTTTAAAGATGTACCTCACAATCCCTAACTCCAACGACCCTAGGCTGAAACCTTATAAAAACATTGTGAGAAGGGGATAAAATGCTTGAAGTCAACATTTTCTTCTTTTCCCACTATGTATATAGTTTTCTATCCTTTCTGATCTGAATCCCATTGTTTACGCTCAATGCCAACTTTTTACGACCCCCGGAAAGAAGCCTTTTGAAAACATTGTGGGAAAAGGAGAAATGCTGGAAACCAGCATTTTCTCCTTTTCCCACAATACTTTTTTACCCTTGCAAATAGAAATTTCAAGTTTTGAGTAACAGTCTCACTCAGCCTTTTGTTACACTGCTTTTGGACCACATTTTTCAATGATATGCATGTTTTACTATGTATTGATTGTACAATGAGTATGTATACTCATGTGCATGATAAAGCTATTATTATTACTATTCAATAAGTCGTCTGCAAGTGCTTTCAATTTGGATAAGTCTAAAATTTCGACGTTTTGTAAGGAGTTCAGAGTAAGGGATTGGTTGGTTAACGGTTAGAAAGCGTCTGTAATTACTGTATGAACCAACTAAGAAAGCTTGGGGTTGCACAGCGTCGACACTGACGGGTGTATGTGTACAGATAATACAGATAACTCAAGCGGTATGTTCTATTTCAACCCTGAGGAGTTGTCTCCCTTGCCTAATCTTCTTACAAATACACCGCCCAAGTCCTACCACGCCCTTTTAACCCTTAAAGCACTGGAAACAACTTAACATGTTTTTCTTTTTTTAAAGTGTAGATCAAGATCAGACTGCACAGAACGCCCAGTATGATCTTAGATCTCACTATCCACTATTTTGTTACATATTCAGGCCAAAATAAACCTTGTTACAACAACATTTCAGATGTTTTACCTGTTTAAAAATGTCTCTTGTTTTAGTTCAGCACTTTAAGGGTTAATGATAGTATTTTTTAATACTTAAACTGTTAAACAAGAATCAGTGCAATGTCGAGGACACCGAAATCAAGATCAGGCTGCTTAGAAAGGGAAGACTTATCTTGAATCTACGTTATCCGATACGTTTATCCCCCAGCGAAAACGTCTGAAACTGCAATATTTGAATATTTACATATTACGAAGGGATTCTACTAAAATTGCCGCCCAAAACATGTACCTGCTATGACAGTCTTCCACTTTGCTGCACTATGAAAAAAGCTTTCAGTTGTGTTAGTTTCCCCTTCTGATTGAATGACTTCCTATACATGTATTTTCGTGTATTAAAACTTAATTCACTTTAATTCAATGAGATTGGCAATGCTCTATGACAAGGGTTTTAATGCACCTATAAAAGTCTGATCGTATCGATACAGGTTTACCTGCAAAATCAGCGGAGGCCGACCTCTGTCTAAATATTTTGCTTTCAGTCAATGAACTGCATGTTCAAGGATCACTGTAACCTAGGATTCAGCCCTCGTTGAACAAAATACTGTAACCTAGGGTTCAGCCCTCGTGGAACAGAAGTCTGTAACCTAGGACTCATCCATCGTTGGACAAAATTCTGTAACCTAGGATTCAGCCCACGTTGAACAAAATACTGTAACCTAGGACTCGTCCATCGTTGAACGAAATACTGTAGCCTAGGATTCAGCCCACGTTGAACAAAATACTGTAACCTAGGACTCGTCCATCGTTGAACGAAATACTGTAGCCTAGGATTCAGCCCACGTTGAACGAAATACTGTAACCTAGGACTCGTCCATCGTTGAACGGAATACTGTAGCCTAGGATTCAGCCCACGTTGAACGAAATACTGTAACCTAGGACTCGTCCATCGTTGAACGAAATACTGTAGCCTAGGATTCAGCCCACGTTGAACGAAAAACTGTAACCTAGGACTCAGCCGACATTGAACGAAAAACTGTAACCTAGGACTCGACTCAGCCCTCGTTGAACGAAAAACTTTAACCTAGGACTCAGCCCTCGTTGAACGAAAAACTGTAACCTAGGACTCAGCCCTCGTTGAACGAAATACTGTAACCTAGGACTCAGCCCTCGTTGAACGAAATACTGTAACCTAGGACTCAGCCCACGTTGAACGAAATACTGTAACCTAGGACTCAGCCCACGTTGAACGAAATACTGCAACCTAGGACTCATCCGACGTTGAACGAAATACTGCAACCTAGGACTCAGCCCTCGTTGAACGAAATACTGCAACCTAGGACTCATCCGACGTTGAACAAAATATTGCAACCTAGGACTCAGCCCTCGTTGAATGAAACAGATTTAATGGATCCATTGGATTTATGTGATGCTTTGTATAATCACCATGATACATTTACCCTTTACCACACAATCCCAAGTCTAAACGATCCTGATAAGCATGCCCTTTGAAAACATCGAGGAAAAAGGAGAAAATGCTAGTTACCAGCATTTTCTCCTTTTCCCACAATGTTTTCTATGCTATCTGATACAAATCCCATCATTTGTGCCATATAAATTTTTGTCGTCTGAAATTGCTTTCAAATCGGACCGGTCGTTAATATTGTCGTTTGGTAAAGATTTAAACAATAATGTTTCACATGGATACACCTTTTTTCAGATCGTGGCACGTATATACGAGGGTTGATCAATAAATTCGTGGACACTGTCGATATCTCCGTCACAAATAATTGCACTGCCAAGTGTTTTTTTTTTTAATTTTACTATTTTGTAGAACCATTAAATGACAATACATATGTACATATTCTAACAGAACTTTATTTGGTATATGAACGCTACGAATCACCATGGCAACCCAGTGCAATAAGACCACCGCAGCTCTTAATTATAATTCTTGAGAATGACACATCATTAGAATTAAATACTACTCGTATATTTCAAAATGACGTTTTCAAATTCATGTTTTACTCTATTTTTGCTTTATGTAATCATTTGATATTATCATTCATGTTTTGACACTAAACTGAAACAGCCCAATGTAACGGCACAGCTTGTTGTTCTCTAAAAAGTCATCCAGCTTGAATTTGCCTCGTTTTGGACTGTCCGCTATTACGTCATTTCCTGGAGTTTGTTCAAATAGTATAAACTGGTATCTATGGAACTCTTTATTCTTCGGCGGTGATGGGCCCATATAATCTGAAAGAAAAGTACGAGGGAAAACTTGGGTTTGTTAAAAAAAATACTCGTTTATTGAGAACTGGATTACAGGCTCGCTTTTGCTATGACAGTTTCTAGTTTAATTAATCAAGCCGAGCCTGCTTTCTCATAGGGCTCGCAATCTGTGAGTCCAGGTTCGATTCCCAGCTTGGCTATATGATTCCTAAAGAATGATTATTCCAGCAGTCATTGATACACTTATCCTGCATCTCTCGACCCTTCGGCACCGGCTTAACCCTTATCCTGACATAGTAGTGAAATGAAACATTTTACTCTTCTACACGACAATATTTTAGACCGGTCCAAATTCAAACACCCTAAAGACATATTGAACGCAGCAGTTCTGTGTCTGAAAGAGAAGAAAACATTGTGGGAAAAGAAGAAAATGCTGGTTACTAGCATTTTCTCCTTTTCCCACAATGTTTTCAAGAGTCTTCTTGGGTCGTCAAAAGTAGGGATTGTGTGGTAAAGGGTTAAACTGATAGTAAAAAACGAAAATTTTAATGTTGTAATGTTGTTATCTCAAAAAAAGTTTTGGGTGGGGGGGAGTGAATTACATCCGATTCTGGCAGTGTAGATCAAAGATCAGACTGCACGTTCTGTGCAGTCTGATCTTGATCTGCGCTGACCGCAAAAAAGTTAGTGAGTCGAGCTTAGCAAAGTAAGGGGTTAATATTATCGTTTCGACGATTTCTATTTTGAAAAACAACCAGTGGCTTTGAAAGAATCTTGTTTGAAGCAGTGATGCGAGAAACTACAGAAAAGTTTTATAACTGAAATGATGTAGAAAACCACGTTAAACACCAACCAAACAAACATAAGTTCTTCCAGGTCATTGTTGTCAATAAGTCAGGACCACCGGGTTCTTAGCCGGCATATGGTCATGAACTAAAAGGTACATGTATGTGGAAACTACAGGTCTAAGATGCACTTTCTGTCCATTCTCACCGCGACCCATATCATCCTAAAATCTTCTTATTTTGACCCGGGCACTGAATGGGTCAAATCCGAATATTTACCGTAGAATTTCTGATGTACGCAGATTAAAGTATTCACTCAGTAAATATTCTTTGCATAGAGGTCAATTTCAGGTCAATTTGTTGGGGAAATAACAGGTAAAAAATTATGTCACCTAAAAGACTGTTTCCTTCCACTTCTCCTAATGCCAGTTTGTCTCCCTGAATAAAAAAAGAAACACAGCATATTATGGTTTTTGCGGCGATAGATAAAAAATTATTTCCTCGAGTGAACATTATCGGTATTAGTTCTGGGACCCTAGGACAGCACAGCAGCCATTCAAAAGTGCATTGTCAAGTCGATTCCAACGAGAGTTGTTAATTTCATTTCGGTTTAGCCAATCTGTAATCGTGCAACCTTTGTAAACTTAGTTTAAGACGAAAAAAAATGCAGTTTAGAATTTTTGGTGAATATTGCACAAGTTTCATTTTTAAGCAAGGAAAAATACAGTATTCAGCTCTAAAGCGCAGGTATCGGCCAAAGATGCTTTGACAGACAGTATAAATCAAGATAAGATTGAACAGAAGGTAGATGGAAAGTATATACATGTACATGTAGATACACAGAGTGACACACAGACACACAGATGGAAGGACAGACGAAAGAACAAGCAGAGAGATTGACAAACTAACAGCAAGACACAAATATTATAGGCAGACGCACTGTAATCGTCACTTACCGTAATGTCAGACACTATCCAATGTGCAAAGAAAGTCAAGTCCTCTACACCGGAGTTTGGTGCGTCAGGATCCAACATCATTAATAGATAGGTTTTCTCCTGAAAAGAAAAGTAATTACAGCTATGATCTGTGAAAAGGCAACTTAACGCATCTGCAAAAAGTATCGACCCATGTCAGCCTGCGCAGTTCGCACAGCCTGACATGAGTGGAAACTTTTTGTTTTGCTATTTAACACATAATTATCTTTCTATCGTGGTTTATAAATAAATCACAGTTGTGAGTTATGAGGCACAATAAATAATCCACGAGGTAGATGGCCGAATGGTTTATTCATTGCGCCTCATTACTCACAACGTGGTTTATAGAATGATAAACCACGATAGCAAGGAGATTATTTCGATTCTAACATGACCTTAACTCTTTACTCTTAATGAAGGGAAAACAAGTTCATAATTAGATTAAAAACGCGGATGACGACTTTGTTCTATTGAATAAGTCACTAACAGACTCTAACAGAGTCCCGTCACTCTGCGTGGAATGTTGCAGAATTTTGAAAT
The DNA here is from genome assembly GCA_943736015.1 of Tridacna crocea. Classification (NCBI taxonomy): domain Eukaryota; kingdom Metazoa; phylum Mollusca; class Bivalvia; order Cardiida; family Cardiidae; genus Tridacna; species Tridacna crocea. Next base: position 34,642,148 of record OX031073.1, read on the forward strand.
GAAAATTAAGGCATACAAGGACGCACGCAAGGACACAGGCACGGACGTACGTCGGAAAACGGGCCATGAGATAAGCCAGCTGGCTATCGGCCAGTGGGTCTAAAAGTTGAAGTTTTGCACGCCACTGTCCATGGAAATAGATCAATGGATAAATTTTAACCATAGTAATGCTTCTCACCTGATTCAAGTCTTTGAAAGTCACTGATGTTGGTTCACGTGATGTCACATCTTTCGACATCACAGATCCACAATCCACCGTTTCTCCGTCATACTGCAGATCGAGAAGATTTGACGTCTTGCAGATCTGATTAAGGTTAGATTTTAAACTTTGTATCAGGTTTGTCATTACACATCCGGGCATCTCGTCTCGTTTTGCAAATTCAGATCTCGATACCACAATGGCTGCAACTGTCGCTCCAAGCGATAGCACGGCGACCATGATTATGCAAACAATAGTATAAAATCTACTTTTAGACATCATCTTGCTGAGTTTTTCTCTTTTTTTCAACTTGATTTATGTGGCTCCAAATCTGAAAAATACTGAAAATAAAACTACAAAATGAAATTTTATCTAGACAGAGAGACAGAGACTGAGAGTATAATATATGTTGCATATTTATGACAAAAAAAAAAAAACAACAATATTTTATCACGTAACCTCCTTTGTTTTCAGTGTTATATACCCATTACAAATTATGTACATGTTTGATATCACATTTGTGTGACGTCATTTTTGACGTCATTTCGTATGCATTCCATACAAGTAAATGGAAAATAACGCGGGTGCATTTATGAATATTTTAGCATCATCTGATCTATTTTTTTTTTTTTAATATCGTAATGTGATTAAAAACAAAATCTGACATTTGTGAACGTTTGAGATATAGGATCTGACATGAGTTGGTTTTTTGATAAAAATTTATTAAACGGGTCTACAAAAATGTTGTTGAGCGAGCCTTTGGCGAGCTTAATAACATTTTTTTATGTGTACGAGTTTGATAAAATTTTACCTCATAAACCAACAGGTGTCAGATTGTTTTTATCACATTACTAATTAACAAGAATTATAATCCAAAATGTGTTAAACCAGAGGCATGTATCATGTGTAGTGAAATTTACATGAAGCCTGTGCACTTACTTTGACAGGTACATTACGAACGCAAATAGTTCGTAAGAAAATTGCATAATATTGATTTTTGTTCGAATCTAACAATGATTAAATTAACAACTTTATCATGACAAGAACTTTGACCACTAATTTCCTTCAGAGACCTAGGTCAGCAATGTTTTAGAAATGAAGCGTATAATTATAGAATGTTGACCAAAAAACAGCACTATTTTCTTATCTCACACATGTGTGAGACAAGAAAATTCGTAGTGGCTGTATCACATTGAAAACAAGGAGAGTTATGTGATAAAATATTTTATTAAACTCGCCAAGGAAAATATTATTTTGCTCGCTCAATAACATTTCCCTAGACTCGTTTAATAAAATCTTATCTCAAAAGGCCACTCATGTCAGATTGTATATATAAAAAAATGACGCTCCTCTGGATTCGTACTTTTTTTCAATGAAAAGTTTTAGTCAAACAAGGGGTATGATTAAGTTAAGGCACAAAGTTACATGCACCTGGGTTTCCCTTTTGATAGTTTACGGTAAGCCAAAGTTCAGAAAATGAGTGTGGTGTGTGTGATGTCCCTGGTTGTAAGTTAGAGCGTCGGCCTCTTAACCATACGGTTCCGAGTTGGATACCCCGGAGCGGGTACCAACTTTGAGATTTCTCATTAGCCTACACATTCGGTGCGAGTACTGGTGTAGTTCCCAGGAAGCAGAATCGGGAGTGATTAGTATAAGTTGTAAAAATCTGTTCAAGTTCTCAATTGATGTACAATAAATATGTTTAACCCTGGACCACACAATGACGATTTTAACGACCCTGAGGTAGAAGCCGTTTGAAAACATTGTGGGAAAAGGAGAAAATGCTGGTGACCAGCATTTTCTCCTTTTCCCACAAAGTTTTCTACCCTATCTGAGCAAAATTGCACCATTTGAGCCACTTTGAAATTGTCGTCTGCAAATGCTTTCAATTTGGCTAGGTCTAAAATTTTGCCGTGTGGGAACGAGTGAATGAGCCATGCTCTGTGAAAAGGGGATTTTTTGAGTTACGCTTGTTTTGTCGTCTGCATATGCTTCCAGTTTGAACCAGTCCAAAATTTTATCGATGGGTAAAGGGTTAAGGAATCTCCGTGATTCATTACAGAGCGGTTTACCAAGTCATCACATTACCAAGGATATCAGAGCGCCAGATAAGAGGGAGTGATGCCATTCTAAATCCGTTATTTCTCAATCAAACCCTATGTTGTGGGTACTCATTAGAATCGTCTCGATGAGACGATTCTAATGAGTACCCACAACATGGGGTTTAGTGGAGAATAACTAATACTTTCAATTATGAAATCAAAATCACTCCCTCTATCTGGAGCTCTGGATCATCTATGAAATACTCTTTGTAATACCATCGACCCATTCATGTAGTAGAATGGTCCTTGAGAAATGCGCAAGCAAAAAAAAAATTAATAAAGCAAAAAAGTTTCGACGCATTTCAGCCTGTGTTGAGTACAGACGCTGACATGAGTTGAAACTTTGCATCTGTACTCCATGCATATGGACAGTGGTATCTCTGCTCAGAGTGGATCTAGACTCTGTATATGCTGAAATTGAAAGTGCAAGTGTAAAAAGGAAGAAGCAGGAACACATATATTACCGTGGTTTCAAGAATAAGAATTGTAGATATATAAAAGTACCTCTTATTTCAAAAGTCCACCATTGTCGCCTGCTATGCTACAAAGTCGCGCAGACTGTCTAAATCAAAGGTATGGATCTAAATATAATTAACTCCTATATCATGGGAGGACAGTCGCATAATTATGTTTGCAAGAATCGATTTGTTTGTGTGTATACAACTGAACAATCTGTTGAGAAACACGTGTTTTCATTACCTTTTATGATTTTATTGGCCCATTCCCATTCAAACACACAAAAGCATTGCATTATATAGGCCAGCTTTAGAAGCTACCATTCGACAACTCTCGGATGCCGTAATTCTAGATTAAATCTAGATATAGATCTATCGATAACTTTACGATGTTTCAGTAATGCGCACATTGTTCTTCAAACACCACACTTCATGTTTTTTTTTAATCGTTATCCGGTGATCTTGAGTTCTAGACTTTTATTTCATGCTTTCCGGTAGGATATCGAGAAATAGCAGTGAAAATATATTTCGATCTTATACTGGTACCACCAGTGAAAATACCGATTTTCACGTTCTTGTCGCCTAGGTAAATTGCGCGTGCCTGACAACCAGATGGGAAATATGACGTCATTTACCTTAGATTTCTCGCGCATGACGTAATAATGTAATGCGTTGCTATGCGGGAGGGGTAGTCTACGCCACAGGGAATAACGGAAAAGAACTGTACTGGATTTCGATAAAGCTATCCCAGCAAGGGTAAAAAGCATGAAATAAATAGAATATTTGGTGTTTTTTTTTTCGGTGAAAGATCGAAATTAATTTCATCTCGTGAACACCATCGGTAATATTTTCACGAGTGGCTGCGCCACTCGTGAAAATATTACCGATGGTGTCCACTCGATGAAATAAATTTCGATCTTTCACCGAAAGAAAAAACAACAAATATCCTCTATATATTTGCCACCAAAGCAGCTGGACGTTAACTCACAAAATACCTGGCATTACAAACATTTTTCACATCAACAAAATTGTAGACTTTCTCACTTTGGAAGAAGTAGACTCTAGATCTAGATCGAGATGATAAAGCCTAGATATACATGTATGTTGCTCAAACTGATAGAATTTTACTTAGATTAGTCTAGATCAAGAAGCTGTCGCTCCATTGCAGCACCTGTAAAGAAAAAAAAAAACCAAAAATGCTGGATTTGCAAAACATCGCAAATTAAACATCAAACACTTAGTCTAACGTTACATGTATATTACGTTCACAGAATTTGATTCTTTGTCATTGGCTAACAGTAAAAATGTATCAAAGTGCAGTTTTCTAGTGAGAAGACAGATCTTTAACATTTCAACTTACCTAGACAAGATTATAGCTCTACTGGACAGTACAGGACATACCTCTAGTGTTCACTGAAATCAGTTTTATCCGTATATAGCGCACCCATAAGTGATCTTTTTCTCTATCTACGATGTTATATAAATTCCTTCAAACAGCTCAGATACAAATCGTGCAAAATAAAATAAATCGGTTTTAGAAACGTCATTTTCTGGAATTCATACGTATTGTTGTGACGTTTACACTACGTCACTTGTTCGAATCAGTTGAACATTTTATTTGACTGTATCTAGTCTAGATCTCTATAATTATAGAAGATAGGGTTTTCAATTAGATCTAAGTCAGAAACCAAATTCTAAGGAATGACAAAAGCGAAAAAAAGTCAAATTTGCTATGATTACCCATGATCTAGATTTACATTACTTTTTCTTTTTACATAACCCCCACAAAACATTTCAGCTCGGATTTTCCTTGCTCAAAAATCTAGATCTAGATCTAAATCTATTGATTGCGTTTATCATAGATCTATATATAGATATAGTCTACCAGTACATAAACAGATTGTCCCTGAACATTTAAAGTTATTAGCAATATCTAGATAGGTCTATATATCTTTTTTTTTTTTCATTAGGGCCTAGATCTATACACTTCAGCAGTGTTTTAACCCTGTACCTGATTTGCCAATTTGAGGCTCTTCCATTTCAGCAGCAAATAAAGATATGATGTCAAAGATATGGACAAATGAGGATACAAATATCTGATTGAGTGGAAAACATTGTGGGAAAAGGAGAAATTGCTCGTTACGAGCAATTTCTCCTTTTCCCACAATGTTTTCAAAAGCTGTCTGTTGTTGATACGTCAAAATGAGTATCTATGGAGTAAAGGGTTAATAGAGAACCAAATTCACTCGGAGTAAAATGGTTTGTATTGCAGTTTAACGCCATTCTATTTGATTTTTTTTTTATCGTCTATCTTCCATAAACTACCCGACACATGTTTAAAAAGTAGGTTAAAAGTTGCAAGGTCGTCAGATCTTTTGTTCAATTTTTAGATCTGGTTTTGAAATAATTTTTCTCCAAATTTGATCTACGCCTGCATCGTTTACTTTTTACACAGGTATGCGATGATTTGTTTTAGTCGCTTGAAATACATCTCTGAGATGCATTTGTCTAACATGACACGTGAATTTGGCACTATAAATACTGTACGACAACAAGGTGGTAAAATTAAGAAATAATCTTCTTTCTATCGTGGTATATCGTTCAATAAACCACAGTTGTGAGTTATGAGGCACGATAAATAATCCACGAGGGCGATAGCCCGAGTGGGTTATTCATTGCGCCTCATAACTCACAACTTGGTTTATTGAACGATATACCACGATAAAAAGAAGATTATTTCGATTCTAACTTGGCCAATTCTTAATGAAAGGAAAACAAGTTCAAACTTGGAGTAAACACGCGGATAAAGATTATGTTCCAATGAATAACCCACTCATTGAATGACGTCACTCGATATGGATTGACGTCACTCTGCATGGATTGCCGCAGATTTTACAAAGCTTTCCTTGCACTGTGTTTATAGAGCCGAATTCGCTTGTCATGTTAGAATCTACGTTATTCTTGCAACACGCGAAAAGGAGCATTAGGACATTTGCATAAAGTGTTGTCTCGGAGTTGCAAGCCATATAGAGTGATATCATTCTATATAGCGTGACATCATTCTGTAGAAAGTAAGTCAATTCAATAGAATATGTTCTGGATCCACGTTTTTATTTATGAAGTTGTTTTCCTTTCATTAAGAGTTGGTCATTTTAGAATCGAAATAAACTTCTTTCTTTCGTCGTTATCCTTCAATAAACCAACGTTGTGAGTTATGACGCGCAATTGCAGCTATCGCCTGAGTGGTTTATTCATTGGGCCTCATAACTTACAACGTGTTTTATTGAACGAAAAACCACGATAGTAAGATTATTTCTTAAATCAATCACGTATTGCAAGAGCATGGCTCGTATGTACAAATGCAGGTTGTTTTACATTGTGATGAAACCCCATTTTAAGTTCAACTGGACAAACAATTTCGCAACCTTGTCAGGGCCGTCAAATCGAGCACGAATCCGGTTTTCAGGACTGTCGGTTCTTTGAAAAAAGAGCGGATAAACTGTCCATTACTACATTTCAGTCTATACCTGCTCAATAGGTGGCGCTTAATTCCAACTTCCTGGAATGTGGAAGCAAATGTAAACAGACTAAAGAAGGCGCGGCCATGTGAGCTGTCAAAATTACTTTTGGCTTATTTTATTCATATTTACGTAAGTCATTGTTACTAATAATCTCTTTGTGGGTCCGTTTTAGTGCGTAAATCTATGCGTATACATATTTCGGTACAACTGACAGTACTTACCTTGGCTTTGTTACCTGTATATACAGGTAAGTTTCGACACCACCGCAGACGACATTTATGCAGGTCGCTTTTGAGAATAATTCTGCAGAAACTGGGTTTTGATAGAAACTAAAACTTATAGCAAGAACTTAATCCATTGTAAAAACCTATAGCACACAATTCAGACACGCCAGAGAAAGAAGCCTTTTGAAAAAATGTGGAAAAAGGAGAAAATGCTGGTAGCCAGCATTTTCTCTTCTTTTCCGACAAGGTTTTTTACGTATTCCAGGAAAAATACTCCCCTTCCAAAGAGCTTGAGTTGTGAGTTGTGGTCTATATTTTTTTTTCAATCAGGGTGAATGTTGTCTCGGATCAGCCAGTGCAGGCTTATCCGAAAGGGCAATGTCCATTTTTAAGTAATTTTCTGTTTTGTGCAAGTCTAATGAAAAACAAAATCTGATGTAGTTGTAAAGTGCAATCGTAGATTAGCCTGTGTGGATTGTGCAGGCTGGTCCAACATGAGACTTGACTCAACTGTCTGAATGCCCCTTTAGCAGCGTATAGTAAGCCATATATCTTTTGCAGGTGTTTATTAAACATAAATGCTTCTATTATTACCCCTTTACCACACATTGATGACTTTTAACACCCCTGAGGAAGAAGACTTTTGAAAACATTGTGGGAAAAGGAGAAAATGCTGGTAACCAGCATTTTCTCCTTTTCCCACAAATTTTTCTACCCTATCAAAGCAAAACAGCACCATTTGAGCCAATTTGAAATTGTCGTCTGCTGGTCCTTTCAATTTCGATAGATCTGAAATTTTGCTGTGTGGTAATGGGTTAATACCTCATTTTTAACAAATTAATATCCGTGTGATAGAAAAGAAAACAAATGACAGACTTGTGCTCTTTGTAAGTGTTCTGTATATCAAAGTACCATCCTACCCCAAGATAAGTTGGTAAGACCAAATAAGTTCTATCAATCTGGCTTAATTATGAATGATTGCCATGACTTACCTGGTGGGATGCATCATGGAGATGCCTCTAACCCCCTTTTGTCAGAGTATTGAAGAATTATTACATGTACCTGTAATTGTACTAAAAGTTGTTTCATATTGAATATTGAAATTGTATTTTCTACATTCATGCTACATATCTTAACCCTTTACCAAACACCAAATTTTAGACAGGTCCAAATTAAAGGTCCAAATTGAAAGTAATTGCAGATGACAAAATAAAAGTAACTCAAAAATTGAAATTTGTATCCAGCAGGGTAGGAAACATTGTGGGAAAAGGAGACAGTGCTGGTTACCAGCATTGTCTCCTTTTCCCACCATGTTTTCAAAAGGCTTCAATGTAAGGGTCGTAAAAACCAGGGACTGTTTGGTAAAGGGTTAATCTTTAACCCTTTACCACACAATGACGACTTTTAACGACCCTGAGGAAGAGGTCTTTTGAAAACTTTGTGGGAAAAAGAGAAAATGCTAAAAACCAGCATTTTCTCCTTTTCCCACAAAGTTTTCTATACTATTAAAGAAAAATTGCATCATATAGGTCACTATGAAATTATAGGTTTCGATTTTTATATGTCTAAAATTGTGCCATGTGGTAAAGGGTTAAAGAGTACCCTGTGGAAATTATTTCAGCGATGTTAATGTTGAAAGGTAGCCAGCGTCTTGGGAAAAAGACATCATTTGATGAACTCCAGGATAGCATGGATCCTTTGTTTAGACTTGCCACTGTAATAAAAATAGAACAATGTTGAAAGTAGTATTACACACCAAACAATCAAAGAGATATAAAGATTTTTAAAGTATTAGACAGGGCTCCAGATAAGAGGGAGTGATGGTATTCTACATCTTTTTTTTCTTTTCAAAACCCTATGTTTTGGGTACTCATTAGAATCGTCTCGATGAGACGATTCTAATGAGTACCCACAACATAGGGTTTAGGGGAGAATAATTCATATTTTCAATTTTGAAATCAAAATTACTCCCTCTATCTGGAGCTCTGTTAGAAGAATCAGTACATATAAACAGTGATCCAGGAAAAAGGGTGACACTTAGTTCAAACCAAGTCATCTCATTTTGTAACTGTACAGATATAAAAATCCATTTTTTATTACAATTTACCAAATCAAGGGTTATACTGATCCTTTGACAAGCTGAAATTTACAAAAAACAAAAAAATTTAACTCAGGTCAGCCTGCGCGGATTGCGCAGGCTGACCTGAGTTGAAACTTTTTGCAGATGTGTTAAACTCGCGTTTTAACCCTTTCCCAAACGACAAATTTTGGACCCTTCCAAACAAAAAAAGATTTAGCAGACGACAATATTAGATTTTGAGAAAATTGCAGAAAGTTCTCAAAAAGGGTTGAAAACACTGTGGCAAAAGGAGAAATTGCTCATTACGAGCAATTTCTCCTTTTCCCACAGTGTTTTCAAAAGACTTTTACTGCAAACACGTAAAAACCAGGGCTTGTTTGGGAAAGGGTTAAAGGTGGCCCTTCAGATTTTGGGACGAAAATGTTACAAAAATACGACAAAAAGTCATCCTTATACTGCCAAAGCCTTTTAATTTTCATTCTTGAACCCCAGTAATCCAAAACCATCTGACAACAACAGAAATTACAGATTTACTACGGCCCAGATCGACACCAATGGGAAACATGGTTTATCTTTACATGAGCAACTTGCTTATTTACATACCGGAAATAAACAGACAAAGCTTCAAACATAGCGTCCGAAGAAGACATAATAGAAAATAATTACATGTTGGTTATGTTATGGAATTTAAGCTTCATTAGTCATGTGCCAGTCACTTGACATTCCCACAATGCTATTTTGATTTCTAGCACGAAATTTAAAAATACCTTAAGAGGCTATATAGCCTTTTAAGGGGACACCATCAAAAAAAATGTTTTTTTTTATAATATCATGATTCTTAATCAATGATTAGCTGTATTGTTTTTTCTTATAAATTTCAGTGATATAAATATTTCTTAATTCGGTGAGATGTAAAAAATCTAAAAAGCCACCTTTAACAGAATTTGGTTTATATTTTTTTCATTATCTAGGCCATTGATCGTAATCTAACCTAGGTGTATATTGGCTGTCATGTATTTTGATATGATATTCATGTAAGATAATACCCTGATATCCGTTTCTCTTTTGTTTTACAATATTAAACTTACGGTTGGTTTTGTTCTACAATTATGTAGTGTTAGTTTAAATACCCAAAGTTTAAAGACGTGTTTATAAACTAAATCGTAAAGTGTCTTCTACAGTTTCATTTGCCATTGCAGCTGATGTAGGTCAAGACCAGTCTGCACAGAACTTGTTGACTGATCTTTGAAGTGCACTGTTTGCTTTGTTTATATACTATGACATTATTTTTTTAGTCTTTTTTCTGGATTGTAAAATGACCAATGGGTTTATTCTAAGTTTTGAAGATAAAAATTTGCAGTGCTACTTAAATACATTTAGGTTTCTTATCTAAATTTGAACGACATGTATGTTTAAGATTTCCACTGCTACAAAGTGTAATTTGCAATTCTGTAAAGTTCTAAAAATAGGTAGCTTCACCGTTTATAACTTGAAATGTAACCGACAACCTATTACAGCACATGTAAGATTGGAGAAAACCTGAACGTGTCAGTTATCCCATTGGTTGCCATGATATACGACCACGAAAAATGCATGGAGAATTTCAGGGATGCCATTGATCGAAATTATTGTTTGTGTATATTTGAACTAGCTCTTCGATAACGTCACATGATAACATTGCATCTAATTAGTGCTATGACTCAGTACACAGGACTAAATTGTTTACACTTATAATATGATGTCATCGGAGAGTAACTGATTAAGGTACTCATTCTGAACCTGTTTCTTATTTCGATGTTGTAAACATGATAAATGAATAAGGAATTATCAGCCAGTGTCGCCTAGGGATTAAGTTTTTACCTGGCAAGAAAATATTGAAATAAACAACATTTAACCCTTTACCACACAATTCCAACTTTAATGACCCCAAAAAAGATGCATTTTAAAAACATTGTTGGCAAAAGAGAAAATGCTGGTAACCAGCATTTTCTCCTTTTTATACGCCCGTCGAAGACGGGACGTATTATGGGATCACCCGTGGCCGGTGGGCGTCCGGGCGGGCGGGCGGCGTCCAGTTCTTTGTCCAGAGCATATCTCCAAAACTATTCTAGCTAGGGTTATGAAATTTTATGGGTGGATAGATCTCATCGAGGGGGAGTGCAGTGCGCAGGAATCATAACTCTTGCTTGCTTAATTTTTGAGTCATTGCCCTTTGTTGTTTTTCATACTTGAATTTTGTCCGGAGCATATCTCCAAAACTATACTACCCAGGGTTATGAAATTTCATGGGTGGATAGATCTCATTGAGGGCGAGTGCAGTGCGCAGGAATCATAACTCTTGCTTGCTTAATTTTTGAGTTATTGCCCTTTATTGTTTTTCATACTTGAATTTTGTCCGGAGCATATCTCCAAAACTATACTAGCTAGGGTTATGAAATTTCATGGGTGGATACATCTCAACAAGGGGGATTGCAGTGCACAGGAATCATAACTCTTGCTTGCGTAATTTTTGAGTTATTGCCCTTTGTTGTTTTTCATACTTGAATTTTGTCCGGAGCATATCTCCAAAATTATATTAGCTAGGATTATGAAATTTCATGCGTGGATACATCTCATCAAGAGGGAGTGCAGTGCACAGGAATCATAACTCTTGCTTGCTTAATTTTTGAGTTATTGCCCTTTGTCATTTTTCATACTTGAATTTTGTCCGTTGAATATCTCCCAAACTATACTAGCTAGGCTTATGAAATTTCATGGGTGGATAGATCTCATTGAGGGGGAGTGCAGTGCACAGGAATCATAACTCTTGCTTGCTTAATTTTTGAGTTATTGCCCTTTGTCGTTTTTCATACTTGAATTTTGTCCGGAGCATATCTCCAAAACTATACTAGCTAGGGTTATGAAATTTCATGGGTGGATACATCTCATCAAGGGGGAGTGCAGTGCACAGGATTCATAACTCTTGCTCGTTTAATTTTTTACTTATTGCCCTTTGTCATTTTTCATACTTGAATTTTGTCCGATGCATGCCCCAGCTTTACAACTTGGGGTAAGACGGGCGTATCTTGCGACAGTTTGCCGCTCTTGTTCCAGATTGTTTTTCTACCCTCCTGAAATCAAATTTTGATTTTTGATTCACATTTATCTTTTCGTCTGTACAGGTGCTTTTAATTTGGACCAGGCTATAATTTTGTTGTTTGATAAAGAGTTAAAGAAGTTTTAAAACTATAAATCAGATGTGACTAAAACAATTGGGCTTGTCTTAGGAAGGTTAAAAAATGGTTTGAAGAAAAAAAAATGGTTTGAAAAAGAGGAAATGCTCAGGTTACTAACATTTTTTGGTTTCATCACTCCTTTTGACACAGGTTGCTTTAACTTTTACAAATGTTTACTAAAGGGTTGAAATCATTGTTAGAACCCTGCAGGTATCACACTAATGATACTCTCTCAATACAGTCAAACAGTGTGAGAGATGATTACAGCTACTGAGTGGAGGCATATAGTGTTGAGTGGTTTTGGGATCATGACATGACAAAGGGACTCAGTGTCTAGCAGAACAGAACAGAACATTTCTGTTGTGTTCTGTCTAACAGGGCCTCTGTCAGACTGATAGTCTTTACCCCTAACCCCTATGTAATCTTCGAGAGCAATTTATTTGTTTTAGAGTTTTTTAAACCTATACCACACAATCTTTAGTTTTAACAACCCTGAGGAAGACTTAAGCTCTTGAAAACATTGTGGGATAAGGAGAAAATGCTGGAACCAGCATTTTCTCCTTATCCAACAATGTTTTCTAAGCCATCAAAAACAATTTCTATTTTTGGAGCCGCATGTCGGCAAATATTTTTAATTTGGACAAGTCCAAAATTGTGTCCCTTGGTCAAGAGTTAAATCATTTAGCTCTATCAAGGTTAATACTAGACAAGACTCACGAGTGGTGCAGCCATGAGTGAAAATATTACCGATGGTGTTCACTCGATGAAAAAATTTTAGATCTTTCACCAAAATAAAAAAATATTCTATTTATTTCATGCTTTTAACCCTTTCTGGGAGGAACTTTATTGAAATCCAGTACAGTTCTTTTCCGTTATTCCCCTTGCAGCCACAAGTGAAAATATTACTGATGGTGTTGACTCTATGGAATGAATTTCGATCTTTCACTGAAAAAAAAACCCCCAAATATCCTTTATATAGATAACTGTAGAGTCATCAGCACCAATTTTAGACAGGTAAAAAAAAAATAAGCCTTTTCAGAGCAAGGGGTTGGTGCAAGACTATTTTAAGTGCATATACAAGGTATATGCACTTACAATAGTCTTGCACTTATCCCTTGACTGATGGCAAATACGATTTGAATCCAATGATTTAATTTGTCTCTGAAGAGTAGAAAACTACGTTGGAAAAGAAGAAAATTCTGGTTTAAAGCATTTTCTACTGATCCAACAATTTTTTCAAAGTTATTTGTTTCTCAGGATTGTTAAAATTCAGATTGTGTGGTGAAGGACTTCAGATTATAGACCTTAAAATTAATAAAGAATGGGTAAAGATTTACCTTTCAGTTAGCTTTAACTCTTTACCAAACGACAAAATTTTAGACTGGTCCAAATTAGAAGCAGTTGCAGATGTCAAAATGAAAGTGACTGAAAACTTAAAATTTGTCTTGGGAAGGGTAGAAAACATTGTGGGAAAAGGAGAAAATGCTGGTTACCAGCATTTTCTCCTTTTCCCACAATGCTTTCAAAAAGCTTCTTTCTCAGAGTCGTAAAAAGTCGGGATTGTGGGGTAAAGGGTTAAACCTCAAGGTATATTTGCATGTGCCACAAAAACTACTTGTGACTGGTCACACAAAGAGGGACAATCTGGGAATTCCATGTTAGATGAAAAGAGATCAAAGATAGTGCTGTTCAACGTAAGTTGACAGTTGAAAACAGATTGTATAGTAAGGTATGATGGCCCCTTTTCATATAGAAAATATCATAAAAGCAAGAAGTGACTGTGTTGACACCGTCCACAGGTCAGCCTGTGTATACTGCGCAGTTCCCTGACAGTGCCCTTTTACATGACTGGTCACATATAATTTTTTTTTTATTTTCAAGGACCCTTTTTCCCTACTTTGACCATTATCTCCCACTAGAGGGCGTTCTATAAATACTCATCTATCCAATTTGGGCATCCTAGATACAGGACTGAACTAGTTTCCTACGCAACAATCGTTACTTTGAATTTCAAACTAAAATAAACGTTTACTCAATTAAACACTACCTCGTCCAATTCACGCAGCTATAATCGACAGTTTAGAGAAATCTGGAGCTAAAGCAGGTCTCATTTCTCCTCAAACGTATTGATAAAAGCTATTTTCTACATTGCTACTTTATAGAGCTTAATATTATAGTCTGCCAGTTTTCGGGGCTAGTGATGCGTCACATAAGACGTGTAGAATCTTCGAAGAATATGACATGCGCAGACAACGCAAAAAAGACAGCTTTTGAAAACATTGTGGGAAAAGGAGAAAATGCTGGTAACCAGCACTTTCTCCTTTTCCCACAATGTTTTCTTCCCTTCCTAGCACAAACTTCAATTTTTAGTAACATTTATTTTGTCGTCTGCAAAAGATTTTGTTGTTTGGTAAAGGGTTTAATGACCAGTCAACCTCACCTCAGGAAACAGTAGGCTATTAACCCTTTCCCAAACAAACCCTTGTTTTGCATGTGTCTGCAGTACAAGTCTTTTGAAAACACTGTGGGAAAAGGAGAAATTGCTCGTTACGAGCAATTTCTCCTTTTCCCACAGTGTTTTCCTCCCATTTGGAGAACTTTCTGCCATTTTCATCGAGTTTTAAATTGTCGTCTGCATACCCTTTCAGTTTGGAAGAGTCTAAAACTTGTTGTTTTGGAAAGGGTTAAATGAAATGAACTTTATAAATATCATTGGGATGCAGTAGCCCTTTACCCAACAACAAAATTTTGGACTTAACCAGATTTAAAGTATTTGCAGCGGACAGTTTGAATGGTGATTTCTTTCTTTGATATGTTAATAAAAACATTGTGGACAAAGTACAATGTATTGGTTACCTGCAATGTTTTTAAAAGCCTTTATCCTTAGAGTCAAGGTCAACAAAACCTGGGATTTTGTGGTAAAGGGTAAGATGCCCCTTTGATAGAGGTGGCTCATTTCTTTTTGTATGCCCAAAGGGTCGTATTGTTATGACTCGTCTGTCTGTTTGTCCATCCATTAGCTATTTCTTGTGCACTCAACTCCTCCTACAGTTTTCGCTGGATTCCAGCGGCTGGAATAAGTTAAAACTTATCACAATGAATCTCTATGATGTGTACGAGGGCTGTTAGAAAAGTATCCGGAAAGGTTTCATAATTTTTTCATTTCTGCACTAATCATGATGAAATTTTCAACACTGATATTTTCGGGAATCATGCTTATGGTCAGGCAGAAAAAAGTAAAATATTTATACTGCGTTACCTACAGTCACTATGGCAACGTCGGGTGACGTCGAGCGGGGCAACTTTATTAAATTGGTTAAACAATTACGTATTTACCTGTTTCTAAAGATATAAAAAATTGTATTTTCAACATCAGAAATTGACCAAATTGCATGTGACATTTTTGTGCACTTTTATCTTGACCAACGTAACGTCATTGGCTGTAATATAACTTCATTTCTGTAAACAACTGAAATTGAACACATCGCTCTACTGATATTGCAATTATGGTGCTAGAGCAGCGGTATTCAATAAAGTTTTGCGTGCTAGTGGGAAAAACAAAATCAGAGACGATCTCTATGATAATGAATACCTATGGCAAGAGTTCTATGAAGAAGTCAAGCATGTATGAGTGGTACAACATATTTAAAAATGATTCTGCGCATGATGTTGCCGACCGCCAAAGATCTGGACGCCCCAACACAACGTCGGTGGAAACAAAGACAACGATTCGTAAAATTCACCAAGATCAGTTCAAGTCCTGCTTTGACAAGTGGATTTATAGATGGGAGAAGTGTGTATCGTGTAGTGGAAAATATTTCGAAAGGATGTGAGTTTTTGATGTGTGGGACCGATTTTCCTGACTCTGTATCCCATCCAGAAGTAAGTTGCCGCACTCAACGTAACCCTACTCTACCATAGATACTTTAGAATGCGCATTAATGCAAATGGTGATTTTTTTTTCAACCGGATAATAAGCATGATTCTTTGAAGTAACAGTGTTAAAAACTTTATCTAGATATTTTTGTAAATAAAAAAGTTATGAAACCTTTCCGGATGCTTTTCTAACAGCCCTCGTAGTTGTGCAACTGACTTTTAGAATTTGGATATGTATCTGTCCTGTCATCTTCGCAAGCCAAGGGTTACAATCTACTGCACTACTCTACCCTTGGTGGATTGAGCTTGATTTCGACAATCACCCGATACACATTTTCATTTGTTGCAGTTAGCTCTAAGTGCATCAAATCGAATCGCTCGTAGCATTTCATCTTTGATAAAAATAGAACAGGGTCCAATAAAAATAGAAGGTAAACATGAATACCTCCGTGGGTGTGTGCAGGATCTGTAATGATTTATTACCGAAGAAAATTTAGATGAACAATATTTACATAAAGTTTCAATGTGACCAATCAGTTAGTCTATATCCCAGCACCTGACCATGGAATGTTGAAGTATGTTTGTGGTTATTGCTTCATGTTGAATTATTGTATTCGTAAGCGGTTTGTAAAACGACATTTCATTAGCTATAACAAATATGATGTAAAGGGAGATAATAAGCAGCATCCTATAGGGTGTGTGTCACGGGAATCTCGAAATCGGGCGCAATCCGCCAAAGTAAGATCCACGTAGTGATCATAACCTTGGCTCACGAAGATGCTGTCCTGTAGGCGTTTTAGATTTCACCCCATTTCACTGACAAGTATATGATCTGCCTTGCAAAGCTCATGTTGTGCATATGCTTAACCTTTGTTTCCAAATAAACCCTTGTTTTAATGATGCTTTAGACGGAGGCTCTTATTGTTCTTGAGGAAATTGTGATAAAAGGAAAAACTACAGGTATACGAAGTTTCTCTTGTTGTGTCAGTGCGAAGATATCTACTTTCAAAGTCATAGCTGAATCATTTAGGGTTGATTTGAAGTCAACAAAATTTGCATAATTATTGCCTAATAAGTATAAACAGCCTTAACCCTTTACCACACGATCCCGACTTTTAACGACCCTAAGGAAGAGGCCTTTTGAAAACATTGTGGGAAAAGGAGAAAATGCTGGTAACCAGCATTTTCTCCTTTTCCCAAAAGGTTTGATACCCTATTGAATACAAATTTACTCCTTTGAGTTGCTTTTAAATTGCAATCTGTAACTGCTTTAAATTTGGAGAAGTGTACAATTTTCTTGTGTGGTAAAGGGTTAAAAAACTTCTTTATGCAATAGTTCAATTGGAAATTTGAACAAAGCAGTTTTGAAGAACTTATAATGGTCAATTACCCTCCAATGGTCCCTTGAAAAGAAAGTGACATTTGCATTAAAATTTGATAAATGTTGTTTACATTAAATTAAGGCAGGTTCTGTGATGTTGAAAATATCCATTAGATTTTTATGGTGGCATATTTCTGCCATGAGATATGAGAGCAGCTATTGCAATAATTTCAGAAAACTATCATGATTTCACCATAAAAATATTGTGGTAATTCTAACTGTTATCATGACTTTTCTTTCGTGCCCACAGCAGATACTGACATTCACAGTATTTGTAATAAGATATGGTTTTGGAACATCTTTATCAATATCCTTATGAGTTTCCTTTTCCCTGAATGATTTTAGACTTCCTTTAATTTGAAGGAGGCATTTCGAGTCGTATTTTTGAATTTACAGACTTTCGAGTCTTGCCAAAATTTCCAAAATTTACGAATGAAGCTACAATTGTTAGTAATTCAAAATTTTACTTCCTGCAGTCTTGTGAAGTCAAAAACTACCAAGTTCATTCAAATGGTGAATTTTCTATTTATAGATGTCGAGAAATGTTATCAGTCTGTTATATGTTCTGGGTACACTGTGAATAGCCTACTTTTCTATGTGACAACAATTACCAGTTACTTTGAATTTCAAACTAAAATAGACATTTACTCAATAAAACGCTACCTGGTGCAATTCATTCAGCTATGATCAGCTAGCATGTAACCTATGTACAGGCAATTTATGGAAACAGCCTCTACAGATTTTTTGGTTTAACTCTTTACCACACGATAAAATTTTAGACTGGTTCAAATTGAAAGCATTTGCAGACGACAAAATAAAGGTGACTGAAAAATTGGAAGTTGTTCTGGGAAGGGTAGAAAACACTGTGGGAAAAGGAGAAAATGCTGGTTACTAGCATTTTCTCTTTTTCCCACAGTGTTTTCAAAAGGCTTCTTTCTCAGGGGCGTCAAAAGTAGGGATTGTGTGGTAATGGGTTAAAGGTGGCCCTTCAGATTTTTGGACGAATTTTTTACAAAAATACAAAAAATTCATCCTTATACTCGCAAGGCCTTTTAATTTTCATTCATAAAACCCCAATAGTCAAAAACTATCCTACAAAAAGAGAAATTAGAGATATACTATGGCCAAGGTCGACACCGACGGGAACCACGGTCTATTTTTAGATGAGCAATTTGCTCATTTACATACCGAAAATACACAAATGACGCTTCAAACATAGCGTCTGAAGAAGAAATTATGGAAAGTAATTACATTTTTGTTATGTTATGGAATTTAAGCATCATTCGTCGCGTGCCAGTCACTTTACATTCCCACAATGCTTTTTTTAAATTTTTGGCACGAAATCTAAAAATAGCTTAAGAGGCTACGTAGCCTTTTAAGGGAATACCACCAAAAAAAATTTTTTTTGGTAGTTTTATGATTCTTGATTATTGATGATTTGTATTGTTTTTTCATATAAATTTCAGTGATATATATATTTTTTAATTTGGTGAGATGTGAACATTGTAAATACCCACCTTTAAGCTTTTGGGTAAGCTCTACCTTTTCCAAGCATATGGGATCGATGATACATCATAGAAGTTGAGTCAAATCTTTGAAGAAAATGACATGCACAGACAATGAACGAGAAAAGGATAGAACTATCACAATAATTTCATATCGCATGACAGTTTCATGCATGAATGATATATTTTGCCTTAAAACATTTAGTTTATCCTTATACTTATTTCAGGACCTTTTCGCTGTCTTGATTCAATTTTCAGGAAATTTTCATTTATCGAGATAGTTCTCTAAAGTTATCATGATAGATATCTCATATGTCATGGCAGAAATATGCCACCATAGATCTCTTTGTATAAAACTTTAACCCATTACTAAATGACAGTATTTTGGACTTGTCCAAATTGAAAGCATTTGCAGAAAACAAAATAAAAGTGACTGAAAATTTGAAATTTGTTTTGTGAAGGGTAGAAAAAACTGGGGGAAAAGGAGAAAATGCTGGTTACCAGCTTTTCCTCCATTTCCCCACAATATTTTCTAAAGGCTTCTTTCTCAGGGGCGTCAGAAGTAGGGATTGTGTGGTAATGGGTTAAGCTCCTTACTAGATAACATTTTAGACTGGTCCTGATTGAAAGCATAATTGTGTAAACAACAAAGTGAATGGATCTCCAAAATTGAAATTTACTTTGTTTTTTAGTAGGATAGAAAACATTTTTGGAGAAGCTGGTACTGGTGTGCTTTTCTTTTTATACACCCGAAGGATCATATTATGTTATGGCAACGGTCGTCTGTCTGTCTGTACTTGTGTCCGTCCACCCGTTTGCAACTTCTTGTGCACAACCCTACCTATAGTTCCCATGGGAATATGTTAAAACTAAATACAATGGATCTAAATTATGTGCAGTTGTGCATGTGACTCATAAAATTCTGATCTCTTTAGGGGTCATATAATTTTAGGGGTTCTATAATTTTAACCCATTTCACTGACAAGCCCCTATGTACTGTTCTGCTAAGCTACTGTTTCCGCAATCTTTTCAAAAGCCTCTTTTAACAGGATCATTAAAATTGCAACTTGTCAGATAGCGTTAATCCTGGTACTGAGAAAGCCTTTTGTTATATGTCTATTTGACCACCTTTTGTCACAGTGTTTCAAATGGGATCATCTATTTTTATCTGTTATTCAATCTCTATTTTCAAGGATGATTCATAAGAAATAAGAAGTACAGAGGAGGGGGGTGGGGGGGAACAGGTCAAAAACAGTTACAGGTCTGTCTCTCTTTTTTGCGAGCTTTGGGCCTTTGAAAATGTTGTAGGAAAAGAAGAAAAATGCAAGAAACCAGCATTTCCTCATTTTTGCTTGGTTATTTGTTTAGCGTTGAAAAGAAATTCCATCAATAGAGCTGTTATTAATTTGTTGTCTGTAAAAGCACTCAATTTGGAGGCATATAAAATGTTGTGGTCAAGTTAAGGGTTAACCCTTTACAACATGACAAAAGTTTAGACTTATCAAAATCAAAAGCACTTGCGGACGACAAAATAAACATAACTCAAACAATCAAGTTAGTTTCCAGAAGGGTAGAAAACATTGTGGGAAAAGGAGAAAATGCTGGTTACCAGCATTTTCTCCTTTTCCCACAATGTTTTCAAAAGGCTTCTATCTTTGGGTCGTAAAAACCAGGGATTGTTTGATAAAGGGTTAATCCCTTTTTAAATATCTGTGTTTACTAAATAGTCTAAAATCTCTGTATAGAATGAAGTTGTAAGGTAAATAGATTTAACCCTTACCCAAACAATCCCAATTTTTATGATCCAGATGATCAGGACTTTAGAAAACATTGCTGGGAAAGGAGAAAATGCTGGTTACCAGCATTTTCTCCTTTTCCCAAAATATTTTCTTTCCAATCTAAAACAAATTTCAATATTTGAGCAAGTTTGACTTTGTTGTCCCCGAATGCTTTTGATTTGGACAAGTCAAAAATTTTGTTGTTTGGTAAAGGGTTAGCTCCACAGCTCCAGATAGTCTCAGGGAGTGATTTTGATTTCAAAATTGAAAATATTAGTTATACTCTACCAAAGCCTATGCTCTGGATACTCATTAAAATCGTCTCATCAAGACAATTCTAATGAGTACCCACAACATAGGGTTTAGAAGAGAAATAAAGGATTTTGAATACCATTACTCCCTCTAGTCTGGAGCCCTGAGTTCTTTGGCAGACATGAAAATTTTAGAATTGTGCATTTTGGAAGCATTTGAAGATGACAATATTAATGATCCATATGAAGGAATTATTTTGTCTTCAACAGGTTTTAGTAGAAAATATTGTAGGGAAAAGGAGAAAATAAATAGCTACCAGTATTGTCTCCTTTTCCAACAGTGTCTGAAAGAAAGATTCCTTCGTCAGAGTTATTTAAAAGAGCAGCCTGTGAAATGAAGGGTTAAAGATAAATGTAAATTGACATATCTTAGCATTAAAACCTTTCGTTAAACCTTTATCATGGGAAATAACTATAGGGCTTTTTGTAAACCCACACTCACAGTAGGTTTTCTGTGTAAAAATTGTAGGTAAAGAGGCAGTAACATTTGTTTAGCTTTTAACTTACGTCTAAAGTCTCAGTAAAGTCCAACAAAATTAAAGAAACTGTTTATAAGATAAAAGTAAATTTCGTTTTTATGATTTTTATCATATTTATGACTTGCATGATATGTAAAGATGCAATTTGTAAAAGTTCCAGGCAATGGCAGAAAAAAGAATTTTTAAATTAGAAAAATTCCTGCCATTGCACATTTTTTGTTTGTCTACATTGATGATTGCTGAAGACTAGCCGATTATTCGTTGTAAATTTGGACGCACTGACTTAAACACCACATGATCACGCAGGGCTTTCATTCACTTGATCATTTTGTCCTTATTCTAGACTTGAAAAAGGTAAGTTTATCGACATTGTAAACAAAACGACTACACAGACTGATCATCGCTCATTCATTTATCATCAATACAGGAAGAGTTTACTACATCTAAGAAAGAAACCGGGTTCAGAATGAGCAATCATAGTCTCCGATGACATACTATTGGAAGTGTAAACAGTAGTCCTGTGTAGCACTCACTCGGATGAGATACAACGGTATCACATGACGTTCTCGAAAGCCTCATTTGTATACACAAATGATAATGAAGGCATCTCTGTCAATGGTGTTGCTGAAACAGACAGGCTTCTCCATGCATTTTCACACCCGTATATCACGGCAAGCAATGTAATAACTGACACGTTCGAGTCTCCCATGATCTTATATATGTGTGTTGTGATGGGTTATCTGATATTTTCGAGTTAAAACGATGAAAATTACCTATATTTGGACTTTACAGTGGCTTTAACAGGCTACATGAACTGTTTATCTTTAGATTTGAATGATCCTAGAAAATTCTGCCTGTGAAGTGCAGTTACAATTATTATATGTGCCATGTTCTTGCAAAAGGGGGCTTAATGCATCTTCGTTATGTATTAACCCTTTACCCCATAAGGCATTTCTATGGTATCTCTAACTGACCCTAAATAACAGCAAGGATGAGGCAGTTTCTTATGAGTATATGACACATTTTGATAGCATAGAAAATAGGGGTGAAACAATACGGTAAAAAGCGTATTGCAATATATTGCAATACGGCTGACCCGTATTGCAATACAGATTGCAATACGCTCTATATGCTGACATTTAGCATATCTGACCACTTGTAGTCACTGTTAGGGTTGCATATGCTAAAAACGTTCAGTAGTCTTTAACACAGACTAGACTGAAATGACAAAGAAATTAAGAATTATCCATAGAAAAAAGCAAATGACTCAGTGACATTTCAAGTCATGTTCTTTTTCAAAAATATTAGCATGTCAACTTTGTCAGCACCCAGAGAAGCCCTCTGTGCTGACAAAAAGTCACAAGCAATACTGAACACTCGCTCAGAGGGCGCACTTGTTTATGTAGAAACCAGTCAGGGCTACTATACCGAACTTTGGGAGCTCAACAGAGAAGACAGTGCAATGCACTAACTTACTCTGTTAAACACAAATACATTCCCGCTTATCTACCGGGAGAAAAAAACGCGAAATAAGTGTGAGCAAAGTTATAGGAAATGAATAAAACTCTGTTGGTCCAAAATCAGTAATATGGTCGACGGTTATTTGGAGTTCGTACCCGCGGCGAATTTGAGGCGGTCATAATTTTACCTTAACACCGGTGACACCGCCTGTAGAAAAAATAAACAACTTTCGCTTTCGTAAATGTTTCAGATTGTTGAAAAACGATCGATTTCTGACCAAATTCTTTGGGAAAACAGGACTTTCTAATGCAATTACAAGAAGTTGACATATTGAAGAAATACCGATACGGTAAAAATCGTACCGGTTTCGGTTTTTTCTTTGAACAAACCGCGGTTAATCGGTATATTGGTAAACCGTTTCACCACTAATAGAAAACATTGTGGCAAAAGGTGAAATTGCTCTTCATGTTTCCAAAGGCTCCTACAAGCAATGTGTAGAAATGAGTATCTATGGAGTAAAGGGTTAAAACAACCAAGTCATCACATGATATGGATCCATATATAAAACAGAGCATAATCAAGTGGTTATTTTTGATATGAAAAATATTTCATGAGGATACATTGTTAGACGTGGAAAAAACGAGTGCGTAGCACGAGTTTTTTTAACGCCTTACAACGCATCAGAGTTATATATTTATCATATATACCTTATTAACATTATTTTTAATTTTTCGTTTAAAAGTAAAAAGAAAATGTCGTCAAAAAAAAAGTAGTTCCTTAATTACGGCAGAAAGTGAAAGTGAAAGTTGATGTCATCACTAGTGATGATATCAAAATTTATTACACTGGGAAATTCCAGGATTTCACTGCTAGGTATAAAATTAATCCATTTTGTTTATTACAACTGACTGAATCATTAGGTAATCTGGCCTTTTGAGCTGCAGAAAATTGACCAATAGCAAAGCCTTCCACTGCAATGTTCTGTGCAGACTGATCTTGATGTGGTCTGTCTGCAGCATGGATTAGTGCTTTGAGCATTCAGATTGATTTTTCAGCAAAAAAACATAGACCAAAAAGGCCGACACTGACAGATAATAACCATAAATGTCCCTGTTGGACATACAATAATTGCTGATTACTACAATAAAATTGATTTAGCACATTATACTCTTTACCATACAACACAAATATTTTAAGCGTTAATTTTGAAGATGTTTGTTTGAGTATGGCTCATTTGATGGAACATGTCGTTGACAGAGGAGAAAATATTGTGGGAAAAAGAGAAAATGCTGTTTACCAGCATTTTCTCCTTTTCCGACAATGCTTTTAAAAGAATGTTTCATTTGGGTGGTTCATAGTCGGGATTATGTGGTAGAGGGTTACTACAGTTGATTTTGTTTGTCTAATAGCAGACATTGACTAGAAGGTGTAGAATTAACCTTGGATTTAATTGTTTATGTGGACAGTGTTGATCAAGATCAGGCTGCATAGTGAGGGCACTGTGATCTTGAATCTGCTTTTTTTCAGAATTATAATTATGCTGCTTATATACACCCCCTCAAAATTGTAATATTTGCATGTTTTAAATACTTAACCCATTACCACACAATCTCTACTTTTGACGCCCCTGAGAAAGAAGCCTTTAGAAATAATAGTGGGAAAAGGAGAAAATGCTGGTAACCAGCATTTTCCCCTTTTCCCACAATGCTTTCTACCCGTAACAAAACAAATTTCAAATTTTCAATCACTGTTTTGTCGTCTGTAAATGCTTTCGATTTGGACAAAGCTAGAATTTTGTCATTTAGCAATGAGTTAACCACAAAGTCTTGTGTCCTAGGTTGACACTTTTTGGAGATGCATTGAAATTTCTTTTCACACAGCCTGGGGAGTATGCATTTTAGTATCATTCTGTTTTTTCTCTTTTGCAGAGATCATGTGATTTTAGTAATTAACAGATTATAAATACTTACAAGCTTGCCACCAAAGATGACGTCCATGTTTCGAATGTACGACCAATACAGTTCTTCAATTAAGTTTTCCAAGCTGGAAGATCCAGAACAAACATGGGAACTTCTAGATTTGATTGGAGAGGGAACCTATGGGGAAGTGTATTCGGCTAAAAATAAACATACAGGTAAGTCATCATCTCTGTTTATTGAAATATTCCTACTGCAGTCTGATTTTGATCTAAATTGGCACTAAAGAACAAAAGGCAGTATAAAGGTTGGGACAAGAAGATAGTTAATTTAACTTTTTTACATTGGGTTTTAAAGGTGGGTATTTAGAAATTTTACATCTCACCAAATTAAAGAATATAAATATCGCTGAAATTCATATGAAAAAATAATACAAATCATCAATAATTAAAATTCATAAAATTACCAAAAAAATTTTTTTTGATGGTGTTCCCTTAAAAGGCTACGTAGCCTCTCAAGGTATTTTTAGATTTCGCGCCAAAAATCAATAAAGCATTTTGGAAATGCCAAGTGACTGGCACGTGACTCATAACGCTTAAATTCCATTACATAACAAACATGTAATAATTATTTTCCATGATGTCTTCTTCGGATGCTATGTTTGAAACCTCGTCTGTGTGTTCCTGTATGTAAATGAGCGAAATGATCATCTAAAAATAGAACGTGTCTCCCGTCGGTGTCGACCTGGGCTGCAGTAAATCTCTAATCTCTCGTGTTGTCGGACGGTGTTCGACTACTGGGGGTTTATGAATGAAAATTAAAAGGCTTTGAGAGTATAAGGATGATTGTTTTGCACTTTTGCACAATTTTCGTCCCAAATTCTGAAGGGCCACCTTTAACAATGCTGAAAGAGAAGACTTCTGAAAATGTTGTAGAAAAAGGAGAAAGTGATAGCTACCAGCATTTTAACAATATAAACCCTTTACCACACAATCCTGACTTTATACGACCCTAAGAAACCTGAGCCTTGTGATAAGATTGTAGGAAAAGGAGGAAATGCTTGTAACCAGCATTTTCTCCTTTTCCCACAATGTTTTCTACCCTATCAAAGATAGAAATCATCACTTGAGCTACATTGGATTTGTCATCAGGAAATACTTTTAATTTGGTCCTGTGCAAAATTTTGTTTGGTAAAGTATTAAAGGGACTGCTCCAATGGAAAATTTATGGCCTGTGGATGCGAAAGTATTCCTGCAGTGTGGAAAATTTTACAGGTGAGGGAAAAATCGTCTCATTTCTCTGAAAAACAATGTTAGACCATCTCATTTCTCTGAAAAACAATGTTAGACCATCGTTTTTACATCATTCTGTTGTGTTGAATTCATTTAACCAGTCCAATACAACTTATCTTTAACCCATTACCACACAGTCCCTACTTTTGAGGCCCCTGGAAAAGAAGCCTTTTGAAAACATTGTGGGAAAAGGAGAAAATGCTGGTAACCAGCATTTTCTCCTTTTCCCACAATGTTTTCTACCCTTCATAAAACAAATTTTGAAATTTCAGTCACTTTTATTTTGTTGTCTGCAAATGCTTTTGATTTGGACATGTCTAAAATAATGTCGTCTGGTAATGTGTTAAAAGGTGATTCACCAAATCTTTTCAGAGAAATGAGAATTTTTTTTCCTCACCTGTCAAATTTTCCAGCGCGCAGATGGAATAGTTTTGCATTTATCCCGCGCACTGAAGTGTTAGGTACCTAATGATTGTGGCAAGTGACAAAAGGTGGTTGGTAACACAGGGTTGATTTGATTGAACTCTGTATTAGACAGAATTATTACGGATTTATCATGACTGAAAGAACTTGCAGACAACTAGTGAAGTTTTGATCAGGAAATGAAATTTTTCTTTGAAGGATCATAACCATTGTGGAGAATGGAAAAAACGATGGTTACCAGTATTGTATTTTTTTTTTTGTAATGTTTTCAAAAGCTTTACTTAATCAAAGGATTATGTTGCAAAAAGGTCATTTTATACTTTAAATTGTTACACAGGTGAACTGGCTGCTGTTAAGATTTTAGAGTCCATACATGAGATTATAGAAGAGATTGAAGAAGAATACAGGATTCTACGAGACTTCAATGATCACCCTAACATGCCGAAATTTTACGGACTGTATTTGAAGATGGGAGAAACTGGACCTGACGACCAGCTGTGGATGGTAATGGAGGTAAGATGACTGTTTTGTCAGAGAAATGTTCAATTGTACCAATTTTGTACCATTAATCCATTACTACACAATCCCTACTTTTGACGACCCTCAGAAAGAAAGCCCTTGAAAACTTTGTGGGAAAAGGAGAAAATGCAGATGCTGGTAACCAGCATTTTCTCCTTTTCCCCACAATGTTTCCTACCCTTCACAAAATAAATTTCAAATGTTCAGTCACTTTTATTTTGTCGTCTGCAAATGCTTTGAATTTGGACCAGTCTAAAATATTGTCGTTTGGTAATGAGTTAACAGATACTAGAGCTCCAAATAGAGGGAGTGATTTTGATTTCAAAATTGACAATATTAAGTATTCTTCACTAACCCCTATGTTATGGTTAGTCATTAGAATTGTCTCATTGAGATGATTCTAATGAGTATCTACAACATGGGGTTTAAAAGAGAAATACTGGATTAAGAATACCATCACTCCCTCTTATCAGGAGCTCTGAGATGCTTCCAAGTTTAAAGACTGGGAAATAAATCATTTAAGAAAGGGTTGAATAATGAAATGGTTGTTTTCAGATCAGAAAGTATGTCTATTTTCACTTAACAAAAATCATACTTATATGAATACGATCCCATGTGACCCATGTTTGTTATTGATCATGGCATTTTCAGAACCCTATTGGCCAATAACTTTTGAAACACCCTCATGGAAATAAATAATCAACATGAATAAGAGGTCAGTATATTAACTCTTTACCACACGAGAAATTTTTAGACAGGTCCAAATTGAAAGCATTTGCAGATGACAAAGTAAATGTGACTGAAAACATGAAATTTGGTTTTGAAAGGGTAGAAAACATTGTGGGAAAAGGAGAAAATGCTGGTTACCAGCATTTTCTCATTTTCCCACAATGTTTTCAAAAGGCTTCTTTCTCCGGGGTCGTTAAAAGTTGGGATTATGTGGTAAAGGGTTAAACAAAGTTGAAAACATGAATTCATGGGAAAACCAATTAGCTGAAAGATGGATGGAATTAATTCTTGAGGATATGTTGAAATGGACCTAGTTGTCTCCCTTTTTTCTTTCCATTTATTAAAACAGTCCATACAGGCTTGGGATTAGCCTCAGTGTAAGCCCTAATTTTCCCAAGTATCGGGAAATGGGTGATTTGTCATATAAGACAGGTCGAATCTTCAAAGAATATGACATGCATAGACAACAATTCATGGAACAATTAGTTCTTCTTTGAATGCATTGTTTTTAAAAGCATTTATCTGCAAGTTGGGAAAAAATCTTTTGCTTCAAAATGGAAAAAAAAATGCCATCTTCTGTAGCTGGTGTCTTCCCACTCTATATTACAGTAGTCAGTAAATGACAAAGCCAAGTCTTCAATCACTTAAGGAAAATAAATGGATGAGAAAAATCTGAATAAACAAAGTTAGCTAAACAAGGTTGTCTTCCTTGTCTATTTTACAGTTGTGCACTAAGGGGTCAGTAACTGACTTAGCCAAGTCTTTGATTAGTAAAGGAAAGCAAATGGATGAGAAACTTCTAGCCTATATACTCAAGTCAACACTGCAGGTAAGGAAATCTAATCTATTGGTAAGCAGTATTTTCTCTTTTTTCACAATATTTTGCTTTACAGGTTACAGAATTTAACCTTTGCCAAACAGTCTGTGAGAAAAATTAGTTTGGAAAACATTGTAGGAAAGGAGAAAATGCTGGTAACCAGCATTTCCTCTTTTACCACAATATTTTCAACCCTTTTGTAGGCAGGACCTATCATCTGATGTACACTTTTATTTCATCATCTGCAGTTACTTTTCAAAAAAACTTGTCTGAAATTTTGTTATCGGTATCGAGTTAAGTGTATACTAGAGAAAGAAATTTGCAGATTTGTTCAAATGAATAGTATTTGCAGGCTATAAATCAAATGAACCTTAACCCATTACCGCACAATCCCTTCTATTGATGACCTTGAGAAAGAAGCCTTTAGAAAACATTGTGGGAAAAGAAGAAAATGCTGGTTACCAGCATTTTCTTTCTTTCGCACGATGTTTTCTACCCTTCACAAAAAAAAAAAAAAAAAAATTTTCAGTCACCTTTATTTTTTCGTCTGCAAATGCTTTCGATTTGGACTAGCCAAAAATTTTGTCACTTGGTTATGAGTTAAATGAGAGAATTTGTTAGAATGTTTAGTTCGTATTGGAGTTAAACACCATTTTAACAGTTTAGGTTATATCATGGCAGTCAGCGACACACCCAATGTGTTTCATGGCTTTCTCAAACCAGTATAGGCACAACTTCCTTTCAAAAGCCACTGACTACTTTTCTCCCATGTATCACAGATGAGAGGCAAAAAATCACTGAAAGGAAGTTCACCGCAACTGGGTATTCAACCTGCAACTTCCGATCATGAGTCAGATATGCCAACCACTTTGTTTGATTTGCTTGAAAATGGTGAAAAACACTATGGGAAAAAGGGGAAATGCCGATACATGTAATAAGCAATTCTCCATGGTTCAGTAACCTGAGTTAGTTTTGAAAGTGGCGTAAATCACTAATTAATCAAAAGTGGATAATGTGCTTAGTAGTCTGTTTTGTTTCTTATAGGTGCTACATTATTTTCACAAAAACCATGTGATTCACCGTGATGTCAAAGGTCACAACATATTGGTAACGGATGAAGGAAACATTAAAATCATTGACTTTGGTGAGTGCATGTACATTATTAACCCTTTACCAAAATATCCCTGGTTTTTAGGACTCAGATGAAGAAGCCGTCTGAAAAATTTTGAGGGAAAAGGAGAAAATGGTTACTAGCATTTTTTCCTTTTCCCACAATGTTTTCTACTCTTCTAAAGTTTGTTTGGAAACTTTGTTCCCGTGCACTAGTTACCTTGGTAAAATGGGCTTGCCTGACAACCAGATTTACTTTACTTTTCTCACACTTGATGTAATATTGAAATGTGTTGCTATGTGGAGGAGGTATGCCACAGGGATTTACCAAAAACAACTGTACTGGATTTTGAATAAGTTCTCACTAATAAGGGTTAAAGGCATGAAATAAACAGGATATTAAATTTTGTTGTTGTTTTTTTTTTCGGTGAAAGATTGAGATTTTTTTTCTTTGGGTCAACAGCATAAGTAATATTTTCACTCATGGCTGTGCCATTCATGAAAATATTACAAATGATGTTCACTCAGTGAAACAAATTTCGATATTTTACTGTAAAAAAACAAATATCCTCAATATATTTGGGTGTGTATTTCATTATGTTAGATATAGATTTTATTCTGTTGTATCTGATTTGATCAGACGACCCTGAGAAAGAATCCTTTTAAAAACATTGTGGGAAAAGGAGAAAATGCTTGTAACCCGCATTTTCTCCTTTTCCCACAATGCTTTCTACCCTTCCTTAATCACATTTCAAATTTTCAGTCACTTTTATCTTGTTGTCAGCAAATGCTTTGAATTGGGACGATTCTAAAATTTTGTTGTTTTGGAGTTAAAGATACTAGTTTGTGTTTGTAGGTGTCTCTGGACATTTAGATGCCACGTTTGATAAGAGGAAAACTTCTGTGGGTACTCCCTACTGGATGGCACCAGAGGTAAGACCTGTTACCTTTGCTCGCAGTTTGATTTGTCAGTATAGCATTAACGTAACCATAAAGCCCGAAAGTAAACAAAGTGGGTCTTTAATTGCATTTGAATTTATATTGTACCATTTAACCCTTCACCAAACAAAATACATTTAGATATGTCCAAATTGAAAGCACTCACAGACGACAAAATAACTCATAAACTGAAATTCGTTTACAGCAGGGCAGAAAACCTTGTGGGAAAAGGAGAAAATGCTGGTTACCAGCATTTTCTCCTTTTCACACAATGTTTTTCAAAGGCTTCTACATCAGGGTCATAAAAACTCTGATTGTTTGGGAAGGATTAATCTGCGACCATATTGTTTAGAGTTTGCTTTACTATATTGACAAATGAAGCAAGATGAAAAAAGTTTGGATATATTACAGGTTATAGCTTGTGAGAGACAGCTAGAGTACTCCTATGACATACGATGTGATATATGGTCTCTAGGTATTACTGCCATAGAGCTGATGGATGGAGAGCCCCCATTGGCTGATAAACATCCAATGAGAGCCTTGTTTAGAATTCCAAGGTAATATTTGCTCTATATTGTGTATTCTGTATATAGCTTATTCTTGATATTGCACTACCAGCTAATTTGAAATTTCTCACCTAGAACCAAGTTACCTATTACTGTTTTTCTTTCGTTGGTGTTATATACACTAGCTAGACAACCTGAATGTATCACTACAGTTATAGTTTGTAGCTGGTGAGAATCAAGTTTGGACTGCACTGAACATGGGATCAAATCTTGATCCTACCAGCAACAAAAATGATTCTCTTAAAAATGTTTCTATTCTGAACTAAAGTATGTGTATTTCGATACATTATTTGTAGGGGTAGGGGTTGCTTGGGTCTTTGAAGTTGGCATAACGCTCAGTAATCAACATTCAGCTCAACACCAGCCTTGTTGCGCTCGCTCAACATTCCAACTCAAAGGCCAGCTCAACAGCAAAAATACAT
Organism: Tridacna crocea; assembly: GCA_943736015.1. Taxonomy (NCBI): domain Eukaryota; kingdom Metazoa; phylum Mollusca; class Bivalvia; order Cardiida; family Cardiidae; genus Tridacna; species Tridacna crocea. The sequence goes on from OX031073.1 coordinate 34,673,468, forward strand.
ATACATTTCAAAATCAAAAACTGTTGAACCAGCTTGACATTTCAGCTCAACAGCAAAGTATTAGATCCATGTCCATTGAGTCAGCTCGACATTCCAGCTCAACCGCCAGCTCAAAGTAAATATTCTTGGATATATGTTTCTTTTAATGTCTGTTGAGCCAGCTCCACATTCCAGCTCAATGGCCAGTTCAACAGCAAAAATCATAATATATGTCAAAATCAAAGTTCCTTCAGCTATTTCGTCCAGCTCAACAGTAAAAATACTTATACATATGTTTGTTTCAATCAATATCCATTGAGCTAGCTCAACATTCCAGCTCAACCACCAGCTCAACAGCAAAACTACATATATATATCAAAATCAAGGTCCGTTGAGTCAGCTCGAAATTCCAGCTCAACCACCAGCTCAACAGTAAAAATACTTATACATATGTTTCAATCAATGTCTGTTGAGCCAGCCCGACATTCCAGCTTAACCACCAACTCAATAGCAAAAAAATACATATAATAATCAAAATCAAAGTCAGTTGAGCCAGCTCGTCATTCCAGCTTAACCACCAGCTCAACAGCAAAAATACATATGTCAAAATCAAAGTACATTGAGCCAGCTGGACATTCCAGCTCAATGGCCAGCTCAACAGTAAAGATATACATAATGTTTTGATCAATGTCTGTTAAGTCAGCGTAATGGCTAGCACAAGAGCAAAAATACATATGATAGTCAAAATCAGGGTCTGTTGAGCCAGCTTGACATTCCAACTCAACGGCCAGCTCAACAGCAAAAAAACATATATATATATGTCAAAATCAAAGTCAGTTGAGCCAGCTCGACATGCCACCTAACAGCCAGCTCAACAGCAAAAATACATCTATTTGTCAAAATCAAAGTCCATTGAGCCATCTCAACATTCCAGTTCAACCGCCAGCTCAACAGTAAAAATATTTGTACATATGTGTCATTCAAAGTCCGTTGAGCCAGCTCGACATTCCAGCTCAACCACTAGCTCAACAGCGAAAATACATATATAATTATGTCGAAAACGAAGTCAGTTGAGCCAGTTCGACATTCCAGCTCAACCGCAACCTCAACAGTTAAAATACTTATATATCTATGTTTCGATAGCTCGACATTCCAGCTCAACAGCCACCTCAACAGTAAAAATACTTATACATAATGTTTTGATCAATGTTCGTTGAGATTTTGACTTATATATGTATTTTTACTGTTAAGAGACTTTGATTTTGACAGATATATGTATTTTTGCTGATGAGTTGGCCATCGAGCTGGAATGTCGAGCTGGCTCAATGGACATCGATCGAAGCATATGTATAAGTATTTTTACTGTTGAGCTGGCGGTTGAGTTGGAATGTCGAGCTGACTCAGTGGACTTTGATTTTGACATATATTTGTATCTTTGCTGTTGAGCTGGCCTTTGAGCAGGAATGTCGAGCTGGCTCAATGGACATTTATTTTAAACATATGTGCAAATATTTTTACCTTTGAGCTGGCAGTTGAGCTGGCTCAACGGGCATCAATTGAAGCATATGTATAAGTATTTTTACAGTTAATGTGGCGGTTGATGTGGCGGTTGAGCTGGAATGTTGAGCTGGCTCTAGATCTACGGACATTGATTTAGACATATGTATAAGTATTTTTACTGTTGAGCTGGTGGTTGAGCTGGAATGTTGAGCTGGCTCAACAGACATTGATTTTGACGATTATATGTATTTTTGCTGTTGAGCTAGCTGTTGAGCTGGAATGTCGAGCTGGCTCAACGGACATTGATCGAAACATATGTATAAGTATTTTTACCTCTGAGGTGGTGGTTGAGCTTGAATGTCAAGCTGGCTCAACGGACATCGATCGAAACATAATTATGTATAAGTATCTTTACATTTGAGTTGGTGGTTGAGCTGGAATGGCAAGCTGGATCAATGGACATAGATCAAAGCATATGTATAAGTATTTGTATTTTTACTGTTGAGCTGGCAGTTGAGCTGGAATGTCGAGCTGGCTCAACGAACTTTGAATTTGACATATATTTGTATTTTTGCTGTCGTGCTGGTGGTTGAGCTGGAATTTCCAGCTGGCTCAACAGACATTGATCGAAACATATGTGTAAGTATTTTTACTGTTGAGCTGATGGTTGAGCTAGAGTGTCGAGCTGGCTCAAGGGACATGGATCTAGTATTTTTGCTGTTGAGCTGGCTCAACAGACCTTGCTTTTGACAGATATATATATTTTTGCTGTTGAGCTGGCTCAATAGACATTGATTGAAATATATATAAGTATTTTTACTGTTGAGCTGGGGGTTGAAGTGGAATGTCAAGCTGGCTCAACAGACATTGATTTTGACTCTTATATGTATTTCTGCTGTTGAGCTGGCTGTTGAGCTGAAATGTTGAGCTGGCTCAATGGACATTGATCAAAACATATGTATAAGTATTTTTACCTCTGAGGTGGTGGTTGAGCTGGAATTTCAAGCTGGCTCAACAGACATTGATCGAAACAAATGTATAGGTATTTTTACTGTTGAGCTGGTGATTGAGCTGGAATGTCGAGCTGGCTCAAGGGACCTGGATCTAGTATTTTTGCTGTTGAGCTGGCCGTTGAGCTAGAATGACGAGCTGGCTCAACAGACTTTGATTTTGACATGTATATGTATTTTGCAGTTTAGCTGGCCATTAAGCTGGAATGTCGAGCGGGCTCAACAAGGCTAGTGTTGAGCTGAATGTAAAATTAATTTCTTGCTGTTTGTCTTTCACGACTTTATTTTTCATTTATGATCGCTATAAATATTGAGTCTGTCTAGTAACACATTACCAAATGACGAAATTTTAGCCCTGTCCAAATTGAAAGCATTTGCAGACAATTTCAGTGTGGTTGAAATAGTGCAATTATTTATTGATAGTGTAGAAAAAATTGTGGTAGAAGGAGAAAATGCTGATTACCAGCATTTTCTCTTTTCCAACAATGTTTTCTAAAGGCTTCTTTCTCAGGGTCACCAATAGTAGGGATTGTGTGGTAATGGGTTAATTAACCCATTACCACACAATCCCTACTTTTGACGCCCCTGAGAAAAAAGCCTTTAGAAAACATTTCTACCTTTTTACAAAACAAATTTCAAATTTTCATTCAGTTTTATTTTGTCATCTGCAAATGCTTTCATTTTGAAACAGTCTAAGATATTGTCGTTTGGTAATGAGTTAAGCAAACAAAGAACAGATCAAAGAAACAACTGCAAATTAAGTGCAATCTAATCTTTAATTTGCAGTGGCAGCAAAAGCAGCTATAGGGGTGCTAGGTGCTCTAAGGTAAACATAAAATTGATTGATTAACCCTTTACCACACAATGACGACTTTTCACACCCCTGAAAGAGAAGGCTTTTGAAAACATTGTAGAAAAAGGAGAAAATGCTGGGTACCAGCATTTTCTCCTTTTTCCTCAATGTTTTCTTCCCTTTCAAGAAAACTAATTTCATGTGAGTCACACTGCAACTGTCATTAGCAAATGCTTTCATTTCAGACAGGTCTAAAATCTTGTTGTGTGGTAAAGGGTTAACACATACCAAGTGCAGTTCATGTCTTATTTGCAGAAATCCAGCGCCACAAATGAGAAATCCAAATGATTGGTCAGCAAACTGTAAAGACTTTATATCCAAGTGAGTTATTTTTAAACCGTATCTTTGGTGTATTAGATAATATGAGGTTATTTAACATGCTTGGGTACAATACTAAGTTCTTTTGGATGAGTACACTGCAGAACCAGTCTGTATTTTGAAAGAGGCATCTGTAAATGCTTTTAATTTGGAGATGTCTAAAATTTTGTTGATTGGTGAAGGGTTTGATACCCTGAGAGCAAAGTATTTTCAAATTGTTGTTGGAAATGGAGATTATCATAACATGCCTTTTTACTTTCGAAGAAGATGTTGAGGTTCTCCATGTCATGTGAAAACATTTGCACTATATATTTCTATGTTTACTGAGATATGTACTTCAAACTTAGGCTAGCTTTTAAATATTGAAAAGGAAAGCCACACAGTAAAGGCAGTTTACACTCAGAAAATTTTAACATAATTATGATGCTTCTTTGATGCAGTAATTTCTATGTAAAAGCTATTTCACTCAACTTCTGTGGGTTGTGTTCTGATTGTTGTTAAGTATAATATTTTTCACAATTTTAAAGACATACCATATGGTCTGACTACATGACTGATTATTATACCCCTGCAAATCGAATGTTTTTGGGGATATACTGGTATCAGCCTGTCTGTGCATGTGTCCGTCTCTATGTCCGTCCATGACTCCATCTGTGTACAAAATACTAGTAATTGCCTGTTTCTGTCAAAGCACTGGTGGAGGTATTAAGTCACATTTAGGGACAGCTCTTGTTATTAGGGGCTTAATTCTTTCTATACCTAACCCTTTACCACAGAATCTTGGGTTTTAATGACCCTTACAGGAAAGGCCTTCGAAAACATTGGGGGAAAATGAAAAAAGTGCTGGTAACCAGTCATTCACAGTTTTTCTGGCAAATCCCATTGTTTAAATTTAATTGGATATGTACTAGTGGTGTTTTGTAAAGAAACAAGTCCAGTAATGTTCTGGCCTTTTTTCAGGTGCCTTACAAAGGACTATGCCAAGAGACCCTATACTTGGAACCTATTAAAGCACCCCTTTGTTACACAGATACCAGATGATACAACTGAGGTAATAGTTCTCTAAATTTTTGTTTTAACCCTTTATCAAACGAGTCCTGGTTTGTAGAGGAAGAAGTTAACCAGCATTTTCTTCTTTTCCTACGATGTTTTCTACTGTTCTTAACTCAAGTTTCTATTTTTGAGTCATAGATGTATTTACTTTGTCATCTTCAAATGCTTTTAAATTGGACAAGTCTCTCTTTTTTGCCTCACTTCTGTTACAGAAGATCACTCCTTCATGCATAGCGTCATCCTGATTTAAATACAATACCTGACTACTGCATAAGAGAGATATCTCTTTGGCTCAGTGGTTATGGTATTGGTCTTTTAATCCTTGATAACAAGGTTATTTGTCCCTTCAAGGGTTCGAATCCTGCCAGATGTGGTTTGTATTCAATCTATGCATTTATTTGTTTCTTTGGTACAGACTTTGTTCGTAAGATTTCTCTGATGCATGTGAGAAAAGTAGTGAGTGACGTGGAAAGAAGTTTTTTTTGTTAGTACTGCTGTGAGAAAGCTAGGAAACAAATGAGAGGGTGCACTTGTTGATTGCAACCTAAACTGTTTAAACGGAATCAAACTGAAATAAAACAATTAGCCAATCTTTATGAAACAAATTTAACGCAGACAGCTTTGGAAAATCCTTGTAGAGGAATTTTTGTGACCCTGCTATGATTTGTTGCAAAATTATCTCCCCTCAGGGATGTAATTTTTGTGGCGGTTGTCGCCACAGAGTCAACGAAAATTCCAAAATTCGAAAAAAAATCCAAAATTCGAAACAAAATTCGAAAAATAAATAAGTCTAAAAACCAAACTCATTGCCTATGATTCGGTTAAGAACATACCTAATAACCGCCATAAAATTTCAGTTAACTCCATAAAAAGTAGTCCACCAAATAAGCTACTGCTTCTAAAGAAGACGGCTTAAACTAATTTTACTGATTAAAGAAGTGTTGATAGTGATTGATTTTATGCTTAAAAATGCATTCTAAGAGACAGGTAAGGTTGGCCAACTGTTATTGCATTCTGAAACATCGGCTAATGTCGGTATACTACGTACTTGTAACAATCGAATTGCCTCGGTAATCTGCAGAGAATGGTCGGGCATTCACGTCGGACGCTGCATGATTAAATCATCTTTAGCATTATTTCGTTTTAATATACAATGATACTTTATGAAGAATATAAATATTTTATAGGTGTTTTGTCGATTAATGTAACCGATAGATCTAAAATAAAAAAAAAGAAACGATTTTTTTTCTAAGACTTCCGCACGCTCTCGCACGGTGAGAGTAACGAACGACAACTCTGCTCGGAGATTGAGACTTCCGGTGCAGAAGATTGTCATGCAATTTCGCGACTCTACAATTAAGGCCGATTCACGCAAAACAGAAAGAAGGGCTGCCCAGTCTTACCCCAGCATTTTGACTGGCATAACTATGCTTGTGGATCGTTTGCCTGAGGCTTGAGATCATGTTGAAGTTGCCTCGACAGGTTATAGTTTGAAGGTTGGCCGACGTAGGTTAAATTCGATGTTCTTTCGAAAACAATGAGGGCGTGTCAATTTTGCCTTCTCTGGCCTGTTTCCTTCTCTTACGACAGCGTTGTTTGGAGAAATATAGAAAGGACACGGTGGATACTTGTATGTGAAATGTGAATTTTCTTATGATAAATAATGTGACCCATATGACCCACCACGTCAAGAGGGATGGAACTGAGTTCAGGTAATTAAGATCTATCATATTTTCTTTTTATCTTTGTAAATTTTGTTATACCTGAGTTATTTGCTTAACCCATTACCACACAATCCCTACTTTTGACGCCACTGAGAAAGAAGCCTTTAGAAACCATTATGGAAAGAGGAGAAAATGCTGGTTACCAGCATTTTCTCACAATGTTTTCTGCCCTTCACAAAACAAATTTGAAATTTTCAGTCACATTTATTTTGTTATGTGCAAATATACTTTAGATTTGGACAAACCTAACATTTTGTCGTTTGGTAGAAAGTACCAATCCATGTACATGTGTCTGACTCACTTTTTCTGCAATAAAATATATTTCTCTACTCTTTACCAAATTTTACCTAATTAACTCAGGCCTGATTTTTCTGTTACGATGAAGAGAAGTTTTTAACAATTACCATTCATTCCTGCATTTAAGGTCACTAAAGAAAAAAAGCTATGAAAAACATTGTGGGAAAAGAAGAAAATAATAGTATCCTGCATTTTCTTTGTTTTACACAATAATTTCTACCCTTTTTTTGTTTACCTTGTTTACCTTGTCCTTGAGATCTCGTCTAGGCTTCTGCCTCTAATGATCCTTTTTGATTTCTATTAGCTATATTGTCCACTTCCGGTCCATAACAAGAAGGAGAAAATTTAACTGGGTGATTTTTCCACACTTTATTTAAAAAATTTTTAAAACTATTCACATTGTGACAGTTTTCAATGTCTGCAGGCAGTTTATTCCAACTGTCTACGACACGATGTGTAAAATTAAATTATTTAGTGTTTGTTTTACACTGTGGCTTGTATAATTTAAAAACATGACCTCTAGTTGTCAATCTTGAAGGGTTCATGGGATTTGGAAATAGCTTCATTTTATCTAGTCTGTCTAAATTCTTATGGATTTTAAAAGCTTGGATGGCATCTGCTTTCAATCGACGATATTCTAGTGATGGTAGACCTAATGATCTTAGTCTCTCTGTATATGATTTGTTCTTCATGTCTGGAAGAATTTTTGTTGCTCTTCTCTGTAGATTTTCTAATTTAGTGGAATCCTTTTTATAAGGTGTTGACCAGATGACGCTGCCATATTCCAGATGAGGTCGAACTAAACTTTTATACAAGTTTTACTAATTTGAAGATTTATTATGTTGTCTGCAACATCTTTCGATTATGACCAGTTATAAAAATTTTGTCTTCTGGTTATAGTTAGCTCATTACCAAAGGACAAAATCTTACACTGGTTCAAATTGAAAGCATTTGCAGACGACAAAATAAAGGTGACTGAAAAATTGAAATTTGTTTTGGGAAGGATGAAAACACTGTGGAAAAAGGAGAAAATGCTGGTTACCAGCATTTTCACCTTTTCCTACAGTGTTTTCAAAAGGCTTCTTTCTCAGGGGCTTCAAAAGTAGGGATTGTGTGGTAATGGGTTAAAGAGGGTCTTGTTACAAACCATTTTGGGTGGGGAAACATCAAAATATAGAAAATATGTACTGTGGCAATTGTTTTATTGAAGTTGCAGGATCAGTTTGATTGGATAAATTCAATAAAAACTAAATTCTAAAAACTAAATCGGGCCCTTGTAAATTGCAAATTCTCCTCAGAATTCCATCTACTTCTTGTTTGTGACTGTGAAACAACATACCAATTCAAAGGTCTGCAAGCTACATTTGAAAATGGCAACAAAACCCATTCTATGGAAAATTTGCAATTTTGGTGGAATATTTTCACAAGTGTTTACAAGTAACATAGAACAATTACAGAATTTCTGGGCAGACTGCTGGATCATATATAATTTGTTATTTTCATTGTCTTTATGACCAAAGACTGAAATTTGAATTTTTTCACTGTATGGTAGATAATTCTAATACATTGTAATGCAATGAACTGTATTTCTATAAAACATTTTTTTTACAGATAACCTGGTTGGACAACTTCCTGGCTGCTTTTTGAAGCCACTAGTGATGCAAATATAAAGAATATGGAAGAGCAATTTGGGAGGTGCAATTGAATTACTTTCTAAGGAAATCAAGCCAGATAGCAGCTAAGCAGGCATACATGGCAAAATACTGAAGGTTTTATATTTTTAAACCTTTTTTTCATGAAAATAATAATTAATGCTCTGAGATAGGGAGGCAAAATGAAATTGAAATTCAAAATGATCAGCTGTCTTGATTTTTTGGCTATAAGGAATTATTAGATTAATTTTTCTAAACCCTTGAATTATGTAAATTAGATGCATGCTGTATTTTTTAACCCTTTACCACACAATTCGAAATTGTCTTTTTCAAATTGAAAGCATTTGCAGATGACAATTCAGATGTCTTATATCAGGTAAACTTTGCTTAAAATTGTGACTACTCTTCGTTATAAACACCTATTTACAAAGTGACTAATAGCATGACTTATTGTAACTTTTTGTTTGTACAAGTCGAAAATAGGTTTTGCCTTCTGCACAGGAAAAATATTCATTCATTAGCAACTTGAAATTATAGGTTCTTCTGAACTGGAAATATATGCAGGACATAACTTGAAATGCCATACTCATAGGCTGATGATTTTACTTTTCATGGTATTAAAATATGGTGTGAAAAATGAGAAAGTGTCCTGCACTGAAAGTTTTAGATCAATATATCTAGTAGGTAAAGGTTTGATTTGCGTAAACTGTGTGAAATATTTCCTTGACCATTCTGGACATAATAATTATGCCGAGCAATGCTGAGGATAAAAATAGAATATTGATTTATGTAAATGATTGTTACCTGGGTCAGTTTAAATGAAGTAGATAATAATGAGCATTTCATTTCAAATTGTGAAAATCATTAATATCACATACACTCATTTAGTAATCTGGCACTGTTTCACCACATGGCATAAACACAAAAAGATAAATACATGTATTTGTCAAAATATGGGCCATGCTCTATGAAAAAGAGACTTAATGCATTTCTTTGATCTATTATACCAAGCAAGGCATCAAATAATTATGGATCTATAAACTCCATTTTGTCTAACATTCAACTGAATCATGAAGTAGACTGGTCCATGGAAATACAGAAGATATTCAAATGGCAAACATTGTGGGCCCATGTTAGCCTGGGCAGACTACACAGGCTGACCTGGGTCTATTCTTTTTGCAGTTGCAGCTCCTTTTTTTTTTATAGAGCATGGCTCAATAATATATGTACATATTCACAGGTACATGTATTGGCTATGATCAACATGACATTGTGGATACCAAACAGATTCAAGCTGCTGTTTGGAAACAGGTGAAATGGTATAGAAAGAGGATCAGACCAGAAAGACCATACCAAAATCAGACTAAAAAGATGTATAGAATGCTTTTTGTTTTATTAGTATTTATAGATGATATTGTCTTTCTTCTAAATATTTTTTCAAATGTTGTCATATTATGAATAAGAAGTTATCCATTTGAAACAATACTTAGACTGCAGTAAGCATTGTTATTTTTCATATTGGTAAGTCCCACTTTTGTTGTATTTTTATACGCCCGAAGGGTCGTATTATGTTATACCCCCGGTCGTCCGTCCGTCCGTCCGTCCGTCCGTAGCAATTTCTTGTGTGCGCAACTCCTCCTACAGTTTTCATCGGAATTATTTGAAACTTGCCACAATGAATCTCCATCATGTCTAGTTGTGCACCTGGGTCTTAGAATTTTGATCGCTGTTTTCGTTCCAAAATTATCTGCCCTTGATTTCTGAAATAACCAACTTTTCACTTTGAATTTTTGTTCAGGCCATAACTTCCATACCATAAAAGGTATTAAATTGAAACTACATACACTGATAGAACACATTATGGAGAAGTGCAGTGCACAAGAACCATAACTCGGCCACTTTTATTTTTTGAGTTACAGCCTTTTGTTAATTTTCGGTTTGAATTTTTGTCCAGGCCATAACTTCTAAACTATAAAAGCTATTAACTTAGAACTTCATACACTGATAGATAACATTGTGGAGAAGTGCATCGTACATGAACCATAACTCTGCCACTTTTATTTTTTGAGTTATTGCCCTTTGTTAATTTTCAGTTTGAATTTTTGTCCAGGCCATAACTTCCAAACTATAAAAGCTAATAACTTGCAACCTCATATAGTGATAGAACACTTTATGGAGAAGTGCATTGCACATGAACAATAACTCTGCGACCTTTATTTTTTTACTTATTGCCCTTTGTTAATTTTCAGTTTGAATTTTTGTCCAGGCCATAACTTCCAAACTATAAAAGCTAATAACTTGCAACTTCATACACCGATAGAACACATCATGGAGAAGTGCAGTGCACATGAACCATAAGTCTGTGACTTTTATTTTTTTAGTTGTTGCCCTTTGTTAATTTTTTAGTTTGAATTTTTGTCCAGGCAATAACTCCCAAACTTTAAAACCTATCATCTTGAAACTTCAAAGACTTATAGAACACATTATAAAGAAGTGCACTGCACAAGAACCATAACTCTGCCATCCTTCTTTTTTTACTTATTGCCCTTTGTTAGTTTTCTCTTTGAATTTTCGTCTGGGCCATAATTTCTAAAATATAAAAGCTATGATCTTGAACCTTTCAAAACTGATAGAACACCTTGTGGAGAACAGCAATTTACAAAATTTGTAACTGTGCCACCCTTTCTTTTTTTAGTTATTGCCCTTTAATATTTTTCACATATCATGGAGATTAACTACTCTTCATTCATGGCCCTTCCGTCAGTTCAACTCATTTCACTGACAAGCCCCTTCGGGCGTATATGCGCCGCTTTGCGAAGCTCTTGTTATATTTTTGTAACTAAAGCCGGAAACATGACAGGAAACATGATTTGGTTGTCTGAGCAAATGCTTTTTTTTTTCACAATGCTTTCATATTAACTCATTACCAAACAACAAAATTTTAACTTTGTCCAAATCAAAAGCATTTGCAGATGACAAAATAAAAGTGACTGAAAATTTCAAATCTGTTTTGCGAAGGACAGAAAACACTGTGGGAAAAGGAGAAAATGCTGGTTACCTCCTTTTCCCACAATGTTTTCAAAAGGCTTCTTTCAGGGGTGTCAAAAGTAAGGATTGTGTGGTAATGGGTTAAATATTTTCAAGTGGACATGAACTGTTTTCAGTCATTTAACTCGTTACCAAACGATAATATTTTAGACTTGTCAAAATCAAAAGTATTTGCAGACGACAACATAAAAGTGACTGAAAATATGAAATTTGTTTTGAGAGGGGTAGAAAACATTGTGGGAAAAGGAGAAAATGCTGGTTAGCAGCATTTTCTCCTTTTCCCACAATGTTTTCTAAGGCTTCTTTCTTCAGGGTCGTTAAAAGTAGGGATTGTGTGGTAATGGGTTAATCTATGGTTACCAGAGTATTCGAATCATACTCCAGTGTGATTCATTGGAGGCTTTGCTGTGCAAAAAGTGTTCATGAATGTTTGTGCCTAATAATTAAGAATTCTTTAACTCATTTAACAATTACAAACCTATGACTTTCCCAAATTTAAAGCATTTGCAAGTGACAAATACTTGTTGTATGGTAATCGGTTAAGCTACAGTAGTATTCCCCAGGGTTGCTTGCTATATTTTCCATTATGAACATTTATGCAAAGTCATTTGAAAATTCTCAAAAGGTTGAACAACAGCTTTGATGAGACTCTTGACATTTTGATCTCCTTGACCGTGTATGAAAAAAATAATTATTTAATCTTACATATTGTTATTAATCTAAAGGCCAGTTTCTGGTCTTTGTTAATTTTAGATTTCTCCGTGTCTTAATATGACTAGGAACTTTCAGCCTGTCATTGTTATGCAAAAAAGTTTGTCTCAGTTGAGAGTTATCTGCCAGTATTTACTTTTGCCTACCATGTATGCTGGGAAATCAGCTTTGCATGCTTGTCTTGTTAAAAGCTTTCTGCAGCATTACTGATATTGTGCACAAAGATTTGTATGTTAACCCATTACTACACAATCCCTACTTTTGACAACCCTGGAAAAGAAATCTTTTTGAAAACATTGTGGGATAAGGAGAAAATGCTGGTAACAAAACAAATTTCAAATTTTCGGTCACATTTATTTCGTTGTGTGCAAATGGTTTCAATTTGGACAAACCTAAAATTTTGTCATGTGGTAATGAGTTAAACAGTCTTAAAAACATTTTACTTTGTGTTTCTTCTGAGTGATTTCAGTATGCATCTTTTCTTGACCGAAATGCCTGTGTACCACAGTGAAATGGACAAAATCCTGTGGTTTCACTTGACTGGTTTAAATTGTAAATATAAATCTCTAAGCACTAATTAAGATTAACTTATCAATAAATAGTTTACGGAGATACTAAGTGGTGTGTTTTGAACTTAAGAATTGAAGATTGATTTTAGGTAACAGTTTTTATATATTTTTGTGGAAAGGTCAGAGACAGATATCTCTATTTTTTTTCATGATACATGTACTGAGGCTAATGAAGCAACTGGTTTTCCAATACAATGTTTCCTTAAATGTACATAGGATTAAATTTTTGCTGATAACTAAACAAGGGTAACGTGAAGAACTATATTATTGTGAAGATTTTCCAAATCATATCTCTCATGATTTCTAGGTGAAGACAATGACAAAAAAAAATTACTTGGAATATGCAGTGTTTTTTGTTAGTGTTTACATTTTTTTCAAACAGAATGTTTCAATGAGCATAGACTCAGTACATGCATTATTGACCACCTCGAAAAAAATCTCTCAAGATTATTTACTGAAAACATTGACAAAAATGCAATTTTGCTAAAAGTATGCAGTTGCTTTTTGTTAGTGTCAGACATATCTGTTAAAACAGAAAGACTGGGCCTAGATTCAGTAGATGCATTATTGATTACATGGAAAAATATATCAGGATTATCAAGGTGGAAACATTTACAAAAATGCAATTTTGCTTGAAATATGCAGTTGCTTTTTGTTACTGTTGACATATCTTTTAAACAGAATGACAGAGCTTAGATTCAGTAAATGGGTCATTGAATACCAGAAAGCAATAGTGTCTAATTTTTGTCTTGTTATAAGTTTTAATCAAAGAGGGAAGCTTCAGCGAGCTGATGTTATTCTTAAAATGCTTCGATTAGGTCAAGCAGATCACATATTCAGCAACTTCTGCAGATATTTGCAAATTAGTCGGTACATATTTGATCGTGTGAGATTTTAGTCTACATTGATGTCTTTACCAAATTGGAAAGCATAAGTAAAAAGCTGCGTTCTTGCCAAAATTTGTAAAATTGTAGGTGATAAAATTATTCAGGTGAAAACATGGACAGAAATGCAGTTTAGCATGGAATATGCTGTTACTTTTTGTTGTTCACGTTGACATATGTCACCTGATAGTAAAAAGCATAGATCGGAGAACAAAAAAAAAAACTACTGAGACCTGTAGTTTGTTTTGACAGATTTGTGTAATTACAAGGCTCAGAGTTGGTCTTGAGTACTTTAAATCAATGGGTATTTACTATTGTATTCCTTATGTGTATATACAGATTATTTAATTTACTAACAGCATGATGATCATTGAGTAGTTAGTTAATGCCATTTGGTCGATAGATCAGGGACATACTATTTTAAAGTTGTTAAATAATTGAAATTCGTTTCCAGCAGGGTAGAAAACATTGTGGGGAAATGAGAAAATGCTGGTTACCGGCTTATTCTCCATTCTCAAAATGCTTTCAAAAGACTTCTATTTCAAGGTTGTAAAAACCAGGGATTGTTTACACTTACAGTAGTATTGTTCAGTAAGCACCTCCATGTATATTTCATGATACATGTTATCAGGCTAATGAAACAATTTGTTTTCTAAACTCAACGACACAATGTTTACTTGGATGTACATCAGTAAAATTTTTGCTGATGACTTAATATGCATATCGTGAAGAACTATGTTCTTGTGAAGAATTTGAAAATCATCTGTCTCAAGTTTAAGATGGAAATATTGACAAAAAATCAAATTTGCTTGTAATATACAGTTGTTTTTTATTTGTGTCGATACATTTTTAACTCTTTACCACACAATCCCGACATTTAAAGATGTTAACAAAGAAGCCTTTTGAAAACATTGCTGGAAAAGGAGAAAATGCTGGTAAAATGCTACCCTTTCCAAAAAAAAGTTGAATATTTAAGTCACATTTATTTTGTTGTCTGCAAAGTATTTCAAGACAGACTGGTTTAAAATTTTGTCGTTTAGTAAAGAGTTAAGCAGAATGATGAAGTTTAGATTCAATAAATGCGTTACTGATTACCTTAAAAATATGTTCAGGATTATTCAGGTGAACACATTGACAAAAATGCAATTTTGGTAGGAATATGCATGATTACCTCGAAGAAATATCCAAGATTATTAGGCCTATATGAAAATATGGACAAAAATGCAATTTTGCTTGGAATATGAAGTTGTTTTTTGTTAGTGTTGACACATCTGGTTAAACAGACTGACTGAGCTTAGGTCCAATGAATGTGTTATGGATTAACTGGAAAGAATAATGTCTAATTTTCTGTTTTTTTATTATTTTTTTTTATTATTATTATTATTATTTGAAGTTTTGTGCTCGGTGAAGTTGAACTTGAAAAAAAATTATAGTCATGGGGGTAATATTTCTGACATTTGTTACTGTATAGTTTACATTTAAATAAATACATGTACCAGGTGATAAGCAAAACTGTTTTACCTGTTTTGTAATACCCACAGCAAGCAAAGTTTTAGGGGGTAATGTTGGGGTCACCTTGTCCATCAGTCTGTCTATCGTTTCACCTCGAATTTTTCACCCGGGCTTTCAAACTATAAAAGCTATCAACTTGAAACTTCATACATTGGCAGAACACATTATGGAGAAGTGCAGTGCATAAGAACCAAAACTGCCATTCATGTTTTTTGTGTTATTGCCATTTGTTGATATTCAGATGGAATTTTTGTCCTGTCCAGGCCATAACTTCCTGTTGAAGCTCAAAACTTATATCCCCCACATTATGATTGGGCGGTATAAAAGGAGTCAGCTTGTCTGTCTGATCAAAAACTCAAGATCAACCAGACAACCGCCACAACAGTGCCTTCAGCGCTTTGATTTTCTTTGTTTACTTGTCTGTAGGACAAGTAGGTAGAAAAATTTACATGTCCTTATGACACTATCACTTGTCCCAATTTGAGGACTTTAATGACTATTTCTACTGCATATACTATCTTGATATAAAGGAAGTAGATGGTGTTTAATACTTATTTTCTTCCCGTTTCTTGACTGGTAAACCCATTCCGATCTAACAATATAGCATAGATCATACAGGTATACTGTTGTAATCGATGCAGTGATCAGAAAACCTGTCAAGCACTCTACAGATGCACATGTGTAATAAATATAAACATCCTGTGTCATGATCAAAGAGATGCCCTGGAATTTCAGTTTTATTCTCGTTTTGTGTTAGCTATCAATTAACCTATAATTTGAATTTTACTTGACAAATTTAGAATTCAATAGTTTTGAAAAGCACTTGTCCAATGGGATAAGCTTGGCATTTTTTCATCTTGCTCGGAGCCAAATGTTACTTTTCAATATGAGTGGACAAATGGAATTTTACACCCCTTCCCCTTGAACTTTTTTTCAGCTCTTACTTTTGTAGTAAACTATTCTTCATTCTGTGACAATGACATGTTTTTGTGACAAGGATCTGGGGGTGTATAATCACGTTTAGTGATAGCTCTAGTTTTATATTTTATGTGTAGTATTCTTCAGTTTTTACCAAATAATAAAATTCTATATTTTTCCAAATTGACAGCATTAAATTTTGCAGACATGTTAAATGTGGCTTAAATGATTGAATTTGTCTTTTTAAGTTAGAAAAATTGTTGGAAAAGGAGAAAATGCAGTTTACTGCCATTTCTCCTTTTTGCATGATGTTTCAAAAAGCCTTCTTTTTCAGGCTTGTTAAAACTTGGTACAGAGTTAAACTCAATGTAAAGGGCTACCCTTAGGTTAGCCCTACAAAATAATGTAGTTTTACAAGGATGTCATAGAAACTTTCTCATACAATATTTATTCAGATGGTAGTAAATCCTCTGCCAGAAACTCATATTGTCTGCTCCTAAGTCCAGAATGATTATGTCATTGCCTGGTGTCCCTTCTGTGTCTGTGTGCTTGTCAGTGTATGGCTTTGTCTATGTGTGTTAGTTAACTTTTATTTCAAACATCTTCTCTTAGCTCATTACCAAACGACAAAAGTTTAGACTGGTCAAAATTGAAAGCTTTATTATGCAGACGACAAAATAAAAGTGACTAAAAATTTGAATTTGTTTTGTGAAGAGTAGAAAACATTGTGAGAAAAGGAGAAAGTGCTGGTTATCAGCATTTTCTCCTTTTCCCACGTTTTCAAAAGGCTTTTTTCACAGGGGTGTTTAAAGTCGGGATTGTATGGAAAAGGGTTAACTTTTATTACAAACGTTTCTGAAACCATTGATCAAAGTTTAAGAAACTTTCACAGAAATGTTCCTGACATGGTCCTCTTCAAACTTTTTTTCAAAAACTTATTCTAGTAGAAACAGCAACAAAACTTAAAACTATTGAAAATCTTTAAAAAGTCTTCTTCTTCAAAGTGATATCAAGCTATATAGTTGAGCTTTTATTTTCTTTAACCCTTTCCCAAACAACAAAATTTTAGACCGGTCCAAATTGAAAGCACTTGCAGAAGACCAAATAAAATTAACTCAAAAATTGAAATTTGTTTCCAGTAGGGTAAAAAACATTATGGGAAAAGGAGAAAATGCTGATTACCAGCATTTTCTCCTTTTTCCACAATGTTTTCAAAAGGCTTCTTTCTAAGGGTCGTAAAAACCAGGGATTATTTGGTAAAGGGTGAAGGGAAATAACAACTGTTTTATCATGACAGGATTCAACCATTTATCGCCCTTGCTCTCTGTTAGTACATTTCAACATGATTCGTACTGTTATATCATTTGGATATGAAATTATCATATGGTTTTATTTTACAGTTTATTTTGATGCTTATGGGATGCTGTAAAATATTGAATAATTACCGTTCATTAACTCTTTACCGCACAGTCCTGACTTTCCATGACCCTGAGAAAGAAGCCTTCTGAAAATATTGTGGGAAAAGGAGAAAATGCTGGTAACCAGCATTTTCTCCTTTTCCCACAATGTTTTCTGCCCTTCCCATATCAAATTTTGATTTTTCAGTTACATTTATTTTGTAGTCTGCAAATACTTGTCAATTTGGACCTGTCTATAAATTTCTCATTTGGTAAAGAGTTAAGTATGTTTTTGCTTTATTCAATTTTTTCCCCCAAAACTTCAGTCTTGCCACTGAAAAATAGTTTTCAGCCGCAAAATTTTTGGACTTTACCAAATAGAAAGATTTTGCAAACAACAGTTGCAGAGAAGCTAAAATAATGATATTTGTCTTTGATAGTATAGAAAACATTGTGGGAAAAGGAGAAAATGCTGGTTATAAACATTTTCTCCTTTCTCACAATGTTGTAAAGATGCTTTTGTCACATTGTTTTAACTCATTACCAAACAACAAAATTTTATGTTTATCCAAATCAAAGCATTTGCAGACGACAAAATAAAAGAGACTGAAAATTTGAAATTTGTTTTGTGAAGGGTAGTAAACATTTTGGGAAAAGGAGAAAATGCTGGTTACCAGCATTTTCTCCTTTTCCCACTATGTTTTCTAAAGGCTTCTTTCTCGGGGGCGTCAAAAGTAGGGATTGTGTGGTAATTGGTTAAAGAGGCTTCTTCTTCACGGTCCTTAAAACAGGATATTGTGTGGTAAAGGGTTATAAAACTATTGTCAAGGTTTTGTTTTGATGATTAGAGCACAAAACACTTAGATTAGATATGCTTGTTACAGCTGACATTTGTTTCGACAATGGTTAGGTGGGAAAGCAGCCCATGGTCATGAAAGAATATTATGCAGAGACCTGGTGACAGAAACTCCAGGAAAGCATGGATAGTTGCACTGGCCACCATGATTTAACTCATTACCAAACAACAAAATTGGTGGGTTGTCCAAATCGAAAGCATTTGCAGACGACGAAATAAAAGTGACTGAAAATTTGAAATTTGTTTCATTTGGTAAAGAGTTAAGTATGTTTTTGCTTTATTCAATTTTTTCCCCCAAAACTTCAGTCTTGCCACTGAAAAATAGTTTTCAGCCGCAAAATTTTTGGACTTTACCAAATTGAAAGATTTTGCAAAGAACAGTTGCAGAATAGCTAAAATAATGATTTTTGTCTTTGATAGGATAGAAAACATTGTGGGAAAAGGAGAAAATGCTGGTTACCAACATTTTCTTCTTCTCCCACAATGTTTTCAAAAGGTTTCTTTCTCAGGGTTAATGAATACCAACAATATAGATGTCAATGAAGATTAAACAATGTACTTTTATAAATTCTAAGAATACCAAGGTAACCATAGGTTGCAGATAATACAAGTATAAGTTGACACAGCTGTGACGTTTCTGCCTGTCAGTTACAGGGATTATGTATCTCCTTCATTGATTGTTTATGCCCGCTTTTCCCATTCATGTATTGTTCATATGGGAAAGCAGCCAGTGACTTTGAGAACTTTATATAGTGCTAATGGGGAAAATTGCATGGTTATGTTTACTGTCTTCTCTGGTGTCACTCAGTCACAACTGAAACTCCAGACACAATCCTGCATTGCCCAGTGATGAAAGTGGTTAATTTGCAGTCTGGTAGCTCCAGAGTCAGTATTCACCAACCATTCTTAAGAATAGTCTTTGTCTTGTTCTTCATGATTTTCTAACTGTGAAAGTAACAGAACTTCTGATTGGCTAAACCATTTAGCCAAATAGTTTAGCCAGTCTGAAGTTCTGTTACTTTTACATTGACAAAATTCTAAAGAATAAGACTAAGGATGTTCTTAAGAATGGTTGGTGAATATGGACCCTGGAGCTACCAGATTGCAAATTAACCACTTTCATCACTGGGCAATGCAGGATTGTGTCTGGAGTTTCAGTTGTGAGTGAGTGATGGGATGGTTCATTTTTTGCAGCACTTTCTGTTTTCATGAGAGTGTTCTTGGGCAAGTATCTAGCTTAAATTTGGAGAAACCAAAAGCACACATGACTAAATGAGGTGTTGCTGTGAAAATAACAAATACAATGTTGAGAGCTGCGTAAAACATGTTTTAGTCAATTAGTCGAACCAAACAAAAAAGCAGGAAGAAAATAAATAACACTCAAAATTTCTAGATATTTATTTCATGCTTTCAGGTAGGTTATCGACAAATAACAGTTAACTATTTTTTGATATTTAATGTGTTATGACTGGTGAAAAATACCAATTTTTATACTCCTCAATTGAAGGCAGAAACAGTTGTTCCCACGCACTAGTTACCTAGATAAAATATGTCTGGTGCTCAATCAGATGGAAATGTAGAGCAATTTACCCTACATTTCTTGTGCATGACGTAATGTTGTAATACTTCGCTATTTGGAGGGGTACGCCACGATGAATAACTGAAAAGAATTGTTCTTGATTTCTTTGCAAGTTCCACCAAAAGGGATTAAAAGCATGAGATAATTAGAATATTTGTCTTTTTTTCAGTTAAAGATCAAAATTCATTTCATCTTGTGAACATCATCTGTAATATTTTCATGAGTGGCTCAGCCACTCGTGAAAATATTACTGATGATATTCACTTAATGAAATAAATTTCCATCTTTAATGGTAAAATGAAATATCCTATGTTTCTTTATAACTTTAATAGTACTGAGTGATAACAGTCTGATTGATTGATTGGATGGATTGGATTGATTGATTGGTTTGATGGATGAATGGAATGAGATTGGATTGGGTGGGATGGGAATGGGGAATGGGGATAAAATGGGATTGGAATGGGGATGAGATAGAATGGGAATGGGACAGGGTGGGGATGGGGAAGGGTTGAGATGTGGATGGGATGGGAAAGGGAAATCGATGGGATGGGGATGGGAATGGGACAGGATGGGGATGGGATGGGACAGGATGGGGACAGGATAGGGTGGGGACAGGATGGGATGGGGACAGGATGGGATGAGATGGGATGGGGATAGGGATAGTAATGGAGATAGGGATGAGATGGGATGGGGATAGGACAGAATGGGGAATGTGGATAGATTTGAAGGTGATGGGAATGGGATGGAATGAGTTGGGATGGGGATGGGGATGGGAATGGAGATGGGATGGAGATGGGAAATGAGGATGGGAATAAGAATGGAATGGGGATTGGGGATGGGATGGGATTGGGGATGGGATGGGATAGCATTGGAATAGGAATGGGTTGGGAATGGGATGTGATCAAGATAGGGATTGGGATGGGAATGGGATGGAATGGGGATGAGATGGGATGGAATGGGGATGGGATGGAATGGGATGCAATAGGGATGGGGATGGGATGAGGTGGGGATTTGGATGGGGATGGGATAAAATGGGATGGGATGGAATGGGGATGAGGATGGGATAGGATAGGAATGGGGATTGGATGAAATGGGATGGGATGGAGATGGGATGGAATAGGATGGGATTGGGATGGGATGGGATGAGATGGGATGGGATGGGGATGGGGATGGGATGGAATGGGATGCAATAGGGATGGGGATGGGATGAGGTGGGGATTTGGATGGGGATGGGATAGAATGGGATGGGATGGAATGGGGATGAGAACGGGATGGGATGGGATAGGATAGGAATGGGGATTGGATGAAATGGGATGGGATGAGGATGGGGATGGAGATGGGATGGAATAGGATAGGATGGGGATGGGATTGGATGAGATAGGATGGAATGGGGATGGGGATGGGATGGAATGGGAATGGAATTGGATGGGATAGGATGGAATGGGGATGGGGATGGGGATGGGGTTGGGATGGAATGGGGATGATGATGGAATGGGAATGGGGATTGGATAGAATGGGATGGGGATGGGATGGAATGGGGATGTAATGTGGATGGGATGGGATGGGATGGGATGGGATGTGATGGAATGGGTATGGAAATTGGGATTGGATGGGAGGGGAATTGGGATTGGATGAGAAGGGATGGGATAGAAATTTGGATTGGGGTAGAAATTGGAATGGGATTGGATGGGATTGGATGGGTTATCCTTACAATGGTAGACCAGAGTGCATGTTCATTTTCATGGTCAACTCTTACACAGATATATATCACAAATTTTGGACAGATATTTGAGAAACTACACTGTCCACTGTCCACAAAGAACAACTCCGAGGATCATAAGGGTTGAAGTTACTGTCAGCTGATGGGGGAGAACAAAACATGTCACAGCTTTATTGATTTTGTGATTATCTGTCATCTCCTGCAGTATTTAAGTCTATACCAAATGATGAAGTCGTAGACTTGTCCAAATTGAAAGCATTTGCAGACGACAACATAATTATAAGTAAGGCTCAGAAACTGAAATTTGTCTTTGGAAGGGTAGGAAACATTGTGGGAAAAGATGAAAATGCTGGTTACTAGCATTTTCTCCTTCTACTACATTGCTTTTGTAACACTTCTTTCTCAGGGTCATTAAAAGTTTGGATTGTGTGGTAAAGAGTTAAGTCTGTATCAATTGGCAAATGCGTAGACTTGTCAAAATTAAAAGCATTTGCACTTGACCAATTTACTCTTTACCTAATGACAAAAATGTAGACTTGTCGAAATTGAAAACAACTGCAGACAACCAATTACATGTAGCTCAAATGATTAACCCTTTACCAAACAATCCCTGGTTCTTATGATCCTTAGATAGAGGTCTTTTGTAAACATTGTAGGAAAAGGAGACAATGCTGGTAACCAGCATTGTCTCCTTTTCCCACAATGTTTTCTGCCCTGCTGGAAACAAATTTCAACTTTTGAGTTACATTTATTTTGTGCTTTCAATTTGGACCAGTCTAGAATTTTGTTGTTTGGGAAAGGGTTGACTTTGGAGACCTGTAAAACCATGGCCAATTCAAAGCAAACTGTCTACATGTGCCTGAGCATAAAAAAAATGTTTTCTGAGCATGAATTTAAGCCTTGGAGAGCATGCTTAGATGGAGACAGACTGCCCCAAACAGAACTAAAATATCTATGAAATATCTGGGAACAATCTCGTCTAATATCAATTTCCCAACATGTGATTATCTTTAACTCCATACCACACATTCCCTACAACCCTGATACAGAAGGCTTTTGAAAACATTGTGGGAAAAGGAGAAAATACTGGTAACCAGCATTTTCTCCTTTTCCCATAATGTGTTCTACCTACTTGATGACATTTAAAAAACATTTACATTGTTATCTTTGATACCCTTCGATATGGACATGTCTAAAATTTTGCTATGTGGAAAAGGGTTAAAGTACCAAATAAACCCAAGGCAAATTTTCAGTCTAGAATAAGACCCAGATACATGTTGTTACAAACAAAGTCAGAAACAAAGAAACAAATGAACAAATACATTCCAGAAATACAAGGAGCGTGCAGGATTCAAACCTAGAACACCCAGATGAAAGAACACTTTAACCACTTAGCTAAAGAGAATTTTCCCATACACAGTTGATAGGAATTGTATTTAACCCTTTCCCAAACAAGCCCTGGTTTTTACGTGTCTGCAATTAAAAGTCTTTTGAAAACACTGTGAGAAAAGGAGAAATTGCTCATAATGAGCAATTTCTCCTTTTCCCACAGTGTTTTCTACCCATTTTTAGAACTTTCTGCCATTTTCTCAAAATCTAAAATTGTCTGCAAACGCTTTCAGTTTGGAAGAGTCCAAAATTTGTCATTTGGGAAAGGGTTAAACCAGGATGAAGCCATGTATGAAGGAGTGGTCTCCCATACTCCACAGTATTTCAGCAAAGCAGGCAGTAAAGGTTAAGGATCAGACCACACATTTTGTGCAGTCTGAATTTGATCCACACTGGCTGCAAAAGTAGTTATAGTCGTGAAAAACGCTGTAAGAATTTGTTTTACGTCTTTGTTGTCACTTTGACAATCTTGTCAACAAACCAGCATGTGGTTATCTCTTGAGATCCTTTCATACACAGATATAATATAGGAGGTACTCTTTGTGAAAAGGGTGCTAATGCACATGCAAAAGGTAACAATCTGTGTCAGCCTGTGCAGAATGCTGCAGAATGCATTTTGCACAGGTTGACATGGATTTGAACTATTTGCTACTGGTCAATTTTCTGCATGCTCAAGGACCATTCTGCCTCATTATTCAGTCTGTTGTTTTACAACACTCAATACTCATGGATATTCATGGATGCATAGTTATGTGAGAATGCCAGGAAGATGAAAGATGTATTTAATTCTCCTTGCCAGAGCACAGTTTATATACCAGGATTGGTACTTATAGCTTCAAGGATTCTACCCTTTGCCAAACAATCCTGTCACCATCTGTGCCACATTTAATTTGTCATCTGTGAGTGATTTCAGCTCTGAAAAATCAGGATGGCATAGTAGCCCTGCTTCAAATACTTTGGGAAAAAGGAGCAACTGATAGGTATATGTAACTGCTCCTTTTCCCTTTCCATCATGCACTAAACTCCAGGTAGGCCTACAAAATGATGTAAAAAAAATAATGTCACAATTATTGTGATATCAACCTTGTATAAGTTCAGAAATTTGTATGGTATACTACACTGAAAAAAAGGTAAGTTATGGGATAAATGCATTTTCTATGAAGTAAGAGGTAATATGCATTATCACTTATTTTTAGTTTCATAATTACAAGCCTGATGACCAGTTATTTTTATTTTTGCAAGTTAGATGTGATAGATAGTAAAGTTTCTCCTAACAAGTTGACAGTGTTTTAGATATATCTGTATATTTGTTTAAAGCAGTTGTTGATTATAAAATTTAACCCTTTGCCAAACAATCTTAAGTTAAATGACCCAAAGGAAGAAGCACTGTGAAAACATTTAGTGAAAAGGAGAAAATGCTGGTAACCAGCATTTTCTTCTACACCCACAATGTTTTCCACTCTTCCAAAGTCATGTTTCACTTTTTCAGTCATGTTTATTTTGTTGTCTGCAGGAAAAGCTTTCAATTTGGACCAGTCTAAGATTTTGTTGTTTGGTTAACCCTTTACCAAACTCTACGGGATATTCATGATTCTGTGAAGAAGCTCTTTGAAAACATTGTGGGAAACCAGCATTTTCTCTTTTTCCCACAAAGTTTTCTTCTCTACCAAAGCAAAATTGCACCATTTAAGCCACTTTGAAATTGTCAATTGCAAATGCTTTCGATCTGGATAGGTCTAATATTTTGCTGTTTGGTAAAGGGTTAAGTATGGGATGGTGTGGGAAAGGGTTAAGTCCTAATCTGAATCATAAGATTTACATAATATTGTAGGCAGTATCTTAACCACATTTAGACAGCATCTTGTGTGATCATTGGACTATAAATTTTGGATTAGAACTTCCATAAAAGGATGTAATATGGACTTATTTTATGGTGTTTTTATCTTCTTTTGTCTTTGTTTTCATCTATCTTTCTTTGAACTGATGATCTTTTTTACTGATCATTACCAAACGATAATATTTTAGGCTTGTCCAAATTGAAAGCATTTGCAGACGAAAAAATAAAAGTGACTGAAAATTTGAAATTTGTTTTGTGAAGGGTAGAAAATATTGTGGGAAAAGGAGAAAATGCTGGTTACCAGCATTTTCTCCTTTTCCCACAATGTTTTCTAAAGGCTTCTTTCTCAGGGTCGTCAAAAGTAGGGATAGTGTGTTGTAATGGATTATTCCAGTAGAAAAAATGTGATAATTACAATTAGCCCTGAACCAAACCACAGGTTTGAAATAGACTTGTCCATTTTGACAGTTTTTTCAGAAAACAAATGTTGCTTAGTTTGTATTATTCAACTTTTTCAAAGTGGATGAAAAGCAATCTTTTAAATGATAAACATACTTGCTACCAGAATTTCACAGTTTTCCTTAACCCATTACAACACAATCCATTCTTTTGACGACCTTGAGAAAGAAACCTTTAGAAGGCATTGTGGGATAAGGAGAAAATGCTGGTTACACCAGCATTTATTCCTTTTCCCACAATGTTTTCAATCCTTCTCAAAACAAATTTCAAAATTTCAGTCACTTTTTATGTTGTCATCTGCAAATGTCAATTTGGACAAGCCTGAAATATTGTCATATTGTCGTCTGGTAAAGAGTTAACTCTTTACCACATAATCCAGAGTTCTTAGACCACTCTGAAAATCTTGTGGGAAAAAGAGGAACAGTATTTCCTGTTTCTGCAAGTTTTTTGACTTTTTCATAGACAATAATCATCATGTCAACTAAATTTAATGTTTCAAATGCAACTTTTGTGAATTTGGACCAGTCTGAAATTTTGTTGTTTGATTAAGAGATGATGAATCCAGATTTCTTTCTTTTTCTGAGTTTAGAAAATTTTTGTTTGAATTTAGTGCATAACATGATCAGATTTCAAATTCTGAACAGTCAGAATCATTAGCATTTTGTTGGATTTTTCTTAATCTTACATGGAGGTTTTTATAGCTTACTGCTGTAGTTTTTAATTTGGTATGAATGTAGTTTTAAAAAAGATAACCTCTTATCAATGAATATTTGATATAATATCAATGATGAACAAATTTGATAAAACCTTTCCTGTGTGCTGTGAAGATGTGTGTTAACCATGGACACAACTCTTACAAATGCTATGGCTTGACCTTTACCTTTTTGATATGTTTCTTTGACATAACTTGCAGTCATTGACTAGTTGACATTTGTGCACTATTATACTGAATTTTTCTTTTCAGTTAGGAAAAAAAAACAGGCTGTACACAAACATACCGCACAAGTAGAAATGTTTGTGTTGTCCAAAGTTTTGTGAATCTTCAAATTTGAAAAATTTGCAAACTCTTCTGCTGGCATATTTTGCCCCAAATATACCAACAAATACTAGTAACAAGTGTCTTGCATTTGCAAACATTTCTGAATGCAAAATCTGTGTTATGAGTAATTTGTAACAGTAATCCTCCCAAGAATTTCTTTTTATTAATCAATAAATTTTGACCTTGCTGTGATCCTGACTTTTGACCTATGGACATTAATCTTGCATGCAAACACATTGTCTTTATATGGCTGACATTTCTTATAAATTTTCTTATTTTCATATGATGCTTTGTACCAGTTCATAGACAAAACGCAATATCTGAGTTATGTTTGAATTTTTATCAGCAAACATTTTCTGTGTGCACAAGTCTGATTTTGTGGTCTTGTAAAGAGTTTAGAAATTCAGATACAGCTGGTGCTCTTTATCCATGCATTCCTGGTGTTAAGCTACCAGACTTGAACATTCTGTGCCACATATTGGATTTTCCTCATTTACCCTTTACCATACAACCCCAGGTTTTCAAGACCTTGCAGAAAAGGCCTTTTGGAAACATTCTGGGAAAGGGAGGAAATGCTGACCACCAGCATTTTCTCCTTTTCCCCACAATTTTTCTGTGCAGAACAAACCAGAACAAATGAGCAACATTCTGTTGTCTGCAGAAGTTTCAATTTGGAGTGTTTTGGAGTGTTCTGGAATGTTATTCCTTGGGAAAAGAGTAGTGACTAATAATGAGATAATTTTCCAATAATATCTTTGACATGTTTGAAAAGATATTTTCCTTTCCTTGAGTTTTCTTGTTTTCCTCAGTTCAGAGGTTACTGTTGGGCTTGCCATATTTGTACTCAAAAAGAAAAATAAACTTTCTCTCACTTTTTCTCACTGTTATTTGTTAATTAACCAGAGGCTCAACTAGAGTCCCAGGTGGCCTAGGTAAGGAAGTTGATCCATGAACTGGAGTTGACCAATTAAGAGAAACTGTTTCTCTTCAGAACATTTATATTTAATTTTACATATTACATAGCTCAAAGCTCAACTGAAGTCCAGTACTATCCATGCAACGCTGTTTTAATCCAGAGTTTTTAACTCTTCACCAAACGACAAAATGTTAGACTGGTCCAAATTGAAAGCACTTGCAGACAACAAAATAAACTCAAAAATTGAAATTTGTTTCCAGTAGGGTAGAAAACATTGTGGGAAAAGGAGAAAAATGCTGGTTTTCAAAAGGCCTTTATCTCAGGGTTGTAAAAACCAGAGATTGTTTGGTGAAGGGTTAAATAGAGGCTATTTCAATTAATTCTTTTTATATGTTTTTTCTGTTTTATTTTGTAGCTCAAGGCTCAACTGGTGTCCCATGCGTCCCTGGTTGAGAGAGTAATTCATGAACCAGAGGTGACCACTAAACAGGGGAGACTCAAATCCAGAAAATCTAAAGTAGGAATAATCTTTACAATGGACGATCTTACTAAACTGGAAGTTCTAGATGAGGTAAGCTTGCTATCTTGAATGGTTCAACCAATTGGGAACTCTGTCTTTCAGTTAAAAATAATGAGACCTATGTATAGAATTGTTGGTGATTGCAAATCTGTGAAAAATGAATACAAGATAGTGATTTCCAGGAGAGCTAGACACTTTTCACTGTAAGATTTGATCGTATACAAACCACTTACTATTTGATATCTTACTAATTCCAATCAAGTTTAGGGCAAACTATATTCCAAAGGCAGTGGAGCAATACAAAGTCATCAAAGCCTTCTTGTTTTTCTATTGGATTGTTGTGAAAAAATGCCAATCTTGTGGATCAATGTAATAACCAATTTATATCAACAGGAAGCCATTGTTTCCCAGCTGTTTACCCGCTACAAACAGGGTACCATATACACTTACATTGGAGACATTCTATTGGCTGTGAACCCATTCTGCCCTTTAAACCTCTATAGTGAAGAGCACGCTAGAAAGTACATGAATGCAGCCAAGGGAGATAACCCACCCCACATTTTTGCCATAGCAGACCAAGCATACCAAATGATGGTTCACCACAAAAAGCATCAAGTTAGTTCTTTTTTTTTTGCTTTTTGAGTGTGTTTCTTTTAACCCTTTACCAGACGACAAAATTGAAAGCATTTGCAGACAAGCATGTGACGGGTAACATGTTTACTTTTACTCTAAGAACTTTGGTATTGCTTTTGGTGGATCTGAAATCTGAGACTTCAAGACTTCTCTTTTAGATTCCAGTCCAGAGCTGGTGAAACTCTGGAAAGACGTAAACAGCAATGTTTTTAACTTTTGAAGTAATATGGCTGAATGCAGTTGAAAGTGGATTAAGAAAAACATCAAGGCAAATGAATGAGCCACTCTTTGTAAGGAGGGTGTTTAATGCAACTGCAGTATAATTATGAAAGTAAGCAAATCATCACATACCTGTGCAGAGCTTCAGGTAGAGGGAGTGATTTTGATTTCAAAAATAGAAATATTGATTATTCTGCACCAAGCCCTATGTTGTGGGTACTCATTAGAATCGTCTCGATGAGACAAATCTAATGAGTACCCACAACATAGGGTATGGAAGAGAAATAACAGATTTAGAATACTACCACTCCGTCTTATTTGGAAATGACAATGGATCCATTAAATCTATTGTGTCTCATAACTGATGGAATCATGAGGTAAACTGGTCCTTTGACATGTAGAAAATTGATCAATGGCAAACAGTTTAGTTCCAGTTCAGTCTGTGTGGACTACTGGGCTGGCCTGGATCTAGATTATTTGTAGAAGCATTATGCTTCCTGTTTACAGAGCATGGTTCAAGTTATAATTATTTGTTGTTGTTGTTGACTATTTTACAGTGTATTGTGATCAGTGGGGAATCTGGTGCCGGTAAAACTATGAGTGCTAACTTTTTAGTCCAACAACTTACACAGCTGGGCAAGGTAAGTCAAGCTTTATCCTTGACTACTGGCCTTTCCAAATTTTTTGGAAACTAAGGGGATTGGGCTGTCAATCTTTCTCCGTTTTTTGTAACATTTATATATGAATGAGATGTTTTATGAATAATGCCTGATAGAAATTATGTACAAAGTTTTTACACAAGCTGCTTTAGTGTAACCCTTTACCACACAATGACAACTTTTGAAGACCTTCTGAAAGAAGCCTTTTGAAAATATTGTGGGAAAAGGAGAAAATGCTGGTAACCAGCAACTAGCAATTGCACCATTTGAGCCACACTGAAATTGTCATCTGCAAATACTTCAATTTGGATGGGGCTAAAATTTTGTCATCTGGTAGAGGATTAAACATATTTATTTTATGTTATGCCCATTTTTTAACCCTTTACTCCATAGACACTCATTTCAATGTATTGCTTGTATGAACCTTTGGAAAAAATTGTGACAAAAGGTGAAATTGCTCTTGACGAGCAATTTCACCTTTTGTCACAATGTTTTCTATGCTATCAAAAGGTGTCATATACACATAAGAAACGACTTTATCCTTCATGTTATTTAGGGTCAGTTAGAGATACCATAGGAATGCCTTATGGGGTAAAGGGTTAACTTAGAATTTTCACCAAAAGAGACTGCAGCAGAGCACTGGTAGGTGAATATGAAGCCTGGTCCTCTTGGTGCTCTTGTTTGTGGCTGAGAAAATTTATATTTCACCTCTCATGGACAACATAAGTACACTGTAGCTGTTACTTATGGTACAGATGCAGACAGTGTGATCAAGATAAGACTGTAGTAGTAGAATATGCAAGTTGAATTTTGCTAAAAAGGTTTTTTACTTATAATTATTTTTTTACCATGAATGGTCATAAAAATGCCCTAAAACTGAACTAAACAATGATTTCAGGCCCCGAACAGAAATTTAGAAGAAAGAATACTTCAGGTGAATCCACTAATGGAAGCCTTTGGTAATGCTAAAACAGTGATCAATGACAATTCCAGTAGATTTGGAAAATACCTGGAGATGTTCTTCACAGAAAATGGCACAGTTACTGGTGGTAAGTATGAGTTTAAAGATTGTGACCTCCTACAACTACCAGTAGTTTTTAAATAGATGTTTGTTTATGAAATTGAGCCCATGAACTCTGTAGAATCCCCCCCCCCCCCACTGAAAAAAAAGAAGATGAAAAAAAAGAATCTGTCATATTACAAATTTAAAGCATCTGTATTTTTTTGTGCATAGTTGTATAATTATAATGTAGCTCATATCATAGAATAATTATGTTTTTGATTGGGAGAATGAAGAAAATGCTGATATCCATTATTTTCTCGTTGTTTTTTATTATTTTTTAGAAGCCCTTTTCATATTTTCTTCTTTTGCATAGGATGAATTTGTGATTGATTTCCTTACCTCTGGACCAAACAACAAAATTTAAGACTGGTCCAAACGGAAAGCACTAGCAGTCCACAAATTAAATGTACATGTAACTCAAAAATTGAAATTTGTTCCATGCAGGGTAAGAAATCTTTGTTTTTTTCAGGGACATAGTTGCTGATACTGGTTGCTGATTATAATTCAGGATGGCCAATGTTTTTACTTGGCTGCAATGGTTCTCTGAATTAAGTCAAAACCTCTTGGAAACACCAGATATAGATGTATTTTCAATCTTTTTCAGCAAAGATTACAGAATACTTGTTAGAGAAATCTAGAGTTATATTCCAAGCTCAGTAAGTTATTTGATTTATTATCTAAGTAGTTTGTGCCTTATTATGCCCCCCTTCGAAGAAAGGGGGGTATATTGCTTTGCACTTGTCGGTCGGTCTGCGGTCGGTCTATTGGACGGTCGATTGGTCCGTAGACCACATTTTTGTCCGGAGCATAACTCAAAAAGTATTTCAGGTATCATTTTGAAACTACATAGATGGATAGATCTCAATTAGGAGAAGTGCAGTGCACAAGAATCATAACTCTGCCCATCATATTTTTGGAGTTATTGCCCTTTGTTGATTTTCATACTTAATTTTTGTCTGGAGCATAACTCTAAAAGTATATCAGGTATCATCTTCAAACTTGATAGGTAGATAGATCTCATTAAAGAGAAGTGCAGTGCACAAGTACCATAAGGCTGCCCATCATATTTTTGGAGTTATTGCCCTTTGTTGATTTTCATACTTAATTTTTGTCAGGAGCCAAACTCTAAAAGTATTTCAGGTATCACCTTGAAACCTCATAGGTGGATAGATCTCATTTAGGAGAAGTGCAGTGCACAAGAACCATAACTCTGCCCATCATAGTTTTGGAGTTATTGCCCTTTGTTGATTTTGGTACTTGATTTTTGTCTAGAGCATAACTCAAAAAGTATTTCATGTATCACCTTGAAACCTCATAGGTAGATAGATCTCATTAAAGAGAAGTGCATTGCACAAGAACCATAACTCTGCCCATTATATTTTTGCAGTTATTACCCTTTGTTGATTTTCATACTTAATTCTTTTCCGGAGCATAACTCAAAAAAGTATGTGAGGTAAAATCATGACACTTGAAAAGTTGATAGTTCACATAAATGGGAAGTGCAGTGCCCAAGAATTGTTAATTTATCATTAATAATTTTTTAGTAATTACCCTTTGTTCGTTTTTTCACTTTGAACTTAACAGTTTATAATCACATGTTGTATTTAGAATTGGATGCCATTAGGGGGGCATACATGTTTTACAAACATCTCTTGTTTACAGTTTGAGTCTCTCCTGAAACTTTCATATCAAATTAGTATGAAAAACTATGAACGCATCTCTAGACATTCAAAAGTGTTTAACTTTTTGCCACCCAATCCTAATCTCTAACAACCCAAAAGAAGAAAGTTTTTTGAAAACATGATGTTTTCTACCCTTTCTGATACAATTTTCAGTATTGCAGCTCAATTAAAATTGTTGTCTGCAACTGCTTTCAATTTGGATCAGTCTAACATTTTGTTATTTGGTAAAGAATTAATGAATAAGTGGTAACATACCACAAACATGCAAAGTCCTTGGAAATGGTGTGAAAAATACTGTAAGAAAAAATTTCAGATACTTGTATTACCATATTGAATTTATTTACAGACAACAATCCAAATGCTTTTCAAATGATAGTTTTTGTTCTTTAATAGATAAAAAAATATTGTGGGAAAAGTAAAAATGCTGTTTGATAAACATCATTTTCTCTTTTTTTTTCAACAATGTTTTTAAAAGTATTCTTCCTTAGAGGTTGGTCAAAACTTTGGATTGTTTGGAAAAAGGTTAGCTCATTATAAAACAACGAAACTTTAGGTTTGTCCAAATCTAAAGCATTTGCAGATGACAAATAAAAAAGTGACTGAAAATTTGAAATTTTCAGTGAAGGATAGAAAACATTGTGGGAAAAGGAGAAAATGCTGGTTACCAGCATTTTCTCCTTTTCCCACAATGTTTTCTAAAGGCTTCTTTCGCAGGGTCCTAAAAACTAGGGATGGTTTGGGAAAGGGTTAGATAGATAGAAAATATTGTGGGAAAAGAAAAAGTGCTGGTTTACATCATTTTCTCCTTTTTTAACAATATTTCAAAAGTCTTCTTCCTCCGGGGTTTGTCAAAACTTGGGATTGTGTGGTAAAAGGTTAATCAAGATGGGCCCCTAAAACAGATTTTACTGTAGTTTTTGTATTCTCATATTTTCTAGAGGAGAACAGAACTTCCACATATTTTACTATGTACACGATGGTTTGCCCACTGAGGACAGAAATCACAAATACCATCTTCAAGACATGGCCTCGTACAGGTATAAAATATTTCATCCCTTTATTTTCTACATCAGAAAATTTTTACTACCTGCAATTTAACATGTGGCTGCTGTCGGGCCTTTTATTCAAATCAAGATTGTTATTTCAAAGGGTAGAAAACATGGTGAGAAACAGAGAGAATTCTGTTTACAAGCATTTTCTCCTCTTCCCACACTGTTTTCATCTACAGGTCATTAAAGTCTGGTGTGTGTGGTAAAGGATGAAGCAGTTTTTGCTTTTGCCATGAGTTGTTATTATATGTGAAATCTTTACCATACAACATGATTTTAGACTTGTCCAAAGTAGAACTACTTTTTGTGGGAGTATCCTTGGGCATGACATTCCAATGTTCTAGCCTAGTACAGTTGAATTTAGGACCTGTATGAATATGTGAGATATTGCTGTAATATAACTGAATTAATGTTGAAAGCAGAATATAACACCATTCAATCAATCAATAGTGATGACATGTATTTTCAGATACATAAGCCAGTATACAGAAACTCCTGTTGACATAGCAACCTTGTCTGTGAACAGGGTCAAGTTTAAGGCCATTCTACACTGTTTTGACATCATTGGTTTTAAACAAGAAGTGAGTACTTGTAGTATAATTTGAATTTGCTTTTTTACATAATCTTTACTTTATTTACTTTATAAAACTAACAATTTCCCTTTGAGAAATACAATGTTATTGAAACCTTTCTATA
Organism: Tridacna crocea; assembly: GCA_943736015.1. Lineage (NCBI taxonomy): Eukaryota > Metazoa > Mollusca > Bivalvia > Cardiida > Cardiidae > Tridacna > Tridacna crocea. The sequence goes on from OX031073.1 coordinate 34,707,209, forward strand.
ACCCGATTGTATCACATACTGAAAAAGAAGCTTTTTGAAAACATCATGGGAAGAGGAGAAAATGCTGGTATCAGCATTTTCTCCTTTTCCCTCACTGTTTTCCCTCTGCTAAGACACAAACTTCAATTTTTGAGTTACATTTATTTTGTTGTCTGAAAGTGTTTTTAATTTGGACAAGTCTAAAATTTTGTTATTTGGTAAAGGTTTAACCTTTTCCCAAACGACAAATTTTGGACTCTACCAAACCAAAAGAGTTTGCAGATGACAATTTTAGATTTGGAGAAAATGGCAGAAAATTTTAAAAAAGGGTAGAAAACACTGTGGGAAAAGGAGAAATTGCTCGTTAAGAGCAATTTCTCCTTTTCCCACAGTGTTTTCAAAAGACTTACTGCAGACACGTAAAAACCAGGGCTTGTTTGGGAAAGGGTTAGATGCATTTTACACCCACGTCGTTTACATTGGGCCCCTACCGGTCCTTTAACCCATTACCACACAGCAAAATTTTAGACCTATCCAAGTTGAAAGCATTTGCAGATTGCAATCTCAAAGTGGCTCAAATGGTGCAATTTTGCTGTGGTAGGGTAGAAAATGTTGTGGGAAAAGGAGAAAATGCTGGTTAGCAACATTTTCTCCTTTTTCCACATTGTTTTCAAAAGGCTTCTTCCTCAGGGGCATTAACAGTTGTCATTATATGGTAAAGGGTTAACTTGTTTTGCATTTCTCAGTCTTTGTACTTTAGCTTGATACATTTTTTTTTTAATTCAATTGGCTGGAAATCCAATTTGGGATACGGTATGTCATCAGTACTTGGCTTATAAAAATGTATCCATGTATGTGTACAAATCACAATACATGAACATGTGGAACATAATTCACTGTTTTTATATTATACATTTTTTAACCCTTTACCACACAATGATGACTTTTAACACCCCTGTGGAAGAAACCTTTTGAAAACACTGCGGGAAAAGGAGAACATGCTGGTAACCAGCATTTTCTCCTTTTCCCACAGAGTTTTCTACCCTATCAAACAAATATTGCACCATTTGAGCCACTTTGAAATTGTCTTTTGCAAAGGCTTTCAATTCAGATAGGTCTAAAATTTTGTTGTGTGGTAATGGGTTAATTAATTTTGGTCTTAATTGTTTTAACCCATTACCACATAATCCCGACTTTTAACAACCCTGAGAAAGAAGCCTCTGAAAACATTATGGGAACAGAAGAAAATGCTAATAACTAGCATTTTCTCCTTTTCCCACAATGTTTTCATCCTTTCCCAAAACAAATTTCATATTTTTAGTTGCATTAATTTTGTCGTCTGCAAATGCTTCTTATTTGGACTAGTCTAAAATTATGATGTTTGGTAAAGAATTGAATACTGGTAAATAGTACGTGTATTTTCTCCTTTTCTCAAAATGTTTACTACCCTTTCAGAGACAAATTAATACACATTTGATTAGTCACAGCAAATGCTTTCAGTTTGGACAAGTAAAAAGTTTATCCTAAAGTGAAGACTTAACACTCTACCTAACAATATTATTATACTGCAAAGAAATTTCTTGTGATCTGATTGGTTAACATGCCGGGAACATATATCATGTTCCCTGGCAAAAATCATGTAAAACCAGTTTCCCCTTTTGAGTGCCCCATAAACATCACTACACATGCAACACAACATAAAAAATGGGACGTCGATCGATCACCAGACTGCAGATTTATGCACCAAACTGCATGTTTTAGTGACATCATTTTCCAGTGACGTCAGTTTTCATTGAATTGGGGCACTCAGAAGGGAATTCCATACATCAGTTAGATGTAAACAGATCAAAGATAGTGCAGGTCAATTTAACCCTTTACCTCATAAGGCATTTTTATGGTATCTCTAATTGACCCTAAATAACAGAAAGGATGAAGCTGTTTCTTATGTGTATATGACACCTTTTGATAGCATAGAAAACATTTTGACAAAAGGTGAAATTGCTCGTCACGAGCAATTTCACCTTTTGCCACAGTGTTTTCCAAAGGCTCCTACAAGCTATGCATAGAAATGAGTATCTATGGAGGAAAGGGTTAAGTTGATAATCCAAAAATGATTGTAGGGTAATGTGGAATGACCACTTTTTATACAGAAAATATCATAAAAGCGAAAAGTTGTCAACCCTGGTCAGCCTGCGCATCGGCGCAGTCTGACCTGGGTTGACACTTTTTGCAGACCCCAGAAGGTCCCTTTTCGCATGACAGGTCACATATTTCAAAGAATTCACATTTAATACATCTTATACAGGAAGTCACAAATTTTGCATAATTATTATAATTTATTTCATGCTTTCCGGTAGGATATTCTTACACTGGTACCACCAGTGAAAATACCTATTTTCATGTTCTTGTTGCCTAGGTTAATTGCATGTGCCTCACAACCGGATGGAAATATGACATCATTTACCTTACATTTCTTGCGCTTGACATAATATTGTAATGCATTGCTATGCAGGAGGGGTACACTACTGAGAATTACGGAAAAGAACTGTACTGGATTTTGATAAAGCTCCTCCCAGAAATGGTTAAAAGCATGAAATAAATGGAATATTTTTTTTTTTGGTGAAAGATTGAAATTTACTTCATCTCATGAACACCATCGGTAATATTTTCCCGAGTGGCAGCGCCACTCGTGAAAATATTACCGATGGTGTCCAGTCGATGAATTAAATTTCAATCTTTCACCGAAAAAAAACTACCAGAAAGCGTGAAATAAATGTGTATATTCATCTGGTATTCATAAATATTATACATAGAATGTCATGTGTATAATAGTTATTGTGGTTAGGTATATAAATTAGTAAAAAGAATATTATACCATTTCTGAATGGTCGGATCATGTCTCGTTGCATGTGTAAATAGGTGAATATCTGATTAAACCGTGGGTCTCATCAGATGTTCACATCTTTATACATGCAACTTGACATGATCTGATTTTGTAGAAATACAGACTGTTGTAATATTCCATCAGCTGGTATTTATACATGGCTCATGCTCTGTGAAAAGGGGGTTTAACCCATTACCATACACTCCTTACTATTGACGACCCTGAGAAAGAAACCTTTAGAAAACATTGTGGGAAAAGGAGAAAATGCTGGTAACCAGCATTTTCTCCTTTTCCCACAATGTTTTCTACCCTTCACAAAACAATTTTCAAATTTTCAGTCACTTTTATTTTGTCATCAGTAAAGGCTTTCGATTTGGGCAAGTCTGAAATTTTGTTGTTTGGTAAAGAGTTAATGCATCTGCAAAAATTATTGTCCTACAGTCTGTGCACACTAATATGGGTCACAGCTTTTCACTGTATGTTCAAGGACTAGTCTATCTTATGATTCATTCGGTTGTGAGACAAAAATCGATTTTTCATTATCCATAATTAATTGTACGATCAGGTGGCAGGGGACTAGGAAACTTGTTCACAGCTGTGGTTAATCATGTCTCTCCGAGCTAAAAGGCGAGGTGGCGACATGATTCACCACGGCCGTAAACAAGTTTTAAAGTCCCTGCCACCTGACCGTACAACAAATTTATTATACTGAAAAGTTTTACTCTTTCAAAGCGTGCTTAGCAAAATTTTTCTGTTTTATAATTTCACGAATTGAGTATGCTGACGAAATAGAAATTCCCTTCTGAGTGCCCCAATTCAGTGGAAACTGACGTCACTGGAAACTGACGTAACTAAAACGTGCAGTTTGGTGCATAAACGTGCCATCTGGTGATCGATTGATGCCGCCATTTTGGATGTTGTGTTGCACGTGTAGTGATGTTTACGGGATACTCAAAAGGGAAACTGGCTTTATGTGGTTTTTGCCAGGGAACATGATATATATGTTCCCAGCATGTTAAACAATCAGATCATGAGAAATTTCTTCGCAGTATAATAAAATTATATGGATTTGGAAATGGCTTTCTGTGCTATTTTTATTTGTCTAGTTGACAGATCATTACATCTTTACTTGGTACAAAGTTTGTTTGATTGAACCATTGTACTCGGCAGGATATTGCTATCCGCAATATATTGGATATTGGTAACATAGAAATTATGAACATGTAATAATCGTTTGAATATTTTTGTTTCTGATAAACAGGAGGTGACCTCTATACTGGGTATTATTGCATCAATACTTCATACTGGAAACATAGAGTTCAAAGCCCTAGAAGTGAAGGCAGGAGAAGGAGTGGAGATACAAAATACAGAACTCACTGATATTGGTAAGACTATATTCTCTTGGCAACATGGACAGTAAATTGTCATATTTGTAAAAAAAAATATAGTATAACTCTTTACCAAAATACAAAATTTTAGATTTGTCCAAATTGAAAGCTTTTGCGGACGAAAAATTAAATGTGACTCAGATGATGAAATTTGTATGTGACAGGGTAGTAAACATTTTGGGAAAAGGTTACCAATGTTTTCTCCTTTTCCCACAATGTTTTCATAGAGCTTCTTTTCTTTCTCAGAGCAGTCAAAAGTCGAGAGTGTGTGGTAATGGGTTAATAGTATGTAGAATGTTCATCACCTTTTTTTTTTATGCAATGAGAAATATTTTAGCCCTGCTTTTTGAAAAGTTGGATGAATGCATCAGCACTAGATATCAACTCAAGGTCTGTTTGTGCAGTTTGTAGAGGCTGACCTGAGTAGAAACTTGATGCTGTTTGTCAATTTTCTGCATGTCAAAGGACCAGTTTATGTCATGATTTAGTTGGTTATTAGACGAAATTGATTATATGTTTCGAGAACTATAATTACGAGGGTCATCCAATAATTGAAGAAATACCTGAGCTAATACTCATCCAGTGTTCCTACATTCCTTCAATATAGGCTCCACCTTTTTCAATGACAGAAATTGATTATATGTGTTAAGAACTATAATCATCATCACTTACATTGTAAAATTATGGATCACAGAGGTGCATTAACCGTTAAAGCGCTGGAACTGACAACCCATTACCACACAATCCCTACTTTTGACGCTTCTGAGAAAGAAGCCTTTAGAAAACATTGTGGGAAAAGGAGAAAATGCTGGTAACCAGCATTTTCTCCTTTTCCCACAATGTTTTCTATCCTTCACAAAACAAATTTCAAATTTTAGTCCCTTTATTTCGTTGTCTGCAAATGCTTTCGATTTGGACAAGCCTAAAATTTTGTCATTTGGTAATGAGTTAAGTTGTTTTTGTGGACAGTGTAGATCAAGATCAGAGTGCAGAGAGTATGCAGTCTGATCTTAGATCTACAATGTCCACTGTTTTGTTACATGTTCTGGCAAGAAAAAAAGCCTTGGTACAGCAATAGTTTAGATGTTTTTCCTCTTTAAAAATTTCTCTTATTTAATTCAGCACTTTAATTCATTACCAAACAAGAAAATTTTAAGTTTGTCCAAATCGAAAACATTTGCAAATGACAATAAAAGTGACTGAATGTTTGAAATTTGTTTTGTGACGGGTAGAAAACATTGTGGTAAAAGGAGAAAATGCTGGTTACCAGCATTTTCTCCCTTTCCCATAATGTTTTCAAAAGGCTTCTTTCCCAGTGTCGTCAAGATTAGGAATTGTGTGGTAGTGGGTTAAGATTAAACTCGCTTTTCCCAGTGCACGGCTCATTTTACTTTTTTCCAGTTGCTAGATTACTCGGCCTTGATTCCAAAGACCTAGTCGACGTACTTGTTAGTACGGGAATGGTAGCAAGGGGAGAGGTCATCATACGGGTCAACTCATTGTCTGAGGCAATGGATGTACGAGATGCCATGGCAAAGTCTCTTTATGGACGGCTTTTTAGCTGGATCGTGAATAAAATCAACATTCTGCTACAGCCAGATAAACATTTGTACAAGGAGTAAGGGGTTTTAAAATTTGTTGCTATTCTGAAATATTTGGATTTTGAACTAAATTTATGTCCAAAAAATTTTTGGGAAAATTGTATTTGGTTTTGTAACACTAGTAAGACATAAATATTTAGCCTTGCATGTGAAAAAAAAGTAACTTTTTGTGGTTTTGATATGCAAACACAGTAAAGCCATTTCTTATGGAAGGGTTGTTTGATCTGTAAAAGATGTTGATCCTGATCAGCATGTGCAGTCTGGGTAGCCTGATCTGAATTGAAACTTTCTTGCCTTTTGACAGTTTTCTGCTGGCTAAAGGACCCTTCTAACCTACAACTTGATGGCAATTTTTAGACATATTGATCCATGTCAAGCATAGATTTGTTGTTTGATATAACACAGTAACAAGATGCATTCTACCAAGAGTGCCACTCAGTCACTTGACTGAGCAAAAACTTATTTCTACAGAGATTTGTACCATTCTAATAAGGATTTCAAATTAAAGTTTCTTATGACAGTTAACTCTTTACCAAGTGACAAAATTTTAGATTTGTTCTAACTGAAAGCATTTGCAGACGACTAAATAAATGTGACTCAAAAATTGAACCTTGACTTTATAAGAGTAGAAAACATTATGGGAAAAGGAGAAAATGCTAGTAACCAGCATTTTCTCCTTTTCACACAATGTTTTCAGAAGGCCTCTTCTCCTGGGTTGTAAAAACCAGGGATCGTTTGGTAAAGGGTTATAAAAGGCAAACCAGCTTTTGAGTAGTACACATATCATAGAACAAGAATTTCAAAGATAAAAATTTCTAATTTTTTGAACTTGTTAAAACATGTATCCATTTTATGGCTGTGTATATTTTGTCTTCACCAGGGACAAACTGTCTATCATAGGTTTGCTGGATATTTTTGGGTTTGAGAACTTCCCAAACAACTCTTTTGAACAGCTTTGTATCAACATAGCCAATGAACAGATCCAATATTACTTCAATCAGCATATCTTTGCTTGGGAAATGGTAAGTCTGAGATTTATTAACCGTTTGCCACACAATGACGACTTTTAATGACCCTGAGGAAGAAGCCTTTTGAAAACATTGTGGGAAGTGGAGAAAATGCTGGTAACCATTGGTTTAGCCAATCAGAAGTGGTATTACTTTCAAATTTTGAAAATTCTTAAGAAAAAGACCAAGAATGTTCTAATGAATGGTTGGTTAACCCTTTCCCAAACAATCCCAGCTTTTTATGGGTGTGGAATAGTAGCCTTTTGAAAACAATGTGGGAAAAGGAGAAAATGCTGGTAACCAGCATTTTCTCCTTTTCCCACAATGTTTTCTACCCTTTCATAGACAGAAATCATCTTTTCAATAAGAGTTGAATTGTCGTCTGTAAATGCTTTCAATTTGGTCTTGTCCAAAAATTTGTCGTTTGGGAAAGGGGTAATACAGACCCTGGCCTCGTCATGGTCATTGTTGTTGTTGTCTTTGTGGTCGTCATGTGAGAACATTGACATTTTGTAATATCTGTATAATTACCGAAGCCATTGGAATCAGACTTGAACAAGTTGTTTACTATCATATAAAGAGTTCATACAACAGGAATAGGTAGCTATCAAAATATTTTTGACACAGTTTTGCATCTTTTTTGACTAAGAATTTTCACTGAAATTCAAGCACTAGTAGCCAACTATTGGCCAGGGATCTCCTTTGACCCGGGACCTCGGGTTTTGACGCTTGAAAATCGTAAGTGACCCCGATTTGACGCTCGAAAAAAATACCATAAACGTCAAATTGACGCACACGAATTCTGGCCTAAGCGTCAACCATATAAGACGTAAGCGTGATTAAAACGTAATCAGATAATATGGCCGACTGTCAAATTCTTATCAGTGTTGCATATTGAACACTTCCGAAACTGTGAAATCGGCCTACACCAACTTGATTGTGATATATCGGGTATCCTAAGCTGTTAACCCTTGCATCTCCCTTAACTATCCGATAGCATGGCGGGGAATCACGTGACACAACAACAAAAAGAATGACCGACATTTGAAGAAATTTCCCCACTTCAGGTAAGAAAATCTTCAATAATTCCGTTAATACGTGACCGTTTGGAATTTGGTTTGAAGCAGAGAAGGCGGAAGGACTCCGGGGATTTGCCTGATGTGTTAGATTTTTTAAACAACACCTGATAAAAAAGTTATTGACGAGCAAACAAATTATCCAGGATAAAAAATTTGTTTGCTCGTCAATAACTTTATTATCGGGTGTTGCTTAAAAAATCTAACACATCAAGCAAATCCCTGGAGTCCTTCTGCCTTCTCTGCTTCAAACCAAATTCCAATCGGTCATGTATTAACGGAATTATTGAAGATTTTCTTACCTCAAGTTGGGGAATTTTTTCAAATGTCGGGTCATTTTTGTTGTTGTTGTGTCACGTGATTCCCCGCCGTGGATAGACGAAGATCCGATAACGGTGGCGCATTGGCCAGTTGCCGGGTACGCGTGTTCTATTAATAGAATACATTCAGGAACAATCGCAATGTTTTGGACACTGTTGTGCAGAACATGTAAGCGAAGTTTTACTTTCGTTTATCAAGTAAATTTGACAGCGTCAAACGCGATTTTTTTTTTTGAAATAGCTCTTTTAAATTCAATTGGCCTTACAGAATTCTTTTCTCATAAATTTCTTTTTCTTATGAAAAATACTAAGGTCTATATTTCGCCATTTTTTTATGGGAGCTAGACAAAGTCGTTGCCTGATAATTTTCGGAAATCGGCATCTTCAAGAAAGGTTAAGTGTGAAATGATATTTCTTAGATCATTTGAACGACAAAACAGATATTTTGTGACGAATTTAATCAAAATCGTGTCACGAATATTTCTTGTAGTGCATGAATTAATGACTGGTAGTGCAAAGCTGTAGATCTAGATTTATATTGATCATATAGGACTCACAGTCATGAAATACTTAGAAAATGACACTAAGACCAAGTGACAGTGACTGGGCTCATTGACTGATCCTGGGTTTTGACGGATCAACCTTTTGGCTACTAAAACTCTTTGCCTGGCACCAACCTAGCTCTTGAAATGAAAATTTTGACTCTTGAAAATTTCAATTTGACTCTTGGATTTTGTGGCCCAAGAGTCAATGACTCTTGAGTTTCAGATGCTAGGGAGATCCCTGTTGGCGCTAGCATGTGGTGCTCTAGTTATTTTTGCCATAGTGATTTTAGAATTGGTATCTTGCATGAGTTTTCAACAGATAATATCTTTTTATACCTGCACAAAATGAATATGAATGTTTTGGGGGGTATAATGTAATCAAAATACTAGTAATTGCCTTTTTCTGTCAAATAGCTAGTGGGGGGGGGGGTATTACCTCACATTCAGTGACATCTCTAATTTCTATTTGTAGCAAGAGTACCAGAATGAGGGCATAGATGGAAGTGTGATCAGTTTTGTAGATAACAGACCACTTTTAGACATGTTTTTGATGAAGCCTATGGGCTTATTAGCACTTCTTGATGAGGAGAGTCATTTTCCAAAAGCAACAGATAGGACTTTAGTGGGTGAGACAGTCATTTGGTTATTCTAAGATAAACCATTCAGTAAGGCTTTACCAAACAGTCTAATACTTTTTTATCTTGAGAGAAAACATCTTTGAAAGCATTGTCAGAAAAGGAGAAAATGCTGATTACCAGAAATTTTGCCTTTTCCCACAATCTATTACTTTCAAAGACAAATCCAATCATTGCTTAGTAACATATTATTTATCATCTGCAAATGCCTCAAATTATGCTATCTAAAATTTGCCATTTTGTAAATTCTCAGAGTATTTTTTTTTCTACCTTGTAACCTCATATAGGATGGTTTGACCTATAAAGATTTGAGTATAGATATTATGAAATTTTGTAAATCCTGGCAAGTTAAGCTTTTTGACAAGGAAAATGCAGGACTTTGAAAAACCATCAAAGGTGGATAAAAAGGACAACATGGTGAAAAATGGAGAAGTCTTTTTCAAGAGTATAATATAAAGAACTGATCATTTTTTCTATGACAAATGCAAGATAAAACAAAGTTATGAAAGATGGAATTGGATCTTATGGCCAGTTTTACTCAGCACAATGTTTCAAAAAGTCACCATGCATGTGATGTCCATAGATGGTCAAATTGACTGTAAAATATATTTCTAGAAGTGTGACAATAAAATACTCTTTTATTATATACCTAGCAGTGAAATCCTGGAATTTCCCAGTGTAATAAATTTTGATATCATCACTAGTGAAGATATCAACTTTCTCTTTCACTTTCACTCTGCTGTAATTTAGGAACCACTTTTTTTTCGACTACATTTTTTTCGACTTTCAGATGAAAAATTACAAATAATGATGTTGATAAGGTATATAATAAATAGAATAATCAAATGGTTATTTTTGATATGAAAAATATCTCACTCAGATGCGTCGTAAGGCGTTAAAAAAAACTTGTGCTGTGCACTCGGATGTGTCGTAAGGCGTTAAAAAAACTTGTGCTGCACACTCGTTTTTCAACACCTAACAACGCATCCTCGTGAGATATTTTTCATATCAAAAATAACCAGTTGATTATCCTCTATGTATTTAATTTTTCCATTCAATAGGCAAATTTCATCAGAACATTGACAGTCCATATTACCACAGACCCAAAGCTACAACATCCCTATATTTTACAATTGATCATTATGCGGGGTCGGTACAGTATGATGCTATAGGTTTCCTAGAAAAGAATCGTGACCGACTCCCTGTGGAGGTTGTCAACTTATTTCGAGCTTCTGATAACAGTGTTGTACGGTCTTTATTCCAGACTCCTCTCACTAAGACAGGTAAGAAATTTTTTGTAGTTGAAAGTAAAGCATCCTAAATAAGTCATTAGTGATACCTTAGAGCTTTTTGTTCATAATGCCAATAAACACCTAACTCTTTATTACACAATCCCGACTTTAAATAACCCTGAGGAAAAAGCCTTTTGAAATCATTTTAAGAAAAGGAGAAAATGCTGGTAACAAGCATTTTCTCTTTTTCCCATAATGTTTTCTACCGTTCCAAAATCAAATATCAATTTTTGAGTTACTCCTATTTTCTCATTTGCAAATGCTTTCAGTTTAATTAGAGTTAGACTCTTTACCATTGGATAAAATTTTAAAGTCTCCAAAATTTAGATTATTTGCAAATAAGAAACTACATGGAACTCGAAATATGAAGTTTGTCTTTCATTTTCATTGTTACGAGTCAGGCGTAACTAGAAAGTAGAAGCCAGCAACAAACGATAACAATTAACAGAATTTATTAACAAAAATATCAAATAAACAGTGACAATATTACAATAGTACAAAACAATACCTTAAACGTTAAATTCAAAAGACAAATTATTCCAGTCTTAATTCCAGTCTGATCCTGATCCAAACTGAATGTAATCCAAGCACACGAAGTAATCCTCACTTTAGTCTAGTCTGATCCGAATCCAAACTGAATGTAATCCAAGCACTAATTATATGACTCAAACACAAAATAATCCCCACTGTAGTCTGGCAATCATGTATTAACTAGTGAACACTGAGATGTAAAAAGCTTTTCCTTTTATAATAACAGGGAAACTTCCAGAAAATTCATGTCAAAATTAGTTGCATAATTTCTAGTAATCAGATTGTAGAAAGGCTTGCAAACTTCCAGCACAATATTCCACAAGAGAGAATCCAGTTCTAAAAATAGCAACAGGGGAAAACCATTCAAAAATAGATACACACATGAACAAAGCTAGGAATAACTGGGTATGTACATAACACTTCCCCCCTTGAAAAGGAAAAAGAAAGGTTTATGAAATAAAATCTTTCTTTTTTTTTTGCAATATTATTTACATACATATTTTGATACTTTAACTGAAGTATTACATAGGAAATGACAAACTCAAATATTAATTATTTCAGACTAATGAAAATAATCAAGGTAATGAAATTACATTTTAAAAGAAAAAACAGTTTAAACTTGATTTAGATAAAATGACTATTTGAATTTCAAACTCTTGAAAGAGCATCTGGTATAATGTTATCTTTCCCTTTTATGTGTCTGATGTCAAGATTAAACTCTTGAAGCAATAAACTCCACCTCAGTAATCTTTGATTCTTATTCTTAAGTTTGTGTAGAAAACTTAAAGGGTTATGATCACTGAATACAACAATTGGTGAAGTTGAAGAGGTTAAATAAACTTCAAACTGCTGGATTGCCAGAATTAAGGCAAGACACTCTTTTTCTATGGTAGAGTAATTTTTCTGATGTTTGTTAAATTTCTTAGAAAAGTAACAAACTGGGTGATCAATACCATTATTATCTTCTTGTAAAAGAACAGCACCAATACCAACATCACTTGCATCAACAGCTAATTTGAAACATTTGTCAAAATCAGGTGCCAAGAGAACTGGTGTGCTCTTTAGTATGGCTTTTAGACGATCAAATGCATCTTGACATTTGTCATTCCATTTGAACTTTGTGCTTTTCTTAAGTAAATTTGTTAAAGGTTCAGCAATACCCGAGAAATTTTTACAGAATTTCCTATAGTAGCCAGCCATACCAAGAAATCGCATCAGCTGTCTTTTACATTTAGGCACAGGAAACTCAGAGATAGCATTGACTTTAGCTTCTAAAGGTTTAACTTGACCCTGTCCCACAAGATGTCCCAGAAATGTTACAGTAGCATGACAAAATTCAGTTTTTGCAAGATTCACAGTCAGTTTCGCTTTACTGAGTCTGTCGAAGAACTTCCTGATTCTTTGAAGGTGGTCACTCCAACTGTCTGAGTAGATGATGATGTCGTCAATATATGCATCACAGCCATCTAATCCACATAATTATAACGTTGTTTACAAGTCGCTGAAACGTTGCAGGAGAATTTTTCATCCCAAACGGCATAACTTTGTACTGGTACAGACCATTTGGAGTAGCAAAGGCTGATACTTCTTTTGCTCTATCAGTCAGTGGAACTTGCCAGAATCCTTTTAGCAGGTCAAATTTGGTGACATATTTAGAATTTCCAACTTTGTCAATACAGTCATCAATTCTTGGTATTGGAAAAGAGTCTGTTTTTGTCACAGAGTTCACCTTACGATAGTCAGTACACATTCTATAAGTTCCATTTGATTTGGGTACTAATATACATGGTGAACTGTAATTACTCTGGCTAGGTTCAATAAATTCATTTTCCAGTAAGTATTTTACTTCATCTTGGAGGTATTTCTGTTTCAAAGGATTCATTCTATATGGATGTTGCTTTATTGGTTTAGAATCTTCCACAATGACATCATGATAGATTTTATCTGTTCTTGTGGGGATATCAGGAAATAAATGTTCATATTCATGTATCAACTGTTTCAGCTTTTCCTGCTGTGATGGTTCCAAGTGAGAAAGTTTGTTGTCGAGGTTTCTCAAAATATCAGAATTCTCAAGTTTAGATGGACCAGGATCAGATTTATCAATAAAGTCAGAATTTACTTCAAGATCAGATACATTTGATTCTTGTGGGACAGTGTTTACAACTGTAATTGGTTTTGAAATAGAGCTATCTCTGTCAAAGTATTCTTTTAACATATTTACATGACACATTTGTTTGTTTTTACGCCTTCCTGGAGTATTAATTATATAGTTCAAATCACTTGTTTTCTTGTCAATAGTGTAGGGTCCAAAATATCTTGCCTGTAGAGGTCTGCCAGGTATTGGCAAAAGAGCAAGGACTTTGTCACCTGGTTTAAATTTTCTATCAATAACATGGTTGTCATATCTTGCTTTCATTTTGCCCTGAGACGTTTTGAGATTAGACCTAGCAACCTCACATGCCCTAGACAGTCTATTTCTGAAGTCAGAAACATACTGTAGTAAATTCAAAGGTGTTTCATATTTTGAAAGAAATTTATCTTTCAAAAGTTTTAAAGGTCCACGAACAGAATGGCCAAAAACTAGTTCAAAAGGACTGAAACCAAGAGATTCTTGTACGATTCTCTGACTGCAAATAGTAACAAATGGATGCCCTCATCCCAATCTTTTTCAATGTCAAAGCAATATGATCTTATCATATTTTTTAATGTCTGATGAAATCTTTCTAAAGCACCTTGACTTTCAGGGTGATAGGCGGATGACCTGTATTGCTTGATTCCTAATTCATGCATAACCTGTTGGAATATACCAGACATAAAATTTGACCCTTGATCAGACTGAACTGATTTTGGAAGACCAACAAATGTGAAAAATTTTATAAGAGCCTTGACTATTGACTTTGTTTTTATGTTCCTTAAAGGAATAGCTTCAGGAAAACGTGTAGAAGTACACATAATTGTTAAGAGATACTCATTTCCTGACTTGGTTCGAGGTAAAGGACCAACACAATCTATAAGTATCCTACTGAAAGGTTCATCAAAAGCAGGAATAGGTTGTAATTGAGCTTTGGGAATGGTTTGGTTGGGTTTACCTACCATTTGACATGTATGGCAAGTTTTACAATATTTGGAGACATCTGATTTGAGACCAGGCCAATAAAAATGAGTAATAATTTTGTGATAGGTCTTGTTTATACCTAGATGACCTGACATAGGACTCTCATGGGCTATACTTAGTATTTCATGACGATATGACTTTGGAACCACAATTTGGTGGTAAACAGCCCATTCATCATCAGCTGGGACATCAAATGGTCGCCATTTTCTCATAAGAATCCCATTCTTTATATAGTAACACATTGGGACCTGTGAAATTTCATCTTCAGGTAAAGCCCTAAAAATTAATTTTGAAATCTCAGGATCAGTTTGCTGTTCCTGGATAAGCTGTGACTTTGACAGCGTGTCGTGACCTTGGTCAATAGACTGTGGTGATGAATGACAAGACATTGACGAGTCTATCTGAGTATCAGACAAACTGGGATCAAGAGACTTTTTAATCTCATTATTAAAATATTGACCGATAAAAGTATCTGTCAAGTCAATGTCAGAGTTTGAGTTTTTCAAAATGGCCTTTTTAGCCATAGCTCGGGTAACTGCACAAGAAGGATACAAGTCAGGAATTTCCTGCTCGATAGGGTCATCTGTTTGACCTATATTTGGTGTGTCAGTTACAAGTGGATTAACCACAACCTTATCTCCAGCTAAGTCATTGCCTAGCAGTAAATGGACACCTTTAAATGGTAAGGAAGGTTTAATACCAATAACCACAGGCCCAGTAACCAAATCTGATGACAAATTAACATGATGGAGAGGGATATTAACAGTTCCACACTCTACACCCTGAATAAGGACACTAGTACCGGAAGAAGTCTTCTCAGAAAAAGGCAGTATATCTGCTAAAATAAGAGATTGAGAAGCTCCTGTGTCTCTTAAAATTTTAATAGGGGTAGGTGGGCAATTATCACCTGAAAGTGATACAAAACCATTCAACATAAATGGTTCAAAAATCTCCATAGTAGAATCAGACTTGGGTTTTGTGACTATGTTAATTGTATTGGTTTTAATAGAAGACTGTGGCCTTGGTCAAAGAGTGGTGAGCCCTGTTGGTTTGGCTTCATCACTTTCTAACTTCCTTTTTAATTTCAAACATTAAGAAACAAAGTGACCAGGTTTCTTACAATAGTTACAAGTGGGTCGAGATAAGGGATATTGACTTTTGGTTTCACTAGTAGAATTGGGTTTGGGTGTATTGGATTGACTTGGCATGCCAGATGAATTACCAGACATAAATTTATTTTGGGGATGTGAGGAAGTAGGTTTTTGTTTAGCAATAAAAGAAACTTTATGTGTAAGGTAGTAATCATCAGCCAGACGAGCTGCTTCTTCTAAAGTTTCAACTTGTTTTTCGTCTAAGAATGTCTTAACATCAGATTGAATACAACGTTTGAATTCTTCAACTAACATAAGTTGTCTTAGTTTATCATAATTTTGGTCTATTTTCTTAGAACAGCACCATCTATCAAATAACTGTTCTTTGTTTCTAGCAAATTCAACATGAGTCTGGTTAGAATCTTTTTTACAATTTCTAAATTTTTGTCTATATGCTTCTGGGACCAACTCATAACCTTTGAGAATAAGTTCTTTAACAGTCTCATAATGATGACTTTGTTCAACACCTAGTTGTGTATAAATTTCACGAGCTTTGCCTATCAAAACACTTTGCAAAAGCAAAGTCCAGTGCTCCTTTGGCCAATTTAAGTTTTCTGCAACTTTTTCAAAGTGTAGGAAGTATTTATCAACTTCTTTTTCTTGAAATGGAGGAACAAGCCTAATATGTTTTGTAACATCGAAATTGTATTCAATCTTTTGCTTCGGCTGATTTGCTCTTTCTTGCATTTCTATTTCCCTCATTCTTAATTGAAATTCTCTCTCCTTCTCTCTTTCTTCCCTTTCCCTTTCTTCTCTCTCCCTTTCTCTTTCTTCTCTCTCCCTTTCTCTTTCCCTTTCTCTTTCCTTCTCTCTCTCTACTCTTTCTTCTCTCTGTCTTTCCCTTTCTCTTTCTTCTCTCTCCCTTTCTCTTTCCCTTTCTCTTTCCTTCTCTCTTTCCTGAATTTCTAATTGTCTGATCTGAAGTTTTAATTCAAGTTCTTTTGAACTTGAAACTGACTGAATGTCAACTATCAGGGAAAGAGCATTTTCATTGAAAATCTCCTCATCAACAAAATATTGTACCAAAATGTTCTTAATTTCATGTTTACGCATTGATGATTTTATTTCAGACAATTTATAGTGTTTAGCAAGATTAAGCAAATCAGTCTTTTTACCTAAATTCAATAACTACACAGACGGTTCAGCCGTAAATTTATCTAAGTCAAAAGACATGTTTGTTTGTTGCTGGATTCAAGTACAAAATTGTATTATAATTACTGATTAGTAGACGAATGCGTTAGTCTATTTTCCAATCGAAGGTTAATCCCAAAAGGAAAACGAATGCGTTAGTCTATTTTCCAATCGAAGGTTAATCCCTAAAGGAAAACGAATGCGTTAGTCTATTTTCCAATCCCGGACGAGCCCCCAATTTCTGTTACGAGTCAGGCGTAAGTAGAAAGTAGAAGCCAGCAACAAACGATAACAATTAACAGAATTTATTAACAAAAATATCAAATAAACAGTGACAATATTAGAATAGTACAAAACAATACCTTAAACGTTAAATTCAAAAGACAAATTATTCCAGTCTTAATTCCAGTCTGATCCTGATCCAAACTGAATGTAATCCAAGCACACGAAGTACATAACATCATAGAGTGGAAAACATTGTTGGAAAAAGAGAAAATGCTGGTTACTAGTATGCTTTCAGAATACTTCTTCCTCAGCTAGGGTCTTTAAAAGTCAGGATTGCGTGGTAAAGGAGTTAAGTCTGTCAGAAATGTTGACAACAAAGTGATACTAACATCATCTGAATATAAAACTCTATACTTTATGCAAGAAATGTTGATCGATATCCATGTAGCACATAAAAAGACCAAGGAACATAAAGACTAAAGAATATCCAAAGTTCACAAATTCTTAACAAGTAATTTGGTATTAGAGGGAATTGTAACATAAACAACAGAGTAAGATGTAAGAGCATTTTTGTGTTTTCTATTCCTGATCATAATTTTTTGCTTTTGTGTTATAGAGGAAAACCTAGAGGTTTTATCGTAGCACTGTCATTGTCTCCTACAATTCCCCACTTTTATTATAATTATCTTTGTAATAAATGAAGATTGGTTCTTGAAACTTTGGTCAATTTTTAAAAATAAAAGAAAGAACATAAACAGGAGAGCACGTAATAGCAAATTTTGACACAGCTATACCCTTTTTTTCTCTACAACTGTAGATGAAAAAAGTTACTGGCAGCTGTGCAGTGTGTTAGCTTGTTTGATGATATCATAAAAGGATAATAAAGTATGAGTGAAATGTTGAGGATTTATAATAAGAACGAGCTAGAGTACAGCATTTATACTCTAGCCTCGAAGAAAACCTGGTTTATTATGTGCGTATTTTAACAAATTAAACTGTTTAAAACTTACCTGTACATGGAATATTTGTGTAGACTGTAGGGCAGCTGTGCAGTGTGTCAGCTTGTTTGATAATATCGGAAAAAGGATAATAAAGTATGAGTGAAATGTTGAGGGTTTATAATAAGAATGAGCTAGAGTATAATAAGAACAAGCTAGAGTATTTATACTTTAGCTTGGAAGGAAAACCTTTTTTGATGCGCATATTTTGAAAATTTAACTCTTTACCACGACAAAATTCTAGTATGGTCCAAATTGAAAGCAATTGCAGATGACAAAATATATACTCAAAAAACTGAAATTTGTTTCCAGCAGGGTAGAAAACATTGTGGGGAAAAGGAGAAAATGCTGGTTGCCAGCATTTTCTCCTTTTCCCAATATGTTTTTAAAAGGCTTGTATTTCAGGGTCGTAGAAACCAGGGATTGTGTGGTAATGGGTTAAAACTTACCTGTACATTGGATATTTGTGTAGACTGTAGGGTTTATCATTTACTCATTGAATTCCAGCCAATACAAGTACAGGTAAGGTAGAAAGGGAAAGGGCCTAACACTACTTATTTGCATAATTTCATCCCCCCCCCAGTATCCCACTGCCCATGTAAAAATCTTCAATTTAAATATCTAATGCATTTTTTTTGTGAACTGTGTAAACAATTACTCCTCTTCACTGTTATCTTTAGTTTTCTTTTTCACTTACACTGAGATCACCAGTTCTTGTGCTGTAGCTCAGTTAAACCCTTACCAAACAGTAAAATTTTAAAATTGTTGAGGTTCCAAAACATTTGTAGACTATGAATCAAATTTGGCTCAGATGATGGAATGAGATCTAGTCCGGTCTGTTAACTCGATTTTTTAGCAAAATGTTTACACTCCGGACGAAAGCAACAAATTTTGCATACAGTTAATAGACATCATTCCGAACCATTTGCGCCTGGTGTGCCCGATTTTAGTGGCCTAGTTCATTAATTACTGCCTATTATATATTCGGATAGATGTAGTGTCCGAATACTCTTCCTTTGTATTATATCAGAACACATATATTAGTATCTCACAATGATTTGATCACTGAGGGTCGATCAAAACGCTTTCAAATTTAAGAGAACTTCATTTTTTTTATCGAAAATTTGTTTTTCTATTTACTTTATAGGTGGATTTTGGTTTATTTTCAGTAATAGAGATATGAATAAATCCGAAATGGTACCCAGAATGGGCATTTTTAGTAATTTTTTCACTTTTATATGAAGTTCCGAAACTTTTGAAAGGTCCAAAAAACCTAAAACGGCTGTACCGGTAGTTTGATAAATCATCTTTTTCGAAGATACACACAAAAAAAGAAATGTCGTTTTATCAATCTTTCGGTAGACTTCAGAGGGTAAAGCAGTACCATAAGCGCTATTTTCTGTCGGGCGTGTTGATAGAACTTTTAGTATGCAGACTGCATTAACCCTTAGGCTGCCAAGCGCGACTTAATGATCTCTTGCAGACAATATAAACTAAGATCAGACTACGAAGAACGTGCAGTCTGATCCTAGATCATCTACACTATCCGATACGGAGATATTTTTCCTCGAGATATTCCTCTGAAATAACATTTGGGATTTTACGATCGGCTCTAAAGTGTCATTTAATTAGTAGGATAAGGTTTAATAATTTGAAAAACAAATCCCCCAGCCCATTCCGAAAGAAATAAGTGCAAATATACAATTAAACTGGGACCGATTAAATCAGGTTACATAATAATGCATTTGAAAAAAAAAAAAAAAAAAGATGTTCGGGCAGAAAAATGCATCTTTTAGGTCCAGTAATTAGAACAGACTTATCCCCTGTAACAGATTTTAATCATTCCAACCCTTTACAAGTGATATCAACGTAAGGCTGAACGGGATAAACACTTAATTATGACACGTGTGTGTTAGTCTGTGCTCTGCTCGAACTTCTGTTTTTTCTAGAAGAAATGGGAGGTTTGAGATTTGAATTGAATTTTGTTATTACGATAGTTAATTTATAAGGTAGTTCAAACAGGAACATGACAAAAATGCAACTATAGAGACCTTAAATATTATTTCAAAGATCAGGATTTTCGCTGTAAATTGAAAATGTATAATATCCCAGTTTTTGGTAAATAAACTGTCTCTGTCTATTTGCAGAATACTGGAACGTTTTTTTTTTTTTAACAAAAAAATATTACTTTAATAGTTTCAATAAATCAAACTACCGATTCCTGGATTTCGAACCAGTACGTTAAAAAACTTAGCCACGGAATTCGGCAAACATTAGTTGATCAATCAGACATAAGAATAGGAAAGGTCTATTGCAGTTATATTAATGTTATTTTTCTCCCTTTTCCCCAATTTCTTACAATACTGAAAATTTGAGACTTGCCATAATTGCAAGCCTTTGCAGATAATTTGAATGTGACCTGAAAAAATGAAATTGTTTGTAAGAAGGATAGCAAATGGAAAAGGAGAAAAAGGTGGTTACCAGAACTTTATCACTTTTCTACAACATTTATAAAAAATATATTTCTTAGGGTCGTGAAAAGCTTGTGTTATGCGGGATAGGGTTTTAAATATAGTTACGGCGAATGTTTTCACCCGACGACGTCCATATACTTAGTATATGGGCGACGGACAAAAGTCCACTGGACAAAAGCCCACTGGGCAAAAGCTCACCGGTAATTTTGACAGGGAGGACAAATGCCCACTGCTTATAAAAAGAAGTGTATAAAAAATAATTTTTTAATCATTTTTGTAGAAAAAACACAGAGATTTAATGATCAGAATGATCAAATTGCATTTCTTTCTTCTCAATGTTTAATTCTCTGCAACATTCCCACTCTTATAACAACCATGTGAAAGAAGAAGAAAATGCTGCTTAGCATGTTCTGCTTTTCACATAACGTTTTCTGCTTTTTGTAGAGACAAGTCACATAATATATACGAAACTTATTAATTCCATACATGATTAGAACTAAAAGTTCTATTGGGCTATTGTCCCAGTGGGTTTTTGTCCTAGTGGGCTTTTGTCCAGTGGGCTTTTGTTCCAATGGATTTTTTTCCTATACCCAGCATATGGAGACGATAGAGTAAAGGTAGTTCAAATGGTTGTAATTGTCCTTGAAAAAGTAAAACATAATGTTGAAGCTGGAGAAAGATTGCTTTTTTTTCTCAAGATTTTCTCTCACACTTTGAAAATTCATTTTTCACAGATGTTTTTGAACTACTAGTATATATTGATTACTTTTTTTTTGCGGGGGGGGGGGGGGGTTTGGGGGTTGGGGGCGGTGTTGAGGTTGGGGATGTGAGACAAAAAATAGAAAGTGGGACAAATCAGCACGTCTGTCCCCATTTTTGTTCCGGGTCGCCAAAACACGAAATACATTGGTAAAAGGTTAAATAGCTGTCCAGTGTCTTCAGAGAGACAGGGACAATCCATTTACTGATATAACAGCACTATTATCAAACCGTCTTTGTTGCGTTTTCAGGCATGTTCCTATTGACGAATAACTTCATGCTATAGATCATGAGCAAAAGAAACGTGGCTTCAGATCAAATTTCAAACCTTCCATACCGTCTTCACAAAATATTTATTCAAACTTCATTTTAAGCATTTAAAGATGTGAAAAATGGGTAAAGGGTTAACTCGGTGTTCCTTTGATCTCAGTATCGCACTGCAGGGTGGGTGACCTATAGAAGAGTTGCAATGTACTGTCTTCTTACAGATTTACAAACATGTGTCACATTAAACTGACTCTTCCGTATTTTTTGTTTTATATTAGTTTACCCGTGTGGTGATCATTAATGGACGGGATTTTGAATTATACACAGGTTACAGAGGTTTCATTCTTAGTCTCTATATGCTCTTTATTTCAAAACGATCTCATAAAATGCATATTTTGTCTGTTTATGATTTTTTTTTTTTCAAAAGCAATACCACGAAATATTACTAAATTGTGTTAGAATTGATTTCCTCTAGATTTTTTGCTATGTCATTTTCTTTTCAGTTTTGAATTTGTCCAAATTTAAAGGGTTTGGGAACGGGACATACAGCATTTGTCACTGAAAAAAAAATGCTTTGGATTAAAAGAAAATATGCGTTATATCAAATGTAATCGACAAATCGTCTATTGCATTGTATGCGGAAATCTGAAGGCAATTTGATTTGTCCTGCCGATCGACCAAATTCAAAGGAATCCTATACGCGAAATTCAAAGTCAATTCTTTTTAAGTAGGCTATGTAAAGTGCAAGCAAATGACAGGCAAATGGACGGACAGATAAACACACAGATACGAAAGACTTACAGAATATTCATAAAATCAATCCCTAAATACAGCTATGCCTTCAAAATGGCAAAATACTTCTGAAACACCATTTTTTGTCGATTATACATTGTGACTAAACGGGAAACAACCAAATTACTGTTCTACAAAGGAAGAGTATTCGGACAGTACAGTTATCCGAATTTCAAATCGCAATAAAAATTGATCTAGGGCCTTAAAATCGGGCACACCCCTTTTTTTCGTTTTAGAAAAGTATTGTTTACATCATATAAAATTTTCACACTTTCGTCCGGCGAGTAAACATTTTTGAGCTAACAGACCGGACTAATCGTGAAAGTGCAGAAAACATCATACTTCTACCCCTGGTTTTTTTCCTCAGAGTAATTAAAACTTGGGATTATTTAATAAAGGGTTAACTACTGACCTGCAAACAAAATTTTTGAAAGTACCAAATTGAAAGCTTTGACAGATGAATAATTAAGTTGGGCTTAGATGATGGAATCTGTGTTTAACTCATTACCAAACGACAATGTTTAGGCTTGTCCAAATCGAAAGCATTTGCAGACAACAATATAAAACTGACTGAAAATTTGAATTTCGTTTTGTGAAGGGTAGAAAACATTGTGGGAAAAGGAGAAAATGCTGTTACCTGCATTTTCTCCTTTTTCCACAATGTTTTCTAAAGGCTTCTTTCTCGGGGTCATCAAAAGTAGGGATTCTGTGGCAATGGGTTAAAAGGGTGGAAAACTAGTATTTTGTTCTTTTCCAACAATGTTTACAAAAACCAGTAGTCATTGGAACCAGGCATTGTGCAGTATAGGGTATTAGGATGTTTTGGATTTTTTTTTTTTCAGTAATTGATTTGTTTTGAGGAAGTTAGTTAATTGGTCGTGTTGTAAGGCATTTCTTATTCCCAGCCTGGTAATATAGGAAAGAAGGAATAAGTGAGATGTTACCGTTGTATTGCTAAAATGTAAAATATGTTTCAAACAAAGAATAAATAAACAAACAAATAAACAAGTAAATAAACAACCATTTAAGAAATATCTAAGACCAGTATGCTTGTAAAGTATTGTGTCTTTCACCTTGTTTTGTTTGTGTACCAGTCTGTATGTCTTGGTCTCTACTTGGCTTTTGTGTTTTTGTGGTATATGTCCTGTATTTCTTTTATTGTGTCTTTCCCTCTCCCCCTTCTGTCTATCTGTCTTTCAATCTGTATGTGTGTGTGTTTTGTCTTTTTTGTTTGCATGTTTATTCCGTTTGTCTACCTCTCTCTATTCTCCAGTCTGTTAATTACATGTACATGTATGTATGATTATTAAATTTTGTATGTCTTTCTCTCATGAGGATCACACTGTAAATCAAACATATTTGAAAGTGTTTTTTTTCATGAATCAGCATGGATTAAAAAGATTTCATGGCTTTTTTACATGAATCAGGATGGAATGAAAATCTGCAGACCATCCATCCACTGGGTTGTAATGTCAAAGATGTGCAATTTCATATAACATTGATTGATCTTTGACAGAGTGTGGGAACGTTGATGTTACATTGCAAAGCAGAGTTGATTTTACTTCTTATTAGTAAAACAGTATGGCTGCAATGATACACCTATAAAAAATGTTCTTGGCAATAGCCGAAGTATTGAACATGTTGTTATTTTTATAACATGTGAAAATGATCCAGTTTCATGACACAAAATGAGGAACTAAATTTTTAAAAACAGACCTTTTTATACTTTTATTTTTGTTAGTTTGCAGGCTTTTCAAATTTAGTTTGACTGTCCTTTAGTATATAGACTATTGCTTTGTAAATGCCACTGAATTGTTTTTGCAGTTTTACTCTTGGCCTAACTATAAAAGTTTGGTTAAAATTTTGGAATCATTCAAATTGAAAGCATTAGCTGGCAAAAAATTAAATGCACTTCAAATGAAAGGGTTTTTATTTGAAAGAGTAGAAACTGCTGATACTAGCATTTTCACCTTGCCCCACAGTGTTTTCAAGATGGGGGTCTTGAAAACACAGGATCATGTGGTATGGATTAACTCTTTACCAAAGAACAAAATGTTTGACTGGCTCAGGTTGAAAGCATTTTGCTGATCACTAATTAGTTATGACTTATTTTTGTACTTTTGTCATGGAAATGATAGAAACACATTGTGGTTACAAGCATTCTTTCACCACAAAGTTGTCTATTTTACAAAGGCAAATTATTGCTGTCAGTTGAGCCACATTTACATTATTTTCAATCGCAAAATTAATGTTTTCAATATAGATAGCCTTGTGAAAACTTTGATGCATTTTCTCCTTTTTCCACAATGTTTGCTTTCCTTCCTAAAGCAAATTTCAATTTTTCAGACACATTCATATCGTGGTTTGCAACTCCTTTCGTTTTGGACAAGTCTAGAATTTTATCATTTTGTAAAGAGTTAAATATAATTATTATGAATGAATCAGAATCTTTATTGACTTATACATACACATGTATATCGTCATATACAAAATGTTTTTTAACAAATGGCATGGTACTAAATAGAGTCTCTTTCTCTCTCTTTCTCTCTCACTTCACCTCTCTCTCACTCCACCTCTCTCTCTCTCTCTCTTTCTCTCTCTCACACACACACACACACACAATTACTTGTAACTAGCAGTTTGCCCCTTTTTCCGAAATGGTATCAAATGGTGTACAACAATATTAATTTTTTAGGTAATGATTTGTAAGAACCCTTGTAAATGTATACCTTATGTAGATCTAGTTCCCAACTTTCTGAGAGTTTTTATTTCTTAAATTTTTTGGTTAAGTTTTTTTTTGTTAAGAAATTAATATGTTTAGATTTTATTTTTGGTAAGGGCGTAACATGTGTAGATTTCATTTTTCATGTTCTATAATTTTTCCTATTTTAGTTTTCCTGGACGAAGTCCAGAAAGAGATATTATTGCATAATCTCTGGTATTCACATTTGCAATAATCCATGGAATGGCATTCAGATCTGTGTCAACATATATATTTAAGTTCTTGAAGTACATACATTTTCCCAACCATATGATTTATTATCCCCCGCCGAAAGGCGGCAGGGGATATGGTAATAGTCTCCGTCCATCATTCCGTCCTTCCGCTTTTTGGCCGGAGCATATCTCCAAAAGTATTTGAGATATCAACTTCAAACTTCACAAGTGGATAGATCTCATTAAGGAGGCGTGCAGTGTACAAGAACCATTACTCTTTCTTCAGTATTTTTGGAGTTATTGCCCTTTGTAAATTTTTACTTTGAATTTTTGTCCGGAGCATATTTCCAAAAGTATGAAAGGTAGGAGCTCGAAACTTCACACACACATAGAACTCATTGAGGAGGCATGCAGTGCGAAAGATCCATAACTCTGTCTTCAGTAATTTTGGAGTTATTGCCCCTTGTAAATTTTAACTTTGGATTTTTGTCCGGAGCATATCTCCAAAAGTATGAGAGCTAGGAACTTGAACCTTCACAAGTGGATAGATCTCATTAAGGAGGCGTGCAGTGTACAAGAACCATTACTCTATCTTCAGTATTTTTGGAGTTATTGCCCTTTGTAAATTTTTACTTTGAATTTTTGTCCGGAGCATATCTCCAAAAGTATGAAAGGTAGGAACTTGAAACTTCACACACATATAGAAGTCATTGAGGAGGCATGCAGTGCAAAAGATCCATAACTCTGTCTAGTAATTTTGGAGTTATTGCCCTTTGTAAATTTAGCTTTGGATTTTTGTCCGGAGGATATCTCCAAAAGTATTTGAGATATCAACTTCAAACTACACAAGCGGATAGATCTCATTAAGGAGGCATGCAGTGTACACGAACCATTACTCTATCTTCAGTATTTTTGGAGTTATTGCCCTTTGTACATTTTTTTCTGGAATTTTTGTCCTGAGGATATCTCCAAAAGTATAAAAGCTAGGATTTTGAAACTTCACACGCATATAGAACTCATTGAGGAGGCATGCAGTGCGAAAGATTCATTTCTCTGTCTTCAGTATTATTGGAGTTATTGCCCTTTGTACATTTTTACTTTGAATTTTTGTCAGGAGCATATCTTCAAAAGTATAAAAGCTAGGAACTTGAAACTTCACACATATATAGAACTCATTAAGGAGGTGTGCAGTGTGAAAGATCCATTACTCTGTCTTCAGTAATTTTGGAGTTATTGCTCTTTGTAAATTTTAACTTTGGATTCTTGTCTGGAGCATATCTCCAAAAGTATTTGAGATATCAACTTCAAACTACACAAGTGGATAGATCTCATTAAGGAGGCATGCAGTGTACAAGAACCATTACTCTATCTTCAGTATTTTTGGAGTTATTGCCCTTTGTACATTTTCTTCTGGATTTTTTGTCCGGAGCATATCTCCAAAAGCATGAAAGGTAGGAACTTAAAACTTCACACACATATAGAACTCATTGAGGAGGTGTGCAGTGCGAAAGATCCATTACTTTGTCTTCAGTAGTTTTGGAGTTAATGCCCTTTGCACATTTTTACTTTGAATTTTTGTCCGGATTATATCTCCAAAAATATAAAAGCTAGGAACTTGAAACTTCACACATATACAAAACTCACTGAGAAGAAGTGCAGTACACAACAACTATAAGTCTGTCTTCAGTATTTTTGGAGTTAGTCCATTTTGTAAATTTTAACTTTGGATTTTTGTCCGGAGCATATCTCCAAAAGTATAAAAGCTAGGAACTTAAAACATCATACGCATATAGAACTAATTAAGGAGAAGTGCAGTGCTAAAGAATCATAACTCTGTCTTTAGTAATTGTTGAGTTATTGCTCTTTGTAAATTTTCACTTTGGAATTTTGTCTGGAGCATATCTCCAAAAGTACAAAGGCTAGGAACTTCAAACTTTATACACTTATAGAATTCATTAAGGAGAAGTGCACTTCACAAAAACCAAAACTCTGTCTTCAGTAATTCTTGAGTTATTGCCCTTTGTTAATTTTTATTTTGGATTTCTGTCTGGCATATATCTCCAAAAGTATAAAAGTATAAAAGCTAGGAACTTAAAATTTCACACACATATAAGAACTTATTGAGGAAAAGTGCAGTGCACAAGAACCATAACTCATAAGTATTTTTGGAGTTATTGCCCTTTGTAATTTTTTACTTTGGGTTTTTGTTCGCACATTTTCATTTAGATTCACAGGCTTTTTTCGACTGATTACCCTTTGATGAATTTATTTAATCATGGACCAATAACAAAAAGGCCACATGCACATGCAAAACACAATACCTCTTATACGTTTGTATCAAAAAAGGTCTTTTTCAGCAGAGGACATCATTTCAACGAAATTGCTCTTTTCAATTATATTTGGTAAGATGATTGATATGGGTCCAAGGTTTCTTTCAGCATTATTCCCAACCATTTCCATAGTCTTAAATTCAAGGTTGTAGATATTTGAATATATTTTACATCAAAGCTTAACTCTTTACCAAATGACAAAATTTTAGACGTCCAAAATGAAAGCATTTGCAGAAGACTCAGAATTTTAAATTGGTTTTGGAAAGGGTTGATAACATTGTGGGAAAACGAGAAAATGCAGGTCACCAGCATCTTCTTCTTTTCCAACGTTTTCAAAAGGTTTCCACGTCAGGTTTTTTAATACTCAGGATTGTGTGGTTCACTCCTCACTTTAGACCCACTGTTTTCAGAATTGCACATGCATGCTAAGAGAAAATTTGCAACTCATCTGTGTTTTATTATTAAACCAATTGTGTTGTGTTTTTAAATGTTGAAGCAGAAAGTTTTTTGAAAACATTAGGGGAAAAGGAGAAAATGCTGGATCAGCAGTTTCTCACTTTTACTATATATTTATACCCCCATAAAAAGCAATGTTTTTGGAGGTATACTCAAATAGGTCAGTCTGTGTGTCCGTCCGCATGTTTGTGTGTGTACAACATACTGGTAATTGCCTGTTTCTGTCAAAGCACAGGCGGGGGTATTGAGTCACATTCAGTGACAGCTCTAGTTTTCATTGTTCCTGAATAAATTCCATCCTTTGAGTCGGATTGCTTGTCTACAATTACATTCCATATCTATAGACAAATTAATCTTAATCTTCATAGGGCACAGTGTTAATACTTTGTATTTCTTACATATTAGTTCAGTAGAGAATAAAGGTTTAGGGTTGAATGATTGGTTTAGTAAGGAGCCTCCTACCTGTTATGTGTCACACATTTTTAGATGCCTGAAAGATCGTATTTTGTTGTTTGCCTGTCTGTTTGCAATTTCTTGTGTGCACAACTCCTCCCACAGTTTTCACTGGAATAAGTTCAAACTTACCACAATGAATCTCTTTGCTGTGTAGTTGTGCATGTGATTTATAGAATTTTGATATCTGCAGGCTTTTAGGTTTTATCCCATTTCTCGACTAGCCCCTTCAGGTGAATACTTGCTGCTTTGCCAAGCTCTTATTTATATCATAGTACAAAAATGCTAATTTGATGAAATGAAATAAAAAGTACTAACTTGATTAAATGAAAAAATAATTTGCTGTAACAATATCTTATTATGACCTATCAAAATTATATTTTGTTGTAATGAAGTACTAATTTGATATATCAAAATGAACTACAATTTGTTTTACTAAAATGGTATTCTGAGAAAACAAATTAGGTACTGTATATTAGAACACTCTTTAGTTTTTTGTCCTGCATCAATCAACTGCAAGTGAAAAGAGTATTGTCTCATTTCATCAATAAAGGCTTTCATATAATTAAATTTTTATTTGCTTAAAATATTTTTTTGTTAAAGTGAATCATTATTGTGATCCAGCAAACCACTCTTTCAGGATAATGAATTATCATTATTACTTTTTTTTGTAATAGAATTTTGTTATAGCAAATTCATATTTCGTAACATCAAATAAGTATTTCGTTAAGACGAATGTGTGACACATAAAAAAATTAGGCTCCTAAATTTTAGAGTACTAAAATTCAATAATACCGGATTGGATCTTAGAACACTGTATAATGAAATTTACTTTTTTTCAAATGGGTTAATTGGTAGTTTTGATTTTTTTTTTTCAATAATAATTTGTCAAGATTCACACGGTAAATATAGCACAAAACATAAACATGCATGTCAATCTGTAGAACTAAAAAGAAAAACTAATGTCTTGTCCTTTAGATCTTTTCCAACAGTCCTGTGTAGTAATGGTACAGGAGTTAATCTATACAAATTATTACTAGCTTGGATATTTTTTAAGAAAGTGTATTGTCAAAACCCTGTAGTTATTTGTATTTGTCCAAATATTTTGACAGATTTATATCTCCTTTTTAATTTAAAATCATCACTGAAAAGTATAGATTTATCATGGAAATAACATCAGTCCTAAGCCTAACATTAGCACCAACATGAAGTGCTCTTTTTCAGCATAGCTAAATGTGCTGGCTTTTGACCTAATTTTTATACGCCCGTTGAAGACGGGACGTATTATGGGATCACCGGTGGCGGGCGAGCGTCCGGGCGGGCGTCCGGGCGGGCAGGCGGCGTCCAGTTCTTTGTCCGGAGCATATCTCCAAAACTATACAAGCTAGGGTTATGAAATTTCATGGGTGGATAGATCTCATTGAGGGGGAGTGCAGTGCACAGGAATCATAACTCTTGCTTGCTTAATTTTTGAGTTATTGCCCTTTGTCGTTTTTCATACTTGAATTTTGTCCGGAGCATATCTCCAAGACTATACTAGCTAGGGTTATGAAATTTCATGGGTGGATAGATCTCATCCAGGGGGAGTGCAGTGCACAAGAATCATAACTCTTGCTCGCTTAATTTTTGAGTTATTGCCCTTTGTCGTTTTTCATACTTGAATTTTGTCCGGAGCATATCTCCAAAACTATACTAGCTAGGGTTATGAAATTTCATAGGTGGATAGATCTCATTGATGGGGAGTGCAGTGCACAGGAATCATAACTCTTGCTTGCTTAATTTTTGAGTTATTGCCCTTTGTCGTTCTTCATACTTGAATTTTGTCCGGAGCATATCTCCAAAACTATACTAGCTACGGTTATGAAATTTTATGGGTGGATAGATCTCATCGAGGGAGAGTGCAGTGCACAAGAATCATAACTCTTGCTCGCTTACTTTTTGAGGTCTTGCCCATTGTTGTTTTTCATATCCCCGTGGGGTCCCGGGGGTTTTTTACTTTATAGAATAGGACCTCGGCCTTTCTCTATGGCATGTCGTAGAAGGCGACTAAAATTAGAGACAAACGGCTGCTTTCCTCGTAATTCGTAGGATTGCAGCAGGCTGGGTAGTTCTTATTCCAAATCCTATATTTTTTTTCTTGATGTAAATAGGGTTTGGAATGGGAATCGGTTGGCCTGTGGGACCCCGTGTGGTTTAATCGGGGGTATAAGAATAAACCACTGCAGTCCCGCGATCGTCACATCTGCCATTTCATCTGGCAGAACAAAAGTGACAGCATGCATGTCGTAAAAGGCGACAAAAGGGGCATCATTTTGTGTTTCATCCATTCCTCATTTATCATGTTTGTCTTATGTTGTTGCACATGTATGTTATTTTCACCTCGCATTATTGTTTACTAAGTAAGTGCGCCCAATATGACCTAAGTTGTCAACGGGCCATAAAACACTATTCATTCATTCATGTTTTTCATACTTGAATTTTGTCCTGAGCATATCTTCAGAACTATAGTAGCTAGGGTTATGAAATTTCATGGGTGGATAGATCTCACCGAGGGGGAGTGCAGTGCACAAGAATCATAACTCTTGCTTGCTTAATGTTTGAGTTATTGCCCTTTGTCGTTTTTTATACTTAAATTTTGTCTGGTGAATATCTCCAAAACTATACTAGCTAGGGTTATGAAATTCCATGGGTGGATAGATCTCATCGATGGGGAGTGCAGTGCACAGGAATCACAACTCTTGCTTGCTTAATTTTTGAGTTATTGCCCTTTGTTGTTTTTCATACTTGAATTTTGTCCGATGCACTCCCCAGCTTTACAACTTGGGGTAAGACGGGCGTATCTTGCGACAATTTGCCGCTCTTGTTAATAATGATAATAAATAAAAGATAGAAATTTGTTATTGGTAGAGCATGTACAGTACTGTTGTTTATGTTAAGGGCCCCTGCCTATCTTTATTTGCAGGAAAATTTACTGTGTCTTTCTGTACTAGAGATATTTCTAGTTATCTCCCGCTGAAGGTGGAGGGATATAGTTTTGTCCGTCCATCCGCCCATCTGTGTGTCTGTCCGGGTGAACATCTCTGATATTATTGGATGGAATTTCGTGAAACTTTACACATGTTTACAATAACCAACTCTGCCATGACACTTTTTTTTTTATTCGATGCAAAATGGCTGACTGGGAGCTATTTCATGTTATGCCTTATTTTCGGAGGGGGATATCATTTCAACGAAATTGCTTGTTTATTTTACAGGAAACCTAGCTGGAGGATCACTGAAGCCCAGTGCTGCTGGCAGTACAGTCAGCTCTCCAACTAGTACATCTACAGGAGTTACCTTGGTGCGATCCTTACAGAGTCAACAGACAAGTATGGGAGGAAGCAGGGTAAGTGTAATAAATAGTTACTTTATATACAACTCTCAATGTCTTGCTGCCATCCGATTTTGAAAAAAAGAAATTGTCCTCATTTTCTTCATTGAAACATGGAAATGCTATCCAATATCAAATGCCTGTTGGCAGATCAAGTTTTCATACCATAGACAATGCCAGAACATTTTGTTAACAGTGTAGATCAAGATGAGAATGCAAGAATATAGAGTCTGATCTGTCATCTACACTGTCTACTGCTGTGTTTTCATGTAATAAATCAGAAAATACTGGCCAGCCATTCTTGAGAAATTGACTCTCAATCAGGACACAAGTTGTCAAAATTTAAGAATCATCTTTGAGATATTATTTTGTTTCTATGACAGTCTTGCATGCGTTTAAATTTTTTTTAAAATATTACCCACACCAAGCACACCCCTACTGAGATATTTTACTTTAAAAGTGTGCCACTATCTTCCCAGTCGTGGAGCACATACCCTTATCAAACTGACATATTCTCATCTTTTTTTGGAGTTTATATATTTATCTGGAATGAATTGCAGTCCCAAAGATGATTCATAATGATAGCTATCACAAATGATTTTACAGGGAACAAATATGTGAAAATATCATTTGTTTTTGTTTTGTTTTGTTTGTAGAAAGTGTGTTGCATCTTTCAGCCGTTCTTCCATAATTGACTCACTTTTTTAAAATTGTATGTCACCAACATTTCGTTAAAGATTTCTCAAAATATATGATTTGTAGCTGCTAGTTGTTGTCACATTTTTTAAACACATTCAGTATGCCTTAAATATAACTGGTTCTGATCTACTTGGCAAATATTACAACACTGTAGCATGGTCCTGAATATTGCTGAAATAGTCAAAATCAGCTTTTGCAAAGCCATTTAAATGTAAGACAATTACTGCTATTCTATTGTTGTGAAATGGCATTGTTTATTCTTTTTATTAATGTTAATCTTATTGCAACTCAAATAGCTTTAAAACTTACCTTTTGGGAAGGAATGTACTTGCCTACATACCAAATCAGAATTTGTTAACCCTTTACTCCATAGATACTCATTTCTACGCATTGCTTGTAGAAGCCTTTGGAAAACATTGTGGCAAAAGGTGAAATTGCTCGTGACGAGCAATTTCACCTTTTGCCACAATGTTTTCTACACTATCAAAAGGTGTCATATACACATAAGAAACAGCTTCATCCTTGTTGTTATTTAGGGTCAATCAGAGATACCATAGAAATGCCTTATGGAGTAAAGGGTTAAGGAAACATAGTTGTATTTGGAGACTAGTACTACAATCAGAATATTGTTTCACTAATGGATGTTAACTTACAAACAAGTATCTTATCTCCGTGCCAGTTGTTGTACGAAAGAATTTAGGGGAAGAATGTATTCTACCCTTCACAAGAAAAATTTGAATTTTTAGCCACATATATGGTTTTGTCTCCAAATGCTTTCAATGTGGACCAGTCATAAATTTTGTCAATTGTTAAACAGTTAAGGAATAATTGCAATTTCAATATTTGAAAGTGTTTTATGCATGTCAAATGCATTATCAAATACATGTACCTTTAGTTTTGAAAATATATATAGCTTTTGTTTTTACAAATTCTTTGACCTTGTGTAGGAGCCACGTTTTTTATGATACGATTTTTCCTGAAAAATGAAAGATTTTAGAAACCATCAGTTTACTCCATTTCTTGCAGTGTAATTTACTCTTTCAAGACAAGATCCACTGTTTGAGATGTAATGGATTTGATGCCTGCAATTGCTGTCAAAATGGATGAGTCTTAACTCTTTACCCTTTCCCAAACAAGCCCTGGTATTTATGTGTCTGCTCTAAAAGTCTTTGAAAACACTGTGGGAAAAGGAGAAATTGCTCATTAGAAGCAATTTCTCCTTTTCCCACAGTGTTTTCTATCCTTTTGGAGAATTTCTGCCATTTTCTCCAAATCTTAAATTGTCGTCTGCTAACTCTTTTGGTTTGGAAGGGTCCTAAATTTGTCGTTTGGGAAAGGGTTAAGCAAACAACAAAATTTTAGACTGGTCCAAAATTTAAAGCATTTGCAGACGTCAAAATAAAAGTGACTGAAAATTTGAAATTTGTATCAGGAAGGATTACCAGCATTCTCTCCCTTTCCTACAATGTTTTCTGTAGGCTTCTTTCCCAGGGTGGCCAAAAGTAGGGATTCTGTGGTAATCAGTCCCTGTTTTTAAACTATCTTTAGGAAGAAGCCTTTTGAAAACATAGTGGGATAAAGGAGATAATCCTGAAAAACAGCATTTTTCTCTTTTTTTAACCACAATATTTTCTACCCTTTCAGAGACAGAAATATCATCCTGTAAGCAACTTTTAATTTGTTGTCTGCAACAAGTTTGAATTTGGACACATCTGAATTTTTAAAAAAAGTGGTCTAGAGTTGGAAAGTTATTCTGATAAAGGATTGACAGAATTGATGAATCACAGTCTTAGATTAAATATTTCAGATATATAATGCACTTGTAAGTATTGTAACAATACACAAACTGAACTATACATAAGCTTAGAAATGCTGTGATTTGATGCATAGACATGCAGTTTTCCCATCCTTAGAAGACTAGGGTCCATACTCACCAACCATTCTTAATTTTATTCTTAGTCTTCTATTTAGATTTAGAAAGTAACACAACTTCTGATTGGCTAAACCAGTCAGTTTAGCTAATCAGAAGTTGTATTACTTTCAAATTCAAAGAACTTGGATAAAAAATTCTTGAAAATGAGACTATGAAGTGATCATTAGAATGGTTTGTGAATATTGGCCAAGATTTTCAGCTCACCTTAGTGCTCAAGATGAGTTATTGTGATTGCTTGTTGTCCATTGTTTTGTCTTTTCTTTGAAAGTGTTTTTATCTGTTTCAAGATAACAAAGAGTATCTGTTAGGATATTGTTGGACCAATCAAGTTCATTTTTTGTGTACCGCTCACCCATGTAATGTATATAGGTCAGGTTACATTATCTGTATCATCTCTCACTTGACAGTATGGTTGCAAGTGTTGAAACGTAAAGAAAAAAAGGAAGAAAGGAAGAGACTGCAAGTTTTTTCCATTAGAAGCAGAGGCATTTTATCACATAGTATGTTGGCATGATACAACTTCAAAAATTAATGAAATGATCAAAGTTGACTTTTGAGTTCTATAAATTTACAAGTTTGGCATGAAATGTTTGAAGGGCAGATTGTCTGGAACAATAAGACCAAGACAACCACACCCCTTTGCCTAGGTGTTGCATGCTTTTCAATAAAATCTAATACAGGTATTGTTAGGAAATCTTTCTCTCTGGAATATTAAGGCTTAGAGTTAAATAGTTGGGATATATCATCAACATTATGAACTACATTTAATGGTTCATAATCATAATCAGCAATCAGCTTAAGCTTTTACATTTCATATATAGTATCTGATTCTATGTACCACTTCATGAAGCTGTTCAGATTTCATGTGGATATATAGATTTTGGAATTTTTGATATTTATGTCTATCTTTTATACTCTGGTGAGCAATACCTACTCGAATTGACCGTCTTGTTTTCCTGTTAACATCATTCAAAATGCTGTGGTTTTATGCACTTTTTATGCATAGAAATGCTGTAATTTTATACTATCCAGAATGAACAGATTTTAGTAGTTAGTGACTTAATAATATTAGGTTGTATTGTTTATTGTGTGCCAGGATAATATTATGCACACATATTGGAAGGAAGTATTTTTGTCCCACCATTCATGATAAGATGCAGTTTTTCTGAGATCTAATGTCTGAGAACATGCAGCAAAAAGATAATTTGCTTATTCCATGGTGTGTTAATTGGTGGTCTGAAAGATGAAAGGCAAAACTGTTGACTGCAGTTAATGGTGTTTGGTCAAAAACGGAGCACCTCCAGTGGGATAATTTCAGAATAACTTTCTGACTCCCCTGTTATGGACCATAGCATGTTTTCCTGAGTTATTCTTGGACAAATACAAAGAAGCTTCTAAATTTATAGGAAGTGCAGAATATGCCTTGATTACCAGATTTTCTTATTTTCTTGATTTAAAGTTTTTAAAAGTGGAATTAGCAAAAAGATTTCATTTATTCTGTTTATTTTGGAATATGTTGATTATGGCATTCTTCTTTTACAATTCATTACTTACTTTTGTTACAGAAATAAGGGTGGATAGCTACCATAGTTCTTGTTATTATTTAGATGCTGAGTATTATTGTTAAATGGTAGAAAAATATATTACATATCGTTTTTGTAGGAAATAGAGAAGGAGGTTTCTCTCCTTCTATTTCTAGACACATACATGTAGCCATTTTATCGAATTTCAGTTAAAAGCATTATGATATCAATAAATTTTGAGGATCATATCAATTGAAAGGCTGTAACCAACTGTAGATACCAAAGATATTTTTATTCCAATGTAAAATGATCTGAAATATATACATGTACCATGATCATTTTTTATCCACTCTTATTCTTGAATTTTTGCTTGAGCATAATTATGGGCTCATTTTTAAGGGAAGATACCTGGTTGTTAGCAAATTCGCCAGAGTGGACCACCGATTTATGTGAGCTTCCTTTTCTGTCTGTAAACTAGATCATGTGATACTCGAAAGCTACAGACCATCTTTTTGAAATTTCACCTTTTAAAATAATAACAGTGGTGTAATTAGGGCAAGCTTCTTTTGCCCAAAATCAAGGTCAAGGTCATAGTTACTGTTGGTTGTATTGGGGTTTAGCACCACTTTAACAGCTAAGGTCATATCATAGCAGTCGGTGATGCACTTGTGTTTCCTGGCTTTCTCACACTGGTACTTACACAACTTTCTTTCCAAAGCCACCGACTACTTTTTTCACTTGCTTCAGCAGAGGTGAGGCGAAAATAAACTGGAAAGAAAGTTTGCCTCAACCTGGGGTATCGAACTCACAACCACCAGGTAATGAGTCCGACACGCTCACCACTGACAAAAATAGAGTCTGCAATAATTTCAATAAACTATCAGATACATGTGTGTTGAATTTGTTTGTTTGATGGTTAATGCTGTTTTCAACATTATTTCAGTTATACCACAGAGTCCAGTGCACTAATCCATGCTTTTCTGGAAATTCTTTTACCTACCCTAGCTGTTGGCTGCTTTCCCACATAACCATCAGTGAAACAATGATTAAAGTATGTGAACAGCACTCTGGTTAAAGGTGTCATTGTGATGCATAAACATGCAAGTCAGTGCATAATTTTGGATCCATAAAATCTATTAAGACTAACAACCAATTGAATTATTATGTGTGCCAGTCCTTTGACTTACAGAAAATCTGCCAAAAAGAAAAAATACTTTGACACAGGTATACTTGCATAGGCTGGACAGGCTGGCCAGAGTTGCTATTTTGTTGTAGATGCCCCTTTTCACAGAACATGGCTCAAAGATATATAGCAAAGTGCAAAATTGGAGCTTTACACATACTTAACACACTGAGGCAATGAAATTAGCCTCACTTTATATACCTGCACAACCACCCCATCACTTTGCCAAGCCTTTCATTTTCATTTTTTGAAGGGAGGAAATTCTGCAAGCCCTAACACTTTTGCCACATGCACATTAAGTTTTAAACCCATTACCAAACAATCCCTGGTTTTAACCGCCATGATGAAGAAGCTGTCTGAAAACATTGCTGGAATAGGAGAAAATGCTGGTAACCAGCATTTTCTCCTTTTGACACCATGTTTTTCACTCTTCCAAAGTCAAATTTCTATTTCAGATTTATGTTTATTTTGTTGTTGCAAATGTTTACAATTTGAACGAGTCTAAAATTTTGTTGTTTGGTGAAGACTTAAGGCTGAAGCAAGGGACGTAGCTTACTATTGCCTGACAGCAATTACTTTTTAGCTCACCTTAGCATAAAGTGCTAAAGGTGAGCTATTGTGATCGCCCTAAGTACGGCGTCCGGCGTCGTCAACAATTTCTTTAAACATCTTCTTCTCCTTAACCACAAGGCCAGTCTTCATGAAACTTGATAGGAATGTTCCTTGGGTGTAGCTCTACCAAAATTATTCAAAGAATTTAATTCCACCCATAACTCTGGTTGCCATGGCTACAAAAAGAGAAAAAATGAAATCTTTGAAAATCTTCTTCTCTGAAACTAGAAGCCTAGAGCTCTGACATTGGGTATGTAGCATCTCCTAATGGACCTCTTCCAAGTTTTTTCAAATTATGCCCCTAGGGTCATAACTGGCCCCACCCCGGGGAATAACAAGTTTGAGCATAAGAAGAAAGAAGGAAACCTTGTAAAATCTTCTCCTCTGAAGCTTGAAGCCATAGAGCTTTGATATTTGGTATGTGGCATCTCCTAGTGGACCTTTACCAAGTTTGTTCAAATTATGGCCCTGGGGTCAAAACTGTCCCCGTCCTGTGGGTCACAAATTTGAGCATAGGAACAAAGAAGGAAAACTTTAAAATCTTTTCCTCAGAAACTAGAAAGCGTAGAGCTTTGATATTTGGTCTGTTGCATCTCCAAGTGGACCTCTACCTAGTTTGTTCAAATAATGCCCCTGGGGTCAAAACTGGCTCCACCCCAGGGTCACTAGTTTGAGCATAAGAACAAAGAAGGAAAACTTTAAAATTCTTCTCCTCTGAAACTTGAAGGCGTAGAGCTTTGATATTTGATATGTGGCATTTCCTAGTGGACCTCTACCAAGTTTGTTTGAATTATTGCCCCGGGTCTAAACCTGGGAGTCACAATTTCGAACATAGGAACAAAGAAAGAAAATTTTAAAAGTCTTCTTCTCTAAAACTAGAAGGCATAGAGCTATGATATTTGTCATGTAGCAATTCCTAGTGGACCTCTACAAAGTTTGTTCATATTATGCCCTTGGGGTCAAAACTGGCCCTCCCCAAGGGTCACAGGTTCGAACATAGCAACAAAGAAGGGAAACTATAGAAATCTTCTTCTCTGAAACTTGAAGGTGCAGAGCTTTGATATTTGGTATGCAGAATCTTCTAGTGGACTGCTACCAAGTTTGGTCATATGATGTCCCTGGAGTCAAAACTGGCCCTGCCACAGAGGTCACAGGTTGGAACATAGGAACAAAGAAGGAAAATTTTATATTTCCTTTTCTCTTAAACGGGAAGGTGTAGAGCTTTGATATTTGGTATGTAGCACTTTTGAGTGGACCTCTACCAAGTTTGTTCCAAGGATGCTGCTTTGGTCAAAACTGGCCCAGCCCCGGGGACCACAAGTTCGAACAAAGGACAAAGAAGGAAAATTTTAAATTCTTCTTTGAAACTGGAAGGTGTAGAGCTTTGATATTTGATTGCCCTATGTCTGGGGTCTGTCGTCCATCGTCTGTCAACAATTTCTTTAAGTATCTTCTTCTCCTAACCCAGTGGGCCAATCTTGATGAAACTTGGCAGGCATGTTCCCTGGATGAAGCTTTTCCAAGGTTGTTAAAAGAATTGAATTGCACTCATAAGCTATAGTGTATGGTGAGCGTTCGAGGGCCAATGGCCCTCTTGTTATGTCTTGCAAATCATCTTAGATTCCTTTTTTTTCATTGCACCAATTTCTAACTCTTATTTCTCTATAACTTTTTGATATAAAAGATTGGGATGAAACTCATTCCCCTGGTATAGTTTAGCTTCATTAAATTTTATGACTTTTTAGCTCACCTTAGCATAAAGTGCTAAAGGTGAGCTATTGTGATCGCCCTATGTACGTCCTTCAACAATTTCTTTAAACATCCTCTCCTCCTAAACCACTGGGCCAATCTTCATGAAACTTGGCAGGAATGTTCCTTAAGTGAAGCTCTACCAAACTTGTCCAAAGAATTTAATTCCACCCATAACTTTGGTTGCCATGGCAAAAAAAAAAAAATCTTTGAAAATCTTTTCCTCAGAAACTAGAAAGCTTAGAGCTTTGATATTTGGTATGTGTCATATCCTAATGGATCTCTACCAAGTCTGTTCAAATTATGCCCCTAGGGTCAAAACTGGCCCAACCCCGCGGGATAACGAGTTTGAGCATTGGAACAAAGAAGGAAAACTTTAAAAATCTTCTCCTCTGAAACTTGAAGGCGTAGAGCTTTGATATTTGGTATGTGTCATCTCCTAGTGAACCTCTATCAAATTTGTTCAAATTATGCCCCTGGGATCAAACTTGGCCCCACCCCAGGCTCACAAACTTGAGCATAGGAACAAAGAAGGAAAACTTTAAAATCTTTTCCTCAGAAACTAGAAAGCGTAGAGCTTTGATATTTGGTCTGTTGCATCTCCTAGTGGACCTCTACCTAGCTTATTTCAATGATGCCCCTGGGGTCAAAACTGGCCCCACCCCAGGGTCACTAGTTTAAGCGTAGGAACAAGAAGGAAAACTTTAAAATTCTTCTCCTCTGAAACTAGATTGTGTAGCGCTTTTATATTTGGTATGTGGCTTCTCCTAGTGGACCTCTACCAAGTTTGTTTAAATCATGCCCGTAGGGTCAAAACTGGCCCCGCCCGGTAGGTCACAACTTTGAACATAGAAACAAAGAAAGAAACTTTTAAAATTCTTCTTCTCTAAAACTAGAAGGCATAGAGCTATGATATTTTGCATGTAGCAATTCCTAGTGGACCTCTACCAAGTTTGTTCATATTGTGCCCTTGGCGTCAAAACTGGCCCTGCTCCAGGTGGTCACAGTTTCAAATATAGCAATAAAGAAGGAAAAATTTAGAAATCTTCTCAGAAACTTGAAGGTGCAGAGCTTTGATATTTGGTATGCAGAATCTTCTAGTGGACCTCTACCTAGTTTGGTCATATTATGTCCCTGGCGTCAAAACTGGCCCTGCCCCGGAGGTCACAGTTAGGAACATAGGAACAAAGAAGGAACATTTTAAATTTCTTTTTCTCTTAAATGAGAAGGTGTAGAGCTTTGATATTTGGTATGTAGCATCTTTGAGTGGACCTCTACCAAGTTTGTTTCAAGGATGCTGTGTTGGTCAAAACTGGCCCAGCCCCGGGGACCACAAGTTCAAACATAGGACAAAGAAGGAAAATTTAAAATTCATCTTTGAAACTGGAAGGTGTAGAGCTTTGATATTTGATTGCCCTATGTCGGGCGTCTGTCATCCGTCAATAATTTTTTTAAACATCTCCTAACCCACTGGGCCAATCTTGATGAAACTTGGCAGGGATGTTCCCTGGTTGAAGCTTTACCAAAGCTGTTCAAAGAATTGAATTTCACTCATAAGCTATAGTCTAAGGTGAGCGTTCCAGGGCCAATGGCCCTCTTGTTATATTATCTCACACCAGGGTTTTAAGGAATGTTCTAAAATCATGATTTTGTTGGTTTGACTTGGTATTTCTTTTTTTTTCCATAAAGTCTTCTATTCTTTTAACGTTTTACTAAACAACAAAGTGTTATACTGATCTAAATTGAAAGCAGTATCAGATGACAATTTTAGTGTGGCTTAGATGTAGAAAATTGAAAGGGTAGAAAACATTGTTGGAAAAGAAGAAAATGCTGTTTACCAGCATTTTCTCCTTTGCACGCAAAGTTTTTAAAAGACTGTTTTCTTCAAGGTCTTTAAAACTCGGGATAGTGTGGTAAAAAGTCGATAGAAAAATTTTAATCTCATTATTTTGATCCACTATTGATTTGTGGGCCCTGCAAACACTTTAAGGAAACGCCACCAAAATTTGTGTGTATGTAATTTTATGATCCTTAATTATTGATGATATGTATTTTTTTTCATATAAATTTCAGTGATATATAATTATATATCTTTTTTCTAATTTGGTGAGATGTGAAAAATCTAAATACCCACCTGTAAAGAGGTTGGTTGGTGAGTACAGGTGGTCTGTCAGGCAGGTACAACTGTAGTTTGGATATCCCTTTCAGGGTTCCTCTGTGACCTCTATGACAAGAATACAACAGACAGTGGCCACATACTTCAGATTTTCTCTGATGGACCTGCTGTCTAAAATGGTGGCTGGATCTCCACATTTTGTCAGGTTAGTTGGCATTCTGCTTCACAGTAGAATTTCAGTACTGTCCATATCGAAAGCATTAATTTTGTAGAAGGAAATACTAAATGTTGCATGACCCTTAACCTCACAATGCTGACTTTTTACTACTTTTTTTTTTTTCTCAATGTAAATACGGTTTGAAATGGGAATCAATTGGCCTGTTGGACCCCATGTGGTTTAATCGGGGGTATAAGAATAAACCACTGCAGTCCTGCGATCGTCACATCTGCCATTTCATCTGGCGGAACAAAAGTGACAGCATGTCGTAAAAGGCAACAAAAGGGGCACCATTTTGTGTTTCGTCCATTCCTCATTTATCATGTTTATCTTATGTTGTTGCACATGTATGTTATTTTCACCTCACATTATTATTTACTAAGTAAGTGCGCCCAATATGACCCAAGTTGTTGACGGGCCTTAAAACGCTATTCATTCATTTATTCATTCATTACAACTCAGGGAAAGAGACTTTTTGAAAACAATATGCTTGAAATAAAATGTCAAATTTGATTTACATTTATGTTTAATTTGTCATCTGCAAGTGCTTTCATTTGGTATAAGACACCTTTTAACCATGTCCCTGGTTTTTACGACCCTGAAATAAGTCTTTTGAAAACAGTATGAGGAAAGGAGAATGGGAAAAACAGTATGGGGAAGGGAGAAAATGCTGGTAAACAGCATTTTCTCCTTTTAAAACAATGTTTTCTCTCCTGCTAGAACCAAATTTCAATCATTGAGTTCTGTATATTTTGTCATCTGCTAATGCTTTGAATTTGGACCAGTCTAAAATTTTGTCGTTTGGTAAAGAGTTAACTCATTACCACAGGACAAAATTTTAGACTGGTTTAAATTGAAAGCATTTGCCGACGACAAAATAAAGGTGACTGAAAAATTGAAATTTGTTCTGGAAAGGGTAGAAAACACTGTGGGAAAAGGAGAAAATGCTGGTTACCAGCATTTTCTCCTTTTCCTACAGTGTTTTCAGAAGGCTTCTTTCTCAGGGGCGTCAAAAGTAGGGATTGTGTGGTAATGGGTTAAACAGTCACAAGCAATGAATAATCACTCTGAAAATAGTCTTGTGGCATTATTAACTAAACCATTCAAAAGTGCATTCTTATTTGAACTCTTTGTTTAACCAATTACCAAACAACCCCTGGTTTTTATGACCCTGAGATAGAAGCTTTTTGAAAACATTGTGTGAAAAGGAGAAAATGTTGGTAATCAGCATTTTCTACTTTTCCCACAATGTTTTCTACCCTGCTGAAAAGAAATTAAGAATTTTTGAATTATGTTAATTTTGTTGTTTGCAAGTGCTTTGAATTTGGAACAGTCTAAAATGTTGTCATTTGGTAAAAGGTTTAAAAGTAGTTTATGATTAGTTATGATATCTGCTTTAGCTGATCAGAAATTGTATTTCCCTAAATTCCCTTAGCTTATCTTTTTCTAGAATGACAAAGCAAATTAGAATGTTTAGTAAAGATAGAACCTCGGGTTATAAAAAAATTGGTCAGTAAAGTTTTTTTTTTTCTCATTGACATAATTAGAATTAAACCTGAAATGATGTAAGCATTTTGAGAGCGATTCTTCCGCTC
This sequence comes from Tridacna crocea, assembly GCA_943736015.1. Taxonomy (NCBI): domain Eukaryota; kingdom Metazoa; phylum Mollusca; class Bivalvia; order Cardiida; family Cardiidae; genus Tridacna; species Tridacna crocea. The sequence goes on from OX031073.1 coordinate 34,750,549, forward strand.
TGGTTTTTGGCACAGCTTAATGATCCAATTTAGTTACTTCAATACAAAATTCTGCACTATATTTAGGACATAATTCACCCTCTACCCTATACTTCTGCCTATTAACCCATTACCAAACGACACAATTTTAGACTGGTCCAAATTGAAAGCAGTTGCAGACGACAAAATAAAAGTGACTGAACATTTGAAACTTGTTTTGGGAAGGGTAGAAAACATTGTGGGAAAAGGAGAAAATGCTGGTAACCAGCATTTTCTCCTTTTCCCACATTGTTTTCTAAAGGCTTCTTTCTCAGGGTCGTCAAAAGTAGGGATTGTGTGGTAATGGGTTATGTCTATACCAAACGACAATATTTTAGACTGGTCCGAACTGAAAGCATTTGCAGACGACAAATTGAGTGTAACCAAAATGATGATATCTGTCTTTGGTAGGGTAGAAAACATTGTGGGAAAAGGAGAAAATGCTGGTTACCAGCATTTTCTCCTTTTTCCACAATATTTTCTAAAGGTTTCCTCCTTGGGGATCGTTTAAAGGTTGGGATTGTGTGGAAAAGGGTTAACTTAGGCCTGATTGTGAATGTGGAAGTACAAAAGATGCCGGTAACCATTATCCTGCTAATTAACCCATACCAAACAAATCCGGCCTTTAACGATCCATTGAAAAAGAAGGCTATTGAAAACATCATGGGAAAAGAAGAAAATGCTGGTCACCAGCATTTTCTCCTTTTCCCACGATGTTTTCTACCCTGCTGGGAAAGAATTTCAATTTTTGAGTTGAGTTTATTTCGTCGACTGCAAGTGCTTTTTGGACCAATTTAAAATTTTGTAGTTTGGTAAAGAGTTAAAGGGGAGACAACATTGTTGGAAAAGGAGAAGATGCTGATTACCATCATTTTCTCCTTTTCAAACAATAATTCAAAAAGCATTTTTCATCAAGCTCTTTAACCCATCACCACACAATCCGTACTTTTGACACCCCTGAGAAAGAAGCCTTTAGAAAACATTGTGGGAAAAGGAGAAAATGCTGGTAACCAGCATTTTCTCCTTTTCCAACAATGTTTTCTACTCTACACAAAACAAATTTCAAATTTTCAGTCACTTTTATTTTGTCGTCTGCAAATGCTTTCAATTTGGTCAAGTTTAAAATTTTGTCGTTTGGTAATGGGTTAAATGTTCAGATGTTCGAGGCATTCTAGGTAGTTTCCTATAAATCATGGTCAGCTTTCATGATTGTTGTATGTAAGATTTTTATTTCTAAATTAAGCATAAAACTCTCTCAAGTCCATAATTACAAATAATTTATCGTCATGTACCACAAAATGATCTTTTATCGTTAACCCATCTCTAAACGAATACATTTACAAAGACTTAACTCATTACCAAACGACAAAATTTTAGGTTTGTCCAAATCGAAAGCATTCGCAGACGACAAAATAAAAGTGACTGAGAATTTGAATTTTGTTTTGTGAAGGGTAGAAAACATTGTGGGAAAAGGAGAAAATGCTGGTTACCAGCATTTTCTCCTTTTCCCACAATGTTTTCTAAGGGCTTCTTTCTCAGGGGCTTCAAAAGTAGTGATTGTATGGTAATGGGTTAACTACCCTGAGAAAATAGTCTTTTAACAACATTGTGGGAAAAATAAAAAATGCTGTCACCAAAATTTTCTTTGCTTTCAGATGTATTCGACCAAATGAAGAAAACCTGCCTGATCAGTTTGACCCCAAGAAAGTGACCATACAGCTTACCTACACAGGTGTCCTTGAAACAACAAGAATACGAAGAGAAGGGTATTCACATCGGATAACATTTCCTGAGTTTGTAACTAGGTCTGGTATAAATTTTAACATATTTTTTTATTTCTTATCACAAGTTCGGCTGTTTGCTAAGGTTGTATTCCTTTCACCTTTTCTGGCAGAATGTTCTGTGTTCTGAAGTGCTTTTCTGGAATGTGCGAAAAGAATATTTCAGAACACATACACCGTTCCAGAAGTATGTTCTGAATGGATCATTTTCGGACCATTGTTCTAAACCATGTCAAAATGAGAGTTCATTGTCATGATGGCTGTTGCAAGAGCTATTGTCTTGGCTATATTATTGGAGGATATAATCAGCTGCGGAGAGGGAGTTCATATCGTTAAAAAGACAATTGCAAATTTGGCCATGAAGAATTGTCCACCTTTCAGCCATCTTGTATCACCTAGCAATCATTCAGTAGGTGAGCTGCACCTCGATTGATTTAGAACAGTCAGAATATGTTCTGAAGAACATGGCACACTGTTCAGAAATACTCCATTGACCTAGAACATGTCCAAAGTGTTCGGAGTTGTGAAAGGAATATGCCCTAAGAAAACATCAAGGTGCAGTCATGGCCCTATTGTAGTTGTTGCCTTGCAGAGGTGCAAAAATGTTGATGTTTTGTAATATCAGTGTCATAACTGACCAATTGCTAACTATCTGAAAGGGAATGCCAGATAACAAGGTAACCATCAAAACAGTGTTGATACAGCTATGGCCCTTTGTTATGCCCCTTTTTCTCCATGCAAAATTCTGACATTGTGAAACATAATTGTATATCATTTTTTTTTTCAAAAAAGCAGTTGCCGCCTGGTTTTAGTTTTCAGCTTGGTCGAGTCTATTTTTTTGTGGTCAAGTAAAGAGTTAACCCTTTACCCCATAGGGCATTTCTATGGTATCTCTAATTGACCCTAAATAATAGCAAGGATGAAGCCGTTTTTTATGGGTATATGACACCTGTTGATAACATAGAAAACATTGTGACAAAAGGTGAAATTGCTTGTCACGAGCAATTTCACCTTTTGCCACAATGTTTTCCTAAGGCTACTACAAGCAATGCATAGAAATGAGTGTTTATGGATTACAAGATTAAAATTGCTTATGGTGAATGATTGTGGTAATTGTAATCTTAACGTTTACAAAACTGATGATGTTGGTGGTTGTGCTGTTGCTAATGATGATGTTGACAACAATGATGACAGATGATGATTATGATGATGATGTTGATATGTTGATGATGATGTATGAGACCATGATGATGATGATGGTAATTATGGTGATTATATAAGAGGCAATGGTGGTGATGGTAATGATAACAATGATTACAATGATGATGTTTTTGCTTCTGCTAAATGATGATATAATGATGATTATAATGATGATGACTTTTTTCCAGATATTCGCCATTAGCACTGGGAATGGAAGAAAAATTACAGCCTAACAAGAAAGGATGTGAGAAGCTGCTGCGACATTTGGAACTGAAAGACTGGGCTCTTGGAAACACCAAAGTGAGCGTGATCTCTATTAGCCATATCTAAAGCTTAATCCTTTACCACACAATGATTACTTTTAACAACCCTCGGGAAGAACCCTTTTGAAAACATTGATGGAAAAGGAGAAAAGACCTTGATAAACAGCATATTCTCCTTTTCCCACTATGTTTTCTACCCTTCCCAATTCTAATCTTGATTTTTCAGTCATATTTATTTTGTTGTCTGCAAATGCTTTCAATTTGGACCAGTCTATAAATTTGTTGTTTGGTAAATAGTTAACCTACTAAGTAAGTGGTACATAACTTTCAAGCGGATAGTTTAAACCCAAATTTTGCTATTTCTAAAGGATTTTTTTTTGAAAGTACATAATAATTACCTGTAAAGGATGGTGTATCAATATTTTCAATCCTAGGTCAGACTTAACGCTGTGCAGTCTATAGTCTAAACTGTCAGTAAAAGGTCTACAAGTGGCACTTGGCATCCTAAGGGTTGTTTTATGGTACATGGATAACTTCAGCAATCTTTTACACTCTTCTAGAAACAAACTGTACATAACGTTCGAAGGGTTAAAACCACAATTATATTTTCAGGTGTTCTTAAAGTTTTACCATGTGGAATTGCTGGCCAGACAATTTGAGGACCTCCAGAAAAAGATCTTGAAAATTCAGTCATTGATCAGAATGGTATTAGCTAGAAATCGCTACTTCCAATTAAAATGGAAACTGGAAAAAGCGGCTTTGATCTTTCAGAAATGTAAGTGGGCACTGATTTCATTTTAATCTCCAAGCACAGGAAATTAAATGTTGCTATAAACCTGTTACAACATAATTCTGAATTTTAATGAAATAGAAGAAGCCTGAAGAAAACATTGTATGAAAATGATAAAATGCTTGTACCCAGCATTTTCTCTTTTTCACACAATGTTTTCTACCCTTTTGTGGTCAGGTTTCATCATTTCAGCCACACTTAATGTCATCTCAATGTGATTTGGATTTGGGAAATTCATAAATTTTGTCGTGTGGTAGAGAGTTCCGCTTTCTTTTACACCAATACCAGCTTAATGTTGATTAATTCTTTGAATGCCTTTTTTTCACCTTTGTTTTTTCCATTTTCTGAATTTTTATGCCCCCCTTTCGAAGAAATGGGGTATATTGCTTTGCACTTGTCGGTCGGCCTGTCGGTCCGTTGGTCTGTCGGTCCGTCCGTAGACCAAGTTTGTCCGGAGCATAACTCAAAAACTATTTCAGGTATCATCTTGAAACTTCATAGGTGGATAGATCTCATTAAGGAGAAGTGCAGTGCACAAGAACCATAACTCTGCCCATCATATTTTTGGAGTTATTGCCCTTTGTTGATTTTCATACTTAATTTTTGTCCGGAGCATAACTCAAAAACTATTTCAGGTATCATCTTGAAACTACATAGGTGGATAGATCTCATTAAGGAGAAGTGCAGTGCACAAGAACAACAACTCTGCCCATCATATTTTTGGAGTTATTGCCCTTTGTTGATTTTCATACTTAATTTTTGTCCGGAGCATAACTCAAAAACTATTTCAGGTATCATCTTGAAACTACATAGGTGGATAGATCTGATTAAGGAGAAGTGCGGTGTACAAGAACCATAACTCTGCCCATCATATTTTTGAAGTTATTGCCCTTTGTTGATTTTCATACTTAATTTTTGTCCAGAGCATAACTCAAAAAGTATTTTAGGTATTACTTTGAAACTTCATAGGTGGATAGATCTCATTAAGGAGAAGTGCAGTGCACAAGTACCATAACTCTGCCCATCATATTTTTGGAGTTATTGCCCTTTATTGATTTTCATTTTTAATTTTTGTCCGTAGCATAACGCTAAAAGTATTTCAAGTACCAACTTGAAATCTTATAGGTGAAAATACTTTATTAAGGAGAAGTGCAGTGCACAAGAACCATAACTCTGCCTATCATATTCTTGGAGTTATTGCTCTTTGTTGATTTTCAGACTTAATTTTTGTCCGGAGCATAACTCAAAAAGTATTTCAGGTATCATCTTGAAACTACATAGGTGGATAGATCTCATTAAGGAGAAGCGCAGTGTACAAGAACCATAACTCTGCCCATCATATTTATGGAGTTGTTGCCCTTTGTTGATTTTCATACTTAATTTTTGTCCGGGGCATAACTCTAAAAGTATTTCAGGTATTATCTTAAAACCTTATAGGTGGATAGATCTTACTAAGGAGAAGTGCAGTGCACAAGTACCATAACTCTGCCCATCATATTTTTGGAGTTATTGCCCTTTGTTGATTTTCATAGTTAATTTTTGTCTGGAGCATAACTCAAAAAGTATTTCAGGTATCACCTTGAAACCTCATAGGTGGATTAACCTTATTAAGGAGAAGTGCAGTGCACAAGAACCATAACTCTGCCCATTATATTTTTGGAGCTTTTACCCTTTGGTGATTTTCATACTTAATTTTTGTCCAGAGCATAACTCAAAAGATTTTTCAGGTATCATCGTGAAACTTTATATGTGGATGGATCTTATTCAGGAGAAGTGCATTGCACAAGAACCATAACTCTGCCCATTATATTTTTGCAATTACTGCCCTTTGTTGATTTTCGTACTAATTTTTTTTATGGAGCATAACTCAAAAAGTATGTGAGGTAAAATCATGAAACTTTAAATGTTGTTAGTTCACATAAATGGGAAGTACAGTGCCCAAGAATTGTTAATTTATCATTAATAATTTTTTAGTAATTACCCTTTGTTCGTTTTTACACTTTGAACGCAAGACTTTATAATCACATTGGATGCCATTAGGGGGGCATACATGTTTTACAAACATCTCTTGTTTATCAATATTTGTATACCAGAAGGATCATATTATTTTATGGTCCTGGTCTCCATTTGTCTGTCCATCTGTTTGCATTTCCTTGTGTGTGCAATTCATCCTTCAGTTTGCATTCAAATATATTCAAACTTACCACAATGAATACTGTGATGTGTGGTTGTGCATGTCACTTAAAATTTGGATAGCTGCAGGCTTTCTGGATTTTAACCCATTTCACTTCGGGTGTATAAATGTGCCGTTTTGTGAAGCTCTTGTTTTTAAAGGCTCTTTGCCTACAAGTGCAGTATGGGCAAAAGCTTTGTCAAAAGCATCTATATGTACATGTGAAAAAGTTTTCTATCTGTCACTGTTGCCTCATTTGATGTATTTCTATTCTATTTATAGATACAAGAGGTTGGTTTGTAAGAAAAGAATACAAAACAGTGTTCAAAAAACGGCATTCAGCTGCCATAAAGATACAAAAAGGTAAAATTTGAATAGAATAATTTTTTAACAAGTTTCATGCACATTCTTTAAAATTTCCGTTGCACTTGACAAGTCCAAATTGAAAGCAATTACAAATCAGAAAATAAATGTTGCTTTATGATTACATTTGTCTATAAAATGATCAAAAACATTGTTTACAAAGGAGAAAATACTGGGCACCTTTTTTTTTCTACTCATGTATTGTTTAACCCTTTACCAAACAATCTCAGACTTTCACAACACTGGGAAAGAAGCCTTCTGAAAACATTGTGAAAAAAGAAAATGCTGATAACCAGCATTTTCTCCTTTTCCCACAATGTTTTCTACCCTTTCCAAAACTAATTTCAGCTTTTAGTCACATTACTTTTGTCATCTGCAATTGCTTTGAATTTGGACTAGTCTAAACTCAGGAGGTTTGGTAAAGAGTGTAGGGACCATTTTCCCAAACTGATAAGGAGGGTCAAATGCAGTTATCTGCCATACACAAAAGCATAGATTCTAGTTGAGTGCAAACTTCTTTCTAATTAGCATTTCAGAAACAATTATAAATATCTTTACATTGCTTGCAACACGTGAAAAAGGGCATTTGTACATATGCCTAAAGTGTCGTCTCAGATTAGCCTGGGCAGTTTGGGCAAGTTAGGACTTTACGATTTCATTAGATTCTGTTCATCTGTAGACATGCTAAAACAGAAAATTACATAAAAAGGGAAAGTGTACCTTCGTATCAGCCTGTGCTGACTGTGCACGCTGATCCACGACTACACTTATGTCAGAATGCCTCAATTCACTTGTTTCAGGTTATATGGAAGTATAAAGAGCTGTTACTTTTGTAAAATCAAAGTACCATGGTGGATTACTTGGACAGAGTATATTTTTCATATTTTCTGTTCTGAAGGTCATAGATGATTTCATACTAAGACATTTTGCTACTCCATTATTTAGTTTACAGAGGTCACAAAACAAGAAAATCAGTGTTACCAGAGATCTCAAAGAAGAAAGAAGCAGTAGTAAAAATTCAGAGTGTCTACAGAGGTCATATTGCAAGGTCAAAGGTCAAGGACATGAAAGAAGAGAAGCAGAGAAGTGCAATTATCTTACAAAAAGGTATCTTCTTTTCTTTGGACTTCGAAACAATTTGAAACCTGACAAAAAGACCTTGCAAGTTGTATTATCCCAGGGGTACATACCAAGGGTTAACTCATTACCATGCGACAAAATTTTAGGTTTGTCGAAATCAAAAGCATTTGCAGACGACAAAATAAAAGTGACTTTTTTTGTGATGGATGGAAAACATTGCGGTTAAAGAAGGAAATGCTGGTTACCAGCATTTCCTCCTTTTCTCTTAATGTTTTCAAAAGGCTTCTTTCTCAGGGTCATCAAAAGTCTGGAGTATGGAATTGGTAGATCCAATGAGATTTTCATTGCAGATTTGAGTGAGTGAAAATCTGAAAGTGGTTGGCTACAGAAGTGTCTTTGTTTAAGCGTATGTCCCTGATGTGTACTTTCGTCCTAATTTTGAACTTGTGTAGAGTTGTCCAACGTATATTTGAAGCATTCGTTGCATGTTAAGGGACAGACATCATTTTTGGTTGTAAAGTGTCCTCTTAATTGGCAATGGGGAAAATCTCTGGGAGAGTTACAATAATAAGTTGCCAGAAGCTGAGTATCGCATCTTTAATGGAGGAGTTTTCCTTGTCAAATGTTAAAAAACTAGTGGAACTTCCATTCCTCTTGTGAGTACGTCTTTGGTTAGAACCTGCTCCGTACTGAAATACAATCTATCGAGGTTGTTCTGCTATGGTAGTAGAGTGGTAGTGATTCTACTAAGTACAGTGCTGATTAAATCAGGATCTGGTTTCATTGTCTTTGGAGTTCCGGGTCCAGAATTGTCAATTTGAGCTTCATTTAGTCCTCTGGGTACAATAATGCTCTGTTTTCAAGCTAAGACGTATCATCCAGATGTTGAGGTTTAATGTACTTGAACAGGATCTTTCTAGTTTCTTTGTAAATAGTATTGCTGTGGCATTGATCTTTAGTATGTGTAAAATTTTGGGAAAGGGTATCCCCTGAATCTAGGTTGATCTACATTGCTTTAGATGCTGCTAAAGAGGGAGTCAAGGGTGAGATTGCTCATAATTGAGCTAGCACTAGACACACTCCCAGTATGTGTGGGATTTCTCAATTTAGGTGGTGAGCAAGCACTACCCGTGGTCTCTGCTAAAGGAAGACAAAGTAGAAAATATTGGCTGGAAAGAGACCAGATGGGCTATGCCCATCAACAATGTTGGCTACGTCTCTGGCACATAACATGCAATGTCGGATAATGCATACGTGCAGTAATTTCTTTAAACAAATATAAATTTTCTCAATAGTCACTGATATAATTTATATTTCTGAATAATTGTCACTTATATAGTCTCCCCCATTATATCTCCACATGAATGCTCCACATATTACCTAAAAGCCGAATTCAGCTTTTACAGGCATCAGCCACCACCACTTAGCTAAAAATAGCCCAGACTGGCACTGGCACCATCGCTCAGTTAGAGTTATTAATAGAAACACCGGCACCACTTACTATATATATTAACAGCCATACTCTATCCACCAACTACCAAAGAAGCTAATCATAGCTTCATTAAACTCTGAAGAATTCTAACTAGACGACGAAACCAGTCAGGAATAATATGCCCAGTGCAATAGGCAACTCCCTAGAAGACCACAAAGACCAAAGCATGTCTCCTCCTGCAAACACACAGTGCTATAAGCATGTCACCAGAGTCCAGTCAAACAACAGGTACAGCCCCTCTGGTCTCTTCCCAGCCAATATTTTCTACTTTGTCTTCCTTTAGCAGAGACCAGGTGTAGTGCCTGCCCACCACCTCAAATGAGATTTCACACATGGCGGGAGTGTGTCTAGCACAAGCTCCATTATTAGCAATCTCACCCTTGACTCCCTCTCTAGCAGCACCTACACTGTGCTGAGGCAACCTTAAGCAACACAGATCAACCTAGATTAAGGGGATGCCCCCTTAAAGATTTGGTGCACTCTTGAGATCAATGCAACAGCATTACCATTTATAAAGAAACTAGGAAGATCCTGTCCATGTCCATTAAATCTCAACATCTAGTTGATACGTTTTAGCTTGCAAACCCAGAGGACTAAATGAAGCACCAATGTAAAATTCAGGACCTGGAATTTTAACCACAATGGAACCAGATCCTGATTTAATCAGAACTGTATCTAGTAGAATCACTACTACTCTACTACCATAGCAGAACAACCTCGATAGATTGTACTTCAAAACAAAGCTAGTTCTAACCCAAAACATGCTCACAGGAGGAATGGAAGTTCTACCAGTAGTTTTAACATTTGACAAGGAAAACTCCTCCATCAAACGCACAATACTCAACTTCTGGCCACTTATCATTGTAACTCCTCCTGAGATTTTCTTTACAACCAAGAACATTGTCTGTCCATTAACATGCAACAAATGTTTCAAATATTCATTGGACAAGTCTATGTAAGTTCAAAATTAGGACTAAGGAACAAATCAGGGACATACGCCTAAAAAAAGACACTCCTGTAGCCAACCACTTTAACTAGATTCTCACACAATTAAATCTGCAAGGAGAATCTCATTGGATCTACCTACTCCATACTTTCTATCTGGTAGGGATCTACATCTCTGAATAAGTGGGAAACCTGCAGTCAGCTATTTTATTCTCATCCATGTGGACAAGATCCTTGGATTTTTCTAGGTCTAAAAGACCATAACCATAGAGCCAAAGAGATATTTCCCCAACACAGTTGTTAGGTGTTGTATTTAAATCTGGACAAAGCCATGCATGAAGGAGTGGTCTCACATGACAGCTGTCCGGAATTTGGTAAAGGGTTAAGATTCAGATGAAGGCATGCATGAAGGAATGTCATGTGCAACAGAACAAACAAAAGAAGGTATAAAAAAAGGTGATAATGCCCAACATGATGCAATTCTATTTAATTTTCAGCCTTCAGGTCTAGACAAGCCAAACTTAGTGCTCAAAAGGATTTACAAGCCAAGAAAAAATCCTCAGATGATGCAGCTATTTTGATTCAGACCTACTACAGGATGTGGCGTTGTCAAACAGTGTACCAGCAACTCATCAAGTACAAAGAACAAAAAGAACTCCAATTTATCTATTTTGGGGAGCAGGTCAGTGAATTTGATACAATTAAAACTTTTACACTTTACAAGACAATGCCAACTTCTAGCAACCCCGAGGAAGAAGCCGTGTGAAAACATTATGGAAAAAAGAGAAACTGCTGATGGTAAGAGTAAGATTGGTGATTCTGAACCTGATTTTAGCTCACCTTAGCACAAAGTGCTAGAGGTGACCTATTGTGATCTCCCAATGTCTGTCAACCGTCGTACATCAACAATTTTTTTAAACATCTTCTTCTCCTAAACCACCAGGCCAATCTTTATGAAACTTGGCAGGGATGTTCCTTGGGTGAAGCTCTACCAAAATTGTTCTAAGACATGAATTCCACCCATAACTCTGGTTGCCATGGCAACAAAAAGGAAAAAAATCAAAATCTTTGAAAATCTTCTTCCCTGAAACTAGAGCCTTGATATTTGGTACGTGGCATCTCCTAGTGGACTTCTACCAAGTTCGTTCAAATTATGCCCCTGGGGTTATAACTGGCCCGGCCCCAGGAGTCACAAGTTTAAGGAAAGGAACAAAGAAGGAAAACTTTAAAAATTTTCTCCTCTGAAACTTGAAGGGGGTAGAGCTTTGATATTTGGTATGTAGCATCTCCTAGTGGAACTCTATCAAGTATGTTCAAATGATGCCCCTGGGGTCAAAACTGGCCCAATCCCAGGGGTCACAAGTTTGAGCATAGGAACAAAGAAGGAAAACTTTAAAAATCTACTTCTCTGAAACTAGGAAGTATAGAGCTTTGGTATTTGGTCTGTGGCATCTCCTAGTGTAACTATACCTAGTTTGTCCAAATTATGCCCCTGGGGTCAAAACTGGCCCAACCCAGGGGGACACAAGTTTGAACATAGGAACAAAGAAGGAAAACTTTGAAAATCTTCTTCTCAGAAACTACATGGTGTAGAGCTTTGATATTTGGTCTGTGGCAGCTCCTAGTAAACCTCTACCAAGTTTGTTCAAATGATGCCCCAGGGGTCAAAACTGGCCCCAACCCGAGGGTCACAAGTTTGAGCATAGGAACAAAGAAGGAAAACTTTAAAAATCTGCTTCTCTGAAACTAGAAAGCATAGAGCTTTGATATTTGGTCTGTGACATCTCCTTGAGGAACTATACCTAGTTTGTTCAAATTATGCCCCTGGGGTCAAAACTGGCCCCACCCCGGGGGACACAAGTTTGAACATAGGAACAAAGAAGGAAAACTTTGAAAATCTTCCTCTCAGAAACTACATGGTGTAGAGCTTTGATATTTGGTCTGTGGCAGCTCCTAGTAAACCTCTACCAAGTTTGTTCAAATGATGCCCCATGGGTCAAAACTGGCCCCACCCCGGGAGTCACAAGTTTGAGCATAGGAACAAAGAAGGAAAACTTTAAAAATCTACTTCTCTGAAACTTGAAGGCGCAGAGCATTGATATTTGGTATGCAGAATCTTCTAGTGGATCTCTACCAAATTTGGTCATATGATGGCCCTGGAGTCAAAAATGGCCCTGCCCCAGAGGTCACAGGTTGGAACATAGGAACAAAGAAGGAAAACTTTGAATTTATTTTTCTCTTAAACGGGAAGGTGTAGAGCTTTGATATTGGTATGTAGTATCTTTGAGTGGACCTCTACCAAGTTTGTCCCAAGGATGCTGCTTTGGTCAAAACTGGCCCAACCCAGGGGATCACAAGTTCGAACATAGGACAAAGAAGGAAAATTTAAAATTCTTCTTTGAAACTGGAAGGTGTACAGCTTTGATATTTGGTAGCTCACCTTAGCACAAAGTACTAAAAGTGAGCTATTGTGATCGCCCTATGTTCGGTGTCTGTTGTCTATTGTCCATCAACAATTTCTTTAAACATCTTCCCCTTAGCCACTCGCCAATCTTGATGAAACTTGGCAGGGATGTTCCTTTGGTGAAGCTCTACCAAAGTTGTTCAAAGAATTGAATTTCACTCATAAGCTATAGTCTAAGGTGAGCGTTCCAGGGCCAATGGCCCTCTTGTTTGTATTTGACTTGTTTCATCTCTTGTGTTCAAATGTTGCAGGTGCAAGCCTATTCCAAAGAAATGACACCAAAATTCAACAAAAATAATTTTAATGTCAAATTCATACCTGACCCAGAGTTCATGACTTCACCCCCATCCCCCAAGCCATCTGTGTCACAAGCTAGGAAGAACAAAGCCCCACCCGCCCCAGTTGTCAAAACACCAGTTGTAGAGAAGAAGCCTCAAGTGTCAGAGGAAAGAATTGAACATATGAAGAAGATGTCTGAGTTAAAGAAATTGATGCCAAAGATGGAGGAAAAGTATTACAATAGGATGGTAAGTTGTGATACAGATATAAAAGGGTATTTCTTATACCCCCGCAAAACAAATGTCTGTCTGTGTTTCGTGTTCTGTGTGTCTGCCCATGTATCAGTGCGTCTGTCTAAATACTAGTAATTGCCTGTTTCTGTCAAAGCGCTAGCGGGGTATTAAGTCACATTCCGATCGAAATTTCATTTAATGAACAACATTGGTAATATTTTCAAATGTGGCTGCTCCACATGTGAAAGTATTACCAATGATGTTCACACAATAAATAAATTTCAGTCTTTCAAAATTAAAAAATATTCTATTAACTTCTAACCCTTTTTTGGAGGACTTGCATCAAACTCTAGTACAGTTCTTTTTGGTAATTCCCTGTGGTGCACTCCATCTGCTTAATGTTTTACAATATTACTTAAAGTGCAAAAGTTGTCAGGTAATTTAGATCATATTTCCATTTATATTTGTTACTTTTTGTGCCTGGCTGGCTTATACATCTATATTTGTTGTATTTTTTGCCCGGCTGGGTTATACATTTGTATTTGTTACACCCAATATGACCAAAGTTGTCGACAGGCCTTAAAACGCTATTCATTCATTCATTCATTTGTATTTGTTACATTTTGTGCCTGGCTGGATTATACATTTGTATTTGTTACATTATGTGCCAGGCTGGCTTATACATTTGTATTTGTTACTTTTTGTGCCCGGCTGGCTGATACATTTGTATTTGTTACATTTTGTGCCCGGCTGGATTATACATTTATATTTGTTACACTTTTTGCCTGGCTGACATATACATTTATATTTGTTACACTTTTTGCCTGGCTGGATTATACATTTGTATTTGTTACATTTTGTGGCCCGGCTGGATTATACATTTATATTTGTTACACTTTGTGCTCGGCTGACATATACATTTATATTTTTTACATTTTTTGCCCCGCTGACATATATATTTATGATTATTTTATCTGTTACATTTTGTGTCTGGCTGGCTTGTACATTTATATTTGTCACATTTTCTGGCAGGCTGGCTTGTACATTTATATTTGTTACATTGTGTGCCTAGAAGGTCTAAGGCTTATATTTGTCACATTTTGTGCCTGGCATTTGTATTTGTTACATTTTTTGTGTGTACATGTAGATAGCTTAATAGAACCCTTATTTGTTACCTTTTGACAGAATAAAGATGTGCAAGCTGTAGATGAAAATGACAACAAAGTAATTCAAAGTACATCAAGTAGGATTATGTAAGTATTTCTAAATATTGACCTTATTTTTGGCTAGTGGCCCACCGGGATGGTTCAGTGGTGAGCATGTCAGACTCATGACCTGATGGTTGTGAGTTCAATACCCGGTTGAGGTGAACTTTCTTTCCGGCGTATTTTCGTCTCTCACTTCTGCTGAAGCATGTGAGAAAATTAGTCGGTGCCTTTGAAAAGAAAGTAGTACTGGTATGAGAAAGTCAGGAAACACATGTGCATCACCGACCGCCATGATAAATTATGATCCTAGCTTTTTAAATGGCCTTAAACCCCAACACAGCCAACCAACAAGCAATTGTTGGCTAGTAAATGGATAGTGTTTCACTACATTTAAATCCTTACCAAACAACAAAATTTCAGACTCGTCCAAAACGAAAGCACTTGCAGACGACAAAGTAAATGTGACTAAACAATCGAGACTTGATTTTAGAAGAAGAGTAGAAAACATGAGGGAAAAGGAGAAAATGCTGGTTACCATTTTCTCCTTTTCCCACAATGTTTTCAGAAATCTTCTTCTCTATGGTTGTAAATACATGTACCAGAGATTGCTTGATTAAAGGTTGAAAATGTTGCCCAGCAGCAAAGTTTGATATGGACAGTAAAAGTCCTCGGAAAACATTGTAGGAAAAGGAGAAATTGCTCGTTTCGTTTCAGCTATGTATTTGTTTCAGTCTTTAATGTTTGTAAGATGGAGCTCATCCAGGATTGGCTGGAGACCGCTCCTTCATGTATGGATTTGTCCGGATTTAAATACAATACCGAACAACTGCCTTAGGGAGATATCTTTTTAGCTCTGTGGTTATGGTGTTAAAAAAAGAACAAAGATTTTATCCGCAGGGGTTCAAATGCCGTCAGATGCAGTTTGTATTTCTGCTATGCATTTGTTTCAAACTTTAATGTTTGTAAGATGGGGGCTTGTTCTTGATTGGCCATTGAGCCATTAACCCTGTTTGGTGTTTAACCCTTCACCAAACAAACCCTGTTTTTTACGACCGAGGACAGAAGCCTTTTAAAAACACTGTGAGAAAAGAAGAAAATGATGGTAACCAGCATTTTCTCCTTTTCACACAGTGTTTTCTACCCTGCTGGGAACAGATTTCAATTTTTGAATTACATTAATTTTGTCATTTGAATTTGGACCAGTCTGAAATTGTGTCATTTGGGAATGGGTTAAAAACGGGCTTTTCTGCCTTATATGGCTTTGAGCCATCAATAAATGATGACTTTAACAGGGGGTGTGTTACTGGAGACCACTCCATCATGCATGGCTTCATCCGGATTTAAATACAACAGCTGTGTTAGGGAGGTATCTCTTTAGCTCACTTGTGATGGTGTTGGTCATGTAACCCATTACCACATAATCCCTGCTTTTGACGGCCCTGAGAAAGAAGCCTCTAGAAAACATTGTTGGAAAAAGAGAAAATGCTGGTAACCAGCATTTTCTCCTTTTCCCACAATGTTTTCTACCCATCACAAAACAAATTTCAGCTTTTCAGTCACTTTTATTTTGTAGTCTGCAAATGGTTTTGATTTGAACAAGCCAAAAAGTTTGTTGTTTGGTAATGAGTTAAGAGGGGGTGTGTTAAGGGAGATTGCTTCTTCATGCATGGCTTTATCCGGATTAAATAGAATACTGTGGATTCATATAATTTCGTTGGTATGAAATTTCGTGTATTTTTCAAATTCGGCATTTTCGTTGGACCGTAAATTCGTTGATTTTCCATTTCCAAAAGATTTTTTTTTTTAGTGAAAAAAATAAATAAATCTAAACTGTCCATTAATAAAGTGTGTCAAAGAAAAAAAGATAACATAAAATGGGACACAATCGATGACAAGTATACATGTATCGTATCGGGTGTAAAGGGTTTAAAGTTTATGACACTTATCTGATAATCTGATCGCCGGTCTCAAGTCTATCAATTAAGACATGTGTAATTATTTACAATTTACAAGGTTATTATTTAATCCTGTAGTCACAGTTTACAGTCAAATTTTAAGCCGTAAAAGATACGACGACGTTTTCAGAATCGTCTGCTTTAAAACTGCTGACTTCCGAAGCTACCTTTCCCACATGTCTGGGTCACTTAGGAAAACAAGACTGCTTACCGCATATTCGCTGATATATTGTGACAGAAGGGAAGAGATCTTATGTTTAGAGCTCGAGACGTTTATCATTACTGAAATGATACATTTTACCTTGTTCTCCAAAAGTGTGTCCGAAATAGTAAGTGTAAAACTCCGACAAATTTGCATCTAGATCTATATTTAGAACAAGCGTAAAGGGTCAAAATTGTAGGTGACATAAGTTTCGGCTTCGATTCAATCTTGCGCGACTTCCAAAAGCTGCTTTCTAATACGAGCTAAGCCATTGTTCAACTGTATGGGATAGATCGACGATCAGACTGCAAGTTCTGTTTAGTCTGACACCGTCCAACAACACGTTGAAATCCACCATCTTGTCATCACTAAATTCAATATTAGAACGACCCAAATACAAAACAAGCCGTCCCTCAACATGATTTTATGCCAGTCGCAGGTACACGCGCGTTAGCAGTAAAATTTTGATTTGGGGTAGATCTATGACGTAACGTGTAGGTCATTCGAGCAAGAGGGTTGTAAAACAAACGTTTGTTGTACTAATTTACGACTGTTTTACTCCACGAAATCAATGGTCACATTGCGTTTAGAAATGGTTGTTTCAAAAACACCTGGGCAGTCGTGTCACATGTTTTGTGTAGTCAGCAGAAAATTGGTTTAGCTGTTCGACAAAAAAATCCTCGCAGCCGAAATGCAACAGTAAAAGATAAACATGGATTACTTGACTCGATGCGAGTAGGTAATTTTTCAACAGTGTTTATGCCGTCGTCGCCGGGATAACAGAAAAAGAAATGAAGTTAAGGACAATGAAATAATCACTATTTTTACTCGGTAATTGTTTAGTCTCAACGAAATATTTATAGATACAAATAATCTAATGTGCCCTAAATAACTTTCTGTTCGATGGCGTATACATATTAACGTTGGCGTCGTAACGTTCGTTATTGATCAATGAAGCCGAACCCAACTTAGTTGAAGATGGCAAAGGACCTATCTTTCGTCGGGAACTTGAATTCGTGGAGTTACCTACCCACGAAATCAACGAAAATTAGTACTCAACGAATATTAATGGTTTCACAGTACCTAGCAACTGCGTTAAAAAAGGGCTTTTCTGCCTTGTAAGGCTTTGAGCCATCAATAAATGATGACTTTAAAGGGGGTGTGTTACGGGAGACCACTCCTGCATGCATGGTTTCATCCAGATTTAAATACAACAGCTGTGTTAGGGAGATATCTCTTTAGCTCAGTGGTTATGGCATTGGTCTTGTAAACCTAAAAAAAACCTCAAGGATCTCATCCACATGGGTTCAAATGTTGCCAGATATGGTTTGTATTTCAGCTGTGCATTTGTTGCAAACTTTCATGCTTGTAAGAAAATACAGTTCCAGCATTACTATTTTGTAGTCTGGAAAAGTCTTTTTTTCTGCACAAGAATTATACCATAGACTGTTAACTCTTTACCACACAATCCCAACATTTAATGACTGTGAGAAAGAAGCCTTTTGAAAACATTGTAGAAAAAGAAGAAAATGCTGGTAACCAGCATTTTCTCTTTCTACCACATTTTTTTCTATTCTTCTCAAAACAGTTGTCAATTTTTGAGCCATATTTATTTTGTTGGCTGCAAATGCTTTCCATTTGGACTTGCCTATAATTTTGTGGTTTAGTGCAGAGTTAAATCTCCCTTCATATTCATTTGGAGAACACAATTTATTTTCTGATGAAGTTGCCTCTCAATCTGTCAATCACATTTTTATACACACGTCAAAGATGGGACATATTATGGGATCACCCGTGGCAGGCGGGCGTCCGGGCGGGCGGCATCCAGTTCTTTGTCAGGAGCATATCTCCAAAACTATACTAGCTAGGGTTATGAAATTTCATGGGTGGATAGATCTCATCGAGGGGGAGTGCAGTGCAAAGGAATCATAACTCTTGCTCGCTTAATTTTTGAGTAATTGCCCTTTGTTGTTTTTCATACTTGAATTTTGTCCGGAGCATATCTGCAAAACTATACTAGCTAGGGTTATGAAATTTCATGGGTTGATAGATCTCATTTAGTGGGAGTGCAGTGCACAGGAATCATAACTCTTGCTTGCTTAACTTTTGAGTTATTGCCCTTTGTTGTTTTTCATACTTGAATTTTGTCCGGAGCATATCTCCAAAACTATTCTAGCTAGGGTTATGAAATTTCATGGGTGGATAGATCTCATCTAGGGGGATTGCAGTGCACAGGAATCATAACTCTTGCTTGCTTAATTTTTGAGTTAGTTCCCTTTGTCATTTTTCATACTTGAATTTTGTTGGGTGCATGCCCCAGCTTTACAACTTGGGGTAAGACGGGCGTATCTTGCGACAATTAGCCGCTCTTGTTCATATAATTATGCTCCATGATGTTGTGAATCACATTTTGAAGATGTTGTGAACCTAGGTTTCACATACCGGTTGCCAATATAAAGTTCAAAGTAGGCAGGGTGTGCAAACATTCAGTTTTGAATGCAAACATACACCAAGTTTTCTTTCGTTTTATACGCCTGTCGAAGCAGGATGTATTATGGGATCACCCGTGGTGGGCGGGCGTCCCGGAGGGCGGGCGGCGTCCAGTTCTTTGTCCGGAGCATATCTCCAAAACTATACTAGCTAGGGTTATGAAATTTCATGGGTGGATAGATCTCATTGAGGGGGAGTGCAGTGCACAGGAATCATAACTCTTGCTTGCTTAACTTTTGAGTTATTGCCCTTTGTTGTTTTTCATACTTGCATTTTGTCCGGAGCATATCTGCAAAACTATACTAGCTAGGGTTATGAAATTTCATGGGTTGATAGGTCTCATTTAGGGGCAGTGCAGTGCACAGGAATCATAACTCTTGCTTGCTTAATTTTTGAGTTATTGCCCTTTGTTGTTTTTCATACTTTAATTTTGTCCGGTGAATATCTCCAAAAGTATACTAGCTAGGGTTATGAAATTTCATGGGTGGATAGATCTCATCAAGGGGGAGTGAAGTTTACAGGAATCATAATTCTTGCTTGTTTACTTTTTGAGTTATTGCCCTTTGTTCTTTTTCATACTTGAATTTTGTCCGGAGCATATCTCCAAAAGTATATTAGCTAGGGTTATGAAACTTCATGGGTGGATAGATCTCATCAAGGGGGAGTGCAGTGCCAAGGAATCATAACTCTTGCTCGCTTAATTTTTGAGTTAGTGCTCTTTGTCGTTTTTCATACTTGAATTTTGTCCGGTGCATACCCCAGCTTTACAACTTGGGGTAAGACGGGCATATCTTGCGATAATTTGACGCTCATGTTTAAACTCTTTTTATATAGGGACAAAAAGACAATCATGGATGAAGATTCCGAAAATTATTACAGTAAGATTGTAAAGAGATCTACGATGGCAGACAATACCAGGCAAGTAGTAATAAATATGATTACCATACAATCCTAGATTTCTATCACCTTGCAGAAAGAGCCTTTTGAAAACATTGTGGGAAAAGAATAAAATGCTGGTCACCAGCATTTTGTTCTTTGTCCACAAGATCTCTTCTCTTATAAAGAAAACTCTCCACAATATGAGCCATATTTAAGTTGTTTCTAGCAGATGCTTTGGATATAGACAAGTCTTAGATTATTTAGTTTATTTAACAGTTAACAATTTGGGAAAACTTCTTGAGAAAGCCCCAGAAAAGATGTGAGGTTCCTGTAATTTATTTTCAAAGGGAAAAATGTAGATTCTTTGTTAACTTTTTAACAAACAACAAAATTTTAGACTGGTTCAAGTTGAAAGCACTTGCAGACTACAGAATAAAAGTGATTGAAAATTTGAAATGTGTTTTGTGAAGGGTAGAAAACAATATGGAAAAAGGAGAAAATGCTGGTTTCTAGCTTGCTTACAAAAAGATATAAACAGTGATGATATCCTAGTCTTTAGTGAGTATGCAGCTCTCTTTGTTAGTCAACAACCACAGATACCCAATTGGGAAGATGAAGCCAAAGGAAAAATCTCACTGCCTGCATTTGATTTGGATGATAATTCTTTACCTTTGCAGTGAAGATAACCTAGCCCTCGGTGAGTCTGCAGCTACATTTGTTAGTCGACGCCCACAGGTACCTGATTGGGACAAACCTATGGAAGAAGCTAAAGAGAAGATCTTGTCAGCTCAGTATGTCTTCTTTATCATTTTCCTGCTTTAACAAACGTTCCTAAGTTTTAACCACCTTAAGGGAAAAATGCTTTTGAAAAGATTGTATGAAAAAAAGAAAATCCTGGTGACCAGCATTTCCTCCTTTTCCCACAATGTTTTTCAATTTTCAAAAAATGAATCCTATTACTTGAAGAACATTTAGTATATTGTCCCCAAATGCTTCTAATTTGGAAGAGTCTGAATTTTTTTTTCTGGTGTAATGTTGGGATATTACCACATGCAGACACTTTTTTCATCTTGCATCAGATATCCGTTTGAAAGCATTGAAGAAAAAGGAGAAAATGCATGTTCAGGTTAAGGAAGAGTCTGTTATTCCCATTATAGCCACCCCTACTTTTATCCTTGTAGTTTTTAATTCCCATTTTAACATGCTACCCCTTTTTTTCTTATTTTTAACCCAACACCTGTAGTTTCGAGGACCTGTATTTTTTCCATATTTTCAGTAAATATCTGCCAAACTAAAGACAAATCTCAATGTTTGAGCCATACATTTATTTGTAGTCTAAAATGCTTCAAAAAGAACAAGCATAGAATTTGTCATCTGTTCTTCTTTCACTCATTACCACATTTAAAATTTTAGACTGGCATGCTGAAATTTGTCATTGATAAGGTGGGAAACGTGTTTGGAAAAGGAGAAAATGCTGGTTAGCAGGATTTTTAAACTTCGGATGAAAGGAGTTCACTGATTTTGAAGAAATGAACATTATATACATGTATGATATAAATGACTGCTTTATCATGATATATTTATGTAAATATGTAGGGTAGTTAGCATGCTTTTAGTGCAAGTACGACAGTCAAACCTGTGCTTAGCAAGCAACATAGTGAGAGGTGCTTGCTATGGGAAGGTGCTCACTTAATACAGGCACAGACATTGTCACTGTTATTTTTCATTCTTGAGAACTGACACTTTCACCTTTTAACCCTTTACCAATCAATCAATGACAACTTTTGACAAACCTGAGGTAGAAACCCTTTGAAAAAATTGTGGGAAAAGGAGAAAATGATGGCAACCAGCTTTTTCTCCTTTTCTCATAATGTTTTCTACCAAATGACAAAACTGTAGACTTGCCCAAATTGGAGGCATTTGCAGATGACAAATGTGACTCAAAAATTAAACTTGACTTTAGAAGAGTAGAAAACATGCTGGTTACCAGCATTTTCTCCTTTTTTCACAGTGTTTTGATAAGGCTTATTCCTCTGGGCCAAAAAAATCTGGGGTTGTTTGGAAAAGGGTTAACCACCATACAAAGAAACCAAAATTTTACCAGAGAAAGAAAGTTTTACATTTATCCAATTGAAATTATTTGCAAGAAATAACTAAGTTATGGATTTAGGATGGGATTTGTCTAAGCATGGTAGACTTCCTCCTTGTTGACCCAGTTTCAATTCATACTGTAATCGACCCTGGGTTATTTAGCTTGCGTTTTCTTGTTCTCATGGATTATTCATGAAGCATTTTGATTGGTAATCTCAGTTTTTCTTTGAGAAAATTTAAACTATTTTTATCACAAATATTCCGTCATTTCTATTTTTAGTAACTGATGAAATGAAATTACCCTCCCTACAAGAGAGAGTGAAAATTTTATCGATTTTTCGATTGGCTGTTTGGGTATTTTCGGACCATATAAATATTCATAGGAAACGAAGATTTGCTAGTCAATCTTCCCAGGGATAATGCATGGAGAGTAACGTAATTCTTAAACCCGGGTTCCAAGGATGGGTAGACTTGTACAATGTTTGGAATAAGAGAAAATGTGTTTTCTCCTGTTTCATACAGTTTCGGAAGGGCAAGAAATTGTTTGATGCAGGTGTAATGCAGAGAAATGACCCTTCCCTATAAAATGACCCATGGGTCATTTTGTAGGGGAGGGTCAGTTTTATGCATTACCCAGAGTTAAAAAAGGTCATCTAAATCTTATTTTTCATTTTTGAGAACAGAGATTTTTGTCTTGGGCTAGGATGGTTGCTTAATAGAAGTGACCCAGAGGACAGGTTTGACTGTATTTAATAGCTAGTTTTAGTTAACCAACATTTTTTCCAAAAAAGTAACACATGGGACAATGGCTTTCACCCTATAGCTGCACAAATACCACCTTTTATATTCTTCATCTATGCAGCCTTTGAAAACAGTATGAAAAAAGGAGCACTAAGTCCTGTTTGTCACAATGACTTACAGTGTTTTCCATATCATTAAAAAAATGTTCTTCTTCATAGATTTCAGCTGTGCAAGTTGTTGATATGTCTTAATTGTTTACCACAAAATCCTGCGGTTTAATGACCTCAACCGAGTAAGTCTTTGAAAAGATTGGTGGAAAAGGAGAAAATGCTGGTAACCAGCATTTTCTCATTTTCCCACAATCTTTTCTATGTTGTTACAGGCATTGCCTCTAGGAGATATTATCTGTTAATGCTTTGAGTTTGGATGAGTTTGAAATTTTGTTGTGTCGTAAATGGTTAAAAATGACAAAGCTATTTTCTGGTTTTAGGACCTTGGGGAAGAAGGGTTTGTCAAACATAGCTTGGAAAAGAAAAAAATGCTAGTAACTGGCATTTCCTCTTCTTCAAACAATGTTTTCTATCATTCCAACCCAAAATTTCACCATCTAACTTGCGTTAAGGTATTACCAGTACCATCAGATATTTACAAATAGACAGAGCTAAAGTCTAAGTCATACCATAAGTGGTAGAATAAGCTGTTTGCAATGAAATAGCATATTATTAATGCATACATCTAATCTGTAGTCTATCTGCCATTTTAATTTTCTTTTTTCCCTCACAGGGCCTCTTTTGACGACATAGATGGACCCCTTAAATTAACCTTTTCTCCTTCAATGCAAACAAGCCCCTATGATCTTCTATCAGGATCTGACAAGAGTCCTGTAGATTCTTACACCAAAGTCTCATTTTCACCCTCTGAAGGTTTTAATGAAACTGATAAAAAACCTTCTTCAGTAAAGCATTCCCCACATGTCAGTGTTATTAATCTCATTTCCCACAATGCAACTTCTAATGAACAATCAGATTTCATTTCTGCCTATTCAGCCCTGGTATCTGATCCAACTAAGTTGCCTAGCAACAAAACTTCATCAATAATTCAAGGTCAAAGTCAATTAAGACCAGATACCCATAATCCTCTTCACATTGACATTGAGGCTAAGTCTGATGAAGTAGACTTGAGTTCAGAAGCCTCGTCAGCTTTAAACTTATTGGACGAGGCTATTGATAGCTCCCTGACCCCTCGACAGCGTGGAAACTCCCCCTTTGATAGTAACTCCCCAAGACAACAGGGACACGCCCCTTATTGTAGTAGCTCTAGGACACGAGATAGACTTGCCCGGACTGTTGCAGAAGCAATTCTTGCCAAGTTAGTAAGACATTGGTGTTGTTTGAATACTGTTGCTTGGTTTTAAGTTCTTGGTCTGTTTTGTTCTTCTTTCTTTATTTGGGATTCTACCCTTGACTCTCTTTGAAACCGCCTCACATTGTGATGGATCATTCCTTAAACCTTACAGCTTTCAACCGTCGGAGGTCAATTCTGATTTTTAAGACTATGTATCTGAAGAAACATTTTGAAAACATGGAAAAAAAAGGAGAAAATGCTGGTAACCAGCATTTTGTCCTTTTCCTTAAATGTTCCTTACAGCAGAGTCAAGGGTGGATGTGTCATGGTTAATGTTAATACATGTCAATGTGTTAAATATCATTTTAAGCTTTATTTAACCATCATGTATCCTGCAAATGACTCTTTGATAAACTTTTTACAATTATATTATCTATATATAATTACACAACAACCGACCCATTTGGCACTAGCAAAGCTTGATAAATGAAAAGAGGCTATCACTCTTAATTAACACTTTCCCAAACAATCCCTGGTTTTCACGACCCTGAGATAGAAGCCTTTCGAAAACATTGTGGGAAAAGAAGAAAATGCTGGTAACCAGCATTTTCTGCTTTTCCCTCAATGTTTTCTACCATGCTATAAACAAATTTCAATTTTTGATTTACGTTTACTTTATTGTCTGCAAGTGCTTTCTATTTGGACCGGTCTAAAATTTTCTTGTTTGGTAAAGGGTTAAGAGGATATTTTCTTGTAAAGACTGTATCACAAAATAGTGCAGAATCTTCTTGATTTTTCTACACAGTCTAATCTTTAACCCATTACCACACAATCCCTACTTTTGACGCCCCTGAGGAAGAAGCCTTTTGAAAACACTGCAGGAAAAGGAGAAAATGCTGGTAAGCAGCATTTTCTCCTTTTCCCACAGTGTTTTTACCCTTTCCAGAACAAATTCCAATCTTTCAGCCACCTTTTTTTTGTCATCTGCAAATGCTTTCAATTTGGACCAGTCTAAAATTTTGTCATGTGGTAAAAGGTTGAAAGCAACTAGAATAACTATCTGAGCTGAAGGGGTCTATGCTTTACTTGTAGCTTCTCATGCACTTATAACTCTTTACCACACATTCCCTAGTTTTATTGACCCCAAGGAAGAAGCCTATTGCAAACAATCTGGGAAAAAAGAGAAAATGCTGGTAACCAGCATTTTCTTCTTTTACCCATAATATTTTCTATCCTTTCTTAACCCTTTACCCATTTCTAAGGTATCTTCAATTTACCCTAAATAACAACAAGGATGAAGCCGTTTCTTATGTGTATATGACACCTTTTGATGGCATAGAAAACGTTGTGACGAAATGTGAGCAATTTCACCTTTTGCCACAATGTTTTCAAAAGGCACCTACAAGCAATGCGTAGAAACGAGTATCTACGGAGTAAAAGGTTAAACAAATTTCAATTTTTAGTCATGTTTATCATCTGAAAATGCTTTTATTTTGGACCAGTCTAAAATTTCCATATGTGGCAAAGAGTTTACACTTTATTGGATTCCATAATTGTAGACTTGTCCAAATTCAAAGCATTTGCAGATGGCAAATAAAATGAGGGGGCTTTTCTTTCAAAGAAATAGCTGTTAGTCAGCATTTTCTCCTGTTCCCAAGTTGTTTTCAGAAAAACTTGCATCTTTACATCAGTTTTGTGAAGGTGTGAGAGCCTGTGGTATTACTGGATATAAAAGTAATGCAAAAAAATAAATTCCTCCTTTGTTTTGCTGTTGAATAGTAATCAATGCCTAAACAATTTTACTAGTATACATTTTTATACATTGCAACTAAACTATTGACAACGAATGTACTGAAGGGTGCTTTAATTGTTGACTAACTCATTATGTACAGTGTATATTCATATAATTTTAACCCTTTACCAAACAAAACAATTTTATACAAGTCCAAACTAAAAGCATTGGCAGACTACAAAAAATATGTGACTATAAAATTGACATTAATTTTGTTTGGGAAACAACAGAAAACATTGTAGGAAAAGAAGAAAATGCTTGTTACCAGTAATTTCTTCCTGTTCCACAATGTTTTCAAAAGGCTTCATTCTCAGAGTTGGGATTGGGTGGTAACCCGTTAAATGCCTTAACATGGTTTAATATTAAATTGAAGATGTAAACTTTTGGCATCCTTATTCTATATCAGAGGGACCAATGTTATTATGAGGTTCATCTGATGGCCTTTTGATAATTTTCTGGGAAAAAAAGGAAACCTGCAATGGTTTTTAGCTCAGCTGTTCTCTAACTAAACATCAAGGTATTGTGGTAGCTCGGCATCTGTGTCATCATGCAAAAACTTTAAAGTTTTGTAATATCTTTGTTATTACTGAAGATATTTTTGTAATATCTTTGTTGTAACTGAAGATATTTTTTGTAATATCTTTGTTATTACTAAAGATAAGTTTGTAATATCTTTCTTATTACTGAAGATGTGTTTGTAAAAGCTTTGTTATTAGAGATTTGCGGCCAAGAACGAAGACGGAGAATGGACTTTGAGTTTCGGTGTACAATGAGGGGTTGTCTGAGTTTCGGTGTACAATGAGGGGTTGTCTCAAAGCTGTCAAGTATTTTATATGCAGCGCCAAGTAAAATAAAATGTTGTCTGTCTGATGACTCAAATAACTTATCGATTAATTATTCATTTTCACTGCATTTTTCACCAGCGGAGTTTTAACTTATTCGGGGAATTTATATCAATTTTAGAATGTTTTGTGATGAAATTGTTGCACGATTCTTAGTTGGTTATTTCTAAGTAACTTAGATAAAGGTTTGTTTCTTTGACGAGCTGTGACTGACAAGAATCATCACCATCGAAAGATACATTAGCAATATTTTATCCCAAGTTACAGCACTCCTTCGTTGTTTTATGGTCGATTCCGATCTAGATGGAGGCTCTGCAACTGTTGGTCTACAGAAGAAGACCTGGGTCCATATTCACCAATCATTATTAGGAATATTCTTAGTCTTATTCTTCAGAATTTTGTCAATGTGAAAGTAACAGAACTTCTGATTTGCTAAACCATTTGGTTTAGCCAATCAGAGGTTCTGTTACATTCACAATAAAAAAAGTTTGAAGATCACGACAAAGAACATTCTTAAGAATGGTTGGTGAATACGGTCCCTGCTGTCTTTTCACAAACGGTAAACCCGAATGACTTACAGGCATGACATTCGCCCAGTACTTGCATTTTCACTCGCCTACATCCAGAGACACGTGCGCTTACTGAATTAAAACAACGACATGAGAATGCACGCAAGTATTTAATTTCCATCGCAGTTTTCATTTACCTGCTAAGTCCATCTTACATGTAAAGGTAGGGTGATGTTAAAAGGGGTAGACGCTATTCATTGTAAAAGGTTTACCTGTTTGTGAAAACAATTCTCACGCAAGTACAGTATTTGTGCTCGTCTACTGTTTTTACATTAAAAAAAAAACATCACTTTTTAGGACTGTAGCTCATTTTTTCACCTTTTGTGAGTTGCTTTATTTTAAGGGTTCAAAGACTTGCACGCACTTATTTACACGTTTACTTTTCCTTGTCAAACCAGGAAACCCAGTCAAAAGTTGGCTCACATCATGTGGTATCAGTCTCACTCGATTAATTAATTCTTTATTTCCTCCATAATTGAAGATTACAAACAAATCAATGACATTTATACATTCTGTATTTAAAAAAAAAAGGTTCATCGAGTAAGAGTAATATAGCATACAAAACTGAAAAGATCCAAAGTATTGTTGTAAACTATTTTTTTCTATCAAAGGGACACAGTATCTTTAAGATTACCACCCTATGACAGTGAAAAAAATGCATTCGAGCTGCAGTTGGGCGAACAAAATTCGTTGCAAAAACAATTCAGAACAAATCATGGAAGACCTTCGAGTCTAAGCGTCAGGTGGTTTCGTACACATATTTCAACAGAAGTGATATGAAAGATGAAGTCATGTCGAAAATAAAATTAAGGCCAAAAAGTGATCAAATTAACATTTAATGTAAGGTATACATAGAACCATATATTATTTGTTGGGCCTCAAAAAAGAATTGGGTCCTCATATTGAACTAAAGTGAGATACTCAAATCATGCAACTGATCAGTTATATTTGCTGTTCTGGTCACGTTGCGAAACCCTTAGAGACAGTTTAAAGGTGGGTATTTAGAATTTTCACATCACACCAAATCAAAAAAAATATATATCATTGAAATTTACATGAAAAAACAATACAAATCATCAATAATAAAGAATCATAAAATTACAAAAAAATTGTTTGATGGTATTCCCTTAAAAAGCTACGTAGCCTCTTAAGCTATTTTTAAATTTTGCGCCAAAAATCAATAAAGAATTGTGGGAATGTCAAATGAATGGCACGTGACTAATAACGCTTAAATTCCGTTACATTACAAACATGTAATAATTATTTTCCATAAAGTCTTCTTCGGACGGATGTTTGAAACTTTGTCTGTGTTTTCCTGTATTTAAATGAGAGAATTGATAATCTAAAATTAGAATGTGTCTCCCATTGGTGTCATCCTGGTCCGTAATAAATCTCTAATTTCTCGTGTCATCGAATGGTTTTCGACTACTGGGTTTTTATGAACGCAAATTAAAAGGCTATTGGAGTATAAGGATGATTTTTTTGCATTTTTGTAAAATTTTCGTCCCAAAATCTGAAGGGCCACCTTTAACTCCAGAACGAAAATTTAACACAAATGAAATTGGTTTTATAGTCTTTCTTGCCGATGAAAAAATTGTAACTATCGTTCTGAGAGTAGGTTAGGTCATTTTAAAAGAGTTTGAAACGTTTCATAAAAATTGATCAGAATTTTTCAAGTTAAATCAAAATTAAAGGGCCCCCTATGAACTTCCAATGTAAAGTGGGTCTTTTTCAATTTAAAAAAAATGCGCAAAGTAAAACAGTGTTTAAGGTAGCCTCAAAAAAAAATGCAGTAACTCCACGTGAATTTCGCGAAACTGACTTATCTGATTACGTTTCAATATGTTTGAGACAACCCCTTCTGAAACTTCGAACCTCGACGTCCGTCCCCCACCTTCGTTCTTGGCAGCAAATCTCTATTACTGGGGATATACTTGTAATATCTTTGTTATTACTGAAGATATATACTTCAAACTCTAACAAATTGTTAACTACCAAAAGCTGAACCCAAATAAGGGCAAGTATTTTTGACACAGCTATGCCTGCTTTTGGCCTTCGAATTTTTACTGATATCAGCAACCACAGCCAAGGATTGGCATCTTCATGCCATCCATTTGTTTGTTTGCTGGTGTGGCAGCAAGTGTACACAAGAAGCAATGAATGTACTGTTAAATCTTCTATAGACACTGAACAATATTTTCTTGGGTATTTGTCTTTAATTTTCAATATTCTGTACTCTGTAGACTGCCAAATAAGCATAGCTGACATTATCAGAGTGGAAGAAAGGCACAAATATTACATTTTGAGGCTGTGTTTGTGTGAATATTTCTTAACTCTTTACCAAACGACAAATCTTTGGACTGGCCCAAATTCAAGCATCAGCAGGCAACAAATTAAATCATGTTAATATGATGATTTCTGACTTTGATAGGATAGTGAAACTATTCTCATTGTCCCACGATGTTTTTTTCCAACCTCCCCAAACAAATTTCAATTTATGAGTCACTTTAATCATGTCATTTCCTAGGGCTTTCGATTTGGAACAGTCTAAAAGTTTGTCATTTGATTGAGAGTTAAAAGTTCCTGTATGGCCCAGTGGTTGAGGCAGTAATCTGAATCACAGAATCACAATTAGATTATGGTGCTATTCCTTACTTGTACCCTGGTCCCTGACCAGCTCTTTCTAATCCAGGAAAGATTGGAATAAGTGAACTGTTGTCACTGTTGAAAGCAGTGTAAAACACCAATTGGCTAACAAACCTATGGACAAAAAATTTGTGTTTGTAGTAAACCGAGAACAGATTGGATCCTGAATAGGGAGCCATCTTGGGATGCACCAATGCTTCACATGCTTGACAAAGATGACTTGTACACGCAACAGAACCATTTAGCACTTTCAGTATGCTTATATTGTGATCTGATAGCTGTTGTGAAGTGTTAAACCCATGTTTACTGGCGAGCCATAGCAGTAGCAGCGGCATCGGTAGCAGCAGCAGTTTTCTTTCAGCTGGAGTGTGTGTGTTTGTTGATTTGCGGTAGCTGTAGCGGTTTTCTTTTCCATCATGGTCCCGATACACCCAACTCTCATAGATCGTGATCAAGATATCACTATTATTAGATTAGGTAGGCTACTGCTGAATGAAACCAAAAATGAGAAGACATTGCCAATGGAACGTCCATCCGATATTTTAGAGTCCCATAAACATGGCATTTTCATACCCTAGCTGAAGAACTTGGGTAGTTTAAAGACATTCTTTGAGTATCATAGGATGTCAAGGAAGCAATTTGCCCAGGTGGCTCATCTAGTTGGACAAGGAATATTAAAAAATGGACTATAATTATTATCTTTTATAAGCGTCATAAGCGAATTACCATGTGCAAAAAGGAGGCTGCACTTAGCCTTGGATAGTATTTAAACAAGTGCTTCACAAAGCGACGCATATACGCTTGTCTGTAAAATGGCTTAAAATCTGGAACGCCTGCAGATATCCAAGTTGTAAGAGTCACATGCACAACTGCACATCATAGAGATTAATAGTGGAGAGTTTGAACTTATTCCAATAAAAAGTGTAGAAGTTGCGCACAAAAAAAAAAACGCTAAGAGATGGACAAATGCAGGACCTGGGCCCAAACATGATACAACCCTTTGGGCATATAAAAAGAAATTTTTTGTTATTCAGAGAAACTCAGTGGGCTCAAAATGAAAATACTTACCTGATCAGCTAAGCAAGACTGACTTTCTTGATCCTATTATTGTTGTTGAGAAAACTGAGTGCAGCGGCTAGCAGAGAGTGGATTTAAATGCCCCCTGGCAGGTAGCAGCCAAAAAAACCCACACTAGTGCTTAACCGATCTGCCACGGCTGCACACCAGTTAATATTCCATAGGAAAACTGTACACAACAAAACAAATAATGCTGCTGCTGTTGCTGTCGATACTGCTACAGCTACCACTCGCCAGTAAAAACGGCTTTTGTTGGAAGATACCAATACAAGTAGTTTTTTTTTTTTGTAGATAAGTAGAACTGAAATTCTTCTTGCCTTACTTAGACATACAGAAAATACAATATGTGGATTCGGTTTTTCACAAGCTTGTCTGTGATGGTCAGAATGTTAAACTGCATTGAACACAAAAGAGTTTAGTGATTTTTTTGCGGGCTGTCTTTTTATTGAATTTCTCTATCGTGATTTCAATTTCTGCTATAGAACTTTGCCTCAAAGTCCAATTTGTTATGCATAGCCAATTAGCTTATTAAAAAAGACCTGGTATGGAATAAACATTAGACATAGTAAGTGAAAAGGGGATTTAATACATATACAAAAAGGATTCACCAAGGTCAGTTGGCGCAATTTGTAAGTCAACACAGGTTGATTTTGTCTGGAACTGTTTGCTATTGGTCAAACCTTCTCCATGTCTAAGGACAATATGACTAAAATACAGTGTATGGATGAAAAATCCAAACACGAAGCAAACATTTATACAAACAAACTAGTTAGCTTTAATATTACCACACTTGTGTTTTGATGAAACATTGATGAAAGCAGCCATTATATTTGAATTTGCCAATTGATAGTTATGCCTTTCCAACTTTCATTTGCTCATTGGTTCTTTTTATTTATTCAGCTTTACACATCCTTACTTTTAGAGGTATTCTGGTTTTGCTTATAATTTTGTGTTTTACTTTTATCAGACAACCTGATCCGTTTAAACATGTGTCGACTGGTTCTTCAATGAGTTCTCAGTTTGACATTGAAGAGATTTTAGAGCTAGTCCGCAATGAGGCAGAAAGCCAGAAATGACTAGTGTACCCTTCTGGACTGGATCAAGGAATTATTTCGTTTGATTGGTTGAGTAGTTTCAGATTTCCCCTCCATTTCATTGGCTTTAGTATTGTCCAATCCCTTTGCCTGATGTAAATCCAGTGCTTGTGCACCATTTCCTTATTTTATGTTTCAATGTCATAATTATGTTGTAATGTTATGATTTGTTTGTGGGAGAATGACACCAATGATACACATTATCCAATTTTACAGTTGGGAAAAAATGTGAATATGGTTAAAAATGTATTTTGTCACTATAACCCTTTGCTATATAGTTCAGAGTTTAACTGAAGTTGAAGTAAGCTTTTGAAAATATTGTGGGGAAAAGAGAAAATGCTGGTATCCCTTTTCCTTCCACGTTTGCATGTCACAATAATAATGTTGTTATGTCGGGTTAATTATTTGCAAAGACATGATGGCAATAGTGCACTGTTAGATAGTATGTCATGAAACATAGGGGATGCCAAGTGCGGTTGGCCAGGTACCAGTGCACAGGACTCTAGAACATAGAGTTCCTGGGCTTGTATTCACCAACCATTCTTAGGAATGTTCTTTATCTTATTCTCCAGAATTTTCTACATTCGTAAGTAACATAACATCTGATTGGCTAAACTGAATGGTTTACCCAATCAGACGTTGTGTTACTTACAAATTTAGAATAATTAGAATAAGACTATCTATCACGAATGGTTGGTTAATACTGGACCAGGATTGATTCCTTAGTGTGGCTAGCCCGCCCGCCTTATTTTCGCCTCTCACCTCCCCTGAAGTATGTGAGAAAATTAGTTGGTGGCTTTCGAAAGAAAACTGTGTTAGTACTGGTATGAGAAAGCCAGGAAACACATGTGCATCACCGACCCCAATGATATGACCTTAGCTGTTAAAGTGGCATTAAACCCCAATACAACCAACATTAGTGTGGCTGATTCCTTCCAAGGATTGATTATAGCCTTTGCAACAGGATCTATTCCTCTCTCACCGCAAATCAATGTTTTGTCATTGGTTTTGTGGGAAAGCATCCAGTAGCTTTAGAAGAATATTGTGCAATGTACTGCTAAATGAAACATCCAGTAAGCATGGATAGGTTCACTTCCTGCAGTGATATTGCTGAAATAGTTTCGAAAATGGGGTAAAACATCTTATGATAAACAAAAAAGCAAATTATTTTGAATTATTCAAAGACTCACTTTGTCACTCTAGAGAAAAATTTAATTCTCATAACGACTGCACAGGAATTTCAATACCCCTGATTGCACCCTGACCCAAACAGAAAACTCACACCTACGCACCCATTATTTGCTTATTGGATCATAAAAAAAACTGCAAAACTATTTTTTTGCTAGAATTTCTCACAAATTGTTGGACCATTTAGACAGCCCTGTCAGCCAATCATTAAACTAGTTGAGTAGCTTCATTCTAAATTTCATGGCATGTTAACCCTTTACTCCATAGATACTCATTTCTACGCATTGCTTGTAGGAGTCTTTGGAAAACATTGTGGCAAAAGGTGAAATTGCTCGTGACGAGCAATTTCACCTTTTGCCACAATGTTTTCTTTGCTATCAAAAAGTATCATATACACATAAGAAACGGCATCATCTTTTCTGTTATTTAGGGTCAGTTAGAGATACCATAGAAATGCTTCATGTGGTAAAGGGTTAAATGAGTTGCATTTGGATTCTTTCAGGTAATTGGTTGAGAAGGTTTCAACCCTCTCCCATTTGATTGGCTGTAATACTGTCTGGTGCTTATGCCTTTGTAAAAGCCTTTGTCAACCAATTGTTGATTCCTTTTATGTTTGCTTTTATATTTTATGTTCTCAATCATTGATGCAAAGAACATTATTAGTCATACTGGTAGGTGGCAGGGGACTTGGAATCTTGTTCATAGCTGTGGTGAATCATGTCGCCCCGAACAAAAGGTGGAGACATGATTCACCACAGCCATGAACACGTTTCCAAGTCCCCTGGCACCTACCCATACAACAAATTTATTATACTGCAAAGTTTTACCCTTTCAAAGCATGTTAAGGAACATTTTCCTGTTGTACAATCCCGCAAAATGAGTATGCTGAAAAAATAATAATTCCCTTCTTAGAGCACCAATTCAATGAAAACTGACGTCACTGGAGACTGATATCACTAAAACATGGCAGTGTGATACATAAACCTGCTGTCTTGTGATTGATCGACGCGGCCATTTTGGATGTTGTGTCGCAAGTGTAGTGATGTTTACGGGGCACTCAAAAGGGAAACTGGCTTTTCATGGTTTTTGCTAGGGCACATGATATATGTTCCCGGCATGTTAACCAATCAGATCATGAGAAATTCTTTGCATTATAAAAAGATATTTTATGTTCCCACAGTCATATAACCTTACCTTTACATCAAGTACATGAACTATGCTCTATCAAAATTTGGTTAACTCTTTACTGCACAATCACAATGTTTATTGATGCAGAAGAAAAAGGCTTTTATCAAAATTATATGGGAAAAGGAGAAAAATGCTGGTAGCCAGCATTTTCTTCTTTTTCCACTTTGTTTTTTTATTTTAAGTTTAAACATATTTTATTCAATATGATATTTATATACATGATACTCTTCTGGTAGGTAAAGTTACATGAGAAGGATTGGAACGAAAGCTACTACCGTATAAAGTTCCTCTCCTGTAATCTTTTTTTTTTAAAGATGTCTTCATCATGGTCAGTGGAACAAAACATGCAGGAAGAATAGAAAATGTCTCTGCTTTCCATATTTTCTTGCGTTTCAAAGAAAAAAAACAATTCAATTAGACATCATTCGGTTTTTTCTAGTCTTTGAATTCTGTCCCTATTTACTGGTCGAAAATTATACTGGCAGTATAATAATAGTTACTGTATTCCGATTCCCATGATGATAATTCGGAAACTTCAATGTTTTAATAATTATTTTAATTTCAGCAATGATTTCAAAAGCTCAGCTGTTTGTAGGGCAATTCATTTTTTTTTTTCAGCCCCTACAAGTGTCTCAAAAAACTTCACTGTTTCAAGGCAATTGTTTACCAAACAACTAAATTCTTAACTTGTCCAAATTGAAAGCATTTGCAGACAACAGAATAACTATGGCTCAAAAATTGAAAATTAATTTGGGAAGGGTTGAAAACATTGTGGAAGGGAAAAATATGCTGATTACCAGCATTTGCTCCTTTTCTACAATGCTGCTCTCTCAGGGTCATTAATTAAAAGTTGTGATTTTGCCGTAAAGAGTAAAGCTTTAAGGGGTCAGGTAAAGGATTACATAATATACAGGTAGGCAGCTAATGACAGTGTAAAAGGCTGCTAACAGACAATCTAGATATTCTGTTTATGACAAACGATACTGTCACATGTATATCCATCAGTTATTGGAGAAACTTCATTTACTTCTCCCCATGGTTGATGAGGACGCGATGAGGATTTGATAACATATGATGAGTTATTTGGAATAGCCTTGTATTTGTGTTTGCAGGTTTGGTTTCTTTGTTGTGTGTTAAAAGACCTTAAAGCAGTCAAAATTAAATAATTTCAGGGTGGGTGGGGGGATGGTCTAATTGTAAGCAAATAACTGTAATCTTTGAAGCTCCTTTTACTCACTTAGGCCCAGTATAGATCATGATCAGACTGCACAAAATTTTACCCTATACTCACCCTGTACCCAAAAACTTAATGTGACAAGAAAAGATATGCCTGCAATTTGACATCTAAATTGTCTACTCTTGGAAGCTTGGGGCCTTTTAACTTGTTACCACACAGTTCTGACTTTTAATGACCATACATAAGAAGCCTTCTGAAAACATTGTGAGAAAAGGAGAAAATGCTGTAGCTAGCATTTTCTCCTCTCTCCACAATGTTTTCTTCTCTATCAAGGTAATGTTAAATTGAGTTATTTTGCCACCTTTGTCATCTGCAATTGCTTTAAGTTTGGGCAAGTCTGAAATTGTGGCTTTGTAAAGAGTTAAGTCATTGTTTGATTATATGTCAACGTTTTATACTACATTTGAAGTAATTTGAAGAAAAACTCAGAGGTAACTGTGGCTGAAGTGACAGACTACTTTTTTGTCTTTTACCTATTACTGAACAACAAAAATTAGGAATTTTAAAGACTCTGTGAAAGCAGCTGTGTAAAAGCATTAAGGAGAAAGAAAAAGAAAGTGCTTATAGTTAGCATTTTTGCCATTTCCTGCAATTTTTCTACTCTTTTCAAGAAAAATCTCATCATTGACCGGGTCTTTAACTAGCATGATAGTTTGGTAAAGGTTGAAATGAATCAACTTTTTTGTTTGAAAAGTAAAATTGATTGTATTATGCATGTATTTTTAAATTGATTGTATTATTCATGTATTTTTGTTGGATAAAGGATGGCGGAATCTGTTTGTCAACCATTTTTTTATTTTTTTTTTACATTTTCAGTAATGTCATTCAAGTTTACTAATATTCTTATTTGAAATAAATTATGTTCTGTACTGACTCACAACCAGGGTCAGTATTCAACAACCAGTTTTAAGAACATTCTCAATCATGTTCTCTAGATATTACTAAAATGAAAGTAAAACAACTTGTGATTGGTTAAACCATTCTGGCTAAACCAAATGGTTTAGGCAATCAGAAAGTTTGTAACTTTCAGAAATAGAATATTCTTGAGAATTAGCCATAAAATATTCTTAATAATGATTGGTGAAAGTGAGCCTTGGTTAGCTGAAGTGGTCTGGGTCCTGTGTGTCTCAGTATAAAGTGCAGGACTTGTGACCTGGAGGTCCCAGGTTCGAGCCTTGCTTGCTGCACTGGTTTTTTTTTACAGAGGTGTCCTTGGGCAAGACACTTCAGAGCCTAGCCTAGTACTGGTGAAACCCAGGAAACATGAATATGTGATCTGTCACTGTGATATGACTGAAATACTGTTGAAAGCGGCATAAAATACCCTTCTAATCAAATAGCTGAAGTGGTTACAGGACCTATGATTGGTAATCTTAGGACTCCAGAGTGTGTGTTGATTCCAACAGCTAGACAAACAAAATTTCTATTTGCTTTATACACAGGTCTTTGGTAAAAGTGCTATATATATATAGTATGTCAAAGGAACAAGGTGTAAATTAAAATTAAAATTGTCCTGTATCTTGAGCCATTCTCAACAAGAAAGGCTAACAACCTTTTATGGGCGTTGGTCATGTGGGTAGCAGGTGGCAACAAGTAATTAACCCTTTACCACACAATCTCGACTTTTAACAACCCCAAGAAGAAGCCTTTTGAAAACATTGAGGGAAAAGGAGAAAATGCTGGGAACCAGCATTTTCTCCTTTTCCCATAATGTCTTCTAAGAATTGCACCATCTGAGGCACATTGAAATTGCCGTCTGCACATGTTTTCAGTTTTGACATGTCTGAATTTCTTTCTGTCTGTTAAACGATTTAGCCCACTTTTTCTGAAGCATGGCTTATATACTCTTCTATATTTCAGTCCATCGTCAAACATGAGTGTTGAAATAAATGTTCCAGAGGAGAGAAAACATGAAATTCTTGAAGATTTAGCAACAGACAGGGAAGAGTTCTATACAGAAATAAATAAAGACGATCTTCTTCAGACATTAAAAGACGAATATCATCAGAGCCCGAAGGCAAAGTGGAGTTTACTACAATCTCTCATTACCACAGGACTTTTTACTGTTCATCAACACCTAGGGGAGACCAGTCCCCCTGATGATCATGTGATCAGTGACCCAGCCAATCACAGACAGCGTTTGGGAACACCACCTTCTCAGAGGAAGAATAAGACAGTCATCACAGTGAATAGTGACAAAAATGGACACAGCTTAAGTACAACACTGGAAGACAGAGTTCCTGCCAAAGTTCCATCTAAAGTCAAGTTTTTCTCTGGGTATGTCCATCACCTTTTTACTAGGGATGGCAACGGTTAGTAAATTTGCTAACCGGTTAACCGTTCAATCTTTCGATCGGTTAACCGGTTAACCGAACGTTCATGTAAAAACATTTAAAGATGAAGGTACCTGCTCGATATGTCAACAGTGACAACCGGTGCGTGAGTAATGCATTCCCGTGATGTTTACTATTTCTGTACTTTAGCGCAAAAAGACGGTCAATCTTTCGACGATCTCTCACCCTCTCGGCAATAAAATCATTTTCCTACAATGTTTTCTATAGAGGACTAGAGATTATCAGGCCAT
Source organism: Tridacna crocea (assembly GCA_943736015.1). NCBI lineage: Eukaryota > Metazoa > Mollusca > Bivalvia > Cardiida > Cardiidae > Tridacna > Tridacna crocea. Next base: position 34,788,757 of record OX031073.1, read on the forward strand.
TTTAGTGTTTCCACTGCGCATATTATTGTAAATCACCTAATAGCACGTAAAAAAAAGTTTGGTTTCACGTGAGACCTCACGTTGGAAAGAAAAAAGAAAAAAAAACAGTATCTGCTTAACTTGTGTCAAATACCAGGATTTGAAGTTACTTGCTACCGATTTTGATAAATTATTGTCAAATCAGGCGGAAATACCTATCAATAAATTAAAACACATGAAAAAATACTCGATCCAAGAAACACGGAAACCCATGACAGAACAAAATGTTCTTTTCGACATTTTCCGATTAGAGTCACTTCGGATCGTCTTTTTCACTTTTTAATGATTTTAAGCAGTAAATTTCCATAGATATATTAATAAGAGACTTTAGTGCTGCATCGAAAGAAAAAAATGAGTGGGATCACTGCTATTTACAACTTCAAAAAATCTACAAACAGAATCATACAGATGATGGTATGGTTATTGATCGTCAAACGAAGCGGCTATCGCTAAGTGAGCGGGTGTGAACCATCGCCCAAACGACAGGTGTAAATATTAGACTCTCCCAAATTCAAAGCCTCTGCAATATACTATGTTTTTTGAAGATACTTATCGAAGTGATAATGAACGAACAAAGAGAAACCGCTATGCCTGCTTGAACACAGAATGATTTACTTTATAAATTTCAATCCCTCTTACGCTGATTGGTCAATCCATGCATATATTTGATTAGGGGTGGGTACTTAATGAAATAATCCAAACAAATCAATTAGGATAAGCCAGTGCCTTTGATCCAAAGAGGACACGTGTTTGACTGTTTACTATTGGAGATTGGGGACTAATTAGCGAATTAACATTGTTTAATATTGCACAGACATGTCAAACTGTATATCACACCTTCGCCGTGTCTTGGCGACATTGGATGTGCGTATGACGCAGTTTTGGTTGTCAGAACCGGCAAAGTTAACTGTGTATTTTTTTTTTTAGTATAATGATTATTTTGGTAAACTTTTGATAATATAGGCCTATATTTGTTTCTGGTTAACCGGTTACCAATTTCCTAACCGGTTAATCGGTCATTCGATCGGTTAACCGGTTAACCGGTTAACCGTTGCCATCCCTACTTTTTACCATACAATCATGATCGAGTTTTACCAACCCAAGGAAGAAGAGCCTTTTAAAAGCATTGTGGAAAAGGAAAAAATGCTGATGATCACCATTTTCTCCATTTCCCACAATGTTTTCTATCCTCTTAACCCTTCACTACACACAATCCTATCTTAAAGCCTTTAGAAAACATTGTGGAAAAGGAGAAAATGATAATGATCTGCATTTTCTCCTTTTCCCACAATGTTTTCTGTCCTCTTAACCCTTCACCACACAATCGTGACTTAAAGCCTTTAGAAAACATTGTGGAAAAGGAGAAAATGCTAGTGACCTAGCATTTTCTCCTTTTGCCACAATGTTTTCTACCCTCTTAACCCTTCCCGACACAATCCTAACTTAAAGCTTTTAGAAAACATTTTGGAAAAGGAGAGAATTCTGATGATCAGCATTTTCTCCTTTTCCCATAATGTCTCCTACCCTCTTTACCCTTTACTACTCAATTCTGACTTTTAATGATCCTAAAAAAAGCCTTTTGACAATATTGCGTCTGATATTTTTTTCTTTAGGACTATATGAAAATTCAAATAATTTATTTCAAGAACTGGTGTTTGCCCCCTAAAAAAACGATTAAAGTAAGAATTGCACTTTTATTTCTTATATTTCCTTGCAGGGAACCTACCATCATAGATGTGAAGATGAATGGAAGTGTTGGTTACCAGCATGACACAGACTCAAGTCACATCACAGAATCCGACGAATCAAATTCCTTGTTACATTACAAAGCGGCTTTAAAAAGAAGTGCATTTATAAATCCAGAAACAACACGGACAGTGGATAATGAATCTGATAAGCCCATCTATGACTTCAGGAAAATGTTACGGAAAACTGGAAGATTAGATTTTATTGGTCAGGAAGAATAGTATAAAATAGTCACAAACATGCAAAACATTTTTTTTTATTACCTGTCAGAAAGGGGACACATATCAGGGGCAGATATCTCTCAACACAATTTTGCTCCCATGCATATTACTCTTGTTCCTCAAAGTTAAAAAAGGACTGTTTTCTTCATGTCAACTTTTGATTGTAAAGCATCTACTTAAACTGGCAAAGCCTTATTCTGATTTTTGCTGTAATAAGTTGTTAGATGAATGCATTAACCCTTTACCTCCAAATTACCAGTTTCAAAAACAAGATTTGCGAAAAAAGTGAAAATGCTGATAATCCGCTGGTTACAAGCATTTCTCTCCTTTTGAAACAGTAATTTTAAAAGCATTAAGTCTTATAGATTCAAAACATGGGATTTTTTCTTGTGTTCTTTTTCCAGAGATAAAAAAAAAAATTTGGGTGTCCAATTTAAAGCATTCACAGATGAAAAACTTAATTTGGCCAAAGAAACAAAGATATTTTTTTTTGGGACATGATTGTAAACAGTCTTGGAAAAGGTAAAAAAATTCAAGTTTTGAGCTTCTTTTCCTTTTCCAACCATGTTTTCAGAAGCAGAAAGCATTTGCAGATGACAAATATAATTGGACCAAAGTGAAAAGATCTTTTCGCATACAGTGGTAAACATTCTTGGGAAAAAAATGAAAAATTAATATAAGCTACCAAGCATTTTCCCCTTTTTCTAACAATGTTTTTAAAGGCATTTTTTTTCTGTTTTACCATTTTTATACCAACCTTTTCAGTTTGTTGAAATCTTATGCTCAATTTTTTTTCAACACTTTAAACCTTTACCAGACAACAAAATTTTAGACTTGTCGAAATTCTCCTATTCCCACAATATTTTCAAAAGCTTTCTTTCTCAGGGTTATTATCTGCAGTTTATAGTAAAAGGTTAATTCTAACATGACACGCGACTTTGGCTCTATAAACACAGTGCAAGGAAAACGTGGTAAAATCTGCGACAATCCATGTAGAGTGACGTCATTCAATGAGTGACTTATTCAATAGAACATAATCTTCATCCGCGTTTTTTCTCTTAGTTTGAACTTGTTTTCCTTCCATTAAGAATTGGCCAATTTAGAATCGAAATAATCTTCTTTCTATCGTGGTATATCATTCAATAAACCACGTTGTGAGTTATGAGGCGCAATGAATAACCCACTCGGGCTATCGCCCTCGTGGATTATTTATTGTGCCTCATAACTCACAACTGTGGTTTATTGAACGATATACCACGATAGAAAGAAGATTATTTCTTAACCCATTCCCACACAATCCCTACTTTTGACGCCCCTTAGAAAGAAGCCTGTAGAAAACATTGTAGGAAAAGGAGAAAATGCTGGTAACCAGCATTTTCTCCTTTTCCCACAATGTTTTCTACCCTTCACAAAACAAATTTCAAATTTTCAGTCACTTTTATTTTGTCGTCTGCAAATGCTTTCAATTTGGACAAGCCTGAAATATTGGTAATGGGTTAATTAGCTTCAAGTGTTTGTTATTTATTCCAATAATGGTCTGTTTGTGTCATTGTTTTACATTGTGTGAAAAATGTATGTTTTATTTATCTCTTTACCAAACGACAAAATTATAGACTGGTCCAAATTGAAAGCACTTGCAGACGACAGTATTGACATAACTCAAAAATAGAAATTTGTTAAGAACAAGTAGAAAACATTGTGAGAAAAGGAGAAACTGCTGGTTACCAGGGTCAGACTTTTCTTCCTTTCCACAGTCTTTTCAAGGCTTTCATCAGGTTCTTTAGAACATGTTTCTAGCTTCACCGGCCAAAGGCCAGCGGGCTTATGTCATGGTCAGGTGTCCGCCGTGCATCTGTCCGGTCATGCGTCCATCTATCTGTTTGTCGGTGTGTCCGTGCGTTAACTTTTATTTCAAACATCATCTTCTCTGAAACTACCCATCCAAGTTTGATGAAACTTCATAGAAATGATCCCACCATGGTCCTCTTCAGAATTTTTTGAAAGAATTTGATTCCTTCAAAAACTCTGGTTGCCATGGCAACAAAACTGAAAAGAAAAAAAAAACAATTTTTTTTCTCTGAAACCACAAGGCCCAGGGTTACTGAATTTGGCATGTAGCTTTATCTAATAGACCTTTAACAAGTTTCTTCATATTATAGGCCTAGGGTCAAAATTGGCTCCATTCCAGAGATCACAAGTTTAACATTGGCTTCAAAATATAGTCACTTCAATTTAAATATCAATCAAGGGAAATCACTTTTTTATATAGGATAAAGTTTGTTACTATTTACCTCCCTTGATTATCAAAACTGCCGTGATACATGATTGGTGCTAGATATCAAGTTTTTTGATAGAAAGTATTCTGTTTTCAGGGAGAGTGATTCATTTTGATGCTAATAGTTATGCTCACATGAATGGAATGTTATATTCATAGTGAAGTTTCTATTGTTCAGGGTTTTTTTCCTAGAACTTTACCGTTCATGCCAATGAATTAACCTACTTCTATTGCCTAATAGTGTTCATTGTTTTCCAAGGCCCTCTTTTTCAGGGTTATGAACACTTCAATCTGTGTGGTAAAGGGTTAAAAAGCCAGTGGAGTGATACAGGGCCATCATGGCCCTATTGTTTTGGTAAAGAATACATTATGGATTATAATTTATACGTATACACTTAACTCATTAGCAAACTACAATATTTTAGGCTTGTCCAAATCGGAAGCATTAGCAGGTGACGAAATAAATAAAAGTAACTGAAAATTTGAAATTTGTTTTCTGAAGAGTAGAAAACATTGTGGGAAAAGGAGAAAATGCCGGTCACCAATGTTTTCTAAAGGCTTCTACCTCAGGGTCGTCAAAATTTGTCATTGTGTGGTAAAGGGTTAATATTATCTTTGTGATTATTGGGGATAGAACACCCTAACAGGATTAATATAATACAGCCTTTCGTCACAAAAATTGTACTGATTCCGCTAAGACTCCGGTAACTTGTTTGTGGGAAAGCAGCATCTATCTGCTGATCAATTATGGATTACCCGAGTCTTAGCAGAATCTGTATGTTTTTTTGGCGACAGAAAGTTATTTTACATGAATCCTATTAGGGCACCCTGACTTTAAGCATCTTATTTTTGTTATGGTTGTTTGTTTGTGATAATATTACAGTAATGAAATAAAGGATACATTGTTGTTAAAGCATAAATTGTTAAGTCTTTTTTCCCCCTTGTCTTAAAAACAATCTCAGTGTTAAAGTTCTTTTTTGTTGTCATTTTCAACTCCGTTGGCAGAAGGCCAGCGGGCTTATGTCACGGCCCTGTGTCTGTCATGCAAATGTGCGTCCATGTGTGTGTGCATTAACTTTTATTTCAAACATCTTTGAAACTACCCATCCAAATTTGATGAAACTTCACATTAATTATCCTGCCATGGTCTTCTTTAGAACTTATTGATAGAATTTGATTTTATCAAAAAGTCTGTTTCCTTGGCAACAAAACTGAAAAAAAAGCCCACACATTTTAAAAAATCTTTTTCTCTGAAACCACAAGGCCCATGGCTACTGAATTTTACATGTAGCTTTAACTAATAGACCTTTAACAAGTTGCTTCATACTATAGGCCTGGGGTCAAAATTGGCTCCATCCCAGGGATCACAAATTTAACGTAGGCTTCCATATATAATCCCTTCAATTTAAACATTAATCAAGAGAAATAACTCTTGTTATAACGGATAAAGTTTGTTACTGTTTACCTCCCTTGATGGTCTTACAACAGGGACACATGACTGGTGCTAGATATTTAAGTTTTTTTTATAGAAAATATTCTGATTTTAGGGAAAGTGATTTATTCTGATGCTAATTATCATGTCACATGAGTAGAATCTTAAATTCAAAGTGAGGTTTTTAACATTCATGTTTTTTTCCAAAGAACTTTACCTTTCATGCCGATGAATAAACCTGCTTGGACTGCTTGACATTGTTCTTTGTTTTCGAAAGCCCTCTTTTTCAGGGTCATGAACACCTCAATTTGTGTGGTAAATGGTTTAAAACCCAGTGGAGCGATACAGGGCCATCATCACTCCACTGGCTTTTTAACCCTTTACCACACAAATTGAAGTATTCATGACCCTGAAAAAGAGGGCTTCCGAAAACAAAGAAGAATTTTTTGTATTACATGTACCTATTAGGCCTGGAGATTGCTTAATTTTAAAGAGCGAAACTTTTGATCCAGGGGTTGCCAGATTGAATCTCAGGTCAGTAAAAGGTTTTGCCAAAGATTGTAAAAAGTCATAGAAACAGGGTTTACCCTTTACAAAAAAAAACTTTTCATAAACCTGGAAAACAAGTCTATCGAAATTAGAGAAATACCAAAAATACGAATGCCAATCATTTCCTTTTTTTTCCCACAATCTTTTGTTCTCTTCTAAAGACAAACTACACTGTACATATAATTTGTCGACAGCAAATACTTCGGGTTAGGACAAGAGCAACATGCTGTGGTTTGATAAAGAGTGAATTTCTCTTTCAAATATTATAGGCCCATCCCCACCTGTGAAGTAGAGGGTACACGTTTGATCAAATCAAACTTTTGAAAGACATGTATCCAAGACAGATCTAAACGTTGCTCTTTGTTTTGATATACTAATGGCAAGATCTTGTTCTGCAGTTTCCTAAAGAGAATTCGAAATGGCTTCTTGCCGCGGCTTTCAGTAATATTCGAGATAACAGGACTGCATTCAGGATATTAGGGACTAGAAATGTCCTACAAAACGATACAAGACTGAAACATGGACAGGATACAACAGCAATTCAACAAATTAGGTTGTATTTTTTTTTATAAATCTATAAAAGCATTCGTTTTATGAAGATTTTCGTCAAGTTGGAAAACGTGAACAGTCCTAGTTACATCTCGAACATGACTGGGAAAATGCAGGATCCTCGCGATGAAAATGATGCGTCTGTATGATGTGCGAGACAACTGAGACCATAGCACAAACATCTTGGAGAATATCTAAAGAGCATTAGAAAAATCGGGATTGTCATTCTGTGCATGGTGACATGCGCTACTCCCGGTTTTGTAATCTGAGCGCAAAAGAATGGACACAAGATTGACGGAAACCGCGTAAACGTGACTGCCTGTGTGTTTGCCAAGCAGTTTACGACAATGTTTACGTGACAGTATGCAATCGTGATGGATACATATTTATGAATATAAGAAAATCTGTAAACGGAATAAACTGCAGCGAAAGTACCATAAACGCGAACTGCATCGAAGGCCTCATAAACGCGAACTGCATCGAAGGCACCATAAACGCGAACTGCATCGAAGGCACCATATACGCGGACTGCAGCGACAGCACCATAAATGCGAACTGCAGCGAAAGCACCAAATTTGCGAACTGCAGCGAAAGCACCATGATCACAGACTGTACAGATCAAGAGAGTCGGTGCAATAAAGTACTTCGTGTGAGGATTTCGAAAATACAGGGCAAGAGCACACCTGATGGAATGCAATCTGAGCTTAGATACCAAGCAAATGGATTCTGCACAAGTCAAGTGCAAATTGAATGAATATTATGAAGAAATTACTATCGAACTAACGTAAATAAGAAGTGAATGATTCCTTCTTAACAAAATTCTTTGTCTTATTCTCCAGAATTTTCTACATTTGTAAGTAACACAACTTCTGGTTGGCTAAACCATTCGGTTTAGCCAATCTGAAGTTGTAGTACTTACAAATTTAGAAAACCTTGTTGTATTACTTACAAATTTAGAAAACCTGGGAGAATAAGACTAAGAATATTCTCAAGAATGGTTAGTGAATATGGGCTCTGCGTCGATCTATCAAGCGTTCAACATTTTAGAAGCAGACGAGACAATTTTAGAACAATCGATCAATCTTCAGTTAAGATTCCTTGACAAAGAAACCCTGGAATTCCGCTTTCAACCTTTATCACACAATCCTGAATTATAACTCATCACAAAACGACAAAATTTTAGGCTTGTCTGTATCGAAAGCATTTGTGGACGACAAAATAAAATCGACTGAAAATTTGAAATTTGCTTTGTGAAGGGTATGAAACATTGCGGGAAAAGGAGAAAATGCTGGTTACCAGCATTTTCTCCTTTTCCCACAATGTTTTCAAAAAGCATTTGCGGACGATGAAATAAAAATTGACTAAAAATTTGAAATTTGTTTTGTGAAGGGAAGAAAACATTGCGGGAAAAGGAGAAAATGCTGGTTACCAGCATTTTCTCCTTTTTCCACAATGTTTTCTACGCGCTTCTTTCTCAGGGCCGTCAAAAGGAGGGTTGTGTGGTAATGGGTGATCCAGACAAGGAAGCCTTTTGTTAACATGGTAAAGAAATACCAGCATTTTCTCCTTTTCCCACAATGTACTTTTTTTGTTGTTGTTGTTGTTTCAGACAATGGAGTTTATTTTTAGCTTTAAAAATCTTGTGGAAAAATTGAGAAAATTTTTTGAACAGCATTTTCTCCTCATTACACAATGTTTTCAAAGGCCTCCTTAAGGGAAGTTAAAAGACGGTTTTGTGTGGTTGAAAGTTGATTGTTTCCCACACAATCCCGACTTATAACGACTCTGAGAAAGAAGCCTTTTGAAAACATTGTGGGAAAAGGAGAAAATGCTGGTAACCAGCATTTTCTCCTTTTCCCACATTGTTTTCTACCCTTCACAAAACAAATTTCAAATTTTCAGTCACTTTTATTTTATCTTCTGCAAAAGCTTTCAATTGGGACAAGCCTAAAAATTGTGTCGTTTTGTAAAGAGTTAAATGTTAACAAGATGACAAGGTTTTCGACTCGTCCAAAGTGATAGCATTTGAAAACAACAGATTGAAATTTAGTCCTTGAAAGAGAAGAAAGATTAGAAAATGTTGATTAGATCTACCAGCTTTTCTCCTTTTCCCACATTGTTATAGGAAGCCTTCCTCGGATTCGTCTGATCGAGAATGGGTAGCCCAAAATATTACACTTCCGATCCTTTGATCAAGTTTGACATTCGTTAAATACCGGTTAACCTCTTCGTCAAGTCTGACATTCGGCAAACTTCGGCTGATCCGTTGGATGTTGTTACGGAATCAGCCGAGTTGTGACGAGGTGGGAGCACTAGGTGTACATCTTTATCGCAGAGAGTTATAAATATTACGTCGTCTTATTTCTGACACAGACGGGTCAATGAAGGACAAACATTTTGGGTTTATGTAGGCTGGAAAAGCTCTGATAACAGGCTGCACCTTCGTCTTAACCCTTTACCAAACAATCTATAGTTTTTTCGACTCAGAGGAAGAAGCCTTCTGAAAACATCGTGGGAAAAAGAGAAAATGCTGGTTACCAGCATTTTCTCCTTTTCCCACAATGTTTTCTCTTCTAAAGCCAAGTTTCAATTTTCGATTAACATTACCGATGGTGTTCACTCGTTGAAATAAATTTCGATCTTTCACCGTAAAAAACAAATATCCTCTATTTATTTCATCGGGTCAACATCATCATCTTCGCGAGCCAAGGTTACGATCACTACGTGGATCTTACCTTGGCTTATTGAGCCCGATTTCGAGATTCCTGCGATGCGCCCTCTATTGGATGCTGGTTATTACCCCCTTTACATCATATTTCCAAAAGCCAATGAAATATCGTTTTACAAACCGCTTACGAATACACATGAAGCGATAAACAGACATCCACGTAGATTTCCATGTTTACCTTCTATTCGAAAGGTAGCAACCTTATTCTATTTTTATCGAGGATGAACTGCTACGAGCGATTTCATTCGTTGCAGTTAGAGCTGGCTGCATCAAATGAAAAAGCGTATCGGGAGAAAGTAAAAATCAAGCTCGATCCGCCTAGGGTAGAGTAGCGTAGTGAATCGTCAGCCTTGGCTTGCGAAGATGACATCATCGGTCATATTTCCACTCGTGACGCGTGATTTGTCGTCTGCAAGAGCTTTGAATTTGGGCTAGTCTAAAAAAAATGTAGTTTGGTAAAGCGTGTAACTTTACCAAACAATAAACTCCTAGAATTGTTCAAATTGAGTGCAATTGCAGATGGTAACTTAAACGTGACTAAAAAATTACAATTTGTTTTGGAAAGAGCAGAAAAGATTGTGGAAAATGGAGAAAATGTTGGTAAACAGCATTTTTCTCGTTTATCCACAATCTTTTCAAAAACCTTTCTTTATCGTGGTCGTTAAAAATCGGTACTGTTTGGTAAAGAGTGAACCTGTTACTACACGGCAAATTTTAAACCAATCCACATAGAAAGCATTTGCAGAAATAAGTTTCAAAGTGGCTCAAATGGCGCAATTTTGCATTGATAAGGTAGAAAACTTTGTGGGAAAAGGAGAAAATGCTGGTTACCAGCATTTTCTCCTTTTCCCACAATGTTTTCAAAAAGTTTTCTTCCTCGGGGTAGTTAAAAGTCGTCATTGTGAGGTAAAGGGTTAAAACGGAAAAGCCCTGATAAGAAACTGTTTAACTTGGGACAATATTGGAGATAGCCTTATGTGAAACCCAGACACGCCTTCACTGATAAAAACACTGGCCCTTGGATGTTTAGATCTGGATTTTAAGACATAGAAACACGAGGAGGAAACAAAATTATATCGCCTTATATGGAACACAAGGCATGCTTGTAAGACGAATTGGATATTTCGATTTCTGGAGGATATTCTGTTTTTTTTTCTGGAGTTCTGTGTCGTATTTTTTGTGAATATGTGTTAGAGGGTAGTCAAGGTTGAATAGTGAAACTTCGGTAATTGCAATTGTTTGTTTTTTGTTTTTGTTTACAGTGTTTAACGCCGTTTTTCAAGAGCTTTTCGTTTCGTGCGTGGCTCAATTGTATAGTGTGGGCTTGAAAACTGAAAAATCGGGATTCGAGCCTCGCTGCAAGCACTCGGTTTTACATAGGAGTGTCCTTGGGTAAGACACTCCAGAGCCCTGGACTTGTTCTATCAGTGAAACCCAATGTATACATGAAAATGTGAACGGTGCTGTAATATGACTGAAATGATGTTGAAAGAGACGTAAACATCAATCAATCAATCAATCAATCAATCAATATCTTCTCAGTCGTTACCATGACGGCAAATGCCCGATTGTTCTTTTTTTACCACGAGTATGCATAGCACTTTCTAAGCAACTAGATGTTTTTCTAGATTAGATTATCGACACAGTGATCACTGACCACCGTAACATTTCTCTGCATTACACCGGCCCATGATGTAGGATCGACTGAAAGTAAAATAGTAGTCAAGAATGACATTTTTGTCCTAACTTACCTCCTCGTTACTCCGCTGTCCGGACCAACTTGCCCCGACACAGGGGCAAGTTGGTCCGTTTGACCACATCGCAAAAATTAGCTATATTGTCAACGTAGAAATTGCCAATAGTGTCTTCGAAATGCGTACGCAAAGAGACGAAGAAGGAAATAATGATAATGTTGCCTATCGGAGTTAATTAAGATTGAAGTGCTTCTTGACACTCCGATTCCTATTCTATGCTTAGAATTCATTGAATTGAAACCTTACCTAAAATTCTCCTGTGTTATCGCCCTGTACATTGAAATAATGTTGAAAACGGCCTTTCCACCAATCAATCAATTAATCAATCAATCAACCAATCAGTCAATCAGTCAGTCAGTCAGTCAGTCAATCAAACAATTCATCAATCATTCTCAAACGATGTTTCGAAAGGACTCAGTAAAACCAATAGTAGAGCTCACACAAAACTGTCTTGTGAGACAGCAATAGGAGGCAATTCGATCGATAAACCTGAAATTATGATCCTAGGAGGATGTCAAACCCCAGTCAAAATTGCTGTATAAATACGACGCTTTTGAATACGCCATTGCAATTGACATGTCTGCTAGCCCTGTTCTACACAATCCTGTCTTTTAAAATTGAGCCTGAAGAAAAGAGAGCATCTGAAAACATTGCGGGAAAAGGAGAAAATGCTGGTTATCGGCATTTTCTCCTTTTCTCACAGTGTTTTCCAGCTGATAGAAAGTCTTTGGCTAACGTGTACCAATTCTGAATTTATCATATACAAAAGTTCTCAAATTCAAAGACTCTAAATCATGATGTTGGATAAAGGATTAAAGGGGTGTACGCAGATTTTTCAAGGCTCAATGACATTCAAAAATGATACAGATCTGTCACAGATTTAAGAAAGGGCGACAACTGGCAAATCACCAGTAAAGGAGCAAGATCATACTCTAGGAAAAGAAAAAAAAATGTTTTTTTCAGTACATATTATTTTCTAATGAATTAGGTCCCTAGCCTCTTAACCCTTTCCCACACGATAAATTTTAGACTCTTCCAAACCCAAAGAGTTTGCAGACGACAATTTCAAATTTGACAAAAATTGCAGAAAGTTGTCCAAATGGGTAGAAAACACTGTGGGAAAAGGAGAAATTGCTCGTTACGAGCAATTTCTCCTTTTTCCACAGTGTTTTCAAAAGACTTTCACTGCAGACACGTAAAAACAAGGGCTTGTTTCGGAAAGGGTTAAAGTAGTAGACCCGTAACACTTCTAGTGCAGCATGGAATAAAATTTCTTGATAGTTGATCGATAAAGATATAATACTTTTGCACGTTTTTAACCGACCGGAGTATCCTTTAATGTCTATCTTGAAATTATTTGTGAACAATTTTGTTAGTTTCCAGAAAAGGGAGGTAATTATTGTCTCCCTTTGCAATGAGAAAATGGTGTTTTTAGATTTATAAATGAAAATTCTAAGTAGGAAAAACATGAAAAGGTGGCTCTGTTAAAGTAGTACAATGATACTCATTTTGAATCATAGCAAATTTTCTAGGATAATATTATAGTGGAAATAGATTTTTTTCTATTACGGGTCCAGAATTTCGCAAATGTTTGTGGGAAACTGTTATGTGATGAACCATACAAAAGTCATGTCAATTGTCCGGATCTCGAATGAGATGACGTCATGTTTGATGTCATGTTTGATATCATAAAAGTAGACGGAGTTATCGATTGCAAAGCAAGCAACCCATCATTTGAAGGCTAAGTTTGCACCCTTTTGCTGCGTGTAAACGTTCAGTTTATGGGCCAATATCTTTCTAAGGTTTAACAGTTGTCATTGCGACAGGATTCATTCATCCTTCGGTGACCATTGTTTCGACGATGGTTATGAGGGAAAGCAGCCAGTGGCTCGGAAAGAAAAGTGAGGAGTACCGATAAAGGACACTCCAGGTAAGCATGAATAGGTGCACTGGGTGCCGGGATTTAAATGTAATATTTAAGTATTGAAAACGGCGTTAAATACCACGCAATCAACCATGCACGATATAGTACAAGCGAATTTCTGCTCACAATAGAACTCAATCTTTTCTATAAGCAGATGCTACTATTGAAAGGAATCTTGAAAAGTCAAACATCGAAAAAGTGGAAGAAATTTTGAGGATCAATTATTTACGAAACATTTGAGTGAAGATACAAAGTAAGTGAAAGAGTAAGTAAATAGTATTAAACCGATCGAACAACAACAAATAAATAAAAAGACATCAAAAACAAAATGGCGTTAACAAAAAACCACGTGATACTATTCCTGGCCGTAACTCTAGTTCTGCTCATCGGAAGCCGGCTTTATTTTGACCGGGAAACTTACATGACACTATACAAAACCCAACTTGCAGTGTCAGCTAGCCGCGGTGCCATGGATACCAAAGCCACGAGCCAGGGTCAAGGTCATGTCGCAGATAAAGATGAAATGTACAGGATGACGGCGCAGCTTATTGAACAGAGAAATAATTTATCGAAAATGTTGAACCTGAAACAACAGAAAATTGGGCAAATGGAGTGTGAGGTAATCATTCTCTCTATTACACGCCGACTATATTATAATTTAGCCATGTTCTTTGAAAAGGAGTTAAATGCGTCTGCAAAAAGTCTCGACTCAGGTCAGCCTGCGCGGTCTGCGCAGGCTGACCTGAATCGAGACTTTCTGCTATTGGTCATTTTTTTTGCGCAATAAGGACAAGTCTACCCGATGATTCAGTCGATTATTAGACAAAATGGTTTATGTGATTATTATTATTATTTTATTGTTTTTCCGCCAAAATGACGAGCATTATACAATAAAATACAAGAAAACAATAAGAATGAAATTAGACTATTAGTATTAGACTATTAGACGATTATTAGACAAAATAGTTTATGTGATATACCAAGTCGGAATAATGTGCCATAGAGATGCATTAAACTCCCTTTTATTCGAGCGCGAGTGATTATTTTTTCGATCAGAAAGTCAAAATGGCAAATGAGACAAGTCAGAAAAAACTCAAGAAAGGTCACTTGATGTAGACTTGGCTATTAGATTACTCTGGTACCCGACATTTCACCAAAAAAGTTTAGCTCAGCTTTTGTACCTTTTCAAGAGTCCAAATGCGTTGTGTTGGGTATCTCATTTGCATTTTTTAAAGGGAGGTAATACTCCTTGCATCATTTTATGTATGACAATTATTATTTTTATTATTAGCATCATAATCATCATCATTATCATCATCATCATCATCATCATTAAAGTTAACTTTTTAAGCTATCATTAGGTATTCTGATTTTGCGAAAAAGCTTTTTTCAGATAAGGTAATCAGAGAGATCATTGCAAAAGCCATTAAGGTTAAATCCTACAGGGTCTTCCCAGCCTGTTGCGTTTGTGTAAAATACGTACAATGACGCTTTATCATTGTACTTGCTACGTTTAGATTTCATCTAAAAATGTAGATCGTATGAAAACGACAAAAGTTCTTTTATGGGAAAACGATTCCCTGAATCTTAAACGTTGCTGGAAAAGGAACAATCGTCTGTTACATATTATGAACTTACTCGTTTCTTGTTAAACGTTTGCAAGAGCTTTAAGCGAAAGAGAGATAAAAGTCGTAAGGAAATGACTCACTCGCTTGTAACACTCTATGACTGTGTTTCATACAGATTATAGATATTTGGACATTCCATCGACCCATATAAAGAATATTGGGCATCTGAGTTTCCATGGCAACGGCAATGACATAACACCATTCTTAAAATTCCCAATTTCTTTTTCTTACCATTTGCATAAACTGTATTGAAATGGTGTTTTTTGCCTTATCGTCGTGAAAGGCTAATTTGTGGTGTCCGTGGTCGCGATGTATAGCGTCGGCCTCGTAACCATAAAGTTCTGAGTTCGATACCCGGGAGCGGGTGTCATTTTTGGGATTTTTCATTGGTTCACATATTCGGCGCGAGTACTAGTTTAGTTCCCATGAAGCAGAATCGAGAGAGATTCATAAGTAAAAGTTGTAAGAACTTGTTTCTCAATCGATGTAAAATAAATATGTTAAAACTAAACTAAAGGCTAATTTTAATAATTTCAGCTAAATAGGCGCAAAAAATTATCACAAGCAGACGATAGAGATCAAAATCAGACTACCCATTAAACTGCAGTCTGATTTTAGATCGACACCGTTTTACTAAATCCTGGAAAGATAGACATATTAATTTTCGGTGGATTGCATTTTGCACCGTCAGCAAGAAAATCTAAGTTGACTTCTTTGGCACTAACAGATTCAATCCTTTACCAAACAATCCCTTGTTTTTATAACCCTGAGATAGAAACCTTTCGAAAACATTGTGGGAAAAGGAGAAAATGCTGGTAACCAGCATTTTCTCCTTTTCCCACAATGTTTTCTACCCTACTGGAAACAAATTTCAATAAATTTCAATTCTTTAGTAATGTTTATTTTGTCGTCTGCAAATACTTTCAATTTGGACCACTCTAAAGTTTTGTCGTTTGGTAAAGAGTTAAAAGCTTTTACTGGCGGCATTCATCAAGGTCAGAGGTCGTATTCAAGAACCATTCTAAAGTCTAACTCCATGTTTAGAAAGTAACACAACTAAAGATTGGCTAACATGCCAACATTTTTTACCAATCACGAATTTCTATTTATTCATTTGTTATCAGAGCCAAAAAGTAGGTCAAATACAAGCACATTCAGCTACGCTGGAATAATATGACTGAGTCCCGAAGTATATAGAATTGTCCGTGCATCTGTAGAAAATTTACCCAAGGCAAAAAGTTCCGATTTAGGTCAGCCTGCGTAGCATAGTTGATATGGCCTGTGTGATGCAGAGAAATGACCCCATTACAAAATGACCCACGGGCCATTTCTCGACGTAGAGAAATGACCCATGGGTCATTTTGTAATGGGGGTCATTTCTCTGCATTACACCTGCAGAACGCGAGAAAGCGCATTCAAACATTTGCCCGCTCAATTGCCCGTAGAACCGCTCAGCATCCCACAATTTTCTATGACGCGGTTCAATTATGTATTTGGTGTTTCCATAGCGCTCGATAAATTTTTGTACTCACACAGTTCCTATGGAAACCGATCTTTATAATTTTCATGGGACAGTTCTGTTTCCTTCCTTGCGCAGGAAACGGTGTCATGAATAGTAAAACATAGCAGAAAAATCCACATGTTTTTTTTATTTTTCTGATTCAAAATCTTAGACTTACATCCAGTTAACGATTCTGTTAATAGCATATCGTAATTAAACTCTTACCACAGAAATATGATTAAATATCAATTTTAGTTTCCCAAATTTGATCATTATCATCTTCATCCTCATCATCATCATCTTCATCATCATTATCATCATTATCATCATCATCATTGTCATCATCGTCATCATGATCAACGTATTAGATCTATTGCTGCTTTGTTCTGTTGTCAGGCCGTTTCTAAACTGAAAACAGGTCAGACTTCAAAATTGCTCTGTTTCTTTTTCCCATCCAAGTTGAGGTTGTCTTGTTTAAACTCCCCCAAAACTTGACAAAACAACACTAAACTACTAGCGGTACCCTGGACTAGTCCGAATCACACCATTTGCCAAATCTTGGACTAATCTAAATTCAAACCATTTTCAGAAGATTATTCAAATGTAGCTAAAAATGACACAAATTGTCTTTGATAATTGCCTTTGTTCTTTACCTGCATTTTCTCCTTTTTTTACAAGTTGTTTCTTGAAACCATTCCTCAAGGTCACCAAAATCGGGATTGACCGCATATCTTCATAAAAAAAAAAGGCCAACAAAACTGGGTACAAATAGAACCTTATCATACCATAATGTTTATTTCGACCCAAAAGTTGAAAAACAAAGTGATTCAAAGAGATAAAATGGAGTGGGCTCCCTCTCTGTCTCTATCTCTGCAACCCCCCCCCCCCCCCACCACACACACACACACACACACACACACACACCTACACGTATTGCATTCGTTCTGAGGACCTTGAAACTTTACGTCATTATGAGGACTCACTGAAGCCATAGAGCTACAGAGCTGGCAGTTTGTAATTATGATAATGTTCACATCCAGAAAAATATGTTTTACAAATATCAACGTTACACTCGACTAGTATGACCTAAAAACGTTCTGAGGACTCTACCTATTTTCCATACAAAGTGAGGACACGTTATGAGGACGTTATGTTCTTACATCAAAACGAGGACCTTGCTTGCACGCTCGCAATTTAACAACATTGTGGGGACTTACGTGAGAATCACAAGATATGCGAAATACACTGATATTGTTTACTAATTACATACTGTACAGAATATACGCTCTTTTTCATATCAACATAATTGTATTACTTTTCACTCATACGGCAAACCCATGTTTGGAAAATGTAAATTCAAAACCATTTCAAATGTTAACATCTTAATATTTTATCGCCAAATTCAAAATAATATCAAAAAATAGTATTTAAGGATACAATTTATGAGAATGAACTGAATGAGAAATAGTCATATGATATATTTAGCCAACTGAAGCAGAACAGTAAAGTTCAGACTGAACAAAATAGGAACTGGCATTGCTGCACTGTTTTAGTATTTCTTTATCTACAGTTGACTTTTTTTTTCAAATGTCTTATTCTGATTTTCAAATGTCTTATTCTGATCTTTTCGACAATGATTTTGATAGTGTACGTCAAGCTCTTGACTTTTTTCCCCCTCTGCTACATTTACAAGTAATACATTTATACCAATAAATCTCCTTTTACCAAAGAATTCTGTGATTCAACGACCAAACTGATGAGGGTTTTTAAAATACGATTTTTCGAAAAAATTGTTAAATCCTTAAAGAGTTAAAACGCCGAACTAATTAAATGGATTTAAATTTCAATAAAGAACAGCAGCCGAAATTTTGCCATTTCAAGCCTCGATCGTTCTAGTCTAAAAAGAGCAAAGCAACAAAACCAAGATTAGGCTGCACATTTCATGTAGTCTGATCCTGATACACTCTATCCACAAAACAACTAAATCCGTTTTAGCGCTGAAAGGGTTGTGAAGGATCCAATACTCGTAAATTGCGTGCCCTTTTAACTCATTTCTTCCTAAATCAAGTGTTATCCAGTTACTTGAAAAAACAAAAGTGTAGAACATAATTTATCTTCGAACCGATACATGAATGCAGAGAAAAAATGTTACAGAAAAGAGTGACGAACAATTTCTTCTGTTACCACAATCCCGTCAAAATGTCGTCTGATGTAAGGCGCAAAGGCGCAGAAAAATACCCGACTGCAGGAGGTAATGCTTCAATAAATGAATGGTGTTTTTTTGTAAGCAATGGCATAATTGTAGAACAAATCATTTCTGATACAACACCACATTAATCAAACATTTACCTCTACATGTATATATACATGCATTAACCCTTGGGCTGCTAAGCGGTACTTACTGACCTTTTTGCATGCGGTGTGGATCAAGATCAGACAGCAACATTCATTTAGTCTGATCATTGATCTATGTACAACGTCTGATAAGGGCATGGTTTCCTTCAAAAAGATATTCGAAATAGCCAATTTTGGGTTTTTACTATCGGTTTCAAAAGTTCCATTTACTTTAGCAGGATAAGAGTTAAATTGCATCTGGGGATTTCAGTAAACAGTTTATGGGTTCCCGCCATAAGTACCATGTCGATATCAAAGATTAACCCTTGACCTGATGTGCCAATTTGAAACTCTTCCATTTCTGCAGCAAATAAAGATACGATGTCAAAAATATGGACCAATGAGAATACAAATATCTGACTGAGTGGAAAACATTGTTGGAAAAGGAGAAATTGCTTGTTACGGGCAATTTCTCCTTTTCCCACAATGTTTTCAAAAGCTGTCTGTTGTTGTTACGTCAAAACGAGTATCTGTGGAGTAAAGGGTTAAATACACAAAACGAATCGCAGTAAGGGCGTAAAATGATTATCACTCCCATCTTAACACCTTTCTGCAATATGGAGTTAAATGATTTGACCGGTCGATTTATAGATGCCATTTCCGGATTTCACCCTTTTCAAGACGATGGCAAGTTAATATGTAGTTGTTAAAACCTAGATCACAATCAGCCCGCAGATTCCTGCAATTCAATCTTGATATTCACAATTCGGTTGTTTTAACCTATTTAATTATATGATAGATGTGGAAAAAAGATGATCGTAACTGAAAGAAAGTAAAGGCTTTTGCATAAAATTCAGCTGAATACCGTGTATCATATCAATATATTGGATGGTTCCTTTTGTCACATGGGGATTTTCTGATTAATATTATCATTTTCCTTCACTTTATTTATAATTGAGAATTATTGCAGCATTTCTTCCAGAAAACATGTAGACTCTGATCAGATGCCACATGTCGCATGATGACTATCTATGCTTGGCAGTACCTTTTTTTTGTGACGCTTAACCATTCATTGTCTAATAACATCATTAGGGATTTAGCTTGGCGGGAAATCATACTGACCGAGGGCGGAGAAACGAAATTTTGCACAACACTAAACATGTCAATAGACGGTACCGTGAAGTTTCCCTCTAATTTTCTGCAGTTACATAACTACCATCCTGATTTAGATAATTGATAAAATGCAGAGTTTTTCCCAAGGATTGTAAAGCTAGAGGAAGATTGTTGCATTTGTCCATTCTTTATATCAATTATCAGTTCTGATTTATGCATTGCTTCCTGCCTGTTTCCTTTTCTATTTAGAGAAAGAGAGAGAGAGGGAGAGACAGATAGAGAGACAGAGGGTTACTTCCAAAAAAAAATTGTTAACCGTTAGTTTTCAGTATATATCAATAAAATGTATCTTCAAAATATATAATAAACCTCTGTGAACAATAGAACTATTATCTGTTAAAAATAATCATATCAGGATTGATTGATTGATTGGTGTTTAACGCCGTTTTCAACATTATTCCCGTTATATCGCGGCATCCAGTACACCTATCAATAAATTCCTTGAGTTTCATTTACCGGTACACGGCACAATATTCTTTCCAAGCCACTGGCTACTTTTCCACGTAGCCAGCGTCGGAAAAATGGTCAGCGGTGAGCGAAGAATGAATTGTATCTTTCAGACGGTTTTGTTAATACGCTTTATCTTGGCAGAAAAAGGGGGAGAGAGAGATACAGACAGAAATACAGACAGACAGATAGACCGAGAAACAGACATGTTATTCAGCGATACTTCGAAATTTAAGTCAATAGTTATTCAAAAAGGTATTGAGATCGTGATTGATGCTGATACATCTATTTATAGAGAGAAAGCATACATCTGTATGTCCATACAAACCTTTAGAAATGAGCCTTGCTTTGTGTAAAGGAGGCTTAATGCATCTGCAAAGAGTATCGACCCAGGATTGCGCAGGCTGGCCTCGATGGAATTATTTTGCTATTGGTCGATTTTCTGTATGTCGAAAGAACATTCTACCTCACGATTATGGCGATTGTCTAAAATAGTGGCTATTATGGATCCATAATTATGTGATGACTTGCTTGATAAAATGCACCACGAAGGTGTATTAAAGCTCCATTTTGACAGAGCGTGGCTCATATATTGCATATATATAAAATGTACGTATTGATCATTACTAGAACATACACTACGTGCAACCACGACGACTAGAACTAACCTTAAGCCAAACAAAGTCAACTATTGATGTGTCTGTAGCAGACCACTTTTGAAAGCAGTGAGAAAAATAACGGGCATAATCTCCTTTTGTCTCATGTATTTACCAGCTGAGAAAAGTAAATCCAAAACTGCAATCAACACTATTCGAGTCGACCAAAGAAACGTACTCAATACAGAAAGCAATCTGGAATGTAACACAAAGAATGTAATAAGAAACAAGCAATTTCGTTGAAATGATATCCCCCGCCGAAAAGACCTTTTTTTATACAAACATAGAGGTATTGTGTTTTGCATGTACATGTGGCCTTTTTGTTATTGGTCCATGATGAAATTATAAATTAAGCTCCCTTTTTCCATGGCACAGCATTTCATTTCATAAAAATGTATATTAATGGTCCATAACAGGATTATACATTAGTATCCTTTTTCCAGAAATTGGCATTTCATGAAATGAAAACAAATAAAGAAAATATACATTAAGCCCCCTTTTTCCATGACACATTATTATATATAAAGAAAAAAATTGTATCATCAGACTATCCAATGGAAGACATGCATGAAGTCTCATCAAGTTTTATGAAGGACTTGAGAAGATATCCCTCTAACAATAAATGCTGCAACAGTTCTGCCATTTCAAGCAGCTATAGCTGGAGGCTAAAGTGTTGGCATTTTTAACATCTGACTGGGTAGCTCAATGGATATGTTGTGTTACTTGTGATCTAAAAGAGTTACCATAAACTGAAGGATGGACAGATGGATGGACAGACGGATGCACAATAGACTCATCAATCAACCAATAAAAATATGAAGTTTCATGAAACTATTTGCATAAGTTGGAGATACATTGATAAAAAATCAAATTGATATAAAACATGAAGCCCCCTTATTCCATGATGCAGTAACAAATCCCAAAACCTTGACAATGTGCGTATGGTCATATGATTCTGTGAAAATTGCACCGAAATCTGCCAAGAAATGTGGAACACATTGCGTTCACAATAAATAGAATGAAAAAAAAAACAACATGAAGCCAGCTTTTTACATGATGCAGCTACAAATCACAAAACCTGACAATATGCGATAGGTCACATGACGAGAAACATTCTGTGAAAATTCTATTCAAATCCGTCAAAGAAATGTGGGAGGATTTGCGATCACAAGAAATGAAAAAAAAAAAAAATATATATATATATATGAAGCCCCCCCCCTTTTCCATGATGCAGCTACAAATCGCAAAACATTGACAATATCCGATAGGGCACATGACGAGGAACATTCTGTGAAAATCTTATTCAAATCCGTCAAGAAATGTAGGACGAATTGTGTTCACAAGAAGTAGAATGAAATGTAACATGAAGCCCTTTTTCCATGACGCAGCTAGTAATCATAAAAGCTTTGACAGAGTTGCGAGGTCAATCTGGGTTAAACTTTTTTTTCCCCTTTATTTCCTAATGGTGGTAGATAGATGTGACAAGTTGAATGTAAGAATTCTGTATAGTTTTCAAAAAAAGACTAAAAACATTACAAGTGCACAGAACCGCATCACTTAAAAATCGCTCCCAGTTGACCATTTTGCATCGAATCAAATAAAAAAAGCGTCTCGGGAGAATGGGTAATTGTACACATGGTATAAAGTTTCACGAAATTCCGTCCAGTGGAATCGGAGATATTTGCCGGGCCGGATACACGGACAGACAGGCGGACGGACAAACAGACAGAAGGACGCACGGACGAACAACGCTAAAACTCTATCCCTACGCCTTCAGCGGGGGATAATAAAAGCTTTTAAAAGTGACAAAACTCTTAAATGAGACAAAAACAGAGAATGTTACGACCACAGAAGCTTTACTGACAATATTATGAATTAAATTATGACTGATTAGTCCCTATCTCTAACGTCCTCGCAACGACACACTTACTCTTCAATTTTGCTAGGCATGTTCGCTTTTCAGAAAATTATGCATGCATTAGACCTAAAAATATCTGTGTTTAGGGCTTCCCTACCCTACCCAGAAGATGCTGTGGATCCTAAACTGTTTACGCTTCGATTGGAAAAAATCTGTCGGGTGTGATTTCGGTACAAGGTCCATGAAAAAAATCTGGAAAAAAATCATAAATCCCTGTTTACTCTACCTACAGCATCTCGGACCGAAACCCTTCACACGGATTTTTTTGTAAGGCCTTAGAGGTATTATACAGTGTATAGATAGGAATCTACATGGATAAAAAACAGTATGGACATAATTCTGCGTTATGTCATTTACTTTGCCGAGTTGAATCTCACACGTTGTGAAATAGTAGAGACTGAACCTGAAAAGATTGTTAACATTTAATCATCTCTTTTGTTTATGTTGTTAACGAATGAATTCAACAACTTTATGAATATATATCTATTTGCTTTCTACGTATGTATTGAATTTATTTGTACTATCTGACAATTAATTAATAATAAATTTATTCGTCATCTTATCAGCAAGAACTTGTGATCGGTAAAGTCTTTTTCTCTAATCAAGTCTTTTGTCATTTTTGTAGGCTTTTGAATGTTAAAAGGTATATCATGTTAATTAATACTTGATTACTTCTTCATTTCTATGGTCAACTCCTGTTCAAAGTCCAAATTTGCACATGTCTGTAGGTTGACCAGTGCATATTCTCCTGATTAGTTGGTTGATTAATTGTGCGGTGCTATGTGCTACAGCTGCAATAGCTACAAAATATTGATGTTTGTCTAATTCTTGTCTGGAAGTCATTTTGGTTATTTCAATTTTGTGAATTGCACTTGAGCATGAATAAAGTCGTTCGTATTTGTAACAATTCTGAAAAAAATAAACAGGTTAATCCTCCCAATGATGATGAAATATGTGCGTAATTTAGAGGACCTGACTAAGTATCTAGCACAGCATTCATGAAGATTAAGAACTCCAGTTATGACGTAGGATTGGTCGTTTGTTTAGGGTTCGAGGGCGTGCAAACAGTGTTTAAATATATCATGAATGAGGGCTGTTCAAATATTTATGTTTTCTAATCTCTTGCTAAGTCTATCATTTCGTCCTTGCAACAGTGCCTTAAGTGTCTCCAACGCCGAAAGCCCGAATGTCTGTTCCTGAGTATGACTTAGTCAGGAATCGAACTATCGATCTTTCCCACATATGTGTCTGCTTGATCACAGTTTCCATTTTTTTCTGACAGATGACATAACATCATTCTAGCCAGTACATTAGATGGCCTAGACAACGCAGTAGAGTATTATAGTTTATATCAGCCTCGACCAGTTTTCTGTTGAGAAATCAATACAAAATTAAATTCTAACCATTCAAAAAGAGTCTAGATGATATAACCATTGTTTTCTGTGTTTCTGTCTCTCTGTTCGTCTCGCTCTATCATTTCAACATAGACTCCATTTTCGGTTAGTTTTCCCGTTGGACACAGTGTTTTTAAAGGTCTTTGTATTTCAAAAGTCTAATGTTCAGTTGAAGGCAGCATTCTTTCATTTGAATGTCTGCTATGTTTTTTGTGCATTTTGAGGTAAACATTGACTTATATAAAAGTCTTCGAAGATCTAAATAGCGTGAATCTAAGCTTCTCCAAGCTGACAATTAGACTAGACCAGTCTGAAAAAAAGAAAATAGCTGAAAACGAATTACTGTTTGTTTCGTCTTGAAAGACCTGAAATGTTGTTTTTATAGCAAGTCTAGGTTTATGCTAAGTACAACAGGATTACTTGACTGGAATGTTCGTGGAATTTAAGCAAGAAATGCGAGGTGTTACTATATGACTCACTTAGTAAGAAAACATTGCACAAAATATTTGCGACCAGTGAAATTCGGAATCAGCCTATTCATTTTCGCTGTAAGATCGGGGTCTATTGTTTACTTACCACATGCTAAAGCAATGACATTATTCGTTATTCAGGTAGATTCAGATTGGACCTAAAAAGACCGCTACCAACTTTGCACATTCACATATCCTACAGAAGTTATGTTAAGTGTGTAATTGTGAGGATGTGATAGGTCAGGAGTTATTATGAAAACTTGATTCACAGTGTTATCGGTATGAACTTATAATCGGTATAATTTTGTGCCTCATTTAAATGTTTTGTCTGTTATCAAATAAAAAGTGGTGATCGCTGATGACTGATTATCTATATAAGGTCTAAAACTGTGTCACAGAGTTTTTGAATATAGTTATTATGTATTACCATGGACGACATGAATATTCGTGTTTCTGAACCCTAACTCTTCCTAATAGTCATCTCTTGCCATAGTACTATACTCGTAATTCGTAGATATGATCTGGTCTGGGATTGAAACAAAGACCACCAGTTATAACAGCGGTTTATCTGTTTGATTGACCAGCGGTCGTTTTAATATTCGTTAAAGGTCTTTTTCGTTCTCAGCAATGACAAAAACGACTCAATTAATAAATAATTGAGTGTGTAACAGTTTTCTGTAGGAAATATGACATATATTATTATCATATCACTGAGATTGATTGCATGGTGTTTAATGTCGCTTTAAACACAATTTGAGTCAAATCACGGTAACATCACACATTCATGTATTTCCTGGGTTTCACAACACAAGGGTAAGGCTCTGAAGTGTCCTACCCGAGGAAACTCCCTCTAAAACTTAGTGGATCCACTGAGGCTCGAATTAGCAGTCTCCAATTCACGAGTCCCGCTCTTTACAACTGAACCAAGCAGGACGTCCTATCTATTTGAACAAGGCACTGTATCCCGGGATATGATAAGTCTATTACCGTATTTTATCAAACTTGCTTATAGTTTCATTTCTATTTTCTGACTTAATATCAGTTCTTTAGTTGAGACACATTTCACTAGTGTTAAAATATTTAGGAACATTCTAAAACCGTTAGCTGACTGGACGGTTCAGATTCAACCCCGCATCATAAACGTGTATAACTCAGAGTTAATTCAATTGTTTGTGAACTGATAGATTCAGATAGGAGTGGTTGATTTTGCCAACACGAATGATTTCTTAAAGGTCGAAACATGTCCTGCAAAAGTTGAGAAAAAGTGTACCATTGCGAGGACAAGATAGATTGAGACTAAGTAGTCATATTTTAATTCATAATCTTGTCAGCAAGAATTTATTTTTCATATTTATTTTGCGTTCCATTTTTAGTGTTTTGTCAGTTTTAAAAGTCTTTCATTTCTTATACCTCTTTTTACATATGTACAAACTTTCTTTACTGTAGACATTCCCTTGCTTCTCTCGAAACGTATTGGTTTTTAATTTGCGTGGTAAATGTAGACAGCACTTTTTGCACAAAATTGAGATAATAGGAAAAATTGCTCGTCGTTTTTTTGTGTTTTTTTTTTTTTTCACACTGCTTTCAAGGATCGTCTGCTGCAGACACGTCAATTGTCGGATGTGTGTGTGGGGGGTGGATGGGGGGGGGGGGGGGTTCGTGGCAGTGGTCGTGATTGCACGATTTGAACAATATGGTCTCGTAATGGTCAAAATCATTAATTCATACATTATTCGACATACGTACTGAGGTTTGTATGGACATATATGCTCGCTCTCGCCCTCTCCGTACAATCACCTCCGGTGGACACTACAGATCCTGATCTAATTTTGTATAATTTTACTTAATCTTACTTTGTTCTGCATCCTGTGTTGAATTTCATTCATAATGTTTCAATATCGAGATCTTATAAACATTGTTTTCTTTAATAGTAAAAAAAGTCTAATAGCCAACACAGAAATGGGAAAATTAAGTAATGCAGGACATGCCTTGGCATAGTGAAACCATACACGATAATAAGTCTGTAGTATACTGGTCTATCCCATAGATAGATGTAAAGGTATAATGTAGTCGGGTACAGGTATGGTGATATATCGTGCGGCCGTATCGACATTTGGTTCGGTAGCTCAATTGGTTAGAGTGCAGGAACGGTATTCGTGGGGCCCTAGGTTCGAATCCCGGTCGAGCCGCGACATATTTTTCACCACCTTTTATTTTACGCCCGTTCTGAATGTACAAAATAAATCGGTAGCTTCTAAACTTTGATATGTAATAAGCAAACAGGAAAAATTCATGATGCCGCTATCTTTAAGTGAACAATTACAGAAATATTGAATCTACTGTAAATTGTAATACCTCCTTTTGTTTTTTCCTGAATATTATGATAAATTGAACTATGATGCAGGGGGAAATTAAAAACATAACAAAAAAGATGGTCGATTTCTTAAAGAAAAGCAAAAGCTAAAATAAAAACCCTAACTCATTTTTGTTACCATCTTTATCATCGTAATTTATGAAGTGATTACGTTACGTCGACCGTGCATTAGCAGGCTTTGAAAATAGAGAAACTCTCCATTCAAGTACAGCGTTCTCCTTTTGTTCCAATATTTTAAGGGCAAACTTCTATATGGAGTCAAAGGCGGTACTTCGAAATTTAAGTCAATAGTTATTCAAAAAGGTATTGAGATCGTGATTGATGCTGATACATCTATTTATAGAGAAAAAGCATACATCTGTATGTCCATACAAACCTTTAGAAATGAGCCATGCTTTGTGTAAAGGAGGCTTAATGCATCTGCAAAAAGTATCGACCCAGGATTGCGCAGGCTGACCTCAATGGAATTATTTTTCTATTGGTCGATTTTCTGTATGTCGAAAGAACATTCTACTTCACGATTATGGCGATTGTCTAAAATAGTGGCTATTATGGATCCATAATTATGTGATGACTTGCTCGATAAAATGCACCACGAAGGCGTATTAAAGCCCCACTTATATATTGCATATATGTAAAATATACATGTTGATCAAATATATATTGCATATGAAGCCCCCTTTTTCCATGATACAGTGATAAATTGCAAAACCCTGACAACACACGCTAAGGTCACATGATCTGTGAAAATCTCATCCAAATTTGTTGTAATTAAAGTGGTATTGGTGAAAAATGAAATATAACATGAAGCCCTCTTATTCCATGATGCAGTAACAAATCCCCAAACCTTGACAATGTGCGTTAGGTCACATGATTCTGTGAATATTGCACCGAAATCTGCCAAGAAATGTGGAAGGCATTGCGTTTACAAGAAATAGAGTGAAAAAACATGAAGCCCCCTTTTCCCACGATGCAGCTACAAATCGCCAAAACTTGACAATATGCGATAGGTCACATGACGAGAAACATTATGTGAAAATTCAATTCAAATCCGTCAAAGAAATGTGGGAGGTGTTGCGATCACAAAAAAATGGAATTAAGAAAAAAAAAAAAAAAAAAAAACATGAAGCCCCCTTTTCGATGATGCAGCTACAGATTTCAAAACAAAACATTGACAATATGCGATTGGGCACATGACGAGGAACATTCTGTGAAAATTTTGTTCAAATCCGTCACGAAATGTAGGACGAATTGTATTCACAAGAAGCAGAATGAAATATACTATGAAGCCCCCTTTTTCCATGACGCAGCTAGTAATCGCAAAATCATTGACAGAGTTGCGAGGTCAGTCTGGGTTAAACCTTTTCTCCTTCATTTCCTAATGGTGGTAGATATATGTGAATGTAAAAATTCTGTACATTTTTTTTTTTTAATAAGACTAAAAACATTTCAAGTACACTGAACCTCGTAACTTAAAACTCGCTCCCAGTCGGCCATTTTGCATCGGATAAAAAAAAAGTGTCTCGGGAGAATGGGTTATTGTACACATGGTATAAAGTTTCACGAAATTCTGTCCAGTGGAATCGGAGATATTTGCCGGGCCGGACACACGGACGGACAAACGGACGGACGGACAGGCGAACGGACAAACAGACGGAAGGACGCACGGACGAACAACGCTAAAACTATATCCCTCTGCCTTCGGCGGGGATAATAAAGGCTTTTTAAAAGTGACTGAACTCTTAAATGGGACAAAACAGATAATATTACGACCATAAAAGCTTTACTGACAATATTATGAATTAAATTATGACTAATTAGTCCCCAACTCTTATGTCCTCACAACGACACACCACTCTTCAATTTTGTAAGGCATGTTCGCTTTTTAGAAAATTATGCATGTATTAGACTTAAAAATATCTGTGTTTAGGGCTTCCCTTCAGTACCCTACCTAGAAGATGCTGCCGATCCTTAACTGTTTACGCTACGATTGGAAAAAAGATCTGTCGGGTACGATTTCGGTAAAACTTCCATAAAAAGAATCTGGAACAAAATCATTAATCCCTACTTACCCTACCTACAGCATATCGGACCGAAACCCTACACACAGATTTTTGGTAAGGCCTTACAGATATTATACAGCCTATAGATTATGAATCTACACGGATAAAAAAAGTATGGACATAATTCTGCGTTATGTCATTTACTTTGCTGAGTTATATCTAACACGTTGTGTCAGCTCAGGATTTGTGAACATTTCTAAAGCCTCTTAAGGTCAGTAAAACGCTTGTCGACAACTAAACTGTTCTGAAGCCAGAAAATGAAACTGTTAGCGGGTTTAAACAAGATAAAAGATTTCAAAGATTGTCCGGAAAATAATGCACTGTTCTAATTGATAAGAATAAGATCAGGCATTCCTTCCTATAGAAAACTAATACACACTTTGTCACTTAGATCGGGTCATAACCAGGAATAAAGCGAATAGTACTTTGGCAAGGGATGACTGATAGGACAAGAGTTAAGATTCAGATGCGAGCAGACAAACCAAAAGCACGGCCTTTAACCTAGTATAGCTAATCAGTCATCAACCATATTTTTTTATATGATGAATAAAGTATTTAAATAGGGCGGGATTTATTTCCTTCAAAAAAATTTGCCGTCAAGATTATGCATTGAGTTATAACAGACAAAACATTTAAATGAGGCAGAAAATTATACAGATTATAAATTCATGCCGCTAAGATTATAAATCAAGTAATCACTGATAACTCCCGACCTGTCACGTCCTCATAACGTCACATTCACACTTTAAACTCTGTGTAACATGTCTCTCCATATGTATAGTTGGTAGCAGTCTTATTCAGTCCAATCTAAATCTACCCAAATCATCAATATCTTCTTAGTTTTTACATGTAAGTGAACAGAAGGGTCCCAATCTTATGCGAAACTGAACTGACCAATCCGCAAATGATTGATGCAATCTGTTCTTACTAATTGGTTCATAATGCTTATCTCGAATAGTGTGCTAAAACTCCGTGGCTTTTACAATCATATAAACATAATGTACGTAGCAGGCGGTCCGTATTGCAAAAATACAGTATTGTAAGAAAAACGATTAAACGAAGATTACATCGCTTTAATTATTTCTTTTTTTTTGCGGGGCTGCTATTATGTTATGTTGTTCTACACTCCATGAAGGATTTCAAACATATTATTTCGATCTAGTCGAATTTTGGCTAGTCTGCATTTGTTTCAAAATGCATGAAAAACATCTTATAACGTTAACAGAACTGAAAGAAACTTATCTTCATCTATACACAGGCCCGTAGGAACAACCATGGTAATTGAAATTACCCTTTGTCCCAGAGAATTTCAGTCGACGCAAAATTTTCGAAAAAAATACAAGTTAGCCCCCCCCCCCCCCCTCCAATCTTGAATTGCTTCCTACGTGCCTAATTATTACATTAGAATCTTGTAATACAATGACCTTTGACACACTGCTTCAATCGGGAGAACTTGGCGAAAAATTCAACGGAGTCTATGTTAAAGGACATTTCAAATTGGAATCGAATATATTTATTTATTCATTGTCTACTTATTAATTTCCAAAATCAAATGCTAACTGAAGAGTGAAAAATTGAAAAAGTTTAGGGTAACTTGCTAAATTTATCTAACCTAACCCAGTCACTTTTTCCAAACTCACTTTGTGACAGGCCAAAATTTCCATTTCTCACATCTAGTAATGTAATGGAAAACTGCCCATTAAACTTTGTTTTATACAATATCTACATAGTTTCTATGTAGTTTCCGTTTCGTGTAACTGTAGAATGGACCGAAGATCGGGTGGTACAAAACTTGTAGCCTGATCTTTGATCTATCCTGCCCGCTTACAGAAGCAATTTTTTTTTTGAATCGCAGTATTATTGGATCTGGCACTGACTGGATATTTCCATTTCTACCATCTAGTAATGTAGTGGAAAATTGCACATTAATTTTTAAATCATATATTTTTATACAATATCTATGTTGTTTCCGTTTCGTATTACTGTAGAGTGGACCGGAGATCAGGTGGTACAAAACTTGCAGTCTGATCTTCGATCTACTCTGCCCGTTCACAGACACAATAATTCTAAACTTTTCGTAATATTTGTTCTAGAACTGGCTGAAAGTTTCCATTTCTCCTATCCAGTAATTTAGTGGGAATTCGTCCATTTTACTCATGTACTTCCTTTCTATATGCTTCCATATACTTTACTATGCTATGAAATAATCTCAACTCTACGATCATCTACCATTTGAATTAACGTCTATTGAAATTATATCTATATCATCTGAAATAGTAGAGAAACTTGAAAAGATTGTTAACATTTATTCATCTTTTTTTTATGTTGTTAATAAATCAATCCAACAACTTTATCTCTTTATATCTATTTGCTTTCCACGTATGTATTGAATTTATTATATTATCTGACAATGAGCTGTATGCTTTAATTCCAAAATAAAATGTTATGTTATGTATACAGACTACTTACAACATATTTATGATATACGAGTATATACGGCGAAACATGTCCTACATAATTTTTACAGTGTGTGTATCAATGTGAGGACGTAAAGGTCGGGATTAATTAATAATAAATTTATTCGTCATCTTATCAGCAAGAACTTGTGATCAGTAAAGTCTTTTTCTCTACTCAAGTGTTTTGTCATTTTTATAGGCTTTTGAATGTTAAAAGGTAAATCATGTTTATTAATACTTGATTACTTTTACATTTCTATGGCCAACTCCTGAAGACCAAATTTGCACATATCTGTAGGTTGACCAGTGCATATTCTCCTGATTATTTGGTTGATCAATTTTACGGTGCTATATGCTACAGCTGCAATAGCTACAAAATATTGATGTTTGTCTAATTCTTGTCTGGAAGTCATTTTGGTTATTTCAATTTTGTGAATTGCACTTGAGCATGAATTGAGTCGTTCGTATTTGTAACAATTCTGAAAAAAATAAACAGGTTAATCCTCCCAATGATGATGAAACATATGCGTTATTCAGAGGACCTGACTAAGTATCTAGCACAACATTCATGAAGATTAAGAACTAGAGTCATGACGTAGGATTGATTGGTCGTTTGTTTAGGGTTCGAGGGCATGCGAACAGTGTTTAAATATATCATGAATAACGGCTGTTCAAATGTTTATGTTTTCTAATCTCTTGTTAAGTCTATCATTCCGTCCCTGCAACAGTGCCTTACGTGTATCCAACGCCAAAAGCCCGAATGTCAGTTCCTAAGTATGACTTAGTCAGGAATCGAACTGACGATCTTTCACACATATGTGTCTGCTTGATAACAGTTTCTATTTTTTTCTGACAGATGAGATTACATCATTCTAGCCAATACATTAGATGGCCTAGACAAAGCAGTAGAGCATTATAGTTTATATCAGCCTCGACCAGTTTTCTGTTGAGAAATCAATACAAAATTAAATCCTAACGATTCAAAAAGGGTCTAGATGATGTAAACATTGTTTCCTCTGTTTTTGTCTCTCTGTTCGTCTCGCTCTATCATTTCAACATAGCTATTGGCATTTTCGCTTAGTTTTCCCGTTTGACGCAGTGTGTTTTAAGGTCTTTGTATTTTAAAAGTCTAATATTCAGTTGAAGGCAGCTTTCTTTCATTTAAATATCTGCCATGATTTTTGTGAATTTTAAAGTAAACACTGACTTATATAAAAGTCTTCGAAGATCTAAATAGCGTGAATCCAAGCTCCTTCAAGGGGACAATTAGATTAGACAAGTCTGAAAAAAGAAAATAGCTGAAAACGAATTACTGTTTGTTTGGTCTTGAAAGACTTCAAATGTTGTTTTTACAGCAAGTGTAGGTTTCTGCTAAGTACAGCAGGATTACTTGACTGGAATGTTCGTGAAATTTAAGAAAGAAATGCGAGGTGTTACCATATGAATCACTTGGTAAGAAAATATTGCACCAAACATTTGCGACCAGTGAAATTCGAAATCAGTCTATTCATTTTCGCTGTACATAAGATCAAGGTCCTTTCTGTTCACTTACCACATGTTAAAGCTATGACAATATTCGTGATTCAGGTAGATTTAGATTGGACCTAAAAAGACCACTACCAACTTTGCACATTCACATATCCCACAGAAGTTATGTTGAGTGTGTCATTGTGAGGACGTGATAGGTCAGGAGTTATCAGTGAACACTTGATTTACAGTGTTATCGGTATGAACTTATTATCGGTATAATTTTGTGCCTCATTTAAATGTTTTGTCTGTTATCAAATAAAAAGTGGTGATCGCTGATGGCTGATAATCTATATAAGGACTAAGACTATGTCACAGAGTTTTTGAATGTAATCA
Organism: Tridacna crocea; assembly: GCA_943736015.1. NCBI lineage: Eukaryota > Metazoa > Mollusca > Bivalvia > Cardiida > Cardiidae > Tridacna > Tridacna crocea. The sequence continues at coordinate 34,822,251 of OX031073.1, forward strand.
TTATGTATCACCATGGACGACATGAATATTCGTGTTTCTGAACCCTAACTCTTCCTAATAGTCATCTCTTGCCATAGTACTATACTCGTAATTCGTAGATATGATCTGGTCTGGGATCGAAACAAAGACCACCAGTTATTACATCGGTTTGTCTGTTTGATTGACCAGCGGTCGTTTTAATATTCGTTAAAGGTCTTTTTCATTCTCAGCAATAACACAAACGACTCAATTAATAAATGATTGAGTGTGTAACAGTTTTCTGTAGGGAATATCACATGTATTATTATCATATCACTAAGATTTGTTGCATGTTGTTTGATGTCGCTTTAAACACAATTTGAGACAAATCACGGTAACATCACACATTCATGTATTTCTTGGGCTTCACAAACACAAGGGTAAGGCTCTGAAGTGTCCTACCCGAGGAAACTCTCTCGAAACACTTAGTGGATCCACTGAGGCTCGAATTCGTGGTCTCCAATTCACGAGTCCTGCTCTTTACAACTGAACCAAACAGGACGTCCTATGTATTTGAACAAGGCACTGTATCCCGGGATATGATAAGTCTATTTCTTTATCAAACTAGCTTATAGTCTCATTTCTATTTTCTGACTTAATAGCAGTTCTTTAGTTGAGACACATTTCACTAGTGTTAAAATATTTGGGAACATTCTAAAACCGTTAGCTGACTGGACGGTTCAGACCAAACTCCGCATCATAAACGTGTATAACTCAGAGTTAATTCAATTGTTTGTGAACTGATAGATTCAGATAGGAGTGGTTGATTTTGCCAACACGAATGATTTCTTAAAGGTCGAAACATTTTAACACTAGTGACATGTGCCTCAACTAAAGAACTGATATTAAGTCAGAAAATAGAAATGAGACTATAAGCAAGTTTGATAAAATAATAGACTTATCATATCCCGGGATACAGTGCCTTGTTCAAATAGATTCCGAATTTCACTGGTCGCAAATGTTTGGTGCAATATTTTCTTACTAAGTGATTCATATGGTAACACCTCGCATTTCTTTCTTAAATTCCACGAACATTCCAGTCAAGTAATCCTGCTGTACTTAGCAAAAACCTAGACTTGCCGTAAAAACAACATTTCAAGTCTTTCAATACTAAACAAACAGTAATTCGTTTTCAGCTATTTTCTTTTTTCAGACTGGTCTAATCTACTAGTCCCCTTGGAGAAGCTTAGATTCACGCTATTCAGATCTTCGAAGACTTTTATATAAGTCAGTGTTTACTTCAAAATGCACAAAAACATAGCAGACATTTAAATGAAAGAAAGCTGCCTTCAACTGAATATTAGACTTTTAAAATACAAAGACCTTAAAACACTGCGTCAAACGGGAAAACTAAGCGAAAAAGCCAATAGCTATGTTGAAATGATAGAGCGAGACGAACAGAGAGACAGAAACAGAAGAAACAATGTTTATATCATCTATACCCTTTTTGAATCGTTAGAATTTAATTTTGTACCGATTTCTCAACAGAAAGCTGGTCGAGGCTGATATAAACTATAATACTCTAAGTACTGCGTTGTCTAGGCCATCTAATGTAGAGTGATGTAATCTTATCTGTCAAAAAAAAAAAAAATAGAAACTGCTATCAAGCAGACACATATGTGTGAAAGATCGTCAGTTCGATTCCTGACTAACTCATACTCAGGAACTGACATTCGGGCTTTTGGCGTTGGAGACACTAAAAGGTGGCCCTTAGATATTGGGACAAAATTTTACAAAAATACAAAAAAATCATCTTTGTACTCCCAAAGCCTTATAATTTTCATTCATTAAACCCCAGGAGTCGAAAACCATCCGACAGCTAGATAAATTAAAGATTTGCTACAGCCCAGGTCGACACTGAAGGGAAATACAGTCTATTTTTACATGAGCAACTCGCTCATTTACATACAGGAAATATACAGAGGAAGCTTCAAACATAGCATCCGAAGTTCTTGACATGGAAAATAATTAAATGTTTGTTATGTTATGGAATTAAAAAGTCATAAGTCACGTGAAAGTCACTTAACATTCCCAGAATGCTTTTTTGATTTTGGTGGGAAATCTAAATATAACTTAAGAGGCTACGTAGCCTTTTAAGGGAATACCACCAAAACTTATTTTTTGTTGTAATTATGAAATTCTTGATTACTGATAATTTGTATTGTTTTTTCATATAAATTTCAGTGACATATATATATTTTAATTTGGTGTGATGTGAAAATTCCAAATACCCACCTTTAACGCACTGTTGCAAAGACGGAATTATAGACTTAACAAGAGATTAGAAAACATAAACATTTGAACAGCCGTCATTCATGATATATATAAACACTGTTCGCATGCCCTCGAACCCTAAACAAACGACCAATCCTACGTCATGAATCTTCATGAATGCTGTGCTAGATACTTAGTCAGGTCCTCTAAATTACGCACATATTTCATCATCATTGGGAGGATTAACCTGTTTTTTTTTTTTTCAGATTGTTACAAATACGAACGACTCTATTCATGCTCAAGTACAATTCACAAAATTGAAATAACCAAAATGACTTCCAGACAAGAATTAGACAAACATCAATATTTTGTAGCTTTTGCAGGTGTAGCATATAGCACCGTAAAATTGATCAACCAAATAATCAGGAGAATATGCACTGGTCAACCTACAGATATGTGCAAATTTGGTCTTCAGGAGTTGGCCATAGAAATGTAAAAGTAATCAAGTATTAATAAACATGATTTACCTTTTAACATTCAAAAGCCTATAAAAATGACAAAACACTTGAGTAGAGAAAAAGACTTTACTGATCACAAGTTCTTGCTGATAAGATGACGAATAAATTTATTATTGATTAATCCCGACCTTTACGTCCTCACATTGATACACACACTGTAAAAATTATGTAGGACATGTTTCGCCGTATATACTCGTATACCATAAGTATGTTGTAAGTAGTCTGTATACATAACATAACATTTTATTTTGGAATTAAAGCATACAGCTCATTGTCAGATAATACAAATAAATTCACTATATACGTGGAAAGCAAATAGATATAAAGACAAAGTTGTTGGATTGATTTGTTAACAACATGAAAAAAATAGATGAATAAATGTTAACAATCTTTTCAGGTTTCTCTACTATTTCAGATGATATAGATATAATTTCAATAGACGTTAATTCAAATGGTAGATGATCGTAGAGTTGAGATTATTTCATAGTATCGTAAAGTACGAGTATATGGAGGCATATAGCAAGGAAGTACATGAGTAAAAAGGACGAATTCCCACTAAATTACTCGGTAAGAGAAATGGAAACTTTCAGCCAGTTCTAGAACAAATATTATGAAAAATCTAGAATTATTGTGTCCGTGAACGGGCAGAGTAGATCGAGGGTCAGACTGCAAGTTTTGTACCACCTGATCTCCGGTCCACTCTACAGTAATACGAAACGGAAACAACATAGATATTGTATAAAAATATATGATTTAAAAATTAATGTGCAATTTTCCACTACATGACTAGTTCTCCCGATTGAAGCAGTGTGGTCAAAGGTCATTGTATTACAAGATTCTAATGTAATAATCAGGCACGTAGGAAGCAATTCAAGATGGGGGGGGGGGGCCTAACTTGTATTTTATGGAAAATTTTACGTCGATTGAAACCTCTGGGACAAAGGGTAATTTCAATTACCATGGTTGTCAAAATTATTTGGGGGGGGGGGCTTAGTTTCCCCCCCTCCCCGCCCCCGACCCCGCCCCCCTGTTCCTACGGCTCTGTGTGTAGATGAAGATAAGTTTCTTTCAGTTATGTTAACGTTATAAGATGTTTTTCATGCATTTTGAAACAAATGCAGACTAGGCAAAACCTATGAAATAGTATGTTTGAAATCCTTTACGGAGTGTAGAACAACATAATAGCAGCCCCGCAAAAAAAAAGAAATAATTAAGGCGATGCAATAATCTTCGTTTAATCGTTTTTCTTACAATACTTTTTTTTTGCAATACAGACCGCCTGCTACGTACATTATGTTTATATGATTGTAAAAGCCACGGAGTTTTAGCACACTATTCGAGATAAGCATTATGAACCAATTAGTAAGAACAGATTGCATCAGACATTTGCGGATTGGTCAATTCATTTTCGCATACGATCGGGACCCTTCTGTTTACTTACATGTAAAAACTAAGAAAATATTGATGATTCGGGTAGATTTAGATTGGACTGAGTAGGATCGCTACCAACTATACATGTACATATGGAGAAATGTGTTCTACAGAAGTTAAGAGCGGTTGGAACGTTGTGAGGACGTGATAGGTCCATTCATTTTCGCTATAAGATCGGAGACCGTTCTTTTCACTTACATGTAAAAACCAAGAAAATATTGATGATTTGGGTAGATTTAGATTGGACTGAATAAGAACGCTATCAACCATACATTGGAGAAGTGCGGGTGTGACGTTGTGAGGACGTGATAGGTCTATTCATTTTCGCTTTAAGATCGGGGCCCGTTCTGTTCACTTTGTAAAAATAAATATGTAAAAAAACATGTAAAAACTAAGAAGATATTGATGATTTGGGTAGATTTAGGTTGGACTGAATAAGACCACTACCAACCATACATATGGAGAGACATGTTCCACAGAGTTTTAAGTGTGAGTGTGACGTTATGAGGACGTGACAGGTCGGGAGTTATCAGCGATTACTCGATTTATAATATTAGCGGCATTAATTTATAATCTGTATAATTTTCTGCCTCATTTAAATGTTTTGTCTGTTATAACTCAATACACAACCTTGACGGCAAGATTTTTTTGAAGGAAATAAATTCCGTCCTATTTAAATGCTTTATTCATCATATAAAAAAATATGGTTGATGACTGATTAGCTATACTAGGTTAAAGGCCGTGCTGTTGGTTTGTCAGATACATGTATTACGAAGTCAATATGTATCTGCTCGCATCTGAATCTTAACTCTTGTCCTATCAGTCATCCCTTGCCAAAGTACTATTCGCTTTATTCCTGGTTATGACCCGATCTAAGTGACAAAGTGTGTATTAGTTTTCTATAAGAAGGAATGCCTGATCTTATTCTTATCAATTAGAACAGTGCATTATTTTCCGGACAATCTTTGAAGTCTTTTATCTTGTTTAAACCCGCTAACAGTTTCATTTTCCGGCTTCAGAACAGTTTGGTTGTCGACAAGCGTTTTACTAACCTTAGGACGCTTTAGAAATGTTCACAAATCCTGATCTGACACAACGTGTTAGATTCAACTCAGCAAAGTAAATGACATAACGCAGAATTATGTCCATACTTATTTTTTATCCATGTAGATTCATATCTATAGGCTATATAATACCTCTAAGGCCTTAATACCAAAAATCTGTGTGTAGGGTTTCGGTCCGAGATGCTGTAGGTAGGGTAAGTAGGGATTTATGATTTTTTCCAGATTCTTGTCATGGAACTTTTACCGAAATCATACCCGACAGATCTGTTGTCCAAATGTAGCGTAAACAGTTAAGGATCGGCAGCATCTTCTAGGTAGGGTACTGTAGGGAAGCCCTAAACGCAGATATTTTTAAGTCTAATACATGCATAATTTTCTAGAAAGCGAACATGCCTTGCAAAATTGAAGAGTGGTGTGTCGTTGTGAGGACGTAAGAGTTGGGGACTAATTAGTCATAATTTAATTCATAATATTGTCAGTAAAGCTTTTGTGATCGTAACATTATCTGTTTTTGTCTCATTTAAGAGTTTTTCCACTTTTAAAAAGCTTTTATTATCCCCCGCCGAAGGCGAAAGGATATAGTTTTAGCGTTGTTCGTCCGTGCGTCCTTCCGTCTGTTTGTCCGTCCGTCCGTTTGTCCGTCCCGGCAAGTATCCCCCATTCCACTGGACGGAATTTCGTGAAACTTTATACCATGTGCACAATATCCCATTCTCCCGAGACGCGTTTATTTTTATTTGATGCAAAATGGCCTACTGGGAGCGATTTTTAAGTTACGCGGTTTAGTGCACTTGTAATGTTTTCAGTCTTATTTAAAAAAAAAAAGCTATACAGAATTTTTACATTCAACTTGTCACATCTATCTACCACTATTAGGAAATGACGGAAAAAAAGTTTAACCCAGACTGACTTTGCAACTCTGTCAATGCTTTTGCGATTACTAGCTGCGTCATGGAAAAAGGGGGTTTCATGTTATATTTCATTCTGCTTCTTGTGAATACAATTCCTCCTAAATTTCGTGACGGATTAGAATCAAATTTTCACAGAATGTTCCTCATCATGTGCCGTATCGCATATTGTCAATGTTTTGTTTTGAAATATGTAGCTGCATCATCGAAAAGGGGGCTTCATGTTTTTTTTTTTTTTTTTTCTAATTCCATTTTTTTGTGATCGCAACTCCTCCCACATTTCTTTGACGGATTTGAATTGAATTTTCACAGAATGTGTCTCGTCATGTGACCTATCGCATATTGTCAAGGTTTGGTGATTTGTAGCTGCAGCATGGGAAAAGGGGGCTTCATTTTTTTTCACTCTATTTCTTGTGAACGCAATGCCTTCCACATTTCTTGGCAGATTTCGGTGCAATATTCACAGAATCATGTGACCTAACGCACATTGTCAAGGTTTGGGGATTTGTTACTGCATCATGGAATAAGAGGGCTTCATGTTATATTTCATTTTTCACCAATACCACTTTAATTACAACAAATTTGGATGAGATTTTCACAGATCATGTGACCTTAGCGTGTTTTGTCAGGGTTTTGCAATTTATCTCTGTATCATGGAAAAAGGGGGCTTCATATGCAATATATATTTGATCAACATGTATATTTTACATATATGCAATATATAAGTGGGGCTTTAATACACCTTCGTGGTGCATTTTATCGAGCAAGTCATCACATAATTATGGATCCATAATAGCCACTATTTTAGACAATCGCCATAATCGTGAAGTAGAATGTTCTTTCGACATACAGAAAATCGACCAATAGCAAAATAATTCCATCGAGGTCAGCCTGCGCAATCCTGGGTCGATACTCTTTGCAGATGCATTAAGCCTCCTTTACACAAAGCAAGGCTCATTTCTAAAGGTTTGTATGGATATACAGATGTATGCTTTCTCTCTAGAAATAGATGTATCAGCATCAATCACAATCTCAATACCTTTTTGAATAACTATTGACTTAAATTTCGAAGTATCGCCTTTGACGCCATATAGAAGCTTGCCCTTAAAATACTGGAACAAAAGGTAAACACTGTACTTGAATGGAGAGTTTCTCTATTTTCAAAGCTCGCTAATACATGGTCGACGTAACATTATCACTTTATAAATTACGATGATAAAGATGGTAACAAAAATGAGTTAGGGTTTTTTATTTTAGCTTTTGCTTTTCTTTAGAAATCGACCATCTTTTTTGTTATGTTTTTAATTTTCCCCTGCATCATTGTTCCATTTATCATAATGTTCAGGCAAAAACAAAAGGAGATATTACAATTTACAATAGATTCAATATTTCTGTAATTGTTCACTTAAAGATAGTGGCATCATGAATTTGTCCTGTTTGCTTATTACATATCAAAGTTTAGAAGCTACCAATGTATTTTGTACATTCAGATCGGGCGTAAAATAATAGGTGGTGAAAAATATGTCGCGGCTCGACCGGGATTCGAACCTAGGGCCCCACGAATATCGTTCCTGCACTCTAACCAACTGAGCTACCGAACCACATGTCGATACGGCCGCACGATATATCACCATACCTGTACCCGACTACATTATACCTTTACATCTATCTATGGGATAGACCAGTATACTACAGTAATAAGACTTATTACATACAATATATAATGTCGGAGAAGAAAATACCTCTTCACTTAATAAAGATAAAGTCAATCGCAGGATAATATAATTTAATCCTTTACCGCAAAGTATTTATTTCAGACGCCACCTGATTTTTTTTGGGGGGGTGGATGGGGGGAAATGATGCAGGATACAGGATGAAACTTTTCCTAAATTACGCCTGGTTCTTTAATGTGCACGGTTTACAGACGATACAGTGGAGCTCTTTTATCTCATTCGAACGCCTATTAGTAATTTGAGATGAATAAAAGCACAATAATAGAGTTATCAAAAAATCTATGTAAAGTATAGGCATCAGTTTGAAGATGTAAGAAACAACGAAAAGAGAATCATGATTACCAGAATCTGAAACCTTTGCAATATATCTAGACTATTCTCACTTGGTTCTACCCTTTGAATTCTAGAATTGTTCGGCGGACAAAGTAGGACTTCCTACTTTGCACGAGGCAATACCGGAATTGTCCGGATTCTTACATTGCGCAAAACATATATTTAATATTTAACCCGAACGATAACCAGAAAAACAACGCTTTGAAGTTTGGTATTGATATCAATTTGGATTTCCAGTTTATAAATCGCACTTTCCAACATAATAATAGTTGAAACAACGGTCAAGGGTGAGACAGGAATGAATCTTGTCGAATTGACTATCATCAATACTCGGAAAGAAATTGGATAAGCCGTGGATCGAACCCGAGACGCTTGTTTCTTAAGTCCTGCACGCTACCGACTTGGCCACCGGGGCTCGGCTCAGTGTGTAGCATAACTGTTCTTGAAACAGAAATAAAAACGAGATCTTATAATCCCAACCCGGACCAGCCTACGCGGTTTGCACAGACGATTACGGCACCTTCATATACATGTATTTAATGCAGAGACTACAGATTACATTTTGCCTGTCTTTTTAAAAACGAAGAAATTGTGTCTTGTAGTTAGATATTGGTACATAATGAAAAGATACATCAAGCCCCCCTTTTCCATGACACGGCATTAAATACTACTACTAGTACTGCATACTACTACTACTACTATATTTTAGCATAGTATTCTGACACACACTTGAAAAGGACGAGTATTCTTATGAAAAGGATGTATAAGTAAATGTTAAATTTCGCTCGTCGATTAACCCCAGCTGGTGACCTTTTTGTGTTAATTAAATTAGAGCAAGTATAAAAGATAACCAAAGGTGATGGAAAGTGAGATAATCTGTTAACTGAGATTTTCTGACCAATCAATAACAATAAACCAAACACACTTTAAATATAAATCGCTGTTCCGAGGACGTGAAGTATTTTATGTGGACACCGGTTACAATTGGATTTGATTGGATAAAGCCTCCGGTGATACTACATTCTGATTGGCTATCTAAGCACATTTTAGCACACCAAGTCACGTGATATTTTTATCTCGAGTAAATTGTGTGTTGGGCAGGGAGTGCTTATTTTTTTTGCTACATTATGAGGACTTTTTAAAATTTGCAAATTTTAAACATACAGCTAAAAATGAACATTTCTATTGAAAATCATTGTGAGGACCAGAGTGCAAGTCCTCTCATTGTAAACAGTCCTCGGAATGTTGGTGTGCGTCAAGGGTCGGGTCCTCGCAAGTCAGCAAATACACACCCACACACACACACACACACACACACACTTTCCTTCCAGCCTGCTTCCTTTCTGTACAAGTATATACAGGCTGTCTGATGCAGTTTTTTCGACACAGCTGAATGTGCTGCTTTTTGACGTACTTCTTGGGACCGATATTTAATGAATAAATAGTAATTTGTGATTGGCTAGACAGGCGGACTTATTATAGTGCAAAGGAATTTCTCGTGATCTGATTGGATAATATGCCCCGAACACATATTTAATGTACACTAGCAAAACCAACGTAAATGCAGTTTCCCTTCCGGACGCCCTATTTACATGTACATGACTACACTATCAGCACAACATCCAAAATGACGGCGTCGATCAAGATTAACATCAAGATTATGCGCCTAGCTGCACGTTTAAGCACGTTTTAACAAGGTTTCAGTGACATCAGTTCCCAATGACGTCAGTTTGCATTGAATTGGGGCACTCAGAAGGAAAATTCTGCTTCGTCATGTACTTAATTTTTTAAACAACAACAGCAACAAAAGAAAAAACAGGTAAAAATCAATTGTTGGAATGGTAAAACTTTGCAGCATAATACATTCGTTGTACGGTCAGGTGGTAGGGGACTTGGAAACTTGTTAATGGCTGTGGTGAATTATGTCGTCCCGAGCCTCCCATTCTGTGCAGTTTAATCTTGATCTTCATTGTCCATAAAAGCTTCTCGTGTCGACTACAGTATGGAAAGAGATAACATTTCGACCTAGTTTGCCTTTATCTTCTTTTTAATCCTAAACAGTCTCCAAATGACAAAATTTTAACCTGGTCCAAATTGAAAGCACTTGCAGACGACAAAATAAACGCAACTCTAATAGTAAAATTTGTTTCCAGCAGAGTAGAAAACATTGTTGGAAAAGGAGAAAATGCTGGTTACCAGCATTTTCTCCTTTTCCCACAATGTTTCCAAAAGGCTTCTATCTCAAGGTTGTAAAAACCAGGGTTAACTTAAAAGAAAAATTCCCCTGTCGCTATGTAACCTTATCGGGGGTGCTTAAACCATTTACCACACAAACCCGAGTTTTAATGACCTTTAGAAAGAAAGCGTTTGGCAAAACAGCCGGAAAAAAAAAGAAAATACTGGTAACCGGTTTTCAATTTCAATGCCATTTTTTTCCCTAACATTTTCTGTACTAGTGTATTATCGTTAATTTTTATTGATTTCTTTTCAAATGATCAATCTCTCTTCAATTCCAACCCTTCCAATCATTTTACGGCCAAGCCACGGCGGCTCAGTCGGTAGCGTGCAGGACATGACAACAATCGCTGTTTCGATCCCTGGCTCGGTCAATTACTTTTCGAGGATTGATGATAGTCATTGTGACAGGGTTCATTCCTGTCTCACCGCTGATTGTTGTTTCGACGATGGTTAAGAGGGAAAGCAGCCAGTGGCTTGGGAAGAATATATCGTTCGGAGTGCTGATAATAGAAAGCATGTATAGGTGCTTTGGCCGCCGTGATAAAACAGAAATAATGTTGAAAACGGCCTTAAACACAAGAAAATCAATCAAACCATATTCTCAAGACCTTTACCAAACAATCACGACTTTTAAAGACCCTGAGATAGGAAGCTTTTGAAAACATAGTGGGAAAACGATAAAATGCTGGTAAACAGTTTTCAATATATGGTGCAGGGTACTGGTAAAAGAAAATACAGAAAAGTATAATAGGTGCACTGGCCGCCGTGATAAACTGAAATTATGTTGAAATCGACCTTAAGTGTTATACGATCGTACGTATTTGGCATGTTCATTTGTTTTTGACATGTTTTCTATTTTACTCCATTTACTCTTTTTTTCACGAGTTATTATTTTTTTCTACCCTTTTTTTATTTCAAACATATTCGTTTCCTACATTTTAGCTCACCCGAGAATGAAATGCTATCTGTGACCTTTCTTGGTTGTGCTGTGTCCAGAATGAGAAATCATTTAAATTACTTAGACAATGGCGGCAGCGATTTTTAGTAGGAATTCCTATGAAGTTTGACCTGGGCCAGTATTCACCAACCATTCTTAAGAACATACTTAGTCTTATTCTTTACAATTGTGTCACTGTGAAAAAACCAAATGGTTTAGCCAATCAGAAGTTCTGTTACTTTCACAGTCAGGGAATCCCGAAGAATAGAACAAAGAACGTTCTTAAGAATGGTTGGTGAATACCGACCCTGCTGAACTTTGTCTTTGTTAGTTTTTTTTTCATTAGAAGTCTTTAAAATGAGTCATCTCCAATAAAAAAAAAAGATCAACTCTAAAAGAAGCCTCGGTGTCCACCATTTTCTCATTTTTCCAGTTGACATTATAATCATAGGCTACAGCTTAGCACCTGTACCTCCTTTCTCCTTGAACCCAAATGAAAAGAGTGCCTGCTAAGGGCCTCGTGTACACAGCTGAATAAGGCAAATTACTTAAGTAAAATGTATTTTATCTAGAAAAATATAGCTGAAGGAAAGCTTACAAAATCTGGACAGGACACATCTAATACGGGCGGTTGGTGTATGAACGGAAGCAAAGAGGACAGTGGGCATCATAAAACAGATAAGAAACTGATACCAGTTCTTGCTGATTTCTTCAAAGGTAATTGTATACTGAAGAGTCACGTGACCACTGCCATGTGGACACTGCTATGTGACCACTTTGTCATACAGCCATTCTAGTGTTGTGTCCATTGTCACATGATAGCTTTAAGTTGTTTGTTGATTTAGGTATGCGACCATTGATCATACTGTCACGTGACAATTTGGTACATAACTGCAAAGCATAGGTATGGTGCTTTTTATGTGAGCTTAAACTTGTTCCTGATACGTTTTTGGTGTCAAGTATTCTTGTATGAAATTATGTCTGCCTTATTATGTAACCATATAACAATGAAAATAAAATGACTTTCATGCACTGGTACAATGAAACACCATGACGTCATGCCTTCCCAATAATCCATATATTTTTAAAGCAAGTCCTCTGCACAGATTCTTTATTGCTCATGTTTCCAAAGGCAACAGCCAATTCATTTTCTAGCATTTTTGACTGTTTTATCATATTTAATTGCAATTCCAAGACATGCAGTCAAACCTGTTTTTGACCGTCAGCCCCGCCAAAACACCACATTGGCCTCCAATGGTCAATTAGTGGCTCAACACAAACCATAACTTTCACAACAGATATTGAAGAACTTAAAAAAAGCCTTTTAACACAGTTGGGTTTGTTATATAAGAAGGTTTTGTCGTGTTTTCTACTTGAAATTGAACCGAACAATACAAGAATACTACATCAAGACATATCAGGGTTTGTATTCACCAACCATTTTTAACTACATTCTTATTTTCAACAGGTAGGTTTAAATGTTATAGAAACATATTTGTTTCTTACTGGCCTCACAAAATTGTTTGCCAGCCAAAGAACATGTATTTGTCAACATAATTTCTGGTTGGCTGAACTAAATGTTGTAGCCAGTACAATTTCCCATTGGCTTACCATGGTTCAAGCAGACTTGTTTTATATTCTGAACTCCAAAAAAGCCTCAGAATGAAATATCAAAATAGTTGGTGGATACATGGAAACAAAGAAAACCAGAATTGGTTTTAGTTTTTGTGTGTGTGTTTTCAACCAAAACCCAAAAGATAACCTCTTTTTGCAGAAAGTTAAACAAGGGGGTGCTGTGTCTTCTACTGGTGGCTGGTGCTCTAGTGTCAGTGTAGAAAATAGTGGTCAACATAAAACAGACACCCAGCTAGTGCCTATTCTAGCAGAGTTTTTTAAAGGTACTCCCATGTTGTGGCAGTTAGTATAGAGTTATGAGCTTCATGTATAAAGGCTGGCGTTTTCACTGTATACATGGTTCTGTATCAAACAATCCATGTCTATGATGACCCTCAAAAAGATAGCTTTTGAAAAAAAAAATGAGGAAAAAAAACAGGAGAAAATGCTGACAGCCACAATGTTTTTATGAGCCTTCTTTCAAAGGGTTTCAAAACTCTGGCATAAAATTTTCAAGCATATGTTCATGCTGATACTGTAATTCAAACATTTCTGTACCAGCACACTTATTTATACCCTTGGTACTGGCACCTTTTAAATACTTGGTGGGGGAAAAACTGTAATTATTTGCTGGAGCGAGGGTTGTGTTAGAGGGTAAAAGTAGATATTGTGTGGTCAAGGGTTATGGATATATCATGATAAATGTCGGTATTTCTTCTTACATTTGACTTTTTTGTTAACTGATCGATGGTTTGCCAGCTTTTTTCCCTAAAAATACATGTAGCTGGCATACCATTGACTCAATTCAGTCATGAGTCATTTTAAAACCCTATACCACAGAGCAAAGTTATAGATTTACATAAAACAAAAGCATTTGTAGATGACAAAAAAAAACATGGCAAGAAGTTGAACGTTACTTTAGAAGGGTAGAAAACATTTTGGGAAAAGGAGAAAATGCTGTTTACCAGCATTTTCTCTTTTTGCAACATTTTTTTAAAGACTCCTTTTTCAAAGTTGTGAAATCTAGGTATTGTGTGGTAAGGGTTAGTAAATTACAAAAATCTGAATAACCCCACCCCCCCATTTAAAATGCTTGGATAGGTATGAACAACAAATCTTCCGATATTTTCAACCAAATTCCAAGCAATGAAGGCATTTAGGAAGAGGGGCTATAGAGCTCGTTGTGGGAACATGGTGAGGAAAAGAGAAAAGCATGTAGACTTATTTAGATAATATTTTGTAGCATTTCAAACATAGTTTTTTCTATTTGAGTCACACTTTTTATATTTCATCTGCGAATGCTTTGGATTAGTGGATTTGGACAATTCCATAGTTTTGTCATTTCGTTTTGCTTGCACCATGTACATGCATATTTTATCCTTGTTCTCCGTTCATATACTTTTAGCAAATAGTTTCTCTTTCAGTAAATTTGAATAATTTGAAATTATCAGATTACCCTTTACGAAACAAGTTTTAGCACATGTCCAAATTAAAAAAATGTTGCAGACGAGAAATAACACCCCGTTTACACAGACGATAGGTTCAGTCTCGCATTTTTTGATCGGTTTTTATAGGTGACTTCATTTCAAGCGTTTGTTGTAAACGGGTATCGGCGATAAACAGGTGTTTAATCAGTCTAAAAAACGTTTCACTTACTGCTGGTAACAGATAGTAGTCCAATCGGAGTCTGATAGGTGATAAGAATGTTCTTACATTTATAATGCAGAAATGCAATCGGTTATAATCCCTTGCAAATTGGTGTTCAGTCGAGCACGTCGCTGATAGATCGCTGTTCGATCAGTTGTCAAACACTTTAAGTCGAATATGTTCAATGATACATATCGTCGGTTTGCTTCCAAAACCTCGTAACTACAGCTTGTAACAAGCTTGTAACAAGCTGTAGATACGAGGTTTTGAAAGCAAACCGACGATATGTGGTAATCGGTGGCAGATAGGTGATATCGGTGATAGAGCTTGAATATCTCTTGCCATAAATTGATAATCGTTCTTTTAATACAAATTATGTAAAAGTGATGAGAACTGGTGATTTCCTGTCAATTCACCGGCTTACATCGTAGAGGATGGAACAGGAATCGAGCAATTTGTCCTCTTGTTGCAGCAGCAGCAGGCTCTTTGTCAGGTTATTAAGTAAGTCCGGCAGCCCAGGAATTAACAAAGGCGTCACTGTAGAAGTAAATGGAGATGGTGGATTCAATAGCCATTATTATCCAAGACGAAAAGGTTTCAGTTTCTACAGCGCAACACCATTTTTGCCGATCAGAGAGCGGGTCACACTAGCTCTTTTCCGAACTATGTAATGGTAACCAATGAACGTTCACAAGCCATTGCAACAGCTCTTGCTAAGACTGTTAAAGCCCCAGAAAATCCCCAGATCCCGAATTGAAGCTGGTTGTGACGCTCAGGCGTCTTGCTTCGAAAGATTCCGACCCCTCCCTCTGGTATGGTTATAGGGTAGACAAGTCAACAATATCCTTCTTCGTGCCTGTAGTCTGCCAGGCCATAATACAACACTACATTGAAGGGGTCATCTCTATCCCAAACACCTCTGAAGAACGGAGGCACATAGCTGAAGAGTTTGAAAGGAAATGGAACGTCCCCCACGCTTGCATAGCACTCTATTTAAAGCAATTTCGACCGAGGAAGCCCAATCATTCAGGCTGTAAATCCTACAAGTATTAGGGCTTTATCTTCATTATGCTAATGGGCCTTGTTGATACCGACTACAAGATCCTGATGCTGGGGGACATGATAGTATACAAATGTATGATGCTCAGACAACTCGAAGCTCCACAAGATGCCAGAAGATGATACCACGGGCTTCTCACCTCCTAAACCACATCCCAATGACGACGGTGATGTGCCTTTCTTCCTCGTTGGTGACGATGCCTTTGGGTTCAGGACCTATTGAATGAGTCCCTACAGGAGATATGGCCTGTAAAAGTAGATCCTGGTCACCAGTTACCGGCTATCTATATAGAAAAAAAGTTTGGTTTAAGCATATTCATTTCACATCGATTGAGAAACAACTTTATTAATTTCTCTCGCTTTTCCTTTCTGAGAACTGCACCAACACTAGCTCCGAGGATATGGTCCAATGAAAGGTCTCAGAGTCGACACCCACGCCAAGGAATCGATCTGGAGACCTTCTGGTTACAAGGCTGAGGCGCTATTCCACAACCATGCACACCACAAAGAGAAGGGAATGGTTGAAAATGCCTGTCAATTCTCCGTTTTTTTTTCATCGATAATTAATATCAGTTCATCAATGGCTCTTTGGTGGCTTTTCGGTGGCCTATCAGTGATATCGGTAGTAGACAGGTTGTTTGTCGGTTATTTGTACGATATTTTCACCGATCGAGAATTAAAAGTCTAAATCAGTAACTTTTCGCCGTTGAAACTCATGTTTTCCCATTAGCTGTTGATAGGTTTAGAATGGACGGTCAATAGGTGACGTTGGTGGTAAGTAGGTTTACATCAGTTCGCTCCCTACTGCGGCTAAAGAAACTACCAATGGATCAGCGATGGCTCTTTGTAAACGGGGTTTATCGATTCCCTGGCGTAGGTGTCGACTCTTACTACCCTCGGTGCTAATGCTGGTGCAGTTCTTAGGAAGGAAAAGCGAGAGAAATTAGTAAAATTGTTTCTCAATCGATGTGAAATGAATATGCTTAAACCATAACTCTTCTCCCTCTAGATAGCCGGTAATTAGTGACCAGGGTCTTCCTTTACAGGTCATATCTCATGCAGGGCTTCATGCAATAGGTCCTCAACCCAAAGGCAGCATCAGCAACGAGGAAGCAAGGTACATCACGGTCATCATTGGGATGTGGTTTAGGAGGTGAGAAGCCGGTGGTATCATCTTCTGGCATCTCTTGGAGCTCAGAGTTGTCTGAGCATCATACCATGTGTATATGTCCCCAGCATCTACCCACAGGAACATATAGTCGGCATCAACAAAGGTCCATTAGCACAATGAAGATAAAACACTCATAGTTGTAGTATTTAGAGCCTAAATGTTTGGGCTTCCTCGGTCCAAATCGCTTTCCATCGAGTGCTATGCCATTTCCTTTCAAACTCTCAGCTATGTGCCTCCGTTCTTCAGAGGTATTTAGGATAGAGATGACCTCTTCAATTTATTCATATATTATGACCTGGCAGACTACAGGCACGAAGAGGGATATTGTTGACTTGGCTACTCTATAATTATACCAGAGGGAGGGGTCGGAATTTTCCAAATCAAAGTGGCCTGGGCGTCACAACCAGCTTCAATCCAGGATCTAGGAATTTTCTCCAGTTGGTGTCTGGCTTCAACAGTCTTGGCGTTGGGTGTTTCAATGGCTTGTGAACACCTTTTGGTAACCATTACATAGTTCGGAAAGGAGCTAGTGTAAGACTCTCTCTGATCGGCAAGAATGGTGTTGAGCTGCAGAAAAATGTAACGTGGTCTTCTTGGTTAATCATGGCCTTGTCCAACATCTCAATTATCTTCTACAGTGGCTCCTGTGTTAATTCCTATGCTGCCGGATTTATTTAATGACCTGCTTGAAAAAGAGCCCGCTGCTGCAACAGGAGGACAAATTACTCGATTTCTGTTCCACCCTCCATTATGGCAGCCAGTCGATTGCTAGGAATTCATCGGTTTTCATCACGTATACATATTTTGCATTAAAAGAACCGATAACAATTTATTACAAGAGATATGCAAGCTCTTTATCATCGATATCACCTATCTTCCCCCAATTATCACATACTTTTATGTATCACCGAACATATCTCACGTAAAGTGTTTAACATCTGATCGAACACCGATCTATCAGTAACATGCCCAACTGAACACCAATTTATAAGGGTTAAGAACCGATGGCATTTCTGCGTTATAAGTGAAAAAACATCCTTATCACCGACCAGGGCCCGTATTCACCAACCATTCTTAAGAACGTTCTTTGTCTTATTCTCCAGAATTTTCTGCATTTGTAAGTAACACGACTTCTGATTGGCTAAACCATTCGGTTTAGCCAATCAGAAGTTGTGTTACTTACAAATGTAGAATTCTTTGGAGAATAAGACTAAGAATATTCTCAAGAACGGTTGGTGAATACGGGCCCAGATTCCGATTGGACTGCTATCTGTTACCTACCAGCAGTAGGTGAAAAGTTTTTTAGACTGATTAAACACCTGTTTATCGCCAATACCCTTTTACACCAAACGCTTGAAACGAAGTCACCTATGACAACCGATCAAAAATGCGAGACATTTAAAATAATTGGACCGACTGGGAGTGGATCTTAGACCGATCGTCTGTTTATTTATGAAACCTGACTCTGAAAGGGTAGAAAACGTGGGAAAAGGAGAAAATGCTGGTTATCAGCATTTTCTCCTTTTTCCGCAAAGTTTCCAAAGGGTGTCTTCCCCAGAGTCGTTAAAACTCGGAATTGTGGGGTAAAGAGAAAACCTTTGTACTGGATGACAAAGTTTAAAATTCGTCAAAATTGACAGCAATCTCAGACAAAAAACTATATATGAATCAAATACTTTTATTTCGTTCTTGAAAGGAAGGAAAGCATTCTGAGAAAAAAAGATTTTCTCATTTTCCCACAATGTTTCCTACACTTCCCAAAACTTCAATTTTTGAGTCCTAAGTATATGTTGTCTGCAAGTGCTTTCAGTTTGGATATATCTAGAAATTTGTCGTTTAGTAAAGAATTAAATAGAGGATAATCAACTGGTTGTTTTTGATATGAAAAATATCTCACGAGGATGCGTTGTTAGGCGTTGAAAAAACGAGTGCGCAGCACGAGTTTTTTTAACGCCTTACGACGCGTCCGAGTGAGATATTTTTCATATCAAAAACAACCAGTTGATTATTCTATTTATTATATACCTTATTAACATCATTATTTGTAATTTTGCGTTTGAAAGTCGAAAAAAAAAATGTAGTCGAAAAAAAAGGAGTTCCCAAATTACGGTAGGAAGTGAAAGTGAAAGTTGATAACATCACTAGTGATGATATCAAAGTTTATTACACTGGGAAATTCCAGGATTTCACTGCTAGGTATATAATAAATTATGGTTGTAAACCCTCTACCACACGATACCGACTTTTAACGACCCTGAGAAAGAAGCCCATAGAATTCATTGTGGCAAAAAGAGAAAATGCTGGTAACCAGCATTTTCTCCTTTTCCCACAATGTTTTCTACACAATCAAAGAAAGACTGCCCCATTTTAGCCACATAGAAATTGTCGTCTGCAAATTTTCTCAATTTGGACTAGGCTAAACTTTTGTCGTCTGGTAAAGAGTTTAAAGAAATGATTGTTTGGAACGGGATAAAGGCAAAAAACTTACTACCCAAAATGTTGACCAAAAAAACTTGGATACAAAGGGTATAAAAAAACAAGAGCATGGCATGCAGCTGTCAAGGCCTAGCTGCAAGTGTTTGGATTTCAGCAAACATTTCCAAGTCAGATAAGGGGCATAACTGTGTAAAATGCTTAGATAGTTTCCTGCCCTTGTTGTTTTCGGTTCACATTTTAATAGTAAATATCTCAGTATTAAAAGAAATATTGAAAAACGTTTATGTATTTGAACATAAAGACAACACAGGCGACTCCAAGGCTAGGATAATAGGTTTTTCGTACTTGATGCACTTTGATTCTCTCACAATAAACATATGAAGCAGATTATCATCAAACAAGGAAATCTTCATCACAAAAGAAAAGTGAGCAGTAATGGTTATTTTTTCTGTTCTTCTCAGTAGAGGAAATTAATTCAGATTACGAAAACCAGTCTAACAAAACAGGAAATTTCGGACGAAATTCGTAAAATCAAATAAGTGAATAAGGTCCCGGAACCCGGAGGTGCCCTATATTCAGATACATGGTTACTAACTTTATAAACTTGATAAAAACGAATATTCGAATATCAAAAACGAATATTCGAATATCTGTTTTAGTATTCGTTCCCATCCCTAATTATAATCCATTGTTTTACCCGAAAACAGCCCAGCCAATCACGTGAGCAAATTACTACTGGTCACAGGTAACTCATATTTCATTGTACTATTTCAGGAAAATATGTTGCCTCATTTGGAGATGGACCTGGTCGTTACAAGAATCTTCTTCTCAAGACTGGCAAATTGAAAGGATATGACGCTTATGACGGTGCACCATTTACAGAAAAAACAAGCGAGGGGCGTGTAAAGTTTTTAGATTTGACCCTCCCACAATATGGACTCCCACTCTATGATTGGGTGATGAGCTTAGAAGTTGCGGAACATATTCCCGCCCAGTTTGAAAGTATCTATATAGACAATGTAGTGAGACATGCGAAAGAGGGAGTGGTTTTAAGCTGGGCAAAATTAGGTAAAACTTCTTTATAATACTACAAAAAAAGTTTTGGTGATCTGGTTGGATGATATGTTCCGAACATGTATATCATGTACACTGGCTAAACCAGTTTCCCTTTTGAGTGCCCCGTATACATTACTACACTTGCAACATAAGATCCAAAGTAGCGGCGTCCGACGCTAACCAGAGGGACGTTTATGCACCAAACTGCATGTTTTAGTGACATCAGGTCCCACTGATGTCAATTTTCATCGAATTGGGACACTCAGAAGGGAAATTCTGTTGCGCCAGCATACTTGATTTGTGAGACTATTGACAGGAAAATTTCGCTTAATACGCTTTGAAAGGGTATAATTTGCAGTAAAATAAATCCGTTGTACAATCAGGTGGCATGAGACTTGGAAATTTGTTCATTGCTGTTCTGAATCATGTTGCCACTTCGCCTTCGGCTCAGGGCGACATGATTCACCATAGCCGTGAACAAGTTTCCAAGTCCCCTGCCAGCTTACCGTACAATTAATAATGTTCACTATCGCTAAGTCTAAGAAGCAGTTTCTTAGACTGATCTACAATTTAAAAAATCATTTCAGGTGAACAATGTGGCTAACATGGTAGGATTTGTTTTTGACAGATTAGAGAAAGAAATGGGAAATGGAGAAAATGCTGATTACCAGCATTTTTTGCTTTTCCTCAACAATGTTTTTAATAGCTCATATTAATGGGTTATAAGATAAAATTCTATAATGCGTAAATGATCAAATTCTAGTCAAAAACTACATTTTGAAGTTACAAAGTAGGAAGAAAATTACAATCGTGCTTGTTCTAACACTTCCTGCCAAGCCTTGGTAGTGCCATTGGTAGTGTGCAGGACTTGATTTGAAAAGGGGATGCTAGTTCGAATCCCCAGTTTGGCCAAATTCTTTTTGAGGATTGATGATAGTCATTGCAGGAGAATTCTTTTCTCTCTCACCACTGATCACTATTTGGCAATGGTTATGTGGGAAAGCAATTAATGTTTCGTCAATACCCTGAAATTCGTTCATTCACAATTAAGTAGAAAAACGTGAGCTATGCATGATCATAAATGAAAAATTAAAAAAAATGTCCATCTTTCTATTGATCCTATTGATCGTTCCTTCTTCTCTTTCTTTGTTCATCTTTACAATCCTTCCATCCTTTCTTCCATTCATTTTCAAAGACAATCTCTCGTTCTAGGTCAACAAGGATATTCCCACGTCAACAATCGACCATTTACATATGTGAAGGCTCTTTTCGAAAAATTGGGGTTCGAACATGACGAGGAAAATTCCAAAAAATTACAGAAAGCTGCCAAACTTGAATGGTTACAGTGGAATACAAATGTTTACAGACGGAAGGACCTTTCTACTATAGAGCACCTCAAAACCTTTGAAACTTGAAACTTCATACAATGCTAGTTAAATAGGTTCTTTTCAATTCCATATCATATCATTGTATTGTTTCATGCATTTGCCTTGTTGTTAATTTGTATTGGAGTTTATTATGTTTTAACAGCTTAGGTCATATAACACCCCCGTTGACCTAGTTTCGAATCATTGTGTAATGCATGGAGAGTAATGTATTGCTTCGAACCTCAGAGTTCCGAGGATGGTCGTATCCTAGTAGTCAGAGCATCTACACATGAGTTTCCTATCTTAACCACACCAGCACTGTCACAACTTTGTTTCCAAGTCACTGACTAATTTTCTCACATGCATGATGTGTCAGAGGTGAGAGATAAAAAGACTGTTGGAAAGAAGTTTGCCTCAAGTGGGTATTGAACTTTCCAAAACCAGGTCACGATTCAGATACTCAAACCACTGAGCTACCCGTCTGGACTCTGCAGTTTCAATAAACAAACCTTTGAAACATTGTAGCGTTTCAGTAATTCAAAGTTCCTACCATAGGTATTTTCGAAATTCATTTGAAATTTTTAACAAATAACACCATTTGAGCCACAATGAAATTCTAGTCTACAAATGTTTTCAATTTGGACAAGGCTAAAATTTAGTCATCTGGTAAGGGGTTAAGGGTGAAAAAAAATCTTTTTTTCTACATGTACCCTTTAACTGATGAATAAATGAAACTAATTTCTATTTTATAGTGAAATCCGAAATATTCTGATTTCAAAATTGATTTTGCTTGAAAGAAAACACTGTTTTGGACAGGGTCGATTAAAGATCGCATCGTATATTTGTGCAGCATGATCTTGATCTACACCGTCTGAAACTGTCTGTATTAAGCCCTTATTTCGCAGAACATAGAACGTAAAATTTACCATTTTGCTTTATAGTGTTGTATGTGTTTCTAAAATGAAAGCAGAGTTCCAGACAAGAGGGAATGATAGTATTCTAAAGTCATTATTTCTCTTCAAAACCGTATGTTGTGGGTAGTCATTAAAATTCCTTCAGCGAGATGGTTCTAATGAGTACCTAGAGCAAATGGGTAGTGGGGAGAGAGAGAGAGAGAGAGACAGAGAGAGAGAGACAGAGAGTTATGAGAAAACATAGCTCAAAATGAGAAATTGTTCTAAACGGGCATATTCTCCTATTACAGCAATGTTGTCACCATTGTCCTAAAATTTAGAATGACAGTCTGCAACTATTTCATTTAATCCTTCTCCCGTTAGACAATGTTATAGAAACATGTAAGCCTATAGCAAAAACCTTAATTTGGCTTTTTCAAACTTACTTTTTTTTGGGAAAAAAACTCTCCACATTGGACAGTGTAAATCCAAGATCAGACACATTTTGTGCAGTCTGATCTTGATCTTCACTGTCTGATAAGGGCCACTGAGTCACATTAAGTTGCATAAGGATTAATGGGAAAGGATTCATGTTATGCTTTTGAATAGTTTGATTTGAAAAAAAGTTGATGTTTAAATGAATGGCAAATCCCTTACTTATACCAAATGAGTAGATATAGAAACATTTTGAAAAAAATAAACATATTTTTTCCTAAAATTGTTATGAAGTATTATTTATAGGGAGAAAAGTATTAAAAATGTATTGAATAAAATGAAAACAAGAATTATCTTAAACGAGGTATTGAATACAATGAAAACAAAAATTACCTTAAACGAAGTATTGAATAAAATGAAAACAAGAATTATATTAAACAAGGTATGAATGACATGAAAACAAGAATAAGCTTAAACAAGGTAAGAATGAAATAAAAAAAAAATCATAAATAAGGTATGAATGAAATGAAAACAAGAATAAGCTTAAACAAGGCATGAATGAAATGAAAACAAAAATTATTTCAAAAAGGGAATGGAGGCGTAAAGTTGCATGCCATTTGCAAGGTGAGCAAAAGGGACTGCACCAAGTGTAGAAGTCCCCGTCAAACCATTGGGTTTCATCCATCACCACACAGTCCTGACTTTTAACGACCCAATGCATGAAGCCTTTTGAAAACATGATGTATAAAGGAGAAAATGCTGGTGAACAGGATTTTCTCCTTTTTCTCACCATATTTTCAACCCTTCAGTCACGACGTCGCTCGGTGCATCGGACTATAGTTTCCTTGGATTTTGTCTTTTTTTATTTCTAGCGGGTAGAAAACATTGTAGGAAAAAGAGAAAATTCTGGTAACAAGCATTTTCTCCTTTTCCCACAACGTTTTTCAAAAGGCTTCTATCTAAAAGGTCGTAAAACCAGGGATTGTTTGGCAAAGGAATAAAGGGAGATAACTCTTATTTCATGCATAATTATTGAATGGTGTTTTAACGGCCTTTTATGTTTTAACTATTATTACTACCTCTGAAGAGAAGAAACATTGCACAGCACTTCCTAACGACATGTTCTTACTGACTTAACTAATTTGTGTTGTATCATTATGCATGTATTTCTTTTTTCTTTTCTTAAATTCATCTTCTAAAGCATAATTTGAAACAAAAGTCTGGTTGATTATTCCACATGCCTTAGATTCATTTATCATTGTTTTCATCGCTATTCCTGTCCATTTCTTGCTTTATAAATGTGAAACTGTCTTTTTGAAGCACTGATGATCTTATTTGTTTGTGGTTCAATCTAGGAGAAGGGGCAGAGAGAGAGAGAGAGAAAGAGAGAAAGAGAGAGAGAGACAGAGAGAGAGAGAGAGAGAGAGAGAGAGAGAGAGAGAGATTTATGAGAAAACATAGCTCAAAATGAGAAATTGTTCCAAATGGGCATATTCTCCTTTTTCAGCAATGTTTTCTATACATTCAGAGCGTGTGTCACCATTGTCCTAAAATTTAGAAATGACAGTCTGCAACTAAATCATTTGATCCTTCTTTCTTTCGATAAAGTTATAAGCCGATAGTAAAATCCTGAACTAGACTTTTTCAAAATTACTTTTTTTGGAAACAAATCTCTGCATTGGACAGTCTAAATCCAAGATCAGAATTCACGTTATGTGCAATCTGATCTTGATCTACACCGTCTGCGAAAGGCCACTGAGTCACACTCAGTAGCATAAGGATTAAGGAGAAATAAGGATTAAAACAAAAAAAGTTGATGTTTTAAATGAATGGCACATCCCTTACTTATAGCAAATGAGTAGATATATAGAAACATTTGAAAAAAAAAAAGATAAACATGTTTTTTTTTTTTATTTTTATTGTGAAGTATTATTTATAAGAAGAAAAAAAAACGTATTGACGATGTATTGAATGAAATGAAAACAAAAATTATCTAAAACGAGGAATGAATGACGTGAAGACAAGAATTATCTTAAACGAGGTAAGAATGAAATAAAAAACAAGAATTATCTCAGATAAGGTATGAATAAAATGAAAACAAAAGTTATCTCAAAGGAGGCATGAATGACATGAAAGCAAGAATTACCTTAAACGGGGTATAATGACATGAAAACAAGAAAAAGCTTAAACAAGGTATGAATGACATGAAAACAAAAATTATCTCAAAAAGGGAATGGAGGCGTAAATTTACATGCCATTTGCACGGTGAGCAAAAGAGAATGGGCCAATTCTACAAGTCCCCGTCAAATCATTGGGTTTCACCCTTTACCACACTGTCCGTACTTTTAACGATCCAATGCAAGAAGCCTTTTGAAAACATGATGGGAAAAGGAGAAAATGCTGGTGACCAGCATTTTCTCCTTTATCCCACCATGTTTTCAACCCTTCAGTCACGGCGTCGCTCGGTGCACGGAACCATCCGTTCCTTGGATTTTGTCTTTTTTTTATTTCCAACGGGGTAGAAAACATTGTGGGTAAAAGAGAAAATTCTGGTAACAAGCATTTTCTCCTTTTCCCAAAACGTTTTCAAAAGGCTTCTATCTAAAAGGTCGTAAAACCAGGGATTGTTTGGTAAAGGATTAAAGGGAGGCAACTCGTATTTTATGTACAATTAATGAATGGCGTTTTAACGGCCTTTTAGGTATAAACTTTTATTACTACCTCTGAAGAGAAGAAACATTGTACATACAACACTTCCCTAACGGCATGCTCTTATGGGCTAATTAATTTGAGTTGTATCATTATACATTTAATTCCCCTTTTTTTTAAATTCATCTTCTAAAGCATTATTTGAAACAAAAGTCTGATTGATTATTCCAGATACCTTAGATTCATTTATTCCTGTTTTCATTGCTATTCCTGTCCATTTCTTGCTTTATAAACGTAAAACAGCGTATTTGTTACGACAATTTTATATTATTATCTGCGCATGTCATATTCTGTTCTCCGAATATTCGACCTATCTGTGTTGATGCATTATTGAAGGGGGTTTGGTCAGTTCTTTCATTCACTGCTGGCTATTGTTTCGACAAACGGTTTAGAAAGAATATTCTGCGGAGTAATGGTAAAAAAGACTGTAGGAAATCAATGAAAGGTGCACTGGCTGTAGCGATAGTACTGAAATTATGTTGAAAATGGCTTTAAACAACATACAATCAGTGAAAATGTGGATTGGTTGTGAATAATATTGGTATTTTCATCCAGTCGCAAAAAACATATTATTATACCATAAAGTCATATCTCGTAATCTGATTGGATAAAAGGCCCCGAACATATATTTCATGTACACTGGCAAAACCAGTGTAAAAGCAGTTTTCTTTTCGGGAGCCCCGTGTACATGACCACACTATCAGCACAACATCAAAAATGACGGCGTAGATCAAGGTAAACATCAAGATTATGCACCAAGCTGCACGTTTTAGCACGTATTACCTCGGCCTCAGTGACGTCAGTTCCCAGTGATGTCAGTTTTCATTGAATTGGGGCACTCGGATAGGAAAATTTCTACTTCGTCAGCGAACTCAATTTCTTAACCCTTTACTCCATAGATACTCATTTCTACACATTGCTTGTAGGAGCCTTTGGAAAACATTGTGGCAAAAGGTGAAATTGCTCGTGACGAGCAATTTCACCTTTTAGCCACAATGTTTTCTATGCTATCAAAAGGTGTAATATACACAAAAGAAACAGCTTCATCCTTGCTATTATTTAGGGTTAATTAGAGATACCATAGAAATGCCTTATGGGGTAAAGGGTTAAACCAAATAAAATAGGCAAAGTTTAACAAACGTTGGAAGGGTAAAACTTTGTAGTATGATAATATTCCATCGCAAGACACAATCAATAACCTAAATCGAACATGCGTAAAACGTGACAAATTGCCATATTTGGGAACAAGAAATGTTAAGAGTTCCTGGTTTATTCATTACAAATCTGTCAGGAAAAAGACAATTTTGGTATGGTCGATCATTAAATATTTATGCCAGCATGATTTGTTTCTGTCAAAAAGCCACTGCAATATATCACCGAGTCAATTAAGGCTTTATCATACAACACCGAGGTTTGACCAGCCTGAGATAGACCGTTTCTCGAAAACATTGTTGGAAAAGGAGAAAATGCTGGTAATCAGCATTTTCTCCTTTTCCCACAATGTTTTCTAGACTCATAACTCACAACGTGGTATCCTGAATTGCCCTCGTTGATTATTTATTGTGCCGCACAACGTGGTTTATTCAACGAAAAACCACGATAGAAAGAATATTATGTCGATTCTAACTTGACCAACTCTTAATCAAAGAAAAAAATCATATTAACCCTTTCCCAAACAACAGACTTTTGGACTAGACCAAATCTAAAGCATTTGCAGACCAGAAATCAACTCTTGCTGAATAGATGATCTCTGTCTATGATAGGGTAGAAAACATTGTTGGAAAAGGAGAAAATTGTGTTACCAGCATTTTCTCTTTTTCCCAGAATGTTTTCAAAAGACTACCATTCCAGACCCATAAAAACCAGGGATTGTTTGGGAAAGGGTTAAGAGTGAAAAAGCAGATGCAGATTATTTTTCATTAAATAACTTACTTTGTACAGAAAGGTGTCACTCTATATTGAATGACGTCACTCTACATAGGATAACGTATATTCTAACGTGACACGTGATTTCGACTCTATAAACACAGTACAACGAAAGCATGGTAAAATCCACATTCTAACATGACACGCGAATTCGGCTCTATAAACACAGTGCAAGGAAACCGTGGTATTTAAAACCTGCGACAATTCACGCAGAGTGACGTCATTCTTTATCGAGTGACGTCATTCAATCAGTGGGTTATTCAATGAAACAATCTTTATCCGCATTTTTACTCTAATTATGAACGCTATACCACGATAGGAAGAAGATCATTTAAGAAAGAAGATTATTTAAGAAATAATCTTCTTTCTATCGTGGTTTATCGTTCAACAAACCACAGTTGTGAGTTATGAGGCACAATGAATAATCCACGAGGGCGACAGCCCCAGTGGTTTATTCATAGCACCTCATAACCCACAGCGTGGTTTATTGAACGATAAACCACGATAGAAAGAGATTATATCGATTCTAACATGACCAATTCTTAATGAAAGGAAAACAAGTTCAAACTTAGAGTAAAAACGCAGATGAAAATTATATTCCATTGAATAACTCACTCATTGAATGACGTCACTCGATATAGAATGACGTCACACTATATGGATTGTCGCAGATTTTACCACGCTTTCCTTGCATTGTGTTTATAGAACCGAATTCGCGTGTCATGTTAGAATTCTTAATTATTTTGTGTATACTGACGTCATTCTATGTGAAGTGACGTCATGCTGTATAAAGTAAGTAAGTTATTCAGTGGAATTTAATCTGCATCCGCGTTTTTGCCCAATTATGAACTTGTTTTCCTTTGATTAAGAGTTGGTCATGTTAGAATCGAAATAATCTTCATTCTATCGTGGTTTATCGTTCAACAAATCAGTTTGGGAGTTATGGGTCGCAATCAATAAACCCCTCGGGCTATCGCCCTAGCGGATCATTTATTGTGCCACATAATTCACAACTGTGGTTTATTGAACGATAAATCACGATAGAAAGAAGGCTATTTCTTAATTTTAAAACGCTTTTGTTGCACTATAAAAAAAGTAAACTTAAACAAACCTGGTAGCTCAGTCGATAATATGCAGGACGTGAAACGAGAGAGTTCTCGTTCGTATCCCCTGTTTGTCCAATTTCTCTTCGAGGTAATTGATGCTAGCCTTTGCGACAGGATCAATTCCTTTCTCACTGCTGCACGGTTTTGACAATATTTATGTGGGAAACCTGGCAGTGACTTTGGAAAGAATGAATTGATTGATTGGTTGAGTGATTGATGTGTTCACATTACTTCAGTTATATCGCGGCGATCAGTGCACCTATCGATGTTTTTCTAATGTTTCTTTACAAGTTCTTCTCACTATATTCTTCCCAAGATACTGACTGACTGCTTTCCCACATAATTATCATCGAAACAAAGATCAACAGTGAGAAATTAAAAAAAAAAAATGTGGCAATGAGCAGCATCAATGCTTGGAAAGGAAGTGACTGAGGTAGCGACCTCCTCCTTCTTTAGTACTGTATGCTACCTACATTGAAGCGGGCCAAGGCTTTGGAAATGATATTTTGCAAAGAAACTGTTAACATAAGTGGATACAATTTTAAAATTTAAGGAAATACATTTAATTATAAAATGAACATAAGCTTTCAGCGGTGCAACCGCCTTCTTCAAGTGTGATCCTGTGATAGAATGCATGCATGGACTGCAGGCATTCTATCACAGGATCACACTTGAAGAAGGCAGTTGCACCGCTGAAAGCTTATGTTCATTTTATAATTAAATGTTACATATCTCAAGAAGAGGATATATCATGGTGAGGAAATACAGAATATTTGCACTGGTCGCCAAGAAAAACAACAGAAGTAATTTCGAAAAAAGTTGATAAGCTATGTACAGGCAAAGAGTTCTGTCTGAAAAGGGGTATATTTTGAAAAAAAAAAAAATGAATAATTATATGGCAAAAAGCAATTCCATACATCTATAGTGCATAATTCAATACTCGCAAAAAATGTAAAAATAACCGTTACCATGGCTACCAGGACATAAAAAAGCTTACTCTATTGTCACCGCTATAACCGTTTCGGGTTTCATTGAAGATGTTAACTATTTAAATTCTATTTACCACTTCACACTTTTCAAGAGGACAAAAACTTTAGCCTTATCCAAACTTAAAGAAATGCAGACGACTATTTTAGTGTGGCTCAATGGTGCAGTTTTCTTTAAAAGTGTGGAAAATGCTGGTTACCAGCATTTTCTCCTTTCCCCACATTGATTTCAAAAGGCTTCTTTATCTATCTCAGGGTCGTAAAAACCAGGGATTGTTTGGTAAAGGTTTAAATGGTCTTAAAGATCTTTGAAAGGGTTATAAACATTGTGGGAAAAGGAGAAAATGCTGGTTGACAGCATTTTCTCCTTTTACCACAATGTTTACAAGAGTATTTCTTTTCTGTCAGAGTCATTTTCAATAGGGATTGTGTGACAAAGGGTTGATTAACTCTATGCCAAACGACAAATTTATTGACTTGTCCAAAATTCAAAATAATTTTGGACAAAATTACGACAAAATAAATGTCACTGAAGAATCGTAATTTGATTTCGGAAGAGTAGAAAACATTGTGGGAAAAGGAGAAAATGCTGGTCATCAGCATTTTCTCCTTTTCCCACAATGTTTTCAAAAGGCTTCTAGCTCATGGTCGTCAAAGTCGTCATTGTGTTATAAATGATTAAATTGAAACGTTCCATCCGATTGTGAAAAAGCCAAGTATTGCAATTTCAAAATTTTTTTTTTCGTTCGAAAATCTCCTGTATGTAAAGTGCATTCTCATCTTGACGTGCACAATCCATGGGGATTGTGAAAAGACGGGATATCGTTGCAACCTGATCTTGAAGTTCATTTTCGTTCGGGTTCTTCAAGGTGGTCCTTCACATTTTGGGACGAAAATGTTACAAAAAAAAAACCCCACATCCTTATACTCCAAAAGGCTTTTAATTTTCATTCATAAAACCCCAGTACTCGAACAACATCCAACAACAAGAGAAATTAGAGATTTACTACGGCCTAGGTCGACACCGACAGGAAACACGGTCGATTTTTACATGAGCAACTCGCTCATTTACATACCGGAAATACACAGACGAAGCTTAGAACATAGCGTCCGAACAAGACATTACGAAAATAATCATATGTTCGTTGAGTTATGAAATTTACGCGTCATGAGTAACGTGCCAGTCACTTGACATTCCCACAATGTTTTTTCTTTTATGTCTGCAACGAAATTTGAAAATACCTTAAGAAGCTACGTATTCTTTTGATGGAACAACATGATTTTTTTATGAATCTTGATTATTAATGATTTTTTTTTTCAAATAAATTTCAATGGTATTTAATTATATATTTCTAATTTGGTGAGATGTGAAAAATCTAAATACCCACCTTTAAAACCGCGGGACTGTTTGGATAAAAGGGTAAAGAAATAAAACGAGATAGTTAATACCCGTCAAATTCAATACCCCAGAAATTAAACTGCGTTTTTACACCATTAATTGTAACCGTGAAACTTAATTTCAGTTGTAAATGAAATTTTATCGCAAATTATTCGTCTGATGGTGAAAAGTAAAGTATGATGATAACGATGAAGTTGATGATCAAGGCGAAACTGATGATGATGATGATGATGATGATGACAACAAGGATGATGAAGTTGTACATTATTTTGGTGATGATGATGATGATTATGGTGATGATGATGATGTCCGGAAGTATGCAGATATGGTTTTGTCACACTCTTTCTTTTCTTTTCTCCCCCTACAGTTTCGTTCAATTTGATCAAAACTATAATGGGAACCTTCCAACTACACAGTGTGAGCACCTGCATATTTACAACCTTAATAGAGATTGTATTAAGGAGTTATGTCCCTTTTGGGTTTTTATCCCAGATTCAAGAACAAGGCAACCGCTGGACGGTATTTGTCGCCTTGTACCATTTCTGGCTGGTAATCCTTCAACCCTTTCCCAAACAATCCCTGGATTTTACGGGTCTGGAATAGTAGCCCTTTGAAAACATTGTGGGAAAAGGAGAAAATGCTGGTAACCAGCATTTTCTCCTTTTCCCACCATGTTTTCTATCCTATCATAGACAGAAATCATCTTTTCAGCAAGCGTTGAATTGTCGTCTGCAAATGCTTCCAATTTTGGTCTAGTCCAAAAGTTTGTCGTCTGGGAAAGGGTTAAGCGCCAAATTTAATCCAGCAAGCATTTTCGGGCTAGAATACATAGAGGATATTTGTTTTTTTCGGTTTAAGATCGAAATTTATTTCATCGAGTGGACACCATCGGTAATATTTTCACGAGTGACGCAGCCACGAGTGAAAATATTACCGATGGTGTTCACGAGATGAAATAAATTTCGATCTTTCACCGAAAAAACAAACATTCTATTTATTTTATGCTTTTAAACCTTTCTGGGAGGAGCTTTATCAAAATTCAGTACAATTCTTTTCCATCTTTCCCCGTGGCGTACCCCTCCCGCATAGCAACGTGACGTCAAGCGCGAGAAATGTAAGGTATATGACGTCATATTTCCCATCTGGTTGTTAGGCACGCGCAATTTACCTAGGCAACAAGAACGTGAAAATCGGTATTTTCACTGGTGTAAGATCGAAAAATATTTTCACTGCTATTTCTCGATATCCCACCGGAAAGCATGAAATAAATAGAGTTTATATCTCACCAGAATGTCTCAGTAAAGCTACCAGTGAAGATAAGAAATCAAATTGTAAGTATTGTGCAGTCTGATCTATAAGAAAGCAATTAGACAACAATTGTAGTTAAAACATGATTTGAGTACATGTATTTATCAACTAAATAGAGGATAATCAACTGGTTATTTTCAATATGAAAAATATCTCATGAGGATGCGTTGTTAGGCGTCGAAAAAACGAGTGCGCATCACGACGCATTCGAGTGAGATATTTTTCATATCAAAAATAACCAGTTAACTATTCTATTTATTATATACCTTAGTAATATTGTTATTTTTAATTTTTCGGTTGAAAGTCGAAATCAATACTTTTGATAGTGAAAGTGAAAGTTGATAGCGTCACTAGTGATGATATCAAAATTTATGACACTGGGAAATTCCAGGATTTCACTGTTAGGTATATAATAAATGTATATAATTGACGAATGTTGACCGTCGTCAGACTGCTTTCTACTTACCCTCGTCTCTTTGCGAAGGTCAACAGCACAGAAGGCTTCCGGTTTGTAGTAGGTTCAGGTCAAGAGAACATAACGTTTCCTGTTTGTAGTAGGCACACGTTACAATCACGTAATTTGCCTGATTCGAAGTAGTCATAGGTCATCAGAATATATTTCCTGCCGATCGTAATGGGCACATATCACGTTAACGTAATGCTTCCGGTTGGCTGTAGGCATACATGTACATTACCAAAACGTAGTGCTTTTGGTTCGTAGTTGGCAAAGAATGCATCCGAGTTTTAGTAATTCTAATCTTGACTGAAAACTTGATACCAAGTACTTCTGATACGTCTTTTTATGAAAAATGATGACAAATGATCGGTGTAGATCTTTTTTTTTTTATTTTCATTTGCTTTTCAGAGAACGAGAGTGTCGGGTTGTTATTTCCTTAGGAACTCTTAGGTACAGTGAATCACATCAAGAAACAAGGTCTTGACCCTTTCCCAAACGAAAAATTTTGGACTCTTCCAAACTGAATGAGTTTGCAGACGACAATTTAAGATTTTGAGAAAATGGCAGAAATTTCTCAAAAAGGGTAGGAAACACTGTAGGAAAAGGAGAAATTGCTCGTTACGAGCAATTTCTCCTTTTCCCGCAGTGTTTTCAAAAGACTTTTACTGCAGACACGTAAAAACCAGGGCTTGTTCGGGAAAGGGTTAAACTAAATCAAAGTTTCTTTTCATTGTGGCCTTTCCTAGATAGTTATGGTTAATCATAAGTAGCAGAAGCTAAAAGGTAATAATACCTCTCTCTCTCCTTCTCTCTCTCTCTCTCTCTCTCTTTCTCTCTCTCTCTCTCTCTGTCTCTCTGTCTGTCTGTCTCTCTCTCCTTTCATTTTGCCGCCATTTTGAGTGAACATCAAAAGGGTCAAAAGGGGTGACGAAACACATTTTCTTCTGTATTTTCACCCCGTTTTCAGTATACCAAAGAGTTCACCAGTGCAATGCCATTAAAAACATGGCCTACGACCGCCGGGGAATATTCTTTAGACGGTGATTGTTCATTTGTAGATTTTTGTGTTTGAGGGGGAGTAAGACAAAGTTTATGGCTCATGTCACTTTGCCTACGTTTTCTTTTTTTGGACATTTTTAACCTTTAGGATGGTGAGTGACACTCAAAATTGTTTTGCGGACAATATAGATCAAGATGAGACTGCACAGAATGTGTAGTCTGATCTTGAAACTATACTGTCCGATATGGGGATATTTCTCCCTCAAAAGTGATTTTGAAAAGGCAAGTAGATATTAGATAAAGTAAATATCAAATATACTGCTTCGTCCGAGAAAGAACATCAGGGAAGTCACATAGAATGGTTTTTATTCCAGTTTCAACCTTCCAAAAAGATACCAACTTCGACACCTTTCGAGGAACTCACTGGACAAATACTTCAGAGAAGTAAACAGCAAAAGTGCAGTATCATCATAGAAAAGAAAGAACAGTCATTTTACTCTCAATGAGAAAAAGAAATTTCTTGTGACCTGACTGGTTAACATGTCGGGAACATATATCATGTTCCCTGGCAAAAAAAAAAACCATGTAAAACTAGTTTCCCTTTCGAGTGCTTCGTAAACATCACTACACGCGCAACACAACATCCAAAATGGCGGCGTCGATCGATCACCAGACTGCAAATTTATGCACCAAACTACAGGTTTTAGTGACGTCAGTTTCTAACGTCAGTTTTCATTGAATTGGGGCACACAGAAGGGAATTTCTATTTTTTTCAGCATACTCTATTCGTGAAATTATAAAACAAGAAAATTTCGCTTAACGCGCTTTGAAAGGGTAAAACTTTGCAGTATAATGAATTCCTTGTACGGTCAGGTGGCAGGGGACTTGGAAACTTGTTCACGGCTGTTGTGAATCATGTCGCCACCTCGCCTTCGGCTCGTTTTAGTGATATCAGTTTCCAGTGACGTCAGTTTTCATTGAATTTGGGCACTCAGAAGGGAATTTCTATTTCATCAGGATACTCGATTAGTGAGATTATAAAACAGAAAAATTTTCGCTACGGGCGCCTTGAAAGGGTAAAATTTTGCAGTATAATAAATTCGTTGTACTGTTACTATACTCTAAATGAAAAAAACAACAACAAAAGTTACTGGAGTTACACAGAGAAATGTATCGTTGACAATGTTAATTAATACTAAATGGCGGGGTCGATCGATCACCAGACTGCAAGTTTATGCACCAAACTGCACGTTTTAGTGACCTCAGTTTCCAGTGACGTCAGCTTTCAATGAATTGGGGCACTCAGAAGGGAATTTCTATTTCAGCAGCATACTCGATTCGTGAGATTATAAAACAGGAAAATTTTCGCTTAAAGGTGGCCCTTCAGAATTTGGAACGAAAATTTTATAAAAATACAAAAATATCATCCTTATACTCCCAAAGCCTCATAATCGTCAATTATAAAATCCCAGTAGTCTAAAACCATCCGACAACACGAGAAATTAGAGATTTACTATGGCCAAGGTCGACATCGACGGGAAACACGTTCTATTTTTACATGAATAACTCGCTCATTTACATACAGGGAATACACAGACGAAGCTTCAAACATAGCGTCCCAAGGAGATATTATGAAAAACAATTACATGTTTGTTATGTAATGGAATTTAAGCATGATAAGTCACGTGCCAGTCACTTAACATTCCCACAATGCATTTTTTTATTTTTGGCGCGAAATCTAAAAATAGCTTAAGAGGCTACGTAGCCTTTTAAGGGAATACCATCAAATTTTTTTTTTTTTTTTTTTTTTTTTGGGGGGGGGGGGGGTAATTTTATGATTCTTAATTATTGATGATTTGTATCGTTCTTTCATATAAATTTCAGTGATAAATATATTTTTTGATTTGGTGTGATGTGAAAATTCTAAGTACCCACCTTTAAGGCGCTTTGAAAGGGTAAAACTTTGCAGTATAATACATTTGTTGTACTAATACTATACTCCCAATGAAAAAAAAAAGTTACTGGAGTGACACACAGAAATGTAGCTTTGACAAGGTTAATAAATACTGAATAAGTTAAGTTGACACTTCAGCTATAATTACGGTCTGACGGTTTATAACTGTCATAAATTCGAAACTGTCCATTATCTCTTGAGAGGATTATGTTTTTCCAAAACCAGTCACAATATATATCTAGAATACGATAATCTAATCCTTATCACTGGAAAGAATTTTATCTAAAACAACAAAAGAACTTCGTAAAGTGTTCAATTTTAAAGTAAAATGTACCTTCCTTTTTTTTAAACTTTGTTTTTTTAGTGTTAACACTTTCCCAAACGATCCCTGGTTTTTACGGGTCTGGAATAGTAGCCCTTTGCAAACATTGTAAGAAAAGGAGAAAATGCTGGTAACCAGCATTTTCTCCTTTTCCCACAATTTTTTTTACCCTATCACAGACAGAAATCATCTTTTCAGCAAGAGCTGAATTGTCGTCTGCAAATGCTTTCAATTTGGCCTAGTCCAAAAGTTTGTCGTTTGGGAAAGGGTTTAAAGTGCAAAGTATCTTTTGACATGTCTTGTTCATCAGGACAGTGAGTTTATGGGCGAGGGACATTGTGAATAACCGTTTTAATTGTTTAACTCATTACCAAACGACAATATCTTAGGCTTGTCCAAATCCAAAGCATTCTTTGACTGAAAAGCATCGCCCATTTGAACTATCGGTAGAGACGATAAAACAAAGCAAATTCAATCAATGTAGTCAATTTAATACCCCAGCCAGTGGAAAGAGACGATTTTGTTGACTGTCTAAAAGAAAAAAAAAAAACAAGTTGATTTTGAACTTATGGAAATGTCGCCATCCAGAATATTAATTTTCTTGATAAAAGACAATCCGGTTCTAAAAACCTTTTTTGGTGATAAAAGTGGCAGATATTTTGGAAATGTCATGTTCGTTATAGTACTTTGTGACCGATGGCAGGGGGGTGGGGGCATTATTGTTGTCTTTAAATAATAGACGTTTGTATCGTAATATATGGCTCGGTGCACGCGAAAAAGGGTCATTCGGACATTTGCGTAAAATGTCATCTCGGATCGGGCAGCGCAATCCGCACAAGTTAATCCGATACGGCACTTTACGACTACATTAGATTTTATGCTGCAGTAGACTTGCACAAAACAGAAAATTACTCAAGAAACGGAAAGTGTCTTTTCGGATCAGCCTGCGCGGACTTCGCAGGCTGATCCGAGACGACACTTTACGCAAATGTCTAAGTGCCCATTTTCGCGTGTTACATGCCATATATAAATGCCGCTAGGGCACACATAAGTAATACATTATCAAACAGTAGATTTGATGTAAAATAACAAAGGCAAACAATTAGCTACGGACGGACATAATCTTTTCACATCGTTTGTTATTGTTCAAATTTTAAAAACTCTTTAAATCGCTTTTACGGGCAGTGTACATCAACACCAGTCTAGAGAAAAGGTGCAATCACAAATGGAGTGCAACACGCGAAAGATGTCATACGGACATTTGCGTAAAATCATCGTCTCAGATCAGCGTGTGCAGTCCGCGCAGGATAATCCGAAACGACACTTTCCGATTTTATGCGATTTTCTGTTTTACGCAAGTCTACTGTAGCACAAAATCTAATATAGTCGTAAAGTGCCGTCTCGGATTAGCCTGCGCGTACTGCGCAGGCTAATCCGAGATGACACTTTACGCAAAGGTCCGAATGCACCTTTTCGCGTGTTGCACTCCAATTATAGAATTTACTCTGTCGGTAACTGTGTAACATATTTGACCCATCACGCAAAAAAGGAAAATCTGGCAACTGCAAAAAGTGCCAACCCTAGTCAGACTGGGAGAATTGCGCAGGCTGACCAGGACAGAATAGAACAGAATTTTATTTTGACTTGTACAAAGTACATCGTCAGTTGCCAGTTTCAACTGAAAGCATTTGAAGATAATTAATAAACGCAACTCAAAAATTGAATTCTGCAGAGTAGAAAACATTGTGGGAAAAGGAGAAAATGCTGGTTACCAGCATTTTCTCCTTTTCCCACAAGGTTTTTAAAAGGCTTCTTTCTCAGGGTCGTTAAAATGCGGGATAGTGTGGAAAATATTTAAACTTAAAGCACGACTCAAGGACCTTTTGCGGACAGTGTTGATTAAGATCAGACTGCACAAAAAGTACAGCCTGATTTGCGGATCTACACTGTACGGTAAGGCGATACCTTTCCTATGAAAAGTTTCCATGAATGAGCAAGGTTTGGGTTTTTACTATCAACTTGATAGTTTCACTTTACATATACAGTAGGATAAGGATAAAGTAAAAGATAATAATAGATAAGTTTGTATAAATATTTAAAAACCGTGTGCACATCCGCTTCCTAACTAAATATTTTTGAGCGGATTATGTTCAATGTGCTTACACAGTATTATCTATTCTTTTGTTATAATGTTTGTGTTCATTGACACAAAACATGACAGAGCATTACTTTAGCAAATAGTTTTGATCAAGATAGTGCAGTATATTTCGAATAAGGTGCAATCTCCGAAAAGGGGGCTTAATGCATGTTTGTAACGCATCTTCGTAATTTATTATACTGTAAAGAAATTTCTCGTGATCTGATTGGTTAACAAGTCGGGGAACATATATATCATGTTCCCTAGCAAAAACCACGTAAAGCCAGTTTCCCTTTTGAGTGCCTGTAAAAATCACTACACTTGCACCTCAACATCCAAAATCGATCGATCACCAGACTGCACGTCTATGCACCAAACTGCGTGTTTTAGAGACGTCGATTTCCAGTGACATCAGTTTTCATTGAATTGGGGCACTCAAAGGGGAATTTCTGTTTCGTCAGCATACTCAGTTTGTAAGATTATATTACAGGAAAGTTTCGCTTAAGGCGCTTTGAAAGGGTAAAACTTTGCAGTATAATAAATTCGTTGTACGGTCATGTGGCAGGGGACTTGGAAACTTGTTCACGGCTGTGTCGAATCATGTTGCCACCTCGTCTTCGGCTAGGGGGTACACGTTCCAAATCCCCTGCCACCTGAACGTACAATTTATATTATTTTACTGCAAAGAAATTTCTTGTAAACTGATTGGTTAACATGCCAGGAACATATATATCATATACACTGGCAAAAATCACGTAAAGCCAGTTTCCCTTTTGAGTGCCCCGTAAACATCACTACACTTACAACACAACATCCAAAATGGCGGCGTCGATCGATCACCAGACTGCACGTTTATGCAACAAACTGCACGTTTTAGTGACGTCAGTCTTCATTGAATTGGGGCACTTTGAGGGGAATTTCAATTTCGTCAGCATACTCCATTCGTGAGATTATAAAACAGGACAATAGAACGCTTTGAAAGGGTAAAACTTTGCAGTGTAACAATTACTTGTTCACGGCTGTGTCAAATCATGTCGCCACCTCGCATTCAGCTAGGGGAGACATGATTTATCACACCCGTGAACAAGTTTCCAAGTCCCATGCCACCTAACCGTACATCTAATAATGTCCTCTTATCTCTTTACCAAACGACAAAATTTTAGATTAGTTCAAATTCGAAGCATTTGCAGACGACAAAATTAATGTCACTCAAAAATTAAAATTTATTTTGGGAAGAAAACGTTATGGGAAAAGGTTAGCGGCATTTTCTCCTTTTCCCACAATGTTTTAAGAAGGCTTCTTTGTAAGGGTCGTGGAAACCAGGATTTGTTTGGAAAAGGGTTAAGCAATGCGTTGCATTAAGGTATATGAAATGAAGATGAATTTGATAAAAAGAAAATGTATGAAAACGAGTAAAGATGGATCTTTAACCCATTACCAAACGACAATATTTCAGACTTGTCCAAATTGAAAGCATTTGCAGACGACAATATAAAAGTGACTGAAAATTTGAAATTTGTTTAGTGAAGGGTAGAAAACATTGTGGGAAAAGGAGAAAATGCTGGTTACCAGCATTTTCTCCTTTTCCCACAATGTTTTCTAAAAGCATCTTTCTCAGGGGCGTCAAAAGTAGGGATTGTGTGGTTATGGGTTAAAGCTGGTTTGACCGTAATTGTACAGCAGTACATACATTTCGTCGGTTTACTTCGAAAACCTCGTAACTACAGCTTGTTACAAGCTGTAGTTACGAGGTTTTTGAAGTAAAACCGATGATTTTTCTATTGTTATCTGACGCAGATGGGAAGAAAGATTCAATTTTGCGGAATTTCGCACAAAAGAGTTGAAAATTATTTCCCATGTCAGCGAACATAAGTACTTTGACACATATTTCATTTAACACTTATCTTTTTTTTTTGTAAAAAAAAACCCGGATATTTGTGAAAGGTGATCGGTGGGAAATTTCATACCGTACCAAATAAATCTAGAACAAAAATCTCTGAAAAAGAGCCTTGCTCTGGCAAAAAGGGGCCTAATGCATCTCCGTGATGAATGGTACCAAACAATTATCAAAGGATCCATATTATTTAGTTATCTCTAACTGAATCATGCGTTACAATGGGCATTTGAAACACATAAAATTGACCGATAGCACAAATTGTCGACCCAGGTCAGCCTGCGCGAAGTGCACAGGCTGACCTGGGTCGATACTTTTAGCAGATGCATTAAGCCCAATTTTCTCAGAGCATGGCTCGAATATATTGAAAACCGACGACCTTGAAAATAAGTTTTTCGACGACAAATGAAAAGAAAAAGGATCAAGTAACTAAATCTATATGAGCCACGTTCTTTACAAAAAGGAGTTTAATGTACTTCCGGGATGCAATATATCAAGCGAATCACCACATAATTATGGATCCTTGAACTCTTTTTAGAAAATGATTGACTTAATCTGGTGGTAGAATGGCCCTTCGACATTTAAAAAAGAACTTATATACTGTCGCGTAATGCCCTTTAGAAATGTATCGTTTATGTTCGGTATTTATCAGATGTCAGCTTTTTCACTACGGTTTAACACTCTTTACAGTTATTATCATTATTTCTTTTCTCTTAACGAAGTTTATAAGTATACTATATTCATAATTATATTATAATCCTAAGTTGATTTCTACACTTGTTGTAATTATCAAATCAGCATTCTTGTTAAGTTTACATGACTTAGGGAGAGTGAAAGAAAGAGAGAACGTAAAAGAGAGAGAGTGAAAGCGAGGGGGTAGAGAGAAGGACGAGAGAGTGAGAGAGGGAGAGAGAGAAAGAGAGAGAGGGAGAGAGAAATAGAGAGACAAGACAAGATAGAGAGAACGACAGAGGTTGACCTTGGAATTAATGTGACGTTTGATGTAAATATGACTATGTATTGTGTACACGTCAAATAAAATGTTGTTCTGTTCTATAAAAAAAAATCGACCTGGGTGAGCCTACGCGTTCCTATGTCAGTACTTTTTGCCAATACGTTAGACCTTGTTCTCACAGAACATGACTAAAAATGTAGATCTATATACTTGTAAACATTTTGGAAAGAAAGCAGAAATTGCACATTTGGGGCAATTTCTCCTTTTGCCACATTTCTTTTTGAAGTCTGTCTGTAGAAAGGCTTTAAAAAAGTAAGTTTGCCCCACGTGATCTGTCATTTGAGGTATTTTATTGAAATATTGTAGTGCCTTGATTTATAACTTTATGGTTTTTGTAACACTAAACGTTATCGTAAGTAAACTTACTTTTCAAGATAAAGGGATGGTAAAATCATATCTGTCCGTATTACGAATTGGGTAGCTTTCACAGACAACGTAGTAGAGCACCAAGCTCGTACTCACCAAGAATTCTTTCGAACGTTCTTTGTCTTATTCTCCAGAATTTTCTACATTTTTAAGTAACACAACTTCTGATTGGCTAAACCATTATTTTATCATCTTTTGCGATCATATTTTTAGGAGGTAATCAGTGAAGAGATTTTTTCCTTTTAACTCATGTTAAATAACTAAACTGAAATTTTCAACTCGATAGTAAAATCCAAATTTTGCTATCTCAAAGTCACGTTTTGGAGTATGATTATCTCCTCATCGGACACTGTAGATCCAAGATCAGACTGCACGTTGTGTGCAGTCTGATTTTGATCTACATGGTCCGTAAAAGGTCATTAAGTGGCACATAGTGACCTAATTAAACTCTAAATAAATTAAATCCTATAACTGAAACCGGATGTAAGTACAACGAATTCTGGGTAATGTGTGATACAGTCGAATTCTATGAATGCCTGTAACTTGAAGCTTATAATAACATTTTTTATGTTATCTCTTTGAATCTGCATATTTTAACATGATATGAGTTTCCTACTTCCTTAAAATGTTTCGCTTCGGGTATTTTATATAAAAGAGACGTCCATTGATATTGCACTTTCAGTTATCCTTACCCGTACCTTGTAAAACAAAAGAAATGAAACTTTCAAACAGATAGGAAAACCCCCAAATATTGATGTTTAACCCATTACCAAATGACAATATTTTAGACTGGTCCAAACTGAAAGCATTTGCAGACGACAAAATAAAAGTGACTGAAAATTTGAAATTTGTTTTGGGAAGGGTAGGAAACATTGTGGGAAAAGGAGAAAATGCTGGTTACCAGCATTTTCTCCTTTTCCCACAATGTTTTCTAAAGGCTTCTTTCTCAGGAGCGTCAAAAGTAGGGATTGTGTGGTAATGGGTTAAAAGTTATTTTTGGAGGAAATATATCTCCGTATCGGACAGTGTAGATTCATGATCAGACAGCACGTTCTGTGAACGCTGATCTTGATCTATGCTGTCCGCAAAAATTCAGTGAGTCAACATTTCGTTCCATTTTTTTACCACTCAAACCCTTAACTTCAAGATCGCTTAAAATGCAGAATCTTGTCTTGTTGCGAAGTGTAAGTGCAAGATCAGGCTCATCTTCGCGAGCCAACTTTACGATCACTACGTGGATCTTACCTTGGCTGATTGAGCCCGATTTCGAGATTCCTGTGATGCTGGTTATTACCCCCCTCTACATCATATTTCTAAAAGCAAATGAAACATCGTTTTATAAACCGCTTACGAATACACATGAAGCGATAAGCAAACATCCACGTGGGTTTCCATGTTTTACCTTCTATTCGAAAGGTAGAGACCTTGTTCTATTTTTATCAAAGATGAAATGCTACGAGCGATTTCATTCGTTGCAGCTAGAGCTGGCTGCATCCAATGAAAAAGCGTATCGGGTGAACGTAAAAATCAAGCTCGATCCGCCAAGGGTAGAGTAGCATAGTGAATCGTCAGCCTTGGCTTGCGAAGATGGATCAGGCTCGATGTTCCGTGCTGTCTAATTTTGGATTTACACTGTCCGCAATAGCGCCTTTAAACGAGTTAAACGTTCTTTAGGTACAATCTGTTTTGGCGTAATCCTTGTACTGATTCAACCCTCGAATATACATAACTTTATGATATTTTCCCGTGATACGGTTAAAAAATGCAACAGGGACTAGGTCAGTCAATCAAACGAGCTAGCGAGCCAGCCAGCGAGTCAGCCAGTGACCGGCAGTCCGACTCTACGACTGATTTACCGGACCGACCGTCCTGGCAGACCGACCATTTTGAAAATGTTATGAATCAATCAATCAACCGATCAATCGATCAATCAATCAAGTGATGTGTACCATTGTATTTAAGGACAAGACAGCTGACAGTTTCTTTCGCTTGAGAGTTTGACCTGATGTTAGTCATACATGGTGGAATGCGACATACTGTGTGTACAATGAATGTTTTGTCATTTTTGTAATATAATCGCAATTCCTTGTCAGGTGATTGTCATTTTTCTTTGTCCTATCGCAGTTGGTCTTCTTGACTGACCTCACGCAGATAAAATAATTTCTTTTTAGGTTCCTGTTTTTACATTCTTTTTCCAAGAATTATGACATGGGAGTCAGTTTCTAAACATAATATCATATAGGCAGCCAGTTACCGTCCTTGATTTATCGTCTAATTTCAATGCAGGTTTTTTAAAACTCCTTTTTTAAAAAAAATCCTTATTTTTCACTGTACTGAACACAGGTATTGAGGAAACTTTTCCAACTGTTATCAAATTCCTTTGCATCACAAAACAATAAGTCTAGTGTTACACGTCATTGTCCGTTAATACTTAATCTTACAATTCGAAAGATGTGCTTTTTGGATAGTAGTAATTAACAGTTGGAAAACAAGTGCAGTCACAATTCAATACCATTTTACGAACTTCCATGTCGATAATCAGCATCGGTGCTATTAGACCTTTGATTATATATCCATTCACGCTTACAGCCAATGTCTTCCGCTAGATGGCTTTCTTCAAATACACATCTATCTGATTTGGGCAAATGAGGTACAGAACCGGACTACTTTTTAAAACGACAACCGTTACTTTGAATTTCAAAATAAAATACACATTTCCTCAATAACACGCTACGTGGTGCGATTCGTTGGAAATGATCAGCTAGCATGTAACCTATGCACCTGCTTTTTATTAAAACTTCCCCTCCAGGCTGGGGTAATAGCTTCGGTATTTAGCCCTTTTCCCTCCCTATACCTCGGATGGGTAATCGTCATAGCAGACAGGTCGAATCTTCGAAAAATATGGCATGCCTAGACGACACGCTTACATGATCAAGATATACATAGTTTCATTTCTTTGATAGCCTGAGTTAGGATCAGACCAATCTAATCATTTCAGAGACATTTTGATTGGAAAAAAAATCATTGAAGATAGAGGTTGCAGGTGTAATGAGAGTATCTTTAGGCAAGGCCCTGGAAATTGTCTTGTCCAGTACAACTGAAAATTCAGGAAACACATCAATAATTCACGGTTTCACAATAAAGAAATACACCCAACCGTCTTTATCTCAACAGTACTGTCAGAACTTTGATTATACTTCTCAAAATGGGGAGGCGAATCACAAAGCTTTCAGTGACAAGCA
Organism: Tridacna crocea; assembly: GCA_943736015.1. Classification (NCBI taxonomy): domain Eukaryota; kingdom Metazoa; phylum Mollusca; class Bivalvia; order Cardiida; family Cardiidae; genus Tridacna; species Tridacna crocea. The sequence continues at coordinate 34,867,143 of OX031073.1, forward strand.
GACCATTAAAGGATGTGTATAGAGTAAGGCTGTAATAGTAAACTGTCTTTAACAATAAGTCATTTCACAACCCTTACGCGGTTAAGCGAGGCTCATTGCGTTTCTGCAGACAGTGTAGATTCAGATCATCACACTGCAGAGAACGAGCAGTCTGATCTTTGACGTACACTATCCGATTGTATGATTCCTTATATTAACGAAAAAAAAAAAAACGTTGAGAGCACATTAGTTTGGGTTTTTATGATTGTCTTTTTTTTTTTATCTGTTTGACACTTATAGGGTTAAACCCAGTTAACAATTTAAAACAGATTTTTCCTTTTTTTCTGAATGGGAGTGAAGAATTTAATATTTGAAATGTGAAAAATGACAGGGATATGATGTTATAGCAGTTTACGGTGAAGGTAAGGTTTCGTTTTCTTTCATATTAAATCATTAATTTTTTCTTAGGAAACATTGTGGGAAAAGGAGAAAATGCTGGTAACCACAAAACAATTTTAAATTTTAAGTCACTTTACTCTTGTCGTCTGCAAATGCTTTCGATTCGGACAAGCCTAATGTATTGTCGTTTGGTAATGAGTTTATATATTTCGGGATTTGTGCGGATGATACTAATGTAAAAATACTGGTGAAAACAACAACAACAATATATAATCTTTTTTTTCTTCCGTCTGTTACGACGTTTATTCGTTGATTTTTATCGTAATCTTTTTCCATTTCATTTGGATTCTTTTTATGAATACATTAACCTTTTACTAATTATTCGCATGGTTTTAGGGTTATGAGTGGTTAAAATATTGTGGGGAAAAAAAAAAAGAAGAGAAAATGGCAGTAACTAAATTAGATTTTTTTTAAGCAACAGAGTTTTTCTCGTAAAGGATGGGAAACGGGAGAAAATGCTAGTTTCAAGTATTTTCTTTGTTTTTTTCTCATTTTTTCTGAAGTTTTTTAAAATCAGAGTTGTTAAAGGCACGGGACTATTTTGTAAAGCATTAACAGACCACTATAGTTTGTTTACCAGCGGTACAGCGAGTCAATAACACTTATAAATGAAGAACCCTTGCGTGGATTAACCCTTTACCACACAGTCCCTTGTTTTAAACAACCCTGTGGTCTTTTGAAAACATTGTGGGGAAAAGGGGAAAATGCTGGTTACCAGCATTTTCCCCTTTTCCCCACAATGTTTTCGAAAGGCTTCTATCTCAAGGTTGTGAAAGCCAGGGATTATTTGGTAGAGTTAAAGCTTATGTCGCGAAACAAATGAATTAAAGAAAAAATCAGATCGATAAAGAAAAACGGAGATTTTGCTAATTCAAAGGTATTTTTGGTGTGAAACATATTTCACTATTGGACAGTGTAGATCAATCATCAAACTGCACGCTCTTAGCAGTCTGACCTTGCTATACACAGTCCTCATGAAGGAACCTTAGTCGTGTTTAGCAGTTTAGTAGCCTAAGGGTTAAATGGTTATAAAAGACATACAATTTGCCCCACCCATAGCTCCGCAGCTTGACCCTCACAAGGGCCGATTAGGAATGAAGTTTCGTTGAGCAACCGATGTTTCTATAGTCGTAGTAGAGCCAGGTGACAAAGAAACTTGTGACATTATTATACTGCAAAGGAATTTCTCTCGATCTGATTGGATAATATACCCCGAACATATATATCATGTACACTGGCAAAACCAACGTAAAAGTAGTTTCCCTTTCGGGGGCCCCATATACATAACTACAACATCAACACAACATCCAAAATGGCGGCATCGATCAATATTGATATAACGATTATGCGCCAAGCTGCACGTTTTAGCACGTATAACCAAGGTTTCAATGACGTCAGTTCCCATTGACGTCAGTTTTCATTGACTTGGGGCACTCAGAAGGTAAATTCTACTCCATCGGAGTACTAAATTTCTTGAATAAAAAAAAAATAGGTAAAAAATTCGCGTAGCAAACGTTTGAATGGTAAAACGTTTGCAGTAAAATAAATTCTTGGTACGGTCAGGCGGCCTTCGGCTCGGGGCGACATTTTTTTTTTCACAGCCGTGAACAAGTTTCCAAGTTCCCTGCCACCTGACCGTGCAATTAATTTTGACCACCATGCTCCTGTTGTCGTACGGGACGAGCGTCATCACTTAGGATCGAGCCAGATCTCTCTGATGTAGGATCTAACACTACATCATAGAGAAATCTTTTATGGCTAGCATAATCACGGCCTCCCCTTAAAGAATAAATACATCATGCAGAAGCAAAGGGGGCTCAGTGGTCCTCCTTTACGCATTATCCCCAAACAAGTCATCACATTTAGAGGTCCATACAACCCATTTAGTCTAATGATTGAACCTGTAGGAAGACTGTTCATCGGACACGCAGAAAATTTATCAAAAAGCAAAAAGTTTCGACCCAGGTCAGCCTGCGCGGATTGCGCAGGCTGACCTGGGTCGATACTTTTTGCAAATGCAATAAATCCCCAGTTTTCACAGAGTATAGTTCAAATGCAAACGACAAAAATTAGCCAAAGGATTGAGGTACTTGTGTGCATACTATCAGCAGACACTGATGCATTTCAGCTACGGACTGGAAAAATGGAGCTTAAGGCAGTAGACCCGTAATACCTCTGTTCCAACGAGGAATAAGATTTCCCAATAGTTGATAAAATACGGATTCATACAGGTGTAATACTTTTGGGTTCGATCTCTAGCTCGGCCCAGCTCTGTGGTGAGCGTGTCGGACTCATGACCTGGTGGTTGTGAGTTCGATACCCGGATGAGGCGAACTTTTTTTCCGGCGTATTTTCGCCTCTCACCTCTGCTGAGGCATGTGAGAAAAGTAGTCGGCGGCTTTGGAAAGAAAATTGTGTTAGTACTGGTGTGAGAAAGACAGGAAACTAATGTGCGTCACCGATCACCATGACATGACCTGTTAAAGTGGCTTTATACCTCAATACAACCAACTAGCTAGCTCGGCCCATTTCCTTCCGAGGATTAATGACTGTCATTTCGACAGGATTCATTTCTCTCCCTGCGCTGACCATTGTCTCGACGATGGTTATCTGAAAAAAAAAAAACAACTCCTAGTGGCTTGGAAAGAAAATTATGCGCAGTACTGCTAAAAGAGACTCCTTGAAAGCATGGAAAACTGCACTGGTCGCCGTGATTTAACTTTATTTATGTTAAAAAAAGGTGTTAAATGCCATACAATCACACAAACCACCATCACTAAACGGTACTTGCAAGTTGAAACACCAGAAATGAAGGAAGGAAGCCATTTATAACTTTCGAGATGCAATTATTCGACACTTATTGATAAGCACAGTAATATACCACATTACGCACAACATGATAAAGATCGTTCAGTCATTTTGATAATAAATCATGAGCTGCCAAAAAGGGTCAAGGCATCTGCAAAAAAGAAGTATCGACCCCGGTCAGTCCGTACAGGCTGATCTGAATCAAAACTTTATGGTAGTGTTAAATTTTCTACATGCGAAAACTCATTATTGTCCAGTAAAGTTTATAGTTTCTTTTAGGTAAAAGATCGAAATTTATTTTATCGAATGATCTGACATATCATCATCGGTAATGTTTTCGGAAATTCCCCGTGGCATACCTCTCCACATAAGAAGGCATAACAATATAACGTAAAGTGTGATAAAAGCAAGGTAATTGTGCTTGAATTTCCCTCTGGTTGAATTCCACGCGCTGTGTACCTAGGTACCTGTGTAACCTAGGCAACTGTTTTCGCCCTCAGATGAAGAGTTAGAGAATATAAAAATTGATATTTTTCACTGGTCATAACCATGAAATATCAAAATCATAATCTACCAGTATCTCGATAAACTATGTATGAAATTAATTACACATATCCGTATCAAAGCAACACAACATGCATTCATGCAAGTCGTTCCTTTGTTTATTTGCATGGAGTAAAACGCCGTTTTCGACATAATTCCAGTTATATCGCGGCAACCAGTGCTCCTATCGTTGCTTTCCATGGGTCTCTTTCTGCAGTACTTAGTACAATATTCTTCCCAAGCCCCACATAACCATTGTCGAAACAATGCCTTTACCTGTACTTGGCACAATTTTCTTCTTCTTACACCTTTGGCTGCTTTCCCACAGAACTATGGTCGAAACAATGATCAGCGGTGAGAGAAGAATGAGCTGTGTCGCTACGAGTGTCATTAACCCTTAGACTGTTAAGCGCAAACCAATGACCTTTTGCAGACAGTGTAGATCAAGATCAGACTACACAAAACATGCAGTCTGATCTTAGATCTACATTTAGATACTGTTCTGCTAAACATAACTTTGGAATAGAAATATAAGAGTTATTTTTTTTATCTTTCTTTGAAATTCAAATTTAGTTATTTAGTAGAGTAAAAGTTAATCTTGAGAAAGCCAATTGCCGAACAGGAGATTCAAACGTGTAACCCTCCTGTTGTCTAGTCCTGTTTGCTGCAGACAGTGCTACCAAGCTCAGCCATTTATTTCTGGAGAAATATTCAAAACTGCTATCTATTTCATATTGCCACATCGACAGAATGCATTTGAACTTGAAGACGTAAAAGAAAATGCAGCTCGAAGGATGTGATTCTGGCTTTGAAGTAGTAAAAAAGAATCTGAGAGAGAGAGATAGATAGATGTAAAGAGAGACAGAGAGAGGGACAGAGAGAGAGAGAGAGAGAGAGAGAGAGAGAGAGAGAGAGAGAGAGGAAAATACCATAATGATAGCAAGGGGTTTTGCACTTCTTTTACAATCGGTAGTGACACTTATGATCCTGTTTGGAGGTGAAAGTGTTCATTGATGAACTTTTCAATTTAATTGAATTTAAAAGTACTTCTCAACACTTGTATTTAAGGACTTCAATTAACTCCCGGTCGCTAAGTTTAAGTGTTACCCCTTTTACAATCAGTGTACACCAACTTCATTAGTCTGATCTTGATTTATACGATTTGATACCAGATCTGTAGACAATTTTTATGATAATTTTACTATTTTATATCACTTACCCTTTGGCAGCTAAGCCCGATTAGCTGACGTTTTGCGGAAAATGCAGATCAAGACCAGACTGCACAGAACGTGCAGTCTGATCTTGAATCTACACTGTCCGATAAGGAGATATTATTCCCCAAACCATAACTTTGAAAGAGCTATATTTGAGTTATTAATATCAAACTGAACGTTTAATTTTTGTTACTTAGCAGATTAAGGATTAAATATTTCTATTAGATCCATTATTGTCATCATCACCATTCTGACCACCGTGGTCATCATCATCATTATCATCATCATCATTATCATGTATTCTGTCCAAGATTTCTGAAGTCATAGGTTTTGCAGGGAAACCATATGCATCAAACTTGATTTATAGCTCTCAATGTCTCAGTAAACTAGATAGGCTTATTTCACATATACATGTGCTAGGCTGCCGAGAAAGGCAGTAAAACGTGCTTGTCAAATAATGCACCAAGGTTAACAGAAATGGAGAATAACAATAGAGGCATTTATTGCTCACAGACCCGTATAATTCACTGTTTTATGTATGGAGCCCTTTTTTTATTTTGGCGCAAGAATAAGCAGGGAAACAATTGTACTCTCTGCAATGGAGATCGTCCTAAAACCATGAACGATAATTCTACGTGAACTTTCTGTTAAACAGCAAACGATTTCTTGTTTCCTTGTGAATCATTCTATCTGGATATTGCAAACAACGAAGAAATTTCATTCGCCCTACTCGATATTCAAGAACAAATAGATAGGAAATAAGACTGACAGAAAAAATTATCTTAAGCTCGAAAGAGTCTGTTGCTGAAAACAACGGGGCGAAATCGGGGACGAAAACAGTTACGTTCTAAATATAGTACTAATCGCTTGACTAAAGTAATCAAAGTGCTGTTAGTATCCAGATAAATGGTAGGACAGATATTGGCCCTCTTTGGGCCAAAGGCGAGCACTGAAGCCCTTGCGGATTTTGTTGGTAAGTTCAGAGTGCAAAATGATGCCTGAGCTTGATCTACACTGTCTGATTTGTGGGGGACATGTACATGTACGAACAACGGAAGCCTTCAGTTGGATGCTCGGAAATTCTTTTCGGTTGATATAACAGGTTGTAGGTACTCAGCTGGCATCCGGGGCATTATGGCTATTAATCACATTATGAATGAGCCATTTTGGCAGTAGGAGGCTTTATAAATCTCCCGTGATCGATTTTATCAAGCAAGTTATGACATACTTAGGAGTTCACGTACCGGTATTCCACTTAGTCTTATGAATGCAAACTGAACCTGTTCTTGGACATATAAAACCCTGGCCAATAGCGAAAAGTTTCGGTCCAGGTTTGCAGAACAATTTAAATGAGACTACTTTCAGAATTATCGGAGAGACAAGAGATCTTCTACTCGTTGCACCACGATGTTGTAATGGCGTATATATCATAGGCGTAACCAGGAAAAAATAAATTATACGCACGCCGAAGTTGGCCATTTATGAGGCAGCTGACGAGAGCAATTCAGAATCAACCGAATGGAATCGGAGCAGTAAAATCAAGATATTTATGATCTAAGTTGTTTTAGAAAACGTCCAAACTGAAAAATACGCGAAAAGAAGCAACCTACGATCTATTCTCGATTTTTTTTTTTACATTACGCACGTGCGTGGTGTGCGTAATAGAAGTTACACCTATGTATATCCTAAACATTTGGATAAGATTTACGAATCAATCTTCTGTCATATTCCTAGTGAGATATTCTGCCGTAACTCCCAACACAGAAATTAAAGCAAAGCCCCACAACTTTTGTTCCGGAAGAAAAAAAAACTCAAATAACACATTCTAACATGACACGCGACTTTGGCTCTATATACACAGTGCAAGGAAAACGTGGTAAAATCTGCGACAATCCATAAAGAGTGACGTCATTCAATGAGTGAGTTATTCAATTGAACATAATCTTCATCCGCGTTTTTACTCTAAGTTTGAACTTGTTTACTCTAAGTTTGAACAGAATTGGCCATGTTAGAATCGAAATAATCTTCTTTCTATCGTGGTATATCGTTCAATAAACCACGTTGTGAGTTATGCGGCGCAATGAATAACCCACTTGGGCTATCGCCCTCGTGGATTATTTATTGCGCCGCATAACTCACAACTGTGGTTTATTGAACGATATACCACGATAGAAAGAAGATTATTTCTTAAATATGACATACTTTGCACACTTTTGTTGAACTGTCCAGTTTATTTATCATCAAATCTTCATTTTTTTCTCCATCTTAAAGGTTTATTTTTGTTATTTTATGAAATAGCACACTCGTTTTACAACTGCATCAACAAATTTTGTGACCATGACGATCATGACCGAAAAATGCCGAGAGTATTTATCGAAATTTGCCAAATTTTGTTGATTCTTTTCTTCCCAAAATACCTTATTTTCAAACCCATAGATCTAGGCGAAGAATGCGAAGAATAGACCTTTACGGACGACAGAGATCAAAGATCATACTGCACAGAACGTGCGGTCTGATCTTTGAGCTTTGCCGTCCGCTTTCCTACTCAGGCCAGTTAAATGAAAAAAAAACAAACTTTGTTTTTTAGTTGACTAGATTTCGAGCTGTCTAAAGATTCTGAGTTTATCTGTTTGGCACCGAGAGAACCAGAAATGGGTTGCAATGCATCAAAACGGGTTTTTTTTTTGTTCAACAAAAAGAACCCTTGAATAACACGATATGACATAAGATGCATGGTGCACATAACACTGTCAAATTTATAAAATCTACCACCATAACTTCTCTTTTTTCCCATGTTTCCTTTTTTTTTTTTGCAAAAGGAAGTCAAGTTATTTGCAACTACTCCAACAAAGAGTGACAGTCATGGCATGACGTTCATGCCAGCAAAATTCTGATGGTGGTTCACAAAAAGTATTTTCATTTGCTAATGCTTCTACCTTTCGACATGTTCATTTGAATATTTTTCATTTTAAGAGGGAGCGAAGATCATCAAATTTCTCACCAAAAAATATAAAATATAACATGTTTGCGAAGGCATGTTGACGTGTAGAGGTAAGAATATAAGGCGTACTCCGTACAAAGGGCGTTGAATAAGCAAAATACCTTTCATTTTAGCCACATGTAGTTTGTCGTCTCCTCTTGCTTTCAATTTGATAAAGTCCAGAAAAAAATATCATTTGGAAGAGGGTATAGGGTAACCCGTTGAGGTAGAATATTAAACTAAGGGTTTAATATTTTATGTATTTTATTTCAGATAAGAACAAGAAGATTTAACGACAGACGATTTTGAGTATCAAGACCATACGACGGTGCATTTTGGATTGACCCTAAAAGGCTTATTTTGTTTCAATCATATTCGACCATGTATGAGCTAGTGCTGTTAGCGATTCCCGTCGCTGTCGTTGTCTATTTTCTAAACAGAGACAGAGTACCAGGAAATATGCCGCCAGGACCGGAGCAGTCATTAGTATTTGGAAATTTTAAGGTAATAACTTTTTCTTATATTTAATTTACCTTCTTAAATATAAGCCATGCTTTAGCAAAAATAGGGTCAATGCATTTCCATGATGTATTTTACCAAGCAAGTCATTAAATTGTCATGGATCAAAAATTGATTGACTGATTGAAAGATGCGTTATAACACTTTCGAGCCGAGCCCTGGTAGCTCAGTCGGCAGCGTGCAGGACTCGATAACATGGGGTCCAGGCTTTGATCCCTGGCTACACCCCTGGCTTGGCCAACTTCTTTCCGAAGATTGATGATAGTCACTGCGACAGTATTCATTCCTCTTCCACCGCTGACCATTGATTCGACGATGATCATGTGGGAAAACAGACAGTGGCTTGGAAAGAAAATTGTTCGAAGTACTGGTGAAAGAAACCCCAGGAACACATGAATAGACGCACTATCCGCCGCGACATATCTGAAATAATGTTGAAAACGGCGTTAAACACCACACAATCAATCAATCAATCAATGCCACTTTCAAAATAAGTTCAGTCATGTAACGAGCGACAGCTCACATATTCATTTATTTCTTAGATTTCATAAGTACGAGTCTAGGGCTCTGAAGTGTCTTGACCATGGACACCAACATGAAAGACTCAGTAAATCTTGTGAGGTTCGAATCCGAAGCCTCAAGGTCACGAGTCCAACACTTTACCACTGAGACACGCAGGACCCTATATGGATCAACAAAACCCATTTAGTCTAATAACCGACTGCATCGTGTGATTAAGTGATCCTTTGACGTTCAGAGAATTTACCAAAAGCAAAAAGTTTCGACCAGGCCAGCCTGCGCACATTGCGCAGTCTGGCCTGGTTGATACGTTTTGCAGATGTTTTAAAACTTCTATGTCACAATCATTTCACGACAACGTATGAACTTGTACTATCAGCGATTCCTATCGTTATTGTTTTTTTTTTTTTAAACAAGACCAACCTTAACTTTCTTAAGTCTTATTTCTCGGCTGAAAGTGTATGTTTCGGTTTATTCAGTGCTCTATGGGCTGAGATTTATTTAGAATGGAAAGACAGGTTAATTTAAGAGGTTTGCGTAGGCAGTTAGATAAAACATAAAGCTAGGATAATGTGGGGTGTGCGCTCTTATGTGCAAAGAAAACAGAGTGTTTGTTCTGCGGTTTGTCCTCCATTGACTGTATTTCAGTCATATTACACGACTGCCCATCTTATCATTTTACTTTTCTTCTTTTTTACACCATATCGTCGGTTTGCTTCCAAAACCTCGTAACTACAGCTTGTTTCAAGCTGTAGTTACGAGGTTTTGGAAGCAAACCGACGATATGAAAATATGTTTATATTATTTGTTTGTTTGTATCAGAGTTTAACGCCGTTTTCACAGATCAGGTCATATCACGGGGGTCAGTGTACCTATGCATGTGTTTCATGGCCTTCTTACATCAGTGATATGACAACTTTCTTTTCAAGCCGCAGAAGACTTTTTGTCACATGCATAAGAGCTGAGAGACAAATAAGAATGGTTGCCTCAACTGGGTATCGAGCCCATAGCCACCAGGTCACGAGTGAGATACACTAACCACTAAGCTACCCGGCCGGGCTTTTAAAGTGTCACGTCATATCGAAACCCATCATGTTGGAACATGTTGGTAGACTAGTTCGCTAGGGTACATTTAGATAGCTAGGGTACGTAGGTACCTAGGGTACGTCGGTAGATAGATAGGGGAGGACGGTAGGCAGGTAGGGTAGGACGGTAGATAGGAAGGTAGGTAGGTAAGGTAGGACGGTACGTAGGTAGGGTAAGACGGTAGGTAGGGTGGTAGGTAGGTAGGGAAAGACTGTACGTAGGTAGGTAGGTAGGTAGGTAGGGAAGGACGGTAGGTACGTAAGGTAGGACGGTAGGTATGTAAGGTAGGACGGTAGATAGGAAGGACGGTAAATAAGTAGGGTAGGTAGGACGATAAGTAGGTAAGGTAGGACGGTAGGTAGGCAGAGAAGGACGGTAGGTAGGTGATGTAGGTAACGTAGGTAGAAAAGGGTAAGGTAGGACGGTAGGTAGGTAGGGAATGACGGTAGGTAGGGAAGGTAGGTTGGTAAGGCAGGAAGGTAGGTAGAGAAGGACGATAGGTATGTAAGGTAGGTAGGTAAGGTGGATCGGTAGGTAGGATGGTAGGCAGGTAAACGTAGGTAGGTAAGGTAGGATGGAAGGTAGGTAAGGTATGACGGTAGGTATGTGAGGTAAGCAGGTAAGGTTGAACGGTAGGTAGGTAAAGTACGTAGGTAAGTAGGTAGGTAGTTAAGGTAGGACGGTAGGTAGGGAAGGACGGTAGGTAAGGTAGGACAGTGAGTAGATAGGTAGAACGGTAGGTAAGTGGGGAAGCACGTTAGGTAGGTAAGGTAGGACGGTTAGTAGGACGCTAAGTAAGGTAAGGAACGAAGGTAGGTAGGTAAGGTAGGACGGTAGGTAGGTGGGTAAGGTACGACAGTAGTTAGGTAAGGTAGGACGGTAGGTAGAACTGTAGGTAGGACAGTAGGTTGGTAAGGAAGGGCAGTAGGTAAGTAGGACGGTAGGTAAGTAGGTAGGTAGAGTAGGACCATGGGTAGGACGGTAGGCAGGTAGACGGTAGGTAGGTAGATAGGGTAGGACGGTAGGCAGAGTAGGACGGTGTGTAGGACGGTAGGTAGGTAGATAGAGTAGGACGGTAGGTAGTATGGAAAGTAGGTATTAACGTAGGTAGGTAGAGTAGGACCGTAGGGTAGGACGTTAAGTAGGTAGGTATGTCGGTAGGTAGGTAGAGTTGGACGGTAGGTAGGCAGGTTAAAGACTGTACACGGTACCTTTTTTAGTATGGAAGGTAAATATACATGTAATCAGCGCAAAAGCTTTTAAAAGTTGACAATACGATTCTCATTTAACAGTACTTGATTTCTTTATCATGAAAAATTGGTTCTTATAATGTGTCTGAGCAGATTTCTTTTTCTACCGTATTTTTGCTTGTTTTCGTTGACTCTTTCTCTGTTTGCTGTTTCACATTTTCCTAAATCATATCATAGCATGAACAAGTATCCGTACCATATTTCAAGTTGTTTCGTCGGCCGCAAAAAATAGACTATGTTCATTAAGAGTTGTTAAAAGCTTTTTGAATTTTTTTTTTCATTTACTAGTTACCTTTCCGTCTCTTTGTTTGCAATGAAAGAACGTTAAGCAGTAATACATTAATAAACAAAAGTCTAAACAGGCTGAAGCTATTTTTTTTACCCATACCACACGAGCTAAAGGTACATATCACTTATATACCCAAGAATGTGCAAGGTAACGTTACTACGTTTCCGCTTGTATTACATGACTTGAACTATGATAGTATACAGCAGTTTTATGTACATGCTAAATACACCATATTTTAGGAGACTTGATCTGTAGTATTGAAGTATACCCCAGTTTTGTGTACAAACTAAACTTACCGTACATCAGTAAAACAAAGAGACTGTTCAAGCTAAATAAACCATATTATTGGTTGTATTGCCGGATGTGAACGAAGCAAAGGTACATGAAAATCTGTACAAGCTAAATATACCATGTTTGTGCTTATATTATAAGATATTATATAGTAGTAATTGAATACACCGAGTCTGAACAAGTTAAATAAACACTGTTTACCAAAGTTTGTGCATGTGTTACAGAAATTAGAAACAACACTGATGCCTGAGAATTACATAAGAGTATGAACAAGATAAATATATCCCTTTTTTTAATAATATTTCAGGCAATAAACACATTAGTATTACACCAAAGCAAAAACAGGTAGAACATACCATGTGTACCATTTTTATATCTGTATTACAGGACGTGAACACAAACAATATACACCAAAGTTTGTACAAGTTGTCTCAAAAATACGGACCTGTATTTACACTTAGACTGCTTTTCAAGAGAATTGTGGTTTTTAACTCGGTAGATGTTATACGTAAAGCTTTCCAGTCGGAAACATATAAAGAAGACTTTAACGATAAACCCACCAAAGGTAAGCTTTTATGACACAAAAACTGTCTTGAGCCTTTCATATTTTCTTTTGGTGTCTCTACTTGTTTTATCCCTCTTTTTAAAAGCCGTATTTCAATTGTTACATAAGTTTGTGATTGTCAACATTGCACTTGCTGCGATTTTCATCACCTACCACTTTTAGTTGAATCCTTCGACGTATGAATTTTGTAAATTGAGAAGGAAAGCCATTTCCGAATGGCTGTGCAGTCGGATATTAGATTTAGATTTACCGTCCGTAAAAACGCTTTTGTTGTCGCTGATGGCACTTAAAGAATTAAATACAGCAATAAAGATTAATAAAGATATGTTGCCATGAAAATTACAAATAAAATGTTGCCTTAATTTCTAGGCTTTGTTTTCGCACAAATTATTCAGGAAGCAATCATTTCAAAGATAGTAAAAGACAAGATAATGCTAGAAAAGCTTCAACAAATCGCCATTTTGACATTTCCCCTGGGTAAAATCAAACCTCACGTTGACGTGTTTTATTGGGATAGGAAATGACATGTTCGAAGTGCGACTCTCAGATAATTGGATAATCTTTGCCGACCTTCAGTTGTATTCTCAGGGTTACCCATACGGTTGGGCCAAACATAGTAGCTCAAAGGGTAACATTCCAGGCTTGTAATTTATGCATCGCTGGCTCGATTCTCAGGATTTTCACAGAATAAAATCAGGCTACATGTAAATATTTTTATTAAGATATGATTAAGAATCTGTTGTCGTGACGCTCGGTTTCTTTGTTTATGCCGGGAGACTTTCAGCTGTATGCTCGAGGTCATCAATGAACCCTTATCCTGCAGAGCGGGACCAGTACTGTATTTCGCGGATAGTACACACTAGGATAAGTGTGCACATACATTTCTGTCCGATCTTATATTATAATTTGCTCTCTCGGACACTCCCATAATGCAGAGCGAGTTCAGCTGTATTTGTAGGGTAAAAGATGCCGTTAGGCCAGGCAAAATAATTCATTAATCAAAAGGTCATAGGTTCGATTCACTAGCTCGAAAGATTTTATCTGTATTCAATGATACTCATATTGTTATCTCTAGCATTATAACCATTGCAGGGCGTCTTAAGTCAACAGTAAAAAAGGCGGATCTTGAAAATAGATGATTATTTGGAGAACTAACCTTTAGGAGTCTAATCAAAGCGTTGAGAACGCTCAAGTGGTATTTGTCAAGGAACCCGTTTTGTGGAATTAATTATTTGAAAGAAAAAGAGACACATACTTCAAAGATTGACTTAAAGTTAACCTACGAAGCAAATGAATATCTTTGCGAGTGAAGGAAGAGTACTCGTTACAAAGTTTGGATTATTTGTATATTAGTGGTCTCTCTTCTATCATAAGGAGTCAGGAGTAGCTCAGGAGTAGCGTCCCTTGACTGTAGGATGTATGATGTATCGAGAGAAAGACATGTGAATATATCGAATAAAATAAGTTTGTACTTGAAAACTATGATTTTTAAATATCTTTAGCCGTTAACATGTAATTCCCAACATTACAATAAATAATTTCCAATCTATAAATATTCATGCGCAATAAAATGGAAAAGCGTGCAATTATAGGATGAACGAGCCATTGGACAAACTGGTTTTGTAACAAAACAAGCCAGGACCAAGTGATCGGTAGACAAATTTTGTATTATTGAGCCAATAGACAGCTTTGAGCGAGTATAGCTATTTTCAATAAAAAATTAGTATTCCCACGATCGATGGCCTCACTCAGTGTATTTTAACATGCTATTTCCAATTTCATATCAAAAAGTTCCCGAAAAACTCATTTGCCTGAGAAAAATTGAATTTAATTGGGTTTATTTCCTTCGGTACTGCACAAAATACGATAAATGGTCTCAAAATTCAATATTGAAGTCATAGTGATATTGTCGTCGACAAATACCACAAAAACTAAATTTACCAAAACCCCAATACATCGCAGCATCAAAGAAAAACACGACAAAAATGTGCATTTTCGATATAAGATCAGACAGCACCTGCTGCGCAATCTGGTCTTAGATTTATACTGCTGGAAAATAAAGGTCCTATACATCAATTAACAAGGACTAAACGATTTGTGATTGAGTTAATTGGTCTTATTGTTGGTGTAAGTGGAGGTTTCCGCCGGAAAGTACTCGATTTCTGAATGATAGAATTTTCTTATTTTGTCAGCGTATCTGTATGCTGACTTGTGATATGTAACTATAAGTCTACCTGTATATATTTATTTTACGTTTAACAAATAATTATTGTCGCCCTAGGCTGTAGTTATGTTATGGTTATTACCTAAGAATAATGTTCTTTCTATCGTGGTTTATCGATCAATAAACCACAGCTTTGAGTTATTAGACACAAAAAATAATATGCGAAGGCGATAGCCCGAGTGGTTTATTCATTGAGCCTCATAACTCACAACGTATTTTATAGAACGATAAACCACCATAGAAAAAAGATCACTTCGATTCTAATTTGACCAACCCTTAACCAAACAATTCATGGTTTTTGCGACCCTGATGTGGAAGCCTTCTAAAAACCTCGTGGGGAAAAGAGAAAATGCTGGTAACCAGCATTTTCTCCATGTTCTCTACTCTGCTGTAAACAAAATTTCAATTTTTTGAGGTACGTTTATTTTGTTGTCAGCAAGTGTTTACAATTTGGACTATCTTAAATTTTGTCGTTATGTTAACTAATGGCTATGATAAAGGATTACTTGTCTCTAGCGGCACCTTATATCAAATAAACGCTGTTTACCTCTTAACAGAAAACAAAATTTTTGCCTTATCCAAATTGAAAGCATTTAAATGTAGTTTAAATGACGGGATTTTCAATAAAAGTGTAAAAAATATTGTGGATAAAGGGAAAAAGTGCTAATGACCATCTTTTTTTTCACCATGATTTTTAAAGCCTTTTACCGTAAGGACGTCAGGTTAAAATGCAAGGGAAAAAACGGGAATGGAATATTTAGGTCAATCATCTGAAAACCCGGACTATTGTGAGTAGTACTGGCGTTAATTGTCTATCTGCCAGCAAAAGTCGAATCGTGTCGAAATTCAAAGAAAAATGCAGATAAAAGAAATAAAGGTGACTTAAATGATTGGATTTATCGTTAAAAAAAGAAAAAAAAATGCAGGGAAAAGGGAAATAAAACATAGCAAAACAGGAAAAGGGTTTTTTAAATGTTGTGAGAAAAGGAAAAAATGCTGGTAAGCCTTATTTCCTCCTTTCCCCAAGTTAATTTATCACCGTTTTAATGACATAAAGGATCTGATATGAGTTTGCGTTACGATAGAATTTCATTTGAAGAGTTAGGGAAAAATTAATCTCAATAAGACAGCCTTTTCGAATGTCAAATTCTTTTTATCACATAACAGTATTTCAAAAATCATAGATAAGAAGAAACACAATCATCTATAGATGCACGCGCGGTAGTATCCACAAAACCCATTCATTTTTACGAAATACGGATAAAATGACGTCAAGAATGACGTCATGCAATAGTGATATTAAACATGTATGACACAAGAAAAATCGTAATAAGTAGATATATATTACACTAAAAACAAGGGAGGTTATGTGATAAAAAATTTATAACTCAATAAAATATCTAAACAGTCGTCCACCAATGCTTTCAATTGTGACTAATCGAAGCTTTTGCCGTCTTAGTTTAATAATTTAAGCCTCTGCCTGTAATAAAAAAATTTGAGACAAACCAAACCAAAAAAAATATCTTCCTGGACGCTAACATTACCGACTTGTGCATATCTCACTATAAGGCAGTAGACCCCTAATGGAAAACAGTTATTTCCACCGAAATCAAATTTGCCACGAATAAAAATGAATATTATTGTAACACTTTAACCAAGCCACACTTTCCATTTCTTTTTTTTCTTCTTAGAATTATCATTTATGAATCTAAAAACTCGATATTCTCATTACAAAGGGAGATAATAGCTACCAACCTTTTCAGGAAACTTACAAAATTATCAACAAATAGTTTGAAGAGAGACACCAAAAGAATTTCTAGTATGTTAAAATGTATGTGCAAAAGTATTATATCAGTATAAATCCTTATTTATCAACTAATTTAAAAACAAGAAAGATTCCATGTTACACTAGAAGCGTTAGGGGTCTACTACCTTAACCCTTTACCCGATAATGCATTTCTATGGTATCTCATATTGACGCTAAATAACAGCAGGGATAAAACCGTTTTTCATGTGTTAGGGACACCTTTTGATAGCATAGAAAACATTGTGACAAAAGGTGAAATTGCTCGTCACGAGCAATTTCACCTTTGGCAAAATGTTTTCCAAAATCTCCTACAAGTAATGCATAGAAACGAGTATCTATGGAGTAAATGGTTAAGAACATGTTTATAAATCAAAACTGTCGTCACTTGATCGAGGAGATACGTACTATCGACGTTTACAGTGATACATAACAATTGTTTAAATCCATTGTTGTCTTATGTAACAGAGTTAAAGACCCTTAACCAAAAATTCTCATGTCTTAACCACCTAAGGAAGAAAATGCTAGTTTTGCCTATCGAGAGCTTTAACATAGTATCCCAAATTCGCAAATGTTAACCATGTTGAAAAAAGATGGTTTGAAAACATGGTAGGTAAAGGAAATATAATCAGGTTTCCCCTATTTAAAAAAAAAAAACACACACACACACAAACGCACGTTTTATACCCTTTCAATGACATATACATGTAGAATCATTTGGGCAACACTTAATTTGTTGTTCGCAAATGGTTTTAGTTGGACAAGTGTAAAATTCTGTCACCCGGTAAAGCGTTATTGTTCAGATTGTAATCTAAAGTATCAGATGGCTATCTCGTCCTACAACAATAAATGTATCAATTATAGTTATCGTGTACATCCTTGTTTGATTAAATATGACAATAAAAGTACGACTTTTTATGGCCTTGCACTATGTTTTTCTTACTTAAAAGTGGTAAGTAGGACCATTTTTTTGAAGACGATTACAATTTTTCCTGTTATTCTATCCATAAAGGATTATTATTACAATTAATCATTATTAATCCCCAACGAACAAATTGAACAAAAAAAAAAAAATAGAAAAAACTCAGCAACAACTTAAAAAAACAATATTTCAAGTTTCGTATAAACTACTGTATCGATTGCATAAAAAGCTTTTTAAAAGTTTTGGAAAACCGGGAATTAATTAATGAGAGGCGAAAAATGTAGACTAAGATCAGATGCACGTATGTGCAAGCTGGCCTATGTCTTTTCTGGGGATTCCTGCATGGCTCAGCGTTAAAGTGTCACCCGGAAGCCTAAGGTTCGAGCCTCAGTGGATTCACTATGATTTCGTGGAAGATTTCTAGGGCAAGATACTTCAGAGCTCTAGCCTAGTATAAAAAAACATGATTATATGAGTTGTCGTCATGATATGACTGAAAGAATATTGAAAGCGGCGTTCAATCAAGTGATCAATCAATCGTCTTTTTTCCACAAAACAAACGTTTGGTACAATTCGGCAAGGAAAAAAGGCTTAAGCTTTCAATTTCTATTTTTCAGGCTTTTATGGGACATACCTTTTATATGGGCACCAAGACGTTTTGTTTGGCCCCTACAAAGATATCACATTTAAAGTGAAGTCATTAATGTACAAAGGTATAGAACCATTACAAAAAGAGGACCTTATACAAGCAGAGATTGACGAATTGATAGAAGGATTTAGGACTACCTCAGGGCGTGACTTTGACCCTCGATCTATTGTGGAGAAAATGATGGCAGATTTACATGCTAAAATTGTAAGTTGATGTTCCATTTCGTCGTTTCACGTTCAAATAACCTATGCTCTCTTATAAGGAGGCTTGCTTAATGCATGTGCAAGGTATTGGGAAAGGTCAGCCTGCGCAGCCTGCCCAGGCTTATCTTGGTCGAGACCTTTTGGTATGACCAATTTTCTGCAATTCACCGTCCCCATAAACTCAGGCAAATGTTGATAAATTCACTCAGAGGTTAAGAAGTATTATGGGGCCAGATTTTGACTCACGATCTTTGATAGAAAAATTGATCTGGCAGATTGGAAATCGAACGTGCTGGTTATTTGATATCAGACTGATTGGAAATCGAACTTGTTTGGCCATTTAGTATAGGACTGATTAGAAATCGAACGTGTTGGTTATTAAATATCGGACTGATTGGAAATCGACCGTGTTGGCCATTACAAATATGCTGATTAAAAATATAACTAGTTGGGCATTTAGTATAGAACTGATTTGAAATACAGCTAGTGGGCCGTTTGATATCTTACTGACTGCAAACCCAGCGTGCTTGTCATTTGGTATCGGAGTTCGAAAATAATCGTCTTTGCTGCTAATCGGAAATGGTTGAGGGCTAATGTATCAACTGTTTATTGTATTTGTGTCGTTTTTTTTTTATTTTCCCTCGCCTAAACTATAGATCAACAATGGATATCCTGAAAACGATATTCAGTGTACTCCTCTGATTAATTGTGAAATATCCATCTTTTCGTTAACCCTTTACTCCATAGATACTCATTTCTAAGCATTGCCTGTAGGAGCCTTCGGAAAACATTATGGCCAAAGGTGAAATTGCTCGTGACGAGCAATTTCACCTTTTGTCACAATGTTTTCTATGCCATCAAAAGGTGTCATAAACACATAAGAAACGGCTTCATCCTTGCTGTTATCTAGGGACAATAAGAGATACCATAGAAATGCCTCATTGGGTAAAGGGTTAAAAAAAGCTTCATATTTCCTACGTAATCGAGTTATCCTTTTCCATTATTTCTAAATAATGATAATGATATAATTGTTAGGTTTTTTCCCTTGCCAAGCAAGAGATCAACGATGAATATCCTGAAAATGACATCAACTAAGGTCCCCGAAATAATTAGAAACGAAATCCGTCTTCTTTTCCACAACAAAAAGCTGCATATATTACGTGCTTGAATTCCTTTTTTACGTTGTTTCTCACCGAAAACGATGATACATATAAAAATATCAATCTTTCTCATGTAATATGATGAAAACTTCATTCATCTCTTTATTAGACGGTAGTGTTTTGAAGCCATCCAGATAGAAAGCATTTTTAGACAAAAAAAGTGAAACTTACTATTGAATATATCTTTTAAAGGATAATTTTTATCACATTGTCAGAAAAGTAGAAAATGCTGGTAGTCAGCATTTTCTACTTAACTGACAATGTTTTTTTTTTTAATTCCGGATCGTTTAGACTTAGGGTCTTTTTACTTAATCATAGATTACATTGCGTAAATATTATTAGTTGTACGGTCAGGTGGTAAGGGACTTGGAAACTTGTTCACGGCTGTGGTGAATGATGTCGCCCCGAGCCTCTTCTTCGGCTCGGGGCAACATGCTTCACCACAGCCTCGAACAAGTTTCCAAGTCCGTTGCCACCTGACCTTACAACGAATTTATCATACTGCAAAGTTTAACATTCCAATGTTTGTTAAGCGAGTTTTACCTGTTTTTGGTTTAAAAAAAATGAGTACGCTGACGAAGTAGAATTTCCCTCGAAAACTGACGTCACTGGGAAATGACGTCACAGAAACCTTGGTAATACGTGCTTAAACGTGCAGCTCGGCGCATAATCTTGATCGATGCCGCCATTTTGGATGTTGTGTTGATAGTATAGTCATGTTTACGGGGCTTCCGAAAGGGAAACTGCTTTTTCGATGGTTTTGCCAAGTGTATATGATATATGTCCTTGCTATATTATCCAGTCAGATAACGAGAAATTTATTTGCGGTATAATTGAAAAATACGACCATCATAATCATCAGGGTACTAACATGTAATATAATACAGATTTATCAGGTGGAAAGAGTCAGGTGATAAAATTTGCATTTATAGCTTGATTGTATGATATATTAGTATAAGATTTATGCCTAGCTTGTTGGAAAAGAAAAGAATAAAACCAACAGCCTACCAATGTCGAATATATAACTGCAGTTCAAAAATTACTTGTGCAACGAGAAGCCCTGCTGAGTATCTCAGTGACTCTTGTCCTGGTGGTTGTGAATTCGATATCTGATTTAGGTAAACTTCTCTCTAAGAACTTTTCGCCTCTCACCTCTGATGCATTTGAGAAAAGTTGTCAAGGCCTTGGAACAGTTTGTGTCTGTACTCGTGTGAGAAAGCACAAAAGACATGAGTAGGTGCACAGATCGCTGTGATATGATCATAGCTGTTAACACGGCGTTAAACTTCAATACAGTCACTATAACGACAAGATCGAAGTACGAAACCTACATATTCTTGAATCAGACCAACTCTTTTCTGAGTCAGAAGTAAAAGTTTCATATTCGAAAGAACCTGACATATAGCCAACTTTTTAAAAAAAATATATATATAGAACGAACCATAGCTTTCTTTTATGAACAATTTTGACTGATTAATTTGCTTGAAAAAAAGAAAAAACAGTTTTCATCGTGTTTTGGAAAAAGCAGGGAAGAATACAATCTTTTTACGAATGATGTCAAATAGTTCCTATGATGTCAAAGTTTTTATCACAAACGTGTACATAATAAGAAAAAGAAAGTGACGGTCGTATTGCACTGAAAACATGGGAGATAATGCGAGAGAAATGGTGTATATTAATCCTTAGGGTGCTAAGCGTGACTAATTGACTTTTTGTGGACAGTAAAGATCAAGATCAGACTGTACAGAACGTGTTATCTGACCTTGGGTCTACACTGTCCGATAAAGAGATATTTTTCCTCAAAACACAACTTTGAAAAAGCAATGTTTTGGTTCACACTATCGAATTGCAAATTTCATATTAGATATTTAGCAGGATAAGAGTTAATTCAGTATAAAGAGATGCATTTGTAAAATGCAGAATATCACAAACCCTGACTGTATGCTAACACCCGTCTTTCTCTGTTCCAGAACATTGGAGAAATAAAACAAGGCGACAGTGAATTAATTTTGAAATTCGGGCGTAGTTCCAACGTCTTACTCCACCCATCAAATGAATCGACGTTAAAACTGTTCCCATTTTTACGCCATACGCCATTAAACGTCGGGAGATACTACAGACAAGTTTTAGAAGATCGTGAACAAATGTTGGACAGATTCTTTGAAGAACAAAAGGTAAATTCCTCTATGCTAGTGAAATTGATAGGAACTATGCTCTTTGATACCTGACCATAATAAATCTGCGGAAAATGTCGATCCAGTTCAGCCCGTGCAGTCTTTAAAGGCTATCCGGGGCCAGAATCGTTTTCCTGTTGGGCACTTATCTGCTGACCAGTCCAATGAACGATCTATGATAATGTGACCAGCTTGGTATGATACACTACAGAGATGCATTGAACTTCCAGAGTACGGCTCATATATTGACGTTTATCCACAGATAGACTTAAAGTCTGTCGTATGCATCTGCCTTGATATCAAGAAATCACCATTTATTTCAGACTTGCTTAAATCTTAGCATTTGCAGACCACAGCTAAAATTTGGTTATAATCATGAAAATTTGCTTTGGAAGGGTAAAATGCCTTGATAGGAATAGGGGAAATGGTAGTTACTTTCTTTCTTAGGATCGTTAGAAGTCTTATTGTTTTGAAAATTATAAATTGTTCAAGGATCAATTTCCATGATTCAAAATATTCTGTCCATGTAACTGATTTTAGATAAGATTTGATAATAAAACAGTCTTTACACCTTCACAAGCCGAGCCATGCCGGGTAGTCTGTAACGTACAGGTTTCAAAACAACGGAGTTGCTGATTCGAATCTTCACGCCAGTCTCTTTCTGATGATTGAGGATCTATGAGGGTTTTGGTGGCAGTTGTTATGTCGAAGAGCAGTCAGTGGCTTCGGAAGAATATTGCTTGCAGTACAGGTTTAACAAAAAAAGATAAGAGCACTTCAATAACAACAATTTTTATGTATTTTCAGAAAACATTTTTACCGGAAGTCACGCGAGGTCTCGTGGACATGTGTTTACATATTCAAAGAAGTGAAAAGAATCCGGATGGAACGCCATGGCTAACAGATGATATCATTAGAGCTACGATAATCGATACAATCGGTGGAGGTAGAAAAAAAAAGTGGCCGTAACTTACTAGCATTTCATACGATCACATTTTGTACGAAATTGTCCTGCGATTTAGCCATCAAGTAAAAGGGAACTTCTGAAAATATTCCGGAAAAAGAAGAAAATAATAGAAATCAGCATTTTCTTTTTTTCTCGAAGTATTTTCTACCCTTTTATCAACAGAACCCCTCGTTTGAGTTCTATCTAATTTGTCACCTCCTAATGTTTTGAATTTAGCTACATTTGAAATTTTGTCGTCTTTCAAAAAGCTAAAGGTGTCATCTGAACTGCTCCAGGACGTTTAAGACATGTCCATTATTAGTTGTACGGTCAGGTGGCAGGGGACATGGAAACTTGTTCACGGCTGTGGTGAATCATGTCGTCCCGAGCCTCCTCTTCGGGCGACATGATTCACCACAGCCGTGAACAAATTTCCAAGTCCCCTTCCACCTGACCGTATAACGAATTTATCATACTGCAAGGTTTTACCAACCCAACGTTTGTTAACACTACGGTTACGTTGTGAAACTGCCGCCCGCCGATTTTTAGACATCAGTGGATTCTTAAAGCTACTTGCCGCCGGCCGACTTTTTACAAATAGGTTAGAGTGGTCATGAATAAGTGAAATTAAAAGGCCGCTTGACGGGGTTCCGGGCGGCGCCAGGAACTTTCTTAAGTTCGAGGGTTGTAGGACGTCATCAGGGTGTCGGCCGGTAGCGGTTAGGCGATAGGCCGGCTGCCGTCAGATTTTACCTGCCCCCTGGCGGACACCGGCCATTTACACCTGACACCGGCAGGTGATCGGGAGTTCGAAATGCCACCGGCCTGCGCCAGCCCGATAATCGGATGGCAGCAGGCTGGTTTATGGGGATATATGAACATAGATTGCTCTCGTATCACTGCAAAGTGTACACTATTATTATCATCAACCACAAGATAAATAGATCTAATTTTTAAGGAATATTTCCTTCTGCAAGTTGCCCCTAGTAGTACGGGCAAAAATCAGTAATTTCCGCCTGTAGGCGTGGTAAGTGCCAGTTTTCACTCCAATTCGGCGGTGGCAGCTCGGTGGCAGGCACAATCGGCAGGCAGCATTTTAGACGCCGCTGAAGTTTTAAGAAATACTTAAAATTCTGTCTGCCGCCGGCCGATTTTTTTCCAATTGTACCTGTCGTCAGGGCGCATTTTGTAGTCGTGCGATGGCTATCAAGCGGCAGACGGGCTGCAGCGCGATTTTCACTCGGTCGTGGGGTTCGAGGGCCTTCAAACTTCGGCCGGCGATCGGTACTGCCACTCTCCAGCAACCGGCCTGCTGTCTTTCTGCTACCGACATGCCAGAGTAGGATTTCAAAATGTCTGCCGGCGGCAAGGCGGAAATTGAAAAGTAGCTGTGAGGCGACTGTCTGTGTTGCTAGGTGGCAGGAAGGCGATCTGCCGTGTGCAGACTCCAGGGCCCCTGAAAATATGTCCGGGGCCATCCATAATAGAAAACAGTCCTCATGGCGATTCTAATAGAATAGCACCAGAACGACTCAGAGACTTGCGTATTGCTGGGGCTTGGGCTCTGTCTCTTGTGCTTTGGTGTTGGCGCCTTGTCCTTCCCCTTGTCGCTGCCTTAAGGGGGCAACTTGTAGAAGGAAATATTCCTTGTCAATTTAATCTATTTTCCTTGTGGTTGTTGATAATAATAATGTACACTTTGTAGTGATGGGAGAGCGATCTATGTTTATATATCCCCCGTAAACCAGCCTGCCGCCGTAAGATTATCGGAGTGCGGCGCTGGCAGCTCGAACGTCCGATCACCGGCCAATGTCAGGCGTAAATGGCCGGCCTCCGCAAGGTCGCCGGGTGGGGGCAGGTAAAATCTGTCGGCTGCCGCTTGTCGCCTAACCGCCACCAGGCGACACCCTGATGACGTCCTACACCCCTCGAACTTAAGAAAATGAAAATGCCTGGCGCCGCCCGGAGCCCGTTAGGCGGCCTTTACTGGCAGTTATCTGTGACAACTCGCACCGATTTGTAAAAAAAATTGGCCAGCGGTACGCAAGGGGAAGGACAAGGCGCCAACACCAAAGCACTAGAGACAGAGCCCAAGTCCCTGCAATACGCAAATCTCTGAGTCGCTCTGGTGCTATTAGAATCGCCATGAGGACTGTTTTCTATTATGGATGGCCCCGGACATATTTTCAGGGGCCCTGGAGTCTGCACTCGGCAGATCGCCGTCCTTCCACCTAGTTACACAGACATTTGCCTCACAGCTGCTTTTCAATTTCCGCCTTGCCACCGGCAGATATTTTGAAATCCTACTGTGGCATGTCGGTAGCAGAAAGACAGCAGGCCGAATGCTGGAGAGTGGCAATAAGTTCGTACCGATCGCCGGCCGAAGTTTCAAGGCCCTCAACCCCCATGACCGAGTAAAAATCGCGCCGCAGCCCGTCTGCCACTTGATAGCCAATGCGCGACTACGAAATGCATCCGGCCGGCGCCCTAACGACAGGCACAATTGGAAACAATCGGCCGGTGGCAGACAGAATTTTAACTTTTTGTGAAAACCTAGTGGCGTCCTAGCGGCGTCTAAAATGCGGCCTGCAATTTGTGCCCGCCACCGAGCTGCCACCGGTCGAAATGGAGTGAAAACTTGCAGTTACCACGCCGGTAGGCGACATTTTCTGATATGTGATCGTACTTTAAGCGAATTTTACCTGTTTTTTTGGTTTAAAAAAATGAGTACGCTTACAATGTAGAATTTCCCTCCTGAGTGCCCCAATTCAATGAAAACTGACGTTACTGAAACTTTGATAATTCGTGCTAAAACGTGCAACTTGTCGCAAAAGAAAATCTTGATCGACACCGCCATTTTGGATGTTGTGTTGATAGTGTAGTCATGTATACGGGGCTCCCGACAGAGAAGCCGCTTTTACGTTGATATATGATTCTGTTGGGGGAAAATTATCAAATCAGATTCCGAGAAATTTCTTTGAAGTATAACTATGTTACTTGCACGGTCATATGACAGGAAACTTGGAATTTTGCTCACTGTGTCATATCATGTTGCCCCGATCCGAAGGCGAGATACTACCAAGGTTTTTTTTTACGAACATGAAAGTTTGCAACAGATGCTTAGCTGAAATACAAATCACCTCTGGCGGGATTCGAACCCATGACGCGCAAATATCAGCGTTTTTCGAGGTTTAAAAGATCAATATCATAACCACTGAGCTAAAGGGAGATCTCAGTTGACGCAGTTGTTAGATATTGTATATAAATCGGGACAAACTCATGCATGAAGGAATTGTCTCCCGTAACACATCCCATCTGAAAGTCATTATTTCTTGATGACTCAAAGCCTTATTAGGCAGAAAGTCCACTTTTTGGCAACAAATGGGAGAAATGGCTCAGTGGCCAATCCCGAATGAGACCCCATCCTACGAATATGAAAATTCGCAACAAATACATAGCTGAAATACAAATCGCCTTTGGCCGGATTCGAACCCATAACGGGCAAATATCCTCGTTTTAGCGATGTTTAAAAGATCAGTATCATAACCGCTGAGCTAAAGAGACATTTCCCCAACACAGCTGTTAGGTATTGCATTTAAATCGGGACAAAGCAATGCATGAAGGATTAGTCTCCCGGAACATTACCATTTAAACGTGTATTCAGAGAAATTTCCCTTTTTTATGGTCTCACGATTTGAGTACACAGACGACATGGAATTTCCCGTCTGAGTGCCCAAATGTAAAAATAATGGCGTCACTGAGAAGTGTCGTCACTGAAACCTTGGTAAAACGTGTAGTTGACGTCAGTGATACTAGTGTATTGCAGCAATTTCAACTAGCATTTTATCACCTCCTTTTTTCAGTATAATACATGTACTTCTTACTTTTTAGAGAAATGCGTCTGCATTGAAAGTTTTGTATCTTTTGAAAATTATTCGGGGGAAACCTTTATACGGTTAAAAGAAAATCTAATATTCGTCAGCTTTTGAGGTACTTTTCTACGTAAAATTGTTCACAAAAATGTAATTAAGCTTGCCAGAGGCACATTTATTTACCCGTAGAGCGCTAAAAAAACTACAACATATTTTCGTCCTAAAAATAAAGCAATGGAAACTTTAGTCATGAAAGGCTTTCTCCTTTTACAACAATAATTTTCAAAGAGGAAACACTATACTTTTACAACTTTTGTTTCCTTGTTCAGTGTGTAACGCTGAGTCAGCAACATTTTAATTATTACACGGTGACAGTTCAAAGTTCCTTTTTTTTCTTTCTCTTCACTAATTTTACCGTAAGAAAGTGTTTCTTGTTTCTTTGTACCAATAGTATTACCATTAAGTGCAAAAAATACATAGGTGCAATTTTGATTCAATATCTACGAAAAAATATATGCGCAGTAGAATGCGTGCGAACATTTGTCATATTTGTCATATTAAGCCTTTGAAGAAAAAGTGTTGATAAGCTCTCCATAGGTTCCTTTGATAATACTTTTCCAAACTCGTTCAATAAAATTTTATCTAAAATGGTTTTGTTTGGTTGGTTTTTATTGGAGTTTGTAACACCACTGTAACAATTTAGGTTATCTAATGGAGGTCAGTGACGCACCCATTTGTTTCCTGGCTTTCTCACATCATATTGAAACTTATATCAAATTCTATATGTAATAAATAAATCTTTCTCTTTTCAAATTCTTTGCAGGTGTTATTGCGACAGTGAACAGTTTTCTTGCCACCATCTTGTGTCTGATGCATAATGTAGATTGTCAGAAAAAGATGCAAGCTGAAATCGACAGAGTTACCGGAAAGAGTCGAAAACCTACCGGAAATGACATCACAAAACTGCCATATTGTCATGCGGTTTTTCTCGAAAGTCTTCGTTACAACTCAATAGTACCTATCATAAACCATTTTTGGTGAGCAGAAAATTTTCTTTGCGGGGAATAAAAAATAAAAAGAAAGAAGAAAAAAAATGTTTTGAGAAAAAAAAGTGCAGTTTCAGATAGGCCAGTATACAGAAACATATCCTGTGAACGGAATCCAGAATTATTTGTTGGTTTGTGATTTTTTACGGTAACATTTAACCCATTACCACACAATCCCTACTTTTGACGCCCCTGAGAAAGAAGCCTTTGGAAAACACTGTAGGAAAAGGAGAAAATGCTGGTAATCAGCATTTTCTCCTTTTCCCACAGTGTTTTCTACCCTTCCCATATCAATTTTTAAAATTTTCAGTCACCTTTATTTTGTCGTCTGCAAATGTTTTCAATCTGAACCAGTCTAAAATTTTGTTGTGTGGTATTGAGCTAAAGAACATCTGTACAGCCAGAAAAAAAAACTCCGTAGAATCTTGTTTGATGTGTAGACATTGATAAATAACCAATATATCGTCGGTACACTTCAAAAACCTCGTAACTACAGCTTGTACATGCTGTAGTTTCAAGGTTTCTGAAGTAAACCGACGATATAAGAACCTCGAGGGATTAGCTTTGGGTTTAAAACCTGAAACAACCACAGCAATGCCTTGGATAGCCCCTTTCTTCTATCCGTCGTAATTTTTGCAACCTTGCAACCATCAGGGGCTACATTTGACACGAAGATGAAAGAATAATACCAGTTTTAGAAAATAAAGGTGAAATTGGTAAAAAATTGAATGAAAAGGAGTAAAGATATATCTTCAACTCTTTACCAAACGACAAAATTTTAGACTTGTCCAAATTCAAAGCAACAGCAGATGGCAATTTAGAATGGGCTCAAATGATTAACCTTGTCCCCATAATGTTTTCTCCCCTGCTGGAAACAATTTTCAATTTTTGATTAAAGTTTATTATGACGTCTGCAAATGCTTTCAATTTGGACCAGTCTAAAATTAGGTCCTTTGGTAAAGGGTTAAACTCTCTTCTGCAAATTCTTTCAAATTGGGTCAGTCTACATTTTTAGTGTTTAGTAAAACTTCAGTTTAAGACTACTTTTCAGTTTTACAGACTGTTTCCAGAGTTGTGTGCTGTATGTTTGTTTCAGGCGATACCAACTTAACTCTTTACCACACGAGAAAATTTTAGACTGGTCCAAATTGAAAGCATTTGCAGACGACAAAATAAAGGTGACTGAAAAATTGAAATTTGTTCTGGGAAGGGTAGAAAACACTGTGGGAAAAGGAGAAAATGCTGGTTACCAGCATTTTCTCCTTTTCCCACAGTGTTTTCAAAAGGCTTCTTTCTCAGGGGCGTCAAAAGTAGGGATTGTGTGGTAATGGGTTAATCAAGAGCTAAACAGCATTATCAGTATGGACAGCGTTCTGACAAAATGGGTTTAATGCATTTCTGTGATGTATTAACTCCTTACAAAACGACAAAATTATAGACAGGCCCATATTCAAAGCATTTGCAGACGACAAAATAAATGTGACTGAAAAATTGAAATTTGCTTTGGGAAGGGTAGAAAACATTGTGGGAAAAGGAGAAAATGCTGGTTACCAGCATTTTCTCCTTTTCCCATAATGTTTTCAAAAGGGCTTCTATCCCATGGTCGTAAACACCAGGGATTGTTCGGTAAGAGTTAAACAAAGCGTACATCAACATAATAAACTTTCCATAAAACCCATCACGTAAAAAACCAACCAGCTGAATCATGAGGTGGAATAATCGTATGACAATCAGAAAATTTACAAAATTGGCAAAAGAAATCTTTATCCGTGTCCGGCTGCGAGAACTACGCAGTTTTCACAAAGCATGACTCCTATTCATTTTTCAGTTCAATACGTGATGTAGAATTTGAGGGGCATTATATTCCTAAAGGAACGGCATTATTCGGATGTTTCTGGTCGGCTCATCACGACGAAAAAACATGGAAAGATCCGTGGGAATTTAGACCAGACCGCTTTTTAGACGATCAGGGGAGGCTACTCTCATTAGACCACGAATTACGTCGATCGTGAGTTACATATCGTTTTTTCCCCATTCTATTCTGCAATGTGGCATTTTTCAAATACAAGCCTACCTGATTTAGGCATTATAGGTATAGAACCAGACTACTTTTAACCATTATTTCGAATGTCAAAATCACAAGAAATTTTTACTCAATAAACGGGAGCTATTCATCTAGCTATGGTAAGTTAGCATGTAATCTATGCACTAGTCATTCATAAAACAGCCTATACAGGCCTGAAAGAAAGCTTTGGTATAAGCCCAGACATTTCCTGTTGATAACTCAGTGGAAAGGCCCAGCTTAAATCTTCGTTTCCCGAAAGTCTATATTCAGAATGTGTATGCAAAGATAAGCAGTAAAACAACAGTATTTTGTTAAAACTATTTTTCCTGTTAGAAATGATTAAAAATTTCTAAGAAATCTGGAGAAAAAAAATCTACATTTTCCCCAGATGTTTATAGAAATTTTCACCATTGCTACTTTGTTAGCGGCGAATTTAAGTTTTACACACCGCGTATTACTTTTATAGTAACAAAGGTTTAGCAACAATGTTTACTATGATATGAAAAAAATATGTGTATATGTAACTTTAATGCATTTGCAATACCTTGATTAACCTAGCCTACAATTTTCAAAATCAGCGATAGTATCGTCGGTTTATTTAAAAAACCTCGTCACTACAACTTAAAACAAGCTGTTGTTATTAGATTTTTGGAGTAAACTGACGGTATGTATGCTAAACATTATTTTGTACTAAGTTTAAGTTTTGTAACCGTACATCATAAACCGTAAAAAATTTAGTTGTAAACCATGTGCATTGCTAAACTTTTTTTACTGGATATATTTACCTCTGTACAAGATAGTGATTCGTCCTATTTCTTGATAAACTTCCTAAACGCCACACTTTATGAATAAAGATTAGAGTCTCTAAGTGAAATGTAGACATGTCATCTAAGGCGTAAGCGATATCTGTAAAATGGAATCTCTGATAATTCAGTATGCAACACAGTCCCTACTTTAACGGTGATGAGAAAGAACGTTTCTGAAAAAAAAAAAAAAAACGTGGAAGCAAGGAAAATGCCGCACTATTATTTTCTCCTCTTCCCACAGTATTTCTAGCCTGCCTGAAAAAAAAGAAATGTTTTCAGCAACACTTATTTTTTCGTATGCAAATACATGTGGTTTCATTTCGTACAAAGTCTAAAATGTCGTCGTCTTTTTTTTTACACTTGCTATTTGTTTCGTTTTGTTGGCCGTAATAACATGATTTATTTATTTTTTATCTTTTTGTTTCTTTCAGATTATTCCCCTATGGCCTGGGCTCAAGAATCTGTGTAGGGAAGTCATTATCACACATCAGGTTATTTGTTTATATCGCAGCCGTATTACAGAATTTCGATATCCTTCCACCGGAAAACGCCGAACTACTTCTCAACGATCCAAATCTGTTTGAAATTGGACCAGTATTACAAGTTCCTAATTTTCAGTGTCGATTAGTTGCTAGAACTTAAAAAACTGCACTTTCACGTTATTTTTTGTGAAGCCAAATCACGTAAAATTGTGTGACACAGAGGTATGTGAAAAAATTTGTTTGAGGCACGAGCACATCGACATGTCTGACACATGTGAAATTTTGACAAAAGAAAAAAGCATCCAAACTGTTTTTCCTGTTTTTCAACCAATTTAACGAGGATGAACGTGTCGCTCTTGACAATAAATCGTCGAATTACTTAAAACACCTCGTTACTGCAGCTTGTTTCAAGATGTAGTTACTAGGATTTTAAACTAAGCCGACGAAATATATCAATTCTTATATTTGTAAATTACTAAATATATTAATATATACACAAATTTTTGAACCAGTCAAGAGTTTTTTATTTCTGTATACATTTTTGCATGTACATAAATCATGGCCGTTTATTCAAATGACTGTCTCAATCATTGTAACTGAAGACAACCATTTGAAAACTTATTTAAGTTATTGTGGTGCCGCATGCGGCGGCACTATATTTATTCGCTTTTGAAAAGTACTTATGGAGGCAGCCATATTGTTTAAACGGCTTCCAGTCACTTCGTAATAAGATAATTTCGTACCTAGGCCATTTCGTACAACTTCGGTCAGTCGTACCCACCATTACTTCTTATTTTGGTCATTTCGAACTAACTTTGGTCATTTCATACTCTGTTTTAAATATCAATTTGGTAATGCACAAGTTAGGTCTAATACTATTTTCTTTGTTGTTTGCCGAGTTACTACTGCTTTTTTGCATAGCTCCAACTGAACGTGCGTTAAATTCCGCCGAAGAATGGTTATCACCGCGTCTTACCATTATAGCCTCTTTCTTTTCAAGTTAAGTTTTTATTTAGATTCTAAAGATTGTTTGGGGCTTCTCAGTGAATTTCCCACCGAGTTTTGCATATATTTTCTTTGGTCAAAGTGAAATGCTGTAATCAGAAACAACTGATTTGCGGCGACATCGATGTTATGCATCATTTTTTTTTGTGATTCTTTTTTCACTCCTTGCATTACAACCTCGATGCCCTTTCCCCCCACCAAGTTTATCGCTTTCTCTTTTCTAGTATTCTCTTTGTTGCAGCTCGTATAATTAACCTCTACGAAACACTGCAATTGGGTTAATAGATCAATTGTTTGGTGTTTGACATCGTTTTCAACACCTTTTCAGTTATATCACGGCGGCCGGTGCACCTATCCCTGCTTTCCAGGATTTTCTTTTACCAGTACTCCGCACATTATCTTTTTTTCATCCCACCTGCTGCTTTCCCACATAACTATCGTCGAAACAATAATTAGCGGTTAAAGATTAATGAATCCTTTTGCAATAACTATCTTTATTCCTCGGCACTACAAGTGGAACAGGCTTTAAACAAGATGTTTGGGGTGTATATAATAGCGTGGATTATTCAGTTTGTCCGTCGTTGCTACTGTGGTGGTTGTATGACCATGTTGAAAACTCGCACTGATCTACTGATAAATACAAAACTGGTATATTTTGGTTAATAACCTTTTGGAATTGTTAACTCCCTCTTTGTAGCAAAAACGGGGGAAAATAACTTAATTCAAATTTTATTTTCTACATTCCTAATTTCCAACATTAATTTTCACCTGTCTTATATCAAAACCCAAAGCGAACGACCATAACAATAAGAAAAGAAAGCTGCATTTCTACAGTGCCCTTTACGCTATATACTAGCTGGAAAAATAAACATCAAGTTTAGGTCACTTGATCCGTCCATGTACTAGCAATGTTCCAGGCACGCAGCAGACCTCGAAAGCTAAGTGACATATCTTATGTAACGTGGTATGCGAGTCCTATCAAAAGAAACCTACTTGCAGAGTTCACTTGTTTCACATACCTACCCTCCCTTTAAGGACCTTTCAATTTTGAAATGCATTTAAACAACATGAAGCTGAAAGTCACGAAAAGGATAGACATTAACTGAAAATACATGCGAAATGTAATAAATTATACCATCAAGAATTATAAAATTCTTGGCAAATGACGGTGATACAGTATCTTGTTTCAGGGTTTATTTAATTTTTAGTATTATCTCATCTTTGTCTTGCTCTTCTACCATATTAGGACATGACTTCAATGTCGGCTTAATGACCTTATATTCAAAATGAGGTTTACATTAAACATACTTCTTTGGCGTGAACCGATTAGAATTTAGGACACTTATCTTAAAAGTTTTGGAATTAATGTCATGATAATGTCAGATAACGGATTATACAATTATAGCCAGAGATGGGCAACGCCCAGAGTGATATTTTCTTGCTTTGGATTGGCGACTCAAGCAGGTATTTGAGAGGTCGATAATCACACTTTATCGTGAACTCAGCACTGTGTAAATAATGATCGAGTTTCTGGAGGCTGTAAAAAATACTATATGCTTCTTTCTCAATTACTGACCATCGCGTTTAGGTATCAGTTATCCTATATGAAAGGTGATAGATAGGTTGTTCAATATTTTGACCTTGTTCCTTAATTGTTAGAGTCAAACAAGCTCCAATACACTATCACTAGCATCAGTATACAAAGTATATGGAAGATTTATGTCGGGATAGCACAGTAGTGGTAGTTTAGTTAGAATATCCTTTATCTTTTCGAAAAGCTAATTGGCACTCATCATTCCATTTAAAATTGGCATACTTCCTTGCCCAGGCGATAATTGGTTCTGCTATCTGCGAGAAATGAGGTATAAATCTACGATAATAACTACACATACCTATGAAACATCTGACTTCACGTACATTTGTAGGAGGTGGGAGAGACCTTATTACATCATATTTTTTCTCTTCTGGCTGAATGCCATTAGCATTTATAACAAATCCCAGGTAATTAGTTTTCTTCTTTATAAAGCTAAATTTTTTTAAAGTTTCAGTGGAAGATAATGCATATACATACGATCAAATACTTGTTGAATATGTGTCAAGTGTTCTTCTAAGGTTTGTGAGTAGTTCAAAATATCATAAAGATATGTAGTGCTGAAGTTGGCTAACCCTTCAAGGACTCGATTCATTAATTCATGGAAAATAGGTGGAGCATTCATAAGTCCGAAAGGCATAATATTGAACTCAAACAAACCACGGTGACAGGTGAAGGCCGTCTTCTTGTCACTATCTGCCATCTTTACCTGCCGATACCTTGACTTCAAATCCACAGAACTGAAGCATTTGGCTTTGCTTAAAAAGGCCAATATGTCTTCTATCAAGGGGAGAGGGTATGAATTTGTTTTTGTTATCATATATAACAAATGGCGAAAATCTACACAAAAACGTTTTGACCAATCTTTCTTATCTACAATTACGATAGGAAATGACCACTCTGGCCTAATTCTTTCAATTATTTTGGCCTGTAACATTTTATCCACAGCCTTATCAATAATAGCCCTGTTATTGAATTAATAAGGTAAGGTTTAAGGTTTATTGGAGGGTGATTACCCGTATTAATATCTGTATGCAAATTTTATCACAGTGACTCAGTTCTTTATCGGTTCTTGCAAACAAATTCGAATTTTTTCTGAGAAGATTTGTAATGAATTGATAATGAATTGTTTGTGTTTCGGTCAAACATTCAGGTTATCAAACTCATTATCTTTATCTTCGGATAATTTGGGTGTTCCCCTGAAATCTCAACTGACAGATGATATCTCATTAGCATATATGTCCAAGAGTCCAAACTTGTATTTCTTCGATTGATCTACGACAATCCAAGTCCATTTTTATGATTGGAATAGATTATGATTTCAACAAATCAGTCGTCACAGCACCACAAAAGTCCACCCGACCTCTATGTCGCATAGCGTGGGGAAAGAAGTAAAGTCAAATCTTCTTTTCTACATTTTTTATTTCAAACATTAATTTTCACCTGTCTTGTATCAAAACCCAAAGCGAACGACAAGAATAATAAGAAAAGAAAGCCGCATTCCTACCGTCCCTTCCTTCCCCTTATATACTAGCAAAAGCTTTAAAGTTGTTAAAACTAGGGGTTGTTTGGTAAAGGCTTAAATGCAAATTTCCGAGCGCAGTGAACAGCACGTGTACCTCACCAGGAGTTCTTTATACGATATGCAGACATGCGTTGATGTAGAAGACTCAGAAAGCCCATCACCATACAAGAAGCATCCCTTCATTGATTGATTACAACAATATTTCAGTTATATCGCAGCAGCCAGTGCTTTCCTGAAGTATATTTTACCAATACAACGCACAGTATTCTTTCGAAGCCACTGGCTGATTTTCCTCGTAAGAATCGTCGAGACAATGGTCAACCAGGTGGGAGAGGAAATATTCCTGTCGCAGTGACCATATTCGATCCTTGGAAAGTATTTGGCCGACTCAGGGATCGTGTCTACGACCTACTGTTCGAGCATGACGCACTCGTTCATTCGAAAAAAAAAAATGAAGTTAAAATGCAATTCTAAAAGGCAGGTCAATAAAGGATACAATATACAGGCGATATTGCATGAATTAAGCCCGTACTTTTGACAGCAAAATGTTATCCAGTAAGAATCTCCAAATAAATCTAGTACGTACACATTTTTCCAGTTGCTATTGGTGATATCGAAAGATACAGACGTTTAACCCTTTACCAAACAGTTTACGACCTGCAGGAAGAGGCCTTCGGAAAATAAGGAACAAGGAAATCTTTTATACAGAAAAAACATTGTGGGGAAAGAAATAAATGCTGGTAAACCCGACTTTCTTCTCGTTTATCAATTGTTCATCGTTTTGACGAAAATACTTTAT
Organism: Tridacna crocea; assembly: GCA_943736015.1. NCBI lineage: Eukaryota > Metazoa > Mollusca > Bivalvia > Cardiida > Cardiidae > Tridacna > Tridacna crocea. Next base: position 34,902,918 of record OX031073.1, read on the forward strand.
TGTTTTCCACATTAGATGCTTTGTCTACAAAAACGTTACAAACAGACAGATCGACAACTTTCTCCTCTGGTAGAGATTAGCCCTTTACTACACAAAGCCGCGTTTTAACGACCCTGGGGAGGAAAACCTTTGAAAATATTTTGGGAAAAGGAGAAAATGCTGGTCACCAGCATTTTCTCCTTTTCCCAAAATGTTTTCTTTCCTTCCCTAAACAAATTTCAATTTTTGACTTATTTTTATTTTGCTATCTCCAAATGTTTTTCAGTTTGGACCAGTGTAAAATTAATGGCAGTTGGTAAAGGCTTAAAAGATGAAAATACTTCATTGTTTCCTACGTTCGATTTTTTTGTCAACAAAATCGTTACAAACAGATAGGTCGACAACTTTCTCCTCTGGTAAAGATTAACCTTTTACCACACAATGACGACTTTTGCCGACCCTGAGGTTGAAGCCTTTTAAAACATTCTGGGAAAAGGAGAAAATGCTGGTAACCAGCATTTTTTCCTTTTCCCACAACGTTTCCTACCCTTCCCAAATCAAATTTCGATTCTTCAGTCACATTTAACTTGACGTCTGCAAATGCTTTCAATTTGGACCAGTCTATAAATTTATCGTCTGGTAGAGATTTAACTCTGAACCTGCTAAATAAATAACATGAAACTTTCTGGACGATAGTAAACACGCGAATGTTCTTATTTAAAAGTAATTATTTCAGAGAAAAATATCTACTCATCGGACAGTATATTATGCAGTCTGGTCTTGATCTACACAGTCGGCAAAAGGTCACCAAGTCGCGCTTAGCATCATTCATATTTCGAGATTTAACAGACTTTCTGGTTCTTCATGCTGACCCTTCAAATTACATTAAGTCAACGATGACGAATGACTTAATTGGTGGAACTCAATTATCAAAGTCTAAGCAGACTAGTCTGGGCCCGGTTTCACGGAAAAAAAACAACAACTTTTAAGTCTCTTATTTTTTACTCAAATTTAATAACGGTCCCAGGTTCTGAAGTAGCAGGTAGCCTATCAATTTGTATATATTGAGAGACCAGGACCCGTATTCACCAACCATTCTTGAGAATATTCTTAGTCTTATTCTTCAAGGTTTTCCAAATTTGTAAGTAACGCAACTTCTGATTGGCTAAACCGAATGATTTAGCCAATCAGAGGTTGCGTTACTTACAAATGTAGAAAATTCTGGAGAATTAGACCAAGAATGTTCTTAAGAATGGTTGGTGAATACGGACCCTGGACTTGAAAACAGGAGGTCGAAGGTTCGATTCGCGTCTCGGCCAGTTTCTTTCCAAAGACTGATAATAATTTGGACAGTTTTCATTCCTCTCCCACTGCTAACCATTTTTTCAACAATGGACATGTGGGAAAGCAGCCAGCGGCTTGCAAAGAATATTGTGCCGAGTACTGGTAAGAGCAACTCCTGGAAAGCAGAGGTTGGTGCAGTGACCGCCGCGATATAAATGAAATAATGTTGAAAACGGCGTTAAAAACCACACAGTCAATCAATAAAAGTAATGTCGGAAAATAAGTATGTTTGTGGACTTGAGTAAAATAAAAGACTTAAATTTATTTCATGCTTTCCGGTAGGATATGGAGAAGTAGCGGCGAACATATTTGTCGATATTCTACTGGTTCGACCAAGGAAATACCGATTTTTATTTTCAAGTTAACTGGGTAAAATGCGCGTGACTCACGACCAGATGGAACTATGGCGTCATTTACCTTACATTTCTCGTGCTTGGCGTAATATTGTAATGCCTTGTTATGCGGAGGGGGTAAGCCACGGGGAAAAGAACGGTGCTGGATTTTGGTAAGCTTCCTCCCAGAAAGGGTTAAAAGCATGAAATAAATTGAATTCTTCCGGTGAAAGATTGAAATTTAATTGATCTCGTGAAGACCATCGGTAACATTTTCACCTGTGGCTGCGACACATCGTGAACAAAGTACCGATGATGTTCATTTGATGAAATAAATTTCGATCTTTCACAAAAAAAAGCATCCTTTATTCGAGAAACTGGTCCCTGGTTCTGATAATAATCTCAGCACCCGAGTTTTAACGACCTGAACAAAGACCGCTTCTTAAAACATAACTGAAAAAGGAGAAAATGCTGGTAATCAGCATTTTCTCCTTTTCCAGCTATGTTTTATAACATATCAAAATCAAATTCCTTCAATTCAAGCACTTTTGATTTTTTGTCTGCAAGTTTGAAAACAAACAAGACTTTTTGAAAAAAAAGTAGGAAAAAGGAGAAAATGCTGGTAACTAGCATTTTCTCCTTTTCCTGCCATGTTTTATAACACACCGAAAAAAAAAATCCATCATTCAAACCACATTTAAATTTTTGTCTGCAAAAGTGACAACCCGTTACAAGCTGGCTAAAAGCTGTTTACGAGAAATTTCTGTCTTCATTTCGTCACAATGTTAAAAAAAGCTGCAGAGAGCAAAAAGGGCATCTGATATGATGAGTAAAATTTAGGTTGGCCAATACTGTTTGTAAAAAATTTAGACTTCTCCGAAGTGTAAACATTTGCAGGGGGCAAATAGATAAGATTTTTCTCCGAAAAGGTAAGGCCAGCATTTTTTTATTTTCCCACTGTGTTCTAGAAAGACGCCCTTTAAAAGTCGTAGAAAGGACGGGCTTGTGTGGGGAAAACTTATCTCTAAATCGAATCACATCAGTGGTTTTAAATTTCTATTTTCCCTAATGTTGCAACAATTTGTTAATTGAAATATTGATTATTACACAATTCTATTTCCGGTTTGTAATGTCTGATTCTTGTTTCAATATAACTCAATAAATTCAGCATATATGCGTCTGTATCAGTTTTTCCCTTTCATTTTAAGAATTTAGAAATGATAAGCTTAGAAACTATTGATATCAATTAAAAAGCACATTAGCAACCAAAAGTAAATAATTGCGGAGTCAAAATACAGAATTCAATTTGATCCATTCTACCATTCTATAATTCTTTGGTAGAGAGAGAGAGAGAGAGAGAGAGAGAGAGAGAGCTTTTGCAGACACAGATATCATTATTTGAGACCTATTTAGTTTGTCGTCTAGAAAGGCTTTCAATTTGATCCATTCTTTAATTCTTTGGAAAAGAGAGAGACAGAGAGACAGAGAGACAGAGAGAGTTTTTACAAACGCAGATATCATTATTTGAGCCCTATTTGATTTGTCGTCTACAAAGGCTTTCAATTTGATCCATTCTTTAATTCTTTAGTAGAGAGAGAGAAGGGGGGGGGGGGTGAGGGGAGCGAGGGTTGAGAGAGAGAGAGAGAGAGAGAGAGAGAGAGAGAGAGATTTATTTCTTATTATTGAATGGTTTTAGTTTTTCGGGAAGTCATAGGAATTTATATTTAGCCTTTAGCCAAGCCAAGTTGTCACTATTTTCTATCCTAACGGAAACACATGATTGATTCATGCTTTCACGACAACCATAAAGCGTTCCAGTCACATTTATCTTGAAAATAATATATTATGGCTGGCATCTTATCTACAAAAAGGAGACAGTACGCTTTGGGTTTTCTACTTTCAATAGCCTGGTGCAGGCAACTTTTCTTGTTTCAGTGCAACGCGTTTTGCTATACGAACTGCACAAATTAAGTGCGAGTGTCAAAAGTCTCATCTTCAAACAAAACTTTAGATAAGACTTTCATATGTGGCAAAGCTTGGTTTGAAATAATTTACCGCCGGTGTAATGCAGAAAAATGACCCCCATTACAAAATGACCCCCGGGTCATTTCTCGACGTAGAGGAATGACCCATGGGTCATTTTTCGACGTAGAAAAACGACCCGGGTCATTATACTACGTCGAGAAATGACCCAGGAGTCATTTCTCGACGTAGAGAAATGACCCATGGGTCATTATTCTACGTCGAGAAATGACCCAGGGGTCATTTTGTAAAGGGGGTCATTCTTCTGCATTACACCGGCTATGGCTGGTCTGATGCCAAAAGACTAGTGTTTTTTTTATGTTACCATTTGTATAGTCTTGTCATTGTCTAGTACAATGTATGTGCTGTTCCGTTTCGACTGATGACTTTTCAACCGTCGGTCTACCAGGAATTGTTTGTATACTTCTCAAACAACCCTACACTGTCCGCGAGGTCCACACACACGCATAGTGCATCTAGAATACGCCAATACAAAAACAAAAAAATGCATTTGGACATATTTCTACCTACCCATGTTTTTTGTCTTTTTAAATTGTATCATGGACTATTACGATGTCAGCAATATGCCGTTAGGCCTATTTTCATCCACACTACAGTTTAATAGTTTTTTCTTTTCACCAGTTTATATAGATTAGTTTTTAGGATCAGCATCAGTTTTTAGAATAAAAGCTGCAGATATGGAGATGGCTGAAAAGTGCAAATAAAAGAGCCATATGGGACTTTGTTAGAGAATGTCAAGGACGAGGTTCAAATTGACATTCTCGTGATAGCATTGAATGCCGACGTCCCTTTACGCCTCCTTTCTCTCAGACATGCTTTTTTCTGCCTTCTCAGTCTTAGGTCCGGGTTCCAATTGAGAAGCTATATTAACCCTTCACGATAATATCCGAGTTTTAAGGACCATGAAGAAGGCTTCTGAAAACATTGTTGATAACCAGCATTTCCTCCTTTTGCCGTTTTCTACTCAATCAAAGACAGGAATGATCATCATCGACATTTATTTGAATCGGCAGCAAGCTGACGGCGGTAAAAGCAAGCGACCTTCACTCTTATAGTACAGGACACCGGTTCTCGTTCATCTTGTCTTCTTCATCTGCATAGCTTAACATTCTTCTTTCGTAGCCAGGTCTCCTCTTTACGTATTTATAAGAAAAAAAATTGTCAATGATTCCTCAGAACCTGTATACGACTCGTCAGAGAAGTTCCATTTCTGAACATAGGTTTACTTACTGATTCTCTAGTAGAATAATCGCGCCATATCAGACCAACACTGTTAATGTAGTGGACTCCTACACGAAAACAGCTGTTTTCACTATTATATTATTCTACAAAGTTTGCTATAATCGAAAATGAGTATTATTGTACTACTTTAAAAGAACAACTTTTTTTCTTTTTTTCCTTCTTAGAATTGTCATTTATAGATCTAAGACCAATATATTCTTATTTTGAAGGGAGATAATTATTACCTCCCTTTTCAGGAAACTAAGAATGTTATCAACAAATAATTTCGAGATAGAACTGATATCAAAGGAATTTCTGGTCGGTTAGAAATGTGCTTAAATACTAAATAAGTCTAAATCCTTATGTATCAAACAAGAAGAAATTTTATTCCATGTTGCACTAGAAGCGTTAGGATGGTAATACCTTAAAGGTGGGTATTTAGATTTTTCATATCTCACCAAATTAAAAAAAATATATATATTACTGAAATTGATATGAAAACATCAATACTAATCATCAATAATTAAAAATCATAAAATTAAAAAAAAAAAAAAAAAAAAAGGTATTCCCTTACGTAGCCTCTTAGGCTATTTTTTAGATTTCGCGCCAAAAGTCCATAACATAACAAATATATAATTATTTTCCATAATGTGTTCTTCCCATGCTATGTTTGATGCTTTGTCTGTGTATTTCCGGTATGCAAACGAGCGATTTGCTCATGTAAAAATCCGTAGTAAATCTTTAATTTCTCTTGTTGTCGGATGGTTTTCAACCACTGGGGTTTTAGTTATGAAAATCAAAAGGCTTTGAGACTATAAAGATGATTTTTTTTGTATTTCTGTAAAATTATCTGAAGGGCCATCTTTAAAACCAACCATCTGCAAGCGGATTTGTGAAGCGTCCAATTCTAAAAAGCGTCGTGATTAAACGCGAAGAAAGATATATATAATGCATTGATGCTGGTTAAAGATAAGACAAATGGTCGTTGTTATTTATGACGACCTGCGGGAAATGAAATCTGCACTTTACAGAGAGATATATGGTACTACTGGGACAAGACAGAATTAAAGTTCTCGTGGTGTCAGACGGTTTCCAAGCTGTATGCACCTCTATTCTTTTTTAAATACCACTTTTCAATAAATCTACAGCAGTAGACATTTTAGTATGTGTACGGGCCTACTCTTTGACAATGGGGTCTAGTGAATCTGCAAAAAGTATCGACACTGGTCGGCCTGCACAGTCCGCGTTACAATAATTGGCTTGCAACACGGGAAAAGGGGCATTCGGACATTTGCGTAAAGTGTCAACTCGGATTAGCCTGCGCAATCCGTGCAGGCTAATCCGAGACGACACTTTACGACTACATTAGATTTTGTGCTACAGTAGACTTGTGTGAAACAGAAATTTACTTAAAAACGGAAAGTGCCGTCTCGGATTAGCCTGCGCGGACTGCGCAGGCTGATCCGAGACGACGCTGTACGCAAATGTCCGAATGCCCCTTTTTCCGTGTTGCAAGCCAATTATAACGTCAAGCTCCAGAAATGTAAGATAAGTGACGTCATATTTCCATCTGGTTGTGAGGCACGCGCAATTTTCCCAGGCTGTTACTGCGCGGGTAACAAGTGTTTCTGCCTTCAATTGAAGAGTTATCTAGAATGTAAAAATCGGTGTTTCAGTGGTCGTAACCATGAAATGTCGAAAAATATCACATCGATGTTTCTCGATAACTTATCGGGAAGCATGAAACCATTATCTCCCGCTAGATGGCATTCTAGCGTTACTTTGAATTTAAAACAAAAAAAAAGGTTTATCCAATAAAACGCTACCTCGTGCAATTCACTCAACTATGATCACCAGTTTAGGGAAATCTGTTGCTAAAGCAAGTCTCATTTCTATTCAAACGTATTGATACGTAAAGGCTATTTTCAACATTGCTACTTTATAGAGCGTAATACTTACAGTCAGCCCGCTTTCGGGGCTAGTAGTGATGCGTCATAAAAGACAGTCGAATCTCCGAAGAATATGACATGCAGACAACGGCATGAAACAAGTTAGCTGTGAATTCACTATAAGAGACATAATTTAGCTAACTATCAACCGATCAATCGGTCAATCAGTGGATGGATTGATGGATCAATCAAATGAAATCAAATCAAGTAACCAAAAAATTCTGGTTTTCTTATTTTATAAATTCAGAAAGAAAGAAAGAAAGAAAGAAAGAAAGAGAGAGAGAGAGAGAGAGAGAGAGAGAGAGAGAGATGCTTACTCAAACAAATAGAGAATCGATGCCATTTTTACTTTCTAGGCGACAGACAGCAATTAATTGCAGAGAAAAACGGGATACGTTTCTCAAACTGCAGACTGTATCACAACGTTATCTGTGGCTGGTTTATAGACCGGAGTGTTCGTTTCTGCTAAAACAGTCTGGATTTATAGTGGAATATTGTTCCAGTGAGAAAATTGTTATATTTTTCATTTACATTTCATCGATAAACAGCTATTGATGTGTGTGTAAAACATAATTTCAACTGAAAAATAGACTTTTTAACTATTTACCTGACGACAAAACTTAAATTTTTCAATCCTAAGCATTTTCATACGACTAACTAAATACACTTTAAATGGTTAAGATAGTCTTTGAAGTGTTTAAAAAAATCATTTTATCCTTTTCTCACAATGTTTTCAAAATATCTCTTACTTCAAGGCCGTTAAAACTCGGGATTGTTTGGACAGGGATGAAGCAACAGGTCCATAGTAATTAACTTGATGCAAATTAACCCTTTCCCAAACGACAAACTTTTGGACTAGATCAAATTGAAAGTATTTGCAGACGACAATTCAACTCTTCCTGAAAAGATGATTTCTGTCCATGATAGAGTAGAAAACATTGTGGGAAAAGGAGAAAATGCTGGTTACCAGCATTTTCTCCTTTTCCCACAATGTTTTCAAAAGGCATCCATTCCAGACCCGTAAAAACCAGGGATTGTTTGGGAAAGGGTTAAAACAGATAAATAAAAGAGATCAAACTCCAAGCGTCATTTTGAAAAAAAATCTTAATCCCGACAAGTTTCGATTACTTCAAAGCTATATCAAGGGATATTTTATTTTCCTAAAGCAAACTATTATGTTATTCTATTACATAACTACCCTTGTTTTCAGTGTAATAGAGCTGTTGCAAAGATTACCTGTTACTCTTGTTTTCATTGTGCATGCTTACTCTTTTATATTATTTGATTGCGATAACAATACTTTCGTTATAAAGGTCTTTGATCTTTCTGTTGAAGTGGTGTATTCATCAAATCAATATTGGATCAGTGCTTTGGGTTTAGATTTTAAAGGTGGCCCTTCAGATTTTGGGACGAAAATTTTACAAAAATGCAAAAACATCATCCTTATACTCCCAAAGCCTTTTAATTTGCGTTCATAAAACCCCAGCAGTCGAAAACCATCTGACAACATGAGAAATTAGAGATTTACTACGGCCCAGGTTGACACCAACGGGAGACACGTTCTATTTTTAGATGATCAATTCGCTCATTTACACACCGGAAAAATACTAACGAAGCTTCAAACATAGCATCCGAAGCTGTACACATTATGGAAAGTAATTACATGTTTGTTATGTTATGGAATTTAATAGTCATAAGTCACATGCAAGTCACTTAGCATTCCCACAATGCTCTTTTGCTTTGGGTGGGAAATCTAAAAATAGCTTAAGAGGCTACGTAGCCTTTTAAGGGAATTCCACCCCAAAAAAAAAAAAAAAAAAAATTGTAATTTATTGATTCTTAATTACTGATGATTTGTATTTTTTTTTTCATATAAATTTCAGTGACATATATATTTTTCAATTTGGTGTGATGTGAACATTCTAAATACCCACCTTTAACGGTTGCTAACTTTTCAGCCAATCAGCATTTGTTATCGTAATCGTAAAACACTTTCAACCATCAGGGCCAGTTTCAAAATTGTTAACTTTGTGCATCGACGTTTTTTATGTTTTTCATAGCAACCCGCCACGTCCGAAACATATATATAGCTTTAGATAGTAGTTACGTCCATTAGTAAGAAACAATCTGTTTTTTACCGGGCTCTTTGTTTTTGTTATATGCCTTACAAAATGTCTTTTGTTACCTTTCTTTTGGTCTTACTTATGACATACAGCTTTAATCTCAATGTCTAGTGCAATGCTCTGATGCTCAGTGCTTTTGTGCTGTTCAAAACAGCCTCCTTTTGTTTCTGTTACCCATCTACATAAGGTATATTATTATTAGGAAAAAAATCGACAAACAGAAATATCGCTAAGCTTCTTTGCTATAAGTTTTGTGTATTGTCCTTTAAATGAACTTTTCAATTATATGGTTTTTGATTTCCCAGAAGCTTGTCTTGAGCACTTTTCTTTATACCTTGCATAGTAGATTCAGGGGCTACCCTGAAGCAGGATGGTATTACCTAATTAAATGCTGGAATTAATTTGATACGAATTTTCCTATCTTACACACGTTTAAGGTAGGTTTTTTGTCAACGTCAAACATGAGGCCAATTTATGATGATTTCAAACAATCTTATCGGATTTTGATTTATAGAAATTTCCACATGACCATTGATAGTTTGACATTTTCTGACCTACAATTTGAGAGATACCGTCATCTTATAATCTGACACTTGTTGATATTTGAGATATGATTTTATTAAACTCATCTATAAGTGTAAATTTCTTGTTATCCTGAAACAATTTTGCAGAAGACTATTCTCGGAAAAAATCCCTTTAATTACGGAAAATAGACTATAACTATGTTTTATTTCATGATCATTATGTAAACACTGTAGCCAAAGAAGGAATGGTATTGTTAATTACTGAATGTTTTTTTTTTTTCATTTAATTATTTCTATATTTTACACCAAAAGAAAATAAACTCAGTTTCACCAATTATTTCATGTAAGTGATCTGCAAGTTAAAAGACGAGTCACCCTTGTAATCTAGTCAGGTTGAATTCGTATTTATCATGCGACGACTTGCTTACTATAATGCATTACGCTGATACGTTTAACCTCCTTCTCACAGATTATATCAAACTCATCAGATCGAGACAAACAGAATTTTTAATTCCCATTGTGCACTGACTGCAAACTCTTCCATTATCCTTGAAAATGAGAGATTCGATACCATGTCTACGTAGGAGATAATCATGTTTTTTTTTTTTTTTGGCGTTTGATATATTACACGAATATATGTTGTTGTTTTTTAAAACATTCTGTACAGTCTGATTTTGCATTTACACCGTCTGTTAATACAAGAAGATATGTTCTAAAAAAAAAAAAAAAAAAAAAAACTCTTGAAATTCTTACGAACATAGTCCGCTACAAAGAAACAAATAAACGGATAGCTCAAGTACAAACTACATCTGGCGGGGTTCGAACCCTTGAACGGACAAATATCCTCGTATTTCGAGGTTTTAAAAGACCACAACCACTGAGCCAAGGGGAATTCTCTATGACGCAGTTGTCGGTTATTGATTTTATACGAGAACGCTATGCAGTAAAGAAGGAGTGATCTCCCGTAACACACCCCCTCTTAAAGTCATCATTTATCGATGACTCAAAGCCTTTTTTTTTTGGCAGAATTTCCGTGTTCGGACTACAAATGGGATTAATGGCTCAATGGCCAACCTCACAGGAGCACCCGTCTCACGAACAAAGTCTGCAACAAAGAAACAAATAAATACATAGGTCGAGTACAAACCGCATCTGGCGGGATTCGAACCCTTTAAGGGACAAATATCCTTGCTTTTCGAGGTTTAAAAGACCAATACCATAACCACTTAGCCAAAGAGAATTCTCTCTGACGCAGTTGTCAGGCACTGATTTTTCTACGCAGTAAGGAAGGAGTGATCTCCCGTAACAAAATAGAAAAACATAGGGTTTTAGTATCAACTGAAAAGTTTCATTTTTTATTTAGTAGGTCAAGGGTCACTCCATTATTATCAAAATTTTGTAGTTCTGATTGTTATTGGTTAAAATTTCAGAACAAGGTCGATGCAAAGTGTATGAAATTCTATTATACCAATTTCTTATCACCAAGATCGAACATTCTTTAGCTTGCATACAGTACATATTTGGATATATAACATTTAGCATAGAGAAAAGAAAAGAAAAAAAACATTTACTTACGTGTCTTTTGTCACACTTACACCATCAGAGTGTCAAAACAAACACCACGTACCTGCCCTCATTGTGTCATGCTTGAGCTGACATTTCCTGTATTGTTTTTTCCAGATTAAATGGGAGAAATGTTTATGTGTGTTTGTGTGTAAGAGGCATTCTCAGGTGTATAATCTTCATACAATTTATTAAAAGGAAATCCATAACTTTTCCTCAGAAAGCAAAGAATTAACACATAAAGACAACAAAGTAGAACAAATGAACGAGACATTTTCCGACAGTTCCATGCATACAAATAGAGTTTTCTTGCTACCAGGGGAGTTGTACCGTCATAAAACACACAAGATAACAAGAAAATAAACTACGACCCTGTTACAAAATTGAACTTCTGTCTATAATGTTACATTACCATGCATAACGATGGACAATACCTAGGGAGCCTGAATATACATACATATGTGCAAGGTTTAAATGCATAAAACTATGTGAAAATGCCAACTTGTTCCAAGATTTACAACTAGAAAGCGTGTTAAAATACGTAATTGTTATCAAGGTTTAATGCTATAAAACATATTTTAACACATGTAAGCTGGGTTAAATATACGAACACATGTAAAAGCACCACATTTCTGACTGAAGATTAAGTTTCATAAATAAAAGCATGCAAAAAATGTACATGTTACAAGAGTTTAATACATAAAAAATGTGCAAACATACATTTCATCAAGTTTCAATTTGAAACTTGCAATTGCTACCTGGATTTGATACATAAAAATAAAGTTTTATCAAGTGCAGTACCTGAAAACATGTGAAAACACTTGTTTGATTCCAGGATAACATACTTGAACGTATCTAACTTCACGATCAAAGTTTAATACGTGAAAATATGTAACAAACAATATTTTTCCTACGGGTTAACACAAAAAACGTAGAAACATTAAAACACGGACTTGTTAGCAAGTTTGGTATATGATAACATGTGAAAACACATACTTTCCCTGAGGTTATTTCTTGGCGACAAATGAAGATACGCACTTGTTTCCAGGGTATAATACATGGACACTTTTAAATTTAAGTACTTGTTACCAAGGTTTTAAACGTTCAAACATGTTTACTTTAAACATATTTTACTTCATATAAGTTGAAACAGGGTTGGACCACAAGTCCTACCAACTTAGAATCGGTCCTTCCACTACAAGATAATTACAATAATTTTATTTACAAGAATGGTAGGTGCAATAGATTTAATTCAAATACAATTATGTAGAAACAAGTAAGAAAACGAAAGGAAAGGAAAAGAAGGGTATTTATAGAAAACGAGAAAGAGATGAAAGGAAATCGGATGATGCTCTCAGTTAGACGTCTGATAAAATATATCAATGTTACAGTAAATATCGATTACTTAACCCATTACCAAACGACAATATTTTAGACTGATCCAAATTGAAAGCATTTGCAGGCGACAAAATAAATGTGACTGAAAATTTGAAATTTGTATTGTAAAGGGTAGAAAACATTGTGGGAAAAGGAGAAAATGCTGGTTACCAGCATTTTCTCCTTTTCCCACAATGTTTTCTAAAGGCTTCTTTCTTAGGGGCGTCAAAAGTAGGGATTGTGTGGTAATGGGATAAAACGTTTTGTCCCTTTTAGATACAAGTGAACATCTTCAAAAAGTAAATAATTTTGATCTAGGATTAGGTCCGCACTGCCAAATAATAATCTATAAATATCTAAAGGGTCAAATTCCCTTGTTGCTCCAAAAAAAGTGAAATTCTTAAATCAGAATAACTGTGGCATTAGGGAAAAAAATGTTCAGCATTTTCAACCCCATTATCACAGTCACACATGGGATGCAATCTTAAATGCTTGAGGTAAAGGTCTTTGTTTAAATGACTACAATCGTTTCTTTACATTGCATGAAGACCTAAGATATTTCTTTTTCCAATACAATCTATTTTTTAAATTTTGACAGGCCTTGACTGATCGGTAAGTTTGGATTTAAACGAACTATATATTGCGTTACTTCTTCCTTCTTGTTCTAGATTGTTCCGAGGAGAAATTGAAGAAGGGAAACATGATTTTTGTAAAATATTTGCTATAGTTTGTATGTTTTCATATTTTGACTGTCCCTCAGCTGATATTGCGATCTGTTGCCAACCAATAGCGTAATTAATTCTTCTATATACTGTGGGACAAGATTATTAGAAACTTTATACATAAAACACAACTTAGAGATTTTTTTTTTCTTTTGGACAATAATACTGCCCAACCTCATTTTCGATAAAGATTTTCAAAAGATACTCATCTTGTCAGGCCTGTTACAATTCTTGCAGCTTCATTTTGTAATGTTTCAATAGAACCTAAACATAAAACTGACCAGCCATCCTTTACTATCGATGAATAAACAAGTATAGATAAAAAATGATTTAAGACTGCACGAGTTAATGTAAATTGAGTTCTCCGCGTAAAATGAATTATTTTTCATGCAGCCACTAAATGATTATTTATAAGGTTATTCCATTGACCTGAACTACTTAAGGTTATACCAAAAAATTATATTGATCTACAATGTTAATTCGGGTATTTTCGAAAAAAAGTACTAGCTCACCATACTTCTTTTTGAGGAAAATATAACAGCTCCCGTTATATTTGGGATGAGATCAACCAACCACTGTTTTGCCCATTTTGAAACATTTCGTGTGAAGTCTCGATCATGTTTGATATCGATGTTTAGAACATGAAAACATGAACACATGTGAAAGCATGAAATTATTGCACCAAATTACATTAAAACATGTATATTTTTTGCTTAATGAATGAAAAAACGAAGAAACAAGTACTTGTTACGATGGTTTTATATCTGGACCATTTTAAAACATACAGCTGTTAATGAGGTTTACTGCATTTTACAAAAAGATAATTATAAAAAAAAACATGCACTGTTTACTATCGTTTAAAATGCAGCAAAATGTGACAATATGAACATGACACTAAGTTTTAATCCATGGAAATATTTCCACACACTTGTTACTAGGGCAAAAAAAGAAAATGCGATAACAAAGTGCATCTCAGATAGGTTCAATGTACGGAAACTTATGAAAAACATGTTTTTATACCTGTAGTATAGTACAAAAATATGTGGAAACATGCACGTGTTACAAGTTTTAGGACGTGAAAACATTGAAATACACGCTTGTTAATAAAATCAAATGCATTAAAAGACATGGAATCATGTTGTTTAAATAGAAATAGCCCGTCTTGAGCAATGTCTCTTTTTGTCACATGTTTTCGCAGGTGGTGCAAAACAAAACAACAAATCGTCTGCAGGGGGGTAATAAAGTCATAATGGATAATTACTTCTGAGATAGATTTGATGTGCAATGCTGAATTTCCTGTTGTAGACCTTGTCTTTCCGTTATTAAGGTTATCCTAGGAAAACTTTATCTCATTATTGGTTGACAAGATCTATTCCGTGAAATTTCTTAAGTAATGCTTTTTTTTTTTTGGGGGGGGCTGATAAGTTTACTGTATAAAATGGCTTTTTAATCCTTATCCTGCTGAAAAAGTTAGCAAGATAGCAAGAACTAGAACAGTACTACATGTATATTGTTCAAACTAGTTGTGAATAAAAAAAATCTCCCCATCGGACAGTGTAAATCCAAGATCACACTGTACGATTTCTGCAGTCTGATCTTGAGGTACACCGTCCACAAAAGGTCGATGAATCGCGTTTAATACCCTACGTTTGATTTTCCTTATTCAACAGGTAAGGGGTTAACCCTTTACCATACAATCCTTGTTTTTTTACTACTCTGAGAAAGCACTGTGGGAAAAGGAGAAAATGCGGGTAACTTGCATTTTCTCCTTTTCACACCAATTTATCTAACTTGTTGGAAACAAATTTCAATTTTTGAGTTCCGTGTATTTCGTCGGCTGCAAGTGTTTTCAGTCTAAATATATATACAATACACAAAATAACGGCTTTGAAAACATCCTTTCAAAGTCCCTAAACAATATGAATTAACTTTTTTTATATTTAAATAATACGAAAACATTGTGGTAGAAGGAGAAATTGCTCGTATGAGCAATTTCTCCTTTTTTCCACAATGTTTTCCATTTCTTTATCAAGTCGAGAAAAGGTCGTCTGTGATGTTTATACGTTAATTAGGTAAGTTTCCGACGTTTCTTGGCATAACAAACAGATGCAATCTCTGGTCAACAATACGAACATATCAGAGTATAGAATTCGCGGAAATTAACAGAAGGCGTTTTGTAAATGGAAAACATTTTTTTTTTCTTTCTTGACGTCTAGTTCTGTATAAATAGACTGGCAGAGATTTAATCTCGCTCTTCCTTCCTCTCTGTATCAGTCTGTCGTTTTCATCCTTAGTTTTTTTCTTTTTATTTCTTTCCATCTTAAAGTCTCCATGTTTCTTTCATCTCTTAGTTTCTTTTGCACTTCATTTTTTCAAGTAGTGATCGCTTAGTTTCTTTTGCACTTCATTTTTTCATGTAGTGATCGTGGCTTAATTGCTCTTGCTCATCACTTTTTCATGTAGTCATCATGTCTTAATTAGTTTCTCATGCACTACACTTTTTCTCTGTAATCATCTTTAAGTTTCTTTTGCACTACACCTTTTCTCTGTAATCATCTTTAAGTTTCTCTTGCATTACTCCAATTCTCTTCAATCATCTTTAAGTTTCTCTTGCACTACACTTTCTCTCTGTAATCATATCTAGGTTTTTCTTGCACTTCACTTTTTGTTATAGGCAAATCTCTTAGATTTTCTTGCAGTACACTTTTTCTTGTAGTCATTATGTCTTAGTTTCTTTTGCACTACACTTTTTCTCAGTAATCAACTTTAAGTTTCTCTTGCACTACATTTATTCTCTGTAATCTTCTTTAAGTTTCTCTTGCACTACACTTTTTCTCTGTAATTATCTTTAAGTTTCTCTTGCACTACACTTTTTCTCTGTAATCATCTCTCAGTCTCTTTTGCACTGCACTTTTTCTCTGTAATCTTCTTTAAGTTTCTCTTGCACTACATTTCTTCTTTGTAATCATCTCTTTGTTTCTTTGCTCTACACTTTTTCTATGCAAATTATCTCTTAGCCTCTCTTGAAGTACATTTTTTGTAATAATCTATAAGTTTCTGTTGCACTACACTTTTTCTATGCAAATCATCTCTTAGCCTCTCTTGAAGTATATTTTTGTAATAATTTTTAAGTTTCTGTTGAACTTCACTTTTTCTCTGTAATTATATTTAAACTTCTGTTGCACTACGCTTTTTCTCTGTAATCATCTTTAAGTTTCTTGCACTTTACTTTTTCTCTGTAACAATCTTTAATTTTCTCTTGCACCACACTTTTTCTCTGTAATAAAATTTAGGTTTCTTGCACTTCAAGTTTTGTTGTAGTCATCTTTAAATTTCTCTTACACTACACTTCTCTTGTAGTAATAGGTAAGTTTCTCTTGCATTACACTTTTTCTTGTAGTCATCATATCCTAGTTTTTCTTGCACTACACTTTTTCCTGTAGTCAAATCAAATTTCTTTTTTGACTGTACGTCAATTTGTTCTTTTCCCAATTGTTTCAGTTTTCTCAACTTCTCTGTTTTACTTACTATCTGGCCCGCCCACTTTCTTTCCAAGAATTGATGACAGTCATTGTAACAGCATTCCTCTCTAACCACTGATCATACTCTAGGAAAGCATGGATAAGTACTCTGGCCGCCGTGATATGGCTGGAATAGTGTTGAAAACGGTGTTAAACACTGTAAAATCAATGAATCGTTAGTTATCTAGAAATAACCTCACATACCTTCTATTTTGCTTTTTTTGTTTCGACGATGTTTATGTGGAAAAGAAGCCAAAGAGTAAGAAAGAATATCGTGAGAAGTACTGGTAGGGGTAACTCCAGGAAAACAGAGATAGGTACACAGGACGCCGAGATGTAAGTGGAAAAAATTTTGAAAACGGCATTAAACAATATACAATAAATTAATCAACCAACCATCAACCAACCAACCAACCGACCAATCGACTAACAACCAACTAGCCAGCCAGCCAACCAACCAACCCATCCATCTATTGATCGATCGATCGATCAATCGTTCAATCAATCAATCAATTTCTCTTCGTAAGGTCATTTTTATCAGGTGCCGGGTTTATGTTTTGGTTTCTCTTTTACTTCCTGTTTTTCCTTGATCCCTCCATTTTTGTAACGCAGTTTCCATTTTTCTTTTCGCCTCTTTCTTTCTTTCAGCCTTGCTATTTCTTTGAGTCACCCATTTTTCTCTTCTTCTCCTTGTTTTTTATGAATTTCCAAATTTATGAAGTCTTTCTGTATTGATCTCAGTCTCCCTACGTCCTCTTGTTGTCCCTACTTTCTCACAATTTTCCTTGAGTACCTAGTCTCTCATTGTTTTTCATGTCCTTTCTGTTTATCCTTGTTTTCCAACTACTTCCCTCAGTTTTCCTATTTTCTGACGGTTTCCCTATTCCACCTTAGTCTGTCTCTTCTTCCAGTATCCTCCCTCTCAACCAATTCTCCTTATTATTTCCGATTTTCTCTATTTTTGTCTGTTTACCTATATTCTCATATTCTAAGATCCCATATTGGTTTTCAGTTTCTCCATTTCCTCTTATACTCTTATTCTCCCTATTTTCTTTGTTTCACGATTTTCTGTAAATCAATTAATTAATTGTTTGCCTGTCCATTTATTTCTCTCAATTGTCCGTTTTTTATCAATCTCCCTATTTCTCATGGTCCTTCAGTCACGGTCACCTTCTACGTTTTTTCTCTGCCTGTCTATGCTCTTTAGTTTTTATAGCTTCTTTCTGTCTCAGTATTTTATCATAGCGTCATGTGCTTTTTTCTTTGTCTGTTTTCTATTCGTCAATTATTTCTTTTTTAAACATTCAAACATTCTCCTGGGTCCCTTTCTCCCAATCTCCTCAAATTCTCAGTATTTTATCTTATTCTCCATGTTTTGTGTTGGTCTATTTTGTTTCACTCAGTATCTGTCTTTTCATTAAAAATCTGTTTCCTCTCCAATATCTCAAATTCTCTTTTGGTTTTTATTCGCCATCTGCTTTCTTCAAAACAGTCTATATTTACCGCTGAAAAGTTCTTTTCTTTAAGTCTTTTTTATATTATTATTTTTTGCTTTTTCATCGTGGTCTCTATTATTTCTCGTAAATTCAAGCCTCTTGTCTTCCCTCTTCTTTCTTATTTTTCTTTTATTTTTCACTTAGTCTGTCTTTTTTTCTCGTCGTCTCTGTATTTTTCTTACTCTATCAATTTCTCTTATTTCATTCCCGCCTTCTTCAGTACATCTTCTTGCCTCGTTCTTTTCTGTTTCATTTCAATCCTTTTTTAATATCTTAGTGTCTATGTTTCCTTGTTTTCTCGTAATATACCTAAATATATTTTTTTTCTCTGTCCGTAAATCGTCTCTCTATCTTCCATCTATTAGTATTTTTTTATCCCAAAGATCCGTCGGAGTTCTCAGAGTTATTACAAGAATGCAGCAACATTTTCCCCACTTCAGAGATAATTAACAGACTGATAAACGAGCGAAGCGTTGTCGTTGTCGCGAAATGTAATAATCATAACGACCAGGCTTCGTGGAGAATTTTTCTATTTCGTATATTAACCATTAGGCTGTTTTAGCGTGTATTAAAAAACTTTTGCAGACAGTGTAGATCAAGATCAAACTGGACAGAACATGCATGATCTTAATGTGGTCAAAAGTTTTAAAAAAAAGTCACAACTTCAGGCTTGGAAAATCACCCAGCAAAACGACACTTTTAGGGTAGTGGACCTGTAATACATCTAGTACTGCATTGCATAAAATTTCTTGACAGTTGATAAAGACAGATTTATACAGATATAATATTTTTGCACATTTTTAACCGACCAGGAATTCCTTTGATGCCTATCTTGAAATTATTTGTTGATACTTTTGTTAGTTAGAAAAGGTACGTGATTATCATATTTCTTCGTAACGAGAATATAGTGATTTTAGATTTATAAATGAGAATTCTAGGAAGGACAAAAAGGAAAAAGTGGTTCGGTGAAAGCAGTACAGTAATACTTATTTTAAATCCTAGCAAATTTTGTAGGATAATATTACAGTGGAAATAGCAGTTTTTTTTTCTTTTTATTACGGGTCCACTGCGTTAACACTTTCCCAAACAATCCCTGGTTTTTACGGGTCTGGATAAGTAGCCTTTTGAAAACATCGTGGGAAAAGGAGAAAATGCTGGTAACCAGCATTTTCTCCTTTTCCCACAATGTTTTCTGCCCTATCATAGACAGAAATCATCTTTTCAGCAAGAGTTGAATTGTCGTCTGCAAATGCTTTCAATTTGTTCTTGTCCAAAAGTTTATTATTTGGGAAAGGGTTAAGTTGTATATTCCCCGTTGACCATTTTTCTTGCGTCACTGTCCAGAAAAAGGAAGTTTCATTCGGTTTCACTTTTAGCTGAATGATTGATCAATGTTAAAAAAACCTCAGCCTGAATCAGAAAGGAATTTATTGGTTCTATCTTGTTTGCAAAATCAAATTCTTGAAAATTCCATACTCGTTTTATCTGATTATATGTTCGGGAAGAAAATAATTTTGATGTTTTTTCTTATCGCTGACAAAGTTCTAGAAATTTAACCTTTTCTTTTAACCTGTTTTGTCTGGTAGACACCATGCATGCGCAACCGATGCTTTTACTCTTTTTAACCCCTAGTCTGATAAGCGCGACTCATTGACCTTGAGCAGACAGACAGTGCAGATCAAGATCAGACTACAAAGAATGTGCAGTCCAATCTTGGATCTACACTTTCTGATACGGAGGTTTCTTTCCGACAAAATTGCCTTTGAAATAATAAATTGTTACTTTTTACTATCAGCTTGAACATTTAGCATGATTAGGGTTAAAAAAAGACATCGTCGGTTTACTTCCAAAACCTCGTAACTACAGCTTGTAGCTGGCTGTAGTTACGAGATTTTGGAAATAAACCGACGACACGCATTCCACTTGCAAGGTCGAGAATATTTTATATATATCGACAGTTTACTTCGAAAACCTACTACAGCTTGTTTCGAAGGAAACCGACGATATGCTATATATTATTATTTGAATATACATTAAAGTACTTTGGCTAACGTCAATATAAAGGTTCCATTTTTTTCCGTTTACATGTATGATACTTGGTCGAATTTGCAAGAGAAACAAAACCTGCGGTTTATAATTTTTGTTGAGTATAGCGGTAGTGAGCGTATATATACTTGTGCTCAAAATGTCAATTTTCCATTTCAAATTGATCTACATGTAATACAAGAAGCATACAGATACCTACTTGTTGCAGTGTGACAAAACCAGACTGCCTCCCTGCTTAAATATATACATTATATGATCTTGGATGCTAAATACGGTTTCCCCTGTTATGTACATGCCCAGTTATTATTAGCTTTGTTCATGTGTGTATCTATTTTTGAATGGTTTTCCCCTGTTGCTATTTTTAGAACTGGATTCTCTCTTGTGGAATATTGTGCTGGAAGTTTCCAGGCCTTTATACAATCTGTTTACTAGAAGTTATGCAACTGATTTTAACATGAATTTTCTGGAAGTTTCTCTGTTATTATAAAAGGAAAAGCTTTTTACATCTCAGTGTTCACTAGTTAATACATGATTGCCAGACTACAGTGGGGATTATTTTGTGTTTGTGTCATAATTAGTGCTTGGATTACATTCAGTTTGGATCAGGATCAGATTGGAATTAAGACTGGAATAATTTGTCTTCTGAATTTAACGTCTAAGGTATTGTTTTGTACTATTGTAATATTGTCACTGTTTATTTGATATTTTTGTTAATAAATTCTGTTAATTGTTATTGTTTGTTGCTGGCTTCTTCTTTCTAGTTACGCCTGACTCGTAACAGAAATTGGGGGCTCGTCCGAGATTGGAAAATAGACTAACGTATTTGTTTTCCATTTTGGACTATCCATCGATTGGAAAATAGACTAACGCATTCGTCTACTAATCAGTAATTATAATACAATTTTGTACTTGAATCCAGCAACAAACAAACATGTCTTTTGACTTAGATAAATTTACGGCTGAACCATCTGTGGAGTTACTGAATTTGGGTAAAAAGACTGATTTGCTTAATCTTGCTAAGCACTATAAATTGTCTGAAATAAAATCTTCAATGCGTAAACATGAAATTAAGAACATTTTGGTACAATATTTTGTTGATGAGGAGATTTTTAATGAAAATGCTCTTTCCCTGATAGTTGACATTCAGTCAGTTTCAAGTTCGAAAGAACTTGAATTAAAACTTCAGATCAGACAGTTAGAAATAGAAAGAGAAAGGGAAAGACAGAGAGAAGAAAGAGAAGAGAGAGAGAAGGAAAGAGAAAGGGAAAGAGAAGAGAGAGAGAAGGAAAGAGAAGAGAGAGAGAAGGAAAGAGAAAGGGAAAGAGAAGAGAGAGAGAAGGAGAGAGAATTTCAATTAAGAATGAGGGAAATTGAAATGCAAGAAAGAGCAAATCAGCCCAAGGAAAAGGTTGAATACAATTTCGATGTTACAAAACATATTAGGCTTGTTCCTCCATTTCAAGAAAAAGAAGTTGATAAATACTTCCTACACTTTGAAAAAGTTGCAGAAAACTTAAATTGGCCAAAAGAGCACTGGACTTTGCTTCTGCAAAGTGTTTTGATAGGCAAAGCTCGTGAAATTTATACACAACTAGGCGTTGAACAATGTCATCATTATGAGACTGTTAAAGAACTTATTCTCAAAGGTTATGAGCTGGTCCCAGAAGCATATAGACAAAAATTTAGAAATTGTAAAAAAGATTCTAACCAGACTCATGTTGAATTTGCTAGAAACAAAGAACAGTTATTTGATAGATGGTGCTGTTCTAAGAAAATAGACCAAAATTATGATAAATTAAGACAACTTATGTTAGTTGAAGAATTCAAACGTTGTATTCAATTTGATGTTAAGACATTCTTAGACGAAAAACAAGTTGAAACTTTAGAAGAAGCAGCTCGTCTGGCTGATAATTACTACCTTACACATAAAGTTTCTTTTATTAATAAACCAAAACCTACTTCCTCACATCCCCAAAATAAATCTACGTCTGGTAATTCATCTGGCATGCCCAGTCAATCCAATACACCCAAACCCAATTCTACTAGTGAAACCAAAAGTCAATATCCCTTATCTCGACCCACTTGTAACTATTGTAAGAAACCTGGTCACCTTGTTTCTGAATGTTTGAAATTAAAAAGGAAGTTAGAAAGTGATGAAACCAAACCAACAGGGCTCACCACTCTTAGACCAAGGCCACAGTCTTCTATTAAATCCAATACAATTGACATAGTCACAAAACCCAAGTCTGATTCTACTATGGAGATTTTTGAACCATTTATGTTGAATGGTTTTGTATCACTTTCAGGTGATAATTGCCCACCTACCCCTATTAAAATTTTAAGAGACACAGGAGCTTCTCAATCTCTTATTTTAGCAGATATACTGCCTTTTTCTGAGAAGACTTCTTCCGGTACTAGTGTCCTTATTCAGGGTGTAGAGTGTGGAACTGTTAATATCCCTCTCCATCATGTTAATTTGTCATCAGATTTGGTTACTGGGCCTGTGGTTATTGGTATTAAACCTTCCTTACCATTTAAAGGTGTCCATTTACTGCTAGGCAATGACTTAGCTGGAGATAAGGTTGTGGTTAATCCACTTGTAACTGACACACCAAATATAGGTCAAACAGATGACCCTATCGAGCAGGAAATTCCTGACTTGTATCCTTCTTGTGCAGTTACCCGAGCTATGGCTAAAAAGGCCATTTTGAAAAACTCAAACTCTGACATTGACTTGACAGATACTTTTATCGGTCAATATTTTAATAATGAGATTAAAAAGTCTCTTGATCCCAGTTTGTCTGATACTCAGACAGACTTGTCAATGTCTTGTCATTCACCACAACGGTCTATTGACCAAGGTCATGACACGCTGTCAAAGTCACAGCTTATCCAGGAACAGCAAGCTGATCCTGACATTTCAAAATTAATTTTTAGGGCTTTACCTGAAGATGAAATTTCACAGGTCCCAATGTGTTACTATATAAAGAATGGGATTCTTATGAGAAAATGGCGACCATTTGATGTCCCAGCTGATGATGAATGGGCTGTTTACCACCAAATTGTGGTTCCAAAGTCATATCGTCATGAAATACTAAGTATAGCCCATGAAAGTCCTATGTCAGGTCACCTAGGTATAAACAAGACCTATCACAAAATTATTAATCATTTTTATTGGCCTGGTCTCAAATCAGATGTCTCTAAATATTGTAAAACTTGCCATACATGTCAAATGGTAGGTAAACCCAACCAAACCATTCCCAAAGCTCAATTACAACCTATTCCTGCTTTTGATGAACCTTTCAGTAGGATACTTATAGATTGTGTTGGTCCTTTGCCTCGAACCAAGTCAGGAAATGAGTATCTCTTAACAATTATGTGTACTTCTACACGTTTTCCTGAAGCTATTCCTTTAAGGAACATCAAAACAAAGTCAATAGTCAAAGCTCTTATAAAATTTTTCACATTTGTTGGTCTTCCAAAATCAGTTCAGTCTGATCAAGGGTCAAATTTTATGTCTGGTATATTCCAACAGGTTATGCATGAATTAGGAATCAAGCAATATAGGTCATCCGCCTATCACCCTGAAAGTCAAGGTGCTTTAGAAAGATTTCACCAGACATTAAAAAATATGATAAGGTCATATTGCTTTGACACTGAAAAAGATTGGGATGAGGGCATCCATTTGTTACTATTTGCAGCCAGAGAATCTGTACAAGAATCTCTTGGTTTCAGTCCTTTTGAATTAGTTTTTGGCCATTCTGTTCGTGGACCTTTAAAACTTTTGAAGGAGAAATTTCTCTCAAATGATGAAACACCTTTGAATTTACTGCAGTATGTTTCTGACTTCAGAAATAGACTGTCTAGGGCATGTGAGGTTGCTAGGTCTAATCTTGAAATGTCTCAGGGCAAAATGAAAGCAAGATATGACAACCATGTTATTGATAGAAAATTTAAACCAGGTGACAAAGTCCTTGCTCTTTTGCCAATACCTGGCAGACCTCTACAGGCAAGATATTTTGGACCCTACACTATTGACAAGAAAACAAGTGATTTAAACTATATAATTAATACTCCAGGAAGGCGTAAAAACAAACAAATGTGTCATGTAAATATGTTAAAGGAATACTTTGACAGAGATAGCTCTATTTCAAAACCAATTACAGTTGTAAACACTGTCCCACAAGAATCAAATGTATCTGATCTTGAAATAAATTCGGACTTTATTGATAAATCTGATCCTGGTCCATCTAAACTTGAGAATTCTGATATTTTGAGAAACCTTAACAACAAACTTTCTCACTTGGAACCATCACAACAAGAAGAGCTGAAACAGTTGATACATGAATATGAACATTTATTTCCTGATATCCCCACAAGAACAGATAAAATCTATCATGATGTCATTGTGGAAGATTCTACACCAATAAAGCAACATCCATATAGGATGAATCCTTTGAAACAGAAATACCTCCAAGATGAAGTAAAATACTTACTGGAAAATGACTTTATTGAACCTAGCCAGAGTAATTACAGTTCACCATGTATATTAGTACCCAAATCAAATGGAACTTATAGAATGTGTACTGACTATCGTAAGGTGAACTCTGTGACAAAAACAGACTCTTTTCCAATACCAAGAATTGATGACTGTATTGACAAAGTTGGAAATTCTAAATATGTCACCAAATTTGACCTGCTTAAAGGATTCTGGCAAGTTCCACTGACTGATAGAGCAAAAGAAGTATCAGCCTTTGCTACTCCAAACGGTCTGTACCAATACAAAGTTATGCCGTTTGGGATGAAAAATTCTCCTGCAACGTTTCAGCGGCTTATAAACAATGTTATATGTGGATTAGATGGCTGTGATGCATATATTGACGACGTCATCATCTACTCAGACAGTTGGAGTGACCACCTTCAAAGAATCAGGAAGTTCTTCGACAGACTCAGTAAAGCAAAACTGACTGTGAATCTTGCAAAAACTGAATTTTGTCATGCTACTGTAACATTTCTAGGACATCTTGTGGGACAGGGTCAAGTTAAACCTTTAGAAGCTAAGGTCAATGCTATCTCTGAGTTTCCTGTGCCTAAATGTAAAAGACAGCTGATGCGATTTCTTGGTATGGCTGGCTACTATAGGAAATTCTGTAAAAATTTCTCAGGTATTGCTGAACCTTTAACAAATTTACTTAAGAAAAGCACAAAGTTCAAATGGAATGACAAATGTCAAGATGCATTTGATCGTCTGAAAGCCATACTTAAGAGCGCACCAGTTCTCTTGGCACCTGATTTTGACAAGTGTTTCAAATTAGCTGTTGATGCAAGTGATGTTGGTATTGGTGCTGTTCTTTTACAAGAAGATAATAATGGTATTGATCACCCAGTTTGTTACTTTTCTAAGAAATTTAACAAACATCAGAAAAATTACTCCACCATAGAAAAAGAGTGTCTTGCCTTAATTCTGGCAATCCAGCAGTTTGAAGTTTATTTAACCTCTTCAACTTCACCGATTGTTGTATTCAGTGATCATAACCCTTTAAGTTTTCTACACAAACTTAAGAATAAGAATCAAAGATTACTGAGGTGGAGTTTATTGCTTCAAGAGTTTAATCTTGACATAAGACACATAAAAGGGAAAGATAACATTATACCAGATGCTCTTTCAAGAGTTTGAAATTCTAATAGTCATATTCCCTAAATCATGTTCAAACTGAATTTTTAAATTGTACTTTCATTACCTTGATTATTTTCATTAGTCTTAAATTATTAATATTTGTGTTTGTTATTTCCTCTGTAATACTTAAGTTAAAGTGTCATATACGTGTATATAAATAATATTGCAAAAAAGAAAGATTTATTTCATAAACCTTTCTTTTTCTTTTCAAGGGGGGAAGTGTTATGTACATGCCCAGTTATTATTAGCTTTGTTCATGTGTGTATCTATTTTTGAATGGTTTTCTCCTGTTGCTATTTTTAGAACTGGATTCTCTCTTGTGGAATATTGTGCTGGAAGTTTCCAGGCCTTTATACAATCTGTTTACTAGAAGTTATGCAACTGATTTTAACATGAATTTTCTGGAAGTTTCTCTGTTATTATAAAAGGAAAAGCTTTTTACATCTCAGTGTTCACTAGTTAATACATGATTGCCAGACTACAGTGGGGATTATTTTGTGTTTGTGTCATAATTAGTGCTTGGATTACATTCAGTTTGGATCAGGATCAGATTGGAATTAAGACTGGAATAATTTGTCTTCTGAATTTAACGTCTAAGGTATTGTTTTGTACTATTGTAATATTGTCACTGTTTATTTGATATTTTTGTTAATAAATTCTGTTAATTGTTATTGTTTGTTGCTGGCTTCTTCTTTCTAGTTACGCCTGACTCGTAACACCCCGCAGTGTATTGGGTCATAAAGCATACATTGTACTCCTTTACGACTATTGTCACGGATGTATCATGTCTAAGATAGAGAAACGGTTCAATGAATGCAACCAGACATTATTTTCAAGAAGCTCCATAACGTCCGTTTACTTCAAAAACCTTGTTACTACAGATTGTAACAAGCTGTAGTTATGAGGTTTCCGAAGTAAAGCGATGATGAGCCGAGGGTGTAGTTACTCTGGAGACACATTACTCTCAATATCTGTCTCGTCATTTACACGTTGAGTAGCATTCGCCAAACCTCGGGTGTATTACGTAGTTTGCTATGCACCTACACGGTATATTCCTTCGGCGGAAGTGCATCGATTCACCGTTCTTAAAATCCTAACAGACAACTTTGGATGCAAACAATATTTATTACTATAATTTGCGAGCGAATCTTTTTCAAAATGCATTTGTTATGAGAAAGAGTTTGTACATGTAGTTTTAAACTCGGTGTATCAATTTACGTTAGTAGTTTCAGAGATGGGTTGCTTACCACTGAGGTTCTTGTGTCATCTAATCGATTTACAGGGCGTCGCTTTGTTTAACTCTTTACCACACGAGAAAATTTTACACTGGTCCAAATTGAAAGCATTTACAGACGACAAAATAAAGGTGACTGAAAAATTGAAATTCCTTCTGGGAAGGGTAGAAAACACTGTGGGAAAAGGAGAAAATGCTGGTTACCAGCATTTTCTCCTTTTCCCACAGTGTTTTCAAAAGGCTTCTTTCTCAGGGGTGTCAAAAGTAGGGATTGTGTGGTAATGGGTTAAGTACATGTGACTGGCTGTATTTCAAAATGGAAATTCCCTTGATACATAAGAGATTAAAATCAATCACGGAATCGGCCGAGCTGTGACGAGTGATTGAGTGGTTGTGCAGCATGTTATATGCTTGTACCTACATGTAATTACGTCATATTGAGGGGTACAAAGAGAGTGTATAATTCACGATGTTTGATAAGTTCAATTTCTGAAATAACATGATGTTGTTAGATTTATTGTATCTGTACATGTCTTGTCTTTAGCAACTGAAGAATTTTAGTAAACAGGAAAAAAACAGAGGCAGTCTGGTTTTGTCACACTTGCAAGTAGATTTCTGTAAGCGAATTTTTCCTTCTTGTAAAAGATCAATTTGAAATGGAACACTGACATTTTGGGGGGTAAGAAAGGTTGCTATATTAATTGCATTTTAACATGTTTTGTCTTTAACAATTGTAGAATTTAAGTTAACGGGAATCAAATATGTATTGCGAGTTTGAATTAATTTGAACTGACGTAAGTTTTACAGATATAAAAACAGTGTTAGCCGTTGGTCGAGCTATCTTTGCAAAGAGAGTATTTGTGGATTGATTAAATCTTTTACTACACACGTAAAATGCAGACTTTTACAAATCTTGAGTAATTGTAGACAATTGGTTGGGTATGGCTCAAAATATTCAGTCTGTCTTTAATATTGTTGAACACATCGTGCGAAAAGGATAAAATGCTGCATATAAGCGCCTTCTCCCATATTGTTTTCAGAAAGTTTTCTCCCGAAGGATCATTAAAACTCGTTATTATGTGTTGAGAGTTAATTCCGTGCCAAACAACTCATATCTTTTCCCATTACCACACAATCCCTACTTTTGACCACTCTGAGAAAGAAGCTTTTTGAAAACATTGTTGGAAAAGGAGAAAATGCTGGTAACCAGCATTTTCTCCTTTTCCCACAATGTTTTCTACCCTTCAAAAAAAATTCAAATTTTCTGTCACTTTTATTTTGTCGTCTGCAAATGCTTTCGATTTAGACAAGCCTAAAATATTGTCGTCTGGTAATGAGTTATTGACCTTGTGAGAGAACACTTCTGCTAACATTCTTTGAAGAAGATTAGGATTTACTTTTCCTACAATGTATTCTGCAAATTCCTTATTTAGAGCCGAATTTAATTTTGTCGTCTGCCAATGTATTCAATTTGGAGCAGTCTGAAATTGTGTCTTTTGGTAGTGATGGTTAAATAATTATCAGTTCTAAGCTCAGTAAGAGAGGTTTCACCTAGTAGCTACAGTTTGGGTGCTCTGCCGAAAGACAGATGGGCGGACGGACAAATCGTCTGCAAGAAGCACAGTGTTAGTTAACTCTTCTATCATCATTTGTAAGACACGCAATCACTCTAATCGATTCTGTCAATACCGCGGAATTGTAAAACTGTTGAATGCAGCGTGGAGCTGATGCTGCACGTTTTATTCCCAAGATAGTAGAAACAGTTATAATTTTTATTAATGTGCATATTCGTGTGGATCAATTTTGTCGTCTAATGAGATATTAAATTATGGGAAATATCGAGTAATATCTGTTTCCATTTTTTCCCTAGTTGCAGGATTTCTGAAGGCAACACAAACTTTATAAATGCATCGCAGTGTACCGTATACCTGTGCCGTCATTTAGTTGTTTTTACTCTTCTATGTAACGTTACTTGATATAGTGTAATTTGTCATTTAAAAAATCTGATTTCAAATCGTGGACAGGAAAATATTACATGAAATAAAGATAGGAAACAATCGGTTTTGAAAAAAAGGTACGAAACTAGGCCTGGTTTTTTGTTGGTCAGGATGAGAATTGTTTTTATTAGATTTGATAAATGAATAGATTAAACCTTTTTGGTACGAAAACTAATTTGGTCAAAGTGATTACATGAGTCTAGCAACACTGATGATGACGTCAGAGGAACGCCATTAAATTGTTTTTCGTCGGCTAAGTTTTCAAGAGAATTAGCTTCTCGTAACTGACACTTCATCTTAAGTCCTTTGTTGGTTTTTACCATGTTTTTGGGTAAGAAAAATCATTTTTCTCCATAATATTTCCAAATTTTATACCGTTGCATTAAATTTGTAGTTAGTGATCGGTGAGTCGTAAAAGAGAACACATACCCAGACAATGGGTATACATGATGATCCAACGGTTGGATACCAATAATGACCTTCAAAGGATTATCTTTTAAACCTTCTGTGAAATCGTATGACCTGTGTTCAGTTTGAGTGTTCTTATTCTTGGAAATTCGTGTTTTATGTTCTTCCTTAAATTCCAAGAGAATGATTTAGGATCGCACACTACAAAGAAAGTGGTTCTGGATTTTTGCTGTGCTGAAGAATTCTATCGAAAAAAATTGTACACTGTTCTGTAATTGAGCATGCTCTGTACAAAGGGGGCTTAATGCATCTGCAAAAAGTATCGACCTAGGTCAGCCTGCGCGGACTGCGCAGGCTGACCTTGGCCGAAACTTTTTATCAATGGTCATTTATCTGCTTGCTAATGGTATACCTCATGATTCCGTCGTTTGTTAGACAAACTGGAGTTTAACTCTTTACTCCATAGATACTCATTTCTATGCATTGCTTGTAGGAGCCTTGAGAAAACATTGTGGCAAAAGGTGAAATTGCTCGTGACGAGCAATTTCACCTTTTGCCACAATGTTTTTAACACTATCAAAAGGTGTCACATACACATGAGAAACAGCTTCATCCTTTCTATTATTTAGGGTCAGTTAGAGATACCATAGAAATGCCTTATGGGGTGAAGGGTTAAGGACCTATAACACTGTGATGATGCACTTGGTACTATGTATCACGGAGAAGCATTTAAGCGCCATTTACCAGAGCATGACTTTCATTATATGTGTGTTCTGTGCACGAAGAAAACTTTTCTACGAAATCTGTCATGTGGTTTTCCTGTATGGAAAATGAATTTTTGACAGAGGTTTTGGTTTAAAAACACTTGTCAAAAAGTTATCAAAGGGAGCAAGTGCTTAATTTGGACAATTTTCCCATTGATACAGAATAAGGTCTGTTGTAAGACACAAAAAGTCAAAGAAAAGAGATAATTACTTAAATCAAACGCTTAGATGTAATACTACAAAATCACCGAGATACACGTAAATCATGAGTAGATTTATTCTTATTAAATGCATTGATATTTTGTGTTTATGTGGATGTTATTTGGAGAACAAAGGATTATAAATCTTTTATAGAGGATTGTATACAGATCATGTACCAAAACAAATGACCGAAATAACAAAATGTCCGGTCTTTGTTCCTTTGTTGTGCGATATGGAAAGGAAGTGGTATCAAGTCGGCATTATACTGTGCTGAAATTTGGGGCGAAATAAAAAGACTATTAACCGAAACTATGGGCTCGTACGCTCCCTTGTCAAGCGATAGTTCATCATGGAGAGAGCCTGACGATCCAGCATCCAACCTAAGGGTTGAGGTAAGAGTGAGTACATTTTTTATACATGTTTGCACCTGTTTTACCGTTTAGTTAATTATTCTTAGCATTTCTTTTGTTAAAAAAAATCAATCAATCAAAAAAGCTGATTTAAAGCAACCTAATCGGAGGTGGGGGTTGGTAATATTTTGATCATTTGCAGGCAACCTCACCGCTTATCTACATTTTAGGGAAAGTAAGGGTGACATATTTATCGAATGATATATAAATTTGCCTTTGTCTGTATTTGGTAGCAGTAGTTTGTCTCATTTCTATTTATTACCCTTCGTTTTGTGTGTGTATGTGTGTGTGTTAGCTCTTCCCCTTTTCTCGAAATGTTTAAAGCGTATTTTTTCTACCTTTCAAATCATCAAGGATAACTTCAATTGTTTAAGCTAAAATTTAATCAAAATAAGACTTTTCATAACTTGAACTCTGGTTGTAGGACAAACGAGCATTTGGGAATAAGAGACTATCATTATGACTTGTCCTTCTGAATCATGGGTAAGTCAGGAGGATGTCATGGATAAAGTACCAATTCCAAGAATAGTGTATTTTGTACAATGCCCTTTTTCAATAAACCTGACATTGCATTTATAAGTATCGACACAAAGACAATAGTATCTTCGGTTTACTTCAAAAACCTCGAAATAACAGCGTGAAACGAGCTGTAGTTACGAGGTTTTTGAAATAAACCGACGATATAAACATTACCAGCAGTACCAACAACAACAATTACAGAGATGATGACTTTGACAACCAAACAAAGGTTATAACAAAAAAAAAACTAAGCTTTTTCTACGATTTTTTTTTCCAGTAAAGGTATCCCGAACCACATGTTAATGCCATGAAAAATTACATCAGACGTGTGTCATCCGCAAAAATCTCAATAGGCCTAAAAATCTACAAGCTACGGGTACCGAGTGGTCTCAAGGCAATTAGTCACTGTCAGAAACATTGCCAAACTTAATTTCAGTCGCGTCGCCGGCTTCCTAAGGAGCTGATAGAATTTTCTAGGAATTAAGTTGGATTTGAAATATACAAGTATTTCAGAAAACTCAATTATTCAAAACCGAATCGAAATTAGTTTTGTTAACCTTTTATCGCACAGGCTAATCCGAGACGCCACTTTACGACTTCATTAGATTTTGCGTTACAGTAGACTTGCGCAAAATAGAAAATTACGCAATAGCGGAAAGTGACGTTTCGGATTAGCCTGTGCGGACTGCGCAGGCTGATCCGATACGAAATTTCAGGCAAATGTCCGAATGCCTTTTTTCGCGTGTTGCAGGCAATATAATGTTAAATTCTGTATTTGCTATTTATAAAATGCTCCTAGTGTCTTGAAGACCTTTGATATCTACAAAAGATTAGGAAAGGTTGTTTATTTTCCTGCAAAAACCACAAGACCTGTTATCTTTCGCAGCCGTCAGACAATAAATTAACTGTTGCTTCAAGATTTTCCCTTACAAAAGCAAGTAAATATACAAAAATAGTAACCCCCTATGTACTATTTTTCTCTTTTATTCCACTGTCTCGTTCATAAAAAAGCAATATTAAAAAGACTACGACGTATGGCACGGAAAGAGAACATTTACCTCCATCCTGGTGAAATCAGTGTCCATCTATTAGACCTCTATTGATTGCAAATAATTTCACTAAAAAAAAAAGACCACATTTTGAGAGGCCTTGAAGACAATCTTTTGAAACAATATTTCTTTTTCATTGTTTCCAATTCTTTTAACCCTTTATCAATCGATCCCTGGTTTTTAACCACTCCAGGATGGAAGACTCATGAAAAGATTGTGGGAAAAGGAGAAAATGATGGTCTCCAGTATTTTTTTCAATTTCCCATAATGTTTTCTACCCTATCAGAAAGCCTAAGCTTATTTGTACTAATTTCGAATTTCTAGTCTACAGATGTTTTGGATATAAATGAGTAAAATAAATGTTGTTTGGAAAAAGGTTAACCCATTACCACACAATCCCTACTTTTGACGCCCCTGAGAAAGAAGCCTTTTGAAAACACTGTGGGAAAAGGAGAAAATGCTGGTAACCAGCATTTTCTCCTTTTCCCACAGTGTTTTCTACCCTTCCCAGAACAAAATTCAATTTTTCAGTCACCTTTATTTTGTTGTCTGCAAATGCCTTCAATTTGGACCGGTCTAAAATTTTCTCGTGTGGTAAAGAGTTAACTGACAAAAATTTTAATGAGTCCGAATCTAAAACATTTGCACCGTACAACGACTTTATCATACTGCTAAATTTTACGCTTTCAAAGCGCGTTAAGCGAAATATTCCTGTTTTATAATCACACGAACGGAGTATGCTAACGAAATAGAAATTCCCTTCTGAGTGCCCCAATTCACTGGAAACTGACGTCATTTAAACTTGAAGTTTGGTGCATAAACGTGCAGTCTGGTGATCGATTGACGCTGCCATTTTGGATGCTGTATTGCAAGTGTAGTGATGTTTATGGTGCACTCAAAAGGCAAACTGTCTTTACGTGGTTTTTGCAAGAGTGCATGGAATAAATGTTCCCGTCATGTTAACAAATCAAATAACGAGAAATTGCTTTACAGTATAACAAAATGAGCACGCTGATCTTTGTCGACGATGTTATCAAATGATATCAGAAATCGAGGAAATCGGTTAAGCCAGCCTTCGCATGTATGCGAATATCAACAGAAGGCAAAGCAGAGATACAAATAGAAAATGTATTGAATTATTTATTCGCCCAGGATGCAAAAAGTATGTATCAGGTCTGTTTGATGTCTATTATTTGCTTTGAATTCGAGAGATACATCCTTATAGCTAGAAATATACTGGGTTAACTCTTTACCAAACGACATAATTTAAGACTGGTTCAA
Source organism: Tridacna crocea (assembly GCA_943736015.1). Lineage (NCBI taxonomy): Eukaryota > Metazoa > Mollusca > Bivalvia > Cardiida > Cardiidae > Tridacna > Tridacna crocea. Next base: position 34,936,698 of record OX031073.1, read on the forward strand.
ATTCAAAGCGCAAAAAGTGACATTAGGACATTTGCGTAAAATGTCGTCTCAGATCAGCATGTGCACACTGCGCAGGCTAATCCGAGACGACATTTTATGCAAATGTCCGAATGACCTTTTTCACGTATTGCAAGCAATGTATGTCGCGATTGCTAGCAAACAGTACGGAGATGCATCGCATGTCAACTGTAGGACAGAATCTAATGTAGACGTAGAGTGCCGTCTCGGATCAGCCTGCACAGACTGCGCTGGCTAATCCGAGACGACACTTTATGCAAATGTCCGAATGACCTTTTTCACGTATTGCAAGCAATGTAATGTCGCGATTGCTACCAAACAGTACGGAGATGCATCGCAAGTCCACTCTAGGACAAAATCTAATGTAGACATAAAGTGCCGTCTCGGATCAGCCTGCGCGGATTGCGCAGGCTAATCCGAGACGACACTTTATGCAAATGTCCGAATCCAGCTTGCTACCAAACAGTACGGGGAAGCATCAAACCCTTCTTTTGCCGGAAGCAATGCCTCCTACATTCAGCTTATTTCAAAATCTCAATGCAGCGCCATGTTTTATTATCATTTAACCCTTTACCAAACAAGCCCTGGTTTTTACGACCATGAGATAGAAGCCTTTTGAAAACATTGTGGGAAAAGAAGAAAATGCTGGTAACCTGCATTTTCTCCTTTTCCCACAATGTTTTAACCCTGCTGGAAACAAATTTCAATTCTTGAGTTATGTTTATTTTTTCGTCTGCAAGTGCTTTCAATTTTGACTAGTGTAAAATTTTGTCGTTTGGTAAAGAGTTAACTGTTAAAAAGCATATCCGATATCCCAGACAAACAATACGATATGACAGAGTCGCTCTTGGGAAATCTGAGTGATGTTTTTATGTTTGGATTTAATATTTCAAAGTGCTCTCTCGCTGCCATTGTGATGAAGTTTCAATAATCTATTAAAAGATTTGTAGATACGAAATCTGTGTTACATGTAGTATCGTTTGTCTTTTCCCATTCTTCTTGTACAGACCTTTAATATTTATGAAAACTTTAGTAATTTGTGACTCTATAATAGATATAGACTTTTACATGGCAATCTGGCGGGATTCGACCCATGGGGACAAAATATCCTCGTTTTTCAAGGTTTAAAACACCAATACCATAACCAATGAGCCAAGGAGATATCTCCCTAACACAGTTGTTACGTATTGTATTCAAATCATGAAGGAGTTATCTCCCGTAACAATGTACATGGACATTTTAAGACAATTAAAATATATGAATGATTTTATCAATGAAAAGTAAAAGATTTTTACCCGAGAGGTACATTTACAATCAAAATATATGAATATTTTTTTTTATCTATGAAAAGTAAAAGATTTTTACCCGAGAGGTACATTTACAATCAAAATATATGAATGATTTTTTTTTATCAATGAAAAGTAAAAGATTTTTACCCGAGAGGTACATTTGAAATACATCCTAAATCACCAGTGAATAATCATTTTGAAGCAGTGCTTGTGTTTTCGCATCTCGATCTTTATGAAGGGAGATACATACTCTCAGTCACACATACATGTACATGCATTTCTTTTAATTCTTTGAATTTAGATAAATACTCGTAACAACAATCAAATTTATTTTACTAACAGCTAGAAACCCATTTTTTGAGTTAGATGAACAATCCTGAACTTTTCCTGATTTATGGATGAAATTTCCTGATTTAGATGAACTATAATAGCAAAAAAATAAAAAAGTAAAAAAGTTTCCTTCGACTTTTAAAGATCTAGTGCCGGAAAAAAATCCCACCGTTTTTAAAATGAAAATACAAGATCAGACTGAACATTCTGTATAGTCAGATCTTGAACTACACTGTCTATAATAATGCACACAGTCGTACTTATCAAGTTATTGATTCAAGATGAATACGTGAGCTCAGAGCTGTTTGAAAATCAAGAGAAGAATTCTACAAAGAAACTTCAATACATTTTTGAGTGCAAATGTTGGAACTAGATCTTTCAACAAACTTTATTCTGGCAGTAGTGTTAAAGCCTAGTGCCCTCAGCCTAGTGCCCTCTTTGATGAAAATGTTAGAATTGAAACAAGCCGGTCTATAGGTAGGACAGTGGTTTTGTAAAAGTTACAAGAACGTTGCTTACTCCACTTGAACTGATAAGAAAATCAAGGGAAAAAACTCTGTATGCGTATTCAGAGGCAAGACCCGAAATATGGAAATATGGTATAAGGTAATTTGCATTCTGCAGGGATGTTTTAAAACATGCACTGAGACCGTACATGTATATCAAAATTTTCAATCATAGTTTAACGGTCAAAGCCCTGTCCGGCTAATAATCTTTTTTCAAAAGTCATTAAAGCAGGATTTATTCTTCTCGGACGACACGACACAGTCTCAAATTCGTTATGTGAGATAGCAGTCTCTGGATTTGAAGAAAATTATGTGCTGTTTTGGTAAAAAGAAATATGGGAAAGCATATTGCAAATTGACATTCGTCATAAAATTGGTTTGAAAAGCTCCGGAAAAAACTTTGATAGATGAACTGGTGCAATGATATAAATAATGAACTGTTCTAACTGTGTTAAGCATAAATGTAAAACAGCATTAGTAATAATGACATCTCTGAAAATTCGGGAACAAGTGGACGCACAAGCTGGATATAGTTATTGGATAAAATCAGGAAAACATTTGTGTCATTTGAATAGAAATGGGTTCTATAGCATCACCTTGTGTCACCTAGGGTAAATTCATTTTTTCTCCAGTTTTATATTAAATGGGTCTGTCAGCAAACTGTATTTCAGGTGGCTGTTACAATATAAAAAATTCAAATATTTTCAACCATTATTTCTCGATAACCTACCGAAAAATACGAAATAATCACTATTTCTAACCGCTATAGCCGGTAGTAGTTTTCCTTTTAATGCAAAAAATGTCTCATCCTTCTTCAGTGTACTTTAGACACTAAAGCATGGCATCTTATTATCTTATCTTATAGCCGTTCTGTTTGAGAAAACTGGCGAACAATCGTACCGATGGGACATTGTTTTTGATTAAATCAGAGACATATTGCTCTCATTTGCATACAAATGACGTCCATAACATCACCTTTTGTCAGGCCGAAAATATTTTCTTTGTTTATTTAAATATGAAACAGTCCTTCCTTGGGACACTGTTTTCTTGCAGGTGCCATTTTCATCCAGGAAAAGCAAGTTAATGGAGAAAAAATTCACAAACACGTCACCTAACAAATTCTGACGGCATTTTTTATTCACAAAATTTTCACTAGCCTGTCCGAAACACTCCTCCACCCCTTCTAAAAATAGATATGGACCCCGCGAACTCCACTGAAATTCCCCCTTCATGTAACTCCTCTCGAGACAGATGACTAGTAGTTGATGCTGGATGTTATGGTGGAGGTCACTGCTGATTAAAACTAGACAACCAAGAACACAATTTTCAGGTGCCAAAGCTCGGCTGCAGTTTCTATGAGTAAACATTTAACTTGAAAAAGGGACGTCACTGTCACTGAGTGAAAATATTTTAATGATTACTTGCCCTTGCCCTTGCTGTATTGGTTCCCCCTTCTGATAGTTGATAATTAGGCTTAGTTTGAAAGTAATATCTTGTGTTATTACAAAGATAATTATTATAAAATGTATGTCAATTTTTTTTTTTTCAAATTTCTAGTCAAAAAAGAGGCACAAGTGTTTCACAAAAACTAACGGTTACCTGTCTCTGTATGGATTCCCCTTTTGATAATTATCAGTTTTTTTCAGAAATCGAAGTAGTTATTTCAGAAGTAAATGTATTACAAGATATCAAAGGACAGCGACGAAGGCGACGCAAGTCAATGACAGTTCCTCGACGTTTTCTTCGAAAAACAATGGAGCTTAAGTTGGACCCTTGTATAATACCATTGATTTGTGAGCAATGCTCAATCTTGTATCAAATATTCCTTTTTTAACCCTTTACCCATAGGCATATCTGTGGCATCTCTAATTGACTCTAAATATCAGCAAGGATGAAGCTGTTTTCTAACATGTATATGACACATTTTTGATAGCATAGAAAACATTGTGGCAAAAGGTGAAATTGCTCGTCACGAGCAATTTCACCTTTTGCCACAATGTTTTCCAAAGGCTTCAACAAGCAATGCGTAGAAATGAGTATCTATGGAGTAAAGAGTTAATGTATATGTAAAACAGGGCATTTTAAAAGATCTTAGAAACCGGAAAAAATGATGGTGCCAAGCATTTCCTTTTTTTTTTAAACAATGTTTTCTACTCTTTCAAGAGCATTTGCCATCATTTACCCACATTGTACTTGTCATATGCTAAATACTTTTAATTTGGACTGGTCTGAGATCATATCATTTAGTAACAGCCATTTTAATTATGGATTTTGCAGAGTTTTTCCTCTCCTTTTTTAATAAACGGAGAATGGTTGACTAAACCTGAGGGACACGAGTGAAAGGTAGCTTAGAATAAGACTGCTCAAATAAACAGTACGGTGTTGATCAAAGTTCTCTGCAAAATAAATAACAGGTGACCAGTCGAAGTACAAGGGTTAAAAATATGAGACTGGATAAAAAAAAGATCGACTTCATTGTACCAGCAAATTCTTTTTCACCTAAAAAGAGAACTCAATATTTGGTTAAGCCCACGCGATGATAAACTTGGATAATTTGAATACAAAATCCATTGATAACATTGCTACTTGACACATGGGAAATTTATGCTCTTTATTCCAATATGAACTGTAACAACTTTATCTTTTACGTGCTAGAATATCAGATATATCTATGAGTTCAAGCCTTAAAGGAAGATAATGTAATTTTTGTCAAAAACTTGAGATTGAAAAATGCAATGTGTTTATAAGCTAATCCTTGTGTCAGTATTGGGGTGAAAAAGTCGGGAAACACATTCGTTGGTGCACTGACCGCCACGATAGGACCTAACCTGTTAAAATGGCGTTTAACCCCATTTCAGTAAATCTATCGATCAATTAAAAAAAAAATCTGTGGGTATTCGTTGCACAAAACCGATAACGCTTGATATACCTTTAGTTTGTTTCGAGCCATGTGCGATTTCCTATGTACTTGTAAACGGAAATAGAGAATCGTAAATCGAATCAGGAATAAAAGTCTGTACTTCCCAATAACCCTTTTCCAAATGACATTTTTTTAATTCTTCCAAACTGGAAGGAGCTGCTGACAACAACGGAAATAATACTGCAATGATGAGTTTTGTCTTTGTGTGGCTGAAAATCGTCATTGGAAAATTATATATTCTGTTTAACCCTTTACCCCATAAGGCATTTCTGTGGTATCTCTTATTGGCCCTAAATAACAGCAAGGATTAAGCCGTTTCTTAAGTGTATATGACACATTTTGATAGCATAGAAAACATTGTGGCAAAAGGTGAAATTGCTCGTAATGAGCAATTTCACCTTTTGCCACAATGTTTTCAAAAGCCTCCTACAAGCAATGCGTAGAATTGAGTATCTATGGAGTAAAGGGTTAATCTTGATGGAAGGACTGTTAACTTTTATCCTGCTAAATAACGAAAATGAAATTTTTCAATTTGATAGTTAAAACCCAGAATATTGCTATTTCCAAGTTATGTTTTGGTGAATGATATCACCTTGTCGGACAGTGTAGATCCAAGATCAGACTGCACTTTTTGCGCAGTCTGATCGAGATCTACACTGTCTGAAAAGGTTTGTGAGTCGCACGTAGTAGCCTAAGGGTTAAAAAGTCCACACATGTCCCCAACATCCAACGTATTAAGCTCTTTTCTAACGTTTTGATGACATGACAAAATTTTACCTGAATCAATTATGTTGAAAGCAATTTGTAAAAGGGAAACTACAGATGGCTCAAATATTGAGATATAATTCGATAGGTTAGAAAACATTGTAGGAAAAGAAGAAAATGCTGGTTACCAGCATTTTCTTCTTTTCGTACGATGTTTTCAAAAGTCTCCTTTCTAAAGGTCGACAAAAATCCGGATTGTTTGGAAAAGGTTTAACGTTTTAGAAATACTTACATGTTCATGTGGTCTTGAGCAAGAGAGCTGTTGAACATACTGTTGGAAAAAGGCAAACTTCATTGTTGTGTGGAAAAGGGTTAACGCTTTTGAAATACTTGCATGTTTACCTTGAGCAAGAGAGCTGTTGAACATAGTGTTGAAAAAAGGCAAACTTCATAACAATGTTTTCTACCGTATTGAAGACGAATTTCACCATTTGTGCCACTTTTAATTTGTCGTCTGCACATGCTCTCAATTTGGATCAAACTATAGTGTTGTCGTCTGGTACAGTGTCAAGTGTTCAATTATGTAACGCTTGCAGGGGTGGATAACATCAAAGAGTAATACAGCAACCATAAATTACGTACGAATGCGATTACACCTTGGTGTTTATCGAAGAATCGTAGCGTGAAATTAATTATTAATAGGAAATCAAAGGGAATAGACTTTTGAATCGGAAACCGATACGATGCTACTTAAGGTCTAGCATTGTTCTAAACAGGCGACATTTTAAGACGATGCAATAAAAACACAATAGTTGCCATCATTTTTTTTTAAACCCTCGCCATGTGGCAGTGAGCCACTGCAAAATTATAAATGATCAATGAAACGGAGTATCAAAATCAGGTGGGACAAAACTCATACAAAATTTGATTGGTTAGCCAGCAGCAAAATAGTGACATAAGAAGGGACTGTAGGCTCCTTGGCGCGACTTTTTGGGATCTGCCCGGCCGGGTTGCTCAGTAATTAGCGTATCTGACTCGTGTCGGTTCGATATCCAGTTGCGGTGAATTTTTTTTCCGGCGATTTTTCGCCTTTCACCTTTTATGCATCTGAGAAAAGCGTCATTGGCTTTGGAAATCAAGTTGTGTCAGTACCAGTGTGAGAATGCCAGGAAACACAATGGTGCGTCACTATCTGCCATAATAGTATCTAAGCGTTAAAATGGCGTTAAAACCGAATACAAACCTAACAAACCAAAGCATAGGCTCTTGCAGACAGTGTAGATCATGATCAGACTGAAAAGGACATGTAGTCTGATCTTGGATCTACGTTACCTGATACGGTGAGATTTCTTCGACAAGCAAAACCTTACTACGTAAACTTTGGGTTTTCACTGTTGGCTGGAAATCTTTAGTTTAATTCATTTAACAGCATACGGGCTAAATTGAAACTGGTTCAAATGACATGGTCTTTGGTCCCTGAGGTAGTGACGCAGATATCCGATCGTTACGGTACGGGCAAGTTACTATTAGCAAAAAGATGTTTTCAGTAATTGACTTACCGAAAGACACACGCACACAAACACTCAAAAAAGTCTGCAAGTAGCAACATTTTTAAGAGGGTGAAAAGTACGTGTGCGCATGCTCAAAGACACCCGTTTGGATGTCAATAGGGGTATTCTTTATTATTTGGTAATAAATACGATGCAGGTAATATAATTACTAAAATGTAATTAACTAAGGTCAGTCGGTCGATAATTCTCCTATTGTATATTCCCAGTCATTCAATGTTTGAGCTACATGACATCAAGCTATGATGAAATTGTAATTTGCGTTTCAGCTGATACTTCGCCGTGGTTTCCATTGTAAACGATGCTGAGTCCAGTCAATAACAAAGATGGCTTGAAACCAGGGTCGGTGATTCGAACCCCTAGCTCAGCAGATTTCTCTTCTAGATTTTATGTAATTGCAGGAGGATCCATGCCTCATTATCATTGCTTCGGCGACAATTATGTTGCAAAATATCCTGTGGCTTGGAAATATCATTATTCAAGAGAAACAACAAAAACATACGGACTATAGTAAAACAACCCAACCAAAACAAACAACAACAACTCAACCAGCCGATTAACTAAACAAAACAAGCCTATTAGTAAGACACGAAGCAATACACTCTATATCGACAGCAACTGCAATGAATATGAAATATGCTAATAACTGGACAATAAGACTATGAGCTAGGGGGCAGTAAAAGATCACTTAATTACTTCTTATGAGTTCAATTCTTTGGGGAAAAAGTTTTTATTACTTTATGCCTCGCTCACAGCCTTAGGCCAATGCGAAAATTAGGGTATATAGCCATTCAGTCAGTACTATGGCAATTTTTATTGGAACAGAAATATAAAGTTTTCTTGTAGTTTATATGTTCGTGGCATTCGCACATTGGGAGAATAATTTTTGGTAATCTAAGAAAACCTGTATGACAATCGTGATTTTTTTTTCAATTATCAGAAATGGAAATATACATGTAAATAAAAACTTTTGACATATAAATCGTTGATAGAAAACGAAATTTAGATGTTTCTCATTTGGAAACATTTGCAAACGCCAATTTTTGGAAACATTTGCAAACGCCAATTTTTGGAAACATTTGCAAACGCCAATTCAAATGTGGCTCAAAATCGAATTTGTCTGTCCAAGGATGAAGACATTGTGATTAAAAAAGATGCTAGCTAGACGCACTTATTTTTTTCCACTGATGTTTTCGAAAGGGTCTTAGAGAAACAAAAGGATTGTTTACCAAGGAAATTCTGACATTCGCAGTATGACTGAGCTTAGGTGGTCGACCAGAGAAAGCAACCATCAGGGAAAAAAATAAATTTAAGACAGATTCTGTAATAATCGAAATTCATGTAACAGGTTGAAAGCTGTAAGATGGACCACTTTTGACAATCTATATATACACTGTATTTAGTTTTTAAGTTTTCGCCAATTGTAACATTACATCCATGCATGCCGCAACAGCGACGTCCTCGGGACGTTACAGAAGCATACGACGTAAATCGGGACAGAAAAACGGAAAACAGTCTGTTGATTTTGAGGTAACGCTTTGTTAAATCTGTTTAAGAATATAAACAAAAATAAATGTAGTTGTCATTACATGTGCCTGACATGTCTGGTATCATACAACCCCTGTATACAGGAGTTGTATGATTACAGACATGTCAGGCACCTGTGGTTGTCATTAAGTCTCTAGATGGCATTGTTTTTACTTTAAAACGGGATAAAAAAAAATTGTAGAACTCAGATTTTTTTGTGAATCCATGTCTTCTATCCAATCTGACCTTAGAAATCCAAACGAAAACATGAACTTTTACAAAACGTGACATTACGTTCTCGCCTATTATGTGTAGATCTAGTACAAAAACATTCCTTAATTCAAGACGATTCTTTTTTTCGTCAAACGTAAGAATTCTAAAATTGCGTCTAGCACATAGATGTACACATTACGTGGGTTTATTGTAGTGTTAATTTTTAATAATACGAAAAACCGCGGGAAAACTTTACCGCGCAGATTAACATATCTACAGCCATACAGACATATTGATGTACAAAGAGTTAAACAGATAGACTAATATGGATCCGATTGATAATAGTATACTTTTGAAAAAATTCCTTTTTTCTTGAGTATAAATATTCCTGCCAAAACAAATGTTAAGTTTTAAGTTGCTTGGTATTCACATAACGAAATAAATAATATCTCTCTCTATCTTTAATTATTGCTAAAAAACACTTTTAAAATACTGACAATCAACATTAACACACGTCTGTAGAGCTGGAAGTAGCCCGGACTGTACGGATACCCGGATACAAAGTGTTGCATAAACCATCGTTTTTATCATTTATTAAGGATGGATCTATCGGTTATTGACTTCAAAACGTTATATTGTAACTATTTAACAAGCAGTATGGCTTGGTTTAAGTGCTTCTAGAAAGAAGCTAAAGTAAATAGGTTATAAACAACAGTATTGGTCTGCCTTTTTGGATTCCCATATTCTTACCTTTTGAGGTTTCATCAAATGCAAAAGAAGATTTGTTTGTGTATTTTGTAATTAATGCCGTTCGAAATAGTATTTCAGTTGAACCAAGGTGTTCCTCCAGAATTGTATACAACACCCTTTCTACGCAGCTTTCCCATATCGTCGGTATACTTAAAAAACCTAGTAACTACAGCTAGAAAAAACTGTAGTTACGAGGTTTTTGAAGTAAACCGACCATATGAAGCTCTGTTGGTAGCATACAACGGGGCTGGTAATATGAGAAATTTTGGTTCGTAACTGTCTTGGTGAAACGGGGCACAGGACCTCGCGCAAGACAAAAATCAATGGTATGTTCAATGTTCAATAGCTTTCATTGTAATTTTAGGCCACCGGCCCATATACAAATGATAACTACAAATACAAATATCAAAACAGTACATATGCGAAGAGAAACAGTACAAATAAATCAATTTGAAGAATAGGTTAAAGTTCTATCCAGTAAAATGGGATATGATCGGAAAACATTTGTATGAAAAGTACTTTTAAAGTTTAAATTGACAAGAGGACCAACAATTGCAAATACATGTAAGTAATTCGGATAGTATATCTATCATCAATGTACACTTCACGAAGATTTGAATATAATTGACAGACTAATAGAAAATGTATTTCATCCTCAACGATACCATCACAATAAATACAAAATCTAAATTCTCTGGGAACATCGTAATATCTACCTTTGTCAGACATTAAGGAATGAGACCCGCTCCTAAAATTTGCTAAACAAGACCTAAATTTATCTATATAAATTAATTCTATATACAGAAAAAAAAATATAGGCATGATAATTTATAGTTTAATATTATCAATACAACCTGCCCTCCATTTTTGAATGTTTTGGTCCTTAAGGCGTTGTGTGTAGTGATACAGAAAAAGTTTTTCGTTATCAACATGTTGATTTTCCCAAATATAACCATACCCATTACTACATAAATTTAATCTAACTGCCGTAACCCAATTTGAATAACCTAAATTGTCTAAATGCAACAACATTTCATATCATAATTTGACATATCGAGTTCTTGGCATTTTATGAAATACGTAACCAATATTTAATGCATCTTTTTTGAAGATATAATTTGTACTGGAAATCTGTCAGTATCACCAAGTAGAGAAAGATTGCAAGAGTTTATCCTAACACTCAATAAACGTTTACAAGCATAAATTTGTAATTGTTCAACGCAGTGCATATATTGGAGTCCCCATAATTCAGCCCCATATAGCATTACTGGATAAATTTTAGCATCAAATATCTTAAAAAAAAGTTTAAGCAGGCAAAACTGATAGTTTATTAAATAAGCTGAACAGATATAGCACCTTATTGGCCTTAAGCGTAGAACTCTCGGCCATTTTGAAAAAAGAAATAAATTCCTACATACGTAAAACCTTTCACTACCTCTAGTAAATTGCCCCCATACGGCCAATGGTCCTTTTTTGATAACCCACCACCCCTTTTAAAGAACATAATTTAAGGTTTATTAATGTTTACCTTTAGCTTAACGTCCCTACACTATTCATCGTATAGTATCGTATATGAAGTACAATCGGAGGCAACACTCTATAATGACGGAACGGAGCTCCAGATAAGAGGGAGTGTTGATATTCTAAATCAATTATTTCTGTCTAAAACCCTATGTTGTGGGTACTCATTAAAATCGTCTCGATAAGACAATTCTAATGAGTACCTACACCATAGGGTTTAATGGAGTATAACTTACATTTCGGGATCAACACATGTTCGGTTTCCATGTTGTTTCCCAATGTATACTTCGTGCCTATAAGCTGTAGCTTGCTATCGTCAGAGGTGCTTTAACATGGAAAAATGGAGGCATAAGCTTAATTCTCGGTAAAATTGTCTATATTCTATTTTGAAATCAATTTCGAAATCAAAGTCACTCTCTCTATCTGGTGCTCCGACGGGAGCACAATTCATTGCGCAATGTAGCTGAAAGTTGATTTATATTGGCATTTAACACAAAACACGAAACAAACGTACAAATGTTCGCAACAGGCACCAAAGCAAACTTTATAGACATTCAAACCTCTATTTTCCGACTATGAGGCCAAGAAAAACAAAACCGTGATCTTTTGCATCACCATTTCATTTATTCTGGATTACAAGGATGAAGACAAGTAGCAGATGTCCCCAGGGTATCATAGTTACATTTATTGGCCATTGGTATAACTGTTGCTAAGCTCGCACTCATAACAAAGCGGTATAAAATGTCAGTTTGCATTATTGAACAACAATCGGACGTAACTCTTACACCTCATTTTTTTTTCGTTAAGTATACTTACGCAAAAAATACCAAGATTGCAGATGTACTGTGCAGCCTGGGCTCGTATTCACCAATCTTTCTTAAGAATATTCTTTGTCTTATTCTTCATTATGTTTCTTATTTGGAAGTAACACAACTTCTGATTGGCTAAATCATTCGGTTTAGCCAATCAGAAATTTTGTTACTTACAAATTTAGAAAACCTTGAAGAATAAGACTAAAAATATTCTCAAGAATTATTGGCGAATACGGGCCCAGATCTAAACTTAACCCTTGTCCTGCGTTGAAACGGTGAAATGAAACTTTCAATCTGAGATTAAATTCTCAACTTTTGCCATTTCAAAAGTCCTTTTTTTGTAGAAAGATTTCTCCTTATAGGATAGTGTAGACCAAAGATCAAAGAGTACGTTCCGTGTAGCCTGACCTTGATCAGCATTATCCGCAAAAGGTCCTCGAGTCGCTCTTAGCAGCCTAACGGTTAACAATTTTGCTGTTGCAACTATCCTGTGGTCGACAAAAATGGTTGATCTCAGGTGAAACCTTGTTGTGAGGGAAACTATATAATCCATGCTCTTTGAAAAAGAGGTTTTTTCATGTTCCGAATTGGGTCCAGTAATGCGCATAAAATGGGTTACTATGGTTACACATGTTTTACGTTTGAATTGTTTTTAAGCTGTAAAAGTTATAATATATCAAGTTTATTATATTATAATTATGCTATGCTATGTTATAAGCAATGTTTTTGCTTAATATATCAAGAAACGTGGTGTTTTAAAAAACAAAGTTCCATAAATTTATTGAACAGCCCACGTATTTGTTATTAACAGTGTAGAACAACCTAAGTTACACAACTATATATAGAAAGTATTGACCATTTATTTTGGCTGGTATTTTTTCGTGTCTCCGATAATAAGACGCCAGTAAGGTGTTAACTTCATTTTGTGTAAAACAAATGTGTTTATCTAACATTCATAATCAACATGTCAAGTTTCAACCACGTGGTCTTAGCCATCAACCATGTCTGGAAAACCTTGGAATCTTCTAATTTCAGAGGCTTCTGTTCAGACTGAAATATAAAAAAGGTTGCATGGAAATAGGTTTTTTAACTGATAAATGAAAAATTGCTGCATGTCAAATGCAGGGCACTGTTTCTTTGTTATTTGATGGCAAAGTGGCAAATTTGTTCGAAACACAAGAAAACGTTTTTTCAGACAAAGGGGGTGGGCCGTTGAGGTACCATCTCGTCATAAATTATTTGGCCTTTTCAGTTCACGCAGTGGTGAAACGGTTTTAATATTATTCATTACGTGTATTATGGTCTTTTAGGGAAACAGTTTATGGCTCAAATTATTTAAATCAGTTCCTCAACGCTGGTTTAAATATTTTGTGCTTTCTAAATGTGCTGCAATCAGCAAGCTTTTTTTCTTTTATTGTTACTATAAAATTTCAAAAGAATATTGTCAAAAATAAAAAAAAAAAAAAAAAAAAAAGATACAGCAAATGATAGCATTCCTTGACAGTATGAAAGTTTCAGAAAAATTATTAAAGCATGGTAAAGTAGACCATCAGCAGTTGATTCTAAAGGCTTTATAAAACAAGTGTAACGGTGGAATATTTTACGGGATGAAACAATTTTTGTGGGATTTACGAGAATACTATTATGGTTCTATTGTTTCGTGCATAAATCTAATATGATAGAGAAGAGGAAATGTTGCTTTAAAATTTTTCACAAGTCATTCTGGGAAGTACTACAGAAAGTTTCAAACGAGAGAAGTTGAAGTGAATTCAATTACGTGAATTGTAATCGGTTTTCGTGGTGATTTGGATTTTAAGTCCTTCTTTTTCAATGATGGCATGAAATTCAATTTTAAGTTTGAACACCACATACTGTTTTGTGCTTTCAAGAGTTTGTAAAGTTATACATTTGATATGTTTCCTTGAGAGTTAGTTTGTTAAGAAATGTAACATGTTTTCCTGGAAATGGTATAAATACAAAGCATGAGAGTATCTTAGAATGATTGGATTTGATAAAAAAGGACAAACATAACAGCCAACTTTATTATTACATGTTTTGAAAAGAGAGAAATATTTCCGGGTCAACACAAATTCGACTTCTATGTTATTTCCAAATGTTTACTTTGTGTCTATAAACTGTAGCTTGCTTGCGTCAGAGGTGCCTTAACAAGGAAGACGTGAAGGCATAAGCTTTGATAGTCTTTTCTGTGATCAATTAATGAGTTACATCTGAGCAAATATCGACCGGATTATTGTGCGTTATATCTATAACAAGAATGCATGCTGCGACGTCCTCACAAAATGCAGCCAACACTAAACAGAGCGTGACAAAACGCAAAGGTCCTGTCCGAAACATATCGAAAACTCTCATAGATCTCGAGGTATATAGATATCAAATTTTGTCATATTTCCAGTCATAAATGTATTATTTAAGTGACTCGTCATTTACGATAAAAAAAGCTTTTTTTCTAAACAACTGATTGTTTGTATGCATAGCTTATGTTCATTTGTGTTCGTCAAATTTAATGTTAAATATAGAATTTCCTTCATTTTGAATAATTTTCTTGGCTCCCATACAAGATTATTTTCTAGTCTTTGTTGATATCAGATAAAACATAAATCCTCTTCTTTCGGTCCCTTAGAAGTTTTGCTCTCAGTAGGTCTTTTTTTTTATCTGTGTGAATGTTGATTATTTCCAGATAATTATGATTCTAGCAACTCATGGTCAGGGTCCATATTTAGAAACCAATCGTAAGAATATTCTTAGTGTTAGCTTTCTCTAAAAGTGAAAGTAACTTCTGATTAGGTAAACGTTTGGTTGAACCAACCAGAGGTCGTGTTACTTTCAAATCTCGAAATTCAAATATCAAATCTTGAGAATTATACAAAACATGGTGCTGAAATAAAAAACTATCTTTGAGTGTTAACGCTGACTTTTTTAAAAAGAAGATGGCAGAGGTTTGAAACATTCATTGTGTTTCAAATCTTCCCACGCCTCTTAACCCCTTTTCAAACGACAAAAAATTACATTTGTCAAAATTGAAAGCATTTGCAGATGATAAAATAAAAGTGAATCACAAAATGAAACCTTACTTCAGAAGAGCAGAAGACATTTTCGGTAAAGTAGAAAATACTGGTTACCAGCATTTTCTCCTTTTCAAACAATGTTTTCAAAAGGCTTCTTAATCTGGATCTGTAAACTAGGGATAGTATGGTAAAGGGTTAAGGAAAGTTGATGCATTTCCGAGTATGTCAGATGGTAGCCGTGGTTGTAGGGTAGAGCGTCGGCCTCCTAACCGTAAGATCCAGTGGCCCACACATTCGGCGCGAGTACTGGCGAAGTTCCCAGGAAGCAGAATAGAAAGATACTAGTATGATTTGTAAAAAAACTTGTTTCTCAATAGATGTAAAAAAAGATACGTTTAAACTAATTATGTAAGTCTTGGATTTGATACTCAGCTTGTGGTAGATGTATCATTTCCCGTTTCTCTTTATTTTCCAGGAGCTTGTGGAAGAGGAGACTGAATCAAAGAACTGGAAAGGAATTATTATAGCAATCCTTGTCATACTGACAGTGTTCAGTTTTGTCACAATCGCCATCATTCTTGTAACGCCAGGTTTGTACAAGCTTACAAGGACTTTTAACCCATTACCACACAATCCCTACGTTTGACGCCCCTGAGAAAGAAGCCTTTAGAAAACATAGTGGGAAAGACGTTTACAGACGACAAGTTAAATATAGGAAAAATGATACTAGGTCCTACTTGTCTGTGTAAAGGTGGGGAACCTTGTACAAAAAAGAGAAAATAATGTTTGCTTTTTCCCTAAATGGACTTCAAAGCTCTATTCTCTCGGGGTCACTTAACTCATTACCAAACGACAATATTTTAGGCTTGTCCAAATCGAAAGCATTTGCAGACGACAAAATAAAAGTGACTGAAAATTTTAAATTTGTTTTGTGAAGGGTAGAAAACCTTGTGGGAAAAGGGGAAAATGCTGGTTACCAGCATTTTCCCCATTCGATTGACAAATTTTTGATATCACAATTTTCTAGTTGATTATCTTAATTATTTTATTCCCAACTTCACCCTGTGTGTAAGACATAAACTTCTTTCTATCCGTTATAAGTTATGAGGACGAAACCTTTACTTTTTTGGGTACATCCAAAGGTTGACATCACTTATTGCACAATTCGAACCAGGAACCTTTGCCGCCAGAGGTTGATGCTCTACACCCTTCACAACTTTGGTAAACTAATCGATAATATAATGCTTTTTAACCCTGAACATCATCCGGCTGTAAGTCAAACGAGCCTTTGTAAGCAGATGATAATTACCAAAGTTTTGCTATTTCACGGGCATTGTTGGGGTAAGAATATCTTCTAATCGGACAATGTCGTTCTAAAATCAGACTGAAAGTTTTATTGTCTACACTTTCCACAAAACGTCTTTGAGTCATACCTAGCTGCCATAGGTTTAAACTATTAAATAGATGAAAAGAATTTCCACTCAATGTTATAAACCAAAAGCGCAATTTCAAAGTTGATTTTAATAGAAATGACATATTGTTTCGGACAGTGTACGTTTTGTTTTCAGTAGGTTTTGTGTAGTCTCATCTGATCCACACCTTTTGTCCTATGCAGTCTATGTATTTGTATGCATGTGTATTATTTCAGACCCTGTCATCGTAAAGACTGGTGCTAAGTTAACACTGGAAGAGTACCTAAACGGTCTGTATGAACCCTTTGTCGTTAAACCAGTCTGGGATAGTGGTAAGTGATGATTTTTCTTGAAATTTTTATCCGTATGTATTATTTGTGACGGTTTTCAGGCAAAAAAGAGCCGAGTTAAGATTTAAAACCCCACTATATGTAACGAGTTTTTGTTGACATTGATTGCAAAGCTCTTAGTTTTCTGATCATAGATAAGAGGAGAAATAACTGAATCATTAAAGATATGTTTTCTTAGATCTTTGAAATTTCTCCACAAATAGACCTCGATAAAGAGATTAATATGCACGTAATTTCATTTTACGGCTAAACTTAAAATCATTATAAAGTCTGTAAAGGTTATATATGGCCTCCTACACGCGAAAGGGGACAGTTGGAAATTTGTGTAAAGTGTAGTCACGGATTAGCCTGCACGGTCTCTTTTGTAACGGCGACAAACTACCTCTTAAATATGGTACCAACTGTCCTAATTTTTACACGGACGTGTTGACTGCCTCTTTACAGAACCTTATTGTTATCTTTCTAATAGTTATTCGATCTCGTTTTTTTCATAACAACAGACTTTCTTCGATATTTCGTTATATAACTTTACCTTTATCACGTCAGAATAATCGTTTTCATCGTATTTTCTTATTGTCTTCTTCGTAGTGTTATGCAATTAGGATATATATGTAACCAGCTTTCATTATCACTTTCACTCTGTATTCAGAATATTCTAGAAACATAAAGAACATTTTTTTCATTATGGTCATTTAGAAACAGGCTGTCAGTAAACAAGTTGTTTACCAATCCATGTCAATAAACATCTTGTTTAAGAAGGCTGTTTTGTTTAAAAATCAGTCTAATATTGGCTTATCTGAATCTGACTCTTTGCAGGGTTATTCATTAAAAAGGAAATTAACAGATATTTTTTCACAAAACTTGTCTGAAAGTCAGATAAATTCCAAAGATCATTCGTCATAACAAGATAACACAACTTCACTTTTAGTTAATGAAGACCATTATACAAGGTCAAGGTCAAAACGAAGCGGTAGACCAACACAATGATCCAGAAATAGCACCTTTATTTGAAAAAAAAGCTGTCAGAGAAACTGATCTTTCACGGTGACTTTTCTGCTTTTTTTATGAAAGAAATGGAATATGAATGAGAAAGTTAAGCCTTTCTGAAGCCTCTGTTGATGATGAGTGGGCTGTCAATCATCAATTCGTTGTTTCTACTTCTCAAAGATCAGAAATATTAAGCTTAGCTCATGAAACAACACCCATGTCAGGTCGTTTAGGTGTCAATAAAACTTATCATAAAAATTCTCTATCATTTAGAGAAAACTCAATGTGAAATGAAAGACAGATTTGACAAGAATACATAAGAAACGAACTTTGAACCTAAAGATAAAGTTTTAGCTCTTCTACCAATTCTTGGTAGTCCTCTACAAGCAAAACATTTCAATCCTTATTCTGTGGAGAAAAAGGTCAGTGACTTAAACTATGTGATAACAACTCCTGACAGGCGGAAACAAAAACTATTATTCCATAGTAATATGTTAAAAGAATATGTTGTTAGGAATAAAACAAATATTTCACCAATAAATGTAGTTTCCTCAGTTACTCAAAATAAAAATCACATAACTTGTGAAGATTTGAATTTTGACTTTTCTAACCCTACTTGTTCAAAACTTCGGATTTCTGACATTTTAAGAAATTAAGATTAAAAATCTTTCACGTTTAGATAATAATCATAAAGAGGAATTTGAAAAAAGGTGTATTTCTGAATACGATCCCCTGCTCACTGATATTCCAACATGGACAGGTATATTATACCATGACCTGGTAATTGAAAATTCAAAGCCAGTGAAACCAGATCTATATCTAATAAATCCTAAGAAACTGGGGCATCTTGGGGTGGAAATTAAGTATCTATTGAACAATGACTGTATGAATTTAGTCAAAGTGAGTGGAGTTCTCTCTATATTTTTGTACTAAAGCCAGATGGAATTTTCGTACTTGCACTGACTATAGAAAACTTTATTCTATGACCAACACCGATTCGTTTCTAGTGCCAAGAGTAGATGACTGTATCGACAATGTCTTCAAGCAAAATATATAACCGAAATAGACCTTCTAAAGGGATTTTGGCTAATTCATCTCACTGAAAGAGCTAAAGAGATCTCTACATTTGTAACTCCTGACGGACTTTATCAGTACAAAGTTATGCCTTTTGGGATAAAAAACTCGCCAGCTACGTTTTATCGTCTTATCAACATGATAATATCTGTATTGGACGGCTGTAGGGCCAACAGCGATGTCGTCATCATTTACAGCCTTGATTGGGATGAACATATAAAGAGTATCAGAAAGTATTTTATCAGACTGAGTAAAGCCAAATTAACCTTATTAAGTGAATTTCGTCATGCTAATTCAACATTTTTAGGTCATTTTGTTGAAAAAGGACAGATAAAACCAGTACAAATTAAAGTAAAATCTATTTCTGATTTTCCTGTACCTATATACAAAAGACAACCTTTGAAATTTCTAGGTATGGCTGGTTACTACATGAAATTCTGTGTATTTTTTTTCTGTCATTGCTGAGCTACTGATATGAAACGCAAAAGAACAATTCCATGGAATGATGTTTGTCAAGAGTTCCTTTAGCTCCAAATGTTTAAAACGAATTTAAGCTTGCAGTAGATGCTAGCGATTCTGGTGCAGGTGGTGTTTTACTTCAAGAAGATTGTAATGGTGTAGATCATCCTGTTAGCTATTTTTCTAAAAGAAAAACTTCTCAAAGATAGAAAAATATTTCTTATCTATCAGTCTGCCCTTCATCATTTCGAAGTTTATTTGTCCTCTTCTCCAGCACCTGTCATTTTACGTTGTGATCATAATCCGTTGGTATTTATACATAAAATGAACAATGATAAAGAACGTTTACTCAAGTGGAGTCTGCTTTAAACAAGAGTATAACATGGATATCAGACACATAAAATGTAGGGATAAATATTAACCGTGATGTTCTTTCGGGAGTTTTACATGTAATTAGTTATCATTTGTTTTTGTGCATAATATATTTACTTATACAGTTAAGTGTGATATTATGTTTTATACTCTAACAAATGAAAGTTTTAATTTTTAAAACTGTCTTTTCCCTTAGGAGGGGAAGTGTCATGTAAATAGGATAAAAATGCAACGTTTTTCATTATGACTTTCATTCTGTATATACAGAATATTCTGGAAATATAAAGAACATTCATTTTTTGTGGTTATTTTTAGAAACAGATTGTTAGTAAACAAGTTGTTTACCATTCCATGTCAATAAACATCTTGTTATCTTTCTGGAAAGACTACTCTAGAATTTTCCAAGCTGACATAAACAGGAGTGACTTTCTTGGTGATATGCATCTTAGACTTATGGCTTTTAGGATACAGATTTGGTGAAAAGTGTTGGTATCAAATTAGAATATATATCTATAAGAAGGAATTATTCATTTCTGACACAAAGGTAGCACATATCAAGTGAAAACTATTGCTAATTTAGATTTTAGGAACCAGAAATTCCATACTTGTTTTAGTCTAAATTCTTAATTTTTAGAGACTTATTTCATTTCTTGCTCTAAAATATGAAAATTGTCTTCAATTTTCTTTTGTCTTTATTCATTAATAAACATCATTAAATGGTGACAGGCTTGCTGCGTAACAATCATGACATCTGTTAACAAAATATAAGCCCTGCTCCAGCAATAAAGGCTTAATGTGTCTCCGTGATGCATGATACAAAGAAAGTTATCAAATAGTCATGGACCCATGAAATCTTGTGTGTCTCACAACCGTCTGAACCGTGAAGTACACTGGTCCTCTGTCCTGCAGATAGCTATACGTTTCGGCCCAGGTCAGCCTGAGCAGACTGATCTGTGTCGGTACTTTTTGCAACGATTAGGAGGTGGAGAGTGGGCCTTGTAACCGCAGGGTTCCAAATTCGATACCCGGGAGACTTTTTTGGAACCGCATTAAGCTCCCTATTCATTCTTTATGACATATACCTACTATTTTTTTTTTTGTTTGTTTGATTTTTTTCATTCTTACTGTTTCCTTGTATTTTATTGTATAATGCTCGCCATTTTGGCGGAAAAACAATAAAATAATAATTACATTCTGTCTTTTTTAAGTAACAAATATCCTTTTATCACAGATGGCGAGGGCTTTTTGTACAAAACTAAACAGAAAGAGCTGATTTATATAAATTGCCGCACAAACGAATCTTCCCTGTTTTTGGATAACTCTACTTTTGTGAGTATTTTTACAATTCAAAACAATAGGGTCTTTATTCACCTATCATTCTTATGAGCATCCAGTCTCATTCTCCTATATTTTCTATAATGTATTTTCTACTTCATTTAACGTGATCCTGACCTTAATGCTGAATATTTTACATATACATATATAGTTAAACCTGTGTTAGAGACCACCTGTATTTAGAGACCACCTACTTTAAGAGACCACTGTTCTGATACAACAACCCTTCTTACATTAACCTAATATAACATGTATTTAAAGATCACCTGCTGTAAGAGACCAATTTCAGTACTTCCCTTGAGTGGTCTCTGAATACAGGTTGTACTGTATATAGAACTCCGACAATTATTCGGAAAAATACATATACACGGGACAGGTAAGCGATTTAAATCGTAGTCTTAAAGCAGATTTAAGTCGCCTTTGAGGTCAGTGTAGACCAAGATCAGACAGCACATTCTGATCTTGGATCTACGCTGTCCGATCTGGACATATTATTCCCCGAAATATACCTTTGAAATAAAAATTGTTTGTGTTTTTACTGTGGAATTGAAAATTTCATTTTAGTTAGTTAACAGGATAAGGGTTACGCAAAGCGCTTTACCCTTTCCCAAATAATCCCTGGTTTTTTACGGATATGAAATAGTAGCCTTTTGAAAACATAGTGGGAAAAGGAGAAAATGCTGGTAACCAGCATTTTCTCCTTTTCCCACAATGTTTTCTACCCTATGATAGACAGAAATCATCTTTTCAGCAAGAGCTGAATTGTCGTCTGCAAATGCTTTCAATTTGGTCTGGTCCAAAAAATTGTCGTTTGGGAAAGAGTTAAAAGAATAGGTTTCATGCAACCCCTTGCAGCACTGTATACCAAGAAAGTCATCACTAAATGATGGATGCCTAAAATTCGTTCTGTCTAACAAATGGCTTAATCTTTAGGTAGAATAATATTTGAACATGCAGAAATTTTACGCAGAGCATAAAGCTTTCACCGATGACAGCCTGCGCATATTGTGCAGGCTAACTTGGGTTGATAATTTTTGCGGATGCATTTGGCCCCCCCCTCCCCCCATTGCACAGAGTTTGTTTAATTCTATAATTTCATATTTCAGAGGGAATTGAATACAGAGGAGTATGTTGTATCTGCCGATCGAAACTTTATTCTGTTTCCCTATCATCGACAGAAGGTATGGTGTTACCAAACATACATAGAAGATATTTGGTTTTTTTTTTTCGTGAAATATCAAAATTTATTTTATCGAGTCATTATTGCTGATGTTTTTCACGAGATGAAATGAATTCCGATCTTTTACCAAAAAAATATCTATTTATTTCATGCTTTTAACCCCTATTTGGTGGTACTTACATCAACATTTAGAACAGTTCTTTTGGATAAATCTTCGTGGAGTACACTCTCTCGTAGCAATGCATTACATTATTAGGTAAAGCACAAACTGTAGTGTAAATGACGTGATAATTCCATCTGGTTGAGAGGCACCCGCAGTTTACCTTAGTAACTAGTGTGCGGAAACTATTTTTTCCGTCTTCAGTTGAAGAGTTGGAAAATAAAAGCGGTATTTTTCGCTAGTCGTTGCTATGATAGATCAAATCATATCCCACCATTATTTCTCGATAAAATACCAAAACTCATGAAATAATATCTGTTATTTATTTATTTTTTATTATTAATTTCCTCTTTAATACACTTTCAGCAAAATATAAAGCATGTCAATACTAAGCGGCCAGACAGAAACTGTTACATGATTTATTAATTAACCCATTACCACACAATCCCTACTTTTGACGCCCCTGAGAAAGAAGCCTTTTGAAAACACAATGGGAAAAGGAGAAAATGCTGGTTACCAGGATTTTCTCCTTTTTCCCATAGTGTTTTCTACCCTTCCCAGAACAAATTTCTATTTTTAGTCACCTTTATTTTGTCGTCTGAATTTGCTTTCAATTTGGACCAGTCTAAAATTTTCTCGTATGGCAAAGAGTTTAAACAACGCATTGATAAAAGTTAGAGCGATTCTTTATCCCCTATCCCGTTATAGATACTTTGTTTTTGCAAAGCTTTTAATGGTTTGAAATTATTAAAAACATATTATAATGCTGCTAAGAAATTGCTCGTGATCTGATTGGATAATATGCCTCGAACACAAATATCGTGTACTCTAGCAAACCCAAAGTAAAAACAGTTTCCCTTTCGGGAGCCCCATGAACATGACTTCACTATCAACACAACATCGAAAATGACGCCGTCGATCAAGATTTCCATCAAGATTATGCGCCAAGCTGCACGTTTTAGCACGTATTACCCAAGTTTCAATGACGTCAGTTTCCAGTGACGTCATTTTTCATTGAATTGGGGCACTCAGAAGGGAACTTCTACGTTTTAAGCGTCCTCATTCTTTTAAACCCAAAATCTGGTAAAAATCGATTCATGAAATTTGGAGTGGTAAAACCTTTCAGTATGATAAGTTCATTGTACAGTCAGGTGGCAGGGGACTTGGAAACTTGTTCACGGCTGTGCTGAATCATGTCCCCCACCTCGGCTTCGGCTCGTGGCCACATGGTTCACCACAGCCGTGAACAAGTTTTCAAGTCACCTGCCACCTGACCGTGCAACTTATACTGTGTGTAGTTTGTAAAAATAATCACCTGGGATACATAGTAAACCACCTATTTCATGACTTTAATGCTATTGTAAACGGATTCAAGAACACGCACACGCACAGAAACCAACAGATAAACATTAACAAAGCTTGGGGGATGTCGCAGGAGTGCCATTTATGCTATATTTGATTTACTACTCAATTTCGATTTTGACGGACAAGTTGCCAACAGTAATTGCGTAATGATAGGTTTTCCTTCCACTGGAGTAGAACATTTGTAACATAATGGATGGTATTGTGTTTGTGTGTGTGGAGGGGAAATCCTTTCTTTGCCCTTAGACTGCTTAGCACAACCCGAGAAAACTCTGTGGACATTGTAGATCAAGATCACACTGTGAAGTAGAGCGTCGGCCTCGTAACCATAAGATCCCGGTTTCGATACCATGGAACGGGTGTCAACTTTGGGATTGATCATTGGCCCAATCACTCGACCTGAGAACTGGTTTAGTTCCCAGGAAGCAGAATCGAAAAAGAAAATTGTTCAAGTTGTAAGGACTTGTTTCTCAATCTATGTAAATAACTATGTTTAAAGTTCAATTAAAGTAAGATCGGACTACACAGATCGCGCAGTATGATCTAGGATCAATAATGTGTGATAGGAAAATATTTTTGCCCCGAAAACTAACTTTCTTACTATCGAACACTCGCTCGTATTTGGGCTTGTACAAAATGGAAATCATCTTCAGTCCAATAATTCCGTTTGACTCAAGTGATGATTTTTGGCTATAAACGGGTAGAAAACACTGTGTTTGATTTAACCCATTACCACACAATCCCTACTTTTGACGCCCCTGAGAAAGAAGCTTTTAGAAAACACAGTGGGAAAAGGAGAAGATGCTGGTAACCAGCATTTTCCCACAGTGTTTTCAACCCTTACCAGAACAAATTTCTAATTTTGAGTCACCTTTATTTTGTCGTCTGCAAATGCTTTCAATTTGGACCAGTCTAAGATTTTCTCTTGTGGTAAAGAGTTAATGAAAGAAATACTGATTTCCATTTTCTCGTTTTCTCAAAAAATCTTTTCCTGAATTTTGTTTCAATTTTCCGCATTAAACGGACGTAGAAAAAAATCAAATGCTATTTTTTCCATCTTTGATGATGTTTCTGTAAAGTTTTGATTCAAAATCATCCATTTACAATGTATATCCATTTTGAACTAGATGGATGAATACTAAAGGAGGTCGATTTTCTTATATCAAATATCCATTTTATTTCAAAAGTGGTTCTTAGTTTCTTAGACTCTAAGACTTGTGTTATAAAGCTTGTACCTTTTTTTCCAAATCTCAATCTTTTCTCTCAATTTCATTTTTTTAGAAAGATATTCCTTAATCGGACATTGTATATTCAAGATCAGACTGCACGTTCTGTGCCGTCTGATCTTGGATCTACAATGTCTGCTAAAGGCCAGTGTGTAGTGCTTAAAGGAATAAGGGTTAAACAAGTTAATAAATATTTACTATCTACTTTATTCCATATTAAAGGCTTTTAGAGATAAAAATTTACAACAGAGATGCATCAGCTGAGATTGATTATTCCTCCATTGTATCAATTCTATTTTAACTCTTTACCAAACGACAAATTTATAGACTGGCCCAAATTGAAAGCATTTGCAGACGACAAAATAAAAGTGAATGAAATTATGAAGTTTGTTTTGTGAAGGGTAGAAAACATTGTGGGAAAAGGAGAAAATGCTGGTTACCAGCATTTTTTTCTCCTTTTCCTACAATGTTTTCAAAAGGCTTCTAACGCAGGGTCGTCAAAAGTAGGGATTGTGTGGTAAAGAGTTAACCCCTTACGATACACTTCCGATTTTAAACATCCCCGGAAAGGAAGGCGGAAAAGGATACATCACTTGTAAAAAGTCACCTCTCCTTTTCCCATGATGTTTCCTGCTCCTTTCTCGGGCATGTCCTGTCTTTTCAGCCATATTTGGTGGGTTGTCTGTAAGCAATTTTGATATTATTGACTGTACTATCTTGTAGTGTCCTAACGGATTAAGAAGAAGAAGGAAAAAACGGTACCAGGAAAACTGCTCTCCCCCCGGAAAATTGCCCCCCCTAAAAAAAAAAATACCCTATCCCCAGAATTCTGCCTCTCCCCCAACCCAGGAAAAGTGCCTCTTACGCCCCTCGGATGTTTTTAAACATTACATTCACACATAAAAACATAGAGTGAAAGGTTCCTAAATATTAATGTAATCGTGATCTGATTGGATAATATGCCCCCGAATACTACATCTTGGCCAGGTCACGAGTCACAAATGCCAACCACTGTAGCTACTCGGCCGGATACAATTGCTTAAATTATACCATTGTCAATCAAGTGATTTATTTTTCCTGAAAATAATAATAATAAAAACCATTGTGTGTGTGTGTGTTTTTTTTTTTACAGATTTATGATCATTCCTATTTAACCCGTTACAAAGTCTACAATACGGAGACTAGATTGTACAGAGAGCTGATTGGTTCCCGTGGTCATACATTCCAGTATGTCACGTGGACAAACGGTGGTCGGGGATTGGTGAGTGTATATTTATATCATAGTTTTTCAACTTTACCAAACACTACGGGACCATACCCTATATGCCTAGAGAGTGGCATCTTCGCGAGCCAAGGTTACGATCACTACGTAGAAATGGAACATAATCTTCATCCGCTTCTTTACTCTAAGTTTGAACTTTCATTAAGAATTGGCCATGTTAGAATATTCTTTCTATCGTGGTTTATCGTTCAAAAAAACACGTTGTGAGTTATGAGGCGCAAGGAATAAACAACTCAGTCTATTGCCCTCGTGGATTATTTATTGTGCCTCATAACTCACAACTGTGGTTTATTCAATGATTATTTATTAAATACAGCCTGGATTCAGGCTAGCAAGACTAGAATGCTCCGTTATAGTGTTACAAGCAAATACATGTATCTTACGATGAAAATTGTTGAAAAGAATATATTCTGCAATGTGACATTCCAAGTTCAGTTGTATGTACATTGCATACTCCTACGCGAAATCAAATTGAAAATTTCATTTAGAAGATTTCCAAATTCATCGTCTAGCAAGTTCAGATGAAAATTGAATTTAGGATAAATCGATTTGTACAACAATGGTGGGCGTTTATTTCCTTTAGCGCTCGGAAGCTAAGCGCGACTCACTGACCTTTTGCGGACAGTGTAGATCAAGGATCAGACTGCACGGAACGTGCAGTCTGATCCTTGGTCTACACTGTCCGATCAGGACCTATTAAACCCTAAATTTTGCTCTTCAGAGGCATTTTGAAGGAATAAATCTCATATTTCGACAGTGTAGATCCAAGATCAGTTTGCACATTTTCTGCATTCTACATTCTGCATTCTTGCGTACACTCTCCGCAAAAGGTTACAGAGTCCCCTATAGCAGCCTTAGGATTAATGAATCTCCATGCCTAATAATATCAAGTCCGTCATCTCATAATAATGGATTCATTTATTCTGCCTTATCTGAAAACCGACAATATCATAAGGTATAATGGTTGTCTGACATACAGAAAATCACAAATAGTATAAAGTATCGATCCATATCAGCACTCCCTTGTTACACGGAATTCTCATTCTTCAACCACGTTTTCCTACTCTCTTTTATGAAGAGAGTTGAAAACAAACTTTTATAGAAATGGACATACCATTTATAGACTTGGGATTGCAAAATGACAAGTTGGAGCTTTATCTGAATTGTTTCTGTTGTTTCAATAGGTCGTTGTACAAGAAAACAACATTTTCTACCTTGAATCTGTGTCTGATACTAAATATAACTACATACAGTTGACCTTTACCGGAAGTGAAGGAACTATATACAACGGGGTTCCTGACTGGCTATACGGTGGTGAGTATGATAATTACATGTATATGAAATTGTATCCAATTCTAAATACAAATACATACAGTTGACTATTACCGGAAATAAAGGAACTATTCACAACGGGACTCCTGATTTTTTGTACCCTGATAGGTATGATACTTAGATTAAACTCCTACACTAAATGTAACTGCATACAATTGACCTTTACTAGAAGCGCAGAAATTATTTACAATGGGGTCTGTGGTTGGTCTTATGTAAGTGACTATGATACTTCTTCGATTGGTCTGCATATCTAACTTTAAAAAAAAGAGTTTTGGCAAATGTCATTTTGCACATACGTCCACTTACTCTGACACTATTTATTAAGTAAATCAGTTTGCATAATAGATGTCCCTAAGACAAATGCAAAACCATGACCATTTGTAATAAACCATTTGTAACCATAAGACTTTTAAAAAAGTATTACAAATTATTTCATGCTTTCCGGTAGGATATCTAGGAATAGTAGTGAAAATATTTTTCGATCTTACACTGGTACCACCAGTGAAAATACCGATTTTTCATGTTCTTGTTACCTAGGTTAATTGCGCATGCCTCACAACCAGATAGAAATATGATGTCATTTACATTACATTTATCGCGCTTGACGTAATATTGTTAGTGTGTTGCTATGCGGGAGGGGTACACCACGGGGAATAACGGAAAATAACTGTACTGCATTTTGATAAAGTTCCTCTGAAAAAGGGTTAAAAGCATCAAATAAGTAGAATATTTGATTTTCGGTGAAAGATCGAAATTAATTTCATCTCATGAACACCATCGCTAATACTTTCACTCGTGGCTGCGCCAATCGTGAAAATATTACCGTAGGTGTCCACTGGATGAAAGAAATTTCGATCTTTCACCGAAAAAAAAAATCAAGTATATTCTATATATTCGATATCACTAAAGTAATGTCAAACAGCGTTTAACGCTATAATCAATCAATCAACCAATCAATCAATCAACTTATCAATCCATTTATCAATCAATCAATCAATCAGTCAATCAAAAAATGATAAGTGATCGGGATCTTCGAACTCTCCATATTCCATGTGATGAGCATCTGTTTTTGAGTCGCCTGTTTGCGTAGCAAACAGGCTCTCATTGTTATCGTCCTGATCTATGGGGTGACGTAAGCATACCCCCGGCCTTGTACTGCTTCCTGTCCCAAGTTCTGGTTTACGAGATAAAACAGTTTTCTTATTATTCGGTGAACAACCCAGTTTTCTTCTGTTGTAAATAATTTACAGTTGTGCATTTGTGATAATGAATGCGCCAAAGGCTACAGTTCAGTCCAATGATCATGAAATTGCCCGGCTGTTTGTCTCAATAATATTTTTGACAAAACTGAATATAGGTCACCTGGGGTTAAAAGAAAAAGGTTGTCATTAGGTCAAATCAGACGAAACCGTAATAGAGCTGTAGAATCCATTTATGTTCAGTCTAATACTTATGAAACTTTGTTAGACTGCTAAGATTAGATATGAGCGAGTTGCAAAAGGGCATTTTTGATCTAAAAGTATGTCACTAGATCCTATACCAGAAGATAATCTGGTCTTTACTTGTAAAGGGTTGTTGTCTGTAAGTAAAAAACGTTGAACTTATTAAAGCTGGTCCTGGTGCCTAAATTTTAATTTCCACCACATTTTTTTTTAAATGTAAATTTTAATACGGATATTTTGAATTTTAGGATGACAACTCAGAAATATGCTTGCATATAATACTGTCTTGTGGTTAAGTTATTTGTATCTTGAATACTTTTAATAGATTGCAACAAAAAAGGGTGAACATTTCTAACCCATTACCCTACAGGCGACTCTCAGGACTATCAGTCCTTTGGTTTTTATCTTACAGAAAAGATTTTACAATCTGACCACGCATTATGGCTTTCACCAGACGATAACTACCTGATATTTTCCGAATTCAATGACACACTTGTCCAGACAATGGAGACCATGTTCTACGGTGACCCCAAACATCAATACACAGAAATACGACGGCAGCGTTATCCAAAGGTAACTTAAAACGTTTGATTTCTGCTTAACGTTTGACCAGTAAAAAATGACGCATTAACCAGTGATGTACAAAATTTTGTTTTATTTCATGCTTACTGGTAGGATATCGAAAAATAGCAGTGAAAATATTTTCGATCTTACATTGGTACCACCAGTGAAAATACCGACTTTCATGTTCTTGTTGCCTAGGTAAATTTGAGTGCCTGACAACCAAATGGGAAATATGATATCATACACATGACATTTCTCGCGCTTAACGTATTATTGTAATGCGTTGCTATGTGGGAGGGGTACACCACGGGAAATAATGGAGAAGAACTATACTGGATTTTGATAAAGCTCCTCGAAAAATGGGTTACAAATATGAAATGAATAGAATATTTTTTTGGGGGGGGGGGGTTTGAAGGGGTGAAAGATCGAAATTTATTTCATCTAATGAACACCATCGGTAATATTTTCACGAGTGGCTGCTCCACTCGTGAAAATATCACCGATGGTGTTCACCCGATGAAATAAAATTTAGATCTTTCACCGAGAAAGAAAACAAATATTCTCTATATTCCTATTAGTGAATTGCAGGGATTTCACATTAAATAACACATTTAGTGATGATATTTGTGGCATCATTACTAGTGAAGATATAGTTTTAAAATGTTGTTAGAACTACTTTTTCCTATATTGATCATATTGTACAATTTCTTGCTAATAACTAGAATAAAAAAGGTGAAATATGAATAAAAATCTGTCACTCGATCGGGGTATGATGTTCGCATTAACATAAAAGTCCGCGGTAACTTTAAAAAAATCATGCATAGCTTAAATACAAACCGCACCTGGCGGGATTCGAACCCATGCTGACAAATATCCTAGTTTTTTGAGGTTTAAAAGACCAATACCATAACCACTGGTCCAAAGAGATATCTCCCCAACGCTATTGTTAGGAAATGTATTTAAATCAGGACGAAACCATGCACGAAAGAGTGGTCTCCCGTGGCACAACCCTCTTACAGTCATCATTTATTGATGACGGAAAGCCTGTCTTTTCAGGTAGGAAAAATGGTTATGATTAGCATTTTTATTTTTCAAATACATGTATATTTCTTATTTCAGATAGGAACCTTGAACCCAACTTTCTCACTGAAAATTTACAACTTCAAACTGAACACAACAGAGACTATAACTCCACCTGAAACTTTTAATAACAGGTACACAAGAAAGCCTAACATTTATGCCTTTTTGATAAATATCAATCTTAACTACTTCTGCAACGTAAGTAAAAAGTAAATAAGCAAAAACTGACAGTAAAGCATTTTTGTTTTACATTTAGGCGTTAGTCAGGGCGTCATACTGAGCCTGCTCATATTTGTGTGAGGCTTCCGTTGTTCAGTAGTTAACTGAAGTATACAAATAGATAATGAATTGTCATTTCTTTCAAACCATAAAATGTAAAAAAGGATGGATTTGAAATTGTCATTTTTTTTAGATGTGAACAAGATTGTAAGTGTTGGTTAACGTGTGTTACATATCTATTCAATTTTCAGCGAGCACTATTTTACGTGTGTCACATGGCGAAATAATATCAGCGTGGCGGTAATTTGGTTGAATCGATCACAGAATACTTCCGTTATAACAATTTGTTCAGCGTTAAAAGCACAGTGTTACGAGGTAAATCATGCTGTTCTTTTTCTTTAATAAATTTTAAGTCCAGATATTAATATTTCTTTATACATCATAGTTTTGTGTATGCTTGTGTAAACCCTGCGTATCACTGTATACCTTGCTTGAAAAGCACGCGGGAATTTTTGCGTGCAGTACGGTTTATACATCCATAAATTATACTCTAATAAAAAAGTCAATCATCTAAAATTTCCACAAAGTCTTGGAATATTTCCTTGAAAAATTTCAAGATTTTTTTCTCCTGTAACATACTATTGCGCGAAAGAAAACTCAATAACAATTTCGAAAAGTACAGGCTAAACAATTTGGAGGCATTGGTTTGTCTAAAACAACCATTTAGTTAAAGCTTATTATTATTATTACTATTACAACTATTAATATTATTACCATTATTACTACATAAGTAAAGCTGAAAAGACCACCGTCGACGCCGAAGCTTTCATTTAAGGGGAGAAATTTGATATGCAATCAGTCTGTGATTGCAGCTTGTAGAACATAAAATTGTACAGATGGACAATTAAGTATTTACATAATCTTTTGTTTAAGTTGTTTTCGATGTTGAGACGATCGTAATCTAAACTTCTGCTGTTTTATTGTATCAACTCTTAACCCTTTACTCCACAGATACTCATTTCTACGCATTGCTTGTAGGACCCTTTGGAAAACATTGTGGCAAAAGGTGAAATTGCTCGTGACGAGCAATTTCACCTTTTGCCACAATGTTTTCTATGCTATCAAAAGGTGTCATATACACATAAGAAATTGTTTCATCCTTGCTGTTATTTTGGATCAATTAAAGATACCATAGAAATGCCTTATGGGGTAAAGGGTTAACCTACCACCCAAATTAACCCCTAGGCTGCTGAGCGCGGCTCACTGACCTTTTGCGGACAGTGAAGATCAAGATCAGACTGCACAGAACGTGCAGTCTGGTCTTGGATCTACACTGTCCGATAAGGAGATATTATTCCCCAAAACATAACTTTTGAATAGCAATATTTGGGTTTTACTATCGAATTGAGCATTTCAATTTTGATATCAAGCAGGATATAAGGGTTAAAAGAATTTTCAAACCAATAGTGGAAATCAGATTTAACTATGTTCTAAGGTATTTTCTTTGAAAAAATATCTCCTTTTCGGACAATGTAGATTCAAGATCAGACTGCACGTTCTGTGCAGTCTGATATTGATCTTCACTGTCCACAAGAGGTCATTTAGCCTCACTTAGCAGACCAGGTTTTACGTTTATCTTCAAAAATCTTTATGGTAGACATTAAGCTTTACTGAATGTCTCCTTTTTTCCAAAGTTTGATCCTGTACCATATAACATTGTGGTTTTTTTTTTTCAAGATCCTGATATTATATAGTTTCTCTGGTTCAATGAGAATAGGAGAGAATGACGGTATTATTTCATGCATTTATTGTTTTCTTTTCTGCCATTGTTTCTACCTTTTTAGCTCACCTGAGCACGAAGTGCTCAGAGTGAGCTATTGTGATCACTCACCGTCCGTCGGCGTCCGTCGTCCGCCGGCCGTCCGTCCGTCGTCCGTCCGTTCACATTTTCTTGTTTACACTCTAGCATCTACAAATATCAACCAATCAGCACCAAACTTGGTCAAAGTATATATGACCATAAGATCTCGGATGAGTCCGATTTTGGGTCTTATCGGACCAGAACATCTGGAGTTATTTGCCCTTGAATTAGAAAAATTGCTGTATTTCACTTTGTTTACACTCTAGCATCTACAAATATCAACCAATCAGGACCAAACTTGGTCAAAGTATATATGACCATAAGATCTCGGATGAGTTCGATTTTGGGTCTTATCGGACCCGAAGATGTGGAGTTATTTGCCCTTAAATTAGAAAAATTGCTGTATTTCACTTTGTTTACACTCTAGCATCTACAAATATCAACCAATCAGCACCAAACTTGGTCAAAGTATATATGACCATAAGATCTCGGATGAGTCCGATTTTGGGTCTTATCGGACCAGAACATCTGGAGTTATTTGCCCTTGAATTAGAAAAATTGCTGTATTTCACTTTGTTTACACTCTAGCATCTACAAATATCAACCAATCAGGACCAAACTTGGTCAAAGTATATATGACCATAAGATCTCGGATGAGTTCGATTTTGGGTCTTATCGGACCCGAAGATGTGGAGTTATTTGCCCTTAAATTAGAAAAAATGCTGTATTTCACTTTGTTTACACTCTAGCATCTACAAATATCAACCAATCAGCACCAAACTTGGTCAAAGTATATATGACCATAAGATCTCGGATGAGTTCGATTATGGGTCTAATCTGACCAGAGTGACTGGAGTTATTTGCCCTTGAATTAGAAAAAAAATTGTTATACTGCATTTTGTTTACTCTCTAGCATCTACAATTTGTAACCAATCAGCTGTAAACTTGGCCAAAATATGTTTAACCATAAGATCTTGGATGAGTTTAATTATGGGTGTAATCGGATGCAAACAACTGGAGTTATTTGCCCTTGACTTAGAAAGTTCTTTATAATAGTTCTTAATCCAGAGCATAACTTTGTTATCTCCAGTCTGATTGACTTGAAACTTGACATTTGTGTTGGTTGCAATAATGCAGAGTCCAGTCTTAAAGATCCATAACTCTACCTTATACTGTCTATAAGTTATTTCCTTTTGGTTGTCATTTTTACAGCATTTTCTGCTCGTCTGGAATATAACTTTGTCATCTATAGCCTGAACATCTTAAAATTTGATATGCATGATCGTTGTATATTTATGGAGTGCAGTGCACAAGAACCATAGCTCTTCCTAGCTTGAATTTTGAGTTATTTCCCCTTTGAACTTCATTTTCATAGCATTTCTTGCTTGTCCGGAGCAAAACTTTGTCATCTTAAGTAGGAATGACTTGAAATTGGGTATGATTATTTGGTGCAATATTTGGAAGTGCAGTGTACAAGAATTGTAACTCTAATTTGTGCTGTCTTTGAGTTATTTCCCTTTGAATGTCATTTTTACAGCATTTAGTGCCTGTCTGGAATATAACTTTGTCATCTCAAGTCAGAACGACTTCAAACTTGGTATGCATGTTTGTTGCAGTATTACAGAGTCCAATGCGCAAGAACAATAACTCTACCGAGTGCGAATTTATGTAATTCCACATTGATCTTCATTCTTACAGTATTTCTTGCTTGTCTGGCATGGAACTTCAAAGTCTCAAGTCAAATTGCGACAAATTGCTGCTCTTGTTTTATTATCATTTAGCCTTGAACCTTGATATTTGGTATTTATCTTTATTGTAGACCTTTGCTGCTTGGTACTCAGGTGAGCGATATAGGACCATCATGGTCCTCTTGTTAAATACATATTCCATCATTTTACCACGTCAAATTGTTCATATGCCAATGTTTCCTACACGAAAGGGTCCAAAATTTTGTTCAAATTTGAATCTTTATTATTCTGAGCAAATAGAGGTTTTTTTTTTTCAGATTTAGCGATATTTCCAACTTGAATAATTTTGAAAGCATTTAACCCTTTCCCAAACAATCCCTGGTTTTTACGGGTCTGGAATAGTAGCCTTTTGAAAACGTTGTGGGAAAAGGAGAAAATGGTGGTAACCAGCATTTTCTTCTTTTCCCACAATGTTTTCTACCCTATCATAGACAGAAATCATCTTTTCAGCAGGAGTTGAATTGTCGTCTACAGATGCTTTCAATTTGGTCTAGTCCAAAAGTTTGTCGTTTGGGGAAGTGATAAATCATCTTGTATCTCAAAAGAATCGTCAAGTGACTAAGATCCTAGATAACATGATTGCACGACCATGCACAATTCTACTGATTACACTTTTAACTTCTCCATCCCCACTCTCTGCATAGCCTTGTAGTATGAAATTATGTTTAGCGAGTTAAGAGTGTAATTTTGAACATCTCTAGTGGAATAGTTTCCTTAAAAAACCTGAATATTCTAAACATAGACGTTCTTTGTCCCATACGTCAGAAAGAAATGCCATTGATAAAGTGGGTCTTTTAGTATTTTTACACAGTCACTTCAAAAAAGAAATCTTTCCTATGTTACGATCAAATCTGTTCCTTCAAGTCTCCAAAGTATATTTATGGCTAATCTTCCCATATTTTCTTTTCAAGAAATCTACCAAAAGATATGTAATCTTCTACATATTACTTGAGACCGGGTTTCTTTGATCAAAGGTTTGCATATCGTACAAACTAAATTCAATTTCAGACATCTCACATATACCGACAAGATTCAATAAAGATCACGAATCAATAGTAATTTATTCCATTTGCAAGTTTCCTGTTTCCTTTTTTGGAACGAAATAACACCATCTATAATTGAGATGTCGGGGCGAAAGTCACTTGGGACGAATCATTAAGCAATTATATAGTCCAACAGCCAGACGATGTATAGCGGTTCACTAAGTATACTCCATCCCATAGTCTTGGTGAAAAGTAACGACCCGTGTTCTAGATTTTTAGATCAGCATCAAACTTAGCTAAGACTATAGTGTAATCTTAAATCCGCACTGTAAGATGATGAAAAAATCTATTTATTACAAAGAGCCTTGACATTTATAAGTAAGTTTGCCAGTGTTATCACTGAAATGAAATATCTTGGAATGCTGCCTTGGAATCGATATCTATCTAAGTCGCGCTTTTGGGTAAAAAAATAAAAGTTTATGGTATCTCCGTAATGCCTTATACCAAGCACGTAATCACGTTATTAGGAATTCGTAAATTCCAATTAGATTAAATGATTGCCTGCATTTGAAGCAAGAGTGGTCGTTAGACATGCAGAAAATTGACAAAAGGTACCACCTGCTTCAGCCTGGGTGGACAGCGCAGGCTGACATGGTTCGATCCTGCTTCCACATGCATTAAATTAAGCCTTCATTTCACATAACATGGCTCAGCTACATGTACATGTAAAATCAACTGCCGGTGTGTCATTGTCGACCTGTTTAGTAAATGATACTAGTACTTTGATTTAGTACGAGAACAAATTCTCCTTAAGAACATTTGAAGATAATGGTGCACTGAATGATGGAAAGCTCACCCTGCTATTAACAATTTATTCATCTAAACTTTTGAGAATGAGGGTAGTGGAGGGGTTACTTTTATACCAAATATTGATAGCATGATAGCATGTGTGATCGGCGGCCATTTTTTCCCAGACACAGAAAAATATAATTCAGTAGAGCTGACAGACTGGTACAAGATATTTAAATAATAATTTCCATACATTGTGTCATGAATGAAATGAAAGAAATGTAATTATAAATATGCAGTATTGTTGGTTTATTTCATGAACAAAGTAAGAGTGATATATTTTTATGGCGAATTGGGAGTCACATGCCGTCAGTATGACATTTCATAATAAAAAAGTCATCAAAAATGGTGATGACATCATTTAAAAGATGACAGGTATAACTGCCAGTGACAAACTGGAATGATCATAGTAAACCGTAAGTTGACTGCTCGGATCTACTTTCAGACAGCGCGTTATTGGTACAGTCTGATCTCAACTTATGCAGTCCTCAAGACCTTATGTCCCGGATTTTCCAACCTTGTTTAATAACATTCTTAATTCAATTCTTCAGGATCTTCGGAACGCAACTCTGAAAGGCTAAACACATCTGGTTTAGCCTATCAACGTTGTGTAACTTTCTATAACTCCCAAAAATTAGACCAATATCCTTCTAAAGAGTGGTTGATGGATACGGACCTTAATATTATTATTAGCCGATGAAGTGTCTCTCAAAAATCGACTAAAAAAACAAAGTGATTAAAAAAACATGTGACCCATCATGCAAAAAGGGACCTTCAGGGAACTGCGAAAAGTGTCAACCCTGGTCAGACTGCGC
The DNA here is from genome assembly GCA_943736015.1 of Tridacna crocea. Taxonomy (NCBI): domain Eukaryota; kingdom Metazoa; phylum Mollusca; class Bivalvia; order Cardiida; family Cardiidae; genus Tridacna; species Tridacna crocea. Next base: position 34,973,975 of record OX031073.1, read on the forward strand.
GAATTGCGCAGTCTGACCAGGGTTGACACTTTTCGCTTTTATGACATTTTCTGCATGAAAAGCGGTAATTGTACCTTGTTATGAAATCATTTTTGAGTTATCGACTTGAGCTGACCTGCACTATCTTTGATATGTTTCCATCTAATTGATGTACAGAACTCCTAGCTGGTCCCTTTGTGATGGGTCACATATCAAGCGAAGTACAGCAGTGCGAATGGACAAGACTGTATAAACGGTTGTACCTCCTTCTTTAATGAATTTCCTCATTCTCTAAATGAATGACGTTCTTAGAAAAGTGTATAAATGTATTTTATTTTTGTTATGCTTCAGAATTTGATAACAGAATCTGAATTTGGCTGGGTTGAGCCGGTAAGAATGTGTTTCTTCAAACTTACATCATAATTTTAGTTTTATAGGATTTATCGTTATCTTTGACGTACATGTATAGGCATAGTTTTTCTTCATTTATTAGTAATGCATGCCATTTATACACATTGACAAGATTTAACTCTAAATTTCCTACAGACTCCTTTATATATATTTACTTGTCGAATATTTACAATTGCTGTAGATTAAACGTAGGTCTGCTAAGGTCGACCCCCGCACCTTTTACAGACAGTGTAGATCAAGGTCCGACTGCATAATATGTGCAGTCTGTTTTTTTTTTATTTACAATTTTCGATAGGGTGATATTCTCCCAAGCAGCAAGCGCTTCGTAATCGCGATTTTTCGGTACATATTATTGGCTGGAAATATTTATTCCTTTTCTTTAACCGTTTAATGGTTAACATAGAAAAAAAGAATAAAGTGCGTGAACACCGTGTAATCTATGAAGAAATAGCTTTCTATGAGCAATTTTTTCTTTGCCACAATGCTTGTAAAATTGTCTGTTGCGAGAAAAAACATGCATGTGGGTATGTAAAAAAATAGATTTCAGATTGATGATAGACATTTATTTAGGCCAGAACTTTGTTCAATTAATTTCAGCCAAAGTCACTGCTGTTTACGCCCTCCAGTCACGAGTACTTTGTTACATTGCCGTTACGAGAAGGAGTCCATGGATACTTTATGCAAGTCGCAATGGTTGATGCTAGAATTGACACAAAGGTAAAATTTTTATACTAAGAGCTATAAATTTGAGAGGAGGTGAACTATTTGTCATATTGACAGAAATGTATAAAAGTTTATTTAAGCGTCATGTTATGCTATCATATTTCCCTGAACAAAGAAACCACGGATACTTCAGATGAATAGTCCCGTAAAAGCACAGAGCCGAGTCTACTGTTGGTAGGATCAAAGAAATACATGGTTAAGCAGGTTTTTTACCCTAATGTTAACCCTTAGGCTTCTAAGCACGACTCATTTCACTTTTGCAGACAGTGTAGATCAAGATCAGACTGCACAGAACGTGCAGTCTGATCTTGGATCTACGCTGTCCGATAAGGAGATTATAATTCCACAAAACATAACTTTGAAATAGTAATATTTTGGATTTTGCCATCGAGTTGAAAATTTCATTTTAGTTATTCAGCGGGATAAGGGCTAATTAAAAATTAGTAAAAAGATAAATGAGAAAGACGTACATCACTACTTTATCACTCTCTGACTGCCTTTGGTTTATTTAGCAGCAACGTGTGGCCTTTTGGATTTTATAGCACCGAATACTTTTTCAAGCTCCTTTATACTTTCGATCTCTGCAGGCACATGGTGGGACGGGCAAAACCTTGTTTTTGACAGGAGGCCAACTGGAGGTGGTAGAGATTGTTGGGTTCAATGCAGAATCGCAAACAGTGTACGAATAAGAGAAATTTCTTTCGTTTATTCTCTTTTATAAGCTTGTGTAAAATATTTAACTTACCTGGCTGGTAGAATAGAAGGTGCCAATGTTCTTTATGTGGACAGCATTTGAACATGATGTACAACCTTGCCTGAAAGCATGTGACATGTTTTAAGCTAGGACACATTCAAAACTTTGACTGTAACCGTAAATCAAACATTTTTTACTGTGGTCAAAGGCTAAACATCGTTACCTTTAATTTCACTTCTTATATCAGACATTTTATGAACAACTAAAAACGATACTACAGCAAGTATTCGGATTTCAATTTTTCTTTTTTTTTTTAATCTTATAAAAAAAAATAAGGCAAGTACTGGCGCAAACTTGAAAACATATGAGTCTTAGCAACGATGAAATTGCAATATTTCGTTTTTAGAAATGTAGAGGTTATTTCAATAAGTGCTGACGAATTTTTTTTAGATGAGAATTATAGTAGCGTATATTGTATTCTTGACATCAAAGTGTGTTTTTGTGTACCTGAAGATGTCTTTTTTTTTTCATTAGGCACTTTTGATCATGTTCACGAACAAAAAAGAACCTTTTTTTAACTATTTTGAAGATTTGGAAGACTTTTTTTTAAAAAAAAGACTTATTTCAGATTTTTTTTAAACTACAGGTATTTCCTTGGAGTGTCAGATACGGATAATAAACAAAGACATCTATATAATGCCACAGTTAACAGAAATAGTGATCAGTTTAAAGTGGTCCATTGTTTAACATGTGATATTGACAGTGAATGTTTATATGTTGGTGTGAAGTTTGGAATTCCTGCAATTTTTTATATATTGGAGTGTCTGGGACCGGGAGTGCCTTCATTTCATCTCTATCAAACTCCTGATGTTTTTGGTAATAGTTTTGTCATTGACCTTTTTTGAAATTTCCTTTAAAAAAACATTAGAAAAGGCCATTTACATATATTTTCTGAAGTCTCTATACATACGGTCAAAAGAACTCTTCTGTTGCTTTTCAACAGAGTTGATGATGCAGTGAATGCATAAACGTTTCCCTTATGTTTATCAGACTTTTTTACTTATTTTTTTACGGTGATAGTTTGAAACTTTTGGTCGCCTTTGTCTTTTAAAAGAAAAATACTGAACTATGAAGTGGGAAGTATTAAATCAATAATAAATCTTCATTTTCAAATTCATTCCACTTGCCTGGCACTGACCTGTTTGCTTAACCAGGCGACACACGTTTGAAGACGGCTTTTAGAGCAGATTTTCTTTTTTTTTTTCAGTCCAAACCCTCGAGGAAAATTTTCAGCTCCACACATTTTTATCTAGCAAGTTGTTGCCAGTAAATGACTTTGTGAGCATCCCTCATCATTCCAATCCTGAGATACGTAAGATATCCAATGTTATTAAGATTTATTTCGTTTAGATTACTGAAATGTTCATTTCTTTCACAAAAGTGAAACAACCTTTCCTTTCTTTATTCCTTTGAAAAGTTTATACTCAACCCAAAACGATTTTTCTCTATAAAACAACTATTTAGAAAACTATTCGATTATTCGATACCATGAAATCTACTTGAGATAAGTGTGTCAGGTCTTTGATAAAGGATTGTCCTGTATACACTAAGCCGTTTATTCTAAATTCGACATTCATTTCTTTGCTATATCTACTTAGGCCTTTCGATACATCATTAACCCTTTCCCAAACGACAAATTTTAGACCCTTCCAAACCGAAAGAGTTTGCAGACGACAATTTTTGATTTGGAGGAAATGGTAGAAAGTTCTCAAAAAGGCTAAAAAACATTGTGGGAAAAGGAGAAATTGCTCGTTACGAGCAATTTCTCCTTTTCCCACAGTGTTTTCAAAAGACGTTTACTGCGGACACGTAAAACCAGGGCTTGTTTGGGAAAGGGTTAAATAGGATTTCGGACTGGGCTGTAACCTCTCTTATATGCGGAGAGCCTGCTAACGCTTTCAGTAACAGCTGTAATTGACGTTTTTGATCAGACAGACGACAGATTCTGGTATTGAACTTTCAGGAGAAACTTTGAAATGGTTTCAACCGGTTCAGAACGTGTCCGAATTTTATATTAATATAAGTTGTGGTTGAAGAGTCTTTTTTATGTCGCATGGTCCTGCAAGAGCTGTGATTAAGACAACAACCTCAATGCCAACAAGGAATCTGACATTTCAAAAGAAACACAATCAAGTGCTAAAACCATGACAAAGCATGACTGAATTATATTAAATCTACTGCACTCAATGTATATAATTTGACATGCAATCGTAAAATTGTTATAATCTTTCAGATATGACAGGAAAAATGGTGCTTCCTCCGCTTTTGAAGAAAACAGAAGTTATCAAATACAACACTGTGTTGGCCATGTGAGTAAAGCTTTCCGCTGATTGTTACTTAACAAAACTTACTAGTTGGTTTGGCGGGCATGTTTCAAAACATTCTGTCTAGGATTCACATAAATCATCCTTACCTTCAGGGTCAAAGCCACAAGATTTTTCTGTCGTGCTCAATTTCGCTAAGCACGAAATTTTGTAATTATACAAATATAATTTGATAAAGTTTCTGGAATAACTATACAGCCTTAGAGCTTATCTTTGTTTCTGCTTAATAAATAAAAGCGTCCATTCAAACTTACTTACTATACTAACGCTTAGTATACTCAAACTTAGTTGAGTATGGACCCAAGTTTTAAAGCATGTGCACAGGTTAATTTGATTTTTTTTTTTTTTTTTTTTGTTATAACATCATAAAGACATTCTTTCAGCTATTTGAGGGTGACAATGTTTCAAAAAATATTCGAATTATTCTTAAATTATTACTTATGCAGTCACAGAGGAAGGCAATACATGGATCCGTGCCGGTCTGATAAACCGACATCCTTGGTTACTGTTGCTATAGGCTCCCAAACAAACTCGGTATACTCATATACAGTAAAACAAATAGACAGCTTGAAATTGACAAGTTCTTTCTTTACAATCATGAAAAATGTCGATAATGAATTCTCTGTGTGAAACTTAAAGAGATTGTTGAACTAGTGTAATAAGATAAGCACCCAAAATACAAATTCCGGGGGCTATGGACTATGACATAATTGAACAAAGTCCTAGACTTCATCAAGAAGGAAAGAAATGCCTCATAAACTTCTGTTTTGCCAAAGAAAACCAGAAATTGATATATAATGTGTTTTAGTCAGGCTAGTTTTAGCTGTAAGTTTAAGATAGTTTCTTTTTCATGTTAAGGGGTAAAGTAGATGACTGTTTGCTGATTATGGTATGCGTAAAGGGTGCGGTCAATTATCATACTTGTGAATATTTTCGTCTGTGAATAGGTGATAGTTTTATCTCATGATAAACTGTAGATAATGGGTAGTCAACTGCATTAGAGTGGCTTTTAGATTTTCAGTCAAAGGCACACTCTAACAATTAACAGTATCTGACCTCTCTTAGAATTGCTTATCTGGTTCAAAATGGGAAAGTCAAATTTTGATTTAACCAATATGGTTGTATTTTGAGTTTAACTTTTTACCTAGTATTGAACAAAAAATAGGTGTTGAATGATTTAAATCAACAACAAGTAAGGAATACAAGCTAACGTACAAATTTTATGTTCAACACTGTGCTGGTCAGAACTTTAATTTAAGTCACTGATAGCTTGAATCCAAGATTAAACTGTATGTTATTCGCAATATGATCTGTACCTGCACATCCAGCATGTCCCTCACGCACCAAGTGTAAAAATTAATTTCGAAATTCAACTGATTACAATAACTATTCATAAGGAGTTGCATAGAGGTTATTTCAACAAGGTTAGATGTTTAAATGAACATAATTTCTTTTTATCAGTGTTTCGTATATGTTTAAGCTTTTTTTGCCACAGTAGTGTAAAAAAAATACACATCTTTACAAGCTACACATAGTATTGATTAATCCATGACTTAGTATTGAATAAATAGAGGATAATCAACTGGTTGTTTTTGATATGAAAAATATCTCACGAGGATGCATTGTTAGGCGTTGAAAAAACGAGTGCGCAGCACGAGTTTTTTTAACGCCTTACGACGCGTCCGAGTGAGATATTTTTCATATCAAAAATAACCAGTTGATTATTCTATTTATTATATACCTTATTAACATCATTATTTGTAATTTTGCGTTTGAAAGTCGAAAAAAATGTAGTCGAAAATAAAATTATTTCCCAAATTACGTCAGGAAGTGAAAGTGAAAGTTGATAACGTCACTAGTGATGATATCAAAATTTATTACACTGGGAAATTCCAGGGAAATTCCAGGATTTCACTGCTAGGTATCTAATAAAATCTTTTTACAGGTTCCGTCGTCAGTTTTTTTCATTTTTCAAACTTCGAGCCTCTATTTACATCTCACACCGGAGATATACGCTTGAAAATCACATTTTAACCCTTTTCTTTGCTTACCAAGTTTTTAACACAAACATAAAAGAGAAACTATCTCACCTCTCCAATATCAACATTTGATCAGCTGAGAGTCGAAACAGGGGTCAGCATGCCTGAGCATTGGGTAAAAAAATGCGATAACCTGATTGGTTATATATAGAACTTTACACAGGAAATTTGCCATTGCCAGTGTGGTATGGCTACAGGTAATTAAAGGACTTCAAATGAAAATCTACGTTTTCTTCAACTCTTGAACCATTATCTTTGATGAAAATGAATATTGTTAGGTCTAATGCAAACTCAACTTATTTGTCTTATTTCCAATAACAGACGTCAAAAGGAAAGGATATAATGTAATGATAAAAGCATGTTAAAGTCTAGTTTACTTACATGTTATTGTAACAATTGTTTGTAAAATATAAGGAACACACTTTTAATACCTTGACATTTTACCTTGGATTTCTTCTCTTTGACAGGCCAACAAATGTTGGAGATCACCTAGCAACATATCGATTTCATCTTGGTTGGGAACATTTTATGTCCAGTTTTCACAGTATTATTTTCATGACAGTTGATCATCGTGGTAGCAAGGGCCGAGGTCAAACATGGTCACATGCTATCTTTAGAAATTTAGGGACTATTGAGGTCGATGATATAATAACGACATTGGAGTAAGTATTCAAGCCCTAGTGCTATAGTATTTTTTTTTTGCGGTGAAAGATCAAAATTTATTTAACCAAGTAAATATCATCGATGATATTTCCACGTGTAGTGCAGCCACGAGTGAAATATTACCGATGATGTTCATGAGGTTAGGTAGGTTTATTACCCTTTTCCTTTGAGAAAACAAACAATATGTTTATATAACCAATTGTTTTACCCCTTTTGGGGGAACCATTGAAATTGTTTTCGGTTATTCTCCATGGCGAACATTTATCGCAACATAACACATGTAATATAAGGTAACGCGCGAGAAATATGGGATGAATTATGTGTTTTTTTTTTTTTCAGCTGTTTGAATTGCATGCAGCGTTTAAATAAACTTGTACCTAGTGCGCAATACCTACTATTTCCGCTTTCATTTGAGGGATTAGAAAACAAAATCGGTATTTTTCTTTGGCCGTAACCACGTAATATCAAACACTATTCTACCATTATCTCCCGATAAACCAAGGAAAGGAATGAGTAAACATAAAACAGATTATTTGTAAATCAAACAGTTGCTAATTAAAGTTTAAATAGCACTAAGCTTATTCTCTGATCATTAAAACAAATTAATAAAAAAGCTGTAGAGGTCACTGTTTTAACTCATATTTAAAACAATTATTTATCCCAAAGCATAGGCTTTCGCCTTCTTAGGTCTAGCATGTTAACTGTCATCCCCACGATGTACATGTAAGTATAACTGCTTTCAAATGTCTATTGTCCTAAATGATAAGAAAGGAAAGTTGTGTCTTTACAAACCTGTAAACAAAGTAGATATTAAGAAATAGCAAATGAGATGACGTATAGCGTATAAAGGCAGACGTTTCTGCATAAAAAAAAATCAAGTCCATTGCCTGTAGGAGATAACTAGGCACTTATCAACAGCAATCATAATGGTGTAATAATGTTGGCTTCCAAAAGACATTACCAGAAAGACTCGACTATAAGTCGCATTTTACCATAACAAATTCTAACTTGCAGTTTTCCGTTATAATGACTGGTAGCTCCATGTAATCAGCTACATGATGTTATACTAGATATGAAGAGTTTAGCAAAACACCAGTATCTCAGAACTGAACACATAAACGCAAAACTAATGAACAGAACAATAAATAGCTACAATGACTATTATGGACAAACAGCTGAACATTATACATTATTGAGACTTCGGAGCTGAACAAAAAACAAAAATGTGGTAATTCAGAGTGCTTTGTTAAGGTGAAAACTCTAAAAGCAAAAAAGTCATTTTTTTTATCGTAAACATGGCTTTGTTTCCAAATGGGTTACCATTTGACTGTAATTCCATTCTTCAAAATAAACACTATTTTTGACCACCGTTAAAAGCACATTCTTTAAAAATATAATGGGAAAATGCTGATATCAATCGTTTTTCTTTTGTCGCTAGGGCGTTTTGTTTCCTTTCAAATCCCGTAGCCAATCTTTTAAGCGCGCTGTTTGTAAAATCTCGTCTGCAAACGGTTTCAATCAGGACATATCTATAATGTTACTGCCTGGTATTGGAATGCGCCTATGAGGGTGACTAAAATTACGGATAAAGGTATCTTGACATGGTATGCCTAAAATATTTTTTGAATTATAGGTTTGCCAAAACGCTCCACTATGTAAACGGGAGTCCAGCAGTAATGGGAAAGGTCAGTATTCATATTGCCCAAATGTGATTGAGATGAGTAAGGGAGGTAATTTTAGCTTAGCTTCAGTATCTGAACAATTTATGTTGCTTTTGTTTATAAATGTATATCGAAAACAAACTTAATATATTAGCCGAACCTAGTTCAACAATGGTGACACCAATAGGTAAGAGTTCAAATCCGGTATCGAAAAAAGAAAGACTGTCTGGGAGACTGATCAAAGTAACTGAGACAGAATGGATTCTCTGGACTTTAATCATAAGCAGTAAGTCACACCGAAAAAAGTGTAAGAAGTACCAGTAAAAAATTCAAAGAACGCACAGAAAGGCACTCTAGTTGCTTTACTAGCATTTCTTTTTTTAGCTTACCTGAGTCCTCTCTAGAGGCATCATGTTCAGTCCAAAACTCTTAACAGTTGGTCAGGGAGTTTGTCTTTATGATATCTTTTACGAGATTGAAAGTGGGTCATGTCCGGTCAAAAAGTAGATCAAATCTTAGAAAGACGTTATATACGTACGCTCTTAGAGGCCACATTTTCCTAAGTTCAAAACTCTTGAAAGTTGATGGGAATGTTTGTGTTTATGATACTTTGGACGACTTTGAAATAAGATGAAGAGGGATCAATGACTAGGTCACAAGGTCAAACCTTAGAAAAACTTTAAAAAAACGCTCTGGATGCCGCATTTTCAGTAAAAAAATCTTGAAAGTTGGTCAGCAGAATGTTTTCCTGATGATGTCTCGGCCAAGTATGAAAACAGGTCACAATGAGTTTAAAATTAGGTAACCAGATTAAATGTTAGAAAAACCTTGTGTAAGCTCTTCAGGCCAAAATTTCAATGTAAACTGTTCGGCTTGGTGATTCCGTAGACGAGCTTAAACAGGGGTCACATCAGCTAAAAAATTAGTATTGGGTCAAATCTTAGAAAAGTTTCATGTACATTGTACAGGCCTCATTTTTAGTGCAATACTCATGAAACTTGGTTAAAATGTTTGTCTTGATAGTAAATAGTCAAAAACTAGGTCACACGAAGACATATTTAAAAAAAGCTTGTTTAGTTGTATAGTCAAAATTTTCTTTTCGATACTTTTTAAGTCTAAATGTTTTTTACTTGATGGTCAATAGGATGAAATTGAAAATGGGTCACATTTGAAAAACTAGGTCACCATTTCAATATAGGAAAGGCCGTGTGTACACTCTAGAGAACACGATTTCTGTCCAATGAAAGGTGGTCAGAATCTTTTTGATGACATCTACAATGGGAAAAAGGGCTATACTTCTGAGGTAAATTCTAGAAAAAGCTTGTGCACTAGCAAGATGTCAAATTTTAAGTTATAAAAAAAAAAAACACTTGGTAGAAAATGTTTGTCATAATATCTCGAAAGAGATTGAAAATGGACCTTGTTTGGTCAAAAGACTCTGACAAGCGACGTCAGGGCCATGACGGCCTTCTTGCTCAAATTATAGACGGTGTTTCTGATGCTTTGCACATTATATTTTCAGGGCTATGGTGGGTTTCTGTCCCTAGCGGCCCTCAGTTCCAGTCTGAACGATGACATCAAATGTGGGATAGCAATAACGCCGGTCACAGACTTGAACTACATGGGTAATATGTTTCAGACGTATTATTTCCTGTATAAGCGTTTCTTGCCACGTTTTGTAATATTATGCATGTTTTGAGTACCATGAAAATTAGAATTAAGTACGTTGTACGTAATACTTGCCTATTTTCTTATATATTGATCGTCTGCCAGATTACTTAAAAACATATTACCTAGAAAACGTTTCGCATGTTACTCCATGAGCATCCGGGAAATCCTAGGTACTTTTACTTTGTTTACGTTATTTTCCCTAAAAAGCTACCTAGTTATTAATGTGTATGGTTCACTCGAGATTTAGTCATATACCATCTCGGAATTTTGAAAACTATGTAATGAGAAGTTTTATTATCACATTATATCGATTTTGTTATTGTGTCAGTCACTCAATTTTTTAGGAGAGTAGCTCGAAATATCTATGTTTGGAAAGTGCACAAGTCGAACAAAAAAAGAATATAACGCCTTGTTGAAATTATATGGAGTGCAACACGCGAAAAGGGTCATTCGGACATTTGCGTAAAGTGTCGTCTCTGATCAGTGTGTGCAGTCCGCACAGGCTAATCCGAAACGACACTTTCCGAATTTATGTGATTTTCTGTTTTACGCAAGTCTACTGTAGCAGAAAATCTAATGTAGTCGTAAAGTGTCGTCTCGGATTAGCCTGCGCGGACAGCGCAGGCTAATCCGAGACGACACTTTACGCAAATGTCCGAATGCACCTTTTCGTGTGTTGCACTCCATATGACGTTTGATGCTCTTTTCAAAGGGTGTGGGTCCCGTTACCAAATAAAGCAGCAAGGAGGGTCAATCAAATTACATAAATATTTCAATAATCACAGAGGATCTCACATTACTCTCGGATTAAATGTTAATCTAAATACTGGATGATTAGGTTTGTATATTAAAAGTTAAAGCCTTTCCTTTTTTCAGATACATCATACGAAAAATATACAGAAGCTTCAGGAAACAGCGGGTATAATGGGGTAAGAAAGGGTGTCGTTTTATTTCGCATGTTATACATAATGTCAAAAAATTGAGTATATTGCTGTTGATGTGTTTATAAGAAAATGTAACATGCTTATTTTGTTGAGGTAATATTTGTTAGATAGCACAAAGAAATGTCAATTGCATAATCAATAGAACGGGTATCTATCGTAAATAATTCTTCTTTGTTTGTGGGAGAGAATCTGGACAAGACAATTTCACATATGACTATAACCATGCGAGAGATACGATAACTATGTATATGGACTGTGGAAATCAAGCCTAGTCGATGCCGCCGTATTTTGACATTTGGTTTCATGAGCAAAATGCTGTGATTATACATGTATGTGGCAAGATATTGGTACATATTTGATAAGTAATATAAAGCCTTGTTTTGCAAAATCTACGGTAAAATAGTCTTATGAGCATTAAGATAGAAATTTTGTTTCAACGAAACAATCAGTATCTGTAAACTGTAAAACAATTATGAAGACAAAAATATAGATGTAAAGGTTTTTTTTAAAAAGGCGTAACTAACAAGTTTTTATATGCAGAATAAACTATGTATATGTATTTGTATGCTCAACCAACCTTGCTTGTTTTAAAGAATCAGTGTCTTCATGTTTTCGCAAATTTTAAATCATCATGCATAGATAGCAACAGAAACCAAGCGGTCGAAAACGAGGCTGTCAGTTTGCTAGACACCCGGTTGATCTAAATTGTTTGAGCCATGTGCTACAAAACATGCATTCTGAATTGCACTCAGTCTAATAATCAGATAACTTTGAAATTGAAAACAAAAGTATTGAGAATTATGATTAGTATAATTCAGAAATGTAGATTAATTATATGGTTAAAGCAATGTGTGTCATTCAAAAATCGATTGTTTAAAAGAAACTGTAAAATGCAAAAAAGAACCCGCAAAAAATTATGGCTCGTTACAATACACTTTCTTTTAATTGCCATCTTGCCATGTTTCAAAAAGTGATCTGCCGTACAAAAGAATAATTATTATTGTTCTTACTAATTTCTTTGTAAGTGTAATTCAGTTCATGATTCACTTTCTCCATTTCTCCAGTGCAATGTTTCCTTGCATTCACAATTATCCTGAACATCATTAACAAAAGTAATATAATATTATTTCTTGTTTTAATTTGTTTTACAGGACATGCATCTTTCAAAAGATGTTACAAACTTACGATCGCGAAACCTGCTGTTACTTCATGGAACACTTGATGGTAAGTTCAGCACTAATCAATACGACCTTCTTTATGGGGAGAGCTTTTGAAGAGATTATGAAAAAAAGCGCAGTCATGGTAATGGCCGTTAATTTACCTAAAGCATAACCTGAAGTTAGGGCAACCACCTCCAGTCATGGTCCAATTTACGAACTACTATTTAAAAATTGTTTGGTCTTATTTTAGATTGAGATACTTTCGTATAGCTAATCAGAAGTTGTTTTACTTTCAAATTCAGACAATTATTGCGAAAAAGACTTAGATCTCAGTATAAAGTCAAGTAAGGGTTCCCAAGGTAGACAAACATGTGGAAAAATACCCTTTTTACGCAATCACCGGTCATTACCTCGCTAGTATTTCAAAATAAACAAATGTGACAATCATTTATTATTTTTCTCTAACGCAAAGAGAACCAAGAAAATGTTGAAGGAAATATAAAAAAAATGCTAAAAAGAAAGACGGTTGTGCTATCCTTTTCAAATTTATATTACAGATAAGGTACACTTTCAACATACAGCCCAGTATGTCAAATCTCTGGTGTCATCAGGAGTATATCATCAAGTACAAGTAAGGCAATTAGCATGTTCATCCTGTATTAATCTTAATGCCGTCTGGAGACAGTGCCATGAATGAAATTTGGTTTAGGCAACCACAAGTAGTGTTATTTTCGAATTTGGTAAATTGTTGAGAACTAATCATGTTTTAAAGAATGCTTGGTAAATACTGACCAGAATGTAGCATCAAGCAAAGGTATAACTATGTCAATTGTACCTTTAGTCATTGTCATTAGGAAAATAAGAATATCATCTGTTTTGAAAATAAAATAATACGTCATCCGCATTCAAGTTAAGTACTTTCGGAGTGGTATTGTTTCTCTATCCGTTGGTATCTAGCTCGACTCAACTAATACAAGATATTTTACAACTTTTACAACGATCACTCACCAACCATTAGATCCTGCACAAGTACTTTGTCTTCTTGCTTGAAAAAATAAGAAAACATTGTGATAACGGTTAGATTTGCTTGTTGTTTTCATACGTTCCATATTATGAATTTATATATTATGTTGATTTTAAACATGCCTGCTTCAAATGGTCTGAAAATTTGTTACAGCAGGTAAATGCTATCAAGTGTGAAAGACTACTAAACTTGTTTCTATCTCTTTCAGATCTATCCAGATAGAGGGGATATGCTGAATGATGAGACATTAAGATCTCATGCGTTAGTCGACATAGAAAACTTTCTGTTGAAATATTTTGAGCTGCCATCGAGAATTGGTCCAGAAACAGGACAACCGGAACAGGAATTAGACGACTATGAGGAGTAAACAATTAAGGGAATATGCGTATCAGATTTTACAACGAAACACAGGATTCATCGGTTCATTCTTTAATACATGAAAAAAGTTTATGTATTCATAGCCCCAGTCTGGGAACGAAACTAAATATGGTTTACAGAAATGGAGAGAGTTGTCACTGCTGTCAGACAATATTTAGCATATACTGTGATGAAAATATGGAAATTAGCATTCAGTCAAGCCGTTTCATTTAATCTATTCTATGCAAATGTATATTTACAGACCGTTTTTCTTTTCGTTTACTTTTTGAACGAAACAAATTTGAAGGATGAATACTGCGAAGATAGAAAAAGAGGTGCATAAGAAAAGCAATGGTTCCGAGACATTCTATATGTTTGTTGTGGAGTATCCGAGACAGTTTTTACAAACTATATCCAAAAGAATAACATTTGTACGGAATAACCTGAGTACAGGGCACTTATATAGGGGAAATATTCAACAGTTCTGTCTGACCTTTATTGAATAGATTTTTTGGTCGATAGTATACATGTGGAAAGTTCATATTTCAAACAGATTTATTAAGTTTTGATAAAAATTGAAAGAAATGACCAGTCGTCCTTCACGTTTATGTGTTTCAAAGTACATCCTGGATCCCTTGGTTCAGCTTATCAATATTCTAGATTGCAATCTAAACCCTTATTTAGAAACAAACAAACAAACAAATATGTGATTGGCCAAACAATTTGGTTTGGCTTCTAAGAAATTGCGATACTTTGACATTTAGAAAAGTCTTAAAGATAAATTGTAGACTGCAACCCTCATCTTCTGACTAAAACAAACATTTAATTGACTGTTAAAAAGCTTGGAAAACTGTCTATTTAAAACTGACTTCTTACAAAAAAGTTTAATCTTGTTTTTCTTTCTTTTTTTTTATTCATTTATATCAAATAAAGTTTCTTTTTTCTCTGGATACACTTTTGTGTCTATCTAGTCGGGGAAAATGTGGGACAGTAGCATATTGATTGTAAAGGACTTTTGTGTGTAGTAATAGTAAAGGAAAATGCAGGAGAGGAAAGATAGTTGCATTGATGGCGCTGACATAACTGAAATATTGTTTAAAGTTTATTTTAACACTAAACCACCAAGAATAAAAAACAAACAAACAAATAAAAAAAAAGAAGAAAAAAGAAAACAACAACAATGCCCTTATAAATAGTGATTCCCATGTGCAAAATCAACTATTGTAGTTGATAATTAAAATCATACAGCTTATAAAGGTACATAGAAATACAAAAAAAGTAAATAAACGCATAAAACAAATATCAAACATTTGAGCGATTTCCTGCCAAGTGTAAAATTTGGTCTCAGTTTCAAGGATCGAACCCTGGGTTTTTCCTGCTACTGGCATAGCTTGTTCCTTTGATTCATTCGATTCCAAAGTTTCTAATTTTAGAACGGAAGTTGTCATTTTATCGTCATGGGCAACCTTTTCTGACCTACATATTCGCTGTGATTCTGGAAGAAAAAAATAAATGACTGTAAACTTTACTAATTTTTTGTCTGCACAGTCGATTTTATACTGGATTTTTTTGATTTGGAAGGAGTATAGCAAAAGCCCCAAAATTCTGAAAATTAGGTATCTGATGGGCTGAATTGTTATATGTCATCCGATCAGTCTTGAAAAAGGAATAAAAAAAGAAATGGCCAGTAAAATTTTGTCTTCTTAAATTTTCTAAAATTAAATATGAGCTTGTATCTAAAAGTTAGATAAACATTCTATGCAAGGTATAAAGGGAAGTGGTCACGGGATCTCAACGAAAGAAAACTTCCTCACTAAGATAAGCCATTCACATAACATGTTATCATGCTGTTTATAAAATTTTTCACATGGAATTAATGCTGTTAATAACTAAAAAGAAGACCTTGCCATACCTAGAATTTGTTTATATCACACAAATATTAAAATAAAAAATTACTAAAGACGTTTTTGTTCACAAAAGAACCTTTTTGCATTTCAAAATTAGGTGCACACGAGAACACATCTGCATTTATATTCAGTAATTTCGTTCCCAAGAACGATAGAACTTCTATGCATTTATATTTTGCCATAAAAGAAGCTATCTGCATTGATATCAAACAAGTTTATGCACAAAACATATGTGCATTTAACCACAAACTATTATTCTTCGCGAATACATCAGTCAATGTTATTACCGATCTTTTTTGAATATTTGAAATATACTATTCCTTTAATTAGAACCGAATTACCCTTATATAATTATTTCTTGATTATAAGAAATGATGTACCGCTAATGTTCTTACTTCACCCCCTTCCAGGACAGAAAGGAAAGGGGAAAAAGAATGGCTAGTTCTTATGGGATAATTACTTTATCTCCATGCCTCTACTAACTGCGTTTATGTTGAGTCTGTAAAGGAAGGTAATAATTATCTTACCTTCCTTCTTACAAAAAGAAATAAGCTACGATGTCTTCAGTAGGAGGAGTATGTGGATATTTTAGCATTAAAAGAATAAAAGATCAATCAAATAGATCAATTAATTAATAAAGTTTTTCTTCCTTCAAACTAGACAATATATCTTTAATACAAAACAGAGATAAGAAAAATACATAGTGCTTCATACGATATAACATAATAATGAAGTGATAGATTAATGCAACAAAGAAAGCAGCTGAATTCAGATAAGTCATACCTGTGCAAGAGGCAATTTTGGAAAGAATGTGTCTGGCAAAACTCTGCAGCAATGGTGGTACCGGTTCCTCTTCTGTTCGGAAGTGCATGTTTAGTATGTAGATAGTAAATATCACAGACAGCGTACACAATATGAGGATCATAGTTAAATAGACACCTGAAATTCGAAGAGTGCCATGTCAAGCTTTTTTTTTTACATACAACTAATACAGTTTAGCCAGCCCGGTGAAAAGGGCGCTTTTCGCATCTGCAAAAAGTATCAACTCGGATCAGCTTGCGCAGTCTGAATCAAAACGTTTTGCTATTGGTCAATTTTCTGCATATTGCAGGACCTTATGATTCAGTCAGCTGTTTAACAAAAAGCATATTATGGATAAATAATCATGTGATGACCTGCTTGGTATCATTTATCACGGTGATGCTAAGCCTTTTTCAAACATATAATTGGCTTGCAATACGCCAAAAGGGGCATTCGGGCATTTGCGTAAAGTGTCGTTTCGGGTCACCCTGCGCAGTCCACGCAGGCTAATCCGAAACGACACTTTCCATTTTTATGTAATTTTCTGTTTTGCTCCACTTTACCGAAGCACAAAAACAAATGCAATCGTAAAGTGCCGTCTAGGATCAGCCTGCGCGGACTGCGTAGGCTGATCCGAGACGAAACTTTACGCAAATGTCCGAATGTCCTTTTTCCTATGTTGCAAGCCACATAGATGAATAGGTTAACGATGAGTATGGCATAAAGGTATCTAAAATATGAAATAATGAAAAAAATCTTCAAGTGGAAACTTGAGTCAAAATGGTATACGTATCAATCAAACAATTCAGAAATTGTAATAAATTTAAATGTTTTATACACATCGAAAAAAATAGACACAGGATAACTATTTGTTTCAATTATCTGGGAAAAATGAATTTGCAAAGCTATTCAAAAGCAGTTAAACATTAACTCGAAAGCTTTTGCATTATGAGAGTCATTTGAGGCATATCATATACAGATTAAAAATGAAATTGAAAAGTAAAGATGTTCACACAAGAAATTATATGGCATCCGTAAAAAAAACTTACCAAGTACACTTGTATGTAGCGATGTTTGAGGAATATTATCTGATATCAGAGTAAGATAAACGGCGTAAGTCAGCAACACTGAAAATTCAGTCATAAACTGTAAAAAGGCAGTTTTAAGGTAGTGCCATTCTAATGAAAAACAATTATTTCCACATTATTACTATCCTAAAAAATGCAGTGGCAGTCACTGCATTTTTTGAGGATAATAATAATATGGAAAAAACTGAGTATAATCGTAATGCTTTAACCGAGCCACTTTTTCCATTTTTACTCCTTAGAATAATCATTTATAAATCTAAAACCACTCTTTTCTCAATACAAAAGGAGAAAATAATTACCTCTCTTTTCAGAAAACTATCATCATACAATTTTAAGATGGACAACAAAGGAATTCCCGATCAGTTAGAAATGTGCAAAATTATTTAATCAGTATAAATCCTTATGTATCAACTAATATACGAAATCTTATCCCATATTGCATTAGAAGCATTAGGATGGTAAAACCTTAAGCATCTACGAAACAATTTTTCAGTAAAAAGATAAATCTTCATTGGGATCAATTCTTTTCAATATCTACATAATACATTATTGTTTAGTAGGAAGAGATGACGGGAGATAACCATGATTAGTAAAAGATCAAAAGCAAACAGGGAAACAAACAACTAAAAAAACGATACACACCAGTGAGGGACATTCCAATACGCTCTCCAGATTCAAGAGGTAGTTTAAAGGCAAAGGCAATCAGTGAAGCCATGAGAATTACCGGAAACATTGTGTTTAGTACGTGGTATAAACTCCGCCGTTGCAACTTGATGTTGTAGTATAGTCTACAAGAAAATGTCCCAACATAAAACAAATTACACTTTGTGTACAGGGGAATAAAATAAGCTATTCGTACATGTTGTTGGATAAAGTAATAAATAGAACAAGATGAGAAAACTAAGAAGACCAATACTGTATTATACAAATAGAAATATGAATAGAATGCTCTTCACATTGAACAACAGGGTGTTGTTTTTCGGAGAATTCTATTCTTTTCCTGGTGAATTCTTAGTGTCAACATTGAATAAGTCCATTCTTTGTGTTCAGTATCTTTCCTAAAGACAGTTTTTTCTTCATTTTCTTTTGGTATCTTCAAATATAGTCGCGTTCAAGAACTTAGAAAGAATACCAGTTTCGAATGAGTGTTCCACTCTCAATAGTCTATTACTCTTTCTCCGAAGCCAGAACTTTCATTTCTGTTTAATTCTTATGTCTTCAGGGACACTTTGTGGCTCAGATGATGACACATGGGGTTTAATATCGGGGAATTCTGGCGAAGACTCACGTTGGATAGTTTTTACCCCTAGGTCGCTAAGGGTGGACCTGTTTCGGATAGTACAGATCAAGATCAGAACTGCAAAGAACCTATTTATTTGGTTGAATGCTGAGCAAAGTACTACAGATGTCTAGTCAAATGCTGGAGAAACATCGGAGTTAGTATTCTAATCCTCCTCAAGAACGTCCCTAGCCTGTATCTCCAAAGTTATTTAAACTTGAAAGTAGCACGATGTCTGATTGACTATACTAAATCGTTAAGCCGACCT
The DNA here is from genome assembly GCA_943736015.1 of Tridacna crocea. Taxonomy (NCBI): domain Eukaryota; kingdom Metazoa; phylum Mollusca; class Bivalvia; order Cardiida; family Cardiidae; genus Tridacna; species Tridacna crocea. Next base: position 34,993,028 of record OX031073.1, read on the forward strand.
GCTGTTGTCTCACGTTTAAATTCAAAAATATTTTGGAATAAAACAAAGAATATAATTAAAACTGGTTGGTGAATACGGACCGAGGACATACATGAATACGCTTACTCTGCGACTTAAGTATTTGTATCTTTACTTTAGACCTCTATGAACTTAGATTCGTTATCTACTACAAAAAGAGACTTGCTTTTCAAATGACAACATCCAGCTTTCTCAATGCCTTAAGTTTGTGTCATCCGAGATCATAGACCAGATGGTTTAGTTAATCAGAAGTTATGTTACTTTAAAATATAGAAAATTCTGAAAATCAAGACTAAGACCGTTCCTAAGAATGGTTGTGAAAACAGATCCTGTAGAATTAACTTCTTTTGTACAAACCAATTAACTAATGTCTATAAAATAACAAGGTACGAATGAATCATGATTATTTTGCTTAACGGCTTTCCTTGCTGTATGACACAATGCAGAAGGGCGAGAGTAAGCAAAGCAAGTGAGGCATGCTCTGGAAAAAATGCATCTACAAAAATGATCCACCGATATCGCGCAGGTTGACATTGATCGATACTCTTTACTAACTGTAAATTTTCTCCTTGATAAAAATACCATTCTTCTATTACAGGATTCAGCTGAATGTCAGCTAAAATAGATTTTATTGACCCATAATAGTGTTATGACGTGTCTTGTATAACGCACCACAAATATGTGACGCATCACGCAAAAGGAGACCATCTTGGAATTCTGTACAACAAGTAGATGAAAACAGATCAATAGTGCAAGTCAGTTTAAGTTGATTATTCAAATATGATTGTTTAGCAAGGTGCAATGTCCACATTTCATACAAAATATATCATCAAAGCGAAAAGTGTCAACCCTGGTCATCCTGCGCAATTTGCGTAGTCTGACCGGGGTTGACACTTTTCGCAGTTCCCAGAAGGTCCCTTTTTGCGTGACTGGTCACACTCCCCACAGCCAGAGTACGGCTCAAATGTTAAAACTACCAGCTACTAAGTCTGTTATATGACAATTACCTGGAATAGGAGTTGCTCTGTCTAGAGGTAGTCTCTGTGTAGGTTGAGGTTTCCAATATGGACCATTCTCCGTTAGTCTACAAGTAAAGTTAGCGGTGTTGAGAAAACTACAAGGACATTTCCGCACTTAATTTTACAAAAAAATAAAACTCGGTTTCTTTCATTTGCGTTGATAGACATATAAGATCAATTCGACCAACAAAAACAACAGCTTCGACAACATCATCATTTTTAAGATTAATTATAATATTATGAAAAATAATAATTGTGAGGGTGATGAAGATGATGATGATTATGAAGATGACACCTGTTAGGAAGAATATATGACGAAAATATAGAATTCGTTTCCTTCTTTGTGATATCCTAGCTGCTTGTGTGCCCGACATTGTTCTAAGTGTATCCATCAAAGTTTGTTTTACTTGAATATGTTGTGAGCTATTCTTAAGACCGTATGAAGTATATTCAATGCTAAAACAAAATAATATTTAAATAATAATGAAACAAATCGTGAGAATAAATCATGAAAATATCTATTAATTCACAAATACATTGAAATGTTTGAATAAGCTGTAAAGCGTAATTTGTAATCCATACGTACTCTGAAATTGGTCAATTCAAATGCTGGATCAGAAAACTGCAATGTCAGTTCGCTGGAGGTGTAGGCCCATGTGCTAAGTATAACCCTGTAAAGATACGCCAGTCAATAAACATAGTTGTTGTTTTTTTAATTCTTATCAACCCTTTACAACACAATCTTGAGCTTAAACCATTCTGAGAAAGCTTTTGAAAACCTAGATGGAAAAGGAGAAAATGCCGTTAAACCCTCAATGTTTTCCATCTTTTAAGATTAAAAAATATATTAGCTTTGCCACATTGTATTTGTTGTCCGTCATTGCTGTGGATTTAGAATATTCAAACACTTTGTCTTTCAGTAAGGAGGAAAAAATCATCACTTTTTATGACTTTGATGAAAAAAGTCGTAGGAAAATACGAAGGAAAAAAACATAATTTTTCCTTAAGTATTTTTTCCTCGATGTAGGTTGGTTTTTAACTAGAGTAGAAATGACTAAAAAGATGAGACCAATCACTCACCATATGAACTACAGTTACCGCTGAAATTTGATATCTGGAGTAAACCGATTGAAAGACATTATTGCATGAGCTGCTTCAATAATTCAGTAGACATTTGACATTGAATACAAAAGTTTGTATGATGACTTGAAAGCAAGTAGTAAGTTCTCGTAAATGCCTTCCAACGCTTCCTCATTAACGTAATGATAATGGTTTTCTCTGTTTAAATGTGGTTTTCATCTATCCATTCAATCTATCTAATCTATTCTTCATTTCGCCGACAAGAAACAACCCATTTTAGTTCTTGGTGTATCAATTCTGCAGACATTGACAAGTGAGGCAGGATCAATTGTGTTTGTTACTCATCGTTTTTCGAGTAAAAGTTCAGCGTGATAGTTACACGACGCGTGAAAATGAAAACTGTCGCGAAATTCGTTAAGTTAATAACACATTTTGTATCGGTATTCGAGTAGTAACGAGTCAATTTTACAGGGACTAGCTTCCTTTGATTTTCTCGTTTTCGTTAAAAAAACACACACAAAAAAGTGTCTATATCTAAATCAAGAAATCAAGAAAAAGGCAAGAAAAAATGAAGGTAAAGAAAACCCTTTTTTCCCTAAGTTGAAGCCGACCCTATTCTTAAAAGGTAGCGTGTCTTCTTTTGCGAGTACCTTCATCTGTCATGTGATCAAACTAGCGTCATAGGCATTCGGCCTCCGGATTGAATAATTTTTTGAATGATAATTTGAAGTTAAAAATCCAATTGTGTCAGCATAATTATAATCTCAACATCCCTCGTTGAAGCCAGGATAAATACAGATAAAAATAAATAAAAGGCCCTTATTGCAGTTTGGCCATTGCAGTTTCCATACGACAGAGAAAAAAATCGAGAAAGACATTTACTGTCAGGCAGTTTGTAGAAATTTAACATGTGCAGTACTTACGAACATTCCTGTGTGTCAAGAGGATAGTATGTTACAATTGCCTCACAGTATGTTGTAAAAACGCCTCCTGGAGACCAGGATGCCGTGCCCTCCATGTTTACCCGAATCAAAGTATCCTCGTCGCTAAAAACTTCCAGATCTGAGACACTGGGAAGAAATAAAGCCGCTTCAAGTTGCTGTCGAAAACACAGCATAAGATACCATCCAAGAACCGAATGGTATCATAGCATTAATTCGTCGTTTCGCTTCAAAAACCTCGTAACTACAGCTTGAAACAAGCTGTAGTTACGAGGTTTTTTAAGTAAAACGACGAATAGTTGTTGTTTTTGTTGTTTTTTCAGGTAATATGCTTTGCATTTTTTTGGAGCGCATGGGTCTTATATCTTTTTTGTGTTGTTATAAGTAATTTTAAAGGTTGTCGTACGTAAATCACTTTTGTAATGCGAAGGGCTACGGGTACAAGAATGTATGTGCATTTTTCAAAGTTTTCGGACATTACATAAACACACTTTTAAGTCATTCCAATAACTCAGGTTGTTCTCAATTGAATTGACATTTTAGGATGTTGTAGGTATAATAATATTTTTTGATTTCAAATCAATACATTCTGAGAAGTCCACAGTTTGACCAATAAATGGACAAAAATGTAGATTAACCCCTTTTTACCAGTTATGATTTATGTAGCAAATTGTATGAAGTCCAATGATAAAGAGACTTATCTGGAGGCATAGAACCTTGTACCTCTGCGCCCGTGATATACTGTGTTACATAGCGAAATGAAAAAGGTGATATCTGAGGCATACCTACTTTTACCCTATTTATTTAGTAACAGTCTTAAAAGCGACATAAAGGAGAAAATGTAATATTTAATACATGCACTCTTTTCCTCTCAACATTTGCTAGTTTCGTTTGCAAAGTAAATTCTTACTTGGAAAAAGGGGTACATATACCTAGAAATTCGTTGTTATATTCTATTTATAACTCTTGGCAATGTGTAACTTTAGAGTGGGAACTATAGCACTTTAATCACGAGAATTTTCTAGAGGAGACACTTCTTTGGAATGCACTTTCAGCATAATTGAACGTTTTCTGTTATTATCTCACAGAGTACTTTTGAAATACATGTACATGTAGTGTGATGAATGATGACATGGAAACAAGTAGAACAAAGGATCTGTCCTTTTATTCTCACTTCATTCACATTTAACAAACACAAAATGTTGCAAAATGTAGGTTCATCACAAGACGTGTTTCTAAAATTTGTATAAAGAAGAGCAGTAATACACGAAGAATAGCACAACCCCTTTGGCAGACATTAACATGGTCATTCATTTCGGCACATTCATATCTTACCTTTTAAAAAAACAACACAGTTTTAGACTGGCCCAAACTGAAAGCATTTTCTACCTGCATGATGGAATTTGTATTTGGTGGGTTAGTTTGTTGTAGGAAGAGGAGAAAATGCAAGTTATCATTTTCTTCGTTTACCACGTTTTTTTTTAAAACCGTCTGTCTTTCTCTATTCTGTGATATTTGTGTTAACTAGTTAATTTTTCGGATGTCCCCTTTTACCCTCAATATTATAGGTTTGAACAAGAAAAGTATTTTGGCGAGATAGGTGACATTAATGTATATATTTTGAAGATATCGCATTATACCTTTGGTCATGTCTTTGAAAATACTCATTTTACAGCTAACATATTTTCACACATGAAAAATATACGAATAATATTTGTTTTTATGCCAAAAAGATAGTAACTTTGGCCAAATGTGCAGATTCCCGTTTACTCATGTAACCCCTCGAATTGTTTTTGGGGTACTTGCTCTTACTTGTGTGTAACTTATTGCTGTTGGAAGTTATTTTGAATTGCTTTTGCCATGGTTCTTTGTGTAATGGTTAATTTTTCATACGGGAATTTTGATCCAGTTACCGGGATAGTAGGAAGTAGTTTGTAATTAAAAATGCAAAAATAATGCATACTTTATTATCGTTTTGAAGAACATTAAATATAATTATATATGTATAAATCCGATTTATTAACTCTCATATCACTCATTTTAGAGATTATGGTCCGAGTTCCTTCATTTCGATAGCCTTGTTATATCCGCAGGCAGTTGCTACTTATCCCTTGAAATAGTAACGTTCTTTAATCCAATTGTGTCCCTATAGATTGCATTTCAAACGCTGAGAAGAATCGAACCATTACAATTATAACTTACACTTTACATCTTTTCTTCACCATTCTATTTTCTCCTTTTTCTTCACTTTCCATTTTACCATTTTTTTTCTACCACATAAAACTGTTTTTGTTCCTTGTTAGGTGTATAAATGTAAAATGTCTGATATTGTAAGATGTGGAGAGGGATAGATCCCCGACCCTCCTACATCATTATACGGGGACAATAAAGGTTAAAAAAGATGGCCGGCGACATTGTCGTATTACGTCATCTTTGTTTACCTCAAAATCCGTACCGGTACTACTAGGCATATTTCCATACGAAAAGCATCAACAAGGGGAATTACAGAAGGATTTTCTGATCAAGGGGTACATTGTTGGTTCCATTATCGTTCGCAGTATACAGACCTATGTAATGGAAATTATTACCTGTTTTCGATGACAATAGCAGGTCTCCACATAACATTTTCTGTTGTGAATATAGAGTTTATGATGGAATAGTTTGATTGGCCGGTCCAATTTAATGCTGGATCGGGCCACACCTGTAATAGAAAGAGAAAATATTGCTAGAGTTTTTTTTTTCTACACTTGGTACAAAGTATATGAATCAGTTCAAACGCACACACTGGTATTGTATTTGGAACGTAAGGCTTTGTCTAAAACATTTTCTCTCCTCAGAATTGAATAGTACATGGTGAAACACTTGACTGCCTATCACACCCGATTCGGAGCCTATGTCCTTTTTTTCGCGGGGGGGGGGGGGGAAATACGAAACACAGAGGTAACCTCCCATAATTGGCTTACAACACGTGAAAATAGGCATTCATACATTCGTGTAAAGCGTCGTTTCGGATTAGCCCCCGCATTCCGCGCAGGCTAATCCGAGACGGCACTCCGTGACAAATTCAGATTTTGAGCTACAGTAGACTTTTGCTAAATAGAACATTCCTTAAAAAAGAAGTGTAGTATCGACTGTATTTGCATGGGGATTTAAGAGGAGAGTTAAGACAGAAGCAATATAATTATGAGCCATGCCCCGTGCAGACTGCACAGGCTTGAATTCTTCATTATAGGTCAATTTTCTGCTGGTCAATGGATCGGTCTATCTCATGATCCAGCCATTGTAAATTTAATTGATTTTATAATTATTTGCTTTGAATAATGCATTACAGAGAAGCATCTCGTTGGCAGGTCTTGGCTTACATTGTATTGAGTTTTAAAGGCAGTATATTGGTCGTCAAACATGGATTGCAAACTGACAATATATATCCAACTTTCTACCTACCATGGTAAAGTATCCAGTTGTAGTGAGTTCTTGAGTTCGTATATCCTGTAAATAGAAAGTGAACTGCAAGAGACAAGTTCGGCTGAAGCTCTAGGGTTGACTAAATTATCACAGGACACAGCAAAACGATCAGGGTACGTACTCAAGAAAACCATTTCACCAGAAACTTAACTCTAGTCGAATACTGCGATGACGTAGACCACTCGTCACAACTGGGCCGAATCCGTACATACACATGTACATCTAATCTCATCTTTATAAAGGTCGTTTCCATTTGAACCACGAATCAAGCGATCTTATAGATGGAGCGCCACCGTCATGAACGACATAAACAACCTCAATTAAGTTACTCACATCTGTTAATCTGTCGGCGAAAACTTTAACCGCTTTAAAAAAGGATCTAGGAACTGTTTATCAACTTAAATATAGCTAGAAAAAAATTCGATGAAAAATATTCTTTTATAAGACGAGCAGTACAATTTTCAGAATGGTTAACCAGCATATTTCTGGGCAATGAATGTACCGATCTGGTATATATCTATCCACTATATACGGCTAAGAGATTTGATGACCCAAATCACCCGAGGTGTGCTGAATGGACATATGTTCATCGAGTTTTAAAATGGGGTTAGGTGTTCATCATCTGGCAAAAGCTTTATGTTTTCGGTAAAAACATTATATGCAGCAGAGAAGTTTAGGGCCGTGGTAACAAAACCTTTGTCGAACTATTTACATGTCTTTTTAAGTTAGAATATCATATGCAGCTTGACTTACACCTATTTATTATCCAGAAGCTGTCAGTTTTGCCGACGACAGTGAAGCTGGTACATATAACTGAATCAGTAACGGACAAGGTTTATATAGCGAAGCTGGTTAAAGACTTTTTTCCATAGCAAACACTTGTCGGAAAACACCACCATACCATAGTTGTTGCTGTATAGTCATATTTCTCCGTAGGATGTCTACACTACCACAAATATTATACTGCAAAGAAATTTCTTGAGGTGTAATTTGAAAATATGCCCCAATCGTATGTATCATGTACACTGACAAAACCAACGAAAAAGCAGTTTTCCTTTCAGGTGCCCCTTATACATAACTACAAGTAGTATAAGGGCCTCTTTAGCGGCTAAACAAGGATGACGTAATCGGCGGTAATCTTGACCTACTTTCGGCCATCGTGTTACTGTATTGAGTAAATAATTAGAAGAAAAAAAAAAAGAAGTTGTTGGTGTGTCATGGGTATTGACGGCGGGTATGGTGAGTCCATCATTTTGGGTGAGGATCAGCCATGTTGGATCAGGAACAGTATACAAAGCTGACAAGTATACCTCCTGCTGGTAAGTACTCGCAGACATTGAGGGTCAGGCCGTTTCCTTTCCAGACGATAAAAAAAATCAATCAATCAATCAATTAATCAAATTTCCTCTATCCAATGTGCACCTACTCTCAAATGAGGTCTCAAGTCCAGAACAGAGTCTAAGGTAAAAGGAGCATTACCAAAAGACCATTGTTCAGATCTTCTGAACCCTATTATAGCTTATATAATGACTCTAAAAATAGTTGATGATCACATTTCTAAATAAAGCTTCACGCTATTCTGGACTTAAAGCCTAATTTAAGAGTAGGACCTTGAGAAGTATGCATCTGACTCACATGTATCTATCTATTTATCTATCGTCCGGTAAGGAAAGGGCCTGACCCACGAGTTCTTACCAGCACGAGTTATACACGTTAGCTCTGTATACTAAACCTGATCCAACATGGCCGATCGTCATCCGAAATGGCGGAATCACCATACCCGCAGCGAATACCGATGACACACCAGCAACTCCTTATATGCAAATGAGTTACTAAATATAGTCATACGAAAACTGAAAATAGGTCAAGATTACCGCCGATTACGTCGTCTTTGTTTAGCCCTAAAGAGGCCCCTATACTACTAATACACTTTCAACACAACACCCAAAGTGGCGGGGTCAAACAAGATTATATCAAGATTAATTGCACGTATAATCAAGGCTTCAGTGACACCCGTTCCAAGCGACGTCAGTTTTAAATGAATTTGGTCACTCAGGAGGGAAATTCTACTCGGTCAGGGTACTCAATTTTCTAAACCCAAATACAGGTAAAATTCGCTTAACAAACGTTGGAATGGTAACAATTTGCAATATAATAAATGCGTTGTACGGTCAGGTGGAAGTGGACTTGCACTTGCCTTCGGCTCGGCAGACATGATTCACCACAGCCATGAACAAGTTTCCAAGTCCCCTGCCACCTGACCTTACCAATAATATTGTTTTATGATGTTTTAAGATCATGTGATGCATCAATTACATGATAAAAAGACAGCTTCAATATACCTAGATACAACCACACATCACCAAATACAGCAAACAAAGATAAACATTATTTACCATCACCAACCACTATTTGTTGGTGTTTGCTTGTGTTTGCTGGCTAGTCTACTCTAGCATATTTATTGTTTGTAAACTACAGCAGACATGATGTTTGGTGGTGTTTGTAAAACAAATGTTTGCTCGTGTTGACCCCTCCCCTATAAAAAATGGCTGAAGTCTTAATCAAACGACAAAATTTTAGACTCTCCCAAACTGAGAACATTTGCAGGCGAGAAAATAAATATGGTTCACAAACTCAAAATTGTCTTTGGGAAGGTTAGAAAACACTGTGGGAAAAAGAGAAAATGCTGGTTACCAGCATTTTCTCCTTTTCCAACAAAGTTTTTAAAGGCTTCTTTCTCAGGGTTGTCAAAAGTAGGCGTTGTGTAGTAATGGGTTAAACAGTTTATGAAAATTACCAATGAGTTGATATTCAGCAGATTGAAAGCAATTTGTACCGACACCACGTCTGAGGGTCGTGATAGCACTTGATAATCTGTGAACAATAACGTCCGCAGCTGGGATTCTAGAACCGTGTAGTAGCTTTGGGCACCATCGGTCACGTGGTTATACCCTGGAAAGACAGTAACACTGATTGGTCAGCTTCTGACCTTTTATCAGGAAACACATTGTCTGCGCATGTCATATTCTTCGAGGATTCGAAGTCTTATGTGACGCATCACTTTCCCCGATATTGAGGAGACTGTAGTAATACGCACTACAAAGTAGCAATGGAGAAAATGACTTTTACCAATACCTTTGAGGAAAATCAGGCCTTTTGCAACTCCAGATTTTCTTAATTGCTGATCATAGCTGAATAAATTGCATCAAGTAGCGTTGTATTGAGTAAACGTTTATTTGATTTGAAATTCAAAGTAACGGTTGTCACGTAGAAAAGTAGTCCGGTTCTGTACCCAGGATGCCCGATAGATGAGTAATTGTAGAATGCCATCTAGCTGGAGATAATGTCAGAAAACATGTAATGCTCAGTGGTAAACGTAACGGATCGGCTTTCTGAAAGTCCCTGGCTCGAGCCTGGTTTGATGCAGTCAATTCTTTAATGGTTGTATATTGGAGCAGTTGTGCTCTTTTTGTTGAGCCCTGTTGGTCAGTCAATAAGGTAAATGACTTGAAATATAGCTGGCTAGCCGGTCACTAATTTAGCCATTTTCCTCAGGGAATTACATGTATACATGTAGTACTTGTTGCAGCATGGTTCTAAACATGTCGCTGATTTCTCTATGGGAACGCAGCCTGTTACTGTTATAAGTGTTGTGTAATGTACAGATAGGTGCCTCGGCCGACGCGCGATAAACTGAAATAGTCTTTTCACCATTTATCTGACGTTAGCCTTGTCCAAACTAAAAGCATTTTTAGACGAAAATTTCAATGAAACTAAACTGGTGCAGTTCTTCATTGATAGGCTAGAAAACATTCATAGGCTTTGATAGGCTAGATAGGATTTGATAGGCTAGAAAACATTGTGGATAAAGGAGAAAATGCTGGTAACCAGCATTTTCTCCTTTTCCCACAATATTTTCAAAAGGCTTCTTTCCTAGAGTCATTAAAAATCATCATTGTGTGGCAAAGAGTTAAACCCTTAACCTGTTAAATAACTAACTTTTATTCAGTAATCAAAACCTATATATCACTTTTATTTCAAAGTTATTTTCAGGGTGCAAAATATATCGTAATCGGTCAGTGTAGGTCCAAGATCAGACTGCACATTCTGTGCAGTCTGATCTTGATCTACACTGTCCGCAAAAGGTACTTGAGTCGCGCTGAGCAGCTTTTTGCCAAAGTCTATAAACAGATTGTAAAACTTCGACGTCGTCAATATTTATTACTTGTTATATTTCGTACCATACAGGATTACTAATCTTCTTTGGACGAATTAAAAGATTTATTCAGAGATTAACGTAAATCCTAAGAGTACATTAAGAACCTTAAACGGTATGTTTTCGACATTTTTGTAAATATTGTGGAAAAAGAAGCAGATTCCCTTGAAATCATTGGGGACCAATCAGTCAAATTTTATTACATTAATACTGGAGAGGCGCTGCGTTAACAGAATCCCTTTTGTCGATCAACTTGCTGAATTATGGGGTAGAGTCGTCCTTGAGTACACAGAAAACTTAAGGTAAGACCTGTGTAATGGAAAACAGCTATTTCTACTGAAATATCTTCCTGCAAAATTAGCTATAATTAAAAATGAGTATTGTTGAACTACTTTCACCGGTTCATTTTTTCCATTTTTTCTTCTTTGAATTATCACTTATAAATCTAAAACCACAATATTCTCAATACAAAAAGAGATAATAATTACCTCCCTTTTCAGAAAACTGACAAAATATCAAAAAATAATTTCAAGATAGACATAAACGGAATTTCTGATCCATTAGAAATGTGCAAAAATATTATTTCTGCATAAATCCTTATTTATCCTTATTTATCAACCAATTAGAATTTTCACCGGAAGTGCATTACACAGATCTTACCTTAACAAAAGCAAAACGTTTCGACACAGGCCAGCCTGTGCGGACTTCGTTTTTTTGGGGGGAAAAATATTTCTACCTGACAGCCTATATACAAGATCAGACTGTGTGATCTGTGATCATATTTATCGTTGAAAGACGGGATAATATTCTGAAAATAAAAGTGTTTTTTCCCACAGTGTTTCCCACAGTGTTTCCCAAAAGGTCTTCAAATCCCTACTTTTGACGACCCTGAGAAAGAAGCCTTATTAAGCATTGTGGGAAAAAGGAGAAAACGCTGGTAACTAGCATTTTCTCCTTTTCCATAATGTTTTTTGCCCTTCACAACACAAATTTCAAATTTCCAGTCACTTTCATTTTGTTGTCTTTCAATCAGGAGAAGCCAAAAACTTTGTCGTTTGGTAATGAGCTACGAATTGACCACACAGTCGGGAGTTTTCACCACCCCGAAGAATGAAGCATCTGGTACCCCGAAGAATGAAGCATCTGGTACAACAAGAAATGTGAAAGCCAGCATGGGTGAATGAACGACTAAACGACCCACAACCTTCCTGAACCTGAGACTGACTGATCGACAGACAGACTGACTAAAGGACTATTTGGATGACTGATTAAACAACTGAACGTTTGACTGCACAACTGCCATACAGGTTCGCTGACACACCAAGCGACTGAATGGCGAAGTCATTGACTATCTAACCAAACGATTGGCTGACTGACGGACCAAAAATTTGATAAACTGATTAATTTACCAGAAAAATGAACCACTGAACAAACTTCTGATGGAGAGATTGACCTGAAAACTTCCTGATCGACTGACATAGCGATAGAACAACTACACGACTGCTCGTAACGGAACGACTGATTGCCTATACAACTAAACGACAAAGAGACCGACTGCCTGGCCAATTGAAAGACTCTTTACACAGCTGAATGACTGACTGACTGAATTTCTGAACAACTGAAAAGGTGACTGAACAACTGATTTGAATTGACGACTTCCTGAAACGCTGACTGAGGACTAAGAAACTATATGACTGGTTAAACGACACAGTGCCTGACTGCCCATATTACTGACTGCCTGGCTCTCTGATTAACTCTCAAACTGACTGCCAGACTGACTGACGTCCTGACTAATTGGCCAATCGAATAAACAAACTGACTGTCAGAACCTTTTTACAGCCGGATTGAAATATTTCTTGATGGAACGACTATGAGGAATAAGAGGTTGACTAAATAAATGACATTTGACTGACTGTCCATCTGACTGACGGACTTTCTCACTACACGATCTGTCGAGCGACCGATTAACTAACTGGCTGAATAGCTGACTGATAGAGTGACTTAACGACTAATTGTTGAGCGAACGGCTGGCTGATTGAATGACAGGCTGTCAGATTGGCTGAACGGCTGACTAAATGACTGACTGTCAGACTGGTTGAACGGCTAACTAAATGATCAACTGTCAGACTGGCTGAACGGCTGACTAAAAGATTGCATGACTGATTGATTGAGCGAGCGACTGACTAAACGACGACAGATTGAACGACTGACAGATCGATCGAGCGACAGAACGACTAACAGAACGATTGACTGAATGTAAAAACAACAGACAGGCAGACATACAGACAGACAGACGGACGGACCGTTCGACGGACCGAAAGGCTTTGTATTCCTGCTGACTAAATGATTAAATTACAGTCTCACTAGCCGAATAAATGACCTAACCGGAAGAACTGGTAGACAGACAGACAGACAGATCAGAGAACAGGAGGATGGGCAGGGGGCGGGAAGGTGGATGGAAGGACAAACAGACGGACGGGCGGACGACGGATGGACCAATAGACTTGCCAGGAAACGAAGAGAGCAACGTGTGGACGGATGGATGGACGCATAGACAGACAGAGATACGAAAGAAGAAGAAGAAGAAGAAGAAGAAGAGAGAGAGAGAAAGAGAGAGAGAGAGGGGGGTGGTCGGACGGACAATTTAGGGAAAGTTGGTAGCAAATTCCTTAGACAGTTATAAAAAAAATAATTACCTGTTAAAATCAGAATAGTCAATAGATAAACTCCAGTGTCCATTTTTACTCGTCAAACAATGGCAAGTTCTCAGCTACATGTACGTTTTATTCCTTTTGTAACCCTTATTATGCATTATGCTACATTAGTGGAATGAAACTTTCAATCCGATACAAAAAAACAAATCACGAAGTTTTTGCAATTTGAAAAAAAAAGTTTTTTAGGGAAAAATCTCCGAATCGGACAGTGTAGATCCAAGATCAGACTGGTCCTTTTGTGGACAGTGTAAATCAAGTTCAGATTATATATTATTCTTAAAGTACTGTTTGCACTCGAATTAAAATGAACCGTTTTTATCAAGATTTAAAAACAAAAAAATGGAAAATGAAATCTAGTATAATGCCCCTTTAATACAACGCGACCTTGACCCTTTGATCTTGACATGAAATAATCTACTTATGCATTGAATTTTTAAACTCTTAACCTCACGAAGACATTTTAGACTCGTTAATAATTCAATATTAGTTGTTTTCATGAACACTGGCGAGTTCTGATTGGCTGATTGGTTTTTTTTTCATAGCTCCATGAAAAAAAAAAATTTTTTTCAGCAGTGCCGGGACTACTTTTGCAGTCAAAGTAATGTAAACAAACATGTATACGAGATTTCATAATGGTTTTCTTTCTGATTTCTGATCTTTATCGAGTCCGAAGTTCAACTTGCTAGCTGAATTTATTTTCTCTATAATTATATTGAAATAAAATCCAACAGTAAATTCAACGAGAGAGCTGCAAATCTCTGCTTCGCGGTCTCATACAGTGTGATTAGTATTTTTTTTCCATACCTCCATGAAAACAAAAAAAAAATCTCTTCATTCCTTAAATATCATAAGGATTATACAGTCAACAAGTTTGAAAAACAATGAAAATAATGCTTAACTTTTTACCACACGACAAAACCTTAAACTTGTCCAAACTGAAAGCATTTGCAGACGACTATATAAAAAGGCTTCTTTCTCAGGGTCGTCAAAATTCGACATTGTGCAGTAAAGGGTTAAGTTATTTAGCAGGATATGAGCTGATTTCTTTACCAAATGAAAAATAAAAAAAAAAATACTTGTCCATTTTAGGCATTTTCTAGCGTCAAAAATATGAAATGGCTGAAATAATAGATTATTGAATCATGTTAAAAACATAGTGGGGAAAAAAATTACAAAATGTTGGTGACCAGTATTGTCGTCTTCATCAATTCTGGATTTTCACTCGGCTTCTTTCGGAGGGTTCCTAACCCTAGGGATTATTTGGTAAAGGATTGACTTTTAAACTCCAACACACAGAGCAGCTTAACCCTTTTACACAATCCCTACTTTTGACGACCCTGAGAAAGAAGCCTGTAGAAAACATTGTGGGAAAAGGAGAAAATGCTGGTAACCAGCATTTTCTCCTTTTCCCACAATGTTTTCTACCCTTTAAGGTGGGTATTCAGAATTTTCAAATCACACCAAATTATAAAAATATACATGTCAATGAAATTTACATGAAAAAACAATACAAGTCATCAGTAATTAAGAATCATAAAATTACAATTTTTTTTTCAGTGGTATTCCCTTAAAAGGCTACGTAGCCTCTCAATCTATTTTTAGATTTCCCACCAAAATAAAAAAAAAACATTGTGGGAATTTTAAGTGACTCGCATAACAAACTTGTAATTATTTTCCATAATGTCTAGAACTTCGGAGGCTATGTTTGAAGCATCGTCTGTATATTTCCGGTATGTAAATGAGTGAGGTGCTGATGTAAAAATAAACCTTGTTTCCCTTCAGTGTCGACCTGGGCTGTAGTAAATCTCTAATTTATGTAGCTGTCGAATGGTTTTCGACTACTGGGGTTTAATGAATGAAAATTATAAGGCTTTGGGAGTATAAGGATGAATTTTTTTTTTTTGTAAAATTTTCATCCCAATATCTGAAGGGCCACGTTTAACACAACAAATTTCAAATTTTCAGTCACTTATATTTTGTCGTCTGCAAATGCTTTTGATTTGGACAAACATAAAATTTTGTTGTTTGGTAATGAGTCAATGTCTAACGACTTAAAGAAGTGAAATGAATTTTTTATGTCGACAGTAACAAAAAAGAATTTTGCTATACATATGTATTTCAACGGTATATTTCAGGATGAAGAAATCTCCTTTGTCCAACGATGGAGATCAAAGATCAGACCGCACGTTCTGTGCAGTCTGATCTTGATATACCCTGTCCCTGAAAGGGAATAAAGTCACACTTTGCAGCATTAGGGTTTACGGCTTTTTTTTAGATTTATTCTATGTCCTGTTTCATTTTGCTTGTATTTAAACTCTACGGTGCTGCTTGAATCTATTAGCTTTTGATTTATTTATTGATTGATCGATTGATTGTTTGATCAATTGAATAACTTTTTGACTGACTGACGGATTAATTGAACGATTGATTGATTGATTCTATTGTATTCTACGAGGGCTGTCCCAAAATAGCGTGGGCAACTTATTATTTTACGGAACCCGTCGTTTTTTTGTCATGATATTTTTACCGATGTTTTTCCAATCATTTGCGCATCTGGAGAAGAAATTGTGCGGTAGTTATATACAGTTAAGTCTATTTTACATGCAAATATTATTTACAGGTTACGTTTTGCAGCCCCACCCAAGATTCCGTCAAAGGTTTTAACTCTGTGGTTACTTTAACCTTCAATATCAGAGGTTTTTATAAAATTGCGAGAAACTGAATAATGCACGTTGCCATTATCAAGTATAGCGTCATTTCTGGAAAGAAACCATTCACGTGGCCTTATTTTGAAAAATTTCGTAGCGAAAACACGAATCGTAGCTTATTTGGAAATAATAGAAAAAAAATGACGACGTCAAAGGAAATGGCGGCCCACCGAAATGCGATAGAGTTTTGTGTTGAGCTAAAAATGACACCGACACAGACGCTTAAAAAGTTGCAAACTACGGAGAAGTATACATCTGTTTCTCGCTCGCTCGTATTCAAATGACACAAAAGTTAGTCTGAAGGAATGAGAGCGACAAAATGTGTGGAATCGGGTAGACCAAAGGAAATAGCCGTATAGTAGACAGCGTCAGGAACGTCATCGAAGGGAATCGGCGAATAGCTGTGCGAGAGATTGCGGAAACTGTCGGAATCAGCAAGTCAGCTGTTTATTAATCTGTCCACTCTTTATGCTTATTTCCATTCCATTCATGAACGGAAACGGCTTCTGAATATCTTGTTCATTCAAACAAGCCCGCATTTTGAACTCGTTTTTATTTTCAGGTCATCAGACGATACCTCATGCGTGCGATTCCAAAAAAAAAAAAGCGACCGGGGCTTATTGACAACTTAGAAAATATTATCTTCCACTTGGATAAAGGTCCTTGCCACACTTCTAAACACACTTTTGAAACTGGATCTTTGGGTTTTCAAAAACTTGAGCATGGCCCTTATAGCCCTGACCTAGCCCCAGTAGATTTTTCCGTCTTTCCTAATCTTAAGTCCCAGTTTCGAGAACATACATGTGTAGGTTTGAAAAGTTACATGAGCTTGAACAAGAAACAATTAGAGTGTTTCGCGGACTACAGACCAGCTGGTTTACCAAGGTATACGACAAGTGGGTTGTGAGGCGCCAAAATGCATCGATCACCACGGCGAGTATTTCGAAAAGGAGTAATGCTAATGACGTTGACGTCATAATTATTATGAAAGTGTGGGCCGGGGTTATACGATTAGTGCATATCAAACTTCTCTGTGCTATTTGTATTTTAAGCAATAACTTTGAAATTCGCCATAGTCTGTCATAAATCCTGTGTTCATATGCTCTTAAGTGCGTTTGTCTCTAATGTTATAATAAACGATTTTATTGAAAGAGTCCACGCTATTTTGGGACAACCCTCGTATTCTATTCAATATTATTCTATTTTGATAGATAGATAAATACATAGATCGATCGTTGATTAATTGGTTGATCGATTGATTGATTGCTTGATTGAGTGAATGAGTGAATGAATGAATGAATGAATGATGTTTAACCCCGCTTTAACATTATTTCAGTCATATTACGGCAACAGCTCACATATAAAGTATGTCAAGGGCTTCATCAGTACTAGGGAAGCGCTCCGAGTTGTTTTGCCTAGGGACACACCCACGAAAACAGGTGGGTCTGGTGACGCTCAAACCCGAGGCCTCCAGATCATCAGTCCTACACTTTGACACTGAGCCATGCAGGACAGCTTTTTTGAGATAAAGTTCAAATGTGGCAGAATACATAGACATGAAAGAAATGCTAGGACGTTGTAAAACAACTTTATTTACGATTTCGTTTTTGGCAAATATCATATACATATTGTAGCAGAGAAAAGGGAACATGTCTGTTTGAAAATTATTTCAACACCACATATTTATTATAATAAGACGATAATTGATTCGGGCCAGGAGATAAATTGGCGTTTAAGAGATATAGTTCGACGTCCAATGACACTCTACATGTATTTTAGCCCTGCTCTGTGAAAAGGGGCTTACAATAGGGTTACAATAGATAGAAAATAGGTTTTCAACTAATTCAGAAAAAGAACTCGCTATGGAAAAAGCAGGGAGCACAACGGTTCCAAATGTATTTCTGATAGCTCGAAAGGTCAAAAGAATGTCTCTCTCTCTCTCTCTCTGATAAATTTTTTCAATCAAATTTGTAAAATATAGCCAAATAATCGAATTTTATTCGAAAACTAAGGTACCCATTAATATGGGTTATCAGGTTTATTATTTTGGCATGTAATAAAGTTTCCCTCCATTTTATATTAAGAGAGTGTCTGCGAAAATTCAAGTATTTCCAAAATGGCTGCAAAGAATCACCATACATATAAATGTACACGCCAGAACTAGGAAGATAAAGATATACATAAAACATCTGTCAAGAATTAATGCAACTTCTTTCCAAGAATAAATTTTCTCTGTTTCATGTTGAGACGGCCCCTCACTGATTTCAGATTTTTCCATGCATAAACCGTTCTCCTTTGACGTATACATGGTATTTTCCTTATTATCTGGCATTCCCTTTTGATCATACGTCATTGTGACGTCATGTGCTGTGATGACGGTCACTGCATCGTGTTCCGGTCCAACTTTCTTGGCATCACGACCGCAACATTTGTGACCTGCAAAATTATTAATTTTTAATTCCTACATGATTAAGTCATTGAGTTTATTTCCATAGCTAATTGCCCTGAAATAGTCAATTTTTGAGAAATATCTAGCAGAAAGCGTGGTTCTACTTGGTTGTTAAGAAATGTGCTCCCTAATCAAAAGTCATTACCATATCAATTAACCCATTACCTGACGATAAAATTTTAGCCCTGTCCAAATTGAAAGCATTTGCAGACGACAATTTCAAAGTGGCTTAAATGGTGCAATTTTGCTTTGATAGAGATGAAAACTTTGTGGGAAAATGAGAAAATGCTGGTCACCATCA
This sequence comes from Tridacna crocea, assembly GCA_943736015.1. NCBI lineage: Eukaryota > Metazoa > Mollusca > Bivalvia > Cardiida > Cardiidae > Tridacna > Tridacna crocea. The sequence goes on from OX031073.1 coordinate 35,011,939, forward strand.
TTTTCTTCTTTTCCCACAATGTTTTCAAAGGCTTCTTCCTCATGGTCGTTAAAAGTCGTCATTGTGTGGTAAAGGGTTAAAAAATACCTCAGCATGCCTTAATCCCCAAATACCATTTTTGCTAAAGTTCACTAGTGAGAAGAGCATAACGCAAAAAGAGCTTTAAATAGCTGATGACCCAAGGCTTTGGGACGTTTCCAAAAGTAATGTATATATATGACGGTGGCTAAATAATTCATCAGTACTTTACTTATGTTTTTCCCCTTTTCATTGTGTGGTAAAGGGTTAAAAAAATACCTCAGCATGCCTTAATTCCCAAATACCATTTTGCTAAATTTCACTTGTGAGAAGAGCATAAAGCAAAAGAGCTTTAAATAGCTGATGACCCAAGGCTTTGGGACGTTTCCAAAAGTACTGTATATGTATGACGCTGGCTAAATAATTCATCCGTGTTTTACTGATGTTTTTTATTCAAACATGAATTTAAAGCCAATTGCTTTTTACCCCGGATAAATGAAAATCCAAACTTAAATATTTGACAGTGAGTAAGAAGTAGTTCCTCCCGCAAAATATATATCCAAACAGGAGAATATATTGTCGGTTTACTTCAAAATCCTCGCAACTACAGCTTGTTTCAAGCTGTAGTTACGAGGTTTTTTGAAGTAAACCGACGATATGTTTGGCAGCCAGGGTTACACACTTGCAAGTGCAGGATTCTCAACCTGCCATTTCAAGTACCGAACTAAATGAACTCGTTACGCTTAGCATCTAAGTCTACTAGGGAATGTCTACAGCTGACGTACCAGTTTTTATATTTGCATAAAAAAAGACAAACCTTTCCAGCGAGCGAATTTAACCAAGAAGCGTTGGGTCACGTTTTGTACCCAGGCCGGCATTTCTTCGTCGTCCTCATGGTTGAAGTACACATCCAGTACAATAATTGTGAATATCACAGAAAGGGCGCTCAGCATCAATATGATCGTCAGGTAGGTCGCTGTTGGAAAATTAGTACAGTTTCTTGTTATTTTAAGTTTAAACATCACTATTGCTCTTTATTTGTTAGTAAACAACAAGGGGTGAAGTTAAATATAAGTTGTGATAATCTGTTGCCATATCTCTTTGTTCATACACATTAAAACACTTTTTATGAGACTGAACATAATCTCTTTTTCTTTTATGTAAACATGTACATGTATATATGACAATGAATATGTTTAAATTTACACCACACAGCAACATTTTAGGCAAGTTCAAATCGAAAACATTTACAAACGACATGTTAAATGTAGGAAAAATGATGGTAGGCCCTACTTGTCTGTGTAAAGGTGGGAGAACCTTGCACAAAAAAGAGAAAATGCTGTTTACCTATTCCCTAAATGAGCTTCAAAAAAACTATTCCCTCAGAGTCATTTAAACTCGGAGACATGTTGTAAAGATATTAACTAAATCAGATAACAAGAAAGTCTAGCCTGGAATGCATTATAGAGTCTTTGTCTACCTTCTAAAAAGTCAATGTCGTCCGCTGGCTGCAATATTGATCTTATGCTGATAATGATGATGTTTACTTTGATCAAAGGTAGCTGAACTATTTAATTCCTTTTATACAACAGTGCCATCAAAACTTGTGGATAAATTGCCGAAAGCTATTTACACATATAGGAAAAACATTTTTTTTTTTCGATTTATACTCGAAGAAGGGTGTAACACCAAATAGTTATTCATTCAACATTATGTCTGAAGAGAAAGTTTAATGTTACTTGAAAAAAGTAAAGCGAATAAACCTGCAGGGCTTGGTGGGATTCCAGCAAGGCTATTTAGAGATTGTTTTCCTTTATAACGTGTATTTATCTTTATACAAGGTGTAGTCCCAGATGACCTTGAAATCACTAAGTGTGTCCCTATTTACAAGAAAAAAAAAACCGAAAGTTGGCAATTACCGCCCCATTTCGATACTCAGTGTCATCTCTAAACTTTTTGAGCGCCTAGATTATGGTCAAGTTTTAGAATACTTGGCGTGAAGAAAATTATAATATGAATTTCAATCCGGTTTCGGGAAAGGTTTTTCAACTGACTCCTGTCTACTCCATCTTTCAGATTACATAAAATTCGAAAGGATATATAAGGACGGATAGACTTCAAGTCATCCAAACTAAATTAATCAGATTTTTACTAAGTTTATATTTTCAGAACATTTATTGATAATCAGTATCTTTAGTCAGTCAACTGGTTACCAGTAAATAGAAGAGTTTAGCAGATTGGACAATGCTATGTTTTAAAATAAAAAAGGATTAGCCCCAGAGTACATGCCTCAATTTTTTTCTATGTCAGTCACTTTATATGGGTATAAAACCAGATCTAGTGCTGTAGTTGCGCATGTACTATCAAAGGTGAAGAGCTCAGGTATAAAGTCCTTAAACTAAACCAGACAACAAGAAAGTGTAGCCTTTCTACAATCTAGGACTTTCGAATGTAAAAAGTAATTTGGAGGTCAGTGACCTGGTAATGTGGCGTAGGAAAACAGTTCTTCGACCTATGACCTCACACTATACATACCCCACATCTGTCAGATACGACAATTTGTAAAAACTTTATTTTTTTTAAAATTATGGTCATTTAACGGATTAGATATATAGTTTCCAATGACAAATTGGTTCTTAAACTTTATATTTGGGAAAAATAAAGAAGAAAATGGAGGAATCAATAAATAAAGTTGATAATACATACACAATATACTTGCGCTGAGTGATGTCTGGGGAATATTGTCTGAAATCAATGTCAGGTACACAGCATAGGCCAGGAGTACTGAAATAAAGTAGTAAATTTGATAGGTTTGACATTGTCGAGTATATTCGCGGAAAGAACAGAGTTCATATTTCGTTGGTCAAGGCATAAAACCACAACTGAAAATCAGCTGGGCCCGTATTCACCAAAAATTCTTCAGAACGTTCTTTGTCTTATTCTCCAGAATTTTCTACATTTGTAAGTATCACAACTTCTGATTGGCTAAACCATTCGGTTTAGCCAATCAGAAGTTGTGTAAATTACAAATTTAGAAAACCTTGGAAAACAAGACTAAGAATATTCTCAAGAAATGTTGGTGAATAAGGGCCCTTATCCATATACGTGAGATACTTTTGGTCTTCATAGTTAGCTGCCGCTTACGCATCAAATTTGTGATCAAAAATCTTATTCGACTCTCCAAGTTAACGTTCGAGTGTCACATGGCACCATTCCAAAGTCTACTTCTCGGGAAATAAAGAAAAGCTGTAAAAAAATAGTTGTCATAATATGATTGAAATATTGATAAAAACACAAAATCTATACAACATTTTTCAGAGGAATTATCCTTTGGAAGTAAACCACTCACTAAATCAAATGTGCTTTACCTGTTAGGGACATGCCAATCCTCTCTCCGGACTCGGGGGGTAACTTAAATACAAATACAATCAGGGAAGCCAAGAGTATAACAGGAAATAGCGTGTTCAGTATGTGGAACAGCGGACGTCTCCGAAGTTTTAACGTGAAGTACAACCTGAAAAAAGTAGAATGCTGGAAATAGGTGGTCAGTATATCGAAACAGGAATTTCTTTAGTTTTGCCTCCTGTTACTACCTGAAACCCAGATGATAGTGTGAAAGGTGAAGGCATAATTTCTTCTATATTTTAAACGCAAACGCATTTAGTGGAGGCAGCACAGTAACAGGGGACACTCAGCAGTTTTGATATGAAATACAGCCAGAAAAAAATGGGTTGTTAAAGTAAATATTCGTAATGGCGGCCAGTTTGATTGATTGGCTGCTTTTCCAAGTCTTTATTCACATACAAGGTTTATAAGATACCTTCAGTTTGCTTGTTTATGTAACAGTTCTAAACATTGTATAAAAGGTTTTTGTTTTAAACGAAACATACCAATCTATTTTCACTCGCAAAAGACACATAACTAATGCAAAAGATAAAACTACAAAAATCAAGATATACATGTATCTATCTTAAAAATCCCTCTTTTTCTTTTGTTGTTTAGTTCAATGCCAAACAACAAAGATGTCACCAAATATAGAAAAACAAATCTACTTACTGAAACAAATGCCATCTACGTGTACATTATAGATAAAGACCGCCGTCAGCTTTTTCTCGGCGATTTCGATTGGCAAGTAAACATAACTACCGCTAGGGTAGAAAAAAAAACACTTGAAGGTGATATAAAGTTACCTACCTCGAATATGATTCACTTTCTCTAGTCGAAGTATCTGACGCCGTAATGGTATCCATAAGTTCCCATTCTCCGTTTTCCTGAAAACAATGACATGCATCTCATTTTACAAAAATCTCGTCATAGGACACCAAATGCATTTGGAAACACTGCTAGAAACGTAGAAAATGCCGAAAGGTTTCTTTCTCTGTTTGTCAACACTGTTTTCTGCCAATTCAAAGACAAATAGTTGTTCCTGAAATATTTCAATTCCCACAAGCTAAAATTTTGTAGTCCGATATAGAGTTTACAAAATGGTCAATTCCTCTAATGTCGTTACACAGATATAGGAGTCAGAAATAACACAATTATATTCCATGAGTAACTATTAATTTGTCCCACTTTTTTTTAAATGTAACTCTAGTCTCTTTTTTTCTTAAGCATTAGGTTGATAAGGGCGACTCAATGAGCTTTGAGGGCTGTGAAGATGTATCTGCAGAGAATGTGTCTGATAATGCATCTATACTTTTCGATCAGGAAATGTCTTTTCCACAAAAATATGTTTGAAATTGCAAAATCAGAGGTTTAAATATCGGCTTGAAAGTTTCATTTCACTTATATAGTAAGATAAGGATTAATGTAATAGTAATGTTGTCTTAATAATAAGTTACTAACCCTTTACCGAACAATTCCGATCTTCACTGACCCTAGGAAGGAAAGCTCCGGAAGCCATTGTGGAAATGAAGAAAATACAGTTACATAACTGTACATTTGCTACACTACAACACAGCTCCTTACCCTGGGAACGCAATTTTTGCTTTCCCGATACAAGCTGCTTGCAGAAAGGAGGTAGCCTGTCAGACAAGATTTATTCAGTACTCAAATAAGATGAGCTTACCTGAAAATTGTCCATCCGGAATGCGGGTGATCCGAAAAATAGGTCGACTTCATTGGCCGTGTAGGCCCAGGTACTTAGAGTGATTCTACAGACATAAAGGAAAACTATTGAAAATGTAATATGAAATAAATGAATCAAATGGATAAAAGAATGACTGAATGATCTGATCAATATTTCTTTGCCTTATAATTCCGATTTTAGCAAATCTAGAAATAGGTCTATAACAAAATCGACTACTAAGACACACCCTGCACAACTGAAGTACTCGTATCCATATTCATGAAACAAAACTACATGTAGATACCAGAATAACCGTGATCAATAAATAAATAAATAAATCTATCAATCATTCAATCTATCAATCTTTTTACATCTTTTTAAGCAGTTTATCCGTGTGCCACCGTCCTGTTTTCTAAAAGCTGCTTTCGTTTAGACGTTAAAATGTGGCACCAGTTCGGAAAGAGTTTACAATAAACATATGCATATAAACATCAATTTTTCATTGCAGTTATTAAAACATTGAACCTTATTTCAACAGTCCTATAAATAAGAAACAAGAGCGGCAAATTGTCGCAAGATACGCCGGTCTTACCCCAAGTTGTAAAGCTGGGGCATAATAATCATATTGGGGAGGTAGAGAAAAATAATAGTGCAGATTTTTTTGCCGTTGATTGAAGCAAATGGCAGTTTTGATTTCACATCTTTCAAAAAGAAATTAAAATCTAGAAATAAGAGGATGAAATTTCATATTGACAACACCTATACTCTTGGAGATACAGTGTGGTCAAAATTTATGTGTAGAAGTAACTAAAGATATCATGTCATGAAATTTCCTAGCCATAGCTAGCATAGCATTGGAGAATCCTCCAAACAAAATTTAAGTCTCAAAAACAATACAGGGGAAAAACACAAAAGTTTAGGAAGCAGGAACAATTCTTTACAGTTCTATTTCATAAGATGTACTCTCCCACGATAACTCAAAAATTAAGCAAACAAGAGTTGCAATTTATAAGCACTGCACTCCCCCTTGATGGAATGTATCCATGCATGAAATTTCATAACCCTAGCTAGTATAGTTTTGGAGATATGCACCGGACAAAATTCAAGTATGAAAATCAACAAAGGGCAATAACTCAAAAATTAAGCAAGTAAGAGTTATGATTCCTGTGCACTGCACTGCCCCTTGATGAGATCTATATACTTATTAAATTTCATAACCCTAGCTAGTATAGTTTTGGATAGATAGATAGATAGATACTTTATTGAAGTAACGTAAACTATACATAGTTTCTAGTTACACAATATGAAAATAGTACAATTTATACACAAGGTCATTCAAACAAATAAACAAACAAACAACAACACAAACAAACAAACAAGTGCACACACACACGCACCCACACAAGCACAAGTATGCACCCCCCCACACACACACACATACACACACAGAGAAGGTTAAATTCAAAAAGAAACAAGTAGTAGGAAAAAAAAAAGAGAAGAATTATCAAAGAGACTTGGCGTTAGGAAAAAAAAAAATGCCGGAACTGTTGTATAATTGATGAAAGTTCTTCAAAGTACTTATAGTGAATTATCCATTTTCGAACGTTATTTTGCGCTTAAAGGCCTCTTTCAGAAACTTGGCTAAATTTTTCAAAATTGTTTTATTACTTGATTTTAATAACTGAACTAATTTATACATGCTTGGTCTATTTCTATAGTATGGTCTAATAAACTGATTACGTATGTCAGAATATGCTGGACAAATAAGAATAAAATGGAACTCGTCCTCAACTTCATTTTTATTACACTGGTTACAAATTCTTTCATTATAATCGATTCGTTGAGAGCCATATCTTCCCGTTTCTACTTTTAAAATATGGGAGGACAAACGTATTTTTGCAATAAATCTATATAAATGTTTAGGTAAAAGTGTAATATAATCCTCTATGCAGAAAGTCTCTTTAATATCTTTATATATCCTGGTAGATTGAATATTATTTATACAACTAGACCAATTTTGTATGAACATATCGATAATTCGTCTTTTGAAGATTAAAGGGAACGGTTTAAGATTAGCACTTGACTGTGTATTCCATATATCAGAAAAGCCTGTAGTATCTAGGAGGGACTTTACATTCGATGCCCAGTTTTTAAGACCATTATTACAATCAATTAACATAGCTTGGTATATTTGCTGTAAAAGTATATTTTCAGATTTTAATAGTTTACACCAATACTTAATTATTCTAACATTTCTGGAAATATAAAGTGGGTATCGTCCTAATTCCCCATAAAGACTTAAAGTACTTGTTGATTGCTTAACATTAAGTATATATCTCAAGAATTTCAGATGGATCCTTTCTATTTGTTTACTTTTCGAAAAACCAGTTATTTCGCATCCGTAATTCAAAGTAGATCCTACAAAATTGTCAAAAAGCTGCAATAAAATTTTTACTTTAAAATCATATTTACATGTATTTGTTATAAGAGTATGAAGGGCTTTTAAGCCTTTTCCAGTAATGAATTCATTGTTTAGAGTAAATGTGCCAGTATAATTAAAAACTGTTCCTAGATAATTAAAATCATTTACGACCTGTATATAACTATTATTGAAATGCCAGCGCTCATTTTCTCTTAACAATCCTCTTTTCCTGAATACAACAATTTTAGTCTTCTCTACATTTACAGTTAATCCCCATTCATGACAATACAAATTTAAACGATCCAAACTTTTCTGGAGATCCTCCGGACTTTTCCCATGGATAACCATGTCATCTGCAAATAAGAGTAGAATAAACATGATTTCATCAATTGTAATACCAGAATTAACATCGTCTGCTAAAAATAGCTCGAGATCTTCTAAAAATAGTGAAAATAATAATGGAGAAATTACCTCCCCTTGTTTTAAACCGACTGCACATTCGAAAAAGTCTGAATAATCATTACAGCTTCTAATACGTAGTTTAACTGCCGAGTACATATTGCGTATTACTCTTAAGATTTTACCTTTAAGCCCTATATTATATAATTTAAACCATAATCCGTTTCGATAAACACTATCGAAGGCCTTCTTTAGATCTATAAAGGCACAATAAAGTCTAGTTTTTCGATTTAAAACATGCTGGATGAGGGAATGAAGAACAAAAACGGCATCTGTAGTAGATCGGTTTTTACGAAATCCAAATTGAGCATCGCTCAAAATACCATTATTTTCAATCCAATTCGAAATGCGATTATTTAATACGCCGGTAAAAATTTTGGAAAAACAACTAATTAGTGTTATGCCGCGATAGTTGTTTACATCTTTTCTGTCATTTTTTTTAAAAATTGGGATAATAATACCTTCACACCAGCTTTCAGGAAAACATCCCGAATTAAATATACTATTAAATATATCTTCTAAATGTGATGAAAGTATGTCAATAGATTCGATAAAGTATTGATTTAAAAGGTTATCACTGGCATATGATTTATTACGCTTTAAATCGCGAACAACTTTTTCGATTTCTTGATAAGTGATACGTCTATCGAGTTCCTGGTAATTTGTGTTGTCTGAGTTAAAATCATGCTCCAATACGAAATTCTCTGCTTCATGATTGGTGATATTTCCTAGATTTTCGTCAAAGCTGGAAAAATATTTGTAAAAATCATCCAAGCTTATGTCATCACTATCAACTGATTTCTTTTTACTGAACAATTTCCAAAAATTTCTTGGGTTTGTATTTTTTAAACATTCAATCTTTTTTAATTTTTTATGTTCGTGAAGCTATCGTGAGATATGCTCCGGACAATTTCAAGTATGAAAAACAACAAAGGGCAATAACTCAAAAATTAACCAAGCAAGAGTTATGATTCCTGTGCACTGCACTCCCCCCTTGATGAGATCTATCCACCCATGAAATTTCATAACCCTAGCTAGTATAGTTTTGGCGATATGTTCCGGACAAAATTCAAGTATGAAAAACAACAAAGGGCAATAACTAAAAAATTAACCAAGCAAGAGTTAGTTATGAATTCTGTGCACTGCACTCCCCCTTGATGAGATCTGTCCACCCATGAAATTTCGTAACCCTAGCTCGTATAGTTTGGAGATATGCTCCGGACAAAATTAAAGTATGAAAAACGACAAAGAATAATAACTCAGCAAGAGTTATGATTTCTAAAAACTGCACCCCCCCTTGATGAGATCTATCAACCCATGAAAGTTCATAATCCTAGCTAGTATAGTTTTGGAGATATGCTCCGGACAAAATTCAAGTATGAAAAACAACAAAGGGCAATAACTCAAAAAATAAGCAAGCAAGAGTTATGATTCTTGTGCACTGCACTCCCCCTTGATGAGATCTATCCACCCATGAAATTTCATAACCCTAGCTAGTATAGTTGGAGATATGCTCCGGACAAAGAACTGGAGGCCGCCCGCCCGCCCGCCACGGGTGATCCCATAATACGTCCCGTCTTCGACGGGCGTATAAAAATGCCGAACAGGTATGACTGAATTAAACGTTGAGCATTGATGAAATATTGATAACCATGGTGCCAGTTTCAATCAGTGATCAAAGATTAATTTTATATACTTCAAATTGTAAGTAGTCAATACCGACACGACAAATGTTATTCTATCATGAACGATAGGGACAATCACGCAATATCGTAATATTTTTTTTCATAGTGGGAATGCTGTTTAACATTAAAGCCCTTTACTTTTCAAACACGACTTTTCTCTCTGACGTCGACCGTTTTTAAGAGCGACGGCAGCCGGGCATTGCAAGGCCATTTTTCTTTACCAACAATCCAAAATCATTTCGACAGAATTAAAAAAAGAAAAATAAAATTTTTTTTCGTTGCTTTTGTACTTGAACTCTTTTCGAACAAAAATTTTAGACTCCTCAAAATTCAAAGTATTTACTGACGATATATGAAGTGTCGTTCAAATGAAACTTGTCTTTGAACAACTTTATTTCATTATTTATTATTCTATTTGGTACTGAATGTATATAGTTTTAATAATCACAACATATTCAAAAAAAGTTAAATATGGTGGAAATGCAAAGAACATCAGGCACATCAACACAAAGGATAATACAAAAAAGGGAAAGGATCCCTTATTACCATTATGTTGACGGTAGGACATGGAGAGACGTAGAAATGAAATATTTCAAAGGACAAATATTTTGATACATACTTTACGCATGAAGTAAATCGCAGAAGGGCTGAATACTATTTTAGGAAAATGACAAATCACAGAGATATTTGTACATATCACAATTAAGACTTGAGTATCACATTCTATGACATGAAAAACACAAAAATACTGACGTTTAAATAAAGCAGACAGTTTAGATTCAAAAACAGGTTGCACATACTGTGCATACTGATCTTGAGTTTCACTGCCTGACATGGTATCTCCATTTCCAGGAGCTGGATCCTGCAAATGAAAAGGACTTTATACCAAGGCTCTTCACCTTTGGTAGTACAAAAGCAACAGCAACACTAGATCATGTTTTATACCCATGTAAAGTGGCTGACATAGAAAAACTTTGAGACATGAACTCTTTTCCTAATCTTTTTTTTTTATTTTAAAAACACGGCATAGTACAATCTGCTCAACCCTTGTTTTTTTTCTGGTAACCGGTTGACTGACTTAAAATGTTGATTATCAATATGTGTTCTAAATTATAAACTCAGCACAAATCTTATTAATTTATTTTGGGTGCCTTGAAGTCTGTTTTTCCATAATTTACCAATATATCAAAACGAACAAGTATAATCAAAGTGACATAAATACGAGCTGAAATCAACAGTCTCTTTGTTTTCTCTGTTAGATAGTCTTTATTTCCATACAGTATTTTCATTCTACTGTTTGCTTTAAAAAAAAAAACTGAGCCATGGATTCACCTGTCCGTATTAATCTAACTTTGCCACTAGGTACCTTACTGATGACTTGCATTGCAATTTGTGTCCATGATATTTGATGTTCAAATCAGAGCTAGATTTCATATTTGGTTTAGATCCAAAGATTGTGGATTTTGTTTTACCTAAGTGTAAAAATAACTAATTGTCTATGAGCCAATGAATAACAGTTTCGGGATTTTTTTTAATTACTTTCAATATAAATTCTGTCCCGACCGGACACAATGATAGCAGAGTCATCTGCATAAAGTAGAAACTAATTTTTACGACGTGACACATGTACTGTAGTTAACGTAATTTAAGAATAGTAATGGACCTAGGATTGATCCTTGGGGGACACCGCATGTAATGATACGACACTTCATATAACCTGATGCCCGAGATGTCAACTAGTTGCTGCCTATCTGTTAAGTAAGACCTAAACCATCTAACTATATCTTGACTAATTCCAAGAGCCTGTAATTGCATTAGAAGATTTTAATGGTCAACAGCGTCAGAGCCCTTTTGAAGATCTAGCAGGCTCATACCAAGTAGACAGTACTTATCCATTTCGAATTTTTGTAATCTGAAAGATGGAGTATACAGGAGTCAGTTGAAAAACCGTTCCTGAAACCCGATTGAAATTTCTATAATAACCTTCCTCTTGTCAAGTATTCTACTTGATCATAAACTACACGCTCAAATATTTTAGAAATAATTCTGAGTATCGAAAGTGGGCGGTAATTGCCAACTTCTGTTTGGACATTTTTTCTTGTAAATAGGGACTACCCTGCCGATTTTAAGGTCTTCTGGGACTACATCTTGTATGAGAGATAAGTACATGAGTAAGAGGAAATGTTATAACGGCAGCACCATCTATGACTAGCCTTGCTGGGATCCCATCAACCCCTTATTAGCACTTACTTTTTTTTAGGTAACATAACACTTTCTCCTCAGACATAATGTTGAATGAATAATTATTTGGTGTTACACCCTTCTTGGAGTAGAAATCAAAAACAAAGTTTTTTCCCATATATGTGAAAGTTTTCGGCAATTTGTACACATGTTTTGATTCCACTGCTCTATAAAAGGAATTAAGATTTTCAGCTATCTTAGATTGATCAAAGCAAACATTATCATTAAGCCTAAGATCGATATTGAAGCCAACAGCCGACTTTGATTTTTTAGAAGGTACACCAAGTTTCGACGATCCATTCCAGATTTTCTTCTAGCTGCTTACTAAAATAATTTTGTTTCGCTTTATGTACATTCTGCTGAACTTTACTTCTAAACCTTTTAAAGACTGATAATTCTCTTCTGATCTATCTCTGACTTTAAACAATTACATGTATAGGAAATTGTACAAAAATGGAGAAAATCTGGCTGCCAGCAACTACTTTACCAAAAATTGTTCGATTCCAGATTCTTCAAGTTCCTGAATTACATGTTTGTACAATGAAAGGTTAAAAAAAGTTTTGTATTTTTTTACCCTGGGGGAAAAATGATCGTCTGTACACGCAAACGGATAAAAACAATCAGAGCAAAGAAACTTATTCGGTTAAAGTAGCAATATCACTTCTAGTCAGCTATAAATGAAACTTAAAGGTCAGAAACACTACTGAGTATTTCTACTGATCTTGATCATGGTATCACTTAGAAAAAGCGTCGCTTGGCATCCAGAGTATAATAATTGAAAGATGCATGCAAGAGTAAAGATTTTTCTTTCATTTGCAATATGACTGATACGCACGTGCATTCCTGTATATCCAGTGGGTAGTAGGTGATGTCAGCTTCACAGTATGTCTGGAAGATACCGCCGGGGGACCAGAGGGCTTGTCCAGTGGAAATGATTCGTATAAGAGTATTTGTATCACTAAACACTTCAAGTTCTTTGACGCTGTAAAACATAAGCAAAAATCGCCATCCATTCTATGACGCTGTAGCGACAAACTAAAATTGCCTTTCATTCTTTGACAGTAAAAAGCCCGGGTTCATTCAAATAAACGTTACTTTGCAACCTTGTACAGTCTTACATTCGATCTACACCTTTTGAAATTTCATTAAACAAGATTACTAAATATGCTCTGTATTTTTAAGGGTAATTTTTAGTTACCTCGAAAAAATGTCAGTATAGAGAAATGATAGCTTTATTCCATTTTAAAATAACAGTATGTAGAGTTATTCACTCTTAAGATGTTATTTATTATGGTACATGTATATAATTGAACATTGGCAGCAATCTTCCAATGATTGGTTTTAATAGTAGTGTAGTAAGAAGATGGTAGCGACGCGAGAAAACCTGAAGAGGGATATAAGAGACGTTTGAAAACATCATGTAAATAAACAAATTCATACTTTCTGTAATTTATTGCAAAAGCAACAATGTAGGAAAAAAATACCACTAATATCGATTTAAATTCAACATTTTATAACATCAGCATTTAACAAGTTGTCATATCAACGACATCAATTTTTTTAAGTACATTTATTTCAGAAAAATCATATGTTCTTAAGGTATAATTAAGGTATAATTTAATTTAAAACAATTTTTTACTAATTTGCTGACATAGCAAATTTGATGTACTGAGTGTTATAAAATGTGCGAACAAAAACTCTCTTACTTCATGTCGATAAGCATTGAATACTAAAACTTGCCCTTAAAAGTACTTGCGTAAGATAGTTATAATTGCAGATTGTATATCGAAGTATTTATGAGGTTATACATATTAAAATTCCATGCTATGTACATGAGAAATGATACCAGAAATTCTAATACGAAAGAGAAGCTTGTTATCGTTATCATAGAAAATAACAAATAAACCTGGTATTACAAAAAAGCCCAACGCTGATAAAGTGTTAAAAAGAAAATGGTTCTAGGTAAAGAAAGAACGGTACTTTGAAAACACTTTTATTTTCAAAAGTTTCTTTTAAAAAAATCAATATAAATGCGATACTGTCAGATAGGTGTGATTTTGAAAAGCATAATTACATACGTGATAAAAGAAAGCAAAACATAATTATCATAGTAAAATTAAACGATAAATATCAGTAGTAAATGTTTTGAAAAGATAAGTGTGAAGAAATTCATTGAAAAAAGGATATTTTTTCAAAAGACTCCAATCCGAAAATTATCAGTGAGATAATAAAATCATTTAACAAAAAAAAAAGAAAGAAAGGAAAACATCTGGCAACGCTGATAACGTTTTTGTAATTTATGGATATTGAGCTTGAGGTAAGATTTAGTATGTAAACATATAAGCCATGCTGTATGAAAAGGGGATTTAATGCATTTGCCAAAAGTATAGATTCAGTTCAGTCTGCACATTCCGCACAGGTTGTCCTGACTCGACACTTTGCTATTTGTAAACTTTCCTCGTGTAAAAGGATCAGTCTAAGTCAAGATACAGGCGTTTGTTAAACGAAAGGGATTTTATGTACCCATACTTGTATGTTGACTTTCATGTGTAATGGATAACAGAGATGCATTAAACCCCTGGACATGAAATTAATGTCTCTAAAGAGGAAACTTATTCACATATGACGAAAGTAAGTCATATGCAGAATGTGCTACAGAATTGGCCCTCACCTGTTTTCAATAATAATAGCTGGTCGCCACATGTAAGTTTCCGTTGTGAAAAGAAATCGAATATTGCTGTAATTTTGATTGTTTTTCCACGCTAGAGTATTGTCCGTCCAGTGCTTAAAGTTGTGAAAAAAAAATAAATTAGAAATATAAGGTCAAACTCAAATGTTATAATTTAAAGAAAAATATCACTATTCTATCAAAATTGTAGACCATATACATTTGTGTATGTATTTTCCATGCAAGAGCGGTGTCCACCAAGTGCATAGTGTGTAAAATAATAAAATCATACTATTTAATGTATATAAAAAAGCTTAGTTTCTATTGATCCAATACTTCATGTAGATGTACAGTAGATTCATTTGTCTAAAGTAAACGACTCTGTCGGTATAGCAGAGTCCCCTGAAAGACTCCTGGAAAAAAATCTTGTGGAATACACAACACTTTGATTTTCATGTTGGTAGATATGTCAATTTGGTATTCTGAAGAAGAAATTGGCAAAGTTATCAATTGCAACATTTCTGAATGTGCTAAAACTCCTGATTTGTCCAGGAATGAGAAACTTTCATTGGATATGAAGTATTGAATCGCTGACAAAGAAAATCTGCAGAAAGAAAACGATATAATGAGCTATAATGATTAATATATTTTGCTACGATGGTGGAAAAATAAATACATGCATGAAAATATCTCATTATTTATTAAACGTGATTTTAATTGAAATAGCACCAAATCAATGTCAGTAGAACAATAATAGTGGTTATATGGAAGAGTGATAAAACCAAAAGCAAATCCAAACACACGAGAGTTCAGGGTCCATTTTAACACCATTGTTCGTCGAAAGAGCTTGGTTTGGCTGTGTAATATCTTTGTCGTCAAGAAAAACAAAATTTAAATCATTTGCCGAGTATCAAAAAATATGTGTTGAACTTTACCCTGTAGAGAAATACTTCGTAGAATTTACTGTTCAATTTTAAGAATAAGACTGGTAGAGTATTTGGTTGATCCATTCCATAATTCCAAATATGTGATTTTAAATTATAATTCTTCCAGAAAAGCAGAAAACATAATATTTTCCAAAACGTTTTATGGCTCCAACAGCAGACTTCAATAACTATTTTACATGTGTATTTATACATCTTAACTTTACTTGCATAATTATCTATTTTTCCAAAGGTCACATTGAGCTACATAGAAATTTCGCTTTGAATCTCTTTTTAAGGACGTATATGACAATTTTTTCTAACGGACTGATTTTTTTTAAAACTATTTACATACAAGGCTAATCATGTCTCTAGGAGATTACAGTAAAGATATGTGTGCATTAGTGCTCATTTCAGAGAAATTTGCCTTCGAAAAAGATATATATAGTTCCAAAATTCAGCTATTTTGGATTTAAAGGGTTTTTCTTTAATAGTCAGTTAAACAGTAAAATAACAGGAAAAATATACAAATATATATGATTTTGATGAAAATTCATGTATAATTGCACAAAATATATTGATGATGAATAACAAATACATATGTTATATAGACATATACCACTGAGTTTTAAAAGGTAGACATTTTGATCAAATTAAGAAAAAAATAAAAATGGCACATACCCGTGCTTATTTTGTCAGAAAACAAGGTTGATGGTCATTGTGGAACTTATTTTTCGAGGAAAAAAATGGATAAATGCTCAGCAGACATGGTGGGAAAAGGAGAAATTGCTCTATAAGATCAATTTCTCCTTTTTCAAAAATAGTTTTCAAAGTGTAAACCGCTATACTTCCAGAGATTTAAATTTCCTGCCTTTGTTTCCTTGTTAGGTGTGTAACGCCGTGTCAGCAGCAATTTAATCATTCTCGGTGACAGTTTAAATTTTTTTTCCTTCATAAATATTGCTTGAAGAAAGTTTTACTTGTTTCAGTGCACAAATAGTATTTCATTATGTGCAAAAATGCATAGGTGCCCTTTTGATTGAATATCCGAGACTAAATTACATGCGCAGTAGGATGCGCGCGAACATTTGTCATATACGTCGTTAAGTCGTAAGTGGTGGAAACTTACTGAAATTAAAAATAATTATTTTGGGTTGTTTATAAAAAAAAACATTAGAATAAAGAAGCAAAATCATGTTTAACAGATAACAAAACAAGCTCTTTCCTTCGACTTTAACCTTTCAACCCTCCTGTTGTTCAGTGACTCACCAGTAACCTGCAACTCACCTATTTTCGATTATTACCGCCGGTCGCCACATAAAAGTTTCGGACGAAAACAAGTTTGCAATGTTGTCATAGTTTGAGTCATTTATCCATGACAATGCACTGTCAGTCCAGATCTTCGGTATACCAGGAAATGGGAGGGAAATTATAACAACTCAAATTACCTCCAAATTCAGATATGATATAAATCGTAATATTTATATTCCAAGCTACATAATGAATTTAATAATACTTTTTCTGGAAGTATTTATACAAATCTTTGAAATAAACATTTTATGAAATTATATGTGGAGTCGATTTGTAGGTACTTGAGGAGTGGGTTTGGTTTTACTCATGGAAATTCCAAAGTAATGTTTTGCAGATTCCGATCTATATGATATATTCCTATACGATTACAAGAATTTGGCATTTTTTTCGGCTTTTAAAACAAGCTTTTATTCCATTAAACGTCTTTTAGACACAGCCTTAATAGATAGCATTTTTCTAGAGTGTTTTAAAGAGATTTATACCAAATGCTAACTCGTGTCAGGTCTTAGAAGCAAACGTAATTCGGATTCTATATTTATATAAAAGATCATAATGAGCCAAAACACAGGGTAAATGTGTGAGGTATGTCCTTAAAGTTTGTAATAAATTGCTTTAAAGTTAATACATTTACAAGTTAGGCACAAGAAGCCTACATCGTCATAAAGAGCAATTTGTTCTCAGCCGACATGTAAAAAAACATGCCGCTACCATTAATCAGTTTTCAGTTTTTGGTCCTCGCCTAAACGTTCCGATAAGAACCTCTGGCTTGTGTTGACGTCGTCATAACGTCGAGACATCGTTTTCAGACATGGTATTGACAACGTGTCAGGTACTTACCGTGGAATGAAACTGTAATTATGACATATCAAACACAATTCAGACATTCTAGAAACATTGACCTTTCTGTACAACGCGATGTTAGTCCGAATGTTCCCTAACGCTGACCCTACAATTCCCTTCAATAATAGTATTCACTGAATCAACCAATCCTACGTAAATGATACCTTGCAACCCGTATCTTTCCTTGTCGTCGGTTTAATTTCGCTTGTCCGAAAATCTCCTGTGTCACTTTTACACCAGTGAGCGACATACAACCGATACCCTTGTAGTTCCAACCAGAGTTTTCATAGTATTTACCGGTGATTTTCCAAGATTGGCGCCAAATTTATGATCGCTCTTTGTTATGCCACGTTAAATTCCGCCTTTTTTGAAACAAATCCTCGAAATGCTTCAGCAGTTGTATATGCATAACTTAAACGGCTTCGATGTCGTCATCTATATTTTCTTATGATGTAGATGTCATTCTTAATCCCATGATAAAATTTGAAAATGGTCAGTTTATTTTACATGAGGCTATAGACCACAGACGACACTCTGAAAAAATCCTTTTCAATGCGCTGGTTGTAGTGCCACGGGTCCTGTTCATATCGTTAACAGTATAATTCGTATACTACTTTTTGTTGGCGCAATATCTTTGTATATTTTTAAATAGAAAACCTAAGATATACCCAAAAGTAAATGAGACATATAAGATCTAACATGAGTGGGCTTTTGAGATAAGATTTTATTAAACGAGTCAAGGGAAATGTTATTAAGCAAGCCTTTGGCGGGCTTAAGAACATTTTTCCTTGACGAGTTTGATAAAATTTTATCTCAAAAGTCCACGAATGTCAAATTCTTTTCATCACATAACGACATTAAACAAAATATAGATTAAATGATGTAAAAACATTCATAAATGCACCTTGGTAATATCCATAATACCCGTTCTTTTCTATGTAATACGTACAAAATGACGCCATAAATGACGTCACAGAAATGTGATATTAAACGTGTATGAGATAAGAAAATTCGTAATCAGTATATTACACTGTAAACAAGGGATGTTACGTGATAAAATGAAATTCGTGACAGTACGTTAGATTTATAGTGTATCAGCTTTGTCCACGTAATTACATTAAAGAGACGTATACACGTTCTTAGACAAGTAGCCTATATTTTAACATGAAATGAGTCAAAAGAAGTCCATATTTAGCGATGGAGATGAAATAAGTTACAGCTCAATTCTTGAAAAAAATATTCATTTCCGTTTTTAAGTATATTTCTTCTAAGTTGCTTGCTGAAAGTTTGTTTTACGTAAGTTCACCACGATTGAGAAACAAAAGGAAAGAAACATTTTCAAACTTACCATTGTGAAGTAACCTGTAGTCGACAAGGTTTGGTCTTTGATGTCCTGAAAAAAATGTCGTAGCAGCTCAGCACATGCTGTAAAGAATTGTTACGGAGTTTGATCTTGGATTGCACCGTCTGAGGGGAACAAAATAGCTTTGGATTTGCATTATCGTGGTCTTTCCATAATGGAAAATGTGACTGAATAAGTGAGCGATCAAAGTTTTCATCATTCTTTTAAAGTTTTTTATGTTTATATCGAAGCCTTGATTTTCGAGGAACTTTTGGGTCATTGTCATTGCAACATTGGTATGTCAAATCCATTTTGTATGAAATCATTGTTGCGAAAAGAACAAATTGCATGTAACACGCTCTATATATTTTTTTTATAATTGCAAAATGTTTATTGTGATAAAGCATAAGGTAATGTACTTACTAATGAGTTCACTGTGAGTAGATTGAGAGTGATAGCGACTGAGACCTTTTCTGCTGGACGTTGTAACACTTCGTATCCTGTAAATAATGTTGTCCGTAATTGTGTCTCCAGAGATGTCGAGTAACTTGGTGGAGTGGAAAAGAGTGGGGTTGGAAACGCTGTAAATTAAATAATAATAAAGAATGGTTGATGGAATAATTGGTATGAAGTACACGTTGGGCTCCCATATTTCTGTTACTGTAATAATTGTTCCAAGGAGAAAATAGTGGATACAGGAGAAAGATATTGAATAATTGCATACATCATGCAAGCTCTTTACAGTTTTACTTTGTTCTCTTGGATCCATTTAAACCGAAACTGGACACTTGATATTCCCAAGGGAATGAATAATACACGAAACGATTTTTTTCAGCATTTTCTCAAGACCAAGTTTGCTTATCAAGCTCTCTCCTTCTAGGTTTGAAAAAAAAAACATCATTTTTTCATACTTTTTTTTTTTTATATGTATGTATATTTTAAGATGGTGATGCGAAAATAGTCACAAATGTAGTTTGCATCAAATCAAATGTAGAATGCATCAATTTCACTCCACGTTTCTTGATAAAGGCAAAACCGAAATATTGAAACAGAGTAAACGTTTCTAACTCACATAACAGGACAGCCCAAGAAGAAGTCTTGAAAAAAAATGTTGATCTTTAGAAGATGCTGGAAACCATAATGCTTTCTACCTTATCCAAGAAAAGTCCGAGTAATGTAGTCACTTTTAAATTGTTGCTTAAAATAATATCAATGTAGACGAGAGTTTAAATTCTGACATATGTTAAGTCTTTTCTAAATGACAAGATTGTGAACGTACATGTACGTCAACAAAGGCGAAATTTATGTGGTTTTTATTTCCGTGTAATATATTTTTGATAATTACTGTTAATAATACTTTTGTTTGTAAGTATAGCTAAGTACTTTTTGCTTCACATTCGTTGTATACACACCGAACATTATTCCTTCAAAAAGTTACATTCTGACAAGACAAATTACTATGTATGATTCTGAGGAATTTTCCCAAACAAGAGGGTCAAGATGGCCCTGGATCGCTCACTAGAATGTTTGAGAAGGTATCGAAACACTAGACACAAAATCCTTATTTTGCCAGGCAATTTTCAAAAGGTCACCTGTAATTTTCCTTTCAAAATCTGACCAGCAGTTTCAGAAAAGAAGAATTTTTAGTAGTTTCCTAATTTCCTCTTAGTGCAAGTAGCCCTCATTCACCAGAGCAATGTTTCTTGACCTATCAAAACTTGGCGAACAATTTTTGAAAAGATCCAAGCATGGAACATTTCTGTGAAGTTATTTTAAAATCTGACCAGGCGTTTAAGAGCAGAAGAATTTTCGAGAATTTCTTCAACTCTGTAGAGTGCAAGTAGCCCCCATTCACCAGAGCCATGTTTCTCGACAAATCAAATTTTCGCGAACAGTTCTTGAAAAGGGTCACCCAAGGAACATCTCTGTGAAATTATTTAAAAATCTGTCAGCAGGTTTCAAAGAAGAAGAATTTTCAAGAACTTATTCATTTCCATGCAGCTCAAACAGCCCCAATTCACCAGAGCCATGTTTCTTGACGAATCAAAATTTCATGAACAAGTTTTGAAAAGGGTTACCCCAGGAACATCTCTGTAAAATTATTTCAAAATCTGATCAGCCGTTCGAGAGAAGAAAAAGTTTTAAGAATTTCTTCATTTCCCTATAGTGCAAGTAGCCCCCATTCACCAGAGGCATGTTTCTTGACAGATCAAAATTTTGCGAACAGTTCTTGAAAAGGGTCACCCAAGGAACATCTCTGTGAAATTATTTTAAAATCTGACCAACTGTTCGAGAGAAGAAGACTTTTTAAGAATCTCTTCATTTCCCTATAGTGCAAGTAGTCCCCATTCACCAGAGCCATGTTTCTTGAAGAATCAAAATTTCGCGAACACTTCTTGAAAAGGGTCGCCCAAGAAACACCTCTGTGAAATTATTTCAAAAGCTGACTGGCGGTTTCAGAGAAGTAGAATTCTTAAAAATTTCTTCATTTCTGTATAGTGCAAGTAGCCCCCATTCATCAGAACCATGTGTCTCAAAGAATCAAAATTTCACGAACAATTTTTTAAAAGGGTCACCTTTAAAGGGTCACATCGCTGTGAAATTATTTTAAAATATGACCAGCGGTTTCAGAGAAGAAGATTTTTAAAGAATTTCTTAAAAAATTCCACTTGGTAGCCATGGCAACCAGAGCTTTTGACGAAATCAAATTCTGTGAACAATTCTTAAAGAGGACCTCCCAAGGAGCAATCCAGCCAAGTTTCGTCCAAATTGGCCCAGCGGTTTAGGAGGAGTTGATGTTTAAAGAAATATTGACGACGCACGACGGACGACGCACGACGCACGACGGACGACGGACACCTGGTGATCCTAAAAGCTCCCCTTGAGCACGTTGTGCTCAGGTGAGCTAAAAATTCTTGGTGAGTTGATAAATCTCAAGGGCTTTACATGGCCTCAAGAGTACCCTCTATGCAAAGTCCTCAGGTAAATGTCTCCAATTGATCTTAAACATGAAATAATCTAGCGATTATAGAAAGGACAACAAAGAGGCAAAGAGATCTTTGTTTGCAAGGAATTACGATCTAGCTACAATACCCTATTTATCTCGGACTATCACGATCCCACCCGTTATGAAAACATGTTTTTGTAAACTTTGTAAATAAACTAATTGTCCGTATGTGTCCTAGTTTGACAAGGGATCAGGTAATTGTGTCAGGGTCAAAATTCACGAATATAGTAGAAACGAGTTAACGATCCATATACCATAGACGACAACAGAAGCTTTTGTGGAGAGTGTAGATCAAGATCAGACTGCACAGAACGTGCAGTCTGATCTCTGATCTGCACTGTCCACTGCTTTATTCTAGATTATGACCAATTTGTTTCTTGATCTTGCAAAGGAAATGTATTTTTAGCCTTTGTGAAAATGTATTTTATTTATTCAGTTGTGAAAGAGTTCACCCTTAACCTGATGGATATGTAAAATGAAACTTGCAAGCAGATAACATAATGAAAATTTCCTAGGGAATAATTATAACACCTGGCTTACAACACGCGAAAAGGAACACTCGGACATTTGCGTAAAGTGTCGTCTCGGATCAGCCTGCGCGGACTGTCCGAGACGGCACTTCACGTCTTCATTAGATTTTGTCCGTCAGTAGACTTCTGCAGAACAGAAAAAATCATATAAACGGAAAGTGCCGTCTCGGTTTATCCTTCGCGGACTGCGCAGGATGATCCGAGACGACACTTTACGCATATGTCCGAATGTCCCTTTTCGCGTATTGCAAGCCACTTAGAAAAAAAAACACTGTAATGTTCAAAATTTCGGCTATTGCCTTTTTCTAGAGTTAGAAACACTTTAACCACTAGAACATTTTTTAATGTGTATCTTGCAGCCTTATTTACAAATAAGAAGTGACGTCACTTCTTATTACTAAACCAATATATTGCTAAATAACTTAAATTTTTCTTTCGATAGTAAAAACGCCAAATATTTCTATTGCTAAGTTATGTCTTTGGAAATAACATCGCTTTATTAGACAGTGTAGATCCATGATCAGACTGCTCGTTCTTTGCAGACTGATCTTGATCTATACTATCCGTAAAATGTCAGTTTGTGGCCCTTTGTAGGCTAAGGGCTAACGGTCCTGGCTTGTTTGCCAGTATCACAGAGACGATCACATTAAATACCCCTTCATAATGTTAATCCATTAACGTTATTTTAGTAATATTAGTTTTAGTTGTCAATGACTGAAGGGCATCATTATGTATTGCATAAACGGTGTGTGGACCTATCCATTAAATAGAGTTAAAGTTAACAAGATTGAATAATTTATAACTTGAATATTTTTATTACGAATTTTCAGGGAACTACTAGTAGTTGTCATGACGCTACAAAAGTTTTAAAAGAAATATGGTGGCAAATGTCTGCCACGAAATACTATCAGGACAATTTTAGAAAACCTTTGCGATGATTAAACTTTCCTGGACCTTTTATCTAGGTAGTGAAAGTTCGCTGAGAGGAGAAAAACAAGATAAACTTCATTATCTAGAAAATGTTGCATTGCCAAATTTCTCATTCGTGCACGATACTGACATTCGAGATGAAGCAAGTTGGCTTCTTTACAAAAGAAGCCAGTAGAAGTCATCATCCATGTTTTCAAATAGTTAATTAGTTTTCAATTCCAATATATTTTGGTACATGTAAAACAAACAAGTAAGGAAAAAACAAAACCTCTAATGCTTTATATAACAGATATGTGACCTATCCGCGCTTTCAAGTCGCATGATCCAGCGGTCTTCTTTCTTTTTTTAACGAAATCCTTTTCTTCTTCTTCCTCTTCTTCTTCTGCTTAGATTTATCAACTTCGTCAAAAATTATAATTATTTGAAAGGTTATTTTCAACCTTGGCAAATTAATATAATAAGTCTTTTCTGAAAATTCGTCATATAAAAATAAACCACGTCTATTTCCTTTTTTTTTTTTTTTTTTTAATTATTTCAATTTATTTGCAAAACAATCACGAAACAAACTTTATATCAGAACAATTTCGTAAGAAAACTGAATTTACACATCAAATTGGTGGCACTCTGCCTTTTAAAGTCACCTTTATTTTAGAAGTCTGACAATCCCAATTGTTTTATCCGTTTCATTTAGCTCACCTGAGCACAACGTGTTCAAGGGGAGCTTTTAGGATCACCTGGTGTCCGTCTACCGTCGTGCGTCGTGCGTCGTCGACAATTCTTAAAACATCAACACCAATTTGGACCAAACTTAGCTGGAATGTTCCTTGGGAGGTCCTCTTTGAAAATTGTTCACAGAATTTGATTCCGTCAAAAACTCTTGCTACCATGGCAACGAAATGGAATTTTTTAGGTAATTCTTTTAAAAATCTTTTCCTCTGGAACCACTGGTCAGATTTTGAAATAATTTCACAGACATGTTTCTTGGGTGACACTTTTCAAAAATTGTTGGTTAAATTTTGATCCGTCAAGAAACACGGCTCTGGTGAATGGGGGCTACTTGCACTATACAGAAATGAAGGAATTCTTAAAAACTCTTCTTCTCTGAAACCGCTGGTCAGAATTTAAAATAATTTCACAGACATGTTCTTTGGATGACTGTTTTCAAAATTTGTTCGGGAAATTTTGATACCTCAAGAATCATGGCTCTGGTGAAAAGTGGCTACTTGCACTATACAGAAATGAAGAAATTCTTAAAAATTCTTCTTCTCTGAAATCGCTGGTCAGAATTTGAAATAATTTTACAAAGATGTTCCTTTGGATGACCCTTTTCAAAAGATGTTCGCAAAATTTTGATTTGTCAAGAACCTTGGCTCTGGTGAATTGGGGCTACTTGCACTATACGGAAATGAAGAAATTCTTAAAAACTCTTCTTCTCTGAAACCACTGGTCAGATTTTGA
The DNA here is from genome assembly GCA_943736015.1 of Tridacna crocea. NCBI lineage: Eukaryota > Metazoa > Mollusca > Bivalvia > Cardiida > Cardiidae > Tridacna > Tridacna crocea. The sequence goes on from OX031073.1 coordinate 35,036,841, forward strand.
AATAATTTCACAGAGATGTTCCTTGAATGACCCTTTTCAAAAAGTGTTCACGAAATTTTGATCCGTCAACAAACATGACTCTGGTGAATAGGGGCTACTTGCAATATATGGCCATGAAGAAATTCTTTAAAATTCTTCTCTGAAAGGGCTGGTCAGATTTTGATATCTTTTTCTTTGCTGACCAACTTCAAAATTTGTTTGAGAAATTTTGATCCATCAAGAAACATGGCTCCGATGGCTGTGGGCTATTTACACTATACAGACATGAAAAAATTCTTAAAAATTCTTCTCTGAAATGGCTGATTAGATTTTGAAAACAATTGGCTATGGTCCTCTCAAAAATTCAGGTGAGCGATCCAGGGCCATCTTGGTCCTCATGTTTCAGGTTATCGATTAACGAGGGAAAATATAGTCCATAGACCTGTAGACAATTTACGAAAAGCAAAAAGTTTGGATTCATGTTAGCCTGCGCTGTGGTGTCCGTGGTCGTGAGGGAGAGCGTCGGCCTCATAACCTGAGGGTTCTGAGTTCGATACCTGGGAGCGGGTGTCAACTTTGGGATTTTTCATTGGCCCACACATTCGGCGCGAGTACTTGTGTAGTCCCCAGGAAGCAGAATAGAGAGAGATTAGTATAAATTGTAAGAACTTGTTTCTTAATCGATGTACAATAAATATATTTAAACTAACATGAGTCGATACTTTTTGCAGATATATTTAACCAATTTTTCAAAGAGCTTAGCTCAAATATTTTTACACTAGGTTACATGCAGTTGACAGATTAAACATGTTTCAATGGGTGTATGTCACTGGTAACTTTGTTCAATATACAGTAAATTTGACGTCACCAGTCTTATCTAAATAGGACCCCGCTTAAACGTTAAAATGAAGTTAAAACTCTCCCATCTATACTTTGATTTGCCTATTTGTGAAAGGGAAAACTGCCAGTTACTTACAAAACGACCTTGAATATGGCATATCTGTCGTGATTCAATGGCTCTTGCACACAAGGTCAGATGTGGAGCTGATGTAATCTCATCAGTCAAATACATAATTTTCATTACGTAAATGAGACGTACTCTTTACTTAATTTACATAATAAACCTCAGCAATTCCATTATTATGAATTCGTCTACAAATGATAACTATCATTTTATGGCCTATCCGGTACAAAACAAGGGAGGGATATTGACCGCCGACAAGTTATAATGAAGAAAAGATGTTTTCAACTGATTATGAAAGAAGGATAACCTTCGTACAATGCTAATGATATGAACTTTTGCAGACAACGTATGTTTTATTCTCATAAAGTCTGATTTATTGATTGGATCCCCTAATTTGCTTCTAATCAAACAAATCACCTACACTCCTTTCCCTGAAATTCTAATTTGAATTTTCCTTGATGTACTCTAAGAGTGTTGTTTACAGAAACCCAGAAAAATCATATAAGCCATTGTCTTGTGATGTTGTGCGAGGGCTTCAACGATGGTGCAATACATTCTGAAAAGTACCTGATTTTTTTTTCTTCTTTCTTGTTTTAAAACAAAGTCTGGCAAGGCAAAATGGTCCTGTAAATTTGAATTTCCAGAAAAGTTCCATGCGCTAAGTCAACATTGTTTTCGAAAAAGTCCTTCAGGCATTTCATCATTCACTGTATTGTTTTTTTTGTTTTTTTTATATAAATTATCATTATTATTATTAATTCATTTTTGGAGAAAGGATCTTCAACTAAAAATGGTTTTCATGCATTGATATTTCAAAGTCAGTGTATTTAGTAATTAATTAATTGTTCTTGATAACAGCAAAACCAGAGTTATTTTTCATGAACTGATTTAAGCTGAATTCATCCTCTTTGCACCTATATAAATTCATATAGAGTGTAATGTATTATGTCATGTATCTATTCATAAAGCTGAATTCATTTGGTGTATTACTCTTGAACTCAATGTAATACAATTGGTCATGAGTATGTTTTTATTGAAGTTAATTCATCTGGTTAGAGTTATTAATTTATCAAACTTATTTGGTCATATATTAGTACATAATTATATTAAGAGAGAAAAAAGAGACAGATGACTATATTTACATGTATATTTTACATCTGTTATGCAAAAGTGTTAAGCAAAGAAGAAAAATTAATTGCATTTTTTATAGACCATGAAAAATGTTTTGGAACGATGTATCGGGACATGCTGCTAGGCAAACTTATTTTAAGTGAACAGTTACGTCATGTGTAAAGGTGACAAATGGTTAAAAAGTCTGTGTTTTTATCGTTGTCTAAATTGGCCTCAAAACAAGGAGAACCCCTCTCACAAATTTTATTCATTTTAAAAACGAGGCATTTGACATTAACAATCTTACAGATGATGACCCTGATACTTTATGTGTTTACTTTTTAGCTCACCTGAGCACAACGTGCTCAAGGGGAGCTTTTAGGATCACCTGGTGTCCGTCGTGCGTCGTCCGTCGTGCGTTGTCAACAATTCTTTATCAACTCCTCCTAAACCGCTGGGACAATTTGGACCAAACTTAGCTTGAATGTTCCTTGGGAGGTTCTCTTTAAAAAATTGTCCGCAGAATTTGATTCCGTCAAAACCTTTGGTTGCCATGGCAACCAAATGGATTTATTTTTAGCAAATTCTTAAAAATATTCTTCTCTGAAACCGCTGGCCAGATTTTAAAATAATTTCACAGAGATGTTCCTTGGGTGACCCTTTTCAAAACTTGTTCGCGAAATTTTGATCCGTCAAGAAACATGGCTCTGGAGAATGGATGCTACTTGCACTATACACAAATGAAGAAATTCTTAAAAATTCTTCTTCTCTGAAACTGCTGGTCAGATTTTGAAATAATTTCACAGAGATGTTCCTTGGGTGACCCTTTTTAAAAATTGTTCGTGAAATTTTGATTCGTCAGTAAACATGGCTCTGGTGAATGGGGCTACTTGCACTATAGGGAAGTGAAGAGAGTCTTGAAAATTCTTCTTCTCTGGAACGGCAGATCAGATTTTGAGATAATTTCACAGAGATACTCCTTGGGTGACGCTTTTCAAAAACTGTTCGTGAAATTTTGATTCGTCAAGAAACATGGCTCTGGTGAATTGGGGCTACTTGAACTATACGGACATGAAGACATTCTTATTTTTTTATTTTTTTTTTCTTCTCTGAAACTGCTGGTCAGATTTTAAAACAATTTCACAGAAATGTTCCTTGAATGACTCTTTTCAAAAGTTGTTCGTGAAATTTTGATAGGCCAAGAAACATTGTTCTGGTGAATTGGGGCTACTTGCACTGTACGGAAATTAAGAAACAGGTGACCTTTTGAAAATTCTTTGGCACAATAATGATTTTGTTTCCAGTGTTTCAATACCTCAAAAAAATGGCTATGGTCTTCTCAAAAATTCAGGTGAGCGATCCAGGGCTATCTTGGCCTTCTTGTTAACTTTTGCAGATGACATGGATGGTTTTACCACTGATAGGAATAAATAGAATAATTTCATCTAAAAATTTAAAGTTCATTTGGATACTACAAAGTTCACCACATGGGCTCTAGATTTAAGAGACAGCTTTCTTAATAGTCTTGAATATTATTATTACTCTCATAATCTGTGACTTATATGTTTCCTGAGTTGTCTAGATTATATATTTAGATTATATATATTTACATGTTAAAGTTATAAGTCATGTTGTTATTTTTTTTAAATGGTCAATGGCAAAAATTTATTTGCCGGAAACCAAAACAAAGTTTTTTTGAGTTGAGTTAGATAGAGCAATTTTGAATACTTTTAGTTTGGTCATGTGTTACTTTATATGGTATTAACGTTGGTATAAAAGTTATTTACTTACACAATTACATTGAATTTTATGTATATGGTTTATGAATTGAATTTAATTTTATTCTGTCGATTACGATTTATTTCATATCAAATTTAATTGATCAAGTAATTTATAAAATGTGTTTGATTTCTGTCGTCATCTTTGGATTTTGCGATTTCTGTTTTTACTCAAATTCCAACATTATTTAAGCAAATTTGCTCCGATTTCTTTTCAAATATTACAAATGATTGAAATTGATGGTGATTTATTGTTTCGTTTGGCAAACAAGGTTTTTTTTTCATACGGCAATTATTGATCATTTATTACTCTGATAGCAAAGTATTTTACACGAAAAAGATCGGGACAAACGTCAGGCTTAGTTTGCACCATCCTACTCTGAAACTCTGTAATTCATGATCATGCAAAAAAAAGTGGTATATATGTGTCATTATATTATTGCAATTATTGATAATTTATTACGCTAATAGCAAAGTAATCCGAATGAGGCTCAGAATGAGAAATTTTACTCTCCCATGACATAATGTTGGAATTGTAAACAAAAGTCCTGTGTACTACGTCATAGCACTAATGAGACGCAATGTTATCACGTGACGTTCTCGAAGACCTAGTTCGCATACACACAAACGATAACAAATGTTGTCTCGATCAGTGGCGTCCCTGAAATTGACGGGCTTCTCCATGCTTTTTGCACACGAATATCATGGCAATACAATGCAGTAACTGATCCATTCGGGTTTTCTCAGATCAGATGTATGTGTGCTGTAATAGGTTATCCGTTATATACTCGAATTGTAAACGATGAAAATTACTTTTTTTTACTTTACACAGTTTAATCGGTCAAAACGTTTTTAAGCCTTGGCTGATGAATAAACACATGTCTGCTGTTATTTCATACAAATTATTATAAAGATCACCTTTTCAATAAGATTGCAGACTTTTTTGTCGATTGTGGAAAAGTTATCACAGAACATCCACTATCATACTATGAGGGCACCTCAAGGGAAATATGCACTAAATGACATGGCGTGCAAGCAATTGAACGCCGTAATTAACGCAGAAAATATTGCGTGGTTCAATCAACTATTACAATATTTAGAGCTTGCTTAATAATTCCGCCATTTTGTTTTGGCTTCTGAATATGCTCCTAGCTGAGAATTGGATAAATCAATGTTGTTTTTTTATGAAGGAAAGCAACCTGTACATGCAAAGCTTAACCCATTAGCTACTAGGCGCAACTCACTGACCTTTTGATGACAGTTTAGATTAAGATCAGACTGCCCAGAACGTTCACTTTGAATTTGTATCAACACTCTCCGATAAGGTGCTATATTTCTCTAAAATTAGTCTAAAATAGCATCGTTCGGGTCATTATAGGTGGTTGTTTAAAAGTTTTATTGAACCTTTTAAGCAGCAAAAGGTAAAACGGTATTTTGAATGTCTACTTCAGTATTGATATCAATCAAGATAGCATCCCACGTTCCAACCGCCTTTTAATATACCGTTAAAATATGCAAATGAGTCCAACCGGTGCAACGTACCATTCTGCTTAAACGTGTCTAAAAGTTGCGGTTTATATTTTTTTTTTTAATTATATATACCTAAGTCTGTCATCATTACAAACGTCCTGTGTTCTTTTAGGGCGATTTATGTTTTAAGCCTTAGGTTCCTAACCGAGACTCACTGACCTTTTGCGGACAGCGTAGATCAAGATAAGACTGCACAGACATCTTGGATTTACGCTGTCCGATAAAAAAATAGTTTGAAATACATATAACGTCATTCGACTCTTTCAATATCGACTTGAAAGTTTTATTTAACTTATTAAGCAGGATGAATGTTACACATATCTGCATAAGGATAAATACTCAGTCTGATAGTATCACTCGTTCTTACCTCCCTTTTTGTATCGATAAGTTATGCAAATGAGTTTAAAAGGTGCAGAGTGCTATTGTACCTTAACGTAGCTAAAAGCTGAGGTGCAAACTATTATGTAATAGTTGTTTTTTTCTCAGCAACCGTCGCCTACTTTCAGTTCTCTTTCAGGTCATTTCTTTGACAACAACGCTTTACGTCTTTAGCAATATATATCATTTTGCTAACAGTCGTGAGATTAGAGATCGTCAGAAATATAGGTATCTTCAATGATGGTTTCGGAGTTGTGTGTCCAAAAATATTTCAGTATAAATTGGTAAGGGAGATGGTTGTAAGCTTTTCTAAAACTTTACATACCGGATAACAACACGACCAAGATAATCCAAACCAAGGTATCCATTTTTTAATTCTCTCTTTTTTCCTTGCTGTGATCTCTGTCTTAATGTGCCTCTTCTACATTGGTTTTCCTAATCCTGAAAAATAATGAAATGTAAGTTTGTAAATACCAAGATTTATACCAATATATTAAGTTAATTGAGAAATGTGTTGTAAATCTGGCTCTCACAAATGATGCCTTGCATTCTGCGTCTTTTTTAGTTGGCTACCGTCCGTCTCTCAGTCCATCAGTCCTTCGGCAAATCAGTTTTCTTACTTTTTTTAGTCTAAACGCTGGCAGATATTGAGCTGAATTTGGTATGCAAGTCAACCCACCATGAGCTACAGACCAAGTTTGAGTTTCATTCCGGTGTGATGCAGAGAAATGACCCCCATTTCAAAATGGCCTACGGTCATTTCTCGACGTAGAATAATGACCCATGGGTCATTTCTCTACGTCGAGAAATGACCCAGAGGTCATTTTGTAATGGGTTTCATTTTTCTGCATTACACTGGTCAATTAATTTTGAACACTTTTACGGGCCTTAGACTCAGAAATTTTCATAAAAAAAAAAATCAGGATTCCGGACTTTCTTCTAAACGCTGACCGATATTGAGCGGATTTTCGATGTGTAAGGCAATGACCAATTTCGAGTATTGTTCCGGACCACTGATTTTTTTACGAAATTTCGGGCCTTTGACTTAGGAAATTTAACCGAAATAAAAAAAAATTCCCGACTATCTTTTACACCCTGGCAGATATTGAGCTAAGTTTTGGTATGTGCAAATACCATCATTGCATATATAGATCCTTATAGACTTTATAATGTAATCATTAGCCTAAGCGCTTCTCAATTTATCGATGACCTACTCATATAGTGTATTGTTTTATTCTAAAAAATATGACTTCCTGTTTTGTCTGAAAACCAGAATAGCTGTTATCTGAAAACATAAGTCATAGATCGATCATCAATACAAAAAAATATACAGCAGCCATTGTTAAGAAATGAATGTTGTATTGTGATATTTATAAAACTCCATAATATAATGTATTCCATAATGAAATTGATCTTTCACGTATACCTCCAAATGACCAATCAAATCATTATCTCTGAGAAGTGAAACCAATTCAAAGCACAATGATATTAATGTTTCGGCTTTGCCTTATTCAAGAGTCTTAACCCTTTCCCAAACGACAAACTTTTGGACTAGATCAAATTGAAAGCATTTGCAGACGACAATTCAACTCTTACTGAAAAGATTATTTCTGTCTATGATAGGGTAGAAAAACATTGTGGGAAAAGGAGAAAATGCTGGTTACCAGCATTTTCTCCTTTTCCAACAATGTTTTCAATAGGCTACTATTCCAGACCCGTAAAAACCAGGGATTCTTTGGGAAAGGGTTAACTGAAACAATGCTCAATGCGTATGAGTTAGGGTAGGATTTTATGTTTTAAAACTCGCTATTCCATAGCTTGCTGAGCGCGACTGACTGGTCTTTAGGCTCGAGGCAACATGATTCACCGTAGCCGTGAGTGAACAAGTTTCCAAACCTCCCTGCCATCTAACCGTACAACTAATAAGTATAAAGTAAGTGAGTGAGGTTGTAAGTTACACCTCTGGCCATTTTTTTAACAAAAGCATCGATTATTCATTTCATCTTGTTTTCTTTGTTCCTTTGGGAGTTTACAAGTACAATTTGTAGAAGGCAGTTTGACAAATTTACTATAGAGTATAAAAAGAATACTGTCATGATTTCAGGTTTAAAACATGAACTTTTAAAACATTGGGGTAGAAAAAAGACGAACATTTTTCCTAAATATTTAGACAATGCTGTAACCCTGATCCTGCTAAATAACTCGGTAAAAACCGAAATACCGCTCTTTAGAACTTTGTGTGTGGGGGGGACGGGGGTCGTTATCGGAGGGTGTATATCCAAGATCAGACTGCACGATCTGTGCCGTCTGATCTTAATATACAGGGTCAGCCAAAGAATAGTGAGGAGCGCTTAGCAGCCTAAAAACTGTATACTTAACCCTTTCCCAGACGACAAAGTTTGGACTCTTCCAAACCAAAAGAGTTTGCTGACGACAATTTTAGATTTGGGGGAAAATGGCAGAAAGTTCTCAAAAAGGGTAGAAAACACTGTGGGAAAAGAAGAAATTGCTCGTTACGAGCAATTTCTCCTTTTCCCACAGTGTTTCCAAAAGAATCTTACTGCAAACATGTAAAAGCCAGGGCTTGTTTGGGAAAGGGTTAAAGAAGATGATAAAAATGATTTGTATATATATATAGGACCGCAAATTCATAACTACTTACAGTCGTGATATATCTGAATTAATGTTGAAAATACAGTATCTTTAAAACTAAAGAAACTATTGTTTCCAATACAAAAGGCTAAAATTGTTTAAATAAGAAATTCAAAAACCCAAAGATATTAAAACAACTGACACTTTTAGCTATAAATACGAGAATCGTAAAAAAACATTGAATTGAAAATAATTAGAATATTATGTAATTATAACATTATGTTTGAACCACGAAAAAATCTTCCAGGTTTAACCCATTTGGCTGCTTGTCGCCACTCATTGACCTTTTGCAGACAGCGTAGATCAAGATCAGACTGCAAAGAACATGCAGTCTGATCTTGGATCTACGCTGTCAGATATAAGAATATTTTTCCCCGAAACATACCTTTGAAATAACAGTTTATGAGTTTTTACTATCGATTTGAAAGTTTCATTTTAGTTAGGATAAGGGTTGATATACATGTCATTGGATGAATAAATGGTATGATTGTTGTCCTGTATGGGGCAGTGTAGGTCAAAGATCAGACGGCAAAATCTGTTCAGTCTGATCTTTGACCTACACTGTTCGCACTAACCTTCTTCTAAGGCAGGTCTAATGGTTGATATGAGCAAAAGTTTATGTTATTCGAGTATCTTAAATATTCGATTGTGTTAATTTGATCCCCAAAATATTGTTTTTACAGATCATTAACTTAAAGACAAATATTATTTCTCTGATATTTCTCGTTCTTGTTCTGCATGAACAATATTTTGCGTCCATTTCCGTGGTATTTCTTTTGTAACGCTATAGGGCTTGTCATTTTTTGAGTGAGTGAGTGAGTGAGTGAGTGAGTGAGTGAGTGAGTGAGTGAGTGACTGACTGACTGATGAATGGATCGATGGATCTCCTTGTTTCCTTGTCTGTTTTCCTTTGTGTTTTGTGTATTTATTTCACAAAAGTAACATTTAGGGTATACTTTTTTTAATTGTAAGCTGTTTTCTATCATATTTAGCATGCATTTTCTTGTTCATTAAGAAAACAATCTTAAGATGATTCAATCAAAAGGATACCATTAAATAAAACGATCCGAAAAAAAACGTATCAAATTTCAAAATTAAAGCTCGATTAAAACAAAATAGGGTTATAACTAAACTTTTCATAGCAGACAAAGATATAAAAAAAAAAAACACACACACACAGAGTCTGAAAAGCGTTATGAACGACAAACAGTCTAAGAAATAATTAATGGAAAATAAAAAAAAAAAAAAAAACGAAAGATGGATAGATTGATAGGCAAATAGATAATATTTGGGAAAAAAATGATGAACAAATCATTGCAAATTAATAGATAAATAATTCAGAGTGATCATCCAACAATCAATAAATCAATCAAATACGAAAATAATCAAACAATGAAAAGTTACTAAAGGCGCAGTCGATTTACATTTTGGTAAACATTCCACATTTTTTTTATTTCCATACAACCAATCTAAAAAAAATTACCCGTAAATAATGCTCTATCCACGTCCAAAGAAAGAACTATTCTATCCAAGTTCAATTTTTGGATAAAGCCGACCGACAGGCAAAAATAAAAATGACATTGGAAATAGGATTTGCTGTCAAAACCCTGTCTATGTAAGCAATCGTCAATATTCTATCCCTTTTGTACTATCGATTTTCAGTTACAACACTTTCCTTTAAAAATAGTCATTATAAAACTATGATCTCTGTACGCCACATACAATCCCGATTTTTAACTACCCTGAGAAAAAGGCCTATTGAAAACCATGTGGGAAAAGGAGAAAATGCTGGTCAGTGACCAGCATTTTCTCCTTTTTCCCACAAGGTTTTCTACACTTTCACAGACAATAACTGTCATTTCAGTCACATATGATGTGTCATCTGCTTTCAAATTGGACGTGCTGTTTTCTATCATTTAACGAGATGAAATAAATTTCGTTCTTTAACCAAAACAAAACAAATATTATATTTATTTCATGCTTTTAACCACTTTCTAGAAGGAACTTTATCAAATTCCAGTCCAGTTCTTTTCAGTTATTCCCCGGGGCGTGCCCCTCCGCATAGCAACGCATAACATTATTACGTCAAGTGCGAGAAATGTAAGGTAAATGACGTCATATTTCCATCTGGTTGTGAGTCACGCGATTTTTACCTAGGCAACTAGAATATAAAAATCGGTATTTTCACTGGCCGTAACCATGAAATATAGAACAATATTTCACCCATATCTCTCGATAACCTACCGGAAAACATGAAATATTTTTTATCGTACAGTCCAGATCAAAGACCAGACTGCATGTTCTGATCTTGATTTACACTGACCACAAGAGGTCAGTGATTCGGGTTTAGCAGCCTTAGGGTTAACTGTTCTTGAATCGTAGAAACGTTAATTTCAACTAATTGATCTGCCTATATAAAGGCCACATTGCACCTTTGGTGCAGTCTGATATTGATCCATACTGTCCGCAAAGCAACCATAACCGTCGAAGGCGTTGCAAGGTTTAATTAATGAAATATGCAAACATTTTGGAGTAATTTGTATATTTACAGTAATGATAATCCATCGGAAAAAATCGATTACCATACAATGGCAGATCGACCTGAAAGAACCGACTGACATGAGTCGATATGGTCAATTTTCGGCATTTGAAAGGACCTGTCTACCCCATGGTTAACCCGTTACCACACAGCAAAATTTAAGACCTATTCAAATTGAAAGCATTTGCAGACGACAATTTCAAAGTGGCTCAAATGGTGAAATTTTGCTTGGATGGGGTAGAAAACTTTGTGGGAAAAGGAGAAAATGCTGGTTACCAGCATTTTCTCCTTTTCCCACAATGTTTTCAAAAGGCTTCTTACCCAGAGATCTTAAAAGGTGTCATTGAGTGGTAATGGGATAAGTCGACTGTTAGATAAAAATTTTTTTATTGATGCAAGGTGGTATGATAATTTGCATGGTATAAGTAGATAAATTGATTGCATGGTGGTTAACGCTGTTTTCAAACATTATTGCAGTTATATCGCGTCACACAGTCTACCTATCCATTCTTTCCTGTTTTTTTTTTTTTTTTTTTTCTTTTCTTTTAACCCAAGATGATATGATGAATTGCATGTTATAATTATGTTGATTGATTGTATTGTGCTTTACGCCGTTTTCAACATTGTTTCAGTTATATCGCGGAGGCCAGTGCACCTATCCATGCTTTCCCGGAATATTCTTTTACCAGTACTCGACACAATTTTCTTTCCAAGCCACTGGCTTCTTTCCCTTATAATCATCGTTGAAACAATGGTCACAGACAGACAGGCTTCGGGACAGTAGGCGATGCCGAAAGTCGTTTCGGCGATGCCGAAATTCATTTCGGCATCGCCTAAATGTGTATATGCGCTTGAGACCCTTTATCAGATTACCATTATCTTAGTGTTAACATGCATACATTTGACATATTAAGTAATTTTATGAATAAGTTAAGCTGCATTTTCATCCGTTCGTATGTGTCTATCCATCCAGTAGCGGCTGTTTGACTGTCAGTCTGACCGTCGGTCATCATTTTATCAGTACGTACATGTATATGAGTGAATCATTCAATATTTAGCGTTTTTATGCAGTGTCTATGCATAGATGTTATTATTCAAATGCCTGTTTACCTCTTTACCAGATTTAAAGTCCGACCGGCGTAATAAGCCAATGCTCGGCAAGGCCTTGGTATCGCCGAGCGGCTCCTAGGAAGTCTAGCTAGTCCTGACCTTATGAGTTCCGTGCAAAGTACAGATTTTCTGCAGTTTTTCGCTTCTAGAATGTGCTTTGGACTGCGATCAGTCTATTTAGCCATTGTCCGTCGTGGCCTTGGTCTCGCCGCACGGCTCTTATTGCGTTTCGAAGGGCCGAACTTGGTCCATTTATCTACATTCTAACTGAAGGTTCGGTTAGCCTTTTAACCAGAATTTTGCCAAGTTTGGTACTGCAAATTTTGGGTTCGAACTTAGCCTAATTTTCTACACTTAAAGTTAGAACGAAAGGCAAGCTTAGCTTAGTTCGGACTTACGTTTCTTTCCTGTTGTTCCAGTCACAGGAGCAAAACTCAATCTAGCCTATTCACCAGAATTTTGCCAAGATTGATATTGTATAAATTGGATTCAAATTTAGTCTATTGTTCTATACTCAAAGTGAGAAAAAGACAAACTTAGCCTATTAGTTTTTTCCCGGTGTGCGGTAAAAAAGCCAGAGGTAAAAAAGCCATAGGTAAAAAGGCCATAGGCAAAAAAGCCAGAAGTAAAACGGTAAAAAGGCCATAGGTAATAAGGCCATAGGTAAAAAAGCCAGAGCTAATTTAGTATATATGGTTTATTAAGGGAAAAAAAAGCTAATTTAGTAGTATATGATGTAGAGAAAGCTTTTTGTTTTAGAAAATCTTTAGAAGTATTTTGGGAAAAGGAGAAGCCAATTTTTCCTTTTACACAATGTTTTATTTCCTATCTTGATGTGTTGTATGCAGATTATTTCAATATGTAAGAGTCTGAAATTAGTTGTTTGATAAGGGGAACTTCTCCAGTCTTCAGTTACTGACTTTTGAAAACATTTAAGGAAAAGGAGAAACTGCCAATAACAAACAAATTTTCCTTTTCACACATTTCCCTATATTGATGCGTTGTATGTAGATTCTTTCAATATTTCACCCTTTTCTAAATTCCAATACAACGCAATTGAAGACGGGCCTTTTTTTACTTTTCTTGCTCACTTCAAAAACAATTTCTCCTTTTCCAACAGTGTTTTATATCCTATCTTGATGTGTTTTATGCATGCTCCTTCAATCTGAAAGAGTCTAAAATAAGTCTAAAATAAAATGTTTGATAAGTGAAACATGTCATCTTTAACACTTTCGTAGTTGCAGGTGATGACTTTAAAAAACATTTCGGGAAAAAGGGGAAACTGCTCAAAGGAAGCAATTTCCCACAAAGTTTGCAATCATTGCATACCATTACCTTATACTTCAAAGTTTCCATGGAACAAACTTTCAATACAAAAAACAAATTAATTACAAACATTGGCAAACTGTCATTTTATAAGTCCAAGTTTTAATCATAATTATGCAATTGGTAAATAATAGTTTGAAATAATACTGTTAAATTATGTAATAGGGCATTTCCTGCACCTATTATTGGTTTCAATTAATTTATCAACAAGTACTTCTAGATAAAGAAACAAATATAATTTCTATTAAATACAAATTATCTTGTTACCCATCCTTTTTGGTAATATGAAATTAATCTTAATCATCATAAATCATTTTTATTAAATATTTATATATATTAATATTATATTTAGAATATTTGGTATTTTCTTAATAAATAATATATACATGTACTAAATTAGCTCTGGCTTTTTTACCTATGGCCTTATTACCTATGGCTTTTTTATCGTTTTACTTCTGGCTTTTTTACCTATGGCCTTTTTACCTATGGCCTTTTTACCTATGGCTTTTTTACCTCTTGCTTTTTTACCTAGATTCGTTTTTCCCTGGTGTTCAAGTCACAGGAGCAAATTCAAACCGGACTTTTGCCAAGATTGGCACTGCAGACTTTGGTTCGAATTTAGTCTATTTTTCTACACTTAATGTGAGAATGAAAGTCAAGCTTAGAAATGCCTATTTACCGATTTTTTGCCAAGCTTGGTACTGCGGACTTGGGTTTGAACTTAGTCTATTTTTGTATACTAAATGTAAGATCAAATGTCGACCTTTTTATTAACAATAAAAAAATATGTTACCTCTAAAATGGGAAATACGACCCAGCCGAGCCGTTGTTTAGCAATTACTCGCTCGCTCAGGTCTTAAGCTAGACACAAGTATTAAATACCAATTTCAAGAAAATAATTTTACCTTTAAGTACATATACATTTCTTGGGGCTTTGGCAAATGATACTTTCTTTCCGATTACCCATTTCCCTTGCATAATTGGCTTAATATCTCTAATCAATCTACATTTTGATGCAAAATGTAATCTTTAACCCAAGAATTAAGAGAGTTATCGGTGGTTGAAGGAAGACGGGGGGAGAAAATCAGTGTAGCAGCTGGAAAAAAATATAAAATAATAATATATAATTAATGCAACCCTCCTTCACAACTTATGAATACAGAACGACATGCAAAGGTATTTATTTGCAAAAAAAACATTTCTAGAACGTCTGAATGGAGGAGCATCAGATCATCAATTAACACTAACCCAGACATAAAAGATGTGTTGTTCTCCTTAATTACACGTATCGATTATCGGGGTAGAAAACACGCTTTATCCGTGTTGCAGAAGAAGCCAAACGTATTTTTCAAAACGCTATAAATGGCAAAAATGGTTGTTTGATTCCTTTAAAAATTTCAGGACCGATCGTAATGTATGTGCACAGGAGGCTTGCGAAAAATGAAACAATTCCAACATAGGACTTGGTCGCAAGCACTATTAGAAAGAATAAACGCTCAAATCCGAACTGGGCTAAACGTGAAATTAAAGCGTCCTAAGCCAAGGTGAACACATTATTAACCCATTGCTGTCTATGTAAAGGACATTTTTAAGCTTATAGAATTCCTGTATGCTGATCTCTGCTGATCCCAATCTTCTCAATGAAGAAATTCATCCATTTATAGTAAGGAAAAGCGATGTCCATGACATCAAAAAACATAAAAATTGACGTTGAAAGGTGTAGATTAGACTCCGACTTAAGTTTTTTAGGCAATTGTCACAGCGTTTTTGTCCCTTTTTTTCCTGTAGCAGGCTGAAAATATATTTTTGGCCGAGAAAACGAGTTTTCTTCCAGTGTGAGACTAGCCATACAACGGATTATGCAGGTTGATAGACTGAGATCAGAAAGAGATTAATATTGTCGGGAAGGGGTGTGCTTGCAAAATAAGCCACTGCTTGCGATGTACAGCTTGGATCAGAATGAAAATCATACGAGAGCGATGCAAAAATGAAATAAAAAGCTTTCTGTACATCATGTAATACTACTAAATTAGCTCTGGCTTTTTTACCTCTGGCTTTTAACCTACAGCTATTTTACCGTTTAACTTCTGGCTTTTTTACCTATGGCCTTTTTACCGTTTTACTTCTGGCTTTTTTTACCTCTGTTTTTTTTTTTTACCTCTGGCCTTATTACCTATGGCCTTTTTACCGTTTTACTTCTGGCTTTTTTACCTATGGCCTTTTTATCTATGGCCTTTTTACCTATGGCTTTTTTACCTCTGTTTTTTTTTACCGCACACCGCTTTATCCGTGTTTCAGAAGAAGAGAAACGCATTTTTTCAAAACGCTATAAATGGAAAAAATAATTGTTTGACTCCTTTAAAAATTTCAGGGCCGATCGTAATTTAAGTGTAGAGTCAGGCTTGCGAATAATGAAATAATTCCAACATAGGATTTGGGTGCAAGCACCAGATGCACTATTTTGTCATACAAAAACCGTCTTTGAATTAGTGATCTTGTCTGCACACGTTGAAGAGTGCAATTTATCTGGTCTCAGATGCTATTCCTTAAATGGCAAAAGTCATTTTTGAACAAATTCATTTATGTCAACAGCAGTGGCTTTCATTACTTGCATTACATATAAACTGAAGGCCATTTCAATCTTTCTACACTGACCATGAAACTATAAGAAAAACTAACAAAACTATAAGAAAAAAATGAGAGAATGTTTTAGGCAGCACCTAGTTTTCTGTCATGGAGGCCAGATGAGAACTTGAATTAACAAAAAATGGCTGAAATATTGGTAGATCTGCCAAATCCGGTATGTTAGACTGTCTATCAGAAAATTAAGGCAGTATGTTTCTGTTAGATCCGGACTGGTTATAATTAAAAAAACCTGCAAATTATCGAACAAATGAAATAAAAGTGAAATAATGGTAGATATGCGACATCCGGTATTTTAAACTGTCTGCTCCGACAGAAGATTTCGGCAACACCTAATTTTCTGTCATAGAGGCCAGATCTGGACTTGAAATATCAACAAAAAGGACTGAAATAATGGTAGATCTGCGACATCCGGTATTTTACACTGGCTGCTCCGACAGAATATTTCGGCAACGCATTGTTTTCTGTCATGGAAATCAGATCTGGACTTGAAATATCAACAATAAGTAGTGAAATATTGGTAGATCTGCGACATCCGGTATTTAAGACTGTCTGCTCCGACAGAAGTTTTCGGTAACGCCTAATTTCTGCCACAGAGGCCAGACCCGAACTGGTTATGATTAAAAAAAAAAAACAGGTTAATATCAAAAAAATGAGAGAAGAGAGAGAGACAGAGAGACAGAGAAAGAGAGAGAAAGATCCAGAGAAAGAGGGAAAAGGGAAAATTCATCGAAATACTGGTATGTCAATCTGTCTGATCTGACAGAAAGCTTAGGCAACCCCTACTTTTCTGTCATGGACTTGAAAAATTAACAAAAATTGACTGCAACATTGAAAGATCTGCGAAATCCAGTATGTTAGACTGTCTGCTCCGACAGAAGTTTTCGGCAACGCCTTATTTTCTGTCACAGAGGCCAGATCCAGACTGGTTATGACTGATACAAAAAAAACCAGCTAAATATCGAAAAAATGAGAGAAAAACACCAAATATCGAAAAATGAAGGAAAACACCAAATACCGAAAAGTGAGAGAGAGAGAGAGAGAGAGAGAGAGAATACAAAAACAAAAAGATTGAAATACTGTAGATCATCAAAACCCGATATGTTAATCTGTCTGCTCTGACAGAAGATTTCGGCAACGCCCCGTTTTCTGTCATGGAGGCCAGATCTTGACTTCAAATATCAACAAAAAAGACTGAAAAATTGGTAGATCTGCGACATCCGGTATTTTAGACTGTCTACTCCGACAGAAGGTTTCGGCAACGCCTAGTTTTCTGTCATGGAGGCCAGATCTGTAATTCAAATATTAACAAAAAGATTGAAATATTGCTGAATATGCGACATCCGCTATTTTAAACTGTCTGCTCCGACAGCAGGTTTCGGCAACGCCTAGTTTCCTGTCATGGAGGCCAGATCTGGACTTCATATAGTAACAAAAAAAAGACTGAAATATTTATAGATGTGCGACATCCGGTATTTTAGACTGTCTGCTCCGACAGAAGGTTTCGGCAACGCCTAGTTTTCTGTCATCGAGGCCAGATCTGGACTTGAAATATCAACAAAAAAGACTGAAATATTTATAGATGTGCGACATCCGGTATTTTAGACTGTCTGCCCCGACAGAAGGTTTCGGCAACGCCTTGTTTTCTGTCATGGAGAAGATCTGGACTTGAAATATTAACAAAAAAGACTGAAATAATGATAGATATGCAACATCCGTTATTTTAGACTGTCTGCTCCGACAGAGGGTTTCGGCAACGCCTAGTTTTTTGTCATGGAGGCCAGATCTGTTCTTGAAATATCAACAAAAAACACTGAGATATTGGTAATTTTCCGACATCCGGTATTTTAGACTGTCTGCTGCGAAAGATTTTTTCGGCAACGCCTAATTTTCTGTCACGGAGGCCAGACCCGAACTGGTTTTGATACAAAAAAAAAACAACAGCTAAATATCTAAAAAATGAGAGAAGAGAGAGAGAGAGAGAGAGACAGAGGGAGAAAGAAAAAGCGAGGGAAAGAGGAAAATTCATTGAAATACTGGTATGTCAATCTGTCTGATCTGACAGAAAGCTTAGGCAAGCCCTTGTTTTCTGTCATGGACTTGAAAAATTAACAAAAAGTGACTGCAATGTTGGAAGATCTGCGCAATCCAGTATGTTAGACTGTCTGCTCCGACAGAATTTTTCGGCAACACCTGTTTTTTTGTCACAGAGGCCAGATGCGGTCTGGTTATGATACAAAAAAAAACAGCTAAATATCGAAAAGATGAGAGAAAAACACTAAATATCGAAAAATGAGAGAAGAGAGAGAGAGAGAGAGAAAGAGAGAGAAAGAGGGGAAAATTGATTGAAATACTGGTACGTCAATCTGCCTGCTCTGACAGTAGGTTTAGGCAACGCCTCATTTCCACATGCGGACTTGATACTTGAAAAATTAACAAAAACTGACTGAAATATTGGTAGATATGCGAAATCCGGTATGTTGGACTGTCTGATCTGACAGAATGTTTAGGCAGAATGTTTCTGCCACTGGGACTAGATCCGGGCTGATTATGATATAAACAACAGCAAATTATCGAACAAATAAAAGAAGAGAGAGAGAGATAGAGAGAGAGAGAGAGAGACGGAGAATACAAAAAAATATTTAAATACTGTAGATCATCAAAACCCGATATGTTAATCTGTCTGCTCTGACAGAAGATTTCGGGAACGCCTAGTTTTCTGTCATGGAGGCCAGATCTGGACTTGAAAGATCAACAAAAAAGAGTGAAATATTGGTAGATCTGCGACATCCGGTATTTTAGACAATCTGCTCCGACAGAAGTTTTCGGCAACGCCTAGTTTCCTGTAATAGAGGCGAGATCTGGACTTGAAATATTAACAATAAAGACTGAAATATTGATAGATCTGCGACATCCAGTATTTTAGACTGTCTGCTTCGACAGAAAGTTTCCGCAACGCCTAGTTTTCTGTCACGGAGGCAAGATCTGGAGTGGTTATGATACAAAGAACAGCTAAATATCGAAAAAATGAGAGAGAGAGAGAAAGAGAGAAAGAGAGAGAAAGAAGAAAATTCATTGAAATACTGGTATGTCAATGTCTGATCTGACAGAAAGCTTAGGCAACACCTAGTTTTCATGGACTTGAAAAATTAACAAGAAGTTACTGCAATATTTGAAGATCTGCGAAATCCAGTACGGTAGACTGTCTGCTCTAACAGAAGTTTTCGGCAGCGTCATAGTTTCTGTCACGGAGGCCAGATCCAGACTGGTTATGATGCAAAAAAAAACACACAGCTAAATACATGTATCTAAAAAATGAGAGAAGAAAGAGAAAGAGAAAGAGTGAGGGAAAAAGGAAAAAAAAAAATGAAATATGGTATTTTAATCTGTCTGATCTGACAGAAGGCTTAGGCAATGCCTAGTTTTCTGTCCTGGACTTGAAAAATTAACAAATAGTGACTGCAATATTGGAAGATCTGTCTGTTCCGACAGACTTTTTCAGCAACGCCTAATTTACTGTCACGGAGGCCAGATCCGAACTGGTCATATTATAAAAAGAAAAGCAAATATCAAAAAATGAGAAAAGAGAGAGACAGAAAGAGCGAATATTGATTGAAATACTGGTATGTTAATCTGCCTGCTCTGACAGTAGGTTTAGACAACGCTAGGTTTCTGTTATGGAGGCCAGATACGGAATTGATACTTGAAAAATTGACAAAAAGTGACTGAAATATTGGTAGATATGCAAAATCCGGCATGTTAGACTGTCTGATCTGACAGAATGTTTCTGCTACCGGGACCAGATCCGGACTGGCTATGATATAAACAACAGCAAATTATCGAACAGATAAAAGAAAAGAGAGAGAGAGAGAGAGAGAATACAAAAAATGATTGAAATACTGTAGATCATCAACACCCGATATGTTAATCTGTCTGTTCTGACAGAAGATTTCGGGAACGCCTAGTTTTCTGTCATAGAGGCCAGGTCTGGACTTGAAATACTAACAAAAAAAGACTGAAATATTGGTAGATCTGCAACATCCGATATTTTAGACTGTCTACTCCGACAGAAGGTTTCGGCAACGCCTAGTTTTCTATCACGGAGGCCAGATCTGGACTTGAAATATCTAATATCGAAATATCTAAAAAATGAGAGAAGAGAGAGACATAGAAAGAGAAAGGGAAAGAGGAAAATTCATTGAAATACTGGTTTGTTAATCTGTCTGCTCTGACAGAAGGCTTAGGCAACACCTAGTTTTCTGTCATGGACTTGAAAAATTAACAAAAAGTGACTGCAATATTGGAAGATCTGCGAAATCCAGTATGTTAGACCATCTGTTCCGACAGATCCTTTCGGCAACGCCTAATTTTCTGTCACGGAGGCCAAATCCGAACTGATATAAAAAACACAAAATATCAAAAGATGAGAAGAGAGAAAGAGGGGAAATTGATTGAAATACATATACTGCTATGTTAATTTGCCTGCTCTGACGGTAGGTTTTGACAACACTAGTTTTCTGTTATTTAAACAATTAACAAAAAGTGACTGAAATATTGGTAGATATGCGAAATCCGGTATGTTAGACTGTCTGATCTGACAGAATGTTTAGGCAGAATGTTTCTGCTACTGGGACCAGATCCGGACTGGCTATGATATAAACAACAGCAAATTATCGAACAAATAAAAGAAGAGAGAGAGAGACGGAGAATACAAAAGAATGATTGAAATGTTGTAGATCATCAAAACCCGATATGTTAATTTGTCTGCAATGACAGAAGATTTAGACAACGCATAGTTTCCTGTCATGGAGGCCAGATCTGGACTTGAAATATCAACAAAAAAGACTGAAATATTCGTAGATCTGCGACATCCGGTATTTTAGACTCTGTTCCGACAGAAGGTTTCGGGAACGCCTAGTTTTCTGTCATCCAGGCCAGATCTGGACTTGAAATATTAAGAAAAAAGATTGAAATATTGGTAGATTCTGCGACATTCGGTATCTTAGAAGAGAATGAAAGTCTGAAAAAAAAACGGAGAGAGAACTGAGAGACGGAGAAGGGTAGGAAAGTCTGAAAAGAGACAAAAAGGAAACAAACTGATTAAGAGGAGACTGAGAGTCTGAAAAGAGGCTGAGAGGATACGGACATACTGAAAAGAGAACGAGCGTCAAAAATGAGACAGTAGAGGAGATTGGGAGGAGAATGAGAGTCTGAAAAGAGACGGAGGGAGAACTGAGAGACGGAGAAGGGAAAGAGAGTCTGAAAGAGACAAAAAGGAAACCGACAGACAAAGAGGAGACGGAGAGGAGACTGAGAATCTGATAAAAGACGGAAAGGAGACTGATAAAAGTCTGAGAAGGGGCAGAGATGAGACTGAGAAAAGAATGAGAGTCTGAAAAGAGATATAGAGAGAACTGAGAGACGGAGAGGGGAGTGAGAGTCTCAAAAGAGAAAAAAAGAGGAGACCGACTGACTAAGAGGAGACTGATTGTCTGAAAAGAGACTGAGAGGAAACGGAGAGTTTGAGAGGAGAACAACAGTCTGAAAAGAGATGAGGACGAGAATGACACAAGAATGAGAGTTTTAAAAGGGACGGAGGGAGAACTGAGAGACCAGGAAGGGAACGAGACTCTGAAAGAGACAAAAGGAGACCGACAGACTGAGAGGAGACTGAAAGGAGATTGAGAGTCTGAAAAGGGATGGAGAGGAGACTGACAAAAGTCTTAAAGGGGACAGAAATGAGACTGAGAGGAGAATGAGAGTCTGAAAAGAGAGGAAGAGGATACTGACAGCCTGAACACAGATGGAGAGGAGACTGAGAAGAGACAGAGATGGGACTGAGGGGAGAATGAGAGTCTGAAAAGAAATGGAAAAGAGACTGAGAAAAGACTGATAGGGGACAGAGAAGGAGATATAACTGAAAGACAGAGAGGTGATTGAGAGTCTAAGAGACAAAGAGGAGACCGACAGACTGAGAGTCTGAAAAGAGACTGAGAGGAGATTGAGAAATTAAAGGAGACTGAGAGGAGAATGAGAGTCTGACAAGAGACGGAGAGGGGACGAAGAGGGGGATAAATATGAAAAGAGACACACAGGAGACTGACAGACTGAGCAAAGACTGAGAAGAGAGCGAGAGATTGAGAGTAGAATGATATTCATAAAAGAGAAGGAGAGGACACTGACAGATTGAAAAGAGACAGAGAATAGACTCCAAAGAGACGGAGAGAAGACAGAGAGGAGAAAGAGAGTCTGAAAAGAGATGGAGAGGAGACCGAGAGGAGGCTGAGAGGAGAATGAGAGTCATAAAACAGACAGAAAAGAGAAAGAGAGGAGACTGGGAGACTGAGAGAAGAATAACAGTCTGACAAGAGATGGAGAGGAGATTGAGAAAAGACGGAGTGGAAACAGTCATGAGACTTAGAGGAGAATAAGAGTCTAGAAAGAGACGGAGAGAAGACCTAGAGGAGGCTGAGAGGAGAATGGGGGTCTGAATAGAGACTGAGAGTAGACTGAGAGAAAAAAGAGAGTCTGAAAGAGACGGAGAGGGAATTGAGAGGCGGAAAGGGGAATGAGAGTATGAAAGAGACAAAAAGGAGACCGACACCTGTAATCCGACCTGTACGAATGTGCAGGGGGACCAAAAAATGGAAAATATGGATTTTCGCCCACCCAAACACAAATCCGGGGAAAATTGTGTAATCTCCAGGCATTGAATTTTCGGTAATTCTTTTTTTTTACTATTTTCAAGCTGTATCAAATGCCTATAACACGACATTAGAAAGAAGGATTTACGGAAATATTTCAGGAAATTCTAGCCACCCCCAATAATACGCAAAATCTACCTATTTCAAATGCGTATTCGGTCATAATCTCCCGAAATCTGAATATTTTTGCTCGATATTTGGAATAAATGTGGGAAATTATACATCAATAACTGCCCAAAAAAGAATTTGAAATCGCTTTTGTAGCGATTTTATCAATAATAAAGAAGTATTATGAAGCTGCTGGACCATTTCTTTTTCAGCTTACGTCAGGGGATAGGTTGGAATATTGGAACCTTGCTCAGAATTTCTTGATCAAATATTGCTTAATCTAATTTAATTGAAATGTACACGATTGCCGCTTTACAACAATACCAAATTTACATCATTATCTGTCCAAAAAAGGACAAAAATACGCCCTGAACGAATGTGTAGGGGTACAAAAACGGAACATATGGGTTTTCGCCCACCAAAGCAAATTCCAAAGGAAAATTGCGCAATCTCCAGGCATGAAATCTCCTACACATTCAAGGAAATTTTAGCCTATCCCAACCTCCCTCCCCCCCTAAATGTCCCCGAAACACGCCGATTTTAATTGCGTATTCGGCCATAATTTGACTCGAAATTTAGAATAAATATTTGGAAATAATAGTCAATAATATTAAACTCCCTTTTGTAGCGAATTTGTCATTTACTGAGATATTTAAGGATATTCTAGCCTCCACCCCCACCCCCATACTCGGGGAAACCCCGAATTCAATAGTATATTCGGCCAAAATTTCCCCAGATCCAAAGAATTTTGCTTCAAATTCGGGAAAAACGAAGCGAAATATAATTTAGAGAATTTATAACCGCTTTTGTATTGATTTTGTCTGTAATAAAGGAACTCTATGGGCAAGCTGGCCGATCAAATATTGCTGATTTTGAATTGAATACAATGTACAATGTCGCCGCTTTATAATGATACCACAATTATACCAATATCTGTCCGAGTAAGGAATAAAATCCGACCTGCACAAATGTGTTCGGGGATGAAAAACGGAAATTACGGATTTTCGATCCAAAGCAATTTTCAAGGGAAAATTGTGCAAATCCTACGAAGTAAACTCCCCTATTGTTTATTCACTATTTTGTAGCCGTATTAAATGCCTATCATACTACATTAAAACACAAGATTTGCCACCATTAGTTACTGAGATATTTAAGGATAGTCTAGCCTCCTCCTCCCGCCCCCATTAATCGGGGAAACCCGGTGAATTCAATAGTATATTCGGCCATAATTTCCCAAACTCCGAAGAATTTTGCATCAAATTCGGGAGAAAATGTAAGAAATTATGATTCAAAGAAATTATAACCGCTTTTGTATTTATTTTGTCAATAGTAGAGGACCTCTATGGGCATCCTGGCCGCATATTTCAATTTTCGTCACAGGTAAGGTTACAAGATTCAAATATTGCTCAGAATTTCTTGATCAAATATTGCTGAATTTGAATAAAATGCAATGTACAATATGTCCGTTTTATAGTTATTCCACAATTACATCAATATCTGTCCAAATGAGGACGAAAATCCGACCTGTACGAATGTGTTCTGGGACGAAAAACGGAAATTACGGATTTTCGACCCCAAGCAATTTTCAAGGAAAAAATCTGCAATCCATAAACAGTAAATTCCCGTATTGTGTGTTTTTTTTCACTGTTTTATACCCGTATCATATGCAATATAAATTCTATAAATTCCAGAATTTTGTTACATATTCTGGCAAAAAAAAAAAAAAAAAAAAAAACATTGGTACAGCAATGCTTCAGGTATTTTTCCTATTTAAAAACGTCTCTTGTATTAAATCAACAATAAAGGAGCATTATACTGCTGCTAATATTCGTCAAGGGGTAGGCTAGATTATTCAAATATTGTTAAGAATTTCTTGATCAAATATTACCTTATTTGAATGAAATAAAATGTACAGGGTCGCTGCTTTATAATGATACTAAAATTACATTAATATCTGTCCAAATAAGGACGAAAATGAGACCGGTCCGAACGGGTAAGGGTACGAAAAACGGAAATTTTGAATTATCGCCTCCCATACAAATTTCAACGGAAATGGCGCAATTCTTTCGCATGAAAATCTCCTATTATTTTTACTATTTTGTAACCGTATTAAATGCTTAAAATAGGACATTAAAATAAAAGATTTGCAAACTAAGGTGCTCATTTATACAGGTTATCAGGTTTATTATTTTGTCATGTTTGCAAATTTTCCCCCCATTTTACATCAAGAGAGTGTCTGCGAAAAATCAAGTATTTCCAAATTGGCTGCAAAGAACCATCATACAAATAAATGTACACGCCAGAACTAGGAAGATGAAAATATACATAAAACATCTGTCAAGAATTAATGCCACTTCTTTCCAAGAATAAATTTTCTCTGTTTCATGTTGAGACGGCCCCTCGCTGATTTCAGATTTTTCCATGCTTAAACCGTTCTCCTTTGACGTATACATGGTGTTGTCCCTATCATCTGGCATTCCCTTTTGTTCATACGTCATTGTGACGTCATGTGCAGTGATGACGGTTACTGCATCATGTTCCGGTCCCACTTTCATGGCATCACGACCGCAACATTTGTGACCTGCAAAATTCTGAATTTTCAATTTCTACATGATTAAGTCATTCAGGTTATTTCCATAGCTTATTGACCTGAAACAGTCAATTTTTGAGAAATGTCTGAAGACGGGTGTAGATCTACTCATCTGTTAAAGTGCTCGCTAACTAAAAGTCAATTTAAAAATAAAAATCCTCAGCGTCTCATTAAACCCAAAATACCTTTTTTGCTAAATTTCACTTGTGAGAAGAGCATAAAGCAAAAAGAGCTTTAAACAGCTGACGGCCAAGGGTTTGGGACGTTCACAACAAAAGTATTTCATATGTATGAAAGTGGCTAAATAATTTATCGGTGCTTCACTTATGTTTTCCTCCTAAAAAAAAAAAAACATTAAAGCCAACTGCTTTTTACTCCGGATAAGTAAAAATCCAAACTTAAGTGTTTCACAGTGATAAAGAAATGATTCCTCACGCAAAATATATCACCAAACAGGAGAATATATCGTCGGTATACTTCAAAAACCTCATAACTACAGCTTGTTTCAAGCTGTAGTTACGAGGTTTTTTTAAGTAAACCTACGATATGTTCGGCAGCCAGGGTTACAAACTTGCAAGTGCGGGATTCTCGAGCCGTCACTTCAAGTACCGTGCTAGATGAATTCGTTCCGCATATCACCTAAGTCTTCTAGTCAATGTCGCCAGCTGACGCAACAGTTGTTATATTTACATAAGAAAGACGAACCTTTCCAGCGAGAGAATTTAACCAAGAAGCGTTGGGTCACTTTTTGTACCCAGGCCGGCATTTCTTCGTCGTCCTCATGGTTGAAGTACACATCCAGTACAATAATTGTGAAAATCACAGAAAGGGCGCTCAGCATCAATATGATCGTCAGGTAGGTTGCTGTTGGGAAATTAGTACAGTTTCCTGTTATTTCGAGTTTAAACATCACTGTTGTTTATTTGTTAATACACAACAAGGGGGGTGGTTAAATCTAAGTTGTGATAATCTGTTGCCATTTCCCTTTGTTCATACACATTAAAACAACTTTTATGAGACTGAACATAATTTCTTTTTCTTTTATGTAAACATGTATATATGGCAATAAATATGTTTAACTTAACTTTAGACAAGTCCAAATCGAAAACATTTACAAAAGACAAGTTAAATGTAGGAAATATGATATTAGACTCTACTTGTAAGTGTAAAGGTGGGGAACCTTGTACAACAGAAGAGAAAATGATGTTTACTTTTAAAAGAAGCCTTTAGAAAACAATGTGGGAAAAGGAGAAAATGCTGGTAACCAGCATTTTCTCCTTTTCCCACAATGTTTTCTACCCTTCACAAAACAAATGTCAAATTTTCAGTCACTTTTATTTTGTCGTCTGCAAATGCTTTCAATTTGGACCAGTCTGAAATATTGTCGTTTGGTAATGAGTTAAAGATGGATATTCAGATTTTTTCACATCTCACCAAATTAAAATATATATATATATTACTGAAATTTATATGAAAAAAACAATACAAATAATTACTAATTAAGAATAGGGGAACCTTGTACAAAAGAAGAGAAAATGATGTTTGCTTTTTCCCTTAATGGTCTTCCTCGGGGTCATTTAAACTCGGAGTAGTGTTGTAAAGATATCAACTAAACCAGATAACAAGAACTTCTAGCCTGGAATGCATTATTGAATCTTGGTTTACCTTCTAAAATTTAATATCATCTGCTGGCTTCAATATTGATCTTATGCTTGATGATAATGATGATGTTTGCTTTGATCAATCTAAGATAACTGTAAAATTTAATTCCATTTATACAACAGTGGCATCAAAACTTGTGGACAAATTGCCGAAAGCTCTTCACACATATAGTAAAAAAAAAACCTTTGTTTCCGATTTCTACTCGAAGAAGGGTGTAACACCCAATAGTTATTCGTTGAACATTATGGCTGAAGAAAAAGTTTATTGTTACTTGAAAAAGGTAAAGCAACAGAATCTTAAGGGCTTGGTGGGATTCCAGCATGGCTAGTAAGAGTTGCTGCTCCCCTTATAACATTCCCTCTTACTCGTGTACTGATCTTGGGAGTCCCTATTCACAAGAAAAATGACAAAACAAAATTACCGCCCCATTTAGATACCCGGTGTCATTTCTAAAATTTTTGTGCGCGTAGATTATGGTCAAGTAGTAGTATACTTGGCGAGAAGGAAATTATAATATGAATTTCAATCCGGTTTCAAGAAAGATTTTTCAGCCGACTCCTGTCTACTCCATCTTTCAGATGACCTAAAATACGATATGGATAAAGGCTGTCTAGTTGTAATTATCCTGATAGATCTTTAAAAGGCCTTTGACACTGTTGACTTTTGGATTCTTCTAATTTAACTGGAGGCACTTGGACTTGTCAAGATATAGTTGTTTAGGTCTTACTTAACAGATAGGCAGCAACTTGTTGACATTTCGAGTATTTAGTCAGAGTTTCGTAAAATTACATGCGGTGTCCCCCAAGGATCAATTCTAGGCCCATTACTATTCTTAATTTACGTTCATGACATGTGTCATGTTGTAAAAAACAAGTCACTGCTTTATGCAGGTGCTACTTTATTATTGTGTCCGGTGGGGACAGAGTTTATATTGAAAGTAATGTGAAAAAAAAATCTCGAAACTGTTTGTCAGTGGTTCATAGACAACAAGTTAATTTTACTAGGCAAAACCGAATCCATTATCTTTGGATCTAAGCAAAAAATAAAATCTAGCTTTGATAAGAAAATTGAATATAATGGACACAAAATCCAATTCATCAGTAAAGTACCTAGGGGCAACGTTAGATCAAAGCCTTACAGGTGAATCCATGGCTCAGTCTGTTTTACAAAAACGTAAGCAGTGTTGAAGCTACTGGATTGAAATAAAGACTATCTCACGGAGAAAATAAAGAGACTGTTGGTTTCAGCTCTTACTACTGTCACTTCGATTATGCTTGTTCGTTTTTTGGTATATTGTTCTTAGTTAATCATGGACGAATAGCACCAAAAATAAAGTCACCCAAATGAATTAATCAGATTTGAACTAAGTATACATTTCAGAATATTCATTGATATTCAGTATCTTAAGTCAGTCAACCGGTTACCAGTAAATAGAAGGGGTTGAGCAGATTGTACTATGTCATATTTTAAAGTAAAAATAGATTAGCCCCAGAGAACATGTCTCAAAATTTTTCTATGTCAGTCAATTTACATGAGTATAGAACACGATCTAGTGTTGCCGTTGCTTTCTTACTACCAAAGGTGCAGAGCTTGGTAAAAAGTACTTTTCAGTTGCAAGCTCCAGGAAATGAAGATATTATTTCAAGCAGTGAAACTCTAGATCAGTATGCACAGAATGTGCAACCTGGTGTTGAATCTAAACTGTCTGCTTTATTTCAAACGTCAATTTTTGTGAGACTTAACCTCTCTTTTTCTGTTATGTATATATATGTGTGTGTGTGTGAGACAATAAATATGTTTAACGTTACACGAAGCAGCAACAATTTTAGACAAGTCCAAATCGAAATGTAGGAAAAATGATGCAAGGTCCTACTTGCCTGTGTGAAAGTGGGAGAACCTTGTACAGAAGAGAGAAAACTTTATCTGCTTTTTCCCTAAATGGTCTTCAAAAAACTATTCCCTCAGGGTCATTTAAACTCGGAATCGTGTTGTAAAGAGTTAAACTAAACCAGACAACAAGAAAGCCTTGCCTTTCTACAATCTAGGACTTTCGAATGTAAAAAACTAACTGGGAGGTCAGGCGTGATCGGATAATGTGGCGTAGGAAAACAGATCTTCGACCTATGACCTCACGATATACACACCCCACATGTGTTAGATACGACATTTGGTAAAGACTTTATTGTTTAAAAAAAACGGTCACTTAACGGATTGGATATTTATTTTTCATCTTGCAAATTTTGGAAAAATGCTCTTTATTCATCAAAATAAAGAAGAAAATGAAGGAATCAATAAATAAAATTGATAACACATACACAATATACTTGCGCTGAGTGATGTCTGGGGAATATTGTCTGAAATCAACGTTAGGTACACAGCATAGGCCAGGAGTACTGAAATAAAGTAGTAAGTTTGTTAGGTTTGACATTGTCAAGCTTATTTTCGGGGAAAGAATAGAGTTCATATTTCTTTGGTAAAAGGATAAAATCACAAATGAAAATCAGGAACCGTATTGACCAACCATTATTCACCAACTATTCGGTTTGGCCAATCAGAAGTTGTATTACTTATCAATTTAGAAATTTTTGGAGAATAAGACTAAGAATATTCTCAAGAATGATTGATGAATACGGGCCCTGATTGGTGTACGTGCTCAAGATATTTTAGGCCTTCATAGTAATCTGCGGCTTACGCATCAAATTTGAGATCCGAAAATTTTATTCGACTCTCTAAGTTGAACTGTAACGTTCGAGTGTCACAAAGTACTATTCCAATGTCTACTTCTCGTGAAATAAAGAAAAGACGTAAAAAGAAATAGTTGCCATAATATACTTGAAATATTGAAATATTGATGTAAACACAGATTCTATAAAACGCCTTTAAAAGATATTATCCCTTGGAAGAAAGCTACTCACTAAATCAAAAGTTCTATATTATATAATATCTTATCTGTCTATTTTTAGAAATGTTATCGGTAAAGAAGTGATGTAATTTAAACAGGGGAAAATTATTCTCCGTCGCAGTGAATACATGTATTTTCCTCCTGCCGAAAATCTGGTTAATTGACTAGAGATCTCTAGTTTTAAAAGTGTGGCTTTCGTTGACAAAATAATCAGAGGAAATATAATATTTATTTCATCTGCTTGTGGTTAATATGGGGAAATATTGCATCAAAAGGGAAAGGTCTCCGAAAATAAGCTCGTGCCTTACGGCACTCATTATTTTCGGTTACCTTTCCCTTTTTCGGCAAATATTTCCCAATATTAACCACAAACTGATGAAATAAACTCTATTTACCTGTCAAGGACATGCCAATCCTCTCTCCAGACTCCGGGGGTAACTTAAATACAAATATAATTAGGGAAGCCAATAGTATGACAGGAAATAGTGTATTTAGTATGTGGAAGAGAGGACGTCTCCGAAGTTTTAATGTGAAATACAACCTGAAAAATAGTATAATGCAGGAAAATAGGTAGTTTAGTATAATAAAAAAAAGAGAGAATGCCTACAGCTTTCCAACGTGTTACGCCATGAAAGACAGGTGAAAGTGTGAAAGGTGAAGGTACAATTTCTTTTATATTTCAATGACAAACAGATTAAGTGAAACCAGCACAGTAACAGTGGACACTCAGCAGTTTTGACCTGAAATATAGCCAGAAAAAAAAGATGACAACAGTTCCAAAATGGGTTGTTAGAGTAAATGTTTGTAATGGAGTCAAATTCGATTGATTGGCTGTTTTTTCAAGTTAATATTGATTGGTTGACTGTTTTTTCAAGTCTATATTTTCATACCAAGGCTATAAGATAAATTCAGTTTGCTTGTTTATTTGACAGACACATTTTGGAAAGGTATTAGTTTTATACAAAACATACCAATCTATTTTCACACGCACAAGACACATAACTAATGCGGAAAATTACATCACAAAAATCAAGACTTATCTATTTCAAAAAAATATCTCTTCCTCTTTCGGTGTTTAATTTAATGGCCAAGCAACAAAGATGTCACTAAATATAAGACCCAAATCTATTTACTGAAACAAACGCCATCTACGTGTACATTCTAAATTAAAATCGCTGTCAGCTTTCTCTGAGCGATTTCGATTTGCAAGTAAACATAACTACCGCTAGAGCTGAAAGATAACACTTGAAAATAATACAAGAGTTACTTACCTTGAATATGATTCACTCTCTCTAGTCGAAGTATCTGACGCCGAAATGGTATCCATAAGTTCCCATTCTCCGTTTGCCTGAAAAGAAATACATGTATATCATTTGACCAAAATCTCGTCTTAGGACACCAAATGCATTTGGAAACAATGCTGAAAACGTAGAAAATGCTGAGAGCTTTCTTTTTCTTTTGTCAACACTGTTTTCTGCCCATTCAAAGACAACTAGCTGTTTCTGAATTCCTTAAATTCCGACAAGCCTAAAAATTTTGTAGTTCAATTCTTTTGATATTGTTACACAGATATAGCAGTCAGAAATAGCACAATTATATTCCATGAGTAATGATTAATATTGTCACTTTTTTTTTTTTTTTTTGTTTTTGAATGTAACTCTTGTTTCTTTTTCTAACCATTAGGCTGGTAGGAGCGACTCATTGACATTTAGAGGACAGTGAAGATCAAAATGAGTCTGCACAGAATGTGCAGTCTTACAATATAAGACTGCACATTCTGTGCAGACTCATTTTATTGGATCTACATTTTTCGATCAGGAAATGTCTTTTCTGCAAAAAGTATGTTTGAAATACCAAAATCAGGAGCTTAAATGTCAGCTTGAAAGTTTCATTTCACTTATATAATAGGACAAGAGTTAAAATTACAGAATTGTTGTACTAATCGTAAGTCACTAGGCCTTTACCAAACACTTCCGATCTTCACTGAACCTAGGAAGGAAAACTTCGGCAGTCATTGTGGAAATGAAGAAAATACAGTTACATATAGATATACATTTGCTACACTACAACACAGCTCCTTCCCCTGGGAACGCAATTTTGGTTTTCCTGATACAAGGTGCTTGCAGAAAAATGTGGCCTGTCAGATAGGAATTACTCAATACTCAAATAAGATTACCTGAAAATCGTCCATCCGGAATGCGGGTGATCCGAAAAATAGGTCGACTTCACCGGCCGTGTAGGCCCAGGTACTCAGAGTGATTCTACAGATATGAAGAAATACTATTGAAAATAAAAGATGAAATAAATGAATAACTGAATGTTCTGATCAATATTTCTTTGCCTTATAATTCCGATCTTAGCAACCCTAGAAATAGGTCTGTAATAAATACGAATACTAAGACACACCCTGTACGACTGAAGTACTTTTATGAACTTCATGAGAAACAAAGATTAAGTATATTTACTCGTATTAATATTCCTGAAACAAAACTACATGTAGATACCAGAATAACCCTGATCAATAAATCAATCAATTATTCCATCAACCAATCAATATTTTTACATTTTTTCAGCAGTTTATCCGTCTGCCACCCTGTATCCTAAAAAGTTGCTTTCGTCTAGACATTGAAATGCGGCACCGGTTTGGAAAGAGTTTACAACAAGCATATGCACATAAACATCAATTTTCCATTGTATTTATTGAAACATTGAACTTTATTTCAGCTGTCTTATAAATAAGAAAAAATACAGATATGACTGAAT
This sequence comes from Tridacna crocea, assembly GCA_943736015.1. NCBI lineage: Eukaryota > Metazoa > Mollusca > Bivalvia > Cardiida > Cardiidae > Tridacna > Tridacna crocea. The sequence continues at coordinate 35,069,579 of OX031073.1, forward strand.
TAAATGTTGAGCATTGATGAAATACATGCTTTGATAACCATGGTGTCAGCTTCACAAAGAGATCAAAGATTAATTTCATATATTTCATATCGTACATAGTCAAATACTGACACGACAAATAGTATTCCATCACGAACGATAGGGACAATCACGCAACATCCTAACATTTTTTTCATAGTAGGAATGCTTTTTAACATTAAAGTCCTTTACTTTTCAAAAACGACTTTTCTCTCTGACGTCGATTCTTTTGAAGAGTAATGGTAGCCGGACATTGCAAGGCCATTTTTCTTTACCAACACACCAAAATCATTTCGACAGAATTACAAAGGAAATGTTTTTTTTTTTTCGTTTCTTATGTATTTGAACTGTTCATCGGTCGACAAAACTTTGGACTCCTCAAAATTTAAAATATTTACTAACGATACATGAAGCGTCGTTCAAATGAATTTAGTTTCCCTTTTTTTTTAAATTCTATTTGGTACTGAAAGTACATAATGTTGTTTTAACCGACACAACATATTCAAATAAAAAGTTAAATAAGGTGGAAATACAAAGAACAGTATCAGGCCCATGGATACCGGGATATCACAAAACAGAAAAAAGATCCTTTATTTCAATTATGTTGATGGTAGGACATGAAGAGAGACATGGGAATGAAATATTTTGAAAGACAAACATTTTGATACATACTTAACGCGTAAAGTAAATCACAGAAGGGCTGAATACTATTTTAAGAAAATGACAAATCACACGGATACTTGTCAATATTACAGTTAAGACTTAAGTTTCACATTCTATGACATGAAAACCACAAAAATATTGACGTTTGAAATAAAGCAGACAGTTTAGATTCAAAACCAGCTTGCACATTCTGTGCATACTGATCTTGAGTTTCACTGCCTGAAAAAATATCTTCATTTCCAGTACCTGGAGCTTGCAAATAAAAAGTACTTTCTACCAATATCTTCACCTTTGGTAATACAAAAGCAACAGCAACACTACATCGTGTTTTATACCCATATACATGGCTGACATAGGAGAAATGTGAGACATGTACTCTGGGGCTATTTTTTTTTTTTTTTTTTTTTTTTTCTTTTTTAAACATGACATAGTACAATCTGCTCAACCCCTTCTATTTACTGGTAACCAATTGACTGACTTAAGATACTGGATATTAATAAATATTCTGAAATGTATACTTAGTACAAATCTGATTAATTTATTTTGGGTGACTTTATTTTTGGTGCTGTCCGTCCATGATTTACTAAGACAAATATACCAAAAAACGAACAACCATAATCGAAGTGACATTAATAACAGCTGAAACCAACAGTCTCTTTATTTTCTCCGTGAGATAGTCTTTATTTCAATCCAGTAGCTTCAACAGTGCTTACGTTTTTTTTTAAACAGACTGAGCCATGGATTCACCTGTAAGGCTTTGATCCATCGTTGCCCCTAGGTACTTTACCGATGAATTGGATTGGATTATGTGTCCATTATATTAAAAGTTCTTATCAAAGCTAGATTTTATTTTTTGCTTAGATCCAAACATAATGGGTTCTGTTTTGCCTAGTAAAAATAACTTATTGTCTATGAGCCAATAGCAAACAGTTTCTAGATTATTTTTTCACATTACTTTCAATATAATCTCTGTCCCCACCCGACACAATAATAAAGTAGCACCTGCATAAAGTAGTGACTTGTTTTTTACGACGTGACGCATGTCGTTAACGTAAATTAAGAATAATAATGGGCCTAGAATTGATCCTTGGGGGACACTGCATCTAAATTTACGAAGCTCTGACTTGATACCCGAAATGTCAACAAGTTGCTGCCTATCTGTCAAGTAAGAGCTAAGATATCTAACTATAATTGTCTTGACCAAGTCCAAGTGCCTCCAGGTTAATTAGTAGAACTGAATGGTCAACAGTGTCAAAGGCCTTTTGAAGATCTAGCAGGATCATTACAACTAGACAGCCTTAATCCATTTCGAATTTTATGTAATCTAAAAGATGGAGTAGATAGGGAGCAATTGAAAAAACCTATGTTGAAACCTGACTGAAATTCATTCAATGATTTTCTTCTCGCCAAGTATTCATCTACTTGACCATAATCTACGTGCTCCAAGATTTTAGAAATAACACTGAGTATCGAAATGGGGCGGTAATTGCCAACTTTCGTTTTGTCATTTTTCTTGTAAATAGGGACTCCTTGGCGATATCAAGGTCATCTGACTAGTCTTGCTGGAATCCCATCAAGTCCTTTAGATTTATTCCCTTTACATTTTCCAAGTAACTTTAAACTTTCTCTTCAAACATAATGTTGTATTAATATCTATTGGGTGTTACACCCTTCTTGGAGTAGAAATCGAAAGCATTTTTTTTACCATATGTGTGGACAGCTTTCGGCAAATTTGTCCACAAGTTTTGATGCCACTGTCGTATAAAAGGAATTAAATTTTGCAGTTATCTGAGATTGATCAAAGCAAACATCATCATTATCATCAAGCATGAGATCAATATTGCACCCAGCAATCGACATTGATTTTTAGAAGGTAAACCAAGATTCTATTATGCATTCCAGATTTTTCTTCTAGCTGCTTACTAAAATAATGTTGTTTCGTGTTTTGTTCATTTGCTGAATCTTATTTCTAAACCTTTTAAAACTCTGATAATTCTCTTTTGATCTTTCTCTAACTTTAAACAATTGTTAGCAGTTGTAGAAAAAGGAGGAAAGTCTGGCTGCCAACAACCACTTTTTCCAACAATTTATCGATTCCAGATACTTCATGGCTCCTGAATTACATATTTGTACAATGAAGGGTCAAAAAAGTTTATTATCTTTTTACCCATGAGGAAAAGTGATCACCAGTCTGTTCGTGCAAATGGATAAAACATAATCTGAGCAAATAAACTTTTACTATTAAATTTGCAATATCAATTCTATTCAACTGTACATGAGAATAAAGGTAATAAACACCACTAAGTATTTCTACTGATCTTGATCCTGGTATCGCCTAGAAAAGCATCGCTTGGCATCCAGAGTACAACAATTGAAACCTGTATGCAAAAGTAATGGTTTTCTCCCATTTGCAATAATACTGATACGCACGTGCATTCCTGAATATCTAGTGGGTAGTAGGTGATGTCAGCCTCACAGTATGTCTCGAAGATACCGCCGGGGGACCACAGGGCTTCTCCAGTTGGGATGATTCGTATGAGAGTATTTGTATCACTAAACACTTCAAGTTCTTTGACGCTGTAAAACATAAACAAAAATGCAGTCCATTCAGTGAAGCTGTAGAAACAAACTAAAATTGCCTTTATTCACCCTTTGACAGTAAAAAGTCGGGGTTCACTAAGATAAGCGTTTCTTTGCAACCCTGTACAGTCTGACATTCGAAATTCCATTAAACAAGATTACTAAACATTCTTTTCAAGGGTAAATTTTAGTTTCCTCGAAAAAAATGTCAGTTTGTAGTAGTGAAAGCTTTATTTCATTTAAGAATAACAGTCGGTATTGTTATTGAGATTGCCTCACTCTTAAGATGTGAATGCATGACAGCCGTCTTGTTACTTATTGTAGTAAGTATTTGCATACGAACATCGGCTGCAGTCTTCCAATGACTCGTTTTAATGTTAGTGTAGTAAGAAGATGGTAGCGACGTGGGAAAACCTAAAGAGGGATATAAGAGACGTTTGAGAACATCATGTAAATAATCATGTAATTAAACAATTTCATACTTTCTCTAATTTATTGCAAAAGCAACAATGTAGGAAAACAGTGCACTAATATCGATTTGATTTCAACATTTTATAACATCAGTGATTAACAAGTTGTCATATCAACGACATCAATTTTCTAAGTACATTTGATTCAGATAAATCATTAATTCTTATGGCATAATTTTATTCAATACAAATTTTAACTAATTTGCTGACGTAGCGAAGTTGGTGTACTGAGTGTTTTAAAACGTTCAAACAGAAACCCTCCCACTTCCTTGTCGATAAGCATTAAACACCAAAACTTGCCCGTTAAAATCACTGTGTAAGCTATAATACCAGAATATATATCGAAGTATTTATGAGGTTATACATGTTAAACGTCAAAAGTATATTACATGAAAAGTGATATCAGAAATTCTAATACGAAAGAGATGCTAGATATATTTATCATAAAAATGACAATGCTAATAAAGTATTAAAAGGAAAATGTTTCTAGGTAAAGAAAGAAATTTCTTTTACTTTCAAATGATTTCTAAAAATATCAAAGTAAGTGCGATACTGTCAGGTGAATGTGATTTTGAAAAGCATAATTACATACGTGAGGTAAGAAAGCAAAACATAATTATCATCGTAAAATTAAATGATAAATATCAGTAGTAAATGTTTTAAAAAGATAAGTGTAAAGAAATTCACTGTATATAATATATTTCAAAAGATTCCAATCCGAAAAGTATCACTGAGATAATAAAATCAAATCATTTAACAAAATAGAAAAAGAAAGACGCACCTGGCAACGCTGGTAACGTTTCTGTAATTTATGAATATTGAGCCCGAGGTAAGATTTAGTATGTAAACATATGAGCCATGCTTATGAAAAGGGGATTTAATGCGTCTGCAAAAAGTATTGACCCTGTTCAGCCTGCAAAGTCAGCGCAGGCGGACCTGAATCGAAACTTTGCTATAGATAAATTTTCTTCACGTCAAAGGATCAGTCTAACTAGAGATACAGGCGTTTATTACATGAAATGGATTTTATGGACCCATACTGGTATGTTTTGCAAGTATAATGCATTACAGAAATGCATTGAACCCCTGAACATGCAATTTATGTCTCAAAAACGGAAACGTATTCTCTTGTAGACAAAAGAAAGTCATATGCAGAACGTGCTACAGAATTAGCCCTCACCTGTTTTCAATGATAATAGCTGGTCGCCACATGTAAGTTTCCGATGTGAAAAGAAATCGAATATTGCTGTAATTTTCTTTGTTTTTCCACCTTAGAGAAGTGTCCGTCCATTGCTTAAAGTTGTGATAAACAAATTAGAAATATAAGTTCAAACTCAAACATTGTAATCTAATGAAAATTTTCACTATTCTATCAAGAGTGTACACCACATACATTTGTGTATGTATTTTCCATGCATAAGCGGTGTCCACCAAGTACAGATTGTGTAAAATAATAAAATCATACTATTTAATGTGTATAAAGAAGCTTAGTTGCTACTGGTCCAATACTTCATGTAGTTGCAGATTGATTTGTCTAAAGTAAACGACTCTGTCGGTACAAATGTGGAATCATAAGTGCTACGTCATCAAAAAGTCATTTTGGCTGGCTGAGTCCCCAGAAAGACTCGTGAAAAAAATCTTGTGGAATACACTTTGGTTTTCCTGTCGGTAGATATGGCAATTTGGTATTCTAAAGAAGAAAGTTGGCAAAGTTATCATTTGCAATATTTTTATATTTACTAAAACTCCTGATCTGTCCAGGAATGAGAAATTGAAATTTAACTATGAAGTATTGAATCGGTGACAAAGAAAAGCTTCAGAAAGAAAACGATATAATGAGCTATCATGAATAGTATATTTTGCGACGATGGTTTAAAAATTAAATACATGCATAAAAACACTTCATTATATATTAAGCGTGATTTTAAATGAAATAATACAAAAACAATGTCAGAAGAACAATAAGTGATTATATGGAAGAGTGATAAAGCCAAAATCAAATCCAAAGAGTTCAGGGTCCATTTTAAAACCACCGTTCGTCGAAAGAGATTGGTTTGGCAGTGTACTATTTTTTGTCGTCAAGACAAACAAAATTTAAATCATTTGCGGAACATCAAAAATATGTCTAGAACTTTACCTTCTGCAGAACTGCAGGGTGTCCTAAAAGTAAGGTTACCAGTTTGTACATTCATAAGTAGGCTTTAAATGTAAGATAAAAAGACATGTAAATGAAGTGTATAAGTTTTTTTAAGTGATAATTTGAATCAGTTTTCATTTTATTTTGTTCTTTTATACAGATTTTAATTCAAAAGTGACCTTTTTTTTTATCATTGGCGTCATTTTAAAGACATAATGATGTTTTCGTTGTGACTGTCAGTTATGCTCTTTCTTTGCCGAACACACTGGACCAAATTGTCATTCACTTTGGTGAACATTCCAATATCAGTCATCTTCATTTCACTTTAAGTGTTCTTTAACAACATGTCTGTGTTGTTTGGGGTGCGACTGTAGACCATTGACTTTAAATAACCTAACGGAAAGAAATCGCACAGGTTGAGGTTACGTGTAGGATGAAGTCACCGACGTTGCAGAACAATTGGTTCATGCAGGATAGTGCCACTGCAGACACATTTAATTCTGCGACTGTCTTATTATACGATACGTTCTATGATAGGGTTATATCAAGACAATATCCGTAGACAAAAGATTGCCGAATATCGTGGCCTGAACACAATCCAAACCTCGACCTTCGTGAATTCTTCCTTTTGAGTATTACGAACTCAAAGGTCAACAGTCCCAACACTAACGATGATTGTCAAAGAGTACTCAAAAAGCACTTAGAATATAGATAAGATTGATATTGGAATGTGTCCTAAAGTGTGTTTATCTGATTTTTAAGCCATATCATAAATGCACGAAAGAGTTACCTAACTTGCTGGACACCTTGCATTTCGTAGATTTTACTGTTTGATTTTTGGAATAAAACTGGTTAAGTACTATGTTTATCTATTCCATACTTTCAAGTATATGATTTTAAATTACAATTCTTCCAGAAAGGCCGAAAGCATAATATTTTCTGAAACTTTAGATGGCTACTTCTGCAGATTTCAACTGTATTTTATTTTCTGTGTATTTACACACCTTAATTTTATTTGTCTTTTTATCTATTGTTTCAAAGGTCACGCTGAGCTACAAAGAAAGATCGTTTCGAATCTCTTTTTAAGGACGTACACGACAATTTTTTCTGGCAGACAGATTTAAAAAAAAGAAAAAGTTTCATGTACAAAACTCATCATGTCTCTGGGGAATTACAGTAAAAATATGTGGTTGGCCGTGCTAATTTCTAAGAAATTTGCCTCTGAAAAAGACATATACAGTTCCAAATTTCAGCCAACATTTGATTTTAAAAGTTTTTCTTTAATAGCCAGTTAAACAGGAAAACAATTGGAAAATTATACAAATATACATCAGTTAATGAAAACTCATAATAATTGCACAAAAATATATAAAAGCCTGGTTTTGAGCATGCTGAATGTACACATACGCATGTTAGATAAAGACAATTGAAATAAAAAGGTAGATAATTTGATCCGAAAACAAGGTTGAAGGTCAGTCTGGAAGTTATTTTTCGAAGAAAAAAAAAATGGATAAATGCCCAGCAGACAAGGTTGGGGAAAGAAAATTTGCTCTATAAGAGTGATTTCTTCTTTTCAACAATAGATTTCAAAGTGTAAACAGCTATTCAGATTTAAATTTCCCGCCTTTGTTATCTTGTTAGGTGTGTAACACCGTGTCAGCAGCATTTTGATCATTCTCGGTGACTGTTAAAAGACCGGTTTTTTTTTTTCTTCACAAATATTACCCGAAGAAAGTTTTACTTGTTCTAGTGCACAAATAGTATTTCATTATGTGCAAAAAAAATGCATAGGTGCTTTTTTTTTAAATAAATATCCAAGATAAAATTACACGCACATTAGGATGCGCGCGAACATTTGTCACATACGTCGTTAAATCGTAAGTGGTGGAAACACTTACTGTAATTAAAAGCAATTATTTCGGGTTGCTTATAAAAAACGTTAGGATGAAGAAAAAAATTATGTTTAACAGATAACAAAACAAGCTCTTTCCTTCGACTTTGACCCTCCAACCCTCCTGGTGCCCAAGATAACTCAACAGTGACTCACCAATAACCTATAACTCACCTATTTTCGATTATTACTGCAGGTCGCCACATATAAGTTTCGGACGAAAACAAGTTTGCAATGTTGTCATAGTTTGAGTCATTTATCCATGACAATGCACTGTCAGTCCAGATCTTCGATATACCAGAAAAGGAGGAAAATTATAACTATGGAGGATATTATAACAATTCAAATCACCTCCAAATTCAGATATAATCCAAAGGGTAATATCTTGATTCCGAGCTATATAATGAGCGGCATAGTACTCTTTCTGGAAGTATTCACACATTCTTTTATCTAATAGCTTCTCTGTTCTCAGCTTTAGATAAAGCCATCACATGTTCTTTTTTGAAACTTTTTGTTACAAAATTTTGAAATAAACATTTTAATGAAATTATATGTGAAGTTGATTTGTAGGTACTTGGGAAGTGGGTTTGGTTTTACTGATGGAAATTCCAAAGTAACGTTTTGCAGATTCCGATCTCTATGAGATATTTCTATACGATTACAAGAATTTGGCATTTCTTCGGCTTTTAAAATAAACTTTTATTGCCTTAAAAGTCTTTTGAAAAGAGTCTATGGCACGCTTAATAGCATTTATCTAGACTGTTTTAAAGAGTTTTATACCAACTACTAACTCGGGTCATGTCTTAAATATCATAGAAGCAAATGTAATTCGGATTCTTTATTTGAATAATAGATCATAATGAGCTAAAACACAAGGTATATTTGCGAGGTGTGTCGTTAAAGTTTGTACAAAATGCTTTAAAGTTAATAAATTTACAAGTTGGGCACAAGAAACCTATATTGTCATAAAGAACAATTTCTTCTCCGCCGACAAACATGCCTCTAACATTAATTAATGTTCATTCTTTGGTCCTAGCCTTAACATTCCGATAGGAAACTCCGGCTTTTGTTGACGTCGTCATAATGTCTAGATATCGTTTCAAGACACGATATTGACAACTTGTCAGGTAGTTACTTTGGAATGAAAATGTAATTATGATAGAATCAAACACAATGCAGGCATTCAAGAAGCATTGATCTTTCGGTACAAAGCGTTATCGCTCCGAATGTTCCTTTACGCTGACCCTACAATCCCCTTCAATCATAGTATTCAATGAATCCCTCAATCCTACGAAAAGGATACCTTGCAACCTATATCTTTTATCGTTGTCGATTGAATTTCGCTTGTGGGAAAAACTCCTGTGTCACTTTTACACTAGTGAGAGAAATATAACCGACATCCTTGTAGTTTCAGACGACCTTTTCATAGTAATTACCGGTGATTTTCCATAATATACAAATTTATGATCGCTCTTTGTTACGCAACGTTAAATTCCGCCATTTTTTGAGATAAACCGTCGATGTGCTTCAGTTGTTGTTTATGCAAAACTTAAACAGCTTCGATGTCATCATCTACATTTTCTTGAAATGATGTCGACGTCATTCTTAATCACATAATAAAATTTAAAAAGGATCAGTTTAGTTTTCATGAGGCTATAGACCGCAAACGACACTATGACAAAAATCTAGAGTTAGCTTTGTAGTATATCAAAGTTGTCCACGATCTTGACGGACCTTCCTCGTACTTACATTAAAGAGACTCGGCCAGTGGACAGCAAGACACCTTGTTAAGAGAAGTGGCCTATAGTTTCACGCGAAATGAGAGAAGTTCATATTAAGCGATACAGATGAAACAAGTCAAAGCTCAATTTTTTTTAAAAAAGTATTCATTACCTTATTTTGAGTATATTTCTTCACAAAGATTTTTTTTCTTTGCTGAAAGTCTGTTTTACATAGATTCACCACGACTGAGAACAAAAAAGAAGAAACATATTTAAACTTACCATTGTGAAGTAACCTGTAGTCGACAAGGTTTGGTCTTTGATGTCCTGAAAAAATATGTCATAGCAGCTCAGCATATGTTGAGTTATCGGTATACTCGTACATGTTCTTTATTTCGAAACACTGCACGGAAAAATTGTGAATTTTTAACAAAATGCTTAAGTTGATTTTTTTTCATGCTTTTTCGGTTATTTATCCGGAATTAATGATGACCTGATCAACCATTGACATAAGCCGATTTCACAGCAACCAGTACGAAACATTTATGCGGAACTTTCAGTATTTAACAATTCCCTGGTGTACTGTTTTACTAACAATCGGTAAGTGTATTGTGTACGAAGTTTCCTAACTTTGTGCCTACATTCAGATTTACGAATTATTAAATCTCTAAACTTAACTTTCGCGACTGGCTGAATTCTCATAAGTAAATATTTCCGTTATTCGAGAGATCATCAGACCTCTCCAACAGTGATGAGTTTAAAAGGCAGACTGTCACAGAATTGGTTGTCTAACTCCATTTTTCTTGCGAAATTGTACTCATACACAGTCTGTTTCGTCATGGTTTTGTCAATAAAGAAAAACCGAAACAGGAAATAAGCGTGGTTTATTTTTATATGACGAATATCAGAAAAATTATTTGTTAAATCAATTTGCCATGTCTTCAAACGACCCCTCAAATAATTGTAATTTTTCAATAAGCAAATAAATCAAAGCAGCAGAAAAGAAAAAGTATTTCGTTAAAAAGAGAGAGAAGACTGCTGGACAAGATCATGCGACTTGAAAAAGCTACAAGATGGCTAAATGACCGTCATGTACAGCATAATTGTGAGATTTCTACGCGGCGGCTTTTTTATTTTACTTTTTTTGTTTACATGTACCAAAATGTATTGTAATTAAAAGCCAATAAACTATTTGAAAACATTGATGCTGACCTCTCCCGGATTCTTTTTAAAGAAGCCAACTTCTATTTATAACTATTGAATTGCAGATGGAAACAATAGTGCCCGCGCCTAAGTTACGTAGGTAAACAGCACCTTCCATCCCACCAGAGGGACACATAACGTTACTTAATTGCATTTACACAACATTTCTCGCGCTTTAGGTAATAATGTAATGCGTTGTTTTTCCCGTTTATATCGAAGCCTTGATGTTGGAGAACTTTTGGACCATTGTCATTTCAACACTGGGATGTCAAATCCATTTTTATATGAATACTTTGTTGCGAAAAAAGTAAATTTCATGTAACACGCTCAATTTTGATTTTATATTTGCAAAATGCTTATCATGACAAAAAATAAGGTAATGTACTTACTAATGAGTTCACTGTGAGTAGATTGAGACTGATAGAGACTGAGACCTTTTCAGCTGGACGTTGTAACACTTCATATCCTGTAAATAATGTTGTCCGTAATTGTGTCTCCAAAGTTGTCGAGTAAATTGGTGGAGATGAAAAGATAGGGGTCGGAAACGCTGTGAATGAAATGGAAACAAAATGGTTGGTGGAATAATTCCTCAGAGGTACAGATTGAGCTGTCATGTTTCTGCTACTGTAATGATTATTCTAAGGAGAAAATAGTGGATACGAGAAAAAAATGCTGACGAGTTGCATACATCCCAATGTAATAAATAATACACCAAACGAATTTTTTTCAGCATTTTCTCAAGGCCAACTTTGCTTATCAAGCCCTCATCTTCTAGGTTAAAAGAAAAAGATAATTTTTCGTGGTAGCATTTTTCATTGAAAAGTTTTGATGTGAAATAGTCACGAAATTTAGAATGCATCAATTTCACGACACAAGTCTTGATATATATAAAAACCGGAATATTAAAACAGAGCAAATGTTTCTAACTTGCATAACAGGACAGGCCCAGAAGAAGTCTTGAAAAAAATGTTGATCTTTAGAAGATGCTGGAAACCATAATGCTTCCTTCCTTATCCAATATAAATCCGAGTAATTAACCTTTACTCCATAGATAATCATTTTGACGCATCAACAACAGACAGCTTTTGAAAACATTGTGGGAAAAGGAGAAATTGCTCGTAACGAGCAATTTTTCCTTTTCCCAGAATGTTTTCCATTCAATCAGATATTTGTATCCTCATTTCTTCATATTTTTGACATCATATCTTTATTTACTGCTGAAATGGAAGAGTCTAAAATTGGCATAACAGGTAAAGGGTTAAGCCACTTTTAAATTGTTGCTTCAAATATTAACGATATAGAAGAGAGTTTAAATTCTGACGTACATGTAGCCTACGTCACCAAAGACGAAATATATGTGATTTTTTTTTTGGTATGATACATTTTTGATAATTACTGTTAGTAATACTTTTGTTTGTAGCGATAAGTAAGTACTTTTTCTGTCATATTCGTTGATTCCTCAACAGTATGTATACACACCTAACATCATTCATTCAAAAGCTGACGATTTAACCAGACAAATAACTATGTAGACTTCTGAAAAAAAAAATCCAAAACTTTCCTAGGGAGTTGTATATTTCCAAGGGTATTTTTACATGGCCTCAATAGTACTCTCTACGCAAAGTCTGCAGGTAAATGTCTCCAATTGATTTTGAACATGAAATAATCTTGCGATTATAGACGGGACAATATATAGGCAAAGAGATCTTTGTTTGTAAAGAATTGCGATCTAACTACAATACCCCATTTATCTCGGACTATCACGATCCCACCCGTCATGAAAACATATTTTTGTAAACTTTGAAAACAATCTAATTGTCAGTATGTGTCCTATTTTGACAAGAGAGCACGTAATTTGGTCAAAATTCTCAAATACAGTAGAAACGAGTTATTGTTTCATATACCATTGACGACACCAGAAGCTTTTGTGGACAGTGTAGATCACGATCAGACTGCACAGAATGTGCAGTCTGATCTCTAGTCTACACTGTCCACTGTTTAATTCCAGATTATGACCAATTTGTTTCTTGATCTCGCAGAGGAAATGTATTTTAGCCTTTGTGAAAATGTTTTTTATTTATTATTTTGTAGTGAAAGAGTTCACCGTTTATCTGCTAAATATGTAAAATGAAACTTTCAAGCAGATAACACAATGAAAATTTCCTAGGGAATAATTATAACAAATTGAGAAATAGCACTGTAACGTGCAAAATTTCGGCTATTGCCTTTTTCAAGAGTTAGAAACACTTTAACCACTTGAACAATTTTTATCGTGTATCGTACAGCCATATTTACTAGTAAGAAGTGACGTCGCCTCTGATTAGTAAAACAATATATTGCTTAATAACTTAATTTTTTCTTTCGATAGTAAAAACCCAAAATATTTATATTGTTAAGTTATGTCTTGGGAAATAACATCGCTTTATTAGACAGTGTAGATCCATGATCAGACTGCTCGTTCTGTGCAGACTGATCTTGATCTATACTATCCGTAAAATGTCAGTTTGTGGCGCTTTGTAGGCTAAGGGCTAACGGTCCTGGCGTGTTTCCCAGTATCACAGAGACGATCACATTGAATACCCCTTCATAATGTTAATCAATTAACGTTGTTTTACTAATATTAGTTTTAGTTGTCAATGGCTCAAGGGCGTCATTATGTATTGCATAAATGGTGTCTGGACGCATCCATTAAATGAAATCAAAGTTAGCAACATTGAATAATTTATGACGTGAATAGTTTTACCACAAATTTACCAGGTAAGTACTAGTAGTTGTCATGACGCTACACAAGTTTTAAAAGAAATATGGTGGCAAATGTCTGCCACGACATACTATCATGACAATGTTAGCGATGAATAAAAATTTCCTGGACCTTTTATCTAAGTAGTGAAAGTTTGCTGAAAAAAAAAAACACGATAAACTTGATTATCTAGAAATGTTGCATTGTTAAATTTCTTATTCGTGCACGAAACCGATATTCGAGATGAAACAAGTTGGCTTCTTTACAAAAGAAGCCAGTAGAGGTCATCTTCAATGTTTTCAAATAGTTTATTAGTTTTCAATTTCAATATATTTTGGTACATGTAAACAAACAAGTAAGGCAAAAAATACAAAACATCTAATGCTTAACAGACATGTGCCCTTTCCGCGTTATTTCCTTTTTTTTTTTTTTTTTTTTAATTTATTTATTTATTTTTCTTTTTTTTTTTATTTCAGTTTATTTACAAAACAATGACGAAACAATCTTTGTATCAGAACAATTTCGTAAGAAAATTGGATTTAGAAAGCAAATTTGTGGCACTCAACGTTATTGGAGAAGTATGATAATTGCAATTGTTCTATCCGTTTTTTCAGGTTACCGTCAGATTAACGAGGGAAAATATAGTCCATAGACCTGAAGATAATTTACAAAAAGGAAAAAGTTTCGATTCCTGTTAACTTGTGCAGCCTGCGCTGGCGCTACTTTTTGCTGATGTATTTGACCAATTTTTCACAGATCATAGCTCATATATTTTTGGACTAGGTTACATGCAGTTGACAGATTAAACGTGTTTCAATAGGTGTATGCCACTGGTAACTTTGTGCAATGTACAGTAGGTTTGACGTCATCAGTCTTATTTACATAGGACCCCGCTTATACGTTAAAATGAAGTTAAAACTCTCCGATCTAAACTTTGATTTGCCAATAAGTGAAACGGGAAAACAGCAGCTACTTACAGAACGACTTTGAATAAGGCATATATTTCGTGAGTTAATGGCTGCTGTACACAAGGTCAGATGTGGAGCTGATGTAATCACACCAGTCAATATACTATTTTACCACGTAAATGAGACTCTTTACTTAATATACATAATAAACCTCAGCTATTCCATTACTATGAATTCGTCTACGAATAATAACAATCATTTTATGTCCTATCCGGTACAAAACAACGGAGCGGATATTGACCACTAACAAGTTATAATTAAAAAAAAAAGATGTTTACAACTGATAATGAAAGAAGGATAACCTTCGTACAATGCTAATGATATTTACTTTTGCAGACAACGTATGTTTTATTCTCATAAAGTCTGATTTATAGATTGGATCCCCTATTTTTCTTCAAAGCAAAAAAATTACCTAAACTCCTTTCCCTTGAAATTCTAATTTAAATTTTCTTTGATGTACTCTACGTGTCTTGTTTAAATAAACCCAGAAAACTCATCAAAGACATTGTCTTGTGTTGTTGCGCGGGGCTGCAACGATGGTGCATTACATTCTGAAAAGTACCTGTATTTTTTTCTCTTTCCTGTTTTAAAACAAAGTCTGGCAAAGCAAAATTGTCCTGTAAATTTGACATCCAGAAAAAGTTCCATGCGCTAAGTCAAATTTGTTTTCGAAAAACGGGTTCAATCGTTTCATCACTAAGTGTTTTGTTTTTCTGCTGAAATTATCATTATTATTATTATTCTTTGTTGGAGAAGGGATGTTCAACTAAAAATGGTTTTCATGCATTGATATTTCAAAGTTAGTGTATTTGGTAATTAATCATTAGTTCTCGATTACAGCAAAATCAAAGTTATTTTTCATTAACTGATTTAAGCTGAATTCATCCTCTCTGCACCTATATAAATTTATATAGAGTGTAATGTATTATGTTATGTATTTATTCATAAAGCTGAATTCATTTGATGTATTGATCTTTAACTGAATGTAATACAATTCGTCATGAGTACGTTTTCATTGAAGTGAATTAATCTGGTTAGAGTTATTTATTTACCAAACTTATTTGGTGATGTACTAGTACATATACATATAGCGAGAAAAAAGAGATAGATAACTGTATTTACATGTATATTTCACATCCGTCATGCAAAAGTTTTTGGCAAAGAAGAAAAAAATGATTACGTTTTTACAGACCACGAAAACCGACCTATCGGGACATGCTAATAAACAAACTTATTTTAAGTGAACAGTTACGTCATGTGTAAATGTGACAAATGGTTAAAAAGTGACAAATGGTTAAAAAGTCTGTGTTTTTATCGTTGTCTAAATTGGCTTAAATCAAGGAGAACTCCTCTCACAAATTTAATTCATTTTATTAAAGGAATGAAGAGACTTTTATTTTTTTCATGGAGGTATGGAAAAAAAGCTAATCACACGTTTGTATTTTTCATGGAGGTATGAAAAAAAAAACCACCTAACTGTATGAAACCGCGAGCGGTTTTATACAAAATTTTGATTAGGGTTTTTTTTCATACCTCCAAGAAAAAAATAAAATTCTCTTCATTCCTTATAATTTAATATTACAGACAACATACACCCACAGAAAAAATTCAAACTGCAATCATTTTCTTTAGTTTTAAATCTAATGTTGGGGTGTTTAAAGGTCCTCCCACTCATATTTGTATGGCGCAAGAACATAACAAGGAAGAAGTTTTCAGATCCCCAATACTGAAAATTAACCAACTTGAGAATGAAAGTAAAGAAGCAAAGCAGTTTTTAGGACCCGCAAAAGTAACCTTCAGCAAAAGTAGTTCCGGCACAAGGTGATTCCTGTTTTCATGGAACTATGAAAAAAACAATCAGCCAATCAGAACTCACCAGTGTTCATGAAAATAACTGATATTAAATTATTTGCAAGTGATTTAAACGAGGCACTTGACATTAACGATCTTACAGATCATAAACTTGATACTTTATCTGTTTACTTTTTAACTTTTGTAGATGACATGGATGGTTTTACCACTTATAGGAATTAATAGAATAATTTCATCTAAAAAACGAAAAATTCATTTACTACATGGGCGGATCCAGATGGGTGACCACGGGTCCGGACCCCCACCCCCTAGAATATTTGACAAAAATATGGTTATCGGATTTGTGAATGGGACCGGTTTGATATTGCACAGCATTTGTGTAAAATACAATCCTGATTAAATGTTCGGATAATGTTATCTGGAATTAAAATAGGCATTTAGTTTAGTCCTAAATAGTCCTTAAGGCAACAATTCTGAAAAATTAGACTGTGAGGTTGTGTACGTGTGTACATGTAGCAAATGTAAGAAAGGCATAAAGGTTTAACATAAATAGTTTCAATAATACATGTACGTAAATAAATCTAGAAAATAAAAATTAAAAAAAAAAAAAAAAAAAAACATTTTAAAAAGGTTCTAAATGTAGAGACCCCCTCGTGGTTAGAACTGGAAACGCTGTTTTTTCTTGTAAACGGCTAACATCCACTGAAATCCAGAAATCAAAGTATCATATAATAAGACGATTGCGTTTTCGGTGTAACCCCCCCCCCCCCCGGGGAAAATTTCTGGATCTGCGCGTGATACTACAATGCTCATCACCACATGGGCTCTAGATTTAAGAGACAGCTTTCTTAATAGTCTTCAATATTATTATTACTCTCATAATCTGTGACATATGTTTCCTGATTTGTCTAGATTATATATGTACATGTTAAAGCTTTATGTCATGTAGTTTTTTTTTTGTGTGTGTGTGTGTGAATGGTCAATGGCAAAATTTTATTTGCCGAAAACCAAAACAAAGTTTTTTTTTAATTGAATTAAATAGAGTAATTTTTAATACTTTTAGTTTGGTCATGGGTTACTTTATATGGTATTAAAGTTGGTATTGAAGTTATATTCACTTACACAATTACATTGAATTTTATGTATATGGTTATGAATTGAATTTAGATATATTCTGTCGTATACGATCTATTTCATATCAAATTTAATTGATCAAGTAATAATTAAAATAAGTTTGATTTATTTCGTCATCTTTGGATTTTAAGATTTCTATTTTTACTCGAATCTCAACGGACATTATCTAACATTACTTGAGCAAATTTGCTCCGATTTCATTGCAAATATTACAAATGATAGAAATTAATGGTGATTTATTGTTTCGTTTCACAAACAAGATTTTTTTTTAATTACGGCAATTATTGATCATTTATTACGCTGATAGCAAAGTACTTTTGAATGACGCTCAGAACGAGTAAACTTACTCTCCGATGACATAATATTGGAATTGTAAACAAAAGTCCTGTGCACTAATTCATAGCT
Source organism: Tridacna crocea (assembly GCA_943736015.1). NCBI lineage: Eukaryota > Metazoa > Mollusca > Bivalvia > Cardiida > Cardiidae > Tridacna > Tridacna crocea. The sequence continues at coordinate 35,087,321 of OX031073.1, forward strand.
CTAATGAGACGCAATGTTACCACATGACGTTCTCGAAGACCTAGTTCGCAGACCTAGTTCGCATATACACGAACGATAACAAACGTAGTCTCGATCACTGGCGATTGACGGGCTTCTCCATGCATTTTCGCACACGTATATCATGGCAATAATATCATGGCAATACTATGCAGTAACTGACCCTTTCGTGTTTTCTCAGATCTTATGTATGTGTGTTGTGATTGGTTATCCGTTATATACTCTAGTTATAAAATATGAAAAATTACTTTTCGTTCTTTTTTTTTAATTTTACAGGGGCTTTAAAAACAGTTTGATTGGTCAAAACGTTTTTTAGTCTCGGCTGATGAATAAACTTATGTCTGCTGTTATTTCATACAGATTATTGCAAAGATCACCATTTCAATGCGATTGCAGACTTTTTTGTCAGTTGTGGAAAAGTTATCACAGTACATCCACTATCATTCTATGACGGTACATGTACCTCAGGGGAAATTTGTACTACATGACATGGCGTGGAAGCAATTGAACGCCGTAATTAGCGCAGAAAATATTGCATAGTTCAATCAACTATTGAAATATTTAGAGCTGGCTTAATCAGTCCGCCATTTTGTTGTGGCGTCTGAATATGCTCCTTGCTGAGAATTGGATAAATCAAAGTTTGGTTCTTTAACGGAAAGCCACCGCTACATACAAAACTTAACCCTTTAACCCTTGAAAGTTTTATTCAACTTACTAAGCAGGACAAATGTTATCTACATTAGGACTAATACTTATCCTGATAGTATCACTCATTCCTACCTCCCTTTAGTTATCGATAAGCTATGCAAATGAGTTTAACAGGTGCAGAGAGCTATTGTATTTTAACGAGGCTAAAAGCTGACGTGCATGGTACTATGTAATGTTTGCTTTTCACTCAGTAACCGTCGCCTACTATCAGTTCTCTTTCAGGGTAATTTCTCTGACAACAACCGCTGTATGCCTTCAGCAATAAATGTCATTTTGCTTACAGTCATGAGGTTAGAGATCGTCAGAAATATAGGCATCTTCAATGGTGGTTTAGGAGTTGTGTGTCCAAAAACATTTAAGTATAAATTGGTAAGCGAGCTAGTTGTAAACTTTTCTAAATCTTTACATACCTGACAACAACACGACCAAGATCATCCAAACCAGGGTATCCATTTTTTTATTCTCTCTTTTACACTGCTATGACCTCTTTCTTAAATTGTTTCTTCTTCATTTTTTTCCTAATCCTGAAAAATAATGAAGTGTAAGTTTCTAACAACCAAAATTTACACCAGTATATAAAAAGAATTGAGAAGTGTGCTGTAAATCTGGCAGTCACAAATTCTACACCTTTTGTCGTCAGCTACCGGTGAAGCCGAAGGAGATCTCAGGTTTGCACTCCGTCCATCTGTCTGTCCGTCAGTCCTCCGGCAAATCAGTTTTCTGGTGTAATCATTAGCTTGACCGTTTCTCAATTTGTCGATAACCTACTCATGTAGTGTGTTGTTTTATTCTAAAAAAATGTGACTTCCTGTTTTGTCCGAAAATCTGAATAGCTGTTATCTGAGAACATAAGTAAAAGATTGATCATCAAAACAAAAATTATACAGCAATCATTGTTCAGAAATAAATGTTGTATTGTGACATCTATAAAACTCCATGATATAATGTACTCCATAATGAAATTGATTTTTCACGTATACCTCCATATAAATTGTAGTTTGACCAATCAAATCAATATCTCTGAGAAGTGAAACCAAGCACATTGATATTAATATTTCGGCTTTGCCATTTTCAAGAGTCTTAACTGAAACAATGCTCTATGTGTATGAATTAAAGTGGGGTTTATGTTTTTAAACTCTTTTTATTATATACCTAGCAGTGAAACCCTGGAATTTCCTAGTGTAATAAATTTTGATATCATCACTAGTGACGTTATCAACTTTCACTTTCACTTCCTGCCGTAATTTGGAAACTACTTGTCTTTTCGACTACATTTTTTTCGACTTTCAAACGCAAAATTACAAATAATTATGTTAATAAGGTATATAATAAATAGAATAATCAACTAGTTATTTTTGATATGAAAAATATCTCACTCGGACGCGTCGTAAGGCGTTAAAAAAACTCGTGCTGCGCACTCGTTTTTTCAACGCCTAACAACGCATCCTCGTGAGATATTTTTCATATCAAAAACAACCAGTTGATTATCCTCTATATCCCAAAGGCTGCCGAGCGTGAATCACTGGTCTTTTACAGACAGTGTAGATCAAGATCATACTGCACAGAACGTGCAATCTGATTCATGCAATCCGATCTGTCAAATCAAGTCGCCACCTCACCTTCGGTTCGGAGCGACATGATTCACCACAGCCGTGCACAAGTTTCCAAGTCCCCTGCCACCTGACCGTACAACTAATAAAGTATACAGTGCATAAGGTTGTAAGTTACGCTCTGGTCATTTTTTACCCAAAAGCATCGATTATGTATTTCCAAAAGCATCGGTTATGTATTTCATCTTCTTTTATTAGTCGCCGCGCAGAAGCGCGCGACTATATTTTTAATAGTTTTTCGAGTTAGGACATGGATAGTGGGAATTTCGTTTTTATAGGGGTGTTAGGTTAACAAGGAATCTTTCTAACGTTACTTCGTCTTAAACTGGCTTTTTAATTCATTCTTAAACTACGAAATTGCAATACGGTACTATTTTTGTTCTATTAATACTTACAACATCAAAAATCGGCCTAATTATTTCTTTTATTGTCGCTATTCGTGAGAAATGGACTCGTCCACATAAATGCCTTGTTTCCATTGGTCAAGGCTGTACAGGTTTCCAGTCATTTCGTACCTTGTTAATTTCGTACCTAGGTCATTTCGTACGATTTTGGTCATTTCGTACCTACTTATACTTTCAATTTTGGTCATTTCGTACCCAGTTGGTCGTTTCCTATAACCTTCGTACACAGGTTTAATAATCATTTTGATTATTTTGTAGATAGTTTTTCCTACTATTTGTGTGTTTTTTGTTGAATGACCACTGCTAAAATTGTGCATTGCTGAAATTGTGCTAAATTCCGCCGAAGAACGGGTATGATGGTTATGATTGTATCTGACCATTATTGGTTACTTATTTCTAAGTTTAGTTTTTACAACAAAGATAGTTTAGAACTCCTTTGTTTATTTCTCAACGAGCTCTGCATAAATTTAATTTGTGGAAAAAATCTGGAGAGAGGCCACTTTTTCGCTGTGTTGTTCATAATGATAAAGCGCGATGCAAAACCATGATTCTTTATGAACACTGTTCACCAAACACTATAGTCTTAGACTTGTTTAAATTGAAAGCATGCCTTGCAAACTTACGTCCTCTTAAAACATACTTTCCTAGGACGGCAACATTTTAGTAACTTAGCCCTGCTTTCACCACTTTCCCAAACAAACACGGGTTATCACATGTATGGTATCAAATTCTTTTGTCAAAACATGTTGGATACTTAAGGAGAAATTGCTCGTTATAAGCAATTTCTTCTTTATTAAATACTTTTTCCCCACTACTAGCGAATTTTCCACCATTTTTGCAGCTTTTTAAATTGTCATCTGCCAACTCTTTGAATTTTGAAGAGTCTGATATTTGTCGTTTGGAAAAGAGCTAAGAGAGCGCTGTGCTAGGGTATTAGATACTGTAACAGAAGACAAGTTTTGATATAGGTTACTATTCACATAATTTCATAATATGTTAAAAAATCTGCTGATGAAAACTGACATTTACTTACTAGCTCTGGCTTTCTTGAAGCATTAAACAATTTCTTTTGCGGCGACTTTGATGCTTTGCATCAACTTTTTCTTGTTTCTTTCTGTAGGAGTTTACAGTCATAATTTGTAGAAGGCAGTTTTTTCAAATGTACTGTAGAATATAGATAGAACATGGTCATCACTTCAGGTTTAAAACATTGATACCTTTACAACGTTGCGGAAGAAAAAAAAACGGACAGATCCTGCAGTCAGATCCTGGACCTACACTGTCATCAAAAGGTCAGTGAGAAACGTTTAGCAGCATAAAAACTGTATACTGAAATAAGGTGATGAAAATTATTTGTAGGACGCAAATTCATGACTACTTACCTGTGTGATACGTCTGAAACAATGTTGAAAGTGGCTTTAAAACCAAACAAACAATTGCTTCCAATATAAAACGCTTAAGCTGTTTAAATGAGACGTTTAAAAAAACAAAAAATATTACAACAACGAGGTAACGCTGACACTTTCAGGCATAAATAAACACCATTAAATTGTAATTATAAAATTATGTTTGCAACGCGAAAAAAATCTTCATGTTTGATATACATGTACTTGGATGAATAAAAGGTATTGTTGTGCTGTGTCGGGCAGTGTGGATCAAAGATCAGACTGCAAAATCTCTTCAGTCTGATCTTTGACCTACACTGTTCGCATTGACCTTCTTCTAAGGCAGGTCTAATAGTTGATATGAGCAAAAGTTTATGTTCGAGTATCTTAAATATTCAATTGTGCTAATGTGATCTCCAAAATATTGATTTTACAGATTATTAACTTAAAGAAAAATACTACGTCTTTGATATTTCTCGTTCTTGATTTGCATGAACTATATTTTGCGTCCATTTCCGTGGTATTTCTCTTGTAACGCCGTAGGGCTTTTCATTTTTTTTTTTTTTTTATTAAGTGAGTGATTGAGTGGGTGAGTTAGTGGGTGAGCAGGTGGATGGGTGACTGACTAACTGATAGATGAATCGATCGATTGCACTGTTTCCTTGTCTGTTTTCCTTTGATTTTCAATGTATTCATTTCACGAAATTAGAATTTAGGGTTTTTCGTAATTTTGAGCTGTTTTCTGTAATGTTTAGCGTGCATTTTCACGTGCATTAAGAAAACGGAGCATATCATAGATTTCCTGAAACAAGAAAGCTACATATAAAAGATAATTCATTCAATAAAATATCATGAGATGAAACGATAAAAAACGAAACGAAACAAAAAAATAAAACAGGTATCAAATGTCAAACTGAAGCTCCATTAAAACAAAAAAGGGTTATAACTAAACTTTTCATAGCAGACAACGATATAATAAAAAACAGTTTGAAAAGCCTTATGAACGACAAACAGTTTAAGAAGTAATTAGATCTAATGGGAAAAAAACGAAAGATGGATATATTCATTGGCAAATAGATAATATTTGGATAAAAAAAAATGATGAATAAATCATTGCAAATGAATAGATGAATGATTCAGAGTGATCATCCAACAATCAACAGATAAATACGAAAACAATCAAATAAACAAAAGTTACTAAAGGCGCAGTCGATTTGCATTTTGATGAACATTTCACGATTTTTTTACTCGCATATAATTCAATATTAGATCTAGTTGTTTTCACGAACATTGGCGAGTTCTGATTGGCTGAAAAAAATTTTCATAGCTCCATGGACTACTTTTGCAGTCAAAGTAATGTAAACAAACATGTAGATCTATTCAAGATTTCATAAATGTCTTCTTTCTGATCTTTATCGACTCCAAATGTCTAATTTCTAGCTGAATTTATTTTCTCTAAATATTGATAAAAATATCCAACAGTAAATTCAACGAGAGAGCTGAAAACTCACCGTCACTTTGCTGGGTTCTGACAATCTTATTTTCAACTTTGTTCTAGCGTATTGAATTTCTAATAATTCAATATTAGTTGTTTTCATGGACATTGGCGAGTTCTGATTGGTTGTAAAAATTTTTTCATAGCTCCATGAAAAAAGTTTTTTCAGCAGTGCCGGGACTAGATCTACTTTTGCAAAGTAATGTAAACAATCATATGATATACGAGATTTCATAATGGTCTTCTTTCTGGCTTTCTTTATCGAGTCAGAAGTTCAACTTGCTTGCTGAATTTATTTTCTCTAAATATCAATAAAAATATCCAACAAGTTCAAAGAGAGAGCTGAAAACTCATTGTCACTTTGCTGGGTTCTAACAATCTTATTTTCAGCTTAGTTCTAGTGTACTGAACTTCTAGTAATAAAGCTACTGAACCTGCAAATGTCCAATACTATGGTGACGTCACGTATACGTCATTGTTACGTCATGAACCAGCAGTTTTACCGTGCCATGAATTATGAATGAAATGGACATTATATAAATATGCAATGTTAGATTATCAATGAAAAAAGCAGTTAGTAATTTTCAAGTGTATATTTTGTTGTCTGTGATATTTAATTATAAGGAATGAGGAGAATTGTTTTTTTGTTTTCATGGAGGTATGAAAAAAAAAAGCTAATCACACTTTTGTATGAAACCGCGAAATTTGAAGCGGTTTCATACAAAGGTGTGATTAGCTTTTTTTTCATACCTCCATGAAAACAAAAAAATTCTCTTCATTCCTTAAATAATAAAGCTACTAAACCTGCAAATGTTCAATGCTATAATGACGTCACGAATTAACGTCACTGTTACGTCATGAAACAGCAGTTTAACCGCGCTATGTATTATGAATGAAATGAACCTTATATAAATACGTAATGTTAGATTTTCAATGAAAAAAGCATTTAGAAATTTTCAAGTGTATTTTTGCTGTCTGTGATATTGAATAATAAGGAATGAAGAGAGTTTTTTTTGTTTTTTTTTGTGGGTTTTTTTTGTTTTTGTTTTTGTTTTTTTTGTTTTGTTGTTGTTGTTGTTGTTGTTTTGTTTCAGGGCGGTATAAAAAAAAAAAAAAAAAACCTAATCACAGTGTGATTAGTTTTTTTTTCCATTTTTTCATACCTCCGTGAAAACAAAAAAAAAAAACTCTTCATTCCTTAAATAAAGAATTAAAAATAAAAATCTTTCCCGTATGTATTGCTCTATCCACGTCAAAACAAAAAAACCTATTCAGTCTAAGTTCCCTTTTAGGATAAAGCTGACTGACCAACAAAAAACAAAAATTACATCGAAAAGAGGATTTGATGCGAAAACCCTGTCTATGTAATTAATAGTCAATATTCTATCGCTTTTGTACTATCGACTTTCATTTACAACACTTTCCTATAAAAATAGTCATTATAAAACTGTGAGCTTTTTACGCCATATACAATCCCGATGTTTAGCTACCCTGTGGGAAAAGCCTTTTGAAAACCATGTGGAAAAAGGAGAAAATGCTGGTCCGTGACCGGCATTTTCTCCTTTTTTCCCACAAGGTTTTCTACACTTTCGCAGACAATTACTATCATTTCAGCCACATTTGATGTGTCATCTGCAAATCCTTTCAAATTTTACTTGCTGTTTTCTTTCATTTCACGAGATGAAATAAATTCCAATTTTTAACCAAAACAATTCATGTTTTTAACCCTTTCTGGGAGGAACTTTATCAAAATCCAGACCAGGTTCTTTTTAGTTATTCCCCTTCGCATAGCAACGCATAACAATATTACGTCAAGTGCGAGAAATGTAAGGTAAATGACGTCAAATTTCCATCTGGTTGTGAGTCACGTGCATTTTACGTAGGTAGCTAGAATATAAATATCAGTATTCTCACTGGTTGTAACCATGAAATATCGAAAAATATTTCACCGATATTTCTCGATAACCTACTGGAAAATATGAAATAAATTCTCTTATCGGACAGTACAGATCCAAGACCAGGCTGCATGTTCTGTGCAGTCTGATCTTGATTACAGCGTCCACAAGAGGTCAGTAAGTATGATTTTGATTGCTCTTCTATTTTCACGAATCGAGATCAAACTGCAAGCCATGCTGAGACATTGTTGGGGAGGAGCAATTGTTTGAAATATACACTGCTGCCCTCGGCAATGTTTTTCCCGGCTGCAAACAGTTGTTCACTATGTTTTGGCTGATCCTCCAACAAAAATTTTTCTCCTCTTAAATTTTCAGTTTTTTCTTCTCGTACAATTTTCTATGTAGTTAAATTGATGTCTTTATCAATCATATACTCCTGTTTGGCAACAACCTATAAGCTATTTCCTTATATTTTTCCCCCTAGCTACAGCATGATGATCTTTATATTGCTTATTTTTCATATTTGTATATAACTATGAAACTATGTAAGTTTTTGTCATTAAAGTAATTCGTTCGTTCGTTCGTTCGTTCGTTCGTTCGTTCGTTAAAAAAAGGGTTTAAGACATTTTCCAAAATTATCGACCCATGTCAGCCCGCTCTGACGAAGTTTTTTTAACTATCGCCTTAGAATTTCCATTTCAGTTAATTAGTTCAACCAGTTTATACCTTTGCCGCCCACCCACCTCCCACTCACAGAAAAGGCATTTCTGTACCTCTTTATGATCTCACCTAAAAACGGCTTTTAACCCATTACCACACAATCCCTACTTTTGACGCCCATGAGAAAGAAACCTTTAGAAAAGATTGTGGGAAAAGGAGAAAATGCTGGTAACCAGCATTTTCTCCTTTTCCCACAATCTTTTCTACCCTTCACAAAACAAATTTCCAATTTTCAGTCACTTTTATTTTGTCGTCTGCAAATGCTTTCAATTTGGACAAGTCTAAAATATTATCGTTTGGTAATAGGTTAAAGTGCTATTGAGGTAAAGGTATATCATTTCTTCTTTTTTGTTGTTTTCAAAGTCTGTTAGCCTTGATAAAAGATTGATAATTCAATTAAATGAGTGAATTAATATTCCCTTTGTAAAGGTCCCTATATTTGCCTTTCTCACGCCTTCTTATTGTCCTTTTTACTTTAATATTTTATTAGACGAGAAAATTAAAGACCTGCTCAGATTGAGGCAATTTGGAGACGATCATTTAACCTTTTATCTCACAATCCCTAGTTATGATGAACTTGAAAAAAAAAGTTTTTGCAGAAAAAAGTAAACTACTACTACTAATAATAATAATGTCAGAAAAGAAGAGAAGGCTGTTAACCATCATTTTCTCCATTTTCCCCACAATGTTTTCTGTTTTTTCAAAAACCAAAACTATTGTTTGGTTTGCATTTATAATGTCGTCTGCAAATGCTTTGAATTTTGACAAGTTTAGAATTCTGTCCTTTTGTAAAAGAAATAACCTTTTTTTTTTTTAAGAAAAGGAAAGAAAAAGTACGTTTTTTAAAACGTGAGCAAGAGAACTTTTGAAAACAATGTGGTAAAAGGAAAGCACGAGGATGTCCAGAATATTTTACTTTGCACACTATTTGTTGTATGGTCAAGCGGCAGGGGACTTGGAAACCAGTTCTGGGCTGTGGTAAATCATGTCGCCTAAAGCCGAAGGCAAAGGGGTGGCTACTACTTAGATTCGGCCATTCCCCTCCTCCAATTACATGTTTAAGAAACAACAGTCTTAATGGCAGCTGAAAAAAAAACAATGAAACTTTTCAGTAGTTAGGGATAATAAAGAAAAACTGATAATAAAACATCTGAACACCGAAGACTAATGTACAAGATAACATTAGAGTGATATAGATTAAAGATATATTTTTTATAAAAAAAAAAAAAACACGAAAAGGTATAAGCCACGCTTTGTGAAAATGGATTTAGTATATCTGTAAAAAGTTATGACCAAGTTCAGCCTGTGCAGTACGCTCAGGCTGAACTGGGTAGCTTCTGATAAATATTCTTCATTTGCAATAAATATTCCGATAGGGGTAGGTTCTTCTTTTTGTCTAATTTTCCAATTTTAACCTGTACCTTTCTTCATAGTACAGCCCTAGTTTTTTTTTTGTGAAAACTCCAAAGGAAATTGTGAAGTAGCTAACATTTAATACTTTTAATCTTACCAAGGATAAAGAAAAAGAAAAATTAGACAAAAAATTAATTCGCCTTAGTTTTATACGATTCAGGCCCCAGATTTTTTCTCAAGCTACGATCAGATCTGAATATGGCACTTTATCATGTCATCTACTATATGGTTACATTTAGTAAGTTCCTTAAGACTGGCCCCTTATCTTCATCTTCGGTATAATAGGGCTTTAAGAACTTAAATATCTAATAAATAGAGTTATGTTTTGTGTTTTTGGTGAAAGATCGAAATTTGTAATGATTTAACATCACCGGTAATAGTTTCACGAGTGGCGAAAAAGATTTGATTTTCCATCAAAATAAAGGGAAAAAATCTATTCATTTCATGCTTTTGATACTTTTTTTGCGGGGGGGGGGGGAATTTCATCAAAATTCAGTATCCCCTTGGCATAAAATTTGTAGACAAATTTTGTATTATTGCGCCAAAAGAAAGCTATGAGCGAGTACAGCCATTTTCAATAAAAAATAGCATTTCTACGATCGATGGGCTCACCTAGTGTATTTTAACATTCCATTTCCAATTACATAATTGGCTTGCAACATGCGAAAAGGGACATTCGGACATCTGCGTAAAGTGTCGTTTCGAATCAGCCTGCGCAGTCCGCGCAGGCTAATCCGAGAAAGCACTTTCCGTTTATATGATTTTTTCTGTTCTGCAGAAGTCTACCGAAGGACAAAATCTAATGAAGACGTGAAGTGCCCTCGGATTAGCCTGCGCAGACTGCTCCGAGACGATACTTTACGCAAATGTCCGAATGTCCCTTTTCGCGTGTTGCAAGCCATTTGTGAGTACTACCGAAAAACTCATTTGCCTGAGAAAATTAGAAAATGGCCGTGTACAGCTGGTATTCGACAATTAAGATGTGTGTTCTGTTCTGTAAAATATTTCAATACAAAAATTTAAATATGTATACAACAATTATAAAGCCTGCAATACGCGACAAGGGGCAATCAGACATTAAAGTTAAATGTCGTCTCGGTTTAGCCTGCGTAATGTGCGAAAGCTAATCCGAAACGACACTAAATGTCTTTATGTCATTTCCTTATTTGCATAGGGCTATTGTAGCACAAAATCTAATTGTAGTCGTAAAGTGCCGTCTCGGATTAGCCTGCGCGGACTGCGCAGACTGATCCGAGACGACACTTTACCCAAATGTCCGAATGCCACTTTTCGCGTGATGCTAGTCATATAGGGTTATAGGTTTTGAACTTATCGATAATCTAATAGAGTATGAAGAAAGAGAGAAAATATTATGATAAAGCATTGTTAACTTATCGACAATGGCATATTGGAAACGGTCATTTTAAATGAGTTCAACCCCTAGGCTGCTAAGAGCGACTCGCTGACCTTTTGCAGACAGTGTAGATCAAGATCAGACTGCACAGAACGTGCAGTCTGATCTTTGGTCTGCACTGTCCGATAAGGTGGTGTTATTCCTTTAAACAAAACTTTGAAATAATTAGAATTAAATATATTCGGGCCAGTACTATCGACTTTTTTCGAATTTTTCGGTTTAGTTATTTAGTAGGACAAGGGTTAAAAAGGACATCGATATTGCAATTTTAGGTACGAAAGGGGTGGGGGTGGGGGAGGGGGGTAATTTGACAAGATAAAGCTCCTAATACTTAACTCTTTATCATACGACAAATTTACCCATTATCGTACAATACCTACTTTTGACGCCCCTGAGAAAGAAACATTTAGAAAACTTTGTGGGAAAAGGAGAAAATGCTGGTAACCAGCATTTTCTCCTTTTCCCACAATGTTTTCTACCCTTCACATAACAAATTTCCAATTTTCGGTCACTTTAATTTTGTCGTCTGCAAATGCTTTCAATTTGGACAAGCCTAAAATTTTGTCGTTTGGTAATGAGTTAATAGAGTGGTCCAAATAGAAAGCATTAGCAGACGACAAAATAAATGTGACTGAAAAACAAAATTCGATTTGGGAAGAGTAGAAATGGTAAACAGCATTTTCTCCTTTTCCAACAATGTTTTCTAAATGTTGTGGTTTTTTCTCAAGGTCGTCAAAAGTAGGGATTGCGTGGTAACGGGTTAACGTACTGAATAACTTAATGAAACTTCAAATTGTTAAAACCCAAATGTTACTATTTCTAAGTTCTAGTTTGAGGAGACAAATATCTCTCATCGGGCAGTATAGTTTAGGATTAGGTCGTATGTTCTGAGCAGTCTGATCTTGATCTACACTGCCCACAAAAGATCATGAGTTGCGATCAGCAGCCTATGGGTTAAATTCTCTTGTAAAGTGTGCGTCTCAGGACGAGCAATTTCACCTTTTGCCACAATGTTTTCTATGCTATCAAAAGGTGTCATATACACATAAGAAATAGCTTCATCCTTGCTGTTATTTAGGGTCAATTAGAGATACCATAGAAATGTCTTATGGGGTAAAGAGTTAAGTGGGAAAGCAGTCAGTGGCTCGGAAAGAATATTGTGCGGATTATCAGTATCAAAACCTTCGGGAAAGCATGGTAATGTACACTGACCGCCGCTATATAACAGAAGTGATGTTGAAAATAGCGTAAAATATCATTCAAGACATAATACATGCTTCCAGTTTTGAAAAGTAAAACATTCTGTGGTCTGATAAAGAGATAAAAGTACAAAGAGTTAGCGTACATTATTGGAAAAAAGGTACTTGTCCATTTGTGTACTATTTTAATTATTACCTTTTATTATCTGTAAAGCAAATAATCCAACCCTTTCCTCTTTACTGTATGTCCGTAGCTATTCTTGACCAACCCGTGTACACTTATAGTACTGATAAGAAACAAGTTCATTTTGTTTCGTCAGTGATTTGTTTTGTATAGTTTAACCCATTACCACAAAATCCCTACTTCTGACGCCCCTGAGAAAGAAGCCTTTAGAAAACACTGTGGGAAAAGGAGAAAATGCTGGTAACCAGCATTTTCTCCTTTTCCCACACTGTTTTCTACCCTTACCAGAACAAATTTCTATTTTTGAGTCACCTTTATTATGTCGTCTGCAAATGCTTTCAATTTGGACCAGTCTAAAATTTTCTCGTGTGGTAAAGAGTTAATGAGAGCCATTCTTCAGTTATTTCCCTTGTTTCTTTTGAGTCCTAATTGGAATTACTTGATGTTTATCCTTATTTATCTTGCACTGGACAACCTGTTAAGGAGTTAATATCTCAACTAAACCTGATTAGATTGGTTTACAAAGCGATTTGTATGTATTTTTCTGATAATTGAAAACAGAATTTGATTTCAAACTACAAGGGGGCTGTAGAAATATGTCATGAATCATGTTACTTCTATCGCAACATGCCCAAGAGAATCAAGAATAAGAACAAAGTAATATAGTTAAAAAAACACATCTTTATTTGGTTAACTCTTTTCCACACGAGAAAATTTTAGACTGGTCCAAATTGAAAGCATTTGCAGACAATAAAATAAAGGTGACTGAAATATTGAAATTTGTTCTGGGAAAGGTAGAAAACACTGTGGGAAAAGGAGAAAATGCTGGTTACCAGCATTTTCTCCTTTTCCCACAGTTTTTTTAAAAGGCTTCTTTCTCGGGGGCTTCAAAAGTAGGGATTGTGTGGTAATGGGTTAAAGAATAAAGACCAAACTGGAATGACCCCAATTATAACCTTTTTTTCTATTTAATTCCTATAACATATATATATGAGGCATGCTCAATAATAAGGGGGCTTAATGCATCTGCGAAAAATATCTATCCAGGTCAGCATGCGCAACAGACTAAGAGCCAGACACCAATACATTTTACAGGCAGCCTTGAAATGGCTGAAGTAAAGATGACTTATGCTTTTAGGAAAGGGTATTTTATGCATCTGTAAAAAGTATCGAACCATGTCAGGATGAACAGTACGCGCAGACTTAACTAGGCCGAATACTTTAGCTTTATGTCAATTTTATGAGTGTCGAAGGACCAATTTATTCCACGATTAAGTCGGCTGTTAGGGAAACTCGATTTTGTAATAACTTGCTGGATTATAATGGAGACGCATTTTAAATGGTGAAAACTTTCAATTAAAACTTCTCCTTCTTCTTCTTCTTCTCCCATTTAAATCAACAAAGACATGTTAGGAATAGCTCAATTTATTCAAATGCAATTTACATTCAGCTAAACATTATAATACAACACTTCAAATCACGTGATACCTATTAAACAACGATAATATCAGAGTATCCCGAGCTATCGCTGGTACCCATTTTGAAATAAACAGGAAAGAAACCAGCGGAAGGTGTATAAAAATAAGCAGGGAAGCATAAAGAGAGCAAAAGGCCACCAATACAAGCCATACACTTGATCTCTTAACCAGAAAACAAAATTTAAGACTTTTCCCATTTCAAAGCATTTGCAGACGAAAAACTAAAGGTCACTCAAATTATCAGAATATAGATCAGATTTAAAAGGCTGGGAAACCTTGTGAGACAATGAAGATTTTTCTCCTTTTCACAAATGCTTTCAAGAGCGTTCTCTTAACCCTTTACCAGACGTCGAAATTGAATGCATTTGCAGAAGACAAATAAATGAAATGTAATTATTGAAATTAGGATAGAAAACATTGTGGAAAAAGGAGAAAATGCTAGTTGCCATCATTTTCTCCTTTTTCCACAATGTTTTCAATGCTTCTATCTCTGGGTCGTAAAAAACCAGGGATTGTATGGTAAAGGGTTAAGGGTTGTTACAACGATACTGTCTGGTAAAGCTTTACACAATAAGATTTAATTTTGTATTCCACACTAAAATTATTAACCGACCGCCTGAATCATGAAAAATAGGTAGATTATTCTGAAAGTTTCTGTGTGTTCGTTTACTTTGTGTGGTACGCCCTTTTCAACACTATTTCGGTCATATTGCAGCGGACAGATCATTTATCCATGTTTTAATCTGTAGTAGTACTAGTCCAGTCTGTCCGTAGCACTGGTTCCTGCTAGGTTTCCAATATAAAGATCGAGGAGACAACGTTCAGGTATGTGAGAAAAATGAATCGTATCAAATTTACAACCATCAACGGTCGTATAATAATCGGCGAGCTGGGAATCGAACCAGCGACCCCTGTTAGCTTTCAAGCACTGTATGTCACTATTTGAGCCATCGGGCTCAACTTGAAAGTCTTATGTTCCACAGTTGATGGTACATCGGTTTGACAGAGCTGGCGGTATAATCATTAGATAAACGAAGAAGCTCAAGACGGTCGGTGTAGATCAAGGATCAGATTGCACGCAAAAAAGTGATCTACACTGCAAGTTCAAGTTCTTAACTACAAAAATTTCCGGGGCAACTGCAGAAGATAGTCAAACTGATTTTTATGCGAATGAAAGCGTTAGGTAGTTGTCTTATGAATAAATGAGGACAAACAATATTGACTTTATTGCTCTATAAGTCATAGACCTTTTAAGAATGCCATTAAGATTAAAAGATATTCTCAATTAGGTAAAACAAAAATAGATAAACGACCAAAAATTTCAAGCTTTTTTTCCTCGAACAAAAATCAATCTATTGACGTGAAAAGTTTCCGGAAGCAAAATATGAACAAATTTCTTTTTTAGGCCCCAAACTGGTTAATTAAAAAAGAAAAAGTACAAAAATATTTAGTTTTTCACACAATATAGCAAAAGACATCGATTCAATCAATTAAGCATGGTATGTCATATATAGAAAATATCTAAAAGTATACAAAAAGTAAATAAGTTACATTAGGTACAAATATTTACATGTACATGATTGATATTTAAGTATAATTCAACTACTATAAAATGTAGCGGGTAACTTCCCTTTACAAAACAAACCCGAGTTTTAACGACTCTAAATAAAAGATGATCTTTGGAAATATTGTGTTTTCTATCCTTGAAAAAGAAAAATCAATTTTCGAGTTTTATTCGATTTCGCCTGTAAATGCTTTCTTCGTTTTAGTTCTTTAACCTAAATTACATCTTTTTTCATTTTCTTTCCACATCGATCAACAAGGTGAAATCAATTTTTTGCTTGTTCGTATTGGAAATTAACGTCGTTTTAACCCTTAGAAAGAACATTATTTCTTAAATATCAACTTTGTTTGTCTCCATGTACATACAAGAGACACGATATCGTCGTTGAATTATACCTGAATATAAAGAACCATTAAACTAAAACAGAAAATAAATATTGCATTCACAAAATAACAGTGATTTGTTGTCAGTCTTTTGTCCCTATTTTTTTTTTAATAGAATTGGATTACAAAATAGATCTTGTCCCTATTATGAAATTTGACGTGTCCGAAAGGCGTCATGTTTAAAATTTTATAAAGTTTCCAGTTTCAGGTCTACAGGCGGGGCGTCGTATTACTCTAAATCCTTTATCAGACGACACAATTCCTAAATTGAAAAAAGTTGCAGACGACATTAAAGCTATTGCTCAAATGATCGGATTTGTCTTTGAAAAGATAAAAACATTTTAGAATGAGAAGAAAATGCTGGTTATCGGCGTTTTCTCCTAGGTCCTGTATGCTCTTCAAAATCCCCATACTTCAGGGCCGTAAAAATGATAGGATAATTATGTATTAAATGTTTTGCCGATAAATGAATAAATTTCACTTTTCTCGACCACTGCAGAAACAAAAAAAAATGAAAGCGATAATACATTTCCTATTTAAGTAATGAGACTAAAACATCGCTTAGAGCAAAGCGGCGAAACTAGAGTTGAAACAAAATAAAGATAATACGCTACAAGTTGTCTGATCTTTATGTTTGCTGATTACTTCATAAGCTTAGACTTTAGCTCTCCTTAAATTTTCGTTGATAGGCGAATATCTACTCGTATATCTATTACAAAGGAAGTCATAAATTTACCACTTGAAGTATTAGAAAAAAAAAAGACAAGAAATGTCTTTAACAAAGAATGACGGTGTAGTTTTTCCGGTAAATAGGCAGTGACCTTGATAAAAAATACATCAAAAATTTAAACCAATCAGAATTTTCTATTATTTCAATTACAATCAATACTAATAAGATTGTCAAATTCCAGTAGATACAATTATTATAAACAAGTTTTCATTGATTGAAAATGAGTAGAAATGTTATATCTCTTTTGATTGCTCAACCAATGTCATGTGATACTTCTGAAGAATATGCGTGAAACATTGCCAAAGTCCATCTTACTTTTATCCCTTGTGGAACACTTGTTTTACATAGAATATCGGTGTTGAAATTATAGATAATTGGTTTGTGCCTGTTACAAAAAGAATCAAACTTTCCTCTGGCAGAAGTGTTCCTTGATGCATCACAGTGATGCATTATACCAAGCAAGTCGTTATAATTTCTGGATCCATACAATACATTTTGTCTAAAAATCGACTGAATTGTGAAATGTATTATTCTTCTGACATGCAGAAAATTTACCAAGAAGCAAAAGGTTTCCACCCAGATCAGCCTGCGCGGACTGCGCAGGCTGATCTGAGCTGATACCTTTTGCAAATGCAATTAACACCCTTGTGGCAGTTCACGGCTTATTTGCAAATTCAACAGTTGATGGAAGGATACCGGTACACCTTATGTCAAAGCTCAACAAACACATCATCAGGCGCCGGGACGCTTTCACTAGCGGCCTCTCGGTAGTTTGTGATGTATTCATTGGTTTTGCTGAATGTTACAGAGGGGGCTCTGGAATTAGAACCACTGTCTGATGGTTCAGAAATGTCTGATTGCGACTCTATTGAGTTGGCTCTTGCATCTCCTTCCTCCTCACTAATTCTGGAACTGATTCCTGATTTTGGTCTTGACACATCAGAGCCGTCTGATATATCATGTACCGGAACTTTAAGTGTCACCTTTGAGCTCCCACCGGAAGCTCCTTTTGCTTTTTGATCTTCCTGTATTATAGTAACGTTAGGTTTTATATCGAAAGATTCACGGTCCTTATGTTTGTCAACTTTAATAATTTTAACTGAACTCTCGTCAACATCTTCAATCATCTTCAGTGTTGAGCCTTCGGCATAGCTCGCCCGCTTCGGCAAACTCCGTATTTTTACGTCGTCTGTAGGAATCTGTTCGACAGAACTACTTCGGCTAAGTCGGTTTTTCCATGGGAGAGAATTGCGTTTGTCCTCTTCGCCAATCGTATTTAGGCTTGTCTTCGATTGGGTTAAAACATCTCTCACTAGATGGAGCCATGAATCGACTTTATTTGTCGTCGATTCGCCCCCATTTCGTCTCGACATTTTCTGCCATTTCGTCTGGATCGCGTCTGCTTTATTTAGTACGATATCTTTATCCTGTTGTATTGACGTCATCGCCCTCATAGCTCGTTTGCTCTTTCGTTTGTTTCCACTACTGCCTTTCCTATTTCCAAATTTACCTATAGCAAGAAAAAATGAAAGGCAATTCAATCTATAGATAACAATTATAAACACAGGCGATACAGGAAGGTTTTATGCAAATATATGAGCCATGCTTCGTGTAAAGGCATTTAAATGCATCTGCAAAAAGAATCGATCCATGTCAGCCTGTGCAGTCTGCGCGGTGAAATGCAGAGAAATGATCCTCCCCATGGGTCATTTCTCTTCGTAGAGCAATGAGACGGGTCATTATTCTACATAGAGAAATGGTCCAGTGAAAGCAATTTTTTGCTTGTTTGTATTGGAAATTATTAAAGTCGTTCTAAAAGCTTAGGTCATATAATGGCGATCAAAGACCTTTGCATGTGTTTCCTGGCTTTTTCACACATGTACTGACACAACTTTCTTTACAAGTCGCTGGCTACTGTTCTCTCATACAACACAGATGAGAGGCGAACAATCGAAGGAACGATAGTTTTCCTCATTCTCGAATCGAACCCACAACCATCATGTCACGAGTCAGATACGCTAACAACTGCACCACCCGGAAAATCAACTAACTACATGCATACTTTTGATGTATAAGACTTGAACCTACCACCACTCACGTTGCTACTTTCACTGACGCGCTCTTTTCTAAGATCATTCGCTAAATCCATAAAATTCTTCATAAATTTGCTTCCAAGATTTCCACCGTGATCAGATGTTTGTTGATGACGCCTCCGCTTTGTGATCCTGATCACCGTCTTTCGACGCTTCATTTTGGGAGAATCGTCCTGGGTAATGCTTGAATCGTCTTCCATGTCACTTGTTGTCGTGGTAACCGACATTTTATCATCTTCATCGTCCATCTGCTGCATCTCTTTGACAAGAGCAATTTTACCTTAAAAGGCAAGATGATTACTTATGTATATATATTTGTGATTTCTGGGGCTATCAGTATACGGGTATCAAAACCATTGTAAGCTGTGCTCTTGGAAAAGAAATGAATCTCCGTGATATATTAGGCCAAGCAAGTATAAGTATATATCTTCGGTTTAGTTCAAAAACCTCGTATCTACAGCTTGTTTCAAACTGTACTTACGAAGTTTTTTAAGTAAACTGGCGATATAGCTTTCAACACACGAAAATGGGCATTCGGACATTTGCGTAAAGTGTCGTCTCAGATCAGCCTGCCCAATCCGCACAGGCTGATCCGAGACGGCATTTTCCGTTCTTGAGTTATTTTCTGTTTTACTCAAGTCTACTGTTGAACAAAATCTAATGTAGTCGTAAAGTGCAGTCTCAGACATAGGTAGGTAACCTGTTACTTCAGAGGCTCTGTCATGATACCTATCATCATCACCATCATCATCATCATCTTCTTCAAGTTAGTTGATATAACAGACTTTGAAGTCATCACCAATGTCTTGTATGACTCTTGAAACTTGCCTAGATCAATATCCTTGTTCTGTCGTTCACAATAAAGTTTTTCTGCATACGAATGCACAGCCTCATTGTAATACCCTCACCGAGTCTCGGAACGGTCTAAGTCATATAATCCATGTGCAAATAGTCGAATCAAAATGTTATCCTTTGATTATGAACAATGAATATACGTCAGGAGAAATTTCAATAATGTAATAAAATAACTAAAAGTACTTACTTGCTATATCCATTGCGTTAATTTCGCTATTGTTAGGTTTCATACAGTTTATCTCTGTCGAGCTGATGATATGAAGGGCTGTACCCAGTCTGTGAAAGAACATGGATATAAACTGCACAACAAGAGCGATACCATACACTGCCATAAACAACAGGGAAATGGGCTCCAAAGTCAACCGGCGTCCATTCGTGGCGTAACATGGAAGAGGTATACTGAGTCCGTGACCTTCTTTGACAGCATTGGTGTACTGGAAATAGAGAAGCAAACTTAGATTGATATTTAAGTTCACATATGATGAATGCAAAATGAGGTCGAAGCAACGACATAAAAAGAAAATGCCAGGAGAAGTTAAAAACATTCGCAATCTTATTCTCAAAGTTGCCGGAATATGACTGAAATTACGTTAATCCTTTACTCCAAAGATACTCATTTCTACGCATTGCTTGTTGGAGCCTTTAGAAAACATTGTGGCAAAAGGTGAAATTGCTCGTGACGAGCAATTTCACCTTTTGTCGCAATGTTTTCTACACTATCAAAAGGTGCCATATACACATAAGAAACGGCTTCATCCTTGCTCTTATTTCGGGTCAATTCATTCATTCGATCAATCACTTGTTCTTAGATTTTTTTCTTATTTGAAAGTAAAAAACTTCTGACTTGCTAAACCAAATGCTTTAGTCAATCAGAGGTTCTCCGACATTCAAATTTAGAAAATTTTGGAGAACAATCTTAAAAATGGTCAGTAAGTACTGACCCAGGTCTTCTTTTCAAAGTTAAGCTTGACAAATAAATTATTTTACAAAATTACGATAAGTTATGAAGTGTCGGGTTGCTTCTAATGCGGCTTGTATGAACATTTTATGTTCATTTTTTAAATTCAGTGTTTTACTGCATTTTGAACGCAGTTTCAAGGTTTACATTTTTTCTTTATTAAAGTCTATGGTATTTATCAACTCTTTTTCATGGGGTATCCAAAAAGAAAAAGAAAACAACTAATGGTATTTGGTGTGTCTTTGCACCGTTACCTAACTTTACTACGTGTTATAAATTGCTGTTGTTATTGTTTTTAAATGATACTTCTTGTTTACATTTATTTCTGTCAGAGGAATATTTCTGAATTTGCTAGGCTCTCTGAGAAGGGAGGTTTTATGTACTTCCGAAAAGTATCAACCCAGGTTAGCCTAAGCAGTCTGCGCAGGCTGACATGGCCAAACTTTTTGCCCTGTTTTGTTTTCTGAATGCCTCAGAATCATTCTGCTTCAGGACTCAGCCAGTTATCAGACAGATAGGATGTTGTGGACTAAAAATCTTTCGATGACTTGCTTGGTATCATGCATCACGAAGACGTATTTCTACCTCATACACTTTTACTATAAACCAAATAAATCTGACCTGCATGGTGAATATGATGACGATGAACAAGCCGTTCAACATGAAGAACATCAGACTCATTTTATTGCGAAGTTCTATCAAATCCTGCTGAACCTTTTTCTGTTGAGCCTCGTTGTTTTCTAGGGGAAAAAGATACTTCTTGATGAGGTCCTTCCAGAACGTTTTCTCATCGTTACCAAGGTAACGGACCTTTCCGGTACCAATGTCAAGGTCACCTAGCCAGTATGGAGTGTTCTCATCATCATATTGTACTACTGTAGGCTTGATGATTTCGACAGCTTCATCTATCAACAAAGAAAAACAGAGATAAATGAAGCAGCGTGATTAGGCAATCGACATAAGTTTTACCACGTGACCAATGCTCTGGAAAAAGGGGATTTAAAGCACCTTGAACTCTTTACTAAACGACAAAATCTTAATGCATTTGCAGACAACAAAATGAGTATAACTTGAGAATTGAAATTTGTCTTGCGAAGGATAGAAAACATTGTGAGAAAAGGAGAAAATGCTGGTTACCAGCATTTTCTCCTTTTCTCAAAATGTTTTCAAAAGTCCTCTTCTTCAGGGTCGTTATAAGTCGGGATTGTGTGTTAAGACGTAAAGCGTGGTGTGCTGTTTCAAGCAAGTAGTCACATAATTACTAGCCTATAAATTTTGTATAACAAGTAGTTCAGTCCCTAGGGAGGATAGGCTTTGGAAATCAAGAATATTTGAAAAACAAAAGACTCGACCGGATTCAGCCGGTGCAGTTTTAACAGGCTGACCTAGACAGATTTTTTTTCGGATACATTAAACCTCCTTTTCTCAAACCATGACCAACATATATCTTTGCCCGTATAATAATTCGTAGCGATGACCTTTGAAAGCACCCTCATAAAACATGATGAAAAAGTTATTGCGACTTGGGAATATATGACTAGCAATGTGGTATTCAAAGACTTTCTGTCCATGCGAATATGATGGTCAGTCGCTCTATAATTTAGAATGTTGATTGAAGCTGAAATGGTTAGTGAAAAGTGGCCCTTGTTTAATGACCTTTATGAATCCTTCCAACCTTTTCCAAACAATATTGAGGCAAAAGGACCATAAGGATAAATCTATTCAAACTTTCTGGAAAAAGGAGAAAACTCTGATGACCAGCATTTCCTCCTTTTCCCACCATGTTTTCTATATTTGTATTGAAGATTCCCACTGCTTGAGCCACATTTGATCTTTCTCCTACAAATGCTTTGAATTCTGACGGGTCTAATTTGTTTGTAGTGCAGTATAACGCCACTGTTAAAGCTTATGCCACATCATTGCGTGTAGTGTACCTGTACATGTTTTTTCTGGCTTTCTCACACCAAAACTGACACAACTTGTTTATAAGTAACTAACTTCGTTTTTTTCAAATCCACGCTTGCATCACAATAGAGAGGTAAAAGTTGCTGGAGAGACAGTTTACTTCAACCATGTATCGAGCCCACAACAACTAGGTCACGAGTCAGATACACTGATCAACCCCGCCGGACAGGACGAGTTTGATATTTGTCACGAGGTAAAGAGTAAAATGCTCATACCTTTCACTTCTTCTTTGACATTTTTATCAACTCCGTTATTGACTTTCCCAACGTTTTTCTCTGCACTAGTTACATCAACTCCACCACTTCCATTACCAAAACTTCCTTCATTGACTGTTTCATACGTTACACTAACTCCCTCGTCCCCGGAAAATTCCCTTTCCGGTCCATCATAATCTGTGGACGAGGCACCAATGGGCGGGGACAGAACCACAGCTTTTTCTATAATCTCCAGTTTATCCAGAACCATGGCAAATTTGCTCTCTTCCACGTTCGCCTTAGGCTTTGGACAGCAAATACATCTAAATAGATTGCCGAATGAAAAACCGTAGTCGCTGTCATCGCTGTCATCTCTGGAAAATTTCTGTAATAGTGCCTGTTAAGAAAATTACAATAAAACAATATATAGTTCTCATCATCAACCGAAGTTTAGATACTAGAAAAAAGAAACAAAAAGAGCACCGAATTTTCAGCGAAATTCCAAGTCGAAAAAGAGATATTACTGTACCAAATATATTTTGATGATTAGTTGCCCCTAATATATAAGATTCCCGTTTGAGTGTAAATAAATAGTTCAAGTTTGAAGTAAATAACTTTGAAGTAAGTACAAATATCTAGTAATACGTCGATGCTTTTGTACAAAGACAGTAGTTCTCTTGTCATTAGAAGTTCTATCTACCTCCATACTTACATTATTTATAATAGTCATATTCTGCTAAATTTGAACAGCTCTATGCTAACTGACAACTGTCGGCACTGTTGGCAAAACACCTGTACTCAACCTTAGCAATTCGAATTATAAATATCCTCATACCTGAAGCTTACTGTCTGGCTTTTTCTGTGCCTTCTGGTTGGGGTTTGCGGCTGTTGCACTTTCTCTGGTCCCCCAGGACACGACGTGCATGTTGCACATGGAATAGATCATCAGTAACATAGACATGCTGGGTACAGCCAGAAAATATAGGGCGCCGTGTAATAAACAGTAAAACTCCTGTAAAATATACACAACATAAGAAAGATAGAGCCTGAAGAAGAAACAGATTTGAAAGAAGCACAGATTGTTTAATTCGGAACAAGTTAATTAATAATCTCCGGTTCACGATATCAGAGCTTTGCATTTAGGTTGGCTACGTGTAGTATGCCAGCAAAACGCATAAATTCTTTGCCTGTTGGGGTAAAAATTCATTGACCTCGTCCACAAAAAATATTATTAAGCTCACCAAAGGCTTGCCGAATAGTTCTTTCTGTAAACTCGTTTAGCGAAATCTCAAAAACCAAGTCATGTCATATTCTGTATGTCTACAATTTGGGCCAAAAGGGCTCTTAGAATAAACATGGCTACAAAACTGACCTATCACAAACTTCTGTTTATTCATTTTTCATCAAGATAAAAAGGCTAGCGAGTTCAGGTTCGAAAAACTGGTAAAAGGTAAAACGCCTACCTGAGGATGCAGCATGGCTGAGATGATGAAAACGGAAAGGAGAAACACCAGGAACACGCCAGTCGGAGAGCACAGTCCTTCCAGTATTAGGTTCAAGCCTAAACCGACGATAACGATCATCATACTGAGGGCATAGGCTCCGGACAGTACCTCCGCACATCGGAGCTGTAATGATATAGATTTAGAACACTTAGTATTCTATGGCTATATGGAGTGCAACACGCGAAAAGAGTCATTCGGACGTTTGCGTAAAGTGTCGTCTCGGATCAACGTGTACAGTCCGCGCAGGCTAATCCTAAACGACAATTTCCAATTTTATGCTATTTTCTGTTTTACGCAAGTCTACTGTAGCACAAAATCTAATGTAGTCGTAAACTGCCGTCCCGGGTTAGCCTGCGCGGACTGCGCAGGCTAATCGGGGACGACAATTTACGCAAATGTCCGAATGCACCTTTTCGCGTGTTGCACTCCATATAATGGTACAGTTTCTTAACGAGGCTTTATACATAACTGAGCCATGCCTGATGAAATATTACACACGACAGAAAAAAAATGTATTTTTAAAGTCTCAAATACGATTTAACATTTGGTATGATGGGTTATCTCGAATATGGAGAACGTATATATTGATTTGCCCTTTGTTTGGTCAGTAAGTTATGCATCATATTCATCCGCCATTCATAAAACCAAGTTACCACACTTTACTCTATCAATTGCTTAATTTCTTCCCGTTTTTTAAAACAAAAACAAGTCAACAACTGCAAAAGTTGTAGGGATGTAATGATTTAAAAGAAACACCATGTTATAGTTTCTTTCCTGAGTGCGTGTATTTGCTTCTCGCTACGTAAGAAAAAAAAAAGACTTTTCATTCGACGTTTGGTCTCGCACATAATCAAATTTTCCAAACCTGCTTGAATAAAATACAAGCATCAGGAAAGTTCCTACAGCATAATATTCCGTGTCTATCTTCATTTATCTACGTACCTGCCATTTTGAATCACATTTATCTACGTACCTGCCATTTTGAATCACATTTATCTACGTACCTGCCATTTTGAATCACAATAAAAGCAGCATAGTAGAAAAATGGCGATCGGGATCGAATTAATGAGCAACGATTTCATCAGATCTATGTCAGGAAATGCCGTATTAAGCGCTCCAGTGATCAGAAGAAAAATGGTGGCCGGTGTCAGCAGTGAAGTTATAAATAGAAGAAGTTGGTAGGATATGTACAACAGTGAAATATTCTCGTTGATTTTCACGACGTTCCGCCAATCACCTGTTAAAAGAGAAATCCATATATTTGAGCCATTTTTTGTGAAAAGGGAGGCATCTGCAAAATATATCGCCCCCTGCCATCCTGTGCAGTTCGCGGAGAATGACATGGGTCTATACTGTTTGCTTTTAGTCTAGATTTTGCCTGTCAATATTTCTCCAGAACCAGCCCACATCATGATACAGACAGTTGTTATTCAAAATATAGATTGTATTGATCCACAACAATGTGATTACTTGGAATGATATAATTGTTAAGGAGATGCATAAAACTCCCTTTTGTAAGAGCATTGATGAATTAGGACTATATGGCATGCAACACGGGAAAAGGGGCATTCGGACATTTGCGTAAAGTGACGTCCCGGATTAGCCTGCGCAATCCGCGCAGGCTAATCTGAGACGGCACTTTACGACTACATTAGATTTTGTGTTACAGTAGACTTTTGCGAAACAGAAATCACATTAGAACGGAAAGTGCCGTCTCGGATTAGCCTGCTCGGACCGCGCAGGCTGATCCGAGACGACACTTTACGCAAATGTCCGAGTGCCCCTTTTCGTGCGTTGCACGCCATATAAGAAGCGTCCTCCGGTCATAATTGTTTACTTAGGGTGAAGTTTACAATCGGTGTCTAAAAGCATTGGAGTGAGCATCAAGACTTCCAAAGAAGTATTGGATGCTGAAAATTAAATTTTTTATGGCCAGACAGTACTAAATCTTTGCCTTGGTGCAGTGATTATAGTTTAGTTTAAACCTACGTGTACAATAATTCCACTAGATATCATAGAAATATGTTTTTTCAATAATTCATCGCTCCTATAGTACTAAAGTATAATTAATCCTTAACTTGCTCCAGAAGTAATTGAAACTTTCAAATGGATAGTAAAAATCAAATGTTGCTGTTTCAAGGTTTATATTTTTCAGACATACATTTCCTTTTCGAACAGTATAAATCCAAAATCAGACTGCATATTCTGGAACTTACATGTAACTACCCACAAAACATCCTTGAATCGTGCTTAGCAGCATAAGGATTGGGAACATTAAGAATTTGGGGGAGGCAGACAAGAAATAAATGTTTTGAAGGAATATACCAAGAAGGTCCATGATGTTCGCCATTGTGGAAGGGGACCAGCGACGTCTTTGGTTGTAGAATTCTTCGAAACCTTCCGGGGCATAGGTAAGAGCGTCCGCAGCGGCGGCGTACTCTACTCGGTATCCTTGTTGTAGAAGCAATGTACACAACCAACGGTCCTCACCTACAACAACATAAAACCATGAAAACTACCAGGAAGTATGTGTACTCTAATAGATTGATATCAATCTATTACGGCGGTATAGGCAGCATATACTACTCGGTGTCCTTGTTGTAGAAACAAAGTGCACGATCAACGGCCCTAACCCTCAACAACGCTGGGCTGCAGTTGCTTAGTTTTCAATAAAGAAAAAAGTCTCAGTCGGTAAAGAGCCAAGTTAAAAATCTTTGAAAGTTACCTACTCGTGTTCTATGGGTTTCCATTTGATAGTGAATGACTTGTCCAAGTTTGAGGTAAATACCTTCAATAATGACATAGATATAACAAAGTATCAGAGCTAATGCACAACGACAAGACAGACATACTTTGTAGATGCAGACGCCGTGCCCATTTAAAAAGAACTTGGGAGTTTTCTTCCAAAACAGGCCGGCTAAAAACGATAAATTGAGGATCTAGCCGGTGAAATGCAGAGAAATGACTCTCCCCTACAAAATGACCCATGGTTCATTACACTACGTAGAGGAATGACCCGGATCGTTATTCTGCATAGAGTATTGACCCTGAAGTCATTTCACCACATAGAGGAATGTCCCGGGTCATTATTGTACGTAGGGAAATGACCTATTCCGGGATCATTCCCTTACGTAGAGAAATGACTCATGGGTCATTTTGTAAGGGAGGGTCATTTCTCTGCAATACACTCTAAGACAAAATGAATCTTAGGAAAAATAAAAAATAAAATATGCGATGAATTGCTTGGTATAATGCATGACGGGTGTGCATCAAATCATAAATTGAAGGATCTACACGCGTTTGTATTCATAAAACCCATTCACTTTTACGAAACACGTACAAAATGACGTAGAAATGATGTCACACAATAGTGATATTAAACGTGTATGACATAAGAAAAATTTATAATGGGTATGCTACACTAAAAACAAGAGAGGTTATGAGATACAAAATAAAATATCAACGTTTTTGCACGACGATGACGCAACGGTTCTGACAATACGTTGACGTTTTCCCCAAAAACTGCCGAGCTGAAATTATGTTGCAAATTGGTCTTTAAAATACTGGCTTACAAGACGGCAAAAGTTGTCTGAAAGCGATAAAACAAGAGAACAGAACAGTTTTGTTTGTATGCTGTGTTGAAGTCATTCTACAGGTACCTTGATCGTACTGTACATAATGTTTTGCCTGTGAGGACAGGGTGGCGTATTTTCCCATAACATTGTCATCCATCAAGGCAGATGCTCGAAATAAACTGAAACACCCGGGACTGCAGAGAACACAACCAATCATATGCTCTGTTGCCTTCTGTAACCAATGGCTGATGGCGTACTCGAACTTCTGGTACCATATCATTGGACCTGAAATTAATAAGTCATCTTGTAGTAAGCCCTTTATTTTCAAATCCTTATAAATTTCTTTTTTACACTTAAAGTCTCTAACAGATGCAATCATGTTCGAATACAATGATAAGTCGAGTTAACTTTACGAGACTATTTTTCTTTTCCATTTCGAGCAAGGTAATGGACGACAGTGGTTAAAGCCAGTGTTTCATCTTCGATAAAAATAGATAGGTTTAGTTTAAACTTGTTTACCCATTCCTATTGGATGAATTCTACCACAGGCCGCACCCACTTTCTCGTTTTTCTTCATTCTATCTACAAGAAGTTGTACGGCGGAAGGTTTGAAGTCCACATCACCGTCTAGCGTAAGAATATAGGTCCTGTCTGCAAGGGCTTGTTTCCGGCGAGCGTCCAGAGATTGTCCAACAAGACGGTTACCAAGAAGGTAATACATGTACATTACCTGGTTGACGACAAATAGAAAAAAAATCTTAACATATGACTTGCAGCACGCCAAAAAGGGTATTCGGACATTTGCATAAAGTGTCGTCTCGGATCAGCCTGCGCAGTCCGCACGGGCTAATCCGAGACTACATTAGATTTTGTGTCACAGTAGACGTACGCAAAACAAAAGAAATCATTAAAACAGACAGTGTGGCCTCGGATTAGCCTGCGCGGACTTTTTATCTATAACTAATTGTTCCTATACATTGTACCAATTCAGCATATTTGTATATAAAGGGAGGTAAAAATGTATATTTTTACATTGTACTGACCTGGCTCCATCGTTTCTTGATCCGAATTTTAGATTTGTCTTTCATGTGTACCACAAGTTTGTTGCCTCCCAATAGATACCATTCCAATCGACCACCGTACGGTGTAGGATACTTTGTTGGTGGAGCCAGGCGCATTGGAACTCTGTGAACTTTGCTGAAATTATATTCAATTCATATTTGAGACGTACTCTCTGAAAAGAGGTTTTGATACATCTGAAAAAAAGTATCGACTCAGGTCAGCCTGCGCAGTGCGCAGGCTGACCTTAGTAGAAACCTTTTTGCTCTTTGAAAATTTTCTGCAAATCAAAGACCCGGCGTATCTAATAATTCTGTCAGTTGTGAAATGTACGGGATATTTTAGATCCGTAATTATGTGATGGTTTACTTTGTGAAATGCACTAAATCTCGTTTTGCCAGAGCATGGCTCATTTATATACTACAGGTTTTTGTCCCAAGCAGCCCTTCATTTTTATAATACATTCGCCCGCAGGCAGCTGTATCCTTGTCATTTTATGAAAACACGTACATCAAGAAATTATACATTATCTAGTCTAACATACAATCAAAACTAATCATAATTTTGTCAGTTTAAATCATTGCATAAGGTTGAAATACTCATTAGTTTTGCGGTTTTTCCCTGGTATTTCCTTTTTTCTTGTAATTAATAAAGATCTTTGCAAATAACTAGTTCCACTCAAGAGGTTTTTATTATCATTATTATTATTGATTTATCTATATCCTTTAAATAATCCACAATAGCAAATTTTTTTTTTCAAGAATTGTCTGGAAAACTTAGCGTACCTTCTTCTATATTTTAAAAACAAAAAAGGCTTGAATATGAGAAAACACTATTTTTTCATCCTTCTATTCTTTTTTTATATATAATCTAACTAACCTTGCAGCTTTGTCAATGGTGCGAACAAACTGGTGTACGAAACTGTTT
Source organism: Tridacna crocea (assembly GCA_943736015.1). Classification (NCBI taxonomy): domain Eukaryota; kingdom Metazoa; phylum Mollusca; class Bivalvia; order Cardiida; family Cardiidae; genus Tridacna; species Tridacna crocea. The sequence goes on from OX031073.1 coordinate 35,117,052, forward strand.
ACATTATACTCCGTAAATCCGTCCTCGTGTTTCTCGAAAGCGTCGTCGAAAAATATATGTGCTATAAAACAATTTTATTGATAACTTATTACTCAATCTTATTTCTTTACAGGTTATTTTTATAAAATATGGACAAATTATACAGGTAATTCAATGAGAATAAAATACGAAAAAAAGTATATTTGCTGAATGATATGTTACAAGTGCAAGTGCTTCCTTAATTGTTTTCAAATGACACTTAACAACACGGTTGTGGAAGATTTAATTTATAAAACGAATGGTAAATATTTCTCAAGGCTCACTGGACAATCCAACAACAATTGATATTTTTTAATTACACAAATATAAGAGTATCATATCATTAATACGCGTTTGTGACCCATTACTATATATCTAAAATGAGAAAAAGAAAAGAAATAAACGATACAAAAATACCTTCAAATTCATAATAATCCGGATCCACTACATCAAAAAACCTTTGAGCGTTCTTCCTAGCACACTGGTCGTCATCTAGCCTGTTTCAAAATGAATAAGAAACAAAAGTTAATCATTCGATCAGACAAAACCAAAACATAGTACGCCATAATTTCCCCTGTCCAGTTGTTTCAATTAAGTACGGTAATGTGTTATGAAAAAATGTGCATATAAGACACTGGATATTGATTCCTCATTGGATCACATTCGGTGCCAGTGCTGGTGTTATCTTTAAGGATGCAGAATCGAGAGATATTAGCACAAGTTGCAAGGACTTGTTTCTCAATCGATGCAAACATATTTAGAACAACAACGATTCATTTGTAAACATAGTTATAGAGTTATCATGATTAAAGAAAAACACAAACTGCTTTGTCTTCATTTTATCTTGAAGTCACTGACATGATATATCACTATAAGTGAGCAGTATTTTTCTGCCATTGACTTTCTAAAATATATTCTGACATTTGTAAAGTTTTGGTAAAATAGGGATTACCAGACCAAAATTTATGAGAGATGTCATTTTCGGGACGATGGTTTCTAGTTATTTTATAAGTTGATGTAACATTTTTGTTGGGGATGACTTTAAAAAAAAAGTTATGAAATGATACAGATAATCAACATGTCATAAATATTGGCAAGCTTAAGAATTTAAAAAGGTTGTTTGAAAAGGTTAAAATCGACAAAAACCTTTTTAGTGACATTGCATTTTGATGCAAGAATTCCTGGGTCCATATTCACCCACCATTCTTAAGAATATCCTTTCTCTTATTCTTAAAGATCTTCTACATTTGAAAGTAACGCAACTTTTGATTGGCTAAACCATTTGGTTTAGCCAATCAGAAGTCGTATTACTTTCAAATGTAGAAAACTCTGGATAATAAGTCTGAGACTGTTCTTAATACCAACCCTGAGCAATAATCCTTGAGCAATATCTTAAATATCATGTGCTTTACCTGAAGATAGAGGTCAGCATCTGTAACATTTCCTTTTCTGTTTCGTGCCACATGGTGGCGCATACGTATATCATAGGGGCCGGCTCTGCACGTTCAGGATCTTTAGGGGTCGTAGGTAACTTGGTTGGATAGGGTCCATTCAAGTTCTCGAAAGTAGACGGCATTTTGTTCTATGGAAAACAAAGGAACGAATACTTCGATATTATGAAGGCTTACAAGCGTTATTGAAGTCGTTGCTAAATAAATAGACATCATAAATATTAGAATAACTCATACAACTAAGTTTAGTGCATGTTCTAAATGTGCTTACTAAAATGTAAAACCTAAGCGAAAAAAAATATATATACTGTATGCATATCTTTAAAGTGACGGCAATGTAAAACTTCGGAAATTATAACAGGTAACTTAATCGTATTGAACACCTTTTTCTCTTCCTAGGTTTTTTTTTTATTGTTAGTCTTAATTCTTTCAGCATCACATACCGTCGCGTTTACTTAAAAAAAACTCGTAACCACAACTTGATTCAAGCTGTAGTTACGAGGTTTTTTTAAGTAAATCGACGATTTCTAACTTCGACACGTTTGGACGGCATCTATGCCACCCGAAAAAGCTTCTGTTTTTGCCTAGAGCACTGAAAGGGTTAATTTTGTTCTTGGAATTAAGGCAGAATTACCTTGTCTTTACTGGAACCCTTTTGCATTCTGTCCTTATCGTCACGTCTTCTGTTCAACATCAATGACTGCTCGAGCATTACTCCACAATACAGCGGCAACACAAACAACCTTTCAGTCTGAACCAATCTCTCCACACGCGGTAACCATATATGAAAAGTGACCCACATGAAAGACATCCACCAAGCCAAAGCCACGGGAAGGAAATAAACAGAAAACAGGTTGCCCATAAAATCCTTCGAGACACCATTGATATCACAAGTCCAGTAAAGGTAGGATGGCATCAGGGAGTTGGCGTTACCGTTTCCACTCCAGGCTTCACAACTCGCCATAAAAAGACCTGCTAGGATGGGTGCCGCCATCATTAACGGCAATGAGAAGCTGACAACTTGAAGCATAATCTTGCAGGCTGTCTTGGATAGTTGGTAGCAGAGGAGGCATGAGATGACTTGAATAACAGCAACCCAGTATGGGTCCCCTTTATGTCCAGTTTGATCCACGTTGTTACCAGATGGATTCAGAAGATGGGGACAGTCCTTTGCGTATTCTGTGTCGAAGTATAACACTTTGACGCAACTACTACTTCCGGCACTCATCATTATCGTCATTAGGCCAAGCGTGAGAATAATTTTCCACAGACTGGCAAGAATATAAATTTTGGTCCGCATTCGTCGAACGTTATGCTTGAATTCTTTCAACCGATTGCCAATTTTTCCCATGGACGTGTATTTGTTTATAAAGTTCTCCCACCAACCTACAGATATGAGTAGCAATGACGTGGGTATAGTCCAAGCCAGTTCTAGATTCTCTGATGCTATAGCGTTTCTGATTGGCCACAAAACAAGTATCGAGATTTGAGCAAGAAGAGCTAGAGTGTCTGCTAGACATATGTAGAACTTTCTACCATCGTCTGATTGCCTGTCAAACATTTTCAAAATTGCTGGTACCACACCAACACCGAATGTCAGCATGAGTCCACGGATCGGATCCAGTGCCGGAAGAACATAGAATGCAAACAGACTCATTCCTGCTGTGTGAAGGGTTTCAATGGCTAAAACCTAGAAATGAAAAAGATCTTTTAAGGCATTTCTCTATTGTATTTAAATTTGATTAATGTGTACCACCTGAACAAAAACGTAGCCATTCGACTCCTGTGATGTTTTGTCTAAGTCAAACAGATGGTTAGTCCATGTGTCTCGAACAAAATGGAGTCAAAAAATGTTATGTAAATACAAACCCTGGAAAACCAAACAAACCAATGACTTGAAGCACTTTTTTACAGATTATTTCTTGACATATGGTCCATCAGAGAAGAGTTTTCGTGCAGTTTACGAGATTCGTAATCTAGAGGTTGTTAGTTCGACCAATGCACTCTACTCTTGTCGAATGGAAATCTGTCTAGTACTTGTAAAAGGAACTTAGTAAGGGCAAGAGTAAAGAAACTTCCACCATCATGGATGCTGAATTGCTCCAGCAAACAGTCAGTAAACAAACGTTTATGGTAATAACGGAATATATAGGTAGAGGGCACACTTACCAGGAAGAGGACTCGGGAAGTCGGGTCACGTGTTTTTTTGAAGCACATTCTCCAGAAACACTTTCCAAACGTGAACGCATTCGGTGTACAAACAACAAGATACAAGGCCCACAGCCACGATACTTCCACACTCTGTGTAGGGTGAAATGTGTCTGTTTTCACACGGTCTGCGGGCACTCTGATACATGACGTCACTTCCGTGTCTGATATCCAAGTGCACTCAAGCGTCACATTTGTGTAGATATTTGATGTAATCAAAAATAATGCACTTTTACTGATCAGAGTTGTAACTAATATTAGCAGTGTCAGTAAAATACTGACGACTATTTTTAGCACTTTGAGAAATATATTGTATCGTTCATCGTCGATTCCCCGATTTTGTCCCCTATTTACAACACGAAAAACGTCCCAGGATTTCAATGTAGAAGTTTTCTCTGCGTCTGCTGCTACGTTTCTGTAAATGAAAGAGAAATTATATCATGCTTAACACATTAAACGAATGCTTATCATTCAAATCTGACTTTCTGAATAAGAAGTGATTAGAAGAACAATAAGCTTTTATGACAAAAAAAGGTGCAATGTCTTTTCTAAGGCCTAGAAAAGTATATAATTCCTAAATCTTAGTCAGCACTACTATAACCTAAAAAGACCTATCTACTTTTCCATGAAACATGAATAATTGTGAATAATGAATAAGGGCTTCCTTGAATATACGAGGGGTGTTCGAAAAGTTTCGGGACAAGTGCTGCCATTCTTTTATACTTTGATATTTTTCAATGAATTTTTCGGCAGTAATAGCTACAACCGTATTCTATATATTAATCGAAACAAATAAACGAAAATATACGCCACACGTGGTAAATGGTCACTATAGCAACGTCAAGTCGACGTGAGCGGGGCATCTTGACGTCACTTCACTAAATAATTTGTTTTTAATGGCAAGTACCGATCACAATAAGCACTCCAGTATGTTTTTGAATTATGTATGACAAAGGTATTCGCCCGCAGGGTGCACTGTCTACCACCTCCCATCAAAAGCTACAGTGAGTCGCCGTCAGTAAGAATTTCCTGCAACAGTACAGAGAACGTGGTAACAGGTTCTTGGTTTTCATTATTACTGCCGATGTAACTTGAATTAGTTTGTATGATCCAGAGAACAAACAAGACAGTTCTGTGTGGTAAACCCCCTAATTCACGCAATGGTGAAACGTTTTATTTTATTGAAATGAAAGGCGTTATTCTCTGCCACTACCGATTGGGAAGACAGTCACAGCACTGTATTGATCGAACGTACGGTCTTTTGATTTTTAAACTACATCGTACATAAAATGATATCCTTATTTTATATGATGACAGAATTGGTTTGTAAAACTAGTGATTCATAAACATAATTTCGTTGTGCATGTATATAGATGCATAGGTTCAACTACAAGCTCGTTCAGGTGCACCAACATGAGTTGATCAGGTCTGTATAGGAAAAAGGACCAAAAGAACCCGGCATATTCAACTTACATCACAACAACGCCACACCTTATACTTCATCAACTACTAAGAAAGTACCTGCTGATAGATAGAGTAACACTACTGAGCACTCGCCATACTCCCCTGACTTGCACCGTGTAATTTTTGGTTATTCCCCATTATCAAGCGTTACTGACACGGTCACTGTTTCGACGACGTCGATGACCTTTCCGTCGTGGTCAGGGAATGTATAAGGAATATTCTATCATCAGACTTCAAAAACTGTTTTAGCTCGTGCTAACATAGGCATCAGAGGTGCATTGAGCATACCCTAGAGTATTTTGAATAACCATGACTATTTCAGACTTTTGTAAAGACAAACTTTTTATTCGGTGCATCAAGGTGCCCCGCTCACGTCGACTTGACGTTGCTATGGTGACAATACATCACGCGTTTCGTGTATCTTCGATTATTTGTTTCAACCAACCTATAGAACATAGTTGTAGCTATCATTACCAAAAAAACTTATTGAAAAATATCAAAATATAAAAGAATGGCAGCACTTGTCCCGAAACTTTTCGAACACCCCTCGTAATTAAGAAAAAAAAGTTGAACAAAGGAATTCTTGATAATCATTCACTTCTGCTGGTATGTTTTCATACATGATCTTCAAAACACAAGAAGCGAATCACAGAAGGTAATGAATTGGTATTTTTGTCACTTTTTCGATGATGAACAGATAATTCTTGGTCATGCCTTTATAACCTTTTTGATTTAAAATGTTGTAATATCATTTTGGTTCGCCTAAACTACTTGTTAATTCTACAGACACGAAAATGTGAGTTGTCATTACGATATGAGTATGACTGATATGCTCTTTAAAATAGAAGTATCAGTCTAAAAATGCAGACTTCGAACTGTGAACCATATTGAAAATGTACCTCTCAGATCTTTTCATCAGTCTGGGTAGACTATCTGTGACGTCAAAACTGTGACGTAACTTCCTGGAGTTGAGGGTATCATCTTTATTGACATCACTACTCGTTTCACTCCATGTGTTTCCATTCACGTGTAAACGTTCTAAACCGTCGAAGGCTGGATTTGTGACACCTTCTTCATACTGTAATAAATTAACAAACTTTTGAGACATTTGGCAACATCCAGTGCTTTCTGTGGACAATAGAGATCAAGATCAAGCGACACAACACGAGCAGTTTGATCTAGGATCTAGACAATCCGACATTTAAGCCAGCTATCAACATCAAAAAAGCACATTTTGTGATATCAGAATCCTTTGTAGGTTTGTACCGATTTAAAGGTTTATACATGTTTTGGCATCAACTTAGCTATTGATGGTCTTACTTCTCCTACACAAGAAATAAGGACAATTAATGGCCTTGTGCTAAACGAAAGAAAAGTGTTGAAGAGTGAATTGCATTGTAAAATGAAAAAATGATATAGAAAGATCAGATGTTAATTACCGCCAAACTGTCTCTGTTTCCGGTTTTCAACATGGCGTCCTCCTCATTAATACTAATAACCGGAAGTGGTATCATACGCTTTACAGTAGGAGGCGAAAAATTTGTGTCCGGTAACTTGTCCTGAAATTAGAATTGAGAATAACAGTAGAGAAAGCACTCAATTAATTAATGAATTTAACTGATGGATGGATGGATGGATGGATGGATGGGACTTGTCGATTGAAGTTTAAATTGTTCCGTTCCGCTTGCTTTTAAGAGCCTAATCAGCAAACTCCGATATCAATGGCAAACGTATTGTTTTTCAGTGCGATTCAATTAGTAATATCGTAGAGTATGGTAATGCTTTTTTCACGTGAACAGGGCTTTCCAAACGACAAAATTTTAGACTTGTCCAAATTGAAAGCACTTGCAGACGACAAAATAAACGTAACTCAAAAATTGAACTTTGATTCCAGCAGGGTGGAAAACATTGTTGCGAAAAGGAGAAAATCCTGGTTAACAGCAATTTTTTCTTTTTCACACAATGTTTTCAAAGGCTTCTATCTCAGGGTCGTAAAATCCAGGGATTGTTTGGTAAAGGGTTAAAAGTGCTGTAGAATCAAAGGTGATTTGCTTGCGTGTGTCTTGGCTGAAATCGAAATATCAATTAAGCTGGTTTCCTAGCCTGACACCCATCTAGTCTGAACACCCGTGGTGCTCTGCATAAAGATGTAGCAAACGTGTATCTTGACGATAGAAAATAACTGTGTTAAAATGAATCTCGAAAAGTCAAGCTTCTGGCATTCCATGTTTGTATAGCAGTACAGTATAATTAATGGTCGACGTTACTCATACAGAATTAGTTAAGAATAGATAACGTTCTATGTAAATATGATCACAAACGTCCACTGTACCATCTTCACATTGCCAAGTTATGTAATCCTGAAGTCTTTACGTGCACATGCCTTCTACAGTGGCGATGTTAAAAGGTTCTTGATAAGGTAGGAGAACAAGGGCCATGCTCTGTGAAACTAGGCTTTAACTCGTTACCAAACGACAATATTTAAGGCTTGTCCAAATCGACAGCATTTGCAGACGACAAAATAAAAGTGACTGAAAAATTTGAAATTTGATTTGTGAAGGGTAGGAAACATCATGGGAAAATGAGAAAATGCTCAAAACTTACAGAAATGGAGCATAACTAACTCCGAAATGACTTATCAATTGTAACCTGTTAAAGATAGATAAGTTTGCTTATTGTCAATCGATCAATTATTCCGGAATACATCTGATCTATTTAAGATATTTTTTTGTAATTTTTTACTAAAGGGAGGCAATTCATAACTACCACAGTTGGTCTTCTAGAATTCCTAACAACCTTTCGGGTGACACGTCAACCCGAGGTACCATGTTAAAGACTCAGGGGTAACTTAGGATGGATTTTGTCCTGTATCCATACACTATCCCCCTTTACACAACGAACAGCCTACAAATTCAACTAAAGAAAGCAAAGGTTTCTCGGTCTAGTTTGCATAGTTGTTCTGATCGTAATACATATAATTTTTTTTTTTCATTGAAAGATCGAAATTTATTTCATCGAGTGAACAACAAGTGTAGTGGCTGCCACGAGTGAAAATATTATTGATGGTGCTCACTCGATAAAATTAATTTCGATCTTTCACCGAAAGAAACAAATATTTTTTTTTTATTTCATGCTTTTAACCCTTTCTGGGTGGAGCTTTATCAAAATCCAGTACAGTTCTTGGTAGTTATTCCCCGTGGCGTACCCCCTCCGTGTAGCAACGCATTACAATATTACGTCAAGCACGAGAAATGTAAAGTAAATGACATCATTTTTGTGATTGTGAGTCACGCACATTTTTCCTAGGTAACTAAAATATAAAAATTGGTAAATTCACTGGTCGTACCCGTAGAATGTCGAAAAAATTTCACCGCTGTTTCTCGATAGCATACAGGAAAGCATGAAATAATATCAAATTCTTGACGATATAATTTACAAAGCCATGGGAAACGGGTCCCTGTTACCAATTGCTTGCTTTTTGATATTTTTGTATGTGTTTTTGTTTTGTTTTGTTTTCCTGCATCTTTTCACGATTTTTCTTTCCTGCTTTATATTTTGAATTGTAACTTTTCGACAGCGTAAGCGATTTGATCCCCAACCGGGTATTTTTCCCAAGACTGGGCGACGACTGAAATTCAGCACGAATTCTCTCTCGGAATAGCGACGTTGTCATCCTCATTAAATGAAAGTTAATCTAGAAATGAGAGAGTAATGGGTAGATTAGGCTGATAAGGCAAACCTTTACACTTTACCAAACGACAACAGTTTAGACTTGTCCAAATTGGAAGCATTTGCAGACGACAAATAAAATGTTAATAAAATAAAAAAAGAAATGTCTGTTATAAATAAAAAACATTGTAGGAAAAAAGGAGAAAATGCTGGTTACCAGCATTTTCTCCTTTTTTCCTACAATGTTTTTAAAAGATCCTTTTCCTGGATTGTATTGTGAAGGGTTAATGACACGCAGTTTAAAGATAGATGTAGGATGTTGAGGACCTACATTCCAAAGTCCGCCCTGATGGCAAATATTCCGAGGTCATCTCTGAACGCTTTCTCTCCATCATTTAACTTTCTTTAGTTTCCTTGTTTTAACTTCAGCGGCCCTCCTCCGCCTCGATCCCAACTTTCAGCCCGATAACAAACATAGGCGTAAAATGCTGTGTCTTGCATTTTCTTTTTATTCCCGTAAACAAATGCTCCAATCCACCCCCACCCCACAATGTGTTCCATATATTTTTCTTTCAGTTTCCTTGCGTAACCCAAAACCAACTTCCAGAATTCCCCCCACCCCCTGTTTTTCTTTTTAATATTTTCCTTTGTTTCAGTTTCTTTTAGTTGCCCTTTTTTTCCATGCTTTCTCTTTTGTCAGTATGTTCTGTTTCATATTTTTTATCTTCTTTGCCCATGAAACCTTCAATGCCTCTTTACTATTTCTGGAGTTAGCTGTACGTCTAGAATCGAGATGATTGCAATAAATATATAATATAACTGTTTCTACTGTTATAAGGACAACTCCCCCGTGGTTTTAGATACAACTAATCTATCGAATCCAAATTCAAATAATTCCAGAATTTCGTCGCCTGGTAAAGACTAGACAATATTAAACATCCCAAACTGTAGTCACACTGTGCCAAATGACGAAACTTCAGGGCCTGTATTCACCAACCATTCTTAAAAACGGTCTTGGTCTCAGTCTCCAGAATTTTCTAAATTTGAAAGTAACACAACTTCTAATTGGCTAAACCAAATGGTTTAGCCAATCAGAAGTTGCGTTACTTTCAAATTTAGAAATTCTCGGAGGATAACACTAATTGTTAAGAATATTTTTAAAAATAGTTGGTAAATACGGCTTTTTTTTTTTTTAATTTTAATTCAAAGGATTTGCAGACAACAAATCAAAAGTGGCATAAATAATTGAGCTTACCTTCGATTGAATAGGAAACATAGTAAACTGGTGTTGAATGGCTTTGTTCTTCGTTTCATAATATCTCCTTACCCCACAATGTTTTCAAAGGCTTTCTTCCTTGTGTTGAGACAAGTGTCTGTTTCATGCAGATAGATTTAAACACATTTTCCTCTCCTTAACCCATAACCACACAATCCCTACTTCTGACGACCCTGAGAAAGAAGCCTTTTGAAAACATTGTGGGAAAAAGAGAAAATGCTGGTAACCAGCATTTCTCCTTGTCACACAATGTTTTCTACCTTTCACAAAACGAATTTAAAATTTTCAGTCACTTTTGTATTTTCGTTTGCAAATCCTTTCGAATTGGGCAAACCTAAAATTTTGACATGTTAATCTGACTTTTAAAGACCCTGCCAATGTCAACTTTGGAAAACATTGTGGAAAAAAGGAGAAAATAATAGTAAAATAATAGTAAGAATCATTTTCGCATTTTTCCACAATTTGTTCAACCCTATCAGTCATAAATCATTTGTCTTCTGCAGATTATTTCGATTTGAACAAGTCTAAAATGCTGTCCTTTTTAAAAAGAATTTACTCAATATTCAATATAATTATGCTTATGTTGATCACGTGACAGTTTGCTCGCTCAGTACAGGTGGCCGCTATGACAGATTTTAGTCAATAGAAAAGTTATAAAAAGTTAACTCACAATGAACAGGTTATACGAATCGACACTTTCATCTGGTTCATACATTCTTTTTTTTTTCTTCTTTTTTTTTTATTCTTTGTTACGACTTTTTGTAGCCTCCTTATGTCCGTTCGAAGTTCCAAAACTTTAACTTTAGCACTTTTTTTGTAAGTATTTCAAATATCTAGTCGTTGAAAAGGATCTATCTGTTTATTTTTTCTCTCTTTTTGTTATTTTTAATCTAAATATTTCTTACATTTGATACTATTCCCTCAAGCGTAATTGTATAAAGAAAGCAACACAATATTTCAATCCAGTTCAAATTTTATAAAATCAAAAATAAATGTATAGTTTTAATCCGAAGTCTTAATTCCGTTGTCTTATTGAAATCATTTAATTTTTTTTAATGAAAATGACTTTCAAAAACGCTGTCATATATTTATACAATTGTTGCACACTCCTTTATTGAAAACACCGCCTACAAAATATTTTTACTTTTAAGTTCTTATCGACGATGATAACATGGTTGCTGTGACGTAACATAAACTGTTTTACACCTAGCCCGTTTCCGCCCCCAAATATTTACGTACTAATTACAAGTTGCGAAAGCTACTCTTTTTATTTTCTTTAAACAACGTGTTTTCAAATTTAAGACATTTTTCTTCTGAATAATAAGATAATGTACTGTTCGTTTCTTTTCTTTTTTTTTAAATCTTTAAAACTAAGACACTTAAATCAAAGATTAATATTTTTCCTACATATTTTTAACTGACTACGTTTACGTCACTGTTTAAAGAATCCGCCCATTTAGTAAGCGGAGTGAGGACTGGAAAAAAAGTGACCTGTAGACATGACTATTACTTTGAAGTTTATCTTCCTTGAAATATTCTACATAATCAAAAAACCCTTATCCTGCTAGATAAGTGAAATGAGACGTTTAAGCTGGTTTTGAAAAACCAAATTTTATTTTTTCAAAGGTAATTCTTTATGGAAAATATGTCGTTATCGGACAGTGTAGATCATAGATCAGACTGCAAGTTATGTGCAGTCTGATCTTGATCTACACTGTCCCCAATATGTCACTGAGTCGCACTCAGCAGCTTAATTCTTTACGTCAAAATTTCAGACTGGTCCAAAATCAAAGCATTTTCAAATGGCAAAAATGAACCTGACTAAAAAAATGAAATTTGTCCTGGGAGGGTAGAAAACATTGTGGGAAAAGGAGAAAATGCTGGTTACCAGCATTTTCTCCTTTTCCCACGATGTTTTCAAAATACTTCTTTTTCAGGGTCGTGAAGACCAGGAATTGTTTGGGAAAAGGTTTAGAGTTAACCGTTAGAGTGCGGAATAAATCTAAAACTTTTTTCAGTCTGGAAACAAAACTCGGTGTCGGCTTTCACCAGACTTTCCGAAAAACCCTTCAATCAAACAATCCCGAGTTTTAAAGACGCTGAGAAAAGAAGCCTTATTAAAACATTGTCAGAAAAAGGAAAAAAGCACATTCTTTGCAGTCTGATCTTAATCTACACTGCCGGCAAAAGGTCCTCGACTCGCGCTCATAAAAGTTTATTTGAGTATGCAGTAAATACTTTGAAATATTTAAAGTAAGTTTGATTTTATTTGAAATGATATTTTTTTATAATTCATGCAACGTAGTATTAACGATAGGCGAGCCTACTGAATAAAAATAAATATTTCCACCCAGAGCGAGAGGCGAAATGACAACAGAAATATGCGCTTTGTTCATGTGGTATTTTCGAAACGATGTTTTTTCGATACATCATCTACTTCTGCATGTTCATACGTGTAAAAGGCGCATCCTCGTAAGTACAGGACGAAAAGCAGCAATGTATTTCAGTTGTACGACGTATTGATTCAACCATACTTTATTTTAAAGTAGCAATGAATTCCAAATGTAAACAAATCGGGTATTTAAAGGCATTTGAATTTATATCATATACCCTTCAGAAGAACGGACATTATTGTGAAGATGAAAGTCTGTCATTGTACGATTAGTTCAAGTGTTAGTTGCTGACAGAGAGATTAATTTCAAAACTAGGTTAAAACCCACCAGGTAGTTGTGTCAATTCTTTAATTTTTGCCTATTTCATTTTTTTTCTTCCAACATCTAACATATGCCCCGAGCCCACAATAACAGACTGCCATCTCCACAACATTTTCCGTACATTAAATGTTATGATTAAGATTTAAATGTATTGTAACATCTGCCTTGAAAATTTCCACCTATTGGTAAAAACCCAAATAAAGCGAATTCAACATTGATTTCACCGAAAGAAATACGGTATCGGACAGTGAAGATCACAGATCAGACTGAACTTTTTGTATAGTCTGATCTTGATCCACTCTGACCACAAAAGCGTCGCTAACCGCCCTTTAATCCTTGTCCTGCTAAATAACTAAAATTAAATTTTTAATTCGATATTAATAACCCAAATATTTCTGTTTCAAAGTTATGTTTTGGGAATATCATCTCCTTATCGGACAGCGTAGATCAAAGATCAGACTGCACGTTGTGTGCAGTCTGATCTTGATCTACACTGTCCGCAAAAGGTCAGCGAGTCGCCCTTCGCAGCCAAAGGCTTAAACAGTCCTGTGTTTTAACAGTCAGATGTACGCTTTTGAACCAATTGTGGAAATCTTTTGAAAACATTGTTGGAATAGGAGATAATGATGGTAATTAGCATTTTTCTCATTTTCCCGCAATATTTTTTTGCCTTCATAAAGTATTATCTAGTCAAACTAACCACTCCCAATATGCCGTCAGGTCATGGTTTCATTTCGAAAAACCTTGAAATTTTTGTCATCTGCTAAAATATTTAACTCTTTACCAAACAATCCCTGGTTTTTACGAGTGAGACAGAAGCCTTTTGAAAACATTGTGAGAAAAGGAGAAAATGCTGGTAACCAGCACTTCTCCTATTCTCACAATGTTTTCTACTCTTTTGGAAACAAATTTCAATTTTTGAGTTATGTTTTTATTGTTGTCTGCAAGTGCTTTCAATTTGGACCAGTCTAAATTTTGTCGTTTGGTAAAGAGATAAAAGATGCGTAATAAGCCACGCCCATTTTTGCTGTGCACGCTGAATCACGATTCTGGGCGGTTCCGGAAGAAATGATTCAAAATTACAGAGTGACCATTGACATCGTCATGTGACAGTGTCGGTAGGTCATGCGATGAAATGGCGAAATCTTAGAGTGACGTTTGCAGAATCTAATTGTTGATTTTCTTTTAATCGCCATTCTCAAAAATATTCTTAGTCTTATACTGAAGCAATTTCATGAACTGAAAATTTGAAAGTTGCACGAGTATTTGGTTTAGCCAATCAGAAGTTCAGAAATTCAGAAATCCCTGTTCCACACAACCCCGAGTTTTAATGTGACGTCGTCAAAGGACTTTAGGAAAAGGAGAAAATTCTTATAACCAGCATTTTCTCTTTTTGCCCGCCAAAATACGAATCTCGTCAGAACAACACCAAGTTTCGAAGAGCGAACATAATGTCGTCAAGGAATGTCATCAAATAAGGCAGCACCCACCCACAAAAAGCAGACAGTTAGTGATGGCAGCATTTTTTTTTCTCAAAAATGGCTAGAGACAATTTCAGCTCTTTGCAGATTGTTTCTTTTAGTGTTGTCACAAAAAGTCTCTTGCCTCATTTTCAAACGACAATATTTTAGGCTTGTCCAAATTGAACGCATTGAATTAGCAGACGAGAAAATAAAATTGACTGAAAATTTGAAATTTGTTTTGTGATGGGTAGGAAATATTGTGGGAAAAGGGAAACATGCTTGTTTTCCAAAGGCTTCTTTCTCAGGGTCGCCATAAAATAGGGATTGTATGGTAACGGGTTAAAGTAGTACAACGGTATACAATACTGCAGCAACTATAGTACAATTTTGCAAAATGGTGCGAATTGTCTTAACAGTAAAATAACTGCATTCCAAACGCAACTGAACACGCGACTGGTAGCTAGAGATCCACCATATGGGTCCGAGTGCTGTATGACGCTAATGCTACCAAATACAATATCCAAGTCAAGCAAGTACGTACGTCTTGTGCAAAGGTTTGCAATTTTGTACAATATTCGTACGCAAGTTAGTTTTAGTAAATACTAGTATTTCGGTCGATGCAATCGCTTCAGAATTTGAACATATTCCACAGTCAAATACGATTGGTTGAAGCCGTTTGCGACCATGCAATGACTGCGACAATTCACAAGACACCATGCCAGCGGTCGTGCAAAACTGCAGGTGTTAGCAGGTGGTTGTATCTGGTCGCAATGCAATTGTGAAAGGGGCTAGACAACTTCATTCCAGGGCACAAGCTACCAGCGTGGTCGACGAAAGGTCGGTGCTAAAAAATCATTCAACCTAGCATTTCTAGTCTAGTTCAATAGTCAGAAAAAAAACAATAGGTTTATCTATTACAGACTTGGTAACTTAGAATTTTTGAAAATTGAAACTAGAAAACGATTACAAATTCCTTGTAAATATGGCTTTTGAATCCGTACTCACTAATCGTTCTTAAGAACATTTATCCGTCTTATTCTCTAGAATTTTCTAAATTTGAAAGTAACGTCTTATTAGCTAAACCAAATAGTGTACCCAATAAGAAATTTTGTTACTTATAAATTTAATTCAAAAAAAGGAAAATAAGGCTAAAAAAATTCTTAAGAAAGGTTGTTGAGTTCACTGAACACATTTCTGAAAAAAAAATGGACGCGTGTTTAATCATTTTAATAATTTTTACCAAATATTCATAAATTTGTCAGTATTTTGGCTTAGAGTGCTTGTCTTATCCAATTAGATGACTTGTCTCTGAATAAAAAATTACCGTCATATTCAAAGGAAAATGAAGCAATCGCAGGCGAAAAATGAAATATGACAACGACTGGAGATGTCTTTGAAATAGTCTAAAAAACATATTGGGAAAAGGAGAAAATACTGGTTCCCAACATTTTCTCCTTTTCTCATGATGTTTTCAAAACCTTTTTTTATCAGCAATGTAAAAAAAGGGACTCCTATTCCCAGTGTTTTCAAGTATTTCTTTTTTCAAGGTTGCAAAGACACGGAAGTATTGGAAAAGTAACTAAATAAATACAGAAAAAGCGAAAACTTGAGATAAGCAAAAATACACAGTACAAAATAAATATCATTAAAATGTTACGTAAATAAAAGGTGCAAATATGGGGAGAAAAAATAGACTTGCTTACTATAATATTATAAATTCTTCTCAATCGATCAGGCGTTGATACAAGTTCCGCATAGTGTACATCCATCTTGTATCGGTCCTGTCTCATCAATTCTCAACATAAAACAATAGCTATGACCTATTAACGAACTCATTATGAATTAACAAAAGTATTTTTCAAAACAAGCACGCGGATTAATACACTGACGTTGTTTTAGCGCGCAGGTAGGCTGGCGGACGTAAGTTACCGTTGATCTCAAGGAGAGAAATGGCTGTGTTTCTTTAACTACTAATGGGCTCTTGTTTACATATCATCCAAACTTAGATCTAAGGTCGGATGATGAGAACAAACAAAGTAGGATACATGGAGGCGGTCGAAAACATGAATGCAATGTGGACTTGGACCATTCCTCAATGGTCATGTGACTTTTCGGTGGCCAAGAATGTTTGTATAGATGAATAAGTTAATGATAATCAAACTTTATTCGAAAGCGACTTGTTTTAGATTATACAAAAACTAAAAATGTTAATGACGATCAAACTTTATTTGAAAGTAATTTGCTTAAAATTGTACAACAATATATATATATATATATATATATATATATATATATATATATATATATATATATATATATATATATATATATATATATATATATATATAAGAAATAGCGAAATAAACGCAGAATAAAACGAAACGAACTGAACGTTTATTTGAGCTTCGGGCATCGTTCTTACAACACAAGAATGAACAAATCTAAGATGTTCTACAACAATTCAGTACCGAAAGAGGTAGAGATGGTTTTGATAGAAAAGGGAGGGGGAGCACCAAAGACAACAGAAGACAGATTGACGAACGGATATAGAGAGACTGACGGAGAGAGACTGAAGGACAGACAGGCAAACAGACGAAAGACAAAGAGAATGAAGCATATGATTTATTTTTCAGATTTTTCAGTGAAATCAGCAGCGTTATAGCTACCCTCATGCAACAGGCTTTTGGCTGTCCAAGTTTTATAACATTTTGTCAGTTTACTTCAAAAACCTCGTAACTTCACAAGCTGTAGTTACGAGGTTTTCGATGTAAATCGACGATTTGATCTTTGTACCTGTGTGGACAGAAATGTACAAAATTTTGTCCCCAAGCCCAGGATCCGTATTTACCAACTATTTTTAGTTTCATCTTTTAGCATTATATTTGGTTTAGAAAGTAGAACAACTTCTGATTGGCTGAACCATTTGGTTTACCCAATTGGAAATTGTAGTACTTTCGACTTTAGAAAATACTTGAGATAAAGATCAGAATGTCCTCAGGGATGGTTTGGTAAATACAGACCCCAGTAGCTTGCTCTGTTTATACAGGACTTGAGACCATGGGGTAGCATGTTCAAATCCTCAGCAAAGCCTAATTTCTTTTCTAGGACTGATGGTGTTCATTGATACCGTCTTACGAACATGAAAGTTTGCATCAAGTGCATAGCTGAAATACAAACCTCATCTAGCTGGATTCGAGCCCATGACTAGCAAATTTCCTTGCGTTTCGAGGTTTAAAAGTCCAATACCTTAACTCATTACCAAACGACAATATTTTAGGCTTGTCCAAATCGAAAGCATTTGCAGACGACAAAATAAAAGTGACTGAAAATTTGAAATTTGTTTTGTGAAGGGTAGAAAACATGGTGGAATAAGGAGAAAATGCTGGTTACCAGCATTTTCTCCTTTTCCCACAATGTTTTCTTCTAAAGGCTTCTTTCTCAGGAGCGTCAAAAGTAGGGATTGTTTGGTAATGGGTTAAGAACTGAGCTAAAGGGATATCTCTCCGTAGCCGTTGTTAGGTTTTGTATTTAAATCGGGACCAAGCCATCCATGAAAAAGTGGTCTCCCGTAACAACAGGATTCATTCCACTCTTATCATTGTTCATTATTATTATGAGGAAAAGCAGCAAGTGGCCCGGAAAGAATATTGTACGAGCTATAGGTAGAGAAACTCCAGGAAAAGATGGGTAGGTGAACTGACCGCTGTGATACAGCTTAAATAATGTTGAAAACGGCGTCGAAAACAATACAAGCAAACAATCTTTTTTTTTTTTTGTTAATCCTTTACCACGCTGCAGAATTTTAGACCTGTCTAAATTGAAAGCATTCGCAGACCGCAATTTGGCCTGCAACACGCGAAAAGGGCATTCGGACATTTGCGTAAAGTGTCGTCTCGGATCAACCTGCGCAGTCTGCGCAGGTTGATCCGAGATGACACTTTCCGTTTTTTATGCAATTTTCTGTTTGGCGCAAGTCTACTGTCGCGCAAAATCCGATAAAGTCGTAAATTGCCTTCTCGGATCAGCCGGCGCGGACTGCGCAGGCTGATGCGAGACGACACTTTACGCAGATGTCCGAATGTCCCTTTTCGCATGTTGCACACCATTTCATAGTCACTTTCTGTGCAGTCTGATCTTGATCTACGTTGTCCGCAAAGACTTTTTACGTTACCAAAACAGTAAAAAAAAGTACATAAAAGACATAGAAGGCTAGAGGTGAGAAGATAGGACGAACAATCGTTTCGTAAAATCAGGTTTTCAATAAACCTACATGAAATGTCAACCATTTTTAAAACCGTCACATTTTTAACTTTAAAGAATGACTTTTGAATTGAAAGTCAAACACAAAAAAGGCCGAGTCATTCGAACTAGAAGGTGGGTACTCGTTGTATCTCCCGGAAGTGTAGATAAAAAGATCAATAATAGGCTACCAGTCTATGTTTTTTGTTGTTTTGTTCGTATTTTACGGAAAACTGAGCGTAAATTTCAAACAAAGCGAAGCTGCATGCTAAATAATGACGTGATTCGTCACGTGACTCATTGTTTCGTTTCAGCACGATGCTAATTTTACCCGCCCTTTTTTTGTGGTTGGAATGATTTTGTATTTTTCCTCCTGTCGCGGACATACCTGCTGGGCTTACCCTGTCCACAGTGCTTTATTGACCCAATGATGTATTTTTCCTGCTTAATTTTTTTTTAATGCAGTAAATATTCGTAGAATTTTTCACATTGATAGCAAATTTTGTCCCAAAATTGTCTTTAACTCATTACCAAATGACAAAATTTTAGACTGGTTCAGATTGAAAGCATTTGCAGACGACAAAATAAAGGTGACTGAAAAATTGAAATTTGTTCTGGGAAGGGTAGAAAACACTGTGGGAAAAGGAGAAAATGCTGGTTACCAGCATTTTCTCCTTTTCCCACAGTGTTTTCAAAAGGCTTCTCTCTCAGGGGCGTCAAAAGTAGGGATTGTGTGGTAATGGGTTAAAAAGTGTATGAATTCATCATACATACGTATTCGCCGGATCACTTTTTTCGGCCGAAATATGGCTACAATTCAGCCATGCTCTGCGAAAAGTACATCTGCGAAAAGTATCGACTCATTGCGCAGTTTGCACAGGCTGACATGAACCGAAACTTTTCGCCGATGGAAAAAGTTCTGTTTGTTAAGGAATCAATCTACCTCACGATTCAGTCGGTTATTGGGAAAAGCGGCCTCTATGGATCCATAATTTGTGTGCCGACTTGGGCCAGTAAAGTTTATTATGCATTAAGCCCCATTTTGCCAGAGCTCAATTCTATATGTAATTAACTCTTCACCAAACGACAAAATTTTAGACTGGTCCAAATTGAAAGCGTTTGCAGACGACAAAATAAACGTGACTCAAAGATTAAAATTTGTTTCAAGAAGGGTAGAAAACATTGTGGGAAAAGGAGAAAATGTTGGTTACCACAATGTTTTCAAAAAGCTTTGTTGGAATAGGTGATAATGCTGGCAGACGACAAAATTAACGTGTCTCAAAAATTAAAATTCGCTTCAGGAATGGTAGAAAACATTGTGGGAAAAGGAGAAAATGCTGGTAACCAGAATTTTCTGCTTTTCCCACAGTGTTTTCAAAAGGCTTCAATCACAGGGTCGTGAAAAACAGGGTTAAAGTATTGTGGCATGGAATTTGGTTGTATTGCAGAAAAAAGTCCCTCAAATACATTAGACTCGTTCATAATGACGTTTAGAATTAAAAGATATAATATTTTTCGGGGGGAGATCACTTTTTCCAAGTCAAGCCAGTCGCTTTAACTCTTAGGCTGCAAAGCGAAAATCGCTGACCTTTTGGGGACAGTGCAGATCAAGATCAGACTGCACAGAACGTGCAGTCTGATTTTGTATCTATACTTTCCGTTAAGGACATAAATATAATTTCTGTATCAAAACTAGAGCTGTCACTAAATATGACTTAATACCCCCCCCCCCCCAGCACTTTGACAGAAAAAAGTGTCAAATTCAAGGAGAGATAATTACTCAACCACAAGGAGTTGACATTATGTTTCCCCAAAATATAACTTTGAAATAGCAATATTTAGGGATTTTACAATTGAACTGAAAATTTGATTTTAGGGTTACCTAGCAAGATACAATTTAAGACAATTTTGTATAGGGCACTTTAAAATAATAAAACTTCTGTAGAATACATTTACTCGAAGACACGGTCTAACTGAAATAATGTTGAAAACAGTGTTAAACACCAAAACATACAAAAATCCTGAAACCTTTATCTTTCTTTCAAACTGGGATTACTTTTCTGATGGCGCGGAAGAATCTTTAAACGGGTACGGTTGCAAAGCCAGCATTCCGCGGGTGATGCGGTTTAAAGAGGAGTTTGGATGTTTACTGTACTATGTTTATGAAATTTTAAACACTCCACCCTCGAAAAATGTAGATAAGAGCCCGTTTCGATTCCCATATACTTTCACTGTAAAGTATAGATAAAATCCAAGCTTGTGGTTATTTCTTATCAGTAATGGAAAGTTAAGACGTTTAACAAGGGAGATAATAATAGTTTAAACTGTCATAGAAGAATTATCTCCCTTTATCGTAAAAATAGAATGATTTTGATCGATTGTATGATGTTTAACCCTTTCCCAAACAATCCCTGGTTTTTTCGACCCTGGAAAAGAAGCCTTCTGAAAACATTGTGGGAAAAGGAGAAAATGCTGGTAGCCAGCATTTTCTCCTTTTCCTACAATGTTTTCTACCCTTCCAAAACAAATTTCATTTTTGCGTCACGTTAATTTTGTCGCCTGTAAATGCTTTCATTTCGGACAAGTCTGAAATTTTGTCGTTTTGTAAAGAGTTATTCAAATCTTTTTCACTGCCGAGTAAATAATTTACATTCTGATATAAAGTAGTGGACAGTGTACATCAGATATCAGACTGCACGTTCTGTGCAGTCTGATCTTGATCTACACTCTCCACAAAAGCGTCTGATGCCGTCATCAGTGAAGGAAGAGTCAAAGAAGTTTCAACATTATTTCAGTTACATCACAGCGGCCCGTGCACCTATCCATGCTTTGCTGGAGTTTCTTTCACCAGTACTCCACAGAATATCCTTTCCAGAGCCGTTGGCTGCTTTTCCACAAAACCATCTTCGAAACAATGATCAGCGGTGAGAGAGAGAGAGATGAATCCTTGCACAATGACTATCATCAATCGGAAAGAAATTGGCTAAACCTGAGATCGAACCAGCAACCTCCTTTTTTTCTAGTCCTGTACTCGCCTACTGAGCTACCGGGGCTCAGCGACAATACCATGGAATTAAGGTAGCGGACCCGTCAAAGAAAGCAGCTATTTCAACTGTTATATTATCCTAAGAAATTTGTTATGATTAAGAATTAGTATTATTGTACGACTTTTACCGAGCCACTTTTTCCTTTTTGTCCTTCTTAGAATTATCATTTATAAATCTAAAACCACTATATTCTCATTACAAAGGGAGGTGATAATTACCGCCCTTTCCTCGAAAATAACAGAAGTGTCAACAAATAATTCTACACATCAAAGGAATTTCTGGCCGTTTAAAAATGTGCAAAAATTTTTTATCGATATGAATCAGTATTTAGCTACTATCAAGAATTTTTTTTTCTATGCTACACTAGAAGCCTTGCAGGTAAACTACCTTAAGCCAATAGATTCACCCTTTCCCAAACGACAATTTTTGGACCGGACCAAATTGAAAGCATTTGCAGACGACAATTCAATTTTTGCTGAAAAGATGATTTCTGTCAATGATAGGGGTAGAAAACAATGTGGGAAAAGGAGAAAATGCTGGTTACCAGCATTTTCTCCTTTTCGCACAATGTTTTCAAAAGGCTACTATCCCAGACCAGTGAAACCAGGAATTGTTTGGAAAAGGGTTAAAGGCATTCATTGAAAATTACAGGCTGGCTGCTATTTTGGCAGACATTCCTCGTTACACTGAAAATATAGAGCAAGGAACGGACAGTATTTGGCGGACCCAGGACTGATTGTTACTATTGTTCCTGGAATCGGAAGTTCCAAGAGTGAAGAAATAAAGATAACTGAGGTGAAGGTTGACTGGTCAGTTTGGAAAGTTCTGAAGGAAAATGTGACTGACCTTTTTCGTTTTCTCCATCTGCATTTCATTGACTTTGTAGACAACGTTAAACGTCCCGAACCTGTTGGGAGAAAGAAAAAAATGAATGAATGAATGAATGAATGAATGACTGAATGAACAACGAACGAACGAAAGAATGAATGAACGAATGAATGAACGAATGAAAAGAGTGAATGAATGATTGAGTGGATGAGTGAGTGAGTGAAAGAGTGTGTGAATGAATAAATGAACGAATTGATAACTTAATGAATGGATCATTGATTTATTGATAAAAAATGAAAGAAATACAGAAAAATGCGGATCCAAGTAAAGTAGATAAATTTGTAAATAAACAATTAAATGAATCATAGTTTGGACATAAACCTGTATGAGTGTCTATATTAAAGATGATAGAAACACAAATATACACGGACGAAATCAAAATTGACTTCAAAGATAGCAAATGAACTTGCACTCGCTTGCTTAATGACTGTATTGAATGTGTAGTCTTTTATTTTTTATTTCGGATATATTTTACTGATAATTTAATATTTGAATTGTTTTTTGTATTGAAAATCAATATCCGATAGGATATTGAAAAAGGTTATCTTTATCCATTTTTAATTTTACCCCAAATATCTTTCCCAATTTTGCCCAAAATATCTTTCCCAATTTTGCCCAAAATAACTTTCCTCTGCTCTCCATTTAGAAGCATTGTTTATGTTAAATTTTTCTTACATATTGGTCAAAAGATCTTAATATTTTACCCGGGTCATAAAAGCACGTCATTGTCAGTACAAAATATTTCGACCTCTTTGCTATTTGAGTGCTATGACCTTCAAAAACCTCAGATTCATTCCGCCATTTTTTGCAACGAGTGTACATTCAGTTATGGCAAACATTTCAGTGAAATCCTGGGAAAAGAGGCAAAAGTTTGTGCAAACAAAATCATTTAGTATAACGTTCCCCTGACAAATTTTGTCAACTCGCTTTCATAATGTACCAAATGACATCCGGGTAACTTGTCGCATCGACGTAACTATGTCATGTGACCGGAACTACGCAAGACGGCGGAGTTATTTGAGTAAAACATTCTCGAGAACTCACCTCATGGAGTCAAAAGTATTTCTAAAAGCCAATCTCTGTGAAAAAAAAAGATCCGATGCATCTAAAAAAAGTGTCGACCCAGGTCAGCCTGCGCAGTCCGCGCAGGCTGACCTGGGTCAATACTTTTTGCCTTTGATTTTTTTGTTCATGTCAAAGGACTATTCTACATCATTAATCGTTTAATTAGATTGTCAACTCGTCAGGGAAAAAAGGATTTTAGGAATCCAATTTTATGACGACTGGCATGGTATCATGAATCACGGACAAGCATTAAACCCTGTTTTTGTCAGAATGTGGCTCATTTTCTTTATCATAGTTAGTAGTAGTAGAAGCAGTATTAGTAGTAGTAGTTGTTGTTGTTGTCATTGTTGTTCTTTTTTTACCTTTTGATCATCGGCAAAGGTCTTTGTGATGTTTTATTTAAGTTCTTTCAAGACGAAAAAATATTTTGTTTTTTTTTTTTAAATCTAAAATTGAGAGCATGTACATTCAGCAAATTAGAAGTGTCTCAAAGGATGGAAAATGTATTTGAAAGGGTAGAAATAAAACGCAATAACTTTTATGGTTCTTTCAATAGCTTTTTTTTTTCCTTAGAGCCAAATAAACACCCAAAATTTCAGTGAAAATTCATTTGGGGAAAAAAAAAACAATGTAAACAACATGACTAAACAATACTCTCGTATTTAAATTCAATAATTAAAACAAGAGCACTGCATGCAGGTACAGCTGCCCGGCTGCAGTTGCTTGAAGATACATAGAGTATATCTGTTCATTTCGGTGAAAGATCAAAATTTATTTGATCGAGTGAACATCATCGGTAATATTTTCACGAGTGCTTTTAACCCTTTTTGGGAGGACCTTTACTAAAAGCCAGTACAGTTCTTTTCAGTTATTCCCCATGGCGTACCCCTCCCTCATAGCAACGCTTTTCTATATTACGTCAAGCGCGAGAAATGTAAGGTAAATGACGTCATATTTCCACCTGGTTGTGAGTCATGCGCAATTACCTATACAGTATTTAGACTTACATTTCTCGAGCTTGACGTAATACTGTAGTGCTTTGCTATGCGGAGGGGGTACGCCACGGGGAATAATCGAAAAAACTGTATTGAATATCGATTAAGTTCCAACCAGAGAGGGTTAAAGGCATGGAACAAATAGAGTATTTATTTTTTAAGATGAAAGATCAAAATTTATTTCATCGAATGAACATCAGCGGTAATATTTTCACAAGTGGCTACCGAGCACAGTTGCACAAACAGTAGCTGATTACCATCAAATCAAGTGAATTGTATGTTTTTTATCATCATCAGCTAGTGCAACTATCTATGCTTTCCTAAAGATTCTTTTACCAACCAGTGCTTTGTACACACCGCCCCCCCCCCCCCGGACACACAGTTTACAAACCACTGACTGCTTCCCAAAAGTACATCATCAAAAGTACATCATCAAAAAAAGTATTAAGCGACTGACTGCTCTCGTCGAAACGGTGTTATAGTACCATTGTTTTTATTTTCTTCTCCAAATGAAGAATACAGATACGATATAATCATATATCATCATTTTCTTATACCTGTTGTAATTATTAAATTGGCAATTTTGTTCACTACAATTAAAATGACTTAAACAGAGTGAAAGAAAGAGAGAGCATACAAGAGAGCAAAAGCAAAAGGGGGTAGATAGAAGGACGAGAGAGAGAGAGAGAGAGAGAGAGAGAGAGAGACTCAGACAGAGACAGAGAGAGACAGAGACAGAGACAGAGAACTAGAGAGAGGAAACAAGATAGAGAGAACGAGAGGGGTTAACCTTGGAATTAATGTGACTTTTGATGTAAATATGACTATGTACTGTGTACACGTCAAAAAAAATGTTGATCTATTCTGTTCTGTTTATCGGTGCGAGAAAAATGACTCCTGCCATTTGCAATGACCAGTCATCAATTCTAGGAAGAACTTTGGCAGAGCTAGGGCTAGGAAATCGAAGCCGTGGCCCCTAGGTTTCAGGTCTCGTATCTCACCGACTGCACGAAGAGGCTTCGCCTCTCCAATCAAGTAAAATTTTGATAGACAAAAGAAAACTCACTGTGATAGAGGGATATCTTCCATATAGCCAGTTCTTTATTTTTTAAAGATGTCTTCAAATACTAAATCACTTAAAATAACTTTCAAAATTAAAGCCGACCTCTCTTTAACACATCCAAAATAGTGATACAAACTTTTGCGAGACAGATTCAGCAGTCGAAACGAAATGAAAGAACCTTTTAAAAACAATAATTAGCCTGTGTTGTAATCTCTACGCACAAACATACCCTCATAGACGTACGGCGAATTTATCCTTCGACCAACGTCAAAATTTCATGACTGGCCCAATCTGAGGTAAAAACTGTGGCTCTCCGTCAAGTATAATGTTGCTAAAATGATGATTTCTGCCTTTTTGATCGAGGTAGAAAACATCATGGGAAAGGGAGAAAATGCTGGTTACCAGCATTATCAGCTTTTTCCACGCTGTTTTTTTTTAAAGAACTCTTTCCCAAAGATTGTTTAAAACGCGGAATTGACTGGTAAAGAGTTAGCTTGTCAATAAAAAAGCCCATTTCAATGATCCCGTGGAAGAAGGCGTTTTTTTTTTTAAATGGAAGAAGGCGTTTTTTTTTTTAAATGGAAGAAGGCGTTTTTTTTTTTAATGGAAGAAGGCGTTTTTTTAAATTATTGTTGGAAAAGGAGAAATGCTGGCATTTCTCATTTTCTCCTTTACTTTTTTCACCAAAAAAAGCTACCACTCCATCAAAACCAAAATACTTTCATTTCAACTGTACTAAATTTGTTGTCTTGTACACATTTTTAATACAGAAAATTTGAAACTTTGTTGTTTAAAAGTGTTGATGGAAAAATCAAATAATGTACGAAGTTTATATAAAATCTATATATTATTAATTTACCGGTATTATTATAACTATCACAATAAGTTTATTAATATTTCTACTTGAAAAGGGGGTAAAAACATTTCAGAAAACGACGCCGTTGCTTGTTACAAGCAATGGCTTCTTTTCCTGAAATGTTTTTAAAAGAAACATCTAATATGCGTGGGCGGGAGAGGGCTACAGACTCACGGGAAGGATTGTCAGGTGAAACTGACATCAAAAAGAAATATATCTAAGGGCTTAATTACTGGACGTTTTAAACAAATGTTGGCTGATAAGACGATGTCCCGTCTTAACTCTTAACCACACAATCCCGACTTTTAACGACCCTGAAGAAGGCTTTAGAAAACATAGTGGGAAAAGGAGAAAATGCTGGTTACCAGCATTTTCTCTTTTTCCCACTATGTTTACACCTCTTCTAAAGTCAAGTTTCAATTTTTGAGTCACACGATTGTTTTTTTTTTTCGTCTGCAAATGCTTTCAATTTGGACCAGTCTAAAATTTTATCGTTTGGTAAAGAGTTAAACTATGACTGCACGTATACATCTTTTAAAGCCCTAGAGCAAATAAAATCTGATTTAAAGATTGATTGAATGATTGTATGGCGTCAACATTATTTCAGTTATATCGCTGCGGCCAGTGCCTCTATCCATGCTTTCCTGGACTTGCTTTTACAAGTACTCTGCACAAAATTCTTTGCAAGCCACTGGCTGCTTTCCCAAATAACCATCGTCGAAACAATGATCAGTTGTAAGAGAGGAATGAATCCTGTCGCTATGACTATCACCGATCCTCGGGAAAATCAAATCGTTGAGAGCACTGAAGTGGTATTTGTCAAGGAAGCCGTCGTGTGAAATTAATAATTTGAAAGAAAAGAAGAAAATTAATCAAATATTGGCTTGAAAGTCGAGCAACTGAGCAAATGAATATATTTCGGGTTGAAAGGAGATTATCCATGACAAAGTTAGGATGTTTTGTGTATTGGTGGTCTCCCTTTGATCATTAGGAGGAATCAGGAGTAACGTCCCTTGACATTATGATGGATGATGGATACAGAGGGAAATCACGTGACTATATCGAAAAAATTAAATTTGTACCTGAAAACTTTCGTTTTGCTTTATCTTTGGCCGCTAACATTTAATTCCAAGCGTTACAATCAATTATTTCGATCTTTACATATTCATGCCCAATCGAATGTAGTAGCGCGCAATCATGGAATGAACAAGCCATGGGATGAACTGGTTTGGAACGAAAAAGCCCATGATCAAGCGATCGGTAGACAAATTTTGTATCATTGCGTCAATAGAAGGCTATGAGCGAGTGAAGCTATTTTCAATAGAAAATTAGTATTTTCAAGATCGATGGTCGCACCTAGAATATTTTAACATGCCATTTCCAATTACATATCTGAGTGCTACCGAAAAACTCATTTGCCTGTGAAAAATTTAGTTTAATTGGAATTATTTCTTCGGCTATGCACAAAGTACGTGTGATTTAACAGTATAATTTAAACGAATTCATTGATTTATCTTTTCTAGAAATAGTCTTATTTACTCAAAAAGCAACGAGAACTTTGTTTTGTCGCCACACCGTGCTTTCGCGGAATTTTCAATTTTCGCTTTTCATGACGTCACAGTTGCTAAAGGTATGTAAACAAACAAGATGGAGACCGAGGATCTTTTTTTTTTATCGCTTAAAAGATTCATCGTCGATTAAAATGATCGATAGACGAATTCAAAGTTTCGTACCTTTGTAGTGACTATTATCTGGGAAACAAATAGTCTTTTTATTTTTCATGTTTTAATAATGATATAGAATTGAAAAGTTCGTATAATGAAAAGTTTTAAAATGGCTGTCGTTCACATTTTGATTTCTAGAGATATGGCGGGTTTTGAAATAGTTAGCAGCACACGTGAAAAAAGCTCTTAACTATGTAATATTAAAGTATGCAATATGGAATAATATTGCATATCTTTATCCAGTCCAAATACATGGTGACAATATCAAAGTATATAATAAGGTTGCTTAGTCGGTAACACACAGAGCTTGTGATAAGAGGTGGAGGGGAAGATAGAAAGAGGGCGGATGGGGTGGGTTGGTAGTACGAATCCCTAGCTCGGCGAATTCCTTTCCCTGGATTCTGGATTGTTGTTGGTCATTAATTCCCTCGATTATTGTTTCGATGATGGTTGGAAAGTGACTAGGGCAGAATATTTTGCGAAGCAATTGTAAAAAAAATCTATGAAAGCATTGATGTGTAAGCACACATGTTTAATAGGTGTTTTGGTCGCCGCACTATAATGTAAAATAGTGTTTAATACCATACAAAAACACAAAGATCGTATCATCTAGTAAGGAATAAAAATAAATTAATTTGTGTCTCGAAGGTCGTCACAACAGAGCTATGTAGTAGAAAACGTCCTTTTAAATCTTTAACAGACGACTAAATTGTGGCCTTGTCAAAATTGAAAGCATTTGCAATGTTTCAAACGACGATTTCAATGTGGCTCAAGTGGTGCAGTGTTTTGTCATTTTTTTAGGGAAGAAAACATTATAAGATACCAGCATTTTTTGTTTTTCCCATCATGTCTTCAAAAGGCTTCTTTCCAACTGTCGTTAAAAGTTGTTAACTTTAAACGATCCCAAAGAATAAGTCTTTGATAACGTTGTGGGAAAAAAGACAATGCTCTAACCAACTTGTCTCGAAGGTCGTAGCAAGAGCGCTATGCCTGTAAAAATGGCTAAAGCCCACCTTAAAACAGTCCTGAAAAGGAAGCTTTTTGAAAATTGCCATAATATATTTATTATCATATAAGGGATAAAAAAAAAACACTAGGGATTTAAAGGTGGCCGCCCAGATTTTGGGATAAAAGTATCAAAAAAATGAAAAAAAAAAGCTTTTTTACTCCCAAAGCCTTTTAATTTTCATTCATAAAACCCCAGTAGTCGAAAACCATCCGACAAGAGAAATTAGAGCTTTACAAGAGCCCAGGTCGACACCGACAGGAAACACGGTCTATTTTTACATGAGCAACTCGCTCATTTACATACCGGAAATACACAGACAAAGCTTCAAACATGGCATCCGAAGAAGACATTATGGAAAATAATTACATGCTTGTTATGTTATGTAATTTAAGCGTCATAAGCCATGTGCCAGTCACTTGACATTCCCACAATGTTTTTTTTTTTTTTTTTTTGGCACGACATCTAAAAATACCTTAAGAGATTACGTAGTCTTTTAAGAGAACGCCGTCAAAAACATATTTTTTGTAATTCTATTGTTCTTAATTATTGACTATATATTTTAATTTGTTAGGATGTGAAAAATCTAAATACCCGCCTTAAAAATCGCAAACGAAAAACAGCGATTGCTTTGAAGGTCCCCAAAACATGTGATGCATTTTCTTTCCTACTTAATCCTTGCAATCTTGCAGTCGTCAGGGGCAACATTTGGTATGCAGATACAAGAATGATTGTTCTTTGTTGTAAATTATATTCTTGTAAAATACTTCGCAATAAAATATGTTTAAACTAAACTAAGAATGATTACAGTTTCATAAAAAAGGAGAGATGAAATGGATTGAGATAAGTCAGAGTGATGGTTTTCTAATCCGTTATCTCTCTTCAAAACCCTATGCAGTGGGTACTCATTAGAATCGTCTCTCCGAGACGATTCTAATGAGTACCCACCACATTGGGCTTTATTGGAGACTAATTAATATTATCAATTTTGAAATCAAAATAACTCCCTCTATCTGGAGCTCTATTGTACTTCTACAAGAAGTGAATTGGGTAACGGAAAGAAAAACATACACAGATAGATAAATGCAGTTTAAAAACGGGATTTAGATACATTTTATAAAGGCAAAAAGTTTTCAATACAGAAACATTTTTTTTACTAACTTACAGGCCCATGCGTCAAGTTTACGTTTTGACTTCATATTTCTATACGAATCAAATAACTTTATTTGAATATGTTCATATGTCACTCTAAAGAATACTACTACCGTTTCTGCTACTATAGAAGTAAAAAGAATGAAATGAAAAAAGTAATAGACTACATACATTTCATTGCAGATACCCATCCGAAATTATATGACTGTCCGAAATCTATAACACTTGAAGCGAAACAATTAGTTCTTCCACTTAAAGAAGGTGTTAATGACGATTCAAGCCCTGAAACTTTCCTAAACAAAGCAATGGAAGAATGAGAGCTGTCAAAATAAATACTCGGAAACCACATAAACCGGGGATTCTGCCTGACTAGAGATTTGGGCTGATTAATTAGGTCGCCTGGGTCCGGAAAAAGGGGACTTACCAATGTAAGCCTGTTTGAAGAACAATTCTCAGCTACAGATATCTGTATAATTATTTATCTTTAAAATTATTTCGAACAAAAAGTAATATACATTCGATAATTTTCTTAGATCATCAATAGAAATATTCATATAAATAAAGATTAAAATTGAAAAAGAAAATGATAAATAAATCAGTCTTTTAATCATATTAATAAATGGCCGGTGCATAGGTTACATGCTAGATGATCATAGATGAATGAATTGCACCAGGTAGTATCTTATTGAGTAAATGTTTATTTTAGTTTGAAATTCAAAGTTATGGTTGTCGCGTAGAAAAGGAGTCCGGTTCTGTACACAGAATGCATAAATTAGATGTCTATTTGTAGAATGCCATCTGGCGGGAGATAATGAATGGTTTTTGAAGCAGATGCAATTCTATAAATCCCAATTTCACATAGTAAACTTACATGTATATACACCTATCAAAAAATAAACAAGATAAAATAAATAAATAACTAAAACAATTGATAACTACAGTACAAAATTTCAAGTTATTTTTAAGTAAAGCCATGTACATTTCACGGACACCTGTTGTTGTGCCGCGCCATCTAGTGGGACACAAGAATACCAGAGATTAAGATCCTGATGGTGGGGCTGTACCCGTCTTTCATCTCTCTAATCTCTTTGTTGTTCATCTGCATGCGTCGGTAGTTAAAACAAAGAGTCTACCATTTGCAGAGAAATTAAAATAACGCCTCTAATTTTTGTATTTCCCCTTTGACGGTCTCGACGTTATCGTTGCCATTATTTTTTCTTAACTCTTTACTAAGCAATGTCTGGTTTTAACGGCTCTGAGGAGAGAAGCCTTCTGAAAACATGGTGGGAAAAGGAGAAAATGCTGGTTACCAGCATTTTCCCCTTTTCCCATAATGTTTTCTACTCTTCCAAAGTCAGGCTTTAATTTTTCATTCAAGTTCATTTTGTCGACTGCAAATGTTCCCAATTAGGACAAATCTAAAATTTTGTTGTTTGGTAAAGTAACTCTGCCGGGTCCAGCGAGGCTTAATAGTAAAGTGTGGAACTCGTAACCAGGGGGCCCCGGATTCGAGCCGCAATAGATCCACTAGGGTTTCCATGGGAGTGTCCTTAGGCAAGACACTTCAGAGTCCTAGCTTAGTACTGGTAAAACCCAGCAAATACATGAAAATGTGAGCTGTCATCGTGACATGACTGAGTAATGTTGAAAGCGGCGTAAAACACCATTTAACCAATTACTCAACTCTTTAACAAACGTTCTGGACTGGACCAAATTGAAGCTGCTTGCAGACCACAAATTATAAATGTTGTTGAAGTGATGATTTCTGTTTTTTGACGGGGTAGATAAAGGAAAGGTGTAAAAACTGGCTAAAAACATTTTTTTTCCCTTCCGCAATTTTCAAAATATTTTCTTTCTCAGATCGATATAACTTTTAATTGTGTGGGAAAGGGTTGAACCCGAGGCTGCTACACCCGACTCAGGGACCTTTCTCGGACAGTGTAGATCAAGAACGTGCAGACGAATCTTTGATCTACACTGTCTGTTAAGAACAACTTTTTTTTTTCTTAAAAAAAAAAGGCGTTTAACCCCATAAGGCATTTCTATGGTATCTCTAATTGACCCTAAATAACAGCAAGGATGAAGCCGTTTCTTATGTGTAAATGATACATTTTGATAGAATAGAAAACATTGTGACACAAGGTGAAATTGCTCGTCTTGAGCAATTTCACCTTTTGCCACAATGTTTTCGAAAGGCTCCTACAAGCAATGTGTATCTATGGAGTAAGGGGTTAAATTGCAATAGTTAGGTTTTTACTATCAGATTGAAAGCTTCAGTTTTCTTATTTAACACTTTACCAAGCGACAAAATCTTAGACTGGTCCAAATTGAAATTTGTTTCCAGCAGGGAAAAAGACGTTGTGGGAAAAGGAGAAAATGCTGCTTACAGTTTTTGATTCACGTTTATTTTGTCGTCTGCAAAGGCCCTCAATTTGAACTAGTCTTAAATTTTGTTGTTTGGTACAGAGTTAAGCCCCCTTATGGCTCAACGCCAGATTGCATTTGACTGCTTTTAGTCAGAGCATGGCTCAATGGCCTACTGAAAACGATACACGGCGAGGCAGCTCCGTTTGCCACCACATAACGATACAAGCAGCCTTGAAGACTTGTTACTGTAAGCAATCGAATGTGGCTTTCGCCCTTCTTTATCCGGCATCGGGATAATCGTCTCGAGACCTCTTCCGTTCAAATGGACCCTACTGACCCCATTAAGGTTCCAGGTACACGTGTAGATTTGACCTTTGTGACCTATAGTAATACCCTTATAATACCCATGCACATCCGTGTCTTTGCATTTAAATAGCACCTCCGAGCTATTTAGGTCAATACCGACCACCCCATGGTTGTAATCCGTCACAAAAATAGTTCTTACTTTCGGGTCCACCGCGATAAATAGCGGGTATCTTAGATCTGCTATACCAGGGCGGATACGTTTTCTAACCACACCTTTTAATGACACAATCTGAATTTGTCTGTCAACAGAAAAACCGGAAGTGACGTAAAGTTCGTACTGAAAGCACGTTATCCCAGAACATTCAATGTCTAACTGCAGTTTATTTCCGAGAATTAACTCTTTACCAAGTTCCACAAATTGTAAACATTTATCACTGGGTAAAGTCACAGCAACTAACTGGCTTTTTACCGGGGCGACGTCTCGCGGCACTGACTGTAATTTGAGTGACGTCACCGGTCTGAGTGCACTTGAGAATAGTTTGATGGTTCTGTTTGCGTCATCGATACAGACCACGTGATCATCTGGCATAACTGCCAAACCGGTTATGAACGGATTGTCGCTGTCAGTGTCCAGTAACACTGAAGATTCACCTGAAATTCCAAGTAAAGAGAATGGATTGTGACTTTTCTTCAACAGATGCTCACATGCAATAATTTCACTAGGTCACGACTAGGTCACGACCTATCAAAAGGGAGTATAATGCCCTTGCGCTGAGCATTAATATCAAATAAGACATCACATAATTATGGATCCATAAAATCTATTTCGTTTAAGAATCAACTTAGTAAGAGCACAAAATGATTTTCAAAACAAAGTTCACCTGTGACCTTGACCTTTGATACAAGTGATCCCAAAACAATGAAGAAGCTCCTTGGGTCATGAGCAACACTTGTACTAAGTTTGATGTTCCAAGGTCAAACAGCTATTGAAATAGAGTAAAGAAATTTCCGAACAAAATTTGCCTGTGACCTTGACCTTTGTAACCCAAAAGCAACAAGGCAACTCCTTGGGTCATGAGCAACACTTGTATACAGATTTAGCACCATTTGTGAAAGTCTGGTCTTAATCTACCGTAGCCACATAGGCTATAAAACTATTTAAGGACGCTCTAAGGAAATTGAGTCTTCAACACCTAATCCCTAATTTAAACAACCTTATGAAAAGAATACTTTGAAAATATTATGGAAAAAAAGTAGAAAACGCTGGTAGCCAGCATGTGTTACTTTTCCCACAATGTTTTCTACTCTGTCAAAGACAACTCTTACATTTTGAGTCACATCCAATTTGTCGTCTGCAAATGCATTGGGGTTGGAAAAGTCTAGAATTTTGTCGTTAGGTAGAAAATTAGCGGTCGAAAACACTTAACACAGAAGAACAAAAGCAGATATATTTACCAACAAACTCGGGTCGTCTTGTCTTAGATCTCGCCACTTGTGCCTTACTGATTCCAGTTGTATCTAACATAGGCAAGGAGCCCCTCCGTTTGTCCATCTTAACGCCTAGTTGCAGCTCCAAACTGCGGTCAGTCCTTAAATTAGCTACACTCATGCGTCTCTCCATGTTTTTGTTAATAACCGGAAGTTGAATTTCTACATCCGGTATTGGTTCCCCGCTTGTTTTGACGTTTCCAAGATCTTTCAAGTTTAGAAAGAATTTCTCTACTTGCTTGTTTGGTTCAAACTCGATGTTTATTGTCTTTGGCGATTTCTGTATTTCCTTCATTTGTTGTTGATAGTTGTCTAACACTACCTTCGACTTTTTGACAGCCAGAAATATTCCCTCATCCTCTCCGTTCAGAAAAGAACGATCAATGTCTTTCATATAGTTTTCAATCATTGTCATGGCTGTTCTACAACGTTCTTTGTGATCTGTGAAAGGAAACGAAAGTAACTCTTACTTCTTACATACTAAATGACGGATATTTGATCTTTCGGACATAGTAGATAAATTTGAGACAGCACATTTTTGCATTGTGATCTTGGATCCACGATGTCTGATTTTTGTGTGAAATGTTTCCGTGAAAAAAGAAATATTTGGTCTTATTTTTCTTATTTTCTGAGTGGAAATGTCATGGCAACGCAAGTTTATTTAGGGAATAGTGTATGTGTTACTAACACCCTCAACTTAGGCTTGGTCAAACCAAGTCGATAAAGATAAAAATGAACAGAGAAAAATTGAAACTCACATGGTCTTTGAAAAAATCATTGAAAATGTCATAGAAGTGAAACGAAGATCAAACTAGTGAATTTGTGTCCTTAATTCTGCAAGTAAACCTTGACCAATCGCAACTCTTTAGAACCCCGACAAAGAAAGCTTTCCTCAGTTTCCCAGATTTTTTGTTTCTAGACAAACTCAATCATTTCAGTTACACTCTTTTTGTCGTCCGCAACGATTTAAATATATTTGAAATATAAGGTCGTGTGCTAAACAGTAAAGGCAACCTAGGGCACGGTTTCACGAAATAACTTAAATCACTTATTGTACTCAGATCGGCGGATAGGTTTTCCGCCTAAGGCAGTGGACCCGTAATAGAAAACTGCTATTTCCACTAAATATTATCATACAAAATTTGCCATGATTAAAAATGAGTATTATTGCACTACTTTAACCGAGCTACTTTTTCCTTTTTTCCTTCTTAAAATTTTTTTTTTAGAAATGTAAAGATAATAGATAATAATTACCTCCCTTTCCTTGAAACTAACAAAAGTATCAACAAATAATTTCAAGATAGACATCAAATGAATTTCGGACAGGTTAAAAATCTGCAAAGTATTATAACTGTATAAATCCATATTAATCAACTATCAAGAAATTTTATTCCATGTTGCCCTAGAAGTGTTATGGGTCTACTAGTTTAAGTTGACTTCGTAATCTGAAATACATTTCATTAAAATATACATACCATCAAATCCTAAGCCGACACGTTCATACTCAACTTGGCAAAGTTATGGACTAAGTCAGTTAACCTAGCTAAGTCGGTTTATTTTGCTCAGTTGAGTTTTGAAATGTGGTGTTAACTTAGGATCTGAGAATGTTACTCAAGTCTGTTAATTTTGGTACAACTCAAGTCTGTAAATGTTTGTGAAATGGGTTTTTGATAACAAACTTAAGTCAGAACCTGAGACCCTAAGTACATTTGAGTAAAGTATGAATCATAAGTTCTGTCATAAGACTGGGCCCTGGTTACTGAAGACTTTACGGCCAGGTTGCAGGGAACTTGGAAACTTGTTCACGGCTGTGGTGAATCATGTCGCCCCTGCAAAGTTTTACCCTTTTTATATAATCTTACGAATCGAGTATGCTGACAAAATAAAAATTCCCTTCTAAGTACCCCAATTAAATGAAAACTGACGTCACTAAACGTGAAGTTTGGTGAATAAACGTGCAGTCTGGTTATCGATCGACCCCGCCATCCTGGATGTTGTGTTGCAAGTGTAGTGATGTTTACGGGGCACTCAAAAGGGAGACTGGTTTTACGTGTTTTTTGCCAGGGTACACGATAGATATGTTCCCCGCCTTGTTAACCAATCAGATCATGAGATATTTTTCTTTGCAGTGTAATAAAGAAAATGTGCTTACCTTTCAAAGTATTTTTCTTTTTGATGACATAATCGTCCTTTTTAGCTAGCAATGCATTTTCAAGTCTTTCCAAAATGGCGTTAATCTCATCTCTAAATGCATGAACCGCGCTTACAAAAGTTTTCTCCCTTTCTATGACTTCATTTAAAATGTCCGTCTGTTCCTTGTACACTTTTTCGTATTTCTGCTTCAACTTCTTCAAATTCCCGCTCAAAATCGTAACTTCGCGTGAATTCCGGAATCCTTTGGACGCTTCGGTGAAGCCGACAACATTATCACACTGACTATGCACCGATAAGCCACAGGCGTTACATATAAGTTGATCATGTTCCACACAAAAGGATATTATGGGTTCTTCGTGAAGGATACACCGTGTTGGTAATTTTGTCAGAAATTTTGCGACTTCATCCGGCTTCCTGTTACGGTCCGGTAATACGTTCACTTGACTCATTCTAGACGCTTGTTTTACAGATGACATTTGTGTTGTTTATTCGAGAAAACCTTGGGTGATCAACTGATCAAGTCTCTCGGCTGTGTCACGTAGCTTGATATGTAACTAACCAGTCCACTTCAAACATATTCGGGGATTTAAAATGTTTTATAATTAAAAGATGATTGTACAGTTTTACAGAAAAGACTAAGGTAATCACAATGAAATATAGAATTCAAAAGGTATCAAAACATATTCCATCCTCCAAAAAATAAAGGGGAAAACCCACAAGATAGCAATGTTATTGCGAGGTTTCCCTATTGCGAAAGTCCAGTTCATTTAATTTGCGCATATATAGGTGATCCCAGAACACTCAACAAAGATACAGTTCCATGTTTTACCACCAAGATAAGTCCTAGTATAGATATATTCCAATTAAGAAATGGTCCGTATTCACCAACCATTCTTAAGAATGTTCTGTGTCTTAAGAGTTTCGTCAGTGTGAAAGTAACAAAACTTCTGATTGGCTAAACCGAATGGTTTAGCCAATCAGATGTTCTGTTACTTTCACATTCAGAGAATCTTGAAGAATAAGACTAGGAACGTTCTTGAGAATGGTTGGTGAATACAGACCCAGAAGTCATTAAAACTAACAGATTAATTCATAAATCTAGCCAACAAAAACGAGGCTATACATATACATGTATTTAACTCCTTACTAGACGACAAAAAATTCGACTTGTTCAAATTGAAAGCTTAAGCAGACGACAATTTAGATGTATCTTAACCCTTTACCAAACAAATCCTGGTTTTTACGACGCTGATATAAAAGCCTTTTGAAAGAAGACTTTTGAAAACCTGGTTGGAAAAGGAGAAAATGCTGGTAACCAGCACTTTCCCCTTTTCCCACAATGTTTTCTGTCCTGCTGGAAATTAGTTCAATTTTTTTAGTTACCTTTATTTTGACGTCTACAAGTGCTATCAATTTGGATCAGTCTAAAATGTTGTCGTTTGGCAAAGGGTCAATTGGTGAGCTCCGGCTTTGGAAGCGTAGAAAAAATTGAGGGAGAACAGAAAAATAATGTACATCAACATTTCTTCTTTTTCCACGGTGTTTTCAACTGTCAACTTTCTCTAGGTGGTTAGTTCACGCAATCGTTTGATAAAAGTTTACGCTTTCAGTTAACTCTTTACCAAACGACAAATTTGTAGACCAGTCCAAATTGAAAGCATTTGCAGACGACAATTTCAGTGTGGCTCAAATGGTGTAATTTTTGTTTAATAGAGTTGAAAACATTGTGGGAAAAGGAGAAATGCTGGTTACCAGCATTTTCTCCTTTTCCCACAATGTTTTCAAAAGGCTTCTTCCTCGGGTTCGTTAAAAGCGTGTGGTAAAGGTTTAACGTGTTAAAGGATTAAGGATCCAAAAGACTAAAAGAATTTTACTTTCGTCAGAGAAAAAATGGGAACAGTTCGATCATATTTCAGATTTTCTTACAGGGACAATAAAAAACTATTGACCCTCAACAGCTATAGATAAATGCATTACAATGGAAGTTGATCAGCCGATAAAACTTTGACTCTTTACCACACAATCCCTACTTTAAGTGGCCCTGAGAAAGAAGCCTTTTGAAAACATTGTGGGAAAAGGAGAAAATGCTGGTCACCAGCATTTTCCCCTTTTCAAAATAATGTTTTCTACCCTTCCCAAAACAAATTTCATTTTGGAGTCACATTATTTTTGTTGTCTGTAGATGCTTTCAATTTGGACTAGTCTATTAGTATGTCGTTTGGTAAAGAGTTGAAATATTTTTTTGGCTTTTTTACTTGTTACCAAAATACTCTCGTGTTACAATGACCCCTACACCTTTTGTTGTGTCCGTGGTTTTGAGGTAGAGCATCGGTCTCGTAGTCATAAACCCGGAATTCGATACCCGGGAGCGAATATCAATTTGAGGATTTTTGATTGGCCTATATATTCGCCGCGAGTACTGGTGAAGTTCACATGGGAGCAGGGTCAACAGAAATTAGCACAAGCTGTCAGAAATTGTTTCTTAATCGATGTAAAATGATATGTTAATCAAAGCGTTCAAAACGCTGATGTGGCATTTGTCAATGAAGCCATTGTGTAGGATTAATAATTAAAAAGAAAACAGAAATATTATTCAAATATTAGCTTGAAAATCAACATCATAAGAAAATAAATACATCTTTTTCGGTTAAAAGATGAACACTGGTGCCAAAGTTAGTATCATTTGTGTATTGGTGGTCTCCCTTTGATTACTCAGGAGGAGTCAGGAGTAACGTTCCTTGACGGTAAGATGTGTGATGGGAATAGAGAGAAACCATGTGAATATATCGAATTAGAAGAAGTTTATATCTGAAAACTATTATGGTAAGATATCTTTGGCCGTCAGGATGTAATTCCTAATATTACAATAAATTTTTCGCCCTCTAAATATTCATGCACAATTCAATGCAGTAGCATTCAATCAAGCCCAGGGATGAAATGGTTTTGAAATAAACAAATCCGGATCCAAGTGGTCAGTAGACAAAGCTTGTGTATATCGTTGCGCCAATAGAAGGCTATGAGTGGATGAAGCTAGTTTTTATCAAAAGAAGTATTTTCCACGATCGATAGCCTAATGCAATTTATTTCAATACGCCATTATCAAATGTATATCTGAGTTCTATCGAAAAACTCATATGTCTGAGAAAAATTGAATTTAATTGGGTTTATTTCTTTCGGTTTTGCACAAAATACGATACATGTCTTCAAAATTTATTATTGAACATTCATTATTGAATTCATAGTGGCATTGTTTTCGACAAATACCACAAAAAACGGAAAAGGGGCATTCTAAAACATGGTAGGAACAAAAGAAAATGCTGGTGACCAACATTTTCTTTCTTTCCTACAGTTTTCAATCCATTTTGAGAATGTTTGCTCTTTAATTATTGAAAACCCTGAATGGAGTAACCGTTAACCCTTAGGCCGTAGAGATCAAGAACTACTTTGTTCCATTTTTCTACAATTTGATATTTATCCTTCTAAATAAATTAAATGAAATCTTCAATTCGATAGTAAAAATCCAAATCTTGCTATTTCAACGTTGTGTTTTGGGGAAAAATATCACATTATTGAACAGTGTAGAACATTGTATAATGTTGAGGGAACTTCCATACAGTGATTCCAAATGAATACTACCGACAAAGGTAATAGGTTGTTATTGGGTTGTAGAGTTCCAAGAACACTTTTATGAAAGTCTTATCACTTGTAATTACAAAAGCTGAAAATGTTATGTTATGTTATGTCTTTTGTTGTTTCAAGAAAAACAAACAACAAACAAACAGACAGGATGAAAAACTATATACCCCCTCTATTGGTGCGGGGGCATAGAAAACCATTTTATCTGTTTTCGAATTCTATTATACTTTTTGAACATATAGAAG
Organism: Tridacna crocea; assembly: GCA_943736015.1. Taxonomy (NCBI): domain Eukaryota; kingdom Metazoa; phylum Mollusca; class Bivalvia; order Cardiida; family Cardiidae; genus Tridacna; species Tridacna crocea. The sequence goes on from OX031073.1 coordinate 35,157,546, forward strand.
ACATCAGAAAATATAAGAACTAGCCTAGACTTCTAAGGTTCGGTCCTGAACCCTTGAACTTCAGATTTAATTTCAGTTTTGTCACTTTTGGGGATTTTCTTGGTAATAAATTGGTTCTAAATTGAAGAATTCGATTCAAAATTGTATCAAAATAAATATCAATAATTCTAATTTCATGGGTAAGGCCATATATGCAAAATCTGGCCCTTGTTTTACTGCTAACCGCTTTTTTCTAGACATGGTATGCTACAAGGGACTGTAATGTTTCCTTCTATTGGGTATTAGATTAAAATATCAATTTTCATAACTGTATTATCCATGGCAACAAATATATACAATATGAGGAAAATCCAAGCTTGGGCACATTTTAGCATACTTTTGGAACACCACCTTTTAAAGAGTTCACTTGAAAGCACAGGTAACGATCATAACGCCAAGGCTGCAATACCTGAATGTTTTCTTCGAAAACAGCTGAGCTAAAAATGCTGGATAGTAGCATTTTCTTTTTCAATAATATTTTCAAAGCCTTGCTAAGGCTATTATCTGTTGTAGAGTGTACCTTTTAAGTTAAATGAGAGACAGTCCCTTTATGCAAGCTCACTTAACCCTTCTGAATACAGCAAAATTTCAGACGTATTCAAATAGAAAGCATTTGCAGGCAAAAATTCCATAGTGGCTCATATGACTCAATTTTCATTTGACAGGGCAGAAAACTTTGTAGGAAAGGAGAAAATGCTGGTTACCATTTTTCAAAAGGCTTCCATCTTCAGGGTTATTAAAAGTCAGGGTTGTGTGGTAACGAGTTAATACTTTGCATCTTGTGCAAATTGCTGTACCTGTTTACATGTACATGTACACAAGTAGATGGTAACTGATATAGCATTCTTACCTGATGATGTTATTTGCCAGAGTGGGCCTTCATATTGGTATGTTGAGTTATTATTTAAAATTTATCCTGGCATAATACCGGCAAACACCACTACACTGTAGAACTCTTTGCATACATGTGGTATTGTTTTATGAATTAAAAAACAGGTAATGAGGTTTTAAGCTTTATTCAGTGGACCAATATTGTAAAATATGTACACGGAATGAATCCATAAGAAATCAAAACTCTTTTGACACACTATTTCGATTTACATGGGTTTTCGCGGCATAGTGGATGGATGTTTTCCAGCATTATGCATTTGTGTTATTAAGAAATGTACATTTTCTTTGTTTTATGTAACATGGTAGTACAACTTAACTCTTTACCACACAACACTGCAGTTCAATAAACCAAAGCTAGGAGGCTATTGAAAACATTTTGGGAAAAAGAGAACAAGAATTGAATTATTCGGTTACAGTATCTTCCTCAGTTCCAACAATTTTTTCAAAAGTTTAATTCTCCAGGGTCATAGCCAATCAGAAGTTCTGTTACTTTCACAGTTAGAAAACCTTGAAGAGTTAGACAAGGAATCTTCATAAGAATGGTTGGTGAATACGGACCCTGTTTTCTCCTTTTCCCACAATGTTTTCTTTCCTATCGAAGACAGACGTCATCATTTAACTTAAATTCATTTTGTCATTTGCAAATGTTTTCAAATCAGCCAAACCCAATTTTTTATTGTTTGATAAAGGGTTGACTGAGGATAGGTATGATAAGATAAAAGAATGCTTTCAGGGTTTAACCATTATAATTCTGAACACTGGTAAAACATAGAGCTGATTTTATCAGGCTGTGGTTAATATGTGGAAATATTTGCCGAAGAAGGGAAAGGTATGCGAAAATAGTTATTTTCGCGGACCTTTCCCTTTTTGTGGCAAATATTTCCCCATATTAACCACAAGCTGACGAAATAAACTCTATATATTATATTTCCTCTGATTATTTTGTCAACGAATGCTACTTTTAAAACTAGTGATCTCAAGTTAATTTACCAGATTTTCGGCAAGAGGAAAATATTCACTATGACGGGGAAATAATCCCCCTACCCAGCTTAAATGACGTCATTTCTTAACCCATAACATTTCTAAAAATAAACACACGAAATATAATATAAACACTCATTTTCATTTTCACTGCAGACTAAAATATTGCAGTTGCACCACTAGTGTAGACCCAACTTTCTTTGACCATGACAAGGAAATTTTTGAAAATATTGTGGGAAAAGGAGAAAATGCTGGTATCCAGCATTTTCTCCTATTCCCACAGAATTTTAGACTTGGTAATTGGATTTGTTAACTCAAGGGTTAAAAAGAAAAACATTGTCTGAAAATGGAGTCCGTTCTAGCATTTCTCCTCTTCCCATGATGTTTTTCAAAAGCCTTTCTACTTGAAAAAAAAAGACTATTGTGAAATATAGGATGACGTATTTGCATCAGTATCTAATCACTTATTAATGCATATTATCAATGAGGGTTAAAGTCCCATGTATGAGAACAGCATATACAGGCTATCAGGTTAGTGTTAGTTTCAATATTAGACCAGGAGGAAGAAATTTTAGTGCATGTAAATTATCTATAAGAATTCTGTTTTCATTAGTATGGCTCCAATCGGATAAAGTTTTTGAGGAAGTCCCATAGCAATTTTATCAATGAGGGTTAGTCAATGAAGGTATGAAAGCCACCAAGTAAGTGTTAAGTGTTCTGGTACAGTATTAGACTATTTGGATAAACTTTTTGAGGTATATGTATTACCATAATAAACCAATGATTCGTGTCTGTGTTTGAAAGACATTGCTGGTTACCAGCTTTTCCTATTTTTCCAGCAATGTTTTCAAAAGTCTTCTTCTCCGAGGGGGTCGTTTTATGAAATTATTTACACAAGCAAACAATTTTATAAATTTCTATGTAACTCCGATCTTTGCCTTTTACTACACAAATATTAGATGTAAGTAAGGACACAGGCCATTGTAGCGGAAGCAGTTTGATGAAAACATCAAAATTATCCTCAAAGCTCTCCGAGTAAGTCATTAACTTCATTTTCTAATCAACATTTTTTCACACATACCGTAGCTATTTTTAACGGAAGCAGCCGACACACGACAGACGACATAGGAATAAACAGAACAGAACAGAATTTTATTTTTGACTTGTACAAAGTACATCGTCAGTTACACTACAATATACAAAAACAAAAGATAAAAGATGCGCGAGAAATGTAGGAATAACATTTCCCTCAAGTTAAATGGCACAAGCTGTTTAAAGAGGTAATAATTGTGCAGAAACCACTATTTTTGGAATTGCAGAGTTATTGAAATATTTACTTACGCAAATTCACAAAGTTGTGAAAGTTTGGTACAACAGATTTACGAATTTTACAAATCTGAATGTAATCGTAAAGTTACGATAATTCCTATGCAATGACTTACGATTTTTTTTTAAATAAAAGAGATATTTAAACAAAGGATTGTTAGGTAAAGTGTTAACTATGATATAAATTGGTCGCTGGCAGAAAAATGGATTTAAGAGTAGAAAAGTTGTCAGCGTCTGTATTCACCAACTGTTCTTGAGAATATTATTAGTCTTATTCTCCTTGACTTTCTAAATTTGTAAGTAACAGACCTTCTGGTTGGGTAAACCGAATGGTTTAGCCAATCAGAAGTTCTGTTACTTTCAAGTATAGAAAATTCTGGAGAATATTTAGACAAAGAATGTTTTTAGAATGGTTGGTGAGTATACGCCCTGTCCATTAAGTGATTTTTGTTTACTTTTTACCTGGCTTGAACATTCCTTTTTCTGCCAGCTGCATGCACGTACACTTGGACCGACCATATAATAACAGATTGTCATTTTTGCGGTATTTTCTTATCTTGAAAAGGTATGGTTCAAATTTAGATCCGTTTTTAACACCTGCTTCATTTATTTTTGGGCACTACTTAGCCTTTAACTCCTTCCAAGAGACTCACATCAAACATTTTTGTCGTCTGTTATTCGAGATTATTTTGCTTTTAACCATTTACATATGAGCTAAGCTCTGTGGAAAGGGAGTTTTATGCATCTGGGAAAAGTATCGCTCAGGCTGACATAGGCCGATAGTTTTTCGCTATTGGTCAGTTTTTCTGTTTGTCAAAGGACCAGTCTACCTCACAATTATTTAAACAATAGGGCCATAATAGCTCTGTATCGCTCCACTGGCTTTTTAATCCTTTACCACATAAAAAAGTAAGTATTCATGACTCTGAAAAAGAGATTTTTTGAAAACAATGAACACTGTCAGGCAATAAAGGCAGGTTTATTCATTGGCATGAACGGTAAAATTCCTGAAAAAAAATGAATGGTAGAAACCTTACTTTGAATTTGAAATTTGACTCATGTGAGTATAACTATTAGCATCAAAATGAATCACTCACGCTGAAAACAGAATATTTTTTATCAAAAAACTTATATATCTAGCACCAATCATGCATCACTGCAGTTTGATAATCAATTGAGGTAAATAGTAACAAACTTTACCCTTATTCACAGGGTTTATTTCTCTTCATTAATGTTTAAATTGAAGTGACAGTATAAGGAAGCCCATGTTAAAATTGTGATGCGTGGTATGGAGCCAATTTTGACCCCAGGCCTATAATAGAAAAAAACTTGTTAAAGGTCCATTAGACAAAGCTACATACCAAAATCAGTATCCCTGGGCATTATGGTTTCAGAGAAGAAGATTTTTAAAAATGTTGAATATCTTTAAATATCTTAATACCATTTGTTGAACGAATTAAACTCTTTTAAGAAATTCTGAAGAGCACCACGGAAGTATAATTTCTGTGAAGTTTCATCAAATTTGGATGGCAAGTTCCAGAGAAGATGTTTGGAATAAAAGTCAAAGCACGCACGGACAGACCGACACATTTTTGACAATCCAGAGATAAGCTGGGTCTTGGACAAACAATATTGATTCTTTTAAATACATGTATTCACCGCAACTCAGCTGAATCTATATCTGCATCCATCACTGATAACCCAAGGTTTGCAAACTGAGAAAAGACATAGTGAAATGGGTTATAAACTAACTTTTGAAAAAATATCAAATTATTGATTAGTTAAGTAATTGGATCATCTCGCATCCTATTCATTGACTAGGAGGTGAATAAGCCCCCAAGGCTTTGCATTAACCCTTATCCTGCCGTTCGCGACAATGGATAACTTTTGCGGAGAGTGTACAGCAAGATCAGCCTGCACATACGTGCAGTCTGATCTTGCTCTACACCCTCCGTTGCTCTATCGGTAGCTTGGGTTCTATAAGCCCAGCAAAAAGCCCGTACATTTAGCAACATGTTTTTGTGTGATCGTCAACAGTTTTTATTTGGCAGGATAGGGGTTAACAGTAGCAAATTTGACTTTTTATATTAGTGTCATAAATGTACCTTCCAATAGGCCATCAGGAACCCATCAAGTAAACTTTTCCACCCATATGTTTTCAAAAGCTTTTTTTCCTCAGGGTTGTCAAAAAGCAGGATTGTGTGGCATTTAACCGATTACCACACGGCAAAATTTTAGAACTATCCAAATTGTAAGCATTTGCGGATGACAATTTCAAGGTGACTTAAATGGTGTAAATTTGCTTTGATAGGGTAGAAAGTCTTGTGGGTAAAGGAGAAAATGCTGGTTACCAGCATTTTCTCCTTTTCTAACAAGGTTTTCAAAAGGCTTCTTTACCAGTTTCGTCAAAATTCGTCATTGTGTGATAAATGGTTAAAAAAATCAGAACACAACGTAGTTCTAAGTCAAGTGATGATGTGATGATAATTGTCTTTGAAATGGTAGAAAACCTTGTGGGAAAGGAAAAATGTTGTTTGACGATGTAATACAGAGAAAATTTACCTCCCCTACAAATCACCCGAATCTTTATTCTACGTAGAGAAATGACGCCAGAAGTCATTTCTCTACGTAGAGGAATGACCCGGGTCATTATTCTACGTACAGAAATGACCCGGATCATTTTATAGGGGAAGGTCGTTTCTCTGCATTAAACCGGCAATTTCTCCTTATTTAACATTGGGTTCAAAAGCTTTCCTTATTAGGGTTCTTAAAGCTAGAAATTGTGTTTTAAAAGAGTTAATGGGTTAACATCTATTTTTCTATTCACAGAAAATTAGCAATGGAAACAGAAAACTATGGACCAGCACAAATCTGTGATCCTTGTACAGTGGAAGGAAACCAGAATGAGGCAGTTGGATATTGTGAAACCTGCACCGAATTCCTCTGCCAAGAATGCTTTCAAATACACCTTCGTCTAAAACCCTGTAGAAATTATAAACTACTGACAAAGAATGAAATGCCTACACCAAGATCTATGTGTGCAACACCAAGTTTGTCAAATAAACAAGGCAAACATCTGTGTGTAGATCATTTAGGGGAGATGGTTGAATATTTCTGTAAAGAACACAATGTATTAGGGTGCAGTGTCTGCATGACTCTAAATCATCTACTATGTAATACCTGCTATGTACATGAAGCTTATGATTATATTCCATTAATTGAGATGCCAGAATACAAAATGCTTAAAGTTGACACTGAAGAGCTTGCCAGTAAGATACAGAAAGGTCAAAGCAAAATCAAAGCTCTTAGAGATCAGGCAACACATACTGGAGAAAAAGCAGTCAAGGCTGTGACAAGCCTCAGGAATAAGCTTGTAAAGGAAATTGATAAAAATCAAATAGTCATACTACAGCAAATAAAACAGATTAAAAAGGATGATGTTAAAAACATGGACAGTATATTATCAGATTTCAAAATTATAGAAAATGGTTTGAAACAAATGGAAAAGGACCTTGTGGACCAAAAAAAGTGTAGAGGTAAAGAAGCCCATTTAGTTGTCACAAAAATGGTGGATACTTTGCAGAAACTCCAGAAAAGCTCTCAACAAATCCAAGACAGACAAACTGAAGTAAAGTCATACCATTTCCAACCATCGGAATCCTTTCTGAAAGCATTTCAAAAAAAGCTTAAAACTTTTGGCTCAATTGACATAAAACCAACCCTTCCATCTGCAGTGAAAACACCAAGAGCTCAACCAATGCCATTAAAGACATCTAGCACTGAAGAATTATCAAACGCCACTTTGTCTGACGGACAAAATGGAGGCAACATACAGCCAAAAGCAGCAGTTACACAGCCAAATACTGTAGTACGTCCACAGCCAGCCCAAAATATTCCAACTGAGTTAGTCAACATCTCAGTTGGAAGTCTAAACCCAGTCAAAAAAGTTCCAACCGAGTCTGCCACAAACACTGGTAAAAGTTCAAACCCATCCCAAGCAAATCCAGCTGGATCTGTCAAAGGAGAATATGTCACAGAGTTTAATATCAGAACAGTCGCAGACAAACAGACAAGCACCATAACAGATATGACCCTGATAGAAACACAGAAGATGGCCGCATGTGATTTCCAGAACTGCTGTATAAAGATTATAGATTTATCAAACAGTCAATACAAGATGATCCTAAAGATGCAGTTACACTCCCAACCTTTTGGTGTGACCTTCACTGGCCAGGAATTGGCTGTCACTCTACCTTACCTAGGTATGATTGGTATGTTCAATGACATAAAGAACTTCCAATTCTATAGAAATATAGCAGTTGGAGCTGAATGTAGAGGTATTGCTTATCGGGATGAAAATTTCTTTCTAAGTTTTAACACCAGTCCAGGAATGATTCGTATAATCAAGACAACAGGAGAAGTTTTAAGATCTTTAACAATGGTCGGTGGCGATACCTTTCAACATCCATGTCACATCGCAACACATCCTTCCTTACCAACGGTATATATATCAGACTGGCAAGTTATTGCTTTAGGATTTGATGGCAGTTTAGTGAGAAAACATAGGGATGCCGAATTTAAAGACTTGCGGGGAATTAATGTGTCTGTTGATGGTATTGTTTATGTATGTGACAGGGAGAGGAACACAGTCTATTTTATTTCACCAACAACCACTTCAAGCCAGATTTTCCTTGATGCAAAACAAGGGATAAATGGGCCACATGCCCTTCTGGTGACTGGCAAAAAGAACAAGAAAGAACTGTTTGTTAGTATGGAAGGATCAGATTACATCAAAGTTTTCAAAATATCAAGAACTGAAAATTAAACAGTCAATCTTCAAACACAAATATATGGACTAGACTAACTTCAAAACATTTGCAGATAACAAATGTTGTTTAATTAACCCATTACCAAACAATCCCTACTTTTGACGCCCCTGAGAAAGAAGTCTTTAGAAAACATTGTGGGAAAAGGAGAAAATGCTGGTTACCAGCATTTCCTCCTTTTCCCACAATGTTTTCTACCCTTCACAAAACAAATTTCAAATTTTTAGTCACTTTTATTTTGTCGTCTGCAAATGCATTCAATTTGGACCAGTCTAAAATATTGTCGTTTGGTAATGTGTTAAGTCGTTGCCGGACGACAACATTTAGACTGACCCAATTGAAAGCACTTGCAGACGACAAGATATCATCAATGTCATACAAAAATTGAATTTTTTTTTCCAGCAGGGTAGAAAACATTGTGGAAATAGGAAAAAATGCTGAGTACCAGCATGTTTTCTTTCTCCCACAATGTTTTCAGACGGCTTCTTCCCCAGGGTCGTGAAATTCTTGGATTGTTTGATAAAGTGTTACCTCTATACCACATGACAATGTTTTAGATAGATTCAACTTGAAAGCGATTCCAACAGGCATCGGAAATATGAATCCAGTAATGGGATTTCTCTGCAAAAGATAAGAAAAAAGGGAAAAGAAGGGAAAAGACGAAAATGCTGGTAACCTTTTCCCATAATGTTCTCAAAAGCTTTCTTTCTCTTGGTTGTTAAAAATCGGGATTGTGTCGTAAAGAGTTAATAGGTGATTTCTGGTTTTGTGAGGGAAGAATAAATTGTGGGAAAAGGAGGATTTGTTTGTAACGAGCATTTTCTCCTGTTCTCTATAAGGCCAAAACAAAATATATTATGTGGTTCCAGTAATTTCGACTGTTTCTAATTTTCATGCCTGAATTTAAAAGTTTTTTTAACCTGATGATCGTTTAACAGTTTATCATGTTTATCATATCATAATTTTCTTGTCATCCTTGGAAAATTATATGTTGTTTTACCTCTATAAATTATCCCGAGGCACGTTTGCAATAAAAAAAACTTCTGACCTACCGACCCTAATTCTCAATAGTAAGTAATAGACACCAACCACGCATATATTATTTTGGCCAAATGATCTTAATGCATTGGCAGTCAGCCAAGGTTTACCTGGGCCAAAAGTTTTCGCTATTGGTCAATTGTCTCTATGTCTTATGACCTGTATACCTCAAAATGAAGTCCGTTATTTAAAAAATTGGTGATTATGAATCCAAAATTATGTGATGTCTTGATTAACATTGTGGCAAGCCTAGACGATTTTGTCTGATCCGGAATATTTTATTAGATGTTTAGTTAGTCCTGACCCTACTTTCATTTTAGTATCTAAAGTTCCGGTCATCTGAAAAGATCAATCAACTGGCCCAATTTGTAACGCTGTAATACAATGTAAGTACCACGGTTCGTTGCCTACCCTCATTTACCCTTTATTTGTAATCAACCTGTGAATTTAGAAGAATACACATGTTGGCAAAAGTAAATAATCCATAGTTATGGTTCAGTGGAACGCTGGTTTACTACGCATGTGCTTAGTCCGGAAGGGTATATAAATGCGAGTTTCGCCGTGGAAATTCAGTTCTTCTGTTTTCGCTGTGAGGTGCACATCGAGAAATAATAACAAAGCATTCTCCTTAGTAAAATAATTTTGGGGCTTTGGTCAGAGAGAGTTTTATTTAGAACATACATGCATGCAACCCGGATTCATATATTTGCAAACCGGGATCAGCTGTATCGTTCAGAAGTAAAACTGTAGTACCGAGTCGCATTGTTATTAGACAAAAAAAAAATCTGCATAGGATTGAGTCCGGCTAACTGATCATGTCTAGTAGGAATCAGACATAAGTTTAGGCTGACTGTAAACACACTCGTTTGTGTAATATAGGCTGGATTGATAGAATTGCTTTTCCCTAATAAGCCATGTACCAAGGAGTACAGACTGATTTTCGTTTTTTTTTTTTGTTTTTTTTATGTGATTGTTGATTCTACCCATTCCTGATTAACCTTGTTTAATGTCAAGTAAACAATAGTGATTCGATCATTGTTTCAATTATATCAACTGCTGTACATATATTTGAGCAAATATTCCGACCGATTCATTTATTTTGTACCTAATCAATCTAAAGCAGGAAGCTTGAGAAAAATTTACCTTATAAATCCGCTCGACCCGTTACAACATCATTTATCATAGAGATGCATTAACACACTGATCAACGTGAGCCACGGACACCATGTGTTCTCGGTACACCAGATCGGATTTTCCATGGAAGAACCAGTGATGGTGTAAGTATTTTCATATTTATGGACCTGTCCTACCTAGATAGAAATGTTGATTTACAGCAATGTCAAGACAAATGATTGATCTGTTTACATACAAACTAGGGAATGATAATACCATCATCTAAGCGAGCTGTGGGTTTATGAGCAACTGGGGTCTTATTGTTTTGAAGTTTATTCCCAAATTTTGGACAAAATCACAAACCATTGTTCATTTGACAAGTTTGTATGATAAGATAAATGTTTTCCCTAAAGGAAGACAAAATTTCACTTAGAACTGTCCATCCAAAGCGAAGATATACGTTTTTGAATGGACCTGGGTAGAGGAAAATATGCTAACAAGACACCAATTTTATTTTCAATGTATGCACATGGACACCAGATCAGAAGACGCTTGCGGTAACTGGACACCAACCTTTAAATCATCAATATTCCTGCCTGAAACTCGTTGCATGGGCTGTATACGAAGACTATTTTTGTAAACATTATGTCACTACGGTCCATTACCTGATAAAGAGCATGTTCAAACATGCTCATTCAGTAACTGGACTGAAGGAAGGAAGACATGTGTTGTGAACAATTGAGAATTAAATTTGGAATTTGGGTTATTTAGAATTTGAGATTTCTTTTTGGATTGTTTTTATGAAATATTGAATTTGTTCTCTGTTAAATATTGTGAAATTTTATCTGTAAAAAGAAAACTTTATAATAAATTAACTTCACACTGTAAATTATTAAAGAGGACACAAGAACAAAGAAACAAAATGGCCGCCAATATCACACAACAAATCTTAGACACTGTATTCAACATGTCTTCAAGTATCATGGAGTTTTCTGGATTTTCAAACCACTCAAAAGATGAAGACACTTTTGTATTAGAGTTTCCTGATTTCGTTGATGTTCAACAAAATAGTGGAAGTATAACACTTACAATAAAAAATAAAGACAGAATGACATCGCTCAACAAAGAAATCCAAAAAGATCATCAACAGTACATGTCAACGAGGCAACATGGAGATATCTACAAGATCCCAAATCCTGATGGAAACCTGACTACTTGCACCATTTACCACACTACAAATACCATACATATTCAAGGGTATGGATATCTAGACTGGACATACAAACATTTTATCAAGATACTACACAGAATTGATGCAGGAGACAATAACATTATATCATCCCAAACCTCCATGAAAAGGCTTACACCAGTGGAAGGAGTAGAAAGAGATGACTATGAGATAGAAAAGAGTGCATCATCTCTATTGACATCAACTCCGTATAACTGTAGTACAGCATTTAAAACAGTATTTGTACCAAATGAAAACAAAGAAGACAGTGTTCTAGTCTGTGAAAATGATGGACTTCACTTGACACTGCAAAATGATCATATTAAAACTCAAAATGCAAAGGACCAGAAAGCAATGAACTTAAGTTTTGAAAGTTTTATTTCCCAAGAAAACATAATCAGTGATTTAATCTCCACTGTAAGAGATTTACAGCTCGAAGTACAGGCCCTTAAATCAGCTTTACTCAAAACACAGGAGACAAGATCATGTGAAGGGTATAAAGACCTACAATCAACTACACAACAAACTGACATACAGCTAGCTGATGATTTACAAATACCAAACTACCAGCTTATACAGGCACCAAACTATCAAATAGTCTCAGAGAAAGGAGGACATAGCACACTCAGGTACCCTGACCAGCAAAGGTATAAACAAACTGACATACAGAGAAACCCCAACCAGCAAAGCATTGAACACACAATCATACCTAAAAACTCAGACCAGCAAAGTACCAGACAGACAGGAATGTCCCTTGGGATCCTTCAACCTGACCCATTAACACAGCCCAACATCACCCCTTCTACATTTGACCCTGAACCAAGAGTATTTCAGCCACACAAAGAAATACACAAGAATTTCCAAACTCCCAGAGGGATATGAAAGTAACTGAGAAGACCAGCCCTCCACTAAAAGATAATAAACATAAGATTTTAATGATTGGCTCTTCAATTTTGAAACACATAAACAAAAATGGACCAAGTAAGAATGTGGATGTCAAAACCTGCAGAGGGGCTAGGGTGAAAGATATTCATGAGCATATAAAAGCCAACATAGACACAAGAAACTATGAAACAATTCTAATCCACATCGGAGGAAACAATGTCAGTATAGGAGATAACATCTGGGATATCTACTCTGACATAACTGACTTGATAGACTTTTTGAAGCATGAAAACAGCAGTATCAGGATTATTTTTATTGAGATAACACCACGAACAGACTGCTGCACTAGAGGAGTCAACTACTACATTGAGGAGATATGCCACAGAAAGGGCCTAGAATTCATTGCCAGCTACTCCCTGTTTGTAGACAGACAAGGGTATTTAAGGTCACCTCTATACTCAAGGGATGGAATCCACATAAACAAAAGGGGTACGACAGCCTTCCTGAAAAACATCAACAGCTCTATTCCAATATTAAAAAACAAGAGGAAAATGAATGGATTTACTGTTGACTCTTGTTTCTACTGTGGGGAAAATGGCCATACAACAAAGGTGTGCAGACATGGAAAACACATTATGTGCCATAGATGTGGACATTATGGCCACAAAATGAAGTCCTGTCCACACTGACAGACAGACAATGAAGATTTTGTCGAACACTCTAAAAATCCTCCGCGATGTCAATTATATAAGACTGAACCGTGCCGAACATACAATCGTTTCACTCCACTTTCAAACATTTCTATTCTTCAGTGCTCTGATTGTTGCAATGAAGTATGTTCTTGTATATGCAAATTAAACTCCCATGAGGCCAAAGAAAACAATTATTACAACAAAGAACACACTCAAGATACAAAAATATTATTTCATGTCATATTACTTACTATTTTCACATTACTTCTATATATTTGCCTGTATGAAAATTGTACATCTAAACACAAATCACCTAAAAAAGCAGATGAAAACCCTTATAACACGAATTCGAAAAATGATACTTTGGTCAAAAGAACGCTAAAGAAAAACAGCTATGGAGTCTTCAATTTGGTTAAAAAAGGTCTAAAGATTGGATCACTTAATGTTTGTCATTTGATCCCCAAATTAGATGAAATCAAGTTATCCCTTCAACATCCAAATAGTTTACATGTGTTTGGATTGTGTGAAACTTTCTTAAATTCTAGAACCACAAATGGCCCTTTGAAAATTGATGGCTTTAACATCGAGAAAAGGACAGAAACAGAAAAAATGGAGGTGGCATTCTGATATACATAAGAAATGCCTTAAAATATAGGAGAAGGGTAGACTTGGAATCTTATGATATAGAAACTGTATGGATAGAATTCAAACTTCCATACTCCAAACCTCTACTAACATGCTTTGTCTATCGCCCACCAAATTCATTGACATCTTGGATAGATAGATTCGAAGAACAGATTATGTTAGCCTCACAGCAAAACACTGAATTAATCATTCTAGGTGACTTGAATATAAAATTTACACCTCAGTGTGGCAACAGTAAATGGACAAACTTAATAAATCTGTATAATCTAGAACAGCTAGTGCAGGAGCCCACACGCATTGCTAACACCTCCACCTCACTCATTGATCACATCTATGCTACAATACCCGAAAACATCCGTGAAATACAAGTTCCAAATTTTTCTGTAAGTGATCACTATCCAGTCTGTTTAACTCATAAAGTTGGCCAAACTTTACTGAAGGGAAGACATATATGCATGGAATACAGGTCATATAAAGCCTTTAATGAAACACAGTTCATACATGACCTGTCAAAGGCAGACTTTCATGAGATCTTCCATTTTGATGATGTAGAAGTTTGTTTACATATGTTCTATGAAAAATTTCTTACAGTTTTTGATTAGCATGCGCCTCGCAAACAAAAACGGATTAAATCTTTCAAACAACCACAGTGGTACAATGAAGAAATAAACATGCTCAGGAAACAAAAAGACAAATATCATAAACAGAAAGACTTTAGCAACTATAAAAAAATTCGCAATAAAGTATCCTCCATGATAAAAAAATCAAAGCAAAGGTACTTTGTAGAAGCAATTGGCCAATACAAGGATACAAGAATACTTTGGAAGTATTTGAAAGAACTGCATCCTAAAGAAGAACCAAGTCTCCCAACACACTTAAAAGTAGGTGATGAAATAATCTCCCAAACACAAGAAATAGTGGAGCATCTAAACAATCATTTCTGTACATTAGCTGATGAAATAAAAACCAAAAATCATACACCTAATTATGATTTACTCAGAGATTTCCTAACCACAAAATTTTCAGATACTACAGGACAGAAACTCAAATTTCAACCTATTAAGGAAGAGCAAGTTTTCCATCACCTGAAATCATTAAACATAAATAAGGGAGCTGCACTGGATGGCTTAAGTCCAAAAATTCTAAAACTGTCAGCAAGAGAAATTAGCTCAACCCTATCACACATCATGAATTTAAGTCTGAAGCACGGTGTATTCCCAAATGCTCTAAAAACAGCAAGAGTAAGACCTTTCTTCAAATCAGGTGACAAGGAACTTCCAGAAAATTACAGACCTATTTTAATTTTACCTATCATTTCTAAAATTATTGAAAAACATGTTGTTAAACAAATAAGTAAATATTTACAAGAAAACCATCTGCTGCACCAACATCAGTCGGGTTTTAGAAAATTTCATTCCTGCCAGTCTGCTCTTATAAAACTAATTGATGAATGGCTCCTTGCCATTGATAAAGGAAACTTTGTGGGAGCTGTATTTCTAGATATGAAGAAAGCATTTGACTTGGTTGATCATAACATTCTACTTGATAAGCTTGTACTATATAACTTTCATGATGAAACGGTCACATGGGTTAAGTCTTATTTAAGCAATAGAACTCAACAAGTGCAATTTAACTGTTCAACATCCTCACCAACAATTATTAAATATGGTGTTCCGCAAGGATCTATCCTAGGCCCTATCTTGTTCCTTTTATATGTTAATGACCTACCACTTTATGTAGATAAAACAACTACAGATTTGTATGCTGATGATGCAACTTTCCACATGACAAGCACTGACCCAAAAGATATTGAAAATCATATTCAAACTGACCTAGAAAACATCAATCAATGGTGCCTACACAATGGAATGTACATTAACACAGCTAAAACAAAGACAATGCTTCTAGGTACTGCCCCTAAGCTTTGCCATCAAAGCAAGTTACATTTATCAATAAATGAAGAAATTATTGGCAATGTGGAGAGTCACAAATTACTAGGTATCCATGTTGACAATAAACTGACATGGAACACACACGTGGATTATATCTGTAAACTTGTTGCATCTCGCCTTACCCTTATGCAGAGACTCCGAATATATCTTCCACTATATTCTATTGTTCCTATATATCACCTCTACTGGACTATTGCTGTACTGTATGGGGATCTTGCACAAAAAATAACATTGAAACCTTGGTAAAACTTCAAAAAAGGGCAGCCCGGATTATATTAGATGCAAAGTTAATGACACCATCAGTTGATATGTTCAAACAACTTAATTGGCTTCCCTTTGATAAAAGAGTACATTACTTAAGGTGTGTCATGATATACAAAGCACAAAACTGTATGACCCCAAGTTACATAACAAGTTCACCCAAGAAAATGATAAAAATTCAAGTTATTCCTTAAGATCAACATCTAACTTAAACCTTAACTTAGGCAAACCTCGAACTAATGCATGGAAACGGTCTTTTGCATATTCTGGTTCAATTGTTTGGAATACCCTACCTCTAAACATTAAAACACAAGACTCCCTGGAAAAGTTCAAAAACAAATGCTTCCAGCATTTCATCGCAAAATTATAGGTACCAAAAATCAGTACCTTATTATTATTCACGGTGGATATCTTGACCCTTTGATTTAACTGTACCTTTTTTTTTTTTCAGAGGGCCTCATGGGAGATTAGTTTAACAACTAAATGAGTCTTTTTACCCTCTTAAAACAAAGTAATTATTATTATTATTATTATAAACGAATTTCATTACTTCTAGCACTTGCTTTTTTGAAATATTTGCAATATTACGGCAATTTACGAAGTAGACCTACGATGCTTGATCACAATTGACCGGTCATTGCCTCCAATGTTGGTGCAAGACATGTTCCTTGTTTACAGCGTTTCAGTTTTATGAATGTCGTATTAACCTATTACCAGGCAATCACGAGCTATAATGTCCTTGGGAAAGATGGCTTAGAAAAACATTTTCCCTATTAACTAATCCAAAGAATTTGTTATTCGTGTTTATTACTTTGAGTGTAAGAATTGGTCACACTGGCCAATGTATATATTCGTTGGATTGCCGGCTTTGACATTAGATTGTACATACACCGGAAATGTTCAGTTCTTTCATTCTTGATGGTATTAAAAACTTTTTTGTAGAACACGCTACATGCCGAATGGGACTATGAAAATTAATTATCTTCAAGGTAATGCTTAATACATAATAGACATATTTGTAAACATTCGAGTACTGATAAGAGGCGAGTTTGTTTTTGAAATTTCTCAGTAACTTGATTACTGACATTTTTTTCACTTGTACAATTTTCACTTTGAGTTTGATACTACCTCTCGATGCTCTGGAACCAACTAAAGATTTCTGCATGATAAAAAGAGGGAACAGAATCAGGTTAAATTTATATCGCTCAAAGGTACATGTACGACGTGTGCTAGGAAATTATTAGAGAGGTTAAATGCAGCCATGGCAAATTACTAAATTAAATCTTTTCTGAAATTCGTCATATATTCATATATAAAAATAAACCACGTCTATTTCCTGTTTTTTTTTTTTTTTGCTTTATTTACAAAACTATGGCGAAACAGACTGTGTATCAGAATAATTACGCTTGAAAATATAGAATTAGCAAATTCTCTGGCAGTCTGAATTTTAAAATCACCACTGTTGGAGGGTCTGATGACCTCTCCAATAAATTTCAGCAATACGAAATACAGTGAAACCTGGCATGTTGACCACCTATATTAAGCAAGCAACCTGAATAAACAAGCATACATGTAGTTCCCTACCAATAGCAATGCACAGGCATTCATCTATATCAAGCAAGCACCTGCCTTTGGCAAGCTCTTTTGACCGTCCCTTTGGTAATTGATTAATATAGGTTGAACTGTAACTATATCTGAGCACTATAATGCTGCATTTCCAAGAACTATGTAAGTTTGTAAAAATAAAGATTAATATCTCATATATCATGATCACCCAGCATATTGGATAAAATGAAACATTATCAGAGATCATCTGTGTTATGACATACATGTACATACATTTATTATCAATGAATTTAAAGAGCTGCAAGTACTTCCGCTTTATGACACTAAAAGAAAATAAGCCCCACCAACAAAAGCCATGTTTTTCAACATTTATTGAAGGAGTGTGATAGAAAGCTACCCAATGCCAATCTCGTGATTGAGTTCTTTAGAGAGGACAAATTTTACAATATTCACAACGCGCCGTACACGGAAAATACGCTCCTTCCACATAAGCCATGTTTTTTAAAGGATCGAAGTATCTCGAAAGAAATTTATGGAATCATCCACGTTGATTGTTGTTGATTTCCACTTGGTGGTTTAATTCTGTGGAGAAGTCTATTAAATAAAACTTTTAGAAATAAATGCGAAGCCGAACAAACGCACGCACGTAAATGTACGAAGGGTACAACGCCATTCTAACAGTTGGACAGGCGGAATTGAAAATTATTTAAACTAAGAATCAGGCCAAATGTGGTAAATAATGTACAGACTGTATTAGTTAATAGGGGTTTTTCTTTATGGACAATGTTTTTCTAAGCCATCTTTCCCATGGACATTAAAGCTCGTGATTGCCTGGTAATGGGTTAATACGCCATTCATTAAACTGAAACGCTGTAAAAAAGGAACATGTCTTGCACCAACATTGGAGGCAATGACCGGTCAATTGTGATCAAGCATCGTAGGTCTACTTCGTAAATTGCAGTAATATTGCAAATATTTCAAAAAAGCAAGTGCTAGAAGAAATGAAATTGGGTTGAACATGCTCTTTATCAGGTAATGGACCGTAGTGACATAATGTTTACAAAAATAGTCTTCGTATACAGCCCATGCATCAAGTTTCAGGCAGAAATATTGACGATTTAAAGGTTGGTGTCCAGTTACCCCTAGCTTTTCCTGATCTGGTGTCCATGTGCATACATTGAAAATAAAATTGGTGTCTTGTTAGCATATTTTCCTCTACCCAGGTCCATTCAAAAACGTATATCTTCGCTTTGGATGGACAGTTCTAAGTGAAATTTTGTCTTCCTTTAGGGAAAACATTTATCTTATCATACAAACTTGTCAAATGAACAATGGTTTGGGATTTTGTCCAAAATTCGGCAATAAACTTCAAAACAATAGGACCCCAGTTGCTCACAAAGCCACAGCTCGCTTAGATGATGGTATTATCATTCCCTAGTTTGTATGTAAACAGATCAATCATTCGTCTTGAAATTGCTGTAAATCAACATTTCTATCTAGGTAGGACAGGCCCATAATATGAAAATACTTACACCACCTCCGGTTCTTCCATGGAAAATTTGATCTGGTGTACCGAGAACACATGGTGTCCGCGGCTCACGTTGATCAGTGTGATTAAGCCCTCTTTTTTTGCCTTTTCAAAAATCTACACAAATTTTTTCATTAAAAAAATCACTTTTTTTTGTATTACATGATACAAATTGTATTACATGATACAAACGCTAATTGGTTACCTTCAGTCTTTATCTGGCAAGGGAGATAATTTAATACAATACAATACAATACATTTATTTGCTTCAATGTAAACAATGTACACTTTGCAAAATATCAATGATGAAATAACAGAGTAGTCAACGTGATTTTTCATTTAATTGAAACTATCAAGCGGGAAAGAGAGTGGAGAAGCTATTCTGTAACTGAAAATTATACGTGACCTTTTTTGATTGAAGATCTTGTCCATTATTTTAGCGAAATTGGGATAATTCTATTGTTGGGAGAATAGCTTGAATTATTTTTCTGGTGTTTATATGGTATTCAAACTACTTTCGTATCAAGCTTTTGAAAACATTGTAGCAAAAGGAGACAAATCACCCAGAAGTCAATATCTTGTGCGTGTTTTTTTTTTTTTTTTTTCGAAATAAAGCCTTTGAAAACATGCGATTTTTGGTACTTCTTTGGTAACAATTTATAAAAACAATATGGCAAAGGTGATATGTAATGCGACTATTGAAAAACAGAAAAGTGGAAGGGGACGTAATTCAGCAAAGTTAACATATATACATTACACAATATACATCTATTCAACTCATTACCAAACGACAACGTTTTAGGCTTGTCCAAATCGAAAGCATTTGCAGACGACAAAATAAAGTGACTGAAAATTTGAAGTTCGTCTTGCGAAGGGTAGAAAACATTTAATAGTCAGAAATGCCCCCCCCCCCTCCAAATGGTTTGTATTTATTATTTACGCCGTTTTCGTAGCTTAGGTTATATCACGGCGGTCAGTGGATCTACGCATGTATTTCCTGGCTTTCTCACACAAATACTGACACAACTTTCCAAGGCACTGACTAACAAACATGTACTTTTTTTTTACTTGGGTAAGAGGTTTGGGATGAAAATCGCCACAAAAGTAAATAAGAGGCAGTTGCTTTATGCAAGCTCACTTAACCCTTTCCCAAACAATCCCTGTTTTTTACGGGTCAGGAATAGAAGCCTTTTGAAAACATTGTGGGAAAAGGAGAAAATGCTGGTAACCAGCATTTTCTCCTTTTCCCACAATGTTTTCTACCCTGTCATATAGAAAAATCATCTTTTCAGCAACTGTTAATATGTCACCTGTTGGTTACCATTTTTCAAAGGGCTTCCAACTTTAGGGTTTTTAAAAGTCAGGATTGTTTGGTAAAGGGCTAATACTTTGCATCTTGTGCAAATTGCTGTACCTGTTCACATGTACCTTTTTTTTCCTTTATTTCCTCCAATTATGAAGAGCAAAATACAATGAACATACAATAGAATACAATACAAGCGAACATTCATAATTAAAGAAAAAGAATAAATGAATGCAAAAATTGGCAGAATTATCATAAATGAGCGTGCGTGCGTGTATGTTTGATAAAGTTCATGAGAGAGAGAGAGAGAGAGAGAGGAGAGAGAGAGCGGATGCAATATAATCCTAGCAACCGTACTAAGACACTTTCACAAAACGAAACAGAAAGAATCAAACAGATGCTTGGATACGTGAGTGCTCAAATTCAGTAATGTTTAATTTCTTTCCTTAGATAGAAAAAGAAAGACTTTAAACATTAACGGGCAAAAAAAAAACGGCTACTTTTAGAAGGTAAAAAAGAATTGAATTACAGAGAAAAATAGTAAAGCTACATATTCCTCAATGCTAAATGAGGGAAAAAATTAGAATGGCTGCTTATAGCAACACCAAACACGATCAAAGAATCGCAATACAGACAGATAAAAGATATCCATAAATTGACTACTAGTAAGTCTAGCATTAAAAGCTTGATTCAGGCCAAACAATGCTCTTACATACTGCACGTCAGTCAAAGAACATAAAAATTCAGCTATTGATTGGTTACAAATATTTGAAATTTCATCGTAAAATATACGTCTACATCCATATACTAAAGGACAGAAAATGTTGGTTACCGTTTTTCAAAAGGCTTCCAACTTTAGGGTTTTTAAAAGTCAGGATTGTTTGGTAAAGGGTTAATACTTTGCATCTTGTGCAAATTGCTGTACCTGTTTACATGTACCTGTACACAAGTAGATGGTAACTGATATAACATGTTTACCTGATGATGTTATTTGCCACAGTGGGCATTCATGTTGGTATGTTGAGTTATTATTTAAGATTTATCCTGGCATAATACCGGCAAACACCAGTCAATTGTAGAACCCTACGCATACATGCGGTATTGTTTTATGAATTAAAAGAGCAGTTAATGAGGTTTTTAAGCTTTATTCAGGAGACCAACATTGTATTATGTGTGCACGAAATGAATCCATAAGAAATCAAAATTCTTTTGACACACTTTTTCGATTTTCATGGGTTACCGCAGCATACTGGATGGGTATTTTCCAGTATTCTGCATTTGTGTTATTATGAAATGTACATTTTCTTTTTTTTTATGTAACATGGTAGTACAACTTACTTCTTTACCACACAACACTGCATTTCAGTAACCCAAAGCTAGAAGGCTGTTGAAAACAATTTGGGAAAAGGAGGACAAGAATTGAATTATTCGGTTACAGTATCTTCCTCAGTTCCAACAATGTTTTCAAAAGTTTAATTCTTCAAGTCATTAACCCTTTCCCAAACGGCAAATTTTGGACCAGACCAAATTAAAAGCATTTTGCAGATGACAAATCAACAGTTGCTAAAAAGATGATATTTCAATATGATAGGGTAGAAAACATTGTGGGGAAAGGAGAAAATGCTGGTTACCAGCATTTTCTCCTTTTCACACAATGTTTTCAAAAGGCTTCTATTCCTGACCCTTAAAAAACAGGGATTGTTTGGGAAAGGGTTAAAACTTAGAACTGAGTGATAAATGGTTAAGGATATGTCTACAGGTGATTGTATGGAAAGGGGATTAACTATTATCTTTATCTCTTTACTTCACAACCCCAAGTTTAAACGGCCCCTGGGGAACACGCCTTTTGAAAATATTGTGGGAAAAGGAGAAAATGCTGGTAACCAGCATTTTCTCCTTTTCTCACAATGTTTTCTATCCTTTCACACACAGAAAGCATCATTTTAGCTAGGTTGAATATGTCGTTTAGTAATGCTTTGAATTTTGTCTTTTGGTAAACTGTTAACAGCTATCTGACCTATTTCAGGCAAATAAAAACTGAAACTATCTACACAGAAACAAGAGGCTGTGAAAGTCTAAACTGCTCTACTGGCCATTCCTGTCTATTATATTTTGATATTTAGCAAACAGTTTATATCAGTTATATTGTTTGTAAGTATAGCTCTAGTCCAGGAGTGAAAATCCTGGGTCCAACTATTCTTTAGAACATTTTTCCTCTTATTCTTCAGAATTTCGTCAATGTGAAAGTAATATAATTTTCTGATTGGCTAAACCATTTGGTTTAGCCAATCAGAAGTTCTGTTACTTTCATAGTAAGAAAATCTTGAAGAGTTAGACAAAGAATGTTCAAATGAATAGTTGGTGAATACGGATCCTGTTTTCTCCTTTTCCCACAATGTTTTCTTTCCTGTAGAAGACAGACATCATCATTTACGTTAGATTCATATTGTCATTTGCAAATGTTTTCAAATCACCCAAGCCCAAATCTTTGGTGTTTAATAAAAGGGTTGACTAAGGATAGACATGATAAGATAAAAGAATGCTTTCAATGTTTAACGATTATAATTCTGAACTCTGGTAAAACATAGAGCCTATTTCATCAGGTTGTGGTTAATATGGGGAAATATTTGCCGAAGAAGGGAAAGGTATGCGAAAATAACGAGTGCCGTATGACACGAGTTATTTTCGCGGACCTTTCCCTTTTGAGGCAAATATTTCCCCATATTAACTACAAGCTGATGAAATCAATTATATAATTTATATTTCTTCTAATTATTTTGTCAACGAATGCTACTTTTAAAACTAGTTATCTCAAGTTAATTAACCAGATTTTTGGAAGGAGGAAAATATTTACTGTGACAGGGAAATAATTCTCCCCCCCCCCCCCTCCCCGCCAGCTTAAATGTCGTCATTTCTTTACACATAACATTTGTAAAAATAGACACACAGAATATAATACAAAACACTAATTTTCGATTTTCTCTACAGACTAAAATATTGCACTTGCCCCAGTAACATAGATCCAACTTTAATTGACCCTGACGAGGAAATTTTTGAAAATAATGTGGGAAAAGGAGAAAAAGCTGGTATCCAGCATTTTCTCCTATTCCCACAAAATGTTAGACTTGGTCATTGGATTTGTTAATTCAAGGGTAAAAAGAAAAACGTTGTTTGAAAAGGAAGACATTCTTCTGTTACTAGCATTTCTCCTCTTCCCGTGTTGTTTTTAAAAGCCTGTCTGCTTGGTGAAGTAGACTATTGTGAAATAAAGGGTGATGTATTTGCATCAGTATATAATCACTGATTAACCCTTTCCCAAACAACAAAATTTTAGACCAGTCCAAATTGAAAGCCCTTGCAGATGACAAAATAAACGTAACTCAAAAATTGACAGTTGTTTACAGCAAAGTAGAAAACATTGTGGGAAAAGAAGAAAATGCTGGTTACCAGCATTTTCTCCTTTTCCCATAATGTTTTAAAAAGGCTTAGAACTATATCACGGAAGTAAAAACCGGGGATTGTTTGGTAAAGGGTTAGTGCATTTTATCAGTGAGGGTTAAAGTCCAATGTATGAGAACAGTATATGCAGGCTGTCAGGTTAGCGTTAGTTTCATAATTAGATCAGAAGAAAGGAATTCTACTGCATGTAAATTATCTATAAGAATTTCTGTTTTCATTCGTATGGCCGCATTTGGATTAACTTTTTGAGGTATTTCAATAACAATTTTATTTAGTCACATTTATTAATACTGTTTGCAAGCCACCAGGATAGTGTTAAAGTGTTCCGGTACAGTATTCGACCA
Organism: Tridacna crocea; assembly: GCA_943736015.1. Taxonomy (NCBI): domain Eukaryota; kingdom Metazoa; phylum Mollusca; class Bivalvia; order Cardiida; family Cardiidae; genus Tridacna; species Tridacna crocea. Next base: position 35,181,623 of record OX031073.1, read on the forward strand.
GGAAGTAAAGATTTTAGTGCATGTAAATTATCTACATTTATTTCATGCTTTCCGGTAGGATATCGAAAAATAGCAGTGAAAATATTTTTCGATCTTACACTGGTACCACCAGTGAAAATACCAATTTTCACGTTCTTGTTGCCTAGGTAAATTGCGCGTGCCTCACAACCAGATGGGAAATATGACGTCATTACCTTACATTTCTGGTCCAAATTGAAAGCATTTGCAGACGACAAAATTAAAGTGACTGAAAATTTGAAATTTGTTTTGTGAAGGGTAGAAAACATTGTGGGAAAAGAAGAAAATGCTGGTTACCAGCATTTTCTCTTTTTCCCACAATGTTTTCTAAAGGCTTCTTTCTCAGGGGCGTCAAAAGTAGGGATTGTGTGGTAATGGGTTAATTTGGTCGCTGGCAGAAAATGGATTTAAGAGTAGGTGAAAAGGTCACCGTGTGATTTTTGTTTACATTTTACCCGGCTTGAAAATTCATTTTTTCTGCCAGCTACATGCACGTACACTAGGACCGATCATACAATAACAGAATGTAATCTTTGCCATATTTTCTTACCTTGAAGAGGCATGATTAAAATTCATATGCATTTTTAACACCTGCTTTATTTATTTTTGGGCACTACTTAGCCTTTAACTACTTCTAAGAGACAAACATTAAACATTGTTGTCATCTGTTATTCCAGATTATTTGGTTCTAATCATTTACATATGAGCTAAGCTATGTAATAGGGGGGCTTAAAGCATCTGAGAAAAGTATCGACCCAGGTCAGCCTGTGCAGTCCGCACAGGCTGACCTGGGCCAAAACTTTTTCACTATTAGTCATTTGTTCTGCTTGTCAAAGGACCGGTTTAACTCATGATTATCTAAAAAAGTGGTTCTTATGGATCCATAATTATGTGATGACTTGGGCTGGTATCAAGCATCACAGAGGTGCATGAAGCCCCCTTTTGCTAGAGTGTTTAGATAAATGAGCCTTGCTCAGGCAAAACGAGGCTAAATGCATTTACGAAACAAGCCATTACATACACGTACATACGGATCTATAATAGCCACATCTTTTAACTCTTTACCACACGAGAAAATTTTAGACTGGTCCACATTGAAAGCATTTGCAGACGACAAAATAAAGGTGACTCAAAAATAGAAATTTGTTCTAAGAAGGGTAGAAAACATTGTGGGAAAAGGAGAAAATGCTGGTTACCAGCATTTTCTCCTTTTCCCATAGTGTTTTCAAAAGGCTTCTTTCTCAGGGGCATCAAGAGTAGGGATTGTGTGGTAATGGGTTAACAATCCCATCATGAGTTAGACTGGATTTTGGATAAACAAAATTGATCAATAGGGAAAAGTTTTTGCGCAGGTCAGACTACGCATTCTGATCTCGATCGACACTTTTCGCAGATGCAGAAAGACCCCTTTTCACAGAGCAAAGGTTCTAATAGAATCCCTTTTTGAGAAACATGCATTCACGGCAATTCGGCTGAATCTGTAAACCTGTGACAGCGTCCATCACCGATAACTCAAAGTTGGCTAACTAATAAATACATAGTAAAATGGGTTATACGGTAACGCTTGGAAAAAAAAAACAACAACAAATTATTCATTAGTTAAAAAATTGGGTCGTCTCCCATCCTATTAATTGACAAGGACGTGAATAAGCCCCCAAGAGTATGCATTAGCAGTACTTAGCAAATGTGACTTTTTATATTGGCCTCATAAATGTACCCTCAAATAGGCCAACAGGAACCAATCAAATAACCTTTTCCACCCATATGTTTCCAAAAGCTTTTTTCCCCAGGGTTGTCAAAACCCAGGATTGTGGGGTAAAGGGTTTAACCTGCTACACACGGCAAAATTTTAGATCTATCCAAATTGAAAGCATTTGCAGGGAACAATTCCAAAGTGGCTTAAAAGGTGCAAATTTGCTTTGATAGGGTAGAAAACCTTGTGGGAAAAGGAGAAAATGCTAGTTACCAGCATTTTCTCCTTTTCTCATAAGGTTTTCAAAAGGCTTCTTTACCAGTGTAGTCAAAAGTCGTCATTGTGTGATAATCGGTTAAAAAACATTTCAGAACACAATGTAGCTCTAGGTCAAGTGATGATAACTGTCTTTGACTGGGTAGAAAACCATGTGGGAAAGGAAAATGTTGGTTGCCCGTGTAATGCAGAGAAATGACCCGGGCCATTTTTGTAGGGGAAGGTCATTTCTCTGCATTAAACCGGCAATTTCTCCTTATTTAACATTGGGTTCGAAAGCTTTCATTATTAGGGTTCTTAAAACTAGGAATTGTGTCTTAAAAGAGTTAATGAATTAACATTTTTTTTCATGTTCACAGAAAATTAGCAATGGAAACAGAAAACCATGGACCAGCACAAATTTGTGATCCTTGTACAGTGGAAGGAAGCCAGAATGAGGCAGTTGGATATTGTGAAACCTGTAATGAATTCCTCTGCCAAGAATGCTTTCATATACATCTTCGACCAAAACCGTGCAGAAATCATAAACTACTGACAAAGAATGAAATGCCTACACCAAAATCTATGTGTGCAACACCAAGTTTTTCAAATAAACAAGGCAAACATCTGTGTGTAGAGCATTTAGGGGAGATGGTTGAATATTTCTGTAAAGAACACAATGTACATGTATTACGGTGCAGTGCCTGCATGACACTAAATCATCTACTATGTAACACCTGCTGTGTACATGAAGCTTATGATTATATTCCATTAATTGAGATGCCAGAATACAAAATTCTAAAAAATGATACTGAAGAGCTTGCTAGTAAAATACAGAAAAGTCAATGCAGAATCAAAGCTCTTAAAAATCAGGCAACAAATACTGGCGAAAAAGCAGTCAAGGCTGTGACAAGCCTCAGGAATAAGCTTGTAAAGGAAATTGATAAAAGTCAAACAGTCATACTACAGCAAATAAAACAGATTAAAAAGGATGATGTTAAAAACATGGACAGTATATTATCAGATTTCAAAATTATAGAAAATGCTTTGAAACAAATGGAAAAGGACCTTGTGGATCAAGAAAAGTGTAGAGGAAGAGAAGCCCATTTAGTTGTCACAAAAATGGTGGATACTTTGCAGAAACTGAAGGAAAGCTCTCAACAAATCCAAGATAGACAAACTGAAGTAAAGTCGTACCATTTCCAACCATCGGAATCCTTTCTGAAAGCGTTTCAAAAAGAGCTTAAAACTTTTGGCTCAATTGACTTAAAACCAACCCTTCCATCTGCAGTGAAAACACCAAGAGCTCAATCAAAGCCATTAAAGACATCTAGCACTAACAAAAAATCAAGCGCCACATTGTCTGACGGACAAATTGGATGCAAAATACAACCAAAAGCAACAGGTGCACAGCCAAATACTGTAGTAAGTCCTCAGCCAGCCCAAAAAGTTCCAACTGAGTCAGTCAAAATCTCAGATGGAAATCCAACCTCACTCCAAAAAGTGTCAACTGAGTCTGCCACAAACACTGGTAAAAGTTCGAACCCATCCCAAGCAAAGCCAGCTGGGTCTGTCAAAGGAGAATATGTCACAGAGTTTTATATCAGAACAGTCACAGACAAACAGACAAGCACCATAACAGACATGACCCTGATAGAAACACAGAAGATGGCCGCATGTGATTACCAGAACTGCTGTATAAAGATTATAGATTATTCAAACAGTCAATACAAGATGATCCTAAAGATGCAGTTACAATCCCAACCTTTTGGAGTGACCTTCACTGGCCAGGAATTAGCTGTCACTCTACCTTACCTAGGTATGATTGGTATGTTCAATGACACAAAGAACTTCCAATTCTACAGAAATATAGCGGTGGGAGCTGAATGTAGAGGTATCGCTTATCGGGATGAAAAATTCTTTATAGGTTTCGACACCAATCCAGGAATGATTCGTATAATCAATACAACAGGAGAAGTTTTAAGATCTTTAACAATGGTCGGTGGCGATACCTTTCAACATCCATGTCACATAGCAACACATCCATCCTTACCAACGGTATATATATCAAACTGGCAAGTTGTTGCTTTAGGATTTGATGGCAGTTTAGTGAGAAAACATAGGGATGCCGAATTTAAGGACTTGCAAGGAATTAATGTGTCTGTCGATGGTATTGTTTATGTATGTGACAGGGAGAGTAACACAGTCTATTTCATTTCACCTACAACCACTTCAAGCCAGATTTTCCTTGATGCAAAACAAGGTATAAATGGGCCATATGCCCTTCTGGTGACTGGCAAAAAGAATAAGAAAAAACTGTTTGTTAGTATGGAAGAATCGGATTACATCAAAGTTTTCAAAATATCAAGAACTGAGAATTAACAGTCAATCTTCAAAGCACCGAATGTATCAAACTAACGTTATCGGTCTAGAAATAAGACCCAACTAATTGCAGTTATAGGGTTGCTTTTTCCAGAATGTCTCAGCAAAGCAGTTTGTGTAGATCAAGATTAGACTGCATATTTTGTGCATTATGATCTTGATCTACACTGTCCACAAGGGCAGCTATTGTTGTGAGAAGCACTTTAAGGGTTAAAGCACCTCTGAATACTTTTGTTGCATCTGTGGCCAGTAGATTAAGATCAGATTGCACTTAGATCTTCAATGTCTGCTTAGTCTTTCTGTACATAAACAACCTCAGTATTTCGTGTATAAAGGTAAAAACTAGACTGGAAATATTTGTTGAGTTCATTTGTTATTATAACCCTTTACCACACGATCCCGATTTTGAATGACCCCGAGAAAGAAAGCTTTTAAAATATTGTTGGAAAAAGCAGAAAATGGTGGTAACCTGCATTTTCTTCTTTTCCCACAATGTTTTCTTACCTTTCACAGACAGGTCCACTACTGGTGAACAGCATTTTCTCCTGCTCCCTATTCGGCCAAAACAAAATATATTATGTGGTTCCAGTAATTTCGACTGTTTCTAATTTTCATGCCTACTCTAAACGTTTTTTTTAACCTGGTGATTGTTTAACAGCTTATCAGGCCATAATTTTCTTGTCATCCTTGGAAAGTTCTATGTTGTTTTACCTCTATTAATTATCCCGAGACATATTTGAAAAAAAAAAAAAAAAACTCCTGACCTACCGAATCTAATTCTCAAAAATAAGTAACAGACACCAACCACATATACATGTATATTGTTTTGGCCAAATGATCTTAATGCCTTGGCAGTCCGCCGAGGCTTACCGGGGTCAAACATTATCGCCATTGGTCACTTTTCTCTGTCTTACGATCAGTGTACCTCAAGATGAAGTCAATTATTTTAAAAAATTGGTGATTATGGATCCAAAATTATGTGATGTCTTCATTAACAGCATTCATCATGGAGATACATTAAGCCCCCTTTTTTTCCAGAGTATGGCACATTTATATTTGCTCTTGCACCTATCTCTAAAACAGTTTTCATGTTTTTATCAAACATTTTACCCTCTCTGAAAGGAGACATTATGAGATGAGATGATATATTGAATATATGAGGGATAGTGTCCTAGAAAAGGTAGAAATCTTGGGAGGACAAGGATAAAATGCTGGAACTATCTCTTTTTTTCCCCTATTTTGTGACAACATTCTCTTTTCCCACATTGTTTTCAAAGAACTTCTTCTTTGGGTCAGTAGAACATCGCATTGTTTGGTGAAAGTTTAACACCAATTTTATTATTTTTTATCATTATTATCTTCAAAATAGAGAGATAATTACTCTTTTTCAGTGAGAGAATCGTATACATGTACATGCAAGCCACAAGATGAAATATCTTAGATATTGAAGATAAGAAATGAGCCATGCTCTGGCAAACAGGGGCCTCATGCATACATTTATTAATCTAACACAATGGCCTCTTTGACAAATACCACTTCAGCGTTCTCAACGCTTTGATTTTAAAGTCTACAACGGTGGTACCGCAAGTTGCTTCACATGTTCTGATCTATAATTTGTGAAATATCGTCATGTGATAAAAAGAATCTGACATAAGTTGGCATATGAGAATTTATGAGATAGATAGAATGAGATCGATGAGATAGAATGTTATCAAGCTCGCCAAAGGCTCGCTCAATTACATTTCCCCTGGATCTGTTTAATAAATTAATATCTCATCGCCAACTCATATCAGACCTTTTGACGACCCTGAATAAGAAGCCTTTAGAAAACATTATGGGAAAAGGAAAAATGCTGCTAACCAGCATTTCCTCCATTTCCCACAATATTTTCTATCTTTACTCAACAAATTTCAAATTTTCAGTCACTTTTATTTTGTCGTCTGCAAATGCTTTCAATTTAGACAAATCTAATTTTTTGTCGTTTGGTAATGGGTTAAGTTATTTATCAGAATAACGCTTCAGTTTGATCTGTGTTGTCAAGTTCAAGTGAAATAGGGGAGTTAACTTTTCTATCACGCACTGTCCGTCTCCACTTACATAAAACGCAGTGTTCTTTTTATAGAGGAAATTGCATCTTCAGCCTGAAACAAAGATAAAAGGAGAAAGTTAAGATTAGACCTGTGTAATGCACTTCCGGTGAAAATTCTAATTTGTTGATAAATAAGGATAAATAAGGATTTATGCAGAAATAATATTTTTGCACATTTCTAACGGATCAGAAATTCCTTTTATGTCTATCTTGAAATTATTTTTTGATACTTTTGTTAGTTTTCTGAAAAGGGAGGTAATTATTATCTCTTTTTGAATTGAGAATATAGTGGTTTTAGATTTATAAATGATAATCAAAAAAGGAAAATTTGATTCGATGAAAGTAGTTCAATAATTCTCATTTTTAATTATAGCTAATTTTCCAGGATGATTGGTCTTACCTTAATTACATGTCCTTGGTCAATGCATATAATGCTTTTTGTGTGCACAACTGAGCATAGTTGTATACAAGTTAGTTTCTTTTAAAAAAGAAGCCAGGAGAGGTCAGCATCAATGTTTTCAAATAAATCATTGGCTTTCAATTTCAATACATTTTTGTACATGTAAACAAACAAGACCATTGGCTTTCAATTTCAATATATTTTGGTAGATGTAAACAAACAAGCGGAAAAGCCGCCGCGTAGAAACGTCATATGCTATACTTGATGGTTATTTGGCCTTCTTGTCGCGTTTTCCAGTCGCATGATCTTGTCCAGCAGTCTTCGTTCTCTTTTTTAACGAAATTATTCTTATTTTTCTTCTGCTTAGATCCATTTGCTTAATGAAAAATTACAATTATTTTAGGGGTCATTTGCAGCCTTAGCAAATTTATGTAACAAATATTTTTCTAAAATTCGTCATATAAAAGTAAACCACGTCTGTTTCCTGTTTCGGTCTTTTGATTTCGATTTATTTACAAAACCATGACGAAACAGACTGTGTATCAGAATAATTTCGCAAGAAAAATGGATTTTGAACTTATGGATGGGGCACACTAATGTAACATCGCCTTTTTTTTTTATCGCGGTTCAACATACAGATTTGGGTTAGACTCGGGTTATCTGTAGTCGATCAGCTGATAGTCATCGATTATAGATTATGCTGGCGTCACACTGTCCCGAAATTGACATCAGATGGCCATACGAATATGTAATTGAAGCTTTAGAACAATTGCTCAGAACTGACTGTGGAAAAAGCTGGCCTTTCATATATCCACATTATTATGGCACATGTGAAACGCTTTAGCTACTTAAATCAGGCTGTCTACGGCCACACCGTGGTCCCATCTCGATGTCATCGTGCTATAATACGATGGCTACACGGCGGCATCGCGAGGACTTCACGTAGTCGTGTTGCCTTCCTAAGACAATCGGGCATCTCGTGAACAACATCGGTAATATTTTCACTCGTGGCTACGGTACTCGTGAAAATATTACTGATGGTGTTCACTCGATGAGATAATTTTCGATCTTTCACCGAAAAAACAACAACAAATATCCTCTATATCATCATGGATATACGTAAAAAGCCAATGTAATGAATTTTTGGAAGAGTGGGTTTGCTTGCTTAGACGGGACAAAGTCTTTTACTAGTGGTCTAATCTTATAGAGAAAAAAATATCTGTATGTCTGTCTGTCTGCCGGTCTGTCCATCTATCTATCTATCTATCTATCTATCTATCTATCTATCTATCTTGATATCTATCTTGATATTTAAATATGTGTTAGGACTACCATGTCTACCATGCGGACAACATCATAAGCCTCTATGTAAGCATTGATTTCCGGTGGAAGGGCTGTCCTTCTCTTGCCGTTCTGAAAGCCTATATATTCTGCAGTTTGAACCTGGCTTCTGACCTTGGGCACGGATCCAGTAAGTGGCGCAGATACGGGTACAGCAGGGGTGCTGGTTCGGGTATCTTTCTTTGATATGCCAGACTAAAGATATATTAAAAAGAAAACCATTTTTAAATTGTTATTTGTCTCATGTATGAGCTATGGTCTGTAAATAAAGGGGGCTTAACTCTTTACCACATGACAAAATTTTAAACTGGTTCAAATTGAAAGCATTTGCAGACAACAAAATAAAGGTGACTGAAAAAATGAAATTTGATCTGGGAACGGTAGAAAACACTGTGGGAAAAGGAGAAAATGCTGGTAACCAGCATTTTCTCCTTTTCCTACAGTGTTTTCAAAAGGCTTCTTTCTCAGGGGCGTCAAAAGTAGGGATTGTGTGGTAATGGGTTAACTCTTTACCACACTATCCCGGCTTTTAACGACTCTGAGAAGTAAAATCTTTTGAAAACATTGTGGGAAAAGGAGAAAATGCTGGTAACCAGTATTTTCTACTTTTCCCACTATGTTTTCTATCCTTCAAGAAATGTCAAAATTCAATTTTTGATTCACATTAATTTTTGTCGTCCGCAAGTGCTTTCAATTTGGACGTGTCCAAAATTTTGCCGTTTGGTAAAGAGTTGATCCATCTGTGTATAATGCTAAAACTCTATCCCTTCGCCTATAGTGGGGGGAGGGGGGATAATAAATGCTAGTTTTAGTTCAATTCTATGTTTATGAAAGGATATATTCGCGAACATAACTTTAATTGACACTTTTCCAAATAATCCCTGGTTTTTAAGACCTGAGATGTAAGCCTTCAGAAAACATTGTGGGAAAAGGAGAAAATGCTGGTGACCAGCATTTTCTCCTTTTGCCCACAGTGTTTTCTACTCTGCTATAAACAAATTTTAATTTTTGTGTTACATTTATTTTGTCGTCTGCAAGTGCTTTCAATTGGGACATGTCTATTTCTTTTCGTTTGGTACTGTGTTAACCTTGTCAAATTACTTCCAATGAAGACCTTTGCAAATGTTGCAGGTGCAGGTGAAATTGCTGGTAACCAGTATTATTTTTTCGTCTCTAACAGCAGTTTTTTTTTTTTGTTTTTTTTTTTTATTTATCTTTTCAAGGATAAATAAACGTTTTATCATTTGATTAAAAATCTAATTTGCCTGTCATCTGCAAGTGCTGTGATTAGGAATGAGTCTATATTTTCTTGCCGCGAAAGTACAATCCTTAACCAAACGAGAAAACCCAGGACGGGTTTGAATTTAAAACATTTGCAGACGACAGATTCAGTGTGGCTTAAACGATTGAATATTTCTCTGACGGAGTAGAAAACATTGCGGGAGCAGGAGAAAATGCTGATAACCAGCATTTTCTCGTTTTCCAGCAATAATTTCAAAAGATATTCTCCTTTGGGCCGTTAAAGCTCAAGATCGTTTTGTAATGGGTTAATGCATTGAAATACTTACTCTAATAGGTGTTTCCGGTGGACTATACTGGGTAACAGCCGTTTTCTGAGATTTTCTAACGTCTGCGACGGGAACCAGATTAACAGGCGGAAGTGGTGTAGTCTGCGTCACTGATACTTTACTTGTGACGTCTGTTTGTGTGACCGCATTCTTTGTCAAGGGCATGGAGTATTGAGTTGATGACGTCATGAAGGTCTTTGGACGCTGTAGAACGGGAAAAGCTGAAGCCCGGTTTTGTTTTGTTCTGTTTGTTTTGGGGCTAAAGTCACTGTAACAGACAAAATGAGTGCCTCATTTGGGCGTATACCATGGCACCGTTTGACTTCAATCGAATGAGTGAAGTCTAGTCTAGTTAAGAAAATTAGCATTTTCTCCATTACACACGATGTTCTGCACCCACCTCTACGACAATTCCTATTGTTTGAGCCATGTCTTGGTGCCGTCCATAAATGCTTTCAATCTAGTCCAGGTGATTATTTTCTTTGTTAACCCTTTACCCCATAAGACATTTCTTTGGTATCTGTAATTGACCCTAAATAACAAGCTGTTTCTTATGTGTATATGACACCTTTCAATAGCATAGAAAACATTGTGACAAAAGGTGAAATTGCTCGTTACGAGCAATTTCACCTTTTGCCACAATGTTTTCCAAAGTTTCCTACAATAGAAATGAGTATCTATGGAGTAAAGGGTTAAGGCCTAGAGCTTCAGAAAATAGATAAACGTACATGCCGATGATGATGACGATGATGATGCTAAGACTATTATTAATATCATCATTATTGTTAGTATTGGGACTGATTATAATACCTGCATTAGGCCTACTTACGGACCAAGAGCAACTGTATCGGTTATGTCTCCAATTTTCCAGTATCTAAACGGTAAGTAGTTCTCTTCTGTCAGTTTATATTCTAGGTTTGTTGTTTTCGGTATTTCCACTGGCCTATAAAGTTCAATTCTACGTCCTGGTAATGGATTTTTATACACACAGTCAAATTTCAGGGGTGTCAAAGGTTTAAATTTAATTTCTCTATACGGCCTGGCTTTATAATCAGGTCCTATATCTCCCACTTTAATATCCGGTCCCATTGGAAATCTGTAACACTGGTATGTTCTTATCGTTACACGAGGTTTTTGGGCTGGCTTACTAGGCTGTCTCCGAGGTCTGACTTTTCTTTGTCGTTGTTTTTCGCCGAAGATTCCAACATATTTAGGTTTAAAGGTCGGGTATGACCTAGTTAACGGGTCGACATAAACATATCTGTAGGGTTCGTATTTTCGAGTTAATGGATCTACATAAACATACTTGTAAGGTTCGTATTTCCTTGTCAATGGGTCCTCATATACCGGTTTATAAGGCTCGTATTTCCGGGTCAATGGATCAACGTAAGGTGTCGCTTTCTTGTTTTTACGTGTTTTTTCTACCATACTGGAAAACTAAGATCCAAACTGTTGGTACCTGTGGAGAAATAAGTAAACGACTAGTACACAGGAAAACCATCCAAACTTAGAGAACATATAAATCAGCTACCCTTTAGCAAAAAGGGGGTGAACTCTTAAATTCCAAACGACAATATTTTAGGCTTGTCCAAATCGCCTTTGTAGACACCAAAATAAATGTGACTCAAAATTTGAAACTTGTTTTAAGAAGGGTAAAAAACTTTGTGGGAAAAGGAGAAAATGCCGGTTACCAGCATTTTCTCCTTTTCCCACAATGTTTTCTACTGACTTTTTTCTCAGAGTCGTCTAAAGCGGGGATTGTGTGGTAATGGGTTAATGATTTCAAACCCCAGTAATGTAGTCGGCAGCTTACAGGACTCCAGGGGTCGCTGGTTCGATCCCAGATTCGACCGATTTCTTTCCAAGAATTGATGATAGTCCTTGCGACAGGACTCATTCTTCTCTCACCGCTGGTAATTGTTTCGACAATGATTATGTGGGAAAGCAGCCAGTGGCTTGAAAAAAATATTATGTGAAGTTCTGGTAAAAGAAGGGAGCATGGATAGGTGCACAGGTCGCTGTTATATACCTTTGAAAACAGCGTTAATTTTCATACAGTCAATTATTCAAACAATCAATCATATTAAATTATTTAACTATTTACCACACAATCACGATTTTTAACAACCGTATATAAAAAGCCTTTTCAAAACATTGTGGGGAAAAAGAGAATATGTTGATAAACAGCATCTCCTTTTCCCACAATGTTTTCTTACCTATCCAAAACAAAAAATAATTATTTCAGTTACATTTGTCTTCGGCAAGCCCTTTCAGTTTGGACCTGTGTAAATATTTTGTCGTTTGTTAAAGAGTTAAAAATTAACGAAATTCTGACCTTTTAGCATCCGTTAAAACTCGATTTTAAGTCATCCAACACTTGATTGAAAACTCACAAGAATAAAATAAAATTTCCCCATTGTCGTTGTAAATGGCTATTAACAAAATAAAGGCCTGAACTCTTGCGCCATTAAAAATATCTTCGCTTATACTTAATTGATATTCGAGTATTCGAAAACCAATACAGATGAACAATCGCATTATGCTCTTTGAAAAGGGGCTTTAACATTTTACCAAACGACAAAATTTAAGACTGGGTCCAAATTGAAAGCACTCGCAGACGACAAAATATAGGTAACTCAAAAAATGAATTTTTTTTCTAGCAGGGTAGAAAACATTGTGGGAAAAGGAGAAAATGCTGGTTACCAGCATTTTCTCCTTTTCCCACAATGTTTTCAAAAGGCTTATATCTCAGGGTCGTAAAAAGCAGGGATTGTTTGGTAAAGGGTTAATTCATCTGCTAAAAGTATTGATCAATGTCGGCCTGTGCAGTCCGCTCAGGCTAACATGAATCGAAACTTTTTGCTTGTTGTGAATTTTCTGCATTTCAAAGGAACATTCTACCTTCAGCTTCAGTCGATTGTAAGACCAAATGAATTATAGGGATATATAATCATGTGCTGACTTGCTTCACAATACAATGAATTGCGGGAATGCGTTAAACTCCCTCTTGTCAGAGCTGGCTTGATTATTAATGGCGCATCCCAGTTTAATGTGACATGATAAAAGGTATACAATATAATATGATGACGTGCTGTGATTTATGTGAATGGATGGATGGATGGGTGGATGGATGGATGGATGGATGGATGGATGGATGGGTGCGTGGGTGGGTGGATGGATGGATGGAGGGAAGGAAAGAGGGAGGGAGGGAGGGATGGATGGATAGATGGAAGGACGGATCGATGGATAGACTGATAGATAGATGGATGGATGGATCGATCGATCAATGGATGGATGGAAGGAGGGAGGGAAAGAGGGTGGGATAGATGGATGGATGGATGGATGGGTGGATGGATCCATCGATCGATCGACGGATCGATCGGTTGACTGATGGATACGTAAATATTTGGTGAATGGATAGAATACATTTAACTCTTTACTAAACGACAAATCTAAAGAGTGGTCCAAATTGAAAGCATTTGCAGACGACATAATAAATATGACTGAAAAAGCGAAATTTGATTTGGTAAGGGTAAAAATCATATAGTAGAATAAAGAGAAAATGCTGGTTACCAGCATTTTCTCCTTTTCCCACAATGTTTTCAAAAAACATCTACCTCAGGGTCGTCGAAAGTCGTCATTGTGTGGTAAAAGGCTTATTAATTCCTACTTTTGACGACCCTGAGAAAGAAGCCTTTAGAAAACATAGTGGGAAAAGAAGAAAATGCTGCTAATCAGCATTTTTTCCTTTTCCTACAATGTTTTCTAATCTTCACAAAACAAATTTCAAATTTTCAATCACGTTTATTTTGTCGTCTTCAAATGCTTTCAATTTGGACTGGTCTAAGATATTGTCGTTTGGTAATGAGTTAATGGACGGAATGATGGATAGAGCGTTGGAGGGGTAAGTGTGCGGGCGGATATGCGGGAAGGTCTGTAGACAAATTCTTTACTTATTTTCAGAGTGAATTCTTGTGTCTCAGTATTCAAGATGTTTGCTTGGTGACAGGAATGTCAAAGGTTCGATCCTGATCCCAGCACGGCTATAAATATTTCGTGGTAGTATCCTCGGGCCAGGAAAAAATCTTGAAAGCGTCGTAAAACGAAAAGTGATCCATGACGTATTTTATTCTTTACTACACGACAACATTTAACACGTGTTAAATTACAGCGCTTTAAACAATGAGGCTCCTGACTGAAAATACCCGTTCGCTCAGTCTCTTTCCGGGGGTTGTTTATAGTCATTGCTGCGGGATTTATTTCCCTTTCACAGCTTGTCAGGAGAAGGAAGGAAGGAAGGAAGAGAGGAGGCAAGGAAGGAAGAGAGCAGGGAGAGAAGGAAGGAAGGAGGAGAGGAGGAGAGAAGGAAGGAAGGAAGGAAGGAAGGAAGGAAGGAAGGAAGAAAGGAAGGAAGGAAGGAAGGAAGGAAGGAAGAGACGAGGGAAGGAAGGAAGGAGGATAGGATAGAAAGAAGGAAGGAAGGAAGGAAGGGAGGAAGGGAGGAAGAGACGAGGGAAGGAGGGAAGGAGGATAGGATAGAAGGAAGGATAGAAGGAAGGAGGAGAGAAGGAAGGAAGGAAGGAAGGAAGGTAAGAAGGAAGGAAGGAAGAAAGGAGGATAGGAAAGAAGGAAGGAAGGAAGGAATCGACCAACGAAAAGCCGAGGAACCAACGAATATCATGATGAGAAAATTCCTGGCACTTCGACAACATTTTCTCGTGACGCTACTTACTTCAAATGAACTCTCCAATTTGAAAATTGAGTGATCGCGGCGAGAGCAAAGAAATAGACATTTTGTATGTACAACACGATTTCCTTTCATCCTTCTAAAACTGAGACTTCATCGATTTTCAGTCCTGTACTCTTTACCAAACGATAAATTTTGAAACTTGACCAAATCGAAAGCATTTGCAGACGACAATTAAAATGTTGCTAACGGTTTATGGATTTTTCAATAAAAGTTTAGATAACACTGTGGGAAAAGGAGAAAATGCTGTTTACCAGCATTTTCTCCTTTTTCCACAGTGTTTTCTAAAACTTTCTTGGTTAAAACTCGAGATGGTGTGGTTAAGTATCAATTCTTTACCAAACGACAATATTTCTATTAGTCCAGATTGAAAGCATTTGTTGACGATAAAATCTAAAGTATCTAAAATGATATAATTTTTCTTTTAAATCGAAAAAAAAATGTGCAAAGAGGCAAAAAGCTTGTTACCAGATTTTTCATCTCTTTTTCCCTTTCAAAATTATCTTTCTTCAGGCTCGTCAAATTAGAGGAATGCTTTGTGCAGGGTTGAATTACCAAATCAATCGAAATAAATTTATTTAGCCATGTATACATGTTCAGCGGCGTACATGTACAATGTACCTATAATTATGCCGATTTCAACGTTCTTTCCTAAGGCCTATCGGATAGTCACAGTAGACTCAAGGTCAGACTGCACGTTCTGTGCAGTCTGGTCTTAATTTACACTGTCCACGTAAGTGCAAGGAGTCACATGTAATAGCCAGAATTCAACACTTAACCCTTTACTCCATATATACTCATTTCTACGCATTGCTTGTAGGAGCCATTTGAAAACATTGTGGCAAAAGGTGAAATTGCTCGTGACGAGCAATTTCACCTTTTGCCACAACGTTTTCTATGCTATCAAAAGGTGTCATATACACATAAGAAACAGCTTTATCCTTGCTGTTATTTAGGGTCAATTTGAGATACAATAGAAATGCCTTATGGGGTAAAGGGTAAAAGTGCAAAAAACGTAAGCTCGACCCTTTTCGGCGACTGAAAACACAATTTTCTGAAACTCTGAAGACGTTTATCCCGTGTCTACAAAGGATTCACGAAACAAACTGGCTGTACAGATCAGATATAACACTGCACGTTTGATGCAGTCCGATCTCGATCTTTGCTGTCTGCAGCAGCCCCTACTTTTGCATATGGCGCAGAGATGGTTAACCCTTTACCAAATGACAAAAATTTTAGACTGGTCCAAATTCAAAGCACTAGCAGACAATAAAATACACGTAACTCAAAAATTGAAATTTGTTTCCAGCAGGGTAGAAAATATTGTGGGAAAAGAAGAAAATGCTGGTTACAAGCATTTTCTCCTTTTCCCACAATGTTATCAAAAGGCTTCTTTCTCAGGTTGGTAATAGCCAGGTATTGTTTGGTAAAAAGTTAATTCGAGATGGTAGGACCTTTATTGTCAAAATTCGATTTGCAATATTTGAATTTGTTTGTCGTCCACCCCCCACCCCCCACCCCCACCATATAGCCGTTGAGCCCCGGTATAACTTTCGGAAGCGCACAAGACTTGAGAACAGGGGCTCTCTGGTTCGATGCCCGACTCGGCTAATTTCTTTTCGAGGATTGATGATAGTGATTGTGACAGGATTCATTCTTTTCCCACTGCTGACCATTTTGTCGCCGATGCATGGTTGTTTCGGAATGCAGATGTACAGTGGCTTGAAAGGAATATTGTTGATAGTTTTGGTAGAGTATAAGAAGCTTCAGGAAAGCCATGGATAGGTGCACTGATCCCCATGATGTAACTGGCATGCGGTTGAAAATGGCGTTAACCCTTTACCACATTGCAAAATTTTAGACCAATCCAAATTTGCAGACGACAATGTCAAAGTGGTTCAAATGGTACAATTTTTCATTGATAGGGTAGCAAACTTTGTGAAAACGGAAGAAAATGCTTGTAACCAGCATTTTCTCCTTTTCCCACAAATTTTTCAAAAGGCCTCTTCCTCAGGGTCGTTAAAAGTCGTCATTGTATGGTAAACGGTTAAACACTATTCAATTAATGAATCAATCAATCAATCCTCATAACGATGTGCAAGGTAGCTCAATCCGGGTTTGAAACCAGATAGCACCTTGTCCGAATCTTCGACTGGGCTAATTTCTTTCTAAAGGAATGATTATCATTATTTTCACAGCCTTGAGGAAGATGATATTGACTGTATAATTTTGCAGGTGACTCGCAAAACGCGCTTAGTGCGGCTTGAAACAACCGATCTATACGAAATGTCTAAGGTACGAACAACGTATATTACTTTCGGTACTTTGGTTTCCTAGTCAATCAAACGCCCACTCACAGTCAAGCGTCCATTCAGTGTCAAATAATCAAGATGGTTTCATTGGAAAGGTGGGTGAATTTTCGTGTTAATGGTTGCTCCGTAAATCTTTTTTACAAATTATTTACCAATAAAGTTTCGTTTTATCTATGGCATTTGTCACTCGTAGGCAAACAAAGAGTTTGATCTGTTTTTGTTTGGTACCAGAAAGTGGACATTTGACGACAAACTTTTGAAACGCCCAAAGTGGCAAACATAATTGGAAACTTGTCAAAAGAATTTCGTTTCATTAAAAAAGAGAAGAAGGAATATGCACCATTACAATATCCAATGTTTCGCCAGGCAATTTTGTGTCTCTTGAATTCTGACATGAATATGTTTTGAGAAATATTTCCTCATTTAAAACCTACTGATACTCCATTATCTTTTTGGAAAAATCAGACGGTTTGGGATTAACTCTTCACCACACAATTCCTACCTTTAACAACCCTTAGACAGAAACCTTTTGAAAACAGTGTGGGAAAGGAGTAAATGCTGGTAACCAGAATTTTCTCCTTTTCCCATAATGTCTTGTTCCCTTTCCCAAATCAAATTTCATTCAACTTTTCTGTCACATTAATTTTATGGCAGTGGCTAGAGATACGGTACCGTACCTCTAGCCTATATTAAAGAAATGGCTAGAGATACGGTACCGTACCTCTAGCCCCGGAGTCTAAAGATATGGTACCATATCTCTAGTCATTCTTATGATATAGGCTAGAGGTACGGTATTTGTAGATACATGTAAGAAATTATAAATTTACTTAAGTTTTGATTATTATTGTTATTAGTATGTATTTGTAGTAATTGATCGGCATCAAAGGACAGAAACTTATCAAGTTGCAGTGTACGAATGTGCACTAATGAGCGAAAATAATAATTGCGTTGATTATTTGGTGAACTTGATTACTAAACCCAGGGATTCTATATAACATATGTAATATCCTTGCTTAACCCTTTCTCAAAAGACAAATTTTACACTCAAAGAATTTGTAAACAATTTAAATTTTGATGAAAAAATGGTGGAAATGGTCATCCAAAAGGGTAGAAAACACTGTTGGAAAATGAGAAATGAGCATTTTCTCTTTTTCCTACTGTGTTTTCAAAGGACTTGTACTGCATGTAGGAAAGCAATCAGTGGCTTAGAAAGAATATTGTGCCGAGTACTGGTTATAAAAACTCGAGGAAAGCATGAATAGGTGCACTGACAGATGCAAAAGTACTGAAATACTGTTGAAAACGGCGTTAAACACCATTCATTCAATCAAATTCCTAAAGTTATTTACAACCATGTGCAGGCCTAGCCCCATAGCTCAGTCGGTATAGCGTACCGGAACTGAGAACAGGAGATCGCCGTTCGATCCACGGCTCGGCTAATAAACTTTTCGAGGATTGATGACAGTCAATGCGACAGGATTCATTTTTCTCTCACTGCTGTCCAATGTTTCGACGATAGTTATGTGGGAAAGCAGCCAGTGGCTTGGAAAGAATATTGTGCGGAGAACTGGTTAAAAGAACTCATTGTTCACATTATTTTTTGGCCTTTATGTTTGCAATAAATATTTACATATAATTCATGCCGTAAAATTCTGCTTCTACCATACATAAGCAATAGCCCACACCAAATTTCAGTTCGAATTGTGCTTACCAGACCCGAACCTAAACACGCAACTCTATCCACCACTCCCAACCCAAGAGTAGATAAATAAATGAATAGATAAAATACCTTAATAAGTATAAATAGATGGATGGTAGACAGACAGACAGACAGACAGACAGATAGATAACCTTTGTTCTCTCACTCCTGTCCCTCTGGCTTTGAAATTATTGCCACCATGAATACAGTATTTAAAGCGATATCCTGTAATACTTTATCCTTTCTTTTATTTTTGTTTATACGCGCGGCTGGGCTTTTTGTATAGTCATAGAATCCCTCTTGTAAAACTGCACACTTTCTGCACTTTGATAGCACTCTATCGCCCTTTTAAATGTTTGAAAATCTTCAAATTTCTTCTCGACGTGAATACTATGAGCCATTTTGACCGTATGATACAAAATTGGCTTGAAAGTGCTTTCAGAAAATTTTCCGTGATTGAGTAATAGATTAATTATCAATTTCCGTGATTGTGTAATTGATTAATTATGTCGTTTTCCATAATCAATTAAAGAACAACAAAAGTTAAAATAATGTAAGATCCGCATACATCTTAAGCAATTAAATTCACCTAACTAATCAACGCAATTATTATTTTCGCGCATCGATGCAAACTCGCACACAACAACGAGTTTCTGTCCTTTGATGTTGAGATTGATACTAAGCCATACTAATAACTATAATAATCAAAACTGAAGTAAATTTATAATTTCTTACATGTATCTACAAAATACCGTACCTCTAGCCTATATCATAAGAATGACTAGAGATACGGTACCGTATCTTTAGACTCTGGGGCTAGAGGTACGGTACCGTATCTCTAGCCATTTCTTTGATATAGGCTAGAGGTACGGTACCGTATCTCTAGCCACTGCCTAATTTTATTGTCTGAAAATGCTTTCTATTTGGACCAGTCTAAAATTTCATTGTTTGGTAAAGAGTTAAAAGAGGAATTCCATATAGAACCCGGGCCTAACAAAAAATATCAAGGTTTAGGGTTTCGGTCCATGATACTGAACTTAGGGTAGATATGTTTTTTTTTTTTTTTTCAGAATATTTTTACATGTACCACATACTGAAATTGCACTGTTTTTTCGTTAAGGGTTGGCGGCATTTTCTAGGTACGGTCTGGAAACCGTAATTACAGATAGTCTTTTTTAAGGCCCAAGCTTGATTGAATGTAGGTACTATTTTCTCAACCCAATACCACACAAAACTGGCAGTAAGGACTGCTGAGAAGAAAGCCTTTTCAAATAAATTATGAAAAATAGAGAAAAATGCCAGAAACCAGCATTTCTCCTTTTCCCACATTTTCTACCCTTCTCCAAACAAATTTCAGATTTTAGGTCAATTGACCATATTTTATATGCCATCAGTAAGGATAAGTCTAAAATTTTGTGGTTTGGTAATGAGTTAAAATATTTGAATGCTTATGTAACCTTTTCAAATTTTCAGTTTTCACAACAAAATGTTATGTACATTCTTAAATTCAAAGCATGTTTCTGAAAAAGTACCTTTTATTTTTCTGTTATATACAATGATAAAGAAGAGATCTAAGTCATGTTGGAATTGAAAAATTGGTGTCTGCTAGTTGGTAAAAGTAACCCAAATAATTTATTACGTAATTTCAGTGTGATGGAGGAGAGACGCTAAAAACATGTCCAGCAGTGAAAATAATCCAGGGATCCCAGTCCTAAAGCGTTCACCTGGAGCCAAAAAGAAGCAATATCAGTTCAGGCACAGCGACTCTGAATCTGACACGGTAAGTTGGATGACAGGGATTTCAGGAATTATCAAGTTGTAAAGGTAAAACGACAAATTAGTATTTAAACTAGTTAGAGGTTTATTAACTCTTTACCACACAACAGAATGTTAGACTAGTCCAAATTTAAAGCATTTGCACATGACACAATAACTTTGGCTCAAAATTGAAAATCAAAAAATTGAAAATCGTTTTGAAAAGGATAGAAAACATTCTGGGAAAAGGAGAAAATGCTGGTTACCAGCATTTTCTCCTTTCCCTAAAATGTTTTCAAAAGGCTTCTTTCTCTGGCTTGTTAAAAGTTGGGATTATATGGTAAAGAATTAACCCTTTTCCAAACAATCCCTGATGTTTTCAACCCTGAGATAGAAGCCTAAAACATTGTTGGAAAAGGAGAAAATGCTGGTAATTTGAAGTCTATAGGTAGTTGCTTCTTTGACGGGTATACTGAAAAAGAAAAATTATTCCAGGGAAACTTGCATATATTGATTTTGTTTTGAATATAAAAGTGATTAATTCAAAAACTTTACCACGGTTAAGAATTTTGACCATTTACTCATTACCCAACGAAATTTGTTTTGTGAATATTTCAGGCTTGTCCAAATCGAAAGCATTTTGCAGATGACAAAATAAAATTGACTGAAAATTTGAAATTTGTTTTGTGAAGGGTAAAAAATATTGTTGGATAAGGAGAAAATACTGGTTCACAGCATTTTCTCCTTGTCCACCATTTTTCTTAAGACTTCTTTCTCAGGGTCGTCAAAAGTAGGGATTGTGTGGTAATGGATTAATTTCCTTCGGGAGCCTAGGTAAGCAATATTTTAGAAATGAAGCATATAATTACAGTATTGACGAAATACAACACTATTTTCTTATTTCACATGTCTGCAACAAGAAAATTTGTAATTTGGCTGTGTTAAACTGAAAACATGGGGAGTTATGTGATAAAACAAACTCAGCCTGGCTTTAATGATGAGATTTTAGATTAATCCTTTCCCACACAATCCCTGGTAATCGGCATTTTCTCCTTTTCCCACAGCGTTTCTGCCCTTGTCAAGCTTTGAGTAATGTCAGCAAATGCTTCCACTTTGAACTAGTCTAAATTTTATGTTGCATGGTAAAGGATTATACAGGGTGGAAAAGGCGACAATGCAGGTAACCAGCATCTTGTCTTTTTTCTACAATGTTTTCAAAAGCACTCTTTTTTTCAGGGCTCTTAAAACTCAGAATTTTGTGGTAAAGGGTTAGTTCTGTACCACACAATCCCGACTTTTAACGACGCTGAGAAAGAAGCCTTGAAAACATTGTTGGCAAAGGAGAAAATGCTGGTGACCAGCATTTTTTCCTTTTCCCACAATGTTTTCTACCCTTTCCAAGTCAAATTTCAATTTTTGACACATAATTATATCGTGGTCTGCAAATGCTTTCAATTAGGACTCGTCCAAAATTTTGTCATGTGGTAGAGAGTTAACTCTTTACCAAACGACAAAATTTTAGGTTTGTCCAAATTGAAAGGAATTGCAGATGGCAAAATTAAAGTGACTGAAAATTTGAAATTGGTTATGGGAAGGGTAGAAAACATTGTGGGAAAAGGAGAAAATGCTGGTTCCCAGCATTTTCTCCTTTTCCAACAATGTTTTCTAAAGGCTTCTTTCTCTGGGGCATCAAAAATATGGATTGTATGGTAATTGATTAAGAAAAGAGTATTACCAATTCACTTGTATCACACGAAATATCAACAACCTGACCACAAAACCATAAAAATACATTTTCTGAAAAGGTCAGCCAAATGCATGGTAACTCATTACAGGATCTGTAAAAGATGGGATTAAGTATTTTGCAACAATTAACTCTTTACTAGATGACAAAATTCTGGATTGTTCCAAATTGAAAGCCTTAGCAGACGTCATATTAAAATTTGAATCAAAATTGAAATTAGATTTAGAAAGTGTAGAAAACATTGTAGGAAAAGGAGAAAATGCTGGTTACCAGCATTTTCTCCTTTTCCCACAATGTTTTCTCTAGACTTTTTTCTCAGGGCTGTTAAAAGTCGGGGATGTGTGTGAAAGAGTTAACTCTTTAAACAAACGACAAAATTATACACTGGTCCAGACTGAAAGCATTTGCAGACGACAAAATAAATGTGACTAAAAATTGGAATTTGGTTTGGGAAGGGTAGAAAACATTGTGGGAAAAGGAGAAAATGCTGGTAACCAGCATTTTCTCCTTTTCCCACAATGTTTTCAAAAGGCTTCTTTCTCAGGGTCGTTAAAAGTCGGGATTGTGTGGTAAAGAGTTAAGTAATTAACTAGAAGACAAAATTTTGGATTGTTCCAAATTGAAAGCTTTAGCATAAGAGAAAATTAAAGTGACTTAATAATTGAAATGTATTTTAGGAAGGGTAGCAAACTTTGTGGGAAAAGGAGAAAATGCTGGTTTCCAGGATTCTTTCCTTTTCCCACAGTGTTTTCAAAATGCTTCTTTCACAGAGAAGTGAAAACCAGGGATTGTTTGGTTAAGCTATTCTCACACAGCAAAATTTTAGACCTAGCGAAATTGAAAGCATTTGCAGATGACAATTATTTCAAATTGGCTCAAATGGTACAACTTTGCTTTGAGAGGGTAGAAAACTTTATTGGAAAAGTAGTAAATGCTGGTTACCAGCTTTTTCTTTTTTTTTCCCACAATGTTTTCAAAAGGCTTCTTCCTCGGGGGCGTTAGAAGTCATCATTGTGTAGTTAAAGGGTTATGAGTTAAATGTAGTTTTTAGATGAGATATGTCATCAAAAGGGCACACAATACATGTACTGTGGGATATGGAGAAAGTGCTGGTTCCCAGCATTTTCTCTGTATTCCACAATATCTTTAAAAGCCTTTGTCCTGTAATTATTTAACTCATTTACCAAATGACAAAATTTAGGACTGGTCCAAATTGAAAACATAAATTTTGCAGACAACAAATTTAATTTTACTGAAAGCTTGAAGATTGTTCTGGTAAGGTTGGAAAATAATGTCGGAAAGGGAGAAAATGATGGTTAGGAGCATTTTCTCCTTTTCCCATTGTGTTTTCAGAAGGCTTTTTTTCAGGGTTGGCAAAAGTCCGCTTTGTGTGATAAAGGGTTAAATATGGTACTTTATACGGCCAAAGGTTGATGGCTTGATTATGTTGATTGTTATGTTGCTGTGTTCTATTTAGCACACAGTCCCAACTTAAAGTGACCCTGTGGAAGAAAGCTTTTGAAAACATTGTTAGAAAAAGAAAACATAGAGGTAGCAAGTATTTTCTCCTACTGTATCAGGGACAAATTTCACCATTTAACATCCTTTTTCAGTCATCTGAAAATGCTTTCAATTTGGACCAGTCTAAAGTTTTGTCCGTAGTAAAAGAAATCTCTAGACTGCACAACAATATTTTAGCCTTGTCCAAATTTAATTCATTTGAAGAGGATAATTTCAGTGATTCAAATGGTTCATTTTTTCTTTGCTAGGGTAGAAAACATTGTGGGAAAAGGTTACCAGTATTTTCTCCTTTTCCCACAATGTTTTAAAAAGGCTCATTACCCAGGGTTGTTAAAAGATGGCATTATGCTGTAGAGGGTTAAGAGTGCAGAATCTTTCATATACCATCCAATTAGTAACTATTGTCTGAGAACACAGATCTATATAGAGTACCCCAGGGACCTGTGAACTAATCCACCAAGTAAATGACGGTTTGTATCTAGCTGCGAATGGTTTCTGGAAATACATTGGCATTAGGAAAAATTCTTGCGCAGAGAGGGCCGAGTCTTGGTTGCAGAGTTGGTAGCATACTGGACTGAAGAACAGGGGGGTCGCTGGTTTGATCCCTGGCTGGGCCAATTTCTTTCAGAGGATTAATGAAAGTCATTGGAACAGGATTCATTGCTGATCACTGTTTTGACAAGGGTTATGTGGTAAAGGCATCTAGTGGCTTAGAAAGAATATTGTGCAGAGAGTGCTGGTAAAAAGAAGTCCAGGAAAACGTGCATAGGTGCTCTGGCTGCTGCAATATAACGTAAATAATGTTGAAAATGGCATTAAATGCCATACATTTAAGTAATCAATTATTGTTCAGAGAGGCTGGGAGAGAGTTGATTGTATGGTGTTTAACTCTTTACCACACGGGAAATCTTAGACTGGTCCAAATTCAAAGCATTTGCATATGACAAAATAAAGGTGATTGAAAAATTGAAATTTGTTTTGGGAAGGGTAGAAAAAACTGTGGGAAAAGGAGAAAATGCTGGTTACCAGCATTTTCTCCTTTTCCCACAGTGTTTTTTAAAAGGCTTCTTTCTCAGGGACGTCGAAAGTAGGGATTGTGTGGTAATGGGTTAAATGTGACGTTGCTTTCAACATTATTTCAGTTATAATAATTTCAGCCAGTGTACCTGCTCAAGCTTTCCTGGAAGTTAAGAACAAGCAATCTTACTCTCTGATGACATAGCATACTTGTCCTATGTATGACATGATAGCACTAATAAGATACAATGTTATCATGTGACTTTCTCAAAGACCTAATTCAAATATACACGAACAATAATGGAGATTATCGCGATCAATAGCGCCCCTGAAATCAACGGGGTTCTCCACGCATTTTCTCAAACATGTATTAGGGCAATGCAGTTAACTGCAATGTTAATGCAGTAACTGAAGCATTCAGGTTTTCTCTGATCTTGTACATGTGTGTTGTGGAGGGTTATTCATTACAATCTCGAGTTATATTTTGGAAAATTACCTATTTTTGGACTTTACAGGGGCTTTAACCGTTTCCCAAACAATCCCTGGTTTTTACGGGTCAGGAATAGTAGCCTTTTGAAAACATTGCGGGAAAAGGAGAAAATGCTGGTAACCATAGACAGAAATTACCTTTTCAGCAAGAGTTGAATTGTCGTCTGCAAATGCTTTCAATTTGGTCTAGTCCAAAAATTTGTTGTTTGGGAAAGGGTTAAGTGAGCCTGTAGCTTTCTTTGAGTTATTCATTTTGAGTATTTCTGACAATACACCTATTAGTACTTTCCTGGAGTCTGTTTTACAATTGTTCCACACAGCTTTCTTTCCAAGCCTCTGGCTAGTGCACATAAAACCCAGAATAAGATGTATAATAGAGCTGTTGCTGTGATATGTTTATGACTGAAATAATGTTTAAAGCAGCATAAAACACCATTCAGACAAATAAATTTTTCATTCAGTAGAAAGAGTTAAGTGTTTACCACAATGACAGAAATATAGACCTGTCCAAATTCAAAGCATTTGCAGACAACAATTTAAACATACATGTAGCTCAAGTGATGGAATTTGTATTTGAAGGGGTAGAAAACATTGTGGAAAATGGAGAAAATGCTGGTTTCCAGCATTTTCTCCATTTCCTACAATGTTTTCGCCCGCCCGGGTGGCTCAGTGGTGAGCGTGTCGGACTCATGACCTTGTGGTTGTGAGTTCGATACCCGGTTGAGGCGAGCTTTCTTTCAGGCGTATTTTCGCCTCTCACCTCTGCTGAAGCATGTGAAAAAAGTAGTCGGTGGCTTTGGAAAGAAAGTAGTGTTAGTACCGGTGTGAGAAAGCCAGGAAACACATGTGCGTCACCGACCGCCATGATATGACCTTAGCTGTTAAAGTGGCGTTAAACCCCAATACAACCAACCAACCTACAATGTTTTCAAAGGGCTCTTTTCCAAGGGTTGTTTAAACCAGGGATGGTGTGGTAATGAGTTAAGACATTCAGGTAGCTAGTAAAGACAGTGATTAATATTTAATGAGTTGTCTGAATTTATTGGTGTATAATTATATCATTTTCTTAACCCTTTACCAAACAATCCCGGGTTTTTATAACCCCAATATAGAAAGAAGCCTTCTGAAAATAGTGTCGGTAAAGGAAAAAGTGCTGGTCTTTTTCCCACATTTTCTACTTTTCTATATAATCAAGTTTCAATTTTTGAGTCACATTTATTTTGTTGTCTGCAAATGCTTTCAGTTTTGACAAGTCTAAAATTTTGTTTGGTAAAAAGTTAAGACTAAAGGCAAGAATTTTAGAATTAAGAATTGTGTAGTAAAGGGTTAACCCATAACCACCCAATCCCTACTTTTGATGACCCTGAAAATGAAGCCTTTAGAAAACATTGTGGGAAAATGAGAAATGCTGGTAACCAGCATTTTCTCCTTTTCCCTCAAAGTTTTCTACTCTTCACAAAACAAATTTCAAATTTTGACTCCCTTTTTATTTTGTCATCTGCAGATGCTTTCAATTCGGACAAGCACAAAATATTGTCGTGTGGTAATGGGTTAACTCATTACCAAACAACAAAAATTTCGGCATGTCCAAATTAAAAGTACATGTATATGCAGACAACAAAATAAAAGTGACTGAAAATTTGATTTCTTTTTCTTTTTGTAAAGGGTAGGAAACATTGTGGGAAAAGGAGAAAATGCTGTTACCAGCATTTTCTCCTTTTCCCACAATGTTTTTTAAAAGCTTCTTTCTCAGGGTTGTCAAAAGTAGGGATTGTGTGGTAATGGGTTAACCAATGCTCTCACTGTGGTGTGAATCGGATTAGCTGCAGAGATTGATCCTGCTTGTCACAGGGTTCATACTAGGAACCTCTAATGAAGAGAGGCCAGTTCTTTATCTGCATGCCACTGTCTCCTACTATCAAAATATCCGGGTCATGTTACCTATATCGTCATTGCTAAAGAAGGAGAAAAAGCTTAACTCTTTTTTTCTCCCACCACACAAACCCGTGTTTTAACCCATTAACGCACAATTCCTACTTTTGACGACCCTGAGAAAGAAGCCTTTAGAAAACATTTTGGGAAAAGGAGAAAATGCGGGTAACCAGCATTTTCTCCTTTCCTCACAATGCTTTCTACCCTTCACAAAACAAATTTCAAATTTTCAGTCACTTTTATTTTGTTGTCTGCAAATGTTTTTGATTTGGACAAACCTAAAATATTGTAGTTTGTAGTCAATGACCCTGAGGAAGAAGCCTTTTGAAAACACTGTTGGAAAAGAAGAAAAAGGCTAGTAACCAGCATTTTCTCCTCTTTCCATGATGTTTTCTACCCTTTCAAAGACATAAGGCTAGTAACCAGCATTTTCTCCTTTTCCCACAATGTTTTCTAGCCTTCCAAAGACAGATTCTTTTGTTTAATCATTTACCACACAATCCCGACTTTTAACGACCCTAAGAAAGATTCTTTTGTTTAATCGTTTACTACTCAATCCTGACTTTTAATTTCAATTTGATTCACATTTATTTTGTGGTCCAGAAATGCTTTCACATTTGAATTATCATCTATAAATTAATGCTTTCAGTTTTGACTTAACTTTTTACCAAACTACAAAATTTTGGACCAGTCCAAATTGAAAGCATTTGCAGACAAGAAAATAATTGGGAATCAATAATTGAAATTTGATTTGGAAAGGTAGAAAACATGGTGGGAAAGGAGAAAATGCTGGTTACCAGCATTTTCTCCTTTTCCCACAATGTTTTCAAAAGGCTTCTTTCTCAGGGATGTTCAAACTTGGGATTGTGTGGTAAAGAGTTAAATTGTCATCTTGTACAGAAGGTTATGTGTATCTTTAGATCAGAGAACTTTTGTCTAAAGATCAGCTGTTACCTCTACATAAGTATTGACACTTATCCAAATAATCCCAGGTTTTAATGACCCTGAAAAGTGGGCTTTAGAAAACATTGTGGAAAAAGTGAGCACTTTCTTTTTTGAATCATGTTTTCTATCTGTTCATAAACATGACCCAATCATGAATACAAAAGCGAGAGTCAGTTAATTGTCTTCAATTTCTTTCAAAATAAACATATGAAAATTTTGTGAACTAGTATAGGGTTAACTTATTACCAAACGACAAAATTTTAGGTTTGTTCTAATTGAAAGCATCTGCAGACATTAGTCAATAAAAGTGACTGAAAATTTGAAATTT
Organism: Tridacna crocea; assembly: GCA_943736015.1. Taxonomy (NCBI): domain Eukaryota; kingdom Metazoa; phylum Mollusca; class Bivalvia; order Cardiida; family Cardiidae; genus Tridacna; species Tridacna crocea. The sequence goes on from OX031073.1 coordinate 35,209,858, forward strand.
GTTTTGTGATGGGTAGAAAACAATGTGGGAAAAGGAGAAAATGCTGATTACCAGCATTTTCTCCTTTTCCCACAATGTTTTCTAATAGCGTCTTTCTCAGGGGCGTCAAAAGTAGGGATAGTGTGGTAATGGGTTAATTCATTACCAAACGACAAAAATTAAGGCTTGTCCAAATTGAAAGCATCTGCAGACGAGACGATAAAAGTGACTGAAAATTTGAAATTTGTTTTGTGATGGGAAGAAAACTTTGTGGGAAAAGGAGAAAATGGTGGTTACCACAATGTTTTCTAAAGGCTTCTTTCTCAGGGTAGTCAAAAGTATGGATTGTGTGGTAAAGAGTTAATCCATTGTGTAGAAAAGAGACAAATTGATGAACTCTTTACCAAACAGCAAAATCTTTGCCTAGTCCTATTTGAAAGCATTTGCAGATGACAAAATAAATGTGACTTGACAATTGAACTATATTTTCTGGACGGATAGAAAACATCGTTTGAAGAGGAGAAAATTCTGTTGACCAGTATTTTCTCCTTATCCCACAATTTTTTCAAAACCTTTCTTTCTCAGTGTCATCTAAACTCAAGATTATGTGGTAAAGGAAAAGTATTGAAAGCAGCATAAAACATCATCATATAATTGTTACAGAGTCATATCAAATCTTGTTCACCCACCACGGTGGCTCATTGGTGAGCATGCAAGACTCATGACCCTGGTGGTTATGAGTTCGATACTCATTTGAGGCGAACTTTCTTTCCGGCATATTTTTGCTTCTCACCTCTGCTGAAGCATGTGAGAAAAGTAGTTGGTGGTTTTAGAAAGAAAGTTGTGTTAATACTGGTGTGAGAAAGCCAGGAAACACATGTGTGTCACTGACCGCCATCACATGACCCTAGCTGTTAAAATGGCGTTAAACCCCATTACAACCAACCAACCAATCAAATCTTTTTCAAGCAAGGCCTATTTAAAAAAAAAATCTTTCTAGGTAGGGTTTCCCAACCGTACCTAGAAAATGCTGCTTATCCTAAACTTTTTCATGCTATGATTGGGGGAAAAAAATCTGTTGGGTGTTAACCGTTTCCCAAACAAGCCCGGGTTTTCACGTGTCTGCAGTAAAAGTCTTTGAAAACACTGTGGGAAAAGGAGAAATTGCTCGTAACGAGCAATTTTTCCTTTTCCCAAAGTGTTTTCTACCCTTTTTGAGAACTTTCTGCAATTTTCTCCGAATCTAAAATTTTCGTCTGCAAACTCTTTCAGTTAGGAAGGGGAAAGGGTTAATTTGGTACATTTGTCTATGTAGAAAGTTACTGGGTATCCCTACCTATGGCAACCAAGACTCCAAACAGAGGTTTTTAAAATTTGTTAGGGCTAAGTGTTTTTCTTTTTTGCTTGACAAAGCAATCTGTACTGTAATTTATCATTTACTTACCTGGGGATAAAATTTCTTCTTCACTGGTCACGGCAACATATGTTTACCCTTTACCAAATAATCCTATATTCTGATGAACCTTTGGAAGAAGACAAGTTCTGAGAACATTGTGGGAAAAGGAAAAAAGGCTACGCAATCTGATCTTAATCTAAACTGTCCACGAAAGCTGATGATGTTGTCAGTGGTATTATAAGAGTTAACTCTTTACCAAACAACAAAAGTTTAGACTGATCCAACTTGAAAGCTCTTACATACAACAAAGGTAAATCAAATATTGAAATTTATTTCCAGCAGGGTAGAAAACATTGTGGGAAAAGGAGAAAATGTTGGTTTTCTCCTTTTCCCACAATGTTTTCAAAAGGCATCTGAGTATCTTAGGGTTATAAAAACCAGAGATTGTTTTGGAAAGGGTTAATCATAATATTATGCTGTTGTATGGTAAAAATTTACTAATTGTTCTGAGTTAACTCTTTACCGCACAAGAACATTTTATACTGGTCCAAATTGAAAGCATTTGCAGACGACAAAATAAAGGTGACTGAAAAATTGAAATTTGTTCTGGGAAGGGTAGAAAACACTGTGGGAAAAGGGGAAAATGCTGGTTACCAGCATTTTCTCCTTTTCCCACAGCGTTTTCAAAAGGCTTCTCTATCAGGGGCGTCAAAAGTAGGGATTGTGTGGTAATAGGTTAATGTATATTCATGAGTTAAAAACTAAAAATATTGCAGTTTATGAAGTTGCTGTAACCAGAATGTATAGTAAGATAACAAATAAGTTAGATCCAAGGTCAGCAGTCATTATCCATGTATTTTGATTTTGAATGACAGCATCTAAAAAAATCTGAAATTAATAATCTTGTTGTGTCAAGGTCAAATAAAGACCTTTTTGTGATATCCAGTATCCAGAGCAAAATGCTTTTAACCCTGTACCATACAATCTCTACTTTTAACAACCTGGAGAAAGAAGCCTTTAGAAAACATAGTGGGTATAGGAGAAAATGCTGGTAACCAGCATTTTCTCCTTTTCCCACAATTTTTTCTACCCTTTTTTTAAAAAAACAGATTCCAGTTTTTGAGCCATGTTTATTTTGTTGTCTGCAAATGCTTTCAGTTTAGACAGTCTCTACAATTTTGCCATTTGGTCCAGAGTTAACCCATTACCAGGGTCCGTATTGACACCAAACATTCTTAAGAACAGTCTTAGTCTTGTTCTTCAGAATTTTGTCAATGTGAAAGTAACAGAACTTCTGCTTGGCTAAACCATAAGTGTGTTTTGAGTAAAGTGGAAATCAGAGATCGAACTGCACATTTTGAGCTTGCAGCCTGATCTTTACCTAACTTGGCAGCAAATGTAACAAAAATACTAGAAACAAACAACAAAATTAAAAAAAAAAAAATTGTCCAAATTGGAAGCATTCATGGACGCCTAACTTTAAACATACATGTATCTCAAAAATTGAAATTTTGATTTTTCTTTTGATTGGGTAGGAAAGGCTGGGAAAAGGAAAAAATGCCAGTTACAAGCATTCTCTCTCCTTTTTCCACAATGTTTTCAAAAGACTTCAATTTTAGGGTTGTAAAAATTTCACCAGGGATCGTGTGGTAACAAGTTATGTTGATGGTATGCCTACCTGGTGAGACTATCCACCCACACAGATCACAACCTTGTTGTTTGTGCTCCACCCATAAACCTATACTGTAGAAATAAAACTTTTCATGCTCCTCGAGGCACTGGATTTTGGAAATACTGTGAAAAAAGGAGAAGTTGCTTGTGACATGCACCCGTTTACCTTTTGCTAAACAATCCTGAGTTTGAATGAGACAGGGAGAAATATTTTGAAAAAATTGTTAAAAAAGGCAAAAAAATAATGAAAAACTAGTTTAACCCTTTTACTTCATGGCAAAATTTTAGACCTATCCAAATTGAAAGCATTTACAGATGAAAATTTCACAGTGGCTCAAATTATGCAATTTTGTTTGGATAGGGAAGAAAACTTTGTTGGTTACCAGCATTTTCTCCTTTTCCCACAATGTTTTCAAATAGGCTTCTTTCTAAGGGTCATTAAAAGTCGGGATTGTGTGGTAAAGAGTTAAAAATACCTACAATTTTAATTGTGACTGGGTTACTATCATATGGGTTATGGCCCTTTGAATTTTTAGCATGGCTGCTTTTGAAGAAAACATCGGGGTACATGTATAGACCTGCCATCGTCTGCATTATTGTATGATTCATCGTGGAAAAAGTTGACATTTTGTAAATATCTCTCTCGTAACTGAATTTATAAACCCTTAACCTGTTAAATAACTAAACTGAAATTTTCAATTCAATATAAATGACCCAACTAGTTATTAATATGAAGTTATGAATGGGGAATAATATCGGACAGTCATACAGTAGATCAAAGATCAGACTGCACGTTCTGTTCCGACTGATCTTAATCTACACTGACCGCAAAAGGTCGGCAAGTCGAGCTTAGTAGCCAAAGGGTTAATACTTTGAACTCTGACGAGGTATGAAAAGAGGAACCCGTACAACAGGGATAGGTAACTATTAAACTGTTTTTGATACAGTTTTGTCCCTTTTTTGACTAAACATTTTGTTGTTCAAAAAACATTGACATTTATAATCTGTCTCTCATTACTGAAGATATTTTACATAAAACTCAGTCTAGTTGGTTATTGCCATAAGACCAACCCATACAATGACAGGTAACAATTAAAGTTAGTGTTGGCAGAGTTATGTCCCTTTTGTTTTATTAGAATTTTCATCGTTGTCTGCGCATGTCATATTCTTCGAAGATTCGACTGTCTTATATGATGCATCACTACTAGCCCCGAAAGCGGGCTGACTGTAATATTACGCTCTATAAAGTAGCAATGTTGAAAATAGCTTTTACATATCAATACGTTTGAGAAGAAATGAAACCTGCTTTAGCAACAGATTTCTCTAAACTGGTGATCATAGTTGAGTGAATTGCACGAGGTAGCGTTTTATTGGGTAAACCCTTTTTTTTTTGTTTTAAATTCAAAGTAACAGTTGTCATGTAGGAAAGTGGTTCGGTTCTGTACCCAGGATGCCCATATCAGATAGATGAGTATTTATAGAATGCCATCTAGCGGGAGATAATGAATGACAGGTAACAATTAAAGTTACTGTTTGCAGAGTTATGTCCCTTTTGTTTTATTAGAATTTTCATTGAAAATCAGTCTAGTCCAAAAGGCAACTGCAGCCAAACATTGACACCCACATGTAGTACTCTTGTTTCCTGATTCAGTGAAAAGGCAACAGATACAAGCCAAACATGGTTGTTTTTTTAGCTTTTAGATGACAATTGTTGTTCGGACCGCTCTAGTTTATAATTTGTACAAAACCAACTGAGAACATAATGTAAATGGCCATATCATATTATTTTCAGCCTGCCAAAACACATTTGAGGACAAAAAAAAAATGATAGAATGTAGGAAGTTATTACATTTTTCATAACTAAAGCATATATTTTGAATGTGGTCTTCAAGTTTCTGTTCATACTTTGAATAGTAGTAATTTACCACCTAACCTGTAACCCTTTACTCCATAAATACTCATTTCTACACATTACTTGTAGGAGCCTTTGGAAAACATTGTGGCAAAAGGTGAAATTGCTCGTGACGAGCAATTTCAACTTTTGTCACAATGTTTTCTATGCTATCAAAAGGTGTCATATACACATAAGAAACTGCTTTGCTGTTATTTAGAGTCAATTAGAGATACCATAGAGATACCATAGAAATGCCTTATGGGGTAAAGGGTTAATCAAACTTGGAAACAAATTTCAATTTTTGAGTTAAGTTTAATTTGTTGTCAGCAAGTGCTTTCAATTTGGACCAGCCTAACAAGAAAATTTTAGACTGGTCCAAATTGAAAGCACTTGCTGACAACAAATTAAATATAACTCAAAAATTGAAATTTGTTTCTAGAAGGGTAGAAAACGTGGGAAAAGGAGAAAATGGTCGTTACCAGCATTTTATCTTTTTCCCATGATCTTTTCAAAAGGCTTCTTTCACAAGGGTGTTGAAAGTCAGGATTGTGTTGTAAATGGTTAATTCCTTACCAAATGAAAAGATTTTGGAAAACCTTGTGGGAAAAGGAGAAAATGCTGGTTACAAAAGCATTTTTCTCAGCTTCCCACAAGGTTTTCTAAAGGTTTTCCAAAGGCTATCTCCTCAAAGTTGTTAAAACTTTACATATCATTTATAAGTGGTTAACTCTTTATCACACACTTCCGACTTTAAACGACCCTTAGAATGAGAGCCTTTGAAAATATTGTGGGAAAAGGATAAAATGCTGGTTACCAGCATTTTCTCCTTTTCCCACAATGTTTTCTACTCTCTGCAAATCAAATTTTGATTTTTTATTAACATTTTTTTTTTGTCATCTGCAAGTGCTTTCAATATTTGACTTGTCCAAAATTTTGTCGTTTGGTAAAGAGTGAAGTGATATGTAAAATACATGTACATATATTACACAGTGCTGTTATTGCATAATAAATGATGTGTAAAATTTATTGGGATATGAATATTTTATCTGTCTATGTCAAAGTTGGATGTTTTTATGTGAGAAAAATCTGTGTTATTGGAATTAAAATGGACTTGACCATTGACTGGATGACCTTGTGTTTTTACAGTCCTGAAAACAATGTCAGAAAAGGATACAATGCTGGTGATTGATGTTTTTACCATTTACAGGCATGTTTTCTATATTTGCGCAGAACTCAGATAGAGATAGTGATTTTGATTTCAAAATGAAAAGATTACTTATTCTCCACTAAACTCTATGGTATGGGTACTCATTAGAGTCGTCTCATTGAGACGATTCTAATGAGTACCCACAACATAGGGTGTAGAAGAGAAATTATGGATTTATGGTACCATAACTCCCTGTTATCTGGAGCACTGTTTCAAAACTCAAGTCTGAGTAGTTAATGCAACACAATCCTGAGTTTTAACAGCCATGATGAAAGGCCTTTTGAAAAGATTGAGAGAAAATTAAAAAAAATATCTAGTTATGGGAGTTTTTCCAAACGACAGAATTTTAGACTGATCCAAATAGAAAGCATTTGCAGACAACAAAATAAAAGAGACTGAAAATTTGAAATTTGTTTTGGGAAGAGAAGAAAACATTGTTTGAAAAGGAAAAAATCCTGGTTACCAGCATTTTCTCCTTTTTTCTCAATGTTTTCAGAAGGCTTCTTTCTTAGAGTCTTTAAAAACCAGGGGTGTGTGGTAAAGAGTTACTATATGATCTTTCCTTTCAGAAACAAAAGTTTTTCCTAGCATTTTATTTTGTTGTCTTCATATGCCTTGAATTTGGATAAGGAAAAGATTTTGCCTTGGATTTGGACAAGTTAAAAAAATTGCCTTGAATTTGGACAAGTAAAAAAAATTTGCCTTGAATTTGGACAAGTTTTTAAAAAATTGCCTTGAATTTGGACAAGTAAAAAAAAAAAAAAAAAAATTTGCCTTGAATTTGGACAAGTAAAATATTTTGCCTTGAATTTGGATAAGTAAAATATTTTGCTCTGTGGCAAAGAGATATTTGAATCACATTGAATTTTTTTGTCTGCAAATTCTTTATTAGATTGTTTCTTGCCTTTTCTCTTTTTTCAAATGTTAATTGTTTTCAAAAACCTTTTGCTGGATGCTTGGGTGTCCTGCTCAACATGGAAGGTACAGGAGATACTTGGATCAATTGTCACTCTAGTCACAGGGATTGTTAAGGGAGTGTCTTGGGATAAGGCACTTTAGTGCCATGTTGAAACCCAGAACATTTCTATATAAGGGAGCTATGGCTGTTATATGACTGACAAATGCAAGAAAGCAGCATAAATCACCATCCATCCATCCATCCATAGTTGGTACAAGTTTTCTCATTTCCCAAGTTGACAACAATCCCTACTTTTGACAACCCTGAGAAAGAAGCCTTTAGAAAACATTGTGGAATATGGAGAAAATGCTGGTAACCAGAGTTTTTTCCTTTTCCCTCAATGTTTTCTATCCCTCACAAAACAAATTTCAAATATTCAGTCACTTTTATGTTGTCTTCTGCGAATGCTTTCTATTTGGACAAGCAAAAAATTTGGGTTTTTGGTAACGAGTTAAAAGCATTAGGCACAGGATTGAATCAGTGTCGCTCGAAAGATGATTTCTGTCTTTGATAGAATAGAAGTTATTGTTAGAAATGGAGAAAATGCTGGTTACCATTATTTTTTCCTTTTCCTACAATGTTTTCTAAAGCCATCTTCTCCAGTGTCATTAAAACTCAGTATTGTGAGATAAAAGGTGAGGCAATTGCAAACTTGCAACACATGTTGTCTTGTGTCCAGGTCACCATATGGCCTATTTTGGTTTCTTATTGATCTTGAGCACATTCACTTAGACACAGTCCATCTTTGTCTTTGGTTACATTAGGTATGATTGCCAATCTTAGTACTGAAACTGTTGTACTCCAGCAGGTTTTTGGATTGAGAGTTTAAATCTCAGATCAGCTGAACGTGTTAGGAGGTGTGGTAATAGACTGATAGTCATTATGACAGAATTCATTTGTCCCCCTCATGATCTAATGGTTGTGAGTTCGATACCCGGTTGAGGCGAATTTGCTTTCAGGCATGTTTTCGCCTCTCACCTCTGCTGAAGAATGTGAGAAAAGTAGACGATGGCTTTGGCAAGAATGTTGTGTTAGTGCTAGTGTGAGAAAGCCAGGAAACACATGTGCATCACAGACCACCATGATATGACCTTAGGTTTTAAAGGTGGCCCGTCAGATTTTAAGGACGAAAATTTTACAAAAAATTTTAAATACAAAAAGGTCATCTTTATACTTCCAAAGCCTTTTAATTTTCATTCATTAAACCCCAGTAGTGGAAAACCATCTGACAACAAGAGAAATTAGAGATTTACTATGGCCCAGGTCGACACTGACAGGAAACATGCTCTATTTTTACATGAGCAACTCGCTGTTCTACATGCTGGAAATACAGAGACGAAGCTTCAAACATAGAGTCCTAAAAAGACATTATAGAAAATTATTACATATTTGTTATGTTATGGAATTTAAGTGCCATTAGTCATGTGCCAGCCACTTGACATTCCAACAATACTTTTTTTTTTATTTTTGGCGCGAAATCTAAAAATACATGTTCCTTAACCCATTACCACACAATCCCTACTTTTGATGACTCTGAGAAAGACGCCTTTGGTAAAAAAAGTGGGGAAAGGAGAAAATGCTGGTAACAAGCATTTTCTCCTTTTTTCCACGATGTTTTCCACCCTTCACAAAACAAATCTCAAATTTTCAGTCACTTTTATTTTGTTGTCTGCAAATGCTTTCGATTTGGACAAACCTAAAATTTTGTAGTTTGGTAATGAGTTAAGAGGCTACGTAGCCTTTTAACTCTTTACCAAATGACAAAATTTTGGACTAGTCCAAATTGAAAGTATTTGCAGATGATAAAATGACTATGAATCAAAAATTGAAATTTGATGTGGAAAAGGTAGAAAACATTGTAGGAAAAGGAGAAAATGCTGTTTACTAGTATTTTCTCTCTTTACCCACAATATATTCAAAGGCTATCTTTCTCAGGGTCATTAAAAGTGTTGATTGTGTGGTAAAGAGTTAAATAGCAATATTTAGGTTTCCATCATGGATTGAAATTTTCTTATTACTGTTTTAGCAGGATACAAATTAACCCTTTCCCAAACGACAAACTTTTGGACTAGACCAAATTGAAAGCTTTTGCAGACGACAATTCAACCCTTGCTGAAAAGATGATTTCTGTCTATGATAGGGTAGAAAACATTGTGGGAAAAGGAGAAAATGCTGGTTACCAGCATTTTCACCTTTTCCCACAGTGTTTTCAAAAGGCTACTATTCCAGACCCGTAAAAACCAGGGATTGTAGGGGAAAGGGTTAAGAGAAATCTCATTTTCTTCACTACAGGACGGAGAGAGTGAGGACGGGTCGTCGGTGACAGGGTTAACAAACAACTACAGTGAAAGTAAGGCAACCACGGACACCTCCTCTAACTATGGCAACAAACTCACACCGTCCTCTGCCAAAACGCGCAAAGGGCGGAAGTCCAGGTCCCAGAGAAATGATTGGGAAATTGTGGAAGGGTTGAAAGATGGACAGAGGTGTGAACAAATGCCAGACAAACATCAAGGTTACCTGTCCAAGAAAAAACGATGGCCCATGAAAGGGTGGCACAAGGTTATAATGGTTTTAAACTGTTGTTTGAACTTTATTCAATTTGTGAAGCCCCCATATTTCGGATGAAGGCTTTTGAAAACATCACAGGAAAAGGAGAAAATGCTGGTTACCAATATTTTCTCCTCTCTCCAGAATGTTTTTTTGAACTCTATATGAAACAGCAAAATCTTAGACCCCTCCAAATTGAAAGCACTTGTAGATGACAGAATAAAAGTGACTGAAAATTTGAAATTGTTTTCAGTTATTGCCTCAAATTTCATCACAATGTAAGGAAAGTTTACTTTGCACCTAGATAAGAATATGGCAAAAGCTTTAAGATTCATGCTGTAAAAGTCAGTGTTTGAAAATATTTTGTCAGGTTGAAAAAATATGTTAACCCTTTACCAAACAATCCCTGAATTTTATGACTCAGAGGAAGAAGCCTTCTAAAAACATTGTGGAAAAAGGAGAAAATGCTGGTAACCAGCATTTTCTCCTTTTCCCTACAATGTTTTTAACCCTTCTTAAGTCAACTTTCAATTTTTGAATAATGTTTATTTCGTCATCTGTAAATGTTTTCACTTTTGACAAGTCTCAAATCTTGTTGTTTGGTAAAGAGTTACTATTTCTTAGGGAATGAATAATATACAATTTAAAAATGATTACTCTATTTTTAAGATTTTGGCTTTTGCCTTCATCAAGAAATTAAACACAAAATTTTTAATTTCATACTATCTAGAACCTATATGATGTCACCATTTGCACGAGTGTGAAAATGGTCATAAAATTTAGTGAACATTAAGTTTGCGAAAACATTGAAAATAGAGTTAATATATTTAAGTTGTGAAAAAAATATGATTTGGAACCAGGCAAGAATCTAAGATTAGTTGTAATATTTAAACTTTTTTCTTTTATAATTGAAGAGATACTTTCGATAAATTCAGAACTACTCAGCTTTACTTTATGCAAAGTTGATCATTCATAAACTAAAGATCATGTGGAAGAAAATAAATCCATTAAAGTAGGAAAAAAGGAATGGAAGATGTATTCATAATTTTGGATAATGAATATTTATCGTTGTTATTTTTCTTTTGCAGCGATACTTTGTATTGGATAAAGGAATTTTGTATTACGGGAAATCCCCCAGTGATGTGAGTATGGTTAAATTTTGTGGAAACATACTTTAACTCTTTACGACACAATCCCGACTTTTAACAACATTGAGAAAGAAAGCTTTTGAAAGCATTTCGGGAAAAGGAGAAAATGCTGGTTACCAGAATTTTTTTCTTTTACCACAATGTTTTCAGAAGCTTTCTACACTAAATTTCAAATTAGATTCCCATTTAATTTGTGGACTGCGAATGCTTTTAATTTGGACTGGTCTAAAATTTTGTTGTGTGGTAAAGGGTTAATCTGTAGAATATGCAGAGACTGTACTAGATGGATTACCCTCCACCTCAAAATCCCTAGTTTTAATGATGATGAGAACTAGACCTTTTGAAAACATTGTTGGAAAAGGAGAAAATGCTGGTTACCTACATTTTCTCCTTTTCTAATAATGTTTTCTAGACTATTTGAACTATCTGATAAAAATCCCATGGTTTGTGCTATGTAAATTTTGTTATAATTATGGAAGTGCTTTCAAGTTGCACCCATCTAAAATATTGTTGTTTTGGAAAGAGTTTAGATCAGAAAAACTGGTTTAACCTTTAACACTATATCACACAATACCATGTTTCAAAGACCCTGAGAAAAAAGGTGTTTTGAAACATAGTGGAAAAAGAACCACTGGTAACCACTGTTTTCTCCCGTTTCTACATGTGTTCTACTCCACCAATTACAGATTTAAATATTTGAGTCAAGTGTAGTTTGTCATCTGTCGATGCTTTTAGATTGGCCAAATCTAAAATTTTGTCATTTGGTAAAGTGAAACTAAAGCTATTTCTTCAGGTGTTGTAATGTTTTTGAATGCTCCATACTGCAGAAAAGTAGCAGTACTCATAATATGTAACATACGGTAAAAATGCAATGCATTATTTTGAGTGTGAAATTAGTCATTAGATTGTAACATGTAACAGCTTGGGTCACCCCATTAACTCTTTACCAGACAATCACGACTTTTAACAACCCTAAGAAAGAAAGCTTTTGAAAATATTGTAGGAAATGGAGAAAATGCTGGTAATCAGCATTATCTCCTCCCCCACAATGTTTTCTAACCTTTCAAGTCAAATTTCAATTTTTGATTTACATTACATTTAACTTGTTGTCTGGGAATGCTTACAATTTTGATTAATACAGAATTTTGTCGTATGGTAAAGAGTTAAAGCTCTAAGCACTTAGCATGTAATATAATCCTTTTACGTGCATTTCTGCCATGATCCATAAAAAGGTGGCTTAACTCATTACCAAACGACAATATTTCAGGCTTGTCCAAATCGAAAGCATTTCCAACGACAAGAGTGACTGAAAATTTGAAATTTGTTTTGTGAAGGGTAGAAAACATTGTGGAAAAAGGAGAAAATGCTGGTTACCACAATGTTTTCTAAAGGTTTCTTTCTCAGGGTCATCAAAAGTAGGGATTGTGTGGATTGTGTGGTAATGGGTTAATGCACCTGCAAAATAGAGTTACATGTACCTAGGTCAGCCTGTGTAGTCTGTGCAGACTGAACTGGGTCAGTCTTTCAGCCTTTGGTAATTTTTATTGCATGTCAGAGGACCTGTTTACCACATGATTCCAAAACATACTTTACCGTATGTATTTTATTGAATGATGACTTGCTTGGTATAATAGCATGTATCACAGAGAAGTATTCAACTCTTTACCACACAATCCCTACTTTTGACGACCCTGAGAAAGAAAGCCTTTGAAAATATTGTGAGAAAAGGAGAAATGCTGGTAACCAACAATTTCTCCTTTTCACACAATGTTCTCTACCCTTTCCAAATCAATTTTCAATTCTCAATTCACATTTATTTTGTCGTCTGCAAATGCTTTCAATTTGGACAAGTCTAAAATTTTGTCATTTGGTAAAGGATTAATCCCCATTTACCAGAACACTGTGTACCTGTATTAGTATGGAAAGGAGATGAATGTGATTTACTGTCTTTTTTTGATAGATCCAGAAAGGAAAATACCATGGTGTGATAGATATTGGACTGTCAGTGCTTGCCTTCAAGAAAAATCAACATAGAATAGATATAGATGCAGAAGAACTGGTTTATCATATCAAGGTAATTTTAAAATCTTATTCTGCCAGATGGTTTGTTAAGTTATGAGAAAGGGAAACTCTGATCCCTTTAGCTCATTACCACACAATCCTGACTTTTAATGACCCTGAGAAGAAAGAAGCCTTTTGAAAATATTGTGGGAAAAGGAGAAAATTGTGGTTACCAGTATTTTCTTTTCAAAAAGTATATTCTATATTAGTGAAGATAAATCCCATCATTTGAGTCACAATTCAATTTTACTTTGCCAATGATTTCAATTTGGACAAGTCTATGAATTTTTCATGTGATAAGGAGTTAAGTAAAAAATGGTAGCCATGCAGTCTTGATGTTTCTGATACCAAGATTATATTACTAGTTGTACGGTCAGGTGGCAGGGGACTTGGAAACTTGTTCACGGCTGTGTCGAATCGTGTCGAGACAGCCATGAACAAGTTTTCAAGTCCCCTGCCACCTGACTATACAAGAAATGTATTATACTGCAAAGTTTTACCCTTTCAAAGCGTGTTAAGCAGAAATTTTCCTGTTTTATAATCTCATGAATCGAGTATGCTTTCGAAATAGAAATGCCCTTCAGAGTGCCCCAATTAAATGAAAACTGATGTCACTGGAAACAGAATGATGTCACAAAAATGTGCAGTTTGGCGCATAAAAATGCAGTCTGGTGATCGATCGACAGTACCATTTTGGATGTTGTGTTGCAAGTGTAGGTACATTTACAGGGCACTCAAAAGGGAAACTGGCACTATGTGGTTTTTGCCAGGGTATATGATATATATGTTGCCGGCATTTTAACCAATCAGAAAACGAGACACTTCTTTGCAGTATAATTAACAATACTCCAAAATGACCGACTCTTTTTTCATAAGGAACAAAGTTGATGAGAGTTGAATGCATCATGTCATCAGGGTCGTGCAAATAATACAAAATGTTTTGGTTTTTTTTTTTATGCTGTTTTTTTTTTTTCCAGATTAAGCATCAGTTTGATGACTGGTTGCAAAAACTTCGACATCATCGACTCTACAGACAACATGAAATTGCTTACGGATCGAAAGAATCTCCTAGACTTACAGAAATTATGTCCCCGAATGAAGATTTAACACCTTTAATGCCTAGTGTGTAATTTACCTTTTGATCTTTTGATTTAACCATTTTCCAAACAATCCCTGGTTTTTATGACCCTGAGATGGAAGCCTTTGAAAACATTGTGGGAAAAGGAGAAAATGCTGGTAATCAGCATTTCTCCTTTTCCCACAATGTTTTCTACCCTTCTTAAATCAAAATTGAATTTTTTCATTCACATTAAAATTGTTGTCTCCAAGTGCTTTCAATTTGGACTTGTCCAAAATTGTGTCATTTGGTAAAGAGTTAATATCAAATCTTTGCTATGCAATCTCTACTTTAAACTACCTTGAGAAAAAAGACTACAGAAAATATTGTGGAAAAGGAGAAAAGGCTGGTAACCAGCATTGTCCACTATTTCCCACAATGATTTCTGTCATGTTAAAGACAACCTAGAACTTGAGCTATATTTTCATTTGATCTGTAGTATGCAAACGCTTTGGTTTTGGACAAGTCAATACAGTCATGTCTCATGTCGAAACTGCTAATCTCAAAACTCCTGTTATGTCAAAGTCAAAGCTATGTCTAAATGTTATTACTGCTTTATTTTATATGGATTTTTAGCTCTACTGCCTGATAGCCAGCAGAGCTTATGTCATGGTGTGGTTTCCTTCATCTGTCCATCAGTCTGACCGTGTTTATGAGAGGCCATTTAATGGGTACTACATATGTATAAATGGGACTTATTGGCTACTTTTTATTTGTTGGGTACACCAAACAATATGGGTTAGCAATTTATGTCCATTTTGTTTTTAGCAATGTCTTGACAAAACTTGACAACTTAGCAAGCTTCTCGTTTGATCCCTAACACAGGCTTTTGACACTTGGAAATTTGAAATGACCTGTCTTTCACAATGAAAATCATATGCCTAAATCTCAATATGACGCATGAAATGATCGTCTAGAGCTTCATATAACCTAGCCTGCGTGCTTCAAATATGGGCTAAACACAATCAGTATTAAATGCGAAGGACACGTGGATGATAATGAAGCTGGCAAGTCATTCATGACAGAGTAACAAAGGTGTTGTTCCTCTTACCTAGTGTAAAATGACAGATTTTTTAGTTAGTTGCCATTTAAACTGGCTAACCGATTAAAGGAGAAAATACTGGTAATCAGTATTTTCTCCTTTTCCCGCAATGTTTTCTATCCTATCAAAGACATATTTCATCATTTGAGCAACATTAATTTTTTTGTCTACAAATGTTTTTAATTGTGACAAGTCTAAATGTCTAAATTTTTTTCGTTTGGTGAAGAGCTAAGAAAAAGAATTCTTTTCTGCAGATATGAACTTGGCAGAGAAAGCAAGAGACAATTCTTTGCACAGAGAACTTAGTCGACATCCCAGTATAAAGGGACAAGAAAGGGTGGCAACCTGGCTCCTGGATACCCAGGGATTTGAGCATTGTAATAAAGGTAAATTTAGTGGTGTTCACGCAATTTTTTTCTATCTCTTATTGCAAGCAACTGTTCAACATTTCATGGTTTTCCTACATGTCAAGATTTTTAACATACTGAGCAACATATTTGAAATCATTGTGGGAAAAGGAGAATATGCTCGTACCCAGGATCTTCTCCTTTCCAACAATGTTTTTACTATTCCCAAAGCAATTTTCAAATTTTTGAGTCACATTGATTTTTGTTAACTGCAATGCTTGCAATTTGGACTTATCTAGAGTTTTGTTAAAGTTTTAACTTGTTAGGCTTGTCCATATTAAAAGCATTTGCAGATAACAAATTTGATTTTATTCAAATTCTGTGATTTGCCTTTGGAAGGGTAGAACAATATGGGAAAGGAAGAAAATGCTGTGTTTACCAGCATTTTGTCCTTTTCTTACATTGTTTTCAATAGCATTCTTTTTAACCCTTTCCCAAACAGTCCCTAGTTTTTACGGGTCTGGAACAGTAGCCTTTTGAAAACATTGTAGGAAAAGGAGAAAATGCTGGTAACCAGCATTTTCTCCTTTTCCAACAATGTTTTCTACCCTATCATAGACAGAAGTCATCTTTTCAGCAAGAGTTGAATTGTCGTCTGCAAATGCTTTCAATTAGGTCTAGTCCAAAAAATTGTTGTTTAGGAAAGGATTGAGGGTTGTTTGTTGCAAGGGTATAGTTACGCATAAAACAAAATTTCTTTTTGTTACAGCTTTAAGCAATGCACAGAATTTACTGTACGAACTAAATAAAGATCTTGAAACCATGAAGAATCTCCCATTCAACTCAGATAGTGGCTTTGACGTAAGTAGATTTCAGCAGAGATAAATAAACTTGTAGTTAGTTAAGTTTTATTTTTTGGCTCTATCCAATTCAAGTCATGTTATGTAAATTGATTAAACCATTTACCAAACAAGGTAAATGTCCCTTTTTTGTCCATATTGAACCTTTTTGCAGACTGCAAATGAAGTATTACTGAAGACAAAATTTTCTGTTAATGGGTAGAAAACATAGTGGGAAAAGGAGAAAATGCAGGTTACCAATATTTTCTTTCATTGACCACATTGTTTTCCAAGGTCCTGTTTATATGGATCATTAGAAATTTGGAGTGCTTGTAGCTTTCATTTCCTCTTTTTACTTGAAAGTTTCCTACACCTTCTAGGACAGTTTCAATTATTATTATCTTTATTGAACTACTTTTATTTTGTAGTCTGCAAATGCTTTCAATATTGATAAATCTAGAGTTTTGTTCTTTGGTAGGGAATTTTAATGTTTTAGCATGAAGTGAAGATTTAGATTCACTGTCTTAGGTAAAAGAGCTGTTTGTAATGGTTAAATGTTAAACCGCAGGCTTTTGATGTATCATCTCTAAGGTACTGCAGGTTGTGCTTTTATTTTGAGGGGATAATATGTTTTCAGTCTGGAATAGGGGAAAAAATTACTATGCTGAGAAAGTATGTAAATGTTTAGGATGCCTTTTGACTGTTTTTAGCAGATATGTGTTTTGAAACTTTTTTTTTCTGGCATCTTTTCCAAGAACTGTTGGATCTGTAAACATAGAAATTATTTCTTTTGATTGACACTATGCCAATATCTTTAATGCTTTTAACCCATTACCACACAATCCCTACTTTTGACACCCCTGAGAAAGAAGCCTTTAGAAAACATTGTGGGAAAAGGAGAAAATGCTGGTGACCAGCATTTTCTCCCTTTCCCACAATGTTTTCTACCCTTCAGAAAACAAATTTCAAATTTTCAGTCACTTTCATTTTGTCATCTGCAAATGCTTTCGATTTGGACAAGTCTAAAACGTTGTTGTTTGGTAATGAATTAATATACCCGTCAGGATGAAGTGGGGGGTGGTATACTGGAATCACCATGTTCATCTGCGTGTCTGGCAGTATACACAAATTTGACGGGGGAAATACTCTGACAGTTTTTCATGTACTGAACTCAAATTTACACACAGTGTTCCTATGTATATAAAATTGTGCAAGTTTAATTTTCATGACCCTGTTGCAATTTGTTGCCGATTTAGTTCCCTTTCATTTTTTTTCAACTATTACTTTAGTACTAAAATTCTGCATTCTGTGACAAAGACCCGTTTTTGTGACAAACAGCTAGTGGGGGGTATGATCATGTTTTAGTGATAGCTCTAGTTAGTTTTGTGGATAAAGATACATTATTCAAGATGCATGCATGATTAATTTTGTAATCAAGAAATTTCTTGTTTCATAGACAACCTGGGTTTGTCATTCTTTCCTTCTTTGGCTTTTTAACCTGTTTCTACACAATCCCTGGTTTTAACGGCCCCAAAGTATCAGCCTTTTAAAACCTTTTGGAAAGAGGAGAAAATGCTGGTAAGCAGCAGTTTCTTGTTTTCCCACAAGGTTTTCTACATTTTCATGGACAATCAGCATTTCAGCTACATTAAATAACCCATTACCAATCGACAATATTTTAGACTTGTCCAAATCGAAAGCATTTGCAGACGACAAAATAAAAGTGACTGAAAATTTGAAATTTGTTTTGTGAGGGGTAGAAAATATTGTTGAAAAAGGAGAAAATGCTGGTTATCAGCATTTTCTCCTTTTCCCACAATGTTTTCTAAAGGCTTCTTTCTTAGGGGCGTCAAAAGTAGGGATTGTATGGTAATGGGTTAAATAATTGTGTTGTCTGCAAATGTTCTGAATTTGGTCAGTCTAAAACTTTATTGTTTGATAAAGAAATAAACTGCCCAGCCCATGAAGATAGGGTGGTGATATACTGGAATGCTTTCAATTTGAACCAGTCAAAGATTTTGTTGGTGGTAAAGAATTAAGTGACATAACTAAAAGTTGGGCCAATGAATAGGCTGGAAGCTTTAATTATCTCTTGTGCCTTTAAACAACTACCTAGCTCTATGGAACAATGTTGTCTAACAGATCTTTCCTTCAGTTTGTTGGAACTTGTATTTATAAGTTACTGCTTTATATAGTTTTGGGATACTGTTTTGGCTAGCTTTATAACTTCCTATTCTTAAATGAAGATGAGATAGCCTTGGCAAAGCATTAGTCTGCTTGTTTAGATATACTGTATATCAGCTGAGACTGAAGTGTTTTTATTGAAATGTTGTCAGTCTATACGCATTGAGTGCCCTAGAAGATACCTATACTGTTAACGCATTACCTAACAAAAAAATTGTCAGTTTGTCCAAATTGAAAACATTTCCAGACGACAAAATAAATGTGACTCAAATATTGAAATTTTTGCTGCAAAGAGTAGAAAACATTGTGGAAAAAGGAGAAAATGCTGGTTACCAGCATTTTCTCCTTTTCCCACAATGTTTGCCAAAGCTTCATTTCTCAGGGTCGTTAAAAGTCGGGATTGTGTGGGAAAGGGTTAATGTTTAGTTTGTCTCATTCGTGCTTTGTTGGGATGCTCTGGCCATAACATTTACAGAAAAGTAGCCAGATATGCTTTATAATACATGTACTGTTATCTTTCTTCAAAGGGAGATGTGTGTGGTTTTTTTTTGGTTAAAAATTTTCTATCGAATTATTTGTCCAATGTTTTTCTGTTGAAATATGTCCATATAACAAAAGCTAAAAGTTTACAAACTTCCGAACAAAAGTTGAAAGCTTCCTCGCCACAGTGATATGATGTAGACAACATATCTTAGTTATGTAAAGCTAATATGAGGTTGGACAATGTGAAAAAACTGTTTTTGTTCTGGGCAACAATTTGCATTAAGCAGGCTAAAGGGTTTATCTTTTTTTGTGAAAAAGAAAATAGCCCCAAGAAATATGTTTATCCACATATTGATTGTAGATGCTTTTTCTTTCAATTTTAGGACAGATTTATACTAGCTGAAAGCTAACAAAAAACATTGACAAACTGGAATATTAAATTTATCATTAAAAAAATATTAAATTTTGGAAAAAAAAACACACGTCATCTCCCTTCTTGCTTAGATAGGCAATAGCTAGTCTTTTTATAGTCTCCCACCATGTAAGTTGACAGGGAGTTTACTGGTTTCACCATGTGTGTTTGTCCTTTGTAATTGGGTTAACTCTTTAATTACATTTAAATCATTACCAAACGACAAAATGTTACGTTTGTCCAAATTGAAAAGATTTGCAGGCGACAAAATAAAAGTGACTGAAAATTTGAAATTTGTTTTGTTAAGGGTAGAAAACATTGTGGAAAAAGGAGAAAATGCTGGTTACCAGCATTTTCTTCTTTTCCCACGATGTTTTCCAAAGGCTCCTTTTTCAGGGGTGCCAAAAGTATTGATTGTGTGGTAATGGGTTAATGACCTTGAAGAATGGTCTTTAGAAAAAAAAATGTGGAAAAAGGAGAAAATGCCGGTGACCAGCATTTTGTCTTTTTCCACAACATTTGCTACCCTTTCAAAACAATTTTTAGTTTTTGACTCAATTTTCCTCTGTAATCTTCACATTCAGTGACGGCTGTAGTTTTTTTTATGTAAAAAAAAACTTACTGGTGTGCTGTTTGGGGGTATTTTTTTTCTTCTGCAGTTTGTAGTCTTGTGTGTATTTGACCTGTCTAACTGTGACTGTATGGAAATCCTTTTATACCCCATTGCTTGTAGCTTATTGATCCCTCTGTCAGTGATAAAAAGAAAAACAAAGGTTTTGCCATGAGAAGTAATAGAAAAAAAGATCACAGACGGAATGCCAGTCTACAAGATACAGACACATTAGCCAATCAGCATAGTCCTCAGAATCATCAGGTAAATTTTGTAACAATGATTTTGGTTGGTTGAAGTGAGGTAGGCAAAACTTTTTTTTTTCAGTTCACCTGTTCAAGTATTAGGCTCAAGTTTAATGTTTTACCAAACAATCCCTGGTTTTTACGTCTTGCGTCGCCGTGACAGTAGCCTTTTGTACACATTGTGGGAAGGAGAAAATGCTGGTAACCAGCATTTTCTCCTTTTCCTACAATGTTTTCTACCTTTCCCAAGCATTTAATTTCAATTTTTGAGTCACTTTAATTTTTTCGTCTGCTAATGCTTACAATTTGGCACAGTCTAAAATTTTGTCATCTGGTAAAGAGTTAAAAAAAATGTGATCGTACATCCAGTATATCACTTTTTAGTCATTTAACTCGGAAACTGTTGAGCAAATTATCCATGAATTTCATGAGCAGCATCCTTTGGTTGGATGAAAAGAAAAAAAACTGAACAGATTCATAGAAAGGAAACAATCTGAGTTTTATATGCCTAAAGGGTTGTATTATGCCATGGCCACGGTCATTCGTCCATTTGTAATTTCTTTTGTGCGCAACTCTCCTACAGTTTCCATTGGAATAAAATCAAACTTCCAACAATGAATCTCTATGATGTTGATTTTTGCATGTGACTCTTAACCCATTACCACACAATCCCTACTTTTGACGCCCCTGAGAAAGAAGCTTTTAGAAAACATTGTGGGAAAAGGAGATAATGCTGGTAACCAGCATTTTCTCCTTTTCCCACAATGTTTTCTACCCTTCACAAAACAAATTTCAAATGTTCAATTACTTTTATTTTTTCGTCTGCAAATGCTTTCAATTTGGACCAGTCTAAAATATTATCGTTTGGTAATGGGTTAAAATTTGGATCTCTTTATGTGTTTTAGATTTTAACAAATTCCACTAACAAGCCCCTTTTGGCATATATGTGGTGCTGTGTGAAGCTCTTGTTTAAAAAGGGACTCATAGTATTACATGTATTCAAATTATTTAGCTTTCACTGTATTATAAGTTTCTAGCTTACATGAACTGGTGACGGTTTGCACAAATTCGCAAAAAATGTAGCCATCATTCTTGATGTAACCAGCATTCTGTTGAAAATTTTTGTACTATTACTTTTTACCCCTGCATACAATTCAGCATTTTAACGACCCTGAAAAATAAAGATGTCAAAAACGTTTTGGAAAATGGATTGCCACACAATCCTGACTTTTAATGATCCTGAGAAGGGAAGCTTTTGAAAAAATTGGGGGAAAAGGAGAAATGCCACTAACCCACATTTCCCTCTTTTTACACAATGTTTTCTACCCTCCCAAAATCAAAATTCAATTTTTAATTCACATTAATTTTTTCGTCTGCAAATGCTTTCAGTTTTGGCTTGTTCAAAATTTTGTCATTTGGTAAAGATTTAAGATACAGCTGAAATATTAGCTTAGTGTAATCATCTAACAGGTCTCTTCAACAATTGTTCAAATTACAGGTCGTAGTGTCAAAATTAGCCCCACCCTTTGGGTCATAAGTAAACATGTACTTATAGAGTGAACATTCTAAAAATCTTCTTTCTTCTTACCATATATCCCAGGGCTAGCAAATTTTGATTACATCTACTTAACCCATTACCAAACGACAATATTTTAGACTGGTCCAAATTGAAAGCATTTGCAGACGACAAAATAAAAGTGACTGAAAGTTTGAAATTTGTTTTGTGAAGGGTAGAAAACATTGTGGGAAAAGGAGAAAATGCTGGTTACCAGCATTTTCTCCTTTTCCCACAATGTTTTCTAAAGGCTTCTTTCTCAGGGGCGTCAAAAGTAGGGATTGTTTGGTAATGGGTTAAGTTCAAATTTAGCACTTGGACCAAAATTAACCATACATATCTCATGGGTCTCATATTTTACAGGGGCCTTAGTATATTGAAGAAAGTTGGAAAATCTCCATGCTTATGACCAAATGGCCTAGAGCTGTATTTTTTAGAATTTTTCCTTATACTGTGTGTGGACCTCTACAAGGATTCAAGTAATTATAGCTCTGTGGTCAAACTTGGCTTTATCCAAGGGTCACAGCATTCACATGGGCTTTTAAAGTAAAAACATTGTCTTTTTGTTAGAAACTATTTGGCCAGAAATGAAAATGTTTGGTGTATTTGGTTTGTACTTCTTGGCCAGTTGAGCTATATAGGGATATCATAGCCCTCTTGTTAGTTAGTGCTAGACAAACAATTGATGGCACATATTACCTTGTATACATTGTCATAGCCCAGCTGTTGTCTGTGCCATCTCATCTGTGCCATCATTATTGTCCAACAGTTCTGTAAATTTTCCGATGCCTCTGTCATATTAATTATATTCTCTGCAAATTTGCACTAGATCCTTAATTAAACTCATTACCAAGCGACAAGATTCTAGGTTTGTCCAAATTTAAAGCCTTAAAAATTTTGCAGATGACAAAATAAAAGTGACCGAAAATTTGAAATTTATTTTGTAAATGGTAGAAAACATTGTGGGAAAAGGAGAAAATGCTGGTTACCAGCATTTTCTCCTTTTCCCACAATGTTTTGAAAAGTCTTCTTCCTCAGGGGCACTTAAAGTCGTCATTGTGTGGTAAAGAGTTGATTAACAAACAGGAAGCCTGTATCAAACAGTCATGTGTCACAGAGTATTTTGACACAGTTTAGCCTTAGTTCCAACTTTCTCTTTTCACTGAAAATCACCTTTCTCTAATTTTTGTGTCATTATTGGACATTTTAATGCATTTGACCCATTACCACACAATACCTACTTTTGACGCCCCTGAGAAAGAAGCAGATAGAAAAAATTGTGGGAAAAGGAGAAAATGCTGTTTCTCCTTTTCCCACAATGTTTTCTACCCTTCGTAACTCAAGTTTCAAATTTTCAGTCACTTTTATTTTGTCGTCTGCAAATGCTTTCAATTTGGACAAGTCTATGATATTGTTGTTTGGTAATGGGTTAAGTAGTATTATTGCTTACAATCGCACATGGCCTATATACATATTTCAAAGGCAACTACAGTTAAGTATTGGCACCAATGATGTTTTCGTATTTTTTCAGCCATCAAGTATATCCCAGCCCCCCACACCTCAGGTTACCAGTAACACCCCACCCACTTTCACAGACAAAGATCTGCTCCGTGTAAGTGCGTCAAATCCCAACCTGCACTCGGAGGATCGTCAGCGTCCCAACAGTGCCCCAATGTCAATACCACAACAACATCAACAGAGAATTGAAGAGTTAAAACTTCGAGAGAGTTTCTTGCAAAAAGCAGATCAGGGTAAGTAACTATTCAGGTGAGCCCTTTAACCCATTACCACACAATCCCTACTTTTGACGCCCCTGAGAAAGAGGCTTTTTGAAAACACTGTAGGAAAAGGAGAAAATGCTGGTAACCAGCATTTTCTCCTTTTCCCACAATGTTTTCTACCCTTCCCAGAACAAATTTCAATTTTTCAGTCACCTTTATTTTGTTGTCTGCAAATGCTTTCAATTTGAACCAGTCTAAAATTTTGTCGTTTGGTAAAGAGTTAACCCTTTACCACACAACAAAATTTTAGACCAGTCAGAATTGAAAGCATTTGCAGATACCACTTAACAAAATTTTAGACCAGTCCGAATTGAAAGCATTTGCAGATGACAGTTTCATTGTGGCTTATATCAAATGTTTTTTCTTTGATAGAGTAGAAAACATTGTGGGAAATGGAGAAAAAGCTGGTAAAAAGCTTTCTCTTTTTTACCAAATGACAAAATTTTAGACAGGTCCAAATTGAAAGCACTTGCAGAGGACAACATAAATGCAACTCAAAAATTGAAATTTGTTTCCAGTAGGGTAGAGAATATTTTGGGAAATAAGGTAAATTTTGCCAAAGTCAGAAATAGTTTTACCATAGTTCAAAGATGAAATAAATGCTTTCTGTAGTAAAGAGATTATTTTCGTTACAGTCCATGATACGCTGCGAGCACTCTACCACTCAGTATCTACAGAGAGAGACAGGTTAAAACAATCCATAGAGGCCAACAACATCGCTACAAGTTCAAGCCTTGGTACAACCCGCTCAGCGGCATCAACAGTTACTTTAAAACAGACATTGGCAGATGTAAGTTTCCTTCTTCCTATCTTGCCTCAACTCTTTACCACACAATCCAGACTTTTAACGACCTTTAGAAAGAAAGCTTTTGAAAATATTGTGGGAAAAGGAGAAAATGCTGGTTACCAGCATTTTCTCCTTTTCCCACAATGTTTTCTACCCTTACAAAATCGATTTTCAATGTTTGATTCACAATTATTTTGTCGTCTGTAAATGCTTTCAAATTGGATCAGTCCAAAATTTTGTCATTTGGTAAAGTGTTAACCCTTTACCATACCATCACAAGTTTTATGGATTCTGAAAAAGAAACCTTTTGAAAATATTTTGGACAAAGCAGAAAATGCTTGTAACCAGCACTTCGTCTTTAACCCACATTCTTTTCTACCCAGTCAAAGACAAGGGGCGTCATATGAGCCACTTTTATCTCTTTACCAAACGACAAAAACTTAGACTGGTCCAAACGAAAATATTTGTAGACAACATAAATAAATGTCTCTCAAAAATTGATATTTGTTTTGCAAGGGGTAGTAAACATGGTAGGAAAAGGAGATCAGCGTTTATCCTTTTCCGACTATGTATCAAACGCATTCTTTCTTATGGTCATTCAAACTAGTCTAGGGAAAATGTTATTAAGCAAGCCTTTGGTGAGCTTGGTAACAATTTTTCTTCACTTGTTTGATAATTCTTTAATTTCACATACCAACGAATGTGAGATTCTTTTTATCACATAACAGTATTTTTCAAATCATCCATAAGAAGATGCAAAATCACCAATACATAGTTATGCTGTAATATCCATAAACGTATTTACTTCTCTATGAAATATGCATAAAATGATGTCAAAAATGATGCCACACAATGGTGATATTAAAAGTCTATGAGATGGGAGTATTCATAGTGGGCATATTACACTGAGAATAAAGGAGGTTGTGTTATGAATATAGGATCTGACATGAGTGGGCTTTTGAGATAAGACTTTATCAAATGAGTCTAGGGAAATGTTATTAAGTGAGCCTTTGGCGAGCTTAATAACATTTTCCTTGACGAGCTTAATAAAATCTTATCTTATTCGCCCACAGATGTCAAATTATTTTTATCACATAACAATATTTCATAAAATATAGATCATATGACGCAAAAACATCTATAAATGGACCCGCGGTATTTTACATGAGACCCATTCACTTGTATGAAATGCGTACAAAATTACGTCAAAAATGACGCCATACAAATGTGATATCAAACATGTGTAAGATAGAAAATTCGTAATGGGTATATTACACTGAAAACAAGGGAGGTTATGCGATAAAAGAATATTCATAGTGGGCATATTGCACTGAAAACAAGGGAGGTTACGTGATAAATATAGGATCTGACAGTAGTTGGCATTTGAGATAAAATTTCAGTAAAGGAGTGTATGAGGCCTTTGGCAAAGTTAGTAACATTTATTCTTGATATGTTTAATCAAATTTTATCTCAAATACAAACAAATGTCAGATTCTTTTTATCACATAACAATATTTAATGAATTATCTATGGATAAGAAAATACAAAACCATCTATACATGCACCCATGGATATATCCATAGAACCCATTCACTTCTATCACACAAAATGATATCAAAATTTATCTCACATGAATTTGATACCAAATGTGTATATGTGAAAATTTGTTATGGGTATAGTACATGTACACTGAAAACAAGGGAGGTTATGTAATTAAATTAATCCTGTGTTGGTGTATTTGTTTTTTACATTTTAAGATGATGGCTATTTAATCCATTACCACAAAATCCCTACTTTTGATGACCCTGAGAAAAAAGCCTTTAGAAAACATTTTGGGAAAAGGAGAAAATGCTGGTAACCAGCATTTTCTCCTTTTCCCACAATGATTTCTACACTTCACGAATGAAAATTCAAATTTTCAGTCACTTTTATTTTGTCGTCTGCAATGCTTTTGATTTGGACAAACCTAAAATATTGTCGTTTGATAATGAGTTAATGCAATTTTGAACAGGTGATACAACAGAACAAAGCCCTGAAGGCCCGTCTAGCAAAGATCCACGAGTACTCAGATCCAGGAGATGTGCAGTTCGCTAGTCCACCTGCCACCCCCACCCCTAAACGTGTAAGTTAGATAGATACTTAGTGTAGAGTCATTCATGCCCAAAAATGGTTGTGACAATCATTCATGCCAATAAATATTTGTGTTTATTTGTTATGAGTGATCCATGATTAACTCTTTACCAAACGAAAAAATTTTAGACTGATCCAAATTAAAAGCATTTGTCGACGACAAGATGAATGTGACTACAGGATTGAAATTTGTTTTAGGAAGGGAAGAAAACATTGTGGGAAAAGGAGAAAATGATGGTTACCAGCATTTTCTTTGTTTGCCACAAAGTTTTCTAAAGGTTTCTTTCGTAGTGGTGTTAAAAGTCGGGATTGTGTGTTAAAGGGTAATATTTTTTTATGACATCATCATAGAATAAGAAAATATGACTACTGTATACAAGTAAAATTAGCTCCTGTCTTTAACAGTTAGGAAACATTGTGGGAGAAAAAGAGAACATACTGGCTGCCAACATGTTTTCCTTTTCCAACAATGTTTTTAAAAGCCTTCTCTTTGTCATTATCAAACAGCAAAATTTTAGGTTTGTCCAAATCGAAAGCATTTGCAGATGACAAAAGAAAAGTGACTGAAATTTTGAAATTTGTTTTGTTCATGATCATGATGTAATCATGCATCATTTACCATACCTGTAGCAGCTGCATATGCAATATAAGGACTTTTTAAATTAACATTTTCATCTTTATTCTTACTTAAGAAAATATGTTGATATGTGTGTTTTTCCAGACCAATACTAGTATGATACAGATTATAAATGATACATCCATATCCGCATATTACTCCATTTTACTTAAGGGTAAATAATGCTTGTTTTAGATGCCAACACTCACCCAGTCTTTCTCCGCCGAGAGTTGCTCTGTGTCAGAATACTATGATGCTGTTGAAGATAACAATGTGGAATCAGTCAGTGATTCGTCTTCGGAGGTTTGTAGTTTTAATTATTTTAAGTAAGAATTTGAAACATATTAGATTTGATTGACTGTTAAAGAGCGAGATATAGCCTACAGCAGTTTTTCAGATACTTGGATAGATCAAGATTAGGGCCTGTATTCAACAACCAGTCTTAAGAAAGCTCTTTATCATATTCTCCAGAATTTTCTACATTTGTTAGCAACATAACTTCTGATTGGCTAAACTGAATTCATTTTTGCCAGTCAGAGGTTGTGTTACTTACAAATTTAGGAAACCTTGGAGATTTAGACTAAAAACATTCTCAAGAACGGTTGGTGAATACGGGCCCAGGGCCTGTAATTTGCAAAATGCTGGTAAACAGCATTTTCTCATTTTCCCACAATGTTTTTCTACCATTTTGAAGATTGCAATTATCTTTTGAGCTACATTTCATTAGAGGTATGCAAATGCTTTCTACATCTCTAGAATGTTGTTGTTGAATATTTAATGTTTTGCAGAGATCTGATGAAGAAATTTCCAGTGATATAAGTGATGACAATGATACAGAGATGAGTACAGCCCACAGTGGTAAGTCATGTGTCTGAAAACCCTTCACCACACAATGAATATTTATACCCACCCAAAACAAATGTTTTCAGGGGTATAATGGAATCTGCCTGTCTGTTAGTGTGTCTGTCTGTCCATCAAAACACAAAACACTGTCAAAGCGCTAGTGGGATGGGAGGGGGTATTAAGTGACATTCAGTGACAGCTCTAGTTTAGTTTTGTCCAAATTGACACCATATGCAAACCACAAAATTAAATGTGACTCAAATGATGAGACTTTTTGTGAAAGGGTATAAAACATGGTGGAAAAAGAAAATGCTGTAAGCACTTTTCTGGTAAGAATTGTCCCACGGCTTATCAGAAAAGTGGTCAGCCTTTCAAGGTAGTTAGCCTTCAACAAAAATCTCTGTGATGACTCTGAGGCGGAAGTGTTTGTTGAAAACATTTTGGGAAAAGTAGAGAATGCTGGTAAGTGGCATTTTCTCCTTTTCCCACAATGTCATCTAGGTTTTCAAAGACTTTAAGCTGCATTGAAATTATTGTCGGCAAAGACTGTCAGTGTGGTCAAATTGAAAATTTTGTTATTTGGGAAAGATTTAACAGTGTTTTGGCATATTTTGGAATCTGTTCTGTCTTTTAAACCATTACCGCATATTCCTTACTTTTGACAACCTCGAGAAAGAGGCCTTTAGAAAACATTGTGGATAAAGGAGAAAATGCATTTTCTCCTTTTCCAACAATTTTTTCTACCTTTCACAAAACAAATTTTCGGTCCCTTTATTTTGTAGTCTGCAAATGCTTTTGATTTGGACAAGCCTAAAGTTCTGTTGTTTGGTAATGAGTTAATCCTTTATGCCAAATTGTACCCTCTCTCGTATACAGTTTTCAATCAATTTTTACTCAAATTTAACTCTTTACCAAACGACAAATTTTGCACTTGTCCAAATTGAAAGCAGTTGCAGACGACAAAAAAAAAGTGACTGAAAAATTGAAATTTGTTTTGTGAAGAGTACAAAACATTGTGGAAAAAGGAGAAAATGCTGGTTACCAGCATTTTCTCCTTTTCCCACAATGTTTTAAAGAGGCTTCTTTCTCAGGGTTGTTAAAAGTCGGGATTGTGTTGTAAAGGGTTAAGTGGAAGACTTCATATTATTAAACTTCAATCTGTTGTTAAATTCTATCGATTTCTGTTCATGTTATGCTTGATTATACTCTTATCGGAGATCTTTGAATTAGTTTTAGAGTTTAATATTTAACTTTCTGTATTTTGAGCAGCCTCAGAAGAGAATATTCTGACAAAGTTCCAGACAGGAAGAAGGTCCAAGTTACCTGTCCCTAAACCAGATAAAGGAGACGTCTCTCTATGGAACCTTTTGTTCAGAAATATTGGCAAGGATCTCACTAAAATATCTATGCCCGTCACCCTTAATGAGCCTTTAAGTATGCTACAGGTAATATACAATACTGAAAGTCTTGAACCATTAAACAATGCCTACTTTTAATGACCCTGAGAAAGAAGCCGTTAGAAAACATTGCGGGAAAAAGAGAAAATGCTGGTAACCAGCATTTTCTCCTTTTCCCACAATGTTTTTCTACCCTTTACAAAACAAATTTCAAATTTTCAGTCGCTTTTATTTTGTCGTTGTCGGCAGATCCTTTCTGTTTGGACAAGCCTTAAATACTGTTGTTTGGTAATGGGTTAATGCAAGTCTTTGATTCATTATACCAAGCAAGTCGTCAAATAATTATGGACCCATTTAAATCCATTTTTTGTTGCAACTAACTTAAAGGGCAAATCCTAAGATTTTTTGACCATACTGTTTTTTTGCTCCAATCAGCTGCAAATGATGTTAGTAAACATGTGTCCATCAGTTTTTATAAATACCACCCTGTAACATGCCATAAATCACGCTCGAATTGTCACGCTGATATACGGCCCAAAAAATGGTGCATGGCTTACTTCCCCTGATTCGCTTATCTTCCCTACCTGTGTGACGTCATAGGAGCGTAAGCCTGTGTTTACAGTCAGTAGAAATAAGTAGGAACGCTGATGATTATACGCAGATATCTGAGTATTAACATAGAATTCAGCCGAAAAAATGGTAAATTGTGCAGCCTATGGCTTCAACGTCGAATCAGGAACACATAGAATTAGTATGTTCAAATTTCCGAAGGAATTAAAAAGGAGGAAACTATGGATTCATTGTTTAAACCGGGGCCGGACAGTAACGGAGGATTTTGTGCCATCAGTTCATTCCAAATTGTGTTTGAAACACTTCGAGGACAGTCAGTTCTTAATAAGTCCAAAACTCGTAAAAGAAGTTGGTTATAGGAATATTAGGCTGCGATTAAAACCTGATGCTGTGCCGACATTGTTCGAAACTCCGAGTCGAAATAAGATAGGCCATAAGACAGACATTCCGCAATGGCAATCTCCAAAAAGAAAAACAAACATAAGGTCAGTAATTCCTCTAATTGTATTTCGTAATATTTTATCCTTTTCTAGATCTACATTCTGGACAAAGAAGAAATTGGTGCCGTTTTCTCCCTTTTTTTCCCCAAATGTTTTCAACATTTAACCCTTTACCAAGAGACAAAATTTTAGAATGGTCCAAATTAAAAGCACTTGCAAACAAAGTAAACCTAACTGAAAAATTGAAATTTGTTTCCACCAGGATTGAAAACATTGTAGGATAAGAAGAAAATGTTGGTTACCAGCATTCTCTCCTTTTCCCACAATGTTTTAAAAAGGCTTCCATCTCAGGGTTGTAAAAACCAGGGATTGTTTGGTAAAGGGTTAATTTGCACATGACAAAAAATGGTAATCAAAAAATTGAAATGAAATTTGATTTGGAAAGGATGGAAAACATTATGAGAAAAGGAGAAAATCTTAGCATTTTCTCTTTTCCTAACAATGTTTTCAAAGGCAGCAACATAACATATTCATCCAAATTCATAACAGATTTTGCAAGTACCAAAGTCTGGATTGTTCAAATCATGTTAACTTTCAAGTGTTTTAGCTTTTTCTTCCTTTTCCACAATGTTTTCAAGAGACCATTCACCAAACACAAAAATTTTAGACTGGTTCAAATTGAAAGCATCTGCAGACAACGAAAGAATTGTGAACCAAAAACATTTGCAGCTGATTGGAGCAAAAAACAGTATGGTTAAAATATATTAGGATTTGCCCGTAAAACAGTAAACATCTTTTTTTTCCCATACTGTTTTTCAAACACTCTTTCTTTGGGTAATA
The DNA here is from genome assembly GCA_943736015.1 of Tridacna crocea. NCBI lineage: Eukaryota > Metazoa > Mollusca > Bivalvia > Cardiida > Cardiidae > Tridacna > Tridacna crocea. The sequence continues at coordinate 35,240,960 of OX031073.1, forward strand.
GAACCTAGACCTAGGGTTTGCATGGTAAAGGGTGAAGTCAGTATCTGGCTACCCCTAGTCATGGTCATAAATGTTAATCCATCACCGGCCAGTTGAAACAATACAGGAAATGGTTACATAACAGTTGCATATCTCACCCCTTTACTCTGTAATGTTTGTTTGTGACAGTAAACCCATGTTACAGCTTTAATCCCATACACTTCTTCTCTTCGACATTTCACTCTTAAAAATGATTTGACAACTTACAATCATTTTGAACAAATTTTGAATTGTATCTTTACACTTCTGATTTGTGGATATTTCCCTGTTCCTCTCCATACTCTGTCTTCTAGACAGGCTACTGAGAGAAATCTTTTGTTTTTACGACCCTTGTAAAGATAGAAAAAACTTTCGAAAACATTGTAGGTAAAAGAGAAATGTTGCTGACCAGCATTTTCTCCTTTTTCTACTATGTTTTTTACCCATCAAAAACAAGTCCAAACATGCAAGTTAAATTTGATTTGTTGACTCTAATTGCTTTTAATTCGGTTGAGTCAATAAATTTGATGTTTGGTTACAATTTAACCCTTTCCCAGACGGCAAATTTTGGACCAGACCAAATTCAAAGCATTTTGCCGATGACAAATTTACAGTTGCTAAAAGATGAATTTTCTATATGATAGGGTAGAAAGCATTGTGGGAAAAGGAGAAATTGCTGGTTACCAGCATTTTCTCCTTTTCCCACAATGTTTCCAAAAGGTTTCTTTTCCTTTCCCGTAAAAAGCCAGGGATTGTTTAGGAAAGGGTTAAACATGTATTTTCTTTTGAGAAACAAGCCCATACAACTCGTACTAATCTCTTCGGATACTGCTCCCTGTGAACTTAACCAGAACTTGTGCCCAATGTGTGGGATTTATATTTAACCCTTTACCAATCAATCCGTAATTTTTACGACCCCGAAGACTTTTAAAAACATTGTAAGAAAGTAACCAGCTACCTAGTAGAAAGTAACATAGTAACCAGCATATTCTCCTGTTAACACAGTGTTTTACTCTGCCTGGGAAAAAAAAGTCAATTTTTGAAATATATAACTTTATTTTGTCGTCTGCAAGCTATTTCAGTTTGGACCTGTTTAATATTTTGTCGTATGGTAAAGAGTTAAAAGTAGAAAATATTGTGGATATAGGATCAATTGATACAAATGTGGTTACCCAGAATATAAAATAATTTTGATGATTGTCTTAATGATCTCGGAACATATTATTTTCTCAAATTTCACGCTCGTTAACAGCATTTCAAACTATTCTTATTCTCATGAAAATCGCGATTTATTGTGTAACCCTTCACCCATGAGAGAACAAATTTTGTACCTGTCAATGTTTACAGAATTCTTTACAAGGTACAAATATAGAATCCATCAACAAATAGTTAGAACTAACATCTCACGATTATCAATTGTAAGAGTCAAGAAATCGGTTATTTGACATGAAACTAAAGTGTAGGAGAAATGTCTTTAAAAGTGTCGGGGAACTGTGTAGTCGTGGAACTGTCTTGAAACCGTCTTTTTTTAGTATTATTATTATTAATTCCAACCGTAAATCTACTGAAAATACTTCAAGTGAAACAAAGCTTATGCCGTACACTTAATTTTATCATGTATCGAATAATATTTCTGTAAGCGACGTTCGCCCCGTAGCCTAATACATGTAGGCGTGATACTCAACACGCTGTTCAAAAGTCCGGCATAACATCGTTATTTTCGCCATTGGTGGGCGAAATTTTACTTCTATCCTCATCATCAGAAACTATTAAGTTTCATTAAAAACTTGGTGGTACATGTACGGCCTTACTGGCCTAGAATCGTGTATTCCTTCGTCTTAAATATCGCTCATTTCACTATCTGAAACAAGGTCCATATTGAAACAAACGCTCCTATGACGTCACAGATCAAGGTGCGCTACAATAAGTAAGGGAGGTAAGCGATGCAAGAAAAACGAATAAGCAAAAATGTAAATTGAAAAAAAGTACTTTTACGAATTTTTTTTTCAAATTACAATATTATCAGGTTGCCATTTTATAGATGTAGATTTCAAAATTAATCATATCAGAAACTTGTTGATTTGCCCTTTAAGCATGTGACAGATTGGTCCTTTGACATGCAGAAAGTTGACCAATGGCAAAAAAATTTTGTGTTGTCCAACTGTCTGTGCCTATGAGGTAGAGCGTTGGTCTCATAACCTAAAGGTCTTGAGTTTGATACCCGGTAGCGGGTGTCAACTTCGGGATTTTCCTTTGGCCCACACATTCGGCGGGAGTACTGGTGTAGTTCCCAGGAAGCAGAATCGAGAGAGATTAGTGTAAATTTGTTAGAACTTGTTTCTCAATCTATGTAAAATAAATATATTTAAACTAAACTTAAAAAGTTTTGATCTAGGTTTTCTCTGATATGTTGTATTGAGACCATTGGCTTCAAGAATAATCCTCACAGGTGAACCATTATTTTATCATTTGTCTCTCTTACAGAGATTATGTGAAGAGTTGGAGTACAGTGACTTGCTGGATAAAGCAATTGAGTTTGATGATCCATATGAGAGAATGGTAAGTTCAATGAAATTTTGTGAAATACATGATGATTTTCCTTTTAAGAAATAGGAACAAAAAAAATGGAATGTTTTGAGTGCCTGTTACATTCTTAACCCTTTACCACATAATCCTGACTTTTGACAACCCTGAGAGAGACGGCTTTTGAAAATATTGTGGGAAATTGTGGTAACCAGCATTAGGGACATACGCCTAAATAGAGACACTCCCGCCTAATAAAGACACTCCCGTAGCCAACCATTTCAACTAAGATTCTCACACACTCAAATCTGCAAAGAATCTCATTGGATCTACCTACTCCATACCCTCTATCTGGAAGGGATCTGTAGGCAGCCATTTTAGTCATATTTTGATTTTTTGTATAAGAAACATGTTTGTGACACCAGCGTTTGCAGGCTCCTTTTGTGACTTAAGGTGGTTTTGTTATTTAGAGACATTTCATTAATATCAACAGTCTGTAGCATTGTTCTCATTTCATAAGTTGATAAAAAAATTTTCAGAAAAATGAACAGACTTTTAACTCAGTTAACTCATTACCAAAAGACAAAATTTAAGACTTGTCCAAATCAAAAGCATTTGCAGACAATAGATTTCAAATTTTCGCTCACTTTTATTTTGTCGTCTGCAAATGCTTTTGATTTGGACAAACCTAAAGTTTTGTCGTTTGGTAATGAGTTAATGATATTGGATTAACAATGAAATCTCAAATACATTCTTACAGATCTATGTAGCAGCTTTTGCAGTGAGTAGCTATGCAAGTTCATGTTACCGTGTAGGACATAAACCATTTAACCCCATTCTGGGAGAGACTTATGAAAGTATTCGTGAAGATAAAGGCTGGAGATTTGTATCAGAGCAAGTAAGAATAGTTTCATCATAAATTCTTTTTTTTTTTTATAAAACATTATTAATTAACTATTAGATATATAGAAGTTATACATGGAAACTGGTCCACGCGATACTAGTCACATTTCTTACTTCGTATAGTATACAGGTCGTGACCCCAGCTTAATACGACTTGACTTCCGATCAATACAGTTGACCTCGTATCAATATTGATGACCCGCGACCAATACAGAAATCCTTGAAAGTGATTGGTCAAAAGTTCAGTCGCGTGAGCCTCTGCGCTTACTTTTAACCAATCGCGTTCAAGGATTTCTGTATTTCAGTTAAACCTTTACCAAAGGGCCAAAATTTTAGACTGGTCCAAATTGAAAGCACTTGCAGGTGGCAAAGTAAACGTAAACCAAAAATTGATATTTGTTTCCAGCAGGATAGAAAACATTGTGGGAAAAAGGAGAAAATGCTGGTTACCAGCATTTTCTCCTTTTCCATCAATGTTTTCAGAAGGCTTCTTTTTCCAGGGTCGTAAAAACCACGGATTGTTTGGTTAAAGGTTAATTAATAAAGATGTCATTGATCAAGTGATTTCTTATTGGCCCAGTTTGGCCTCGGGCCAATACGGCTGACCTCGGACCTGTAACTTTGCCAATACGAAATCACTTGATTAATAACAGTATATTAATACAGTATAACCTGTCTATACTGACCCTCACTCGGACCGAAAAAAAAAGGTCAGTTTGTATAGGGTATGGGACTATCTAGGGGTGGAGAATGGCAAAAGAAATTCCACCTAATGAACCTTGTTTCTCTGTGAACAGATACTTTAGCCCATGTATTTATTCATTTATTGCTCGTAATACCGATCATTGTTTGTAAGGGCAAATTTCTGATTTTCAAAAGCATATTATGCACTTGGTGATATGTATATTCTGATCCCGGAAATGGATTATTAAAACAAAGGTCACAGTCAATGTCAGTCTCACTTTCACTTCTGTCAGTTTCATCTTGTTCTTTCTGCTTTAAATGCCTATCAAATAACAAAGAAGGGGTCTGCATTCAAACAGATCCAAATTCAAACTATTTGCAGACCACAAAATAAACATTGCTCAAAAAATGAAATTTGTTTTGGGAAGGGAAGAAAACATTGTGGGAAAATGAGAAAATGCTGGTTACCAGCATTTTCTCCTTTTCCCACAATGTTTTCTACCCTTCCCAAAACAGATTTCAAACTTTCAGTCACTTTTATTTTGTCGTCTGCAAATGCTCTCGATTTGGACAAACCTGACATTCTGTCATTTGGTAATGAGTTAAGACTTATTCTAACATGACACGTGACTTTGGCTCTATAAACACAGTGGAAGGAAAACGTGGTAAAATCTGCGACAATCCATGTAGAATGACGTCATCCTATATCGAGTGACGTCATTCAATGAGTAAGTTATTCAATGGAACATAATCCTCATCCACGTTTTTACCCTAAGTTTGAACTTGTTTTCATTTCACGAAGAATTGGCCATGTTAGAATTGAAATAATCTTCTTTCTATCGTGGTTTATCGTTCAATAAACCATGTTGTAAGTTATGAGGCGCAATGAATAACCCACTCGGGCTATCGCCCTCGTGGATTATTTACTGCGCCTCATAACTCACAACTGTGGTTTATTGAACGATATACCACGATAAAAAGAAGATTATTTCTTAAATATATTGTCTGTGTTTTTCCATTCAGGTTAGCCATCATCCGCCTATATCAGCATGTTACTGTAATTCCAAAAGTTTTACTCTGTGGCAAGGTAAGTCTTGTACTGTCGTATGTTTATAGCATTTTTAATGAAGGGTTCTTTTTTATGAGAAAGATTTTGATGAAGTATTTTTCCTAGGAAACTAAGATACTGTAATAAGTTTTTCATACAGTGTGGATTATCATTACCATTGACTTCCTGTTTATGGACTGGAATGTCAAGGCTATAAATGTAGAATTAGGTTTAAACTTTTAGAGCCTTGGATGAGAAATATGAGTGTTTTCAGAATGAGAAAAGACTGACATGTACCCTGTTCAAAAGTTTAGTAGCAACACTTGTAGTTAACAGCCAAATATATTTAATCGTTTAAGAAATGTGGTGACGAAATATCATTCATATTAGGTTTAGAGCATAAACAATCATAGATTTGGAAACCTGTAGGCTAAGCTAATCAACATACCAAAAATGCATTAACCAGCATTTTCTCCTTTTCTCACAGTGTTTTCTACTCTTCCAAAGTCGAGTTTCAATTTTTGATTCACATGTACTTTGTCGCCTACAAGTGCTTTCAATTTGGACTAGTGGAAAATTTTATTGTTTGGTAAAGATTTAAGGGCAATTCAGCCCCTTACCAGACAAACATTTTTTTTTTTTTTATGTAGGACCCAGAGGAAGATTTTTTTTTTATTATTTTTAAAAATTTTTGGATTTTGGAGTAATTGAGAAAATACTAGTAAACAGCAATTATTCCCTTTCCAACAATGTTAACTACCCTTTCAAAGACAAATTCCATCATTTGAACTAGGAATGAGTTGTTGTCTCTAAATGCTTTTGATTTGGTGAAGTCTAAAATTTTGGTAATGAATTGAATCTGAAACTCTTGTAAGTTATGGAGTTTCATATAAAAGTAGTTCCATTATGTAGTTCATTTGTATATATGTATAACCTAAATTTTCATGGCATTTTATTCTTATTTTCTATTTCAGATGTTCAGATTAAAACAAAGTTCTGGGGCAAATCAATGGAAATTCAGCCACTCGGACTTGTGAATGTGCAATTACCCAAGTAAGTTATCAGTTTTATGATATCTCCTAGGAGAAAATGAACAAAACTGTATGTGGTTTTCTTCTGCAACCTTTCCAAACATTTGTTGGACTGTAACGCACAAAAAGGAGCAATTGGACATTTGCATTAACCCTTTCCCAAACCTCAAATTTTTGGACTGGACCAAATTGAAAGCATTTGCAGACGACAATTAAACTCTTTCTGAAAAGATGATTTCTGTCTATGATAGGGTAGAAAACATTGTGGGAAAAGGAGAGAATGCTGGTTACCAGCATTTTCTCCTTTTCACACTATGTTTTCAAAAGTCTACTATTCCAGACACGTAAAAACCAGGGATTGTTTGGGAAAGGGTTAAATGTCAGATCGGATCAGCCTTTCTTTTTTGCAGACGACAATTAAACTCTTTCTGAAAAGATGATTTCTGTCTATGATAGGGTAGAAAACATTGTGGGAAAAGGAGAAAATGCTGGTTACCAGCATTTTCTCCTTTTCCCACTATGTTTTCAAAAGGCTACTATTCCAGACATGTAAAAACCAGGGATTGTTTGGGAAAGGGTCAAGTGTCACATCGGATCAGCCTTTCTAAAAGTCAGAAAATGTAGAAAATTTCACATCAAATTTCTTGATAAAGGCATAAGCCAAAATATTGGAATAACAATTTTAAATTGTGCATACAAAGTTAGTTAACATGAAAGTATATTTGACCTGGTTATGGCCCTTATGTAAAAGTTTTACTGAAAGTTAAGCAATGGCAGCCATTGACAGCTGTGGCAGCACTCATGTTTTATATTGCTTTTGTTGCCGAAGATATTTATTACAGAATTAGGCCAGTCATGAACTTTCAGAAGTGCAACCCCTACTGTAAGAGCAGGTATTCTTCAACATATTTTTTACAAAGTTTTGCCCCTTTTTCCAAAGAAGACTTCTCATTGAAAAAGCAAGTGCAGACATCCATTGGAGCTCATAACTTTTGTGTATACTCTGTTACAGATATAAAGATCATTATACTTGGAACAAAGTGACCACCTGTGTTCACAATATACTAGGCGGTCAAAGATGGGTGGACCAGTTTGGTGAAATGACCATTACAAATGGTAGCATTGTATGCAAGCTGACCTTTACCAAGGTATGTGTGTTTATAACAGAGTAGCCCTCTGGCAAACGGAGGTTGAATGCATCCCTGTGTTCAGTTATGCTAAGCAAGTCAACACATATAGTGAATCCATAAGTTCATTTTGTATAAAAACTAACATATGAGGTAGATTGGTCTTTTGACATGTAGAAAATTGACCAATAGCAGAAAGTTTGACCCAGGTCAGCCTGTGCGGAACACGCAGGCTAACTTGGATCACGACTTTTTGCAGATGTATTTGCTCGTCACCATACAACAAAATTTTGGACTGCTTCAAATTGAATGCATTTGCAGATAACAAAATAAAAGTGCTGAAAAATGTGAAATTTGTTTGGGAAGGGAAGAAAATATTGTGGGAAAAGGAGAAAATGCTGGTTACCAGCATTTTCTCCTTTTCCTACAATGTTTTCAAAAGCTGTCTTCCTCCAGGTCGTTAAAAGTAGGGATTTTGTGGTAAAGAGTTAAACCCACTTTTTCACAGAGCATGGCTCTATTTTATTGACATGAGACACCTTCATGGTTTGTGAACCTTTTGCATTCATTTTTGGTTTCAAATAACTGAGCAGCCTTCTGTTTGCTCCATCTTGGGATACAGCTAATTATCCTATCCATTAGACCATTTTGCCTGTACTTTCTATAATATATACATATCACAGCTTTACATATGGTTATATCTTTACACAAGGAAATTAATATGTCCCGGGTCCGTTCAAAAGCAACAAATTGTTTTTTCAGTGTTTTTAATCCTTCTCCACACAATGCAGTTTTAACTGCCCTAGGAAAGAAGCCTCATGAAAACATTGTGGAAAAAGGAGAAAATGCTGGTTACCAGCATTTTCTTCCTTTTCAATAATGTTTTCTATCCTTTCATACGAAAATTACATCATTTGGAGTATAGTTAATTTATTCTCCGCAAATGTTCTTACAGTTTGGTAAGATTTGGTATTTTGTCTTTGGTAAAGGATTCATTGATTGGTTAATTTTCTGTCATGATAGGAGTGAAATACCTTCAGAATGATCTGAAACACCAGTGAGATTAAAACCAATGATTGTTTTAACAGCAAAGGTCGTATTATCCTGGCAGTCAGTTTACTGACGCATGTGCTCCCTGGTTTTCTCAAGCCAATACTGACACAACTTTCTCTACAAGTCACTAACTTCTTTTCTCACATGCATCAAACTCACAACCACTGGGTCAAAAGTCAGATATGCTAGAACCTGCCCGGGTGGCTCAGTGGAAAGCGTGTCAGACTCGTGACCTGGTGGTTGCGAGTTCAATATGCAGTTTAGGCGAACTTTCTTTCAGGCGTATTTGCGCCTCTTACTTCTGCTGAAGCATGTGAGAAAAGTAGTCGGTGGCTTTGGAAAGGAAGTTGTGTTAGTACTGGTATGAGAAATCCAGGAAACACATGTGCATCATCGATCGCCATGATATGACCTTAGCTGTTAAAGTGGCGTTAAACCCCAATACAACCAACCAGATATGCTAGGCACAGAGCTACCCAGCTGTACGATAAAAACCAACAAGTTATTTTCCATTCTATCCTTTTAGGCTAGTCACTACTATCAAGCAGACAAGAGACATGAAGTATATGGGTCTATATTGAATCCAGACGGGAAAATTGTACATAATCTGTTTGGTAAATGGAATGAAGCCATGTATTGTGGTCATGCCCCATCTGTAAGATGTATATGGAGGCCAGGTAAGGTCTAGATTTGTTTGCATCTAAACTTTGTTTTCCTGGAAATCTTAAGGTAATACAGGGAAATTTAACTTGTAAACTGATAAACAATTGACTTCAAAATTTCTAACGTATTGAGAAAACCATAGAATTTAGATCTAATTTTCTACCAAATGACAGAATTTTAGGCAGCTCCAAATTGAGTGCATTTGCAGACAACAGAGTAAAACTGACTGAAAATTTGAAATAGGTTTTGGGAAGAGAAAAAAACCTTGTGGGAAAAGGAGAAAATGCTGGTTACCAGCATTTTCTCCTTTTCCCATAATGCTTTCAAAAGGCTTCTACATTATATCTCAGGGTTGTAAAAACCTGGGCTTGTTTGACAAGAGTCATAGTGTAGGGATTGTGTGGTAATGGGTTAATCAAAGGAAAATAAGTCCATACCTAGAGTGAAAACATGGTTACAGGTTATATTTCCTTGAATAACCTACTTAACCCATTACCGCACAATCCCTACTTTTGACGCCCCTGAGAAAAGAAGCTTTTGAAAACACTGTGGGAAAAGGAGAAAATGCTGGTAACCAGCATTTTCTCCTTTTCCCACAGTGTTTTCTGCCCTTCCCAGAACAAATTTCAATTTTTCTGTCACTTTTATATTGTCGTCTGCAAATGCTTTCAATTTGGACCAGTCTTAAATATTGTCGTTTGGTAATGGGTTAATTATATTATACAGAATGACATCACTCTAGATAGAATGATGTCACTCTACATAGAATAGCATAAATTTTACCATGCTTTCATTTCACTGTACTTATAAGGCTGAATTCACTAGTCAAGTTAGAATCTATGTTTTGATACTTTAGGGACAATGCCAGAAGACTATGAGTTGTATTATGGATTTTCCCGGTTTGCCATGGAACTCAATGAAATACTACCAGATGAGGCCACTATTCTACCACAGACAGACTCGAGGTTCAGACCTGATCAAAGGTAAGGTTTAACCTGACCCTGAGAAAGAAAGGTTTTGAAAACATTTTAGGGTAAGGAGAATATGCTGAAAAAAAAAAAATCTCCTTCTCCCACAATATTTTTTGCTACTCTTTCAAAGTAAAATCTAATAATTCCAGCTATATTTGAATCACTGTCTGCAACCGCCATTGGCTCGGGGCATAATTCCAGCTATATTTGAATTGTTGTCTGCAACCGACATTGGCTCGGGGCGACATCATTCAGCACAGCGGTGAACAAGTTTTCAAGTACCCTGCCACCTGATCGTACAACTAATGTCAGGAAAGAAATTTGCCAATCTGGGAATTAGAACTGGCAGCCCTCCTGCACTGTGTGTACATTGAATAGACAATGATTGTTATACCCCCACAACGAAGTGGAGGGGGGGGGTATACTGGAATCACCATGGCAGTCTGTATGTCCGTCTGTCTGTCTGTAGACACAAATTTGTCCGGAACAATACTTCAAGAGTTTTTCACATACTGAACTCAAATTTACACACAGGATTCCTATATATATATGAAGTTGTTCATGTGCAATTTTCATGACCCTGCTACGTTTTGTTGCAGAATTATTTCCACTTGAACTTTTTTCAACTCTTACTTTTTTTCGAAACAATTCTGCATTTTGTGACAAAGACCTGTTTTTGTGACAAGGAGCTGGTGGGAGGTAAAATCATGTTTATTGATAGCTCTAGTTTTTGTCAGTCATTCTAATATTACCTTTCTCAGCCGTATTTGAGCCTTGATCTGTGAAAAGAGGGCTTGATGTATCTACAAACAGTATCGACCCAAGTCAGCCTGATTTTGTTGCGCAAGCTAAAATGGGTAAATAATTTTTGCTACCTGTGAATTATCTGTGTCTACATTGATCACTCTTTTTCTTGATTCAGTGAATTGTTGGGACTAAATAGATTTTACCCGTTACCCACGGTAAAATTTTCAACAGATCCAACTTGAAAGCATTTGCAGATGTCAAAATAAAATTGACTAAAAAATTTGGAATTTGTTTCGAGGAGAAGAGAAAACATTGTGGGAAAAGAAGAAAATGCTGGTCACCAGCATTTTCTCCTTTTCCTACTATGTTTTCAAAAGGCTTTTTTCCCAGGGTGGTATAGAGAGTTAACGACTCCTTGATTATATGAAGATTTGTCTGGTATAGTAGATCATAGAGATACTTTAACCCCCTGTTGTCAAAATGTAGCCTAATTTTTTGTGTGTGTGTGTTCTTAGGTTATTAGAGGAAGGTAAAATTCAGGAAGCAGAGAAAGAGAAGTTAAGAATAGAGACCTTGCAGCGAGATCGTCGAAAACAGAGAGAATCATCTAAAGAAGAATACAAACCTGTGTGGTTTAAGTATGTACTGGCATGTTGGTTTGCTGTATTGTGGTTTATCGCCATTTTAACAGCTAAGGTCATATTATGGCAGTCGGTGACACACATGTTTCCTGGCTTTCTCATTTCTCATACCAATACTAACACAACTTTTGTTCCAAAGCCACTGACTACTTTTCTCACATGCTTCAGCAGAAGTGAGAGGCGAAAATATGCCAGAAAGAAAGTTTGCCTCAATCGGATATCGAACTCACAATCACCAGGTCAAGAGTCTGACATGCTCACCACTGAGCCACCATGATGGGGCATGTACTGGCATAATGAATTGCTTAACTATATTAATCCTTTACCACACAGTCCTGACTTTTAAAGATCCTTAGAAAGAAAGCTTTTGAAAACATTTTAGGCATAGGAGAAAAAGCTGGTAACCAGCATTTTCTCCTTTTCCCAAAATGTTTCCAGAAGGCTTCTATTCCTGACCCGTAAAAATCGGGGATTGTTTGGGAAAGGTTTAAAGATATTGGGAAATGTTGGAAATGCTCAATTGCTAAGTCTAACAAGATTTTCAAATGCTGTTTCTTGAAGGGACACAAGAATGTACTAGTATATTTTTGCATTTTGGTGAACAGAAATTGTTTTTAATTATTACTACTGTTTTTGAAAGCAAACTAGCATTTAATATCGAATAAAAATTCAACTGCTAGGGTTACATACATTATGTGAAGTTTCAACTGTTGTTTTTTTTTTCTTATTTTTCATGTTTTGGTATTTGCATATTTTACAGAAAAGCTACAAAGAATGGAAAAGAATGCTTCACATATGATCACAAATATTGGGAATGTAAGAAAGACCCAGGGTTCTTAAAGATGACGTTGCCAAAGTTATGGTGATGGTAGACTGGATTTATCTTGCCCAAGATGATTAACCAATTTATCACAACTCGGAATAGTTTTCAACTTACAGAGTTTTCATTAAATCTGTACCACACAACAAAGCTGTGGACCTGACCAAAGTAAAAGCGTTTACAGACATCAAGTCGTGTTAAGTTTTATAGAGAATATTGTGGGAAAAGGAGAAAATACTGATACCAGCATTTTTCTCCTTATTCCAACCCTTTTTTGACTTCGAATCAAAGCAGGTATCATATACATTTAGATTTAAATAATACCATTTAATTAAAAGTATGGAAAATTTTGTGGGGATGACAGTCTGTCATTGTATGGTCGGGCCATATGTTAGTCACTGGCAGAAGAAAATGAATAGTAGAATCAGGCAAAAAGTAAACATGATAGAGCTATTGGTAGGTTACAACTTGGTTTTGAAATTAATTTCTCCGTCATCGATTAATACTTAGACCGACTGCACAATGACAGAGTATCATCTTCGCAATAGTTTCCTTACTTTAAATGGTATGATATTAAATGCATTTCAAAACTGGCTATGTTTACTTTTTGGCTTTCTTGTTTCTGTAAAGTTCAAAGTTTTTTTCACAAATTCCTATGACATCATGTATATAAGAATCAGGCACTATGTGTATAGTTTGAAATATGTTTTGACTGTGATTGGAGAGCCTTTTTGACTTTGTTGTATGTTGACCCTTTACGGCACAATGCTGACTTTTGGCCTGGAAAATAACCCTTTTGAAAACATTGTTGGAAAAGGAGAAAATGCTGGTAACCAGCATTTTCTCCTTTTCCCACAACGTTTTCTATCCTATCAGAGAAAGTTTGCAAGATTTGAGCCACATTGAAATTGTTGTCTGAAAATGCTTTCAATTTGGACAAGGCTAAAATTTTGTCGTCTGGTAAAGGGTTAAATAATAAATGAAATATTAATAACATAGATCGATAATGAGACTGCATGTTTTCTGCAGTATAATCTTAATCTATGCAGTTCACAACATTGGAAAAGCAGCTATTGCAATACTGATATTTTGTTATCACCCACACCCTTTTTTTTCTGATAGTGAATAGTTTCAAAATGCTCGATAACAGGAATTCTATCAACCCTTTACCACACAATGACGACTTTTGACGACCCCAAGGTAGAAGCCTTTTGAAAACATTGTGGGAAAAGGAGAAAATGCTGGTAACCAGCATTTTCTTCTGTTCCCACAACGTTTTCTACCCTTCCCAAATCAAATTTTGATTCTTCAGTCACATTTCTTTCGTCATCTGCAGATGCTTTAGATCTGGACCAGTCCACAAATTTGTGGTATGGTAAAGAGGTTACCTGTATCTAGATTCAAACTGAAGATGGTTTGTTCTTGTAAAGATGACTTTTCTATGAAAGTATAAACTTGGTGAATGGTTGTTCCTGGTGCATAATGTCTTGAATGCAGGAGAGGGCAGTAGTTTTTTTATGTAATTTTTTAAGGGCATTATTGTTGTTGTTATTCTGTCATGAGAAAATAATGATTACTATGCAATAGCCTGGTAAAATCTTTTACTAAACAAACATTCATTTGTTCAAGACTTAAGAAAATAGCAATTGAAAAACATTTTTGAAGGAGCAAAAATGCTGGTAAGCAGTATTTTCTTTCCTTTCCACAATGTTTTCTACCCATCTAAAGGCAAATTAAGTAATTCAGTAGTAATTTCATAGTATTTAATTTGTTGTCTTCAAATTTGTCTAAAATTAAGTCCAACGTTTTGTTCTTTAGTTCAGATTTAAAGGATTAGGGAATTTTAGCCCTGTACCTGGTTACCAGCATTTTCTTCTTTTCCCACCGTGTTTTCAAAAGCATTCTTTTCCATGGTCATAAAAACTTGGGATTAAGCCTCTCTTTTTGCAGAGCCATGTGTGATGAATTGATAACGGTGTATAAACATATCAAGCTTGTGTTGTAAACATTGTTATTGCCATTTTTGTATACCATTATGTAATGTTAACCGAGACAATTACAATGTAAACCTTTACTTTGCTCATTACAATTAAGTTTTAGTTTACATACTGTAAAAGCCTAAAAGTAGTGTCTACCTATCATCGACTGGCAATCTGGCAAAAGGGGGTTTAATGCCTACCGGCGATGCATAATACAATTATTAATTCTTGGAAAACATTGTGGTAAAAGGAGAAAATCCTGTTAACCAGCATTTTCTCCTTTTCACCCAGTTTGTAGAAGGCTTCTTCCTCAGGGTCGTAGCCTTTCAACCTTTACCAGAAAATCCATTGTTTTAATGAGGTGGAGAAAAATGACAATTCAAACATCGTGAATAAAGAAAAAAAATATTTGTAACAAGCCATTTTTTCTTTTCACATTATGTCCAATTAATCCTTGCAAGGACAGATTTCATCAGTTGGGACTACATTTGTCTTCTGCAAATGATTTTAATTTGGACAAGTCAAAGACAGTGTTGTCTGGTAAAGAGGTATGTGTTAAAGTTAATAGCCAGGAAGGTACATGTACTACATAATAAGAGTCTTTTTGTGATAACCTCTTCTTACATTTGTGATATTTGTATTTTGTTATTATAATTTAACCCTCTACCAAACAGTATCATGTTAAAGTGACACTAAAGATGAACCTCTTTGAAAACTTGGTGGGAAAAAGGAGAAAATGCTGGTTACCAGCATTTTTTCCTTTTCCTACAATATTTTCTGTGCTTTCAAAGATACACGCCTTTATTCGAGTCACAATGAATTTGTCATCTGGAAATGCTTTCAATACTGACTCCAATGTCTTTATTTGGTATTCGGCAAATAAAGACAACTCTAGGTTTTCTTAACCTGGTAAAGACTTTAGCTTTGTTATACAAATTTAACTCGACAAAATTTTAGACTGGTTCAAACTGAAAGCATTTGCAGACGACAAAATAAAAGTGACTGAAAAATTTAAATTTGTTCTCGGAAGGGTAGAAAACACTGTGGGAAAAGGAGAAAACGCTGGTTACCAGCATTTTCTCCTTTTCCTACAGTGTTTTCAAAAGGCTTCTTTTTCAGGGGCGTCAAAAGTAGGGATTTTGTGGTAATGGATTAATCTGGTAAAGACTTTAGCTTTGTTATACAAATATAAGTAGTTGTTTGTGGCAAGTAGTATCTGCCAAAAATAGATGTATGGATACATATATAATGTATTAACCCAATAACTCATAAACAATCATGCATCGTCTTCCTACACTAGGAAAATAGTTTCATTACACGATATTTAGACATACTAGTTGGGCAATCTCTTTGGGTGTTTAGTGTCGTTTTCTGAATTTCAGATATATAGCATTGGCCAGAACATCTAGCCATCTTTTCCTGGAGTATCTATTGAAAATACTTAACCTAGTATTCTTTCCAAATCACTGTTTTTAGATCTGTAGAAAAAAATGCAGTGAGGAGTAAATCGTTTTATAACCCCACCCCACCCCCCACGTAGTGGATGGGGGTATACTGGAATCGCCGTGTCTGTCCATCTCTGTTCGTAGACACAAACTTGTACGGAGCAATATGCCTACAGTTCTTCATGTACTGAACTTAAATTTACACAGGGTTCCTATATATGTGAAGTTGTGCATGTACAATTTTTATGACCCTGCTGCGATTTGTTACGGAATTATCTCCCCTTGAACTTTTTTTAACTCTTACTTTTGTACTTAACCATTCTGCATTCTGTGGCAAATATCATGTTTTTGTCACAAGGAGCTGGTGTGGGATATAATCATGTTTAGTGATTACTCTTGTTGCATTTGGGATTCCATATGGCTCGTGGTAAGGTGAAGGTCCTACAGTCTGGATGCCTGGGGCCCTGGGCCTCACTGGATTTTTCATGGGAGTCGCCCCTAAGTACTTTAGACTTTTTCATGGTACTGGTGAAACCAGGACATATATGATTATGTGAGCTATTGCTGTGATTTGACTGAACAACCAGTGGCTCATTCTGCAATGCATAGGGAATGAAACCCATAGACAAGTTCCATTTCAAGCTGAGCCAAGGGCTTCTTAAGAGGATTGAGGATAGTCAATGCAAAGAGATTGAATGGTGTTTCATGCCACTTTCAACGCTATTTCAGTCTAATCACAGCAATAGCAAGATAGAACTGTGAGAAAAGGGGATAAAAATGCTGTTTAGCATATTTTCTCTTACTTCCTGTATATTATTTTCCACATGCCCCCTCTCTCGTATTACTTACCCTTAGAGCACCAAATCTGTCGGACAATTTAAAGTAGAAATAGGCCCAAATCATGCATTTTCAGGACGCATTTGTCTACAGGTTTTCAGCAAAGCAGACAGTGTGGATCAAAGATCAGGCTGCACAAATGTGCAGCCTGATCTTGATCTACACTGGCTGCCAAGGTGCTTTACGAGTTGAACTGCCGGATTATTTTGTAAAGGGTCAATGATATAAATCTTACTGCTCGTGCTGTGATGGTGCCCTACCCACCTTACTTTTGCTATCAAATATAATAGCATCGTGTTACAGTTGAGGGCTTTTGTAAGCAAGTGCAATACAGGACAGTTACAAATATATTATCATCTAGGTTAGCTCGTTTTTGATCACGACTCTCCTATTGCCTGCAACATGCGGAAAGAGGCATTCAGTCATTTGGGTAAAGTGTGTTCCCAGATCAGCCTGCCTAGTCAGAGATGACAGTTTCCGAGTATGTAGACTAGCGTGAGGGAGAAAATCGCTCATACTCAGAGACGACACTGAGTGTGTGCGATTTTCTGCTTCATGCTAATCTACTGTAGGACAAAATCAAAGCTTGACAAAGTGTGTATAGAATTAGTCTGTGTGTACTGCACAGGCCGATCCGAGCCAATACTTTACCCAATGTCTGAAAAGCCCCTTTTGGTTATCATGAAAACTAATCTGTCACATTTTACCTTGGCACTCAGCTAAACAATGTTTTGAGGAGTACAGATACATGGAATCATAATGTATATTATTTACCAACCTTTCTTCAGAATGTTCTTTGTCTTATTCTCCAAGATTTTCCAACTTTCAAAGGAACACCACTCCTTTTAGGCTAAAATCAAATGGTTTATCCAATCGGAACTAACACCACTCCTTATAGGCTAAAATCAAATGGTTTATCCAATCAGAGCTTGTCATCTTTCTTTCAAATTTAGAAAATTGAGGAGAAATAGACAAAGATGGTTCTTGAGAATGGTTGGTAAATACAGATCCTGGTGTTTGTTACAGTAAATGGATTTTTTTCTGTCTTTTGTGCTGAACTCTGCCAAATGTCACAATTTTCGACTACTCAAAATTCAATGAAATTGCAGACAACAAAATGAATATGACACAAAAAAATTGGAAGTAGTTTTGGGAAGGGAACAAAGAATTACGGGAAAAGGAGAAAATGCTAGTGACCACAATGTTTTCAAGAGGCTTTTTTTTAACCCTCCCTGGTTTTTACGGGTCTGGAATAGTAGCCTTTTGAAAACATTGTGGAAAAAGGAGAAAATGCTGGTAACCAGCATTTTCTCCTTTTCCCACAATGTTTTCTACCCTATCATAGACAGAAATCATCTTTTCTGCAAGAGTTGAATTGTCGTCTGCAAATGTTTTCAATTTAGTCTAGTCCAAAAGTTTGTTGTTTGGGAAAGGGTTAATGTTCTTACAACTGCCGGTTGTGTGGCAAGAGTGTTTTGATTTGTTGGTGCCATTAACACTTTACGACACAGTAGAATTTTAGAATCGACAGCTTTTGCAGATGACAATTTCATAGTGGCTCAAGTGGTGGAATTGTTCTTTGATAGAGTAGAAAACTTTGATGGAAAAGGTGAAAATGCTCTATTTGAATATTACAAATGTCTAAGCATTGGGGGAGAGACACCTAATTTAAACGTTATCCACTTGAATATTACAAATGTCAAAGCATGGGGGGGGGGGACACCTAATTTAAATGCTATACATATATATCATTTCAGTTGGCTAAATAAATTCTATTTGAATATCAAAAAGACTTCAGAAAATAACCTGTACAATGAATGTAACTACATGTATTGTAACCATTGCTCCTCATTTATAAATGGCATTAATACTTACTGCATATTACCGGTATTAACTATATATTACCGGTATTAACTCTTTACCAAATGTCAACATTTTGGACTTGTGCAAATTGAAAGCAATTGCAGACGTAGATTTTGCTCAAGGAGTTGAAATGTTTCATTATAAAGATAGGAAATACTTTGGGAAAAAGAGAAAATGCTGGTTGCCAGCATTTTCTCCTTTTCCCAAAATGTTTTCAGTGCTTTCTTTCTCAGGGTTGTTTATGCTCTGAATTGTGAAGTCAAGAGATAATGTATACATATATATGATTGTGAAGGCAGTTGGAAGCCTAAACCCCTGTCATTTTGTAACACTGTTTAGTTTTTGTAAACAATTATTGCTCTTGTTGATATTTTTATGTTAATTTTAATTGCTTTTGTTAAGTTTAGTTTTTTTATTCACTTAATTCTAATAATTTTATGCAATGACGTTACATGTATTTGATTATATGGGTCAGTTAACTGCAGTGATAAACATATCTACTGAACTTTGATTGTGCATAATTTTGACTCTGCAAGATGGCCTGGCCCATAGTACTGTTTCAGTTTCTTGAGGGAATAGTTTTCAAGTTAAATTCTTTACCACACAACATAATTCTAAATTTGCAGACGACAGTGTAAATTGAAAGCATTTGCAGACGACATTGTAAATGTGAATTAAAATTGGAATTTGTTTTGGGAAGGGTAGAAAAACATTGTGGGAAAAGGAGAAAATGCTAGTTGCCAGCATTTTCTCCTTTTCCCACAAAGTTTTCAAAAGGCTTCTTTCTCCGTATGGTAAAAATAAGGGATCGTTTGGGAAAGGGTTAAAGTCAATTCTATTTCACTATAGGTTAAATTCATACAATACAGGCTGAAAGTACACCCATCACAAGTTCTTACAAATCCTGCAAAGGACAAACATTTATGAGGAAAGAACAAATTCTCTTGAGTTGAATAGATATTATAATTATGAAAACAGTATTCAAAGGTTTTCTTTCCGAGAGTATATCGAACTCCGGATTTTGTGGTATAGGGTTAATATCATAAACATTGTGGGATAAAATGAAATTGTTTTTTTATCTCTAAATTGTTCCTAATCCTGTCTTTAACCCTGTGCCACATAATCCCGAGTTTTTACAACTGTCAAGTAGAAGGCTTTTGAAAACACATTGTAGGAAAAGGAGAAAATGCTGGTGACCAATATTGTCTGTCACCTTTTCCCACGTTTTCTACCCTATCAAAGATAGAAATACTAATTATGGAAACATTTATCGTCTGTAAAGGCCTACAATTTGGTTAAGTCAATGAATTTCGTTATTTGGTAGAGAGAGTAAAGTGATTGCTCTCTCTTTCACATTGTTTTCAAAAGCTGTCTATAGTGAGGATGTGGAAAAGTCATAATTTTGGGGGTTTAAACTACGATGACTACAATGATTCACACAATCACTCATGTTTATTTGAGAACCAGTGATCATAATCTTGCTTTTGTTCTGGTAACTTTTCACTTTGTATGCTTTATTTAAATGCAAAATAAATGATAAAATGAATGGGATTTTTTTTTTTATCTTTTGTTCAACCTCACCATGACAAAAGCTCTACAACACAGTAGTCAAGGTGTAGAATGTCCACTTTCACATGAAGGTTTAAGGTCTTAAACTCTAGTCAAGCCGAGGGTATGGGGGTGTCCGAGTCATTACAACTTGTGATTGCATGATAAAGGGTTGACATTGCTTATGTGGATGGGACATCAAGATCAGACTGCATAGAATGTGCAGTCTGCTCTTGGCTGTACACTGCCAACTTTTTTTTTTTCCCAGATGTTCTGAAAAAAACGGCTTTGGAATTGAATTAACCCTTTGCCACACAATTCCAAGTATTAACTACCTTGAGGAGGAAGGCTTTTGAAAACATTGTGAGAAAAGCAGAAAATGCTGGTAACCAGCGTTTCTCCATTTCCCATGTTTTCTTCCCTTTCTCAGGCAACTTTTGCCTTTTGAGCTTGTATACTTTGTCCCCGGACAAGACAGAATTTTAGACATCCAAAGTGGATAAATTTCCAAAGAACATAGTAAATGAGGCACAAGTAATGGAGGCACAAGTAATGGAATTTGTCTAGAAAAGATCAGAAAACATTGTTGGAAAAGAAGACAAATGCTGGTTACCAGTATTTATCTCCTCTTCCCACAATGCATGAAAAGCTTTCTTTCTCAGCGTTGTTAAAACTTGAGATTGAGTGGTAAAGGGTTACTACCATACAGTCCGAAGTTTTGTCATTTACTCTGTTAGGCCGCTATTTTGCCTATACACACTCATAGTAAATCCTAAGGAACATGCGCCTGAAATAGAAAAAAAGAGTCACTTTGTTTATGAATATCAACACTTTCTCCAGCACTTTAAAACATGACTGATCCACGTCTCAAACTGATACTGTGTGTTATTGTACAGTTTTCAAGGACCCCTGTTCCCTCCATACAAATTAATATGTTGGCACTAGGCAAGCTTTTCTCTTTGGCCGTTTGAATACTACTGGGCATCTGAAAGAATAGCAGATAATAGTTCTTAGTCAAACTACAGTAACTAGATTCTAATCAGTCACTTCATTGATCTAGTCTGGTTTCCAGTCCGATCTCTTATTAGGTCACCTGAGCACGAAGTGCTCAGAGTGAGCTATTGTGATCACTCACCGTCCGTGGTCTGTCTGTACGTCAATCGTCTGTCCGTCAGTTCACATTTCTTTGTTTACACTCTAGCACCTACAAATAGCAACAAATCAGCAACAAACTTGGTCAAAGTATATATAAGATCTCCGATGAGTTGGATTATGGGTCTGTATGGACCAGAAAAAGGGAGTTATTTGCCCTTTAATTAGAAAAATTACGATATTTCACCCTGTTTACATTCCAGCATCGACAAATATCAACCAATTAGCACCAAACTTGGTCAAAATATAAATGACCATAACATCTCGGATGACTTGGATTATGGGTCTAATCGGATTAGAACTGGAGTTAAATGCCCTTGAATTAGAAAAATTGGTATATTTCACTTTATTTACACTCTACAATTATTTACCAATCAGCACCAAGCTTGGTCAAAATATGTTATGACCGCAAGATCTCGGATGAGTTCGATTATGGGTTTAATCACACCTGGACCAGAACAACTGGAGTTATTTGCCCTTGAATTAGAAAAATTGCAATATTTGACTGTGTGTACACTCTAGTGTCTACAAATATCAGTCAATCAGCACCAAACTTTGAGTTTGATTATGGGTCCAATCAGACAAGAACGACTGGAGTTATTTACCCTTGAATTAGGAAGTTCTTTAGAATAATTCTAAATCTGGAGCATTTTGCAAACTTTGTCATCTCCAGTTCGACTGACCTGAAATTTGGTATTTGTGTCCGTCACAATAATACAAGAGTGCAGTGCGAGTTATTTCCCTTTGACCATTATCTTATCTCCAGCCTGAACATCTCGAAATTTGATATGCATAACTCTTCCTAGCACAAATTGAGTTATTCCCCCTTTGACCTATACTTTTATAGCATTTCTTGCTTGTCCGGAGCAAAGGAAAGAATGAATGGAAATTTGGTTATGTTTATTTGTTACAATATTTGGAAGTGCAGTGCAGAAGATTTGTAGCTCTGCCTGATGCAGAGTTATTTCCCTCTGAATGTCATTTTTACAGCATTTATTGTTTCTCCGGAATATAACTTTGTCATCACAAGTCAGAATGACCTCAAACTTGGTCTGCATGTTTCCTGCAAAAATACAGAGTACAATGTGCAAGAACAAGAACTCTACCTAGCGCTGGTTCTGAGTAATTCCACTTCGATCTTCATTTCACAGTATTTTTTGCTTGTCCAGAATGGAACTTTGAAGTCTCGGGTCAAATTGTGACAAATTGTTGCTCTTGTTTCATTATCATTTGGCCTTGAACCTTAATATTTGATATTTAGCTTTATTTAAGACCTTCGCTGCTTAGTAATCAGGTGAGCGAAATAGGACCATCATGGTCCTCTTGTTTCTTTTACGCTTTGCCTCACAAGTTGGACTTTAAATGACCTTAAAAAAGACTGAAAACATCGTGGGAAACGGTGAAGATTCTGTTAACCAGCAATTTCACCATTTCCCACAATCATTTCTACTTTATCCGAGACTGCATCCATAAATTTAGCCACATCAAATCTGATTTGAGTGTAAATTTCATTTACAGACTAACTCTTTTACCAAACAACAAAATTTTAGACAGGTCCAAATAGAAAGCAT
The DNA here is from genome assembly GCA_943736015.1 of Tridacna crocea. Classification (NCBI taxonomy): domain Eukaryota; kingdom Metazoa; phylum Mollusca; class Bivalvia; order Cardiida; family Cardiidae; genus Tridacna; species Tridacna crocea. The sequence continues at coordinate 35,263,584 of OX031073.1, forward strand.
TTACAAACAGCAAAATAAATGTGGCTCAAAAATTGAAATTGGTTTTGGGACAGGTTGAAAACATTGTGGGAAAAAGAGAAAATACTGTTTACCTCTTTTTTTCCCACAATGTTTTCAAAAAGGCTTCTTTCTCAGGTTTGCTAAAAGTCGGGATTTTTTGGTAAAGGGTTAATGCCAGAGATCTACTAGGGCTGCAGTCAAATCTTATTAACTCTTTACCACACCTAAGGCGTGACCAGGAAAAAGTAAATTATACATACGCCAAAGTTGACCATATTGAGGTAGGTGATGTGAGCAATTCGGAATCAGTAGAATGGAATCGGAGCCGTAAAATCAAACCATTTCTGACCTTGGCCATTTTAGAAAACGTCCAAACTGAAAAATACATGAAAAGAGGCAACCTACGGCCTATTCTCGATATATTTACATTAAGCACATGCGTGGTGTGCGTAATAGAAGTTACGCCTATGCACACAACAACAAAAACTTCGCAGAGTGGCACATATACACCCGAAGGGGCTTGTCAGTGAAAAGGGTTAAAAATCTAGAATGCCTGCAGATATCCAAATTTTAAAGTCACATGCACAACTACACATCATAGAAATTCATTGTGGTTACTATAAACATATTGCAATGAAAACTGTGGGAGGATTTGCGCACACAAGAAATGGCTAGCAGACGGGCGGTTGGACAACCTTGGCCGTAACATAATACTATCCGTCGGGCATATAAATATGAAGACTTATCTAAATGGAAACCTTTTGCAGATGGCAATTTGAATGCGGCTCAAACCATGCAATTTGTCTTTGAAATGGTATATGGATACCAGTATTTTCTCCTTTTCTCACAATGTTTTCCTCCGGGTCATTAAAACTCCAGATTGTGTGGTATAGGGTTAAGAAATCCTCGGTGAATGGATCAAGGTTTAACCAATCATATGATGCAGAATTACAAAGGAACAAACCACTTAGTGAGACACTTATTCAAAGGAAGATGTTGTTGAGGCTTCTCATTCTGTGCTGCAATAACCACATAAAGGTTTACTTCAGGGCTGCAATATTATCAACACTGTGTTCCAATTGCCTAGTGAGAAAAAAAGATCAATTCAGTATCGCAAGGACTTCATGAATAAATTATCAACATGCGCAGATCCAGAGGGGTCCCACAGAAAACACATTCGTCTTATTATATGATCCTTTGATTTCCAGATTTCAGTGGATGTAAGCCGGTTACAAAAAAAAGCCCACATTTCCAGTTCTAACAATGAGGAAGTCTCCACATTTAGGACTTTTTTTTTTTTTAATTTACTTGTATGACTGTATTTTACATAAATGCTGTGCAATATCAAACCAGTCCCATTCATGAATCCAATAACCACATTTCTGCCAAATTTCTAGGAGGGGTCCGTACCCCCGGTCCCCCCCTCTGGATCCGCCCATGATCAATACATTGTTGCATTTACCAGGTGATAGAGGAGAAGATATAGAGGATATGTTTTTTTCAGTGTAAGATCGAAATTTATTTCATCGAGTGGACACCATCGGTAATATTTTCACAAGTGGCACAGCCACGAGTGAAAATATTACCGATGGTGATAATGAGATGAAATAAATTTCCGTCTTTCACCAAAAAAATCAAATATTCTATTTATTTTATGCTTTCAACCTTTTCTTGGAGGAGCTTTATCAAAATTCAGTACAGTTCTTTTCCCTTATTCCCCGTGGCGTACCCCTCCCGCATTACAATATTACGTCAAGCACGAGAAATGCAAGGTATATGACGTCATATTTCCCATTTGGTTGTTAGGCATGCGCAATTTACTTAGGCAACAAGAACGTGAAAATCGGTATTTTCACTGGTGGTACCAGTGTAAGATCGAAAAATATTTTCACTGCTATTTCTCGATATCCTACCGGAAAGCATGAAATAAATTGTGTTCCAAACTCGCAAGCTCAAGCTGAGAAATCCAGTGTCTCAATGACTGTATAACCGTTTAACTCCTTACCACACAATCCCGATTTTTAACGACCCCTGCTGAAGAGGCCTTTTCAAAACATTAAGGGAAAAGGAGAAAATGCTGGTAACCAGCATTTTCTCCTTTTCCCTCAATGTTTTCTTACCTATCAAAGACAAGTACCATTACCCGAGACACGTTTGAATGGTCATCTGCAAATGCTTTCAATTTCAACAAGTTTTCATTTTCATTGTGTGGTAAAGAGTTAATGGATCAAGTGTTGAAACAATGTAGTAATAATTTAGTATATCAAGTGTTGCAAAGTCTAGGCGAGAGGATAGTGAATCAAGAGGTTTCTCAATCCATTGTTGCAATGAGTGACAGATCAATTAATCAGTTGTTGCAATGACTGACAGATCAATTAATCCGCTGTTGCAATGAATGTGACAGATCAATTAATCTGCTGTTGCAATGACTACATTTTTGCAATGCCTTGGTAACAAATTAATCCACTGTTGCTATGACTAGGTAAGAGATTTGTCAAACTTGTCAAATCTTTTGCAATTCCTAGGTGAAAGAGTAGTCAGTCAAGGGTTGCAATGACTTAGAAATAAAATGTTGCAATGACTTGGTCAGAATAAAATGTTGATACACTGTTACAAGAATTTCCTAAATAAATTATCACTACAGTGTTGCATCGAAAAAGTGATAGGGGATTATATCCAGTGTCCCAAACACCCAAGTTGCAGATGAGGAAATCCAGTGTTTCAATTGACTATCAGTTTAGAAGATCAAGTATTGTAATGACGTAGTAAAAATCTGGTAAGATTTGCAATGCCTAGGTGAGAGGTTAGTAAATCCACTCTTACTAACCACTCTTACAATGACGAAGTAAGAATGCTGTCAATTCATTGTTGCAATGACTAAGTTACAGATTAGTTAATGCCCTGTTGCATGATGAAAAGCAAGAGATTTCTTGATAATTAGGTTTTGAGTCAGTAAATCTTCTGTTGCAATTAGTAGGTTTTAAATTAGTGTATCCACTTTTGCAAAGGATAGGCGGGTGGTAAGTGACTCAATTCTTGCAATGATAGATTTTTTATTGAGTATAACAATGACTAGGCGAAAGGTGGAAAAATCAGGTGATGCAGGCTACGTAAAAAGTCTTCCACTGACTCATTCACAGTCTTTTAGACAGCCCCTTCTTTTTAAATAATTAGATATTCAATCCATTGTTGAAATAACTTCGTGACAGGGAAGGTAATTCACAGTTGCAATGACAGGATAGCCATTAGTCAATTCTATGTGTCAATGATTGGGTGAGAGAAGTAAACAGACTGGTGCAATGACTTCAATCCAGTTTTGCAATGACAAGCCAAGAGATTAACTCTTTACCTCACAACAAAATTTTAACCCAGTCCAAATTGAAAGCATTTGCAGAGCACATTTCCAATGTAGCTCAAATGGTGCAAATGTTTATTGATAGGGTGGAAAACATTGTGGGAAAAGGAGAAAATGCTGGTTACCAGCATTTTCTCCTTTTTCCACGATGTTTTCAAAAGGCTTCTTTCTCAGGATTGTCGAAAGTCGTTTTTGTGTGGTAAAGGGTTAATAAATCTAGTGCTTCAATATTACATTGCAATGGGAATAAAATCCAGTATTACAATAAAATTAATAAATCTAGAATTGATATTACTTCATCAGGATAGGATATCAATTGTTGCATTGACAAACACAGAAATAAGTCATTCTGTTGTTGCAATGAATAGATACTAAATTTCTAAATCCATTGTAGTAATTACTAGTAGAGAATTAGTCATTTAAGTCTGGCAGTGACAAATTAAGAGATTTCTTTCTCAATCCATTGTGGCAACGACCAGGTGAAAGTGGAGTCAGTCAGGGTTGCAATATGGCTAGACGAGATATTTTTGAATTGCGGTACCAATGGCTAGGTAAGGGATTAAGTCCAGTGTTGCAATGACTAGCTTAAACTGTCAAGGGTGCAATGACTTGGTAAGCAATAAATATATATATTGTTGCAATGACTTTCTGAGAGAAGTCATTTTACTGTTACAGTGTCTTTCAATACCACAATCTTGTTTTGCAGCAATTAAGTAAGAGATTAGTAAATTTAGTATTCAAATGATAAAACTAAAAGCCAGAGTGTACAAATCTAGTATTTAAATGACTAGGTGGGGGTTTAAAAAATCCTGCATGGCGATGAGTTGGTCGCGATTAGGATATATTAATTGTTCCAATGACTAAAACAAAAATGACTCAATCCTATATTGCATTGGCTTGGTGATAAATTAGTAAAGCCATCATTGCTATGCTGTGTTAAGAGTGGACCCAATCCATTCTTTCAATGACTGGATGAAAGGTTTAGTTAATGGTGTTGCAATGACAGATTAAGAGATTTCTCAATCCATTGTGGCAAATAACAGAATGACATTAATGAATCCATTGTTGCAATGACTGGGTGACAAAAAATTACTACATTGTTGCTTTGATTACAATAGAGACTTCTCAATCTAGTGTTGAAACGACTAGATAAAAGATTAGTCAGTCCAGGGTTGCAGTTACTTTGTAACGAAGGGCTTATAACAGCATTGCAATCACTGTTGCAATGACACAGAGTGAGTAAATCCCATTTTGTAATGACCATGCATGCCAGTAATTCCAGTGTTCAAATGATAAAATGCATTGGGAGTGAAATCCCATATGACAATGACAAGGTAGGGAAGAAATAAATTCAGTATTGCAATACATTAGTCAAAGGTTTGGATATCCATTGTTGCAGTCACAAACACAAAACTAAGTCAATCCATTGTTGCAATGACTAGGTAACGAATTCCTAAATCCCTGTTGTAATGAGTAGAAGGATATTAGTCAATCGATTGTTGGAATGATTGGGTATATTAGTCAATCCAGTATGGCAAATAGAATGAGAAAGGTTGGTCAATCCACTATGGCAAATACAATGAGAGAGGTTGGTCAATCCAGTGTTACAACCACTCCATCAGAGATCAATTATGTTGCAATGACCAGTTGATAAATTACTAATTCCATCATTGCTATGACAAGGTGAGAAATGAGTGAATCCACTCTTGCTATGACCAAGTGAGAGGTGAGTGAATCCAGTGCTGCAATGACAAAGTAAGAGATTTCTCGATCTATTGTTGCATTGTGAATGTGAAGAATAATATACTGTTGCTACTTCTCAATGCAATAACTAGGTAAAGGATTAGTCAGTCCAGGGTTGTAATGACTTCGTAAGAATATTATCAAAGGAGTTCAAATTACTTGATGAGGAAAAAAGTCCATTCACTGTTGCAAGGATTTCATGAATAAATTATCATTAGTGTTGCATTTACCAGGTAATAGAGGAGTAGATCTCATGTTCCAAAGGCTAAGTTCAAGGTAAGAAATCTAGTGTCTCAATGACTGCATCACAGGTTTGTAGATTGTGTTGGAACAACTTATTTAGGAACTTAGTAAGTGAAGTCGTCCAATGTCTAGGATTGGGGAAGTGAATCCAGTATTGCAATGACAAAATAAGAGATCTCTCAATTCACTCTTGTAATTACTAGGTGTTGGGATCAATTAATCCATTGTTGCGATGATTAGGTGACAAATTTATCCACTGTTGCTATGACTAGATAATGAATGAATGAATGTTGTTTTATGGCGCATCGACAGCTTTGGTCATTTAGCGCCCATATCTATGTTAAAAGATAATAAACGAAGGGTTGTTTAAACTGAATGAAGTTTAAATGACAATAAAAGAATTGAATTAAGAAAACTTAATGTATAAAGGGCATCATCGAGTTACAGGGCAATCCCCATATACTCAAAAGTTTTAAATGATAAGACCTAAGAATGCGACAAAAAAAGGTTTAAACTCAATGCTGGTTTGATAAAAAGAAGTTTTTTAAATGAAAAAAAATTGTCATCTATAATGTGCATAAAATATGATATTGAGTGGCTGGGCGTCCCTGCCTACTCCAAAGCTTTAGGTTAAAAGGTAAGACTGATAATATTGTTTTTCCTTGGAAATGAGGTTAAAACTGATAAAGATTGGAACCTCCAATGGGATAAGATACTCCCATTAAAGAGGTCCTGTCTCCAATGAGATAAGATGTCTCCAAGAGAGCCAATCCTCCCATTAAGGAATGAATGAATGAATGTTGTTTTATGGCGCATCGACAACTTTGGTCATTTAGCGCGCATATCTATGTTAAAAGATAATAAACGAAGAGTTGTTTAAACTGAATAAAGTTTGAATGACAATAAAAGAATTGAATTAAGAAAATTTAATGCATAAAGGGCATCATCGAGTTACAGGGCAATCCCTATATACTCATAAGTTTTAAATGATAAGATTTAAGAATGTGATAAAAAGGTTTAAACTCAATGCTGGTTTGATAAAAAGAAGTTTTTTAAATGAAAAAAAATATGTGTCATTTATAATGTGCATAAAATATGATATTGAGTGGCTGGGTGTCCCTGCCTACTCCAAAGCTTTAGGTTAAAAGGTAAGATTGATAATATTGTTTTTCCTTGGAAATGAGGTTAAAACTGATAAAGATTGGGGCCTCCAATGGGATAAGATACTCCCATTAAAGAGGTCCTGTCTCCAATGAGATAAGATGTCTCCAAGAGAGCCAATCCTCCCATTAAGGAGATGCAAACTTAATATTAATGAAGTAAAGAATGTTGTAAAAAGATGGGTAAGAAACTCCAGAGTAAATATCACAGTTTATTGTAAATGCCAATCTCCTTTATGAAAGCGATAATAGATTCAACACTGACAGAATCAAAAAGATTTTTCAAACTATCAACGTTGAAATATTTTGAACGAACTGGCTGAAAGTCAATGCAATCTAGTAGGATATGTTTTACAGAAAAGGTTGCATTGCATGGTATACATTCAGGGGCATCATCTCTTGTCAAGAGCCAGGAATGTGTGATGCGTGAATGGCCAATTCGAAGTCGTGCAATTATCACTTCTTCTCGACAAACGGATCTGTAAACGGGATACCATTCACCAAGGGATGGTTTAACTGAATGCAGTTTATTGAAAATATCAGCATCCCACTGGGATTGCCAAGAAGATTGGATATGTGATAAAACGGAGGATTTAAAATCAGTGTGTGGAACTTTAAAATCTGAAATGGGAAGGTTAAGTGCAGATTTGGCAGACCTATCGGCATTTTCATTGCCTTTGATGCCTACATGACTTGGAAGCCAGCAGAACACCAGTCTATTCTTAGAAGAAATTTGTGAGATCCTTTCAAGTAAACTGCAGATTAAAGGATTCTCAAGTCGTTGATTTGAAAGGGCCTGTAATGTTGACAAAGAGTCTGAAAAGATAATAAAACGGTTGGAATTAGAACTTTCAACTAGATTAAGGGCAAGATCTACTGCTTTAATTTCAGCAGAGAAGATAGAGGAGTTGTTTGGAAGGCGGCATTTTAAGCTCCTTTGTCCATAAACAGCGGCAGCTGCTACAGAATTGCCTTCTTTAGATCCATCTGTATAGATGGGTTTGAAGGAAAAATAATGCTCCTTTATCTCGTTGTATCTAGCATGAAATACAGTTCTATCCGTGACAGACTTTTTGTCAGATGCAAGGTCAAATCTGAATTCTGCACTGTTTAGTGTCCATGGAGGGATTTCAGAGATTTTATAGTCGGCAATAGACTCGGTGTCTATGCCAAGGTTATCTACAATGGGCTCCATGCGGATACCAAATGGAGGAATAACATTTGGTTTCCTTTCAAAAAGACGTTTATATTCAGGTTTAAAGACAACGTTGTGAGTTGGATTAAAACGATTCGACTTAAGTTTTAAAATATATTGAAGTGAGAGTTTTTCTCTCCTGTAAGAAAGAGAAGGTTCATTAGCCTCAACATAAAGACTATTGACGGGAGAAGTTCTGAAAGCTCCAAGTACAAGACGCAGACCTTCGTGGTGTATAGAATCGAGGATTTTTAGATAGGATTTACGGGCCGATCCGTATACAACAGATCCATAGTCTAATTTGGAGCGAACTAAAGACCGATAAAGTCGCAAGAGGACTTTACGGTCTGCTCCCCATTCAGAATGAGCCACAACCTTAAGAAGATTAAGAGCCTTCTTGCACTTCTTTTTAAGTGCAGTGATGTGAGGAAGGAAAGAAAGCTTTCTGTCAAAGATGACTCCAAGAAATTTAAACTCAGAAACGACTTCAATTTTAGTTTTGTCCTGATAAAGTTCAGGATCTGGATGAACACCTCGTAGATTACAGAGGTGCATGCACTTAGTTTTGGACTTTGAAAATTTGAAGCCATTTTCATCAGACCATGTTTGCAATTTGTTGAGACATTGCTGAAGTTGTCTCTCAATAATGTTCATATTTCGAGATCTGAAGCATATGACGAAGTCATCAACATAGAGGGAACAGTCTACACCAGGACAGATAGCTTTGACTATACTGTTTATTTTCACACTGAAAAGTGTAACAGAGAGAATACATCCTTGGGGTACACCCATCTCCTGTTCACGGGCTCCCGAGACAGTATTACCAACTCGGACGCGGAAAAGACGTTCATCCAAGAAGGCTGAAATAAAAAGAGGAAGACGGCCTCGAAGACCAAAGTCATGCAAGTCTTTCAGAATTCCGTATTTCCAAGTTGTATCGTAAGCGCTTTCAAGGTCGAAAAAGACGGATACTACATGCTGTCTATTAATAAAGGCTTCTCTGACAAAGGTTTCAAAGCGGACAAGATGATCTATGGTGCCGCGCTGGCGACAAAATCCACTCTGTACATCAACGATGAGGTTGTTGTTCTCTAAAAACCAGACAAGCCTGTCGTTGACCATACGTTCTAGGGTCTTGCAGAGACAACTAGTAAGAGCTATTGGCCGATAGTTAGCCGGGTCACTAGCATCTTTGCCAGGTTTTGGGATAGGAATGACAAGTGCCTCCCGCCAGGATGCAGGAAAATCACCTGACTGCCAGATATCATTAAAAATATCAAGTAAAACTGAGAGGGAAGTAAAAGGTAAGTGTTTTAAAAACTGGTAATGAACTTTATCTGGGCCAGGAGAAGAATCATGAGCTTTATTCAGAGCAGATTTTAATTCTTTAAAAGTGAAGAGTTTATTATAATGCTCTGAATTCGAAGACTTGAAATTAAGCTTTTTCTTTTCTTCTCTAGCTTTATTCCTCTGAAACTTTTCTGAATAGTTTGCAGAGGAAGACTTTTTGCAAAAGGTGTTAGCAAGAGCATCAGCTATATCCTGGGGAGATTCCACCGAAGTATTGTTAACCTCAAGGTGACTAACAGGGGTCTGGCCTTTGCCATTGATCTTTCTGATCATATCCCAGGTTTTTTTTGTAGTAGTTCTACTATTCAACTTAGAGACATATTGTCTCCAGGCCTTGCGCTTACTTTCTTTAATGGTACGACGGGCTTTTGCCCTGGAAATACGGAATAAGTTAAGATTGTCTTTGGTAGGCCTGAGATTAAATTTTCTAAGGGCCTGTTTTCTGTCTCTGACAGCCTGTTTACAATCATCATTGTACCAAGGCTTGTCAGGTCGTTTTGGGTTTGTTGAGGTCTGAGGGACGGACTGTTCAGCTGCATCAATTAATAGGGAAGTGAAAAGTTTTGCAGGATCATCGCAATTTCTAAATTTATCATGTGTAATGGTCTGTTCACATAGGGTTTCAAATTTATTCCAATTGGCTTTGGAAAGCTTCCATTTCTGCGGTCGTACACTGCTGGACGGTTGTGTAGATGAAAAGATAATGGGGAAGTGATCACTTCCACACAAATCCTCAGTCACTTTCCAAGTAAAATTGGGAAGTAAGACTGGGCTGCATAATGTTAAATCAATGGAAGAGTAAGATCCAGTTGCTGGATGCAAGTAGGTTTTCGATTTGTTATCATTCATGAAAGACAGAGAGTTGTTGGAAATGAAGTTCTCCAACTGGAGACCTCTCTGGTTGGTGTCATTGCAACCCCACATAACATTGTGACCATTAAAGTCCCCAGCAAGAATATAGGGGGATGGCAATTGTGAAATGAGATCATTCAGATTGGTCTCATTGATAGGTATGCTTGGCGGGAGATATAAAGAACACAGTGTAACAGCACTGTGTATAGATAACCTGACAGCAACAGCTTGCAGGTTTGCATTTAAAGAGATAACTTTGTGAGGAATGTTGTTGTTTACAATAATAGAAACACCTCCTCTGGCTTTTTCACCTTCGGTAAAAATCTTGTTGTAACCAGAATGATATTTGATAGTGATATCATCCTCCCGTTTAAGGAAGGTTTCTTGCAGACAAACAGCAACTGGTTTGTGGTCATTGATTAAAAGTGAAAGTTCGTCAAAGTTTGACTTCAGACCTCGACAATTCCACTGGATTATGGTATCCATAGTGCATGAGGAAAGTATAAAGACTAAAGTAAAAAATGAGGCCGTAAACCAAAGCATTTTAAAATAGACTGGTTAAGATTTAATTACAGATGTCTCGGCTTTGGATGATTGCCACGCGTCAAAATCCTTGTTCCAAAGATCTTTGGAAGTGGACCAGATAGAGGCTTCTGAATCTGAAACCTCACCTTCCAGATTTTCGGTATCTGCATCCATGTCCTCTAGAAGAGGTTGTGTTTGTTTTAGATACAGATGGAGAGTCAGGGATTAGTTTGGACAAGGTGGATGGAGGAAGAAGTTCTTTCAGTTCAGAAGCTACATCAGGAAATTTTTGAAGTAGAACTTTCGCAAGAATTTTACAAGTGCTGCAGTCGTCCTTTTCAGTTGACGAGCCAACAACACCTGCATAACTAGGACCAGAAGAGGTTTTCTTGCGTTGTTCAAATATTTTCCTTGCCTCTGGAAAGCTAACATTATTGTTGTATTTAATGGAAAGAATTTCTTTTTCTTCCTTCCATACAGGGCACTCTCTTGAAAAAGTAGAGTGTTGAGACTTACAATTAATACAAAGAGGAGGATTTGAACAAGTAGTGCTGTCATGGTCAGGTCCTTGATGAGCACATTTAGAACATGTTTCTTGGTTAGGACATTTACTGATGTGATGGCCGTACCGCTGGCATTTAAAACATCGCAAGGGGTTTGGCACATACACATCTACTTTTACTACTTGAAAGCCTATCTTGATAGAGTTTGGAAGAACAGGTGAAGAAAATGTTAAAATGTATGTGTTTGTAAGTCTCTGCTCTCCATCTCTGCGTACAGAAATCCGCTGAACATCGGATACACCTTGTTGTTTTAGGTTGTCTTTAATTTCTTGCAAGGAGTTGCAGTATGTAAGTTCTTTACATCTTATTACTCCCTTACAAGAATTGAGTGTAGGATGTGGAAAAATTTTAACAGATATATCAAAGAATTTGGTGTTTTTCAAAAGATTCAGTGCTTGTTGATTGGTGAGACATTCAACAAGGAGAGTGTGATCTTTCAGTTTTTTAACAGATTTAGGAGTTCCAAGGATGCTAGATATTTGTTTTTCAATTATAAAAGGAGATAGCTTTGTGACTGGTTTTGAAGGATCCTGGGATTGAATAACAATAAAACGCGGAGAGTGAAAAGAGGTAGATATTGAAGGTTCTGTTTCAGAATCACTGTCTGAAAGAGGGCGCTTGCTTTCATTGAGCTTGGCCTTTTTTTGAGACGCCATGTTTGTGTGAAAAGTTTCACCACTCATGCTCCCCACCCACCACGGAGCCCAACAAGGGGACATGGTCTGGGGAAAACCCATTCGCAGACCATGACAGGGATACATCAGTGGCATACTCGGTATGAAAGGGCTAGACTGGACAGATGCATTCCCGCAGAAAGTCCTACCAAGCTTAGACCATCATTGAGAGGTTACAAATGTCAGTCAAATACCAAAAAACTTTCACCCGATTGACCCATGAGCCACCGCCTTCTAGGACTGAACAAGAAATATAATACCTGAAAAGAATGTGATATAATTATGTGGAGAAGATGGTAAATTTAATTGAGAAACGGATGTAAAAGAAAGAGTATATCAGATGTCCTAGGGCAAGGCATGACCAGCCGATTGATCAGGTCGGGCCTTCCTGACCTCCCGTTTAGCCCAACTTAGGGCCAAAGTGGTGTGTTGCAAGTACAGGGCCTAGCCAATCCCTGATGTCACTCAACCACCAGGATCCCGTCATCAGGCGACACGGGTCGCAGCCCACGGCAAACGGGCAGGTCCTTTTTGGTGGGGTTTTACCACTCTGCAGGACTACAACCGGGATTTTTTCTATCCCCCCTACCCGGCTGGGGGGTTATGACTAGATAAGAGATTTGTCAATCTATAGTTACAATGACCAAGTGATAGGGGAGTATACACCGTGACCCAAACACAAAGTTGCAGATGAGGAAATCCAGTGTTTCAATGATTACATCACAGTTTAGAAGATATTGTAATGACCTAGTAAGAATTTAGTCAATCAAGTTCTACAACGTCTAGTGACGAGTTAAATAATCCACAGTTGCAATGACATAATCCACTGTTGCAATGACAAAGTAAGAATTCATAGTTCTTACTTGTCCATTCATTGTTGCAATGACTAAGTTACAGATCAATTAATCCCATGTTGCATGACGATGTACGAGAATCCATTGTTGTAATTACTAGGTTATGAGCCGATTAATCCAGTATTGCAATTATTAGGTTGTAGATTAGTTTATCCACATTTGCAAAGGATAGGTCAGAGGTTAGTGACTCCATTCTTGCAATGACAGTGATTGGTAATCAAGTATAACAATGGTTCAGTGGAAAAGTCAGGTTATGCACAACTGATTCACAGTTCAGTCGATTGTGTTTCAATAATTTAATATTCAGTCGAGTGTTGAAATAACTTGGTGTCATAGCAGTCAAATCACGCTTCAAAAGCCTTTCCAGTCAATCCAGTGATCCAAAAACATAATGTAAGGGAGTAAAAGTTCAGTATTACAATGACTAGGCATGGGATTGAAAACTTCTGAATCGCAATTACTAGGTCGGATGTCAATGGAATATCCATGGTTGCAATGATAAAAAACAGAACCAAGTTAATCTATTGTTACAATTACTTGGCACGGAATTGAAAACTTCTGAATCACAATTACTTGGTCGGATGTCAATGGGATATCCTTCGTTGCAATGACAACAACTACACAAGTTAATCCAGTGTTACAATGACTAGGTGATAAATTACTAAAGCCGTTTTTCTAATGACTAGACGGAAAAAATTGCACTGTCAAAGTTAGAGATTTCTCAACTTACTGTTGCAATAACCATCTCATAGATTAATTATTCCACTGTTGAGCCAATCTGATGTTGTGATGACTGGACAAGCATTAGTCAATTCAGTGTGTATATCGCCAAATGAGAGATTAATCTATATGTTGATTAGTGGTGGGCCGATGATCGACTATACTCGAAGGTCAGTTGGTTTTGGCTTCCGATTCCGATAATCGATTGAGAAATCTCGGAATCGATTGTAGTCGGTTGATAAGCTGGCTTGGTGCCAAAACTTGAATTCTGGTTTTTAACGCTTTGTTTTGTGACTATTGTTAATCACAATCTTGGATTTTAAACATAGTAAATAACAAACACGAAAACTGGCTGAAAAATAAGAAACAAATCTTTGTCCATGAATGTCTTGACAAAAGTTGGCAACTCGGCAAGCTTCCCTGAGCCCGGGTTTTGACATTGGCAAATTTGAAATGACCTGTCTTTGGCAATGAAAGATATTTACCTAAATGTCAATCTGGGGCATGAAATTATCATCTAAAACTTCATATAACTTAGATCCCGTTCATCCGACAGAAAATGGATTAAACACGATCAGTATAAAGTGCGAAGGACACCCAGATGATAATGAAGCTGGCGAGTCTATTATGACAGAGTAACGAAGGTGTTATTCCTCTTGTCTAGTGTAAAGTGACGGCATTTTAAGTTTCTTGCTATTTAAACTGACTAAATGATGTCAAATCATGTAGTAATACTGCTCCAGAATCTAATTGTCAATAAAAAATAGATCGCCAAAAAAGCGCGAAAACTCATGACACTACCGTAAGCAGCGTGGCATCGTCCGATCAGCGAGACTTCAAACCATCTTTTTATCATCAATAATGAATTCTAACAGTGAATTCACGCAAATTTCTGAATAAAGCAATAATAGTCCGGTCTGTTAACTCGATTTTTTAGCAAAATGTTTACACTCCGGACGAAAGCAACAAATTTTGCATACAGTTAATAGACATCATTCTGAACCATTTGCGCCTGGTGTGCCCGATTTTATTGGCCTAGTTCATTAATTACTGCCTATTATATATTCGGATAGATGTAGTGTCCGAATACTCTTCCTTTGTATTTTATCAGAACACATATATTTGTATCTCACAATGATTTTATCACTGAGGGTCGACCAAAACGCTTTTAAATTTAAGAGAACTTCATTTTTTTTTATCGAAAATTTGTTTTTTATTTACTTTGTAGGTGGATTTTGGTTTATTTCTAAGTAATATAGATATGAATAAATCCGAAATGATACCCGGAATGTGCATTTTTAGCAATTTTTTCACTTATATATTAAGTTCCGAAATTTTTGAAAGGTCAAAAAAACCTAAAACGGCTGTACCGGTAGTTTTATTAATCACCTTTTTAGAAGATACACACACAAAAAAAGAAATGTCGTTTTATCAGTCTTTCGGTAGACTTCAGAGAGTAAAGCAGTACCATAAGCGCTATCTTCAATTGGGCATGTTGATGGAACTTTTCGTATGCAGACTGCACTAACCCTTAGGCTGCCAAGCGCGACTCAATGATCTTTTGCAGACAATATAGACTAAGATCAGACTACGAAGAACGTGCAGTCTGATCCTAGATCATCTAAACTGTCCAATACGGAGATATTTTTCTTTGAGATATTCCTATGAAATAACATTTGGGATTTTACGATCGGCTTTAAAGTGTCATTTAATTAGTAGGATAAGGTTTAATAATTTGAAAACCAACCCCCCTCCCATTCCGAAAGAAATAAGTGCAAATATACATTATCTCCCGCTAGATGGCATTCTATAAATACTAATCTATCTGATATGGGCATCCTGGCTACAGAACCGAACCACTTTCCTACGCGACAACCGTTACTTTGAATTAAAAAAAAAAGGTTTACCCAATAAAACGCTACCTTGAGCAATTCACTCAACTATGATCACCAATTTAGAGAAATCTTTTGCTAAAGCAGGTCTCGTTTCTCCCCATACGTATTGCTACGTAAAAGCTGTTTTCAACATTGCTACTTTATAGAGCGTAATATTAGAGTCAGCCCGCTTTCGGGGCTAGTAGTGATGCGTCATGTAAGACAGTCAAATCTTCGAAGAATATGACATGCGCAGACAACGGCAAATGTACAGTTAAACTGGGACCGGTTAAATCGGGTAATGCATTTGAAAACCAAAAAAAAAAAATGTTCGGGCAGAAAAATGCATCTTTTAGGACCAGTAATTAGAACAGACTTATCCTGTGTAACAGATTTTAACCATTCCAACCCATTACAAGTAATATCATCGTAAGGCTGAACGGGATAAACACTTAATTATGACACGTGTGTGTTAGTCGGTGCTCGAACTTTTGTTTTTTCTGGAAGGAATGGGAGGTTTGAGATTTGACTTGAATTTTGTTATTACGATAGTCAATTTATAAGGTAGTTTAAACAGGAACATGACAAAAATGCAACTATAGAGATTTTAAATATTATTTCAAGGTCAGGGTTTTCGCTGTAAATTGAAAATGTATAATATCCCAGTTTTTGGTAAATAAACTGTCTCTGTCTATTTGCCTCACATCCTCAACCTGAAACGATTTTTTTTAAACAAAAATTATTACTTTAGTAGTTTAAATAAATCAAACCACCGATTCCTGGATTTCGAGCCAGTACGTTAAAAAACTTAGCCAAGGAATTCGACAAACATTAGTTGATCAATCAGACATAAACATAGGAAAGGTCTATTGCAGTTATATTAATGTTATTTTTCTCCCTTTTCCCCAATTTCTTATACAATACTGAATCTTCATAAACTGTTTCCCAAACGAAAATTTTAGACTTGCCCAAATTGCAAGCCTTTGCAGACAACAATTTTGAATGTGACTTGAAAAAATGAGAAATGATAGCAAATGGAAAAGGAGAAAAAGGTGGTCACCAGAACTTTATCACTTTTCTACAACATTTTATAAAAACTATATTTCTCAGGGTCGTGAAAAGCTTGTGTTATGCGGGATAGGGTTTTAAATATAGTTACGATGAATAATTTCACCCGACGACGTCCATATACTTAGCATATGGGGAACGGACAAAAGTCCACTGGACAAAAGCCCACTGGGCAAAAGCTAACTGCTAATTTTGACAGGGAGGACAACTTCAATGCCCTCTGCATATAAAAAAAAAACTGTATAAAAAATAATTTTTTGATCATTTTTGTAGAAAAAACAGATATTTAATGATAAGAATGAACAAATTGCATTTCTTTCTTATCAATGTTTAATTCTCTGCAACATTTCCCATTCTTATAACAACCATGTGAAAGAAGAAGAAAATGCTGCTTATCGGCATTTTCTGCTTTTCACATAATGTTTTCTACTTTTTGTAGAGACAAGTCACATAATATATATGAAACTTATTAATTCCATACATGATTAGAACTAAAAGTTCTATTGGGCTATTGTCCCAGTGGGCTTTTGTCCTAGTGGGCTTTTGTCCTGTGGGCTTTTGTCCCATTGGGTTTTTGTCCTACACCCAGCATATGGAGACGATAGAATAAAGGTGGTTCAAATGGTTGTAATTGTCCTTGAAAAAGTAAAACATATTGTTGAAGCTGGAGAAAGATTCCCTTTTTTTCCCCATTATTTTCTCTCACACTTTGAAAATTCACTTTTCACAGATGGTTTTGAACTACATATTGATTACATTTTTGCGGGGGTTTGGGGTGGTGTTGAGGTTGAGGATGTGAGACAAAAAAACAGAAAGTGGGACAAACCAGCACGTCAGCCCCCTTTTTTCGGGTCACCAAAACACGAAATACTTTGATATTTAAAAGGTAAAATAGCAGTCCAGTGTCCTCAGAGAGACAGGGACAGTCCATTTGCTGATATTATAGCAGTATTATCAAACCGTCTTTGTTACGTTTTCAGGCATGTTCCTACTGACGAATAAATTCATGTTATAGATT
Source organism: Tridacna crocea (assembly GCA_943736015.1). Taxonomy (NCBI): domain Eukaryota; kingdom Metazoa; phylum Mollusca; class Bivalvia; order Cardiida; family Cardiidae; genus Tridacna; species Tridacna crocea. The sequence goes on from OX031073.1 coordinate 35,280,778, forward strand.
ATGAACAAAAGAAACGTGGCTTCAGATCAAATCTCAAACCTTCCATACCGTTTTCACAAATTATTTATTCAAACTTCAATTTGAGCATTTTAAAGATGTGAAAAATGGGTAAAGGGTTAACTCGGTGTTCCTTTGATCTCGGTATCGCACTGCAGGGTGGGTGACCTTTAGAAGAGTTGTAATGTACTGTCTTCTTACAGATTTCCAAACATGTGTCACATTAAACTCACTCTTCGTATCTTTTGTTTCATATTTATTTACCCGTGTGGTGATCATTAATGGACGGGATTTTGAATTATACACAGGTTACAGAGGGTTCATTCTTAGTCGCTATATGCTCTTTATTTCAATACAATCTCATAAAATACATATTTTGTCTGTTCATGATTATTTTTTTAAAAGCAATATCACGAAATATTGCTAAATTGTGTTAGAATTAATTTACTCTAGATTTTTTGCTGTGTCATTTACTTTTCAGTTGTGAATTTGTCCAAATTTAAAGGGTTTGCGAACGGGTCATACAGCATTTGTCCTGGAAAAAAATGAATGAATGAATGAATGTTGTTTTATGGCGCATCGACAGCTTTGGTCATTTAGCGCGCATATCTATGTTAAAAGATAATAAACGAAGGGTTGTTTAAACTGAATAAAGTTTAAATGACAATAAAAGAATTAAATTAAGAAAATTTAATGCATAAAGGGCATCATCGAGTTACAGGGCAATCCCTATATACTCAAAAGTTTTAAATGATAAGATTTAAGAATGTAATAAAATGGTTTAAACTCAATGCTGGTTTGATAAAAAGAAGTTTTTTAAATGAAAAAGAAATATGTGTCATTTATAATGTGCATAAAATATGATATTGAGTGGCTGGGCGTCCCTGCCTACTCCAAAGCTTTAGGTTAAAAGGTAAGACTGATAATATTGTTTTTCCTTGGAAATGAGGTTAAAACTGATAAAGATTGGAGCCTCCAATGGGATAAGATACTCCCATTAAAGAGGTCCTGTCCTGTCTCCAATGAGATAAGATGTCTCCAAGAGAGTCAATCCTCCCATTAAGGAGATGCAAACTAAATATTAATGATGTAAAGAATGTTGTAAAAAGATGGGTAAGAAACTCCAGAGTAAATATCACAGTTTATTGTAAATGCCAATCTCCTTTATGAAAGCGATAATAGATTCAACGCTGACAGAATCAAAAAGATTTTTCAAACTATCGACGTTGAAATATTTTGAACGAACTGGCTGAAAGTCAATGCAATCTAGTAGGATATGTTTTACAGAAAAGGTTGCATTACATGGTATACATTCAGGGGCATCATCTCTTGTCAAGAGCCAGGAATGTGTGATGCGTGAATGGCCAATTCGAAGTCGTGCAATTATCACTTCTTCTCGACGAATGGATCTGTAAACGGGATACCATTCACCAAGGGATGGTTTAACTGAATGCAGTTTATTGAAAATATCAGCATCCCACTGGGATTGCCAAGAAGATTGGATATGTGATAAAACGGAGGCTTTAAAATCAGTGTATGGAACTTTAAAATCTGAAATGGGAAGGTAAAGTGCAGATTTGGCAGACTTATCGGCATTTTCATTGCCTTTGATGCCTACATGACTTGGAAGCCAGCAGAACACCAATCTATTCTTAGTAGAAATTTGTAAGATCCTTTCAAGTAAACTGTAAATTAAAGGATTCTCAAGTCGTTGATTTGAAAGGGCCTGTAATGTTGACAAAGAGTCTGAAAAGATAATAAAACGGTTGGAATTAGAACTTTCAACTAGATTAAGGGCAAGATCTACTGCTTTAATTTCAGCAGAGAAGATAGAGGAGTTGTTTGGAAGGCGGCATTTTAAGCTTCTTTGTCCATAAACAGCGGCAGCTGCTACAGAATTGCCTTCTTTAGGTCCATCTGTATAGATGGGTTTGAAGGAAAAATAATGCTCCTTTATCTCGTTGTATCTAGCATGAAATACAGTTCTATCCGTGACAGACTTTTTGTCAGATGCAAGGTCAAATCTGAATTCTGCACTGTTTAGCGTCCATGGAGGGATTTCAGAGATTTTATAGTTGGCAATAGACTCAGTGTCTATGCCAAGGTTATCCACAATAGGCTCCATGCGGATACCAAATGGAGGAATAACATTTGGTTTCCATTCAAAAAGACGTTTATACTCAGGTTTAAAGACAACGTTATGAGTTGGATTAAAACGATTCGATTTAAGTTTTAAAATATATTGAAGTGAGAGTTTTTCTCTCCTGTAAGAAAGGGAAGGTTCATTAGCCTCAACATAGAGGCTATTGACGGGAGAAGTTCTAAAGGCTCCAAGTACAAGACGCAGACCCTCGTGGTGTATAGAATCGAGGATTTTTAGATAGGATTTACGGGCCGATCCGTATACAACAGATCCATAGTCTAATTTGGAGCGAACTAAAGACCGATAAAGTCGCAAGAGGACTTTACGGTCTGCTCCCCATTCAGAATGGGCCACAACCTTAAGAAGATTAAGAGCCTTCTTGCACTTCTTTTTAAGTGCAGTGATGTGAGGAAGGAAGGAAAGCTGTCTGTCAAAGATGACTCCAAGAAATTTAAACTCGGACACGACTTCAATTTTAGTTTTGTCCAAATACAGTTCAGGATCTGGGTGAATACCTCGTAGATTACAGAGGTGCATGCACTTAGTTTTGGACTTTGAAAATTTGAAGCCATTTTCATCAGACCATGTTTGCAATTTGTTGAGACATTGCTGAAGTTGTCTCTCAATAATATTCATATTTCGAGATCTGAAGCATTAAATGAATGAATGAATGTTGTTTTATGGCGCATCGACAGCTTTGGTCATTTAGCGCGCATATCTATGTTAAAAGATAATAAACGAAGGGTTGTTTAAACTGAATAAAGTTTAAATGACAATAAAAGAATTGAATTAAGAAAATTTAATGCATAAAGGGCATCATCGAGTTACAGGGCAATCCCTATATACTCAAAAGTTTTAAATGATAAGATTTAAGAATGTGATAAAATGGTTTAAACTCAATGCTGGTTTGATAAAAAGAAGTTTTTTAAATGAAAAAGAAATATGTGTCATTTATAATGTGCATAAAATATGATATTGAGTGGCTGGGTGTCCCTGCCTACTCCAAAGCTTTAGGTTAAAAGGTAAGATTGATAATATTGTTTTTCCTTGGAAATGAGGTTAAAACTGAAAAAGATTGGGGCCTCCAATGGGATAAGATACTCCCATTAAAGAGGTCCTGTCTCCAATGAGATGAGATGTCTCCAAGAGAGCCAATCCTCCCATTAAGGAGATGCAAAATGAATATTAATGAAGTAAAGAATGTTGTAAAAAGATGGGTAAGAAACTCCAGAGTAAATATCACAGTTTATTGTAAATGCCAATCTCCTTTATGAAAGCGATAATAGATTCAACACTGACAGAATCAAAAAGATTTTTCAAACTATCTACGTTGAAATATTTTGAACGAACTGGCTGAAAGTCAATGCAATCTAGTAGGATATGTTTTACAGAAAAGGTTGCATTGCATGGTATACATTCAGGGGCATCATCTCTTGTCAAGAGCCAGGAATGTGTGATGCATGAATGGCCAATTCGAAGTCGTGCAATTATCACTTCTTCTCGACGAACGGATCTGTAAACGGGATACCATTCACCAAGGGATGGTTTAACTGAATGCAGTTTATTGAAAATATCAGCATCCCACTGGGATTGCCAAGAAGATTGGATATGTGATAAAATGGAGGATTTAAAATCAGTGTGTGGAACTTTAAAATCTGAAATGGGAAGGTTAAGTGCAGATTTGGCAGACCTATCGGCATTTTCATTGCCTTTGATGCCTACATGACTTGGAAGCCAGCAGAACACCAATCTATTCTTAGAAGAAATTTGTGAGATCCTTTCAAGTAAACTGCAAATTAAAGGATTCTCAAGTCGTTGATTTGAAAGGGCCTGTAATGTTGACAAAGAGTCTGAAAAGATAATAAAACGGTTGGAATTAGAACTTTCAACTAGATTAAGGGCAAGATCTACTGCTTTAATTTCAGCAGAGAAGATAGAGGAGTTGTTTGGAAGGCGGCATTTTAAGCTCCTTTGTCCATAAACAGCGGCAGCTGCTACAGAATTGCCTTCTTTAGATCCATCTGTATAGATGGGTTTGAAGGAAAAATAATGCTCCTTTATCTCGTTGTATCTAGCATGAAATACAGTTCTATCCGTGACAGACTTTTTGTCAGATGCAAGGTCAAATCTGAATTCTGCACTGTTTAGTGTCCATGGAGGGATTTCAGAGATTTTATAGTCGGCAATAGACTCGGTGCCTATGCCAAGGTTATCTACAATGGGCTCCATGCGGATACCAAATGGAGGAATAACATTTGGTTTCCTTTCAAAAAGACATTTATATTCAGGTTTAAAGACAACGTTATGAGTTGGATTAAAACGATTCGACTTAAGTTTTAAAATATATTGAAGTGAGAGTTTTTCTCTCCTGTAAGAAAGGGAAGGTTCATTAGCCTCAACATAGAGACTATTGACGGGAGAAGTTCTGAAAGCTCCAAGTACAAGACGCAGACCTTCGTGGTGTATAGAATCGAGAATTTTCAGATAGGATTTACGGGCAGATCCGTATACAACAGATCCATAGTCTAATTTGGAGCGAACTAAAGACCGATAAAGCCGCAAGAGGACTTTACGGTCTGCTCCCCATTCAGAATGAGCCACAACCTTAAGAAGATTAAGAGCTTTCTTGCACTTCTTTTTAAGTGCAGTGATAGTCTCCCCTTGAAATATGGCGGCCGTATATTTTTGAGCACTGCTGAGAAATTAGAAGAATTGAATATGGGAGTTGATTTAGAGACTTATAGGGTGAGAATTGGACAATTCATTATGCCGAAGAAATCCAGGTATCGGTTGAATAAACTCTGTGTCCACCAATGTACGATAAAAAAGGTTATAAGACTGGCAATTCTGTTCGCTGTATTGGTAACACTGGGTGGGGATGTAGAGAAAAATCCCGGACCTGGGCCTGATCAGGTCAGTAGTAAAAGTCAGGCTTTGAAACAGACTGTATCGTATGCAGAAGCAGCCAGGTCTCCACCAAGTAATTCTTCGACCCCATCCCCCTCACCGTACCTAGAGCATAGGCGAGAGGTAAGGACACGGGCACAAAAAACAGTGAACAAGGATTCGGGTGGGGTTTCTCATGGAAGGGAGATCGATCCTACATTGCCTCGAAATGATAGGAAAGCGCAGGCTCATGAAAAGACATTGGCAGACAAAAGGAATACAAGACAAAGTAAATTATCAGTGGCTGATAATGGTGATATAAGCTTAGTTACAGAATCTGATTCTGATCAACTCCCTGACCTTATACGATCATTGAAAGTTGACATGAATAAAAATATGGCATCTATAAATAGCCAATTAACCGGTTTGACCACTACGATAACATCACTGTCCTCAAAAATGACCGACATTACAGACAAGTGTGATCAGCTGGTTCTTGAGAATAATTTGTTGAAAAAAAGTAATTCGGACTTGCAGAGTAGGGTTACTAATCTTGAGAAAGCAATTGACAATATAGAAAATCAATCCAGAAGATCGAATTTGATTTTTGATGGCATTGAGGGCGAGTATAATGAGCCGTGGCATGTTAGTGAAGAGAAAGTTAGAACTGTTGTTCGGTCTGATCTGGGTATATCGGAAGCAGATGAAATGAAAATAGAGAGGGCCCACCGGCTGGGAAGTAGTAGTAATAATAAGTTTTTACCAATCATTGTGAAATTCACTTACTTTAAGGATAGACAAACTGTTTTTCGAGCAGCGAAGGAGAATCTTGGACGTCGGTCAAGTATTACAATTAGGGAAGACTTCTCACTTAGAGTGAGAAAGCAAAGGAAACAACTCAAAAGGTTTATGTACGACGCCAGGGATAAAAACCATTTCTCCGTCCTAAATTTTGATAAACTTGTGATAGATGGCGACGTGTATTGCTATAACGAAGAGGATGATACAATTAACTTGATTAATAGGAGACCACGTAAGCAGATGACGCGGTCGCAAACTGAAAACGGTGCACGTGATAAGTCGAGATACGCCGGCGCAATTGACAAAGAAGCAACGCCCTCTTCCCAAAACTTAACTGAAAAAGCCAATCAAGAAATACCTAGGGCGGGTCCTTCTACCCGTAATTGGGAAAATTCAACCAATGAAAATAGTGCTCAGTATCAGAGTAATGAATATGTAACTTCAGTATGTGACGATTGATGTGAAGGCCAGGATCCCAGGGACAGCGATACAGACTATTCTTTTTTCAAGATTATTTCTTGGAATATTGCTGGTTTAAAAAAATATTCACAAGATACCGAATTCAAAAAGTTTTTGAAAACTTTCAATATTATTCATTTATCCGAAACATGGGCTGATAAAAAAGATGAATTTGTGAACTTTTTAGACGATTACAGGTATTTTGACGTTATAAGAGATAGGAAAGAAAAGGCAATTCGAAATAGCGGTGGTATTTCAGTTTTTATTGAGAGCAATGTCTTCCGGAAATTTTTTGATTGTAGATTACATGTGGAATTTCCGGAATGTATTGCCTTTTTATTAAGCAATACATTAGTTCAAGTTTTTGGAAAAAATGTTATTCTACTATTCGTTTATATATCACCAGAAGGTTCGATTGTCTATGAAAATGAAAGTAGCAATGGTATTGAATTACTTTACGAACATATTCTTTTGTTACGTAACGAATTTCCGGAATGTTTGTTATTTTTAGCCGGAGATTTCAATGCAAGAACTAAGGATTTACTGGACTTTATATCTGATGATTCACTAGAATTTATTTTTGGGGATGTTGCCTATAGTAATGATCCCCTTAACTTACTTGAATTTCCAAGAAAAAATAAGGATTCTAAATACAATAACTTTGGTATATCACTTGTAGAAATGTGCAGTGTTTTAGATATCCATATTCTGAATGGAAGAGGTTTTCAAGACAGAGAGGGCCATATTACTTGTATCTCCGGAAACGGATCTTCAGTAGTAGACTACTGTATAGCTTCAAGTGATCTTTTTCAGTTTGTTGAAAATTTTCAAGTCCTAGATAATAGTAATTCTGATCATTTTCCCCTGATTTGTTCGTTGAAATTGCCTGTCATTACTGATTATAAATCAATTGATGAATCTCTGGACAAATACATTAATAATAATGAATATAATACATTTAAACCACTAATTAAATTTTACTGGAATGAAAATAAACGTGATAGATACGTTTCTTTGTTCAATTTGAAATTTACGCTTAGCTATGATGATATTGTATATTTGATTGATACAAATATAAATCAAGTAATTTCCATGTTCAATGATATGTACACACAGACCGCCACCGAATTAAATATGAAATGTAAAAGCAGACCAATTAATCTAGAATATAGTCGAGCCAAAAAACAACCAGTATGGTGGGATAATGAGTTACAATCTTTAAAAGATATAAAATATGCATCCTTAAAATTGTTTAGAAACACCAATAATATAAATGATCTCAACATATACAAAAATAATAAAAAAGAATTTAAATTAGCATGTAAGAAGAAAAAGAATTTATTATGCGCAAAAAGTAGACAAGAGTTGATAGTTTGTAGAAATGACCCGAAAGCATTCTGGAATTTACTCAGAAAGAGGCTTAATCCTAAGGCAGTGCAGCCGAGAATCTCGGGTCAGGCTTGGTTTATTTATTTTTCTAACCTTTTGATGAGCAATGAAATATTTGATTATAATTTTGAAGACCTGAACCCAAATAATAATAATAATCATATCTTAAATACACAGATTTTAGAAGATGAAATACATATAGCTATTAAAAAGATAAACCCGAGTAAATCGCCTGGACCAGATGGTATTCTTGGACACTTTATTACGTCAACACAACATGTGACTATCCCAATTTTAACTAGACTCTTCAATGCTATTTTTAACAGGGGTGAACTCCCTAAACTTTGGTCAGAGAATATTATTTGCCCAATACATAAATCTGGATCGTTAAAGGATGTAAATAATTATCGCGGCATTTCTCTGAGTAATATTTTATATAAAGTTTTTGCTAATATTCTAAATACACGTCTATGTCGATGGTCCAATGAACATAAACTCGTAGACGAAGCTCAGGCTGGTTTTAGAGCTGGTTATTCAGCAGTAGACAATATGTTTATCCTACATGCAATGATTCAGAAATATCTTTCTAAACGAAAAGGCAGATTTTATGTTCTTTTTATTGATTTTGAAAAAGCATTTGATAATATATCACATAAAAAGTTATTTGAAAGTTTATCTTGTAAAGGCGTTAATGGAAAATTTTTGAAAATCCTTTTAGAAATTTATAAGAAAAACAACTCCTGCGTTAAAGTAGCAGATTCTTGCACTAGTTACTTCCCCTGTCAGAAGGGAACCCGACAAGGGGATACCTGTAGTCCACAAATTTTCAATCTTTTTATAAATGATCTCTGTAGTTATGTGGGAATTAATTCGGACACTGGTATATTTATTAACTCAAACATTCCTAAAATAGCTTATCTTTTATTTGCTGACGATGTTGCTTGCCCGGCTGATACAGTGGCACAGCTTCAGCGCCAGATAGACAAAGTTGAGAATTTCTGTAAGAACACTGGCATGAAGATTAATGTTAAAAAGACCCAAATTGTTATATTTAGGAAAGGGGGTAGATTACGAAAAAGTGAAAAATGGAAATTTGGAAATAAACCTTTATCTGTAGTTAGTTTTTATAAATATATGGGAATACTTTTCACTCCTAAATTGAAATGGACAAAGGCTCTTCGAAATCTATCTGCACAAGCAACCAAAACGTTAAACTGCCTTCGTATATATAACTACCAATATGGGACACTCTATTACCAAGATCATTTTAAGGTATTTGATACAATGGTTAAACCAATACTTTGCTATGGGGCAGAACTTTGGGGCTATACATATAGAGACATCGTAGAAAAAGTACATGTCCAAACCTGTAAACAGTTTTTAGGCGTTGGTAAAACTACTTGTAATGCTATGGTTTTGGGTGACTGTGGTAGATATCCTCTATGTTTAGATTATTTTGTTAGATTTATCAAGTACTGGTGTAAACTACTACAGATGCCGAATAATAGATACCCAAAACAATGTTATTTAATGCTGAAATATCTGGATGAAAATAATAAAAATACATATGCTACTGAAGTAAGAAAACTTTTGTTTAGCTATGGATACGGCTTTATTTGGCTATCTCAAGATATAGGCGATATAAATAGTTTTATCAAAGAATTCAGATTTAGAGTTAAGGACATATTGCAGCAAGATTGGCATAATAGCCTCATTAGTTCTCCAAAAGCCTCATTAGTTCTCCAAAAGCTAATTTATATAGTCAATATAAGTCATTATTGAATGTAGAAAGTTATATTTCATTTAATTTTCCATTTCATCTCAGACAAGCATTTGCGAAATTCCGATGTTCCGATCATAAATTAAATATTGAAGTTGGTAGGCATTATAATACACCCAGAGAAGAGCGTATTTGCTCTTTTTGTCTTGAAAACTCTTCAATTTCAGTGATAGAGGACGAATTTCATGTCTTCTTTCAATGTAAAAAATATGACTATTATAGGACAATTTATCTTGGACATAATTATATTTGTAATACTGAAAGGTTTATTTCATTTATGGTCAGCAAACAAGAGTTTTTACTGTTAAATATATGTAAGTTCGTCCATAAAATACTAGAAATTAATAAGAATAGTATGTAATATTAAATTCTTGAACGGACAGAAAGATCTTGGAATGGATAACATCTGATGAATTTGTAGAATATAAAATATAATACAAAAACGGAAGGGATAGGGAGTTTTGTGGACAAGGAGATAATGATAGTATTCAGTATTTCTTCCCTCTCCCCCAATGTTTTCAATGCCTTCCCTTGCAGTTCGTTAAAGGCCATGATTATTTGGTAAAGAGTTTCAGTTTGAATATTCAAAAGTTTTTTTTTATCTTTTGTATAATGTGCTAAGTACTATAATGTAACTACACATGTCTTGCCATTTGTCAATGCGTTGGACTTTATTATTCAAGTGGCTGTGTGGGAGGTGGAATTTTTAATATGAATTTTAGAATTTCTTCCCTGCACATAGCTCTTTGACCTGTATGTATTTTTATTTCTTGATTTTCTAAATGTTATCTGTTTATTAACCCAATACCGTACAATCCCTACTTTTCACGCTCTTGAGAAAGAAGCCTTTTGAGGGCACTGTAGGAAAAGGAGAAAATGCTGGTAACCAGAGTTTTCTCCTTTTCCCACAGTATTTTCTACCCTTCCAAGACGACAAATTTCTATATTTCATTCACCTTATTTTGTCGTCTGCTGCAAATGCTTTTAAATTGAGCCAGTCAAAAATTTTGTCGTGTGGTAAAGAGTTAACAGTGACTTTCATGCCTTTTTGTTAAGGGGAATTATGAAATGGTATATGTTGTACGCTGGGCCAGAGGCCTAAATACTCAATAAACTAATAATAAATAAAAAAAAAAAATAAAAAATGTGAGGAAGGAAAGAAAGCTTTCTGTCAAAGATGACTCCAAGAAATTTAAACTCAGAAACGACTTCAATTTTAGTTTTGTCCTGATAAAGTTCAGGATCTGGATGAACACCTCGTAGATTACAGAGGTGCATGCACTTAGTTTTGGACTTTGAAAATTTGAAGCCATTTTCATCAGACCATGTTTGCAATTTTTTGAGACATTGCTGAAGTTGTCTCTCAATAATGTTCATATTTCGAGATCTGAAGCATATGACGAAGTCATCAACATAGAGGGAACAGTCTACACCAGGACAGATAGCTTTGACTATACTGTTTATTTTCACACTGAAAAGTGTAACAGAGAGAATACATCCTTGGGGTACACCCATCTCCTGTTCACGGGCTCCCGAGACAGTATTACCAACTCGGACGCGGAAAAGACGTTCATCCAAGAAGGTTGAAATAAAAAGAGGAAGACGGCCTCGAAGACCAAAGTCATGCAAGTCTTTCATAATTCCGTATTTCCAAGTTGTATCGTAAGCGCTTTCAAGGTCGAAAAAGACAGATACTACATGCTGTCTATTAATAAAGGCTTCTCTAACAAAGGTTTCAAAGCGGACAAGATGATCTATGGTGCCACGCTGGCGACGAAATCCACTCTGTACATCAACAATGAGGTGGTGTTTTTCTAAAAACCAGACAAGCCTGTCGTTGACCATACGTTCTAGGGTCTTGCAGAGACAACTAGTAAGAGCTATTGGCCGATAGTTAGCCGGGTCACTAGCATCTTTGCCAGGTTTTGGGATAGGAATGACAAGTGCCTCCCGCCAGGATGCAGGAAAATCACCTGACTGCCAGATATCATTAAAAATATCAAGTAAAACTGAGAGGGAAGTAAAAGGTAAGTGTTTTAAAAACTGGTAATGAACTTTATCTGGACCGGGAGAAGAATCATGAGCTTTATTCAGAGCAGATTTTAATTCTTTAAAAGTGAAGAGTTTATTATAATGCTCTGAATTCGAAGACTTGAAATTAAGCTTTTTCTTTTCTTCTCTAGCTTTATTCCTCTGAAACTTTTCTGAATAGTTTGCAGAGGAAGACTTTTTGCAAAAGGTATCAGCAAGAGCATCAGCTATATCCTGGGGAGATTCCAATGAAGTATTGTTAACTTCAAGGTGACTAAGAGGGGACTGGCCTTTGCCACTGATCTTTCTGATCATATCCCAGGTCTTTTTAGTAGTAGTTCTACTATTCAACTTAGAGACATATTGTCTCCAGGCCTTGTGCTTATTTTCTTTAATGGTACGACGGGCTTTTGCCCTGGAAATACGGAATAAGTTAAGATTGTCTTTGGTAGGCCTGAGATTAAATTTTCTAAGGGCCTGTTTTCTGTCTCTGACAGCCTGTTTACAATCATCATTGTACCAAGGCTTGTCAGGTCGTTTTGGGTTTGTCGAGGTCTGAGGGACGGACTGTTTAGCTGCATCAATTAATAGGGAAGTAAAAAGTTTTGCAGGATCATCGCAATTTCCAATTTTATGTGTAATGGTCTTTTCACATAGGGTTTCAAATTTATTCCAATTGGCTTTGGAAAGCTTCCATTTCTGCGGTCGTACACTGCTGGATGGTTGTGTAGATGAAAAGATAATGGGGAAGTGATCACTTCCACACAAATCCTCAGTCACTTTCCAAGTAAAGTTGGGAAGTAAGACTGGGCTGCATAATGTTAAATCAATGGAAGAGTAAGATCCAGTTGCCGGATGCAAGTAGGTTTTGGATTTGTTATCATTCATGAAAGACAGAGAGTTGTTCGAAATGAAGTTCTCCAACTGGAGACCTCTCTGGTTGGTGTCATTGCAACCCCACATAACATTGTGACCATTAAAGTCCCCAGCAAGAATATAGGGGGATGGCAATTGTGAAATGAGATCATTCAGATTGGTCTCATTGATGGGTATGCTTGGCGGGAGATATAAAGAACACAGTGTAACAGCACTGTGTATAGATAACCTGACAGCAACAGCTTGCAGGTTTGTATTTAAAGAGATAACTTTGTGAGGAATGTTGTTGTTTACAATAATAGAAACACCTCCTCTGGCTTTTTCACCTTCAATAAAAATTTTGTTGTAAACAGAATGATATTTGATGGCGATATCATCCTCCCATTTAAGGAAGGTTTCTTGCAGACAAACAGCAACTGGTTTGTGCTCATTGATTAAAAGTGAAAGTTCGTCAAAGTTTGACTTCAGACCTTGACAATTCCACTGGATTATGGTATCCATAGTGCATGAGGAAAGTATAAAGACTAAAGTAAAAAACGAGGCCGTAAACCAGTGCATTTTAAAATAGACTGGTTAAGATTTAATTACAGATGTCTCGGCTTTGGATGATTGCCACGCGTCTAAATCCTTGTTCCAAAGATCTTTGGAAGTGGACCAGATAGAGGCTTCTGAATCTGAAGCCTCACCTTCCAAATTTTTAGTATCTGCATCCATGTCCTCTAGCTCCGAAAATCTGTTGGAGGTAGGGACAGGATCATTTACTTTGACTGTGATTTCACAAGATCCTTGGTTATCTTTAGATTGTTGTTTAGATTTGGAAGAAGACCTTTTTGGAGGTCGGGGTGTATGATTAGGATTGTCTTTGGATGAGATGGATTTGGTTGTAGACTCTGAAGATGGAGTTTGTGGTTTCTTTGGCGTCTGTTGTGAAGGGGGAGATGGTTTTGAAGCTTTTTGTGAGATGTTTTGCATAGAGGTAGATGTCTTTGAAGGTTTTTTTGAAGAAATACTTTGAGAAGGGATAGATGGTGTTTTTAGTGTAGTGGATAAAGTGGTGGGTTTGGGAGTAGGCTGTGTCTGTTTTGGAGGCTTTGGAGGTACGGAAGGTTGAATATCAGGAACTAAGCTCTTTAACTCATTGGCCATTTCTGGAAACTTTTCAAGAAGTTTCTTTGCCAAGAGTTCACAAGTAGAGCAATGTTCCTTTCCAGATGTTGCAGAAGATACTTTTGCATAGGATGTTGAACAATTCAACAATGTTTGGTCATTTCTGCGTTTTTCAAGGATCTTTCGTGCTTCCACAAAAGGAATATTTTCTTTATATTTTAAAGATAGGATTTCTTTTTCATCCTTCCAGACTGAACACTCTTTTGAAAAGACTGGATGGTTGGACTTGCAATTAAAACAGAGAACAGGGTTATTGCAAGTACTAGGCTCATGGTCAGAGCCCTCAAAAGCACATTTTGGACAGACAGGTGTGCTTTTGCAATTAGTTTCGTGATGGCCATACCTCTGGCATTTATAACAGCGCAGAGGGTTAGGCACATACACATCAACCTTCACAGACTGAAATCCTATTTTGATGGAAGCAGGAAGAACTGGTGTACAAAAGGTAAGGATATAGGTATTTGTATCTCTACGCATACCATTCCTGAAAATAGAGATCCGTTTGACCTCAGACACAGCCTGAGATTTCAGGTTACTTTTAATCTCTTCCACCGAGTCACAGTAGGATAGTTCCTTACATCTGATGACTCCTTTACTGGTGTTAAGAGTTTTGTGAGGGTACACTTTTACATCCAAATTGTGAAATCTTTTATGACCTAGGAGATTTTTGGCTTGCTGTTGAGAATGACATTCAACAAGCAGAGTGTCATTTTTTAGTTTTTTCACAGATTTTGGTGTGCCTAAAATGGAAGAAACTGTCTTCTCTATAACAAATGGAGAAAGTTTTGAGATGGGCTTGGTTGGATCAACTGCCTCTACTACAATAAAACGAGCAAATGTTGTGTTTATATTAAATGATATGTCTGACTCTGAATCAGAGTCAGAGAGAACACGCTTGGCTTTCTTTTGTGTTGCCATGTTTATTTGATAGGGTTCATCACCGATGTTCCCCACCCGCCCCGGAGCCCAACAAGGGGACATGATCTGGGGAAACCCAACTCAGATCATGACAAGGATACATCGGTGATATACTCGAAGTGAAAGGGCTAGACTGGACAAATGTAGGCCCGCAGAATGTCACACCAAGCATTGACTGTCTTTGGGCATTTACAAGTGTCAACCAAACACCATTCTTTCACCCGATTAGCCCATGAGCCACCGCCTTCTAGGGTTTTGACATACAGCTACTGATGGTAGAGAAGAGACATGAATTTTATTATTATGTGTATGTACTTCTAAAAGAAAAATGAGACAGAGAAACACCCTAGGGCTCGGCGTGACCAGCCGATTGATCAGGATGGGCCTTCCCGACCCCTCGTTTAGTTCAGTTCAAGGCCAAAGTGGTGTGTTGCAAAAACAGAGCTATTAAAGGGCCATACTCTGAATCCACTCAACCACCAGGATCCTGTCATCGAACGACACGAGTTGCAGCCCACGGCAAACAGGCAGGCACAGTGGGGGGGTCTTACCCCTGCTATAGTGCGACAGCTGAGCTATTTCTATCCCCCAGCCCAGCTGGGGGCCGAATCGAGAGAGATCAGTATAAGTTTTAAGAATTTGTTTCTCAATCGATGTAAAATAAATATGTTTAAAGTAAACCCTTGTTGCATTGGTTAGGCGATAAATTGCTAAAGTCATGATTGCTATGACCATGCAAGAGATGACCCAAACCATTCTTGCATTGACTAGGTCAAAGGTTAGTTAATAGTGTTGCAATGACAAAGTAAGATTTCGCAAAATATTGAAGTAATTACAAAATGGCACATTAATAAATCCATTGTTGCAATGACTGGGTGACAGAAAATTACTCCATTACTGCTCCGACTAGGATAGAAACTTCTCAGTTCAGTGTTGCAATGACATGCCAAAGGATTATTCAGACCTGGCAATGACTTTCTAACAAAGTACTTATTACAGTATTGCGATTCTGTTGCATTGACCCAGAAAGTAAATCCAGTTTTACATTTACATGTACTATGTAAAAGATTAGTAAATCCAGTGTACCAATGATAGAATGCAAGGGGTGTGACATCCAGTATGACAGACTAGGTAGGGCAATAATTAGTACATTAACTAGGTCCAAAAGGGATGATCATTGTTTTAATGAGTAGAAGGATATTAGTCAATCCATTGTTGAAATGACTGAATAACATATTAGTCAATCCAGTGTGGCAAATACAATGTGAAAGTTTAGTCAATCCAATATTGCAACCACTTCTATGTTGCAATGATCAGGTGATCCATTAATGCACTGACAAGGTGAGAAATCAGTGAATCCATTCTTGCTATGATTATGCGAGAGGTGAATTAATCCAATGTTGCAATGATAAAATGACTAACATAGCAAAAGATCCAGTGTTGGAATGACCTCCTGAGAGAAGTCAGTTTACTGTAATAATGACTTTCAACAAGTCGGCCTAGTTTTCCCGCGACTAAGTAAGACATGATAAATTCAGTATTTTGATCACCAGATTAAGAATTTGTAAGTCTATAATTTATATTACTTGGCCAGGTTACGATATCTATTTATACAATGACAATAGATTACTTGGTCATGTTATGATATCTACTAATGCAATGACAAGATCAATTTATATTACTTGGCCAGGTTACGATATCTATTTATACAATGACAATAGATTACTTGGTCATGTTATGATATCTACTAATGCAATGACAAGATCAGAAATAAGTCAATCCATTGCTGCAATGACTAGATTATACATTTCTAAATACATTGGTGAAATTTCCAGTGGGAAAATAATCAATCCAATCACAAATTCAACAATTTCTCAATCCATTTTTGCAAATGACTAGGTGAAAGAGAAGTATGTCAGTCCGGGGTTACAATGACTACACAAAAATTTCTCACTCATTACCAATGCCTAGACCAGACATTCATCCATCAAATATTGCAATGACTAGTTTCCAGGATTGCAATCGAGTTGGTCTAGTTTTGCTGTGACTTAGTAAGACATTGATGAATTCAATATTACAGTCACCAGATACGGAATTTATGTGTCTATAATTTATAATTCTTGGTCAGGTTAGGATGTCTATTGATGCAATGACAAGCACAGAAATATGTCAATCCATTGTTACAATGACTAGGTGAAAGAGAAGTCAGTCAAGGTTGCAAGGACTATACAAATATTTCTCACTATTGAATTGCAATGACTAACATAGCAAACAATACAGTGTTGCAATGACCTTCTTGTGTGTGTGTGTGTGTGTGTGTGTGTTGGGGGGGGGGGGGGGGGAAGGAGAGAGAGAGATCAGTTCACTATTATAATGACTTTCAATGAGTTGTTGGTCTAGTTTTGCCGCGACTAAGTAAGAGATTGGCAAATTCATTATTACAATCACCAGATACGAAATTTGTCAGTCTATAATCTATATACCTTGGTCAGGTTAGTATATCTATCAATGCAATGACAAGCATAAGAATAAGTCTATCTATTCTTGCGTTAACTAGGTGAAAGTGAAGTCCGTCCAAGATTGCAATGACTATTCAAAGATTTCTCAATGTCAGTACCAATGACCAGGCGAGACATTCATTGGTCAAATGCAAAATTCCTCGATCTTCCGCACAAATTGCCCGGCGAGACATACATCAGTCAAATGTTGCAATGACCTACTGGAGGGGAGGGGAGGGAAGGGGAGGGGGGGAATCAGTTCACCGTTATAATCACTTTCAACCAGTCAGTCAAGTTTTGTCGCGACTAAGTAAGAGATTGGTAAATTCAGTATTATGATCACTGATATAATGATAAGCACAGAAATTAGTAATTACTAGTAGGAAAATAATCAGTCCAGTGTAGCAATGACAAACTAACCTATTTCTCAATCCATTGTTACAATGACTAGGTGAAAGAGAAGTAAGTCCAGGGTTGCAATGACTACACAAAGATTCTTCAATCTCAATATCGATGGCCAGGCAAGACATTTATCAGTCATATGTTGCAATGACGAGTTTCCACAATTTTAATGACTAAAATAGAAAAAAAATACAGTGTTGCCATGACCTGATGAGGGGAATCAGTTCACTGTTATAATGACTATTAAAGAATCGGTCTAGTTTTGCCATGACTAAGTATAAGATTGGTAAATTCAGTATTACAAAAACAAGATACGGAATTTGTAGGTCTATAATCTATATTACTTGGTCAGGTTAGTATATCGATGCATTGATAAGAACAGGAATTAGTCAATCCATTGTTGCAGTGACTAGGTTTTACATTTCAAAATCCATTGCTGAAATTACTAGTGGGAAAAAAATTAATCCAGTGTAGCTATGACAAATTAAGGTATTTCTCAATCCATTGTTGCAATGGCTAGGTGAAAGAGAAGTCAGTCCAGGGTAGCAATGACTACGCCAAGATTTCTCAATCTCTGTACTTTTGGCCAGGCGAAACATTCATCAGTCAAATATTGCAATGACTAGTTTCCAGCTATGACTAACATAGCAGAAATTAGTGTTGCAATGACCATCAGAGTGGAGTCTGTTCACTGCTATAATGACTTTCAACAAGATTGGTAAATTCAGTGTCCCAATCACAGATACGGAATTTTCAGCTCTATAACCCACATTACTTGGTCAGGTAAGCATACCTACTGATGCAATGACAAGCACAGAAATAAGTCAATCCAATGTTGCAATGACTAGGTAAATCCATTGTTGTAATTAGCAGTAGAAAAATAATCCATTGTAGCAATGACAAGCACAGAAATTTGTCAATCCGTTTTTGCAATGATTAGGTGAAAGAGAAAAGTCAGTCCAAGGTTGCAATGACTACGCAAAGATTCTTCAATCTCAGTACTAATGGCCAGGCAAGACATTAATCAGTCAAATGTTGCAATGACTAGTTTCCAGGATTGCAATGACTAACATAGAAAAAAATAGTGTTGCAATGACCTTCTGAGGGGAATCAGTTCACTGTTACAACTTTTTAACGAGTCGGTCTACTTTTGCTGCTACTAAGTAAGATTGGTAAATTCAGTATTACAATCAGCAGATGCAGAATTGTATCTCTATAATTCATATTATGAAGTCAGGTAAGCATATCTATTGATGCAATGACAAGCACAGAAATAAGTCAATCCATTGTTGCAAGGACTAGGTTATACATTTATATTTCCATTGTTGAAATTACAAGTAGAAAAATAATCAATCCAGTGTAGCAATGACAAATGAAACAATTTCTCAATCCACTGTTGCAATGACTAGGTGAAAGAGAAATCAGTCCAGGGTTGCAATGACTACGCAAAGATTTCTCAATCTCAGTGCCAATGGCCAGGCAAGACATTCATCAGTCAAATATTGCAATGTCTAAATTCCAGGATTGCTATGACAAACATAGCAAACATTACAGTGTTGCAATGACCGTCGGAGTGGAGTCTGTTCACCGTTTTAATAATTTCCAACAAGATTGGTAAATTCAGTGTAACAATCACAGATACCAAATTTTGAGCTCTATAATTGACAATACTTGTTCAGGTTAGCAAACCTACTGATGGGATGACAAGCACAGAAATAAGTCAATCCAATGTTGCAATGACTAGGTTATACATTTCTAAATCCTATGTTGTAATTAGCAGTAGAAAAATAATCCATTGTAGCAATGACAAGCAAAGAAAATTGTCAATCCATTTCTGCAATGATAAGCTGAAAGAAAAGTCAGTCCAGGGTTGCAATGACTACGCAAAGATCTTTCAGTACCAATGGCCAGGCAAGACATTAATCACTCAAATGTTGCAATGACTAGGTGAAAGAGAAGTCAGTCCAGGATTGCAATGACTACACAAAGATTCTTCAATCTCAGTACCAATGGCCAGGCACGACATTAATCAGTCAAATGTTGCAATGACTACTGTCCAGGATTGCAATGACTAACATAGACAAAAATACAGTGTTGCAATGACCTTCTGAGGGGAATCAGTTCACTGTTACAACTTTTAACGAGTCTGTCTACTTTTGCTGCTACTAAGTAAGATTGGTAAATGCAGAATTGCAATCACAAGATACGCAATTTGTAGGTCTATAATATCATAATACTCGGTCAGGTTTCAATATCCGTTGATGCAATGACAAGTACAGGAATTAGTCAATCGATGGTTGCAGTGACTAGGTTATACATTTCTAAATCCATTGTTGTAATTACCAGTAGAAAAATAACCAATCCAGTGTAGCAATGACAAATTCAACAACTTTTCAATCCATTGTTGCAATGACTAAGTGAAAGAGAAGTCAATCCGGGGTTGCATTGACTACACAAAGATTCTTCAATCTGAGTACCAATGTCCAGGCAAGAAATTTATCAGTCAAATGTTGCAACGACTAGTTTCCAGGATTGCAATGACTAACAGAGGAAAATATATAGGGTTGCAATGACCTTCTGCAGGGAGTCTGTTCACTGCTATCATGACTTTTAACAAATCAGTCTAGTTTTGCTGCAACTAAGTAAGAGAATGGTAAATTCAGTATTGCAATCACCAGATACAAAATTTGTAGGTCTACAATTCTTATTACTAGGCCAGGTTAGGATATCTATTGACACAATGACAAGCACAGAAATATGTCAATCCATTGTTGAGAGGACTAGATGAAAGAGAAATCAGTCCAGGTTTGAAATGATTGCACAGAAATTCCTCAATCTCAGTACCAATGGTCACATAAGACATTTATCAGTCAAATATTGCAATGACTAGTTTCCACGATTGCAATGACCAACATAGGAAAAAAAGAACCGTATTGCAATGACCTGATGAGGGGGGTCACTACATGGTTTTAATAACTTTCAATGAGTCGGTCTAGTTTTGCCGCGACTAAGTCAGAGATTGGTAAATTCAGTATTACAATCACCACATACGGAATTTGTAAGTCTATAATATATATTACTTGGTCAGGATAGCATATCAATTGATGCAATGACAAGCACTGAAATTAGTCAATCCATTGTTGCAATGACTAGGTTATACATTTCTAAATCCATTGTTGAAATTTTCAGTGGAAGTATGATGAATCCAGTGTAGCAATGACCAATTATACAATTTCTCAATGCATTGTTGCAATGACTACGTAAAAGAGAAGTCAGTCCAGGGTTGCAATGACTGCACAAAAATTCCTCAATCTCAGTAACAATCGCCACACAAGACATTTATCTGTTCAATATTGCAATGACTAGTTTCCAGGATTGCAATGACTAACATAGCAAACATACAGTGTTGCAATGACCTTCAGAGTGGAATCAGTTCACTGCTGTAATGACTTTTAACAAATCGATCAAGTTTTGCTGTGACTTAAGTAAGAGATTGATGAATTCAGTATAGAATCAAAGGTTAAGATATCTATTGATACAAGGACAAGCACAGAAATATGTCAATCCATTCTTGCAATGACTATGTGAAAGAGAAGTCGGCCCAAAGTTGCAATGACTATGCAAAGATTTCTCAATCTCAGTACCAATGGCCAGGTGAGACATTCATTAGTCAAATGTTGCAATGACTGTTTTCCAATATTGGAATGACTAAAAGAAATACAGTGTCGCAATGACCTTCTAGGGGGGATCAGTTCACTGTTATAATGACTTTCGAGTTGGTCTAGTTTTGCCGCGACTAAGTAAGAGATTCGTAAATTCAGTGTTGCAATCGGCATATACAGAATTTCTACGTCTATATTTCATAAAACTTGGTCAGATTAGGATTTCTACTTATGCAATGACAAGCACAGAAGTAAGTCAATCCATTGTTTCAATGACTGGGTTATACATATTTAAATCCATTGTTGAAATTGCCAGTAGAAAAATAATCAATCCAGTGTGACAGTGACAAATTAAGAAATGTCTGAATCCATTGTTGCAATGACTAGGTGAAAGAGAAGTCAGCAGTGACTATGCTAAAGATTCCTCAATCTCAAAACCAGTGGAGAGGCGAGACATTTATCAGACAAATGTTGCAATGACTAGTTTCCAGGACTGCAACGACTAACATAACAAAAGGTTAAGTGTTGCATTGGCCTTCAGAGTGCAATCAGTTCAGTTATAATGACTTTTAATGAGATGGTCTAGTTATGGCGCAACTAAATTGCTGATTGGTATATTCAGTATTACAAACAACAGATACAGAATATGTAGGTCTATAATTAATATAACTTGGTCAGCTTAGGACATCTATTAATGCAATGACAAGCACAGAAATTAGTCAATCCACTTTTGCAATGACTACGTTATGTATTTCTAATTAATAGTAGAAAAATAATCAATCTAGTGCGGCAATGACACATTCAAATATTTCTCAATCCATGGTTGCAATGACATAAATATGTCATTCGATTGTTGAAATGAGTAGGTGAAAGAGACGTCAGTCCAGGTTTGCAATGACTATGCAAAAATTCCTCAATCTCCGTACCAATTGCCAGGCGAGACATACATCAGTCAAATATTGCAATGTCTTCTTTCCAGGATTGAAATTACTAACATAGCAAAAAATACAGTGTTGCAATGACCTTCTACGCGGGATCAGTTCAGTGTTATAATGACTTTCAATGAGTTGGTCAAGTTTTGCCAAGACTAAGTAAGAGATTGGTAAATTCAGTATTACGGTCACTAGATATGGAATTTTTAGCTCTATAGGTCATATTACTTGGTCAGGTTAAGATATGTACTGATGCAATGACATGCACAGAAATATATCCATCCGTTGTTGCAATGACTAGGTTATACATTTCTAAATCCATTGTTGTAATTACTAGTAGAAAAATAAGCAGTTCAGTGTAGCAATGAAAAAATAAACAATTTCTCAATCCATTGTTGCAATGACTAGGTGAAAGAGAAGTCAGTCAAGGGTCGCAATGACTTCCAAACATACTTCAATCTTGGTACCAATGGCCAGGCAAGACATTTATCAGTCAAATGTTGCAATGACTAGTTTCCAGGATTGCAATGAGTAACATAGCAAAGAAAATTCAGTGCTGCAATGACCTTTTGAGGGGAGTCAGTTTACTGTTATGACGACTTTTAAAGAATCTGCCTGGTTTTGCCATGACTAAGTAAAAGATTGGTAAATTCAGTATTACAATCACCAGATACAGAACTTGTAGGTCTACATTTTATAAAAGTTGGTCAGGTTTTTTATATCTGTTGATGCAATTACAAGCACAGGAATTAGTCAATCCATTGTTGCAGTGACTAGGTTATACATTTCTAAATCCATTGTTGAAATTACTAGAGGGAAAAAATCAATCAATTGTAGCAATGCCAAATTAAGATATTTCTCAATCCATTGTTAGCAATGACTAGGTGAAAGAGAAGTCAGTCCAGGGTTGCAATGACTACGCAAAGAGTTCTCAATCTCAATACCAATGGCCAGGCAAGACATTCATTGTCTAGTTTCCAGGATTCCTATGACAAACATAGCAAAAATTACACTGTTGCAATGACCGTCATAGTGGAGTCAGTTCACCGTTTTAATGACTTTCAACAAGATTGGTAAATTCAGTGTAACAATCACAGATACCAAATTTTGAGCTCTATAATTGACAATACTTGTTTAGGTTAGCAAACCTACTGATGGGATGACAAGCACAGAAATAAGTCAATCTGATGTTGCAATGACTAGGTTAAACATTTCTAAATCCATTGTTGTAATTAGCAGTAGAAAAATAATCCATTGTAGCAATGACAAGCACAGAAAATTGTCAATCCATTTTTGCAATGATTAGGAGAAAGACAAGTCAGTCCAGGGTTGCAATGACTACGCAAATATTCTTCAATCTCAGTACCAATGGCCAGGCACGACATTAATCAGTCAAATGTTGCAACGACTACTGTCCAGGATTGCAATGACTATCATAGAAAAAAATACACCTTCTGAGGGGAATCAGTTCACTTGTAATTTTGAATGAGTCTGTCTACTTTTGCTGCTACTAAGTAAGATTGGTAAATGCAGAATTACAATCACAAGATACGCAATTTGTAGGTCTATAATATTATGATACTCGGGCAGGTTTCGATATCTATTGATGCAATGACAAGTACAGGAATTAGTCAATCCATTGTTACAGTGACTAGGTTATACATTTCTAAATCCATTGTTTTAATTACCAGTAGAAAAATAACCAATCCAGTGTAGCAATGACAAATTCAACAATTTTTCAATCCATTGTTGCAATGACTAGGTGAAAGAGAAGTCAATCGGGGGTTGCATTGACTACACAAAGATTCTTCAATCCGAGTACCAATGTCCAGGCAAGACATTTATTCATCAAATGTTGCAATGACTAGTTTCCAGAATTGCAATGACAAACACAGAAAAAAATACAGTGTTCCAATGATCTTCTGAGGGGAATCAGTTCACCGTTACAATGACATTTAGCGAATCGGTCTAGTTTTGCCGTGACCGAGATTGGTAAATTCAGCATTACAATTACTAGATATGGAATTTCTAAGTCTATATTCTATAAAACTTAATCAGGTTTCAATATCTATCTATGTAATGACAAGCACAGAAATTAGTCAATCCACTACTGCAATGACTACGTTATACATTTCTCAATCCATTGATGAAATTACTGATAGAAAAATAATCAACCCAGTGTAGCAATGACAAATTAACCAATTTCTCAATCTAATCCCAACGACTAGGTGAAAGAGAAGTAGGTCCAGGGTTACAATGACTATGCAATGATTTCTCAAACTGAGTACCAATGACCAAGCAAGACACTCATCAGTAAAATGTTGCAATGACTAGTTTCTAGTGTTGCAAAGACCTTCTCACACAGTAAGTTCACTGTTAAAATGACTTTCAATGAGTAGGTCTAGTTTTGCCGCAACCATGTAACAGAATGGGGTAGCGTTGGGACCACCTCGACCCCGGGGACCTAAAATTCCACCCTCTGACGAGGCACATGATGAGATGGATCACCATCTGAAAAGATTTCAGGTTTATGCTACTGCTCAGGGTATTAGGAAAGAAGAATGGGCCATTCATTTAAGTGCATTGCTTAGAGGTAAATCTTTAGATGTATATGCTTTACTACCGACTGAGAAAGCATTAGATTATGACTTTTTAAAGATTTATTACAGTGATATGACTTGTCAGAAGAGACTTTTAAACGCAGGTTTAGATCAAGTAAACTGGAAGCAGGGGAGAGTTTAGTGCAGTTTGTTACTCATTTGCGAAGCTACTTCCGGCGTTGGATTCACATGTTCAGGATAGACAAGACATATGATAGACCATTTCATTTCATGGTCTGTGACCAGTTTTTATTCATGTGCAATGTAGATTTTAAAACATTTTTATTAGAGAAGCGGTGTGAATCTGCGGAAGCACTTGCTTCTATAGCAGATATGTATAGGGGAGCACGTATGGTATCTGCCGTTAGTTTGACACGTCAGATTAAGAAACAGACTCAGAATAAGACTGATAATAAGAGTGTTGCTAGCGGTAGTAGTAGTGAACAGCATTCGGGACACAGTGGACAGGGAGATAATAGGATCTGTTTTAATTGTAATAAGGCAGGCCATATTGCAACTAAATGTCCTAATAATGCAAACATGGGTAGAAAATGTTATGTTTGTAATAAGACTACTCATATTGCTAGAGGTTGTCTGCATAGAAATAGAGTTGCAGGTATTATAGAACAAGATATTCAGGAAAATGATGAAGAGTTACATGAGGGTATGAGTACATGTGGTGCTTGTACAATCGTCACGGAAAGTCTTACTGATGCAAAAGCACCAATTCCTACGTGCGTTAAGGAACCCATAATGGCACATCTTCCTTCTGGTGTGCAAAGTTTGATGCCAGTTTTGCAAGGTAAGGTGACAGGAAAAGTAGTAGATGTGTTAAGGGATACAGGGTTTAGTGGCGTTTTGGTGAAGAAGGGTTTAGTATCAGAAGAGTGCTTTTTAGGACAGATGCAGATGATTCGGCTTTCTGATGGATCTCTGATGAGAGCTCCATTAGCTGAAGTGGAGATTGACACCCCATACTATACTGGAAAGGTATAGGCATGGTGTTTCAATAGTCCACTTTATGATGTTATGGTTGGAAACATTCCGGGAGCACTGGATCCAGATAAGCCAAATCTGGAGCAAACACAGGTTGGAGCCATGGAAACACGACGGCAGGCTAAGGTAAGAGAGTTGGCTTACAAAGGAATGAAGGTGCCTGATATTATAGAGAAAGATGTAAGTCGGGATGAGTTAAGGACCGAGCAAATGAATCATCCGACTATAGAGAAAATTTGTAAGATGGCATCAGAAAATGGGAATTGGTCAGATAATGGCAAAGCAAATTACATTAAGAAGAATGTTTAGAGAATTTAAGTCCTCTATTGTTGACGACGGACGTTTATAAACTCGGTTAGTGATAGCAAAACCTCATACGTAAACGGTTATGCGTTTAGCACATGATTCTATTATAGGAGCTCATTTGGGAACCCGGAAAACTGTTCTCGGAGTGTTGTCTGAATTTTATTGGCCTGGAGTGCAAGCCGACACATGTCCCTTCTGTCAGAGTTGTGACATTTGTCAGCGTACCACTTCCAAGGGGAAAACTGTTAGAGTACCTTTACAGAAAATGCCCCTCATTGACAAACCATTTCAACGTGTTCCAGTTGATTAAGTTGGTCCTATACAACCGGCAACAACTGAAGGTAACCGGTATATTCTCAAATTAGTTGACTATGCTACGAGGTTTCCCGAAGCAGTATCTTTATCTAACATTGAAACAGAGCGGGTTGTAGAAGGTCTTGTAGATATTTTTTGTAGAATAGGTGTGCCACGAGAGATGTTGAGTGATATGGGTACTCAGTTTACATCGGGACTTATGTCAGAGGTAAGGCGTTTGGTTTCTATGAAACATTCGACTACGACACCTTATCATCCTATATGTAATGGTCTGGTGAAAAACTTTGAAACAAATGTTAAGGAGGTAATGTCACAAGAAACCAAAAGACTGGGACAAATACATTAATGCAGCATTGTTTGCGTACCGTGAAGACCCATTTGGGTTAGTCTATGGTCGGCATGTTCGAGGGCCCACGACTCTCCTTAAGGAGTTACGGACAAACAAGGTTGCCGATTCTGAAGTGAAATCTACTTACCAGTATGTTACTGATTTGCATGAGAAATTGGAACTTGCTTCACATATGGCCAGAGAGAATTTACGTAAAGCTGCAAGTAGATACTGTAAACACTACAATCGAAAAAAAAAGGACAAGGTCTATGAAGGTAGGAGATAAAGCGCTAGTTTTATTACCTACTGACACCAACAAAATATTAATGCAGTGGAAAGGTCCATTTCTGATTACTGAAAAGTTGGGAACAGTACATTACCGGATCGACATGCATGGCGTACACAAAACATTTCATACCAACTTACTTAAGTTGTAGGTTAGTAGCGAGCCGTAATTAGTGGGTGCTTTTGGGGTAATTGAGCCTGATGAGGAAACATCTGAGATTCAGGAAGAACAAGTAAGTATACCGGAAAAGCAAAGGACACAAGGACCAAAGACGTACATGTATTGGACAGATTGAGCCCAGACGAGGTACTGCAGGTAATATCTGTTCTACAAGAATTTACAGATGTTCTAATAGATGTGCCAGGACTTACTAATATACTTGAACACAAGATTGTGACCAACACAGATACATCGGTAAGACTAAAACCTTATCCATTACCATATGCGATGACTGAAGTAGTCAAGGAAGAGGATGAAAGTATGTTGCAACAAGGATTTATTGTACCGTCAGAGAGTCCTTGCAGCTCTCCAATTGTTATTATTAAGAAAAGGGAGGGGTCAAATAGATTTTGTATTGATATGAGAGCACTGAATAACTACTGTTTTTGATACAGAGCCTATACTAAACACTGAGGACATTTTTACAAAGTTGGCCGGATGTAAGTATGTTTTTAAGTTAGATTTATCCAAAGGCTATTGGCAAGTTCCCCTAGAAAACGAGTCTAAAGCCAAACTGCTTTTCAGACGCCGATAGGACTGATGCAATTTTCAGTGATGCCATTCTGGTTAAGTTACAGCCCCAGCGACCTTCACTACAATGATGCGTATTTTGTTGGAGAAGGTATCCAACACAGACAATTTTATCAATGACATCAAAGTTTTTACAAAGACATTTTCCGAACACATGGACTCACTTAAAGAGATTGTCACGTTTACGGGGATGCTTGTCTTACGGCTAAGCCGAGTAAATGCACCATTCCATGTCATGAAATAGAGTGTCTGGGTCACATTATAGGAGTAAGTGGCACGAGTCCGAATACAGATAAAGTACAAGCAATACAGACGGCAGAAAGACCCACAATAAAAGGTCGGGTCATATACTTTTTGGGACTTGTAGGGATATATTCCAAATTTTAGTTTAATTGCTTTACCTTTGACAGATATTACTAGGAAATGTCAATCTAATCATCTTAAATGGAGAGATGCACAAGCGAAAGCATTTAGTACCCTCAAGCAAGTTTTGCTAAAAGAACCCATTTTAAAATTGCCCAATTGTACAGAAATCTTTATCCTGCAGACTGATGCCTCCTAGTTTGGTCTTGGTGCCATTTTATTACAAAGACAAGGGGAAGTTAAATTGCTCGTAGCATATGACAGTAGAAAGCTAAAGGGTGGCAAGTTGAACTATTCAAGTATAGAGAAAGAATGCTTGGCCATTGTTTTGGCTATACAGAAGTTTTGCAAATATTTGTATGGGAAAGCATTTGAGTTGGAGACTGATAACCAATCTCTGGTTTATTGGTCTTCCATGAAGGGAACAAATTCCAGGTTGTTGAGATGGGCACTGAGTTTACAGCAATACAAGTTAATTGCATTTACAGTTAAGGGACAGGATAATGTGGAGCTGACTATTTGAGTAGACTAATTATGTAAATACTTTTCATCAACTTAATGTGAGTAACAAAGCACTGAATACTTCTCGGATGAGGGGAGGCAATGTCACATTAAGTTTATGAAGCTTAGAAAGTTTAAGTTTTAAACGGAGTTTGAGAGAAAAGGGTTATGCGTGTGTATGCGCAGGGTTAGGTAGAGTAATTGCGTACACTACATGAGGTTTAAAAGTGCAAATGTTGTATGAGAGAGAAGAGTATTTGGGTGGGCGTTATTTGTGTAAAGGGGTAAATGGTCACCATGGTTAGTACTTGTTATGATTTGTGTTCACTGCTATGGCCAATCAAAAAGGATTATTCTTGTCTCATGGTGCACGTGGATTGTGTGTATCATGGGATCAAGCTAGGTTTTTGGGTATAAAATGAAGGGAGAACAAGCGTCTTTGGATAGACAATTTTTTTTAAGGATGGAGTGCTAACTTCGATGGTTTGATTGTTTGTGTGTGCAGGAAGGATATTTTTCTGGGGCGAGTCTTTGTTTTATTGTATTTGTAAATGTTGTACTGAATTATAACTATGGCTTAGTCTATAGTATTTAGCAGTTTACAAGTTTGAAACATTGTGACAAAAGGTATTTCGAATCATTGGAAAATACATACATTGAACTGAGAGATGTTACCCCTTAGCAGTTTTCAGAAAATATTTTGAGGGGAGTTAAATTGAATTTATGATTAAGTATATTTGATTGTTTTATGTGTATATATTTAATTCAAATGTATTCCTTTTGTGACAGGATCTTGGTATGTGTGTTATATTTTATTAATGGAACATTATTGGGAAAGGAGCCATGTAAAATGAACTGTGAACTTAATTGTTATCAGGTTGCTACATTGTTACTGTAGCCTGGCTATCACATGGTTGGAGTAATTGATATAGATGAAAAAAAGTACAAGGCAGAGATAGGGTTCTGTTTCGCTGGTGGTGTGGAAATTACGTGAAGCGAGTTTGGTAATGTTGTGGGAGTGAACGAAAGACCAGGGGTCGCAGAGGCCAGAATACATGTACACTTGTGGCAGAGAGGTTGGGTCTACAGGTGAACGGCGCGACCATATGCTCTGGTAGATGGATATAATGAGTAGCCCCACCTGGGAATAACAGCATTATATTTGGGATCTGTATTCATTATACAAAAAAGAACTAAACCTTTGGTACAGTATTTAAGAGTTAAGTTGTAAACTGACTTCTTTGGAACCATATTTGATACACAAAAAAAGGAACTAGACATTAGTGCTAGGTGGAGTAACTATTTTATGTATATATTTGGAATAATTAAATGTTAAAAAAAAGGGAAATCCTGACTCTTGGTTCATTCATTGAGGTTCAGAGTCCAACTCAACCATCAGCCGTCTTGTGCCAGTAGTCAGGTGAGGATATCTATTGATGCAATGACAAGCACAGAAATAAATCAATCCATTGTTGCAATGACTAGATTATACATTTCTAAATCCATTGTTGCAATTACTAGTAGAAAAAAAATCAATCCAGTGTAGCAATGACTAATTAAACAATTTCTCAATCCATTGTTGCAATGACTGTGTAAAAGAGAAGTCAGTCCAGAGTTGCAATGACTAGATCTCAGGACCAATGGCCAGGCAAGACATTCACCAGTCAAATGTTGCAATGACTAGTTTTCATGATTGCAATGACTAACACAGCAAACAATACAGTGTTGCAATGACCTTCTAATGGAGTCACTTCACCATTATATAATGACTTTCAACGAGTCAGTCTAGTTTTGCCACCGCTAAGAGATTTGTAAATTCAATATTACAATCACCAGATGCAGAATTTTTAGAGAGTCTAGTCAGTCTAGTTTTGTCGGGACTAAGTAAGAGATTGGTAAATCCAGTTTACAATCACTGGATATGAAATTTGTAGGTCTATATTTTATAAAACTTGGTCAGCTTAGAATGTCTACTGATTCAAAGACAAGCACAGAAATAAAGTAAGCAACTTGATTTGTCGGGACTAAGTAACAGAATGGTAAATTCAGCATTACAATCACCAGATACAGAATTTGTAGGTCTACAATTTATATTATTAAGCCAGGTTAGGATATCTATAGATGCAATGACAAGCACAGAAATATGTCAATCCACTGTTAAGATGACTTGGTAAACGAGAAGCCAGTCCAGGGTTGAAATGATTGCGCAGAAATTCCTCAATCTCAGTACCAATTGTCAAACAAGACATTTATCAGTCAAATATCGCAATGACTGCACAAAAATTCCTCAATCTCAGTACCAATCGCCACACAAGATATTCATCAGTCAAATATTGTAATGACTAGTTTCCAGGATAACAATGACTAACATGGCAAAACATACAGTGTTGCAATGGCCTTCAAAGTGCAATCAGTTCACTGTTGTAATGACTTTCAACGAATCGGTCTAATTTTGCCGTGACTTAAAGAGATTCATAAATTCAGTATTACAATCACCAGATATGGAATTTGAAGGTCTATAATTTACATTCCTTGGTCAGGTTAGGATATTTATTAATACAATGACAAGCACAGAAATATGTCAATCCATTCTTGCAATGACTAGGTGAAAGAGAAGTCATTCTAAGGTTGCAATGACTATGCCAAGATTTCTCAATCTCAGTACCAATGACCAGGCGAGACATTCATTAGTCAAATGTTGCAATGACTATTTTCCACGACTGGAATGACTAACATAGCAAAGAATACAGTGTCGCAATGACCTGATGAGGGGGGATCAGTTCACTGTTATAATGACTTGCAACAAGTTGGTCTAGTTTTACTGCGACTAAGTAAGAGATTGGTACAATCAATGTTTCAATCAGCAGATAAAGAATTTGTAGGTCTATAATCTATATTACTTGGTTAGGTTACTATATCTATCGATGCAATGACAAGCATAGAAATAAGTCTATCCATTGTTGCAATCACTAGGTTATACATTTCTAAATCCATTCTTGAAATTACCAATCAGAAAATAATCAAATCCAGTGTAGCAATGACAAATTAATAAATTTCTGAATCCATTGTTGCAATGACTAGGTGAAAGAGAGGTCAGCAGTGACTATGCTAAAGATTCCTCAATCTCGAAACCAGTGGAGAGGCGAGACATTTATCAGACAAATGTTGCAATGACTAGTTTCCAGGATTGCAACGACTAACATAACAAAAGGTTCAGTGTTGCATTGGCCTTCAGAGTGCAATCAGTTCAGTTATGATGACTTTAATGAGTCGGTTTAGTTTTGCCGCAACTAAGTTAGTGATTGGTAAATTCAGTATTACAATCAACAGATATGGAATTTGTAGGTCTATAATTTATATAACTTGGTCAGCTTATTACATCTATATATGCAATGACAAGCACAGAAATTAATCAATCCACTGTTGCAATGACTAGGTTATACATTTCTAAATCCATTGCTGTAATTACTAGTAGAAAAATAATCAATCCACAGTAGCAATGACTAATTAAACAATTTCTCAATCCATTGTTGCAATGACTGGGTGAAAGAGAAGCCAGTCCAGAGTTGCAATGACTACGCAAAGATTTCTCAATCTCAGGAGCAATGGTTAGGCGAGACATTCACCAGTCTAATGTTGCAATGACTAGTTTTCTTTATTGCAATGAATAACATAGCAAAGAATACAGTGTTGCAATGACCATCTAATGGAGTCACTTACCATTATATAATGACTTTCAACAATTCAGTCTAGTTTTGCCACCACTAAGTAAGAGAATTGAAAATTCAATATTGCAATCACCAGACGCGGAATTTTTAGAGAGTCTAGTCAGTATAGTTTTGTCGGAACTAAGTAAGAGATTGGTAAATTCAGTTCACAATCACCAGGTATGGAATTTGTAGGTCTATATTTTATAAAACTTGGTCAGTTTAGGATATATATTGATGCAACGACAAGCACAGAAATAAGTCAATCCATTGTAGCAATCAGTAGGTTATAAATTTCTAAATCCATTGTTGAAATTACCAATAGAAAAATAATCAATCCAGTGTAGCAATGACAAATTAAACAATTTCTCAATCCATTGTTGCAATGACTAGGTGAAAGAGAAGTCAGTCCAGGATTGCAGTGACTATGCAAACATTTCTCAAAGTCAGTACCAACGGCCAGGCGAGACACTCATCAGTCAAATATTGCAATGACTAGTTTCCAGCATGGCAATGACTAACACAGCAAAATATACAGGGTTGCAATGACCTTATGCGGGAAGTCAGTTCACCGTTATCATGATTTTTAACGAATCGGTCTAGTTTTGCCGCGACTAAGTAAGAGAATAGTAAATTCAGTATTACAATCACCAGATACAGAATTTGTAGGTCTACAATTTATATTACTTGGCCAGGTTAGGATATCCAATGACAAGCACAAATATGTCAATCCACTGTTGAGATGACTAGATGAAAGAGAAGTCAGTCCAGGGTTGAAATGATTGTGCAGAAATTTCTCAATCTCAGTACCAATGGTCCAACAAGACATTTATCACTCAAATATTGCAATGACTAGTTTCCAGGTTTGCAATGACCAACATAGGGAAAAAAGAACAGTATTGCAATGACCCGACATGGTTTTAATGAATTTCAACGAGTCGGTCTAGTTTTGCCGCGATATTACACTCACCAGATACGGAATTTGCAAGTCTATCATCTTATTACTTGGTCAGGATAGCATATCAATTGATGCGATAACAAGCACAGAAATAAGTCAATCCATTGTTGCAATGACTAGGTTAAACATTTCTAAATCCATTATTGTAATTATACGTCGAAAAAAAAATCAATCCAGTGTAGCAATGACAAATTTAACAATTTCTTAATCCATTGTTGCAATGACTAAGTAAAAGAGAAGTCAGTCTAGGGTTGCAATGACTAGTCAAAGCTTTCTCGATCTCAGTACCAATGTCCAGGCGATACATTCAACAGTCAACTATTGCAATGTCTAGTTTTCAGGATTGCTATGACTAACATAGCAAAAAATACAGTGTTGCAATGACTTTTTGAGTGAGTCAGTTCGCTGTTATTATGACTTTCAACGAGTCAGTCTACTTTTGCCGCGACTAAGTAAGGGATTGGTAAATTCAGTGTAACAATTGGCAGATACAGAATTTGTAGGTCTATACTTCCATTACTTTGTCAGGTTAGGATTCCTCAATACCAATGGCCAGGCAAAACATTTATTCAAATATGGTAATGTCCAGTTTCAAGGATTGCTATGATTAACATAGCAAAAAATACAGTGTTGTATTGACCTTCAGAGTAAACTTAGTTCACCATTATAATGACTTTAAACGAATCGATCTAGTTGCACTGACTATGCAAAGATTCATCAATCTCAGTACCAATGGCCAGGCAAGGCATTTATCAGTCAAATGTTGCAATGACTATGATTCCAGATTTGAAATCAGTAACATAGCAAAAAATATAGTTTTACGATGAGCTTCTGAGTACAATCAGTTCACTGTTATAATGATTTTTAATGAGTCCGGCTACTTTTACGTCGCCCAAGTAAGAGATTGGTAAATCCAGTATTATGATCACCAGATACAGAATATGTAGGTCTATATTTCATAAAACTTGGGCAGGTTAGGATATCTATTGATAAAATGAGAAGCACAGAAATATGTCAATCCATTGTTGCAATAACTTGGTGAAAGAGAAGTCAGTCCAGGGTTGCAATGACTATGCAAAGATTCCTCACTCTCTTAACCGATGGTCAGGAAAGGCTTATCCGTCCAATGTTGCAATGACTAGTTTCCAGGATTGCAATGACAAAAAATACAGTTGCAATGATCTTCTGAGTGGAATCAGTTCACTGTCCTAATGACTTTGAACAAGTTGGACTAATCTGCCGCAACTAAGTAAGAGATTGGTAAATTCACTATTACAACAACCAGATACGGAATTTTAAGTCTGCAATCTATATTAGTTGATCAGGTTTGGATATCTAATGATGCAATTACAGGCACAGAAAGAAGTTAATCCATTATTGCAATGACTAGGTTATACATTTCTAAATACATTGTTGAAATTACCAAAAGAAAAATAATCAGTTCAGTGTAGCAATGACAAACAACTTCTCAATCCATTGTTGCAATGACTAGGTGAAAGAGAAATCTATCAACGGCAATGACTACGCAATTTCTCAAACTCGGTACCAATGGCCAAGCAAGACACACTTCAGTCAAATGTTGCAATGACTAGTTTCCTCCAGGACTGCAATGACTAACATAGCAAGAAAAAAAGTGTTGTGATGACATTCTGGGGCAGTAAGTTCACTGTTATGACTTTTCAACGAGTCTGTCTAGTTTTGTCAAGACTAAGTAAGAGATTGGTAGAACTCGGTATTCGAATCACCAGGTACAGAATTTTTAGATCTATATTACTTGGTCAGGTAAGCATACCTACTGATGCAAGGAATAGCACAGACATAATATGTCAATCCATTGTTGCAATGACTAGGTTATACATTTCTAAATCCATTGTTGGAATTGCCAGTAGAAAAATAATCGATCCAGTGTAGCAATGACAAACTAAACAATTTCTTAATCCATTGTTCTAATAACGCGGTGAAAGTAGTCAGTCCAGGGTTGCAGTAACTACACAAAGATTCTTCAATCTCAGTACTAATGGCCAGGCAAGACATTTATCAGTAAAATGTTGCAATCACTAATTTCCATGATTGCAATCACTAATATAGTAAAAAATACAGTATTGCAATGACCTTCGGAGGGGAATCAAGCACTGTTATAATGACTTTCAATCAGTCTTTCTAGTTTTGCCGTGACTAAGTAAGAAATTGGTAAATTCAGTATTGCTATTGCCAGATACAGAATTTGTTGGTCTATATTTTATAACACTTGGTCAGTTTAGGATATCTATTGATGCATTGACCAGCACAGAAATCAGTAAATCCATTGTTGCAATGACAAGGTAAAATATTTCTAAATCCACTGTTGAAATTGCCACTAGAAAAATAATCAATCCAGTGTAGCAATGACGAATTAAACAATTTTTTCAATTCACTGTTTCGGTGACTAGGTGAAAGAGAAGTCTGTCAAGGGTTGCAATGAATACGCAAAGATTTCTCAAACTCAATACCAATGGCCAGGCGAAACATTCATCAGTTGAATGTTGCAATGACAATGTGAGAATAGTTCTTAAAATTGTAATTGCCGATTGTTAAATATTTAAAGCTTTTGTTATTCTTATCTTTAATGTATAAACATGTTCATTGTTAGTCTTACCTGGTATCATCTCGATTCACTCGCGATTGTGTATCCGTGAAACTTTATAAACTTTATTGCATGTTAAAGTCAGCGGTATTCTGACAGTTCTGTTACTTCCGTTTTAAAATTTGGAACTTCTGGTTGCTGTTCATGTATTATACTCACTTAGTAGCGCGAAACAATTACTTTGGAATTCCAATTCTGTATCGAACGTGACGTCATTATCATGAGCCGTTAATATAAATAGGCTGAATTATTAACTTAACATCGCGTGCCAGAAAAGATGATTAACCAGAAAGGACATTTTATATTGTATGTCGACATGAAGAAATGTTTTCACGAGAACTAAAATTAAAAACCTACTTTCGCTTTCAAAATTATTTTTAAACCCGCTCGGAAAGTCCCGACAAATGGTATCATAGGTAGGATCAGCAGTCTGAAGAGATCTATCTCATTTGGAAACTGTTAACATAGTTTGATATAACTGATATTTTTCTTTCTCTCTCTTTCTCTTTAAAGTGTTTGGAATTTTTCAAGAGGGCCTTGTAAAGCAGGGACTGAATCTTTCCAATAATTCTTGAATTTTTTTTCTCTGGAACTTTTCAACGGAAAAAGTTGAACGTTTTTTTTTACTCACAAGATTCTTTCCCCCCCCCCTCATTCACTGTGTAGACTAGTTGGATTTTATTGAGGAAAATGGATACTCAATTGTTGAATAATGATGAGCAGATAGATATTGAAGACACAGCTCGAGAATAATTCTTTAATGTCACATGAAATGGAAACAATTTCACAGACTTTAAGAGAATTACATGACCATGTGAATTCAAGGATGGAAAAATTTGAAAATGACATGTACAACCATCAGTCGAATTCATCTGAAATTAGACATCCTGATTCTGAAATAACTTTCAGATCTAATTCAAGAGACAATGTTCATAATGACAAGGGGAGGTACTGCTGCTAACATGTAAATCAAAGTACACAGAGTTCAAATTTCAATAATATTCCCAATACCAATAATAATCAAAATTTGACCAATACATTTCCAGTGTATACTTTAAAAATGAAGCCTCAGTCATTTGATGGGAACTCAGATTTAAGTGAATACTTGACACAGTTAAACATTGTGGCTGAAATTAATAACTGGCCATACCAGGCTAAGGCATTGTACCTAGCAAGCTGTCTTACAGGCAATGCAAGGTCACTCTTGGGAGAACTTTCAGAGACACAGAAAAGAGACTATGACAGTCTTGTAGAAATGTTAAGAAATAGATATGGAACAAAGAATAAAGCTGAAATATACAGGTCACAGTTAAAATCTGTTAAGACACAGAAGGGTCAGTCTTTACCTGAACTGGCACAGAATATTAGAAAACTTACAAGGCAGGCATATCCTGAAGCACCAACAAGTTCGATAGAAATCCTCTCACTTGATTATTTTGATAGTCTTCATGATAGTGAAATTAAACCGAGATTAAAAGAATTCTGTCCAAAAACTATTTCAGATGCTGAAACGATAGCTATCCCACTAGAAACTCATAAAATTGTAGATCAAGGTAGGGTTGCTCCAGTAAATTCTGTTTCAGACCAAAATAAACAGAGGTCATCTTTGGACACAGTTATACAAAACTTGAATAGTTTAACAGAACGCATCTATAGACAAATTAGACAAAAAGACAAATAATAACAGTGGGTTTCAAAACAAACTCCCATCTAAATGATAACAATGGGTACCAACAAGAATTACAGTAGAAATAATTCCAATGCCAGTCAAAGTATTGAGTTAATATGATATTAATTCTTTGCAAAATGCTGACAATGATTTGAAAATGATAAACGATATGATCTGGAATGGAGAAAAACCTACTTGGCAAGAAATTTCCAAGCATAGCCCAGAATTGAAATATTTATGGAATCACATTGATTCTTTTGTACTAAAGAATAATGTTCTTTACAGAAAATGGGAAGAAAATGACAACTGATTTTAACCTCCTGTTAGTCATACCAAAGTCACATAAGACTTATGTTTTAAAACAACTGCACGACAGTAAATGTGGTGGTCATTTAGGAGTTAAGAAAACGCTACATAAAATAAGAGAGCAGTATTTCTGGTTTACTCTGAGAAAGATGTTGAAAATTGGTGTAAAGCTTGTATTAAATGTAACAGTAGGAGGATGTCCTTAAGAAAACCAAAGGCACCCTTACAATGTTATAATGTTGGAGCTCCTAATGAATGCATAGCGATTTATTTTATGGGACCCTTTACAAAATGTGACCGAAATTACAAGTATATTATGGTCATTGGAGATGTGTTCAGTAAATGGACAGAATGTTTCTGTATCAACAATCTAGAGGCAAGCACAGTGGCAGAAGTTTTAGTAGATAAGTACATTAGCCGCTGGGGCTGTCCATTAATACTGATCTTCAACATTCCATCCCAAAGGCAATGGATTTATAGCGAGGCAAAATTCAACAAACATAAAAATGTTAAGTCAGTATGTCTCATCTAATCGAAAGGACTAGGATGCTGGGATGTACATGTACATTTAAAATTTAGTTATGTTAGCATAACTAAATCAGTCCACTCTTCCACTGGTTATACACCTTCCATGCTCCACATAGGAAGAGAGTTACGTCTACCAATTGATCTAGTGTTTGGTTCTCCGTAAGTCATAAATGGGGAGGATAAACAAACAAAATGCCCAAAGTATGTCATTCATTTAGAGAAAAAGATCCTAAACATAAATTAACTCTTTTTTATTTACATAAATGACATGGGCTTACACGTCGGTAAGTCTAATTTAGACAGATGTTCACTATACCAGGATTTGACATTTGGGAGTAAGAAGGCATGCATTTCACATCTTAACGAACAGCATTCAGGTATATCTTACAAATGCAAGAAATAGTTAAAAATCTTCAGAAGGAATGATAATCCTCATAATTGTAAAACATCAAAATCAGATTATAGGAGTATATTATTTAACCAAGTAATTAGTGCGAAGAATGAAACAGCTGAAAAAGACCTGAATGAATTTATGATGAGGGCAACAGAAGAATTATGTAGATTTGTGGGGAAAAAGTAACAAAACTAAAGAAAAGAAACCCAATGGTGGTGAAGAAGAAAAAAACAGAAGATTTAGTAGTCTGAAGAGTGATCTACTGTTAAGTGACGACAGTGACAGTGATGAAGACGATGACTTTTTAAAATTTCAAAAACTGAACTTTGAAAATGAAATAATACTTTTAGAATATAACGAGAAATAGGAAGAAGGAAAGGAGGAGGAGGAGAAAAGGTGAGACATGGGTAGAAATAGCGAGGAAGAAAATATTAAAAAAAGAAGAAAGAAGAAAAGAATGGGAGAAACAAGATTTAGAAAGGAAGACAGTAGATGATAGAAGGAATGAAGATGTAAGAAAGGAAGACGAGGAAAAGAAACAAGAAATTGAGAAGAAGACAGAAAAAGAAAGGAAGAAAGAAGACTCGAAGAAGAAAAAGGTGAGGAAACAAGAGCTAGAGACAAAAGGAAACGATAGATAGAAAGAATAAGATACAAAAGAAGTCAAAAAGAGGAGTGAAGAAAAACAAAAGATTGATAAAACAAAGAAGATGGAATTAGAAAAAAAAGAGAGACGCTGAGAAGAAAGAAGAAAAGAAACAGGAAGAAGAAAATAGGGGAATATTAAGATTTGAAGAAGGAATACAGAAAGAAGAAGAAAGAAGGAAGGAAGAAGGCAAAGGAAAATCACAGAAAGAGAAGGAAGAAATGGCTAGAAAAGACAGAAATGAGGAAGAAAACAGGAGAAAGTCAGGAAAGAAAGAGGATGAGAAAAAATTCAAAGAAGAAATAAATAAAATAAGAAGCAAATTTAAAAACGTAAACAAAAGAAAAAGACAGTATGGGAGGAGGAGAAGACAATGATCTACATTGAAGACGTTTACATGTATGAAGAGACCCCAACTGTCAAGAACTTTAAATTGTTATAGATATTCTTGTTCTCTAGTTGATAAGTTTTATTCACTGAAAATTTCATTTTTGAATGTTTATATTTCACTGTGGAAACACAATTGCAAGAACCTACCTACAAGTTATGCGAATCGATATTGGTTGTTACATTGCATTCAACTTGTTAAAATGTTACTTGAGCAGTTATATTTTTTATTTAGCTCACCTGAGCACGAAGAGCTCATGGTGAGCTACTGTGATCGTGCTGTGTCCGTCGTCCGTCATGCACTGTCGTCAACTTTTTACCTTGTGTACGCTCTAGAGGCCACATTTTCAATCTGATACTCATGAAAGTTGGTCAGGATGTTTGCCTCAATGAAATCTCGGAAAAATTTAAAAATGGGCAATGTCAGGTCAAAAATTAGGTCACTAGGTCAAATCTTAGAAAAACCTTGTGTACTCTCTAGAGGGCTCATTTTCAGTCGGATACTGGTGAAAACTGGTCAGGATGTTCGTGTGGATGATATCTCGGACAAGTTTGAAATGGGTCATGTGGGGGTCAAAAACTAGGTCTCTAGGTCAATTTTAGAAAAACCTTTTATACGGTCTAGAGGCCACATGTTCAGTCCAAAACTCTTAAAAGTTGGTCAGAATGTTTCTCTTGATGATATCTTAGACAAGTTTGAAAATGGATCATTTGGAGGCAAAAACTAGGTCACTAGGTCAAATGTTAGAAAAACCTTTTGTTGGCTCTAGAGGCCACATTTTCAGTCCAAAACTCTTATAAGTTGGTCAGAATGTTTGCCTTGATGATATATTAAAGTACTTTGAAAATGAGTCATTGGGGTTAAAAACTAGGTCACCAGCTCAAATCTTAGAAAAACCTTGTATATGCTCTGGATGCCACATTTTCAGTCCAACACTCTTGAAAATTAGTCGGAATGTTTGCCTTTATATCTTGGACGAGTTTGAAAATGGGTCATGTTGTCAAAAACTGGGTCAATAGGTCAAATGTTATAAACACCTTTTGTATGCTCTGGAGGACACATTTTCAGTCTGATACTCCTAAAACTTATTCATAATTTGTCCTGGTGATACCTTGAATGAGTTTGAAAATGGGTCATGTGGAGTCAAAAACCAGGTCAATGGGTCAAATAGTAGAAAAACCTTGTGTACACTCTAGAGGCTACATTTTCTGCCTGATAGGCTAAAGACTTGGACAGACTGTTTGTTTTCGTGATGTCTCAAAAGTTTGATAATGGGCAATTGTCCGGTCCAAAACTAGGTCACTTGGTAAAATCTTAGAAAAGCCTTTTGTACGATGTAGAGGCCACATTTATCGTCCAATACTCATGAAACTTGGTCAGAATGTATGTCTTATCGATATATCGAAAGTGTGTGATGATGGGTAATGTCTGATAAAAAACTAAGTCACTGGGAAACTAGATGGTTCATGTTTGGTCAATGGACTCGGGTAAGCGATTTCAGGGCCATCATGGCCCTCTTGTTTTATGTATGAAAGTAATACTTCAATTATCTTTCCTAGAGTTTTTTTCCCCTATGATGCAAAGTTCAAGATTAATTTAATCTTACATTGAAATTCAGAGTGATTCCACTCTTTCATTTACATTTCCAGTACTTTAAATAATTGTTTTTTCAATGTGGACTTGTCTTGTTCATAATTGCTTAAATGTTAAATACATTTAGCGTTATATTTTATTACACAACAATTTTAACGTGTCAATCGGAAAACTGATGTGATATTTATCCAAAAACTGATATCAGATGAAAATCCGAAAACTCATCCTTGATGTCATACCAAAAAACGTTTATGAGAGCCATTTACTTGCTACGTGATAAAAGAGGAATCCATTTTACCAAAACCCAGAGGCAGGAACTCAAACTCCACTACACTCGTCCAGATGATCCGGGATTTCAAGGTTTTCCTACTTTAAGTTAAAGACACTATAACATAATATTTATTTCTCTTTAGTATGTAACATTAAGTAAAAAGTGTTGTGAACATTTATTAACAACTGACATTTCAGTTTACTTTCAACTGTGATAGACACTTTTATGTGTCATTACTCAAATATCTTTTAGTGTCATTTAATTGAGTAATATTTATTGTTAATTTGCCATTATGTTGTTGTTAATGGGTAAGTAAAACATTTATTTGAATTTATGTCTATATTTAATTAGGCAAGCTCTGTATCTTTATGCTTCAAATATTTCTTCTAAAGAATTGGGATAATTCTTTTGTAGATAGGGGGTAATGTGACGATTGTTCTTAAAATTGTAATTGCCAATATTTAAAGCTTTTGTTATTCTTATCTTTAATGTATAAACATGTTCATTGTTTGTTGGTCTTACCTGGCATCATCTAGATTTGCTCGTGATTGTGTATCCGCGAAACTTTATTAACTTTATTGCACATTAAATTCAGTGGTATTCTGACAGTTCTGTTGCGTCCATTCTAAAATTTGGAACGTCTGTTTCCCGTTCATGTATTGTATTTTACGTCACATACACAGCATTGAACCATTACTTTGATTCTAATTGTGTGACGTCATTATCATAACAAGCCGTTGCAATAAATAAGCTGAATTTTTAAGTTAACGTCGCACTGTGCTAGAAACGGTTCAAACTATTTGACCCTTCAAAGAAAAGATGATTAACCAGGTAGGGCATTAATTTTACAATGTATGTCGACATGAAATG
Organism: Tridacna crocea; assembly: GCA_943736015.1. Lineage (NCBI taxonomy): Eukaryota > Metazoa > Mollusca > Bivalvia > Cardiida > Cardiidae > Tridacna > Tridacna crocea. The sequence goes on from OX031073.1 coordinate 35,323,117, forward strand.
TTTTTACGAGAACTAAAATTAGAAACCTACTTTCGCTTTCAAAGTTATTTTAAAACCGGCGTGGTAAGTCCCGATAACTACCTTCCAGGATTGCAATGACTAACATCGCAAAAAATACAGTGTGGCAATGACTTTCAGACTGGAATTAGTTCACTGATATTATGACTTTTAATGAGTTGGTCTACTTTTGCCAGGACTAAGCAAGAGATTGGTAAATTCAGTATTACAATCATCAGATATGGATTTGTAGGTCTATATTTTATAAAACTTGGTCAGGTTGGGGTATCTATTGATGCAAAGACAAGCACAGAACTCGATCAATCCACTGTTGCAATGCCTAGGTTATACATTTGTAAATCCATTTGTGTACTTACCTGTACAAAGATAATCAATCCAGTGTAGCAATGCCAAATTCAACAATTTCTCATTGTTGCAATGACTAGGTGAAAGACAAGTCAGTTCAGGCTTGCAATGACTACGCAAAGATTTCTCAATCTCCTTACCAATGGCCAGGCGATATATAATTATCAATCAAATGCTGCAATGACTAGTTTCCAGGATTGCAATGGCCAAAGTCGCAAGATGTTCAGTGTTGCAATGACCTTCTGTTGGGAATCAGTTCTCCGTTTCAGTCAGTCTAGTATGCTGCAACTAGTGTTGCAATGACCTTCTGTGGGGAATCAGTTCACCGTTTCAGTCAGTCTAGTATGCCGCAACTAAGTAAGAGATTGGTAAATTCAGTGTTACAATCGGCAGATATAAAATTTGGAGATCTAAACTTTACATTAGTTTGTCGGGTTAGGATACCTCAGTAACAATGGCCAGGCGAGACATTCATCAGTCAAATATTTCAATGTCTAGTTTCAAGGATTGCAAGAATTAACATAGCAAAAAATACAGTGTTGCAATGACCTTCTGAGTGGAGTCACTTTACTTTTATTATGATTCTCAATGACTCGGTATAGATTTGCCACGACTAAGTAAGAGATTCGAAAATTCAAGATTACAATCACCAGACATGGAGTTTTTACCTCTATAATTTAAATTACTTGGTCTGGTTAGAACACCTACTAATGCAATGACAAGCACAGAAACAAGTCAATCCATTGTTGCAATGACTAGGTTATACATTTCTAAATCCATTCTTGTAATTACCAGGAAAAAAAATCAATCCAGTGTAGCAATGACAAATTCAACTATTTCTAAATCCATTGTTGCAATGACTTCAGGTGAAACAGAAGTCAGTCTAGGATTGCACGGATTACGCAAAGATTTCTCAATCTTACTACAAATGGCCAGGCGCAACTTTTGTTAGTCAAATGTTGCAATGCCAAGTTCTAGGATTGCAATGACTAACATAGAAAAAAAAAATTCTTGCAATGACCTTCTGAGGGGAGTCAGTTCACTGTTCTAATGACTTTCAACGAGTCGGTCTAGTTTTTCCACCACTACGAAAGAGATTGCTTAATTCAGTGTTACAATCAGCAGATACAGATTTTATAGGTCTATTATTTATATAACTTGGTCAGGTTAGGATATCTTCTGATGCAATGACAAGCACAGAAATAAGTCTATTATTTGTTGCAATGACTAGGTGAAAGAAGTCAGTCCAGGGTTGCAATGACTACGCATAAATTTCTTAATCTTAGTACCAATGGCCAGGCAAGACATTTATCAGTCAAATATTGCAATGACTAGTTTCCAGGATTATTGAAATGACCTTTTGAGGGCAATCAGTTCACTGTTATAATGACTTCTATCGAATCCGTCTAGTTTTGCCGCGACTAAGTAAGAGATTGGTAAATTCAGTATTACGATCACTACATACGGAACTTTTAGCTCTATAGTTTATATTTCTTGGTCAAGTTAGGATATCTACTGCTGTAATGACAAGCACAGAAATAAGTCAATCTATTGTTGCAATGACTAAGTTATACATTTTTAAATCCATTGTTGTAATTACCATTAGAAAATTAATCAGACCAGCGTAGCAAAGACAAACTAAATTTCTCAATCCACTGTTGCAATGGGTTCAATCTCAGTACAAATGGCCAGGCAAGTTATTAATTGGTCAAATGTTGCAATGACTAGTTAACAGGATTGCAATGACTAACATAGAAAAAAATACAGCATTGCAATGGTCTTCTGAGGGGAATCAATTCACTGTTGTAATGACTTTTAACGAATTGGTCTAGGTTTGCTGTGACTAAGTAAGAGATTGCTAAATTCAGTGTTACAATCACCAGGTACAGTCTAGTTTTGCCGCAACCAAGTAAGAGATTGGTAAATTCAGTTTTACAATCACCATGTACGGAATTAATAAGTCTATATTTTATAAAACTTGGTCAGGTTTGGATATCTATTGATGCATTGACAAGCACAGAAATTAGTCAATCCATTGTTGCAATAACTAGGTTAAACATTTCTACATCTATTGTTGAAATTACCAGTAGGAAAATAATCAGTCCAGTGTAGCAATAACAAATTAAACAATTTCTGAATCCATTGTTGCAATGACTAGGTGAAAGAGAAGTCAGTCCAGGGTTGCAATGACTACACAAAGATTTCTCGATGTCAGTACCATTGGCCATGCGACACATTCATCAGTCAACTATTGTAATGTCTAGTTTCCAGGATTGCTATGATTAAGATGGAAAAAAATATGGTGTTGCAATGACATTCAGAGTGGAGAAAGTTATATGTTATAATGACTTTCAATGAGTCGGTCTAGGTTGGCTAAGACTAAGTAAGAGATTGGTAAATTCAGTTTTACAATCACCAGGTACGGAAATAGTTTGTCTATGATTTTTATTACTTGGTCAGGTTAGGATATCTATTGATGCATTGACAAGCACAGAAATTAGTCAATCCATTGTTGCAATGATAAGGTTATACATTCTTAAATCCACTGTCGAAATTACCAGTAGAAAAATAATCAGTCCACTGTAACGATGACAAACAATTTCTCAATCCATTGTTGCAATGACTAGGTGAAAGACAAGTCAGTCCAGTGTTGCACTGACTATGCAAAGATTCATCAATCTCAGTACCAATGGCTATGCAAGGCATTTATCAGACAAATGTTGCAATGACTATGATTCCAGATTTGAAATCAGTAACATAGCAAAAAATATAGTTTTGCCATGAGCTTCTAAGTACAATCAGTTCACTGCTAAAATGATTTTTAACGAATCTGGCTACTTTTACAGTGCCCAAGTAAGAGATTGGTACATTCAGTATTACAATCACCAGATACAGAATATGTAGTTCTATATTTCATAAAACATCAGGTTAGGATATCTATTGATAGAATGAAAAGCACAGAAATATGTCAATCCATTGTTGCAACGACTAGGTGAAAGAGAAGTCAGTCCAGGGTTGCAATGATTAAGCAAAGACTCCTCAATCTCAGCACCAATGACCAGGCAAGGCATTTATCAGACCAATAATGCAATGACTAATTTCCAGGATTCTAATGACAAAGAATACAGAGTTGAAGTGACACGAGTAGAATCAGTTCACTGTTATAATGACTTTTGGACTAGTTTTGCCGCAACTAAATAAGAGATTGGTAAATTCACCATTACAATCACTAGATATGGAATTTGTAGGTCTATAGTTTATATTACTTGGTCAGTAGGACATCTTCGATGCAATGAAAAGCACAGAAATAATACAATCTATTGCTGCAATGACAAGGTTATACATTTCTACATACTGTGTTGAAATTACCAGTAGAAAAATAATCCAGTGTAGCAATGACAAACAATTTCTAAATCCATTATTGCAATGACTAGGTGAAAGAGAAATCTGTCCAGGGTTGCAATGACTATGCAATTTCTCAAACTCGGTACCAATGGCCAAGCAAGACACTCATCAATCAAATGTTCCAATGACTAGTTAACAGGATTGCAATGAACCACATAGCAAAAAATTCATTGTTGCAATGACCTGCGGGAATCAATTCACGGTTATAGTGACTTTCAAGGATTTGGTCTAGTTTTGCAGCAACCCAGTAAGAAATTGTGAAATTCAGTGTCACAATCTTGAGACACAGAATTTGTAGGTCTATAATTTACATTATTTTCTCAGGTTAGGAAAGCTACAGATGCAATAACATGCACAGAAGTAAGTCAATCCATTGTTGCAATGAGTAGGTGAAAGAGAAGTCAGTCCAGGGTTGCAATGACTACGTAATAAATCATTAATCTCAGTGCCAATGGCTAGGCAAGACATTTATCAGTCAAATATTGCAATGACTAGTTTCCAAGATTACTGAATTGACCTTCTGAGGGGTATCAGTTCACTGTTCTAACGAATTTTATCGAGGTCTAGTTTTGCCACGACAAAGTAAGAGATTTGTAAATTCAGTATTATGATCACTACATACAGAATTTTTAGCTCTATAGTTTATATTACTTGGTCAGATTAGGATGTCTACTGCAGTAATGACAAGCACAGAAAAAAGTCAATCCATTGTTGCAATGACTCAGTTATACATGTCTTAATCCATTGTTGAAATTACCATTAGAAAATTAATCAGTCCAGTGTAGCAATGACAAACTAAACAATTTCTCAATCCATTGTTGCAATGAGTAGGTGAAAGATAAGTCAGTCTAGGGTTCCAATGACGAAGCAAAAATTTCTCAATCTTGGTACCAATGGCCAGGCAAGGCATTTATCAGTCAAAAATGTTGCAATTACTAGTTTCCAGGATTGCAATGAGTAACATAGCAAAAAATACAGTGTTGCCATCAACTTCTGAGTAGAATCAGTTCACTGTTAAAATGATTTTTAACGAGTCTGGCTACTTTTACAGCGCCCAAGTAAGAAATTGTGAAATTCAGTGTTACAATCTTGAGACACAGAATTTGTAGGTCTATATTTCATAAAACTTGGTCAGGTTAGGATATCTATTGATAGAAGGAAAAGCACAGAAATATGTCAATCCATTGTTGCAATGACTAGGTCAAAGAGAAGTCAGTCAAGGGTTGCAATGACTACCCAAAGGCTTCTCAATCTCAGTACCAATGGCCAGGCAAGGCATTTATCAGGCAAATGTTGCAATGACTACTTTCCAGGATTGCAATGACATAGAATACAGAGTTGCAGTGACCCGAGTAGAATCAGTTCACTGTGGTAATGGCTTTTGGACTAGTTTTGCCGCAACTAAATAAGAGATTGGTAAATTTACTATTACAATCACTAGATACGGAATTTGTAGGTCTTTAGTTTATTTTACTTGGTTATCTAGGATATTTTTGATGCAATGACAAGCACAGAAATAAGTCAATCCATTGTTGCAAAGACTAGGTTATACATTTCTAAATCCATTGTTGTAATTACTAGTAGAAAAATAATCAATCCAGTGTAGCAATGACAAATGAAACAATTTCTCAATCCATTGTTGCAACGACTAGGTGAAAGAGAAATCTGTCCATTGCAACCCCACATAGCATTGTGACCATTAAAGTCCCCAGCAAGAATATAGGGGGATAGCAATTGGGAAATGAGATCATTCAGATTGGTCTCATTGATAGGAGTACTGGAGATATGAAGAACAGTGTAAAAGTGCTGTGTAAAGGTAACCTGATAGCATCAGCTTGCAGTTTCGTGTTAAGAGAGATAACTTTGTGAGAAATGTTGTCGTTAACAATAATAGAAACATCACTGGGTTTTTCGCCTTCTGTAGATCTTGTTGTAAATAGAATCATATTTGATAGCGCTATCACCCTCCCGTTTACGGAAGGTTTTTTGCAGACAAACAGCAATTGGTTTGTGATCATTGATTAAAAGGAAAAATTCCACTGGATTGTGCTATCCATAGTGCATGAGGAAAGTAGAAAAACTAAGGTAAAAAACAAGGCCGTAAACCAATGCATTCTAAAAGAGATTGGTTAAGAAGATGTCTGGGGTTTCGACGAGTACCAAGCATCAGAATCCTTGTTCCAAGGATCTTTGGATATGGACCAGATGGAGGCTTCTGAATCTTAAGCCTCACTTTCCAGGTTTTCAGCATCTGCATCCATGTCCTCTAGATTGGAAAATCTGTAAGAGTTAGGGACATGATCATTTACTTTAAGTCCGATTTCACAAGATCCTTGGTTATCTCTGAATTGTGATTTGGATTTGGAAGAAGTCTTTAAGGAGGTCTGGGTGTACAATTAGAATTATCTTTAGATGAGACTGTGATTTTGTAAGATCCTTGGTTATCTCTAGATTGTGATTTGGATTTGGAAGAAGACATTTTAGGAGGTCGGGTGTATGATTAGGATTGTTATCTTTAAATGAGAAATTAGGTTTTCTTGTGGACTGTGAAGATGGAGGTAGTGGTTTCTTTGGAGGCTGTTGTGAAGGGGGAGATGACTTTGAAGTTTTCCGTAAAGAGATATTTTGTGAAGGCGTAGATGGCTTTGAAGTTTTTTGAGAAGAACTATTTTGAGAATTAGCGAGTTTTGAGGATGCCAAAGAGGTTGTGTTTGTTTTAGATGCAGATGGAGAGTCAGGAATTAGTTTGGACAAGGTGGATGAAGGGACAAGTTCCTTCAGCTCAGAAGCTACATCAGGAAATTTTTGAGGTAGAACTTTTCAAAGAATTGTACATGTACTGCAATCGTCCTTTTCAGTTGACCAGCCAACAACACTTGCATAGCTAGGACTAGAATAGGTTTTCTTCTGCTGTTCAAATATTTTCCATGCTTCTGGAAAGCTAACATTATTGTGTTATTTAATGGAAAGAATTTCTTTTTCTTCCTTCCATACAGGACACTCTCTTAAAAAGGTAGAGTGTTGAGACTTACAATTTATAAAAAGAGGAGTATTTGAACAAGTAGTACTGTCATGGTCACATCCTTGATGATCACATTTAAAACATGTTTCCAAATCCATGGTTGAAATTACCAGTAGAAAAAAAAAATCCAGTGTAGCAATGACAATTTAAACAATGTTTCAATGCATTATTGCAATGCGTAGGTGAAAGAGAAGTCAGTGCAGGGTTGCAATGACTACGCAAAGATTTCTCAATCTGTGTACAAATGGCCAGGCAAGAGATTCATCAGTCAAATATTGCAATATCTAGTTTCCAGGATTGCAATGACTACCTAAACAAAAAAATATAGTGTTCCAATGACCTTCAGAGTGGAGTCAGTTCACTGTTATAATGACTTACAACAAGTTTTGCCGCGACCAAGTAAGAGATTGGTAAATTTAGTATTACAATCACCAAATTTTTAGCTCTACAATTTACATTTCTTGGTCAGGTTGGATTACCTACTGATGCAATAACAAGCACAGAAATGACTCAATCCATTGTTGCAATGACTAGGTTATACATTTCGAAATCTATTGTAGAAATTACCTGTAGAAAAAAAATCAGTCCAGTGTACCACTGACAAGTTGAACTATTTCTAAATCCATTGTTGCAATGACTAGGAGAAAGAAAAGTCATTCCAGGGTTGCAATGACTAAACTCAAAAGATTTCTGAAACTCGGTACCAATGGCCACGCTAGACACTCATCATTGAAATGTTGCAATAACTAGATTCCAGGATTGCAATGATTAACATAGCAAAAAACACAGTATTGCAATGACCTTTTAATTGGAGTCAGTTCAATGTGGTAATGTGCATAAAATATTGTATCAAGTGGTTTGGCATTCCCTGCCTGCTCAGCAGTTTTAGATTAAAGGGCAAGACTGATAATATTGCTTTTTCTTGAAAATGACATTAAAACTGGTAAAGATTGGAGCGTTGAATGGGATGAATATACTCCCACTAAAGAGGTCCTGTCTCCAATGAGGTAAGATGCCCCCAAGAGGGCTAATCCTCCCATTAAGGAGATGCAAACTGAATACTAAATAAGTAAGGAATGTTGTAAAAAGATGGGTAAGAAACTCAAGAGTAAATATCACAGCTTACTGTAATTACCAATCTCCTTTATGAAAGTGATAATAGATTCAAAGCTGACAGAATCAAAAACATGTTTCAAACTATCGGTGTTTAAATATTTTGAGCAAACTGGCTAAAAGTCAATGTAATCAAATAGGATATGTTTTACAGAAAAAGTTGCATTGCATGGTATACATTCAGTGGCATCATCTCTGGTCTAGAGCCAGGAATGTGTGATGCGTGAATGGCCATTTCGAAGTCGTGCAATTATCACTTCTTCTGGACGAAGGGACCTGTAAACGGGGTACCATTCACCAAGAGATGGTTTAACTGAATTTAAAATATCAGCATCCCACTGGGATTGCCAAGAAGATCGGATACATGTTAAAATGGAGGATTTAAAGTCATTGTGAACTTTAAAATCTGAAATAGGGAGGTTAGGTGCAGATTTGGCTGACCTATTAGCATTTTCATTGCCTTTGATGCCTACATGATTTGGAAACCAGCAGAATACCAATCTATCCTTAGCAGAAATTCCTGAGATCCTTTCAAGTAAACTACAGATTAAGGGATTCTCAAGTTTAAAGGAGAAATAATGGTCCTTTATTTTATTGTATCTAGCATGAAACACAATCCTATCCGAATCAGACTTTTTCTCAGGTGCCAGGTCAAATCTGAATTCTGCACTGTTTAAGTGTCCATAGAGGGATTTCAGAGATGAATAACATTTGATTTCCTTTCAAAAAGATGTTTATATTGAGGTTTAAAAGAATCGTTACCAGTTGGATTAAAACAATTCAACTTAAATTTTAAAATATATTAGTGAGGATTTTTCTCTCCTGTAAGGAAAGGAAGATTCATTAGCCTCAACATAGAGACTATTGATGGGAGAGTTCTGAAAGCTCCAAGTACAAGATGCAGACCTTCGTGGTGTATAGAATGGAGAATTTTGAGGTAAGATTTACAGGCCGATCCGTATACAATAGATCCATACTCTAATTTGGAGCGAACTAAAGACCGATAAAGCCACAAGAGGGCTTTAGGGTCTACTCCCCATTCAGAATGGGCCACAACCGTAAGAAGATTAAGAGCCTTCTTGCACTTCTTTTTAAGTGCAGTGATGTGAGGAAGGAAGAAAAGCTTTCTGTCAAAGATGACAGCAAGAAATTTAAACTCAGAAACGACTTCAATTTTAGTTTTGTATAAATACAGTTCAGGATCTGCATGAACACTTCAAGTTTTTGATATTAAAAATTTGATGCCATTTTCATCAGACCATGTTTGCAGTTTGTCGAGACATTGTTGAAGTCGTCTCTCAATAAGAAGGAAGGAGGAGAAAAAGCGAAACATGGGTAGAAATAGAGAGGAAGAAAAGATTAAAAGAAGAAGACAGAAGAAAAGAAGGGGAGAAACAAGATTTAGAAAGGAAGACAGTAGATGATAGAAGGAATGAAGATGTAAGAAAGGAAGACGAGGAAAAGAAACTAGAAATTGAGAAGACAGAAAAAGAAAGGAAGAAAGAAGAAGACTTAAAGAAGAAAGAGGTAAGGAAACGAGAGCCAGAGAGGAAAGAAAATGATAGAAAGAAAGAATAAGATACAAAAGAAGTCAAAAAGGGGAGTGAAGAAGAACGAAAGATAGATAAAACAAAGATGGAATTAGAAAACAAGAGAGAAGCCGAGAAGAAAGAAGAACAGAAACAGGAAGAAGAAAATAGGGAAAACATAGATTTGAAGAAAGAATACAGAGAGAAGGAATGAGAGAGAAGAAGAAAGGAAGAAGACAAAGGAAAATCACAGAAAGAGAAGGAAGTCATGGATAGAGAAGACAGAAATGAGGAAGAAAAGAGAGAGTCAGGAAAGAAAGAGGAAGAGAAAGAATTCAAAGAAGAAATAATAAAATTAGAAGCAATTTTAGTAACGTAAACAAAAGAAAGACACAGTTAGTCAGGTAGGAGAAGAAACTGATCTACATTGAAGAGAGTTACGTGTATGAAGAGACCATGACTGTCAAGAAGTTTCAATTGTTATAGATATTCTTGTTCTCTGGTTGATAGTTTTATTCACTGAAAATTTCATTTTTGAATGTTTATATTTCATTGTGGAAACACAATTACAAGTACCTACCTACAAGTTATGAGAATCAATATTGGTTGTTATATTGCACAACTTGTTGAAATGTTACTTGAGCAGTTACAATTTTTTTTTTATTTATGAAAGTAATATTTCAATTATGTTAAGTGACTGGCATGTGACTAATGATTCTTAAATTCCATTACATAACGAAATTGTAATTTTTTCCATAATGTCTTCTTCGGATGCTATGTTTGAAGCTTCGTATGTGTATTTCAGGTATATCAATGAGCGAGTTGATCATGTAAAAATAGATTGTGTTTCCCGTTGATCTGGGCTATAGTTAATCTCTAATTTCTCTTGTTGTCGGATGGTTTTCGACTCCTGGGTTTTCATGAAAGAAAATTATAGGGCTTTGGGAGTATAAGGATGATTTTTTTTGTACTTTTGTAAAATTTTCGTCCCAGAATCTGAAGAGCCACCTTTAAAGAAATAACTGTGAGGAATGTTGTTGTTAACAATAATAGAAAAACCACTTCTGCCTTTTTCGCCCATGGTAAAGATCTTGTTGCAAATAGAATGATATTTGATAGAGATAACATTCTCCTGTTTAAGGAAGGTTTCTTGCAGGCAAACAGCAACTGGTTTGTGATCATTGATTGAGAGGGAAAATTCATGAAAGTTGGACTTCAGACCTTGACAATTCCACTGGATTATGGTATCCATAGTGCATGAGGAAAGTATAAAAGCTAAAGTAAAATATGAGGCCATAAACCAATGCATTTTAAAACAGATTGCTTAAGATGTCTCCGGTTTGGTTGTGTGCCAAGTGTGAGCATTCTTGTTCCACAAGGATCTTTTGGAGTGGACCAGATAGACGCTTCTGAATCTGAAGCCTCACCTTCCAGATTTTCAGTATCTTCATACATGTCCTCTAGCTCCAAAAATCTGTTGGAGGTAGGGACAGGATTATTTATTTTTACTGATTTCACAAGACCCTTGGGTATCTCTTGGATGTTTAGATCTTCAAGAAGACCTTTTAGGAGATCGGAAGCATGATTAGATTTACCTTACGATGAAACCTGGGATTTAGTCAAAGACTGTGAAGGTTGAAGTTTGGATTTCTTTTGAGGTTGTTGTGAAAGGGGAGATGGCTTTGAAGCTTTTTGTGAAATGTTCTGCAAAGAGGTAGATGTCTTTGAAGGTTTTTTGAAGAAATACTTTGAGAAGGGGTAGATGGTGGTTTTTGAGTTGTGGATGGAGTGGTGGATTTGGGGGTAGGCTGTGTCTGTTTTGGAGGCTTTGGAGGTACGGTAGGTTGAATGGCAGGGACTAAGCTCTTTAATTCATTGGCCATTTCTGGAAACTTTTCAAGAAGTTTCTTTGCCAAGAGTTCACAAGTAGAGTAATGTTCCTTTCCAGATGTTGCAGACGACATTTTTGCATAGGATGTTGAACAATTCAACAATGTTTGGTCATTTCTGCGTTTTTCAACGATCTTTCGTGCTTCCACAAAGGAACATTTTCTTTATATTTTATAGATAGGATTTCTTTTTCATCATTCCAGACTGAATACTCTTTAGAAAAGACTGGATGATTGCACTTGCAATTAAAACAGAGGACAGGGTTATTACAAGTATTAGAGTCATGATCTAAACCTTCAAAAACCAATTTTGGACAGACAGGTGTACTTTTACAATTGCTTTCGTGATGGCCGTACCTCTTGCATTTATAGCAACGCAGAGGGTTTGGCACATACACCTCCGCCTTCACAGATTGAAATCCTATTTTGATCATCTTCGCGAGCCAATGTTACAATCACTACGTGGATCTTACCTTGGCTAATTGAGCCCGATTTCGAGATTCCGGCAATGTGCCCTCTATTGGATGCTGGTTATTATCCCCCTTTACATCATATATCTAATAGCCAATGAAATGTTGTTTTACAAACCGCTTACACATAAAGCGATAAGCAGACATCCACGTGGGTTTCCATGTTTACCTTCCATTCGAAAGGTGGCGACCTTGTTCTATTTTTATCAAAGATGAAATGCTAGGAGCGATTTCATTCGTTGCAGTTGAAGCTGGTTGCATCCAATGAAAAGGCGTTTAGGGGTAATGTAAATTGTCAACTGCCTCTATTACAATAAAACGAGCAAATGTTGTGTTTTTGTTAAATGATACATCGGACTTTGAATCCAAGTCGGATAGAACACGCTTGGCTTTCCTTTGTTTTGCCATGTTTAACTCATTACCAAACGAACAAATTTTAGGTTTGTCCAAATCGAAAGCATCTGCAGACGACAAAATAAAAGTGACTGAAAATTTGAAATTTGTGTTGTGAAGGGTAGAAAACATTGTGGGAAATGGAGAAAATGCTGGTTACCAGCATTTTCTCCTTTTCCCACAATGTTTTCTAAAGGCTTCTTTCTCTGGGGCGTCAAAAGTAGGGATTGTGTGGTAATGGGTTAATAGGGTTCATCACCGATGTTCCCCACCTGCCTCGGAACCCAACAAGGGGACATGATCTGGGGAAACCCAACTCAGATCATGACAAGGAAACATCGCTGATATACTTGAAGTGAGAGGGCTAGACTAGACAAATGTAGGCCCACATAATGTCACACCAAGCATACACTGTCTTTGAGCATTTACAAGTGTCAACCAAACACCATTCTTTCATCCGATAGCCCATGAGCCACAGCCTTCTTGGATTTTGACATACAGCTACTGATGATAGAGAAGAGAAATTAATTTCATTATGTATGTGTACTTGTAAAGGAAAAAGGCAGAGAAACACCCTAGGGCTGATTGATCAGGATGGGCCTTCCTGACCCCTCGTTTAGTTCAGTTCCAAGGCCAAAGTGGCGAGTTGCAAAAACAGAGTCATCAAAGGGCCATACTCTGAATCCACTCAACCACCAGGATCCCAACATCAAACGACACGATTTGCAGCCCACAGCAAACAGGCAGGCACGTTGGGGGGGGTCTTGTCTTACCCCTGCTGTAGTGTGACAGCAGAGCTATTTCGATCCCCTCGCCCAGCTGGGGGTATCTCAATTCATTATTGCAATGACTAGGTGAAAGCGAAGTCGGCCCAGGGTTGCAATGACTATGCAAAGATTTATCAATTTCAGTACCAATGGCCAGGACATTCATCAGCCAAATATTGAAATGTCATGTTTCCAGGATTGCCATGAATCATAGCAAAAAACAGTGTTGCAATGATCCTCTGAGTGGCATCAATTTATCGTTGTAATGACTTTCAACAAGACAATCTAGTTTTGCTGCAACTAAGTAAGATATTGATATATTTAGTATTACAATCACCAGAAGGAATTTTTAGCTCTATAATTTACATTACTTAGTCAGGTTAGCATACCTACTGATGAAATGACAAGCACAGAAAAGAGTCAATCCATTGTTGCAATGACTAGGCTATACATTTCAAAATCCATTGTTGTAATTACCAGTAGAAAAATAATAAAGTCTAGCAATGACAAATTCAACAATTTCTCAATCCCTTGTTGCCTTGACTAGGTGAGAGAGAAGACAGTCCAGTTTGCATTGACCACTAGAAAGATACTCAATCTAATGTAGCAATGACAAATTCAACAATTTTCAATCCATTGCTGCAATAACTATGCGAAAGAGAAGTCAGTCCAGGGTTGCAATGACTACGCAAAGATTTCTCAAACTCAGTACCAATGGCCAGGAGAGACACTCATTAGTCAAATGTTGCAATGACTAGTTTCCAGGATGGCAATGACTAACAAAGCAAAAAATACAGTATTGCATTGATGTTCTGTGTGGAGTCATTTCACTGTTATAATGACTTTTAACGAGTTGGTCTAGTTTTGCCACGACTTAGTAAGAGATTGGTAAATTCAGTGTTGCAATCACCATATACAGAATTTGTAGGTCTATAATTTAATTTACTTTTTCATATTGGCATACCTACTGATGCAATGACAAGCACAGAAAGAAGTCTACCATTGTTGCAATCACTAGGTTATACATTTCTAAATCCACTGATGTAATTACTAGTAGAAAATTAATCAGTCCAGTGTAGCAATGACAAACAATTTTTCAATCCATTGTTGCAATGACATGGTGAAAGAGAAGCCAGTTCAGGGTTGCAATGACTACGCAAAGATTTCTCAATCTCAGTACCAACCGCCAGGCAATACATTCGTCAGTCAAATGTTGCAAACTGGTTCCTTACATTGCAATGACTAACAGCAAAAAACACAGATTTACAATGACCTTCTGATGGGAATAACTTCACAGTTATAATGACTTTCAACAAGCTGGTCTAGTTTTGCCGCGACTAAGTAAGATATTGGGAAATTTAGTATGACAATCACTAGATACGGAATTTTTAGCTCTTATAATTATTTATTACTAGGTCAGGTTACGATATCTACTGATGCAATGACAAGCACAGAAACATTGTTGCATTTACTAGGTTATACATTTCTAAATTTATTGTTGTATTTACTAGTACAAAAATAATCAGTCCAGAGTAGCAATGGTTAAGCTAAAAAAATTCCTCAATCAATTGTTGCAATAACTAGGTGAAAAAGGTCAGTCCAGGGTTGCAAAGACTACCCAAAGATTCTCAAATCTCAGTTCCAATGGCCAGGCAACACATTTTTCAGTCAAATGTTGCAATGACTACTTTCCAGGATTGCAATGACTAACATAGCAAAAAATACAGTGTAACAATGACCTTCTAAGGGGAATCAGTTCATTGTTACAATGATGTTCAACGAGTCGGTCTACTTTTGCCGTGACTGATAAGAGATTGGTAAATTCAGTATTGCATTCACCAGATACAGAATTTGTAGGTCTATATTTTATAAATCTTGGTCAGGTTAGGCAATGACAAACACAGAAATAAGTCAATCCATTGTTGGAATCACTAGGTTATACAATTCTAAATTAATTGTTGAAATTACCAGAAGAAAAATAGTCAATCCAGTGTAACAATGACATACAATTTCTCAATCCATTGTTGCAATGACTAGGTGAAAGAGAAGTCAGTCGAGGGTTGCAATGACTACGAAAAGGTTTCTCAATCTCAGTACCAAGGGCCAGGCGAGACATTCATCAGTCAACAACTGTAATGTCTAGTTTCCAGGATTGCTATGATTAACATGGCAAAACAAATATGATGTTGCAATGACCTTCAGAGTGGAGTAAGTTAACCCATTACCACACAATCCCTACTTTTGACACCCCTGAGAAAGAAGCCTTTTGAAAACACTGTGGGAAAAGGAGAAAATGCTGGTAACCAGCATTTTCTCCTTTTCCCACAGTGTTTTCTACCCTTACAGAACAAATTTCTATTTTTTGAGTCACCTTTATTTTGTCATCTGCAAATGCTTTCAATTTGGACCAGTCTAAAATTCTGTCGTGTGGTAAAGAGTTAACTGTTATAATGACTTTCAATGAGTCGGTACAGGTTTGCCGTGTAAAGAGATTGGTAAAATCACTTTAACAATCACCAGGAATGGAATTAGTATGTCTATGATTTTTATTACTTGGGCAGGTTAGGATATCTATTGATGCAATGACAATTACAGAAAAACGTCAATCCATTGTAGCAATGACTTAATTTATACATTATCCTTTGTTGTAATTACTAGTAGAAAAATAGTCAGTCCATTGTAGCAATGACAAACAATTTCTCAATCCATTGTTGCAATGACTAGGATATACATTTCTAAATCCATTGTTGTGATTACTAGTAGAAAAATAATCAGTCCAGTGTAGGAATGAAAAAATAAACAATTTCTCAATCCATTATTGCAATGACTAGGTGAAAGAGAAGTCAGTCCAGGATTGCATTGACTGCAAAGATTTCTTAATCTTAGTACCAATGGCCAGGCGAGATTTTTGTTAGTCAAATGTTGCAATGAAAAGTTTCTAGGATTGCAATGACTGACATAGCAAAAACAATGTTGTTGCAATTACCTTCTGAGGGAAGCCAGTTCACTTTATAATGACTTTCAACAAGTCAGTGTAGTTTTTCCGCGACAAAGAGATTGCTGAATTCAATGTTACAATCATTTTAGAGATTTTATAGGTTGATAATTTATATAACTTTGTCAGGTTAGGATAACTTCCGATGCAATGACAGACACAGAAATAACTCAATCCATTGTTGCAATGACTAGGTGAAAGAGAAGTCAGTCCAGGGTTGCAATGACTATGCATAATTCCTCAATCTCAGTACTAATGGCCAGGCAAGACATTTTTAAGTCAAATATTGCAATGACTAGTTTCCAGTATTATTGAAATGAACTTTTCAGGGGAAAAGAACTCTATAGAGTCAGTCTAGTTTTGCCACGACTAAGAAAGAGATTGGTATATTCAGTATTACGATCACTATATACAGAATTTTTAGCTCTATAGTTTATATTATTTGGTCAGGTTAGGATATCTTCTGCTGCAATGAAAAGCACAGAAATATGTCAATCCAGAATGACTAAGTTATACATTTCTAGATCCATTGTTGTAATTACCATTAGAAAATTAATCAGTCCAGTTTAGCAATGACAAAACTAAACAATTTCTCAATCCATTGTTGCAATGGATTAAATTTCTGTACCAATGGCTAGGCAAGTTATGAATCGGTCAAATGTTGCAATGACTAGTTTCCAGGATTGCTATGACTAACATAGAAAAAAATAGTGTTTCAATGACCTTCTGAGGGGAATCAGTTCACCGTTGTAATGACTTTTAAAGATTCAATCTAGTTTTGCCATGACTCAGTAAGAGACTGGTAAATTCAGTCATACAATCACCAGATACGGAATTTGTAGGTCTGTATTTTATAAAACTTGGTCAGGTTTCGATGTCTATTGATGCATAGACAATCACAGAAATTAGTCAATCCATTGTTGCGAAGACTAGGTTATACATTTCTAAATCCATTGTTGAAATTAGCAGTAGGAAAAAAAAATCAGTCCAGTGTAGCAATGACAAAATAAACAATTTCTCAATCCATTAAAATTGCAATGACTAGGTGGTTTGGAAATCTCTTGATGCATTGACAAGCACAGAAATTAGTCAATCCATTGTTGCATTGACTAGGTTATACATTTCTAAATCCATTGTCAAAATTACCAGTAGAAAAATAACCAGTCCAGTGTAACAATGACAAACAATTTCTCAATCCATTGTTGCAATGACTAGGTCAAAGAGAAGTCAGTCCATGGTTGCATTGACTACACAAAGATTCAATCTCGGTACCAATGGCTACGCAAGGCATTCATCAGACAAATGTTGCAATGACTAGTTTCCAGGATTGCAATGACAAAGAATACAGAGTTGCAGTGACCGGAGTATAATCAGTTCACTGTGATAATAACTTTTGGACTAGTTTTGCCGTAACTTAATCAGAGATTGGTAAACTCACTATTACAATCACTAGATACGGAATTTATTGATCTATAGTTTATATTATTTGGTCATCTAGGATGTCTTTGATGATATGACAAGCAAAGAAATAATACAATCCATTCTTGCAATGACTAGGTTATACATTAAATTTTCTGCATACTTTGTTGAAATTACCAGTAGGAAATAATCAATTCAGTGTAGCAATGACAAATCAAAGAATTTTTAAATCCATTGTTGCAATGACTAGGTGAAAGAGAAATCTGTCCAGGGTTGCAATGACTATGCAATTTCTCAACCTCAATTCCAATGGCCAAGCAAGACGCGCATTAATCAAATGTTGCAATGACTAGTTTACAGGATTGCAATGACCAGCATAGCAAAAAATTAAGTGTTGCAATGACCTTCTGCAGGAAATCGGTTCACAGTTATAATGACTTTCAAAGATTCGGTCTAGTTTTGCCGCGACCAAGTAAGAGATTGTTAAATTCAGTGTTACAATCTGCAGATACAGAATTTGTAGGTCTATACTTTACATTACTTTCACAGGTTAGGAAAGCTACAGATGCAATCACAAGCACAGAAATTAGTCAATGCATTGTTGCAATGACTAGGATATACATTTCTAAATCCATTGTTGTAATTACTAGTAGAAAAATAATCAGTCCAGTGTAGGAATGAAAAAATAATTTCTCAATCCATGGTTGCAATGACTAGGTGAAAGAGAAGTCGGTTGACTGTGCAAAGATTTCTCAATCTCAGTACCAATGGCCAGGCGAGACATTTGTCA
Source organism: Tridacna crocea (assembly GCA_943736015.1). NCBI lineage: Eukaryota > Metazoa > Mollusca > Bivalvia > Cardiida > Cardiidae > Tridacna > Tridacna crocea. The sequence goes on from OX031073.1 coordinate 35,341,272, forward strand.
GTGAAAAGTTGCAATGACTACTTTCTATGATTGCAATGACTAACAAAGGAAAAAATAGTGTTACCATGACCTTCTGAGGGGACTCTGTTTACTGTTATAATGACTTTCAACAAGTCAGTCAAGGTTTTACACGACTAAGAAAGAGATTGCTAAATTTAGTCTTGCAATCAGCAGATTCGGAATTCAAAAATTCAAATTCTAAAATTTTTAAAACTTGGTCAGGTTAGGGCATCTACTGAGGCAATGACAAGCACAGAAATAAGTTAATCCGTTATTGCACTGAATAGGTTATACATTTCTAAGTCCAATGTTGTAATTACTGGTAGAAAAATAATCAGTCTAGTGTAGCAATGACAAACAATTTCTCAATCCATTGTTGATTCATCAATCTCAGTGCCAATGGCCAGGCAAGGCATTTATTAGTCAAAAATGTTGCAATGACTAGTTTTCAGGATTGACATGATTAACATAGCAAAAAATATAGTGTTGCAATGACCTTCTGAGTGGAGTCAGTTCACTGTTATAATGACTTTCAAATAGTTGATCTAGTTTTGCCGCGACTAAGTAAAAGATTGGTAAATTCGGTGTTACAATCAGCAGAATGTATAGGTCTACAATTTATATTACTTGGTCAAGGTTAAGATATCAATTGATGCAATAACAAGAACAGAATTAAGTCTCAAAAAAAAAAAAATCTCAATCCATTATTACAATGACTTGGTGAAAGAAATCAGTCCAGGTTTACAATGACTAGGCAAAAAATCCTCAATCTCAGTACCAATGGACAGGCAAGACATTTATCAGTCAAATATTGCAATGACTACTTTCCAGGATTATTGCAATGACCTGATGAGGGGAATCGGTTCACTGTTGAAATGACGAGTCCGTTTAGTTTTGCTGCGGCCAAGTAAGAGATTGGTAAATTCAGTATTACAATCAACAGATATGGAATTCTTAACTCTACAATTTATATTACTTGGTCAGGTTCAGATATATACTGATGCAATGACAAGCACAGAAATAAGTCGACCCATTATTCCAATAACTAGGATTGCAATGAGTAACATGGCAAAAAATATAGTGTTGGGATGAGCTTCTGAGTAGAATCAGTTCACTGTTATAATGATTCTTAACGAGTCCGGCTACTTTTAGGGTGCCCAAGTAAGTGATTGGTGAATTCAGTATTACATTCACCATATACAGAATATGTAGGTCTATATTTCATAAAACTTGGTCAGGTTAGGATATCTATTGATAGAATGAGAAGCACAGAAATATGTCAATCCATTGTTGCAATAACTTGGTGAAAGAGAAGTCAGTCCAGGGTTTCAAGGACAATACAAAGATTCCTCAATCGCTTTACCGATGGTCAGGAAAGGCATTTATCTGTCAAATGTTGCAATGACTAGTTTCCAGGATTGCAATGATAAAGAATACAGTTGCAATGATCTTCTGAGTGGAATCAGTTCACTGTTATAATGACTTTCAACAAGTTGGACTAGTTCTGCCGCGAACTAAGTAAGAGATACGTAAATTCACTATTACAATAACCAGATACGGAATTTTTAGCTCTGCAATCTATATTAGTTGATCAGGTTTGGATATCTACTGATGCAATGACAGGCACAGAAAGAAGTTAATCCATTATTGCAATGACTAGGTTATACATTTCTAAATACATTGTTGAAATTACCAATAGAAAAATAATCAGTTCAGTGTAGCAATGACAAATCAAACAATTTCTCAATCCATTTGTTGCAATGACTAGGTGAAAGAGAAATCAGTCCACGGCAATGACTACACAATTTCTCAAACTCGGTACCAATGGCCAAGCAAGAAACACTTCAGTCAAATGTTGCAATGACTAGTTTCCTCCAGGATTGCAATGACTAACATAGCAAGAAAAAAAGTCCTGTGATGACATTCTGAGGCAGTAAGTTCACTGTTATGATGACTTTTCAACGAGTCGGTCTAGTTTGGCCATGGCTAAGTGGGAGATTGGTAAACTCAGTATTCCAATCACCAGGTACGAAAGTTTTAGCTCTATATTACTTGGTCAGGTAACCATACCTAGTGATGCAATGACAAGCACAGAAATATGTCAATCCATTGTTGCAATGTCTAGGTTATACATTTCTAAATCCATTGTTGGAATTGCCAGTAGAAAAATAATCGATCCAGTTTAGCAATGACAAACTAAACAATTTCTTATTCCATTGTTCTATTAACGTGGTGAAAGAGAAGTCAGTCCAGGGTTGCAGTAACTACGCAAAGATTCTTCAATCTCAGTACCAATGGCCAGGCAAGACATTTATCAGTACAATGTTGTAATCACTTATTTCCAGGATTACAATCACTAACATGGAAAAAAATACAGTGTTGCAATGACTTTCTCAGGGGAATCAAGTCACTTTTATAATGACTTTCAATGAGTCTTTCTAGTTTTGCCGTGACTAAGTAAGAAATTGGTATATTCAATATTGCAATCGCCAGATACAGAATTTGTTGGTCTATATTTCATAACACTTGGGTCAGTTTAGTATATCTATTGATGCAGTGACGAGCACAGAAATCAGTCAATCCATTGTTGCAATGACTAGGTTAAACATTCCTAAATCCACTGTTGAAATTACCAATAGAAAAATAATCAATCCAGTGTAGCAATGACGAATTAAACAATTTTTCAATTCATTGTTTCAATGACTAGGTGAAAGAGAAGTCAGTCCAGGGTTGCAATGACTACGCAAAGATTTCTCAAACTCAATACCAATGGCCAGGCGAGACATTCATCAGTCAAATGTTGCAATGACAATGTGAGAATAGTTCTTGAAATTGTAATTGCCGATTATGAAATATTTTAAGCTTTTGTTATTCTTATCTTTAATGTATAAACATGTTCATTGGTTGTTTAGTCTTACCTGCTATCATCTCAATTCATTCGCGATTGTGTATCCGTGAAACTTTATAAACTTTATTGCATGTTAAAGTCAGCGGTATTCTGACAGTCCTGTTACTTCCGTTTTAAAATTTGGAACGTCTCGTTCCCGTTCATGTATTATACTCACTTAGTAGCGCGAAACAATTACTTTGGAACTCCAATTGTGTGTTAAACGTGAAGTCATTATCATAAGGCGTTAATATAAATAGGCCGAATTATTAAGTTAACGTCGCGTGCCAGAAAAGATGATTAACCAGAAAGGACATTAATTTTACATTATATGTCGACATGAAGAAATGTTTTCACGACAACTAAAATTAGAAACCTACTTTCGCTTTCAAGGTTATTTTTAAACCAGCTCGGAGAGTCCCGACAAATGGTATCATAAGCAGGATCTGCAGTCTGAAGAGATCCATCTTATTTGGAAACTGTTAACATAGTTTGATATAACTGATATTTTTCTTTCTCTCTCTCTCTCTCTTTAAAGTGTTTGGAATTTTTCAAGAGGGTCTTTTAAAGCAGGGACTGAACTTTCCAATAATTCTTGAATTTTTTTTCTCTGGAACTTTTCGACGGAAAAAGTTGAACGTTTTTTTTTTACTCATAAGATTCCCCCCCCCCCACCTTTTCACTGTGTAGACTAGTTGGATTTTATTGAGGAAAATGGATACTCAATTCTTGAATAATGATGGGCAGATAGATAATGAAGACACAGCTCAAGAATAATTAATGTCACATGAAATGAACACAATTTCACACACTTTAAGAGAATTACATGACCATGTGAATTCAAGGATGGAGAAATTTGAAAATGACATGTATAACCTTCATTCAAATTTATCCGAAATTAGACATCCTGATTCTGAAATAACTTTCACATCTAATTCAAGAGACAATGTTCATAATGACAAGGGGAGGTACTGCTGCTCACATGTAAATCAAAGTACAGAGTTCAAATTTCAATAATTTTCCCAATACCAATAATAATCAAAATTTGACCAATACATTTCCAGTGTATACTTTAAAAATGAAGCCTCAGTCATTTGATGAGAACTCAGATTTAAGTGAATACTTGACACAGTTTAACATTGTCACTGAAATTAATAACTGGCCATACCAGGCTAAGGCATTGTACCTAGCAAGCTGTCTTACAGGCAATGCAAGGTCACTCTTGGGAGAACTTTCAGAGACACAGAAAAGAGACTATGATAGTCTTGTAGAAATGTTAAGAAACAGATATGGAACAAAGAATAAAGCTGAAATATACAGGTCACGGTTAAAATCTATTAAGACACAGAAGGGTCAGTCTTTACCTGAACTGGCACTGAATATTAGAAAACTTACAAGGCAGGCATATCCTGAAGCAGCAACAAGTTTGATAGAAATCCTTTCACTTGATTATTTTGATAGTCTTGATGATAGTGAAATTAGACCGAGATTTAAAGAATGCTGTCCAAAAACTATTTCAGATGCTGAAACGATAGCTATCCGACTAGAAACTCATAAAATTGTAGATCAAGGTAGGGTTGCTCCAGTAAATTCTGTTTCAGACCAAAATAAACAGAGGTCATCTTTGGACACAGTTATACAAAACTTGAATAGTTTAACAGAACGCATAGACAAATTAGACAAAAAGACAAATAACAACAGTGGGTTTCAAAGCAAACTCCAAACTAAATAATAACAATGGGTACCAACAAGAATTACAGTAGAAATAATTCCAATGCCAGTCAAAGTATTGAGTTAATATCTGATATTAATTCTTTGCAAACTGCTGACAATGATTTGAAAATGATAAAAGTTATGATCTGGAATGGAGAAAAACCTACTTGGCAACAAATTTCTAAGCATAACCCAGAATTGAAATATTTATGGAATCACATTGATTCTTTTGTACTAAAGAATAATGTTCTTTACAGAAAATGGGAAGAAAATGACAACTCTGATTTTAACCTCCTGTTAGTCATACCAAAGTCACATAGGACTTGCGTTTTAAAACAACTGCACGACAGTAAATGTGGAGGTCATTTAGGAGTTAAGAAAACGCTACATAAAATAAGAGAGCGGCATTTCTGGTTTACTCTGAGAAAGATGTTGAAAATTGGTGTAAAGCTTGTATTAAATGTAACAGTAGGAGGATGTCCTTAAGAAAATCAAAGGCACCCTTACAATGTTATAATGTTGGAGCTCCCAATGAACGCATAGAGATTGATTTCATGGGACCCTTTACAAAATCTGACCGAAATAACAAGTATATAATGGTCATTGGGGATGTGTTCAGTAAATGGATAGAATGTTTCTGTATCAACAATCTAGAGGCAAGCACAGTAGCAAAAGTTTTAGTAGATAAGTACATTAGCCGCTGGGGCTGTCCATTAATACGGATCAAGGGAAAACATTTGAATCAAAGTTATTCACAGAAATGTGTAAATTGTTAGGTATAGAGAAAACTATATCTTCAACATTCCATCCCCAAGGCAATGGATTTATAGAGAGGCAAAATTCAGTATGTCTCATCTAATCAAAAGGACTGGGATGTACATTTAGATTTAGTTATGTTAGCATACCGTTCATCAGTCCACTCTTCCACTGGTCATACACCTTCCATGCTCCACATAGGAAGAGAGTTACATCTACCAACTGATCTAGTGTTTGGTTCTCCACAAGTCATAAATGGGGAGGATGAACAAACAAAATACCCAAAGTATGTCATTGATTCAGAGAAAAAGATCCTAAACATAAATGATATAGCCAGACAGAATATTGAAATTAGTTGAAAAAGTATGAAAAACAGTTACGACACAAAAACAAACTTTACTTCATATAAGGAGGGTGATTTAGTCTGGTACTATTGTCCAATTAAAAAGAAAGGCCTTACTCCAATATTTCAAAGACCATGGATTGGTCCATGCAAAGTAATGAAGAAAGTTAATGATGTACTATATAGAATAAAGATAAAATCAAAAGTATTCAAAAATAGTACATCATGACAAACTAAAATTGTACAAACATTAACCATTATTTCTTTTTGTCTCTTCCCTTTTACTTTCATCAGAGATTCCAATGTTCACTATGCCAGGATTTGACATTTGAGAATAAGAAAGCATGCATTTCACATCTTAAAGAACAGCATTCAGGTATATCTTACAAATGCAAGAAATGTTTAAAAATCTTCAGAAGGAATGATAATCCTCATAATTGTAAAACATCAAAATCGGATTATATATATTATTTAACCAAGTAACTGGCGCAAAGAATGAAAAAGCTGAAAAAAACCTGCATGAATTTATGGAGGGGGCAACATAACAATTATGTAAAGATTTGTGGGGAAAAAGTAACAAAACTAAAGAAAAGAAAACCAATGGTGAAGAAGAAAAAGAAGATTAGTAGACTGAAGAGTGATCTAGAGTTAAGTGACACCAGTGACAATGATGAAGATGATGACTTTTTAAAATTTCAAAAACTGAACTTTGAAAATGAAATAATACTTTTAGAATATAACGAGAGACAGGAAGAAGATGAAATAAAGAAGGAGGAGGAGAAAAGGCAAGACATGGGCAGAAAGAGAGGAAGAAAAGATTAAAAAAAAAAAAGAAGAAAGAAGAAAAGAAGGGTAGAAACAAGATTAGAAAGAAGACAGTAGATGATAGAAGGAATGAAGATGCAAGAAAGAAAGACAAGGAAAAGAGGAGAAATTCAGAAAAAGTCAGAAAAAGAAAGGAAGAAAGAAGACGACTCGAAGAAAGAGGTGAGGAAACAAGAGCCAGAGAGGAAAGAAAACAATAGAAAGAATAAGATACAAAAAAAGTCAGAAAGACGAGTGAAGAAGAATGAAAGATTGATAAAACAAAGAAAATGGAATTAGAAACAAGAGAGAAGCTGAGAAGAAAAGAAAGAGGAAGAAGAAAATAGGGGAAACTTAGATTTGAAGAAAGAATAAAGAGAGAAGGAAAGAGAAAGAAGAAGGAAGGAAGAAGACAAAGGAAAATCACAGAAAGAGAAGGAAGTAATGGATAGAGAAGACAGAAATGAGGAAGAAAGAAGGAGAGTAAGGAAAGAAAGAGGAGGTGAAAGAATTCAAAGAAATAAATAAAATCAGAAGCAAATAAATTTAATAACATAAACAAAAGAAAGAGACAGTTAGTCAGGGAGGAGAAGACAATGATCTACATTGAAAACGGTTACATGTATAGAGACCATGACTGTCAAGAACTTTATATTGTTATAGATATTCTTGTTCTCTAGTTGATAGTTTTATTGACTGAAAATTTCATTTTTGAATGTTTATATTTCATTGTGGAATCGCAATTACAAATACCTACCTAAGTTATGAGAATCGATATTGGCTGTTATATTACACTCAACTTGTTAAAATGTTACTTGAGCAGTTACATTTGTTTTTTATTTAAGAAAGTAACATTTCAATTATATTTCATAGAGTTGTTTTCCCTATGATGCAAAGTTCAAGATTATTTTAATCTTTCATTGAAATTCAGAGTGATTCCATGCTTTCATTTACATTTCCAGTACTTTAAATAGTTATTTTTTTAATGTGGACTTGTCTTATTCATAATTCGTTAAATGTTAAATACATTTAGCCTCATATTTTATTACACAAAAATTTTAACATGTCAATCTGAAAACTGATTTGTGATGTTTATCCGAAAACTGATATCAGATGAAAACTGATCCTTCATGTCCCACCAAAAAACGTTTATGAGGGCCAATTACTTGCTATGTGATAAAAAAAAAGGAACCCATTTTACCAAAACCAAGAGGCAGGAACTCAAACTCCACTACAGACTCGTCCAGATGATCCAGGATTTCAATCTTTTTATATTTTAAGTTAAAGACACTATGACATAATATTTATTTCTTTTTAGTGTGTAACATTAACCCATTACCACACGAGAAAAATTTAGACTGGTCCAAATTCAAAGCATTTGCAGACGACAAAATAAATGTGACTCAAAAATTGAAATTTGTTCTGGGAAGGGTAGAAAACACTGTGGGAAAAGGAGAAAATGCTGGTTACCAGCATTTTCTGCTTTTCCCACAGGGTTTTCAAAAGGCTTCTTCCTCAGGGGCGTCAAAAGTAGGGATTGTGTGGTAAGGGGTTAAATATAAAGTGTTGTTAACATTTATTAACAAGTGACATTTCAGTTTACTTTCAACTGTGATAGACACTTTTATGTGCCATTACTCAAATATCTTTAGTGTCATTTAATGGAGTAATATTTATTGTAAATTTGCCATTATGTTATTGTTAATGGGTAAGTAAAACATTTATTTGAATTTATGTCTATATTTAATTAGGTAAGCTCTGTATCTTTATGCTTCAAATATTTCTTCAAAAGAATTGGGATAATTCTTTTGTAGATCGGGGGGGTAATGCGAGGATTGTTCTCAAAATTGTAATTGCCAATTGTTAAATATTTAAAGCTTTTGTTATTCTATCTTTGATGTATAAACATGTTCATTGTTTGTTAGTCTTATCTGGCATCATCTCGATTTGCTCGCGATTGTGTATCCCCGAAACGTTATAAACTTTATTGCGCCTTTAATTCAGTGGTATTCTGACAGTTCTGTTACTTCCGTTTTAAAATTTGGATGTCTGGTTCCCGTTCATGTATTGTATTTTACAACAACACAACGTCACATACTTAGCGCGAAAAACATTACTTCGGAATTGCAATTGTGTATCGAATGCGACGTCATTGTCAAAAACAGACGTTAATATAAATAGGCCGAATTTTTAAGTTAACACCGCATTGTGCCAGAAACGGTTCAAACTATTTGACCCTTCAAGGAAAAGATGATTAACCAGGTAGGGCATTAATTTTACATTGTATGTCGACATGAAGAAATGTTTTTACGAGAAATGAAATTCGAAACCTACTTTTGCTTTCAAAGTTATTTTTAAACCCGCTCGGAAAGTCCCGACAACCAGCTTCCAGGATTGCAATGACTAACATCGCAAAAAATACAGTGTGGCAATGACCATAAGAGTGGAATTAGTTCACCGATATTAAGACTTTTAAGGAGTTGGTCTACTTTTGCCGCGACTGAGTGGTAAATTCAGTATTACAATCATCAGATATGGATTTCTAGGTCCATATTTTATAAAACTTGGTCAGGTTGGGATTTCTATTGATGCAAAGACAGGCACAGAAGTCCATCAATCCACTGTTGCAATGACCAGGGCTCGTATTCACCAACCATTCTTGAGAATATTCTTAGTCTTATTCTCCAAGGTTTTCCAAATTTGTAAGTAACACAACTTCTGATTGGCTAAACCATTCGGTTTAGCCAATCAGAAGTTGTGTTACTTACAAATGTAGAAAATTCTGGAGAATAAGACCAAGAACGTTCTTAAGAATGGTTGGTGAATACAGGCCTAGGTTATACATTTGTAATTATCAGTACAAAGATAATCAATCCAGTGTACCAATGCCAAATGCAACAATTTCTCAATCCATTGTTGCAATTACTAGTGAAAGAGAAGTCAGTTCAGGCTTGCAATGACTACGCAAAGATTTCTCAGTACCTATGGCCAGGCGAGACATTCATCAATCAAATGCTGCAATGACTAGTTTCCAGGATTGCAATGACCAATGTAGCAAATAGTTCAGTGTTGCAATGACCTTCTGTTGGGAATCAGTTCACTGTAACAATGACTTTCAACGAGTCGGTCTAGTATGCCGCAACTATGAGATTGCAAATTCAGTGTTACAATCGGCACATATAGAATTTCTAGATCTAAACTTTACATTAGTTTGTCAGGTTAGGATACTTCAGTACCAATGGCCAGGCGAGACATTCATCAGTCAAATATTTCAATGTCTAGTTTCAAGGATTGCAATAATTAACATAGCAAATAATACAGTGTTGCAATGACCTTCTGAGTGGAGTCACTTTACTGTTGTTATGACTCTCAATGACTCGGTCTAGATTTGCCACGACTAAGTAATGATTTTTAACTTCAGGATTACAATCACCAGACATGGAATTTTTAGCTCGATAATTTACATTAGTTGGTCTGGTTAGAATACCTGCTAATGCAATGACAAGCACAGAAATAAGTCAATCCATCGTGCAATGACTAGGTTATACATTTCTAAATCCATTCTTGTAATTACCAGGAAAAAAAATCAATCCAGTGTAGCAATGACAAATACAACTATTTCTCAGTCCATTGTTAGAATGACTAGTTTCTACGAATGCAATGACTAACATAGCAAAAAATACGTTGTTGCAATGACCTTCTGAGGGGAGTCAGTTCACTGTTATAATGACTTTCAATGGGTCAGTCTAGTTTTTCCACAACTAAGAAAGAGATTGCTTAATTCAGTATTACAATCAGCAGATACAGATTTTTTAGGTCTATAATTTATACAACTTGGTCAGGTTAGGATATCTTCCGATGCAATGACAAGCACAGAAATAAGTCAATCCTTTGTGGCAATGACTTGGTGAAAGAGAAGTCAGTCAAGGGCTGCAATGACTACGCATAGATTGCATAATCTCAGTACCAATGGCCAGGCAAGACATTTATCATGCCAAATATTGCAGTGACTAGTTTCCAGGATAATTGAAATGACCTTTTGAGGGGAATCAGTTCACTGTTATAATAACTTTTATCCACTGTCTAGTTTTGCCGTGACTAAGTAAGAGATTGGTAAATTCAGTATTACGATCACTACATACGGAACTTTTAGTTCTACGGTTTATTTTTCTTGGTCAGGTTAGGATATCTACTGCTGTAATGACAAGCACAGAAATAAGTCGATCCATTATTGCAATGACTAAGTTATACATTTCTAAATTCAATGTTGTAATTACCATTAGAAAATTAATCGGTCCAGTGTAGCACTGACAAAATAAACAATTTCTCAATCCATTGTTGCAGTGGATTCAATCTCAGTACCAACCCAGCAAACATGATAAACTGGGTCCCATATGGGCAAATCCTGGGCTAAATATCTATATGGGACCCATGTGGGTCCTTTGCGGGAATTTCAGCCCTTCTGGAACCCACATAGAGCCCATGTTATTTTTATACTCATAAACCTTTACAATGTAACATAAAATAAATCCAAACAAGTCCATCTCTCATTGTACACTATTTTTGTCTGTTATAGTAGAAGTTTAGCGATGATTTAAACTCCAAAACCTGTAACAAGGTATTCACACGGGTCCCATTTGGGTCCCATTTATCGATCAGCAGTGACGGATGGAGACGGAAATTACCGATAAATGTCGGTATGAGAGTTTTTTCTTCAACAGTTATCATTTATTCTATTTCTCTACTGATTAATTGTGCCATTTTACATTTTTCACCTTCAAACATATATTATTTGATAAAAAATGTGAAGAAAACACATTTACGGATTAAACTGATATTCAAAAACAAATTGCGCGCGATCACGTGATGTAAACAGAAATATCCGTTGAGAGCAAGATTGAAGCGGTTTGAATCATATTCAAAATGGGTTAAGCTCTACATATGAAATCTACTCCTCGTTGCAGGCATGTATATGGTATGTATTTCAATCTTTACTCATTACACTTTTTTTGTAAATCGGTCAGCTGGTTATCGCAAAATTGGAGAAAAATTTCGTATTGTCACATGAATTCGCGTCGCACCTGTTTTGTTAAGTTTTATCTGTATACATGTATGGCATTATCCGTCTGCCCATATTAAATCAAGGTTCTGGATTTTGATGAGCTTCCATTCAAAAGTCATAAAAGAAACGCTTACGCATGTCATTTTTTTTCTGCATAACAGTTACTGAATGCGCTGGCTTTTGACCTATATTTGCTAGGTCTACTGAGTACTGATAAATTAAATAAATGGAAATTTATGATTGATAAAAATAATGTAGACATGTTTATTTTAAGGGGCCCAGGGCCATTTGTGGGCAAATTTACGCCTTCTATCCTTTTTTTTATTTTAAGATATTTCTTGTTTTGTACAAATTCCCTACTATTGGAATTCTTACCTAAGAATTTCTGCTGGTGTTCAAGCCCATACTTCTGTCATAAATAGAATACTAACACATCTAATACTTACAATCTGGAGAATGAAAACTGTTTATGTTGTTCAGAAAATTAAGAACTAGATATTTTTTAGGCGCAGTATCAGATTGTCAGCTTAAAGTGGCTGGAGGTATATTTCGACTTTCAATAGTTTACTGTTTAGTTTTTTATCAGTTCAGGGTATGAAGTGATTTTTAATAACATTGTGTTATTTACTCATAGGTGAGATGCAGCATTTGGCTGAACATGGAGGAAGGACAATTTGTACTTGTAACTGAACAAGCAAGAAAATACAAACTCATGGGAACTACGGGAAAGCTGTAATTCGAAAACCTGGGATTTACAGTTACAATATTTGGTGAGTTTAACTGTTTTATTTTTTTGCACCCAATTCAACAGTATGTGTATCATGTGTACATGCATTATGTATCTGTAGAATTGTCCTTTATACCTTTACCAAACAATCCCTGGTTTTAACGACCCTGAGATAGAAGCCTTTTGAAAACATTATGGGAAAAGGAGAAAATGCTGGTAACCAGCATTTTCTCCTTTTCCCATAATGTTTTCTACCCTGCTGGAAACAGATTTCAATTTTTTAGCTATGTTCATTTTGTCGTCTGCAACTGCTTTGCTTTTGGACCAGTCTAAAATTTTATCGTTTGCTAAAGAGTTATAACCGTCTCATTTTTCACATCAGTTTTACAGGAAATGATTGTTTCTTTGGTAGGCCTATGGTCATGATGATTTCAACTGAATTGAAGTTTAGCCCTTTACCACACATTACTAAGTTTTAACCCTTTACCAAACAATCCCTTGTTTTTATGATCCAGAGATAGAAGCCTTTTGAAAACATTGTGGGAAAAGGAGAAAATGCTGGTAACCAGCATTTTCTCCTTTTTCCACAAATTTCTCTTCCCTGCTGGAAACAAATTTCAAAATTCGAGCTAGGTTTATTTTGTCGTCTGCAAGTGCTTTGAATTTGGACCATTCTTAAATTTGTTGTTTGGTAAAGAGTTTACAACCTCAACAAAGAAAGCTTTTGAAAAAATTGTTGGAAAAGAAGAAAACACTGGTAACCAGTATTTTCTTCTTTTGCACAATGTGTTCAACCCTTCTGAAAAAAAAAATCCAATTTTTCTGTCCCGTATATTTTGTCGTCTAGAAATGCTTTCAGTATGGCTAAGTCCAAAGTTTTGTTGAGATATTACTGTAATTTTGCTGAAAACAGCTTATGGCATCATTAAAACTGCATTTTATTAATTTACAGGATGACTGTGTTAGAGGCCTTAAACACGACATTCTGCAAGCCATGACCTACAGTGGAGCAGTGCTCAACACAGAGATCTAGGGCAGAAAAGAGAGATGTTTGGACAGTGTTGCCTAAAAGTCCTGCAAATGAGGACCTCATTGATTTACAATACAAGAAAAGGATGTTCGAGACTTGTTTAAACTCTCATTTTTTTAATAACAGGTAATCCTGATTCCTGATCTGTGTAAACAACAGTGAATATAAACATTTACCCTTACATTGTAAAGTCACATGTTTTAACCCTTAAAGGTGGGTATTTAGAATTTTTACATCTCACCAAATTAAAAGATATATATATCACTGAAATTCATATGAAAAAATAATACAAATCATCAATAATTAAGATTCATAAAATTACAAAAAAAAATTTTTTTTGATGGTATTCCCTTAAAAGGCTACGTAGCCACTTAAGGTATTTTTAGATTTCGCGCCAAAAATCAATAAAGCATTTCGGGAATGCCAAGTGACTTGCATGTGACTCATAACGCTTAAATTCTTTCACATAACAAACATGTAATAATTATTTTTCATAATGTCTTCTTCGGACGCTATGTTTGAAACTTCGTCTGTGTATTCCTGTATGTAAATGAGCGAATTGATCATCTAAAAATAGAACGTGTCTCCCGTCGGTATCAACCTGGGCTGTAGTAAATCTCTAATTTCTCGTGTTGTCGGACTGTGTTCACCTACTGGGGTTTTATGAATGAAAATTAAAAGGCTTTGGGAGTATAAGGATGATTTTTTTGCATTTTTTTACAATTTTCGTCCCAAAATCTGAAGGGCCACCTTTAACATGCTAAATACATCAAGTACCTGAAATGAAACTTTCAAGCCAACAATAAGTTCCAAATTTTTGTTGTTAATTTCAGTGATCTTTTGGGGCAAATATCGTTTTATGGACAGTGTGCATCCAAGATCATAGTGCACATTTTCTGCAGTCTGATCTTGATCTACCTTGTCAGCAAAAGGTACTTGAGATGAGCTTAGCAGTCTAAGGATTAATGACCCATAGGAAGTTGGCTTCTGAATACACTTGGGAAACAAATACCATGCTGATAACCAAAATTTTCTGTGAAAGAAAATCACATCTTTTGAGTTAAACTAAATTGATGTCACCTGCAGCTGCTTTGACTTTTGACAAATCTAACATTTTGTATTTTTCTTTTTTGCATTTATTAGATAAGACTCCTAGCTGTTTAAAGATATATCATACCATAATAATGTTATTTCAAAGCAGTAACACAATTGTTTTGTTTTATATATCTGTGAATGTTAACTACCGTATTTTTTCTACACTTTTGCAATTGTAATTTTGAATGAAAGCAATATACTGAAACAAAATAAAGAGATGGCTTGAAAATACACTTATTTCTTATTTTACTGTAGTTTATGGTAGTTTGACCTAAATATTAGATGATTTTACACCAAGTTGATATGCATTCTAGTCTTCAGTGCTTATAAGTCAACCAAATTACTTCGTGGACAAAGGACTTTAGAATATTACCTCACTCATGTATGAATTGCTAAAGGCAAGCACCTCTGATTGCTTGGCTATTTGTGCTTTCTATCTGTGAAGTTCAAGGATGTTTGTGCCAAACCATATGTATAACCAGGTCAACCTCACACAGTACACCAAAACTGGACCAACTTGATTCCCGTATCCAGTCAATTTTATGCAAAGCAGGACTAAAATGGGACCCAAGTAGTAACATTGGACCTACAGGATTCCCATATGGTGCCCGTATAACAGAGATCTGGGAACTATATGGGTCCAGTGTGGGTATTTACAAATTACCCGTATTGGACCCATATAGTTCCCATGTATGACCCATATATGTTTGCCCATGTAGGTCCCTCGTGGATTCCTGTTGCAAAAACCAGCTCAGTCCCACATCGGCAGCCCTTTTAGGACCCATATAAAATCCCACATGGGGCCCATATTGGCCCCATAAATTTTGCTGACTGGGAATGGCCAGGCAAGTTATTAATCGGTCAAATGTTGCAATGATTAGTTTCTAGGATTGCAATGACTAACATGGCAAAAAATACAGTGCTGCAATGACCTTTTAAGGGGAATCAGTTCACTGTTATAATGACTTAACGAATCGGTCTAGGTTTGCAGCGACTAAGTAAGAGATTGCTAAATTCAGTGTTACAAAATCACCAGGTACAATCTAGTTTTGCCCCAACAAAGTAAGAGATTGGTAAATTCAGTTTTACAATCACCAGGTACAGAATTAGTATGCTTTTTCAATATTTTATAAAACCTGGTCAGGTTTCGCTATCTATTGATGCATTTACAAGCACAGAAATTAGTCAATCCATTGTTGCAATAACTGGGTTATACATAGTCAATCCATTGTTGCAATAACTAGGTTAAACATAGTCAATCCATTGTTGCAATAACTAGGTTATACATTCCTAAATCTATTGTTGAAATTACCAGTAGAAAAATACTCAGTCCAGTGTAGCAATGACAAATAAACAATATCTCAATCCATTGTTGCAATGACTTATGTGAAAGAGAAGTCAGCCCAGGGTTGCAATGACTACACAAAGATTTCTCAATGTCGGTGCCAATGGCCAGGCAAAATATTCATCAGTCAACTATTGTAATGTCTAGTTTCCAGGATTGCTATGATTAATATGGCAAGAACTAGTGTTGCAATGACCTTCAGAGTAGAGTAAGGTAACTGTTATAATGACTTTCAATGAGTCAGTCTAGGTTTGTTGCAACTAAGTAAGAGATTGGTAAATTCAGTTTTACAATCACCAGGTACGGAAATTAGTACGTCTATGATTTTTATTACTTGGGCACATTAGGAGATCTATTGATGCAATGACTAGCACAGAAATAAGTCAACCCATTGTTGCAATGACTGGGTTATACATTTCTAAATCCATTCTTGTAATTAATAGTAGAAAAATAATCAGTCCAGTGTAGCAATGACAAACAATTTCTCAATCCATTGTTGCAGTCACTAGGTGAAAGAGAAGTCAGTTCAGGGTTGCATTTACTACGCAAAGATTCATCAATCTCAATAACAATGGCCATGTAAGGCATTTATCAGTCAAAAATGTTGCAATGACTAGTTTCCAGGATTGCAATGAGTAACATAGCAAAAACTATAGTGTTGCAATGAGAAGATTCAGTTCACTGTTAAAAAGATTTTTAACGAGTCCGTCTACTTTTACGGCGCCCATGATATAATCTATTGTTGCAATGACAAGGTTATACATTTCTACATACTTTGCAGAAATTATCAGTAGAAAAAAAAAATAATTCATCCAGTGTAGCAATGACAAATCAATCAATTTCTCATTCCATTCTTGCAACGACTAGGTCAAAGAGAAATCTGTCCAGAAATAAGTCAATCCATTGTTGCAATGACTAGGATATACATTTCTAAATCAATTGTTGTAATTACTAGTAGAAAAATAATCAGTCCAGTGTAGGAAAGAAAAAATGAACAATTTCTCATTCCATTGTTGCAATGACTAGGTGAAAGAGGAGTCGGTATAGGATTGCATTGACTAAGCAAACACTTCTCAATCTTAGTACCAATGGCCAGGCGAAACATTTGTCGGTCAATTACAATTAGTTTCTAGGATTTCAATGACTAACATGGCAAAAAATAAGTTGTTGCAATGACCTTCTGAGGGGAGTCAGTTCACTGTTATAATGACTTTCAACGAGGCAGTCCAATTTTTCCGCAACAAAGAAAGTGCTTGCTAAATTCAGTGTTACAATCAGAAGATACGGAATTTATAGGTCTATAATTTATATAACTTGGTCAGGTTAGGATATCTTCGATGCAATGACAAGCACAAAAATAAGTCAATCCATTGTTGCAATGACCAGGTGAAAGAGAAGTCAGTCCAGGGTTACAATGACTACACATAAATTCTAAGTACCAATGGCTAGGCAAGACATTATCAGTCAAATATTGCAATGACTAGTTTCCAGGATTAATGAAATGACCTTCTGAGGGGAATCAGTTCACTGTTATGATGACCTTTATTGAGTAGTCTAGTTTTGCCGCGACTAAGTAAGAGATTTGTAAATTCAGTATCAGGTCACGACATATGGGATTTTTAGCTCTATAGTTTATATTACTTGGTCAGATTAGGATATCTACTGCTGTTATGACAAGCACTGAAGTAAGTCAATCCATTCTTGCAATGACTAAGTTATACATTTCTAAATCCATTCTTGTAATTACCATTAGAAAATTAATCAGTCCAGTGTAACAATGATAAACTAAACAATTTCTCAATCCATTGTTGCAATGGATTCAATCTCAGTACCTATGACCAGGCAAGTTATTAATCGGTCAAATTCATCAATCTCAATAACAATGGCCATGTAAGGCATTTATCAGTCAAAAATGTTGCAATGCCTAGTTTCCAGGATGCAATGACTAACATAGAAAAAAATACAGTGTTTCAATGACCTTCTGAGGGGAATCAGTTCACTGTTGTAATGACTTTTATCTAATCTGTCTAGTTTTGCAGTGACTATGTAAGAGATTGGTAAATTCAGTAGTACAATCACCAGATACAAAGTTGTAGGTCTATATTTTATAGAACTTGTATGGTTTGAAAACCTATTGATGCATTGACAAGCACAGAAATTAGTCAATCCATTGTTGCAATGACTAGGTTATACATTTCTAAATCCATTGTGGAAATTATCAATAAAAAAAATAATCAGTCCAGTGTAACAATGACGAACAATTTCTCAATCCATTGTTGCAATGACTACGTGAAAGAAGTCAGTCCAGGGTTGCATTGACTACGCAAAAGATTCATCAATCTCAGTACCAATGGCTATGCAAGGCATTTATCAGACAAATGCTCCAATGACTAGTTTCCAGGATTGCAATGACAAAGAATACAGAGTTGCAGTGACCCGCATATAATCAGTTCACTGTGATAACTTTTGGACTAGTTTTGCAGTAACTTAATAAGAGATTGGTAAATTCACTATTACGATCACTAGATATGCAATTTATAGGTCTATAGTTTATATATAGTCTATAGTTTATATTACTTGGTCATCTAGGATGTCTTTGATGCACTGACAAGCACAGAAATAATACAATCCATTCTTACAATGACTAGGTTATACATTTCTGCATACTTTGTTGAAATTACCAGTAGAAAAAAATCAATCCAATGTAGCAATGACAAATCAAACAATTTCTAAATCCATTGTTGCAACGACTAGGTGAAAGAGAAATCTGTCCAGGGTTGCAATGACCATGCAATTTCTCAACCTCAATACCAATGGCCAAGCAAGACGCGCATTAATCAAATGTTGCAATGACTAGTTTACAGGATTGCAATGACCAGCATAGCAAAGAATTAAGTGTTGCAATGACCTTCTGCGGAAAATCGGTTCACGGTTATGATGACTTTCAACGAGTTGGTCT
Source organism: Tridacna crocea (assembly GCA_943736015.1). Lineage (NCBI taxonomy): Eukaryota > Metazoa > Mollusca > Bivalvia > Cardiida > Cardiidae > Tridacna > Tridacna crocea. The sequence goes on from OX031073.1 coordinate 35,359,993, forward strand.
AGTTTTGCCGCGACTAAGTAAGAGATTGTTAAATTCAGTGTTACAATCTTGAGATACAGAATTTGTAGGTCTACTTTACATTACTTTCACAGGTTAGGAAAGCTACAGATGCAATCACAAGCACAGAAATTAGTCAATCCATTGTTGCAATGACTAAGTTATACATTTCTAAATCCATTGTTGTAATTACTAGTAGAAAAATAATCAGTCCAGTGTAGGAATGAAAAAATAATTTCTCAATCCATGGTTGCAATAACTAGGTGAAAGAGAAGTCAGTCCAGGATTGCATTGACTGTGCAAAGATTTCTAAATCTCAGTACCAATGGCCAGGCGAGACATTTGTCAGTGAAAAGTTGCAATGACTACTTTCTAGGATTGCAGTGACTAACAAAGGAAAAAACAGTGTTGCAATGAGGGGACTCTGTTTACTGTTATAATGACTTTCAGCAAGTCCGTCAAGGTTTTACGCGACTAAGAAAAGGATTGCTAAATTCAGTGTTAAAATCAGGAGATTCGGAATTTATAAGTCTATAATTTATATAACTTGGTCAGGTTAGGGCATCTACCTAGGCAATGACAAGCACAGAAATAAGTTAATTCGTTATTGCAATGAATAGGTTATACATTTCTAAGTCCATTCTTGTAATTACTGGTAGAAAAATAATCAGTCTAGTGTAGCAATGAAAAAAACAATTTCTCAATCCATTCTTGATTCTACAATCTCAGTACCAATGGTCAAGCAAGGCATTTATCAGTCAAAAATGTTGCAATGACTAGTTTCCAGGACTGCAATGAGTAACACAGCAAAAAATATAGTATTGCAATGACCTTCTGAGTGGAGTCAGTTCACTGTTATAATGACTTTCAACTAGTCCATCTAGTTTTGCCGCAACTAAGTAAGAGATTGGTAAATTCAGTGTTACAATAAGCAGAATTTATAGGTCTATAATTCATATTACTTGGTCAAGGTTAAGATACCGTTTGATGCAATAACAAGAACAGAAATAAGTCTAAAAAAAAAAAGTCTCAATCCATTGTTGCAATGACTAGGTGAAAGAGAAATCAGTCCAAGTTTACAATGACTAGGCAAAAAATCCTCAATCTCAGTACCAATGGCCAGGCAAGACACTGATCAGTCAAATATTGCAATGACTTGTTTCCAGGATTATTGCATTGACCTTCTGAGGGGAACCAGTTCACTGTTGAAATGATGAGTCTGTTTAGTTTTGCTGCGGCCAAGTAAGAGATTGGTAAATTCAGTATTAAAATCACCAGATACAGAATTTTTAACTCTACAATTTATATTACTTGGTCAGGTTCGGATGTATACTGATGCAATGACAAGCACAGAAATAAGTCAATCCATTGTTCCAGTGACTGGGTTATACATTTCTAAATCCATTGTTGTAATTACCAATAGAAAAAAAATCTATCCAGTGTAGCAATAACAAATTTATCAATTTAATTCATTGTTGCAATGACAAGGTAAAAGAGAAGTCAGTCTAGTGTTGCAATGACAAGGCAAAAATTTCTCGATCTCAGTACCAATGTCCAGGCGATACATTCAACAGTCAACTATTGCAATGTCTAGTTTTCAGGATTGCTATGATAAACATAGCAAAAAAAAGTGTTGCAATGACTTTCTGAGTAGAGTCAGTTCGCTGTTATTATGACTTTCAACGAGTCACTCTACTTTTGCCGCGACTAAGTAAGAGATTGGCAAATTCAGTGTAACAATCGGCAGATACAGAATTTGTAGGTCTATACTTTGCATTCCTTTGTTGGGTTAGGATTCCTCAGTACCAATGGCCAGGCGAGACATTCATTCAAATATGGTAATGTATAGATTCAAGGATTGTCATGATTAACATAGCAAAAAATAGTGTTGCAATGACCTTCAGATTCGACTTAGTTCACTGTTAAAATGACTTTCAACGAGTTGGTATAGTTTTGCTGCAACTAAGTAAGAGATTGGTAAATTCATAACAATCACCAGGTACATAACTAGTATGTCTATGGCTTTTATTACCTGGACTAGGATGTCTATTGATGCAATGACAAGCACAGAAATAAGTCTATCAATTGTTGCATTGACTAGGTTACGCATTTCTAGATCCATTGTTGTAATTACTGGTAGAAAAATAATCAGTTAAGTGTAGCAATGACAAACAATTTCTGAATTCGTTGTAGCATTGACGAGACCAGAGCTGCAATGACTATACAAAGTTTCATCAATCTCAGTAACAATGGCCAGGATCTCTTTACCGATGGTCAGGAAAGGCATTTATTTGTCAAATGTTGCAATGACTAGTTTCCAGGATTGCAATGACAAAAAATACAGTTGCAATGATCTTCTGAGTGGAATCAGTTCACTGTTATAATGACTTTCAGTAAGTTGGACTAATTCTGCCGCGACTAAGTAAGATGTGCGTAAATTTACTATTACAATAACCAGATACAGAATTTTTAGCTCTGCAATCTATATTAGTTGATCAGGTTAGGATATCTACAGAAGGCACAGAAGAAGTTAATTCATTATTGCAATGACTAGGTTACTCGTTTCTAAAAACATTGTTGAAATTACAAAAAGAAAAATAATCAGTTCAATATAGCAATGACAAATCAAACAATTTCTCAATCCATTCTTGCAATGACTAGGTGAAAGAGAAATCAGTCGACAGCAATGACTATGCAATTTCTCAAACTCAGTTCCAATGGCCAAGCAAGACACACTTCAGTCAATTGTTGCAATGACTATTTTCCTCCAGGATTGCAATGACTAACATGGCAAGAAAAAAAGTCCGGTGATGACATTCTAAGGCAGCAAGTTCACTGTTATAATGACTTTTCAACGAGTCGGTCTAGTTTTGCCGAGACTAAGTAAGAGACTGGTAAATTCAGTATTACAATCACCAGATATGGAATTTGTAAGTCTATAATTTGTATTACTTGGTCAGGATAGCATATCAATTGATGCAATGATACGCACAGAAATTAGTTTGATGGATCCAGTGTAGCAATGACAAATTATACAATTTCTCAATCCATTGTTGCAATGACTAGGTGAAAGAGAAGTCAGTCCAAGGTTGCAATGACTGCACAAAAATCCCTCAATCTCAGTGCCAATCACCACACAAGACACTCATCAGTAAAATATTGTAATGACTCGTTTCCACGATTGCAAAATGACTAACATAGCAAATCATACAGTGTTGCAATGACCTTCAGAGTGGAATCAGTTCACTGTTATAATGACTTAACGAATTGGTTTTGTTTTACTGTGACTTACGTAATTAAGTAAGAGATTGATAAATTCAGCATTGCAATCACCAAATATGGACTTCGAAGGTCTATAATTTATATTCCTTGGTCAGGTTAGCATATCTATTGATACAATGACAAGCACAGAAATATGTCAATCCATTCTTGCAATGACTAGGTGAAAGAGAAGTCAGTCCAAGTTGGCATTGACTATGCAAAGATTTCTCAATCTCGGTACCAATGGCCAGACAAGGTGTTTATCGGGCAAATGGCCAGGCAAGACATTCATTAGTCAAATGTTGCAATGACTATTTTCCACGATTGGAATGACTAACATAGCAAAAAATATAGTGTTGCAACGACCTTCTAGGGGGATCAGTTCAGTTATAATGACTTTCAATGAGTTGATCTTTTTTTCCCGTGACCAAGTAAGAGATCGGTAAATTAAGTGTTACAATCAGCATATGCAGAATTTCTAGGTCTGTATTTTATAAAACTTGGTCAGGTTAGGATGTATACTTATGCAATGACAACCACAGAAATAAGTCAATCCATTGTTTCAATGACTAGGTTATACATTTTCTAAATCCATTCTTGAAACTGCCAATAGAAAAATAATCAAGTGTAGAAATGACAAATTCTTACAATTTCTCAAAGTATTAGTGCAATGACTAGGTGAAAGAGAAGTCAGTCCAGGGTTGCAATGACTATGCAAACATTTCTCAAACTCGGTACTAGTGGCCAGGCGAGATACTCATCAGCCAAATGTTGCAATGAATATTTTCCAGGATTGCAATGACTCACACCGCAAAAATTACAGTGTTGCAATGACCTTCTGAGTAGAATCGGGTTTACTGTAATAATGACTTTTAACGAGTCGATCTAGTTTTGCAGTGACGAAGTAAATTCATTCATTCAGTATTGCAATCACCCGATACGGAATTTGTAGGTCTATATTATACAAAACTTGGTCAGGTTAGGATATCTATTGATGCAATGACCAGTACAGAAATAAGTCAATCCATTGTTACAATGACTAGGTTATAAATTTCTATATCCATTGTTGTTATTACCAGTAGAAAAATAATCAATCCAGAGTAGCAATGACAAGTTCAAATATTTCTCAATCCATTGTTGCACTGACTAGGTGAAAGAAGTCAGTCCAGGGTTGCATTGACTATGCAAAGATTTCTCAATCCCAGTACAAATTGCCAGGCGAGACATTCATCAGTCAAATGTTGCCATAAGTAGTTTCTAGGATTTCAATGACTAACATAGCAAAAAATACAGTGTTACAATGACAATCTGAGGGCAATCAGTTCATTGTTCGGACTTTCAACGAGTTGGTTTAGTTTTGCCACAACTAAGTAAGAGATCGATAAAACCAGTGTTACAATCGGCAGATACAGACTTTACATTCCTTTGTCAGGTTAGGATACCTACTGATGCAACGACAAGCACAGAAATAAGTCAATCCATTCTTGCAATGACATTATACATTTCTAAATCCACTTTTGTAATTACTAGTAAAAAGAATTATCAGTCCAGTGTAGCAATGACAAATTGAAGAATTTCTCAATCCATTGTTGCAATAACTAGGGGAAAGAGAAGTCAGTCCAGGGTTCCAATGACTATGCAAAAATTTTTCAATCTCGGGACCAACGGCCAGGCGAGACATTTATCAGTCAGATGTTATGACCAGGTTATACATTTCTAAATCCATTGTAGAAATTACGGTAGAAAAGTAATCAATCCAGTGTATCACTGACACATTAAACAATTTCTCAATGCGTTGTTGCAATGACTACATGAAAGAGAAATAAGTCCAGGGTTCCAATGACTACGCAAAGATTTCTCAAACTCAGTACCAAGGGCCAGGCGAGACACTTGTCAATCAAATGTTACAGGCTAGTTTCCAGGATTGCAATGAGTAACGTAGTAAAAAATACAGTGTTGCAATGACCTTCTGAGGCGAGTCGGTTCACTGTTATAATAACTTTCAATGAGTTGGTGTAGTTTTGCCACGACTAAGTAAGAGATTGGTAAATTCAGTATTACGTTCACTAGATATGGAATTTTTAGCTCTATAGTTTGCAATGACTAACAAATGAATGAATCTTGTTTTATGGCATATCGATAACTTTGGCCATTTAGCACGCATATCCGTGTTAAAAGATAAAAAAGTGGAGTTGTTTAAACTGAATAAAGTTTGAATACATTAATGACTATAAAAGAATTTATTTAAGAAGTATGCATAAAGGGCATTATCGAGTTACAGGGCAATTCCTATATCCTCAAAAGTTTTAAATGATAAGAACTGAATTAAGAAGTGTGCATAAAGGGCATTATTTATCGAGTTATAGGGTAATCCCATTATACTCAAAAGTTTTGAATGATAAGATTTAAAAATATGATAAAAAGGTTTAAAGTCAATGTTGGATTGATAAAGAGAGCACTTTAAATGAAGACAAAATATGTGTCATTTATAATGTGCATAAAATATTGTATCAAGTGGTTTGGCATTCCCTCCTGCTCAGCAGTTTTAGATTAAAAGGCAAGACTGATAATATTGCTTTTTCTTGAAAATGACATTAAAACTGGTAAAGACTGGAGCATTGAATGGAATGAATATACTCCCACTAAAGAGGTCCTGTCTCCAATGAGGCAAGATGCCCCCAAGAGGGCTAATCCTCCCATTAACTCATTACCAAATGACAAAATTTTACACTGGTTCAAATTAAAAGCATTTGCAGACAACAAAATAAAAGTGACTGAAAAATTGAAAATTGTTCAGAGAAGGGTAGAAAACACTATGGGAAAAGGAAAAAATGCTGCTTACCAATATTTTCTCCTTTTCCCCCAGTGTTTTTAAAAGGCTTCATTCTCAGGGGCGTCAAAAGTAAGGATTGTGTGGTAATCGGTTAAGGAGATGCAAACTGAATACTAAAAAAGTAAGGAATGTTGTAAAAAGATGGGTAAGAAACTCAAGAGTAAATGTCACAGCTTATTGTAAATACCAATCTCCTTTATGAAAGTGATAATAGATTCAAAGCCGACAGAATCAAAAACATGTTTCAAACTATCGGTGTTGAAATATTTTGAACAAATGGCGGAAGGTCAACGCAATCTAATAGGATATGTTTTACAGAAAAGGTTGCATTGTATGGTATACATTCAGGGGCATCATCTCTGGTCTTGAGCCAGGAATGTGTGATGCGTGAATGGCCCATTCGAAGTCGTGCAATTATCACTTCTTCTTGACGGACCTGTAAACGGGGTACCATTTACCAAGGGATGGTTGAAACTGAATTTAAACATCAGCATCCCACTGGAATTGCCAAGAAGATCGGATATGTGTTAAAATGGAGGTTTAAAATCATTGTGGTGAACTTTAAAATCTGAAATGATTTAGTTAGGTGCAGATTTGGAAGACCTATTGGCATTTTCAAGGCCTTTGATGCCTACATGATTTGGAAGCCAGCAGAATACCAATCTATCCTTAGCAGAAATTCCAGAGATTCTTTCAAGTAAACTACAGATTAAGGGATTCTCAAGTTTAAAGGAGAAATAATGCTCCTTTATTTTATTGTATCTAGCATGAAACACTATTCTATCTTTTTGTCAGATGCCAGGTCAAATCTGAATTCTGCTTTGTTTAGTGTCCATAGAGGGATTTCAGAGATGAATAACATATGATTTCCTTTCAAAAAGATGTCTATATTGAGGTTTAAAAGCAAATGTTGCGAGTTGGATTAAAACGATTCAACTTAATTTTTAAAATATATTAGTGAGATTTTTTCTCTCCTGTAGGGAAAGGAAGATTCATTAGCCTCAACATAGAGACTATTGACGGGAGAAGTTCTGAAAGCTCCAAGTACAAGATGCAGACCTTCGTGGTGTATAGAATGGAGAATTTTGAGGTAAGATTTACGGATCTATCTCTATACAAAAGATCCATACTCTAATTTGGAGCGAAATAAAGACCGATAAAGCCGCAAGAGGACTTCAGGGTATGCTCCCCATTAAGAATGGGCCACAACCGTCAGAAGATTAAGAGCCTCCTTGCACTTCTTTTTAAGTGCAGTTTTGTGAGGAAGGAAGGAAAGCTTTCTATCAAAGATGACTGCAAGAAATTTAAACTCAGAAACGACTTAAGTTTTCGACATTGAAAATTTGACGCCATTTTCATCAGACCATGTTTGCAGTTTGTCGAGACATTGTTGAAGTCGTCTCTAAATAAGAAGGAAGGAGGAGAAAAGGCAAGACATGGGTAGAAATAGAGAGGAAAAAAAGATTAAAAGAAGAAGAAAGAAGAAAAGAAGGGGAGAAACAAGATTTAGAAAGGAAGACAGTAGATGATAGAAGGAATGAAGATGTAAGAAAGGAAGACGAGGAAAAGGAACTAGAAATTGAGAAGACAGAAAAAGAAAGGAAGAAAGAAGAAGACTCCCAGAAGAAAGAGGATGAGGAAACAAGAGCCAGAGAGGAAAGAAAACGATAGAAAGAAAGAATAAGATACAAAAGAAGTCAAAAAGAGAAGTGAAGAAGAATGAAAGATAGATAAAACAAAGATGGAATTAGAGAACAAGCGAGAAGCTGAGAAGAAAGAAGAAAAGAAACAGGAAGAAGAAAATAGGGAAAACAGAGATTTGAAGAAAGAATAGAGAGAGAAGGAGAAAGAAGAAGAAAGGAAGAAGACAAAGGAAAATCACAGAAAGAGAAGGAAGTAATGGATTGAGAAGACAGAAATGAGGAAGAAAAAAAGAAGAGAGTCGGGAAAGAAAGAGGAAGAGAAAGAATTCAAAGAAGAAATAAATAAAATTAGAAGCAATTTTAATAACGTAAACAAAGGAAAGACACAGTTAGTCAGGGAGGAGAAGAAACTGATCTACATTGAAGACGGTTACATGTATGAACAGACCACGACTGTCAAGTTTAAATTGTATAGATATTCTTGTTCTCTGGTTGATAGTTTTATTCACTGAAAATTTCATTTTTGAATGTTTATATTTCATTGTGGAAACACAATTACAAGTACCTACCTACAAGTTATGAGAATCAATATTGGTTGTTATATTGCACTCAACGTGTTAAAATGTTACTTGAGCAGTTACATTTTTTCTTTATTTATGAAAGTAATGTTTCAATTATGTTAAGTGACTGGCACATAACTAATGATTTCTTAAATTCCATTACATAACAAAATTGTAATTATTTTCCATAATGTCTTCTTTGGATGCTATGTTTGAAGCTTCGTATGTGTATTTCAGATATGTCAATAAGCGAGTTGATCATGTAAAAATAGATTGTGTTTCCTGTTGGTGTCGATCTGGGCTATAGTTAATCTCTAATTTCTCTTGTTGTCGGATGGTTTTCGACTACTGGGTTTTCATGAAATAAAATTATAGGGCTTTGGGAGTATAAGGATGATTTTTCTGTACTTTTGTAAAATTTTCATCCCAGAATCTGAGGAGCCACCTTTAAAGAGATGACTGCGAGGAATGTTGTTGTTAACAACAATAGAAACACCACCTCTGGCTTTTTCGCCCATGATAAAGATCTTGTTGCAAATAGAATGATATTTGATAGTGATAACATCCTCCTGTTTAAGGAAGGTTTCTTGCAGAAAAACAGCAACTGGTTTGTGATCATTGATTAAGAGGGAAAATTCATGAAAGTTGGACTTCAGACCTTGACTGGATTATGGTATCTATAGTGCATGAGTAAAGTATAAAAGCTAAAGTAAAATATGAGGCCATAAACCAATGCATTTGAAAATAGATTGCTTCAGAATTAATAACAGATGTTTGGTCCGGTCTGGTCGTGTGCCAAGTGTGAGCATCCTTGTTCCACAAGGATCTTTGGGAGTGGACCAGATAGAGGCTTCTGAATCTGAAGCCTCACCTTCCAGATTTTCTGTTGGAGTTAGGGACAGGATTATTTACTTTGACTGTGATTTCACAAGACCATTGGGTATCTCTTGGTTGTTTAGATCTTCAAGAAGACCTTTTAGGAGATCGGAAGCATGATTAGATTTATCTTTAGATGAAACCTGGGATTCAGTTGTAGACTGAAGATTGAAGTTTGGATTTCTTTTTAGGTTGTTGTGAAAGGGGAGATGGCTTTGAAGCTTTTTGTGAAATGTTCTGCAAAGAGGTAGATGTCTTTGAAGGTTTTTTGAAGAAATACTTTGAGAAGGGGTAGATGGTGTTTTTTGAGTAGTGGATGGAGTGGTGGGAGTAGGCTGTGTCTGTTTTGGAGGCTTTGGAGGTACGGTGGGTTGAATGTCAGGGATTAAGCTCTTTAATTCATTGGCCATTTCTGGAAACTTTTCAAGAAGTTTCTTTGCCAAGAGTTCACAAGTAGAGCAATGTTCCTTACCAGATGTTGCAGACGATACTTTTGCATAGGATTTTGAACAATTCAACAATGTTTGGTCATTTCTGCCTTTTTCAACGACCTTTCATGCTCCCACAAAAGGAACACTTTCTTTATATTTTATAGATAGGATTTCTTTTTCATCCTTCCAGACTGAACACTCTTTAGAAAAGACTGGATGATTGCACTTGCAGTTAAAACAGAGAACAGGGTTATTACAAGTATTACAGTCATGATCTAAACCTTCAAAAAACCAATTTTGGACAGACAGGTGTACTTTTACAATTGCTTTCGTGATGGCCATACCTCTTGCATTTATAGTAACGCAGAGGGTTTGGCACATACACCTCCACCTTCACAGATTGAAATCCTATTTTGATCATCTTTGCAAGCCAACGTTGCGATTACTACGTGGATCTTACCTTAATTGAGCCCGATTTCGAAATTCCAGCAATGCGCCCTCTATTGGATGCTGGTTATTATCCCCCTTTACATCATATGTCTTATAGCCAATGAAATGTTTTACAAACCGCTTACACATAAAGCGATAAGCAGACATCCACGTGGGTTTCCATGTTTACCTTCTATTCAAAAGGTGGCGACCTTGTTCTATTATTAGCAAAGTTGAAATGCTAGGAGCAATTTCATTCGTTGCAGTTAGAGCTGGCTGCATCCAATAAAAAGGCGTATCAGGGTAATGTAAATTGTCAACTGCCTCTATTACAATAAAATGAGCAAATGTGTTTTTGTTAAATGACACATCGGACTTTGAATCCAAGTCGGACGGAACACACTTGGCTTTCCTTTGTTTTGCCATGTTTGTTTAATAGGTTCATCAATGATGTTCCCAACCCGCCCCGGAGCCCAACAAGGGGACATGATCTGGGGAAACCCATCTCAGATCAAGACAAGGAAACATCGGTGATATACTTGAAAGTGAAAGGGCTAGACTGGACAAATGTAGGCCCGCAGAATGTTACACCAAGCACACACTGTCTTTGGGCATTTACAAGTGTCAACCAAACACCATTCTTTCATCAGATTAGCCCATGAGCCAAAGCCTTCTTGGATTTTGACATATGGCTACTGATGATAGAGAAGAGAAATTAATTTTATTATGTATGTGTACTTGTAAAGGAAAAAGGCAGAGAAACACCCTAGGGCCGATTGATCAGGATGGGCCTTCCTGACCCCTCGTTTAGTTCAGTTCAAGTCATGGGCGAAGTGGTAAGTTGCAAAAACAGTGCTATCAAAGGGCCATACTCTGAATCCACTCAACCACCGGGATCCCAACATCAAATGACGCGATTTGCAGCCTACAGCAAACAGGCAGGCACATTTTGGAGGGGTAGGGGGGTGTCTTACCCTGCTGTAGTGCAACAGCTGAGCTATTTCTATCCCCCCGCCCAGCTGGGGGTATCTCAATCCATTATTGCAATTACTAGGTGAAAGAGAAGTCAGCCCAGGGTTGCAATGACTATGCAAAGATTTATCAATTTCAGTACCAATAACCAGGTGACACATTCATCAGCCAAATATTGCAATGTCATGTTTCCAGGATTGCCATGAATATCATAGCAAAAAACACAGTGTTGCAATGAGCTCAACAAGACAATCTAGTTCTGCTGCAACTGAGTAAGATATTGGTATATTTAGTATTACAATCACCAGAAGGAATTTTTAGCTCTGTAATTTACATTACTTAGTCAGGTTAGCATACCTACTGATGAAATGACAAGCACAGAAAAGAGTCAATCCATTGTTGCAATGACCATGTTATATATTTCAAAATCCATTGTTGTAATTACCAGTAGAAAAATAATCAAGTCTAGCAATGACAAATTCAACAATTTCTCAATCCCTTGTTGCCTTGACTAGGTGAGAGAGAAGACAGTCCAGGTTTGCATTGACCACTAGAAAGATACTCAATCCAGTATAGCAATGACAAATTCAACAAATTTCAATCCATTGCTGCAATGACTATGCGAAAGAGAAGTCAGTCCAGGGTTGCAATAACTACGCAAAGATTATACATTGCACTAGGTTATACATTTCTAAATCCATTGATGTAATTACTAGTAGAAAAAAATTAATCAGTCCAGTGTCGCAATGACAAACAATTTTTCAATCCATTGTTGCAATGACATGGTGAAAGAAAAACCAGTCCAAGATTGCAATTACTACGCAAAGATTTCTCAATCTCGGTACCAACCGCCAGGCAATACATTTGTCAGTCAAATGTTGCAAACTGGTTCCTTACATTGCAATGAGTAACAGCAAAAAAACACAGTTTTACAATGACCTTCTGATGGGAATAACTTCACGGTCATAATGACTTTCGACAAGCCGATCTAGTTTTGCTGCGACTAAGTAAGAGATTGGGAAATTCACTATAACAAAATAGCAAAATACAGTGTTGCAATGACCTGAGTGGAGTCAGTTCACTGTCACAATGACTTTCAACAAGTTGGTCTATTTTTGCCGCGACTAAGTAAGAGATTGGTAAATTCAGTATTAAAATCACCAGATACGGAATTTTTAGCTCTGTAATTTACGTTACTTTATCGGGTAAGCATTACCACTGATGCGATGACAAGCACAGAAATAAGTCAATCCATTGTTGCAATGACTAGGTTATACATTTCTAAATTCATTGTTGTAATTACCATTAGAAAAATAACCAATTCAGTTTAGCAATGACAAATTAAACAATTTCTCAATCCATTGTTCCATTGACAAGGTGAAAGAGAAGCCAGTCCAGGGTTGTGCAGACTATGCAGCGATTTCTCTATCTTAGTACCAATTGCCAGGCAAGATATTCATCAGTAAAATGTTGTAATAACTAGTTTCCAGGATTGTTATGACAAACACAGCAAAAAAAAAAAGTGTTGCAATGACTATTGCAGGGAATCAGTTCACTGTTATAATGACCTTCAACGAGTCGGTCTACTTTTGCCATGACTAAGAAAGAGATTGGTACAGATACAGATTTTTTAGCTCTATAATAAACATTACTTAGTCAGGTTAGTATACCTACTGATGCAATAACAAGCACAGAAATAAGTCAATCCATTGTTGCAACAACTACCTAATACAATTCTAAATCATTATTGTAATTATTAATAGAAAAATAATCAATCCAGTAAAGCAATGACAAATTTAACAATTTCTCAATCCATTTTTTACAATGACTGGTTCCTAGGATTGCAATGACTAACAAAGCAAAAAATACAGTGTTGCAATGACCTTCTGAATGGTGTCAATTTATTGTTATAATGTCTTTCAATGACTCGGCTAGTTTTGCCACGACTAAGCAAGATATTGGTAAATTCAGTATTACAATCACCAGATACAGAATGTTTAGCTCTATAATTTACATTACTTGGTCAGGTTGGGATAACTACTGATGCAATGACAAGCACAGAAATAAGTCAATCCATTGTTGCATTCAATAGGTGAAAGAGAAGTCAGTCCAAGGTTCCAATGACTATACAAAGATTTTCAACCTCAATACCAATGGCAAGGCAAGATATACATCAGTCCAATGTTGCAATGACTACTTTCCAGGATTGCAATGAGTAAACAAAAAAAATACAGTGTTGCAATGACCCCTGCGGAAATCAGTTCACCGTTATAATGACTTTCAATGAGTCGGTATACTTTTGATACAACTAAGTAAGAGATTGGTAAATTCAGTGTTACAATCAGCAGATACAGAATTTGTAGGTCTATGATTTACATTATTTTCTCAGGTTAGGATACCTACTGATGCAATGGCAAGCACAGAAATATGTCAATCCATTGTTGCGTTGACTAGGTTATACATTACTAAATCCATTGTTGTATTTACAAGTGGAAAATTAATCAGCCCAGTGTAGCAATGAAACAAGAGGGCCATTCAGCAGATACAGGCCATTCAGCAGATACAAAATTATAAGCTCTATAATTTACATGACTTTGTCATGTTTGGGGTATCTACTGATGCAATTACATGCACAGAAATAAGTCGATCCATCGTTGCCATGACTAGCTTATACAATTCTAAATCCATTACAGACATTACCAGTAGAAAGATAATCAATCCAGTGTAGCAATGACAAACAATTTCTTAATCTATTGTTGCAATGACTAGGTGAAAGAGAAGTCGGTCAAGGGTTGCAATGACTATGTAGATATTTCTCAAACTCGGTACCAATGGCCAGGCGAGACACTCATCAAATATTGCAATGACCAGTTTCCAGAATTGCATCGACTTACACAGCAAAATATACAGAGTTGCAATGACCTTCTGCAGGTAGTCAGTTTGGTCAGGATAACATATCAATTGATGCAATGACAAGCACAGAAATTAGTCAATCCATTGTTGCAATGACTAGGTTATACATTTCTAAATCCATTGTTGAAATTACCAGTTGAAAAATTATCAATCCAATATAGCAATGACAAATTAAACAATTTCTCAATCCATTGTTGCATTTACTAGGTGAAAGAGAAGTCAGTCCAGGGTTGCAATGACTATGCAAAGATCTCTCATTCTCAGTACAAATGGCCAAGCGATACATTCATTAGTCAAATGTTGCAATGACTTTTTTCCACGATTGGAATGACTAACATAACAAAAAATACAGGGTTGCAATGACCCTCTCAGGGGAATCAGTTCACTGTTATGACTTTCAATGCGTTGGTCTAGTTTTTAAGTGACTAATCAAGAGATTGGTAAATTTAGTGTTACAATCAGCATCTACAGAATTTCTGGATCTACATTCTAAAATAACTTGGTCAGGTTAGGATTTCTACTTATGCAGTGACAAGCACAGAAATAAGTCAATCCATTGTTGCAATAACTAGGTTATACAATTGTAAATCCATTGTTGAAATTGCCAGTAGAAAAATAATCAATCCAGTGTAGCAATGACAAATTTTAACAATTTCTCAATCCATTGTTGTAATGACAAGGTGAAAGAGAAGTCGGTGCAGGGTTGCAATGACTATGTTAAGATTTCTCAAACTCAGTACTAGTGGCCAGGCGCGACACTCATCAGTCAAATGTTGCAATGACTAGTTTCCAAAATTGCAATGACTAACGTCACAAAAATTAGTTCTGTAATGACCTTCAGAGCAACATCAGTTTACTACAATAATGACTTAACGATTTGGTCTAGTTTTGCCGTGACTATGTTAGTAAGAAATTCATATTTTCAGTATTGCAATCACCAGGTATGGAATTTATAGGTCTATATTATATAAAAATTTGGTCAGGTTTGGATATCTATTGATGCAATAAACCAGCACAGAAATAAGTCAATCCATTGTTGCAAAGACTAGGTTACACATTTCTAATTCCATCGTTGTTATTAGTAGTAGAAAAATAATCAATCCAGCACAGCAATGACAAGTTCAACAATTTCTCAATCCAATGTTGCACTGACTGGGTGAAAGAGAAGTCAGTCCAGGGTTGCATTGACTATGCAAAGATTTCTCAATCCCAGTTCAAATGACCAGGCGGGATATTCATCATTTAAATGTGCAATGACTAGTTCCCAGGATTGCAATCGCTAACATAGCAAAAAAAACAGTGTTGCAATGACCTGTGGGGAATCAGTTGCCTGTTATGACTTTCAACGAGTAGGTCTAGTTTTGCCATGACTAAATAAGAGATTGATAAAACCAGTGTTACAATAGACAGATACAGAATTTGTATGTCTATACTTTACATTACTTTCTCAGGTTAGGAAACCGACTGATGCAATGACAAGCACAGAAATAAGTCAATCCATTGTTGCAATGACTAGGTTTTACATTTCTAAATCCATTGTTGTAATTACTAGTAGAAAAATAATCAGTCCAGTGTGGCAATGACAAATCGACAGGGTTCCCACAACTTTCTGCTTGCAAAATTCCAGACTTTTTCCAGACTTTTTCCAGGATTTTTTTCAAAATTCAAGGTTTTTTTGCAATAGAAAAACTGGAAATGCAAAACCTTTTGAAAGCTACTTTCTTTCATACATTCCTTGTTTTAACGAAAAATTAAGATTTAAAGAATATTCTAACTGCATGATAGTTATTTCATTTCTTTACTTGGCCAGTTACAAAACTTCAAATGACCGAATATAGATTCAGATCAGCCTATCCATACAGGCAGTTTAATAAGGATCCATGCTGTTCTCTTACAGTTCCAAAGTTCCTACAAGTAATGAAGAATTTGAAGGCAAATAGTATAGCTCCTTTTAAGACTACATAACCAGGCAAATTGGGAATAATAGGACCATGATGGTCCTATATCATTCACCTGAGTAATAAGTAGTAAAGGTCTACAGTGAAGATAAATACCAAATATGGAAGTTCAAAGCCAAATAATTCTGACAGGGTATGTAACTGTGCAAAAAGCATTCCCTTCTTTTCCCAAAATGCTTTAACAACCCTTCTTCTTCAGGGTCATTGAAAGTCAGGATTGTATTGCAAGGGACTGAATTAACTTTAAGAGGCATTTCCTGGTCAAAATGGTGGTCGAAAGACAGATTAAAAAAACATCATTCGCTCATTGTTAAGACACAAATGAGACTTGTCTCAATAACTTTTTATCAAATTTCAAAGGATGTTGACTGAGACAGTAATCAAGCTAAACTGGAACCCTAGACTAACAGCTCACAACATTACTGACTAATTTATTGGAGCTCGGTAAGTCCAGTATGTGAAAGGTAACCCCTTTGTCCATGACCTATCTTACAGAAGAAAATTGTATCACAAGGCTATCCTAAGGAAGACATGTATGAAGTTTCATGAGTGCCAAGGACTTTAGAAGATAACCGTCAACGCGGATGGATGGGCCAACTGACTGTAATTGGTCCAGAATGAAATTATACATTTAGTCCCCAATTTGGATAACATGTCGTTTCATGAAATAAAATCAAATAACTATTGTCTGTGGCTTAACAAGATGAACATTAATTACATTTTGTCCTGTAATGAAAGAGACATTGGTCCACAGTGAAAATATACACCAAGCCCCCTTTTTCCATGATGTGACATTTAATGAAAAAAGGTAAAATATTGTTATTGGCAGACCATCATAAGGAATACATGTACATAAATTCCATCTTGTTTCAGAGCAGAAGAATTTTAAAATTTTCCTATTTGTTCCCATGTTCAAACTTGTGACCACCAGGGCAGGGCCAGTTTAAACCCCAGGAGCATCATATGAACAAACTTGGTAAAGGTCCTCTAGAAGATAGTACATACAAAATATGAAGGTTTGAACCCCGGGGAATCATATGAGCAATCTTGGTAGAGGTCCAATAGCAGATGCTACATACCAATTATCAAAGCTCTATGCTTTCTAGTTTCAGAGAAGAAGATTTTCCAAGATTTTGCTCTTTTTTTCTTTGGTTGCCATGGCAACCAGAGTTATGGGTGGAATTTAATATCTTGAACAACTTTGGTAGAGATTTAAATAAGGAACATCCCTGCCAAGTTTCATCAAGATTAGCCCAGTGGTTTAGGAGGAGAAGATGTTAAGAAATTGTGGATAATGCACAACAGACATGGGGCGATCACAAAAGCTCACCTTGAGCACTTTGTGCTCAGGTGAGCTAAAAATGTGTTGTTTTTTTCTAACATTGGGAATTATTTTCTTTATGATTTGAGACACAGAATCAAGTCCTTGCATATCATTTACTATCATAATGCACAACAGTTTTGCTGTAAGCCTTCAAATAGAGGTTCTTTTCCCTCTTCAGTCATTGAAACTAAAGCCTAATCCAAAAGTACCATGTTTTACTTTCACTTTAATTGTTCAGTTTTCATGACCTGAAATACATGAATAAATAAACCGGTCTTTTCAAAGGGCAATATCCCTGCTTTTAATGTTTCTGAAAATACGAATAATCGTAACTTTCTTAGATTTAATACTTGAAGTGTTTTGATCCATGATTGCAAACAAGCGCTTACTTTCAGTTTCTTCTGACTCGACAGCCTCATCCCGACGAGAATAATAACTTGGCTTCATAAAGATAAAGTCTGTTAACCTTTCAGACCCCTATGGATTTAAATTTTCAGTAATATTTACTGTTGTAGCTCATTTTCACGTTAATTCAGTTCAGCTCGTCCCCGGGAAAGTACAAACCGCAGCTGCTTTGTATTTTAGGATAAGTACCGAGTTCTCCGAAATTAATACACTGGATCCCGGTCTGTTTAAATATTACAATAATTATTCCGGGACCAGTGAACCTAAAAAAAGACCGTAATGTATTTAGGAAATTCACCCTCTTCGACCAATGACGGTCTAGGATATATATTGCAGAAAATATTGGACCTTTATCCGAAAAATGGAGGACGCAGACCGGAGATTATTATCGTCCTTAATTTTTGTTTCATACCCAAAAAGTTTCGTACTTTTCCCGGGTTTTTCCCGATTTTTCATAGATATATCAAAAATCAAGACTTTTTCAAGACCGGGAACGGGTTTTACGAAATTCCCGACTTTTTCCCGTTTTCCCGACTGCGTGGGAACCCTGAATCGAAGAATTTTTCAATCCATTGTTGCAATAACTTGTAAAAATTGGAGCCTCCAATGGGATCAATATGCTCCCACTAAAGAGGTCCTGTCTCCATTGAGGCAAGATGCCCCCATACTAATCATCCCATTAATGAGATGCAAACTGAATACTAAAGAAGTAAAGAATGTTGTGAAAAGATGGATAAGAAACTCGAGGGTAAACATCACAGCTTATTGGAAATGCCAATCTCCTTTCTGAAAGCGATAATAGATTCAAAGCTGACAGATTCAAAAAGATTTTTCAAACTATCGGCGATGAAATATTTTGAACAAACTGGCTGAAAGTCAACACAATCAGAAAAGGTTGCATTACATGGTATACATTCGGAGGCATCATCTCTGGTATAGAGCTAAGAATGTGTGATGCATGAATGGCCAATTCCAAGTTGTGCGATTATCACTTCTTCTTGACGAACAGACCTGTAAACGGGGTACCATTCACCAAAGAATGGTTTAACTGACTGTAAGTTTATTGAAAACATCACCATCCCACTAGGATTGCCAAGAAGATTAGACATGTGTTAAACAGAGGATTTAAAATCAGTGTGTGGAACTTTAAAATCTGAAATGGGAAGGTTAAGTGCAGATTTGGAGCAGAACACCAATCTATTTGTAGAAGAAATTTCTGAGATCCTTTCAAGTAAACTACAGATTAAGGGATTCTCAAGTTGTTGATTTTGAAAGTGCCTGTAATGTTGACAAAGAGTCCGAAAAGATAATAAAATGGTTGGAATAAAAATCTTCAGCTAGATTAATGGCAAGATCAATTGCTTTCATTTCAGCAGAGAAGATAGAGTTGTTTGAAAGGCGGCATTTTAAGCCCCTTTGTCCATGAACAGCCGCAGCTGCTACACAATTGCCTTCTTTAGATCCATCTCTATAGATGGGTTTGAAGGAGAAATAATGCTCCTTTATCTCATTGTATCTATCATGAAACACAGTTCTATCCATGACAGACTTTTTGTCAGATGCCAGGTCAAATCTGAATTCTGCACTGTTTAGTGTCCATGGAGGGATTTCAGAGATTTAATAGTCAGCAAAAGACTCAGTGTCTATGCCAAGGTTAACGACGATGGGCTCCATGCTGATACCAAATGGAGTGCAACACACGAAAAGGGTCATTCGGACATGGGGAAAGTGTCGTCTCGGATCAGCGTGTTCAGTCCGCACAGGCTAATCCGAAACGACACTTTCCGATTTTATGTGATTTTCTGTTTTACGCAAGTCTACTGTAACACAAAATCTAATGTAGTCGTAAAGTGTTGTCTTGGATTAGCCTGCGCGGACTGCGCAGGCTAATCCGAGACAACACTTTACGCAAATGTCCGAATGGAGGAATAACATCTGGTTTCTTTTCAAAAAGACGTTTATATTGAGGTTTAAAAACATTTTTACGTGTTGGATTAAAACAATTCAACTTAAGTTTTAAAATATATTGAAGTGAGAGTTTTTCTCTCCTGTAAGAAAGGGAAGATTCATTATCCTCAACATAGAGACTATTGACGGGAGAAGTTCTTAAAGCTCCAAGTACAAGACGCAGACCTTCCTGGTATATAGAATGGAAAATTTTGAGGCAAAATTTACGGGCCGATCCGTATACAACATTATTGAGAGGTTACAAATGTAAATGTCAAATACCAAAATATTTTCATCCAATTGACCCATGAGCCACTGCCTTCTAGGACTGAACAAAAATGTAACATCTGAAAAGGATGTTACGTGGATTAAGATATGGAGATGGTAAATTTTATTGAAAAAAGGATGTAAAAAAAGAGTATATCAAATATCCTAGGGCAAGGCATGACATGCCGATTGATCAGGACGGGCCTTCCTGACCTCTCGTTTAGTTCAGTTCAGGACCAAAGTGGTGTGTTGTGTAAACAAGCTACAAAAGGGTCGAGCCCTGAATCCACTCAACCACCAGGATCCCGTCATGGAACGATACGAGTTACAGCCCACGGCAAACAGGCAGGCACATTGGGGGGATCTTACCTCTGCTGTAGTGCAACAGCTGAGCTATTTCTATCCCCCCGCCCAGCTGGGGGTGTGCAATGACTAACATAGAAAAAATACAGTGTTGCAATGACCTGAGGGAATCAGTTCACTAATATAATGAATTTAAAGAGTCGGTCTAGTTTTCCCGAGACTAAGTAAGAGATTGGTAAATTCAGTATTATGATCACTAGATACAGAATTACTAGGTCTATATTTTATAAAACTTAATCAGGTTTGGATATCTATTGATGCAATGACGAGAACAGGAAAGGTCAATCGATTGTTGCAACTACTAGGTTATACATTTCCAAATCCATGGTTGAAATTACCAGTAGAAAAAAAAATTTCCAGTGTAGCAATGACAAATTAAACAATGTTTCAATCCATTATTGCAATGCCTAGGTGAAAGAGAAGTCAGTCCAGGGTTGCAATGACTACGCAAAGTTTTCTCAATCTGTGTACAAATGTCCAGGCGAGACATTCATCAGTCAAATATTGCACTATCTAGTTACCAAGATTGCAATGACTACCTAAGCAGTGACTGTCAGAGTGGAGTCGGTTCAATGTTGTAATGACTTTCAACGAGTCGGTCTAGTTTTGCCGCCACTCATTAAGTGATTCGTAAATTTTATATTTCAATCACTACATACGGAATTTTTAGCTCTGTAATTTACATTACTTGGTCAGGTTAGCATACCTACTGATGCAATGACAAGCACAGAAATATGTCAATCCATTGTTGGAATGACTAGGTTATACATTTCTAAATCCATTGTTGAAATTACCAGTGTAAAAAAAAATCAATCCAGTGTAGTAATGACAAATTTAACAATTTCTCAATCCATTATTGCAATGACTAGGTGAAAGAGAAGTCAGTCCAGGGTTGCAATGACTATACAAAGATTTCTCATTCTCAGTACCAATGGCTATGCAAAACATTCATCATTCAAATATTACAATGTCTAGTTTCAAGGATTGCTATGACTAACATGGCAAAAAATAAGAGTGTTGCAATGACCTTCTGTGTCGAGTCGGTTCACTATTATAATGACTTTCAAAAAGTCAGTCTAGTTTTGAGGCGACTAAGTAAGAGATTAGTTAATTCAATATTACAATCATCAGATATGGAATTTGAAGGTCTGTATTTTATAGACTTTGGTCAGGTTATGGTATCTATTGATGCAATGACAAGCATAGAAGTAAGTCAATCAATCCACCGTTGCAATGACTAGGTTATAGGTTTCTAAATCCATTCCTGTAATTACCAGTACAACGATAATGAATCCAGTGTAGCAATGCCAAATTCAACAATTTCTCAAACCATTGTCGCAATGACTATGTGAAAGAGTAATCAGTTCAGGCTTGCAATGACTACACTAGGCAAAGATTTCTCAATCTCAGTACCAATGGCCAGGCTAGACTTCATCAGTCAAATGACTAGTGTCAAGGATTCCAATGACTAACATCTAGAAAAAATATAGTGTTGCAATGACCTTCTGCAGGGAATCAGTTCACAGTTATAATGACTTACGAGTCGGTATACATAGTTTTGCCGCGTCCAAGTTAAAAGAGATTGGCAAGTTCAGTATTACAATCTGCAGATACAGATTTTGTAGGTCTATAATGCACATGACTTTCTCAGGTTAGGAAACCTCCTACTGATGCACTGACAAGCACAGAAATTAGTCAATCCATTGTTGCAATGACTAGGTTATACACTTCTAAATCCATTCTTGTAATTACTAGTTGAAAAATAATCACACCAGGGTAGGATTGAAAAAATAAACAATTTCTCAATCCATTGTTGCAATGACTAGGTGAAAGAGAAGTCAGTCCAGGATTGAATTGACTAAGCAAAGATTTGTCAACCTCAGTACCAATGGCCATGCCAGACATTTGTAAGTCAAACATTGCAATGACTACTTTCTAGGATTGCAATGGCTAACATAGCAAAAAATAGTGTTGCCATGACCTTCTGAGGGGACTCGATTCACTGATATAATGACTTTGAACGAGTCAGTCTAGTTTTTCCACAACCAAGAAAGTTTCCTAAATTCATTGTTACATTCAGCAGATACAGAATTTATAGGTCTACAATTTCTATAACTTGGTCAGGTTACGATATCTTCTGATGCAATGACGCGCACAGAAATAAGTCAATGCACTGTTGCAATGACTAGGTGAAGGAGAAGTCAGTCCAGGGTTGCAATGACTATGCATAAATTCCTCAATTTCAGGACCAATGTCCAGTAAGACATTTATCAGTCAAATATTGCAATAACTAGTTTCCAAGATTATTGAAATGACCTTCTTAGGGGAATCAGTTCACTGTTATAACTGTAATAGTTTTTCTGCAACAGAGATTGCTAAATTCACTGTTGAAATCAGAAGATACGAAATTTATAGGTCTATAATTTATATAACTTGGCCAGGTTAAGATTACTAGTAGAATAATAATCAGTTCAGTGTAGCAATGACTAACTATTTCTCAATCCATTGTTGCAATGACTAGGTGAAAGAGAAGTCAGTCCAGGGTTGCAATGACTACGAAAAGGTTTCTCAATCTCAGTACCAAGGGCCAGGCAAGACATTCATCAATCAACAATGTCTAGTTTCCAGGATTGCTATGATTAACATGGCAAAAAATATGGTGTTGCAATGACCTTCAGGGTGGAGTAAGTTAACTGTTATAATGACTTTCAATGAGTCGGTCTAGGTTTGCCAAGCAAGAGATTGGTAAATTCAGTTTAACTATCACCAGGAACGGAATTAGTATGTCTATGATTTTTATTACTTGGGCAGGTTAGGATATCTATTGATGCAATGACAATTACAGAAGAAAGTCAATGCATTGTAGCAATGACTATGTTATACATTATCCATTGTTGTAATTACTAGTAGAAAAATAATCAGTCCATTGTAGCAATGACAAACAATTTCACAATCCATTGTTGCAATGACTACAATATACATTTCTATAGTAGAAAAATAATCAGTCCAGTGTAGGAATGAAAAAAAAATAAACAATTTCTCAATCCATTGTTGCAATGACTAGGCAGTGTTTCAGCCAGCTTTGATAAAAAGGGGGCCAGTTGGCCCCCCGAAATCCTAAACAGGGGCCAATCGTCTTGAGCAAGGGGGAGTGGGGGGGGTGTATTCTTTCAATATTAGACTGAATACATATAACATTCTTTTTAAAATACCTTAGGAATTAAAGATCCTCTTTCCTTTCAAGTTTGTCCCTTTCTGTGGAGCTTTGCTGAAGTCAAACAACTTAAAATCATTGGAGTTTTTATGTCGTTGGGACCTTTCAGATTAATCAGGCTTTCGGTCACCTGAAGTTTGTGATCCTATTACTTTTGCTATTTTTCCAGTATTTGATGGCCCTACCTCTTCACTTTCATTTGGGCCTGTGAAAAAGTCGGTTAATTCTTCTTTTCATTTTTCCGCCGGTTGTTTCGTAGTTCGTCATGTAAATGTTTCTATAAACAGATTACCCGCTCTTTGTAGCTTTTTCTCAATTTACAAACGATTGCTGTGAAAGGCGAGGAACCAGTACAAAAAAATTAAGACTGGTTTTATGCATTCAATAGTTTATGCGGTACTGCATGGTTTAAAACACTAAGCCAGTCACGATTTCGTTCCATTAATTTTCGTACGCAATGTAGTTTCGTCCCATACACTTTCGCACCTTGGCGCGGTCGTGTACAGGTAAATCGATTTTTGGGGGCCTAATATGATTTTTTTGCGCCAGATCTGGCGTGCCATGTTTGGAAATGTGCGGGAATCGTTATTTATTTGCGGGAATCCCGCAAGGGCGCATCCTGGCTGAAACACTGACTAGGTGAAAGAGAAGTCAGTCCAGGATTGCATAAACTGCAAAGATTTCTCAATCTTAGTACCAATGGCCAGGCGCGACTTTTGTTTGTCAAATGTTGCAATGACAAGTTTCTAGGATTGCAATGACTGACATAGCAAAAACAATGTTGTTGCAATTACCTTCTGAGGGAAGCCCGTTGCAATTACCTTCTGAGGGAAGCCAGTTCACTTTATAATGACTTTCAACAAGTCAGTGTAGTTTTTCCGCGACAAAGAGATTGCTAAATTTAGTGTTACCATCATTTTAGTGATTTTATAGGTCTATAATTTATATAATTTGGTCGGGTTAGGATCGGATGCAATGACAAACACAGAAATAACTCAATCCATTGATGCAATGACTAGGTGAAAGAGAAGTCAGTCCAGGGTTGCAATTACTATGCATAAATTCCTCAATCTCAGTACTAATGGCCAGGCAAGACATTTTTAAGTCAAATATTGTAATGACTAGTTTCCAGTATTGTTGAAATGAACTTTTTCGGGGAATCAGTTCACTGTTATGATGAACTTTATCGAGTCGTTCTAGTTTTGCCACGACTAAGAATGACATTGGTAAATTCAGTATTACGATCACTATATACAGAATTTTTAGCTCTATAGTTAACATTACTAGGACAGTTTAGTATATCTACTGCTGTAATGACAAGCACAGAAATATGTCAATCAAGAATGACCAAGTTATACGTTTCTAAATCCATTGTTGTAATTACCATTAGAAAATTAATCAGTCTAAACAATTTCTCAATCCATTGTTGCAATGGATTAAATTTCCATACCAATGGCTAGGCAAGTTATGAATCGGTCAAATGTTGCAATGACTAGTTTCCAGGATTGCAATGACTAACATAGAAAAAAATAGTGTTTCAATGACCTTCTGAGGGGAATCGGTTCACCGTTGTAATGACTTTTAAAGATTCAGTCTAGTTTTGCCGTGCTCAGTAAGAAACTGGTAAATTCAGTAATACAATTACCAGATACGGAATTTGTAGGTCTTTATTTTATGAAACTTGGTCAGGTTTTGATGTCTATTGATGCATTGACAAGCACAGAAATTAGTCAATACATTGTTGCGAAGACTAGGTTATACATTTCTAAATCCATTGTTGAAATTAGCAGTAGGAAAAAAAATCAGTCCAGTGTAGCAATGACAAAATAAACAATTTCTCAATCCATTATAATTGCAATGACTAGGTGAAAGAAAAGTCAGTTCAGGGTTGCAATGACTACGCAAAGATTTCTCAATGTCAGTACTAATGGCCAGGTGACACATTTATCAGTCAACTATTGCAATGTCTTGTTTCCAGGATTGCTATGATTAACATGGCAAAAAATAGTGTTGCAATGACCTTCAGAGTGGAGCAAATCCAGTGTTATAATGACCTTCAATGAGTCGGTCTAGGTTTGCCGTGACTAATCAAGAGTTTTACAATCACAAGGTACAGTCTAGTTTTGCCGCAACCAAGTAACAGATCGGTAAATTCAGTTTTACAATCACCAGGTACGGAAATTAGTATGTCTATGATTTTTATTACTTGGGCACATTAGGAAATCTATTGATGCAATGACAAGCACAGAAATAAGTCAATCCATTGTCACAATGACTAGGTTATACATTTCTAAATCCATTCTTGTAATTAATAGTAGAAAAATAATCAGTCCAGTGTAGCAATGACAAACAATATCTTGATCCATTGTTGCAATGACTAGTTGAAAGAGAAGGCAGTTCAGGGTTGCATTGACTATGCAAAAAATCATCAATCTCAATACCAATGGCCATGTAAGGCATTTATCAGTCAAAAATGTTGCAATGACTAGTTTCAAGGATTGCAATGAGTAACATAGCAAAAGATATAGTGTTCCAATGAGTAGATTCAGTAACTTCAATGTTAAAAAGATTTTTAACCAGTCTGGCTACTTTTACGGCGCCCATGATATAATCCATTGTTCCAATGACAAGGTTATACCTTTCTACATACTTTACAGAAATTACCAGTAGAAAAAAAAATTATCAATTCATCAAGTGTAGCAATGACAAATAAATCAATTTCTCAATCCATTGTTGCAACGACTAGGTGAAAGAGAAATCTGTCCAGGAATAAGTCAATCCATTGTTGCAATGACTAAGTTATACATATCTAAATCCATTGTTGTAATTACTAGTAGAAAAAAAAATAATCGGTCCAGTATAGGAATGAAAAAAATGAACAATTTCTCAATCCATTGTTGCAATGACTAGGTGAAAGAGATTGCATTGAGTAAGCAAAGATTTCTCAATCTTGGTACCAATGGCCAGGCGAACATTTGTCGGTCAAATACAATTATTTTCTAGGATTTCAATGACCAACATGGCAAAAAATAAGTTGTTGCAATGACCTTCTGAGGGGAGTCAGTTCACTGTTATAATGACTTTCAACGAGGCAGTCTAGTTTTTCCGCGACTAAGAAAGTGATTGCTAAATTCAGTGTTACAATCAGAAGATACGGAATTTATAGGTTTACAATTTATATAACTTGGTCAGGTTAGGATATCTTCGATGCAATGACAAGCACAGAAAAAAATCAATCCATTGTTGCAATGACTAGGTGAAAGAGAAGTCAGTGCAGAGTTGCAATGACTAGGCATAAATTCCTTAATCTAAGTACCAATGGCTAGGCAAGACATTATCAGTCAATTATTGCAATGACTAGTTTCCAGGATTAATGAAATGAACTTTTCAGGGGAATCAGTTCACTGTTATGATGACCTTTATTGAGTCAGTCTAGTTTTGCCGCGACTAAGTAAGAGATTGGTAAATTCAGTATTACGATCACTACATACAGAATTTTTAGCTCTATAGTTTATATTTCTTGGTCAGGTTAGGATATCTACTGCAGTAATGACGAGCACCGAGATAAGTCAATCCATTGTTGCAATGACTTGTTTATACATGTCTAAATCCTTTTTTGTAATTACCATTAGAAAATTAATCAGTCCAGTGTACCAATGACACACTAAACAATTTCTCAATCCATTGTTGCAATGGATTCAATCGCAGTACCAATGACCAGGCAAGTTATTAATTGGTCAAATGTTGCAATGACTTGTTTCCAGGATGCAATGACTAACATAGAAAAAAATAGTGTTGCAATGGTCTTCTGAGGGGAATCAGTTCACTGTTGTAATGACTTTTATCGAATCTGTCTAGTTTTGCAGTGACTATGTAAGAGATCGGTAAATTCAGTAGTACAATCACCAGATACAAAGTTGTAGGTCAATATTTCATAAAACTTCGTATGGTTTGAAAATCTATTGATGCATTGACAAGCACAGAAATTAGTCAATCCATTGTTGCAATGACTAGGTTATACATTTCTAAATCCATTGTCGAAATTACCAGTAGAAAAAAAATCAGTCCAGTGTAACAACGACAAACAATTTCTCGATCCATTTTTGCAATGACAAGGTGAAAGAAGTTAGTCCAGGATTGCATTGACTACGCAAAGATTCATCAATCTCAGTACCAATGGCTATGCAAGGCATTTATCAGACAAATGTTGCAATGACTAGTTTCCAGGATTGCATAATCAGTTCACTGTGGTAACTTTTGGACTAGTTTTGCCGTAACTTAATAAGAGATTGGTAAATTCACTATTACAATCACTAGATACAGAATTTATAGGTCTATAGTGTATATTACTTGGTCATCTAGGATGTCTTTGATGCAATGACAAGCACAGAAATAATACAATCCATTCTTTCAATGACTAGGTTATACACTTCTGCATACTTTGTTGAAATTACCATTAGAAAAATGGTCAATCCAGTTTAGCAATGACAAATCAAACAATTTCTAAATCCATTGTTGCAATGACTAGGTGAAAGAGAAATCTGTCCAGGGTTGCAAATGACTATGCAATTTCTCAACCTCAATACCAATGGCCAAGCAAGACGCGCATTAATCAAATGTTGCAATGACTAGTTTACAGGATTGCAATGACCAGCATAGCAAAAAGTTAAGTGTTGCATTGACCTTCTGCTGGAAATCGGTTCACGTTCATGATGCCTTTCAACAAGTTGTCTAGTTTTGCCATGACTAAGTAAGAGATTGTTGAATTCAGTGTTACAATCTTGAGATACAGAATTTGTAGGTCTATACTTTGCATTTTTTTCACAGGTTAGGATGGCTACAGATGCAATCACAAGCACAGAAATTAGTCAATCCCCTGTTCCAATGAATAAGTTATACATTTCTAAATCCATTGTTGTAATTACTAACAGAAAAATAATCAGTCCAGTGTAAGAATGAAAAAATAGACAATTTCTCAATCCATTGTTGCAATAACTAGGTGAAAGAGAAGTCAGTCCAGGATTGCATTGACTGTGCAAAGATTTCTCAATCTCAGTACCAATGGCCAGGTGAGACATTTGTCAGTGAAAAGTTGCAATGACTACTTTCTAGGATTGCAATGACTAACAAAGGAAAAAATAGTGTTGCAATGAGGGTACTCTGTTTACTGTTATAATGACTTTCAGCAAGTCCGTCAAGGTTTTACGCGACTAAGAAAATAATTGCTAAATTCAGTGTTAAAATCAGGAGATTCGGAATTTATAGGTCTATAATTTATATAAGTTGGTCAGGTTAGGGCTTCTACCGAGGCAATGACAAGCACAGAAATAAGTTAATCCGTTATTGCAATGAATAGGTAATACATTTCCAAGTCCATTGTTGAAATTACTGGTAGATAAATAATCAGTCTAGTGTAACAGTGACAAACAATTTCTCAATCCATTGTTGATTCTTCAATCTCAGTACCAATGGCCATTTATTAGTCAAAAATGTTGCAATGACTAGTTTCCAGGATTGCAATGAGTAACATAGCAAAAAATATAGTGTTGCAATGACCTTCTGAGTGGAGTCAGTTCACTGTTATAATGACTTTCAATTAGTCGATCTAGTTTTGCCGCGACTAACTAAAAGATAGGTAAATTCAGTGTTACAATAGGTCTACAATTTATATTACTTGGTCAGGTTAAGATATCAATCTATGCAATAACAAGAACAGAAATGTCCCCCCCCCAAAAAACATTCCTCAATCCATTGTTGCAATGACTAGGTGAAAGAAATCGGTCCAGGCTTACAATGACTAGGCAAAAAATCGTCAATCTCGGTACCAATGGCCAGGCAAATTGATCAGTCAAATATTGCAATGACTTCTTTCCAGGATTATTGCAATGACCTTCTGAGGGGAATCGGTTCACTGTTGAAATGACGAGTCCGTTTAGTTTTGCTGCGGCCAAGTAAGAGATAGGTAAATTCAGCATTACAAGTACAAGATACGGAATTCTTAACTCTACAATTTATATTACTTGGTCAGGTTCGGATATATACTGATGCAATGACAACCACAGAAATAAGTCAATCCATTGTTCCAATAACTAGGATTGCAATGAGTAACATAGCAAAACATATAGTGTTGGGATTAGCTTCCGAGTAGAATCAGTTCACTGTTATAATGATTCTTAATGAGTCCGGCTACTTTTAGGGCGCCAAAGTAAGAGATTGGTAAATCCAGTATTACAATCACCAGATACAAAATAATTATGTAGGTCTATATTTCATAAAACTTGGGCCGGTTAGGATATCTATTGATAGAATGAGAAGCACAGAAATATGTCAATCCATCGTTGCAATAACTTGGTGAAAGAGAAGTCAGTCCAGGGTTGCAATGACTATGCAAAGATTCCTCAATCTCTTTACCGATGGTCAGGAAAGGCATTTATCCGTCAAATGTTGCAATGACTAGTTTCCAGGATTGCAATGACAAAAAATACAGAGTTGCAATGATCTTCTGAGTGGAATCAGTTCACTGTTACAATGACTTTCAACAAGTTTGACTAGTTCTGCCGCGACTAAGTACGAGATACGTAAATTTACTATTACAATAACCAGATACGGAATGTTTAGCTCTGTAATCTATATTAGTTGATCAGGTTAGGATATCTACTGATGCAATGACAGGCACAGAAAGAAGTTAATCCATAATTGCAATGACTAGGTTATACATTTCTAAATACATTGTTGAAATTACCAAAAGAAAAATAATCAGTTCAGTGTAGCAATGACAAATCAAACAATTTCTCAATCCATTGTTGCAACGACTAGGTGAAAGAGAAATCGGTCCACGGCAATGACTATGCAATTTCTCAAACTCGGTACCAATGGCCAAGCAAGACACACTTCAGTCAAATGTTGCAATGACTAGTTTCCTCCAGGATTGCAATGACTAACATAGCAAGAAAAATAGTGTTGTGATGACATTCTGAGGCAGTAAGTTCACTGTTAACTACGCAAAGATTCTTCAATCTCAGTACCAATGGCCAGGCAAGACATTTATCAGTAAAATGTTGCAATCACTAATTCCAGGATTGCAATCACTAACATGGAAAAAAATACAGTGTTGCAATGACCTTCTGAGGGGAATCAAGTCACTGTTATAATGACTTTCAACGAGTTATTCTAGTTTTGCCTTGACTAAGTAAGAGATTGGTAAATTCAATATTGCAAGCGCCAGATACAGAATTTGTTGGTCTCTATTAGGATATCTATTGATGCAGTGACAAGCACAGAAATCAGTCAATCCATTGTTGCAATGACTAGGTTAAACATTTCTAAATCCATTGTTGAAATTACCAATAGAAAAAAAATCAATCCAGTGTAGCAGTGACGAATTAAACAATTTCTCAATTCATTGTTTCAATGACTAGTTGAAAGAGAAGTCAGTCCAGGGTTGCAATGACTATACAAAGATTTCTCAAACTCGATACCAGTGGCCAGGCGAGACATTCATCAGTCAAATGTTGCAATGACAATGCGAGGATAGTTCTTAAAATTGTAATTGCTGATTGTTAAATATTTAAAGCTTTTGTTATTCTTTTCTTTGATGTATAAACATATTCATTGTTTGTTACTCTTACCTGGTATTATCTAGATTCCCTCGCGATTGTGTATCCGCGAAACTTTATAAACTTTATTGCACGTTAAATTCAGCGGTATTCTGACAGTTCTGTTACTTCCGTTTTAAAATTTGGACGTCTGGTTCCCGTTCATGTATTGTAGTTTACAACATCACATACGTAGCGCCAAACCTTTACTTTGGAATTCCAATTGTGTATGAAACGTGACATCATTATCATAAGCCGTTAATATAAGTAGGCCGAATTTTTAAGTCAACGTCGCATTGTGCCAGATACAGTTTGAACTATTTGACCCCTCAAAGAAAAGATGATTAACCAGGAAGGACATTAATTTTACATTATATGTCGACATGAAGAAATGTTTTTACCAGAACTAAAGTTAGAAACCTACTTTCGCTTTCAAAGTTATTTTTAAACCCACTCGGAAAGTCCTGACAAATTGTGTCAGAAGCAGGATCGGCAGTCTGAAGAGATCGATCTTATTTGGAAACTGTTCACATAGTTTGATATAACCGGGTTTTTTTCTCTCTCTATTTCAGTTTGATATAACCGGGTTTTTTTCTCTCTCTATTTCAAGTGTTTGGAATTTTTTAAGAGAGCCTTGTGTAGCAGGGACTACATTTTTCCAATACTTCTTGACATTTTTTTCTCTGGAGCTTTTCAACGGAAAAAGTTGAATGTTATTTTTTTACTTATATGAGGGAGGTACTGCTCACATGTAAATCAAAGTACACGGAGTTCAAATTTCAATAATATTCCCAATACCAATAATGATCAAAATTTGACCGATACATTTCCAGTGTATACTTTAAAAATGAAGCCTCCGTCATTTGATGGGAACTCAGATTTAAGTGAATACTTGACACAGTTTAACATTGTCACTGAAATTAATAACTGGCCATACCACACTAAGGCATTGTACCTAGCAAGCTGTCTTACAGGCAATGCAAGGTCACTCTTGGGAGAACTTTCAGAGACATAGAAAAGAGGCCTTGATAATCTTGTAGAAATGTTAAGAAATAGATATGGACCAAAGAATAAAGCTGATATACATGTCACAGTTAAAATCTATTAAGAGAAAGAAAGGTCAGTCTTTACCTGAACTGGCACAGAATATTAGAAAACTTACAAGGCAGGCATATCCTGAAGCACCAACAAGTTTGATAGAAATCCTCTCACTTGATTATTTTATTGATAGTCTTGATGATCGTGTCACCCAAGGCATATTGCAGTCATTTTTTGTTGAAATATTTAATTAATAATTAAAAATTAGTTTTAATAATCAATCTATCTATGTTCAAGTTTTACTAAGTAATCTGTCTATATAAGGGTTTGCTAGTTGTCTAAGCTTGAACATATGGATATGCAACATTTGGTAGCATTTGAAACCTTATAAGAAAGTCATTGCAGTAATCTAGTGGAACCATTGTGTTAGACCCCTATTGGTAATCTATGTTGGTAATAAATTTCAAGTAGGTGCTATACTCCTTTGATGTTTATGATGCAGAAAGAAAAGGCGATTGTGAGCGATTGACCAATGAGAGAGAGAGAAACAAATAAATTAAGATGAGTGAATGTAAGAATGATTTTGATTGGATGTAGGATGGATGAGGATCATGGGAAGTATGAGATGAGAGAGAAAGATTTTTAGGATGACAGGGACAGAAATTACTTAAGCTTTGAAGAATTTAGACCTATTCGGAATATTTGGATATTATAGAAATTACTTTAGCTTTGAAGAATTTAGACCTATTCGGAATATTTGGACATTATAGAAATTACTTTGGCTTTGGTGACTTTGGATATATTTTAGAATTTTTGGATATATGAAATTAGAAGAAATTGAAAGTTTGAAAACAAACATGTTTTGTTGATTTATTCTGTTATTCCCCTCCCAGTGATAATAGTGATGGAGAAATTAATGATGTAGAATTCCCCTCCCGGTTATAATAGTGAAATTAGACAGAGATTAAAAGAATGATGTCCAAAAACTATTTCAGATGCTGAAACGATAGCTATCCCACTAGAAACTCATAAAATTGTAGATCAAGGTGGGGTTGATCCAGTAAATGCTATTTCAGACCAAAATAAACAGAGGTCATATTTGGACACAGTTATAGAAAAATTGAATAGTTTAACATAATGCATTGACAAATTAGACAAAAAGACAAATAATAACAGTGGGTTTCAAAACAAACTCCCATCTAAATAATAACAATGGTTACCAACAAGAATTACAGTAGAAACAATTCCAATGCCATTCAAAGTATTCAGTTAATATCCGATATTAATTATTTGCAAAATGCTGACAATGATTTGAAAATGATAAAAGATATGATCTGGAATGGAGAAAAACCTACTTGGCAACAAATTTCTAAGCATAGCCCAGAATTGAAATATTTATGGAATCACATTGATTCTTTTGTACTAAAGAATAATGTTCTTTACAGAAAATGGGAAGAAAATAAAAACTCTGATTTTAAGCTCCTGTTAGTCCTACCAAAGTCACATGGGACTTATGTTTTAAATAACTGCACGACAGTAAATATAGTGGTCATTTAGGAGTTAAGAAAACGCTACATAAAATAAGAGAACGGTATTTCTGGTTTACTCTGGGGAAAGATGTTGAAAATTGGTGTAAAGCTTGCATTAAATGTAACAGTAGAAGGATGTCTTTAAGAAGACCAAAGGCACCCTTACAATGTTATAATGTTTGAGCTCCCAATGAACGCATAGCGATTGACTTTATGGGACCCTTTACAAAATCTGACCGAAATAACAAGTATATAATGGTCATTGGAGATGTGTTCAGTAAATGGATAGAATGTTTCTGTATCAACAATCTAGAGCCAAGCACAGTGGCAGAAGTTTTAGTAGATAAGTACATTAGCTGCTGGGGCTGTCCATTAATTTGCCATTTGAATCAAGGGAAAACATTTTAAAAGTTATTCACAGAAACGTGTAAATTGTTAGGTATAGAGAAAACTAGATCTTCAACATTCCATCCCCAAGGCAATGGATTTATAGAGAGGCAAAATTCAACAATCATAAAAATGTTGTCAGTATGTCTCATCTAATCAAAAGGACTGGGATGTACATTTAGATTTAGTTATGTTAGCATACCATTCATCAGTCCACTCTTCCACTGGTTATACACCTTCCATGTTCCGCATGGAAGAGAGTTACGTCTACCAACTGATCTAGTGTTTGGTTCTCCACAAGTCATAAATGGGGAGGATGAACAAACAAAATACCCAAAGTATGTCATTCATTTAGAGAAAAAGATCCTAAACATAAATGATATAGCCAGACAGAATATTGAAATTAGTTGAAAAAGTATGAAGAATAGTTATGACAAAAAAAACAAACTTTACTTCATAATAACGAGGGCGATTTACTCTGGTACTATTGTCCAATTAAAGAGAAAGGCCTTTGTCCGAAATTTCAAAGACCATGGATTGGTCCATGCAAAGTACTGAAGAAAGTTAATGATGTACTATATAGAATAAAGATAAAATCGAAACAGTATTCAAAAATAGTACATCATGACAAACTAAAATTGTACAAACGTTAACCATTATTTCTTTTTTTCTCTTCCCTTTTACTTTCATCAGAGATTCCAATGTTCACTATGCCAGGATTTGACATTTGGGAGTAAGAAAGCATGCATTTCACATCTTAAAGAACAGCATTCAGGTGTATCTTACAAATGCAAGAAATGTTTAAAAATCTTCAGAAGGAATGATAATCCTCATAATTGTAAAACATCAAAATCAGATATATTATTTACCCAAGTAAACTGGCGCAAAGAATGCAAAAAGCTGAAAACGACCTGGATGAATTTATGGAGAGGGCAACAAAAGAATTATGTAAAGATTTGTGGGGAAAAAGTAAAACTAAAGAAAAGAAAACCAATGGTGGTGAAGAAGAAAAAGAAGATTTAGTAGACTGAAGAGTGATCTAGAGTTAAATGACACCAGTGACAGTGATGAAGATGAGACTTTTTAAAATTTCAAAAACTGAACTTTGAAAATGAAATAATACTTTTAGAATATAACGAGAGACAGGAAGAAGAAAAGGAAAGGAGGAGAAAAGGAAAGACATGGGTAGAAATAGAGAGGAAGAAAAGATTAAAAAAAGAAGAAGAAAAGGAGGGAAGAAACAAGATTTAGAAAGGAAGACAGTAGATAATAGAAGGAATGAGGATGCAAGAAAGGAAGATGAGGAAAAGAAACGAGAAATTCAGAAGAAGACAGAAAAAGAAAGGAAGCAAGAAGAAGACTCGAAGAAGAAAGAGGTGAGGAAACAAGAGCCAGAAAGGAAAGAAAATGATAGAAAGAAAGAATAAGATACAAAAGAAGTCAAAAAGAGGAGTGAAGAACAAGGAAAGATTGATAAAACAAAGAAGATGGAATTAGAAAACAAGAGAGAAGCTGAGAAGAAAGAGGAAAAGAAAGAGGAGGAAGAAAATAGGGGAAACTTAGATTTGAAGAAAGACTACAGAAAGAAGGAAGGAGAAAGAAGAAGAATACAGAAAGAAGGAAGTAGAAAGAAGAAAGAAGGGAGAAGACAAAGGAAAATCACAGAAAGTGAAGGAAGTAATGGATAGAGAAGACAGAAATGAGGAAGAAAAAAGGAGAGAGT
This sequence comes from Tridacna crocea, assembly GCA_943736015.1. NCBI lineage: Eukaryota > Metazoa > Mollusca > Bivalvia > Cardiida > Cardiidae > Tridacna > Tridacna crocea. The sequence goes on from OX031073.1 coordinate 35,395,658, forward strand.
CAGGAAAGATACAGGAGGAAAAAGAATTCAAAGAAGAAATAAATGAAATAAGAAGCAAATTTAATAATGTAAACAAAGGAAAGACACAGTTAGTCAGGGAGGAGGAGAAGACAATGATCTACATTGAAGACGGTTACATGTATGAAGAGACCGTGACTGTCAAGAACTTTAAATTGTTATAGATATTCTTGTTCTCTACTTGATAGTTTTATTCAGTGAAAATTTCATTTTCAGTGAAAATTTCATTTTTGAATGTTTATATTTCATTTTGGGAACACAATTACAAATACCTACCTACAAGTTATGAGAATCAATACTGCTTGTTATATATTGCACTCAACTTGTTAAAATGTTACTTGAGCAGTTACATTTTTTTTGTTTATGAAAGTCATATTTCAATTATATTTCATAGAGTTTTTTCCCCCATGATGCAAAGTTCAAGATTAATTTAATCTTTCATTGAAATTCAGAGTGATTCCACTCTTTCATTTACATTTCCAGTACTTTAAATAGTTATTTTTTTAATATGGACTGGTCTTATTCATAATTGCTTAATACATTTAGCCTTATATTTTGTAACACAAAAATTTCAACATGTCAATCTGAAAACTGATTTGTGATGTTTATCCGAAAACAGATATTAAATGAAAATCCGAAAACTCATCCTTGATGTCATACCAAAAAACGTTTATGAGGGCCATTTACTTCCTATGTGATAAAAGAGGAACCCATTTTGCCAAAACCCAGAGGCAGGAACTCAAACTCCACTACAGCCTTGTCCAGATGATCCAGGATTTCAAGGTTTTCATATTTTAAGTTAAAAACACGATAACACAATATTTTTCTCTTTAGTGTGTAGCATTAAATATAAAGTGTTGTGAAAATTTATTAACAAGTGACATTTCAATTTACTTTCAACTGTGATAGACACTTTTATGTGCCATTAATAAAATATGTTTTAGTGTCATTTAATTGAGTAATATTTACTGTTAATGTGCCATTTAATTGAGTAATATTTATTGTTAATTTGCCATTATGTTATTGTTAATGGACAATTGGGATAATTCTTTTGTAGATAGGGGGTAATGTGAGGATTGTTCTTAAAATTGTAATTGCCAATATTTAAAGCTTTTGTTATTCTTATGTTTAATGTACAAACATGTTCATTGTTTGTTGGTCTTACCTGGCATCATCTCGATTTGCTCGCGATTGTGTATCCGTGAAACTTTATTAACTTTATTGCACATTAAATTCAGTGGTATTCTGACAGTTCTGTTGCGTCCATTCTAAAATTTGGAACGTCTGGTTCCCGTTCATGTATTGTATTTTACGTCACATACGCAGTGTCGAACCATTACTTTGATTCTAATTGTGTGACGTCTTTATCATAACAAGCCATTGCAATAAATCGGCTGAATTTTTAAGTTAACGTCGCATTGTGCTAGAAACAGTTAAACTATTTGACCATTCAAAGAAAAGATGATTAACCAGGTAGGGCATTAATTTTACATTGTATGTCGACATGAAATGTTTTTACGAGAACTAAAATTAGAAACCTACTTTCGCTTTCAGAGTTATTTTTAAACCCGCGTGGTAAGTCCCGATAACTAGCTTCCAGGATTGCAATGACTAACATCGCAATAAATACAGTGTGGCAATGACTTTCAGAGTGGAATTAGTTCACTAATATTGACTTTTAATGAGTTGGTCTACTTTTGCGGGGACTAAGCAAGAGATTGGTAAATTCAGTATTACAATCATCACATACGGATTTGTAGGTCTTTATTTTATAAAACTTGGTCAGGTTCAGATATCTATTGATGCAAAGACAAGCACAGAAGTAAGTCAATCAATCCACTGTTGCAATGCCTAGGTTATACATTTGTAAATCCATTCGTGTAATTACCTGTACAAAGATAATCAATCCAGTGTAGCAATGCCAAATTCAACAATTTCTCATTGTTGCAATGACTAGGTGAAAGAGAAGTCAGTTCAGGTTTGCAATGACTACGCAAAGATTTCTCAGTACCTATGGCCAGGTGAGACATTCATCAATCAAATGCTGCAATGACTAGTTTCCAGGATTGCAATGGCCAAAGTCGCAAGATGTTCAGTGTTGCAATGACCTTCTGTTGGGAATCAGTTCTCCGTTTCAGTCAGTCTAGTATGCTGCAACTAGTGTTGCAATGACCTTCTGTGGGGAATCAGTTCACCGTTTCAGTCAGTCTAGTATGCCGCAACTAAGTAAGAGATTGGTAAATTCAGTGTTACAATCGGCAGATATAAAATTTGGAGATCTAAACTTTACATTAGTTTGTCGGGTTAGGATACCTCAGTACCAATGGCCAGGCGAGACATTCATCAGTCAAATATTTCAATGTCTAGTTTCAAGGATTGCAATAATTAACATAGCAAAAAATACAGTGTTGCAATGACCTTCTGAGTGGAGTCACTTTACTGTTATTATGATTCTCAATGACTCGGTATGGATTTGCCACGACTAAGTAAGAGATTCGAAAATTCAAGATTACAATCACCAGACATGGAATTTTTAGCTCTACAATTTACATTACTTGGTCTGGTTAGAATACCTACTAATGCAATGACAAGCACACAAGTCAATCCATTGTTGCAATGACTAGGTTATACATTTCTAAATCCATTCTTGTAATTACCAGGAAAAAAATCAATCCAGTGTAGCAATGACAAATTCAACTATTTCTCAATCCATTGTTGCAATGACTTCAGGTGAAACAGAAGTCAGTCTAGGATTGCACCGATTATGCAATTATTTCACAATCTTAATACAAATGGCCAGGCGCAACTTTTGTTAGTCAAATGTTGCAATGCCAAGTTCTAGGATTGCAATGACTAACATAGAAAAAAAAAGTTCTTGCAATGACCTTCTGAGGGGATCAGTTCACTGTTCTAATGACTTTCAACGAGTCGGTCTAGTTTTTCCACCACTACGAAAGAGATTGCTTAATTCAGTGTTACAATCAGCAGATACAGATTTTATAGGTCTATTATTTATATAACTTGGTCAGGTTAGGATATCTTCCGATGAATGACAAGCACAGAAATAAGTCAATCATTTGTTGCAATGACTCGGTGAAAGAGAGGTCAGTCCAGGGTTGCAATGACTACGCATAAATTTCTTAATCTTAGTACCAATGGCCAGGCAAGATATTTATAAGTCAAATATTCCAATGACTAGTTTCCAGGATTATTGAAATGACCTTTTGAGGGGAATCAGTTCACTGTTATAATGACTTCTATCGAATCGGTCTAGTTTTGCCGCAGCTAAGTAAGAGATTGGTAAATTCAGTATTACGATCACTACATACGGAACTTTTAGCTCTATAGTTTGTATTTCTCGGTCAGGTTATCTACTGCTGTAATTACAAGCACAGAAATAAGTCAATCCAATGTTGTAATGACTAAGTTATACATTTTTAAATCCATTGTTGTATTTACTATTAGAAAATTAATCAGACCAGTGTATCAAAGACAAACTAAATTTCTCAATCCACTGTTGCAATGGGTTCAATCTCAGTACCAATGGCCAGGCAAGTTATTAATTGGTCAAATGTTGCAATGACTAGTTAACAGGATTGCAATGACTAACATAGAAAAAAATACAGTATTGCAATGGTCTTCTGAGGGGAATCAGTTCACTGTTGTAATGACTTTTAACGAATCGGTCTAGGTTTGCTGCGACTAAGTAAGAGATTGCTAAATTCAGTGTTACAATCACCAGGTACAGTCTAGTTTTGCCGCGACCAAGTAAGAGATTGGTAAATTCAGTTTTACAATCACCATGTACGGAATTAATAAGTCTATATTTTATAAAACTTAGTCAGGTTTGGATATCTATTGATGCATTGACAAGCACAGAAATCAGTCAATCCATTGTTGCAATAACTAGGTTAAACATTTCTACATCTATTGTTGAAATTACCAGTTGGAAAATAATCAGTCCGGTGTAGCAATGACAAATTAAACAATTTCTCAATCCATTGTTGCAATGACTAGGTGAAAGAGAAGTCAGTCCAGGGTTGCAATGACTACACAAAGATTTCTCGATGTCGGTACCATTGGCCACGCGACACATTCATCAGTCAACCATTGTAATGTCTAGTTTCCAGGATTGCTATGATTAATATGGCAAAAAATATGGTGTTGCAATGACATTCAGAGTGGAGAAAGTTAACTGTTATAATGACTTTCAATGAGTCGGTCTAGGTTGGCCAAGACTAAGTAAGAGATTGGTAAATTCAGTTTTACAGTCACCAGGTACAGAAATAGTTTGTCTATGATTTTTATTACTTGGTCAGGTTAGGATATCTATTGATGCATTGACAAGCACAGAAATTAGTCAATCGATTGTTGCAATGACTAGGTTATACATTTCTAAATCCGTTGTCGAAATTACCAGTAGAAAAATAATCAGTCCACTGTAACGATGACAAACAATTTCTCAATCCATTGTTGCAATGACTAGGTGAAAGAGAAGTCAGTCCAGTGTTGCACTGACTATGCAAAGATTCATCAATCTCAGTACCAATGGCTATGCAAGGCATTTATCAGACAAATGTTGCAATGACTATGATTCCAGATTTGAAATCAGTAACATAGCAAAAAATATAGTTTTGCCATGACCTTCCGAGTACAATCAGTTCAATGCTAAAATGTTTTTTAACAAATCTGGCTACTTTTACGGCGCCCAAGTAAGAGATTGGTACATTCAGTATTACAATCACCAGATTCAGTATTACAATCACCAGATACAGAATATGTAGGTCTGTATTTCATAAAACATCAGGTTAGGATATCTATTGATAGAATGAAAAGCACAGAAATATGTCAATCCATTGTTGCAATGACTAGGTGAAAGAGAAGTCAGTCCAGGGTTGCAATGATTAAGCAAAGACTCCTCAATCTCAGCACCAATGGCCAGGCAAGTCATTTATCAGGCCAATAATGCAATGACTAATTTCCAGGATTCCAATGACAAAGAATACAGAGATGAAGTGACACGAGTAGAATCAGTTCACTGTGATAATGACTTTTGGACTAGTTTTGCCGCAACTAATTAAGAGATTGGTAAATTCACTATTACAATCACTAGATATGGAATTTGTAGGTCTATAGTTTATATTACTTGGTCAGTAGGATATCTTCGATGCAATGACAAGCACAGAAACAATACAATCTATTGTTGCAATGACAAGGTTATACATTTCTACATACCGTGTTGAAATTACCAGTAGAAAAATGATCCAGTGTAGCAATGACAAATCAAACAATTTCTAAATCCATTATTGCAATGACTAGGTGAAAGAGAAATCTGTCCAGGGTTGCAATGACTACACAATCCTCAAACTCGGTACCAATGGCCAAGCAAGGCACTCATCAATCAAATGTTCCAATGACTAGTTAACAGGATTGCAATGAACTACATAGCAAAAAATTCATTGTTGCAATGACCTTCTGCAGGGAATCATTTCACGGTTATAGTGACTTTCAACAAATCGTTCTAGTTTTGCAGCAACCCAGTAAGAAATTGTGAAATTCAGTGTTACAATCTTGAGATACAGAATTTGTAGGTCTATAATTTACATTACTTTCTCAGGTTAGGAAAGCTACAGATGCAATAACAAGCACAGAAATAAGTCAATCCATTGTTGCAATGACTAGGTGAAAGAGAAGTCAGTCCAGGGTTGCAATGACTACGCATAAATTCCTTAATCTCAGTGCCAATTGCTAGGCAAGACATTTTTAAGTCAAATATTTCAATGACTACTTTCCAAGATTACTGAATTGACCTTCTGAGGGGAATCAGTTCACTGTTCTAATGACTTTTATCAAGGTCTAGTTTTGCCACAACAAAGTAAGAGATTCGTAAATTCAGTATTACAATCACTACATACAGAATTTTTAGCTCTATAGTTTATATTACTTGGTCAGATTAGGATATCTACTGCTGTAATGACAAGCACAGAAATAAGTCAATCCAGAATGACTAAGTTATGCATGTCTCAATCCATTCTTGTAATTATCATTAGAAAATTAATCAGTCCAGTGTAGCAATGACAAACTAAACAATTCCTCAGTCCATTTTTGCAGTGGATTCAATCTCAATACCAATAGCCAGGTAATTTATTAATCGGTCAAATGTTGCAATGACTAGTTGCCAGGATTGCAATGACTAACAAAAATCAGTGTTGCAATGACCTGATGAGGGAAATCAGTTCACTGTTGTAATGAATTAACGAATTGGTCTAGTTTTGCCGTGACTATGTAAGAGATTGGTAAATTCAGTTGTACAATCACCAGATAAAACATTTGTATGTCTATATTTTATAAAACTTGTTCAGGTATGGAGATCAATTCCTGCATTGACAAGCACAAAAATAAGTCAATCCATTGTTGCAATGGCTAGGTTATACATTTCCGTTGTTGTAATTACCATTAGAAAATTGATCAGTCCAGTGTAGCAATGACAAACAATTTCTCAATCCATTGTTGCAACGAGTAGGTGAAAGATAAGTCAGTCTAGGGTTCCAATGACGAAGCAAAGATTTCTCAATCTTGGTACCAATGGCCAGGTAAGACATTCATCAGTCAACTATTGTAATGTCTAGTCTCCAGGATTGCTAAGATTATCATAGCAAAAATTAAAAGTGTTGTAATGACCAAGTGCAGCAAGTTCACTGTCATAATGACTTTCAATGAGGTCTAGGTTTGCCGCAACTAAGTAAGAGATTGGTAAATTCAGTTTTACAATCACCAGATACAGTCTAGTTTTGCCACAACCAAGTAACAGATTGGTAAATTCAGTTTTACAATCACCAGGTACGGAATTAGTACGTCTATGATTTTTATTACTTGGTCAGGTTAGAATATCTATCGATGCAATGACAAGCAAAGAAATAAGTCAATCCATTGTTGCTATGACTAGGTTATACATTTCTAAATCCATTTTGTAATAACAAGTAGCAGGGTTTTCCCTCGGCTTTGAAAACTGGGGGTCATTGTGACCACCTTCCTCATTAGTTGCGGGTCATTTCATTAATTTTGGGGGTCAAAAATATGGATTTCCTCGTCATCAACTTCAAACACGATTTATAATGCATTTTAGTCGGTTGATCATTTCTGACGGAAAGGCCTATGTTATTTTTTGACAGACCAAACATTTTCGTCTGAATCGCTGCTTGACGTGGCTTGATCGGCAGTTGTAGGAAGCAGACGATAGAAGAATGCTACAGTTTTCTTCGTCATGACATTATTTTTCCGCTAACAGCACAGACCGGTAATGTGTACTTTTATATACCGGAAGTCGTGTAAAATATGCTATAAAATACAGAGAACCCAACCACGACTTTGACTGGGCCCATATTTATGACACATGTCCAATATACATTTCGGCAATAATGCGTAAACCAGTCTTATTCTATAAATAAATTACCGGAAAACCACTTTTATCTAAAATGAACCCTGTAGTTTAAAAAAAAGAACAGTGTTCGTCTGCCATTGAAGCAAGAAAAGACTTGGAATTATGACGCTTCATTCAACTTCGTACATTATTTAGATTTTGGAAAGTTGCGTCACCAATGATGCACTGTCATTTATTTTGGGGGTCATTTGAATTAAAATTGCGTCAATGACGCAGGATTTGTGCGTCATGGAAAACCCTGAAGTAGAAACATAATCAGTCCAGTGTAGCAATGACAAACAATTTCTCAATCCATTGTTGCAATAACTAGGTGAAAGAGAAGTATGTCCAGGGTTGCATTGACTAAGCGAAGATTCATCAATCTTAGTACCAATGGCCAGGCAAAGCATTTAATTCACTGTGGTAATGACTTTTGGACTAGTTTTGCCGCAACTAAATAAGAGATTGGTGTATTCACTATTACAATCACTAGATGCGGAATTTGTAGGTCTTTACTTTATATTACTTGGTTATCTAGGATATTTTTGATGCAATGACAAGCACAGAAATAAGTCAATTCATTGTTGCAAAGACTAGGTTATACATTTCTAAATCCATTGTTGTAATTACTAGTAGAAAAATAATCAATCCAGTGTAGCAATGACAAACATTTCTCAATCCATTGTTGCAACAACTAGGTGAAAGAGAAATCTGTCCATTGCAACCCCACATAGCATTGTGACCATTAAAGTCCCCAGCAAGAATATAAGGGGATGGCATATGGGAAATGAGATCATTCAGATTGGTCTAATTGATAGGAGTGCCTGGGGGGAGATATAAACAACACAGTGTAAGTGCCATGTAAAGGTAACCTGATAGCAACAGCTTGCAGTTTTGTGTTAAGAGAGATAACTTTGTGAGAAACGTTGTCGTTAACAATAATAGAAACATCACCACTGGATTTTTCGCCTTCAGTAGATCTTGTTGTAAATAGAATAATATTTGATAGCGATATCAACTTCCTGTTTAAGGAAGGTTTTTTGCAGACAGCAACTTGTTTGTGATCATTGATTAAAAGGGAAAATTCCACTGGATCATGCTATCCATAGTGCATAAAGAAAGTAGAAAAACTAAGGTAGAAAACAAGGTCGTAAACTAATGCATTCTAAAATAGATAGGTTAAGAATTCTTAAAGACGTCTGGGGTTTCGACGAGTGCCAAGCATCAGAATCCTTGTTCCAAGGATCTTTGGATATGGACCAGATGGAGGCTTCTGAATCTTAAGCCTCACTTTCTAGGTTTTCAGCATCTGCATCCATGTCCTCTAGCTCCGAAAATCTGTAAGAGGTAGGGACAGGATCATTTACTTTGAGTGTGGTTTCACAAGATTCTTGGTTATCTCTAGATTGTGATTTGGATTGGGAGAAATCTTTTAGGAGGTCAGGGTGTACAATTAGGATTGTTATCTTTAGACGAGACTGTGATTTCATAAGACCCTTGGTTATCTCTAGATTGTGATTTGGATTTGGAAGAAGACATTTTAGGAGGTCAGGTGTACGATTAGGATTGTTATCTAATACAAGTCATTAGGTTTTGTTGTAGATTGTGAAGATGGAGGTAGTTTTTTTCCTTGGAGGCTGTTGTGAAGAGGGAGATGGCTTTGAAGTTTTCCGTAAACAGATTATTTTGTGAAGGCGTAGATGGCTTTGAAGTTTTTTGAGATAAACTATTTTGAGAGTTAGTGGGTTTTGAGGATGCCTAAGAGGTTGTGTTTGTTTTAGATGCAGATGGAGCGTCAGGAATTAGTTTGGACAAGGTAGATGGAGGGAGAAGTTCTTTCAGGTCAGAAGCTACATCAGGAAATTTTTCAAGTAGAACTTTTGAAAGAATTTTACATGTACTGCAATCGTCCTTTTCAGTTGACCAGCCAACAACACCTGCATAGCTAGGACCAGAAGAGGTTTTCTTGTGCTGTTCGAATATTTTCTGTGCTTCTGGAAAGCTAAAATTATTGTCGTATTTAATGGAAAGGATTTCTTTTTCTTCCTTCCATACAGGACACTCTCTTAAAAAGGTAGAGTGTTGAGACTTACAATTAATAAAGAAAGGAGTATTTGAACAAGTAGTACTGTCATGGTCAGGTCCTTGATGAGCACATTTAGAACATGTTTCTTGGTTAGGACATTTACTGATGTGATGGCCATACAGCTGGAATTTAAAACATCGCAATGGGTTTAGCACATACACATCTACTTTAACTACTTGAAGCTTTCATATTTATAGAGTTTGGAAGAACAGGTGAAGAAAATGTTAAAATCTATGTTTATATGTCTCTGCTTTCCATCTCTGCGTACAGAAATCCGCCGGACATTGGATACACCTTGTTGTTTAAGGTCGTCTTTAATTTCTTGTAAGAAGTTGCAGTATGTAAGTTGTTTGCATCAAATTACTCCTTTACAAGAATTGAGTGTAGGATGTGGAAAAATTTTAACAGATATATTCAAAGAATTTTGTGTTTTTCAAAAGATTCAGTGCTTGTTGATTTAGTGAGACATTTCACTAGGAGAGTCTGGTCTTTCAGGTTTTTAACAGATTTTGGAGTTCCAAGGATGCTATTTTTTTTTCAATTATAAAAGGAGAGAGATTTGTGACTCGTTTTGAAGGATCTTGGGACTGAATGACAATAAAACATGGGAGAGTGAAAAGGGGTAGAAATTGAAGGTTCTGTTTCAGAATCACTATCCAAAAGAGGGCGCTTACTTTCATTCAGGTTGGCAGTTTTTGTAACACCATGTTTATGTGAAAAGTTTCGTCTGTGATGCTCCCAACCCACCACCAACAAGGGGACATGGTCTGGGGAAAACCCATTCACAGACCATAACAGGGATACAACAGTGGTAGACTCGGTATGAAAGGGTAAGACTGGACAGATGCAATTCCGCAGCAAGTCCTACAAAGCTTAGACCATCATTGAAAGGTTACAAATGTAAATGTCGGTCAAATACCAAAAAACTTTCATGCAACTGACCCATGAGCCACTGCCTTCTAGGACTGAACAAGAATGTAACATCTGAAAAGGATATGTGGATTTTGATATGGAGATGGTAAATTTTATTGAAAAAAGAATGTAAAAAAAAAAAAAGAGTACATCAAATGTCCTAGGGCAAGGCATGAAACGCCGATTGATCAGGACAGGCCTTCCTGACCTCTCGTTTAGTCCAGTTCAGGGCCAAAGTGGTGTGTTGTGTAAACAAGAGCTATCCAAGGGTCGAACCCTGAATCCACTCAACCACCAGGATCCCGTCATGGAACGATATGAGTTACAGCCTAAGGCAAACAGGCAGGCACATTGGGGGGGGGTCGTCTTACCCCTGCTGTAGTGCAACAGCTGAGCTATTTCTATCCCCCCGCCCAGCTGGGGGTGTGCAATGATCAACATAGAAAAAAAACCAGTGTTGCAAAAACCTTCTGAGGGAATCAGTTCACTAATATAATGCATTTAAAGAGTCGGTATAGTTTTCCCGCGACTAAGTAAGAGATTGGTAAATTCAGTATTACGATCACTACATACAGAATTTCTAGGTCGGTCTATATTACGATCACTAGATACAGAATTTCTAGGTCGGTCTATATTTTATAAAAATTATGTTTGATGCAATGACAAACACAGAAAACCCTAACCCTACTCCATTGTTGCAATTACTAGGTTATACATTTCCAAATCCATGGTTGAAATTACCAATAGAAAAAAAAAATCCAGTGAAGCAATTACAAATTAAACAATGTTTCAATCCATTATTGCAATGCCTAGGTGAAAGAGAAGTCGGTCCAGGGTTGCAATGACAACGCACAGATTTCTCAATCTGTGTAAAAATGGCCAGGCGAGATATTCATCAGTCAAATATTGCAATATCTAGTTTCCAGGATTGCAATGACTACCTAAGCAAAAAAATATAATGTTCCAATGACCTTCAGAGTGGAGTCAGTTCACTGTTATAATGACTTACAACAAGTTGGTCTAGTTTTGCCGCGACCAAGTAAGAGATTGGTAAATTTAGTATTACAATCACCAGATACCAAATTTTTAGCTCTATAATTTACTTTTCTTGGTCAGGTTGGAATATTGTTGCAATGACTAGGTTACACATTTCGAAATCTACTGTAGAAATTACCTGTAGAAAAATAATCAATCCAGTATACCAATGACAAGTTGAACAATTTCTAAATCCATTGTTGCAATGACTAGGAGAAAGAGAAGTCATTCCAGGGTTGCAATGACTAAACTCAAAAGATTTCTGAAACTCCGTACCAATGGCCACGCTAGACACTCATCATTGAAATGTTGCAATAACTAGATTCCAGGATTGCAATGATTAACATAGCAAAAAACACAGTATTGCAATGACCTTTTGATTGGAGTCAGTTCAATGTTGTAATGACTTTCAACGAGTTGGTCTAGTTTTGCCCTCACTTGTCAAGAGATTCGTGAATTTTATATTACAATCACTACATACGGAATTTTTAGCTCTGTAATTTACATTACTTGGTCAGGTTAGCATTCCTACTGATGCAACGACAAGCACAGAAATAAGTCAATCCATTGTTGCAATGACTAGGTTATACATTTCTAAATCCATTGTTGAAATTACCAGTGTAAAAAAAAAATCAATCCAGTGTAGCAATCACAAATGTAACAATTTCTCAATCCATTTTTGCAATGACTAAGTAAAAGAGAAGTCAGTCCAGGGTTGCAATGACTACGCACAGATTTCTCATTCTCAGTACCAATGGGCAGGTAAAAAATTCATCAGTCAAATATTACAATGGCACTAACATGGCAAAAAATACAGTGTTGCAATGACTAGGTTATACATTTTTAAATCCATTGTTGTAATTACTAGGAGGAAAACAATCGGTCCAGAGTAACAATGATGAATTAAATCATTTCTTAATCCATTGTTGCAATGACTAGGTGAAAGGGAAGTCGGTCCAGGGTTCCATTGACTATGCAATGATGTCTCAGTACCAATGGCCAGGTGACACATTCTTCTGTCAAATGTTACAATGAGTATTCTAGGATTCTAATGTGTTGCAATGACCCCCTTATGACTTTCAACTGGTCCATCTAGTTCTGCCAAGGTCAAGGTTAAGATATCAATCGATGCAATAACAAGAACAGAAATATGTCTCAAAAAAAAAAATTCTCAATCCATTGTTGCAATAACTAGGTGAAAGAGAAATCAGTCCAGGTTTACAATGATTAGGCAAAAAATCCTCAATCTCGGTACCAATGGCCAGGCAAGACATTTATCAGTCAAATATTGCAATGACTAGTTTCCAGGATTATTGCATTGACCTTCTGAGGGGAATCGGTTCACTGTTGAAATGGTGAGTCTGTTTAGTTTTGCAGCGGCCAAGTAAGAGATTGGTAAATTCAGTATTACAATCACCAGATACGGAATTTTAACTCTACAATTTATATTACTTGGTCAGGTTCGGATGTATACGATGCAATGACAAGCACAGAAATGTCAATCCATTGTTCCATTGACTAGGTTATACATTTCTAAATCCATTGTTGTAATTACCAATAAAAAAAAAATCAATCCAGTGTAGCAATGACAAATTTATCAATTTCTTAATTCATTGTTGCAATGACAAGGTAAAAGAGAAGTCAGTCTAGTGTTGCAATGACTAGGCAAAGATTTCTCGATCTCAGTACCAATGTCCAGGCGATACATTCAACAGTCAACTATTGCAATGTCTAGTTATCAGGATTGCTATGACTAACATAGCAAAAAAAAGTGTTGCAATGACTTTCTGAGTAGAGTCAGTTCACTGTTATTATGACTTTCAACGAGTCACTCTACTTTTGCCGCAACTAAGTAAGAGATTGGTAACAAGTGTAACAATCGGTAGATACAGAATTTGTAGGTCTATACTTGCATTCCTTTGTCAGTTAAGGATACCTCAGTACCAATGGCCAGGCGTGACATTTATTCAAATATGGCAATGTCTAGATTCAAGGATTGCCATGATTAACATACAAAACAATAGTGTTGCAATGACCTTCAGATTGGACTTAGTTCACTTTTAAAATGACTTTCAACGACTCGGACTAGTTTTTAGTAAGAGATTAGTAAGAGATTGGTAAATTCATGACAACAATCACCAGGTACATAACTAGTATATCTATGATTTTTATTACCCGACTAGGATGTCTATTGATGCAATGACAAGCACAGAAATAAGTCAATCAATTGTTGCATTGACTAGGTTACGCATTTCTAGATCCATTGTTGTAATTACTGGTAGAAAAATAATCAGTCCAGTGTAGCAATGACAAACAATTTCTGAATTTGTTGTTGCGTTGACGAGACCAGAGCTGCAATGACTATGCGAAGATTCATCAATCTCGGTACCAATGGCCAGGCAAGGCATTTATCAGTCAAAAATGTTGCAATGACTAGTTTCCAGGATTGCAATGAATAACATATAGCAAAAAATATAGTGTTGCCATGAGCTTATGAGTGGAATCACTTCACAGTTGTAATGATTTTTAACGGGTCTGGCTACTTTTATGGCGCCCAAGTAAGAGATTGGTAAATTCAGTATTACAATCACCAGGTACAGAATATGTAGGTCTACATTTCTTAAAACTTGGTCAGGTTAGGATATCTATTGATAGAATGAGAAGCACAGAAATATGTCAATCCATTGTTGCAATAACTTGGTGAAAGAGAAGTCAGTCCAGGGTTGCAATGACTATGCAAAGATTCCTCAATCTCTTTACCGATGGTCAGGAAAGGCATTTATCTGTCAAATGTTGCAATGACTAGTTTCCAGGATTGCAATGACAAAAAATACAGAGTTGCAATGATCTTCCGAGTGGAATCAGTTCACTGTTATAATGACTTTCAGTAAGTTGGACTAGTTCTGCCGCGACTAAGACATACGTAAATTCACTATTACAATAACCAGATACGGAATTTTTAGCTCTGCAATCTATATTAGTTGATCAGGTTAGGATATCTACTGATGCAATGACAGGCACAGAAGAAGTTAATTCATTATTGCAATGACTAGGTTATACGTTTCAACAAACATTGTTGAAATTACCAAATGAAAAATAATCAGTTCGGTGTAGCAATGACAATTTCTCAATCCATTCTTGCAATGACTAGGTGAAAGAGAAATCGGTCGACGGCAAAGACTACGCAATTTCTCAAAGTCAGTACCAATGGCCAAGCAAGACATACTCCAGTCAAATGTTGCAATGACTAGTTTCCTCCAGGATTGCAATGACTAACATAGCAAGAAAAAAAGTCCTGTTATGAAATTCTGAGGCAGTAAGTTCAATGTTATAATGACTTTTCAATGAGTCGGTCTAGTTTTGCCACGTCTAAGTAAGAGACTGGTAAATTCAGTATTATAATCACCAGATACGGAATTTGTAAGTCTATAATTTGTATTACTTGGTCAGGATAGCATATCAATTGATGCAATGACAAGCACAGAAATTAGTCAATCCATTCTTGCAATGACTAGCTTATACATTTCTAAATCCATTGTTGAAGTTACCAGTAGAAGTTTGATGGATCCAGTGTAGCAATGACAAATTATACAATTTCTCAATCCATTGTTGCAATGACTATGTAAAAGAGAAGTCAGTCCAGGGTTGCAATGACTGCACAAAAATTCCTCAATCTCAGTGCCAATCGCCACGCAAGACATTCATCAGTCAAATATTGTAATGACTAACAGCAAATCATGTAGTGTTGCAATGACCTTCAGAGTAGAATCAGTTCACTGTTATAATGACTTAACGAATCGGTCTAGTTTTACTGTGACTTAAGTAATGAAGTAAGAGATTTATAAATTCAGCATTGCAATCACCAGATACAGACTTTGAAGGTCTTTAATTTATATTCCTTGGTCAGGTTAGGATATCTATTGATACAATGACAAGCACAGAAATATGTCAATCCATTCTTGCAATGACTAGGTGAAAGAGAAGTCAGTCCAAGTTGGCAATGACTATCCAAAGATTTCTCAATCTCAGTCTAAGTTGGCAATGACTATCCAAAGATTTCTCAATCTCGGTACCAATGGCCAGACAAGGTGTTTATCAGGCAAATGGCCAGGCGAGACATTCATTAGTCAAATGTTGCAATGACTATTTTCCACGATTGGAATGACTAACATAGCAAAAAATATAGTGTTGCAATGACCTTCTAGGGGGGGATCAGTTCACTGTTATAATGACTTTCAATGAGTTGGTCTATTTTTCCAGTGAGTAAGTAAGAGATCGGTAAATTAAGTGTTACAATCAGCACATGCAGAATTTCTAGGTCTGTATTTTATAAAACTTGGTCAGTTTAGGATATATACTTATGCAATGACAACCACAGAAATAAGTCAATCCATTGTTTCAATGACTAGGTTGTTTCAATGACTAGGTTATACATTTCTAAATCCATTCTTGAAATTGCCAATAGAACAATAATCAATCCAGTGTAGCAATGAAAAATTTTAACAATTTCTCAAAGTATTATTGCAATCATCCTCGGATACCCTGGGGTCTCCCTATTTGCTTCCCTACATCGACCCCTGGGACAATTAATTGAATTTTCCTCGCTTTACCGCTGGCCGAATGCTGCCTTTTCATTAGTTCCATCATTATTTTGTGATGGGCGAGTGGACTGTACGCTATGACGTTTCGTATCAATTTTCGGCGGCTGATTCAAAGTTTTATAAGTCAATTGTCCCAGGGGTCGATGTAGCGTAGCAAATAGGGAGACCCCGGGGTATCCGAGGATGTATTGCAATGACTAGGTGAAAGAGAAGTCAGTCAAGGGTTGCAATGACTATGCAAATATTTCTCAAACTAGTGGTACTAGTGGCCAGGCGAGACACTCATCAGCCAAATGTTGCAATGAATAGTTTCCAGGATTGCAATGACTAACACCGCAAAAGTTAGTGTTGCAATGACCTTCGGAGTAGAATCGGGTTTACTGTAATAATGACTTTTAACGAGTTGGTCTAGTTTTGCAGTGACAAAGTAAGAAATTCATTAATTCAGTATTGCAATCACCCGATACGGAATTCGTAGGTCTATATTATATAAAACTTGGTCAGGTTAGGATATCTATTGATGCTATGACCAGTACAGAAATAAGTCGATCCATTGTTGCAATGACTAGGTTATAAATTTCTATATCCATTGTTGTTATTACCAGTAGAAAAATAATCAATCCAGAATAGCAATGACAAGTTCAAATATTTCTCAATCCATTGTTACACTGACTAGGTGAAAGAAGTCAGTCCAAGGTTGCATTGACTATGCAAAGATTTCTCAATCCCAGTACAAATTGCCAGGCGAGACATTCATCAGTCAAATGTTGCCATAAGTAGTTTCCAGGATTGCAATGACTAGCATCAGTTCACTGTTCTGACTTTCAACGAGTCGGTTTAATTTTGCCACAACTAAGTAAGAGATTGATAAAACCAGTGTTACAATCGGCAGATACAAACTTTGCATGTCTATACTTTACATTGCTTTGTCAGATTAGGATACCTACTGATGCAATGACGTTATACATTTCTAAATCCACTTTTGTAATTACTAGTAAAAAAAATTATCAGTCCAGTGCAGCAATGACAAATTGAAGAATTTCTCAATCCATTGTTGCAATAACTAGGTGAAAGAGAAGTCAGTCCAGGGTTCCAATGACTACGCAAAAATTTTTCAATTTCGGTACCAATGGCAAGGCAGGAGATTTTTCAGTCAGATTATTATGACCAGGTATACATTTCTAAATTCATTGTAGAAATTACCAGTAGAAAAGTAATCAATCCAGTCTAGCAACGACACATTAAACAATTTCTCAATGCATTGTTGCAAAGACTACATGAAAGAGAAGTCGGTCCAGGGTTCCAATGACTACACAAAGATTTCTCAAACTCGGTACCAAGGGCCAGGCGAGACACTTGTCAATCAAATGTTACAGGCTAGTTTCCAGGATTGCAATGAGTAACATAGTAAAAAATACTGTGTTGCAATGACCTTCAGAGGCGAGTTGGTTCACTGTTATAATAACTTTCAATGAGTTGGTCTAGTTTTGCCACGACTAAGTAAGAGATTGGTAAATTCAGTATTACGTTCACTAGATATGGAATTTTTAGCTCTATAGTTTGCAATGACTAACAAATGAATGAATCTTGTTTTATGGCATATCGACAACTATGGCCATTTAGCACGCATATCTGTGTTAAAAGATTAAAAAAAGTGGAGTTGTTCAAACTCAATAAAGTTTGAATACATAAATGACTATAAAAGAATTTATTCAAGAAGTATGCATAAAGGGCATTATCGAGTTACAGGGCAATTCCTATATCCTCAAAAGTTTTAAATGCTAAGAACTGAATTAAGAAGTGTGCATAAAGGGCATTATCTATCGAGTGATAGGGCAATCCCTCTATACTCAAAAGTTTTGAACGATAAGATTTAAAAATATGATAAAAAGGTTTAAAGTCAATGTTGGATTGATAAAGAGAACATTTTAAATGAAGACAAAATATGTGTCATTTATAATGTGCATAAAACCAATGTTGGATTGATAAAGAGAACATTTTGAATGAAGACAAAATATGTGACATTTATAATGTGCATAAAATATTATATCAAGTGGTTTGGCATTCCCTCCTGCTCAGCAGTTTTAGATTAAAAGGCAAGACTGATAAAATTGCTTTTTCTTGAAAATGACATTAAAACTGGTAAAGACTGGAGTGTTGAATGAGATGAATATACTCCCACTAAAGAGGTCCTGTGTGCAATGAGGTAAGATGCCCCCAAGAGGGCTAATCCTCCCATTAAGGAGATGCAAACTGAATACTAAAGAAGTAAGGAATGTTGTAAAAAGATGGGTAAGAAACTCAAGAGTAAATGTCACAGCTTATTGGAAATACCAATCTCCTTTATGAAAGTGATAATAGATTCAAAGCTGACAGAATCAAAAACATGTTTCAAACTATTGGCGTTGAAATATTTTGAACAAACTGGCTGAAAGTCAACGCAATCTAATAGGATATTTTTTACAGAAAAAGTTGCATTGCATGGTATACATTCAGGGGCATAATCTCTGGTCTAGAGCCAGGAATGCGTGATGCATGAATGGCCAATTCGAAGTCGTGCAATTATCACTTCTTGACGAAAGGACCTGTAAACTGGGTACCATTCACCAAGGGATGGTTTAACTGAATTTAAAACATCAACATCCCACTAGGATTGCCAAGATCGGATATGTGCTAAAATGGAGGATATAAAATCATTGTGGTGAACTTTAAAATCCGAATCAGACTTTTTGTCAGATGCCAGGTCAAATCTGAATTCTGCACTGTTTAGTGTCCATAGAGGGATTTCAGAGATGAATAACATTTGATTTCCTTTCAAAAAGATGTTTATATTGAGGTTTAAAAGCAAGGTTAAAAGTTGGATTAAAACGATTCAACTTAATTTTTAAAATATATGAGTGAGAATTTTTCTCTCCTGTAAGGAAAGGAAGATTCATTAGCCTCAACATAGAGACTATTGACAGGAGAAGTTCTGAAAGCTCCAAGTACAAGATGCAGACCTTCGTGGTGTATAAAATGGAGAATTTTGAGGCAAGATTTACGGGCCGATCAGTATACAATAGATCCATACTCTAATTTGGAGCGAACTAAACACCGATAAAGCCACAAGAGGACTTTAGGGTCTGCTTCCCATTCAGAATGGGCCACAACCTTAAGAAGATTAAGAGCCTTCTTGCACTTCTTTTTAAGTGCAGTGATGTGAGGAAGGAAGGAAAGCTTTCTGTCAAAGATGACAGCAAGAAATTTAAACTCAGAAATGACTTTAATTTTAGTTTTGTCCAAATACAGTTCAGGATCTGCGTGAACACTTAAGTTTTCGACATTGAAAATTTGACGCTATTTTCATCAGACCATGTTTGCAGTTTGTCGAGACATTGTTGAAGTCGTCTCTCAATAAGAAGGGAGGAGGACAAAAGGCGAGACATGGGTAGAAATAGAGAGGAAGAAAAGATCAAAAGAAGAAGAAATAAGAAAAGAAGGAGAGAAACAAGATTTAGAAAGGAAGACAGTAGATGATAGAAGGAATGAAGATGTAAGAAAGGAAGACGAGGAAAAGAAACTAGAAATTGAGAAGAGGACAGAAAAAGAAAGGAAGAAAGAAGAAGACTCGAAGAAGAAAGAGGTGAGGAAACAAGAGCCAGAAAGGAAAGAAAACGATAGAAAGAAAGAATAAGATACAAAAGAAGTCAAAAAGAGGAGTGAAGAACGAAAGATAGATAAAACAAAGATGGAATTAGAAAACAAAGAGAAGCTGAGAAGAAAGAAGAAAAGGAACAGGAAGAAGAAAATAGGGAAAACATAGATTTGAAGAAAGAATACAGATAGAAGGAAGGAGAAAGAAGAAGAAAGGAAGAATACAAAGGAAAATCACAGAAAGAGAAGGAAGTAATGGATAGAGAAGACAGAAATGAGAAAGAAAAAAAGGAGAGTCAGGAAAGAAAGAGGAAGAGGAAGAATTCAAAGAAGAAATAAATAAAATTAGAAGCAATTTTAATAACGTAAACAAAAGAAAGACACAGTTAGTCAGGCAGGAGAAGAAACTGATCTACATTGAAGACGGTTACATGTATGAAGAGACCAGGACTGTCAAGAAGTTTAAATTGTTATAGATATTCTTGTTCTCTGGTTGATAGTTTTATTCACTGAAAATTTCATTTTTTGAATGTTTATTGTGGAAACACAATTGCAAGTACCTACCTACAAGTTATGAGAATGAATATTGGTTGTTATATTGCACTCAACTTGTTAAAATGTTACTTGTGTAGTTACCTTTTTTTTTATTTATGAAAGTAATATTTCAATTACCTCAAGTGACTGGCACATGACTAATGATTCTTAAATTCCATTACATAACGAAATTGTAATTATTTTCGGATGCCATGTTTGAAGCTTCGTATGTGTATTTCAGGTATATTAATGAGCGAGTTGATCATGTAAAAATAGATATTTCCCATTGGTGTCGATCTGGGCTATAGTTAATCTCTAATTTCTCTTGTTGTCGGATGGTTTTCGACTACTGGGTTTTCATGAAAGAAAATTATATGGCTTTGGGAGTATAAGGATGATTTTTTTGTACTTTTGTAAAATTTTCGTCCCAGAATCTAAAGAGCCACCTTTAAAGAGATAACTGAGGAATGTTGTTGTTAACAATAATAGAAACACCACCTCTGGCTTTTTCGCCCACGGTAAAGATCTTGTTGCAAATAGAATGATATTTGATAGTGATAACATCCTCCTGTTTAAAGAGGTTTCTTGCAGACAAACAGCAACTGGTTTGTGATCATTGATTAAGAGGGAAAATTCATGAAAGTTGGACTTCAGACCTTGACAATTCCACTGGATTATGGTATCCATAGTGCATGAGGAAAGTATAAAAGCTAAAGTAAAATATGAGGCCATAAACCAATGCATTTTAAAATAGATTGCTTCAGAATTAATTACAGATGTCTCCGGTTTGGTTGTGTGCCAAGTGTGAGCATCCTTGTTCCACAAGGATCTTTGGGAGTGGACCAGATAGAGGCTTCTGAATCTGAAGCCTTACCTTCCAGATTTTCAGTATCTTCATCCATGTCCTCTAGCTCCAAAAATCTGTTGGAGGTAGGGACAGGATTATTTACTTTGACTGTGATTTCACAAGACCCTTGGGTATCTCTTGGTCGTTTAGATCTTCAAGAAGACCTTTTAGGAGATCGGAAGCATGATTAGATTTATCTTTAGATGAAACCTGGGATTTAGTCATAGACTGTGAGGATTGAAGTTTGGATTTCTTTTGAGGTTGTTGTGAAAGGGGAGATGGTTTTGAAGCTTTTTGTGAAATGTTCTGCAAAGAGGTAGATGTCTTTGAAGGTTTTTTGAAGAAATACTTTGAGAAGGGGTAGATGGATTTTTTTTTGAGTAATGGATGGAGTGGTGGGTTTGGGAGTAGGCTGTGTCTGTTTTGGAGGCTTTGGAGGTACGGTAGGTTGAATGGCAGGGACTAAGCTCTTTAATTCATTGGCCATTTCTGGAAACTTTTCAAGAAGTTTCTTTGCCAAGAGTTCACAAGTAGAGCAATGTTCCTTTCCAGATGTTGCAGACGACACTTTTGCATAGGATGTTGAACAATTCAACAATGTTTGGTCATTTCTGCGTCTTTCAACGATCTTTCGTGCTTCCACAAAAGGAACATTTTCTTTATATTTTATAGATAGGATTTCTTTTTCATCCTTCCAGACTGAACACTCTTTTGAAAAGACTGGATGATTGCACTTGCAATTAAAACAGTGAACAGGGTTATTACAAGTATTAGTGTCATGATCTAAACCTTCAGAAACCCATTTTGGACAGACAGGTTTTTACAATTGCTTTGGTGATGGCCGTACCTCTTGCATTTATAGCAACCAAAGGGTTTGGCACATACATCTCCACCTTCACAGATTGAAATCCTATTTTGATCATCTGCTCGAGCCAATGTTACAATCACTACGTGGATCTTACCTTGGCTAATTGAGCCCGATTTCGAGATTGCGGCAATGCGCCCTCTATTGGATGCTGGTTATTATCCCGCTTTACATCATATATCTAATAGCCAATGAAATGTTATTTTACAAATCGCTTACACATAAAGCGATAAGCAGACATCCACGTGGGTTTCCATGTTTACCTTCTATTCAAAAAGTGGCGAACTTGTTCTATTTTTATCAAATATGAAATGCTAGGAGCGATTTCATTCGTTGCAGTTAGAGCTGGCTGCATCCAATGAAAAGACGTATCGGGGTAATGTAAATTGTCAACTGCCTCTATTACAAGAAAACAAGCAAATGTTGTGTTTTTGTTAAATGACACATGGGACTTTGAATCCAAGTCGGACAGAACATGCTTGGCTTTCCTTTGCTTTGCCATGTTTGTTTAATAGGGTTCATCACCGATGTTCCCAACCCGTCCCAGAGCCCAACAAGGGGACATGATCTGGGGAAACTTAAGTCAGATCATGACGAGGAAACATCGGTGATATACTTGAAGTGAAAGGGCTAGACTGGACAAATGTAGGCCCGCAGAATGTCACACCAAGCTTTGGGCATTTACAAGTGTCAACCAAACACCATTCTTTCATCCGATTAGCCCATGAGCCACAGCCTTCTTGGATTTTGACATACAGCTACTGATGATAGAGAAGAGAAATTAATTTTATTATGTTATGTGTACTTGTAAAAGAAAAAGGCAGAGAAACATCCTAGGGCTCAGCGTGACCAACTGATTGATCAGGACGGGCCTTCCTGACCCCCCCGTTTAGTTCAGTTCAAGGGCAAAGTGGCGAGTTGCAATATCAGAGCTATCAGAGGGCCATACTCTGAATCCACTCAACCACCAGGATCCCAACATCAAACGACACGATTTGCAGCCCACAGCAAACAGGCAAGCACATTGGGGGGGATCTTACCGCTGCTGTAGTGCGACAGCCGAGCTATTTCTATCCCCTCACCCAGCTGGGGGTATCTCAATCCATTATTGCAATGACTAGGTGAAAGAGAAGTCGGCCCAGGGTTGCAACGACTATGCAAAGATTTATCAATTTCAGTACCAATGGCCAGGCGACACATCGGCCAAATATTGCAATGTCATGTTTCCAGGATTGCCGTGAATATCATAGCAAAAAACACAGTGTTGCAAATATCTTCTGAGTGGCATCAATTTATCGTTGTAATGACTTTCAACAAGACAATCTAGTTTTGCTGCAACTCAGTAAGATATTGGTATATTTAGTATTACAATCACCAGAAGGAATTTTTAGCTCTATAATTTACATTACTTAGTCAGGTTAGCATACCTACTGATGAAATGACAAGCACAGAAAAGAGTCAATCCATTATTGCAATGACTAGGTTATACATTTCAAAATCCATTGTTGTAATTACCAGTAGAAAAATAATCAAGCCTAGCAATGACAAATTCAACAATTTCTCAATCCCTTGTTGCATTGACTAGGTGAGAGAGAAGACAGTCCAGGTTTGCATTGACCACTAGAAAGATACTCAATCCAGTGTAGCAATGACAAATTCAACAATTTTCAATCCATTGCTGCAATGACTATGCGAAAGAGAAGTCAGTCCAGGGTTGCAATGACTATGCAAAGATTTCTCAAACTCGGTACCAATGGCCAGGTGAGACACACTCATTAGTGAAATGTTGCAATGACTAGTTTCAAGGATTGCAATGACTAACAAAGCAAAATATACAGTGTTGCAATGACGTTCTGAGTGGAGTCATTTCACTGCAATAATGACTTTTAAACGAGTTTTTACCACGACTTAGTAAGAGATTGGTAAATTCAGTGTTGCAATCAGCATATATACAGAATTTGTAGGTCTATAATTTACATTACTTTTTCAGGTTAGCATACCTACTGATGCAATGACAAGCACAGAAATAAGTAAATCCATTGCTGCAATCACTAGGTTACACATTTCTAAATCCATTGATGTTAATTACTAGTAGATAATTAATCAGTCCAGTGTAGCAATGACAAACAATTTCTCAATCCATTGTTGCAATGACTTGGTGAAAGAGAAGTCAGTCCAGGGTTGCAATGACTACGCAAAGATTTCTCAATCTCTGTACCAATCGCCAGGCAATACATTCGTCAATGTTGCAAACTGGTTCCTTACATTGCAATGACTAACAGCAAAAAACAGTTTTACAATGACCTGATGATGGGAATAACTTCACGGTTATAATGACTTTCCGGTCTAGTTTTGCCACGACTAAGTAAGAGATTGGGAAATTCAGTATAACAATCACTAGATACGGAATTTTTAGCTCTTATAATTATTTATTACTTGGTCAGGTTACAATATCTACTGATGCAATGACAAGCACAGAAACATTGTTGCAATGACTAGGTTATACATTTCTAAATTCATTGTTGTATTTATTAGTACAAAAATAATCAGTCCAGCGTAGCAATGGAAAGCTAAAAAATTCCTCAATTGTTGCAATAACTAGGTGAAAAAGGTCAGTCCAGGGTTGCAAAGACTACTCAAAGATTCTCAAATCTCAGTTCCAATGGCCAGGCAACACATTTTTTTTTAGTCAAATGTTGCAATGACTACTTTCCAGGATTGCAATGACTAACATAGCAAAAAATACAGTGTTACAATAATCTTCTAAGGGGAATCAGTTCATTGTTATAACTATTTTCAACAAGTCATTCTAGTTTTGCCGTGACTGATAAGAGATTGGTAAATTCAGTACTGCAATCACCAGATACAGAATTTGTAGGTCTATATTTTATAAATCTTGGTCAGGTTAGGATATCTATTGGTTGGTTGTATTGGGGTTTAACGCCACTTTAACAGCTAAGGTCATATCATGGCGGTCGGTGACGCACATGTGTTTCCTGGCTTTCTCACACCGGTAGGATATCTATTGACGCAATGACAAACACGGAAATAAGTTGTTGCAATCACTAGGTTAACCAATTCTAAATCAGCTGTTGAAATTACCAGAAGAAAAGTAGTCAAGCCAGTGTAACAATGACATACAATTTCTCAATCCATTCTTGCAATGACTAGATGAAAGATAAGTCAGTCCGGGGTTCTAATGACTACACAATGATTTCTCAATCTCATGGCCAATGGCAAGGCAAGACATTTTATCAGTCAAATGTTGGAATCACTAGTTTCCAGGATAGCAATGACTAAGATAGCAAAATGCAGTGTTGCAATGACCCGAGTCAGTTCTCTATTATAATGACTTTCAACGAGTTGGTCTACTTTTGCCGCGACTAAGTAAGAGATTGGTAAATTCAGTATTACAATCACCAGATACAGAATTTTAAGCTCTATAATTTACATTACTTGATCGGGTAAGCATACCCACTGATGCGATGACAAGCACAGAAATAAGTCAATCCATTGTTGCAATGACTAGGTTTTATATTTCTAAATTCATTGTTGTAATTACCATTAGAAAAATAATCGGTAATTACAACAATGAATTAAGTTTAGCAATGCCAACTAAATTTCCCATTCCATTGTTGCAATGACTAGGTGAAAGAGAAGTCAGTCCAGGGTTGTGCAGACTACGCAGATTTCTCAATCTCAGTACCAATGGCCAGGCAAGATATTCATCAGTTAAATGTTGTAGCAACTAGTTTCCAGGATTGCAATGACTAACATAGCAAAAGATAGTGTTGCAATGATCTCTGCAGAGAATCATCTCACTGTTATAATGACTTTCAACGAGTCGGTGCACTTTTACCACTACATATGAGATTGGTAAATTCAGTGTTACAATCAGCAGATACAAAATTTTTAGCTCTGTAATAATTTATTGCTTGGTCAGGTTACAATATCTACTGATGCAATGACGAGCACAGAAATAAGTCAATCCATTGTTGCAATGACTAGCTTGCACAATGCTTAATCCATTATTGACATTTCCAACACAAAAAAAATCATAGTCAATCCATTGTTGCAATGACTGGATTATACATTTCCAAATTCATTGTTGTATTTACTAGTGGAAAAATAATCAGTCCAGTGTAGCAATGAAAAAATAAAAAAAATTCTCAATCCATTGTTGCCTTGACTAGATGAAAGAGAAGTCAGTCCAAGGTTGTAATGACTACGCAACGATTTCTCAATCTCGGTACCAACGGCCAGGAGAGACATTCATCAGTTAAATGTTGCAATGACTGGTTCCTAAGATTGCAAGGACTATCATAGCAAAAAAAGAAAGTCCTGATGGGAATATGTTCACTGTTATAATTTATATTACTTCGTCAGGTTTGGGTATCTATTGATGCAATGACGAGCACAAAAATAAGTCAATCCCTTGTTGCAATGACTGTCTGAATCTCAGTACTAATTGCCAGGCAAGACATTTATCAGTCAAATTGCAATGACTAGTTTCCAGGATTATTCCAATAACCTTCCAAGAGGAATCAGTACACTGTTAAAATTACTTTAAACGAGTTGGTTTAGTTTTGCCACGAATAGGTAAGAGATTGGTAAATTCAGTATTACAATCACTTGATACGGAATATTTAGCTCTATAATTTTCATTACTTGGTCACATTAGCATACTTACTGATGCAATGACAAGCACTGAAAAAAGTTTACCATTGCTGCGGACTAGGTCACACATTTCTAAATCCATTGATGTAATTACTAGCAGAAAATATATCAGTTCAATGTAACAATGACAAATTAAACAATTTCTCAATCCATTGTTGCATTGACTAGGTGAAAGAGAAGTCAATCCAGGGTTGCAATGACTACACAAAGATTTCTCAATCTCAGTACAAATGGCCAGGCAAAACATTCATCAGTCAAATGTTGCAATGACTAGTTTCTAGGATTGCAATGACAAACATACCAAAAAAATACAGTGTTGCAATGACCTCCTCAGTGGATTCAGTTCACTCTTATATTGACTTTACAGAAGTCTGGTCTAATTTTGCGGCAACAAAGTAAGAGATTGGTAAATTCATTATTACAATCACCAGATATGGAATTTGTTGGTCTGTATTTTATAAAACTTGGTCAGGTTTCGCTATCTATTGATGCAATGACAAGCACAGAAATAAATCAATCCATTGTTGCAATGAGTAGTCTTTACATTTCTAAATCCATTGTTGAAATTACCAGTAGAAAAATAATCAATCCAATGTAGCAAATGACAAATTAAACCAGTTCTCAATCCATTGTTGCAATGACTAGGTGAAAGAAATCAATCCAGGGTGGCAATGACTACGCAAAGATTTCTGAATCTCTGTACCAATGGCCAGGTAAGACATTCATCAGTCAAATATTGCAATGACTAGTTTCCAGGATTGCAATGACTAACATAGCAAAAATTGGAGTGTTGCAATGACCTTCTGAGTGGAGTCAGTTCCCTGTCATAATGACTTTCAAATAGTTGGTCTAGTTTTCCCGAGACCAAGTAACAGATTGGTCAATTTAGTATTACAATCACCAGGTACAGAACTTTTAGCTCTATAATTTATATTACTTGGTAAGGTTAGGATATCTACTGATGCAATGACAAGCACAGAAAGAAGTCAATCCATTGTTGCAATGACTAGAATCTAGAATCTACTTTGCTAAATCCATTATTGTAATTACCAGTAAAACAATATTCAATCCAGTGTAGCGATGACAAATTCAACAATTTCTTAATCCATTGTTGCAATGACTAGGTGAAGAGAAGTCAGTCCATGGTTGCAATGACTATGTAAAAATTTCTCAATCTCAGTACCAATGACCAGGCGACACATTTTTAGCTCTGTAATTTACATTACTTGGTCAGTTTAGCATACTACTGACGCAATGACTCGCACAGAAACAAGTCAATCCATAGTTGCAATGACTAGGTTACACATTTCTAAATCCGTTTTTGTAATTACCAGTAGAAAAATATTCAATCCAGTGTAGCAATGACAAATTCAACAAATTCTCAATCCATTGCATTGACTAGGTGAAAGAGAAGTCAGTTCAGGGCTGCATGGACTACGCAAAGATTTCTCAAAAATCTCAGTACCAATGACCAGGCCAGACATTCATCAGTCGACTGTTGCAATGACTAATTTCCAGGATCGCAATGACTAACAAAGCAAAAAAATACAGTGTTGTAATGACCTGCGGGAATTAAGTTCACTGCTATAATGACGGTCAACGAGTCGGTCTAGTTTTTCCGCGAATAAGTAAGAGAATTATAAATTCAGTGTTACAATCAGCAGATACGCAATTTGTAGGTCTATAAATATAAATCACTTGGTCAGGTTAGAATATCTATTGATGGAATGACATGCAAAGAAACAAGTTGATCCATTGTTGCAATGACTAGGTGAAAAAGAAGTCAGTCTAGGCTTGCATTGACGATGCAAAAATTCCTCTATCTCACTACCAATGGCCAGGCATGACATTTGTTAGTTAAATATTGCACTGACTAGTTTCCAGGATTATTGCAATGACCTTCTCATGGGAATCAGTTCACTGTTGAAATCACTTTTAACGAGTCGGTCTAGTTTTGCTGCGGCTCAGTAAGAGATTGGTAAATTCAGTATTACAATCACTACATTATGGAATTTCTAGCTCTATAATTTATATTACTTGGTCAGCTTAGGATATCTACCGATGCAATGACAAGAACAGAAATAAGTTGATTCATTGTTGCAATGACTAGGTTATACATTTCTAAATCCATTGCTGTAATTACCAATAGAAAAATAAGTAATCCATTGTAGCAATGACTAGGTGAAAGAGAAGTCAGTCCAGGGTTGCAAAATGACTATGCAAAAATTTTTCAATCTCAGTACCAATACCCAGGCGAGACATTCATCAGTCAAATCTTGCAATGTCTAGTTTCCAGGATTGCTACGACTAACATAGCAAAAAATACAGTGTTCCAATGACCTTCCCAGTGGAATCAGCTCAGTGTTATAATCACTTTCAATGACTCGGTCTAGTTTTCCTGCAACTAAGCAAGAGTTTGATAAATTGAGTGTAACAATCAGCAGGTACAGAATTTGTAGGTCTATGATTTACATTACTTTGTCAGGTTAGGATATCTACTGATGCAATGACAAGCACAGAAACGAGTCAAATCATTGTTGCAATGACTAGGTTATACATTTCTAAATCATTTTAATTACTTGTAGAAAAATAATCAGTCCAGTGTAGCAATGACAAAAATAATTTCTCAATCCATTGTTGCAATGACTAGGTGAAAGAACAGTCAGTCCAGGGTTGCAATGACTATGCAAAGATTTCTCAATCTCAGTACCAATAGCCAGGCAAGACATTTGTTGGACAAATGTAACATTGACTAGTTTCCAGGATTGCAATGACAATCATAGCAAAAAGAACAGTGTTGCAATGACCTTCTGCAGGGAATCAGTTCACTGTTATAACGACTTTTAACAAGTTTGTCTGGTTTTGCTGTGACTAATTGAAAGATTGACTAATTAAAAGATTGGTAAATTCAGTATTACAATCACTAGATAGGGAATTTTTAGCTCTATAATTTACATTACTTGGTCAGATTGGCATGCCTACCGATTCAATGACAAGCACAGAAATAAGTCAATCCATTATTTCTAATTCCATTCTTGTAATTACCAGTAGTAAAAAAATCAATCCAGTGTAGCAGTGACAAATTCAACAATTTCTCAATCCATTGTTGCATTGACTAGGTGAAAGAGAAGTCAGTCCAGGGTTGCAATGACTATGCAAAGATTTCTCAATCTCAGTACCAATGGCCAGGCCAGACATTCATCAGTCAAAGGTTGCAGTGACTAGTTTCTAGGATTGCAATGACTAATATTACAAAAAATAGTGTTGCAATGACCTCTGCAGGAAATCGGTTCACTATCATAATGACTTTCAACGGGTTGATCTAGTTTTGCCGTGACTAAGTAAGAGAATGGTACATGCAGTAGTATAATCACCAGATACGGAATTTTTACCTCTATAACTTTTGTTACCAGGCCAGGTTACCATACCTACTGATGCAATGACAAGCACAGAAACAAGTCAATCCACTGTTGAAATGACTATGTTAAACATTTCTATATCCATTGTTGTAATTACAGGTAAAGAAAAAAATTAGTCCAGGATAGCAATGACAAATTTTGACAATTTCTCAATCCATTGTTGTAATTACTAGGTGTTTGGGCTATAAGAGTTTTTTTCTTTTCTTTGTTGCTAGTTTCAAAAATAAGTTTCAAAATACAAGTTTAAGTTAGATTATGTTGTCAAAATTAGATCTCCACCGCAGTTGTAATGACTACGCAAAGACTCTTCAATCTCATTACCAATGGCAAGGCAAGACATTTATCAGTCAAATGTTGCAATGACTAGTTTCTAGGATTGCAATCACTAACATAGCGAAAACTAGTGTTGCAATGACCTTCTGCAGGGAATCAGTTCACTGTTATAATGACTTTCAAAGAGTCAATCTAGCTTTGCCGCAACTAATAGGAGATTGATAAATTCAGTGTTGCAATCAGCATACTTTACATTATTGGTCAGGTTAGGATACCTACTGGTGCAATGACATATACAGAAATAAGTCAATCCATTGTTACAATGACTAGGTTATATATTTCTAAATCCATTGTTGAAATTACCAGTAGATATTACTTGGTCAGGTTAGGATATCTATTGATGCAATGACAAGCGCAGAAAGAAGTCAATTCATTGTTACAATGACTAGTTTATACATTTCTAAATCCATTGTTGTAAGTACCAGTAGAAAAGTAATCAAACCAGTGTATTAATGAAAAAATAAACTATTTCTCAATCCATTGTTGCAATGACTTGGTGAGAGAGAAGTCGGTCCAGGTTTACAATTACTACGCAAAGATTTCTGAATCTCAGTACCAATGGCCAATCAACACGTTCATCAGTGAAATATTTCAATGCCTAGTTTCCAGGATTACAATGACTAACATAGCAAAAAATACAGTGTTGCAATGACCTTCCGAGTCGAGTCAGTTCATTGTTATAATGACTTTCAATGAGTCGGTCTAATTTTGAAGCGACTAAGTAATAGATTGGTAAATTCAGTATAACAATCACTAGATACAGAATATTTAGCTCTATGATTTATATTTCTTGGTCAGGTCATGATACCTACTGATGCAATGACAAGCACAGAAATCAGGCAATCCAATGTTGCAAGGACTACGTTATACATTTCTAAATCTATTATTGTAATTACCAGTAGAAAAATAATCAATCCAACAATTTCTCAATCCATTGTTTCAATGACTAGATGAAATAAAAGTCAGTCCAGGGTTGCAATGACTACGCAAAGATTCTTCAATCTCGGTGCCAATGGCCAGGCGAGACATTAATCAAAGTAGTAGAAAAATATTCAATCCAGTGTAGCAATGACAACCTAACAATTTCTCACTCCATTGTTGCAATGACTAGGTGAAAGGGAAGTCATTCCAGGCTTGCAATGACAAGCACAGAAAGAAGTCAATCCATTGTTGCAATGACTGGGTTATACATATTTAAATCCATTGTTGTAATTACTAGTAAAAAAAAGAAATTAATGAGTCCAGTGTAGCAATGACCAACAATTTCTCAATCCATTGTCGCAACGACTAGGTGAAAGAGAAGTCATTCCAGGGTTGCAAAGATTTCTCAATCTCGGTATCAATGGCCAGGCAAGACATTCATCCTTCAAATGTAACAATGACTATTTTCTAAGATTGCAATGACTAACATTGCAAAAAATACAGTGTTGCCGCAACTAAGTAAGAGATTGGTAAATTGAGTGTTACAATCAGCAGATACAGAATTTATAGGTCTATTATTTATATTAATTGGTCAAGTTAAGATATCTATCACTGCAATGACAAGCACAGAAATAAGTCAATCCATTGTTGCAATGACTAGGTGAAAGAGAAGTCAGTCCATGCTTCAAATGACTATCCAAATATTCCTCAATCTCAGTACTAATGGCCAGGCAAGACATTTATCAGTCAAACATTGCAATGACTAATTTCTAGGATTATTGCAATGACCCTCTGACGGGAATCAGTTTACTGTTAAAACGACTTTTAACAACTTGTCTAGTTTTGCAGCAACTAAGTAAGTAAATTCAATATTACAATCACTAGATACAGAATTTTTAGCTCTTCAATTTATATCACTTGGTGAGGTTGTGATATCTACTGATGCAATGACAAGCACAGAAATAAGTCTATCCATTGTTGCAATGACTAGGTTATACATTCTAAATCCATTGTTGTAGTTACCAGTAAAAATATAGTCAATCCAGTGTAGCAATGACAAACTAAACAATTTTTCAATCCATTGTTGCAATGACTAGGTGAAAGAGAAGTCAGTACAGAGTTGCAATGACTACGCAAAGATTCCTCAATCTCGGTACCAATGACGGGGCGAGACTTCATCAGTCAAAGTTCCAATGACTAGTTTGCAGAATTGCAATGACTAACTTAGCAAAAAACACAGTGTTGCAATGACTTTCTGTGGGGATTCAGTTCACTGTTGTAATGACTTAACGAGTTGGTCTAGTTTTATCGCAACTAAGTAAAAGATAGGTACTTTTAGTTTTATAATCACCAGATATGGAATTTTTCGCTCTACAATTTATATTACTTGGTCAGGTTAGGATATCTATTGATGCAATGACAAGCACAGAAATAAGTCAATCCATAGTTGCAATGACTAAGTTATACATTTCTGAATCCATTGTTGAAATTACTAGTAGAAAAAATAATCAATCCAGTGTAGCAATAACAAACTAAACAATTTCTCAATTCAGCAAAGATTTCTCGATCTCGGTACTAATGGCCAAGCGAGACATTTGTCGGTCAAATGTACGACTAGTTTCCAGGATTGCAATGACCAACACAGCAAAAAATATAGTGTTGCAATGATCTTCTGAGTGGAGTCAGTTCACGGTTACATTGACTTTCTATGAGTTCGACTAGTTTTGCTGCAACTAAGAGATTGGTAAATTCAGTATATCAATCACCAGATACAGACTTTGTAGGTCTATAATTTTTATTACTTGGTCAGGTTAGGATTTCTATTGATGCAGTGACAAGCACAGAAATAAGTCAATCCATTGTTGCAGTGACTAGGTTATCAATTTCTAAATCCATTGTTGTAATTACTAGTAGTACAATAATCAATCCAGTTTAGCAATGACAAACTAAACAATTTCTCAATCCATTGTTAGCAATGACTAGGTGAAACAGAAGTCAGTCCAGGATTCCAATGACTACGCAAAGATTTCTCAATCTCAGTACCAATGGCCAGGCGAGACATTCAACAATTAAATGTTGCAACTACTAGTTTCCATGACTGCAATGAATAACATGGCAAAAAGTAGTGTTGCAATGACCTTCTGAGGAGAGTCATAATTACAACTCGAAAATATAATTACTTTTAATGAGTGGGTCTAGTTTTGCCGCAACTACGTAAAAGATTGGTATATTCAGTATTTCAATCACCAGATACGGAATTTTTAGCGCTATAATTTAAATTACTTGGTCAGGTTAGGATATCTATTGATGCAATGACAAGCACAGAAATAAGTCATTCCATAGTTCCAATGACTAGGTTATACATTTCTTAATCCATCTAAAAGGCATAGCATTCTGAAGCAATAATCAAACAAGATTTTCCAAAACTACACATTTTGTGTTTGTTTGTACCCATGATCACCGACAATTAGCCAACTTTAAGTCGTCAATCTCCACAGTGACATCATAGTGAAGTAAGTACCACATGTTCACTCAAGGCATTGAAACAAAACTTTCACTCACTCACTCACACCTGTGTACTAGGTCACCGCACAAATAAGATGCAATGTTTTCATGCTACGTTCTCCAAGACCTAGTTAAAAAATACACCAACGATAACAAACGTTGTCTTGATCAATGACATCTCTGAAATTGATGGGATTCTCCATGCATTTCGCACCCGTTCATCACAGCAACCAATGCTGTAACTGACATGTTGAAGTTCCTCCAATCTTATATATGTATTGTAATGGGTTATCCAATATATTTTCGAGTTGTAAATGTCGAAAATCACCTTTTTATTTTTTTCTTTTTCTTTAAGGGGCATTAAGAAAAAAATCTGTATTTTAATAGAAAGAAATCTTTATCTAGTGTTATAAGCAGCTTGATTGTCCTCGCCGAAAAAAATGTTAAAAAGAAAAAAAACAGATCTAGATTAAAGTAACAATAAAGTCCAAAAGTAAACAAAGTGGGTCTTTAAATGCAATTGAATTTTTATCGTACCATTCAAAAGTTTGGAAATTACTATGCAGACAGCAATTTGCTACTTAACATTCAGTCCAAGGTTTATTTGCTGACAGAGAAATTAATTTCAAAACTAGGTTAAGACCTGTCAGGTAGCTGTGCGTTTTGTTTACTTTCTGCCTGATTCTAATTTTTTCTATCTGCCAGCAAGCAACACAATGGCCCAACCACACAATAACAGAGGCATCACCACAATATTTTTCATACATTTGAATGGTATGATGTAAATTTAAATGTATTATGACACCTACTTTGATATTTTGGCCTATACGGGGCCTTTACAAACAAAAGAAGTCATTTATCACATCACAATTCTGTTTGAAATTTACGGCTCATGTTTTAATTGCCTAAAAAATTCAATCAAACTTTTTTTTTTCCGAGACCACAATTTCCACCTTTCATGATTTCTAATTCCACCGCATGAATTTTCTAAGCCTGAATTGTCCGCCTCTTCTCAGAGTAAAAGTTAAAATTTTCCACCAGCAAACAATTTTCAAGTACGAGAATCAGAATGCCTTTTGTATTTTGTAAGACAAAAATGTCTGCCTCTTCTCAGTATCAAAGTTAAATTTTTCCACCCACAAATAATGTCTTAGTACGAAAATTCCATAAAAATACTAGTTTCCAGGCAGACCTTTTAGTCACTGCAGTAAGCAAATTCTTTGAATTGGAACTAGTCTGAAATTATGTTGTTTATTAAAAAGTTAAATGGGTTATAATGATGAAAAAAATCTTACCTTTCACCAACCCTGCACCTCTGTATATTGCAACTGTATCTCTTGCAGAACTTTTTCATTAAGCCTTCAAGATTTGCCGTTTTTTCTGCTCTACGCTTAAAACTTCATGGCTGCAACTTGCTTCCTGTTCTTGTTCCATCTTAATTTGTCAACTTTTGCTTTTTCCACAATGTTTTCAAAAACCTTTTTTCCAATGGTTGACAACTCGAAACCTTTTGGTATAGGGTTTCAAAGCTTTTGCAATGGGAGGTTGAAATACAGTATTGTTTGGTAAAGCCAAGCTCTGGTAGCTCAGTAGTGTACAGGACTTTAAAACAGAGGGGTTGCTGGTTCAATCTTCAACTTGGTCATTTTTTTGCCAAAGGTTGTTGGCAGTCAATGTGACAGGATTCATTGCCCTTTTGATGCTGGCTATTGCTTTAGTGATGAAAGAAGCCAGTGGCTTGAAAAGAATGTGGAGAGTACTGGTAAAGAAACTCCAGGAAAGCATGGAAAGGTGCACTGGCTGCCACGATATAATGGAAATACTGTTGAAAACAGTCTTAAACATCAATCTTTCAGTAAAGGGCCAAAAAAATTTATTAATGTTTTCCCAGACATCTACAGTAGAAATTGTTGCGCAAGGAAGCAAGTTTAAACCCCTTACCACATGGTCCTGTGTACCAACAACCCTGAGGAACAAATTTTTAAAACATGGTAAAGAGAGAGAGAAAACACTGGTAACAAGTATTTTCCTCTTTTCTCACAATGTTTTTTATCCCAGAAAATACAGAAATCATTTTAGTTATGTTAAATAGATCATCGCTTAACCCGTTACCACATTGACAAATTTTAGACCAATTGAAAGCATTTGTAGGTGACTGAAAATTTGAAATTTGTTTTGTGAAGGGTAAAAAACATTGTGGGAAAAGGAGAAAATGCTGGTTACCAGCATTTTCTCATTTTCCCACAATGTTTAAAAAAGGTTTCTAGCTCGGGTTGTAAAAACAAGGGATTGTTCGCTAAAGAGTTAAACTTGGAAATGTTCAAAATTTTGTTTTAAATTAAAATTTGTTTTATATTAAAGAATTAAACTCCTTTATCAGGGTCGTTTAAACACAGAATTGTGATGGGGGCTTTACTTTTTTCCAGGAGTCATTAAAACACAGGATTGTGTGGTGAAGGGTTAACAGACATGTCTTCTGCGTCATCTGCACCCAAATTGTTGCACAATATGAGTTTAAACCCTTTACCAGTCAGTCGCACTAATAACCCTGAAAAGGGGTGGGCTCTGAAAACACTGTAGGAAATGGAGAAAATGCTGTAGCAGTTTCTTTTACCACAATGTTTTCAATCCTATCAAATACAGACATTATCTTCTTAGCTCCATCAAATTTATTGCCTTTTACATTGGTTGCATCTACTATTCCGGTATTAAGTAGGGCGTTAAACTTCACCAAATGATTCCATGTTTTCTTAACTCTTCACCAAACAAGATAGTTTTAAATTTGAACAAATTAAAAGCGTTTGCAGGCAATAAAAAAGTAATGTCGCTGAAAAGACAATTTTTGTTCTTAAAATGGCATAAAACATTGTGGAAAAGGGAGAAAATAGTGGAAGCTAGACTTTTTTCCCTTTCTCACAATCACTTAAAACGCTTTTGATACTTTGCATGATTTAAAACAGAATTTGGTAAAGACTTAATCTTAATGAGGCAGACTTTTGCAAACAATGTGAGAAAGGGAGAAAGTATTGTAAACCAGGATTTCATCCTTCATTAAAAATATTTTGTAGCCTTTTCATGTTAACCAACCCTGTTAATCGAGCCATACTCGAGTTCAAGTCTGCACAATACTTTCAATTTTGGATTGCTTAAACTTTGTCTCATGTAACAAGTCAACTCTTTACCAAATGACAAAATTTTAGACTTGTCCAAATTATTAAAACTCGCAGGCAAAATAATAAAGGGAATTCAAAATTCGAAATTTGGTTCGAGCAGGGTAGAAAACACTGTGGGAAAAGGAGAAAATGCTGGTCACCAGCATTTTCTTCTTTTCCCACAATGTTTTCAGAAGGCTTCTTCTTCTGGGTCGTAAAAACCAGGGATTGTTTGGTAAAGGGTTAATTGCTAGATTTTGAAATAGATAAATCATGCTCTGTGAAGAGTCTCATGCACCTTCAAAAAATATTGACCCGGGTCAGCCTGCTGTCTGCGTAGGTTTATATTAACACTTGACCAAACCACAGAATCAAAGACTTGTTCAAATCAAAGCATTTGCAGATGACAAATGGGACTCAAAAATTGAAATTTTGGCTTTGGAAGGGTGGAAAATATTGCGGGAAAGGCAGAAATTGCTATTTACCAGTATTTTCTCCATTTTCCACAATGTTTTCAATAGGCTTAAGTCTTAGGGTCATTAAAAATCATGATTGCATGATGAAAATTTGAATTTTGTAAAAACTATTTTGGAAAAAATTTTGCTTGTCCATGTACCATTCTACTTCTTTTTATACAAATAATGTGATATTTTTTCAGCTGCTCTTTACACAAAATCATCTTCATGAATAACTCGCATGGTATAGTTTATCAGAGGGATGCATTTAACCATTTTTCCAGAGCTGAACTTGATAAAACTTAAATCGTATCCTTTTGAGATCCCCTTGGTTACGATCACTTTCTCCTTCTCGCACAATGTATTTGAAAGCCTTCTGTTTAACCCTTTACCAACCAACAAAACTTTTGACAAGTCTAAATTGAAAGCATGTGCAGATGACAAAATGAATGTCACTGAAATATTGAAATTTGTTTTGGGCAGGGTGAAAAATGTTGAGAAAAGGAGAAATCTCTGTTTCCAGCATTTTCTCCTTTTACCAAAAATTAATGTTTTCACAAGGCCGTTTTGTCAGGGTCGTTAAAAGTCAGGATTGTTGGTAAAGTCTCGAGGGTTGCTAAACCTTGGTTTGTTCTGCAAGGGGTCAAATGGCCAAAAAATGACTTAAAGGAACATACCTTTCACCCATCCCCGTTTCATAAATGCGAACAACAGGTCTCACAGATTCAATCAGTTGGTCCCCACAGTTTGCTGCTTTTCCAGCTTTCCTCAGACCTCCATGGCTGCAACTTGCCTTCCTCCTCTTGTTCCATCTTTATTGACTTTCTATCATCAACTTTCATTTTTCTGTATTTTTGTCAAAGTTTACAATGAATGTTTATACACGAAGCTCCAGGTTAAAAGGAGTGATGGTATTTCAAATCCATTATTTCACTTCCAAACCCTATGTTGTGGGTACTCATTGAATCGTCTCATCGAGACAATTCTAATGAGTACCCACAACATTGGGTTTAGTGGAGCATAATGAATATTTTCATGTATGAAATAAAAACCACTCCCTCTATCTGGCGCTCTGTAATAAATTATGTTACCGAGAAGAGCAAAAGTGAGTTTCTTGCATCATTGTATTCATTATAAATACTTTCAGCAAGTTGTCACAAAGTATAGATCTCCATTTTCAGAGCTCCAGTTAGAGGGAGTGATTTTGATTTCAAAATAAAAAATTGAATTTATTCCCATCTATACCCTGTGTTACACCTATGTTGTTGGCTCTGTTTAGAATAGTCTCATCAAGACGATTCTAATGAGTACCCACAAAATAGG
Organism: Tridacna crocea; assembly: GCA_943736015.1. Classification (NCBI taxonomy): domain Eukaryota; kingdom Metazoa; phylum Mollusca; class Bivalvia; order Cardiida; family Cardiidae; genus Tridacna; species Tridacna crocea. The sequence continues at coordinate 35,434,394 of OX031073.1, forward strand.
GTTTTAGAGAGAATTAATGGCTTAACCCTTTACTCCATAGATACTCATTTCTACGCACTGCTTGTAGGAGGAGCCTTTGGAAAACATTGTGGCAAAAGATGAAATTGCTCGTGACGAGCAATTTCACCTATTGTCACAATGTTTTCTATGCTATCAAAAGGTGTCGTATACACATAAGAAACAGTTTCATCCTTGCTGTTATTTAGGGTCAATTAGAGATGCCATAATAATGCTTTATGGGGTAAAGGGTTAAGTAAAACATCACTGCCTCTTATCTGGAGCTCCGTGTTTTCCTGAAAACTGGCAAACTCATGAAGTAGCAATGTTCTTTGCCACCTAGAAAATTGGACAATAGCAAAATCTTTCGACTCCAGTAAGCTTGTGGGTATTGCAAAAGCTGGCAAGGGTGAACATTATCCCATTACCAAACTGCAATTTTTTAGACTTGTCCAAATTGAAAGCATTTGCAGATGACAAAATAAAAGTGACTAAAAACTTAAAATTTGTTTTGTGAAGGGTAGAAAACATTGTGGGAAAAGGAGAAAATGCTGGTTACCAGCATTTTCTCCTTTTCCCACAATGTTTTCTAAAGGCTTCTTTCTCAGGGGCGTCAAAAGTAGGGATTGTGTGGTAATGGGTTAAACCTCTTTTTCCAGAGAGCACTACACATGTTCTATAGAACCATTTGACACTTTCTCCAAACATGATTAACCCATTACAACACAATCCCGACTTAACGACCCTGGGAAAAAAAGCCTTTTGAAAACATTGTAGGAAAAGGAAAAAAATGCTGGTATTTCTCTCCTTTTCCCACAATGTTTTCTACCCTTCCCAAACCAAATTTCAATTTTTCAGCCACATTTAATTTGTAATCTGCACGTTTTCAATTTGATATAGTCTAAAATTTTGTCCTTTGGTATCGAGTTAAAATGGTAGTACAACCCTTTAGTAAAAAAAATCCCTATTTTTCATGCCTATGATGAAGTAGGCTTTTAAAACCATTGTGGAAAAAAGAGAAATGCTAGTAACCATCATTTAGTTCTTTTCTGACAATGTTTATACCCCTTTACAAAAAAGAAATCACTATTTTTCACGACCATAATGAAAAAAGGCTTTCAAAAACATAGTGGAAAAAAGGAGAAAATGCTATTAACTCTTGACCGAATGAAAAAATTCTAGGTCTGTCCAAATTGAAAACATTTGCAGATGACAATTTCAATGTGGCTCAAAGAAATCATTTTATGATGGGAATTGAAAACATTTTGGGAAAAGGAGAAAATGCTGGTTACAAGCATTTTCTCCTTTTCCCAAAATTTTTTCGAAAGACTTCTTTCCCAAAGTTGTCATTTTGTGGTAGACGGTTAACTGGCATTTAGCTCTTCCCCGACGATGTTTTCCACCCTATTTCAGGTCTCCAGATACAGGGAGTGATTTTGATTTCATAATTGAAAATGCAAGTAGATCTATTTCTCCACTAAACCCCAAGTCTGCAGATAAGAGGAAGTGATGGAAATCTAAATCCATTATTTCTCTTCTAAAGCCTATTTTGTGGTTACTCATTAGAATCGCAAGTATCCATAACATAGGGTTTAGCAGAGAATAAATATTTTCAATTCTGAAGTCGAAATCAATCCCTCTATCTGGAGCTCTGAAACCCTATGTTATGGGTACTCATTAAAATCATCTCAAGACGATTTCGACTACTCAAAACATAGGGTTTGAAAGAGAAATAAAGGATTTAAAATGCCATCACTCCCTCTTATCTGGAGCTCTGCTATCACACATGGATTGCAGCATATGAGCCACACTGAAATTGTCGTCTGCAAATCTTTGTGATCTGATAAAAGTGTTAATCCTTCACCAAACAATTAGGAGTTTTCATAGCCTTGTTAAAAAAGGCTTAGAAAACTTTGTAGAAAAAAAGAGAAAAAGCTAGTCACCAGCATTTCCTCTTTATCCCAATGTTTTCTAAAACTTGAAAAGACAAAAACAATCTTTTTTTTCAGCAAACTCAAGTTTGCTTTCAATGTGAAAATTTTGTCAACCTGTAAAGAGGGAACCAGCAAATAGACAAAGGCCCTTAACTCTTTACCAATCAACAAAATTTCAGGCTGGTCCAAATTGAAAGCACGAAAGTCTTGCAGAAAACAAAATAAAGACAACTTAATGAAATTTGTTTCCAGCAGAGTAGAAAACATTGGAGGGAATAGGAGAAAATGCTGATCACCAGCATTTTCTTGTTTTCCCACAATGTTGACAAAAGGCTTGTATCTCAGGGTCATTAAAACAAGGAATTGTTTGGTAAAAGGTTAAACTCAACAGACTTTGTCATTCTAGGAAAAATAATAAATTAGAGGCCCTTGAGGGCCTGAAATCACTGTACTGGCAGTTGCTTTTTTGCTGGCAGACATTATGAATTAATGATGCAAAAAGATAAACAACAAAAAAAAAAAAAGGGGGGGGGGCTTCTTACAACTAGGCTTGGACCGAGCAAGACAGGGTAAGTAGGCATGGTGAATTGAACACTGAACAAAAAAAAAGCGCAATTTCTGGAAAATAATTGTTTGGAATTCAGCCATATTTGATAGGGTTTCGGTACACCTTGTATTAACCCATTCCCAAACGACAAATTTTGGACTCTTCCAAACCAGAAGAGTTTGCAGACGACAGTTTTAGATTTAGAGAAAATGGCAGAAAGTTCTCAAAAAGGGTAGAAAACACTGTGGGAAAAGGAGAAATTGCTCGTTACGCGCAATTTTTCCTTTTCCCACAATGTTTTCAAAAGACTTTTACTGCAGACACTTAAAAACCAGGGCTTGTTTGGGAAAGGGTTAAACAACACCAGAAAATTTCAAAGAAATGAGACCAATAATGTGGATTTGTTGGGTGAAAGATAACAACTTACCAAATGGCTGCTTTTCCTGAACAGATAACTAGATTTTCTTTACTTTATCAAGAGTTCAATCCCTTGATGAACTAAACAATCTTTGAAAATTTCAATAGAACTGGATAAAAAACTGTAGACTTCATTGCCTAAACAAGAAATGGAAATTCTCAACTTCAAATGGCTACCTTTCCCAAACTGCTTATTGTATATTTTTCAAAATCAACGGGGTTCAAGCTATTGAGAAGATAAAATGCAAGTTTCATGAAAATCTGATCACAAAGTGAGACTTTATCATGTAGACAATAAATGGAACTTTAAAACTTGAAATGGCTATTTGGATTTTTTTCAAAATCAATAGGCCTCAAGTTATTGGTGAAACAACTGCAAAGTTTCATGAAAATGTGACACAGATGCAGACTTTAGTGTAAGCTTGGAAGGGAAATTTTCAACTTCAAATGGCTACTTTTCCCATACTGTTTGTTGGATTTTTTTTTTCAAAATCAATGGGCTTCAAGCTCCTGAGATAAACAAACTGCAAATTCCATGAAATTCTGATACAAAATGCAGACTATCATTTAAAAAAGAAATGCAAATTTTCAACTTCAAATGACTACTATTGACGAGATAAACTGCAAGTTTCATGAAAATCTTATGCAGACTTAGCATATAAACAAGAAAAAGACGAACAGACGGACAGATGGACAGACGGATGATGGAAACCATACCACGACAATCTCTGCCAGTAGAGCTAATAATTGCAACTTCAAGTTTCCTTACCTCCATATACTTGTTCTTGTATCACCAGCTAATAATTGAAACTTCAAAGTTTCCTTACCTCCATGATGCTTGTTCTTGTATTCACCAGCCAAGTTCAGTCTATCCATTGCTCTAGGTCATGTTTGGCTAGTTGGTTCCTTGAAGACAAATCAAAAGGGGCTTAAATATATTTGGTATGCATCATACCATCCATGTTATCACGTGATTTTTGAGGCGTTAACTCTTTACCACACAAGAAAATTTTAAGACTAGTCCAAATTGAAAGCATTTGCAGACGACAAATTAAATGTAACTGAAATATTGAAATTTGGTCTGGGAAGGGTAGAAAACATTGTGGGAAAAGGGAGAAAATGCTGGTTACCAGCATTTTCTCCTTTTCCCACAATGTTTTCAAAAGGCTTCTTTCTCAGGGTCGTTAAAAGTCGGGATTGTGTGGTAAAGAGTAACCTATTACTACCCATTACCACACAATCCCTACCTTTGGCGACAATGAGAAAGAAGCCTTAAGAAAACATGGGAAAAGAAGAATATGCTGGTAACCTGCATTTTCTCCTTTTTCCACAGTGCTTTCTATCCTTCACAAAACAAATTTCGAATTCTCAGTCACTTTTTTGTCATCTGCAAATGCTTTCGATCTGGATAAACCTAAAATTTTGCCGTTTGGTAATAAGTTTTATCCATTTTCTCAGACTGATGACTGAATCACAAGTAAGAATGGTCCTTGAGCATACAGAAATTGGATGGATATGGAACTTTCAGCCAAAGTCAGTCTGGGGGGACTGTGCAGCCCGACCCAAGTAGATGCTTCTCCTAGATACATTAAGCCTCCTTTTCATAGAGTGGCTCAATTCCAATTGATACAGAGTAAATTTTTTATCTGTTAACTCTTTACTAAACGACAAATTCTTTTACTGGACCAAATTGAAAGCATTTACAGACGACAAACTAGATGTAGCTTAAATGATGATTTATGTCTTTGATAGGGTAGAAAACATTGTAGGAAAAGGAGAAAATGCTGGTTATCAGCATTTTCTCCATTTCCAACAAGGTTTTCAATGGCCTTCTCTTTTAGGGTCATTAAAAGTTGGGATTGTGTGGTAAGGAGTTAATGCTTTGAATTCGGGACAAATACTACTAGATTTTTTGTCAACTCTTTACCAAAGGACAAAATTTCAAAAATGTCCAAATTTGAAGGATTTGCCTACTTAAAATGGTGACAAAAATGAATGGGTTTGTATTTGAAATGGTAGAAAACATTGTTGGAAAAGAAAATGCAGGTTACCAGCATTTTCTTCTTTTTCCATGTTTTCAAAATGCTTCTTGGTCAGTGTCTTGAAATATTTTTAGGGTAACCTAGTCTTCTGCTATGGGTCTCCCCTTTAGCCCATAAAGCCCCAAATAAGCCAAAAAGTCACTTTAATTCTAGAATAACTCTCAGCAGGGGTTTGGACATCTTAACAATTTCTTCTTGTCCATGGAAAAGTAGATTAAAAATGTCCATTTGTCCACTAGTGACACACCAAAACAGTTTTAAATTGCATTTAGTTATGTAAAACTTAGGAAAGTTTTGTTTGTAACTACCCCAGTGAAATCGGGCCCAAATGTGCATTGTGGGTTTCCAAAATTCAGGCATCATCTCAAGCCACTGTTTTGCATTCAAAATGTCATTTTGCACAAATGATATACATTTGTATTTCACTGCATAAAGTTAAAAACAGATATTTGTTTCAAACCTATTGCTTATCTTTTACTCATCTGTGAAAAACTAGAACACAGATTGATAAAAGTTACTTGTCCTAGGTCAAATACCCCCCCACTCCCAACCGGATGAGTAGGACTTAGGATTTCCATACTTCTGCTCAGATAAACAGATAAAAGCAATTATTTGGTTTGTCTTATCCTTAAATGTTACAGTCAAGCCAACAGCATAGGTCAAAGATCAGGTAGCACATTCTGTTCAGTCTAATCTTGATCTAAACTTACCACAAAAAGCTACTACAGCTGTGCGAAGTGCTTTAGGGTTTAAAATAAAGTTTTATGCAGAGTTTGAAGCAAGCATCTTCCAGGAAAAAAAAAAGCCTAGGTAAATGCTGAAGTTCTCGCACAACAGACTTGGTCAATACAGGGCCTGTATTCACCAACCCTTTTTGAGAATATTCTAAATCCTATTTTACAAGGCTTTCTAAATTTGTAACACAACTTCTGATTGGCTAAATGGAATGGTTTAGCAAATCAGAAGTTGTGTTACTAACAAATATAGAAAATTCTGGAGAACAAGACTAAGAATATCCTCAAGATTGGTTGGTGAATAAGGGCCCAGTCTTCTGCCAAGTTTACATTTTAACCCCTAGAATGTCTTCAACAATTATAGTTGCCCTAGTGATAAAGTGCAGATTCCGATCAAATTTCAAAAATGTGATGCCTGTTCTCTTGAGTATACTGTCTGCCTTGCTAAGACAGCATGTAAGCATGAAAACTGCAGTTTTCTGGGTCTTAAGCTAGCTAGTCTAAAAATACCCCATTATGTTGACTTGGCAATTTAACCCTTCACCAAACAATCCCTGATTTTTACGGCCCAGAGATAGAAGTCTTTTGAAATGATTGCGGGAAAAGGAGAAAATGCTGGTAACCAGCATTTTCTCCTTTTCCCGAAATGTTTTCTACAAACATTGGAAACAAATTTCAATTTTTGGGTTATGTTTATTTTGTCATCTGCAAGTGCCGTAAATTTGGACTGGTCCAAAATTTTGTCATTTTGGGAAAAACTTAAGGGTTAAAAAACTATTTTAGCAACAGAAATTACCTATATAGCCACTTTCAAAACTTTTGTTGCATTTCCAGCTAGTGTAGATCAAGATCAAGCTGCACAAAAAATGCAGTCTGAGCTCTGATCTACACTGTCAGCTTTCCCAAGTGTTTATAGACAAAAAGTAACCACAACATTGCAATTATGTTGCTTTTATTCCAGACTGAAATGTCCAATGGGTTGAATCAGCACTATTACGCTTTACCACACAAATGCAGACTTTAAAAATCTTTACCACACGAGAAAATTTTAATCTAGTCCAAATTGAAAGCATATGCAGACGACAAAATAAAGGTGACTGAAAAATTGAAATTTGTTCTGGGAAGGGTAGAAAACACTGTTGGAAAAGGAGAAAATGCTGGTTACCAGCATTTCCTTCTTTTCCCACAGTGTTTTCAAAAGGCTTCTGTCTCAGGGGGTGTCAAAAGTAGGGATTGTGTGGTAATGGGTTAATAAGCCTTTCGAAAATATTGTGGGGAAAGGAGAAATTGTTGCTAACCAACATTTTCTCCTTTCCCCACAATGTTTTCTGCCTTATCAAAGTAAGAATGCAATATTTGAGGCACACCGACATTGTCACCTGCACACATTTTTAATCTGGACAAGGCTAAAATTTAGTTGTCTGGTATAGGGTGAACTCTTTATCAAACAACAATTTCAAAGCATGTCCAGACAACAAAGTAGATCTTGTTAATTTAATGATTTCTGAGTTACATGGTGGAAAATAATTGTGGGAAAAGGAGAAAATGCTGGTTACCAGCATTCCAGCATGTCCTCCTTTTCCCACCATGTTTTCTACAGGCTTCTGTCTCAATGTCGTTAAAAGTCGAGATTGTGTGGTAAAGAGTTAACGCTTGAAAATACTTTAGAAGATAATTCATTCCAAAAGGCTTTTGAAATGTATAGCTGCATTTCAGCTAATAAAGATTCAGATCAGCTATCACAAGAATGTGCTGTCTGATCTTTAATGTACATGGTCTGCTTTGCAGAGACATCAACTCTTTACCAAACGACAAAATTTGAGACTTTTCCAAATTGAAAGCATTTGCAGACGACAAAGTGGCTCAAAAATTGAAAGTTGTTTTGGGACGGGTAGAAAACATCGAGGGAAAAGGAGAAAATGCTGCTTACCAGCATTTTCTCTTTTTCCCGCAATGTTTTCTAAAGGCTTCTTTGTAAGGGTCGTCAAAAGTAGGGATTGTGTGGTAATGGTTTAAAGATGGAAAGTAAAAACAAAATTGCAATTACCTGGATCTTGTTCCACAAGAAAAATGTCAATTTGGTTTGATTCAGCACTGTAAAAGTTATAAAAAAAAAAAAAAGACTTTTAGCAGGAAACTTAACTTTAAGCCAATTTCATATCTATAGAAGCATTCGTAGCTCGTGTAGATCAAGATCAGACTGCACAAAAAATTCAGTACGAGCTCTAATCTACCATCTTCTTTGCGGGGCGTTTATAGACCAAAAGTAACCATAAAACTGCAATTAACTCTTTACCAAACAACAAAATTTTAGACTTGTCCAAATTGAAAGCATTTGCAGACTGATAAAACACGACTCAAAAATTAAAATTTGTTTTTGAGTAGGGTAGAAAATATTGTGGGAAAAGGAGAAAATGCTGGTTGCCAGCATTTCCTCCTTTTCCCACAATGTTTTTTCAAGGTTTCTTTCTCAGGATCTTCAAGAGTAGGAATTGTGTGGTAAAGGGTTAAATGACAAAACACCATTAATTCATTCTCATTCTACACTGAAAATGTCCATCGATTCAGCACTTCAGGGTTAAAAAAAAAAACATTTTAGCAAGAGAATTAACCTGTACAGTCCCTTTGACCATCGTGGTTGCATTTGCAGTGTAAATCATGGTCAGACTGCACATAATGTGGTCTGATCTTTGGTTTACAGTAACTTTCTACAAAGATACAAGACAGTAAACACAAAATTGCAATTACAATGGTTTTATTTTAGACCGAAATGTTCATCAAGTTGACTGAGCACCGAGGCTTAAAAAAAGTTCTATTCAACTCCTTAACACACAGTCCAGACTTTTAACGACCCTGAGGGACACGTCTTTTGAAAACTGCGAGAAAATACTGGTAACCAGCATTTTCTCCTTTTACCAAAATGTTTTCTACTGTTCTAAAGTCAAGGTTCAATCTTTGAGTTGCACTTATTTTGCCATCAGCAAAATTAATGCTTTCAATCTGGACAAGTCTAAAGTTTTGTCATTTTGTTTAGAGTCTAGGAAGAAAATTAAATGTTTAACTCTTTACCAAACAACAAAATTGTAGACTGGTCCAAATTCAAAGCATTTGCAGACGACAAAATAAAAGTGACTGGAAATTTAAAATTTGTTTTGAGAAGGGAAAAAAACAGTGAGAAAATGCTGGTTACCAGCATTTTCTCCTTTTCCCACAATGTTTTCAAAAGGCTTCTTTCTCAGGATCGTTAAAAGTCGGGATTGTGTGATAATCGGTTAACTGAAAAAATTAGCTGCATTAGCAAACAGTGTAGATAAAAATCAGACTGCACAAAACGTGAATTCTGATCTTTTTATATCTAGTGTTTGCTTTGCCGAGTATTTGCAATTAATTGTGCATTTCCCCTGAAATCGTCCATTGGGCTTACCCAGGGCTTGAACCCTTTACCACATTGCAAAATTTTAGATCTAAAGTAACTTGTGTTTATTTTGAAGACATTACAGAATTCAATCGCTTACCTGTATTTAGTCCAGTGGTCCAAATGTAAAGGATACAACAGCCACTCTCTGCAACAGGTGCCTATCCTCCATCCCTGGCTTACCAGAAGAGACTTCAGTTCCACTCCTGACGTCACAGGAACTCGGCATCTCTGGAAACGTCTAGGGGAAACCCCCAGTAGACTGACCTCAATCAACTACAGATCTATCCAAATTGAAAGCATTTACTCTTTACCAAACGACAAAATTTTTGACTACTAGTCCAAATTGAAAGCATTTGCAGACGACAAAAGTGACTGAAAAATTGAAATTTGCTTTGGAAAGGGTAGAAAAGATTGTGGGAAAAGGAGAAAACGATAGTTACCGGCATTTTCTCCTTTTCCCACAATGTTTTCAAGTCTTCTTTCACAGGGTCATTAAAAGTCCGGATTCTGTGACAAGGGATTAAATATTGCCATTGACAATTTCACAGTGGCTCAAACTATGCACTTTGATGGGGTAGAAAACATTGTTAGAAAAGGAGAAAATGCTGGTTACCAGCATTTTCTCCTTTTCACACAATGTTTTCGAAGCGCTTCTGGTTACCAGCAGCTAGTGACTTGGAGAGAATAATGTGCAGAGTAATGGTAAATGAAACTCCAGGACAGCATGGATAGGTGCACTAACTACCGCAATATAACTTAATCTTGAAAACCTTGTAACCTTTTACCACACAATCCCGACTTTACCCTTAGAAAGAAGCCTTTTGAAAACATTGTAGGAAAAGGAGAAAATGCTGGTAACCAGCATTTCCTCCTTTTCCAACAAAGTTTTCTTCCCTTCCCAAAGCAAATTTCAATTCTTCAGTCACATTTATTTTGTCTGAAAATGCTTTCAATTTGGGCCAGTCTAAAATTTGTTTGGTAAGGAGTTCAACACCATGCAATCAATCAACTGGAATACAGTCATGTAAAACTATGAGAAATGTTGTTGCAAAAGGTTAAATTGCTTTTAACGAGAAAATTCTCCCTTTTTACATAACAGAAAACTCATTACCTGTAAAATGAAACATTTCAACAGCAATGTGCTTCTATGGTCTGCATTCAATCATCTCGAAGGCTTGCGTTCAAGAGTGCATACCTTATTCAATGTCGAAATAAGGCCAAATTAGCATATATTGCCGATTATATGCACATTTCAATTGGGCAAGGTGTGAAATTTTGATAACCGCTGCTTACCGGCAACTCTTTCACGTGGCCTTGGGCATCTTTTGCAGATGCAGTAGATCAAGATCGGGCTGTACCAAATCTTTATCCAAACCATCCGCTACCCGATACATATCTCCGATCCGTATCGGCTTCAGAATCGAAGAAAATATGCTTTTGGCAATCAAAAAATGTATATATTTCTATGTCAGCGAAGAAGATTAATCATTAGCCGAGAAAATCTGTTTCAACATCCTCCCGTATTGATTGCCGAAGTTCACTTGCCGCCAAACTAGTTTTAAATCATGTAGACTGATATTTATAAGCATTATTATGACAAAATAAGTTGAACAAAATGTTTCTGAAAATTTGTTTTAAAAAATGGCAAAGTACCTTTCTCCAAAAATCTGGATAACAGGCAAGCAGGCAGTTTAAAAAATGACGACGGTTGAACGCTCCCAGCTCGCAGTCCCAGCAATACCTAATAAGGAATTGTTGCAGACGGCGGCTGACGTCATGTCTAGCCAGGTACAACAGGTAGGTTGGGAGAATTTCACCATTTTAAACTTTTAAGATCGCAGAAAATCTTTTTAAAAACAATATTTCTTTGAAGAAAAAATGTATTACTTTGTTTTTCTGACATTTTTTTTATTATAGCAATAAAATTTGTCAAACGATTCAATGCACACAAATGAACCAAAGACCCAAGCAAATGCTTGCACGTATAACTTCTTCTAAAATCTAGTTAAAGGGACTCGAAGAATTCCAATGAAACCTAATTGCCACCTGTTAAAGGTAGTGCACCTGTTATTAAAAATAGTGCGACAAAACTATACATTTCAATGAGCGCTCTCGGCTTTTGCCACACATTTTTAAAAGATTATATTTAACCCTTTACCACAAAATTCTGAGATCTTACGACACATGAGAGAGACAGCTTCTGTAAACATTGTGGGAAAAGAAGAAAATGCGGATGGCCGCATTTTCTTCTTTTCCCACAATGCTTCCTTCTATTTCGAACAAAAATATTCATCATCAGACCGACAAAGAATATTAATTGTCTACAAATGCAGACATTAGTCTGGATAAATCTACTATTTCTTGGTGTAGTAGGCCTAAATGGTTAACCCTCATCACGCGATCCGGAGTTTCTGGCTTCGACGACCTGTAGAATGTTATTGAAAACATTGTGGGAAAAACAGAAAAAAGTATCATTTTTCTCCTTCTCCTACAATGTTTTCTACACTTTTTCTACATTTTCGAACAAAAAATTATTATAAGCGACAATTTAACCACACAATCCCGACTTTTAACGACCCTGAGAAAGAGGCCTTTTGAAAACGTGGGAAAAGAAGAAAATGCTGGTAACCAGCATTTTCTTCTTTTCCCACAATGTTTTCTCCCTTCCCAAACAAAATTTCAATTTTTCAGACATTTTTTAAATTGTCATCTGCAACTGCTTTCAATTTTGACCACTCTTAAATTTTGTTGTTTGGTAAAGAGTCATGGGCGGATCCAGAGGGGGGGACCGGGGGTCCAGACCCCCCCCCCCCCACCTCTGGAATTTTGGCAAAAATGCGGTTGCCGGATTCGTGAAATAGTACTAGTTTGTACTTTGATATTTCACAGCATTTATGTAAAATACAGTCATAAATTTAACAAAAAAGGTTCTAAATGTGGAGACTTCCTTATGGTTAGAACTGGAAACGTTTGACTTTTTCTCGTAAACGGCTTACATCCACTGAAATCCGGAAACCAAATTATCATATAAGACGAGTGCGTTTTCGGTGGGACCCCCACCCCCTGGGAAAGATATCTGGATCTGCGATTGAGAGTTAACCCCTTCCCAAATGACAAACTTTTGGACTAGACCAAATTGAAAGCATATGCAGACGACAATTCAACTCTTGCTGGAAGGATGATTTCTGTCTATGATAGGGTAGAAAACAATGTGAGAAAAGGAGAAAATGCTGGTTATCAGCATTTTCTCCTTTTCCCACAATGTTTTCATAAGGCTACTATTCCATATCCGTAAAAACCAGGGATTGTTTGGGAAAGGGTTAAATTTGCAAATACATGCGCTTCAATTTCGGACGAGTCTACCATTTCTTGGCCTGGAAAAGAACCCTGCAACCCCGATTTCTAACGACTCCTCATGGGGGGTTGTTTTAATGTGGAAAAAGGAGAAAATGCTGGAAACCCGTATTTTCTCTTATTCTCGCATTCTTTTTGGCCATTTCACAGGCAAGTCACATCATTTGAACATTTAATTTGTCGCCTGCGAATGCATATAGTTTGGACTCGTCTAAAATATCTAGGACTTGTAAAGATTTGAACATTAGGTGCAGATCTACATGTAATTTGTTTCGATTTTCCATGTTTCACGTGGATGTTGTGAAGGTTGAGATTTTTTTTTATCCAGGGTCGTCCGGAACTTGTCAAGGTCGTCTGAAATTTACCATGTGCTGCAAAAATGTCGAAGCATGCCGCAACTTGTACAGGTGCTGAATAAGGCCGGCGAGCACGTAGTTTTGGCTCTTTTTGTAGAGTCCAGCAGAATCATTGAATTATGACTAGTTTTCGGATCTAAACTGCTATCAGAGTTGTTCATCTGTCTGTCCGTCTATGCATACATTAAGGCATGTCTGTCATGCAAGCCGAAAATTTCAATATCGCCGAACTCTGTATGGAAACAATAACTCTTTACCAAAAAACAAAATGTTAGACTTGTTCAAATGGAAAGTATTTGCAGACGATAAAATAAATATGTCTGAAAAATTGAAATTTGGTTTGAGAAAGGTAGAAAAACTTGTGGGAAAAGGAGAAAATGCTGGTTAACAGCGTTTTCTCCCTTTTTCCACAATATTTTCAAATGGCTCCTTTCTCAGGGTCGTCAAAATTTGGAGAAGTTAAGCAAACACGCATCAGGGAACATAAGATGCATAAGAAAGTATTTTAAGGTTCTGCAAATTCTGCTTATAAGCGTCCACTGTTGCTTCCCCACCTCCATTTTCAAAGATAGGTAAACTGGGTTTGAACATCGGTCTTCTCTTTACCAAACGATGTATTTCTGGACTCTAAATACCAAATGACGAATTTCTGGACTGGACCAAAATGAAATCATTTGCAGACGACAAAAATAAATGACTGAAAAATTGAAATTTAGTTTGGGAAAGGTAGCAAAACATTGTGGTAAAAGGAGAAAATGCTGGTTACGGCATTTTCTCCTGTTCCCACAATGTTTTTAAATGGCTTCTTTCTCAGGGTCGCCAAAATTCGGGGAAGTTAAACATTCATCAGAGAATAGAACTCAGATGCATAAGAAAGTATTTTGAGGTTCTGCAAGATTTGTTTATGGACGTTGACTGTTGCCCCACCTACATTTTCAACGGTGGGTAAACTGGGTTTGAATATCTGTCTTCTCTTTACCAAACGACGTATTTCAGGACTGGACCAAATTGAAAGCATTTGCAGACGACAAAATAAACGTGACTGAAACATTTGAAATTTGGTTTGGAAAGGAAGAAAACATTGTAGGAAAAGGAGAAAATGCTGGTTACCAGCATTTTCTCCTTTTCCCACAAGGTTTTTAAATGGCTTCTTTCTCAAGGTCGCCAAAATTCGGGGAAGTTAAACATTCATCAGAGAATGGAACTTAGATTCATAAGAAAGTATTTTGAGGTTCTGCAAGTTTTGCTTATAGACGTTGACTGTTGCCCCACCTACATTTTCAACGGTGGGTAAACTGGGTTTGAATATCTGTCTTCTCTTTACCAAACGACGTATTTCAGGACTGGACCAAATTGAAAGCATTTGCAGACGACAAAATAAACGTGACTGAAACATTTGAAATTTGGTTTGGAAAGGAAGAAAACATTGTGGGAAAAGGAGAAAATGCTGGTTACCAGCATTTTCTCCTTTTCCCACAATGTTTTCAAAAGGCTTCTTTCTCAGGGTCGTCAAAACTCGGGGAAGTTAAACGCTCATCAGATAACGAAACTTAGATGCATAAGAAAGTATTTTCAGGCTCTGCATGTTCTGCATATAGGCATTGACTGTTGTCCCACCACCTCCATTTTGTGGGTAAATTGGGTTTGAACATCGCTCTTCTCTTCAAATCTTTAGCAAACGACGAATTTTTGGGCTGACCGAAATGAAAACATTTGCAGGCGACAAAAATAAACGACTGAAAAACCGAAATTTGGTTTGGGAAAGGTAGAAAACATTGTGAGAAAAGGAGAAAATGCTGGTTACATATTTTTTTCTTCTTTTCCCACAATGATTTTTCTTAAAACTGTCTTTCTCAGCGTCTTTAAAAAGTGAGCAACTACATGTATATATCTAGTAAAGCGGCCAGTTTAAATCAAGATCAGACTGAACAGAACGTGCTGTTTGATCTTTGCTGTACACCGTCTACTATGTAGAGATATCCTGAAAACAGTACATTTTTATATCAAATTCTCGTAGAATAAGATCTACTTTCGTCTTAACCCTTCACCCCATAAGGCATTTCTATGGTATCTCTAATTGACCCTAAATAACAGCTAGGATGAAGCCGTTTCTTACGTGTATATGACACCTTTTGATAGTGTAGAAAACATTGTGACAAAAGGTGAAATTGCTCGTCACGAGTATTTTCACCTTTTGCCATAATGTTTTCCAAAGGCTCCTACAAGCAATGCGTAGAAATGAGTATCTGTGGAGTAAAGGGTTGGCGCCCCACCAAAAGATGTCGTTTGAGTTTATTTGGCGTTTTTTTCCCGCCTAATGACCGATTTCTAGATCGTCCGGAAACTCAAATTTGCAAGCCAGACAATCCCACCCAGAACGATATCAGACGAACAAGACCGGATATGACGAAAGTTTATTAACTCTGTCAGACGACAAAATGTTGGACTTGTCCAATTTGAACGCATTTGCTGACGACACAATAAATCACGGGTAGGAAACTTCATATTCAGAGCCAATGGCTCCGACGAGAAAATATCGTGTTGGTCTTCCGTTTCTGAAGATGTCAGCTGAAAAACAATCGCAAAACAGGTAGGCATGTCAATATTTGTAATTATGTGTTCTTATGTCTTTGAAATAAAAAAAAAAAAGGAGAATGTCATTCGATGCTCTGGTCTTTCAACGTGCTTTCTGCACTATGGAAAGTTGGAACAGGTGTACGATGTTGTCTGAATCATTACACGGGGGTAGTAACAAAATCACTACCTGTGCTGTCGACCGAGCCGGTACTGCGTAAAGCTGCTGTCGACCGAGGAATACGGTTTTCGACCGAGCAGTACGGCTGTCGACAGGGGGACAAGGTGACTTTGATGCCCTTGGAGAAGCGAAAACGTAGGTATTAACATAATTACATTTACAAACGCTGTCAATTTTTGAAACAGACAACGTGTTATTTGTCTGTTCACTTATAGAGAGTTGTGACGCTGATAAACACTATAAAATACCCATTCTTTCGAAAAAAATCAATTTTCATAGAAAATCATTAATCTAATGCATTATAAAAGGTACGAAAGCAACAAAACGCCTTATATATTTCGTCTATTATTTACCCTTCTACAACAAAGTGTGTTTGGCATAATTCATGCACTCTGGGAGATTGTATGGACCTTTGAAAAATATCTGGATACGGATGTCGATTACCAGTGATACGGCTGTCGATGGTATCGTAGTCTGAATGATACGGCTGTCGACAAAATATGAAATCTGTTAAAATACATGATTTATTCTATGACTATATTACTGAAATCTCCACTATAATGCAGATTTCACTGGGAGCCATGAAGAAAATTGTATGTTTGTGCGGGCTGGTGTCTGAAAAGTCGCAACAGTCGCCAAGAATAACTCCACCCTTAACTCGCCCGTATATAGTTCACACAGCAGACTACAAGGCTGGTCACAGATCTAAATACTTAAACATGTAAAAGTCAAATCAGATTAAGAAAAAAACTGCAAAAGGTTAAATAAAACATTCTGGCGGATGTTTATATTTTTGTAAAAGAAAAATATCCCATTATCGGTTGGTATAGATCCAAGATCAGATTGTACAGACTGTGTAGCCTGATCTTGTTCCACACTGTCTGTCTGCTCCTCTGTCCAGACAGACATCTTTTAAAATCCTTGATGAAAATTGGTGAAACATCATTCATGTATTCCTTGCGATAGTCCACCGATAAAGATTCCTTTTTCATTTGAAGCCGTGTCATCGGAAAAAGGGGGGGGGGCTTGATGTATATTTCCATTACGGACTGATATCTTTTTAACCATCCTCGGATACCCCGGGGTCTCCCTATTTGCTACGCTACATCGACCCCTGGGACAATTAATTGAATTTCCCTCGCTTTACCGCTGGCCGAATGCTGGCTTTTCATTGGTTCCATCATCATTTTGTGATAGTCGAGTCGATGTACGCTATGAGGTTTCGTATCGATTTTCGGCGGCTGATTCAAAGTTTTATTAGTCAGTTGTCCCAGGGTCGATGTAGCGTAGCAAATTGAGAGACCCCGGGGTATCCGAGGATGCTTTTTAACAGTTGGACAAAATTTTATGAAACTTCGTATTAATTTTGTTTGTAGGCCGCATGCAATCATATTTGTCTTATCTTTTCAAATGCTATGCTATGGAAATAACTAAAACACAATTTACCTCTTATTTCTTTCTATCTGAAGATGTCTTTTTAGGCAGGAGATTTCATGTCAATAAAATAACCTGTTTTAGATTGAAAGTTAACAAACTGAAATTCTTCGTAATATTTCTTGTGTTAGAGAAGAAAATAGTCAAGAGCGTCGGGTAAAGTCAATGGATTGAACTGCATTTGAATTGAACCAAATTGGATTTAATAACCAGGTTGAACCGATGGACCTGGAACGGACCCAGAAACCAAATATGACAATATTTCTTCAGTCTGGTATAAATCAACAAAGATTTACATTTACCATAGCAACACACTAGTTCCAAATTCGCTAGTCTGTCAGTATTTTCAGTACTTTGATAAAGGAATAGGGCTGCAAACATGTGCAAATACTCTTGAAGAATGATGTCGGAAAGAGCACAGGCGCTTGACGTATAAATGCTAAAACAGGTCAAAAATTGTAAATATTTTTGCTATATGAGCCATTACGAAATTGCATATAGATTGCGTCAATATTAACCTTGATATTTAGTATTTTGAGGGGGGTTTCAGAGCGAAGAACTTCAAGCGCCTATGGAGAGAGGAACATTTCGCAACAAATGTCATGGCAATCGGTAGGGTTGCTCAGCAGATATGGCCTTTGTGTAATTTGCAAAGGCTATCTCTATCGGCTGCATGCATTGAAATATTTTGACCTGGTCAAAGAAAACTTTACACATTTTCAGCAAACGGTAAGGAGTTTCTAATCAATAAGAAAAAATTTCAATTGCACTGAATACAAGGAATGCAATTTGTCCATTATCTGTGATTTTTTCTATATGCTGTCAGTTTTGAGCGTATTTGCTTCAAAATGACTATTCATTACGTTAACATGCCCGTGCAGTTCAAACCCCTGTGAACCCCACTTTATAAAGTGAAAAGTGGGGTTTGCAGGGGTATGGGCTATTTTTCTTATTTTTGTTCAAAACATAGGTTTTGGACCGAGGCGGTTCCAAAGAGCCCTTAAAATCTATGTTTGGATCAGAAATAAGAAAAGATATCAACGTTTATATTCCGAATAAATGCATCTTCTGGCACCATGTCATAAAGCATTAAATTGCATAGGTATGTTAAGATAATTATTTCATATTTGATGATCAGCTTATAGTCTCGTTTTGGACTCACACAACAGAATTTTAGACCTCTATAATTTCCTTATAAATTTGGACGGATTACATGAAATTTACGTCAAAATGGTTTTCTTTCCAAGACCATTCTTCATGTTCCAAGATCTTTCAAGTTTAAAATTTTGACTGATTTGACACATATAACACCAAATTAAATGATTTGAGAAAAATTGTTTGTTTGAGAAAATGCAAGTGTTTGCCTTTTACAAAATCATAGCGGTATGCAAGATTTTAATATCAGAAGCATGGTATACGATGGATACGATTGCAAATATGATATTTCTCTTTGAGAGTTATAAGTGAACAGAAAACAGCATTTTGGTTGCCATGGTAACAGAGCCATGGCATAATATAGGCATCGTATACCGTGCTTCTGACATCTGACTTCTGCATACTGCTATGATTTGTGAAAGGCAAACACTTGCATTTTATCAACAAATAATTTTTCTCAAATCATTTTATTTGGTGTTATACGTGTATATGTGTATTTTCAGGTTAATGTATACTAGTTGGGCCCATTCCTGGACTTGCAGTGACGCATTTTGGTGTAACGTCGAAATGTTTTTTTAAAAAAAAAAGCTTCTACTGTTCGTATAATTGCACTGCCGACTGCTGTACACATCACGAAGTCATTGAACATGCGTGCTCAAGGCATCCGTCCCATGCCCTACAATTTCGTAAAGTAACTCTAAATCCAGAAAATGGAAAGTGTGGCTATTCCCGTATGTTGTATGGTGATCTGATTCCATTAGAGAAAGAGACTGTAGGGATGCGCAGGATCCCATAAACCTTTGCTGTACGCATATGCAATATTAAGCAAAAATAAATGAGCGAGGTAAAGCACAAATAAGTTACGTAACACCTGTCGCACACGCCCAATTTTTCACTGTTCTGAGTTCTAAAAATAGACATGGTCAAAGCAAAACATTTAAGCCTTAAGGCTTTACCAAACGACAAAATTTTAGACTTGTCCAAACTTAAAGCAGTTTAATCTGTTGACAGACATTAAAGGTCCTGAGTTCGACATCCGGGAGCGGGTGTCAACTTTGGGATTGTTTATTGGCCCACACACTCAGCGCGAGTACAGGGCCCGTATTCACCAACCATTCTTAAGAAAGTTCTTTGTCTTATTCGCCAGAATTTTCTACATTTGTAAGTAACACAAGTTCTGATTGGCTAAACCATTTGGTTTAGCCCATCAGAAGTTGTGTCATTTACAAATTTAGAAAACCTTGGAGATTGACTAAGAATATTCTCAAGAATGGTTTGTGAATACGGGCCCTGGTGTAGTTTTCAGGAAGCAAAAAATCGAGAATCGAAAAAGATTAGTTTTAGTTGTAAGAACTTGCTTCTCAATAGATGTAAAAATAATATGTTTAAACCAAGTTTCAAGCGGATGAATGGATAAATAGATGAAAAACAATGGATGAATTTCATATCAGACAAAGTCCTTGTTACTTCTCACTTTACAAAACCATTACTTGCACCATATATCCTATTTCTTTACCAGAATAAATTCTAGACTGGCCCATGTTGAAAACAATTGCAGACGATAAATCCACAGGGGCTATGTTATTTTTTCCCAGTATAACGCCGTTTTAACAGCTTGGATCATATCACGTCGGTCAAAACATCTATACATCTATTTCCTGGCTTCCTTACACCAGTACTGACACATTTTTCCCCTAGGCCACTGACTACATTTCTCACATGGTGAGGTGAGAGGCTGAACATTACCGGCATGGGCGGATCCAGAAGGGGGGACCGGGGGGTCCGGACCCCCCCTGGAATTTTGGCAAAAATGGGGTTATCGGATTCGTGAAATGGTACTGGTTTGATATTGCACAGCATTTATGTAAAATACAGTCATAAATTTAAAAAAAAAAGGTTCTAAATGTCGAGACCTCCTCATGGTTAGAACTGGAATTGTTGACTTTTCTTGTAAACGGCTCACATCCACCAAAATCCGGACATAAAAGTATCATATAATAAGACGAGTGCGTTTTCGGTGGGACCCCCCCCCCCCCTGAGAAAAATATCTGGATCCGCGCATGACATGTGTAAATTTTACATTATTCGAACTGTTTTGAGTTTTCTATATTGAATGTAACATTTTCTGATAACTCTGGTGTTGAATTATCTAGTTATTTGAAATATTGTTCTTTCTTCTTTCTGCTCGGCCCTTTGTCCTGTGAACAGCGGCAAAATGATAATGGGGTGTTCTGCGGAATTTCAGAATGGTTACAAAATGGGTGAATTCTTCACGTTATCACCATGAATGGCAGATGGAGATGACGGGAAAAAATCCTGAAAAGCTAAATTATCCATGTAGGGTTCACTTAACTTTAAGCCCCTGAAGAAGAGTAGAATTCACAAGTCCAGAGAAACAAGCATGTTTGATAATTTTTATTGATCCCAGTTACATCTTGCAAGTGAACTGAGGATAGACAGTCATGACGTATCATATTTCTACAAGTTTTTTTTTTATCATACAATGCTAAAATATAAAATATATATATATATTATTTTGATGATGAATTTATATGCAACATAAATGGAAATATCCCCAGTGTATCTCTGTGGAACTTGTACTTAATATCTGTGTGGAGTAAGACAGTATCTGCTAACGTATCCATTTGTAGGAAGAATACTAAAAGAGGTCTCTTGCGGTATTGTCTTACATGGATATGTAGCCTATGATTTATTGTAAATCTAGTTTTCATGCTAATTTGAAAGTTGGAATGTCACATGATCATTGGCCTGCAACAATTATGTGGAATGGCAGTCAAATGGGTATATTATATTCGGACCGCAAAACTACCTTCTCGCTCCTTCAACACCAAATTTATACCACTGAACGTAGTGGACCCTTAATAGAAAACAACTATTTCCACTATATTATTATCCTACAAAATTTGCTAACATTAAAAATGAGTATTATTGTACTACTTTCATCGAGCCACTTTTTAGGTCACCTGAGCACAACGTGCTCAAGGGGAGCTTTTAGGATCACCCGGTGTCCGTCGTGCGTCAGTGCGTCGTCAACAATTCTTTAAACACCAACTCCTCCTAAACCAATAGGCGGATTTGGACCAAACTATGCTTGAATGTTCCTTGGGAGGTCCTCTTTAAAAGCTGTTCACAGAATTTGATTCCATCGAAAACTCTGGTTGCCATAGCAACCAAATGGAATTTTCTAGGGAATTCTTTAAAAATCTTCTCCTCTGAAACGACTGGTCAGATTTTGAAATAATTTCATAGGATTGTTCCTTGGATGACCCTTTACAAAAATAGTCCGTAAAATTTTGATCCGTCAAAAAATGTGGCTCTGGTGAATGGGGGCTTCTTGCACCATAATTATAGAAATGAAGGAATTCTTAAAAATTCTTCTTCTCTGCAACCGCTGGTCAGATTTTAAAATAATTTCACAGGATTGTTCCTTAGGTAACCCTTTTCAAAAATTGTTCGTAGAATTTTGATCCGTCAAAAAATGTGGCTCTGGTGAATGGGGGCTACTTGAACTATACTGTTATATAGGGAGAACTTTAAAACTCTTCTTCCACCTAGCCATAGGGCCTAGGGCTACCAAATTTGGCATGTAGCTTTATCTAGTTGACCTTTACCAAGGGTATCCAAATTATAGCCCAGGGGTCAAATTTGGCCCCGCCACCTGGGGGGTAACAGATTTTACATGGGCTTATATAGGGAAAACTTTCAAAATCTTCTCGCACCTAGCTATAGGGCTATCAAATCATGCATGTAGCTTTATCTAGGGGGTCTCTACCAAGGGTGCCCAAGTTATAGCCCTGGAGTCAAATTTAGCCCCGTCGCAGGGGGTCACAAGTTTTACATGGGCTTATATAGGGAAAATTTAATAATCTACTCGTACCTAGCCATAAGGCCTAGGGCTACCAAATTTTGCGTGTAGCTTTATCTAATGGGCCTTTACAAAGAGGGCCGAAATTTTAACTTTGGGGGTCAAGTTTGACCCCACCCCAGGGGTCACAAGTTTTACATTGGCTTTTAAAGTGTATAGTGAAAGTTGTCTCATGGGTCACATATTTTAGAGGGCCTTTTATTGAGCAAACTTATTTTACAGGGCTTTTTATTGGACAAGATTAAAAAATCTTCTTGTTTATAACCACACATTCTAGTTTCATATTGTAGGTCTGGGGTCAAAATTGGCTCCATTCCAGGGATCACAAGTTTAACATGGGCTTCAAAATATAGTCGCTTCAATTTAAACAAGGGAAATAACTATTTTAATGAAAGATAAAGTTTGGTACTATTTACCTCCCTTGATTATTATCAAACTGCATTGATACATGATTGGTGCTATACATTAAGTTTTTGATGGAAAATATTCTGTTTTCAAGGAGTGTGATTCATTTTGATGCTAATAGTTATGCTCACATGAGGTGAATAATAAATTCAGGGTAAGGTTTCTATCATTCAGCTTAATTTTCCAAGGATTTTACCTGTCATGCTAATGAATTAATCTGCTTGTATTGCCTGACAGTGTTCATTGTTTTTGAAGGCCCTCTTTTTCATGATCATGAACACTTCAATTTGTGTGGTAAAAGGGTAAAAAGCCAGTGGAGCGATACAGGGCCATCATGTTAGAAAGTTCTCCCGTATCCCAAAATCAAGTTCCAAACGATCAAGGCTGCTATGTTGTTTTGCTATGTTGTTTTGAAATGTTGTTCTTGCTATGTTTCATTGGCAAATTCTCTCGTATACATGTACATGTATGTATAACGATATTCAGCTCATTAAAGACTCACCGTCTGGTATTTGCATATGGGTGTTTGTTATGTTATATAGAAGTTAAGACAAGACTGTACTTTCGCTTCTATCAAATGTTATATGTATGCACGACTAAGAGAAACAGAGGGGTGTAATATTTAAGCTATATATTACTCAAAGTTAGGCAGTCTGCATCTTCTATAATGAATTTTTTCTAAATACTCCCGCGAAAGTCGCTCCACCTTTTCAATTTCCTCTCTGAGAGGCTTCTCTTATACAATGGTTCCATGTGTACAGTCCAGAATTAGTTGTGTAAATTTTCCTGTATTTTCCAAAATAGATTTGGGTTGTAATGATGTTGAGTTTTCAAGAGCTTGTTTCAATTTCTCTTCTGCTTTTTTTACGGATATCCTCATAATTATGCTGTACATTTGGCTATGGAATGTTCTCTTGTTTCTGCTTCATCTTCACATAGAACACATGTTGGCTTGATTGAATATTGGATGAAAACAGATCTATTAGATTGGAGAGTGTACGACCCAGTAAGGATTTTAACTTTGATCTCTGATCTATGTATATCATGCAAGTTGGAACGGACTGTACTGTAGATATGATGGGGTTTTCCTACTGAAACCGATTCTGGATTTATATACTTAGGTGAAGATTTTTCCTGGAGGTCTAGTTTCCATTTTGTCTCTACCGTGTCATTTGCAGTCTGATTCACGACATGTATGCTGTCACTTTTGTTCCGCCAGATGAAATGGCAGATGTGACGATCGTGTGCCTGCAGTGGTTTATTCTTATACCCCCGATTAAACCACACAGGTTCCCACAGGCCAATTGATTCCCATTCCAAACCCTATTTACATCGAGAAAAAAAAAAAGGATTTGGAATAAGAACTACTCAGCCTGCTGCAATCCTACAAATTATGAGGAACGCAGCCGTTTGTCTCTAATTTTAGTCGCCTTCTACGACATGCCATAGAGAAAGGCCGAGGTCCTATTCTATATGGTAAAAAAAGCCGAGACCCCAAGGGGGCTCGACTTTTAAAAAATAACCTGAGACAAAAAGCTTTTGGAAACATTGCAGGAAAAGGAGAAAATGCTGGTAACCAGGATTTTCTCCTTTTCCCACAATGTTTTCTAGTCTTCCCAAATCAAGTTTTAATTTTTGAGTCACCTTTATTTTGATGTCTTCAAATACTTTCAATTTGGATCAGTCTTAACTTTTTTTCATTTGGTAAGAGTAAAAGTGATAAGTTTGAAACAAAGAATTTTGTAGATATTTATTGTATGAAAATTTCTTTGTCGCACAATCCAAATTTTTAACGAGCCCCAAAAAGGGAGTTTTAAAAACATAGTTGGAAAAGGAGAAAATGCTGGAAACCAGGATTTTGGTAACCATCACTTTCTTCTTTCCCACAACATTTCCTACACTTTTAAAGTTAAAAGACCAAATAATTTGTTTTTATTAGGGTGGAAAATATTCTGGAAAAAGAAGACCAGCATTCACTCTTTTTCCTAGCATGTTTTCTGCTCTTGTAAATTCAAGGTTCAATTGTTTATTCACATTTATTTTGTCGTCTGCAAATGCTTTCAGTTTGGATAAGTCTAATAATTGTTTCTTGGTGAAGAGTGAAGAGTTAACAAAGGCTGTTAAGTACAGTGATCATTGTGTAGAATGTCCACCTTTCACATAGAGGGTCAGGATTTTAACCCTTTACCCCATAGATACTCATTTCTACACATTGCTTGTAGGAGCCTTTGGAAAACATTGTGGCAAAAGGTTAAATTGCTCATGACGAGCAATTTCACCTTTTGCCACAATATTTTCTTTGCTATCAAAAGGTGTCATATATACATAAGAAACTGCTTCATCCTTGCTGTTATTTAGGGTCCGTAGAAATGCCTTATGGGGTAAAGGGTTAACATGGTAGACCTCTAATACAAAAAAGCTATTTCCACAATGAATAATATTATCCCACAAAATTTGCTATGATTAAAAAGTGTGTTATTGTACTGCTTTACCCAAGCCACTTTACCCTTTTTGCCTTTTCTAGAATTATTCAGTTAGAAATCTAAAACCTCTATATTTTCATTACAAAGTGAGATAGTAATTACCTCCCTTTTCTGGAAACTAACAAAATTATCTTCAAATAGGCATAAAGAAATTTCTGGTCCGTTAAAAATGTGCAAAAGTATTATACCTGTATACATCCGTATTTATCAACTATCAAGAAAACAAGCAATGCAGCACTCCAGGTATTAGGGGTCTACTACCTGAAAGTCTGCAGTCAAGCCAAGATAGCCCAGTCAGTAGCATAGAATACTTGAGAGTTGGGGATCCCCGGCTGGAATTTCCTGCTTTTCAAATTTCTTTCCAGCGATTCATGGTAGTCATTGCAGCAGAATTCATTCTTCTCTCAATACTGATTATTGTACTAGAGTTGTGGGAAAGCAGCCAGTGGCTTGGGTAAAATATTTTCCTAGTGTCAAAAAAATTAAGGAAACATGGATATGTGCACTGGCTTTTGGAAAATAACTGAAATATGCTGAAAATAGCATTAAACATCATAAAATCAATCAATCTAAAGTCCATAGATAAAGGGATCAGTCTTTGAAACGACAAACATTTCATACCCTGTACCCGTTACCGTACTCAGGAAAAAATTATCAAGAGTGTTTAACCCTTTACCACAATCATGACATGATTTTAAACATGTCTGAATTGAAAGCATTTGCTGATGACAGTTTCAATGTTGCTCATATGAAATGATTTTTCTTTGATAGGGAAGAAAACATTGCGGGAAAAGGAGAAAATGCTGGTAACCAGCATTTTCTCCTTTTCCCACAATGTTTTCAAAAGTCTTCTCTTTCAGGGGTGTTAAAAGTCGTTGTTGTGTGGGAAAGGGTTAACTCACTACCAAACAACAAAATTTTAGGTTTGCCGAAATCGAAAGCATTTGCAAACGACAAAATAAAAGTGACTGAAAATTCGAAATTTGATTTGTGAAGGGTAGAAAACATTGTGGGAAAAAGAGAAAATGATGGTTTTCTAAAGTCGTCTTTCTCAAGGGCGCCAAAAGAACGGATTTTGTGGCAATGGATTAATAGTGTGAAAGTGATAACTTTGAAACAAAAGAATTTTGTAGATATTTATTGTGGCATCTATGAAATTTTTTTGCCACATAATCGTAAATTTTAATGACCCCCTAAAAAAGAGCTTTAAATCATGAAAAAGGAGAAAATGCTGTTAACCAGCACTTTCTTCTTTCCCACAATCTTTCCTATGCTTTTAAAGTAATGAGAAGTAATGATTTGTCTTTGTTAGGGTGGAAAATATTCTGGGAAAAGGAAACCAGCATTTTCTCCTTTTCCCTCAACGTTTTCAAAAGCCTTCCATGTCAGTGTCATTGAAACTTGTGATTGTGTGATAAAGAGTTATTTTCTTATACGAATGGTAAATTAAGATCAGGCTGCATAGAATGTGCAGTCTGCTCTTGGCTGTACACTGCCAACTTTTCTTTTTCAAATGTTCTACAAAAAGAGCTTTACAATTGCATTAACCCATTGCCGATCAATTCTGAATATATCCTACCCTGAGGAAGAAGGTTTGAAATCATTGTGGGAAAAGGAGAAAATGCTGGTAAACATCATTTTCTCCATTTCCTTCAATGTTTTCTAGCCTTTCTCAGACAACTTTTCCCTGTTGAGCTCATTTCGTGTGTCCCCTGCAAACGCTTTCTATGTGGACACAACAAAGATTTAGACATCCAAAATGGACAAATTTCCAAAGGACAAAGTAAATTAGGCAAAAGTAATGGGATTTCTTTGTAATGATAAAACATTGTGGGAAAAGAAAAAATGCTGGTTACCAGCATTAATCTTCTTTTCTTCCCACAATAGACCAAAAGCTTTCTTTCTCGCAGTTTTAACTTGGGATTAAGTGGTACAGGCTTAATTCGATACAGTCCAAAATTTTGTTATTTGGTTGAGTTAACTCTGGTTTCAGGCCTACCCAGGTCAAAGAGTACCATATCAATCATAAAAATTAATGTTAAATTAACAACAACTCCCAAAAATAAATAAAGAGGATGTTAAAATGAATTTTAATTAAGAAATAATCTTCTTCCTATTGTGGTTTATCGTTCAATAAACCACAGTTATGAGTTATGAGGCACAATAAATAATCCACGAGGGCAATAGCCAGAGTGGTTTATTTATTGTGCCTCATAACTCACAAATTGGTTTATTGAACGAGAAAGCACAATAGAAAGAAGAATATTTCAATTCTAACATGGCCAATTGTTAATGAAAGGAAAACAAGTTCAAAACATGGAGTAAACATGCGGATGAAGATTATGTTCCACTGAATAACCCACTCATTGAATGACGTCACTCTATAAAGAATCACGTCACTCTGCATGGATTGTCGCAGATTTTACCTCGCTTTCCTTACTCTACCTTTATAGAGCCGAATTCGCGTGTCATGTTAGAATCTAGATTATACCATTTAAAAGTGTGGAAATTCATGTGAAGATAACACTGTGTTATTCGATGATCTGTCCCAGTGTTGAGTCACTTGTAGAGAAATTAATTTCAAAACTAGGTTAAAATCTACAAGGTCATTTTTTGTGTACCAATTGCTCGATCTTGTCTTAATTTCATTTTTCTGTCAGGGTTTAACACTTAAACGGACAACACCATAACAGATTGTCGTCGGCACAATATTTCCAAATATTTCAATGATATGTGTTACAAACCAAGTCCGTAACAAAGACACAAATGAACAGATGCATAGCATAACCCTTTCCCAAACAATCCCTGGTTTTTACGGGTCTGGAATAGTAGCCTTTTGAAAACAATGTGGGAAAAGGAGAAAATGCTGGTAACCAGCATTTTCTCCTTTTCCTACAATGTTTTCTAGCCCATCATAGACAGAAATCATCTTTTCAGCAATAGTTAAATTGTCGTCTTCAGATGCTTTCAATTTGGTCTAGTCCAAAAATTTGTCGTTTGGGAAAGGGGTAAACACAAACTGCATCTGGCGGGATGACAACAAATGAAGGACAATATCCTCGTTTTTCGAGGTTTAACCCATTACTCCATAAATACTCATTTCTATGCATTGCTTGTAGGAGCCTTTGGAAAACATTGTGGCAAAAGGTGAAATTGCTCGTTACGAGCAATTTCACCTTTTGTCACAATGTTTTCTAAGCTATCAAAAGGTGTCATATGCACATAAAAAACAGCTTTATCCTTGCTGTTATTTAGGGTCAATTAGAGATACCACAGAAATGCCTTATGAGGTAAAGGGTTAAAAGACCAATACCACAACCAAAGAGAAATCGAAATGCATTTAAACACCAGCTCTGTTTGTTAGGCCCCTATTTCGCCTATACACTCTCATAGTAATTCCTAAGGAACATGCGCCCGAAACAAAACTAAGGAGTCACTTTGTTTATGAATATCAACGCTTTCTCCAGCACTTAAAAACATGACTGATCCACGTCTCAAACTGATACTGTGTGTTATTGTACAGTTTTCAAGGACCCCTGTTCCCTCCATACAAATTAATATGTTGGCACTAGGCAAGCTTTTCACTTTGGCTGTCTGGATACTACTGGGTATCTGAAAACATAGCAGAGAGAGAAGTTTTTAAGTCCAAACTACAGTAAATAGGTTCTAGTCAGTCACTTCATTGCTCTAGTCTGGTTTCCCATCTGATCTTATATTTCTTATAGGCTTTACCAAACAAAGGTGACTTTTAATGACCTTTACTCTTTACCAAATGACAAAATTATAGACATTTCCAAATTCAAAGTATCTGCAGACAACAAAATAAGTGCTGAAAAACTGAAATTTGTTTTGGGAAGGGTAGAAAATAGTGTGGGAAAAGGAGAAAATGCTGGATCAAGGCTTAACCTATCATGTGATGCAGACTTACAAAGGAACAGACCACTTAGATGCTTGTTTAACCCTTTACCAGACGAGAAAATGTTAGCTCTGTCCAAATGAAAAGCATTCGCAGAAGACAACTTCAATGTGGCTCAAATGGTACCATGTGTCCTTGACAGGGCGGAAAACATTGTGGGAAAAGGAGAAAATGCTGGTTACCAGCATTTTCTCCTTTTCCCACAATGTTTTCTAAAGCCATCTTTTCCAGGGGCGTCAAAAGTCAGCATTATGCAGTGAAGAGTTAAAGGAAGATGTTGTTGGGGCCTGACACTGGGTATTTAATGGCAGTGATACAGTACAGATGAGTAATGCTCTTTGAAAAGGGGGCTTTATGCATTTCTGTGATACAACATACCATGCAAGTCATCACATAATTACTGATCCCATAAAAGCCACTTTTTTATCTTCAGAGCTCCAGATAAGAGGGAGTGATGATATTCGAAATCCATTGTTTCTCCTCCAAACCCTGTGTTGTGGGTACTCATTAGAATAGTCTTGATGAGACGATTCTAATGAGTACCCACAACCTAGGGTTTAGTGGACAATAAGTAATATTTTCAATTTTGAAATCCAAATCACTCCCTCTATCTAGAGCTCTGATCTTATTACCAAACTACAAAATTTTGGTCTTGTCCTAACTGAAACCAATTGCAGATGACAAAGGTGACAAAAATGAGAAAAAAATTTCCTTGATCGAGCAGAAAACATTGTGAGTAAAGTAGAAATGGTGGTGAGCAGCATTTTCCATTTTTCTTACAGTACATGTATTTTCAGAAGGATTTTTCCTGAGCGTCTTTAAACTCAGGACAGTGAGGTGTAAAGAGTTAACTCTTTACAAAACGACAAAATTTTAGACTGGTCCAAATTGAAAGCACTTGCAGATGATAAAATAAACATAATTCAAAAACTGAGATTTGTTTCCAGCAGGGTAGAAAACATTGAGGGTAAAGGAGAAAATGCTGGTTACCAGCATTTTCTCCTTTTTCCACAATGTTTTCAAAAGGCTTCTATCTCAGGGTCATAGAAACCAGGGATTGTTTGGTAAAGGGTTAAACAATTGACTTCATTGTGAGGTAGACCAGTCCTTTACAAACAGAAAACTGACCAATAGCCAAACGTTTCCGCCAAGGACCTGGGTCGATAATTTTTACAGATGCATTAAGCTCCCTTTTTACATCATTGCAAGCCAAGGCTGACGATTCACTATGCTACTCTACCTTTGGCCGATCGAGCTTGATTTTTTTCATTCCCCCGATACGCTTTTTCATTGAATAAGAATAGAATATGCTTGCGACCTTTCGAACAGAAGGTAAACATGGAAACCCATGTGGATGTCTGCTTATCGCTTCATGTTGAATAATGATATTCGTAAGCGGTTTGTAAAATAATATTTTATTGGCTTTCAGAAATATGACGCAAAGGGGGGTAATAACCAGCATCCAATAGAGGACGCATCGCAGGAATCTTGAAATCGGGCTCAATCAGCAATGATAAGATCAATGTAGTGATCGTAACCTTGGCTAGTGAAGATGCATTTTTAACCCTTTACCCCATAGGGCATTTCTATGGAATCTCTAACTGACCCTAAACAACAGCAAGGATGAAGCCATTTTTATGGGTATACGACACCTTTTGATAGCATAGAAAACATTGTGACAAAAAGGTGAAATTGCTCGTCACGGGCAATTTCACTTTTTGCCACAATGTTTTCCAAAGGCTCCTGCAAGCTATGTGTAGAAATGAGTATCTATGGAGTAAAGGGTTAAAGAGCATGGCTCAAATTTTTATGCTGACCAGGTGACAGAATCTTGTGAGTCTTTTCAGAAGACACATGTTGCATGTTGATTGTTTATGCAATTAGAAGCATTAGAAACACTGATGCAAAAAGTAAAAGAACGGTGGTCATCGACATTTTTCTCCTTTCCTTACCATGTGGGACAGAAGAAAATGCTGGTTACCAGGATTCTTTCTTTAAAAGTTAGGAATGCGTGGTAAAGGGTTTAAAAATGAAAAGGACTCATTTATTATCAGAATGAAAATTTACCTCAATTCTTGTTACCGTAAACTCTTTAGTTGGAGGAAGGTATTGTATGATCTTGCAGCCGTTTTCTTCTAAGAATATGCGATCAACTAAAATCTCTTCTGGTACTCTAGTTTCATACTTCAACATTCTCTGAAGGACGTTAAAATCTTTCAGTTTATGTGTGAGACCAAACCGAACTATGTTATGGGAACATGTCAGGCACTCTAGACAATCTGGCAATCAAAAAGAAACGGCATGTAAGGAAAAAGTATGGCCAACACCCCTCTGTAATTAACCCCTTACAAAACATCCCTAGTTTAAAAGATCCTGATGGTGATGCCTTTTGAAAACAATGTGGGAAAAGAAAAAAATGCTGGTAACAGCATTTTTTCCTTTTCTCACAATGTTTTCTTTTTTCAAAGTGCTTCAGTTCGTTTGCACCAATTTTAGTTTTGTAATCTACAGATGCTTTCATTTTGAAGGCATCAGGAATTTGTGTTTGGCATGGTTCACAAACTATCAAATACAGTTTCTATCTAATCATACCGTAATATACATAGCCTACTTAAAGGTGCTACATGTGAAAAATATGTGAAGATAAATGTATTTTTGAATAATAAAGACTGTAAACAGGTGATACCAGATATATTTCTTGGCTGCCATTTTGTTACTAAATTCAGTAAATTTGCATGTATAAAAATCTAAGTATATTTTAGTTACAGGTGGCTATTTGTGGTGACTTAGACTTTTTTTTTTTGCATAGATAGTCAATTTTTTTTACTGGTGATCAGGAAAAACCTAGTTTGAATAAATCTAAAGGCAGTTTCAGCCACCATTTCCTTAACTGGTTACGAACTGAAAAAAAATCTGGTCCAAAATGAAAGCACTTGCAGACAACAAAATAAACGCAATTCAAAAATTGAAATTGTTTCCAGTAGGGTAGAACATTGTAGAAAAAGGTGAAAATGTTGGTTACCAGCATTTTGTCCTTTTCCCACAATCTTTTCAAAGGGCTTCTGTCTTAGGGTCATAAAACCCAGGGATTGTTTGGTCACTTTTCCCACAATATGTCTCAGAGTAAGCAGGTCTAGTTGAATAGAATACCAAAATCTAAAGTTTCAAATGACAACTGTGGAGCTATCAAACTGAAAAAAAAAAGGTTCCAACTTACCTCCCTCTAAATAGGCATGGGGCTCATTCACTTCAATAAACAATGCTTCCCCTGGTTGTAAAACAATCTCATTCAGAAAATATACAGCCAGTGCACCAATATCACCTGGATATTCATCTGCTATCTTCAGTAAAGTTAATCCCTCATACTTTGATACATCTTCACCTTTTTCATCTGAAATCAAGTTAATTGATCTTTACCAGACAACATTAACTTCAGTCATTTCCATGATGATAACT
Source organism: Tridacna crocea (assembly GCA_943736015.1). Lineage (NCBI taxonomy): Eukaryota > Metazoa > Mollusca > Bivalvia > Cardiida > Cardiidae > Tridacna > Tridacna crocea. The sequence goes on from OX031073.1 coordinate 35,466,683, forward strand.
CTTAAATCCTTTAACCGTTTCCCAAACAAGCCTTTGTTTTTACATGTCTGCGGTACAAGTCTTTTGAAAACAATGTGGGAAAAGGAGAAATTACTCGTAATGTGCAATTTCTCCTTTTCCCCCAGTGTTTTCTGCCGGTTTGGGTAATTTGCTGCCATTGTTATGAAAGTAAAATTGTGGTCTGCAAACTCTTTCAGGTTTGGAACAGTCTAAAATTTGTCATTTGGGAAAGGCTTTACCACACACAATGGTGTCTGTTAACAACCATGAGGAAGATGCCCTACGAAAACATTGTGGGAAAAGGAGAAACTGCTGGTAACCAGCATTTTCTTCTTTTCGCACACAGTTTTCTACCCTGTCATAGAAAAATTGCATCATTTGAGCCACAATGAAATTTTCAAAAACTTTTAATTTAGACAGATCTAAAACTTTGCTGACAAACAATCCAAATTTCTGATGACCCTGAACAAAGCAGGCTGATGTAAATGAGTGTACAATTTTCTTGTTTGGTAGTGTTGAAAGTGACAGCAACTTAAGTGTGGCACATACTGAATTGAAGCTCAAACAACAAGACCTACAGTGGAAACATAGAAAACATGGTAACAAATATTCTCTGTTTTCAACAATGTTTGCTGCTCTTTCAGGAGCCAATTCAGTCATTTCATTTTCTTTATCTGCGTATTGCTTCCAATTATGGCAAGTCTAAAAGTTTTTCATTCAGTAAAGAATTAATCTTTCACCACACAATGCCATGCCTAATGACCTAGATCTGTAGAAATAAACTTTTCAAAAACAGTGGTACATGCTGACCAGAGAATTTTAACGGCTCCTGAAAACACTCTTGAAAATATTGGAAATGGTCGTATTTTCTCTTTTTTCCAGAGTGTTACGCTTACCTTCTCAAGCCAAATCTCATCGTTAAGCTGCATTTAATTTGTTGTCTGCAAGCGATCTCAATTTTTGTATTGGTAGTTTGCGTCTATATGTTTACCATAGCGCTTCCAGCACTTTGATTAATCTTATAATTTGCGTCCCCGTTTTCGCCCCATTGTTTACAACGTGGAAATATTTGAACTTGAGCTAGATTGAAGATTACTAATGCATACCACTGATTGATTATTAGTCCAAAAGTAGGGCGAATGAAATGTTTACATGCTGTCATCAAATTCACATGCAATGATTGATCAGAAACCGAGAAACTGTTGGTTGTTTACCTCAAATTTTGAGTAAAAGTCTCATTCCTAAATTTACGACGATCTCCTTTGTAGAGAGTATAATCTGTTGTCCGGCTTGTATTTGCGCGTGATCCAAAGGGCCCAGCAGCAAATAAAGTTTATTTTGAGGATTTGTATGCAAATATTTGGTCTCCAGTCTAGTTTGAAGGCCTACAAGTCCTTTCGATTGGTTTAGATTGTGTTTAACCCTTTACTCCATAGATACTCATTTCTACACATTGCTTGTAGGAGCCTTTGGAAAACATTGTGGCAAAAGGTGAAATTGCTCATGATGAGCGATTTCACCTTTTGTCACAATGTTTTCCATGCTATCAAAGGTGTCATTTACACATATGAAACGGCTTCATCCTTGCTGTTATTTAGGGTCAATTAGAGTTGCCATACAAATGCCTTATGGGTAAAGGGTTAATGGTTCATATGACCTAATACCTAAGTTTGAGTTCAGAATCCTTGACTTGTTTGGTTGTATTTTTTTTTCTACACCGTTTCTAACCCTTATCCTGCTAAATAGTTAACATGAAACTTTCCAAGCCGTTTGTATAAGCCCAAATTTACTATTTCAAATGTAATTTTTGAAGAAGAATATCTTTTCATCGAACAGTGTAGATCCAAGATCAGACTGCAAGTTCTGGACATTCTGGTCTTGCTCTAGGCTGTATGCAAAAGGTAATTGAGTAGCCCTTAGTAGCCAAAGGGTTAACATTATTCTTGATATATCGCTTTTTTAGGACACTCTTCTATGCTTTCCTGAAATTTTGAAAACCTGTGCTTCAGTAAGTATCCTTACCAAATGACTAGCAGCTTTCTGACATTACCATGATCGATAACAGCAATCAGATATACGAGAAAAATGAATTCTGCGAACTAATTAAAATGCCTTACAGGAACTTTGTACTCTTGAAACAAGCTGCTCAAACAGAACACGCTTTTCACTTGAAGTTGAATGTGGAGCAAACACCTCGATAAAACACTGCTTGAGAACTTCTTTACGTTCTGAAAGATGTACGTTCTGTGTGGCAGCGACGCTGATCAACCTGTTAGAATTTTCAATCCCCACGATTTTTCGTAATTCTACTATATCTACAAAAAAATCCAAATAGAGAGAAGAAAGTGATGGTTAGAAAAAATCTGAAATATCGTAAAAATCTGTAATTTGTCACTTTCTTTTAAAAACTGTTTATACTCCATATCTAACTTGTGAAAATATCTTACAGTATTATTATGCTATTTGTAAATAAAATCTGATAGTAAACTTTAACCATGAAAATATCTTACTGAATGGCTTACTAGTATAAGTATCTTATACCCTGCTTTACTCGTGAAATTATCTAATAGTTAAGCACTCATGAAAAATTCATTTCACTGTAAATTTACATGTAGCTTATTTTCCGGACACTTTCTATATCACTGATGAAAACATCTTATTAATTGTCTTACTTGTTAAAATATCATATATCTTAAGACTTTCTTTAGAAACTGTATATTCCTACTGTAAATTCATTGGTGTATATCTTGCCCATGAAAGTATTTTACTATATATCATACTGATGAAAATATCTCACAGTATACCTAGCTAATGAAATCATCTCATTGATTATCTTACTTATAAAAAATATATTACTGTAAGTTTCACCGATGAAAATATCTCGTACATCTGACAGATAAAAGTATCTTACTAATAGAAAAAATACCTTATACCTCACCTCGTAGATTGTCGACGAAAATATCTCCATGTATATTTGCACCTTGCTGATGGAAATATCTTACTTTTCATGTTATTGGAGGAAATATTTTATCGTCATATTATCTTACTTATGAAAATATCTCTCCTTATATCATACATGGAAAATTTTCCACCGTATATCTTAATGATTAACTCATTACCAAACGACAATATTTTCGGTTTGTCCAAATCGAAAGTATTTGCAGACGACAACATAAAAGTGACTGAAAATTTGATTTTTTTTTGTGAAAGGTAGAAAACATTGTGGGAAAAGGAGAAAATACTGGTTACCAGCATTTTCATCTTTTCCCACAATGTTTTCTATAGGCTTCTTTCTCAGGGGCGTCAAAAGTAGGGATTGTGTTAATGGGTTAAGATAGATTATCATCTAACTGAGCAAAAGTTCTTATCGTATAATAATAATTGTATTACAAATAGAAATATCACACGATATGTCTTACTTATGAAAATATCTTCGAACGAAAATATGAATCATGCATACATTCAAATTGCATTTTACCTTCAAGATAACGAGCTAAAGCTGGAATTGGTTTGAAACCTGCAAGGGCTCTAAAATTATTGATAGCGATAGCCATTTCTGGTTTGTGGTTGCCGTCTTTGTAGACATCGGGATTCTGTGAGTGAAGCTCAGCGGCCAGGGTCTGTGAAAACAGAAGCATTTGTATAATTCGTAAATACAGATAATTCAAACTTCTGTATTCTAACATAATGAATTCGCAACAAAAAATGTTTGTGTTTTTCAACTGACGGGCATTGACGGCAGCGTCAGCGCTTTGAAATATTTTACTCCTTACCAAGGTACAGCATTAAAACCTTGTCCAAATGGATGTCATTTGCAGACGACAAATTAAATGCGGCTCACACGTTGCAGCGTTTTTTATTGACAGGGAATAAAACATTTTGTGAAAATGACAAAATGTTGGTGAACATCGTTTTCATCTTTTCCCGAATTTAATTAACCCTTTCCCAAATGACAAAAATTTTTGACTGGACCAAACTGAAAGCATTTGTAGACGACAATTCAACTCTTGCTGAAAAGATGATTTCTGTCTATGATCAGGTAGAAAACATTGTGGGAAAAGGAGAAAATGCTGGTTACCAGCATTTTCTCCTTTTCTCACGATGTTTTCAAAAGGCTACCATTCTAGACCCGTAAAAACCAGGGATTGTTTGGGAAAGGGTAAAAAAAAAACCTCCATGCAAAGGTTCTTAAAAACTCGGGGTTGTGTGGTATACGGTTGACCATTTCAGTTGCCAGCATTAAAAAGAAATCGCAATTTTTGATGATAACGAGCATTTCGACAGCGATTGAATTTTGCCATTTCGTCAGAATTACTAACATCGCCAATTTATAAACCAGGGCCGTAGGAACAGGGGGGCCAACCCCCACCCCCCCCCCCCCCCCCCCCAATAATTTGATCACCAATAAAATGACTGTGTCAGTATTTATGAATATTGCTAGACAATCATCGTGCATAAAGAGGATGAAATAATAGAAAATTCCGAACGATTTAAAATAGTTCTAAACAAACGGCGGCGAGCCATGGAATTATTTCTTTTACTTTTGTTATCTGACAGACACTAAACAATTTCTGACGTCACATTTCATTTCGTGTGATTTTCTGCTTTACTTTTTCTCCAAATCTCATAATTCACCACATTGTTGAACAGATTTCCTTTTTTTTTCGGTCATTAGTATTAGTAGGTGAGTTAGTTCTCACTGAATAACCAAACGCAATACATGTATATGTAAAATCAGGACAAGCTGATTCTAAAATGATGTTGCCCCCCCCCCCATCCCTCATCCAAAATTGCTTCCTACGGGCCTGTAAACTATGACATAACGTCGGTTTACTTCAAAATCCTCGTAACTACAGCTCGTAACAAGCTGTAGTTACGAGGTTTTCGAAGTAAACCTATAATAAGTTCTCGACTTACAGCTACCTCTGGGTCCAAATCCATTAGCCGGTCTTAAGAACCTTCCTTAATCTTATTCTCCACAAGCTGAAATGGTCCATTTTTTCTATTATAAGGTTGAAAACAATATGGGAAAAGGACAAAACACTGGTTACCAGTATGTTCTCCTTTTTCCTACAATATTTTCATAATGCTTCTTTCATAGAGTCGTAAAAAGTCGTCTTTAAAGGTTAAACTAAGTTTGATTTGTAATCTGCGATGCTTTCCAGTACGGACAAGTCTAAGTGTTGTCTGGTACAAAGTAGATCCGATTATCTCAATACCAAACGACAATATCTTAGCCTTGTCCAAATCGAAAGCATTTGCAGACGACAAAATAAAAGTGACTGAAAATTGGAAATTTGTTTTGTGACGGGCAGAAAACATTGTGGGAAAAGGAGAAAATGCTGGTTACCAGCATTTTCTCCTTTTTCCATAATCTTTTCTAAAAGCTTCTTTCTCAGGTCGCCAAAAGTAGGGATTGTGTGGTATTGGTTTAAAGTAAAGGTTCACATTAAAATTCATTGCATTCTAGATAAGATGAAATACTAGTAGTCATCTCACGGTCCATCTCACTTCACTTTTGTATATCAATCAAATATCATTTAGATCAATCAAGAAACGCATAAAAAACCCACGCAGGCAATCTTTCATTTAAACCATATATACACATGTATCTTTACATTTTTTTCTCTCAAATTTTAGAGCTTGTGAAATATAAAAAGCTTTAATGGGAAAATGTGATTTTTTTCTACAAAAGTTTTTAAAGATTAAACTGCCATTAAAAAAAAAAGATAATTATTTGTTACCAAAACTAACCTTTGCATCTTAACTCTTCTTATATCTTAACCCTTTATCAAACAATCCCTGGTTTTTTACGACCCCGAGACATAGGCCTTTTGAAAACATTGTGAGGAAAGGAGAAAATACTGGTAACCAGCACTTTCTCCTTTTCGCACAATGTTTTCTACTCTTCACAAAACATATTTCAAATTTTCAGTCACTTTTATTTTGTCGTCTGCAAATGCTTTTGATACGGACAGGCCCAAAACATTGTCGTTTGGTTATGAGTTAAACCACACATGTACGGTATCTTCACATGAGTTTTATTTCAAGTTTTAGAGCTTGTAAAATATGGAAAACTTAAAGGTGACCCTTCAGAATCTGGGACGAAAATTTTACAAAAATGCAAAAACCTCATCCTTTTACTTCCAAAGCCTTTTAATTTTCATTCATAAACCCCAGAAGTCGGAAGCAATCCGACACCAAGAAAAATTAGAGATTTATTACAGCCCAGGCCGACACCGACGGCAAACATGTTCTATTTTTACATGAGCAACTTGCTCTTTTACATACCGGAAATAGGCCTACACAGACAAAGTTTCAAACATAGCGTCCAAAGAAAACATTATTGAAAATAATTACTGTTTGTCATGTTATTGAATTTACGCGTCATTACTCATGTGCCAGTCACTTGACTTTCCCACTATGATTTTTTTCTTTTTCTTTTTGGCGTGAGATCTAAAAATACCTTGTTTTCAAGTCTCGTAGGCTTACATGGCATACATGTCTAATTATTAACATTTACTCCTTTATGTTTACCAAAAGTATAGGGTTAACATGGTATGTTTCTTTCTTGTTCACTTCACAGCTCGACTCGAGACCAGGACAACCTACCTTGTCAGGGTGTGCCTGCAGTGAGAGTGTTTTCTGGATAGAGATCACTTTAAATAAAAACGGTAAATGATTGTGATGATCTGCACCATCGACAAGACTAATGACGTCATCATTCTTTGAGAGCCACGTGCCCAGATCTTCCTCAGTTCCATCCTGTTTAACAATCCGTGACGGTCCTAGACAGTGAGTGCCCATCCACATCTGTAAATCATCAAAGCACTGAAAGTACTGAGTAACCTACAAGGCTCTAACCTGGCTTGCAGCAAAACACTTTGTCAGATAAAAGAACTGCTATATCACCGAAAGTCAGACATCATTTTCCGACCATGCTTTACACGTCGGCCACTGTTTGTAAATTACGTAATGCAATCAGCAATATCACAATAATGCACATATAATATTTTATATAAACATATTCACTACTATCTACATGTACTTGGTTCATTTTAATCAATACCTATACCAATGTACCCTGGAATTTACCTTATCATGTAAATCAGTATCTACACAAATCTAGATCTACCTAAGAATACACATTATAATCCAAATCAACATTTATGCAAATGTACCGCGGAATTTGCTGTATAAATGACATCATACACAAATTTACATGGGGAAAAAGTGGTATCACTAATACTAGTAATAAAAAAAAAACTCGACAAAGATACCTCAGAATACGCTGTATTACGTTCAATCTGCAGACTGTCATCCACATTTTTCAATAACTGAGCTACTAGACTGGACATTCCATGTTTTCCCCACTGAAACGTTTGATATGGACACCGTAACTGAAATACTGAAATGAATTGGAAAAAAAACCCATAAACATTCGATCTGCTAATTACGTTTCAATGTACTTTTACGGACAACGTAGATCAACATAAGTTATCTTATCTTTTATCGACATCGTCCGATAGGCTGAAGATTTCCAACGAAAAGAACTGTTAAACAACAAATCACGTATATGAGTTTTACGTTATGAGGGTTTACGTTAGCTTTCGAAATATTGGTGCGTAACAGCAGTCAAGAATTGAACCCGATTCAGAGAATGTAAAAAAATTGAATACATCATGTATACGTTTTTCAAACAAAAGCAACAGGTTAAAAACTCATCCAGATATGGTTAGCTAGCACACAACATACACACCAGCCATTTCGATATATAAGCCTTATAGGCCCAAACATTTTTTTGGGCAAAGTCCGTGTGAAAAAAAAAAAAAAACCCTGAAAATCCATAGTTTTCTTTGAATCTATATTTAGACACTGTAAAGAAAGATTCGCAGTAAACAATGGTAATTTTTACGATTATTTTCCCGTTTGAAATAATTTAATTGAAAAAAAAAAAAAAATCTTGGGGCGAAAAAAAGGCTAGATTTTTCCAAATAGAAGTATTGTTTATAGCCATTTTCACTATTGCTACTTTCTTAGAAGCTGAGTTTTAAATAGTTTATACACCATTTATTGATAGATCTATCCTGAACAGGATAGTGACATGCCAAAACAGACAGGTGTGTCTCCAAAAAATTTTCGAAGACAACTTTGAAGATACCCACTGTCTGTGAAGCAGTGTAGAATACTACACAAAACAAAGTTAGGGATCGTTATTTCATGCTTTCCGGTAGGATATCGAGAAATAGCAGTGGAAATATTTTTCGATCTTACACTGGTACCACCAGTGAAAATACCAATTTTCACGTTCTTGTTGCCAAGGTAAATTGCGCGTGTCTCACAACCAGATGGGAAATATGACGTCATATACCTTACATTTCTCGTGCTTGACGTAATATTGTAATTTGCGTTGCTATGCGGGAGGGGTACGCCACGGGGAATAACGGAAAAGAACTGTACTGGATTTTGAAAAAAAAATATCCTCTATTTATTTTGTTTTAATCTAGTTTTGAGAAAGAAATGGATTTTGGGGTAAAGTTTATATCTGAACATTCCCCAATTCACTATCGATAACACCAGTTTGTTAATTTGTCTTTGCATTTAGCTTGCAATACGCGAAAAAGGGCATTCGGACATCTGCGTAAAGTGTTGTTCCGGATCAGCCTGTACAGCCCTAGCAGGCTAATCCAAAATGACAGTTTTCGTTTTTATGTAATTTTCTGTTTTGTACAAGTCTACTGTAGCAGAAACTGTAATGTAGTCGTAAAGTGCCGTCTCGGATCAGCCTGAGCGGACTGCGCAGGCTGATCCGAGACGACACTTTACGCAAATCTCCGAATACCCCTTTTCGCGTGTTACAAGCCATTTTATGATGGGTGACCACACAAACACGAAGCATGATACTATCAAGAACAAAATGTAACAGCTTATGTTGCGCTTTGATAAAAGTAATCTTATTGAACTTTCTTGCCGCGGATTTGATTGCTTGATGAAACATTTGCATTTCTCGGTGATGAGCCTGTTAGGCTGTAAGGCACCAATTTGGGAACCAGGAAGCCGCTAAAACGATGTGTATACTGAAAGGAGGCGTGTTACGGGGGCGTTAGCTAAAAGTTATAATGTGTCACAGAGTGTAATCTCCAGACCCTTGAATTATTTCCTTTATACTGGAAATCTTGCTGAAAGACCTGGATCAGATCGTCCAATGAAACATTTGTATTTCTCGGTAATGAGCCTGTGATAAGGCACCGATTTTGGGAACCAGGAAGCCGCTGAAACGATTTGTATACTGAAAGGGGACGTGTTAAGTGGGGCGTTAGCTGAAAGTTATAATGTGTCACAGAGTGTCATCTTCAGACCCTGGAATGATTTCCTTTATACTGGAAATCTTGCTGAAAGACCCAGATCAGATCGTCCAATGTCTACTTTAGCCTGCCAGGACCATTATCCTGCGACTATGGCACGCAGGCAAGAAGCTTAAGTTAACCGTAAACCTTAAAAATGACATTCTTAAAGCAACTGTTGTTGTTGTTGAGTAATTTTAATATGTTCATGATTTATTTTTATGTTATCCCCATTTTTTGCCATGTATTTGAAGTAATGATCCTCATTCTTTGTTCACTTCTGTTTGTCCGAAAGGTTGAGAAATTCAAATCATTATAGCGCCGGAGACATTTACGCTTGTTATAAATTTAGAAATATTTTCATTCCTTAAAACAGTGAATACTTCTATACAGATACATGTACTTTTTCAGGGGTGGTGAAATTCCCACTCAACACAAACCAAAGATCAACCATAACAGATTCCACAAAGTGTATCAAAGTGGGATCCTTTTAAATATTAACTCATTACCAAACGACACTATTTAAGGTTTGTCTAAATTGAAAATTTTTGCAGACGACAAAATAAAAGTGACTGAAAATCTGAAATTTGTTTTCTGAAGGGTAGAAAACATTGTGGGAAAAAGAGAAAATGCTGGTTACCAGCATTTTCTCCTTTTCCCACAATGTTTTCTAAAGGCTTCTTTTTCAGGGGCGTCAAAAGTAAGAATTGTGTGGGAATGGGTTAAATCTTGAATTTTATCTTTTATATACATGTATACAGTGAAAAAATATTGGTTTTACGGTATTATACAACGTGTATATCTTACCTCTTTCTTGATCCTCACCTAATCTTGCCATGTTTGTTGGATACAGATTTAGCATAAACTGCTAGTTCAAGCGTATATCGTATGGTGTATATCCATAGTTGATTTTTTTCAATAAATCCTTCATTAAAATTATAACTCGAGCATGATAATGTATACAGTACCGGAAAAACTCTAGATATCGGAATAGGTAACCATAGACTTATTTTAAGGATAAAATACAGAAACGGAGCAATTTGATTGGTTCCGCGTATTTCGTCCTTATCTGCAATTTTAAACTTGAACGTCAAAATAAAAATAGCAACATAAACTGGTGATGAAATTTGTACTTCAAACTTAAAATAGCAACATAAACCGGCAATGACATATTATCGTGCGAGAGCTATACTGGTAGGTTTTACTAATATCCATGTATGGACAGAGATGTGCGTAGAAAGCAAAACGGTGCTATTTTTACTTGTTACAAGCTGTAGTTACGAGGTTTTGGCAGTACACCGACGTTATAGTTTATGCTTTTCAGCGTAGAGGGATGTGCTGACCTTTGACCTTTTTGGTATTGATAACAAATGAATAAATAGAAATTTATGATTGGTTAAAATGTAGTTTATCTTTTTACCCCTTTACCACTGAAACAATCCATGGTGTTCAAGATCTGTTAAAAAAAAGGCCTTTTGAAAACATTGTGGGAAAAGGTGAAAATGCTGGTATACCAGCATTTTCTCCTTTTCCCACAACGTTTTTAACCCTTCCCACGACAAACCTTAATTTTTGAATGACATTAATTTTGTCGCCTGGAAATGCTTTCAATTTGCACAAGTCTAAAATTTTGTCGATTGATAAAGAGTCAAGGACCATTGCCTGCTTGCTGGCACATTTACACGTCTAGGCTGTCTGTTTTAAAGGTAGCCCTTGTTCTCCATTGGCTTATTGTGCGTTTTTTGAACTGTTTGGGAATATTCTGTAAATGGATAAATGCTGTAAATATTACAATGAAAATGTGTAAGCCATTAGTGAAGACCGAAATGTTTCGATTTTGAAACTGCTTCTGTCGGCGAAAAAAAAATCACCACCATATTAGACAGTCTACATCAAGATCAGGTTGCACATACATTTAGTCTGATCCTGATCTTTACAAAAACGCTTTATAGCCCCGCTTAGCAGAAAATGGGGTAAAAAGCAGGTTCTAGACTTGGGAACGTTCGCATAAGGATGAAATGTTACGCCCCAGGGAAAAAATCTATATTTGTAAAATTTAATTTTGAATCGCAGAATTCTATAGCTTTTGCCAGATGTGGGTATACATGTACCTATTATAATACATAGATAATACTATATAATGCTATCCCATCTCCTCATAGACTTTATTTCAACGGAACCTTACACAAGAGACCCAATGAAAATTGCGTATATTTTACACTCCAGTAATATTTTTCGTCCTATCAATAACAAAATCTTCATTTAACAAAGAGCACTGGTTCCCAGAAACGTTGTGCGAAAAGGAGAAAATGCAGGTCAATAGCATCTTCTCATTTTCTGATCATTTGCCTTACGTTTTAGTGAATGGTTCCGCCATTATGGCCATTTACGTAACTATGACGTTTACAGATGCTTTCAGATTGGACGAGCATAAAACTTGAGTCATTTGGATAAACAGTTAAATTAGCCGTGCTCTGGAAAAAAGGGAACTTAATGTATCTGCGAAAAGTATCGACTCAGGTCAGCCTGCGCAGTCCGCGCAGGCTGACCTGGGCCGAAACTTTTCGTTATTGGTTATTTTTTGTATGTCCAAGGTCCAGTCTATTTAACTATTTACTAGACGACAAAATTTTAGACTGGTTCAAATTGAAAGCATTGGCAGACGACAAAATAAAGGTGACTGAAAAAATGAAATTTGTTCTGAGAAGGGTAGAAAACACTCTGGGAAAAGGAGAAAATGCTGGTTACTCTTCTTTCTCAGGGGCGTCAAAAGTAGGGATCGTGTGGTAATGGGTTAAGCCCCGTTTTCTACAGAGTATGGCTCATATAGTTTGGTGGTGGGTTAAATTGTATGTTTGTTTGTATGGTGTTCATCACTGTTGTCAGCGCGTGTCATATTTTTCGAAGATTCGACCTGTCTGCTATGACGCATCACTCCCCTATGTTTGGGAGGATTGTAGTAATACGCGCTATAAAGTAGCAAAAGGTAGTAAAAGGGCGGGAATCGTTTGGTACAGGGTTTTAACCCATATACTACTAAACGCGACTTTTTGCGAACAGTGTAGATCGAAAGTCAAACCACAGAACCTGTAGCCTGATCTTGGACCTACACTGTGCAATAAGGAGATATTTTTTTCAAAATCGTAACCATGTTTACAATAGCGAAAATCGGACTTTTACCATATACTTACCAGCTGGTGGAAAGTTTCATATATATCATTTGGCAGGTTAAGGGTTGATCTGGTTTTTTTTTTCAAAAAAAAGATGTTTTTGAAAAGATAACCAGTCAGGCGAAACCACTAATGCAAATAAGTGTATATATGTATAACTCCCGCACGATAATTATCTTCACACAATCGAAAATGATGTTAATGTATATATGTATAATGATTATGATGTTAATCCTTACACAATCGAAAAAAAAAAATAACAAATTATATGCATAAGAATATAATTTTCAACACCGTAGACTATATAGAGGATATCTGATTGTTTCCGTGAAAGAACGAATTTAATTTCATCGAGTGAACAGCATCGGTAAAATTTTCACGAGTGGCAGCGCCACTCCTGAAAATATTACCGATGATGTTCACTCGATGGAATAAAATTCGATCTTTCTCCAAAAAAAACCCCAAATAATTATTAAGTTTGAAATGAAAGTAAATGCACGCACGGACGGATGGATGTACGCAGGGACGGACGCACGAAGGACACCGGGCCATGACATAAGCCGGCTGGCCTTAGGCCAGTGGAGCTAAAAATGAAAAAGTTCGGTGTTTGCCAGTTGTCATACAATCGCTGTTAAACTAATTGTGGCTTTGAACCCGTATACACTAACAACAACACACACCGATATTGAACGATTTTTTGTTTGAGGTTTATACTCACATATTTTACGTGGGCTGAATTGGAAAAGTTCAGTAGAGGATAACGCCAACGTCCGTTTTATATAGGGAAAGGACTATCTAACTCATACAAACGCAAAGAAAAAAAAATATAATTATCAAACATTATAACTGATAGACAAAGTCACAGGTATGTTTTTTTCTTGCAAAAATATATTTACAGTGAAAACTGGATTACCTCTTGACCCCATTGGTATGACCTTTTGCGTCCTGGGAAAGGTAAATTTTAAGAACAGCATAGTAAAAGGAGGAATACGTGATGTCTTGCTAGGTTTGCTCACAGGGGAAAATATTGTTTCTCTAAACTCTTTCCGCACCATGTAAATAAACTCGACCTTTGTCGATGGCTAGACATATAATCCACTGGAACAAGAAGATTTTTATGTACATGTGCTTGTAATTGGCCCGACGAAACCAGCGAACGGCATAGACCAAATATTAGACTACACATTTTGCAGCGGCGAGCTTTTGTCATTTGTTAGCGTCCGGAAACAACAGACCTCTGGTGTATAGGTGAGTTTTGCTTTCCTCCTCTCGTTGTTTCGTCTTCTTGCAATCCAAAGTTCATGCACAACCAAAGGGAGATCACTGTGTTTTCTTCTTTCAGAGAATACGAGTTACAACTCTAGACAGTTACGCAGGGTTTTAGATATCCTACCAATGTTCCACAATTCACAAAATGTCTAAAGCTATCACTCCAAACCGGATCAATCCATTGAACATTTTAGAACTGTTGGATGCTACGAAGACAGCTTTAGTAGTTGGACCAATCATCGTCAATGAAACTTTTTACGGGAACTGTAACAGAATAGCGTCAGATTTCCCAATACCTGTATTCGAGGATATGAATAGAGAAGTTGATATCGGGGGACCTGGGAATGTTGCAAAGAACATGAATGCTTTAGGGCTTAATGTCAATTTCATAACGATGGTTGGTGAGCAAGACCATTGTGCTGTTGATGCCATGGTTAAAGAAGACATAGATGGATCTGGAGTGGTAATGTGCCCAGGCTATTGTGTGGCCAAAAAGATAAGATATATATCTAATGGCTATGTATCCTTCCGTGCCAATGAGGGAGATGAAGATTTCAAAATAGACAAGAATGTTGAGAAAGACATAATATCGGTATTTCAGAGAAAGATGGATAGTTCACTATACAAAGTAGTTATATTGTCAGATTATAGATTCGGAATGTTGTCAGACAGTGTAACATCCTCAATCATTTCCTTGTGTAACTCCAAAGCTGTGCCTGTGATTGTCGATCCTCCAAAGTTTGGAAACTTCTGTAAATTTAAAGGCTGTACTTTATTCAAACCTAATTTAGAAGAGGCAAAATACTTCCTCGGTCGCAAAATAGTCACCGTAGATGAAATTAAAGCAGCATGTTGTGACATAAGCGAACGATTATTATGTAGATATGTTGTCATAACATTAGCTGAGAGGGGAATGGCGTATTTTGATAAAATGTCAGACAGTTTTGGAATGATACCGGTACAGTCTGGTATAAATGTGGTTGACGTGAATGGTGCCGGGGATACCGCACTCGCTGCAATGGCTTTAGGAATCTCAAACAGTCTGGAACTTGCGAACATGTGTATATTTGCAAATATTTGTGCGGCAAATGTTATCGAGAAACATGGTACTGTTACAGTCAATCTTGTTGAGGTGGCTCGTGGTCAGGATAATGCTCTAACAAGAAGACAGGATGTGCAAAACTTCGAAAAGTTACTACATGCCCAAGATACGACTGTGCTAGTTATAGACGGTTTTTATCCAGTCACAACATATCACCTGTCTTTCCTCCGAAAAGCAAAGACTTTTGGAAAGTACCTCATTGTAGCAGTAGACTGCAAGGATGACACTACAGAGGAATCGAATGAAAGGATAGCGTTTTTGTTGGAACTACTGACCTCAAATAAATTTGTGGATTTTGTCATCCTTCTAAGAGATTTTGACAGAAAAATGGTGGTAGAAACCCTGAAGCCAAACTTTTTAAGTGAAATAGATATTGATGGAGGAAATATTCGCGCCTGTCATCACTAATGGCGCAGTATGATCTTTGATCTAAACTGCCGAGACATATTGGTTTAATTCTTTACCAAACGACACAATTTCAGACTCCTCCATATTGAAAGCATTTGCAGACGACAAATTGAAAGTGACTTAAAATTTGAAATTTGTTTTGGGAAGGGAAGAAAACATTGTGGGAAAAGGAGAAAATGCTGGTTACCAGCATTTTCTCCTTTTCCCTCAATGTTTTTAGAAGGCTTCTTTTTCAGGGTCGGTAAAAGTCAGGATTGTGTGGTAAAGAGTTAAGAAAATTACAAAATTATAGGATTTTCTTTTTTATAAAATGAAAGTATCAATCCATTATTAAGTCTTTTGGGTCAACCTCATTAAATATGTGAAAACTTCAAAGTGTTTATAAATGTTGTCATAAATAGTTGTAACCATGGTTATGGAGACCTATAAACACCAGTTTTATTTTTTGAATTGATTAAATGTTGACGGTGTAAATAGCTCAGTGTTAAAATTATCATAATATGGACTTGTACCCCATGTTTATAGAGACGTGTACACGTCGTGTTTCTTTCTGTCCTGAGGTTATTAAATATTTACTTGGTGAAATTCTCGAATTATTTTAAACTTATACCAAGAGACCTTTTCACACAATGTTTAATGTTTTCCCATGTTTTCACACATTTAAATCTTCGTTACAAATACATGAGGCAAGCGAGGCCGAAGGCCGAGGGCCAATATGGCTGACCGAGGACCTGTAACTAGGCCAATACGAAATCACTTGATTAATGACAATTTTATTAATTGACCCTTTACCAACAATCCCTGGTTTTTACGACCCTGAAAAAGAAGCCTTCTGAAAACATTGTGAGAAAAGGAGAAAATGCTGGAAACTTCTATGTATCCAATAGTTAATTAATAAAACTTCTTATTAATTAACTATTGGATACATAGAAGTTATACATGGAAACCGGTCCACGCGATACCAGTCACATTTCTGACTTCGTATAGTATACAGGTCGTGACCCCGGCTTAATACGTCTTGACCTCTGATCAATACGGTTGACCTCGTATCAATATTGATGACCCGCGACCAATACAGAAATAATTGAACGCGATTGGTCAAAAGTTGAGTCGCGTGAGCGTCTGCGCTAATTCTTATCCAATCACGTTCAAGGAGGCGGCAAGGTAAACGTTACCTAAAAATTGATATTTGTTTCCAGCAGGGTAGAAAACATTGTGGGAAAAAGGAGAAAATGCTGGTTACCAGCATTTTCTCCTTTTCTTACAATGTTTTCAGAAGGGTTCTTTTTCAGGGTCGTAAAAACCAGGGCCCGTATTCACCAACAATTCTTAAGAACGTTCTTTGTCTTATTCTTCAAGATTTTCTGACAGTGACAGTAACAGAACTTCTGATTGGCTAAACCATATGGTTTAGCCAATCAGAAGTTCTGTTACTTTCACATAGAAGAATTTCTGAAGAATAAGACTAAGAATATTCTTAAGAATTGTTGGTGAATACGGGCCCAGAGATTGTTTGGTAAAGGGTTAATTAATAAAATTGTCATTAATCAAGTGATTTCGTCTTGGCCCAGTAATTCGGCCTCGGGGCCTATACGGCCGACCTCGGACCTGTAACTGGGCCAATACGAAGTCACTTGATCAATAACATTATAGTAATACATTTGCAATAGATAGCAACCCTGGTCAGCCTACCCATGCAACGCAGGCTGAACCGGGTCGATATTTTTAGCTCTTGGAAAAAATTCTGCATGTCAAAGGAACAGTTTATCTCATGATATAGTATGTTGGTAGACAAAACGGTTTATATGAATCCATAATCAGAGCTACAGACAGAGGGAGTAATTTTGATTTCAAAATTGAAAATATTAAATATTCTCCACTAAACCCTATGTTATGGGTACTCATTAGAATCGTCTCACTGAGACGATTCTAATGAGTACCCACAACATAGGGTTTAGGAGAGAAATAACGATTTTAGAATGCCATCACTCCATCTTATCTAGAGCTCTGATAGTTATAATTGGAACACGCGAAAACGGACATTCGGACATTTGCGTAAAGTGTCGTCACGGATCAGCCTGCGCAGTCCGCGCAGGCTAATCCGAGGTGACACTTTCCGTTTTTATGTAATTTTCTGTCTTGTGCAAGTATACTGAAGCAGAAAATCTAATATAGTCGTAAAGTGCTGTCTCGGATTAGCCTGCGCGGACTGCGCAGGCTGATCCGAGACGACACTTTACGCAAATGTCCGAGTGTCCCTTTTCGCGTGACTTGCTTGTAACGGTGCATTTCAAAGATGCCCTAAGACTCCTTTTTGCCAGAACATGGCTGGCATGTTTTCCTCAAATGATGAAATGATGATTTACCTTCTCTCATAGTGTTCCTTTGAACGTGATTATAACTCCCCCCCACCCCCACCCCCACACCCTCAAACCAGCTCCATGTCACAAAAGCAGGTCTTTATTACAGAATGCAGAGTGGTTAAGTACAAAAGTAAGAGTTGAAAAAAGTTCAAGGGGAGATACAATTCCACAACAACTCCCAGCAGGGCCATGAAAAGTACATATGCACAACTTCCTATATATAGGAACCATGTGTGTAAATTTGAATTGAGTACCTGAAAATTTGAGTCTACTGACAGACGGACAAACGGACGGCCGGACGGATGGACAGACAGCCATGGCGATTCCAGTATACCCCCTTCAACTTCGTTGTGGAGGGTATGATAATTATACTGAGTGCACAATTTAATCATCGTCTCTTTTGAAATTGTCTCTTGCAGAAATGGATAGAGCTCTTACCACAGGGATTTTAGATGACGAGGACCTGTTTCCGGAACTAGACCTAGACGGGCGTGTTCTCGTGGTTGGTCCCACTCTGCTAGAAGTACACATAAACACGATAGAACAAACAACAGAACAACAGGGCAGTGGTTCTGTTAAGGGTATTTATAATTTAAAATGGGCGGGCCGATTAGCAGCAGAACTGCAAAAACTTGGGGTTCAAACAGATCTGATATCTGTTTGTAATGGACTGAATCCGACACTTGCGGAAGTGATGAAAAGGAAGCATTTAAATGTTAATGACTGTTCAATCATGACTTACCGTAACTACAAACGGCCAACTGTGACCATATGTAAATCACCTGAAAAGTTAGAAAGAGCGACCGAAAACCTGAAATTTAAAGAATGTGGTTCTTTGAGACAAGAGGTAGCCAAAATATTAGAACAGATGATCACTAAAAACAAATACAGTTTGGTCTTAGTTCTGGACTTTTGTCATGAAATAATTTCGAAGGAAATGTTAAGACTACTTTTAAAGCTATCCGGTGACTTGAAGTTCAAAGTTATGTCAGATTGTCTGGTTGACGACATGGATGGTTTTGTTGAAAATACGGCAAACAGCAATAAGAAATCGGCAGAATGTATAAATCTTCCAAATAAACAATATATGTATCTATGGAAGGAGGGTGAAGTTCTCGCTTACAAAAGAAACACTATATTTTATGACATTGACACAGTTACATCTGAAGAGATCTGTTTAACTACCATTAGTTATGGACTCGCTATTGGACTTCCACTCCGTAAGTTGTCTTTGGCTGTGCAAGACATCCAGGTATGGGATTTTAACATACAAGCTTCTAAACATTCATTGAACCCTATCAAATTAGTGAGGAAATGTGGAAGAATTATCCATGATAAAGGGCATGTTGAAAAGTTGAAACGAATGCTTGTGATATCAAATGCAACACTTACTTTGACGACAGGCTGTTTCGACATATTTCACTCAGGCCATGCGGCAATGTTTGAAGAAGCCAAAGCGCAGGCAGACATTCTGGTTGTAGCGCTAAACTCTGATGACTCAATAAAACGGTTAAAAGGAGAAGATCGTCCAATCTGTACTTTAAGAGAAAGACTGACTATTTTGTTGGCCATGAAATACGTGGATTTCGTTGTCACATTTGAAGAGACGAGACCAGACTGGGTAATTGACATACTTGATCCAGATGTGTTTGCCAAAGGTGCAGACTATACAGTTGAGTACCTTCGCAAAGGGTTTCCTCAGTTAAAGAATACACGTGTACATATATGTAAACCTGCAAATGTTCTACACACCAGTGGAATGGTTGAAAAGTGCAAGAAAATGGGCACATCTATCCAGACTTTTCTACCAAGATGAAAATTTTGTTTAACTCTTTACCAAACGACAATGTTTTAGGCGTGTCCAAATCGAAAGCATTTGCCGACGACAAAATAAAAGAGACTGAAAGTTTGTTTTGAAAAGGGTAGAAAATATTGCGGGAAAAGGAGAAAATGCTGGTTACCAGCATTTTCTCCTTTTCCCACATTGTTTTCAAAGGCTTTCTTTCTCATGGTCGTTAAAAGTCTGGATTGTGTGGTAAAGAGTTAACTGATGCAATCGCTGATGATTACCTGTAAAAATTGGAATAAGAGGATCTTTTTTAATTCTTGACAACACAACAAAAATTCAGACTTGTCCAGATTGAAAGAGCTTGCAGACCATAATTTATACATGGTTCAAATGATGGAGCCTGGCTTTGATAGGGTAGAAAACACTGTGGTAATAAAAGACAAGAGGGTCATGATGCCTCTAAAATCGTTCACCTGAGTCTTTTGATCATACATGACCCATTTTTAATCTCTTGAGATATTATGACAAACATTCTACCAAGATTTTCATGAGTTATTGACCTGAAATGACCCAATTGCAAACTGGGGCAGGACAAACATTCTGACATAGTTTAATTAGTTTTGCACTTAAAATGAAGCCTTTAGAAAATAAAATTTTTGAAGAGTTGACCTAGTGACCTAGTTTTTGATGCAACGTTACCAATTTTAAAACTCTTTCAAGATATTCTCAAGGCAAAAATTCTGAACAACTTTCAAGATTTTGGACTGAAAATGTGGCCTCTAGAGTATACACAAGGTTTTTCAAAGATTTGACCAGCGACCTAATTTTTTATCTGACATACCCATTATCACACATTTTTAGATATCACCAAGACAAACATTCTGACCAAGTTTCATGAGTATTGGACTGAAAATGTAGCCTCTAGAGAATAGACATGTTTTTTTTTTTTTTTCTTTTTTTTTAAGATTCGAACAAGTGACCTAGATGTTGACCCGACATTACCCATTATCAAACTCTTCTGAGATATTACCAAAACAAATATTCTGACCAAGTCTGAAGTGCATCAGACTGAAAACATGGTCTCTAGAGCATCCACAAGGTTTTTCTAATTTTTGACTCCGTGAAATTTTTTTGACCTCACATGACCCATTTTCAAACCCACTCAAGGTACAATCAAGATAAACATTCTGACCAAGTTTTAAGAGTTTTGGACTCAAAATGTGGACTGGAGAGTGTAGACAACATTTTTCTAAGATTTGACCTGGTGACCTAGTGTTTGACCCCAATCGAGCCATTCTCAAGAACATTTGGTTGAAAATGTGAATCTCTAGAGCGAACACAAGCTTTTTATAAGATGTGAGCTAGTGACCTAGATTTTGACCATACATGAGCCATTTTTGAACTTGTCCGAGATATCATCAAGACAAACATTCTATTTTAAAGAGTGTTGGACTGAAAGTGTGGCCTCTGGAGCATACATTCGGTCTTTCTAAGATTAGACCTGGTGACCTAGTTTTCGACTCGACATGACCCATTTTCAGACTCATCTGAGATATCATCAAGGCAAACATTCTGACCAACTTTCAGGAGTACTGGACAGAAAATATGGACTCGAAAGCCCACACAAGATTTTTCTAAGATTTAACATAGTGACCTAGTTTTTTTACCCAACATGACCCATTTCCTGACTCATTCAAGGTATAATCAGGACAAACATTCTGACAAAGTTTCATGAGTATCAGACTGGAAAAGAGCGTACACAAGGTCAGAAGTTGACGACGGACCCACGATTGATACAGCACAATCACAAAAGTTTTGGAGAAAAATCAAGAGAGGCAACTGAATTTTATTTTCTATTGTGTCACCGACTTTTGCTGACACGGATGAAGCCTTATGCAGGTCAGAAAAGACCAAAATACTAAAATTCGTTACATGAGAAGCCTGTTTAGGGATCAACAAAATAACAACTTTGTTCTATCTCGTCTAGCTCTGAATTGATGACTTCTGGCGGCTGCAAGAGGCCAAACTTTCAGATACAATGGCACCTTCGTTTCTCCCAAGAACTCAATTTAAGGAAGTAAAACACATTGTATTCATGTTGTTAGATATTTTATTACTAGCAAGGAAAATTGACAAAATCTCTTAAAAAACAACAACAAACCAACATGCACAGCACAAGCAATACGTATGTGTGATTGAACTGAAAAAATAGTGTATACCCAACTTTCACCTTAGGCTGCTAAGCGTGACACATGTGGAGACAGCGTACATCAAGATCAGACTGAACAGAAGGTGCAGTCTGATCTTGGATCTACACTGCCCAATGAAGAGAAACATACTACCCCAAAATTACAAACAAATATTTGGACTTTTACTCCTGACTTGAAAGTTTCATTTCTTTTACTAAACAGGATACCGGTTCATCCTTTACCAAAGAAATCTGCGTTTGACCGACCCTAATGTGGCTGGCTGAAGAAAAAATAATGAAAAAAAAAAAGAATATGCAGGTAACCAGCATTTCTTTTCTTCCCAACAAAGTCTAATGGTCTTTCCAAGACAATGCTTTAGACATTGCCACACTCAATTTATTGTCGGCAAATTCTTTCAACTTGAAGCAGTCTTTGCAAGCTGATCTGAGATGACACTTCATGCAAATGTCCAAATGTCCCAGTATACCCCCCTCCACTCCGTTGTGAAGGATATGAAAAAGAGAAATGTTTGTAACCAGCATTTTTTCCTTATCACAAAGTTATCAACCCTGTCAGAAAATAAAAATTGCGTCATTTGAGCCTCTATGAATTAGCATCTTGAAAAGCTTTCAATTTCAACAGGTCTACTATTTTGCCATAAGATAAAGGGTTACAATGATACTTCCTCATTCACTAACTGAGACAACATATCAGGAATTAAAAGCATGCATTTCTCGACATACATTAACTACAGGTATACCAAAAGTATATAGAATACAAACAATAATAATACTAGTAAAAAATATTTAAACAAAAATTATTATTTTTTTTACAGTCAATATATGGGTATCATAAACACCATGAATAGAAAATGACCATAAGTTCAGATACAAAATACAAGTGAAAAGACATGTGAATGTTTGATAATCAAATGAAAGACAAAAGAAAGGAAAGTAAAAGTCATGTCTATGGATATATTAACAAAAAAATACTAAAATAACACATAATATTATTGGTCTGTGGTTTTGACAAGTCAATATATATAATTATGAGCAATGCTTAGTAAAAAGGGGGGCTTAATCCACCTGGAAAAAGCAATCCGCGCAGGCTGACCTGGGTGAAGACTTTGCACTATTGGCCAATTTTCTGTCTGTCAAATGACCAATTTTCTGTTTGCCAAACGACCAATTTTCTGTTTGCCAAACGACCAATTTTCTGTTTGCCAAATGACCAATTTTCTGTTTGCCAAATGACCAATTTTCTGTTTGCCAAAGGACAAGTCTGCCTCATGATCAAGTATGATCATTTCAAAAGTGGCTTTCATGGCTCATATTTGTCATTCTACACTTAAAAGAGGATTACGTCTAAACATTGCCTCACATTCCTATTTTGAGTTTTCAAACATATTATTGCACAAGGGTAGCTTTTATACATATACACAAATATTGAAGAGAGCAGAATCAGTAATTTGTAAAAAAGTGTGCTTGTAAACAAAGTTCATTGCATGAAAATAGGCGATAAAAAGAGGAATTGACTCATACTACCATAATCTTCAAATTCCCATTGTGACCTTGACCTTTAAGACTAGTATGTAAATACTCTAACATTACTAATTTGAGTTTTCAGACATATTATTGCACAAGGGTAGCTTGTATAGATATACATAAACATTGAAGAGAGCAGAATCAGTAATTGGTAAAAAAGTGTGCTTGTAACCAAAGTTCATTAGATGAAAATAGGTGATAAAAAGAGAAATTGACTCATACTACATTAATCTTCAAATTCCCCTTGTGACCTTGACCTTTAAGACTGGTATGTGAAAACTCTCTGCTCTGTGAATCAGTTCTTTGCATTAACCCTTTACCACACAATGCTGACTTTTGACAGCTCCTGGAAAGAAACCGTTAGAAAACATTGAGGGAAAATGAGAAAATGCTGGTAACCAGCATTTTCTCCTTTTTCCACAATGTTTTCTACCCTATCAATGAACAATTGCACCATTTGGGCCAAATCGAAATTGTCCTCTGCAAATGCTTTCGATTTGGACAACGCTAAAATTTTGTTGTCTGGTAAAGGATCAACTTGGGGATAAAAAATGTGCAATATTTTAAAATCATACAAAGTTATTCAAAAGAAACTGAAGTGATAAGCAAATGAGCTAGACAGACATCTCCAGCTAAAACAACATACATATTTACCTGAAAGTGAGTGAACAAATTGTTGGAAAAGGAGCAACTGCTTATGCAAGCAACTGCTTCTTTTCCAACAATACTATAAAAAAAAAACCGTATAGTTCAGGGCCAACAAAGGACACATTTGTGACAGTGAGGGGGTCAGATTCTGAACTGAACAAAGATAAACTTCTATAAAGCATTTACAAAGAGACAATTGTATAAAAATCTTTACAACTTAAAACAGAAAATACATAAAATATGAGTATACATTATAACAAGCCTTGAATAAGAAATGTATAAATAAGTTTAGAAAGTATGAAAAGAACTTGCAGTATAAGCAGGTGCTAGCCCTTGCCAAAATTAGCTTTTAGAAATAGGTACAAATATTTAGTGCCAAGCAACATCCAACAGTACTACTTCAACTCTATACAAAACCACATAGACTTAGTCTTGTCCAAATTGAAAATTTTTGCATATGACATTAAATGTGATTCAAAGACTGAAATCTGTACTAGGGTACCAAACATTGTGGAAAAAGGAGCAAATGTGGGTTACCACCATTCAGAGAAAATGCTGGTTACCACCATTCTTTCCTTTTTCCTACAATGTTTTCAACAGCCCTTGTCATCAGGGTAATTGAAACTCCTTGTTATGAGGTAAAGGGTTTATTGAAAAGGGACAGAGCCAAGTCCAATATTTGCTAAAGGAAATCTGTACGGTTGGTATGAATTTCTGTTTTGATTGTTAACCCCTAGGCTGCTAAGCTAAACTCACTGACCTCAGACAGTATAGATCAAGATCACACTGCACAGAATGTGCAGTCTGATCTTGGATCTACATTGAGAAGGAGATATTATTCCTCAGAATAAAACATTGAAATAGCAATATTTGACATTTTACTATCAAAATGAAGATTTATTCTAGATATTCAGAGGGATAATGGTTATCAACTAACCTGTGTTTAAGGTAAGTACATGTATCACCATTATCCCATTACCAAAGGACAAAAAGTTTAGACTGGTCAAAATTGAAAGCATTTGCAGATGTCAAAATAAAAGTGAACGAAAATTGTAAATTTCTAGGCGGAAGTAAAGTAAACATTTTGGGAAAAGGAGAAAATGCTGGTTACCAGCATTTTCTCCTTTTCCCACAATGTTTTCAGAAGGCTTCCTTCTGAGGGTCGTTAAAAGTCGGGATTGTGTGGTAAAGGAATAAAGATAGAAATGTCAGAGAGTCTCAAACCTTTGCAGAATAACAAATGACAAGGCTATGTTACTCTCTTGATAGTTCCTTTATGACTGCCTGGCTAAAATTTAAAGAATCTGGTGCAGTACTTTAAGCATTTCTAAAACAGGCTGATTCTCTCTTGATAGTTCCTTTATGACTGCTGTGCTAACATTTAAAGAATCTGGTGCAGTGCTTTAAGTATTTCTAAAACAGGTAACTTTTCCGACTTTTTAACCTTTTAACCCTTTCCCAAACAACCCCTAATTTTAAAGGCGCAAAGGAAGGAGCCTTAAGCTTCTGAAAACATTGTAGGAAAAGGAGAAAATGCTGGTAACCAGCATTTTCTCCTTTTCCTACAATGTTTTCTGCTCTCCTACAGTCATGTTTCAATTTTTGAGTCTTGTTTATTTTGTCATCCGCAAGTGCTTTCAAAATGGACAGGTCTAAAATTTTGTTTAGTGATGAGTGATAACAAAATACAGAGAAAAAAATTATATGGTTTTCTATGAGCTAAAAACAATAGAAAACTGCGTTTCAAAAGTGTTAGTAAAGGCACTATGTATATCTGAATTGAATAAAACAAAATAAAAGATGAAACCCTAAAACTTAATTGAGAGTGACATATTCAGAAGTTTTTGTTACCTTGGATGTGTATTTCTTGAACTCTTAAAATGCTTTATATTTGGGTCTGATCTGTAAAAACTTATATGAGAATTATGCACAGTATTTAAATTCAGCCTGTAGTTGCACTCATTTTATTGTACTGAATCTCATTAAAAACTGACTATTTTTCTAGTTTTTCTTGTGGTAATTTACATAAACTAGGATGAACAAGAAACGCTGGGTACCATACAAGATATTGAACAAGCTTTGAGTCTCCATATGCAGTCAGTCACTTCTTTTTTTCACCAAGGAGGGGGTATTCACAATAAGAAGCCATTTTCTCATTTCCTTTTGGCCACACTCAAATGATATTTCATCAAAATATTCAAAACTGATCAGTGGTGAACAAAAAATCATAATTTAGAATTCTCAATCAAGTTATACACCTATAAACTACCTTGAAAGGTTACCCTGCATTTCTTTTTCATCCTATCATATATCCTACTTTAACAATCCCATTTTTTTTTCCATTTTTATTTATCTAAATGTATACTGTTGTTACAACCACAACACAAATACCATCATTAACTCATCTTCGTCAATACACATGAAATCAGATTAACTCAAATCAAGTATTTACATGTAACTAAATCGATCAAAATCTAGACAACACACATCCCTGAGGTACAGTGTCAGGGATTTTCCTACCCCAGATTTGGGGCTGAAACTGGTCCCAAGAAAAAATTCCCTACAAAGGTGAGTTATACCAGTTTCCATTTCTCCTAATAAGGACGCCTCAAAGTCCCGAGAAAGTAAAGTAAGTATATCCCTGAGTGTTTACTATTTTATATACAAGTACAGTCAAAAAGTTTGTCATAAAAGAAAGAGATGTAGTGTATGTACACAAACAAAATTAGCAGAAAGTCAAATGCAACTTGAAAAACAATGGATGTGACATTTTAGCTCAAATTATAGTTCATAATCTGGATGTAAATGCTTATTCAGACAGTGTATATACAGATCAGACTGCACAGAATGTGCAGTCTGATCTTGATCTACATTGTCTGCTGGTTGGACATTGCAGTAGCCCTATCTATAGAACTGACTGTGAATTTCATTTGAATCAAGCTCTGAAAAAAAGGAGGCTAAAATTTTAATGCATCCCAAAAAGTATCTTACCATGTCAGCCTGCACAATCTGCGCAGGCTCAAAACTTTTTTGCGATTGGTCGATTTTCCGTATGTCACAGGACCAGTACACCTCATGATTCAGTGGGTTCTTCTACAAAGTGGAATTTATGGTTCCACATTTGTGAAATGACTCGCAGGGTATCACAAAGATGCATTAAGCCCCCTTTTTCCCAGAGCAAGGCACATTTATACATTTATAAAGTACTACAAGGGTAAATAGGAATTCTTAGATATAACCCTTTAGCAAACGACAATATTTTAGGCTTGACCAAATCAACAGCATTTGCAGATGGCAAAATAAAAGTGAATGTAAACTTGAAATTTGTTTTGTGATGGGTAGAAAACATTGTGGGAAAAGGAGAAAATGCTGGTTACCAGCATTTTCTCCTTTTCCCACAATGTTTTCCAAAAGCTTCTCTCTCAGGGTTGTCAGAAGTAGGGATTGTATGGTAATCAGTTAACATTTCAATTAGGAGTTCATAGCTCTTTACCTGACCAAAAAATTTTAGAAAAGGCTTTTCAGAGGTAACATTACACTTTCCATTAAAAAATTGATAAGCTGTTTTGAAAAGATAAAAAAAAATGTGGGAAATGGAGAAAATGCTGGTCACCAGCAATTTTTCCTTTTTCCACAAACTTTTCAAAACCTTCAGCATCAAGGTTGCTAACAACCGTAATAATTTGGCAAAGCTTTTTCTTTACACTTTGGTTGTTTCATGACTAAAGCTTAACTCTTTAACAAACGACAAAATTTTACCCTTGTCCAACTTGAAAGCATTGGCAGACGACAATATAAACGTGACTCAAAAATTGAAAATTGGCTTTAGAAGTGTAGAAAACATTGTCCGAAAAGGAGAAAATGCTGATTACCAGCATTTTCTCCTTTTCCCATGTTTTCACAAGGCTTCTTTCTCAGGGTTGTAAAAACCCGGAATTATTTGGTAAAGGGCTAAGCTAACAGCATAGGTAAAGATCAGATGATGCAGAATGTGTTGTCTGATCTTGGGTCTATCCTGTCAATTTGTTTTAGTTTCGTTTAGTCAAGCCTATTAGAAAAAAATATTACTATGTTTCTGTGCAATGTACTTTCAGCTGTTAACTCTTTAGCACACGAAAAAGTTTTAGACTGGTCCAAATTGAAAGCATTTGCAGACGACAAAATAAAAGTGACTGAAAAATAGAAATTTGTTCTGGGAAGGGTAGAAAACACTGTGGGAAAAGGAGAAAATGCTGGTTACCAGCATTTTCTCCTTTTCCCATAGTGTTTTCAAAAGGCTTCTTTATCAGGGGCGTCAAAAGTAGGGATTGTGTGGTAATGGGTTAAGAGAGTTTGCATGTTTGGTGCAGCAAGAGATACCATATTTTCAATTTCAAAATGGATCAACAGTTGTATACAGGGTTAGATTTAAATACAATGCTAAGTATGATGTCATCTATCATCCAGGGATAAACTAAAATACCATGTCATATGACAATACTAAATTATTTCGATGTGTAGGAGGATTTTGCTGGACTTTGCAGACCCACATAGACCGGGTTCTTTGCCGAGGAGATGACGCGAACACCCATGTAACTGATGAATCCTTCCACTGAGAACCCAAGACCCTGGTCACTCAAAATCTGCTTGTAGGCCTCAGATTCTTTCTCGTATTGTTGTATTATAGCTTCTGCTTCTGCTGTGGCTCTGTGAAGGATGAATAAAGTGTCGTGAAAACTGGTAAGTCTTTACAAAACATAGTTTTTTGATGTATCCAAATTAAAAACATTTGCAGACAACAAATTTAACCCTTTACCAAATGACAAAATTTTAGATAAGTCAAAATTGAAAGTACTTGCAGACGACAAAATAAATGTAACTCAAAAATTAAAATTTGTTTCCAGCAGGGTAGAAAGCGTTGTTGGAAAAGGAGGAAATGCTGGTTACCAGCATTTCCTCCTTTTCCAACAATGTTTTTTTAAAAGGCTTCTATCTCTTAGTTGTAAAAACTAGGGACTGTTTGGTAAAGAGTTAACATGGCACAGTTGATGGGACTCTAATCACAAAGCGTATAGAACAATGCAGGATAGGAAGAAGATGCTGGTAACCAGCATTTTCTCCTTTTTCTAAAATTTTTTTTAAAAGCTATGTTGATCAACATTGTTAAAACCATGGGTAAGGTGGTAAAGGTCCGAAGGAATCACTGAAGACAATAATATTATGGTCAGTTTACTTCAAAAACCTCATAACTACAGCTTGTATCAAGCTTGTTTCAAGCTATAGTTACAAGGTTTTTGAAGTAAACCGATGGTACACTGTAAAAAGTTCATGTCAAAAAATGTTTGTTTTCATACACCTGAGCATTTGATTCACTTTTGCTGAACTCAGGCCGTGAATACTGCAAAAATAGCCTTGAACGAAATACATTCTTGCTCAGTATGCTGAACAATTTTAATGTCACACAGTTACACAACTGTCATTTTGCAAAGTTTATGTGATCTGTACAAGTAAAGTAGAAGAAGTAAACTGTTCACTGACACCCTATTTCAAAAAAAGTTATCTCCCTTGTACATTAGAAAATAGGTAAATCTTGTGGTAACTTTTCTGAAGACAAACTTCTCCTAGCCACTAAAGTTCATGTTTTTATGACAAGTGAGTGATTCATAGCATTTTACTTTCCCAAATCAAACCCTGCCATGAAAGACGTCAAATAAATATGCACGAAACCATTACCTAGTTAACAGTAATTTACTTTCTTCACCAATACACCAATGTTGTACATTTGAAAACATTGTGGGAAAATTGGGCTCAAAAGTTGGAATTTCTTTTGCAAGTTACTATTTTTTTCTCCATTTTGCATGATGTTTTCTAATGGCCTTTTCAACAGTGTCGTCAAAACTCAGCATTAAGTGGTAAAGGGTTACATCATTTACCTGGCTTGTAAAATTCTTGCATCAGAGTTTGCTTTGTCCAAAATGATTTGAGCAGTTGTGTCAGCTTCCCTCTTTTGGGTCTCAGCTTCGGTCAGCAGTCGTGGACGTTCATTCTTTGCAACCTAACAAATCAACCAAACAATACAGAATATCATGTTGTAGTAACTTTCCTGGTTCTTGTATTGAATTCCTGCAGTGTGAGAGAATTTTTCATTCATCCAAAAATGAAGGTAAAGCACAATTTTTACACACAGAGAAATAAATACAAGCAGCAGGGAAGTTAATTCGACATAATGTTCCTTTTATTATATAGCTACAACTTTCAATGACAACATTTTGCAATCATTGAATTTTCGTTCAAAAAGAATAAAATGACAGTGTAGAGTCTAGAAAAACATGGTGGGACAAGGAAAAATGCTTGATACCAGCATTTTCTCAATTTCCTGCAATTTTTCAAAATAATCCCTTCATCATCAAGATTGTTTAAACCATCACAACACAATTCTCAGCTTTAACAACCCTGAGGGAGAATGCTTCAGAAAACAATGTGGGTAGAGGAGAAAATGCTGGTAACCAGAATTTTCTCCTTTTTCCCACCACGTTTTCTACCCCTTCAGAGAACTACAACTCATTTGTACTGATTATATATTTGCCATCAGCATGTTTTAAATTTCAAAGCAACTAAAACTTGCTGCACAGGAAAGGTGAAGAGTCAGTATTGTGTTAACCCATTACCATGCAATCCCTACTTTTGACACACCTGAGAAAGAAGCCTTTAGAAAACATTGTGGGAAAAGGAGAAAATGCTGCTAATCAGCATTTTCTCCTTTTCCCACAATGTTTTTTTACCTTTCACAAAACAGATTTCAATTTTTCAGTCACTCTTATTTCGTTGTCTGCAAATTCCTTCGATTTGGACCAGTCTAAAATTTTGTCGTTTGGTAATGGGTTAAAAGTTAACTCTTTACCACACGACAAAATCTTAGACTTGTCCAAACTGAAAGCATTTGCAGACGACAATATAAACATGCCTCAAATCATGAAATTTGTCTTCGACAGGATAGAAAACATAGTGGGAAAAGGAGAAAATGCTGATTACCAGCAATTTCTCCTTTTGCCACAATGTTTTCAACAGACTTCTCCCTCAAGGGTGTTAAAACTAGGGATTGTGTGGTAAAGGATTAAAGCTCCTGACATTACTGAATGATATACTGGCTTTGCTCAGCTGGTACAAAGTAAAAACTGTTGGAAAAAAACTGTTTTTGTACCTCAATGTCCTCTCTTGCTCTCTCTTTACTCCTAATAGCAGACTCGTATTCTGATGGTCGTGCAATGTTACTGACCTAATCAAATGAAAATACAGTAAGTTATTTCATTGAAATGATATCCCCCAATTGAGAAAAGAACTTTTCATAGATTTTCATCATGGTTTCCATACCGACAACCAAGACAAACAGACAGGCAATGCAAAAATCATTCCCCTCGTCTTTGGCAGGGGAGTCTTTGGTAGGGTATAGTGGCAAAATTGATATACCCTTAACCAAACAATCCTGTGCTTTAACCCTTTACCCCATAAGGCATTTATATGGTATCTCTAATTGACCCTAAATAACAGCATGGATGAAGCCGTTTCTTACATGCATATGACACTTTTTGATAGCATAGAAAACATTGTGACAAAAGGTGAAATTGCTCGTCATGAGCAATTTCACCTTTTGCCACAAGGTTTTCCAAAGGTTCCTAAAACGAATGCGTAGAAATGAGTATCTATGGAGTAAAGGGTTAAGGCAGTGGAAATATAGCTACCGGTATTTCCACTGTAATATTATCTTACAAACAAAATTTGCTATGATTAAAAATGAGTATTATTGTACTGCTTAAACCGTGCCACTTCTTCCTTTTTTTTTCCTTCCGAGATTTATCGTTTATAAATTAAAGCCTGTATATTCTATTCACAAAGGCAGTTTATAATTACCTTCCTTTTCTGGAAACTAACAGATGTATCAATTGGGGGTTATATCATTAGACTGACTTGAAACCGGTCTTCAGTTGGGGCAGGGATCAGCACTTTTTGTGTTCCGTTTCAAAATTTGATTTCCTGCATACCCTTAATTTGCTTATTTCGATACATGAATGGCCCTTTTGTCAAGCGTAAGTTAAAAATATTTATCTTACAAACTTGTGTTACTATCTTTTGTTTACCCATTGTCTTGCTTGACGAGCATGACTGATATAAATAAATTTTCACTCGTCCTCATCCATTTCTTACTGATAAATACGAGCAGACGAGTGGAGTTTTTGGACCCTGTTATGGTATGTATATTTACCATTACTACATCAACTTAGAACATGTCATGCATGTACCTGTAGATCTGTAATGTCACAATGCAAGACCTGATACTTCTCCGTTATTTTTTCTCTCACTCTCTCCTGAAAGGCTCCCCTCTCAGACTGGAACTGTGATGTGTTGAAATAGCTACAAGCTTCATGTAAGGCGGATTCACCTGAATAATAATAGAAATCAATTCAAAAAAACTTTCATTCCAATTTAACCTTTTTGTCCTTTACTATACAATCCCAAGTTTTGAAAGAAGTCTTTTGAAAACATTGTGGGAAAAGGAAAAAAATGCTGGGAACCAGCATTTTTTTTTCCTTTTCCCACAATGTCTTCTATCCTTCCAAATGGAATCTTTTCTGTTCAAGTCACAAATATTCTGTCATTTGCAAAAGCTCACAGTTCAGCCACATGTAATTTTTTTATGTTTGGTAAATGAATAAATATAAACGATATCCATTCCATACTCCAGTAATATTAAGGGCTGGAGATCCAGGGCCAGAGATCAAATCTGAGCTCCGCTGAATCTTATCAAGAACTGATAGCTGTAGGTCAATTTGACAGACCTAATTCCTCTTTCGCTGTGGATTATCATTCATGCGGGAAAGCAGCCAGTGACTTCGAGAGAATAGTGTGGCAAGTACTTTGAAAAAACAAGCTCTTGGAAAGAATGGCTAGGTGCAATTGTTAAAATGATTGCTACTGAAAACCCAAAATGCTTATGTAGTTAAAAAAAGGGCCAGAGGTATAAAAAATGTGTGAAGCACACAAAAATAGACCTCTAGAAATGCATGGATAGATGCACTGCATGATGTAATATAGCTGTAATTATGTAGGAAATGAACTTCAACAGGATGCAAATACACATACATAACAAACAGTGGAGGCAAAAAGAAATCTCAACCTCTTAAAACTTGCATTCAGAGTCCAGCATGGGGAGGTTGGAAAAGTGTAGAATCAGACCTACTTTAAACTGTTACCAAACAATCCCTGGTTTTCATGACCCCTTGAAAGAAGCCTTTTGAAAAAATTGTGGGAAAACGAGAAAATGCTGGTAACCAGCATTTTCTCCTTTTCCCACAATGTTTTCTACCCCACCCAAATTAAACTTCAATTTTTGAGTAACATGGATTTTGTTGTCTGCAAAAGCTTTCAATTTGGACAAGTCCAAAACTTTGTTGTTTCAGAATGGGTTAAAACATCACGTCATTGAAACAGTTAACCACCCTCAAGTAGTGTCAAATGTGTAGTAATGGTCTCTTGCACTAAGCAGCCACTGTTAATTAGTCTTTTTATCAAAATCCTTGGGCTTTTGAGAGCATTGTGAGAAAAGACGGAAATGATGGTTATCTGCATTTTCACTTTTTCTAACAAAGACTTTGTAAATCCAATATTCGAGCTATATAAAGTGTTATTGACAAATATTTTCAATTTGAAGGAGTCTAAGCTTTTGTTATTTTGCAAAGAGTTAAGCAATGTTTTATTTCATGTTCCAAGATTTGAACATAATAGTCCCTGTATTAAACAGCCAACTGTCTTTAAAGGCAATGATAACTTTGTCCTATTTACTGGTTACTTGAATGTATTCTTCAATGAGCAAGCACCTATTTAGCACTCGGACAGGTGCTTGCTAAGTATGGACATGTTACAACATTATTTTCTTTCTTCTGAAACTAAACATGTGCTTGTGTACCACGGTAAAATACTGTAAACATTTTGGACTGGTCCATATTGAAAGCATAGGCACCAGACAAATGAAATGAAGCTAAAACTATTGTGAATGTCTCTCATGCCGTAAAAAAAAAAAATATGGTTGGAAAAAGAGAAAAGGCCGTTTTCTGTTGTTTATACATTTTTTTTCAAATTCTCTTCCCATGGGTCCTAAAAACAATGAAAAGTTCTAGACCTGTCCAATTTTGAAAACATTTACAACAGACAAATCATGTGTAGCTTAAAGATGGCTTTTGTCATGATGTAAAAAACGTTGTTATAAAAAGAGAAAATGCTGGTTACCAGCATTTTCTCCTTTTTCTACAATGTTTTCGAAAGTCTTTTTTCTTCAGGGTTATTACAACATGGAATGGCATGGTAAGGGTTTTCCTGGCTGCTTAGTACAGATTTTAAAGTATTTCTTAACACAGCTTGGTGACCTGTATGCTGGAGGACTTCCTTGTAGCCATCAAAGTCTTTGAAGTTCATCACAATGTCATACAGTTTTGCTGCTTGAGCCTTGTACTGATATGTCACATCTAGAGTGATTATAACACCATCTTTGTTCAAACACTGTGGGGAGAAAAACAACAAAAAAGAGAAATGAAATCGTAATCAATGTTTAGAAACAACTTGACTTAGTACTAGTGACAAAATTATACATTAGAAAACACATGAAATAAAAATGTAGTTCAAATGTTTCATACCCTTTGAAATATTTCAAAGGGTATGAGAAAGGAGGAAGTGTGAACAGGAAGAAATCCTGGTTTTCAACATTTTCTCCTTTTCTCAAGACATTTCCTAGAGCAAACCTCTTATGAGGTCCTTCCCTGAACCCAATAACTCGGTAGTTCATACACCTTAAAACCATGGATGTTTCATATCATCAGTTTGGCAAACTTCTTTCCCAGAAATGATTATAGGCATATGAACAGTATTCATTCCTTTCTCACAGCTGATCACTGTTTTGATAATGCAGTAGTTATTTTGAAAAGGCTTAAGAAGAAAATTCTGGCAAGTTTTGGTGAAGAGCAACCCCCAGGAAAACATGAATAGCTGCACTGGCTGCTGTAATATAACTGAGAGAATGTTGAAAATGGTGTTAGACACTGTACAATCTTAGAGTTGTTAAAACAATCCTTTGTCTAATAAAAAAATCTGTGTCTAGGGTTTCTCAACCCTACCTAAATAATGCTGCCAACCCTAAACTTTTTATGCCACCATTGTAAAAAAAACATATGTTGGGTGTGATTTTGGTACATGGACTCTGTAAAATGGTCTCTGTAAAATGTTTCTGAAGAAAAGTTCCTTACCTATAGCATTTCAGACCAAAACCCTATACACAGATTTTTTTTATTAGGTCTAAACAATTGAAGTATTCTTTTCAGAAAGTGTAGATCAAGATAAAAAGTTGGATGAACATTTTTTTATACTCTTTACCAAACAACAAAATTTTAGACCTGTCCAAAATGAAAGCATTTGCAGAGGACAAAATTAATGTAGCTCAAAAATTGAAATTTGTTTTGGAAACTTTCTCCTGAAATTGAAGCCCAATATCTAACTTCAATGAACATATATCAAATATGCAAGCTTGATATTCTCTGACCTTTTCTGTGTAAGACAGGTAATGGAAGGGTCTTTTTCCGATATAAATGTCCCAGTAGATTTACAAATATCCCTAAAATTAAGATTTTATTTAAATTTTGTTGTCTGGAGTAGATTGAAATTTTTACCTGCAAATCACTGAAGGAAAGTGTTTTATAAACACTTGGAAATATGATGAACTGAAATCCTGGAGGTCCATTATGCAGTCCCTCTGTTTTTGCCTTCTTGTCTAGGTTCTTGTTGATAGTGTCATAGGCCAAACCCACTGTAAAACAGACAGTTTGCTGTTTTACACATCATGACAAAAGCTTATCTTATGTCTTTATGATGCAATAAGGCAATTGCAGAATGGGTCACCTTGAGACCAACCAGTATCAGCACAAGTGTGACATAGTAGCAGAAAGTGTACATAAAAGGTCAGACTGCAATTTTTATGCAGTCTGATCTTAATCTTCACTATCTGAAAAAGCAACAGAAGATGTGCTAAATCCTCCAGGGGTTAACGCCTTGGTCCTTGCAGATCATGTCACTGAGCGGTAGAATGCAGAGCTCCAGACAGAGGGAAAGATTTTGATTTAAAAATTGAAAATATTAGTAATTCTCCACTAAACCCTATCTTATGGGTATTCATTGGAATCATCGCAATGAGACGATTCTAATGAGTACCCACAACATAGGGTTTGATAGAGAAATAATGGGTTTAGAATACCATCACTCCCTTTTATGTGGAGCTCTGAGAATGTATCCAAATTGTTGCATGTTTGATTCTTAAGGATCTGCATCCACCAACCATTCTTCGGAACATTCTTAATTTTGTTCTCCAGAATTTTCTAAATTAAGACATTTGAAAGTAATACAACTTCTAAGCTAGGCTATTTGACTTTTTTTGTGTAACCTTCAAATTTAGAAAAATCTATGAGAATTATGAGAATAAGAGTAAGTACATTCTTAAGAATGTCGGGTGAATACCAATCTAGAACTTTTTATCATGATAGAGCCAACTGACAAGGGACCTTTCAATAGGATTCAATCCCACCAATGACTACACAATTTCTTCGTTGTTAATGTGGGAAAGCAGCCAGAAGCTTTAACCCTGGTTTATGTGCAATTTTGGTTAGAGGAAGACCAGGAATGCATATCTAGGCACACTGGCAGCTGTGATTCCACTGAAATATGGTTTGACTGGCGTACAGGGCAGTTTTCAACATTTTTTCTGTTATATTGGGGCAGAAACTGCACCTATCCATGCTTTCCTGGAGTTTCTGTTACTGGTGCTTCATACAATATTTTCCCATAGTCATCAATGAAACAATAGTCAGCTGCTGAGAGAAGTACGAGTCCTATCACATTGACTCTCTTTAGTCATCTAATAAGTGATCCTCCAAAAAATTTGGACAGATGAGAATCTGAACCAGCTGTTCCTGGTCTAAGTCCTGTATGCTGTCTAGCTCAACTTTGAAACAAGAAGGCTTTTGAAAAACCCGTGGGCAAAGTAGAAAATCCATGTAACAATATTTTCCACATATTTGAAGACATACATGTATCTTTTGTGCAACAATCAAACTGTTACCACACAACCCTGATTTTTAACCATCCTGAGGAAAAAGTCTTTTGAAAACATTGTGTGAAAAAGAAGAAAATGCTGGTTACCAGCATTTTCTCCTTTTCCCAAAATGTTTTCTACCCTATAAAAGACAAGTTCTATCATACAAGTCACATTAAGATTGCTAACAGCAAACGATTTAAGTTTGGATAAGCCTTTTCTTTTGTCCTTTGGTAAAGAGTTAAACCTTATAAATGCTCTCAATACACATGAATGTAAACATTTATAACAATAGACTTTAAACCCAAAACAAACATATATTAAATTTACCTTGATCTGAGGAGAGTTTCTTCAATGAAGTTGCCACCAACACTATCACCATGACAACGATGGCCAGTACAACCACTCCCACTGCAATCACCTTGTTGTTCATTCTGATCTAATAACCAATCCTTTACTCAGAATTACTCTGCTTCTACAGCCCTGGAAAAAAATGCTTTTGATAACATGATGGAAAGATTGAGAAGAAGTAAATGCTGATCTACTTTCTCCACACTGGTCTTAATATTTAAAAATTGATACCTGCAGAGAATTTCTAAATGCCATTTGTGAAATCTTGTTGTTTGTTTTAATACTTACTTTTTTACCACAAGAAAATGGTGGTTTCCTTTCTACTTTTTCCAAAACAGTCTTAAATACAAAATACCCATGATTTGATATCTGCAAAGATTTTCAATATTGCCATGTTTGAAATCTTGTTGTTAGGTTTAACTCTTTTACCATACAACCAAATTTACTACTTGACCAAGTTGTAGGCATTTGTAGATGTCTGAGGACAAATTAAATGAGGTGACTCCCAGACAATCAACAGTGGCAGGAATGCTGTAGTTGATGTTGGGTTGACTCTACCTTCAGTCTGAAAGGTTGCTCAGACATTATTTATGTGATCCGTCTCCGCAACCCTTCATTTCAGCCCTTGTTTCATACCATCTGGAAAACTCAAAATCTTACAAGTCATTTTTCAGTTGGCTTAAAGTGTCTTTAATCTGCTATGAAAGCTATGAAAATGATTAATCTTTAATATCACACAAACTGTGCTGCAAAATACCAATTAAATCAGTGGAAATTTGCCTATTTTCCAAACATAAATAAATCCAGTGTTAGTAATTTGTTAACAACTAACACGGCCACTTCCCTTAAACAGGCATGTGCACTCAACAGAATTCTACTTTTGTACAATCTGGTTCTCTGACCCTAACAACCATTTTAGCACAAGGTACCTTTGTCAACAGTGAAATTAGTCATTAAAAATCCTGTAGCATGTCAGAGATACTGCGATTTCTGCCAAGATATTCCCACTGATGATATCACCGTGTTTTGATTTCTGGTGAAGTATGTCAGCTGTTATATATGTTAAAAAGTACAGATCTCCACAAAGGTAAGATTTAGATATTAACTAAATTATAATTTTTTCTGTAAAGATTATTTATTTATCTAATGATCCATGCCCATTTTATGAGCTGTCATTAGAAATTTTGTCGCATAGAGCCATTAAAAAAGATCCGGGTAAAATCACATTTATTCCAGACATGTATAACAAACTTTGCTCTGAAGGTCTACGAAGACCAGAAACAAAAATAGCATCAGTGCAGACCTTCAGGTTGAAGGTAGCTGTATTTATTATAGGTTTGTAGAGCAGTGGCACTAGTGTTCCAAGGGTCGTGGGTTCGAGTCCTGCGTCAGACACTTTTCT
The DNA here is from genome assembly GCA_943736015.1 of Tridacna crocea. Taxonomy (NCBI): domain Eukaryota; kingdom Metazoa; phylum Mollusca; class Bivalvia; order Cardiida; family Cardiidae; genus Tridacna; species Tridacna crocea. Next base: position 35,505,367 of record OX031073.1, read on the forward strand.
CCCTTGATTTACTTCACTGCAAAATTTCAGGCATGACCCGAGATTATAAAACAGCGAAATGTGAAGAGTGAAAAATAAGCCTTCACCCTTTCCAAAACAATCCCTGGTCTTTACAACCCTGAGATAGAAGCCTTTTGAAAACATTGTGAGAAAAGGAGAAAATGCCGGTAACCAGCATTTTCTCCCTTTCCCACAATGTTTTCTACTCTTCACAAAACAAATTTCAAATTTTTGGTTGCTTTTATTTTGTCGTCTGCAAAATTAATGCTTTCTACTTGGACAAGCTGAAAATAGTGTTGTTTGGTAATGAGTTAAATCCTTCCCAAACAACCCCTGGTTTTTATGCGTTTGCAGTAAAAGTCTTTTGAAAACACTGTGGGAAAAAGAGAAATTGCTCATAACGAACAATTTCTCCTTTACCCACCGTGTTTTCAACCCTTTCAGAGAACTCTCGGCCATTTTCTCAAAATCTAAAATTGTCGTCTGCAAACGCACAAACTGCAGTCCACAATTTGTCGTTTGGGAAAGGTTTCCAGTCGTTTCGACACCCGGTCTTTTCGACACCCGGTTATTTCGACACTTTTTGGTCGTTTCGACCCCTAATTTGGTCATTTCGACCCCCCAAAAAATTTTTTTGCAAAAACTGGTCGTTTCGACACCCGTGTATTTTTGCCCTTCCTAGAATAATTGATTATTATCTTGTTTTAACCTATAACCGTGTTTGTGTTTACTTTTTATTGTTTTACTATTGCAGCTGGACCATCATCTTTCTTTCTTTTCTTCTTTCTTTTCCACCTTCTTCCATCTTGGTTGATACAACGGTGGAAATGTATTTGTGTAGAGTGGCAATCGAAGAATATAGAAATGTGTTAAATGTTAGTGATAATATTAATAATCATTTATTTTTGTCCTTTGATGTTTTTCTCATGTTGATAGAAGAAATGATAATTATGAAACAAAACGTATGGTAATTGTGAAAAATTGTTTCTTTTGATTGCTTTTAATTTGCTAATTGTTTTTTCGCAAGTTATAACCACTGATTGATAGTTTGCTTAAATCTGTATACAGAACAGAACAGAACAGAAAAGAAGTTTATTTCCAATGACTTGAACTAAGTTCATCGTCATTACAAAGCTAATATCAATATATGAATATCATGTACATACATGTAACAATAGCTGACATTGAATAAAAAAAGACACAGTACATTATATTTGCGGAAATCACGCTTTGGTGCAGTAATATGCTTTTGTCACAATGATCAGTCTGTATAGATCAAGATCAACAAACAGCTTAGTGTAGTTCATCTTAATCTATGCACACCGAAAACGTTATGTGTATTCGAATGTTGAAACAATATTTTTCTTACTGATTGCATTAATTTTAGACCTGTCTCGGAAAGAAGTAATAGCATCAGAGAATAATCGCAGGTTTTTTTTTTTTTTAATTTCGACTAAGCTGAAAAAAGATTGCAAGATACATGCTGTAGTGTCATTTGTTATTCATCATCCCTATAAATATATAAAAGGGGATAAAAGCAGGTAACAGATTCGAAGGATGAATATGCTAGACATTTACATTTCACATAATGATAATAATAATGATGATAATAATAATAACAATAATAATGGTAATAATACTGATATTTTTGTGAAAAAAAAAAAATACACAGAATGGGAAAAAAAAAAAACGATACATACTAACACATTTATTAATACATTAAATGTACATGTATTATAAATCGAAAAATCGAAAGCTTATAAATGGTTCAGTATATAGGAAAAAATCGTAAAGGGTTAAAAAAAACATCGAAACATAATAGATACGAAAACTCTCAATGGACAAGATCACGAAAAGCGAAATGAATACTGGATGTAGTCAATTAAAGCGAAAGCGATGTTAAACCCTTTACCAAGCAACACAGTTATAGACTGGTCCATATTTAAAGCACTAGCAGACAACAAAATAAACATAACACTAAAATTGAAATTTGTTTCCAGCAGGGTAGAAAACATTGTGGGAAAAAGAGAAAAATCTTGTTATCAGCATTTTCTCCTGTTACCACAATGCATTCAGAAGGCTTCTCTCTCAGGTTCGTAAAATCCAGGGTTTGTTTGGCAAAGGATTAGAGAATAATAACCCTTCATAGCTACCGTTCAGAAGGACGATCAGTAACCGACCGCACAAAACCACGCAGTCTGATCCTAATTATCCCTAATTATTGGAAGCAAAAGGAAAAAAAAAAAAAAAATGTACATGTATACAATGTGCAACCAGCGACAAAAACTTTTTTTTTTCCTCTCGAACAAACTGAAAACATTTCAGACGGCGATATCCATCTTTAATATGTATACTGTAGTCAATATTACCTTTGAAACTGTCTTTTATGTAATTTCTTTAAAGAAGATAAAAAGAAGCGTTAATTAAATTGAGTAATTAGAAAGTTGTTTAGATAGGGGTATCCCTATCGGTATTTAAAGGAAATGGAATTGCAAGTAAGCTATTAAAGAACCAATAGCTGCTCGCCGCATGGCGCAATGCCGCAGTGCGAGGGTAAACAAGCCAACTATGATGAAGTAAGCTACTTCTGCTCGCCGCATGGCGCAATGCCGCATGGCGAGGGTAAACAAACCCAATAATGAAGTAAGCTACTTTTAGTATATGTGCAGTAGGAAAAAAATATAATATTGAAATTTAAAATCTTAAGAATTGTTAATTGTTGTTTGTTGTGTTTTTCGTTGGATTTTTATCATTAAAAGTGAATTTTTATAGGAAGATTTTGATTGCGTGTGAGTGTGTGTTTTTTATGTTCTGCAATGGCAGATAATTGTGTTAAATGTGGGACTGTTGTAGGCAGGAGGCAACAGGTGGTATCCTGCGATACATGTTCTAGATGGCAACACAGAACATGTGACACAGGTTAGTCAAATTACTTAGTAAAACTTTTACCTTTTGTCCCTTTCATGAAATAAAAGTGCGGAGATCAATGTCTGACCACACAACCCATACTGTCCGATCTTTCATCTCCTGCACATGTTCCTCTCTCTCTCTTGATTAGAAATTATACTTTTACAATTAAAACTTCTACTTTTAAACCGTGTCAATCAAAAACTTCATCAATCGAGTTACTTTTAATTTGTTGTCTGCAAATGCTTTTAACTTTTCTTAGAAACCGAAAGAATCGTCTGGTCACTAGCATTTTCTCCATTTCAAACGACGTTTTCTACCTTATCAAAGATCATTTGTGGCATTTGAGCAACTATGAAATGGTTTTCGGCAAATGATTTCAGTTTGGATAAGGCTAAAAATTGTCGTGTGGTATAGTGTTAAATGGTCTAAATAGTAGATCTATTAACCTTCATTTCAAAACAATTATAGATAGCCAATGAAACATGTATTTTATTTTTGGAATGGTAGAAAATGTTATTAAAGGAGAAAATGCTAGCTGCCAGTATATTACCCTTCTCTTACAATGTATTAAAATATTCGTTTCTGAGGTTAAAAAGAATCCCGGATTGTTTAGTAAAGATTCATTCTTGTAATCGCTTACCACACAATCCTGACTTTCAGGTACAAGCCTTTTGAAGACATGGTTAAATTGACCATATTTTAATCCTTTTCACACAATATTTTAAACCATAGCAATGAAAAACTCCATCTGAGTTACTTTTAATTTGTTGTCCACAAATGCTTGTAACTCTTTACCACACAATCCCGACCTATTACGATTATTAGAAACTGGCTTTATGAAAACATCGTGAGAAAAGGAGAAAATGCTGGTAATTCCGATTTGCTCCCCCCCCCCCCCCCCACAAGACTGCACGAGATAAGTCTATATTATGCTTACAATTCGCGCCAAACTTCGCAAACCGATACTGAATGGTCACGTGACCAAATAAGAAATATTGTAATCATTAACAATGCAAACCATTAGCGGCAACCAAGCATTTTGGCATTCTTACAGAGAATTTTGTTCGAGATCAGACTACTCTTTACAAATGTTCTGATCTTGAACAAGACAAAATGATGTATTAAGGGTAATCTTCACAACTCATTCAGTGTATTATCCGTTCATGTGTGTCCGTACTAATGGATTTTGATCGGACTGCTCATGACAGAAATTATGCAATCATTACCAATACAGTCCTTTAACGCCAATAAATCATTTTGACATTCTTATAGGGAGTTTTGTTCGGGATCAGACTACTCTTGGGGAGTGGTCTGATCTTGAACAAAACAAACAGTTGTATCATGGAAAATCTTTATGATTCATTGAGTATATTATCCATTTAGTAATAGTTAAACGCTAAGAAGTCAAAATCAAACAATTTAAACAGCCAAAAGGAGGGAGCGTAGCGACCGACTGTGGCTGTTTAAATCGTTTAATTTTGAACTTCTTAGTGTTTAACTGACTTACTCTTTTTCCGCCCACATTACATCATTGCTAAAATAACGTTCCATATACGGAATCCACTATTCACAAAGAAACGCCCTTTCACCCATATACGGAGTCGGCTGATTCGCTAAAGAAACGTCATCATTGCATCATCGCTAAAAATGACGTAATTTCCACGTGAATATCGGGGCTAAACCTCGTGTACACGACCATGTGGTATTTAACCCTTTACCAAACAATCAATTGGGAAGGAAGGTTATTTTTGGAAAAGGAGAAAATCCTGGTTGTTGGCATTTTCTCCGTTTCCTACAATATTTTCTACCCTGTCAAAAAACTCAACTTCATTTGTTCCACTTTCAAAATTTGACATCTGCCCATGCTTTCAATTTGGAATGGTCTAAAATTTGCAATATGGGAAAGGCTAAAGAACCTTTATTGTCAGCTTCATTTCCAGTTCACGCTTGACTATCGCCAGTGTTAAACAATGTCAAATATGGCTGAATTTGACCAAGATTTTGAGGAAGTAACGACTAGACTCGGCCTATCAAAATTTCTACAGATTTAGATCTACTACAGCATTATTTTTTCTTAAAATTTCAACATATCGTCGATTTACTTCTTAAACCCTGAAACAACAGCTTGTTTCAAGCTTCAGGTGGTATGTTTCAGAGGACAACCGACCATATAGATCTAGATTGATTGGCTTTTATTACATAAATTGTATCTGTGTTTTACCTTTTTTTTCAACGGCGTAACTTGTAGATCTTGGCATGCGCTAGACCTAATTTAATCCTTTCCCAAACGAAAGACTCTTCCAAACTGAAAGAGTTTGCAGAGGACAATTTTAACTTTCATAACAATGGCAGAAAATTATCCGAAAGGACAGAAAACACTGTGGGAAAAAGAGAAATTGCTCGTTACAAGTAATTTCTCCTTTTCCCACAATGTTTTCAAAAGACACGTAAAAACAAGGGCTTGTTTGGGGGAGGGTTAAGTAATTGTTGAATATTAATGAGGGGGGTAGGGTTTAGGTACGCATGCGCAGTAAATCCAGATAAACTCCAGATAAACTCCGACGTTTAAATGGATAAATGATCAAAATAAACCTGCGTTGGGTAGTTTATGGAAGATAGACGGTCAAAAATTTTCAAATATGAGCGTTCTGATTGGATAGAAAAGTAGGACAAAGACTAATGGGTGCTAAAAATAGTATTGATCTATATGTACTTATGGATTTAAATCGGACTGCTCATTAGTGTTGGGCAATCGGTTTAAAATCTCAATCGATTATCGGTTTGTAATCGGAAGAGCAAACCAACTAGCTATCGATAGTACAATCGGTTTAGACTCCATTTAAATAAGAATGTTTTTTTGCTTAAAATACTGTGACAATATTGTAAACATGATAGTCTTCATGTATTAAGTTTATAAATATGTTGTATTCTGCACTTTTATCAATTGAAATAAATTACAATTAAGTTTTCTGCTTCAATCAATATCATTCATTTTGTTCCTTATAATTTCCAAACGAGTTAAAAAAGAATCAGACATATACCTAATAGTTCAAACATTTGCAGACGACCCCTCTTTCCCCCCCACCCCCCCCCCCATTTTATTTTCATTTACTAAATGAACATTTTTTCCAGCCATGAGCAGAATTTTAGCTTCCACTTACTGCTTTATTCAGAAATTTGTGTAAATTCACTGTTAAAATTCATTATTAAAGATAAGAAGATAGTTTGAAGTCCCTCTGATCGGACGATGCCACGCTGCTCATTGTAGTGTCATGGGTTTTCGCGCTTTTTTGGCGATCTATTTTTTCTTGACAGTTAGTTTCTGGAGAAGTATTACTACATGATTTGACATTATTTAGTCAGTTTAAATAGCAAGTAACTTAAAAAGCTGTCACTTTACACTAGATAAGAGGAATAACATCTTCGTTACTCTGTCATAAATGACTCGCCAGCTTCATTATCATCCGGGTGTCCTTCGCATTTTATACTGATGGTGTTTAACCCATATTTCTGACCGATGCACGCAAGCTAGGTTATATGAAGTTCTAGACGATAATTTCATGCCTCAGATTGACATTTAGGCAGATATCTTTCATTGCCAAAGACAGGTAATTTCAAATTTCCAAATGTCAAAACCCGGGCTCAGGGAAACTTGCCGAGTTGTCAACTTTTGTCAAGACATTCATGGACAAAGATTTGTTTCTCATTTTTCAGCATATTTTCATGTTTATTATCCACTATGTCTAAGCCAAGATTGTGATTAATAATAGTCAAAAAACCAAGCGCTAAAAACCAGAATTCAAGTTTTGGCACCAAGCCAGCATAGCAACCGACTACAATCGATTGCGGGATTTCTCAATCGATTATCGGAATCGGAAGCCAAAACCAACTGACTTTCGACTATAGTCGATCATCGGCCCACCACTACTGCTCATTACAGAAATTGTGCAGTCATTAACAATATAAACCTCTAGCGCCAATCAAGCATTTTGGTATTCTTACAGGGAGTTTTGTTGGGATCAGACGGCTCTTGAGGAGTGGTCTGATATTAAACAAAACAAACTTACCTGTTATATGAAATATTAACGAAATAAGTACAACCCATCTAAGTTTACGAAAGCATGGTCGCACTGAAATAAGGTTTAAATGGTGGAAAATAATACAAATTATAATAGAAAAGATGATCAACAAGTGTATCAATCATCCGATCAATCAATCAATCCTATAATCCTATTGAAATGGATTGATTGATCGGGTGATTGATACATTTGTTGATAATCTTTTCTATTATAATTTTTATTATTTGCAATACCGAATTTCGACCCCCAATATCAAATCAACAAATGTATCAATCATACGATCAATCAATCCATCAACAAATCAATCAATCAATCAACCAATCAATCAATCAATCATTCAATCAATCATAAAACACGCATAAAAACAAAGAAAACAAAGAAGTTATAATGTCTTGGTAATGGGAAATAACCTCTAAAATTTGGTCATTTCGACCCCCAATATCAAATTCGGTATTGCTAAAAAAATTAAAATCGGCATGTAAACAATACAAAAACACTTATTTCAATCACAAACTTAAAAAATAGATACTGAAAAATGACAAAGTTAACATTCAGATAACTTTCATTTCATGATCTCAAAAAAAAATTGGGTTCGAAACGACCAGATTTTGCAAAAAAATTTTCACGGGGGGTCGAACGACCAAAAAGTGTCGAAATGACCGTGTGTCGAAATGACCGGGTGTCGAAATGACTGTCATTCTTGGGAAAGGGTTAACAAATGACAAAATTTTAGACTTGTCCATATTGACAGCTTTTGCAGACGAGGAATTAAATGTGTCTCAAATAATAAAATCTGTATGTGACAGGGTAGAAAAAGGAGAAAATGCTGGTAACCAAGGCTTTAGCAAAAAGTCCGAGATAGAAACAGATCTCGTCTTTTAAGTTCTAGATTAAACCACTGTGTAATTTGTAAGCATTTGATCTGGGGATTTATTTCTGTCAAAGTAGCAAACACTTGTAGCGCTGCTCGCCTTTAGGCTTTGCTTATATTCAAACCATGCGCTCTACTTACCCTTTCACTAGTTTTTTTCTATATCTATTTCCGTATAAGGATTTGTTTCTCTCAACTGTGTATTTTGCAATAAGGTCAAGGTCGTCAACAACTTACCGGTGTTACGCATAAATAACACAAGCGTGAGATTAACAACTGATGAGACGCCATTATCTCCCGCTAGATGGCATTCTATAAATACTCATCTATCTGATATGGGCATCCTCTTTCCTACGCGACAACCGTTACTTTGAATTTAAAAGAAAAACAAAGGTTTACCCAATAAAACGCTACCTTGTGCAATTCACTCAACTATGATCACCAGTTTAGAGAAATCTGTTGCTAAAGCAGGTCTCATTTCTCCTCAAACGTATTGATACGTAAAAGCTATTTTCAACATTGCTACTTTACAGAGCGTAATATTACAGTCAGCCCGCTTTCGGGGCTAGTAGTGATGCGTCATATAAGACAGTCGAATCTTCGAAGAATATGACATGCGCAGACAATGGATGAGACGCCACTTTCTTGCACTCCGGATCATTACATTCACATTATGTATGTGAGGTAACGAACGACAACTATGCTCGGAGATTGATGAGACGCGTGCTATCAACACATTTCGTGATTATGGCCTGATCACGCATTATAAACATTATTCTAACCAATCATGGTTTTGAAAACCCTCAAAAAAAAACTTAATTCAAGAGACAAGGGAGAAAAAAAGCTGGTAAACAGCATCTCCCCCTTTTCCCTCAATAATTCTTATTCCTTTAGAAACATCGTTCGTCATTTGATTTGTATCTGATGTTTTCTGTGCAAATGACACCTTTCAGTTTTTACATGTTTAAAATTTTGTCCTGTGAATAAGTTTGTCCAAGTGCATGGTCTTCTGTCGAGTATAACTGCATGCTGGATTACAATGAACAAGGCGGTTGTTAGGCTTGAAACTAAACACATCCATGGTTAGGAATTGACGGCACAGGACTTCAGCAGTTGGTTGCTTAGAAGGTGTATCCTTAGATCAGGGGTCGTATATACATGCAGCCACGTAGGAAGCATTTCAAGATTGGGGGGGCTAACTTCGAAATACTGAGATTTTTTGCGTGGTAATTGCATTGCGCTAAAAACTCATATTTTAGTTACTATGATTTTCAAAATTATTGGGGGGGGCTGAGCCCCCCCTAGCCCCCCCCCTGTTCCTACGGGCCTGACATGTGTACATATGATCCCTGCGTGGATGCATGAATGCTGTTTAACCCCCGTCCTACTGTAGAGGGGTAGCGCACCGTTGTATACCGTGTATTACCGTATTTATGTAGTAGAATCAGGGGCGGTAACCAGTCTAGGGTAGCGCGGAGTGGTGTAACTTCCGGCGTTAAATGGTGTAGGTACTATGATGCTGGATAGTCGACGAGTTCTTACTTGATTCTATATGGCTTGTGCAGGCTTATTCGAAAATACACTTTCGGTTTTTTATTTAATGTGATTTTCTGTGTGCATAACACAAAATCTAATGTAGTCGTATATAGTGCCGTCTCGGATTAGCCTGCGCGGACTGCGCAGGCTGATCCGAGACGACACTTTAGGCAAATGTCTAAATGCCCTTTTCGCGTGTTGCAAGCCAATTATACCATGATCAACAAGGGTCAAACATTCTGAAAAACAATCTTATTCTGTTTTTAAGAATTTTCTAAATTTGAAAGTACCACAACTTTTGATTGGCTAAACCGAATAGTCAGTTAGCCAATCAGAAGTTCCGTTACTTTCTAAATCTAGAATTAGATTTTGAATGAAATCAAGAATGGTTTGTGAAGACGGACCATCCAAATGGGCTCCCAACCAAGGTCAGCAATTACCTGACTGGGCTGAGATGGTTATTCTGTAGCCAAGATCACAAATCTGACTACTCGCGTCAGAACTGCAGCCAGACCCATTTGCCCAGCTTTTCTGTGGTTGTACGTCATAAATTTGTCAATGTACCAATAATGGCAATTAAATATGTTTAAACTAAAACTAATTCTTATCTTATTGGTCCATGTGTTTTTTTTTTTTTGGGGGGGGGGGAACGGGGGAGGGATCGTCAATCTGTCGGTGAAAACAAAACTTACATTAGATTTACTCAAACAAGCTAAAAACTGAATGAACAAACTGTTTGTCATTGGCGATTTACCAGGAAAGATTTCGACAGAAAGTTGCCAGTCATTCAAGCTTTATTTTTGTAAAGAAATCTTACAATTTTAAGAATGGTTTTCAAAACGGCGCATTCCCAGCAAAGAAATATGTATCGTTTAGTTTCATATCAAGCCACGTGATGCAGTCGAGGGACTTGATCAATCGGTCACTGGAGGATTTCCGAATGGGATCGTCTGTAACAATTACAAAGTAACTTATGACTGAAATACGTTGCAACTTTAGGGTTAATTTTAATTGCTTTTTCTTTGCATCTTTGTAGGATAGATAAGAGGTAAGTCGTCGGAATATTTTTAATACTGGAAAATATATCATTTACAACAGAAAAGTTAGCATGATACATTCAAACCATCTCTAGACATAATAATGATCAGTGTATCACTTCATTAATTGCGAAGACTGAGCATAAGTGCAGGTGTAACCAGAGCTGTCACTGAATGTGACTTTATACCCTCGCCAGCACTTCGACAGTATTTTGTACAGAGACGGACACACGGACAGACACACACATAGACGGATGGACACACGGACAGACAGGCTGATTCCAGTATACCCTCGAAACATTCGTTTTGCGGGGGTGTAAAAAGGTGGAGGAGATGTTTTTTATAGCCTTTGCAGGTATCGAATTAAATTTCACAATGTCAGACGTCCTAGCCAGTCATTCCTGCCAGTTGAGGGACTTGACAATACGCTTCTGCTGGTGTGTCACATCCTTTACACCCATTCGCTGTAGACGATCAATTGTTTAAAATACGAAATATAGATATGCGTCAAACTCATAGGGGTTTATCTGAAAAGAATTAGAAAGTAAACGGTTTTTTTCCCTCACTATGTTTGTTGATATAATCATCCTTGGAAAAACTGATGTGTCGTTCATTATTTTGACACAAGAGTATGAATGTCAAAATTTGAGTACTTGTATATGGGTCTTTCCATAAGAACATGAACCACAATTGTATACTTGTCGTTCCATCGAAATCCTGGAGTTTCAAGTGCTAACTTGCCAGTATATTTAAGGCATAGTGGTGTTTGACCTTTATTTCCTATCCAAATGTTTTCTTCCCCAGGTATATTGTTCTTGAAGATCAGCTTTACGGCAACCTTGCAACGGGGGTTGATGTTACACGTAGGCCTACATGTAAATTCAAGCTGATATAAGCGTGAAACTTTGATATCCAGATTTACATCCCAAAGAGTTAATGTTAATAATTCGACATATTTATTAGAAGATAAATAAGAATCGCTCCTGCTAACTTGTATTGTAGAATATTTCGCGTCATGAAAATCGTCCAAGTCAATGTGTCTGTCCGATCCGTGTGGTCCACCACTCAGAAACTTGTACTTGCTTGCCTCAGAGCGAAGGAATGGTATCATGGCAGACATAATGACCGGTTTTACGTCTGCCTTGAGTGTAATAATTTCATCTGCTCGATCTACATCCGCCTTGTAGATATCTACCAATAATTCCATACACTTTTCTTCCATTGTAGTTATGGAATGTTGCTTAGCAACAGATAAACATTCGTAGATGTGGAACTCTCCTTGATTCTCTGTCAGTGACTTCATAAGTAGGGCCACAGACTTCTTCATCAGACGATCTACTTTATATTTGTAGGCCAAAGGTAGAATACGAAAAACGTTACTCATTTGTATTTCATGTTCGCATGACGGATAGAAACAAGCTAAAAATTCACAGAATCCCTCCGCGTCTTCGTCTTCCAGTGTGACACCATTCTTGTCCTCATCTTGTAGTTTCTCATCAAAGATCTTCTTCAAAACTGGAGATGCCATTTCTAAAACAACTTGATTGACGTATAACGTATCACCACCAACTTTAAGTTTCATATCGGATTGACAGGACTTTGTTTTAAATCCAAAATAATTTCCATGCACAGTCTCCTGTGTCAATTTAGCTCGTGAATTCTTCTGGTCGGACAGATTCCCACCTTCAGCCATTTTTCGATTTGTTACTTCCCAGTATGACAGGCAAACAGTTATCTTGAATCAAACGCAGTTAACCGTGGTCTCATTAATATCGATCTGTGTGATATTGTTGTTCAAACACATGCCACAGAGAGTTATTTACTTCCTTGTTGTCGTTTCTAAAGGCAACTATCCAGCCATTCGTCACAATTCGCCCGATTCCGCATTGTTACGGAATGTTTGTGACTATCCTAGTACTTTCGATGTTTTGTTTAGAAACAAGATAAACGCAGAATAGTCAAGAAAGAATATTTATTTGTCATAATTACTTTGTAATTAGCGAATGAATTAACCGATAGTAATGATGGTACTTAACTATTTTTTGTACGATAGGTCCATATCGTGGTCTCAATGAAAAATCAATTTTATTACTGTCATAGTTCGGCATAGGCTACATGTTTATTGGGAATAGACGATTTGCCAATTAAATTTGATATAAGCGATATTTCCAGTTTATCGTAAGCGGCGCACCGGAAGTATCACGTGACACCGGACAATCAAAGCATTATTTCAATAACAAATGCCGTATGTCCCGTTCACAAATCCTTTAAATTTGGACAAACTCATCACTGAAAAAAGTGACATAGTAAGAAATCTACATGAAATCAATTCTAACACATTTTTTTCATATTTAATGACATTGCTTTTGAAAAATATAATTAGGAACAGCTAGACAAAGTACGCATTTTATGAGATCGTATTGAAATAAAGAGCATGTAGAATGTAAGAATGAACTTACCCTCTGTAACCTGTATAAAATTTATAATCCCGTCCACTAATGATCACCAAGCGGGTAAATGAATATGAAACAAAAGATAAGAAGGGCACTATGGTCAATTTAATGTGACACGTGTGTGTTAATCTGTAAGAAGTAAGTACATTACAGCTGTCCTAAAGGTCTTCCGCCCTGTCCAGCACTGTGCGATACCGAGATCAAAGGAACGCCGAGTTAACACTTCACCCATTATTTTTTTTGTATAAAGCTTCATCAGACGCATATTTCTAAATAGATATACTCAAAATGAAGCTTGAATATTTTTTTTGTGAAGAAGGTATGGAAGGTTTGAAATCTGAAGCCACGTTTCTTTCGTTCATGATCTGTAATATGAAGTTATTCGTCAATAGGAACATGCCTGAAAGTGCAACAAAGACGTTTGATAATAGTGCTATAATATCAGTAAATGGACTGTCCCTGTCTTTCTGAAGACACTGGACAGCTATTTAACCTTTTACCAAAGTATTCCGAGTTATGGGGATCCGGCAAAAAAAGGGGCAGACGTGCTGATTTTGCCCACTGTATGTTATTTGTCTCACTTTCTCAACCTTAACACATCCCCCTTCCCCCCCAAAAAAATCGAAAAAAAGTAATCAATATACAGTTCAGAGACATCTGTGAAAAATGAATTTTTAAAGTGTGAGAGAAAATATTGTGGGAAAAAGGAAGGGATTGCAACAAGCACTTTCTTCTGTCCCAACAATATTCTTTTACTTTTTCAAGGACAATTACAACCATTTGGCCTGTTTTTATTCGATAGTCTCCACATACTAAGTATCTGGACGAGTCCAAGGTCACAGTGTTGACGTCGGGTGAAAACATTCACGGTAACTATTTAACCTTTTACCAGACGACAAAATTTTAGACTGGACAAAATTGAAAGCACTTGCAGATGACAAAATACGTAACTCAAAAATTGACATTCGATTCCAGCAGAGTATGAAACATTGTGGGAAAAGGAGAAAAATGCTTGTTACCAGCATTTTCTCCTTTTCCCACGATGTTTTCAAAAGGCTTCTATCTCACGGTCATAAAAACCAGGAAATGTTTGGTAAAAGATTAAAACCCTATACCACATAACCCAAGCTTTTTACGACCCTGAGAAATATTGCTTTTGAAAATGTTAAATAGGGATAAAGCTCTGGTAACCAACATTTTCTCCTTTTTCTTTGCTATCCAAAATAGCGAAAAATGGGGAAAAATAACATTTATATAACTGCAATAGACTTTCCCTTTTCCTTTTTATGTCTGAATGGTCAACTAATGTTTGCCGAATTCCGTAGCTACAGGCTCGAAATCCAGGGGTTGGTGGTTTGAATTGTTTAAACTATAAAAGTGATAGTAATTCTTTTTTTTTTAAATCGTTCCAGTATCTGCAAATAGACAGACACAGTCTATTTACCAAAAACTGGGACATTATACAGTTTCAATTTACGGGACTCATTTTTCAGTGGGCAAATACGTGCAACACTTGTTTTCATTGAAAAGTTAGTAAAGGGTTAGCTGGGTGTTCTTTTGATGTCGGTATTTCACCGTCAAAGTGGGTGCATCTGTTTGAAAAGCTGTTATGCTCTTCTTAGGCACTGACCAACACACACGTGTCATAATTGTTTATTACGTTCAGTCTGACGTTGATCACTTGTAAAGGTTTGGAACTGTTTAAATCTGTTACAGGGGGTAAGTCTGTTCTAATCATTGGCCCCTTCAATTTTTTGTTTTCAAATGCATTATTATGTAACCTGATTTAACTGGTCCCAGTTTAACTGTATATTTGCACTCATTTCTTTCGGAATGGGAGGGGGGTTTGATTTTCAAGTTATTAAACCTTATCCTACTAAATAATAATATGACACAAATTTAAAGTCGATAGTAAAATCCCAAATATTATTTCAAAGGAATATCTCCAGGTAAAATATCTCCGTTTCGGACAGTGTAGATCTAGGATCAGACTGCACATTTTTCGTAGTCGGATCTTGATCTAAATTATCTGCAAAAAGTCGTTGAGTCGCGCTTCGCATCATAAGGGTTAATGCAGTCTGCATACAAAAAGTTCTATCAACACGCCCGACAGGAGACAGCGCTGCTTATGAAGTTTACCGAAAGATTGACAAAACGACAGTTCTTTTTTTGAGTGTGTCTTCGACACAGATAATTGATAAAACTACTGGCATGGCCGATTCAGGGTTTTTGTTGTCTTATTTATCACGTTTAGTGGTGAATTCCATTTAAAAAATATGACCTTTTCACTATTCGGTATGTTCAAGATTGGGAAAGATTGTCCGGTGGAGAGTACTCGCAAGGGAAGTAATTCATGGTGACGCGTCAGTAATGGAATTTGGCAAATGGTCTCTTCTCCGCTGTTTTTCTGGAGAATACTGACGAAAGTTCC
The DNA here is from genome assembly GCA_943736015.1 of Tridacna crocea. Classification (NCBI taxonomy): domain Eukaryota; kingdom Metazoa; phylum Mollusca; class Bivalvia; order Cardiida; family Cardiidae; genus Tridacna; species Tridacna crocea. The sequence continues at coordinate 35,520,684 of OX031073.1, forward strand.
CTGGTGTACTCTATTCTTCTGTTATGATTCGTAAGGGTCCAAACACCACAGGGTTGGAGGAAGAAGTCTTAAAGTTGTAAGATTGACGTTTTGACTGACTTTTAGAAAGGGTAACTTAAAGGTTAGATATTCTAGGCTCGTGCTTGGCATCACTGTCAACTCATATGCTGTCATCGTAGACTTTATGGAGTTCTTTTGAGACCAGGAATTTTATATTGTAATGTAATTGATGACACGGTAAAAACGTGACAAACACGGATTTAACCAGTTCAATATTTGTTCAACAGCTCACGTTCTACTTTCGTTTTTAAAACAGGATACTATCTAATTCGCATGCGTTACGCAATGTTATGTATAGTGTAAATAACAATTTGCCCCAAGTATCCAATATACTATACTCCTCCATTTTTCATAAGAAGAAATATATTCTTTAGTTATCATTCTAAATTTCCAATAGATAAATTCTGGCGAAACACATACTGCCTATTTTTTTAATGAATAAGCATGTTTTGGTTTTATAATGTATGACTAGAAAACACAAATGACAAAGAAAAGCTTCAAGTTACATTATAGGCCTACATATTCGTTCCTTTGCACTTAGAGATCTTCCTACCATAAAGTAATTTAATTCTCTGTCACATTTATCATGTCAAAACATAGTCTTTCAGTTTCTCAGTCAAACGTTAAATTCTGACAGGTCTTTCTCTCTTTTGAACTTGTGAACACACATCAGCTTTTTCTGGCAAATGGTGCATATCCAACCTTCCCTTCGAATGTCCATTTTGATCATTGCCTTGAGACTTTTCTTGATTTACCATGCAATCATGATCTGATGGTACATTTTCCTTTTCCCTGTCATGAAACTTAATATGAGTAACATTTCTTTTGTATTGGACACCTGCTTCAGATTCAATTTCAGCCTGGTTACCCTCTCTCTTTGTTACCGTAAATGGCTTTAAATTAAAAGGGGTAGATAATTCATTCATATCATGAACCTGATTGCGTAGGACTTCAAGAATAATAACAAGTTTACCAATAGTACTCAATTCAGACTGTGCAGTTTCTGGCTCACGTGCATCTACAACGGACTGTGCAGGCTGGCTTGAATCAACATTTTTTGCAGACGCATTAAGCACCCTTTTCATAGAGCATGGCTCAAATAAAACTTACTTTTGGCTCTTTGCTGTAGTTTAAATGCCTACTGTTCCGAAAATAAAATGTTGGCCGATGGAGGTTTGTCAAAGGCCCGGTAGAGGCCAAACTATTGATGCAGTTTCCATAATACATTTGAATTAAATCATACCATTTGACAGTATTGAATAAAAATTGTGGATATGACACTCTGTTACTGTACTGTCGGGCCACCGTTGTTAGCGCATGTTATATTCTTCGAAGATTCGACCTGTTTGATATAACGCATCACTCCCCCCGATTATGGAATTGTAGTTATACGCGCTATAAAGTAGCAATGGAGAAAATGGCTTTAAACAGTACGTTTGAGGAGAAATCAGGCCTGTTTTAGCTCCAGATTTCTCTAACTTGCTGATCATAGCTGAATGAATCGCACCAGGCAATGTTTTATTGAGTAAACGTTTATCATCAGTTTAGTTTGAAATTCAAAGTAACGTTGGTCGCGGAGGAAAGTAGTCCGATTCTGTACCCAGGATGCTGAAATGAGATAGATGTATATTTGTAGAATGCCATCTAGCGGGAGATAATGGTCGAGCCACGTATTAGTCGCTGGCAGAAACGGGAATTTCAAAATCAGGCAAAAAGTAAACAAAAGACACAGCTACCTGGCAGGTTTTAACATACAAAGTCATGTAGTTTTGAAATCAATTTCTCTGTCAGTGACTAACACTTAAACCGACAGCACAATAACAGATTATATTATATTTCATGTGTCTATTTCTAAAAATGTTATGGGTAAAGAAATGTCGTAATTTAAGCTGGGGGGATTTGTTTCCCCGTCACAGTGAATATTTTCCTCCTGTCGAAAATCTGGTTTTTGACTTGAGAGCACCAGTTTAAAAGTGGCATTCGTTGACAAAATAATCAGAGGAAATATGAAATGTAATTTATTTCATCAGCTTGTGGTTTATATGGGGAAATATTTGCCTCAAAAGAGAAAGGTCCGCGAAAATAGCGAGTGCCTTACAGCACTCGTTATTTTCCCATACCTTTCCCCTTTTCGGCAAATATTTCCCCATATTAACCATAAGCTGATGAAATGATTATAGGCCATCTTTACATTGATTTCCGTATTTTTGAATGATATCATACATCAAATGGTATCAATTTTTGAATGGTATCATGCAAAGGCATTTAAACACCCGCATTGTGCACTTTCTATCTTTTTTCTTACTAAAATATTCGCACCAGTGGGGTGAGCTGTATTAGTCTATGTATTTCATAATGGTTTAGAACCTTTTTTCTGGCCCCGGCAGGGATGCTGGAGTAATTTAAACCTTTACCAAACAATCACACGATTTCACGACCCTGAGATAAAAGCCTTTTGAAAACATTGTGGGAAAAGGAGAAAATGCTGGTAACCAGCATTTTCTCCTTTTCCCATAATGTTTTCCACCCTGTTGGAAACAAATTTCAAATTTTGAGTTACATTATTTTGTCGTCTACAAGTGCTTTCAATTTGTACCAGTCTGAAATTTGTCATTTGATAAAGTTTTAAGGGTGACTGTACGAAAATAGACTAGGTCCGATAGATCAAAGTTGAATATGCAAATAATATCCTGTCTGATGACATGTTATGTTATCATGCAGGTGATATCAGGTCGTAGATTGACTTAATTACATGATAAATTGGTTATCTCGCCTTATCTACGGTCGAGCAAGATCTCAAACATTTTCCACGCAGCGAAAAGAAAGTGGTACTTTTCTTTGTAAATTTTCCTATATATTTTCCGACTAAAATCCATACATCCCAATGCATCAGAAAGGTTGTCTAAGCATGTCATATTCTTTGAAGATTAGACCTGTCTTATATGACGCATTACTCTCCCCGATACTCGGGAGACTGTAATATTACGCCTTATAAAGTAGCAATGGAGAAAATGGCTTTTATCAATACGTTTGAGGAGAAAACAGGCCTGTTTTAGCTCCAGATTACTCTAAATTGCTGATCATAGCTGAATGAATCGCACCAGGTAGCGTTTTATTGAGCAAACGTTTATTCTACTTTTGAAATTTGAAGTAACGGTTGTCGCGTAGAAAAGTAGTCTGGTTCTGTACCCAGAATGCCCAAATTAGATACATGAGTATTTGTATATATAGAATGCCATCTCGCGGAAGATAATGTCGTGCAGACTTTTTTTCGATTAAAGCTATCAGCTATGTGCGACCTTGTTTTTTATACTTAAAATTTCTGATTAGATTCGTTTTCCTGATTTCCTGATTGAGAAAATCATTTGAGTCGTGTACTGGATAAAGGGGGCTTCACCAATCTGCAAAAAGTATTCTTCATACCAGTCTACGCAGTCTGTGCATGCTGACATGGGTCGAAACCTTTACCATTTGTCAATTTTCAGTTTGCCACAGGTCATTCTACTTCCAGATCTAGTCGAGTGTTGGACTAAATAGATGTTATGGATCTCGTATGTGCTGACTTCCTTGGTATAATACCAGTACATCACTGAGATGCATTCAAACCATGCCAAAGCATGGCTCTTAATATATAGTCTTATAAGGGTCAGAAAACGGAATGCCACTTTCCGTATACTTTTTGAACATCAATCAGACGATAGGATGAGAAGGCTATACCGTAAAGTATAATGCAAGTCTGAAAAATATCTAGCCGCTGCGCATTGAAACTGTTTAATTGACGTCAAAACAAATGACTTCTTGTGACTTTTTTTAATCTTTATGTTGCACTGAAACATTCGTCACCCTATCATGCAACAAGGAAGATAAAGAAATATGTGTGTGGAGTACGGATATTACACAGCTACATCATGTCATGATAAAGATACGAGTAAATACTAGTAGTTGTGAACTGTGTACAATAACTGTTCATCTGTTATACAGCGGTGTAACATACTGAATAAAAGCCATGGAAATTTGGAAAAAGTCGCCTCCGAGGAAAGCAGTGTCACTGAAAAGTGGACATGAATATGATTTCAGATTTAAAAAGAAGTCCCGTCATTCCGACATGACACTTAAAGTTGGTGGTGTTACGTTATACGTTAATAAAGCTGTTCTAGAAATGGCATCTCCGTGTTTGCAGAAGATCTTTGACAAGAAAATAAAAGATAAAGATCAGCAAGAGATCACTCTGGATGACGAAGACGTGGAGGGATTCACTGAATTTTTAGCTTGTATCTACCCGGGCTGTTTACATGAAGTGGACATGAGTAATGTATTTCGGATTCTACCTTTGGCCAGTAAATATAATGTGATATGTTTAGAGGAAAAGTCTGTGACCCTATTGACTGAGTCGTTGACAGAGAAACAACCAGAGGAGCACATCTACCGATGTTTATCTGTTGCTAAGCAACATTTCATAACTACCCTGGAAAAAAAGTGTATGGAATTGTTGGTAGATATCTACAAAGCAGATATACAACGAGCAGATGAAATTCTTACTCTAAAAGAGGAAGTAAAACCTGTCGTTATGTCTGCTATGATACCTCTTCTTCGCTCAGAGGCAAGCAAGTACAGATTTTTGAGTGCCGGGCCAAGACTTCAAGGCACCAACATGGACCTCAAAGGTTTTCAAGATGCGAAATATTCAACAGTGCAGTTCCATGTTGATCATTCTGATTTACTTAATGAATCGGCTTTCCGCAAAACAGTTGCGTCACTTCACATGTGGGATATAAAGCTTCATATTGAATTGCAAGGGAGTGCGATATTTTTCACTAATGACCCACCATTTTCCTTGAAGAGCTCTGGATATACCTATGCTATTGCGGCAAAGATGGCCATGAAGAATAACATACCTGGGAAAGACGATATCTGGAAACAAAACAATGGTGACACAGAGCGGTTCATTTCTTTTACTCGTCAAGATGCAGAAACCGAAGGAATTCGATGGCACGACAAAGTCACAATTGTGGTCCATGTTCTTGTTAATAAACCTACGGAAGTATATAACAGTGTACCCAGTGTCAGAGAACAAAGAAATGTAAGTGTACGAGAAGCATTTGGAAGTGTCGAACCATATCGACAAAGAGCTGGAAGTTTAGAACGACGACATCGATCGAGACGTGCATCTTTTTTTTAAAGGACAAGGGAAATCGGACGAAGAAAGTTTGTGAAATTACACATGAAAAGGACAACGTTTTTAACCAAACAGTCGAATGATCAATGAACTAATGTAATAACGCCTAATAAGAACTGATGACTAAGACTGTTAGAGTATATAAGGGGATACTTGCACTATGTACAGCTTCCACTGATTGACAGATCTCACTTTTACCGATGAACTACCCTGAGTTAAGTGTTAAAACGTTAGCCGTTACGATTTTTCTTCTCTTACAAACATTGGAAATAGCTAAATAGTGTAGTCGTGGGTAAATACTTTCAAACCATGCTTCTTATGTTTAGAAATTTCCTAACCTATCGATTCAACTGTCAAAATCTATGATCGTGTCTAAGCGGCCATTTTTTTCTTGCCAGTAGATTTAGAATTATGCCGTTTTATATGAAACTGTTTGGAAGTATTTGGTCGCACACACCTATCAATGAAGCAAATGGGATTCTCTGAGAAAAAGAGTTTTAATTCATCTGCGTAATGCATGACACTAAACAAGTTTTAACCAATTACCACACAATCCCTACTTTTGACAGCCCTGAGAAAGAAGTCTTTAGAAAACATTGTGGGAAAAGGAGAAAATGCTGGTAACCAGCATTTTCTCCTTTTCCAACAATGTTTTTCTACCTTTCACGAAACAAATTTCAATTTTTCAGTCACTTTTATTTTGTCGTCTGCAAATTCCTTCGATTTGGACCAGTCTAAAATTTTGTCGTTTGGTAATGAGTTAATATGATTATGAATCCATTCAACCCATTTTGTCGAACAGCCAACTGAATCATGCGGCATATTGGTCCTTCGACATGCGGGTCAGTCTGCGCGGTTTGCCTAGGCTGAATTGTGTCAATACTTTTTGCAGATGCATTTATGTATCAAGAAAGCTCAGATACTCGTGTCTTGTCCGAGATTCACTAGCACTGTTCTAGGCCTCTAATGTGTCTTGCCAAAAAGAGCACATCCATTGAAGGATCACGTAATTACCAATAAAGGACCACTTGATCAGCACTTTATTATTTTTTCTATTTCAACAAAACCAACGCCTCGACTCTTTCCCCGGAATTAAGATTTGTTCAGTGCCTTAAGTGAGGCAACACTTCCATGAATTACAAACAATAACCGAATCATCAAAACGCTTGTAGATACATGTACATGTAGCAACAGTTACATTTAATGCAAACGTATACGAGTAGTTTGTTCCGTTTTCACCAACCATGATTCTTAAGAACTTTCTTAGTCTTATTCTACAAAATTTCGTCAGTGTGAAAGTAACAGAACTTCTGATTGGCTAAACCATATGATTTAGCCAATCAGAAGTTCTGTTACTTTTACCGTCAGAAAAACTTGCAGAATAATGACAAAGAACATTCTTTAAAATGGTAGGTGAATACTGACCAAACTACTCGTAAATAAGCAAGGCAAGATTGACGTTAAATGCACAATTATGACGGGATCACCACGTTAAGCTCGTAAATACATGTTGCACCGTTCACATTTAATGAAAACAAATTTTGACTACCATGATACTCTCGTAATAAAGCCAGGCAAGATCTCCACACAGTACCGAGTTTTAAAGATCCCTAGCTGAAGGGCTTTTGAAAGGGCTTTTGAAAGCATTATGGGGAAGAAAATACTGCCGACAAACCAGTATTTTCTTCTTTCCCCTCCACAATGTTTTCTGCTCTTTTTGAAACAAAACCCATCATTTTTGCCACCTTTCACTATGTCGTCTGCACATGCTTGGCAACGCATCTGTTTAATATAATACTTTAATGTAAGACTTAAAGGAAAAAATCTCTATTTTATTCTACTGATATGCTTAGGGGTGCTCTCCGCGAGCTAGTCTTGCGTTTATGTCCGCACAAACTTCCGGAAGGTCTGCGATTGAGTCTATGACGTAATGAGCACCTGATTTACGTAACAAGTCTTTTGACAATGCATTGCGTCTTTCCATTTCCTCTGCAATCGTCTGGTTCTCCTCCTCGAAAGAGTTTATATTCATGTAATTGCTGTATCTGGACACGCCCACCCCCCAGCAACCAGCTTCAAGAGCTTCCAAGACCCCCGAGGCGGTGTCGTCTACTTTAACGACTGACTGAATTGGATGAACGTCCAATAAATCAAGGTTTCTGTAGACCATAAAAGGCTTAGGACGGGCATCATTCAAAACTTCATCTCCTGAAATAAAATGTGTATATACTATATATTATATTAATTTTGTCTATTTTCAGAAATGTTATGGGTAAAGAAATGACGTAATTTAAGCTAGGGGGAATTATTTCCCCTACATAGTGAATATGTTCCTCCTTCCTAAAATCTGGTTCATTGATTTGAGATTACAAGTTTTAAAAGTGGCATTCGTTGACAGAATAATCAGAGGAAATATATAATTTACTTCATCAGATTGTCTTTAATATGGGAAAATATTTGCCTCAAAAGGGAAAGGTCCGCGAAAATAACGAGTGCCGTAAGGCACTCGTTATTTTCCCATACCTTTCCCTTTTGAGGCAAATATTTCCCCATATTAACCACAAGCTGATGAAATAAACGGCACTCGTTATTTTCGCGGACCTTTCCCTTTTGAGGCAAATATTTCCTCATATTAACCACAATCTGATGAAAAAAAAACTATATATATTTCAGGTCTGTTTGTATGTGTGTGTGTGTGTGTTTGTAGGTATCCCAGGCAGGTGTTTTACCTTCCACAACAAAACAAATAACCTCTTCTTTTTGAAGGCTACAAATACAGTTCCGCTGTAAGATAAAGAGGCAGTTATAATCTAGAATAAAAGAGTGGATAATGTAGGTCAGTGATCAGACTGTATGTTCTGTACAGTCTAATCTAGATCTATGCTGGCCATAAAAGCTTCTTGTGTCTTCAACGGTAAGAAAAGAGTAAACGACGTTTTCAATATTATTTCGGTCCTTTCACGGCCAACAGTATATAATTATATTCATGCGTCCCTAACTTTAATTTACCCGTATTTAAAACACTCATTTCAAACCGCTGGTTACTTTTTTTTCATAGGCACCATCTAAAAATGTTAAGTGATAAGGAACAAATGTTAAGTGATAAGGAACAAATGTTAAGAGATAAGGAACAAGTGTTAAGAGATAAATGAATCCAGTCGCACTACCATTGACAAATATTCAGAAACGGCTTGATCGACCTAGATCCTTGTCTTCCTGTTGTGGAACTGTTCAAGTTACAGTCAGGGCTACTACCGTGACCACGCCAAAACAAAAATCAGAGGTAAAACATGATACGAGATACACTCAAATGCTACTATCTATGCAAACGGGTGCACATTTCATTGCTATGGAGTGTCTACTAAGTAGTTTAGGCCTTTACTTCACATTTGTTGTTCTCGTTCTGAGTTAGATTATGTTTCATGTTCGTTACATGCACTCTATAAACCTGTCCCGATAATATCGCACTGTCTCGCGAGAAGAGCTGAATTTCTTAACAAATATGCATTCAAAGAGGGGTAACTCTATCGGACCTCCGATAATAAATATTCACATTACAAGTTTTCCAGCTCTTTACGATACAACCCTTAGTGAGGTAAAGGGAGAGACAGACAGAAATAGAGAGTGAGCGTGCGGAAGAGCTGAGAGAGAGAGAGAGAGAGAGAGAGAGAGAGAGAGAGAAGAGCGGAGGAGCTGAAATTCAAGTTTTGAAAGGACTCTGAAAGAAAACATATCATTGGCACACAATCACAATGCATGCATCATGTTGCATCTTCCAGATTGCTTTCCACAAATTCAACTAGATTTTATCTTTATAGATTTAAATTTTACGTAACGGGCCTTAGTAAATAAATGAGCCATGCTCTCTGAAAAAAAGGGTGTTCAAGACATTTGTGAAAGTTATAGATTCAGATCAGCCTGCACAGTCTACGCAGACTTACCTGAGTCGAGACACTTTGCTATGGGCCTATTATCTGCTTGTCATAGTACGATACTACCTCATGAATTACTGCTTGTTATACAACATGGATTTTAGTGATCCTTAACTCTTTACCAACTACAAAATTACAGACAGGTCCAAACTGAAAGCACTTGCAGACGACAAATAAAATGCAAATAAAAAAATAAAAATTTGTTTCCAGCGGGGTAGAAAACATTGTGGGAAAAGGAGAAAATGCTGGTTACCAGCATTTTCTCCTCCTCCCACAATGTTTTCAAAAGGCCTTTATCTCTGGGTCGGAAAAACCAGGGATTGTTTGGAAAGGGTAAATTGCGTTATGACTTGTTTGGTTAATGTATCACGGAGAGGCTTCAAGACCCACCCATCCCCTTTTGCCAGAGGGTAGCTAAAAAAGTACCTGCCACTGAGGTATCCGGTACAAAACCCTGTTTCTTGGCATCTTCCAGCAGAATGTCCACCATGTTTCTGAAAAATAAAAAAAAAAAACCGTCGTGCTGCCGATCTTCATACCTGCACATGAATACATTGTAAAACGGTTGTTTATTTAACACATAAAGTACAGGGTAGATCTTGGGTTAGTGGCAACCTGTATTAACCCGAGGACTGCCCAGCACAACTCGCTCCTCTTATGTGGACAGTATAGATTATGATCAGACAGCATAAAACGTGCATTCTGATCTATGAATTAGGGCATATTTTCCCAGAAAAAATAGAACTGAAATATTCTTTGAAATAGAAATATTTGAGTGTATGGATGCAGGCTTTAAAAAATTATTGGCAACCAGCATTGTCTCTTTCTCAAACAATGTTTTTACTGCAGCAAAGACAAATTCCATCGCTGAGGCCGTGTTTTTCATTATTATTATTTCTCGTGTGCAGTTGCTTCCAATTTGGACCGGTGTAATGCAGAGAAATGACCCTCGCCTACAAAATGACCCATGGGTCATTTCACTACGTCGAGAAATGATCCTCTGGGGTAATTTCTCTACGTAGAATAATGACCCGGGTCATGACCCATGGGTTATTCTGTAGGGGATACTACATAATAACGTGATACGCTAACAGTTATTGTCGGTATAATCCCTGCAACAAGGAAAAGTTTCAAATTGCACAGTGTTTTTATAGAACAAAGTATCGTGAGCCTAACTTTTGTTATGTGCGTAGAAGAATTACTTTATAGTTTCAATGCGTATCTAAAGTTGTTTTCTTTTAACCCTTTCTCAAACGACAAATTTTCGACCCTTCCAAACTCAAGGAGTTTGCAGACGACAATTTCAAATTTGATAAAAATAGCAGAAAGTTCTCAAAATGGGTAGAAAACACTGTGGGAAAAGGAGAAATTGCTCGATACGAGCAATTTCTCCTTTTCCCACAGTGTTTTCAAAAGACTTGTACTGCAGACACGTAAAAACAAGGGCTTGTTTGGGAAAGGGTTAAACTACATGACTCTCTTTACAGCTTCCAAAAGATGTTCCCCTTTTTACATATGTCACAGGATGTGTTAAATGTAATGTGTTGTCATGTTTTTGTGTTTATGTGTCATCATGTTTTTTTTCTCTATTTGTTAGAACAAACCTTCATATGTCATTTTTTTGTTTCATTCCATTTTGCCTTCCAGGGCCTCATTTCAATCATTGTAAACTATGTAAATAAGGGCCTCATTTTTTCTTTCATGCACGAGTTCCCCGTGCCTGTTTTGTATACGTCCCGGCTCTGCTTACCCACTTCTGCGCAGTCCTTTATGAACCATTCAGTTGTCAGGTCATTCTGATCCTGCGCCTATGCTATAACATAGAATTATTTATTCAAAGAGCCGTTTCGTCTGCATTTCAGGTATGTGTAACTTCCATTTCACGTTTATACTCCTTACTCATTTCACTTTTCTTTCATTCATTCTTCTTTCATTCGTTCATCATTTATTTCATTGTACGTCCGTCTATTGGCCAGGCTGTCTGTTTTAGCCTGCCCTAGTAATTGTCAACCATGTCTGATGTCTGTCTTATTACTAAGTCTGTCCGTTTGTCCTTCTGTCTATCATACGTTACTGTTTTGTATATGTCACTATTTGTCAAGTGTTTAATTTATGTAATAAATGCAGTCCTTTATGAACCATTCAGTTGTCAGGTCATTCTGATCCTGCGCCTATGCTATAACATAGAATTATTTATTCAAAGAGCCGTTTCGTCTGCATTTCAGCCCAGAACGAGAACCCCGAGTAATATTGGACTCGTGACATTGGTGGCCAGTGTAACGTTCGCGGGCCGGTGAAGGCTTGGCGGTGGCCATTTTTCACAAGCGGACATCCCTCCCACTGGTGGTGACCTTTTTCGACCCCACTATTTCCAACATTCGGAACCACTTCTTTGCCATCCGGAAGTTCCCGAACTAACGTCAAGACAGTACCCGACAATCACCGAACATTCGGAAATAGTGCAGCCGATCTTGAGCGTATTTATTTCAACCCTCGTCTATGCTTATTCAAGTCTGCCTTTGAACTTTAATATCTAGGCATTTCTTTTTAGTCTCTTTAAATGAAAACGTGAAATACTCCTGGGACTTTCGCAACTCTTCTGTTTACGCTGGAACCAGCAAGCGTTTAGTGCACACAGACTGAGAGTACTTGCAGTACCCGTTATCCTTTGTCTATTTATATCCCGTGCTGTTTGTGCTCGTGTTTAATTGAAGAGCTGCTGTCGTCTGCTGTGTATTTACAAACTTTAGAAGTCACAATAATTGAAAACATTTGTTTGTAATAGTCAATTGTATTGTTTGATGTGAATTATTTTGAAACATTGCAACAAAAGCAATATTCACATTAGGGTTCAAGCTCAATTTGTATTCGTTTTGAAACATTGATCAGCAAGAGTAACAACTTTCTTGTGTACTACTTGTGTTTGTGGTTTACACTTTTGACTGATTTGTGTTATATTGGAAATCATTGTGGAAAAAGAAGTCTTTTTAAACTTCTTTTTTTTCTCATTTTTTTTCATTTCTTTTGATAGATGTACATGTCGTGGATAGTTTTTTCCCTTAGTACTTGTTTGAAAAAAAAAAAAAAATTGTAGATAGTTTAAACTTTTCTCACATTTTTCCTTTTATGGATTAATTCAAATAGGAATTTGTGTTGAGAGAAGGATAGGTTAGTTGTCATTCATGTTACTGGTCTTTGTCATGGTATTGTCTTCACTGATTAGTAAAATTTTTAAAAGCACAAGATCTTTATGACATAGACTTGGAAGTACAACTGTTATAGCGCATTTTCAAGTCAGTGTTAAGTTGATGTGATCAAGGTCTTCATATCAACTTTGACAAATATGTAGTTTTCTTCTATAACTGTAAGTTGAATAATGCTTTGAAGAACACTATTTTTTTTTTGCAACAGGTAGTGTGTGCTTGTACTTGAATTGAAACATTGTAGAAAAGGGAGTTGTTTGCGCATCATTGTTTGGGACTATTTTACTGCAGCACTTTGTGTTAAAATGGTCTACTTGCATGGATGCACTGACAATGCAGGATTAATTTGTGGCATTTTGATTTTGTATGCATGTTTTGTGCTCTTTTTTATATTTCATTTATTTTTTGCAGATCAATTGTACTTGTCTTTGTTCCATGTTGGTGATGGATCTACTTTACTAACTGAGCACTGACCTCATTGATCATCTTTGCACTGCCTAGTTTGCATAAATCTGCTGGTGAGCTAACACTATCTCTTACTTAACCCTTTACACTTGTCATACTTTCTTGCGTTGCTAAGACGTGTTTCTGTTTAGTGATTTGATGTGATTATACTTTAAACAATTTAGCATCATAGGGCAGAGTATAGCAACTTAAAATCATTGTCATTGTCTCACATTCTTGAAAAAAAAAAAAAAAGTTTAATCAACGCTTTCAGTTCCAGTAGAGGCTTTACGGTAAGACAGTGGGATACATACATTTCTTCTAAAAATTTAGTGATATCACAAGAATGGAATTCTTTTGATATTTTGGAATTCCCTTTAGTGGAGCTGTCCGTATTTGAGTTCTTTCAACAACTGAAAGTTGATGTCGACACTGGTGTTTTTGTTGTTGCTGTTGTGTTTGTCACAATTTCATTCCAATTGTATCATTATCTTGGCTAAGAGCCATACATCTTCCAGTATTTGTTACACACATTTATCAAGAATGGCTGAAAGGGACATATCCCATAGTTCGGATGAGAATGAACTAGAATATTGCCTTAGAAGGGTGGTCCAGTCAGGGTACAGTATTGAACATACGCCTAGATCCTCAAGACAAGAGTTAAAACATGACCATGTTCAGTTTGGCACTCCAACACCTGTACGTTCAGCCTTGCGTGATTCTGTGCCCCCTCCCATTCTAACACCTGCTGGTCGGATAGGTGACATGCCTGCGCAAAGCGCAGATATGCCGACGACCCGCATAGATTTTGCGGCAAGAGAGAGGACTACAGATCAGTCTGCTGTAGACACACGTCCTCCGGACCTGACCGATGTAGACTCCTATCTACCAAGTAGGCCCCCACCTCCTCTAAATTATGTTCCAAGTCAGAAATTCTTTGACCATCCAGTTGACACTTGTCCTCCGGGCCAGACCGATGGAGACTCCCATCTACCATGTAGACCCCCTCCTTCTCTTAATTATGTTCCAAGTCAGAAATTCTTTGACTATCCATACCGTCGATCTTCAGCTTCTGGTCACAATTACCCTTTATACTCTCAAGACCAGTCACCAATTTTAGATCAGCTGCCTTACACAACACGGCAGTCTCACCTGCCTAGTCCATATCAGCAACCCTCTGCTTACGCTTTTCCCCTTGGAACCCAAAGGATTCCAAGGATTTCACAATTTTCAGGCGAGCAAAGGAAAGAGGACGTTGACTTCGAAGTTTGGAACTACGAGGTTAACTGTTTACCGAGATCTGGATTGTACTCAGAGTTTGTTTTACTTGAGTCAATAAGATCAAGTTTGCGCGGAAAGGCTCGGTCAGTTCTTTTGTTTCTTGGAGAAAAGGCAACGGTGAGTTCTGTAATGAGTGAAATGCAGGCTATCTAAGGTAATGCTGCCAGCTCTGAGAAGTTAAAGGAGCAATTTTATTCTGCATCGCAGAGCGATGGGGAATCTGTTGTTGACTACAGTTTGAGACTTGAGCGCCTACTTAGCTCTCAAATTAATATCTCTCAAGAAGAGAAAAATAAGATGCTTTGCAACAAACTTTGGTCTGGGCTCTGCAACAAAGAGTTAAAAAATGCAACCCGGTACAAGTTTGAAAGCACCAAGGAATATTCAGCCTTACGCAGAGAGCTAAGACAAGTGGAGCTTGAGATGGATAGTAATATGTCAAAGAAACAGATGTCCGTTTCTGTAGAAAATGATTCACTTAAGGGCAAAGTTGATAAACTAATTGAACTTGTCGCCTCACTAACTAATAGGATTTCCTCCCTGGAAAATAACGTTGAAGCTTTAAAAAAATCTAGGTCTCAGTGGAAGGGTGCTAAGGACAAACCAAATGCATCAGGTTCTGCAGGGTCCTCTGCTCCCCAGAAGTCTGTTCAGCCAAACAAACTACATCCTGCTACCCAAACCCCATCTTCAACCCTTTTAAACTCATAGGCTCCTCCAGTTTTGGGTCGGATGGAGGTCAGCCGAAAGGAAACGACCCTTCTTCAATCAATCTTGTTGGTTGCTCTAATGAGACTTTTGTTTGCATCAATGGGAATAAGGTGAATGCATTAATTGATTCTGGTTCCATGGTAACCACTTTATCGGAATCATTTTTCACAAAGCTAAGCCCAATTGCAGAACTTTGCAGTTTGACTGACTTCAGTGTGAAAGGCGCCAATGATGCTCCTATTCCGTATTCTGGATACGCTGTTCTTTCACTTTCTGTCCCTAACTTTTCATCAGAGACAGCGTCTGTTCCAGTTTTGATTGTGAAGGATACTGATTATTCAGCTTCTGTTCCTCTCATTATTGGTACAAATGTCATTTCATACTTTAAGCAAAATGGTGGCTGGGAAGTCCCCCAGGCTTCTCCCTGGTATCAAGCATTTTCTTCTTTACTGGATGATCGACCTTTTCCAGTTAAGTTGAATGGAAAGAGATCCGTCATATTGAAACCTTCGGAGAGCCGAACCATTTCCGGGTTTGTTAGAATAACTGGGGATATTACAGATGGTGTTGTTGAGGACAGCGGTAGGTCGTTCATAACCTGCCCCCGTCTTGTATCAGTAGACACACAAAAGTCTTTTTCCAGGATACCTGTTCGAGTCTGTAATCTGTCAGCGTCACCGCTCACAATAAGTCCCCGTACAGTCATAGGCAATTTACACCAAGTGAACGTTATCAGAGGTGTTGATCCTTTTGGAGAGACGAGTTCAGATTCAGGTTGTAACTCTGAAAAGAGTTTAGAAGATTTAGGTATTTCTGTTCCCCATGATTCAGATATCTTGGCGGATAGACGTACAGAGGCTGTTGATCTCTTAGAGAGGTGGAAAGGAATTTTTTCATAGGTTTCACAGATTTAGGCTGTACTTCGCTTGTTGAACATGAGATCAGACTTACTGATCCAAGTCCTTTCAAGGATCCTTACAGGCGCATTCCTCCGGGTATGTTTGAAGAAGTTCGCGAGCATCTTAGAGATATGCTTGCAGCAGGTGCAATACGGGAATCAAAAAGCCCATTTTCCAGTAATGTCGTCCTGGTCAGAAAAAAAGACAACTCTTTGCGTTTTTGTATAGACTACAGAAAATTGAATAGTCGTACTATTCCAGACGCATACTCCTTACTCAGAATTGACGAAACCATTGATTTTTTATCTGGCTCTTGTATATTTTCTAAGTTAGACCTTCGTTCAGGTTACTGGCAAGTGAACATGAAGGAAGAGGACAAACCTAAGACTGCTTTCTCTGTTGGCCCCCTAGGTTTCTATGAATGTAATCGGATGGCTTTTGGGCTCACTAACGCCCCAGCCACTTTCCAAAGACTAATGGAACGTTGCATGGGTGAATTGCATCTTCGAGATTGCTTAATTTACCTGGACGACATTATTATCTTTTCCAAGGATCTTGATGAGCATTTCCGTAGGCTTGAAGCCGTTTTTAAACGCCTGAACGAAGCTGGATTGAAATTAAAGGGTTCAAAATGTGACTTCTTTCTTCCTCGAGTCAAATATCTGGGCCATGTGGTAAGTGGTCAGGGAGTAGAAACTGATCCAGAGAAGGTTTCTGCTTTGAAAGAGATTTCTGTCCCGAAGTCCTTGAAAGAACTTCGTAGCTTCCTTGGCTTTGTTGGATATTACCGGCGTTTTGTGCCAAGGTTTGCAAACATTGCAAAACCGTTGACTGATCTCCTTGTTGGTCACTCCATGGGCAAAAAGGTATCAAAGAAAAGTGCTAGTCCATGGATATGGGGTCCAGAGCAACAAAATGCTTTTGATACCCTCATAGAAAAGTTGACCTCGCCCCCTGTTCTCGCTTATGCAGATTTCAGAAAGCCCTTTATATTGAATGTTGATGCCAGTTCCACTGGTCTCGGAGCGGTACTATATCAAGAGCACGATGACGGCCAAGAAAGAGTCATTGCTTACGCCAGCCGTGCTCTTCGTTCTAGTGAACGCAATTATCCCGCCCATAAACTAGAATTTCTAGCTCTGAAGTGGGCAGTAGTTGACAAATTCAGTGATTACCTTTATGGCAACTCTTTCATAGTTCGCACTGATAACAATCCTCTCACATATGTTCTGTCATCAGCAAAGCTTGATGCTACATCTCGTCGTTGGCTTGCTGCTCTTTCAACTTTCAATTTTAGTCTTAAGTATCGTTCAGGTAAGACCAATATTGATGCCGATTTCCTATCACGGAATTCGCCAGAAGAGCATGTGGTGTTTAATGATTGTGTTCAGGCTCTTTTTCACTCTGTCCTTTCTTCTCCAGAAGAAGCACCAGCTTTTGAATGTGTCTCCTTTTCTCAGATTGCTATTCCCCAGGAATCGTCTCCATTTTCAGACGTGAACTGGAAAGTCGAGCAACGTAAAGACAGTACTATTTCCAGAGTTATTGAGCTTGTCACAAGAGGTCATAAGCCTACTAAAAGGCTTATCTGTTTAGAGAGAGAGGAAGTCCGAAAATATCTGCGGGAGTGGCACAATCTTTACCTTAAAGGTGACATATTGTATAGAAAAACGAAGGTTGGTGGATGTCCGGTTGATCAATTAGCTTTGCCCGAGTCATTTACTGGTCTTGTGTTAGCAGGTCTTCATGATAGCGTTGGACATCAGGGTATTGAGAGAACTTTGTCCCTGGTAAAGAGTCGTTTCTTTTGGCCTGGAATAGATTCAACTGTTGAGGCCTATGTCAGAAAATGTCCTCGTTGCATTCGACGAAAGACCCCATCTTCTGTGAGTGTTGGTTTAGTCCCTATCCATTCAACGTTCCCCCTTGAGTTAGTGTGTATGGATTTCTTGAGTTTGGAGATGTCGAAAGGTGGTTATGAGAATATATTGGTTATAACCGACCATTATACTCATTTTGCTCAAGCTTTTGCAACCAAAAACCAGACAGCTAAGACCACAGCTAAGGTTCTTTTTGATAATTTCATCTGTCACTATGGTTTTCCCAGTCGTATTCACAGCGACCAGGGTCGCAACTTTGAAAGTTCTGTGATCCAAGAGCTTTGTAAGCTTGGCGGAATTTCAAAGAGTAGAACAACCCCTTATCATCCGCAGGGAAATGGAATGGCTGAGCGTGTTAATTCTACTCTATTAAATATGCTTGGAACGCTCGAGGACAAGTCTAAAGAAAACTGGAAAGCCTTTATCCCTGCCCTGGTTCATGCATATAACTCTACCAAACATGAAACCACTGGTTTTACACCTCATTTTTTGATGTTCGGTAGACATCCTCGGCTGGCCCTTGATTCATTCCTTGGTCTCGACCCTGAGGGATTCAGTGGCACAAAAACGGAATACGCCCGTGACCTTAGGTCCAGATTGAACTTTGCTTATAAGGTCGCAAGTCGGGAGGCCAGAAAACAAGCCAAACGCCACAAAAAGCGTTATAATCTCCGGGTGAGACATTCAAAACTTGAACCTGGTGACCGTGTTTTAGTGCGAAATGTTGGTCTGAAGGGTAAATGTAAATTGGCTGACCGGTGGAGTCAGGAAGTATACACCGTGGTAGCGCAGCCAAATCCCGAAATTCCTGTGTTTGAGGTTAAATCAGAAGCCATAAATGCACCTTCAAAGCTCTTGCATCGGAATCTTATTTTACCTTTTATGGGTCTTCCTGTAGAAGAACCCAATCTACCAGGTGATAAGTCCAATTCTCAGCAAATTTCATTGCCAGTGTCGGATAAATATGTTATCCCAGCAAGAAGAAAAGGGTCGAACTTAAGGGCAGAAGCCCCACCTTTTGTCCCAAGGCGCACAACTCGGCCTTCTAAACCACCGGCTTGTATGGATGACCGTTGGAAATTTCTGTGATTCACATTTTCCAGGCCATTGAAATACTTTCTGTGTTGTAGTTTTTTTTTTTTTTCACTGAAGGTTCAGTGTTACTTTGACTGCCGTACTTTTCTACGTTACGTGGTGAGTACATATATCTTTTGAATCCTTTTCTGTCATCTTGAACGTTCACGGCATTTAAGGAAAGGGTTCCTGCAAAAAACATAACCATTTTCAGGAACATTTAAATTTACATTTTTAGGGTTAGTTAAGTTAACGCTAACTACCTGATTGACTTTGTTTTTTAATTAAGCAGGGTTTCTTTGTTTCAACCCATTTTTAAGGATACCTGTTAAATTGTTTATCCCTTGTTCCTTACTGTAGAACTGGAGGCGTTGGTTAAAATTGGTGTCGGCCTAAAGCTCCCAATTCCAAGTATTTTCACTTGCCTCATATAAGGTTTGGAATGTCGGGACGCCATTTTCCCGAGAGGGGAAGCATGTCACAGGATGTGTTAAATGTAATGTGTTGTCATGTTTTTGTGTTTATGTGTCATCATTTTTTTTTTCTCTATTTGTTAGAACAAACCTTCATATGTCATTTTTTTGTTTCATTCCATTTTGCCTTCCAGGGCCTCATTTCAATCATTGTAAACTATGTAAATAAGGGCCTCATTTTTTCTTTCATGAACGAGTTCCCCGTGCCTGTTTTGTATACGTCCCGGCTCTGCTTACCCACTTCTGCGCAGTCCTTTATGAACCATTCAGTTGTCAGATCATTCTGATCCTGCGCCTATGCTATAACATAGAATTATTTATTCAAAGAGCCGTTTCGTCTGCATTTCAGGTATGTGTAACTTCCATTTCACGTTTATACTCCTTACTCTTTTCACTTTTCTTTCATTCATTCTTCTTTCATTCGTTCATCATTTATTTCATTGTACGTCCGTCTATTGGCCAGGCTGTCTGTTTTAGCCTGCCCTAGTAATTGTCAACCATGTCTGATGTCTGTCTTATTACTAAGTCTGTCCGTTTGTCCTTCTGTCTATCATACGTTACTGTTTTGTATATGTCACTATTTGTCAAGTGTTTAATTTATGTAATAAATGCAGTCCTTTATGAACCATTCAGTTGTCAGGTCATTCTGATCCTGTGCCTATGCTATAACATAGAATTATTTATTCAAAGAGCCGTTTCGTCTGCATTTCAGCCCAGAACGAGAACCCCGAGTAATATTGGACTCGTGACACATACACAGAGGACTTCCTCTACAGCTTCAATGCCCGGCTGAAGTTGTTTTACTTTTGTTACACCCTTTAAAGACTCCTTTTTACAGTTTAACCCTTTGCCAAACAATCCCGAGTTTTAACGACTTCGAGAAGAAGACCTGAAAACATTGTGGGAAAAGGCGAAAATCCTGGTAAACAGCATCTTCTACTCTTCCCACATTGTTTACCATTCATAACATTTCGAAAATCCTGGTAATGAGTATTTTCTCCTTTTCCAACCAATAACTTTTACTACCCTATAAAGGACAAGTTTCTTAACTTAGGCCATCTATAATTTGTCATGTGCAAGTGCTATAAGGTCAGACAAGTCCAAAACTTTTATCGTCTGGTACAGACGCAAAATGCGTAGCCAGTGTAACCAGAACTTGAGAAAAAGGTTAGAGAAAAATGTGAGAAAAAGAATGAAAAAATTCCTGTAACCTGCATGTTCTCCCTCTGCCCACAACGTTTCCCACTCATTCAAATATACAGTCGAGAGAGATTAGTATAAGTTGTAAGAACTTGTTTCTCAATCGATGTAAAATAGATATGTTTAAACTAAACTAAATATAAATTCCTTCAACCACACCGAAACTGTCGTCTGTAAATCCGAGAAAGGTGATTTGGTTTGTTAGTTGTTTAACCTTTCACAACCAAACAAATAACATCTGGAAGGTTGGAAGATATAGCTATTTTGTTGCTGTTAAGCTAAGCTGATACCACTGACTATTTCAATTACGGTCTACGTACCCTAACTCTGATATGAAAAGGCGGAAGCTGCCGAGATTGACCGAGTAGCCTTTCCGAAAACGTCGTCGTTACACGATATTTACCAATAACTAAGGCACCTGTAAACAGTTTGTTTCGAATTGGCCAGGGTCAAAATTAGAAATAATTGAGAAAGGTAGGTTTTCAGGGCAATTTTGATAAGAAGAAGAGTTACTACACCCATGAATTGTGTTAGATTAAGGAAAAGAAGCATTTAGTTTGTCTATGAGTGAAGAGGTCATGACCTTTCCTTCGTTGTTCTATAGGTTTGACCCCAAATGCGAAAATGAGGGGTCATGGAGCTAGGAGTTATTTTTTGCGGCAAAAATAAGGGTAAGGTAAGGGCATGAAAGATCGCGAAAAAACAGCATGGTAACGTGCTATTTTGGACTTCAACCCCAGATCATGTATTGTTTTGAGTTTCAATTGAGCTTGGCATTTTCAGGCTAGCTTCCTGGGTTTGCATTTTGTGAATTTTGGAATATAGGCTAAAATGGCATGTTTTGTCAGTTTTTTTCCGACCAGCCCACTCGCTTGTATTGATCAGTAATTTGACTATTTCACAAGTTGAACATGATTTATCGATAAAATATTGTGAAATAGGATTGTGCTGTTGTATTTAAGTGTTTTTGTATAATTTCAGGTTGATTGTGTTGACCATTTGTAAGAAATTGTGTTCGACGTCATTCGTCCACAGAATATTTCACACCGAAACCGTGTCCTGCTGCCTAAGTGAGTTCACGGTCCCGAACTACCATATTAAATGACGGAATTGTCGAGATTGGCTGAATAGCCTTTACGAAAACGTCGGTGTTACACGATATTTACGGAAAACTAAGCGGGTTCATTGCCCCCAACTCCCATATATTAAAAGACGGGAACTGCTGAGATTGCCTGAATAGCCTTAACGAAAACGTCGATGTTACACGTTATTTACCGATAACTGAGTTCACGGCCCCTAACTTACGTATATTAAAAGACGGAAACTGCCGAGATTGCCCGAATAGCCTTTACGAAAACGTCGATGTTACACGATATTTACCGATGTTTTAGGGGTCGTAATCCTTAATACAGCAGCATACATGTTTGTCACTGGTATGATCAAGAGACGATAGAAATGCAAACAGTGTAGGTCCTTATGTACATAAAAAATAGAAACGATCGCTGAGCAAAAAGTTGGAAAAGACATGATTCCTCAAGATGACGAGTAAGCCATTTCTCAGGTTAACCAGCGAGTAAACTTTTAGTTTTAGACGAGGGGTCCTGGGTGGGTCAGTGGTTGAGTGTAACACTCTTGATCTGGACGCCCCGGGTTGGTACCTCACTTGGTCCTGGGGTTTTACGTGCGAGTTTCCTTGGGCAAGATGCCTCAGAGCCTTAGCCTAGCACTTGCGAAGCCAGGAAATACATGAATACGTGATCTGATATGATTGAATTTATATTGAAAGCGGCGTAAAATATTATTTGATAAAAAGAATCAATCTAGCTTTGGACGGGCATACGCAAATCGTTCCGTTTGGAAACAAACGATAACCTACAAGACTTTTCCCGCATTTTACTTGTAGTTTCTTACGAGAACTTTTATTTTTTTTTCTACCATTGGTAATTTATTCAAGTACACACACATCACCGCATTTCCGAGGAAGAAAGCTTTTGAAAACTTTGTCGGAAGGGAAGAAAATGCTGGTAAACAGCAGTTCCCTCTTTCCCCACAATTTTCTCTAACTTTCTAAAGGTAATCTTTAAGTTTTTGGCTACATTTAAGATTTCGTCTGCAAATGTTTCCTTTCAAGTTGTTTGAATTTATTTTTTTTCTTTAAATGTAAAGGTGCATGATAATCATTAAGGAAACGTGATTTGCTTTTAACTGCGCGGCAAAATGAATGTATCGCGATACAGATCTCCAACACAGCGAGAAGCAAATAAAATTTCCTTATGTCTTTACCATACAATCCCGAATCTTAACAACCCTAAAGAAGAAGTCTTTGGAAAACACTGTGGAAAAACACTTTTTCCCCTCAGTGTTTTCTACTCTATCAAAGAGGGAAATCATCATTTCATCAATGTTTAATTTGTCGTTTGCAAATGTATTATATCACAAATCTTTAAATTTTAAGTGAAACAAGACTGAAATACACTCATCGCAAAACATCATACATGACGGAAAAATATCCCAGCCTGATTTCAAATCTACACAGTCTATTATCCCCTTTTGGTCTTTTTTGTCCTTTTTTTCTATGTTGCACTGCGTCAATAGAAACGTGAGCCATAACATGTTCTGCAACATGCGAAAAGAGACATTCGGACATTTGCTTAAAGCGTTTTCCCGAATCAGCCTACACAGACGACAGTTTCCGTTTTTCGGTTATTTTCTGTCTTTCACAAGTGTACTGTAAGACGAAATCTGATTTAGTCATAAACTGCCGTCTCGGATTGTCCTGCGCGGACTGCTCAGGTTGATCCGATACGACACTATTGCAAAAATGTCTGAAGGCCCTTTTTCGCGTGTCGCAGACCATATCGAGTGACAAGAAAGGTATGTGCATTACACAACTACACCATACGGATCCGATTTAAATTAGATAAAGGTACGTGTAGATCTTCTCTCGGTCGGATTTACGACAGAATTTCACCTGTCATCATACTGCTGTGTAACACATCGAGTAACAGTTGTAAGAGGGATAATGTCGGAGCAAATGAACACGCAGTCTGAACTGGAACAAAGTAACACGCAGACTGAACTGGAACAAGAGATTCAAAATATAAATGATTTTGGATTTAAAACAGAATCCAGTCAATCCGACATGACACTTATAGTTAATAGTGTTCCTTTATTCGTCAACAAAGCCTTGTTAGAAATCGCTTCTCCAGTTTTAAAGGGGATCTTTGATGAAAAACTACAAGGTGAGGACAAGAAAGAGGTCACATTGGATGACGACGACGCAGAGGGGTTTATGGAATTTTTAGCCTGTTTTTATCCGTCTTGTGAATATGAAGTAGATATGAGAAACATATTTCATATTTTACCTTTAGCCTATAAATATAAAGTAAAGCGCCTGATGAAGAAGTCTGTGGCCCTGCTGATAAAGTCACTGACAGAAAACCCAGTAGAGGAGCAGATATACCAATGGTTATCTATTGCTAAGCAACATTCCATAACAGTATTGGAAGAAAAGTGCATGGAGTTATTTGTAGATATGTACAAAACAGATATACAACGAGCAGATGAAATCTTTACTCTCAAAAAAGAAGTAAAACCGATCGTTATGTCGGCCATGATACCACTTCTCCGCTCCGAAGCAAGTAAATACAGATTTCTGGTCGCTGGAACAAAAGACAATGGACTTATGCCAAGCATTTTCAGCTCCCAAAGCCCTGGACTTAGTAGATACATAAACCTGGACGATTTTCACGACGCAAGATATTCGATGGTACAGTTCAAAGTTATTTTTAAAAATTGGGCGAGAGATAACAGTTCTAACTCCATCAAAACAGTCTCTTCATTTCAATTATGGAATAATGATGTGGACATTAAAATGCAAGGATTTGCGAGTTATCGATCCGATGAAAGACTTACCTTCAAGATCTCCGGAAACAAAACATGCATGATTGCGGCAAAGATAGCCATGATGAACAATATACCTGGAAAAGACGGTATCTGGGATCAAAACAAAAGTAATGTCGAGCTGTCCATTTCCTTTACTCGTAAAGAAGTAGAAACCGACGGAGTTCGGTGGCACGACGAGGTCATATTTGTGGCCCATGTTCTTATGAATAAACCCAAACCTATTTCAAACCAAATAGACGACTGATAGGCCTACCCAAAGTAAGATAACCCCACCTATTGTGATACGTAAAATGTTGGAGTTCATGTAGGGATATTCGCACTTTGAATAGCTTTCACCGACTGTCACATTGCGAATAGACAAAAGAACTACCTTTGTTTACAGTGTTATTAGGTAATTACGAATTGTCTTATATTACATATGTTTGAAATAAGCAAATAGTTCCGTTGTTAGTCAGGCTTATAAAACTATGCGCTTTATGTCTACAACATGACTGATAATAGATTTTACTATCAATTTCTTTCTGTTTTATGTAATAAAACACAATACATGTACATGTACTTGGTTTAATAATCCATTCAGGTCCTAGATGCATTTTCATTCAATGCGAACATTTTTTAAGCACGGCGAAAGACTCGTAAAGATGTCAGCCAATACTTACATTACGGTCTACGACGCCTAAAAGAAAATAGCTACATGTATTTCCACTATGATATGACCATACAAAATGTGCTATGATTAAAAATGTACTATACTACTTTAATCGAGCCACTTTTTTTTCCATATTTTTTCTTCATAACAAAGGGAGATAACAGTTACTCCCTTTTCAGGAAACTTAACAATGTATTGACGAATACATGTAGTTTCAAGATAGACATCAAAGGAATCTAAGTTCGTTTAAAAATGTGCAAAAGTACTTAATCAGTATTAAAGGACTGAAGGTCCTGAAAGTCGCACTGATGATGAGACCTTGATATTTTGGGACTGATAGATGGTCATCACCCCTTTACATGACAATCTTGCTTTTACGTAGTTGAGACAGCTTTGGAAAACAGAGCTGAAAGAAAGAAAAAATCATTTTTTTGTTTTACTCAAGGTTTTCTTCCAATTAGACTCACATTTAATAGCCCGCCCGGGTGGCTCAGTGGTGAGCGTGTTGGACTCATGACCTGGTGGTTGTGAGTTCGATACCCGGTTGAGGCAAACTTTCTTTCCAGCGTATTTTCGCCTCTCACCTCTGCTGAAGCATGTGAGAAAAGTAGTCGGTGGCTTTGGAAAGAAAGCAGTGTTAGTACTGGTGTGAGAAAGCCAGGAAACACATGTGCGTCACCGACCGCCATGATATGACCTTAGCTGTTAAAGTGGCGTTAAACTCCAACACAACCAACCAACACATTTAATAGTTTAACTCTTTACCAAACGACAAATTTATAGACTGGTCCAAATTGAAAGCCTTTGCAGACGACAAAATTAATGTGACTGAAAAGTTAAAATTTGCTATGGGAAGGGTAGAAAACATTGTTGGAAAATGAGAAAATGCTGGTTACCAGCATTTTCTCCTTTTCCCACAATGTTGTTTAACAAGCTGCTTTCTCAGGGTCGTCAAAAGTAGGAATTGTGTGGTAATGGGTTAAGTCACATTTGATTAGTTTTCAGCAATTCTTCAATTTTGACCAGTCTGCAATTTATTTCAGCAAATGCAGTTACTTGTAACAAGCAGCTTCCCACCAAGTTAGATCTTTTCATTTTTCTTTTTCTTTAATATTTCCGTATTGGCATATGGCCTGACATGATTTACCCAAAACAACATTAAATGTATGTCATTGGTCACCTCTATTATAGGGTTAATTCACGTTTTTGAGGTCGTTAACATTCGCAGAGGCCCGAAAAATGCTTTAACGCCCGAGTGCGAAGCACGAGGGTGTTAAAGTATTTTGAGGGCCTCTGCGAATGTTAACGATCGAAAAAAAACGTGAATTAACGCTATTATTGCATAAAGTAAAGGTATTTTAACAATAATTTGCACAGATAGCAAAAATATTTCCATAGAAATGCATGTAAGCGAATTTCAAATGTACTGTACGGACATGGGTCAAAACCGGAAGTAGGCGAAGAAGTTTTTGTTACGATTAGGAAAGGGCCGTTAGTCCTGTATGCCAGTTTTGATTCTCTCGGTGTACATACACTTCTATTGATTTTTAATACACACTGGACTTATGTGGAATAAACTGGCACACATCTGGACGATTACAACTAGGATGAATGCGTGGATATAAATTTCTGTTACTGAAGGCGACAGAGGGTTCGATATACATCTAGCGAGCGGACCGATCACGTT
This sequence comes from Tridacna crocea, assembly GCA_943736015.1. Classification (NCBI taxonomy): domain Eukaryota; kingdom Metazoa; phylum Mollusca; class Bivalvia; order Cardiida; family Cardiidae; genus Tridacna; species Tridacna crocea. The sequence continues at coordinate 35,547,259 of OX031073.1, forward strand.
AAAAAGTGGGTGGGATGTAGCTGGCTTAGAGTACATTTCACGGATGAATTTTTGTTCAGATCTCGATTAAACTGAGATTCTGTGCAAAGGTTTGTTTGTGGTGTACGAATATCATCAAAGACATGCCATGAAAAGGATCGAATATGGTGCGAATTCCTACAGTTTGATAGTCGGAGTCTGGGGAAAATCTGACAAGGACAAACGTTGTTTACAAGGTAAGCCCGAATCGAGGATATTGATAGTACAAAGCCGGTCGTTAACAGCGCGTGAATTTACTTATTAATACACGTTTTCTCCCGTTAACCGCCCGATTTTTACCCGTTAATACATGCTTATAACGGCCCGAAAAGGCACGTTTTATGCAATAATACTTGGAACATATCGAAACAGTGTCACTGCATGCCGATGCTAGCACTCGACTGTTTAACTAGTTACCAGATTACAATACTTTAGATTGCTTAAAATGTCAGTCATAAAAGGGATGAAAATACTGTTTGTAAAGAAAATGCATTGTCTTATTTTCCCATGGTTTTAACAACTATCTTTCTCAGGGGCATCAAAAATGTTATCAAGTTGTAATGTGCCTGATGGTGGGTGAAAGTTCAAAGTTGAACAAGAGCCCTGCATGCGGGTGCCAACACACGACTGTTCGCTATAATTCAATGAAATCAGATCCTATATTATCAAAGGTTGGAGTAAAACAAGGAGATCCGTGCAGTAGTATTTTGTGTTTGTTCTACATAAATGACATTTTACATAATATAAACAGCAATATTGAAGGAATTTTTACACTGGATGATCTCAAATTATTCATGTTGTTATTCGCCGATGATGCCGTAGTATTTTGTCATGAGCCGAAATCACTTCAATCTATACCAAATGACATTGAAATCTACAGTAACGTATCGCGTCTCAGACTAAACGTTTACAAGACAAAAATTACGATCTTCGAAAATAACAGCCATAGACCAACGACATACGACTTTTTCTTGTATAACAAAAAAAAATAGAAATTGTACAATCTTTTGAATATCTTGGAGTTTACTTTTTCAAAAACGGTAATTGGAAACGTACCCAAAAATTAATAGCACAAAATGCAACATTTTCTATGCATAATCTATTAACGGTATTTAACCAGATAGATATACCAACATCAAATAAATTAGATATTTTTGATTCCCTTGTATTACCAGTTTTAAATTATTCTGCGGAAGTATGGGGTACACACCCCTGCCAGGACATTGAATCAGTATTTTCCAAATTCTGCAGAAGAGTACTATGTATTAAACCATCTACGAACTTAAATGCTATATACGTTGAGCTTGGTCGTACTCCAATGTCAATACATAGAAAATTGATAATAATTAAATATTGGATTAAAATCTTATCTTCAAAGCGAAATTCTCTTATGTTTAAAACATACTATATGCTAAAAGTAGATGTCGATAGGAACTTTACATATAGAGGAAATAATTGGGCATTCTATGTAAAACAAACTTTAGAAACGATAGGCATGGGAAATATATGGGACAATCAATTTAATATGGAGATACAGTTTAAACCTATAAAAGAGCGTATAATGGACACATTCAAGCAGAACTGGCATTCTTCAATCAATAATTCCTCTCGCCTTTCCACTTATAGCCGTTTTAAACATATTTTTGAATATGAAAAGTATCTGGACATTATACATGAATCTAAATACAGAACATCTTTAACTAGGCTAAGATTATCGTCACATGATTTAGCTATTGAAAGTGGTCGCAAATATAATATACCGGAAAATGAGAGAACATGTAAAAATTGCAACCTTGGCGTAAAAGAAAATGAATACCGTTTCGTGCTAGTTTGTCCAAAATTTTCCGATTATAGATCTAAATACATCAAGAACTACTATTACATTTCGCCAACGATTCAAAAGCTCGAAAACCTCTTATCTTCTCCTTCTAAAAATACTATTCTTAATTTAGCAAAATTTATATTCTTTGCCAACAAAGTCCGAACGTAATTTGTACACTATAACATCATGTGCTTTTCAGTTAACGAATGTGTTCATTTTTCTGCTATATGATATATTTGTATTTGTATTTGTACTTGCTTTAAACATGTTATGTTTTCAAGCAATAAAGTATATGTATGTATGTATGTATGTTTAACTAGTTACCAGATTACATTATTTTAGATTGCTTAAAATTTCAGCCATAAAAGGGATGAAAATACTATTTGTAAAGAAAATGCATTGTCTTATTTTCCCATGGTTTTAACAACTATCTTTCTCAGGGGCATCAAAAATGTTATCAAGTTGTAATGTGCCTGATGGTGGGTGAAAGTTCAAAGTTGAACAAGAGCCCTGCATGCGGGTGCCAACACACGACTGTTCAGGTGGTTGATAGTGGATAGAATGGTTAAGTCGAAAAAGAGGCACAATTCTTACAAAAATGAGCTTTGAGTTATTTCTCTTCATTTTTTGCAAGTTGCTCTTTTAACAGTTATCATATATTCTCAGTTGTCTGAAAATACTGTCAATTTCAAGAAGTCTAAAATTTTGTAGTTTGGAAGAGAGGTAAGACTTGTTATGACACAACTTACAAGAATACTTTTCCTAACTCTCAATATAAATGTACCAGTCAAACATTCTAGTTCAGTTTTTTAGAGAACTTACAACCTTTCACAGGACTGGTCGATACAGTGATATTACCACCTCTATCAATTTTGACAACTTTCAGTTTACTAGTTAGGTTACGCAAGGAGCCCTTCAACCAATTAGCTAGAGACAACGAAGATAAGCCTGTGCAAGACAATTTTGGAGTTGCCCATTAATAGTTCGGACCTTTTCCACTATATATTAGTCTTTGTAATTCCGTTTTGATTTTCTTCTCTAATGCAACCCATATGGGTCTTAGTTTCCAAAATTCTGACTTCAATATACTTGTGAGAATTGGCCATTCTCCCTCGTTTTAATTTTCAGACTCCAAACTCCAGAGTTTGATGTTCATTCAGAAGGTGAATTCTCCTGTTATCCCAGAGCCTGTGATATTCTGTTGGTATTTTCTATGGCCTTTTTGGACACATCTTGCTTACATGACCTGACCTTCACAACTATAACACTTGGCATTCTTGTAATAACAATTCTGACTGTTACGATAAGCTTTACCATCCCTACACCACTGTGTGAACACTATATCATAAGCCCTTTGTTTTTGATGCTTCAGCCACATCAACTGCATGTTTCAAAGTCAATTTTTCTTCTAAAAATAACGTTCTCTCAATGATGTTCAATGTTCCGTAACACTCTGACAAAAAAAAACCTCTCATCAGATCTAAAATTGTCCCAAACCCACATGATTCGCCCAGCAACACTGATTCTACCAACTTCTAGGTTACAGTTTTATTTTCACTTCGCATCTTACAATGAACTGAAATCATTTAAAGTGTTATTTTCATGAAAGATAATTGGACATATTGTTGCATAGTATTATGTATACTTAAACCCCTCCCTTTTTTTAAGGTTAACAAAAAATAAAGTTATATCTAATCAATTTAAGTTTGAAATAAAAATGTTTGATACAATTAAGTGAACCTGTTTTTTCCCACTAAAAAGCACAGGTTACCTTTAATTACACTATCTATAGTATCAACAATCCTTATGAAAAATGGCTTTTCAAAACACTGTGGGAAAAGGAGAAAATGCTGGAACAATTTTCTACATGTCTCATGATGTTTTTCTTTTACCTTTCCAAGCTTTATGTAGTATATATTTGCAAATATTTTCAAACTGAGAGAGTCAAAGATGTTATTGTTCGGTAAAGAGATAAGTTCAAAATATTCTCAGTGCAGAATATATCATAAAATACATCCCCTCTCTAAAAATAATAACATTTTAATCCGGTGAAAAACATAGTGTAAATGATACTGGTAATGATATGTAGGTGTAATTGAGTCACTGCTCTTAGACAACCAAATTTTTCACTTTTCCAGATTTAAAGAATTTCCAAATTATAAAAATGTTACAAAACAAAAACCCTTCCAAAAGGTAGAAATGGAATATATAAGAAAGAAATTCATAAGATCATTTACTAAATTAAAAAAAAAAAAACAGTCCTACGGTTTTTCATCTGAACCAAACTCTCTCTCAAATTATAAAAATGTTTGCAAAGTAATTTAATTACCATGCAATCTACAACAGGTTAAAGACCATTGTGAATAATAAGTTTAATCACCACATTTAATTTGTTACACTCTTTTTGAGTGTTGAAATTGTATCTTTGCGATCCAAACAATGTAATTAACGTATCGCATTTCTCTAATTATTATATCATTTCTTTAAACGTGTTGATGCTTATGTTTGTTTTCTTATATACATGTATAAAACATATTTTTATAATGATGGATAAATATTTTAAGGTATACAATATGCTTTTTTCGTTAATAGCAACTTTATCTTCCTAAAAAAAACGTGATTTTATCACTAAGCATTTGAATGACTTCGCTATGTTATATGTTTCATCCGATGATTGGTTTTAATCATGTAAGGCAAATTCAAAATAAAGCAGAGTTAAAAATCATCAAGATGATGAATACGTAATTTCTATTAATTTGTACACAAATTGAAGTTAGAAATACTATGAAAATCATGGGTGTATTTTGACTACACATTGTGTACGTTCTGACTCCACTTTGGTACGTTTTGACTTCTCTTGGGCAAGTTTTGACTCCACTCGTGTACGTTTTCACTTGGGTACGTTTTGGTTTGGGTACGTTTAGACTGTAATCGCCCAACAGTGCAACTGTCAATGTACGGTCGTAATAATTATTGGTGTATTTTACCTTGCGTTTCATATTCCAGGTTGTATTTACTGTATACGAAGGGGATGAAATATCCTTGTCGCCACTGTTATAGGGTCCAAACAAAAGCAGTAATCAACATTTTAACCTTACTGATCAATGGTAATCGTTATGTACTTTTTGTCGTGAACACATGTACATGTGACAACATTTCATGCAAAAAAACAAGGACTATCATTATACTCTCGTAAGTAAGAGAGACCTCCTTTACATGAAATGTAAAACAACAACGGGATCCTCATTAAAGGCTCGTAGATATATATGCACGTAGCAACAGTTACATTTAATGCAAACAATTTCGGAATATCATGCTACCTATAAATAAATAAACCAAGTAAGATTTATCCGTTTTAAATGCAAGTCGTCGGTTTACTTCCAAAACCTCGTAACTGCAGCTTGTTACAAGCTGTAGTTACGAGGTTTTGGACGTAAGTCGACGAAGTAATGGATGAGTCACCGTGAATACCTCGTAAATACACGTGGTAAGTGGTAACCATTACATTTCATGAAAACAGTTTTTGACTACAATAACATAACATAATTCTCGTTTATAATCAACATACAATTTAAATCAAATGTAAACAAGCTTAGACTAGAAGGACACTCTCGTAAATATGGAAGGCAAATAATATAGCATAAAGTGTTTCTTCTTATGGCCTTCTGAAGCAATTGGCAGCTGAAAATCTTGAAAACATCCGTATAGTCATGATATTGTTTACAAGATATTGAATATGACTCCTCTCTACACAGTGCCAGGTTTTTACGACCCCGAGTTGAAGGGCTTTTGAAAGCATTATGGGGAAAGAGAATACTGCCAACAAACCAGCATTTTCTTCTTTTCACCACAATGTTTTCTACTCTTTTTAAAACAAAACCCATCATTTTTACCACCTTTGACAATGTCGTCTGCACATGCTTGGCAACGCATCTGTTTAATATAATACTTTAAAGTAAGACTTATGTAGGAAAAAATCACTATTTTATTCTACTGATATGCTTAAGGACGCTCTCCGCGAGCTAGTCTTGCGTTTATGTCCGCGCAAACTTCCGGAAGGTCTGCGATTGAGTCTATGACGTAATGAGCACCTGATTTACGTAACAAGTCTTTTGACAATGCATTGCGTTGTTCCATTTCCTCTGTACCAGTCTGGTTCTCCTCCTCGAAAGAGTTTATATTCATGTAATTGCTGTATCTCGACACGCCCACGCCCCAGCAACCAGCTTCAAGGGCTTCCAAGACCCCCGAGGCGGTGTCGTCTACTTTAACGACTGACTAAATTGGATGAACGTCCAATAAATCAAGGTTTCTGTAGACCATAAAAGGCTTAGGACGGGCACCATTCAAAACTTCATCTCCTGAAATAAAATGTGTATATACTATATATTATATTTTATGTGTCTATTTTTAGAAATGTTACGGATAAAGAAATGACATAATTTAAGCTGGGGGAAGGGGAAATTATTATCCCGTCACAGTGAATATTTTTCTCCTGTCGAAAATCTGGTTAACTGACTTGAGATCACAAGTTTTAAGAGTGGCATTCGTTGTCAAAATAATCAGAGGTAATATAATATATAATCTCTTACAGTGGATCTGTATTTGTAGTCAATAATCAAAGTTCTGAAAGTACTCATGGAAGTCGATTTTAGAATTAGATTGAGTAAATGAAGAAATCGTTCCCCCTGGTCTGAAGGTGCGTTCAATTTGGATGTGACCAAAAGTTTCTCATCATGTGCAGAGTGAAATAGTCAACAAAACTCAATACTATTTAAGATGAAACAGTTAAACAAAAAGAAGAACAGAAACAAAGCTTCTTTTTTTTTCAATTTAATTTGAAAGAAGTATCATCTTCTAGTAACATGAATCGAGTACCACAACAAAATGAATATTATGTAAAGGTAGTTGAAACAAGTAAACAGTATATTTGTGAATAAACACCTCAATCTCAAGCAGGACATGTCAATACCCTTTCGCACACAATGACGACTTTTGAGTACTCTTGGAGAGAAGCAGCTTGAAAATATTGTGGCAAAAGTAGAAAACAATTGAATACTAAGTATTACATTCTTATCCCAGTGCTTTGTCTCAATTCAGACCTGTCAAAAAGGCTCGCAAAAAGACTAGGAAGTTTAACTTTGAACTGCATAAAAAAGAAAATGTGGCTTTTATTACATAATATTTCAAGGGACCAAAACAAAAATCTCATATTTTTCTTATATTTTCGAAACATCAAAATAAGTAATAATAGCTTGTAAAGATCTTTCTGATATTTTTTTTTAATTGTATGCCCTTGTAGTATGATGAACATTGAAAGTATATTTTAATACTTCAGCTAGAGTATATTCTCATACTGTTAAATTTGTTTAATGCAGAGAATACTTCTAAGACAAATTTAGGGACCATACAACTTGTATAAAGAGAAATAAATGGCCCTTGAATCAAAACTTAACCCATAGCCAACTAGCCCGATTTTTAAAGTTGTTCGGTATATTTTTGAAAACACTGTGTCCAAAGGTAAAAATGCTTGCGACAAGCATTTTCATCTCTGCTGATGCTTTGAGTTGCAAATAAATGAAAGTAAAAAAAGCTCAAAATCTTATACTTGATGATGATTTTTAAAAAGAAAACATGAGTACATGTATTTAGCCAACAACTTGCACACTATGTCAAAGGAATCTACAGATAAACACTGGTACATTGCAACACAATGCTTTCTTCATATAATCCAAATAGTGTCTCTTTCCAATAATGTTTATATTTATCCTTTCAGTACCTTTTCCGCTTTTTTGGCCGTTTTTTGAAATTGTCTGCTGAAATCTGGGACAATTTAATTTTTGTCTGCTAGTAACTATTTATTAAACAACAAAATTTTAGACTAGTCTAAATTGAAAGCACTTGCATACAACAAAATAAAGGCAACTCAAAAATTAAAGTTTTCTTTCAGGCAAGGAGGAAAACACTGTGGAAAAAGGAGAAATTACTGGTAACCAGCATTTTCTCCTTTTCCAACAATGTTTTCAAAAGCCTTCTATCTCAGGGTCGTGAAAACCAGGGATGATTGGTAAAGGGTTAAATGGTTAAAGAACAGGCAAATATAGTAAGATACAGCATGTAAACATAAAGGTAGTGGCAAAAATATAATGAACATGTACCAAAAAGTAATCAAGTGAAAATATATACACAAAAACCTGACTAGCCAGATGATGTGCATGTAAAATATCAATCCATCACTCTATCTACATAAAAAAAATTTAGTCTTGAAAAGACTTGCAAACAAGAAATGAACTTTTGCTCAAAGTGTGCAGTAGCCTTTTGAAGAAAGAAAACATGGTGACCAATGGAGTAAATATGCAATGCATTACAAGCACTTTCTCGTATACCCAAAATGTTTCCAAAAGCATTCTACCTCAAGTCTATAAACTAGAGGCGCTTGAGCGCCTGTATCGCTCCACAGGCCTTATTTTTCTGTAACGGTGAAGAGAAGTTTTTAACAATTACCATTCATTCCTGCATTTTAGGTCACTTTAAAAGAAAAAAAGCTATGAAAACGTGAGAAAAGAAGAAAATAAAAGTAACCTGCATTTTCTTAGTTTTACACAATAATTTCTACCCTTTTTGATACAAGTTTTACTAATTTGAAGATTTATTATGTTGTCTGCAACATTGTGAGAATGCTGGTTACCAGCATTTTCTCCTTTTCCCATACTGTTGTCTAAAAGCTTCTTTCTTAGGATCGTCAAAAGTAGGGATTCTGTGGTAATGGGTTAACTATGTTTCCTAATAATCAGCTGCAATATGCATTAGCACTGTAAGGATTTTCTGCAGTATCTCTGCACTTTTCTTGATCTATGCCCATAGAAATTAGAATTTCTGGTGATAATGGAAATACATGTACATGTATATAATTTGAGTCACAGTTACTTTGAGAATTTTAGAGAATTACAGTGGTTCTATTATTTTCAATAGCAAATGACTGAGGAAACAAGTGAGTCAAGATAGCCCTATTTCAGTCTCCTGAAAAAGAATGTTGAATTATCATCAATGCTGATACACCAATAAGAATGTCCCAACATGTTAGTAAACAAACGGCATAAGATCAATCTTTTTCCAGATCTTACGTTGGGCCATGCAAGGTCTGAAAGAGATTAACTCATTACCCAAATGACAATATTTTAGGCTTGTCCAAATTGAAAGCATTTGCAGACCAAAAATAAAAGTGAATGAAACTTTGAACTTTGTTTTGTGAGGGGTAGAAAATATTGTGGGAAAAGGAGAAAATGCGACTTACCAGCATTTTCTCCTTTTCCCACAATGTTTTCAAAAGGCTTGTTTCCACAGGTCGTCAAAAGTAGGGATTGGGTGGTAATGGGTTAACTTGAGGACAATACTGTCGGACGTTTAACCCTTTACCTCATGTGGTATTTCTATGGTATCCCTAATTGACCCTAAATAACAGTAAGGATGAAGCAGTTTCTAATGTGTATATGGCACCTTTTGATAGCATAGAAAAAATTGTGACAAAAGGTGAAATTGCTCGTGACGAGCAATTTCACCTTTTGCCACAATGTCTTCCAAAGGCTCCTAAAAGCAATGCGTAGAAATGAGTATCTGTGGAGTAAAGGGTTAATTATCCTTTTACATCTTAGTGATTCTGTTAAAGATACTGAAAGCCAGTTTGTGACATTGCTTTTCTGGGCTTTGTCAAATAGAACTTCAGGAGCAACATGTAAATGTGCTTGTGCTAATGGTGAACAGACACACAATAGTCAAAGTACCAACTCATCACAACTGTTCACCATGAGCACTAGGGATAACCTGGGAAGACTAGAGTGGATTTAATACCTTAATTTCAGTCTTTGTTTTGGTTGACACTGACATTTCGTCTCTGTATGTATTGACAACAAATATTGTTAGCTGTATGTATTGACCCATTAGGTTCTTTGAACTCATCTCCCTCCACTCCCTCCAGAGTGACACCTTTAAGTCATCTGTGCCATCTTGAGTAATGAGATCTTAACTGTCTTGACCTGGACGTCTGTTCCTCTGACCTGCACAATCTTCACAGTCTCCTCCTAAAACAGATACAAAGAAATATAACCAAATGATAGCCATACAAAAATCTGAACAGTATTTAACTTAGCATTCTTCTTTTATCAAAGATGCATATTGTAGATTGATGCAACATCAAGTTATTGTCCAAAGAATTGAAGAGGGCCTTGATTGTCTAAAATTACCCACCTTACTGTTGAGCAATTTTTTCTTTAACAAAAACGTTTTTTCAAAAATCTTTTCAAGGGTCAATTTTACCTCTTATGCTGCTGATTTCCCAGAATAGACTATTCCAGATTTGCTTCCGAATTTCAGTCACTGTAAAATTTGCCAACAGTGCAGACCAACATCAGACTGAATGGCTATGCAGGTTGATCATTGGTCTACACTATTAGAAAATATGACCAATGTTGCAATAGGCAAGATAGGGGTTAAGGCTTCCAGTTAAGCTCAGCCCGCATTTCTTTAGCTTAACTGCTTTATCCCACTTGAAAGCATCATGCTAACACATACAAACCAGGTCTAACCCCTTTACCAATTGACAACATTCTAGCCTTGTCCAAATTGAAAGCAGTTGCAGACAACAATTTCAATCTCATTATCTGAATCAAATGCTGCAATTGTTCTTATGACATGGTAGAAAATATTGTGGGAAAAGGAGGCTTCTTTCCTTGGGGTGTCAAAACTCATCACTGAGTGGTAAAAGGTTAAAGAATGCTTCACATCTTTTGTAGATGATAAAATATTGGTCTTAATGTTCAATCAAGGATCATAATCATTTGAGACAAATCTCCCTGACTGTGGCAATTGTTAAAAGCTAAAGTAGTCTAAACAGACATATCTAAAATGGTTTGCATTCTGCATCAACTCAACAGTGCCACTGGTTACCTTTAACTCTTAAGACTACCAAACAATCCGGACTTTCAACGATCCTGAGAAAGAAGCCTTTTAAAAATATTGTAGAAAAAGTAGAAAGTGTGAGTAACCATCATTATCTCCTTTTCTCACAATGTTTTATATTCTTCCCCAAACAAATTTCAATTTTTGAGCCACATTTATTATGTCATCAGCATGGCTTTCAATTTGGACCACTCTTAAATTTTGTTGTTTGGGAAAGAGTCAACTCATTTCCAAATGACAAAATTTTAGACTTGTTCAAATCTAAAGCATTTGCAGACGACAAAATAAAGGTGACTGAAAAATTGAAACTTGTTCTTGGAAGGGTAGAAAACACTGTGGGAAAAGGAGAAAACGCTGGTTACCAGCATTTTCTCCTTTTCCTACAGTGTTTTCAAAAGGCTTCTTTCTCAGAGGCATCAAAAGTAGGGACTGTGTGGTAATGGGTTAAGCACACATACAGCCTTTTTACCTATGCAAACACAATTTTCAAAAAACCTTTTATATCAGATTTGACTCTTTACCACACAACAAAATTCAGACCGATCAAAATTGAAAGAAATTCCAAGAGACATAGTAAATGTGGCACAAGTAATAAGATTTGTCAGTAAAGGATAAGAACACATTATGGGAAAAGAAAAAAACATTGGTTACCAGCATTTTCTCCTTTTCCAACAATGTTTTCAAAAGCTTTCTTTTGTTCGGTTTTGCATCCACATTCATTTAGTTTTTTTTTTTTCAATATCAATTTTGCAAGATACTTGCCAGCTAAATTGAATGAATCTACTAAATATTATGTCAATTAACTTCAAAAACTTCAATACCATGACACTTTTTGTATACATTTTTTTATGGTATTCCCTTAAAAGGGTACGTAGCCTCTTAAGGTATTTTAGATTTCGCGCCAAAAATCAAAAGAAGCATTGTGGGAATGTAAAGTGACTTGCACTTGACTAATGAGTATTATGACTCTTAAATTCCATAACGTAACAAACATGTTATTTTCCATAAACTTCTTCTTCTTCAGTCGCTGTGTTTGAAGCATCATTTGTGTATTTCCGGTAAGTGAGTGAGCAAGTTGCTCATCTAAAAATAGACCATGATTCCCGTCGGTGTTGACCTGGACCGTAGTAAATCTCTAATTTCTCTTGTTGTCGGATGGTTTTCGACTACTGGGGTTTTATGAATGAAAGTTGAAAGGTCCTGGGAGTATCAGGATGAATTTTAATATTTTTGTATTAATTTCGTCCAAAAATCTGAAGGGCCACCTTTAAGTGAAAGTACAAAAGCTGCAATACTTTTGACTGAGCCAATTTAAAGATTTAAATGCATATATATGTTAGATCCAGGTTGACAGCATTGAAGTCAAAATTAACTATATGAAAGGGGAAGAATATATCACCATTTTATATTTTTCCAACATTGCAATATACTTTCACCTTAGGGCTGCAAAATCCTAGTGCTGAAAGGTAAGTTTAAAAGATTATAAAGGTGTAAGATTTATTACACAAATGCAAACCATGTAAACTCACGTTAGGAGACTGGGCCGAAATTGTAATGGGACGAAATTGTTATCGGTCGAAATTTCCAGTCACTGTAAGGACTGTTGATATTTGGGATTCGTTAAATATTCTTCTTCGACGAAGAGCAATACATTCAACTAGTTATGGCAGCAAATGGAATACAAATCATTCAGATTTATATACTAATGTAGCCTTCTGAAACGCAGGCGTAAAGCTTTCACGAGCTTACAATCAATCAAAATGGCGACTGTAATCTTTATAAACAACCACTGACCTACTTCGTTTCTAAACAATACTTAAGGAAGGACGTCATGTCCTTCACGTTTAAAACAAAAACACATTTAAAAAAAATACATTGAACTTTACCTTTGCAGCCTTGGGTTTGTTCAGATTAAATTGTTACTTGCTTGCCTTGCGTTTCACTCGCCGCCGTTTCAAAGAGCTCTGTGGTGTGGATGAAAGTCACGTTGCGCGTATGAATAAATTAGGTTACTAGCTATTCAACACTTCAAACATTCAAGCAAATTTTTGTTGAAAATCTAAATGCCTTGAAAAATAAACGTGTAACAAACCAATATTTTTTTTGGTAAGAGTATTAATGATGCGTTTTTAACGAAAGCTATTTTTTATGTGAACATGGGTCCCAGTGACATATCATTCATAAAATAGTGCCCGATTGGTAATCGTAACATCTCGGCCGATTTGATGGCTCTGGTGTCACACCTGTGGTTTTTGACCATATTGAAAATAGAGTGAAATTGGCCATCTTTGAAGCCTCACAGATCGCTTAATTGCAAAAATTTTGCTTTCCCGTCTCTTGCTGTCTAAAGTACGTCCATAGTCCTTAGAAAAAATGCATTAAAAACAACATGTCAACCGATGTGTTTTTCGCTAAATCTCAAAAACAACGGGCACCCTATATTTTTCCCTCTCAAAAACACATGTTCACCGCCATGACCCCAATTTTTTGATCCTCTAGTGACACAAAATGGTCCACTCAATATACAATAAAAATACATCTAAGTGGTCCCCCAATGCCTATATTTGAAGCAAATTTAAATTATATACCACCAAGCCCTCTGAGCTCCATACAACAGTGCAACAAAAGTGCTACTGCAAATTTTCACTTGGGACTACTACATACCGGAAGCACTCTCTCAGTGGTGCGACACCCTCTCAACACCTGAGTAATGCCGAATGGCTAGATTCATCCGCATTCATATAGAAAAATATAGGATCTGTGTATTAACAAATATTAAGATTTGATAATTATTCATTGAAATGTCATAACAGTTCAAAGAAAATATCTGTTTAGTGCAATAGTTTGACTTATTTCATTTTTTATCTGAAATTCAATCGTTTTATATGTTTAAATGCTTGAATTTCATAGAACTTTTTTTTCGCTGGTTGAATATTGGTGTTGTTGGGTGATTTCCCAAATGCCTGAGCGTTCACATAGGAAGACCGATTACTGACGTAATCGACTTCCAAAAAGTAGAGATTATTTGTTTGGTTGAGAAAGTTTTGCCTCAAAAGGAAAAGGTCCGCTAAAATAACGAGTGCCTTACAGCATACATAGAGTTTATTTCATCAGCTTGTGGTTAATATGGGGAAATATTTGCCTCAAAACGCGGACATTTCCCTTTTGAGGCAAATATTTCCCAATATTGGGAAATATTTGCCTCAAAAGGGAAATGTCCGCGTTTTGAGGCAAATATTTCCCCATATTAACCACAAGCTGATGAAATAAACTCTATATATTTCAAATCTGTTTGTGTGTGCAGGGATCCGAGAAAGGTGATTGGTTTGTTAGCTGTTTACCCTTTCACAACCAAACAAACAATTTCTACTTTTTAATGGCTATAAATACAGTTCCGCTGTAACATAATGAGGCAGTTATAATCTAGAATAAAAGAGTGGACAATGTAGGTCAGTGACCAGACTGCATATTCTGTACAGCCTGATCTTGAGCTATGCTGTCCATAAAAGCTTCTTGGGTCTTCAACGGTAAGAAAAGAGTTAACGACGTTTTCGATATTATTTCGGTCCTTCCACAGCAAACAGTAGTATAATATTCTTGTGTCCCTAACTTTAATTTACTCGAAATTACAACATTTCTAGCCGTTGGTTACTTTCCTACATATGTATCATCTAAAACTGTTAAGAGATAATTAAGGAACAAATGTTAAGAGATAAGGAACAAATGTTTAGAGATAAGGAACTAATGTTAAGAGATTAGGAAGGGGTGAATCCACTCGCAGTGCCATTGACAAATATTCAGAAACGGCCTGATGCTTATCTTCTTTTGTGGAACTGTTCAAGTTATAGTCAGGGGTACTACCGTGAGCACGCCAAAACAAAAGTCAATGATAAAACATGATACGAAATTCACTCAAATGCAACTATCTATGCCAACGGAGTCACATTTCATTGTTATGGAGTGTATACTATGCAGTTTAGGCCTTTACTTCGCATTTGTTGTTCTCGTTCTGAGTTAGATTATGTTTCATGTTCGTTACATGCGCCCTATAAACCTATCCCGATAATATCGCACTGTCTCGCAAGAAGAGCTGAATTTCTTACCAAATATGCACTCAAAGAGGGGTAACTCTATAGGACCTCCGATAATAAATATTCACATTACAAGTTCTTCAGCTCTTTACGATACAACGCTTAGTGAGGTGTAGGGAGAGAAAGAGACAGAGATAGAGAGTGAGCGTGCGGAAGAGCTGAGAGAGAGAGAGAGAGAGAAGAGCGGAGGAGCTGAAATTCAAGTTTTGAAAGGACTCTGAAAAAAAAAAAAAAACGTCATTGACACACATACACAATGGATCAATGCATACATCATGTTGCATCTTCCAGATTGCTTTCCACAAATTCAACTAGAGTTTATCTTTATAGGTTTATACGATACGTAACGGGCATTAGTAAATAAATGAGCCATGACTAATGAAGAAAGGGGTTCAATGCATCTGAGAAAATTATAGATTCAGATCAGCTTGCACAGTTCGCGCAGACTTACCTGAGTCGAAACATTTTGCTTTTAGCCTATTTTCTGCTTGTCATAGTGCGATACTACCTCATGAATTACTGCTTGTTATACAACATGGATTTAAGTGATCCTTAACTCGTTACTAAACGACAAAATTTAAGACAGGTCCAAACTGAAAGCACTTGCAGACGACAAATAAAATGCAAATCAAAAAATTAAAATTTGTTTCCAGCGGGGTAGAAAAAAATTGTGGGAAAAGGAGAAAAAGCTGGTTACCAGCATTTTCTCCTTTTCCCACCATGTTTTCAAAAGACCTCTATCTCTGGGTGGTAAAAACCAGGGATTGTTTGGTAAAGGGTAAATTGCGTTATGACTTGTTTGGTTAATGTATCACGGAGAGGCTTCAACACCAACCCACCCCCCTTTTGCCAGAGGGTAGCTCAAAAAGCACCTGCCACTGAGGTATCCGGTACAAAACCCTGTTTCTTGGCATCTTCCAGCAGTATGTCCACCATGTTTCTGAAAAAAAAAAAAACGTTGTGCTGCCGATCTTCATACCTGTACATGAATACATTTTAAAACGGCTATTTATTTAACTCATAAAGTACAAGGTAGATCTTGGGTTAGTGGCAACCTGTATTAACCTGAGGGCTGCCCAGCACAACTCGCTCCCCTTATGTGGACAGTGTAGATTATGATCAGACAGCATAAAACGTGCATTCTGATCTATGAATTAGGGCATATTTTCCCAGAAAAAATACTACTGAAACATCCTTTGAAATAGAAACATTTGAGTTTTTGGATGCAGGCTTAAAGAAATTATTGGTAACCAGCATTGTCTCCTTTTCAAACAATGTTTTTACTGCAGCAAAGACAAATTCCATCACTGAGGCCGTTTTTATTATTATTATTATTATTATTTCTCGTGTGCAGTTGCTTTCCATTTGGACTGGTGTAATGCAGAGAAATGACCCTCGCCTACAAAATGACCCATGGGTCATTTCACTACGTCGAGAAGTGATCCTCTGGGGTAATTTCTCTACGTAGAATAATGACCCGCGTCATGACCCATGGGTTATTTTGTAGGGGATACTACATGATAACGTGATACGCTAACACACCCGGGGTTACCTGATTTAGCACACTCGGAGGGTTGGGGAACTCGGAGGTAAACAAAGACAGTCACGCTTGACTAGGGTCGATGTTTATCCTGATTTATCTTTAAAAGACAAACATTTTCGAATATTAAATAAACGTACATGTTAAGTTTAGAAGCCAAATGATCTATAACCGTTTTTGGTGTTAGCTTACAGGCCATCTATCTATGAAAAAAAATCATCTAAACTGGAAATTCTACTGTTTTGAAAATCAATTTCAACTCTAACCGTCTCGTTGTAGGTAAAG
The DNA here is from genome assembly GCA_943736015.1 of Tridacna crocea. Classification (NCBI taxonomy): domain Eukaryota; kingdom Metazoa; phylum Mollusca; class Bivalvia; order Cardiida; family Cardiidae; genus Tridacna; species Tridacna crocea. Next base: position 35,563,970 of record OX031073.1, read on the forward strand.
GGGTGATTTGTCGCAATACTTCTATTGGTGTCTTAAATTATAGGGTCTCTTTTTAGGATCTAACACATTTTCAGTCTCCAGTATGTAAAAAATCATGTGTTTTAAACCAGATGAAAGTGGGAGGTATCAAATTTTTGGGTGTGGTAAATCTCGGAGGTATAATATTGTTAACTCGGAGTATCATCATATTCATGATATGGGTGAACTCATGTGATTTATATACTGCAGAATGTGCTCGTTTGTCTCTGAACCTTACCAGGCTTTAATTCTACGAAATAATGTCCTGTTTATTATAAGCCTCTGAAAATATATCGTGTAATACAACCTTTAAGCAAATATCTCGTCAAGGTAGCGTATGAGTTAACACTATTCAAAACAACAAATTTTAGAATCGTCCAAACTGAACAAGTTTGCAGACGATAATTTAAACTAGATGAATATGACGGAACGTTCTCCAAACGGATAGAATACACTTGGGGAAAAGGACAAATTGCTTGTTACGAACAATTTCCCCTATTCTTACGGTGTTTTCAAAATGTTCGTACTACAGACACATAAAAAGAAGGGTTTGTTTGGGAAGTGTTACATCAAAAAAATTGTTAGATAAAATAGCCATTTTTGGCAGCGGGTGAAACCCGCTGTCATTGTCCCCAGGTACATGTATGAGTAACTGATTTTCAACGCCTACTATATTTATCTAGATCGAGAATTCTTGCATCCGGCAGCTTTTTCCTGGATACGTGAGGTAAACAAAACTTGATTCCTACGTGTGACTAAATAGTCCCTCCATGAATACCCAAACGATCATGTATAAATGCGCGCTACTCGCGCAGACGACACACTTCAAAACCTCTTTATACATGTACCTTACGAGTTCATCCGTAAATTTACAATGTAGAATAGAAATGGAAAGAGGGCATCGGTATCTACATAGACCGAGAAAGTGCAAAAGAAAATATTTTCAGAGCAAACGTTTTTATCGGTGTTTGTTTGCAAGCATGATGAATATTGAGCATAAAGCACCCTAATGGGATTCATGTAGTTCATCGCCTTTTATCACCAAAGTCGTGCGGATTCGGCTATGAAAGGTGATGTTAAACGAAAAGTCACCTACAGTAGGATTAAGTCTTTAACAGACGATAAAATTTCAACTGTGTTCAAATTGAAAGCGTTTGAAGACTACAATTTCATTGTGGCTCAAATGGCACAATTTTTATTTTATAGGGTAGAAAAGTTTGTGGAAAATGGAGAAATTGCTGGTTCCCAGCAATTTCTCCATTCCTACATTGTTTCTTTCTCATGGTTGTAAGAAGTCGGCATTGGGTGGTAAAGCGTTAAAAGTAGTGATAAATGCTGATTATGTTATACATTTACTTGTACAACACAATCCCAAGTTTTAACGACCCTTAGAACTTTTTACAAACATTGTAGGAATGGGAGAAAATGCTGGTAAGCAGCATTTTCTCCTTTTCCAACGATGTTTTCTACTCTATCAAAGATGGACGCTGTTATTTGAGCCATGTTTAAATTTTTGTCTGCAAATGGCTTCTTTTAGTATAATTTATTAGCATTTAATGCGATCTAAACAGCTTGGGTCATACCAGTGACCAGTACTGATACAACTTTCTTTCCAAACCAGGCATCAGAGGTATAAGGCAATAAATCATAGAAAAGGAAGTTTGCTGAGCAGGGTATTTTGCCACACAATGAAGACTTAACGACCCTCTAGTGAGGCCTTCTGAAAACATTGTTGAAAAAGTTGTTGTTTCTACTTCAGCTGTTGCTGTTCATGATTTTGGACATTGTAACAAGTTTCCTTTAAGTCATGCACTGAATAACAATATGGCATAAATGACAAGTGGATCAGAAAGAAGACCATGCTGGAAATTTAAACCAGCGACCCTGATTTCAAGTTTTTGAGCTACCAAGTCCGTTAAAGGGATCGGTAAAACTTTTATAAAGCATATTATTTGGCCTACAAGGATTTTGAGCTGTAAAACTTCAAAATTATACTAAAACTGGTTTTCAGTACTCTAAGATGCCTTTCAACAATTGCACTATTGTCACAGATTAATAAGATAGAACACATTGGTTAGATGCACTTTCTCCATTTCCACAAGTGTCTTTGAAGCCTTCTTTCACAGGGTCATAAAAACTTGGGATTGTTTTGGAAAGGGATCATTTATTCAAGTTCTTGTTTTCTGCTTGTGCTCCTGTATATCTGTTTAAGCCGCAAATAAACGAGCCGTGCTTTGGCAAAAGGGGATTTCTTGCATCCTCATGATAGATTAAACCAAGCAAGACATAAATGATTATTGGTCCATAATAACCTATTCTTTTAACAACCTGTTTCCTTTTTGGGTAGACCGATCCTTCGATGTACAGAAAATTGACCTATGGCGAAAAGTTTCAGCCCAGGTCTGCCTGTGCAGACTGCACATGCTGACCGTCTGCACAGGCTGACCTAGGTCTATACTGTTTGCAGATCGATTAAGGCACCCTTTCACTTTTTTAGATTTTTATAGTCAAGTATAAAGGAAACCTGTGGAAAGAAAATAATACATATAAGATCTGTAGCTGGCAAAAGCCCGCTGCCTTCAGTGCGTCAGCGCTTTGATTTTCTGTCAGTCGAGGGTTACCTTTGGATTATGGAAATTTCCCCTTTCAAAAGCATATTTTTACCCTGCTGGAAACTACTTTCAATTTTTGAAATGTGCTTATATTGTCGTCTGCAAGTGCTTTCAGTTTGGACCTGTGCAAAATTTTGCCGTTTGGTAAAGAGTTAACGAAACATTTCCACACTATATAGTTATATAGTACTATGGCTAGTCGATTGTTTTTTTTGTAATTGAGTATATGATCAATGCAGATGCAAATCTATCGTTTGTAATCTATAAAGGAAATGTACAGTATGTTAAATACCATAATCGTCCGTGCTCATTGTCCACTTTTCTGGCTTTTTTTCTGTTTTTTCTCTCTCATTCATTGTTTTGGCAATTTTTAAGTGACTTATTAGATGTCAAATATGATATGTATTTGTATGTACGAAATGCATGTGTATTCATAAGTATTCAATAAATTCTTCTTCTTCTTCTCTTCATGAAAATCTTAGCTAACTAGAAGGTTGTTCAGGAAAAACATGTCGAGCCCGCGTGACCTTGACCTTGGGCCTACGTTAAAAAAATGTTTCAAATGGCACGTCATGGACACTCATGATGGAGAACAATTGTGCAAATTTATACTGAAATCCATTCAAAATTGTATGAGTTATGGTCCGGACAAAAATTGACCTTCAAGTTTGACCTTGGGCCTACCTGTACGAATGTTTCAAATATCACATCTACACGTGATGGAGAACAATTATGTCAAATTATTTTGAAATCCATCCACAGTAGTAGAAGTTATGGTTTAGACGGATGGTCGCACGCACGCACGCACATTCACCGAACTGCGATTGTGACATCTATGTCTCGCACACCGCAAGCGGGCTCGACAAAAATTATTGTCGCTGAAAAATCGTTTTATAAGAAGCTTCAACCTATGTTTTGGTACTCACTATAATTGTCTCGTCAAGATTATTTTAATGGGTACCAATAACACAGGATTTGGTTGAATCTCGTGTAAAATTTTATCAATGGAAACCAGATCTGTACCTCTTACTAGGACAAACTAGTACAAATATACATTACAATAAGACGTCTATGCAATATACAACGATTTTACAGCTCTAAAAGTGACAAATTTTCAGTTGACTTTTATTCACAAATGAAGTTTTAGCGTGTAGGCTAGAACAGCATCTGCGAGTGGTTCTAACAAGTAAACAAAGCCGCAATTAAGAGCTAAAATATGAAATAGTAATGTACATTCCAGTTTAATAAAGGTTGGATGCGAGCCTGTCTACATACAAAAGACGAATTATCGTCTTGATTACTCATCTACTTTCATTGCATACATTGAAAACTTACCTCCCCTTAATACCTACCTCTGCCTACCTACCTACCGACACATTCATATAATCTCACATTAACATTTTCGAAAACAATCAGCTCTTCGAAAAGTTAAAACCTCCGACTTCCCAAACCCATACCTCCGAGTTCACAAAATTACATTTAGAAATTACTCCGAGAATTCCCGGATCAAATTTTGTGATATGTCGTTAATTTTTTTATGCATATAGAGTTTATCCTTATACATGAGTGCACCGTGACACCTAAGATCTGTAGTAGAATAACTGAATCTTTATTTAAAGATGGCAGTTTGTTTCTAAAATGGTATATTCGTTCAATATTAAACAGTGAATACGAACAATCTCGCTGCATTAACATAATTCCGAGTTTAAAATAGTATATTATCTTTAAATGATCACACAATAAGAAAAGATGTTCATAAACTGTTTCATTATTATGTTGGCCAATAACCTACAACACTAATAATATCCGATGTTGCTTTAACATCATATTATAAATGATATAATTCAGACCCTGGTCTACCGTGACTATTTTTGTTTACCTCCGAGTTCCCAGACCCTCCGAGTGTGCTAAATCAGGTAACCCCGGGTGTAACAGTTATTGTCGGTATAATCCCTGCAACAAGGAAAAGTTTCAAATTGCACAGTGTTTTTATAGAACAAAATATCGTGAGCCTAACTTTTGTTATGTGCGTAGAAGAATTACTTTATAGTTTCAATGCGTATTTAAAGTTGTTTTCTTTTAAGCTACATGACTCTCTTTAAAGCTCCCAAAAGATGTTTCCCTTTTTACATACACAGAGGACTTCCTCTACAGCTTCAATGCCCGGCTGAAGTTGTTTTACTTTTGTTACACCCTTTAAAGACTACTTTTTACAGTTTAACCCTTTGCCAAACAATAACGAGTTTTAACGACTTCGAGAAGAAGACCTGAAAACATTGTGGGATAAGGAGAAAATCCTGGTTAACAGCATCTACTCTTCCCACATTGTTTATCATCCTTAATATTTCGAAAATGCTGGTAACGAGTATTTTCTCCTTTTCCAACCAACAACATTTACTACCCTATAAAGGACGAGTTTCTTAACTTAGGCCATCTATAATTTGTCATGTGCAAGTGCTTTAAGGTCAGACAAGTCCAAGACCTTTATCGTCTGGTACAGACGCAAAATGCGTAGCCAGTGTAACCAGAATTTGAGAAAAAGGTTAGAGAAAAATGTGAGAAAAAGAATGAAAAAATTCCTGTGACCTGCATGTTCTCCTTCTGCCCACAACGTTTCCCACTCATTCAAATATACATTCGAGAGAGATTAGTATAAGTTGTAAGAACTTGTTTCTCAATCGATGTAAAATAAATATGTTTAAACTAAACTAAATATAAATTCCTTCAACCACACCGAAACTGTCGTCTGTAAATGCTATCAGGTTGGAAGATATAGCTATTATGTTGCTGTTAAGCTAAGCTGATACCACTGACTATTTCAATTACGGTCTACGTACCCTAACTCTCATATGAAAAGGCGGAAGCTGCCGGGATTGACCGAGTAGCCTTTCCGAAAACTTCGATGTTACACGATATTTACCGATAACTAAGTGGGTTCATTGCCCCTAACTCCCGTATATTAAAAGAGGGAAACTGCCGAGATTGCCCGAATAGCCTTTACGAAAACGTCGATGTTACACGATATTTATCGATGTTTTAGGGGAGTAATCCTTAATACAGCAGCATACATGTTTGTCACTGGTATGATCAAGAGACGATAGAAATGCAAACAGTGTAGGTCCTCATGTCCATTGAAATAGAAACGATCGCTGAAAAAAAAGTTGGAAAAGACATGATTCCTTAAGATGACCAGTAAGCCATTTCTCATGTTAAGGTAGTGGACCCGTAATAGGCCTAGTGCAGCATGGCATAAAATTTTTTTGACACTTGATAAAGACAGATTTGTACAGATATAATACTTTTGCACATTTTTAACCGACCAGAAATTCCTTTGATGTCTTTGTTGAAATTATTTGTTCATACTTTTGTTAGTTTCCAGAAAAGGGAGGTAATTTGTAATGAAAATATAGTGGTTTTAGATTTATAAATGATAATTCTAGGAAGAACAAAAAGGAAAAAGTGACTCGGTGAAAGTAGTTTGATAATACTCATTTTTAACCTTAGCAAATTTTCTAGGATAATATTACAGTGGAAATAGTTGTTTTCTACTACGGGTCCACTACGTTAACCAGCGAGTAAATTTTTAGTTTTAGACAAGGGGTCCTGGGTGGGTCAGTGGTTGAGTGTAACACTCGTGATCTGGACGCCCCGGGTTGGTACCTCACTTGGTCCTGGGGTTTATACGTGCGAGTTTCCTTGGGCAAGATGCCTCAGAGCCTTAGCCTAGCACTTGTGAAGCCAGGAAATACATGAATACGTGATCTGATATGATTGAATTAATTTTGAACGCGGCGTAAAATGTTTGATAAAATCAAAGTACTAAAAGTACTCATGGAAGTCGATTTTAGAATTAGATTGAGTAAATGAAGAAATCGTTCCCCCTGGTCTGAAGGTGCGTTCAATTTGGATGTGACCAAAAGTTTCTCATCATGTGCAGAGTGAAATAGTCAACAAAACTCAATACTATTTAAGATGAAACAGTTAAACAAAAAGAAGAACAGAAACAAAGCTTTTTTTTTTCACTTTAATTTGAAAGAAGTATCATCTTCTCGTAACATGAATCGAGTACCACAACAAAATGAATATTATGTAAAGGTAGTTGAAACAAGTAAACAGTATATTTGTGAATAAACACCTCCATCTCAAGCAGGACATGTCAATACCCTTTCGCACACAATGACGACTTTTGACTACTCTTGGAGAGAAGCAGCTTGAAAATATTGTGGCAAAAGTAGAAAACAATTGAATACTAAGTGTTACATTCTTATCCCAGTGCTTTGTCTCAATTAAGACCTGTCAAAAAGGCTCGCAAAAAGACTAGGAAGTTTAACTTTGAACTGCATAAAAAAGAAAATGTGGCTTTTATTGCATAATATTTCAAGGGACCAAAACAAAAATCTCATATTTTTCCTATATTTTCGAAACATCAAAATAAGTAATAATAGCTTGTGAAGATCTTTCTGATATTTTTTTTAATTGTATGCCCTTGTAGTATGATGAACATTGAAAGTATATTTTAATACTTCAGCTAGAGTATATTCTCATACTGTTAAATTTGTTTAATGCAGAGAATACTTCTAAGACAAATTTAGGGACCATACCACTTGTATAAAGAGAAATAAATGGCCCTTGAATCAAAACTTAACCCATAGCCAACTAGCCCGATTTTTAAAGTTGTTCGGTATATTTTTGAAAACAATGTGTCCAAAGGTAAAAATGCTTGTGACAAGCATTTTCATCTCTGCTGATGCTTAGAGTTGCAAATAAATGAAAGTAAAAAAAGCTCAAAATCTTATACTTGATGATGATTTTTAAAAAGAAAACATGGGTACATGTATTTAGCCAACAACTTGCACACTATGTCAAAGGAATCTACAGATAAACACTGGTACATTGCAACACAATGCTTTCTTCATATAATCCAAATAGTGTCTCTTTCCAATAATGATTATATTTATCCTTTCAGTACCTTTTCCACTTTTTTGGCCGTTTTTTGAAATTGTCTGCTGAAATCTGGGACAATTTAATTTTTGTCTGCTACTAACTATTTATTAAACACTGGTACATTGCAACACAATGCTTTCTTCATATAATCCAAATAGTGTCTCTTTCCAATAATGTTTATATTTATCCTTTCAGTACCCTTTCCACTTTTTTGGCCGTTTTTTGAAATTGTCTGCTGAAATCTGGGACAATTTAATTTTTGTCTGCTAGTAACTATTTATTAAACAACAAAATTTTAGACTGGTCTAAATTGAAAGCACTTGCAGACAACAAAATAAAGGCAACTCAAAAATTAAAGTTTTCTTTCAGGCAAGGCGGAAAACACTGTGGAAAAAGGAGAAATTACTGGTAACCAGCATTTTCTCCTTTTCCAACAATGTTTTCAAAAGCCTTCTATCTCAGGGTCGTGAAAACCAGGGATGATTTGGTAAAGGGTTAATTGGTTAAAGAACAGGCAAATATAGTAAGATACAGCATGTAAACATAAAGGTTGTGGCAAAAATATAATGAACATGTACCAAAAAGTAATCAAGTGAAAATATATACACAAAAACCTGACTAGCCAGATGATGTGCATGTAAAATATCAATCTATCACTCTATCTACATAAAAAAAATTTAGTTTTGAAAAGATTTGCAAACAAGAAATGAACTTTTGCTCAAAGTGTGCAGTTGCCTTTTGAAGAAAGAAAACATGGTGACCAATGGAGTAAATATGCATTACAAGCACTTTCTCGTATATCGAAAATATTTCCGAAAGCATTCTACCTCAAGTCTATAAACTAGAGGCGCTTGAGCGCCTGTATCGCTCCACAGGCCTGATTTTTCTGTAACGGTGAAGAGAAGTTTTTAACAATTACCATTCATTTCTGCATTTTAGGTCACTTTAAAAGAAAAAAAGCTATGAAAACGTGAGAAAAGAAGAAAATAAAAGTAACCTGCATTTTCTTAGTTTTACACAATAATTTCTACCCTTTTTGATACAAGTTTTACTAATTTGAAGATTTATTATGTTGTCTGCAACATCTTTCAATTATGGCCAGTTATAAAAATTTTGTCTTCTGGTTATAGTTAACTCATTACCAAATGACAACATTTTAGGGTTGTCAAAATGGAAAGCATTTTGTAGATGAAAAAATAAAAGTGACTGAAAATTTAAAGGTTGTTTTGTGAAGGGTAGATAACATTGTGGGAAAAGGTTACCAGCATTTTCTCCTTTTTCCACAATGTTTTCTAAAGTCTTCTTTGTCAGGGATCAGTTTGATTGGATATCAAAATGCCTTATCACAACAGTGAAGCCCTGTCCCTCTTTGTACTAGGTCACCAGTAGTCAACAAACCTTTACCAGAACTAATCAAAGTGTAGAGGTTCTCTTGTTTTATATGAAAAGGATTATAGATTATGTAAAGCAACCATCTTTAACTGTTTACCAAACGACAAAATTTGGGATGTGACCAAACTGAAATCATTTGCAGACAACAAATTCAACATTGATGAAATGATGATTTCTCTCCTTAATAGAGTAGAAAACACTGAGGGAAAAAGAGAAAATGCTGATTACCAGCATTTTCTCCTTTTCCAAGAATGTTTTCTACAGACTTCTTCTTTAGGGTCGTTAAAAGTCAGGACTGTATGGTAAAGACTTACCAGCATAGGAACTAACCTCCAATACAACAATGAAATCAAAATGAATAGTATGAGAGAAGAAATTTTTCAAAGATTTTACTTTATACCATAAAAGGAAAATGAGTCTCCCATAAAAGCCATGTTTTTTGACGGATCTTTTTTTTTTTAAGGAATTCTGTAGACCTCTACCCAAGGAACATTCCTGCAAAAAAATAATGCTATCCAATTGGGAGGAGAAGATTTTTAAAGGTTTTTTACTTTGGTTGCCATGGCAACCAGAATTATTCATGGAACACAATTATTTGAAGGAATTTGAAACAGGACCACCTAAGGAAGATTCCTGTAAAATTTGGTAGAATCCAGTCCATAGTTTCTGAGGAGAAGTTTTTTAAAGAAAAAGTTTACGGACGCACGCACGTAAACATCTTTTGTAGAGATTAGTCGGAGTCTGCACTGCTGTAGTTTAGTGCTTTACGTAGTCGCTCTTAATGATGGTGTACTTGTTTTCTGCAATGTATGCCTGCAACTCCCCTTCTACTTGGGAGGATGGCTCCTGGCAAGTCTGAAAAAAAACGTCATTGAAATTAAAAAAAAAAAAATGAATTTACTTTTGAAAATCAAACAAAAAAAAAAAATATTCTGGGCTATTTTTCACACATAATTTGTGTTAGTAGCAGTCAACATTACCAAACAACAATATTTTAGGTTTGCCCAAATCAAAAGCATTTGCAGACCAAAAAATAAAAGTAACTGAAAATTTGAAATTTGTTTTGTGGAGGGTAGAAAACATTGTGAGAATGCTGGTTACCAGCATTTTCTCCTTTTCCCATACTGTTTTCTGAAAGCTTCTTTCTTAGGGTCGTCAAAAGTAGGGATTCTGTGGTAATGGGTTAACTATGTCACCTAACAATCAGCTGCAATATGCATTAGCAATGTAAGGATTTTCTGCAGTATCTCTGCACTTTTCTTGATCTATGCCCATAGAAATTAGAATTTCTGGTGATAATGGAAATATATAATTTGAGTCACAGTTACTTTGAGAATTTTAGAGAATCACAGTGGTTCTATTATTTTCAATAGCAAATGACTGAGGAAACAAGTGAGTCAAGATAGCCCTATTTCAGTCTCCTGAAAAAGAATGTTGAATTATCATCAATGCTGATACAACAATAAGAATGTCCCAACATGTTAGTAAACAAACGGCATAAGATCAATCTTTTTCCAGATCTTACGTTGGGCCATGCAAGGTCTGAAAGAGATTAACTCATTACCCAAATGACAATATTTTAGGCTTGTCCAAATTGAAAGCATTTGCAGACCAAAAATAAATGTGAATGAAAATTTGAACTTTGTTTTGTGAGGGGTAGAAAATATTGTGGGAAAAGGAGAAAATGCGACTTACCAGCATTTTCTCCTTTTCCCACAATGTTTTCAAAAGGCTTGTTTCCAAAGGTCATCAAAAGTAGGGATTGCGTGGTAATGGGTTAACTTGAGGACAATACTGTCAAAAGTTTAATTATCCTTTTACATCTTAGTGATTCTATTAAAGATACTGAAAGCCAGTTTGTGACATTGCTTTTCTGGGCTTTGTCAAATAGAACTTCAGGAGCAACATGTAAATGTGCTTGTGCTAATGGTGAACAGACACACAATAGTCAAAATACCAACCCATCACAACTGTTCACCATGAGCACTAGGGATAACCTGGGAAAACTAGAGTGGATTTAATACCTTAATTTCAGTCTTTGTTTTGGTTGACACTGACACCTCGTCTCTGTATGTATTGACAACAACAATTGTTAGCTATATGTATTGACCCATTAGGTTCTTTGAACTCATCTCCCTCCACTCCCTCCAGAGTAACACCTTTTAAGTCATCTGTGCCATCTTGAGATCTTAACTGTCTTGACCTGGACTTCTGTCCCTCTGACCTGCACAATCTTCACATTCTCTTCCTAAAACCATGGCCAACTTTATCATGCAAATCAAACCCGGTAACTGTTATTTGACCGCTATGTAAGCCAATTAAATTATAAGAGTTTGATCCCTTTTGGCCGTGAAATCGATCACATACGGGTTGATATATTGGCTGGTGATCTCTACAAACCCTTTGCACTTATAACCCGAATTTCGCGCTTCGAGTGTAGAGGGTTTCAGTTTATTGGAAAACAACTCTGCGGGATATCTGGGGTTGTAAATTACTGGGGTACCAAAACTTGTAGGATTTGTTTTCCTTTCAGGTCTTACAATTTGATCTACCTCAGATTTTACCGAAAGCACGCGTTTGAAAAATTATGGTCAGTTGTAGAAATGCTTTTGACCAGCATTTGCTCTTTTTCAAGCAATGTTGTCATGCCTTAATTGATACAAAAAAAGTGACAAATTGAATAATTAGAGCCATGTTTATTGTGTTGTCTACAACTGCTTTAGAATGTTAGTTTAGTTTAGTTTAAACATTTTATTGCCAAGTATTTTACAAGAATAGAATTTACAACATAGAACAATATACACAATCAAATGACAAGGCAAAAGGGTCTGACCACAAGTTCTCTCAACTTAGATTCGGTCATTCCCTTTATGAAATTGCATTTTTTTAGAGTCGCCCATTTTTACTTTTGGCTTTTTAATATGCATTAAGTTTTCCTTTCATTTTTGACGACAATTTTGTTCCAGTTACGCACTAACATCGTAATGGCAATTGATAAATTGATAAATCGAGTTGGAAATGAAGATAGGACATTTTTTAAATAAAAGAAAATGAAGGAAAAAAAAAAGAACACTCAGATTTTAGATTTTAACTAAATGATTACTTTAGAATATTGGGGCAGTCATACATTGCCAGTTCCTGAAGATTTAAAAAAAAAAAAGAGAAATATCCGCAGTACAAGTTTCTTATGATGAGACTAAAGCCGGGGGAGGAGCGCGACACGAACGCTCGAAATGTAACAGCATATGTTTACTGCATCTTTGGAATTTCATCTCTGATTTTTTCATCATGATTTTGAATTCAATCTCTGATATTTTTATTGATTTATCAACAAAAATGGTACAATAGTAAAAATACTTCGGTTGGATCTATTTCTGAATAGCTACCCACAAAGTTAAGGATATTATGAAGAGGCTTCTCTTGTTACAATGTTTTTGAAAACATTAATCTCCAACCTGTAGCATAGAGCTATTACATAGTCAGCAGACGGCATTTTATTGTAATTGTCTTGCATAGCATCGTCACAAATACATGTACAATGTACGTACATGTATATTAGACTGGGGAAAGTGTGGTGGTAGATCAGACCACACGGGTATCGTCTGATCTATCATAAACAAAACAACCGAATACACATTGTACTTTTTAACCTTTATGTTCAATAGGTCAGTTCTGTTTAAAATAATTTCGTCATTTTTTAGAAGAAGTCAGTGGTTTTGTGAGCACACGGTAAATATAAATCAGCCTGTACATTGTGTCGGAAAATCAAAATTATTTTCAGGGAAGTCAGAAAGCTTATTTATTGTTCTTTAATATGGCGTAGTTTTCAGTCATTTAGAAAATACATTTTTAGTCCTTTTTATACTTTTTTAAAGCAACTATCGTATTTTTTTTCTTTTTCCCTGATCGTTTGCATTGTGCCGGAGTTCTCCGATGATGACCGAGTCTCACTGTTAGATATATAAGACGCCTATCGGGTATCTTGATTGGTGTTACGTAATGGTATACATTGATACATTGATACGGGGTAATCGGAAAGAAAGTATCAGGAAAAAAATCAGACTTCTTTAGGGAGAGGAACTATATAAGCCTTGATGCTTTCATTTCAATCCTTTTCGCAATATATTGTTGTAAATGAATGATGTTATCATATTAAATAAATTAAAACTAAATATTTAAACTAAGATCAGAATTTTTTTTATGAGATTATTTATAAGGATTTAAAGTCAAGTTTAACAAAATCTTGTATAAGGAAGTCCAATTTCCCGCCTTCTCTCTTTAGCTTTTTACTTGCAAATGTGTGATGATTAATGCATTTTCAAAAGTATTTTATGGCGACAGCTCACATATTCAAATTTCCTCGCTATTTTTAATCCGATCACATGTATATTCTCCCTCTCATGTGTTTTCAAAAGTCAATAATTTAAAACTTTTACCCATATGGAGAACTTTTTGTCTTCACCAACTTTAAAAAAAGCAATTTCAGAAAATAAATCAAATGTAGCTCAATTGATATTCTTCACTTTAAAAGAGTAGAAAACATTGTCGAAAAAGGAATCAATGCTGGATATTGGTATTTCTCCTTTTCTAACAATGTTTACAAAAGGTTTTATGCAGGACCGTTAAAATTCGGGAGTGTGTTGTACGGGTCACATCAATACTCCCAAAACGCAAATTGTTTTCTTCTGATTTCAGTCACATATTGATATTGCAACGTCAATTTTTTTAAGCCGAAAGAATTTCAACACATAAAATAAAACCGATTCGGACTAGGATCAGATTGCTTGTTTAGTACAGTTTGTTACTGGTCTATTGACTGCATAATTATTACAATGATCCAATAGTACAACAAATTCAATCTTCTTTAGAAATAAAGACTAAAAAAAAAAATGCAATTTAAAGAAATTTATGCTAACTAAATTGAAATTATTTTCTGAGAAAGAATTAAAAAGGACGATACTGGGAAGATAATGTTTTTTACAAATCTCTTAAAAGTTTTCACTGATGCAAATAATATACACGTACATGCATAAAAATGATAAATACATGTACAGTCATTATATATTTGGACATTGTGTAAAAACAGGATTCAGGTTTAACAAAACAATATAGACAAGGTTATCATGTCATCAGTTCTTATCTTCCCTTTATCCGTTGCTAAATCTTTTCACCCAGTCTTAAAATCTCACTTAGCTCGATACAGCATTTTTTATACAAAAATTAACGATAGTGTTGTTTTTAAACTAAAATGGACGCAAGATCTCAATTTAACAAATGTAAACTAAAACTTGGATCATAATCACAACAAAACAGAGAATACTTCAAGACGTTATAGATTTTTTTCTTGCAATTCATTTTTATGTTATTTAGCGTCAAAAACGGCGCAAGAGCAAATTTCTTAAACCTTTCTATAGAAATAAGAAGGAGAATGTGACATTGCTTTTCTGGGCTTTGTCAAATAGAACTTCAGGAGCAACATGTAAATGTGCTTGTGCTAATGGTGAACAGACACACAATAGTCAAAGTACCAACTCATCACAACTGTTCACCATGAGCACTAAGGATAACCTGGGAAGACTAGAGTGGATTTAATACCTTAATTTCAGTCTTTGTTTTGGTTGACACTGACATTTCGTCTCTGTATGTATTGACAACAAATATTGTTAGCTGTATGTATTGACCCATTAGGTTCTTTGAACTCATCTCCCTCCACTCCCTCCAGAGTGACACCTTTAAGTCATCTGTGCCATCTTGAGTAATGAGATCTTAACTGTCTTGACCTGGACGTCTGTTCCTCTGACCTGCACAATCTTCACAATCTCCTCCTAAAACAGATACAAAGAAATATAACCAAATGATAGCCATACAAAAATCTGAACAGTATTTAACTTAACATTCTTCTTTTATCAAAGATGCATATTGTAGATTGATGCAACATCAAGTTATTGTCCAAAGAATTGAAGAGGGCCTTGATTGTCTAAAATTACCCACCTTACTGCTGAGCAATTTTTTCTTTAACAAAAACGTTTTTCAAAAATCTTTTCAAGGGTCAATTTTACCTCTTATGCTGCTGATTTCCCAGAATAGACTATTCCAGATTTGCTTCCGAATTTCAGTCACTGTAAAATTTGCCAACAGCGCAGACCAACATCAGACTGAATGGCTATGCAGGTTGATCATTGGTCTACACTATTAGCAAATATGACCAATGTTGCAATAGGCAAGATAGGGTTATGGCTTCCAGTTAAGCTCAGCCCGCATTTCTTTAGCTTAACTGCTTTATCCCACTTGAAAGCATCATGCTAACACATACAAACCAGGTCTAACCCCTTTACCAATTGACAACATTCTAGCCTTGTCCAAATTGAAAGCAGTTGCAGACAACAATTTCAATCTCATTATCTGAATCAAATGCTGCAATTGTTCTTATGACATAGTAGAAAATATTGTGGGAAAAGGAGGCTTCTTTCCTTGGGGTGTCAAAACTCATCACTGAGTGGTAAAAGGTTAAAGAATGCTTCACATCTTTTGTAGATCATAAAATATTGGTTTTAATGTTCAATCAAGGATCATAATCATCTCAGACAAATCTCCCTGACTGTGGCAATTGTTAAAAGCTAAAGTAGTCCGAACAGACATATCTAAAATGTTTTGCATTCTGCATCAACTCAACAGTGCCACTGGTTACCTTTAACTCTTAAGACTACCAAACAATCCCGACTTTCAACGATCCTGAGACAGAAGCCTTTTGAAAATATTGTAGGAAAAGTAGAAAGTGTGGGTAACCATCATTATCTCCTTTTCTCACAATGTTTTCTATTCTTCCCTAAACAAATTTCAATTTTTGAGCCACATTTATTATGTCATCAGCATGGCTTTCAATTTGGACCACTCTTAAATTTTGTTGTTTGGGAAAGAGTTAACTCATTTCCAAATGACAAAACTTTAGACTTATTCAAATCTAAAGCATTTGCAGACGACAAAATAAAGGTGACTGAAAAATTGACACTTGTTCTTGGAAGGGTAGAAAACACTGTGGGAAAAGGAGAAAACGCTTGTTACCAGCATTTTCTCCTTTTCCTACAGTGTTTTCAAAAGGCTTCTTTCTCAGAGGCGTCAAAGGCTTCTTTCTCAGAGGCGTCAAAAGTAGGGACTGTGTGGTAATGGATTAAGCACACATACTGTACAGCCTTTTTACCTATGCAAACACAATTTTCAAAAAACCTTTTATATCAGATTTGACTCTTTACCACACAACACAATTCAGACCGATCAAAATTGAAAGAAATTCCAAGAGACATAGTAAATGTGGCACAAGTAATAAGATTTGTCAGTAAAGGATAAGAACACATTATAGGAAAAGAAGAAAACATTGGTTACCAGCATTTTCTCCTTTTCCCACAATGTTTTCAAAGGCTTTCTTTTGTTCGGTTTTGCATGCGCATTTATCTAGTTTTTTTTTTTTTCAATATTAATGTTTAACCCTTTTCTCTACAGAAGCAGGTATCAATTTTGCAAGATACTTGCCAGCTAAATTGAATGAATCTACTAAATATTATGTCAATTAACTTCAAAAACTTCAATACCATGACACTTTTTGTATACATTTTTTTATGGTATTCCCTTAAAAGGCTACGTAGTCTCTTAAGGTATTTTTAGATTTTGCACCAAAAATCAAAAGAAGCATAGTGGGAATGTAAAGTGACTGGCACGTGACTATGACTCTTAAATTACATAACATAACAAACATGTTATTTTCCATAAACTTCTTCTTCAGTCGCTGTGTTTGAAGCATCATTTGTGTATTTCCAGTAAGTGAGTGAGCAAGTTGCTCATCTAAAAATAGACCATGGTTCCCGTCGGTGTTGACCTGGGCCGTAGTAAATCTCTAATTTCTCTTGTTGTCGGATGGTTTTCGACTACTGGGGTTTTATGAATGAAATTTAAAAGGTACTGGGAGTATCAGGATGAATTTTAATATTTTTGTATAAATTTCGTCCAAAAATCTGAAGGGCCACCTTTAAGTGAAAGTACAAAAGCTGCAATACTTTTGACTGAGCAAATTTAAAGATTTAAATGCATATATATGTTAGATCCAGGTTGACAGCATTAAAGTCAAAATTAACTATATGAAAGGGGAAGAATAGATCACCATTTTATATTTTTCCAACATTTCAATATACTTTCACCTTAGGGCTGCAAAATCCTAGTGCTGAAAAATAAGTTTAAAAGATTATAAAGGTGTAAGATTTATTACACAAATGCAAACCATGTAAACTCACGTTAGGAGAATGGGCCGAAATTGTAATGGGACGAAATTGTTATCGGTCGAAATTTCCAGTCACTGTAAGGACTGTTGACATTTGGGATTCGTTAAATATTCCTCTTCGACGAAGAGCAATACATTCAACTAGTTATGGCAGCAAATGGAATACAAGTCATTCATATTTATATACTAATGTAGCCTTCTGAAACGCAGGCGTAAAGCTTTCACGAGCTTACAATCAATCAAAATAGCGACTGTAATCTTTATAAACAACCACTGACCTACTTCGTTTCTAAACAATACTTAAGGAAGGACGTAATGTCCTTCACGTTTAAAACAAAAACGCATTTCAAAAAAGAAAAAAATACATTGAACTTTACCTTTGCAGCCTTGGGTTTGTTCAGATCAAATTGTGACTTGCTTCCTTGCGTTTCACCCGCCGCCGTTTCAAAGCTGTGGTGTGGATGAAAGTCACGTTGCGCGTATGAATAAATTAGGTTACTAGCTATTCAACACTTCAGACATTCAAGCAAATATTTGTTGAAAATGTAAATGCCTTGAATAATAAACGTGTAACAAACCAATAATTTTTTAGGTAAGAATATTAATGATGCGTTTTTAACGAAAGCTATTTTTTATGTGAACATGGGTCCGAGTGACATATCATTCATAAAATAGTGCCCGATTGGTAATCGTAACATCTCGGCCGATTTGATGGCTCTGGTGTCACACCTGTGGTTTTTTGGCCATATTGAAAATAGAGTGAAATTGGCCATCTTTAAAGCCTCACAGATCGCTTAATGGCAAAAATTTTGCTTTCCCGTCTCTTGCTGTCTAAAGTACGTCCATAGTCCTTCGAAAAAATGCATTAAAAACAACATGTCAACCGATTGCGTTTTTCGCTAAATCTCAAAAACAACGGGCACCCTAGAATTTTCCCTCTCAAAAACACCTGTTCACCGCCATGACCCCAATTTTTTGATCCTCTAGTGACACAAAATGGTCCACTCAATATACAATAAAAATACATCTAAGTGGTCCCCCAATGCCTATATTTGAAGCAAATCTAAATTATATACCACCAAGCCCTCTTAGCCCCATACAACAGTGCAACAAAAGTGCTACTGCAAATTTTCACTTGGGACTACTACGAACCGGAAGCAGTCTAGCAGTGGTGCGACACCCTCTCAACACCTGAGTAATGCCGAATGGCTAGATTCGTCCGCATTCATATAGAAAAATATAGGATCTGTGTATTAACAAATATTAAGATTTGATAATTATTCATTGAAATGTCGTAACAGTTCAAAGAAAATATCTGTTTAGTGCAATAGTTTGACTTATTTCATTTTTTATCTGAAATTCAATCGTTTTATATGTTTAAATGCTTGAATTTCATAGAACTTTTTTTTCGCTGGTTGAATATTGGTGTTGTTGGGTGATTTCCCAAATGCCTGAGCGTTCACATAGGAAGACCGATTACTGACGTAATCGACTTCCAAAAATCAATCTAGTTTTGGACGGGCATACGCAAATCGCTCCGTTTGGAAACAAACGATAACCTACAAGACTTTTCTCGCATTTTACTTGTAGTTTCTTACGAGAACTTTAAACTTTTTTCTACCATTGGTAATTTATTCAAGTACACACACATTACCGTATGCTGTAAATTAGGTCCAAATCGAATGAAAATGAATACGTTCGCCCCTTTAGAGCACAAACCCGAGTTTTTACGAGGAAGAAAGCTTTTGAAAAGTTTGTCGGAAGAGAAGAAAATGCTGGTAAACAGCAGTTCCCCCTTTCCCCACAATTTTCTCTAACTTCCTTAAGGTAATTTTTAAGTTTATGGTCACATTTAATTCTTCGTCTGCAAATGTTTCCTTCCAAGTTGTTCGAATTTAATTTTTTTCTTTAAATGTAAAGGTGCATGATAATTATAAGGAAACGTAATTTGCTTCTAACTGGGAGGCAAAATGAATGCATCGCGATACAGATCTCCAACACAGCGAGAAGCAAATAATATTTCCTTATGTCTTTACCATACAATCCCGAATTTTAACAACCCTAAAGAAGAAGTCTTTGAAAAAACACTGTGGAAAAACACTTTTTTCCCTCAGTGTTTTCCACTCTATCAAAGAGGGAAATCATCATTTCATCAATTTTTAATTTGTCGTTTGCAAATGCTTTCAATTTGGTCACATCCCAAATTTTATCATTCGGTAAAGTATTATATCACAAATCTTTACATTTTAAGTGAAACACGACTAAATACACTCGTCGCAAAACATCATACATGACGGAAAAATATCCCAGCCTGATTTCAAATCTACACTGTCTATTATATGCAGTAAAATCCCCTTTTGGTCTTTTCTTGTCTTTTTTTTTTTCAATGTTGCATTGCATCAATGAAAACGTGAGCCATAACATGTTCTGCAACATGCGAAAAGAGGCATTCGAACACTTGCTTAACCCTTTACCCCATAAGACATTTCTATGGCATCCTTAATTGACCCTAAATGACAACAAGGATGAAGCCGTTTCTTATGTGTAGAAAACATTGTGACAAAAGGTGAAATTGCTCGTCACGAGCAATTTCACCTTTTGCCACAATGTTTTCGTAAAGGCTCCTACAAGCAATGTGAAGAAATGAGTATCTGTGGAGTAAAAGGTTAAAGCGATGTCCTGGATAAGCCTACACTGACAACAGTTTCCGTTTTTCGGTTATTTTCTGTTTTCTACAAGTCTACTATTGGTCGAAATCTAATATAGTCATAAATTACCGTCTCGGATTGTCCTGCGCGGACTGCTCAGGCTGATCCGATTCGACACCATCCACAAATGTCTGAAGGCCCCTTTTCGCGTGTTGCAGATAATTTATCGAGTGACAAGGAAGTCATGTGCATTACACAAATACACCATACGGATCCGATTTAATTAGATAAAGGTACGTGTAGATCTTCTCTCGGTCGGATTTACAACAAATTTTCACCTGTCATCATACTGCTGTGTAACACATCGAGAAACAGCTGTAAGAGGGATAATGTCGGAGCAAATGAACACGCAGACTGAACTGGAACAAGAGCTTCAACATGGAAATGATTTTGGATTTAAAACAGAATCCAGCCTATCCGACATGACACTTATGGTTAATAGTGTTCCTTTGTTCGTCAACAAAGCTTTGATAGAAATCGCTTCTCCAGTTTTAAAGAAGATCTTTGATGAAACACTACAAGGTGAGGACAAGAAAGAGGTCACATTGGATGAAGACGACGCGGAGAAGTTTATGGAATTTTTGGCCTGTTTCTATCCGTCTTGTGAACATGAAATAGAGATGAGTAACGTATTTCGTATTTTACCTTTGGCCTATAAATATAAAGTAAAGCGTCTGATGAAGAAATCTGTGTCCCTGCTGGTGAAGTCATTGACAAAATACCCATTAGAGGAGCACATACACCAATGTTTATCTGTTGCTAAGCAACATTCAATAACTATAGTGGAAGAAAAGTGCATGGAATTATTGGTAGATGTCTACAAAACAGATATACAACGAGCAGATGAAATCCTTACTCTCAAAGCGGAAGTACAACCGATCGTTATGTCGGCCATGATACCACTTCTTCGCTCCGAAGCAAGTAAGTACAGATTTCTGGCCGCTGGACCAAAAGAACAGTACTTCCAAAGAGCTGAACAAAAAGAACATAATCCATTTTCTTTCGGCACTTCCGGCCCCCAAAGCGCTGGACAAAAAGGATCGAGTAGATACATGTACCTGGACGATTTTCACGATGCAAGATATTCAGTGATGCAGTTTAAAGTTAGGTTTAGAAATTTCGGAATTGACTCCAAAAAAGTCTCTTCATTTCAGTTATGGAATGTTAATGTGGACATTGAAATGCAAATATATAAAACCGATAGCAGATTTTCCTTCAAGATCTCCGAAAACAAAAGATGTCTGATTGCGGCAAAGATGGCCATGAAGAACAATATACCTGGAAAAGACGATATCTGGACAAAAAATAGAAGTGATGTCAAGCTGTCTATTTCCTTTACTCATGAAGAAGTGGAAACCGACGGAGTTCGATGGCACGATGAAGTCATATGTGTGGCCCATGTTCTTATGAATAAACCCAAACCTATTTCAAACCAAATATTCCACCGATAGGCCTATCTAAACTAAGATGACCGCGCCTAGTATAATACGTAAAATGTTGGAGTTCATGTAGAGATATTCGCACTTTGAACAGCTTTCACCGACTGACACATTGTGAATAGACAAAAGAACTAGCTTTGTTTAGTGTTATTAGATCATTACAAAGTATCTTATGTTACATATGTTTGAAATATTAAATAGTTCTGTTGTAAGTCAAACTTATAAAACTATGCTCTTTATGTCTACAACATGGCTGATAATAGATTTTGCTATCAATTTCTTTCTGTTTTATGTAATAAAACACATTACATGTACTTGGTTTAATAATTTATTCAGGTCCTAGATGCATTTCTATTCGATGCAAACATTTTTTAAGCACGGTGAAAGACTCGTAAATATGTCAGCCAATGTTTACATTACGGTCTACGACGCCTAAAGGAAAATAGCTACACTATGACATCACCATACAAAATGTGCCATGATTAAAAATGTACTATACTACTTTTTATTACCCGAACCATTTTTTCCATATTTTTTCTTCATAACAAATGGACATAACAATTACTCCCTTTTCAGGAAACTAACCAATTTATTAACGAATAGTTTCAAGATAGACATCGAAGGAATTTAAGTTCGTTTAAAAAATTGCAAAAGTACTTTATCAATATAAGTCCTTAGTTATCTAATAACAAAAGATTTTTTCCATGCTGCATTAGAAGCGTTGGGGATCGTAGTTCTTAAATGGAAACTATTTTCGAATACTATGACACTCGAGTAAAAAAAACTAGGCACGATCTGCTTTAATTAAATGCAAACCATTTTGGTCTAGCATAAAAGTCGAGTAACTAAGCAAGTATAATTCACCTTAAGTGCACATTATTAAGGAAACCACGAAAAGGTCGTAAATATGTTAGATGTGGCAACATTTAGTGTATAAACCGGTAATATGCATACAGTTTTGGACTACCATGAAACCCTCGTAGGTAAACAAAACATCATTTACATTAAATGCAAATAATTACGGGATTATCAGACAACCCTCGTAACTGCATACATGTACATGTGACAACTGTTATGTTTCATGCAAACATTGGAATACCTTGACAGTCTCGTTATCAAGCGAGGCAACATTTCCTCGAACAAACAAAGACTTACTGGATCATCAAAACGCTTGTAGATACATATATACGTGTTGCAACAGTTATATTTGATAAAAACATTTCAGAAGTACCATGCTACTCGTAAACAAGCCATGCAAAGTTTAAGTTAAATGCAAAATAATATAGGGATCACAACGAAAAGCTCGTAAATACATGTCGCACCATTTACATTAAATGAAAACAAATTCTAACTACCATGAAACTCTCGTTATAGAGCCAGGTAAGATTTACAATAATTGCAAACAGTTACGGGATTACTCTGACACTGTCGTTTATAAGCTTGAGGAAAATTTACATTAACCCTTTCCCAAACAAGCCCTGGTTTTTACGTGTCTGCAGTAAACTCTTTTGAAAACACTGTGGGAAAAGGAGAAATTGCTCGTAACGAGCAATTTCTCCTTTTCCCACAGTGTTTTCTACCCTTTTTGAGAATTTTCTGCCATTTTCTCAAAATAAAAAATTGTCATCTCCAAACTCTTTCGGTTTGGAAGAGTCCAAAATTTGTCGTTTGGGAAAGGGTTAAATGCAAACAAGTACATGATTATCATGAAACCGTCGTAAACACATGTACATGTGACAAAAGTTACATTTCATGCAAAAAAACATGGACTACCATTATACTCTCGTTAATAAGAGAGGCATCCTTTACATGAAATGTAAAACAACAATGGGATCGTCAATAAAGGCTCGTAGGTACATGTGCACGTAGCAACAGTTACATTTAATGCAAACAATTTCGGAATATCATGCTACCTATAAATAAGCCAGGTAAGATTTATTCGTTTTAAATGCAATTCGTCGGTTTACTTCGAAAACCTCGTAACTACAGCTTGCAACAAGCTGTAGTTATGAGGTTTTGGAAGTAAACCGACGAAGTAATGAATGGATCACCATGAATAGCTCGTAATACCATAGGCCTTTGAAGCTCTATTGGTCTATCACAGAACACTCAAGTTGTCTTTGGTCGATCATTGAACATTCATAGCACATTGGTGCATCGCCTGTGTATCACTGAATATATTTACAAACTTTCATCAACACTGTTACTATAAATAGTGCATTATTCACAATACAGAGGGAATCCCTATAGTAACAGTATCCGATAAAGAAAATTTCTTTATCCCGTTATAGACCAATGGAGTTTCAGAGGCCTATGGTAATACACGTGTTAAGTGGAAACCATTACACTTCATGAAAACAGTTTTTGACTACCATAACGTAACATAATTCTCGCTTATAAGCAACGTACAATTTAAATCAAATGTAAACAAGTTTGGAATAGATTGACGCTCTCGCAAATATGGAAGGCAAATAATATAGCATGAAGTGTTTCTTCTTATGGCCGTCAGAAGCAATTGGCAGCAGAAAATCTTGAAAACATCCGTATATAATGATGTTGTTTACATGATATTGTCTACTAGATATTGAATATAACTCCTCCCCACAGAGTGCCAGGTTTTAACGACCCCGAGCTGAAGGGCTTTTGAAAGCATTATAGGGAAAGACAATACTGCCAACAAACCAGCATTTTCTTCTTTTCACCACAATATTTTCTACTCTTTTTGAAACAAAACCCACCATTTTTGCCATCTTTGACAATGTCGTCTGCATATGCTTGGCAACGCATCTGTTTAATATAATACTTTCATGTAAGACTTATGTAGGAAAAAATCACTATTTTATTTTACTGATATGCTTAGGGGCGTTCTCCGCTAGCTAGTCGTGCGTTTATGTCCTCACAAACTTCCGGAAGGTCTGCGATTGAGTCTATGACGTAATGAGCACCTGATTTACGTAACAAGTCTTTTGACAATGCATTGCGTCTTTCCATTTCATTTGTACTAGTCTGGTTCTCCTCCTCGAAAGAGTTTATATTCATGTAATTGCTGTATCTTGACACGCCCACCCCCCAGCAACCAGCTTCAAGAGCCTCCAAGACCCCTGAGGCCGTGTCTTCTACTTTAACGACTGACTGAATTGGATGAACGTCCAATAAATCAAGGTTTCTGTAGACCATAAAAGGCTTAGGACGGGCACCATTCAAAACTTCATCTCCTGAAATTAAATAACAGTGAATATTTTTCTTCTGTCGAAAATCTGGTTAACTGACTTGAGATCAGAAGTTTTAAGAGTGGCATTCGTTGTCAAAATAATCAGAGGAAATATAATATATAATCTCTTACAGTAGAACTGTATTTGTAGTCAATAAAAAGTGGAGATTATTTCAGTCTGTTTGGTTGAGAAAGGTTTGCCTCAAAAGGAAAAAGTCCGCGAAAATAACGAGTGCCTTACAGCATGCATAGAGTTTATTTCATCAGATTGTGGTTGATATTGGGAAATATTTGCCTCAAAAGGGAATGGTCCGCGTTTTGAGGCAAATATTTCCCCATATTAACCCCAAGCTTTTGAAATAAACTCTATGTATTTCAAATCTGTTTGTTTGTGTAGGGATCCGAGAAAGGTGATTTGGCTTGTTAGCTGTTTAACCTTTCACAACCAAACACATAACCTCTACTTTTAGATAGCTACAAAAACAGTTCCGCTGTAAGACAAAGAGGCAGTTATGATCTAGAATAAAAGAGTGGACAATGTAGGTCAGTGATCAGACTGCATGTTCTGTACAGTCTGATCTTGAGCTATGCTGTCCATAAAAGCTTCTTGTGTCTTCAACGGTAAGAAAAGAGTAAAAGAGTAAACGACGATTTCAATATTTTTTCGGTCCTTTCACAGCCAACAGTCGTATAATATTCTTGCGTCCCTAATTTTAATTTACCCGAATTTAGAACAACAGTCATTTTCAGCCGCTGGTTACTTTCCAGCATATGCATCATCTGAAAATGTTAAGATATAAGTAAGGAACAAATGTTTAGAGATCAGGAACAAATGTTAAGACATAAGGAACAAATGTTTAGAGATAAGTAAGGAACAAATGTTAGGACATAAGGAACAAATGTTAAGACATAAGGAACAAATGTGTAGAGATAAGGAAGGGGTGAATTTAGTTGCTGTGCCATTGACAAATATTCAGAAATGGCGTGATCGACCTAGATGCTTGTCCACTGTTCAAGTTATAGTCAGGGCTACTACCGTGACCAAACGGCCGATTATCTCCTAAATCACAACATTCGGTTGTGTATAAAAATATGGTTTTCCAAAATACATTCAAATGCAACTATCTGCACTAACGGAGTCACATGTCATTGCTATGCAGTGTATAAAAAGCAGTTTAGGCCTTTACTTCACATTTGTTGTTCTCGTGCAGGATTAGATTAACGGTTTCATGTTCATTACACGCACCCTATAAAACTGTCCCGATGATATCGCACTGTCTCGCTAGAATAGCTTAATTTCTTACCAAATATGCACTCAAAGAGGGGTAACTCTATCGGACCTCCGATAATAAATATTCACATTACAAGTTTTTCAGCTCTTTACGATACAACCCTTAGTGAGGTAAAGGGAGAGACAGACAGAAATAGAGAGTGAGCGTGCGGAAGAGCTGAGAGAGAGAGAGAGAGAGAGAGAGAGCGGAGGAGCTGAAAATCAAGATTTGAAAGGACTCTGAAAGAAAACACATCATTGGCACACAAACACAATGCATGCATCTGTTGCATCTTCCAGATTGCTTTCCACAAATTCAACTAGATTTTATCTTTATAGATTTATATGTTACGTAACGGGCCTTAGTAAATAAATGAGCCATGCTCTCTGAAAAAAAGGGGGTTCAAGGCATCTGTGAAAAATATAGATTCAGATCAGCCTGCACTGTCCATGCAGGCTTACCTGAGTCGAAACATTTTGCTATAGGCCTATTATCTGCTTGTCATAGTATGATACTATCTCATGAATTACTGCTTGTTATAAAACATGGATTTTAGTGATCCTTAACTCTTTACCAACTACAAAATTACAGACAGGTCCAAACTGAAAGCACTTGCAGACAACAAATAAAATGCAAATCAAAAATTGAAGATTTGTTTTCCAGCAGGGTAGAAAACATTGTGGAAAAAGGAGAAAATGCTGGTTACCAGCATTTTCTCCTTTTCCCACAATGTTTTCAAAAGACCTCTATCTCTGGGTGGTAAAAACCAGGGATTGTTTGGTAAAGGGTAAATTGCGTTATGACTTGTTTGGTTAATGTATCACGGAGAGGCTTTAACACCCACCCCTCTTTTGCCAGAGGGTAGCTTAAAAGTACCTGCCACTGAGGTATCCGGTACAAAACCCTGTTTCTTGGCATCTTCCAGCAGTATGTCCACCATGTTTCTGAAAAAGAAAACCGTTGTGCTGCCGATCTTCATACCTGTACATCAATACATTTTAAAACGGCTATTTATTTAACACATAAAGTACTGGGTAGATCTTGGGTTAGTGGCAACCTGTATAAACCCGTGGGCTGCCCAGCACAACTCGCTCCCCTTATGTGGACAGTGTAGATTATGATCAGACAGCATAAAACGTGCATTCTGATCTATGAATTAGGGCATATTTTCCAAGAAAAAATACAACTGAAACATGCTTTGAAATAGAAATATTTTGAGTTTTTGGATGTAGGCTTTAAAGAATTATTGGCAACCAGCATTGTCTCCTTTTCAAACAATATTTTTACTACAGCAAAGACACTGAGGCCGTTTTTTTTTATTATTATTATTATTTCTCATGTGCAGTTGCTATCAATTTGGACAGGTGTAATGCAGAGAAATGACCCTTGCCTACAAAATGACCCATGGGTCATTTCACTACGTCGAGAAATGATCCTCTGGGGTAATTTCTCTAAGTAGAATAATGACCTGGGTCATTCCTCTACGTAGTGAAATGACCCATGGGTTATTTTGTAGGTGATATTACAGTTATTGTCGGTATAATCCCTGCAACAAGGAAAAGTTTCAAATTGCACAGTGTTTTTATAGAACAAAATATCGTGAGCCTAACTTTTGTTATGTGCGTAGAAGAATCACTTTATAGTTTCAATGCGTATCTAAAGTTGTTTTCTTTTAACCCTTTCCCAAACGACAAATTTTCGACCCTTCCAAACTCAAGGAGTTTGCAGACGACAATTTCAAATTTGATATAATAGCAGAAAGTTCTCAAAATGGGTAGAAAACACTGTAAGAAAAGGAGAAATTGCTCGATACGAGCAATTCCTCTTTTTGCCACAGTGTTTTCAAAAGACTTGTACTGCAGACATGTAAAAACAAGGGTTTGTTTGGGAAAGGGTTAAACTACATGCCTCTCTTTACAGCTTCTAAAAGATATTTCCCTTTTTACATGCACAGAGGACTTCCTCTACAGCTTCAATGCCCGGCTGAAGTTGTTTTACTTTTGTTACACCCTTTAAAGACTCCTTTTTACAGTTTTACCCTTTGCCAAACAATCCCGCCGAGTTTTAACGACTTCGAGAAGAAGACCTGAAAACGTTGTGGGAAAAGGAGAAAGTCCTGGTAAACAGCATCTTCTACTCTTCCCACATTGTTTACCATCCATAACATTTCGAAAATGCTGGTAACGAGTATTTTCTCCTTTTCCAACCAACAACGTTTACTACCCTATAAAGGACAAGTTTCTTAACTTAGGCCATATTTAATTTTTCATGTGCAAGTGCTTTAAGGTCAGACAAGTCCAAAATTTTTATCGTCTGGTACAGACGCAAAATGCGTAGCCAGTGTAACCAGAACTTGAGAAAAAGGTTAGAGAAAAATGTGAGAAAAAGAATGAAAAAATTCCTGTGACCTGCATGTTCTCCTTCTGCCCACAACGTTTCCCACTCATTCAAATATACATTCGAGAGAGATTAGTATAAGTTGTAAGAACTTGTTTCTCAATCGATGTAAAATGAATATGTTTAAACTAAACTAAATATAAATTCCTTCAACCACACCGAAACTGTCGTCTGTAAATGCTTTCAGGTTGGAGGATAGAGCTATTTTGTTTCTGTTATGCTAAGCTGATACCACTGACTATTTCAATTACGGTCTACGTACTCTATCTCTCATATGAGAAGGCGGAAGATGCCGAGATTGACCGATTAGCCTTTCCGAAAACGTCGTCGTTACACGATATTGACCTATAACTGAGTTCACGGCCCCCAGCTCCCGTATATTAAAAGACGGAAGATGCCGAGATTGGCTGAATAGCCTTTCCGAAAACGTCGTCGTTACACGATATTTACCGATAACTGAGTTCACGGCCCCTAACTTCCATACATAAAGGCGGAAGATGCCGAGATTGCCCGAATAGCCTTTACGAAAACGTCGATGTTACACGTTACTTACCCATCTTTTAGGGGACGTAATCCTTAATACACCAGCATACATGTTTGTCACTGATATGATCAAGAGACGATAGAAATGCAAACAGGGTAGGCCCTTACGTGCATAAAAAATAGAAATGATCGCTGAAAAAAAAGTTGGAAAAGACATGATTCTACAAGCTGACGAGTAAGCCATTTCCCATGTTAACCAGCGAGTAGACTTCTAGTTTTAGACGAGGGGTCCTGGGTGGGTCAGTGGTTGAGTGCAACACTCGTGATCTGGTTCGCACCTCAATTGGTCCTTGGTTTTTACCTGCGAGTTTCCTTGGGCAAGACGCCTCAGAGCCTTAGCCTAGCACTTGTGAAAGCCAGGAAATACACGAATACGTGATCTGATATGATTTGAATTTATTTTGAACGCGGCATAAAATATTTGATAAAAAAAATCAATCTAGCTTTGGACGGGCATACGCAAATTTCAGATCTACACTGTCTATTATTATGCAGTAAAATCCCCTTTTGGTCTTTTTTTGTCTTTTTTTTTTTTTCAATGTTGCATTGCATCCATGGAAACGTGAGCCATAACATGTTCTGCAACATGCAAAAAGAGGCATTCGAACACTTGCTTAACCCTTTACCCCATAAGACATTTCTATGGCATCCCTAATTGACCCTAAATGCAATAGGATGAAGCCGTTTCTTATGTGTAGAAAACATTGTGACAAAAGGTGAAATTGCTCGTCACGAGCAATTTCACCTTTTGCCACAATGTTTTCCAAAGGCTCCTACAAGCAATGTGAAGAAATGAGTATCTATGAGGTAAAGAGTTAAAGCGTTGTACCGGATCAGCCTACACTGACGACACTTTCCGTTTTTCGGTTATTTTCTGTTTTCCACAAGTCTATTGTAGGACGAAATCTAATATACTCATAAAATGCCGTCTCGGATTGGCCTGCGCGGACTGCCCAGGCTGATCTGATACGACACCATCTGCAAATGTCCTAAGGCCCCTTTTTCGCGTGTCGCAGACGATATCGATCGACAAGGAAGGTATGTGCATTACACAACTACATCAGACGGAATCGATTTAAAGTAGATAAAGGTACGTGTAGATCTTCTCTCGGTCGGATTTACGACAAAATTTCACCCGTCATCATACTGCTGTGTAACACATCGAGAAACACCTGTAAGAGGGATAATGTCGGAGCAAATGAACACGCAGACTGAACTGGAACAAGAGATTCAACATGGAAATGATTTTGGATTTAAAACAGAATCATGCTTATCCGACATGACAGTTATAGTTAATAGTGTTCCTTTGTTCGTCAACAAAGCCTTGTTAGAAATCGCTTCACCAATTCTAAAGGGGATCTTTGATGAAACACTACAAGGTGAGGATAAGAGAGAGGTCACATTAGATGAAGACGACGCGGACGGGTTCATCGAACTTTTAGCCTGTTTCTATCCGTCTTGTGAACATGAAGTAGAGATGAGTAACGTATTTCGTATTTTACCTTTGGCCTATAAATATAAAGTAAAGCGTCTGATGAAAAAGTCTGTGGCCCTGCTGATAAAGTCTCTGACAGAAAACCCAGTAGAGGAGCAGATATACCAATGTTTATCTGTTGCTAAGCAACATTCCATAACTGTATTGGAAGAAAAGTGTATGGAGTTATTGGTAGATATGTACAAAACAGATATACAACGAGCAGATGAAATCTTTACTCTCAAAAATGAAGTAAAACCGATCGTTATGTCGGCCGTGATACCACTTCTCCGCTCCGAAGCAAGTAAGTACAGATTTCTGGTCGCTGGAACAAAAAACAATGGACTTTTTCCAAGCATTTTCAGCTCCCAAAGCCCTGGACTTGATGAATATATGTACCTGGACGATTTTCACGATGCAAGATATTCGATGGTACAGTTCAAAGTTAGTTTTACAAGAGATTCTGGTTCTAACTCCATCAAAACAGTTTCTTCATTTCAATTATGGAATAATGATGTGGACATTAAAATGCAAGGATTTGCGGGTTATCGATCCGATGATAGACTTTTCTTCAAGATCTCCGGAAACAAAACATGCATGATTGCGGCAAAGATAGCCATGATGAACAACATACCTGGAAAAGACAGTATCTGGAATCAAAACAAAAGTAATGTCGAGCTGTCAATTTCCTTTACTCGTAAAGAAGTACAAACCGACGGAGTTTGGTGGCACGGTGAGGTCCTATTTGTGGCCCATGTTCTTATGGATAAACCCAAACCTATTTCAAACCAAAAAGTCGACTGACAGGCCAGTCTGAACTAAGTTAACCGCGTCTAGTATATGATACGAGAAATGTTGGAGTCCATGTAGAGATATTCGCACTTTGAATAGCTTTCACCGACTGACACATTGCGAATAGACAAAAGAACTTCCTTTGTTTACAGTGTTATTAGGTAATTACGAATTGTCTTATGTTACATATGTTTGAAATTAGCAAATAGTTCCGTTGTTAGTCAGACTTATAAAACTATGCGCTTTATGTCTACAACATGACTGATAATAGATTTTGCTATCAATTTCTTTCTGCTTTATGTAATGAAATACTATACATGTACTTGGTTTAATAATCTATTCAGGCCCTAGATGCATTTTCATTCAATGCAAACATTTTTAAAGCACGGTGAAAGACTCGTAAATATACCAGCCAATGTTTACATTACGGTCTACGACACGTACAATAAAATAGCTACATGTATTTCCACTATATCACCATACAAAATGTGCTATGATTAAAAATGTACTATACTACTTTAATCGAGCCACTTTTTTTCCATATTTTTTCTTCATTACAAAGAATGATAACAGTTACTCCCTTTGAGGAAACTTACTAATGTATTGACGAATACATGTAGTTTCAAGATAGACATCAAAGGAATTCAAGTTCGTTTAAAAATCTGCAAAAGTACTTAATCACAAAGCCTTAGGGATTGTAGTTCTTAAATGCAAACGCTTTTCGAATACTATGACACTCAAGTAAAAGAAAACTAGGCACGATGTGCTTTAAGGTAGTAGATCCATAATACCTCTAGTGCTGAATTGCATAAAATTTTCTTGATAGTTGATAAATACGGGTTTATATAGAAATAATACTTTTGCACATTTGTAACGGACCAGAAATTTCTTTATGCCTATCTTCAAAGTGTCTGTAGATACTTTTGTTAGTTTTCAGAAAAGGGAGGTAATTACTATCTCTCTTTGTAATGAAAATATAGTGTTTTAAGGTTCATTAATGATAATTCTAGAAAATACAAAAAGGGAAAAGTGGAAATAGCTGTTTTCTATTAGGGGTCTACTACGTTAAATGGAAACCATTTTGGTCTAGCACAAAACTCGAGTACATAAGCAAGTATCATTCACCTTAAGTGCAAATTATCAAGGAAACCACGAAAAGGTCTTAAATATGTTAGATGTGGCAACATTTATATACCGGTAATATGCATACAGTTTTGGACTACCATGAAACCCTCGTAGGTAAACGAAACACCATTTACAATGAATGCAAATAATTACGGGAGTATCACGTAACCCTCGTAACTGCATACATGCACATGTGACAACTGTTATGTTTTATGCAAACATTGGAATACATGTACCTTGACAGTCTCGTTATCAAGCGAGGCAAAATTTCAACGAAAAACAAAGAATTATATTATTTTATTGTTTTTCCGCCAAAAGCATTATACAATAAAATACAAGAAAACAGTAAGAATGAAATAACAAACAAAAAAAAGTAGGTAAATGTCATAAAGAGAGAAAATCAATGTACGGCCAGACTCCGACCCGAAAAAGACCCTTACAATAAAAAGACGAAAATGCAAAAGCCCTTTCCCTGGTCAGAATGCGGGAGCACATTGTTAAAACTCAAAGTACAAAATAAAGAAGAGAAACGAGATAAAAATAGGTAAAAGGAAAGCATGAATCAAGTAAGGGGACCTTGCAACGAAAGCGAAACACAAGGCAAACATAGGCAACAGAATATTTAGGAAAGCAACACAATATTTAGGAACTAAATAATGAAGCAGACCCCTAGAATAAGTCCATTGATTGAATGAATGAGCGGATAGATCTATAGAAGAATTAACCGGACAATCATTCAATCAATCGACTAGAAATCGCTGGCTGGAGTTAGCGGCAGATAAATAATAATATACAGTATTGTATCGAGGCAACAGAGGCAAAAAACAAAAACAGATATATCACAGCTGGTTGGGCATGGGGCTGAAGAAGTTAAGATAATATATTAACGTTGTGGTCCATAGATCATAGAGCTATTACACAAAGAAAAAATTCCAAAATTTTCCAAGGATAGGTATAATAACTAGCAAGAGCCTATGGTTAATAACATTATCCTCCAATATGTTTCGAAGACCTGAGAATAAGGCTACAACAATACCGTATGATCTATGCACCACAGCGTTAATATATTATCTTGCGTTGCAACGGTTACATTTGATAAAACATTTCTGAAGTACCATGCTACTCGTAAACAAGCCATGCAAGGTTTAAGTTAAAAGCACAATAATATAGGGATCACAACGAAAAGCTCGTAAATACACGTCGCACCATTTACATTAAATGAAAGCAAATTCTAACTACCATGAAACTCTCGTTATAGAGCCAGGTATTATTTACAATAAATGCGAACAATTACGGGATTACTCCGACACTGTCGTTTATAAGTTTGGGAAAATTTACATTAACCCTGGTTTTTACGTGTCTGCAGTAAACTCTTTTGAAAACACTGTGGGAAAAGGAGAAATTGCTCGTTACGAGCAATTTCTCCTTTTCCCACAGTGTTTTCTACCCTTTTTGAGAATTTTCTGCCATTTTCTCAAAATCAAAAATTGTCGTCTGCAAACTCTTTCTGTTTGGAAGAGTCCAAAATTTGTCGTTTGGGAAAGGGTTAAATGCAAACAAGTACAGGATTATCATGAAACCGTCGTAAACACATGTACATGTGACAACAGTTACATTTCATGCAAAAAAAAAAATCGACTAACATTATACTCTCGTAAATAAGAGAGACCTCCTTTACATGAAATGTAAAACCACAATGGGATCGTCAATAAAGGCTCGTAGATACATGTGCACGTAGCAACAGTTACATTTAATGCAAACAATTTCGGAATATTATGCTACCTTTAAATAAGCCAGGTAAGATTTATACGTTTTAAATGCGAGTCGTCGGTTTACTTCCAAAACCTCGTAACTACAGCTTGTTACAAGCTGTAGTTACGAGGTTTTGGACGTAAATCGACGAAGTAATGGATGAGTCACCGTGAAAACCTCGTAAATACACGTGGTAAGTGGTAACCAGTACATTTCAAGAAAACACTTTTTGACTACCAAAACAATTATTTTCTTGTTTATAAGCAACATACAATTTAAATCAAATGTAAACAAGTTTGGACTAGAGTGACACTCTCGCAAATATGGAAGGCAAATAATATAGCATGAAGTGTTTCTTCTTATGGCCTTCTGAAGCAATTGGCAGCTGAAAACCTTGAAAACATCCGTATAGTTATGATATTGTTTACAAGATACTGAATATGACTCCTCTCTACACAGTGCCGAGTTTTAACAACCCCGAGCTGAAGGGCTTTTGAAAGCATTATAGGGAAAGAGAATACTGCCAACAAACCAGCATTTTCTTCTTTTCACCACAATGTTTTCTACTCTTTTTGAAACAAAACCCACCATTTTTGCCACCTTTGACAATGTCGTCTGCATATACATGGCAACGCACGTGTTTAATATAATACTTTATTGTAAGACTTAAAGGAAAAAATCACTATTTTATTCTACTGATATGCTTAAGGGTGCTCTCCACGAGCTAGTCTTTGCCACCTTTCACTTTGTTTTCTGCACATGCTTGGCAACGCACCTGTTTAAAATAATACTTTAATGTAAGACTTATGTAGGAAAAATCACTATTTTATTCTACTGATATGCTTAAGGGCGCTCTCCGCGAGCTAGTCTTGCGTTTATGTCTGCACAAACTTCCGGAAGGTCTGCGATTGAGTCTATGACGTAATGAGCACCTGATTTACGTAACAAGTCTTTTGACAATGCATTGCGTCTTTCCATTTCCTCTGCACTAGTCTGGTTCTCCTCCTCGAAAGAGTTTATATTCATGTAATTGCTGTATCTGGACACGCCCACCCCCCAGCAACCAGCTTCAAGAGCCTCCAAGACCCCCGAGGCGGTGTCGTCTACTTTAACGACTGACTGAATTGGATGAACGTCCAATAAATCAAGGTTTCTGTAGAACATAAAAGGCTTAGGACGGGCACCATTGAAAACTTCATCTCCTGAAATAAAATGTGTATATACTATACATTATATTTATTGTGTCTATGTTAAGAAATATTATGGGTAAAGAAATGACGTAATTTAAGCTGGTGGGAATTATTTCCCCGTCACAGTGAATATTTTCTTCCTGCCGAAAATCTGGTTAATTGACTTGAGATCACAAGTTTTAAAAGTGGCATTCGTTGACAAAATAATCAGAGGAAATATATAATTTATTTTATCAGCTTGTGGTTAATATGGGGAAACATTTGCCGAAAAAGGGAAAGGTATGCGAAAATAACGAGTGCCGTGAGGCAAATATTTCCCCATATCAACCACAAGGTGCTGAAATAAACTCTATATATTTCAGGTCTGTTTGTGTGTGTAGGTATCCCAGGAAGGCGATTTGGTTTGTTTGCTATTTAACCTTTCACAACCAAACAAATAACCTTTACTTTTTAATGGCTACAAATACAGTTCCGCTGTAAGTTAAAGAGGCAGTTATAATCTAGAATAAAAGAGTGGACAATGTAGATCAGTGATGAGACTGCATGTTCTGTACAGTCTGATTTTGATTTATGCTGTCTACAAAAGCTTCTTGTGTCTTCAACGGTAAGAAAAGAGTAAACGACGTTGTTAATATTATTTCAGTCCTTTCACGGCCGACAGTATATATATTCATGCATCCCTGACTTTAATTTACTCGTATTTAAAACATTCATATCAAACCGCTGGTTACTTTCCTTCATAGGCATAATCTTTGTCAAGAGACAAGGAACAAATGTTAAGAGATAAGAAACAAATGTTGGAAGGGGTGAATCCAGTCGCAGTGTCATTGACACATATTCAAAAACGGCTTGATCAACCTGGATAATTGTCTTCCTGTTTTGGAACTGTTCAAGTTTAGTTAGGGTTTGTATCGTGACCACGCGAAAACAAAAATCAGAGGTAAAACATGATACGAATACATTCACATGCAACTACCTATTCAAAAAGAGGTACATTTCATTGCTATGGAGTGTTTACTAAGCAGTTTAGGCCTTTGCTTCTCAACTGTTGTTCTCGTTCTGGGTTGGATTACATCAGTTGTACGATCAGTTGGCAGGGGACTTGGAAACTTGTTCACGGCTGTGGTGAATCATGTCGCCCCGAGCCGAATTAATTGTACTGCAAAGTTTTACCATTCCAACGTTTGTTAATGGAATTTTACCTGATTTTTGTTTTAAAAAAGATGAGTATGCTGACGTAGTAGGATTTCACTTTTGAGTGCCCCAATTCAATGAAAACTGACGTCACTGGGAAATGACGTCACTGAAACCTTAATAATATGTGCTAAAACATGCAGCTTGGCGCATAATCTTGATGTTAAAGTAGTCTTGATTGACGCTGCCATTCAGGATATTGCGTTGACAGTGTAGTCATGTATACGGAAAGGGAAAGGGCTTTTACGTTGGTTTTGCCTGTGTACATGATATAATGTTCAGGGCATATTATCCAATCAGATCACGAGAAATTTATTTGCAGTATAATAATGTTTTATGTACGTTATACAGACACAGTATAGATCTATCCTGATAATATCGCACTGTCTCGCAAGACAAGTTCAATTTCTTACCACATATATGCACAAGAGTACTAAAAGGGCGATAACAGTATCGGACTGGCGATAATAAATATTCACATCACAAGTTCTTCAGCTCTTTACGATACAACGCTTAGTGAGGTGCAGGTAGAGAAAGAGACAGAGAGAGCGTGAGGAAGAGCTGAGTGATAGATAGATAGATAGATAGAGAGAGAGAGAGAGAGAGAGCGGGCGGAGGAGCTGAAAATCAAGTTTTGAAAGGACTCTGAAAGAAAACACATCATTGGCACAAATTTATACACAATGGATCAATGTATGCATCATGTTGCATCTTCCAGATTGCTTTCCACAAATTCAACCAGATTTTATCTTTATTATTTCATACGATACGTAACGGGCGTTAGTAAATAAATGAGCCTTGCTCTCTGAAGAAAGGGGATCAACGCATCTGCGAAAATTATAGACCCAGATCAGCCTGCACAGTCTGCGCAGGCTTACCTGAGTCGAAAAGTTTGATATTGTAGTGTTTTGTATTTTACTATTTGCTGAGATTTTTTTATTCAATTTATTGAGTAAGTTAATTGTTGAACCGGATTCATAGTACATAATCACGTGATACGCTAACAGTAATTGTTGGTATAATCCTTGCAACAAGGAAAAGTTTCAAATTGCAAAGTGTTTATATAGAACAAAATATCGTGAGCCTAACTTTTGTTATGTGCGTAGAAGACTCACTTTATACATGTAGTTTCAATGCGTATCTAAAGTTGTTTTCTTTTAAACTACATGACTCTCTTTACAGCTTCTAAAAGATGTTTCCCTTTTAACATGCACAGAGGACTTCCTCTACAGCTTCAATGCCCGGCTGAAGTTGTTTTACTTTCGTCACACCCTTTAAAGACTCTTTTTTACAATTTAACACTTTACGAACGAGACAATCCTGAGTTTTAACGACTTCGAGAAGAAGACCTGAAAACATTGTGAGAAAAGGAGAAAATGCTGGTAAACAGCATCTTCTACTCTTCCCACAATGTTTACCATCCTTAACATTTCGAAAATGCTGGTAAGGAGTATTTTCTCCTTTTCCAACCAATAAAGTTTACTACCCTATAAAGGACAAGTTTCTTAACTTAGGCCATATTTAATTTTTCATGTGCAAGTGCTTTAAGGTCAGACAAGTCCAAAACTTTTATCGTCTGGTACAGATGCAAAATGCATAGCCAGTGTAACCAGAACTTGAGAAAAAGGTTAGAGAAAAATGTGAGAAAAAGAATGAAAAAATTCCTGTGACCTGCATGTTCTCCTTCTGCCCACAACGTTTCCCACTCATTCAAATATACATGTACATTCGAGAGAGATTAGTATAAGTTGTAAGAACTTGTTTCTCAATCGATGTAAAATAGATATGTTTAAACTAAACTAAATATAAATTCCTTCAACCATACCGAAACTGTCGTCTGTAAATGCTTTCAGGTTGGAAGATGTAGCTATTTTGTTGCTGTTAAGCTAAGCTGATACCACTGACTATTTCAATTACGGTCTACGTACTCTATCTCTCATATGAAAAGGCGGAAGATGCCGAGATTGACGGATTAGCCTTTCCGAAAACGTCGTCGTTACACGATATTTACCGATAACTGAGTTCACGGCCCCCAGCTCCCGTATATTAAAAGACGGAAGATGCCGAGATTGGCTGAATAGCCTTTCCAAAAACGTCGTCGTTACACGAATTTTACCGATAACTGAGTTCACGGCCCCCAACTTCCATATATAAAGGCGGAAGATGCCGAGATTGCCCAAATAGCCTTTACGAAAACGTCGATGTTACACGTTATTTACCCATCTTTTAGGGGACGTAATCCTTAATACACCAGCATACATGTTTGTCACCGATATGATCAAGAGACGATAGAAATGCAAACAGGGTAGGCCCTTACGTGCATAAAAAATAGAAATGATCGCTGAAAAAAAAGTTGGAAAAGACATGATTCTCCAAGCTGACGAGTAAGCCATTTCCCATGTTAACCAGCGAGTAGACTTCTAGTTTTAGACGAGGGGTCCTGTGTTGCTGTGTGGTTGAGTGTAGCACTCATGATCTGGAAGCCCCTGGTTCGCACCTCACTTGGTTCTTGGGTTTTTACCTGCGAGTTTCCTTGGGCAAGACGCCTCAGAGCCTTAGCCCAGCACTTGTGAAAGCCAGGAAATACACGAAAACGTGATCTGATATGATTTGAATTTATTTTGAACGCGGCATAAAAAATTTGATAAAAAAATCAATCTAGCTTTGGACGGGCATACGCAAATTGCTCCGTTTGGAAACATGCGATGGTCTACAAGACTTTTCCCGCATTTTACTTGTGGTGTTTTACGATAATTTCAAATTTTTTCTACCATTGGTGATTTATTCAAGTACACACACATCACCGTATTCTGTAAATTAGGTCCAAATCGAATGAAAATGAATACGTTCGCCCCTTTAGAGCACAACCCAGAGTTTTTACGAGGAAGAAAGCTTTCGAAAACTTTGTCGGAAGAGAAGAAAATGCAGGTAAACAGCAGTTCCCCCTTTCCCCACAATTTTCTCTAACTTCCTAAAGGTAATTTTTAAGTTTTTGGTCACATTGAATTCTTCGTCTGCAAATGTTTCCTTTCAAGTTGTTCGAATTTATTTTTTTTTTCTTAAAATGTAAAGGTGCATGATAATAATAAGGAAACGTGATTTGCTTCTAACTGCGCGGCAAAATGAATGTATCGCGATACAGATCTCCAACACAGCGAGAAGCAAATAATATTTCCTTATGTCTTTACCATACAATCCCAAATTTTAACAAGCCTAAAGAAGAAGTCTTTGGAAAACACTGTGGAAAAACACTTTTTCCCCTCAGTGTTTTCTACTCTATCAAAGAGGGAAAACATCATTTCATCAATTTTTAATTTGTCGTTTGCAAATGCTTTCAGTTTGGTTACATCCCAAATTTTATAGTTCGGTAAAGTATTATATCACAAATCTTTACATTTAAAGTGAAACACGACTGAAATACACTCGTCGCAAAACATCATACGTGACGGAAAAATATACCAGCCTGATTTCAAATCTACATTGTCTATTATTATGCAGTAAAATCCCCTTTTGGTCTTTTTTTGTCCTTTTTCTTTTCAATGTTGCACTGCGTCAATGGAAACGTGAGACATAACATATTCTGCAACATGCGAAAAGAGGCATTCGAACATTTGCTTAACCCTTTACCCCATAAGACATTTCTGTGGCATCCCTAATTGACCCTAAATGACAGCAAGGATGAAGCCGTTTCTTATGTGTATAAAACATTGTGACAAAAGGTGAAATTGCTCGTCACGAGCAATTTCACCCTTTGCCACAATGTTTTCCAAAGGCTCCTACAAGTAATGTGAAGAAATGAGTATCTATGGAGTAAAGGGTTAAAGCGTTGTCTTGGATAAGCCTACACAGACGAAAGTTTCCGTTTTTTGGTTATTTTCTGTTTTCCACAAGTCTACTGTAGGACGAAATCTAATATAGTCATAAATTGCCGTCTCGGATTGATCTGCGCGGACTGCAAATGTCTGACGGCCCTTTTTCGCGTGATGCAGACCATATCGAGTTACAAGAAAGGTATGTGCATTACACAACTACATCACACGGATCCGATTTAAATTAGATAAAGGTACGTGTAGATCTTCTCTCGGTCAGATTTACGACAAAATTTCACCTGTCATCATACTGCTGTGTAACACATCGAGAAACAGCTGTAAGAGGGATAATGTCGGAGCAAATTAGCACGCAGACTGAACTGGAGCAAATTAACACGCAGACTGAACTGGAGCAAGAGATTCAAAATAGAAATGATTTTGGATTTAAAACAGAATCCAGCCTATCCGACATTACACTTATAGTTAATAGTGTTCCTTTATTCGTCAACAAAGCTTTGATAGAAGTCGCTTCTCCAGTTTTAAAGAAGATCTTTGATGAAACACTACAAGGTGAGGACAAGAGAGAGGTCACATTGGATGACGACGACGCGGAGGGGTTTATGGAATTTTTAGCCTGTTTCTATCCGTCTTGTGAACATGAAGTAGATATGAGAAACATATTTCGTATTTTACCTTTGGCCTATAAATATAAAGTAAAGCGTCTGATGAAGAAGTCTTTGGCCCTGCTGATGAAGTCTCTGACAGAAAACCCAGTAGAGGAGCAGATGTACCAATGGTTATCTGTTGCTAAGCAACATTCCATAACTGTATTGGAGGAAAAGTGTATGGAGTTATTGGTAGATATGTACAAAACAGATATACAACGAGCAGATGAACTCTTTACTCTCAAAAATGAAGTAAAACCGATCGTTATGTCGGCCATGATACCACTTCTCCGCTCCGAAGCAAGTAAGTACAGATTTCTGGTCGCTGGAACAAAAGACCATGGACTTTCTCCAAGCATTTTCAGCTCCCAAAGCCCTGGACTTAGTGGATACATAAACCTGGGCGATTTTCAGGACGCAAGATATTCGATGGTACAGTTCAAAGTTAGTTTTAAAAATTGGGCGACAGATAACAGTTCTAACTCCATCAAAACAGTCTCTTCATTTCAATTATGGAATAATGATGTGGACATTAAAATGCAAGGATTTGCGGGTTATCGATCCGATGATACACTTTCCTTCAAGATCTCCGGAAACAAAACATGTGTGATTGCGGCAAAGATAGCCATGATGAACAACATTCCTGGAAAAGACGGTATCTGGAAACAAAACAAAAGTAATGTCGAGCTGTCCATTTCCTTTACTCGTAAAGAAGTAGAAACCGACGGAGTTCGATGGCACGACGAGGTCATATTTGTGGCCCATGTTCTTATGGATAAACCCAAACCTATTTCAAACCAAAAAGACGACTGACAGGCCAGTCTGAACTAAGTTAACCGCGTCTAGTATGTAATACGAGAAATGTTGGAGTTTATCTAGAGATATTCGCACTTTGAATAGCTTTCACCGACTGACACATTGCGGATAGACAAAAGAACTTCCTTCGTTACAGTATTATTGGGTCATTACAAAGTGTCTTATGTTACATATTTTTGAAATATTAAATAGTTCTGTCGTAAGTCAAACTTATAAAACTATGCGCTTTATGTCTACAACATGACTGATAATAGATTTTGCTATCAATTTCTTTCTGTTTTATGTAATGAAATACTATACATGTACTTGGTTTAATAATCTATTCAGGTCCTAGATGCATTTTCATTCAATGCAAACATTTTTAAAGCACGGTGAAAGACTCGTAAATATATCAGCCAATGTTTACATTACGGTCTACGACAGGTACAATAAAATAGCTACATGTATTTCCACTATGATATCACTATACAAAATGTGCTATGATTAAAAATGTACTATACTACTTTAATCGAGCCACTTTTTTTCCATATTCTTTCTTCATAACAAAGGGAGATAACAGTTACCCCCTTTCAGGAAACTTACCAATGTATTGACGAATATATGTAGTTTCAAGATAGACATCAAAGGAATTTAAGTTCGTTTAAAAATGTGCAAAAGTACTTAATCAGTATAAATCCTTAGTTATCTAATACGTAATAAAATATTATTTTCCATGCTGCATTAGAAGCCTAGTAGTTCTTAAATGGAAACGATTTTCGAATACTATGACACTGGAGTAAAAAAAACTAGGCACGATCTGCTTTAATTAAATGCAAACCATTTTGGTATAGCATAAAACTCGAGTAAATAAACGAGTATCATTCACCTTAAGTGCATATCATTAAGGAAACCATGAAAAAGTCGTAAATAGGTTAGATGTGGCAACATTTATATACCGATTATATGGATACAGTTTTGGACTACCATGAAACCCTCGTACATGTACATGTGACAACTGTTATGTTTCATGCAAACATTGGAATACCTTGATAGTCTCGTTATCAAGCGAGGTAATATTTCCTCGAAAAACAAAGGCTAACTGGATCATCCAAACGCTTATAGTTACATACATGTATATACGCGTTGCAACAGTTATATTTGATGAAAACATTTCAGGAGTACCATGCTACTCGTAAACAAGCCATGCAAGATTTAAGTTAAATGCAAATAATATAGGGATCACAACGAAAAGCTCGTAAATACATGTCGCACCATTTACATTAAATGAAAGCAAATTTTAACTACCATGAAACTGTCGTTATAGAGCCAGGTAAGATTTACAATAAATGCAAACAGTTACGGGATTACTATGACACTGTCGTTTATTAGCATGGGATAATTTACATTAATTGAAAACAGTACAGGATTATCATGAAACCGTCGTAAACACGTGTACATGTGACAACGGTTACATTTCATGCAAAAAAAAATGACTACCATTATACTCTCGTAAGAGAGGCATCCTTTACATGAAATCTAGAACAACAACGGGATCGTCATTAAAGGCTCGTAGATACATGTGCACG
Source organism: Tridacna crocea (assembly GCA_943736015.1). Lineage (NCBI taxonomy): Eukaryota > Metazoa > Mollusca > Bivalvia > Cardiida > Cardiidae > Tridacna > Tridacna crocea. The sequence continues at coordinate 35,607,156 of OX031073.1, forward strand.
TAGCAACAGTTACATTCAAGGCAAACAATTTCAGTATATCATGCTACCTATAAATAAGCCAAGTAAGATTTATACATTTTAAATGCAAGTCGTCGGTTTACTTCCAAAACCTCGTAACTACATCTTGTTACAAGCTGTAGTTACGAGGTTTTGGAAGTAAACCGACGAAGTAGGTAATTAATGAATCACCATGTAATACCATAGGCTTTTGAAGCTCTATTGGTCTATCACAGAACAGTCAAATTGTCCTTGGTCGATCATTGAACATTCATCGCAGCTGGTTACAAGCTGTAGTTACGAGGTTTTGGAAGTAAACCGACGAAGTAGGTAATTAATGAATCACCATGAATAGCTCGTAATACCATAGGCCTTTGAAGCTCTATTGGTCTATCACAGAACAGTCAAATTGTCCTTGGTCGATCATTGAACATTCATAGCACATTGGTGCATCGCCTGTGTATCACTGAATATATTTACAGACTTTCATCAACACTGTTATTATAAATAGTGCATTGGTGATACTCGCTGTAATGTATTTAAAAATATTATTTACAATAATATTGTGCTATTTATAGTAACAGTGTCCGATAATGAAAATTTCTTTATCCCTTTATAGACCAATGGAGTTTCAGAGGCCTATGGTAATACACGTGTTAAGTGGTAACCATTACATTTCATGAAAACAGTTTTTGACTACAATAACGTAACATAATTCTCGTTTATAATCGACGTACAATTTAAATCAAATGTAAACAAGTATGGACTAGAAGGACACTCTCGTAAATATGGAAGGCAAATAATATACCATGAAGTGTTTCTTCTTATGGCCTTCTGAAGCAATTGGCAGCAAAAAACCTTGAAAACATCCGTGTAGTCAAGATGTTGTTTACAAGATATTGAATATGACTCCTCTCTACACAGTGCCGGGTTTTAACGACCCCTAGCTGAAGGGCTTTTGAAAGCATTATAGGGAAAGAGAATACTGCCAACAAACCAGCATTTTCTTCTTTTCACCACAATGTTTCTACTCTTTTTGAAACAAAACTCATCATTTTTGCCACTTTTGACAATGTCGTCTGAGCATGCTTGGCAACGCATCTGTTTAATATAATACTTTAATATAAGACTTGTGTAGGAAAAAATCACTATTTTATTCTACTGATATGCTTAAGGGCGCTCTCCGCGAGCTAGTCTTGTGTTAATGTCTGCGCAAACTTCCGGAAGGTCTGCGATTGAGTCTATGACGTAATGAGCACCTGATTTACGTAACAAGTCTTTTGACAATGCATTGCGTCTTTCCATTTCCTCTGCACTAGTCTGGTTCTCCTCTTCGAAAGAGTTTATATTCATGTAATTGCTGTATCTGGACACGCCAACCCCCCAGCAACCAGCTTCAAGAGCCTCCAAGACCCCCGAGGCGGTGTCGTCTACTTTAACGACTGACTGAATTGGATGAACGTCCAATAAATCAAGGTTTCTGTAGACCATAAAAGGTTTAGGACGGGCACCGTTCAAAACTTCATCTCCTGAAATAAAATGTGTATACACTATATATTATATTTTATGTGTCTATTTTTAGAAATGTCATGGGTAAAGAAATGACGTTATTTAAGCTAGGGGGAATTATTTCCCCTACACAGTGAATATGTTCCTCCTCCCTAAAATCTGGTTCATTGATTTGAGATTACAAGTTTTAAAAGAAGCATTCGTTGACAAAATAATCAGAGGAAATATATAGTTTACTTCATCAGCTTGTCTTTAATATGGGAAAATATTTGTCTCAAAAGGGAAAGGTCCGCGAAAATAACGAGTGCCGTAAGGCGAAGGCACTCGTTATTTTCGCATACCTTTCCCTTTTTCGGCAAATATTTCCCCATATTAACCACAAGCTGATGAAATAAACGGCACTCGTCATTTTCGCGGACCTTTCCCTTTTGAGGCAAATATTTCCCCATATTAACCACAATCTGATGAAAAAAAAACTTTATATATTTCAGGTCTGTTTGTGTGTGTGTGTGTGTAGGTATCCCAGGAAGGTGTTTTACCTTCCACAACAAAACAAATAACCTCTACTTTTTGAAGGCTACAAATACTGTTCCGCTGTAAGATAAAGAGGCAGTTATAATCTAGAATAAAAGAGTGGACAATGTAGGTCAGTGATCAGACTGTATGTTCTGTACAGTCTAATCTAGATCTATGCTGACCATAAAAGCTTCTTGTGTCTTCAACGGTAAGAAAAGAGTAAACGACGTTTTCAATATTATTTCGGTCCTTTCACGGCCAACAGTATATAATTATATTCATGCGTCCCTAACTTTAATTTACCCGTACTTAAAACACTCATTTCAAACCGCTGGTTACTTTTCTTCATAGGCACCATCTAAAATGTTAAGAGATAACGAACAAATGTTAAGAGATAAGGAACAAGAGTTAAGAGATAAATGAATCCAGTCGCACTACCATTGACAAATATTCAGAAACGGCTTGATCGACCTAGATGCTTGTCTTCCTGTTGTGGAACTGTTCAAGTTATAGTCAGGGCTACTACCGTGACCATGCCAAAACAAAAGTCAATGGTATAACATGATACGAAATACATTCAAATGCAACTATCTATGCAAACGGAGGTACATTTCATTGCTATGGAGTGTCTACTAAACAGTTTAGGCCTTTACTTCACATTTGTTGTTCTCGTTCTAGGTTAGATTATGTTTCATGTTCCTTACATGTACTCTATAAACCTGTCCCGATAATATCGAACTGTCTCGCGAGAAGAGCTGAATTTCTTACCAAATATGCACTCAAAGAGAGGTACCTCTATCGGACCTCCGATAATAAATATTCACATTACAAGTTCTTCAGCTCTTTATGATACAACGCTTAGTGAGGTGTAGAGAGAGACAGACAGAAATAGAGAGTGTGGAAGAACTGAGTGAGTGAGAGAGAGAGAGAGAGAGAGAGAGAGAGGGACAGAGACAGAGAGAGAAGAGTGGAAGGCTGAAATTCCAGTTTTGAAAGGACTCTGAAAGAAAACACATCATTGAGACACATACATGTACACAATCGATTAATGCAAACATCATGTTGCATCTTCCTAATTGCTTTCCACAAATTCAACTTGACTAGATTTTATCCCTATAGCTTTATACGATACGTAACGGCAGTTAGTAAATAAATAAGCCATCCTCTCTGAAAAAAGGGGTTCAAGGCATCTGTGAAAATTATAGATTCAGATCAGCCTGCACGGTCCGCGCAGGCTTACCTGAGTCGAAACAATTTGCTATAGGCCTATTATCTGCTTGTCATAATACGATACTACCTCATGAATTACTAGTTGTTATACAACATGGATTTAATTGATCCTTTACTCTTTACCAAACGACAGAATTTTACACAGGTCCTTTTACACAGGTCCAAACTGAAAGCACATGCAGACGACAAATAAAATGCAAATCCAAAATTGAAAATTTGTTTCCAGCAGGGTACAAAACATTGTAGGAAAAGGAGAAAATGCTGGTTACCAGCATTTTCTCCTTTTCCCACAATGTTTTCAAAAGACCTCTATCTCTGGGTCGTAAAAACCAGGGATTGTTTGGTAAAGGGTAAATTGAATTATGACTTGTGTGGTAAATGTATCACGGGGAGGCTTGAACCCCTCTTTTGCCAGAGCGTAGCTCAAACAGTACCTGCCACTGAGGTATCCGGTACAAAACCCTGTTTCTTGGCATCTTCCAGCAGTACGTCCACCATGTTTCTGAAAAAACCCGTCGTGCTGCCGATCTTCATACCTGCACATGAATACATTGTAAAACGGCAATTTCTTCAACACATAAAGTAGATCCTAAGTTAGTGGCCACCTGTATTAACCCTAGAACTGCCCAGCACAAATCGATGCCCTTTTGTTCGCAGTGTAGATTAAGATCAGATAGCAGAAAAAACCGTCTGATCTTTGATTTACACTGTCCAATTAGGCCATATTTTCCTCAAAAAATACCATTGAAACACCCTTTAAAATAGCTATATTTGAGTTTTTGGATGCAGGCTTTTAAAAAGATATTAGTAAACAGCATTTTTTCTTTTTCAAACGATGTTTTTACTCCCGCAAAGACAAATTTCATCACTGAGGCCTTTTTAGTATTATTATTATTATTTTTTCTCGTCTGCAATTGCTTTCAATATGGACCGGTGTAATGCAGAGAAACGACTCTCCCCTCGAAAATGACCCATGCATCATTTCACTACGTAGAGAAATGACCCGGGTCATTATTCTACGTAGAGAAATAACCCTCTGGGTTCGGTTGGCCTGTATTTGGAAAACAAAACCACAGAGTTAACAAAGTTTGGTACAAATGGGCGTTAGTCTCTAGGTTCGATTCCCGCCTTGGGTAGGTCAGGTATAACAGCTAAAATACTAAATCTGGTAACAACTGCAGACTTTATAGCGCAAACAAAAAATGAAAATTTTCAACTTTAAATGGCTTCTTTTCCCATATTGTTTATTGGATTTTCCTCAAAATCAATAGGGTTGAAGCTATTGATGAAATTAACAAACAGTGCAACTTCATAGAAATCTGACGACAAATGCAGGCTTAATGACCTAAACAAGAAAAAAGACTAACGGACAAACAGACGGACGGACGACGGAAACCACGCGACGACATAAGCTCTGCCAGTTTTCAGCCAATAGAGCTAAAAATATCAATTTTGAGCTACATTGAGTTCTCCAAGTTTGACCAGCCGAAAAAGTTGTCATTTGGTAAACAGTTAAAGGTGTCAAACCTACCAAATTCGTTGCGTAACTGATCGGTCGCCTTCACGGTCCCGGGTATAAGTGTGGAATAGTCACGGAGACAGCCAAGCTGTAACGGCACAAAGTCTCTGTACATGTTGTCAACATCCCCTACAAGTTAAAAATAGAACAATGGAAATACAGAGAATAAATAATACACATAATTATTAATTATAGCACAATTACATAACTTATATTATACTTCATGTGTCTTTTTAAAGAAATGTTATGGGTAAAGATATGTCGTCATTTAAGCGGGGGGGAATTATTTTCCCGTCACAATGAATATTTTCCTCCTGCCGAAAATCTGGACCTACTCTTTTTTATTTCGATGCAATGACTAGTTTTAAAAGTGGAATTTGTTGACAAAATAATCAGAGGAAATATATTATATAATTTATTTCATCAGCTTGTGGTTAATATGGGGAAATATTTGCCTCAAAAGGGAAAGGTCCGCGAAAATAACGTCCGCATACCTTTCCCTCTTTCAGCAAATATTTCCCCATATTAACCACAAGCCGATGAAATAAACTCTATTTATTAATGCAAACTAGAGCTATCACTAAACGTGATTTTATCCCCCCGCCACCAGCTTCTTGTCACAAAAACAGGTCTTTGTCACAGAAAGCAGAATGATTTAGTACAAGAGTTGCAAAAAGCTCAATGGGAGATAATTCCGAAACAAATCACAGCAGGGTCATGAAAATTGCACATGCGCAACTTCATATATATAGAAACACTGTGTGTATATTTGAGTTCTGTATCTTAAAAAGTAGTCTAGAGTCATTTCTTTATGTAGAATAATGACCCGGGTCATTCTTCTACGTAGTGAAATGACCCATGGGTCATTTTGTAGGGGGATGGTCATTTCTCTGCATTAGACCGGCAATGTGCAGCTTCACAGCTTGTTAACCCTTTCCCAAACAATCCCTGGTTTTTACGGGTCATGAATAAAAGCCTTTTGAAAACATTATGGGAAAAGGAGAAAATGCTGGTAACCAGCATTTTCTCCTTTACCCACAATGTTTTCTACTCTATTGAATAGCAAAATCATCTTTTTAGCAACTGTTAATTTGTCATCTGCAAAATGCTTTCAATTTAGTCTGGTCCAAAATTTGCCGTTTGGGAAAGGGTTAAATACTGTGTCTCCTTGAAAACAGGCAAGAGACACAATTTTCAATCAGCGTCGCTTCATTTACAAACAGCTTGTAAATTATTTTTTATCGTGATTTATCAGTCGTGTTGGGGGTCTCCACCGACGGATTGATAGTTATGAATAACTTTGGTGTAGTTGTAGCTTCTCTTCCATAACCGATTTTCTTTGGCGCCGCTGTAATGCAGAGAAATGACCCTCCCTACAAAATGATCCATGGGTCATTTCACTACGTAGAGGAATGACCCAGGTCATTATTATACGTAGAGAAATAACCCCAAGGGTTATTTCTCTACGTATGATAATGAACCCGGGTCATTCCTCTACGCCAGGGTTATTTCTCTACGTATAATAATAACCCGGGTCATTCCTCTACGTAGTGAAATGACCCATTGGTATTTTCTCTACGTAGTGAGTCATTCTGTAGGGGGAGGGTCATTTCTCTGTATTACACCGCCATGTTTGTGATTATGTGACATAAGGATTTCCAACGGAAATTGCCATTATACATTAGCTTAGATGTATTTACGGAATCGACCAATTTGTAACGAGAGTTAAGTAGTATATCTTTTATACGAACGAAAATAAGTTTTACCTTTATTCGGGTACTTTCCATACACTTCGTGCCATCTTTCTCTAACCTCGGGCATTTCCGTGATCTTTTGAATGTGCAAGTCTTTTCTCAAACCCATCGGCTCCCTGGCCTCTTTCATGCTAATTGGCACCTGATGAAAATTGATTACTGTTGGAAGTTTTGGTTATTTGTTTCCTTGTGTGTGGCTTAACCCTTTACCACCCAATCCCTTGGGAAAAGAGGACTTTTGAAAACATTGTGGGCAAACCAGCTTTTCTCCTTTTTCCACAATGTTTTCTAACCTTTCAGACAAAAAAACAATTTTTAGCCACATTTCATTTGTCGTCAACACCTTTTTTCAATTTAAACAAGTCTGAATGTTTGTTATGTGGAAAACAGTTAACGCTGTTTTCAACATTAGTTCAGTTATATCGGGGTGGCAAGTGCACCTATCAATGCTTTCCCTTTAGTTTTCTTTTCACCAGTTCTTCCCACACTATTGTTCCCATGCCAATGGCTGCTCTTCAACTTAACCATCGTTGAAAACAACGATCAACAATGGGAGAGGAATGAATACTGTCGCCGGTGAATGTCTCAGTCCTCAGAAATAAATTTGCAGAGCTAAGGAGTCAAAAAGTAATTTGTATCATTTTGATTGATTGGATATGGTGTCATTTAACCCTTTCTCGAACAGCAAATTTTGGACCAGACCAAATTGAAAAGCATTTTGCAGATGACAAATTAACAGTTGCTAAAACAATGATTTTTTATATGATAGGGTAGAAAACATTGTGGGAAAAGGAGAAAATGCTGGTTACCAGCATTTTCTCCTTTTCCCACAATGTTTTCAAAAGGCTTCTATTGCTGACCTGTAAAAACCAGGGATTGTTTGGGAAAGGGTTAATTCTTGTAGAGTTTGTTTTATTTTTGTGTTTGATTTTTTATGTTAATTGTACAAAGTGATAGAATATGATAGAAACAGGAAAAAAAAAACAGGTATCTTTTTACACCCTGGAAAGAATTTGGAAGCTTATGGTAAATCAAGGACCGTTGCTACAAAAATGAATGAACACAGATTGTGGTATGATAAAATCTAAAACGTGCTGGAACAATAGTCCAGTGCAGGAGATAGTCATGCAATTTTGCAAAAAGAGACTACAAGATATTCCAATGAAGGGATATCATTAACAATAATTCAATAAATTTACATTTTCATGTTAATATATGTGAATATGTAGAAAGAATTTCCTTAATTTCAATGAAATCAATATTTGTGTTTGGATATTTATTCTTAAAGGGGTAAAGGACCCTGTCAGTTTTACATTTTTGATTCAACAAAAAATGAATGAATTAAAAGTTTTTTTGTGATGCAATGAATTCTAAAAGACAATGTGTTTGAAGAACAATCAATGAGATTTGTTATGCAACATTACAGAAAAAGGAAACGGCATAAACTTTGGCTTAATTTCAATTAAGGGACCCAATTTACAAGTCTTCAAGAAATACTAAATTAAGAAATACTGTTTGTGCGGAGAAAATAATGTGTATGCGGTTTTATACTGTTAAAAGAATCGAAAATGATACAAATAATAAAAACCCGCATATTCATTTACACCTGGGAAAACATTCGGATTTAGGTTTTCCAAGATTTCTACACAAAGGAATGAGATACACTTTTTTTGTGTGTTACTTTAAATTCTAAAAGACAAGGCACTGAAAAAGTAATTCATGACATTAGTCATTCAGTATTTCAAAAAGAAAATGGGTATAATAATTTTTGTTTCACAACGACTGCAAGGCTTATGGCTTTAGTACATTGTTTGAGACAAACAAGTCAAACAGTTTTCCAGCCATCGTTATAAAGGGATATAAGTTACAAAAAAAAAGGAAAAAAAAAAAAAATATTTGGATCGAAAAAAATGAGAGAAAATTAGTATTTAGATATGTGTAAATATCTATAATATACTGTTTGTGTTTGGATGGGTGAAAGTCTTTGTGTGCTTTTTGTTTAATATTTATTAATATCAAATACCAAATATCAAAGCTCTACGCATTCTAGTTTCAGAGAAGAAGAATTTTAAAGTTTTCCTTCTCCATTTCTATGTTATAAATATGAAAATTCTTGATAGAGCTCCACTAGGAAATGCTACATACCAAATAGCAAAGCTCTGCACCTTCTAGTTTCAGAGAAAGAAGAATTTTAAAGTTTTCTTTTTTTGTTCCTATGTTTCAAACTTGTGACCCTCGGGGCCGGGCCAGTTTTGACCCAAGGGGCATCATATGAACAATCTTGGTAGAGGTCTACTAGGAGATGCTACATACCCAATTTCAAAGGTCTACGCGATCTAGTTTCAGAGAAGAAGATTTTCAAAGATTTTGCTATTTTTTTCCTTTTGGTTGCCATGGGTGGAATTCAATCTCTTGAACAACTTTGGTAGAGCTTCACCCAAGGAACATCCCTGCCAAGTTTCATCAAGATTAGCCTAGTGGTTTAGGAGGATAAGATATTTAAAGAAATTGTGGACGACACACGACGGACGACGGACGCCGGATATTGGGCGATCACAAAGCTAATAAAAGGGAAGGGTAATATTTGTCTAAAATGGGAAAATCGATATAAAGTTTGAATAGAGAGGAGAAGGTACAGATACATAAGCCTATCGTCGGTTTTCTTCGAAATTCTCGTAACTACATTTTGTTACAAGCTGTAGTTACGAGGTTTTTGAAGAAAACCAACGCTATGTTTTTAAAAAGTAAATATTAACTATTACCTTTACATGATGTACCCATAAAAATGATGCGTCCGGTGTAGGCCATACCAAATCCATTGTAACGATAAATATTTCTTTCAATCCATTATAAGAGTTTGGGTAAAGGAGAAAATTATCGTTACGAGCATTTTCTCCTTTTCTCAGAGTGTTTTTTAAAGGCAAGACACACTGAGCACAATGACATAAGCTCGCTTGCCTTCGCCCAGTGAGGCCCGACTAGTGGTGCAATTGGATGAATGAATGTATGGTATTTTATTGGCGCATTGACATCAGATCCAGATAGAGGGAGTGAATTTGATTTCATAATTGAAAATATTAATAATTCTCCACTTAACCCTATGTTATGGGTACTCATTAGAATCGTCTCATCGAGACGATTCTAATGAGTACCCACAACATAGAGTTTGGAAGAGAAATAAGGGATTTACAGTACCATCACTCCCTCTTATTTGGAGCTCTGATTGACATCCAAGGTCATTTAGCACAGGGAAAGAGGGAATGAAAGGAAAGAAAAGTATGACTAGTTAGAATGCGAGTCATGAGTATATGACGAAGGATTAACAAAAAATGATACCGTAATAGAAATGAAATAAGATAAAAGTAAAGTAATGAGCATACAGTAGGTTGGATATAAATAAAAGGTTTAAAATATCACAATTTTGTACGTAAGGACCACTCTCCTTGAGAAAATCAATGTCCCTGAATAGATCGACAACCTTTCTGGTATGCCTTGATCTGTCATTGGCGACAGTTTCGCTGGAATTTATTTGTATTTCATAAAACTGATTGATTTGAGTGTTTGATACTGCAAACAGTATCAAGAGGAATCGTTTCAAACACACGGATCTTGTATTCTCAAATACCAGCAACTAAGCTAAAATGACCTTTTGTAAAAATAATTCATTTGCATCCGCGATATCAATCCTACTTGATAAAATATATGTACCAAAGCTCGTTTTCTGATGTGTTTCTTTTATTAGAGGGGACGAGGGGAGGGGGTTGGAAGGTGTGGAGGGCTCGGAGAATTCAGGAGCTTTTGACTTCAATCACTGTTTTTTTTTTTTGGCGTAGTGAGTGCGCTGCATTTTGACCTATTTTTTGTACTGATTCAGAATAAATAGATGGTAACTTGTGATTGGTCAAAAAGGTGCACATGTTTATTCGGTGGCTACCTGCTGCCATATTTGCTCGCATACATCTATGAAGCCACTATTTACATTCGTTGCCACCCCTTATCTATACCCTGGGACCTTGATTCATACCAGAGTAAATAAATGTAATGGAGAATGGCCCTTTTCTTGTTTTATTTAGAAATTTAATGTTTTCGCAGTGCAAGGTTATTTTTCATTATTTCATACCTACAATTTAACGTTCAATGAAACTTGTTTGTATTCAATGAACTGCCGAGCCCAGGTAGCGCAGTTGGAAGTGTACAGGACTCAAAAGCATACGGTCGCTGGTTCGATCCCCGAATTTGCCGATTTCTTTACAAGGGTTGATGCTAGTCAACAGGATTTAGGCGACAGGATACATTCCACTTTTACCATTGATCATGGTTTCGACAGTGGTTATGCACAGCTCCTGATAGAGGAAGTGATTTGATTTCAAAATTGTTTTGAAAATGTTTATATGGGAAAGCAGCCAGTATGAAAAGTAACCAGTAGCTTGAACGGTATGGTTTTGTTGCACCGATGAAAAATCCAGGAAAGCTTAGATATGTTCACTAGCCTACGCATTATAACTGAAATAATGTAAATAAAAAATCGGCCCTAAGCTTCAAAAAAACAAACAGATAGATAAATCAGGTATCAGGCCAATAGCATTACTGGAACAGAAAATAGCCTTTATAATTTCTAAAGACCCCAACCACCTTTTTTGTCCATAAACAGAGTCATTCAGTATTCAGCCAAACAGATTTTAAGATGGATAAATAAAACATTTACCTTATATTTTCGGAAGACTTCTGCAAATACCACTGCCGGGGCCAGAACGTATTTATCCGCCGTAGTACCGCTCCAGTCCAAAATGACGGCCTTTAAACTACCAACATAGTTCCTTGTAAATCTGTACGCCATTTTCTATTTTTTGGTTCTGTCTGAGAAATGAGATGAAGAAGACCTGTGACCGTCAATGATCTGTCCTGAAAATAGGTCAGTCTATTATCTTAACACTTTACCAGACGACAAAAAAAAAAAATATGGACCTGTCCTAATTGGAAAGATTTGCAGACGACAAATTAAATGATGTTAAAAGAGTTCTCTCTAAGCCGGTAGAAAACATCGTGGGAAAAGGAGAAAATGCTGGTTACCAGCATTTTCTCCTTTTCCCACTATGTTTTCAAAAGCCTTTTGTTCGGGTCGTGAATACGCTGTGAATGGTTATAACGTAAAAAGTGTTTTACACAGATAATGCAAAACCTATCGACCCAGGGCAGCCTATGCAGGCTGACCTGGATCAGAAGTCTTTGTTTTACTATTTGTTAATTTTCAGCATATCACAGGATTATTCTATCTCATTATTCGGTTATTTGTAAGACAAAAGAAGTTGATGGGTCCGCATTAACAATAAATTGATGTCCCTTTTGCCCCAGAGCAAGGTTAAATCATGTAATTACAGTGTACAAGCCGAGCTTTGTAGCGCAGCTGGTGACGTATACAGATCGTTGTCTGCGCATGCCCTATTCTTCGATTGATTGAATGCATTTGCGTTAATTTATCGTACCCACCGGTTTCCCATATGGGCGACGCCCCCCTGAAGACTCTTAGTATTGTAACGGGTGATAGTGCAGATCTATACAGGACGAAACCCATCCTAAGTTTCGCCTGGTTCTTTAACGTGCTCGGTGTATAGCAAGGTCACACAGGACCTCGGATTAATGTCTCATCCGAAAGTCTAATAGTAATTTTAGATGGCCAGACCTGGGGTTCGAAACCTCATGATCACGAGTCTAACGCTCTGCCAAATGAGCTATGTGGACTGGTCACATATTCTTCGAAGATTCGACCTGTCTTATATGACGCATCACTACCCCCAATATAGGGCGGCAGGGGGATTGTAGTAATACGCGCTATAAAGTAGCAATGGAGAAAATGGTTTTTATCAGCACTTTTGAGGAGAAATCAGGTCTGTTTTACATGAAGTTCCAGATTTTGTTAACTGCTGATAATAGCTGAATGAACCATGCCAGGTATAGTGTTTTATTGAGTCAACGTTCATCTTAGTTTGAAAGTCAAAGTAACGCTTGTCGCATAGAAAAGTAGTCCGGTTCTTTACCCAGAATGCCCAAATCAGATAGATGTGTATTTGTACAATGCCATGTAGCGGGAGCTCATGGTATATAGGTTCAAAATCTAAGTGCAGGGATGGAGGGGTGAGGGGTGAGTAAAGTTGGTTCGTACACTGAACTCATCGACGCGGTCAAATTTCTTGGCGAGGACCGAGGATAAACGTTGCGACAGGCTACCCCTCTCACCGCCGAGCACTTTTACTACAATGTAATCTGGAAAAGCAGCCGGCAGCGGCATTCGTAGAATATTGTGCGACGACCTGGTCATTGAAACTGCAGGTGCCCTAGTCAACGCGATATAAATGACACATTGTTAGGACACCACATAAACAAAGAAAACTAATCAAATATGCAAAAGTTCAAGTGCTTTAGTTTGTGCATAATAATTATTTACATTTGGGGGTCAATAGATTAGTGTGGCCGAATTAGAACTGACCGCTTATTTCAATCTAAATATAGGTGCTCCCTGACTTAGGTGGTTTGTTCGCGTCCTGTGTTCATGGTTCAGCGGTTCACCCATTACCACACAATCCCTACTTTTGACGCCCCTGAGAAAGAAGGCTTTAGAAAACATTGTGGGAAAAGGAGAAAATGCTGGTAACCAGCATTTTCTCCTTTTCCCACAATGCTTTCTACCATTCACAAAACAAATTTCAAAGTTCACTTTTATTTTGTCGTCCGTGCAAATGCTTTCGATTTGGACAAACTTAAATTTTGAGTTAAGCGTAAGGTCCAATTGATTGATTGATTGTAAGTCGTTTAACGTAGTTTTCAACAGTTATATCGCGGCGGCCAGTGCACCTGTCCATGCGTTCCTGGAGTTTCTTTTACCAGTACTTCGCACAATTTTCTTTCCAAGCCACTGGCTGCTTTCCCACAAAAACCATCGTCGAAACAACGATCAGCGGTGGGAGAGGAATGAATCCTTTCGCAGTGACTATCATCAATCCTCGGAAAGAAATTGGCCGCGCCAGGTGTCGTGACAGAACGTGCAGTCTGATCTTGATCTACACTGTCGACTAAGGAGATATCTTACTCCAAAAATATCATCGAACTAGCAAAATTTCTGTTTTTTTTTTGCAATCTGCTGAAAAGTTTCACGTTGGCTTTCTGACAGGACAAGGGTTAATGATCAGACTGCAGATAAAGATAGATTAATGTATTTCTTTCCAAATATATATTTAAACGCCTTTTTCTACATGTTTTTAGTTTTCTCGCCACGACAATTGCACCTAAAAACACCTACCTTTAAACTTGCAACGACTAAGTTTTTGTTTACTGGCATGGTCGATTAACTTAACCCTTTACCCCATAAGGCATTTCTATGGTATCTCTAATTGACTCTAAATAACAGCAAGGATGAAGCCATTTCTTATGTGTATGTGACAACTTTTGATAGTGTAGAAAACATTGTGGCAAAGGGTGAAATTGCTTGTCACGAGCAATTTCACCTTTTGCCGCAATGTTTTCTAAAGGCTACTACAAGCAATGCGTAGAAATGAGTATCTATGGAGTAAAGAGTTAACTCATTACCAAACGACAATATTTTAGGTTTGTCTAAATCGAAAGCATTTGGAGACGACAAAATAAAAGTGACCATAAATTTGAAATTTATTCTGTGAAAGGTAGAAAACTTTGTGGGAACAGGAGAAAATGCTGGCAACCAGCATTTTCTTTTTCCCACAATGTTTTCTAAAAGCTTTCTTTTCCGGGTCGTCAAAATTAGGGACTGTGCGGTAATGGGTTAACAGAAAGATCATTTCTCCACAATAACTGTATGGAAAACATTGTGGAGACAAGAAGCAATTGCTTTCCAGCCCTTTTCTCACATTCTTTTTTTTCCCCAAATTTATATACTTTCTACATATATCACACTTTTCAAAAGAAACTGCAGAGAAAAATAATGTGCCTGAAAAAGAAAAGGGAGCAAAAACCGATTTTTTTTCCCCACAATGTTTTGCATTCCATTTAACGCATGAAAAACGTCATGAAAGGCAAATGGAAGGGAATTAAACTGTAAAGAAGAAAGAAGCAAATTGTTAGATACCAGCAGTTGCTCCTGTTTCCACAATGTTTATCCATGGCTCCCATGAGCAGGAGCATAAAAATTCAAAAACGCTTTGCTCATTAATACGCTAAGTATTACATTGAAGTCCCCCCCCCCCCCCCCCCAAAAAAAAAAGGTCCCAGCCTATCCAATCGGTGCCACTTAACAATTTCTACACGCATTAACACAGTTCGATCTAAAGAGGAAAACAATGAGTGTTATTTCTTTTAACCCTTTACCCCATAAGGTATTTCTATGGTATCTCAAATTGACCCTAAATAACAGCAAGGATGAAGCCGTTTCTTATGTGTATATGACACCTTTTGATAGTGTAGAAAACATTGTGGCAAAAGGTGAAATTGCTCGTTACGAGCAATTTCACCTTTTGTCACAATGTTTTCCAAAGGCTCCTACATGCAATTTGTAGAAATGAATATCTATGAAGTAAAGGGTTAAATCAATATATTCTGCTGCTAGGCAACGGTGCTTGTTGTAGTTTTAATTTAACCCTTTTACCAAACAATACCAGTTTTTTCAGGGCCTTCGAGGAGGTGTCCTTCGAAAATATTATTGGGAAAGGAGAAAACGCTGGTAACCAGGATTTTCCCCTGTTCTTATTACTAATACAATGTTTTCTATCCCATCAAACAGCTTAAACTCATTTGTACCCATTTTGAACGTGTCGTCTGCAGAAGTTTTAAATTTGAAATAGTCTAAAATTTATCGTTTGAGAAAGGGGTGACTCTTTGGCGCTTAATGAAATTCTTAGACTTGTTAGACTCTTTACCACACAAGCAAATAATACTCTTGTCCCAATTAAAAGCATTTGCAGACTACAGTTTAAAGATAGCTCATAAGATGGAGTTTCTATATAATAGAGTAGAAAACATTGTGGGAAAAGGAGAAAATGCTGGTTACCAGCATTTTCTCCTTTTTGCACTATGTTTTCAAAAGTCCTCTTTCTTAGAGTAGTTAAAACTCGCCGTCGTGTGGTAAAGGGTTAAATTGAAAGCATTTGTGGACTGTGCAGGCTGACCTGGGTCCGTATTTTCTGCAGATGCAATAGGTCACATTCTCACAGAGAATTTACTCATTTAACCATTTACTCCATAGATATTCATTTCTGCGCATTGCTTGTACGAGCCTTTGGAAAACATTGTGGCAAAAGGTGAAATTGCTCGTCACGAGCAATTTCACCTTTTGCCACAATGTTTTCTACTCTATCAAAATGTGTCATATACACATAATTAACTGCTTCATCCTTGCTGTTATAGATATACCGTAGAAATGCCTTATGGGGTAAAGAGATAATTTAATGAGTAGGCCCTACGTCTCTTACAAAATTTAAATGCAAGGCCACATAAAATAGCCTAAGAGCGATAATTCATACTCATATTAATTAATAACTTCTGTCAGTAGTGTCCGTGTACAGTAAATAATAGATCCTCACACGTGCAAAAACTATACAAGTATCCAATTTCACATACAATCAATATTCCAGTTCTCTAATGTGTAAAGTAACAAAAACCATGAATGCAGATCTATGTAAACAAAACAGATATATTCATGACACTGTGTGGCGATAGATCTACATCTTGTAACATGTATACAAACATCTGCATTCTACGCACATCGTGACACGTGCCCATGCATAATCAAGTTGTAATTGTAGAAATTATAAAATCAAGTTCTACAAACCTAGAGTTGAATCCAACAGAGCTCCTTTTGGTAGACAAAAACAAACTGTACACGTCCGGTTTCTGCACTGTTTTGGTCGCACAAAGTCAGACTGACCGCTTATACACCGGTGCAGCATATTATATAAGGAATCAATGAACCGCGACTCGCGATCTGTAGATCGTCACAGATAGAAGTGACGAGATCCGTGTCTAAATCTTTAAAGATTTCTGCCGGTTTAGAAATACACACAGATCTACTGCAGTTTCAAAGGTTCTTTTCGATTGAGTATGTTACGAAGAGTGAATATTCCGGAACAGACCCACGCCTTGCATAGTCTGATCTCAACCTGTGTTCTTCGAAAGTAACCATACCGCTGTGTTCGTGGTAGAAAGGGTTTAACTCTTTGATGGCAAAGTATGCTTGTGAAATCGACTTTTCCGATAGATTATCTGGAGTAGATCTACTTAGATTTTCAACGAAAATAATGATAAAATAAGTCAAAATTTAGCACGAACGGTAATGATTTTAGATCAGACTGCACAAGGTGCACTCTGATCTTCTTTTATAACGACCCTAAAAGCTATTTTAATAGCAAGTCGCAGTCTAAAGGTCAAAATACTGCTTACAGTTCAATCATGTATGTTTCGTTCTATTTTTAGATTTCCACATCCGTCACTGATGTTTGCATTGTCTTGGAGTTTATCGTTGTTTTTGAAACACCCATGACAGTACTATTGCTTAATTAGTTACATTGTCATTTATTCACCCGTCACAGTGTAACCTTTTACTGCTGCGAAAGTGAACACGACCCCGTTTAGATTTCTAGATTGTGTATTTTTTGTCTGTGTGTTTACTTTTTGGGTGCGAACTAGGGCGAAATGTGACTCATATGAATCTTAATGTTAACGCTTTACAAAAGGCTGCTAGAAGTGCGCCTCACTGACCTTTTACGGACAGTGTAGGTTAAGATCAGATTGCACAGAACGTGTATTGTGATCTTTGATCTACAATTTACGATACATTTTTTCCCACAGAAGAAAATGCAGTATCAGCAATCAGATCCTTACTATCGGCTCAAAAGTTTCATTTAATGACACATCACGCAAACAGGGGACCTTCAGGGAACTGCGAAAAGCGTCAGCCCTGGTCAGACTGTGCGAGTTGCACAGGCTGACCAGGTTGACACTTTTCGCTTTAATGACATTTTCTGTATGAAAAGGGGTCATTGTATCAACATAAACTGACCTGCACTATCGTTGATCTGTTTTCATCTAATTAATGTATAGAATTCCAAGAGGGTTCCTTTTTGCGTGATGGGTCACTGTATTTAGTAGGATAAAGGTTGATTGTACAAAATTAAACGCACAAAGTCTGGCTTACATCTTTATTACCAAACCACAACACTTTAAACTTAACAAGATAGACACCATTAGCAGACGACAAATTCAGTCAAGCACAAAAGATGTTTTCTGTCTTTGAAAAGGTTGAATAATGTGAATGTTGCTAGAAAAGGAGTACACGGTGATTACCAGCATTTTCTCCCTTAAAAAAACGACTGATTGATGTTTTACGCTACTTTCAAAAATATTTTTGTCATATCACAGGGTTAGCTCGATCACTTCTTCACGAATGTCCTGTGTTTCACTATCACTGGGCAAGGGATCGACAGTGCCTTGCTGAAGGCAACACCCTCTATTTGTGGCATTTGTCGAAGACAATGCCACTATGAGATCAATAATAAATGTTCAATATTGAATTCTGAAGACCATGTGCGGTATTTTGTGCAAAACCGAAGGAAATAAACCCAAGTAAACTCAATTTTTCTAGACCAATGTGTTTTTTTTTCAAAAGCACTCAAATGTAGGCTATAATTGGAAATAGCGAGTTGAAATAAACTGCAAAAGGCCATCGATCCTTGAAATACTTCTTTTTGACTGAAAATAGCTTCATCTCTTCATAGCCTCTTACTGGCGCAATGATATGCACAAAATTTGTCTTCTTTCCACTTTGCTTCCGGGGGTTGTTTGTTCCAAAATCAGTTCGTCCCTGGGCTTATTCGTCCCATGATTGCACGCTAGTCATTTGATTGTGCATGAATATTTACAGTTAGAAAACTTAATTTCAATGTTGGGAATTAGATCGAGACGGCCAAAGACATTTCAAAATCATAGTATCCTGGTATAAAATTGATTGAATTTAATGTATTTACATGGCTTCTTTATCAACCTATCATGCACCCTTCCGTCAAGAAACGTTACTCCTGACTCCTCTTGAAAGGTCAATGGGAGACCAGCAATGCACAAATGATGCAAACTTAGGCACCAGTAATCTCCCATTAAACTAAGAGACATATTAATTTGCTTAGGAGATTGATTTTCAAGTTAATATTTAAACAGTATGAATTCTCTTTTTTTGGCTCACCTAAGCGCTTAGCACTAAGGCAAGGAATTGTGATAGGTCGTTGTCCGGCTTACATCTGTCCGTCTGTTCAGAATTCATTTAAACATCTCCTCCAAAACCCCTGTGCCAGTCTTGTTGAAAATTAGTTAGGATGTTCCTTTGGTGAAGTTCTACCAAACTTGTTCAAGAGATTGAATTGCACCCTTAACTCTGGTTGCCATGGCAAAAGAAAGGAAAACAAATCTTTGAAAGTCTTTTCTGAAACTAGAAGGCGTAGAACTTTGATATTTCATATGTAGCATTTCCTAGTGGACCTCTACCAAGTTTATTCATATGATGCTACTGGGGTCAAAGTTCGAACAGAGGAACAAAAAAGGAAAAAGGAACAAAAAAGTTCTACTCCGAAATTTGAAGGTGTTGAGCTCTTATATTTGGTATGTAGCATCTCCTAGTGGACCTCCAACAGCTTTTTTCATATGATGCCCCTGGGGTCAAAACTGGCCCCGGCCCGGGGGTCACAAGTTCAAACATAGGAACAAAGAAGGAAAACTTTAGAAATTCTCCTTCTCTAAAACTGGAAGGTGTTGAACTTTTATATTTGGTATGTAGCGTCTCTTAGTGAACCTCTACCAAGTTAATTCAAATGATGTCGCTGGGGTCAAAACTGGCCCAGCCCCGGGGATCAAAAGTTCGAACAAAGGAACAAAGAATGAAAACTTTTAAGTTCTTCTTTTCTAAAACTGGAATTCAAAGAACCTTGTTATTTGGTAAGTAGTGAACCTGTTCGATCTTGTTAAAATGAAAGTAAAAGCTTTTGGCTCTCTAGAGGCCACGTTTTATGCTCAGTTGACTTGAAAATTAATCAGAATGTTTGTCTTGATACAATCTAGAATGAGTTCAAAATTGGGTCACCTGGGACCGTTATCTAGGTCACTAGGTCAAATTAAAGAAATTCCTTGTGGGCAGTCTAGAGGCTACATTTCTTGCTCAGTTGACTTGAAAATTAATCAAAATATTTGTCTTATAATTTTTTGATGAGTTCTAAATTGGGTCAGTCGGGTGATAAATTAGGTCAACTTTAGAAAATTAGGAAATTGGTCAGAATGTTTGTCTTGATGAAATGGTGAGTGAATTTGGATTGGGGTCAGCCAGCTGGGGTCGTGAACTAGGTCATTTGGTCAAATTTAAGATATACCTTACAACTGGTCAGAAATTGTATTACGCACGAGGAGTGAATTTCGCCTATTGACTCAGGTGAGCGATCCGGGGCCATTATGGCCCTCTTTTTCAAATTATTAATTCCATACGGTGACTTCCTTGACAAATGCCACACCAGCGTTCTCAACGCTTTGATTTTCTAGTGAGACTCGAATCTCGGGTCTCCAAGTTAATCTGTACTTCTGAGTCACGCAGGAACGCTGGCATAGTTAATGTAAAATAATGCAAACTCCGAGTACATACAAAAGGCGTACTGCGTAGGTTTCGAGGCAGCAGTCAGAGCGTAAGCTGGTGCTTTACGCTACTTTCAACATTATTTTAAATATATCACTGTAACAGCTTACTCACTCATCCCTTATTTTTCTTCCAAACCCTATGTTGTGGATACTTATTAGAATCGTCTCATTGAGACGATTGTAATGAGTACCTACAACGTTAAGTTTAGTGGAGAATAATTGTCAATTTTGAAATCCAAATCATTCCTTCTATCTGGAGCTCTGAGAGAATTTCGACCCAGATCGGCCTACTTGAAAACCCCCATTTTACAGATTTCAAATATCTGAACCATGCTCTGGCAAAAGGGGGCTTCATTCATATATGATACCGAGCAAGCCCTACCAACGATCATAGGTCAAAAATAGCCACTTTCTAAAATAACATACTTAATCATGAGGTTGACTGGTCCTTCGACCAACAGAAAATTGACCAATAGCGAAAAGTATCGACCCAGATCAGCCTGCGCGAACTGCGCAGGCTGACCTGGGTCGATACTTTTCGCAGATGCTTTAAGCCCCCTTATTTACGGAGCATGTCTTATCGTGACCTTGACGTTACTTTGACAAATATTAGAATTCTTTCGTGAATCATTGGAGAGGTGCATGAAAACGACATCTGGAGCGTTGTCTGCGCATGTCATATTCTTCGAAGATTCGAAATGTCTGCTATGACGCAACACTCCCCCCAAATTTAGTGGGGGGGGGGGGGGGGAATTGTAGCAATAAGCGCTATAAGGAACCAATGGAGAAAATGGCTTATAACAACACATTTGAGAAGAAATCAGGCCTGATTTAGATCCAGATTTCTCTAAAGTGCCAATCATAGCTGAAAGAATCGCACCAACTGGCGTTTTATTTAGAACACGTTTACTTTAGTTTGAAATTCAAAGTAACGGTTGTCACGTAGTAGTCTGGTTCTGTACCCAGGATGCCCAAACTAGATAGATATATATTTGTAGAATGCCATCTAGCGGGAGATACTGACATCTGTATTTCAGGCTCACTAGATACCGACGGTGCTAATGGGCCCGGCAGCTGTTCGATGATATCTTTTGATCGTATGAAGTTCGATTGTCAATAAAAAAGTACTGATTAAAAGCAAATTCACATTACTTACCCCTTTATCACACAATCAAAAGTTTAAACGACCCTGAAGAAGAAAAAAGGTTTTCAAAGCATTAACCCTTTCCCAAACAATCCCTGGTTTTTACGCGTCAGGAATGGTAGCCTTTTGAAAACATTGTGGGAAAAGGAGAAAATGCTGGTAACCAGCATTTTCTCCTTTTCCCACAATGTTTTCTACCCTGTCATATAGAAAAATCGTCTTTTTTTAAGCAACTGCTAATTTGTCACCTGCAAAATGCTTTCAATTTGGTCTGGTCCAAAATTTGCTGCTTGGGAAAGGGTTAATTGATCATGTCTTCAGGGTAGAATGAATCCTGCCGCAATGACTATCATCAATCCTCGGAAAGAGATTGGCTGAGCCTGGGATCGAACAGCGACCCCCAGTCCTTAAGTCCTTTGTGGTACCAACTGCACTAATGGGGTTCGGCTTCAAATCATTGTAGGAAAACCAGCATTTTCTCCTTTTCGCACAATGTTTTGTTTTCTATTAGAGAACCGGGAATCATTTGTATCAGTCTATAATTTGTTGTCTGCAGCTACTTTCCATTTGGAAAAGTCAACATTTTGCTCTTTGGGAAAGGTTTAAACTGAAATTCTAGAAAACCAAGAGAAAAAGTTTAATTCAATAGAGAGACAAGAAAACTGAAATGTTCCTATATCAAAGTTATCTTTATCTCTGAAACAATAGGAAAAAACCCTGAAATATACCTATATCAAAGTTCTCTTTATCTCTGAAACATAAAGAAAAAAATCAAAGCGTTGAGAACGCTGATGTGACATTTGTCATGGAAGCAACTGTGTAGAATTAACAATTTGAAGGCAAAAGGGTCATGATTACCCTGGATTGCTCACCTGAGTCAATAGGGGAAATTAACTCCTTGTGCATAGTTCAATTTCTGACCAATTGGCTGGTTAATTGAGCATAAAGAGTACCCCAAGGTATTTCTTGAATTCGACCAAGTGACCTTGTTCATGCCTCCAGGTGACCCAATTCCAAAATCACATAACATTTTATCAAGACAAATATTCTGATCATTTTTTTTTCAGTCAATTGAGCAAGAAATGTAGCCTCTAGAGTACCCACAAGGAATTTCTTTAATTTGACCTAGTGATCTAGATTATAACTCCAGCTGACCCAATTTTGAACTCATACTAGATTTTATGAAGACAAACATTCTGACCAATTTTCAAGTAAATTGAGCCTCTAGAGTGCCCACAAAGTACTACTTTAATTTGACCTTGAGACCTAGCTTATGACCCAAGGTGGCCCCATTTTAACTGACTGAACAGTTGTGCTCAGGTGGTCTAACAAACCAAGAACAGGTTCACTACATACCAAATAACAAAGCTCTATGCTTTCCAGTTTCAAAAAAGAAGAATTTTAAAGTTTTCCTTCTTTGTTCCTATGTTCGAACTTATGACCTCTAGGACGTGGCCAGTTTTGACCCCTGGGGCATAATATCAACAAAAGAGGTAGAGGTCCACTAGGAGATGCTAGATGCCAAATATCAAAGATTTACGCCTTCAAGTTTCAGTGAAGAACAATTTCAAAATTTTCCTTCTTTGTTCCTTTGTTCAAACTTGTGACCCCCACGGCCGGGCCAGGAGCATTATATGAACAGACTTGACAGAGGCCTACTAGGCGATGCTACATACCAAATATCAAAGCTCTACTCCCATTAGTTTCACAGAAGAAGATTTTCAAAGATTTGCTATTTCTTTCTTTTCTGTTGTCATGGCAACCAGAGTTACGGGTGGAATTCAATCTCTTGAAACAAATTGGTAGAGCTTCACCCAAAGGACATTCCTGCCAAGTTTCATCAAGATTGGCCCAGCAGTTTAGGATGAAAAGATGTTTAAAGGAATTGTGGACAGACAAATAGGTGGACGCCAGACAATGACCGATCACAAAACTTCGTTTCCAGGTGAGCTAAAAATATTATCTAAATATTAACTTGAGAATCAACCTCCTGAAGACTTTTTTTCTTTTTCTTTTTTGGTTACAGTGTGTCTAAGTTTACGTCATCTATGCACAAGTGGTCTCCCTTTGATCGTTGAAGAGGAGTCAGGAGTAACATCCCTTGACGGAAGGATACATGATCGGTAGAGAGAGAAGCCATGTAAATATATCTAATTCAATTAAGTTTATACCTGAATACTATGATGTTGAGAATAACGTTTTAACCTGTAAATTTCATGCACAATCAAATGACTAGCTTGCAATCATAGACGAACAAGCCCAAGGACAAACTGGTTTTGGAGCAAACAACCTCGGGATCAAAGCGGTCAGAGGACACATTTTACACATATCATTACGCCAATAGAAGGCTCTGGGGAGGTACAGCTATTTTCAATCAAAAAGGAATATTTCTACAATCGATGGCCTTATGCAGTTTATTTTAATACGCCATTTCTAATTCTGTATCTGAGTGCTATTGAAAAACTCATTTGTCTAGGAAAAATGAGTTTCATTGGGTTTATTTCCTTCGGTTTTGCATATATGGTCTTCAGAATTCAATTCTGAAAATTTATTATTGACCTCATATTGACATTGTCTTCGACAAATGCCACAAAAACTGAAATATTCCTATATCAAAGTTGTCTTTATCTCTGAAACAATAGGACAAAAGGAAACCTGAAATATTCTATATCAAAGTTCTCCTTATCTCTGAAACAAAAGGAAAAAAACTGAAATATTCCTATATCAAAGTTCTCTTTATCTCTGAAACAACAGGAAAAAAGTAAAAAAAAAAAAAATGAAATAATCGGAAATCTCTTTAGCTCTGAAAACACCACCACCACCACCACCAACAACAACAAAAATCACAATGAAGTGAAGTGAAGATACAATCTGTGCAGCCTTATCTTAATCTACGCCGTACTTAAAAATCGCACCGATTTACACCTAGAAGCACATAAGGTCAAGGAATAGAAAACGATAACGATCTTATCTCGGACGATTGTTTCACGTCCTGACATGTGTGACGTATTATCTTATCAAGATTGGTATCTTGATTGGTATCTTTGATTAGGTATGCATGTAGCATATAGGCACATATTTTGACGAAAAAAAAATCAGCATTTTTGTCCTTTTCCGGAACCTTGCACCGGAAAAGTGGGTTAACTGTTTTTCCGAAAAGCATCACTGCAGCCTGGGTCCGTATTCTCAAACAATTCTTAAGAATAGTCTTTGTCTTGTTCAACAAGATTTTCTGCAGTTGAAAGTAACATAAGTTCTGATTGGCTAAACCATTTGGTTTAGCCAATCAGAGGTTCTGTTACTTTCACATTGACAAAATTCTGAAGAATAAGACAAATGGTATTCTTCTGAATGTTTGGTGGATATGGACTCTGGCTGGCCTTTGTCGAAACTGTTTGATTTTGGTTAATTTTCTGCATGTCCAAGAAGGTTTCTACTTCAGGACTCAGCCGGTTTTTAGATAACATGGACCCTATGATCCTATATATTACTGGAGACCAAATATTGTCCAAATTGGACTTACTGCCAAATAAGTATTTGAATCATCAATAAATGATGACTAACCCATTGCCTGATATGCCAATTTGATGCTCTTCCATTTCAGCAGCAAATTAAAATATGATGTCAAAAATATGGACAAAAGGGGATACAAATATCTGATTGAGTGGAAAATATTGTGGGAAAAGGAGAAATTGCTCGTTATGAGCAATTTCTCCTTTTCCCACAATGTTTTCAAAAGCTGTCTGTTGTCTATACGTCAAAATGAGTATCTATGGAGTAAAGGGCTAAGAGAGGATGTGGTACGGGAGACCACTCCTTCGTGCATAGCCTCGTCCGGATTTAAATATAATACCTGACAACTGCGTCAGAAAGATAACCCTTTGGTTCAGTGGTTATGGTACTGGTATCTTAATCCTCGTAAAACGAGGTTATTTGTCTCTTCAGGTGTCGAATCCAGCCTGATGCAGTTTGTATTTGAGCTATACATTTATTTGTTTCTTTGTTATGGACTTCGTTAGTAAGATCTGTAGTCAATATCTCCCGTAAAAATTGTATTCTACAAATACACAATTATTTAATTTGGGCATTCTGGGTATAGAAGCGTACTATTTAAAAAAAAAACGTTACTTCGGCTCGGGGTGACATGATTCACCACAGCCGTGAAGAAGGTTTCAAATCGTCTGCCACCTGACCGTACAAATAATACTATAGCATGCATTACTTGATTACAGGGAATCACTGTCTCGAATACCTAGCTCTGATAATTTCTCCCCTACGATTGCATTAGGATTCAGCCCTCTCTCAATGCTGATCATTGTTTCGACGACTGTATGGAAAAGCAGCCAAAACTTTGAAAGAAAATTGTGTGTAGTACTGCCAGAAGAAGCTTCTGGGCAAAGCATGGATAGGTGCACTGAACACTACGTATGGCTGAAATACATGGAATCAATCAGTCAATCAATCAATCAATCAAGCTAGCAAGCAAGCAATCAATCATATGGTTTAGGAAAAGCCAAATTGGATTTCTGTACAGTCGACAGTCTTGCAGATAAATATACAAAACTCGTGGGGGGAAGGGAAGCATATCCTTTTGACATGAATCCTATAAATGATTTTGAGTTAACCACAGAGAGAGAGAGAAAGACAGAGAGAGCCAGAGAGGAACCAGAGAACAGGAGAGTCACAGAGAGATATGCAGAGACGCCCAGAGAGAGAGAGAGAGAGAGAGAGAGAGAGAGAGAGATTAAAAATCTTTTATTCAATTTCACTCCATGTTCACGTACTGCCCAAGGTTATTTGTCGGTTCCGAAGTCAAATGTCTGAGATAATTAAAGATAAGACTTTTTCATATTTGGAGTGCAACACGTGAAAAGGGTCATTCGGACATTTGCGTAAAGTGTCGTCTCTGAGCAGCGTGTACAGTCCGCACAGGCTAATCCGAAACGACACTTTCCGATTTTATGCGATTTTCTGTTTTACGCAAGTCTACTGTAGCACAAAATCTAATGTAGTCGTAAAGTGCCGTCTCGGATTAGCCTGCGCGGACTGCGCAGGCTAATCCGGTACGACACTTTACGCAAATGTCCGAATGCACCTTTTCGTGTGTTGCACTCCAATTTTCATATTGGTACCAAGTCAACTCTACATCTATACTCGTATATACAGTCATATACATTACTAGGACTTCTGAGCCAATACATGACAAAATGGGACTTTTATATCTATTGATGTACATTATAGTGACACTGGGTGAGTAGTTTTAACAAATTCAACCACAAGGCTATTGGTTAACTAGGACGGTGCATGGTGCTTTGTTTTATTGGTTTATATAGCGTTTGTAGTTGGACGTCTGTTGAGAACTAGGATTCTAGAAGAATTCATTGGTAAGTTAGGCCATCGGCCTATATATTGTAATTGAGAGCGAGACAGAGAGGATGTGCGGGGCGCGAGTGTGTGTGACTGAATGTAGAATATAGTAGAGGAGAAAGTAATGCGGTGTTTCTGCAAGATAATGTATGAATTAATGGATGTATTTGAAGGAAAATGATAATTGACAGCTTCCCCCGTTTAAAAAAAACAAAAAACGATCTAATTATAATGTTTAAAGATACTTTGTATCGAACATCACGAACATCACGAGGAACCACCATAATTATGCAACATGGTGCTTAAGGGAGACAATTCCTTTATGCATAGCTTCGTCCCGATTGAAATACAATACCTTACAACTGCATTAGGGAGATATCTCTTTCACTTAGTAGTTATGGTATAGACCTTTTAAACCTCGAAAAAACGATGATATTTGTCCGTCATGGCTAGAGACGGCACTTTCGTATTCGTAAGAGGTACGAGTAGTTAGTTGCTTTGTTAGGTAAACAGCTCGTCTTTTGTTTTTCTAATAAACTTAAATAAACTTGTGTTGTTCACAGAATCGATACAGACAGTCTCTAGTTTGACCTGTTACAGCTGCAATGTCGGGACCTCCATGTGCAATAAAACTACTCTCTGTGCTCCTAATGAGGTAAATACGAAAGTTCTTTATATAGATGCATACTTTGTGAAAAGTAGTTTGTGGGGTCTTAATGGAACTGCTAAAGTATTAACCCATTTTAGCTTGCGCGGTCCGCTCAGGCTGACCACGGTTGAAACATTTTGGTCCTGGTAAATCTTTTGCATGGCCAATAACCATTTTATATCATGATTTAGCTGATAGTTAAACAAACTGGATTTTATGGATTTATTATTGATTGATGATTTGCTCCTGTGTATATGAGTATCTTCGCGTGTATAGTTAACTTCCCGAATGATGATGATGCCGTTGTAGGATTAAGGTCCCCGTCCGTGCTCTAGGCATATTTGGTATGGACCATTTGAGAGAAAGACTCGGATACAAGGAAATCCAGGTACAAGCCCTAGCTTTTCTTCGAATAAATCTTCGCGGTTCTTTAACGTGCCCGGTGTAAAGCACCAATACACGCGAGGCTACCTTTGGGTTCCAAACCAGTTCACCTCTAGTTGGGTTGGAAACACAAGGTGACTCAGAGAAGTCCTAGTTAGGCCGGGTATCGAACCTCGATATATTCGGAATTCTATTTATGTATTCAGCATAAAGTCAGGATCAGGTTAAATGATCTAAATATAAGTAATAATACTGTCAGATTTTTTGTTTAACAACACAGTCATTCTTTTTCTCACAATGTTTTCAAAGGTTTTCCGAAAGGTTGTAAAATTAGACTGTTTAAACCATTTTCCAGATCTGTATCAAGGAGACGCTAACGTTATCTAGTGGAACAGCTGTATATAAAAGCGGATGTGAAAAGCGACAGGTAAGTAATATTTACCTTTATTGGTTCTTATTAAACATACATTTTTTCCTCAAACACATGCGTCGCAAACGGATAAAGCTTGACAAGATGGTGAAATAACAGAGTAAAGTTGTATATCACGGTAAAAATCATAGTCGAATATAGTTTTTGAGAATGTAGCCAGCCTGCGAACTCCTTTTAGCCATTTTATCAATTTGATTGGTCAAACCTTTATATATTAAGTAGCCTAAATATTCACCACAAAGAGGACTCGCCCACTAAAGTAGTATTTCTTTTCATTTCTTAACATTTCCGAATAAAATTTCAGTAATTGCACTATTTCCTTTTCTTAAATTTGGCGGTAGATGTATTTGATTAAAAAAAAAATATATATATATATCGTAGTAGCTTACCTCTAGCTTGAATTCACTTCCCTTTAATGAATGCAAATGACATATTTTAGGGAAGGTGTTGCGGTACTTGTGTCAGCGAAGACTTCATAATTATTACACCTCAGCTGGCCATCTAAAATTACTAATTCTCTGCGGAAGGGTTGTTGAACCGAGGTCCCGTGTGACGGTACTTTTCACCAAGCACGTTCAAGAAACAGGCGCAACTTAGGATGAGTTTCGTCCCGTTACTTGAACTATCCCCCTTCTTAACAAAATTAAATCTTTAGGAGGTGTCACCAATATGGGTAAACGGTGGCCATGATATTTAAACGTAAATTTAATCAAATCAATCATTTCTTTTGAAATGTCGGATGCATTAGGTACCTGACTAGGTGCTTTCGTCCTATTTGTCTGGTTATTATTGTTGCAACGCAACTTGCTGGATGTATCGGAAGAAATGAACCATGCTAAGGCAAAAAGGGGTCTATTTGCAACTCCATGATGTATGATAGCGAGCAAATCTTTATATGATTATTGATCCTTAAAATCCATTTGTCTGACAACGGACTAAATCCTTGAGTATAATGGTCCTTTGACATGCAGAAAAACTTAGTGTAGATCAAGGTCAGCCAGTGCGGACTACAAAATCTGACTTCTGAAGATCATTTTAGCGGATGCATTACCCCTTTACCCCATAAGGCATTTCTATGGTGTCTCTAAATAGCCCTAAATAACAGCAAGGATAAAGCCGTTTCTTATGTGTATATGATACTTTTCGATAGCTTAGAAAATATTGTGACAAAAGGTGAAATTGCTCGTCACGAGCAATTTCACCTTTCGCCACAATGTTTTCCAAAGGCTCCCTCAAGCAAATCGTAGAAATGAGAATTTATGGAGTAAAGGGTTCAGTCTCCTTACCCCAGAGCATGGCCCACTAATTACTTTTCAGAGTTAATAGAATTTATGAAACGCAAAATATCAACACATCATACAAGTATACGTTTTATATTTCATTATCTTTCATAATTAGATATGTAATGGTATAACATCCGTTGGCCACCGGGCTGGTAAACGTGCATCCAAGCAACAGTACTGCTGTTCGTCAGATTTGTGCAATGGTATTTCTGCTCAACGACAACAACACTCCACATCCACTCCAAGGACTACACCTGTAACGAACACATCGTGCCTTATCAACTTTTTCAAAAACATTACCAACAACTTCAATAAAAACAACACCATCAGGAATCATTTAAACAACGCCTTTAATTTGTTTTCATGGTTTACGGGAACGGTTGTTAATGCAACGGTGTATAGTATTAACCAGTTCGGATAATTAAAGGGATTTAGTTCATCAACATCACTTACAGCAACAACTCATTGATAAGAACAATTTCAGCAAAAACTCAACGATGACCATCTCCGATTCATAGATCTGTAACTACATGTATATTTTTATCCTGCTGACAACTATACGATAATAACATCCATATCGGTAACAATTCTAAATTTTATGGTACAACACTACTAGCATTATTACAAGTTCATCTACAATAGCAGTAAACAAACCAACTCGACAAATAAAATACTTACGGTTACAAGCTTCATCTTTACGATGAAAGAATACTAGCTACAATGTTTCTATGATAACAGCTGCAGCTACAACTTCACAATGATATCATAAACAACTCTCCGGCGATGTCAGTTTCAGCTACAAGTCTACGATGATAACAGTAGCCGCTACAATTGTTCTGTAAAAACAATTTCAGTTGCAACTGAACGACGTCAATATTAGCTACAACTCTACGGTGATAAAAGTTTCAACCACGACTTTACTATTAAGAAATTTCTGCTTCTACTCTACGATTAAATAAATTTCAGCTTCAACTTTAGAATGACAATTTCAGCCACAGCTATACAATGGAAATCACAATATTAGCTACAACTACAGAATGATTTATATTTCAGCTACGACACCACGATGCTAACAATATCGTCTAAAACTATCATATCATTTTTAGCTACACTTCTACGATAATGACAATATCAGCTACAACTTTATAACGATATCAATTTCAACTCTGCGATACTAGTAATATCAACTTCAACTGTCTGCAGATGAAAGTTTCAGTTACAACTCTTAAGTGATAACACTGTTAGTTAAAACTCTATGATGAAAACTATTACTTACTGAAACTGCTAAAAACAGACCAGTGCCATTAACATGGTTTTCTCTGAAATAATTCAAATACGACAAAAATTCAATTGTTTTGTATGGACAGTATTAACCATTTAAAGAACAGTATGTTCAAACCAATTGTTCATAAAAGCCAATGACTAAGTGAAAAGTAAAACGTTGACCCTGATCAGATAACTGGTTTCGGCGAGTATATGAATGGTCTCCAATATACCTGTATTCAATTTTAGTCCATTTCCCTTTTATGATTTATTACTGCCAAAACCCGAATGTCGCCTACCTAGTGCTCGTTTCGAACAATATCTGTTGACAAAATATTGCGCAAAAATAGTTGAGTTGTCTGTAAGTGTACTTTTAACAATTGACAGAGTAAGGGTTGTACCATAAATAAGTAATTATATCTCTACAGCACCCTTAGTACGGCACAATGACATGTTTATAATCTAAAACAAACAGATGCTCGTTTTATGTTTGAAGTGGTAGACGTCAGGCGGGCCATTACTACGTACATGTATTTATTAGAAACATTCCTCTGATTTCATACAGTTGTGGTTCAAAAGCTTTTGTATTAATTCATCAGAACATCTTTAGGTATTATAAAGTACATTAATACATTTATCTTTTGTAAATTTTCCTCAGACTTCTACAACGCGTGGTCCAAAAAATTGTGTCTTTAGTAATGACTATCATCAAGAACATGATTCTTTTTGCATTATCTTCCGCTAGGTGGCATTTTTCAAATACACATCTGTCTGATTTGGGCAGCCTGGTTACAGAACCAGACTGCTTTTCAAAACGACAACCGTTACTTTGAATTTAAAAATTAAATTAAATTTTTACTCAATAAAGCGCTACCTGGTACGATTCATTCAGCGATATAACTATCTTTCCCTTTTAAAATAATTCTATTTTTCAAGATATTTGGAGCGAAAACAGGCTTCATTTTCCTATTGATGTATTGAAGTAGCAATTCTCACCATCACTGCTTTATTAGCGGTGTAATAATTTTATCCTGTACAGAATGGTGTGATACGTCATAGCAGGCAGGTCGAACCTTCGAAGAATATGACATGCGCAGTCAACATTCTTTTTCTTGGTGGGCGGATTCTTATGATTTCTTACAGTAGAGTTAAAAACTTTGTGTATAGAGTAAGACGAGCTACAACTATGTCCATGTCTCGCTCGGAAACTTTCTTCCGATTCGAAACAGTTGTGAAAAGTTTGTGCATAGCCGGACCAACTCTGTGTGCATAAGAAACTTTCTGCCGATTTCTACACAGTTGTTTCTCTAAATTTTGTGTAAAAAGTCAAATGGCCAATTACTGAATACACATTATATATGTTTATATATTTATCAAAAGCATTTATGATTGCTATAAAATACTGTTCAGAAATTTGTGTATGGAATTGCCAATGCTTTTCAAATGGTGCTTTTCGGTTCTTGTCTTTCTCAGAAGCGAAGAAACGTAATAATTTTTTAAGGTTGAATAGGGTCTAAGGCGGTTGCACTTTACACATTAAGTTCATTGACTTAGCATAATTCAATTTTACTGTATCAAAGGCGAGTCAGCTCAGTCCATAAGGATAGATTTGTGCACTTAAATTATTATCAAGCTAACTTGGATATAGTGCACACCTTTGTGACACACTGTAGATGGCAAATGTTGTAGGCGTCAGCACTGCCTTTGAACTTGTTCCAAAGTCGCGTTTTACCTTTATTTATGGTAAATATATTTTATCATTTACCTTGACCTTAATGTCACGGTTTCTAAAATTGCTATCAAACAACACCACAGAGGTGCTCGCGAAATTGAGAAATACAGCAACGTAGCAAGAATAAGCATGATGTTGTGTCAAAGTCAAAACTGTAAAAACCAACTTTATGCAATTTCAATTTCAATGTTTGCAGCTAAAATTTTCGAAAGTTTTTATTCTACTTCACATATGATATTAAGACAATGGTAAGTAATTTATGACCCCCTCAAGTTTTAACCCATCCCCACTTCCAAATACCCCTTAACATATGGTAAGAATAGGCCTATTATTCTTTATCAGACAGGGAGGTCATTGTGAATCTTTATAATGGAATAAACTGGTGGAGGGAAATACCTAGAAAATGGTGTGTTTTTTTTCTTATGTACATTCTGACTTTAAGATAGATATACTAATATTAAATTTACTATGTACGATAGATTGACTAATTAGTAACCTTAGTCAGCTGATTCTTTTCCTTGGAATTTGCGTTCGTTTTATTTTTTTGTATTAATATATAACTTCGTTGTATTATCATTATTATTATTATTTTATTAGTTTACTTTACGAATAAGCTAAGGCACGTACCAGTCTTTAATAAAGTGTCACTGGTAAAGAAAATTGAACCGGAACGTAAAATCTTTCAAAGCACATTCAAATACATACGGTCTTTTCAATCCATAACTGTTTATACACAATTTTTTTGCGTCCCTTCTGTGAGAAGCCTTTGAAGACCCTGTTTGAAAAGAAACTACATCTTACGTGGGAAAGCCTAATTGTTTTCCATTGTTTGTCACTGTGACGCTTGAATGATATTTACTTTAATCTAAGACAGTGCAGCTGAATGTTACAGTTATAAAAAAAGAAGATGATTAAAATAAACTAGAATAAAATAATAAAAAAGATACACCTGCTTGTGGTGTTAATGTTTTTATATATACTTATAGTGTTTTTTTTAAAAAGCGACGAAGTCAATCAAAAGACTTCCATTTGACAGGCAAACATATCTAATTGCCTAAGTCAAAACCCAAAACTTACGTTGTAGAACTCTTTCTACACTTTTTATGTTTTCCTATTTGTCCATTATTTGTTTTGTAACTCAATTGATGATAATTTTACGCGAAATGACACTGTATTACTTTTTAAATTGTCTCTATGTAATACGAAAAAGTAAATCGATAATCAACTGGACTCTGGTGTAGTACATTGATATTCGTGAGAATACGCTGACCAAAGGAAGAGACTACTCTTTACAACCAACGACTAAATGACCAGATAAATAGACCCTGCCCGTACAAAATGGAGTGAAATGCTTCTTTGTTATGCATTATCCAAGCAAGTCATCACGTGATAATGGATCCATAAATTCCATTTGTCTAAAAAATGGCTGAATTATTAAGTGGGTAGGACCCTGGACAACTTACCAAAAGCAAAAACTTTCGACCCACTTCAAGCTGCACAGGCTGACTTGAATTGATACTTTTGCAGATTAATGAATCCCCAGTTTCATGTTGCTTGACTAAATAATCTTTTTATTACATTTTTGTTGAAAATTTAAGACTTTTTTGAAGAAAGGAAGGCGTAATTAACATAAGTGAGGTAGTGATATATATACTTTTATAACTGTGAAAATCAAAATGGGTACATTCTGCGTCGGTAAGTTCACTTTATATCATCACAGCACATGCTATTTAAAATATTTCTACTACTACTACTACTACTATGTCTTTATTGAATTAAAACAAACATGTTCTACAGCAAACTTACCAAACATAAAGGATAAAGACATTTTATTTAGACAGGTGTTTTACATTGCTTAACTGAAGAACAAATGACGTTACTTGAAAAGAAATATAACAATTTTCAATTTCTCAGCATGTTACCATGATAGATAAATTTTGACAAATTGTATAATATTTTACCAAAGAGTTTTAGCAACCAGTCATTTTAAGAACCACATAATTTACAGACAGAGAAAAAAAACTTTTTTTTTTGTTTACCAAAAACGTCATTGGAGATGAAGCATCAATTTGTTTTAAGCAGAATTTCTATTTTTTCATTCTTTTTTTTTTTATTTTCACAGTTCGTGTAAATGATCTCATTTATTGTGGCAAGGGTTATCGGGGTACAGAATTAAAAAATCCCACTCGATTTTGAAGTGGTTTAGTGTTTGTCTATAATTATATAGATTCAGCTTTATTACTTTGTCCTGTAAACAGACCTGTGCCCTCACCCCTTTACCAAATAACTTTGCATTTTAACTACCCTGCCAGGAGAAGTTGGAAAATAAGAGATAACGAAAACATTGTTGGTAAAGGAGAAAATGCAGCTTACCACCATTTTCTTTTTTTCACACAATTTTTACCGCCCCTTTTGATACAAATCCCACTGCTTGAGCCATATTTGATTTGTTATCTACGAGTCCGGACAAAGCAAAACATTGTTCGAAAAGGAGAAAATGCTGGTTATCGGTATACTCCCTTTCCCACGATGTTTTTCCCCTTCTGACGCAATTCCCATTATTTAAGCCATATTCCATTTTGTCTGCAAATGCCTTTGAATTTGGACAAGTCCACAATTATGTCGCCTGGTAAAGGGAGGACTGATATCGGGTCTAACGAGATATTTGATAATTTACTGCTTTATGTGAACATGGTATCTTCTGCATGTTTGTTCTATATATCTAAACACTTTCCCCCATACCTGGTTTTTT
This sequence comes from Tridacna crocea, assembly GCA_943736015.1. NCBI lineage: Eukaryota > Metazoa > Mollusca > Bivalvia > Cardiida > Cardiidae > Tridacna > Tridacna crocea. The sequence goes on from OX031073.1 coordinate 35,642,314, forward strand.
GAATGAATACTTTATCCTACAGATGACCTTCTTTTCTTCATTTTGCGACAGGAATATTCAAAAGAAATTAATAATAATAATAATAATGATAATCATTATTATTATTATTATTATTATTATTATTGCTGCTGCTAATGATAATTATTATCATTATCATTTATCTTGAGAAACTAAAGAACGAACGAAGAACGAATTGATGTAGGAAAAACGTGGTGCAAAGATGAAAAAACTACCTAAATTCGCCATGTAAAAACTGTCATTAATTTACGAATTATCAAGTGTAAGACCATCAACTCTAAGAGCTCCGAAGAAACCAAACGACAATATACGTATGGAAAAAGACCTAAACCATTTAAAAATCAAGGTCTCTTTTGTCTAAAGTGTTTCAGTAACGCGGACAGGGTAGATAAAATATCAGACCGCAAGTTTTGTATAACCTGCTCTTGATATATGTGATCCATCACGCAAAAAGGGACTTTCTGGAACTGCGAAAAGTGTCAAACCTGGTCAAACTGCACAAATTGCACAGGCTGACCAGGGTGGGCATTTTTCGCTTTAATGACATTTTCGGTATGAACAATGATCGTTCTACCTTGTTATACAATAATTTTTCAATTATCAACTTCGCTGACCAGGGTTGACACTTTTTGCATTTCCCAGAAGTTCCTTTTTTGCGTGATGGATCACGTGTGGTAATACAGGTCATCCAATTTATGTCAATTTGTTCGCGTAATATATCTAGTTTACAAGAGGGCGTTTAAAGCTGACTGCTGCAATTTCTTTCAGGAGAGTATCAGATACTTAATGTGTACTACAGTTAATCAGATCCGATTCAGTCTTAGGAATCTAGCGTTGATGATATACTTTTGCTCGTTTTCAGGCATATTTTTCATTTCATGTTTATTTTATAAAAAAAAAAAAAAAAAAAGAATGCCCCTGACAATTGTTAGATGGCACAGATTGCGTTTCATTCTGTTGGGCCATCAAATGAAGCACTCCTGTCGTTTCCGGTTTTGAATTAGAGACAAATCCCATGAGTTTCTTTAACACTTTACCATATTTGTCGATTAGTCCTCTATGTTTTACACAGATGACCAATATCTGAACCATTCTACAATCTAATATTTTTCCAAGCATTTTTATCTTTGGCTGTAAAGATGAACCTTTAAATCACACATACGTCATTACAGAAATGGGCAAACAACTACAAACAATAATAACAACAGTAATGATGACAATGATGCTATTTTTATTGCTTTTAATCAGGCATTCCACTCTTTGAAAACCGGAAATGGAACTGAATACGTTAACAAAGCCTATGAGGCATTTCCGGAAGAAGATGAACCTACTGTCATTGATAAACATAAGGAATGGCACGAGACGGACGACGGTGACGTCGAAAGTGACGCATCTTCAGAGGGTGACAGTGCCTATCAAACACTGGAGACTGCATCTAGTGACCAGATTACATTGGAGACAGGGAGTTCTGCGCCCAAAGTGAGGTACTGAGTGAAATATTTTTGACAAAAATTATTTGCATTAGTATTATATCATCATATATTATTGTACTATACTAATATGGTTGCCGTGCAAGTTCTTACTTCGAAGAGTGTATCTAAGAAATAATATTCTCTCTATCGTGGTTTATCATTCTGTTTATGCTGACATGGGTCGGATCTTTTTGCTAAATAAAAAATGTTCGGCTTGTTCAAAGATCATTATACCTTCACATCCAGTCGTTTGTTAGACGAAATGGATTTTATGAATTCATAATCATTCGGTGACGTGCATTTAATGCATTAAAGGTGTCCCTTCAGATTTTGGTGCGAACATTTTACAAAAATACAAAAAGTATCATCCTTATACTCCCAAAGCCTTTTAAATTTTATTCAGAAAATCACAGTAGTCAAAAGCCATCCGGCATCAAGAGACATTATAGATTTACTATGGCCCAGGTCAACACCGACGGGAAACGCGGTGTATTTTTACATGAGCAACTTGCTCATTTACATACCGGAAATTCACAGATGAAGCTTCAAACATAGTGTCCGAAGAAGACATTATGGAAATAATTATACGTTTGTTATCCTATGGAATTTAAGCGTCATTAGTCACATGCCAGTCGCTTGACTTTCTCACAATGCTTCAAGTTTATAATTTTTGGCTCGATATGTAAAAGTACCTTGAGAGGCCATGCAGCGATTTATGGGAATACCGTCAAAAAAAAAAAATTTTTTTTTTCCGTAATTTAATGATTCTTGATTATTGATGATTTAAATGTTTGTTGTGTGTGTGTTTTTTTTTTTTCATATAAACTTTCAATAATATATATTTTTTTTAATTTGGCGACATGAGAAAAATCTAAATACCCATCTTTAAGCCTTCTGTTGCCAGACCATGGCTCAAGTCTATGCATATGACAAGTAGACAATGCATGTTTGTAAATTACCTGTTTCAGGCAAACAAACAAATGGGACGTCTTCAGGGAAACATCGGAGGACAATCTGTCTTCGACTGACATCAGTTTCTGGAACAAAATATTTATTGTGACAAAAATCATCTTTTCCGCCATCTTGTTTATCTGCGTACTAGGGTCAGGGGTCATCTCAAAAAGCACACTGTTTATAATCATATCCAATATACTGCCACCCAGCTCTGCGCGGAATTCATCTTTAAAAACCGCGAGACACCATTTCAAATTTTACACTGAAGGTGAGTTTCTTTCTTGATACGTAGCTTATTAGAAATAAAACAGTAAAATTATTTTATCGCATCAGCTCTCCTTTAATAATGATTAAGGAGCTATTGATTAAGAAATAATTAAGAAGTAAATGTTCCGAAACTTAGTAAGAGAAATAACGATTCGAGATTGAATAGCAAAAACAAATAAGGTCTACTCGGTGGTCTGTACCTCTATGCTAGTATAGCAAAACACACACTGGCATGGATTTTGTAACTCTTTATTTACATAGTTTTAGCTCCTTTATTCCATTTCTGTAACGTTTTAATTGTCTAGATTATAAATGTACCTGCATAGGTCTAAAAATAAACTGTAAGATTTAGACATAGAGGGGCTAGTCAGCACGCAGTTACCAATTTTGAATACATGATAACAAATACTATTATTACTGATTTGGTCCGCTTTACTGATTGATGTAGCTCGATTTTCCTTCAACGTATTTTGTCTATTGTGATATGTCTACAAATAGCATTTAAGCTTACCACACGGAAAACTATGAAAGGGTCTACCCAATGCTCTATAACTCAATGTTATTACATTATTACAGATACTGGCATCACGTGGATCTGGTCACTCGTACTGATTGTCGTGGCTCCTTATTCCTTCACTGTTTTCTTCTCGGTATGGAGATTGATGTTCAAAAAGACGAGGCCTCTAGAATTCAAGCCATTGTTTGTGGTAAGATCTACATGTTGTTTCATTGTCTCACAGATCAGATCCAGTATTGAAACGTCAACAGACATTGCATGGTTCTGTACAGTACAAAAACTTGATCCCAGTTTGTTTTTACGCCGTTTTCAGAAGCATGCCAATTATGTCACGGTAGCCAGTGCAACATTCAACCTGTTGCGGAGCTGATACAGTCTACTCTTTACAACCCCGCGATTTCTTTTTCTACTTAAACAAAGTCGAACATTCATTCAGTGTAGTAATATTACTTAGACCGTTCCATGTCTAGTCCTTCTAAATTTCATTACAAGTATTTCTATCTTTCCTAACTAGGCGTTACTGGTCGAGACCCTTCATTCCGTGGGAATCAATCTGATGATATTTGCTGTACTACCCAGTATAGATCCAGTCAGTGGGGCACTAGTGTGCATGAATGTCGCTTTCGTACCGTCCGTGTTAGGGTTGATATATTCTGGTAAGTTGGAATACTATAATGAATGAATGAATGAATGAATGAATGAGTGAGGGAGTGAGGGAGTGAGTGAGTGGGTGAGTGAGTGGTCCAATGAACGAATGAATGAATCGCTGATTTAATTGACTAAACACCAGCTACTTCAGAAATGAAATAGTTACGTAAATAAAGGCGTTTCACACGCAAGAAAATTAAAGGAAATAATTCCTTCTGTAATAAGGTTCCAAATGACATAGAATATGCCGACTGATTTTTGACTATGTAAGACTGTCACTATTTTGAAAGGCCTAATCCCTTTACTCACCTCCTTTTTTTCCTACAATTACTTACATAGTGTGTTTATTCAATACCAAAAGTGGTTTCAGGGAGGTTCGAACCCGGTACCTCCAGGTCACGGGTCCTACATACACTTTACCATTGACCACCACCTCCCGTATAATCAGAAACACTGAGTTACTTGTTAAAGAGATTCAATAACTTACTTTTAAGGAGACCGACCAGAAGGTTCACCAGCTCCAAAACACCCCATCGTTCTAACAGTCTCGAAAGTTATCGCCCTTCTGGCTGGACTAATCGCAACATCCTTCTGGTGTTACAATGTGTATAGGCTGGATTCAGACTTCATCAAAGATCAACCGTCAACCCTGATTCTGTTTCTATTCTCTCCGATCTTAGTCTCTGTGAGCTGGTGGGAAAATTTTGTACCACAGGTAAGCTCTTCGCCATCAACCAGTGAGCTGGTGGGAAAATCTTGTACCACAGGTAAGCCAATCGCCATCAGCCAGTGAGCTGGTGGGAAAACTTTGTACCACAGGTAAGCTCTTTGCCATCAACCAGTGAGCTGGTGGGAAAATCGTGTACCACAGGTAAGCTATTCGCCATCACCCAGTGAGCTAGTGGTAAAATTTAGTACCTCAGGTAAACTATCTGCCACCAATCTGTGAGCTGGTGGGAAACTTTTGTGCCGCAAGTAAACTAACTGCAATCAACCTGTGAGCTGGTTTGAAAATAGTTTTCTACAAGTAAGCTATCTGCACTGACCTTGTGAGCTGTTGGAAGCACTTTCAAAAATATTTAATAGTTCAGAAATTTCTCTGAATAAGCTATTTACTTTTTAGCAGATTTGCTGTATTGCACATCCGCTTACTGTGATCGATTTCGCTGGAACCCAAAAAATACATCTTGCGTAAGGACGCATGCGCGCTAACTTTCAGTTTTCCATGGCTGGCATAGGGACGTACAACACAGAACTACAAATGATATTCAGGTCTGACTTTGAACAAATCATACAAATTATATTTGATTTCTTTATCGAGATTTCGTCTACAAAAATTGTCAATTTGAAATACTCTAAATACTTTACCAAAGTTTCTTTTTATATGCGTATGAACATGGTTTATACAGACTGCCACATTTTCATTTAAAAATGTTCATTCACCACTTATACCTATCTTTGGAAAATTTTGGAATTTTTTCTTTGTGTAATAGCTCTATGATCTATGCACCACAGCGTTAATATATTATCTTAACTTCTTCAGCCCCATGCCCAACCAGCTGTGACATATCTGGCTTTTTTTTGCCTCTGTTGCCTCGATACAATACTGTATATTATTATTTATCTGCCGCTAACTCCAGCCAGCAATTTCTAGTCGATTGATTGAATGATTGTCCAGTTAATTCTTCTATAGATCTATCCGCTCATTCATTCAATCAGTGGACTTATTCTACGGGTCTGCTTCATTATTTAGTTCCTAAATATTGTGTTGCTTTCCTAAATATTCTGCTGCCTATGTTTGCCTTGTGTTTCGCTTTCGTTGCAAGGTCCCCTTACTTGATTCATGCTTTCCTTTTACCTATTTTTGTCTCGTTTCTCTTCTTTATTTTGTACTTTGAGTTTTAACAATGTGCTCCTGCATTCTGACCAGGGAAAGGGCTTTTGCATTTTCGTCTTTTTATTGTAAGGGTCTTTTTCGGGTCGGAGTCTGGCCGTACATTGATTTTCTCTCTTTCTGACATATACCCACTATTTTTTTGTTTGTTATTTTGTTCTTACTATTTTCTTGTATTTTATTGTATAATGCTCGTCATTTTGGAGGAAAAACAATAAAATGATAATAATAATAGTATGACGTCAAGCGCAAGAAATGTAAGGTATATGACGTCATATTTCCCATCTGGTTGTCAGGCACGCGAAATTTACCTAGGCAACAAGAACGTGAAAATCGGTGTTTTCACTGGTAGTACCAGTGTAAGATCGAACAATATTTTTCGATATCCTACCGGAAAGCATGAAATAATATGCAATAATTTCTTAATGAAATTACATTTTTAAACCCTGTATTATATGAACTATCTTTAATTGTTCAGATAGCTAGTTAGAATTTGGCCGTAAATGATTTAAAACCATTTCAATAACGAATAAACAGAACCTATGAAGTCGATTCGGCACCTTATTGATGAATTTCCGAATTGTTTGTAACATTTCTATGAAACGTTTAAAGAATCAAGATCGCGTGGTCTATATAAAAAATACATTTTATGTTTGATTTATGCAACACTGCTTCCAAAATTTCTCTCCAGTCATCGATGGGACATAAAGAAATCCTTCGTTAAAAAACGGGCTCGTTCAATTACGAACCCGTGACGTTAATTTATACTAGGAATTTTCTATATGAAATCGTGTCCTTCTCAGTGAACTAGTTTAACCTAGCATCCTTGACTTTAAGCCTTAGATACTCAATTATTTTCAAGGTACAAATGTCCTTTCATAGTCCTTCTAATATGCTTATAAGATTTGTATTTTGTTACCTTTCATGCAAAAGAATTAAGAATGTAGAATTTTCAGACGAATGTTTGATTAAAGGTCCGCTGGAATACATCTTAGTTTAGATCTATACGTCTTACGGTTTGGACATGTAGATTTAAATTCTTTGATATCTTTTTATGCTTGGAGATTGAAGTACATGTACTTTATTTGATAAAGTACATTTTTATGATGAAATGCTGCTCAACCCATAACAGAGATGGTCACTGTGCTTCATGTAAACAGAAAGTAATTCAAATCTCAGAATGAAAGTATGCCTATAACTTTTTTTTCTAAGTTTTATAGAGGGACCAATTTCTTTAACCCTTCGGCTGCTAAGTGCTACTCAAGGACCTTTTGCAGACAAGTAGATCAAGATCAGATTGCACCAAACATACAGTTCAATCTTTGATCTACACTGCCATATAAGGAGATATTCTTCCCCCCTCCCCCCCCAAAAAAAAATGAAATAGAAATATTAGGATTTGTGTTATCGACTTTTAAAGTTTCATTTTAGTTATGTAAAGGTCAATTTAATGTTGCACGGCAATTTGTCACACTAAGTGTGATCTTGGTCCATTCTGGCTGCTTCATGTAAACCCAGGGCAGGGACTTGCAGATATCGAAAGCAAATAGTATCTGGGCTATGTTCTTGCAGGTGAGGTGTGACGATTTTAATTCTCTTCTTCAGACCATGAAAATGGATTCACTCAAAACTGCATTGGAAGTAATGAATAGCCTTTTTACCAGTGTTGATATTGAATTTTAAGTATTTCGTCATGCTACATCGTGTCTTTTTTTTTTCACACGTCCCTGCAGTGGTTCAATTTATGTAATATGACTCAAATTCACAAAGGCGTTGCTAAAATACCAAAAACGAATCTAAACGAATAAAACTTACATAATCTATGGCAAAATGGCAAAATCCCACCGCACGTTAACTGTAACAGTGTAACTTTAAATATTATGTGAGGCTTAAGTGCACTGTTTACATTGTACTTACAACTGCATTTTCTAAGTTCAGACTGTGCAGATCTAAGCTTGAACCTATGAAGCCTATATATTTCTTTATTTTTATATTTGCACCAATATGGCGATGAAATAACATAATCCTGTTCATTCATTTATTGAAATTCTGGGAAACTGTGACTGGTTGGTGAAGGTGTCGGTTGAGTTATCCCAGATTTTGTCCTCACAGAGTTGCCAGGATTTCGTAGGAGTGCCTATAGACAAGACACTGCACAGAAGGAGCCTAGCCCTAGGAAAACCCAAGCCATACACAAATAAATAGGTTGTTGTCACTGTAAGACTGAAATAGTGTTGAAACTAATGTAACCACCAGGAATTAGTCAATCATAAAATTATTCTTGAAGGTAGTTACAATCAATTTCATATTTTGTAACAATGCATGAGTTAACCCTACTTTTCTTTTGTGAAATCATTATTTCTTGACTTGTGTCTTTATGATGATTCAAGAAGAATTTTCAGTTATGTAACAGAAGGAAGGTATATTCAATAACCATGAATTACTCCTGGCCTAAATCTAAGAAATTGCTAAACACATCATTTAGTTTTCACCTTTCAGAATATTACATCGCACTTCTTTTAGATCACGAATAAAACCAAGAATTTTCTTTTTAAAAGAAATGAGAAATCATTGTATCTGAACAATCAAATTGTTGTGTCTAGTTTGATTTTGTATTTCATTTTTAAATAATTAGTTTCAAGTTGTGCAGTAATAAGGAAGAACCCTTGAATTAATTCATAGGTGTTAGAGTCATGGAAAAGACATGTGCTTTCAGAAGGAAATTGCATTCAAAAAGGCATTGTTTCTATTTCCCTGGGAGGACCCCAGTGTTTTCTTTTCTTTAACTCGTTAACATAAAACAAAATCTTAAATTTGTCCAAATGGAAAGCATTTGCTGATAACAAAATCAATGTGAATCAAAATTGAATGTAATTTTTGAAAGGTCAGAAAACATTGTGGGAAGGGAAAACTGCTGGTTACCAGCATTTTCTGATATTCACAAATTATTTTTAAAAACCTACTTCCTCAGGGTCGTTTTAAAGTCGGGATTGTTTGTAACGGTTTAAACTAAATCATACTAGTTTCAAAACAACACACGCTTTACACATGTACTTCAAAACGAGGACAGTTTGTTTCCTTTGAAGCAAAAGTAGATTAAGAATAGACCACCTAACACAGTAAAATCCCACTTATATGGGAACACTTTTTAGTTATAATTGTTTTCAGTCTATATGATTATACCCACTACTTGAAAGTTTAGAAATTGTTGTGTTTATAGTCTGACTAGTTCTCTAAAATTCTGTTAAAAAGATAAAAAAACTTTGATATATGAGAACAGAAGCTTCAATATTTCAAAAGAGTGTTGCATTATGATGAATAATGATGATTTTAGAAATTCTTAAATGCTATGGTAAAGGAAAATATAGTCATCATGATTAGTGTATTTATTTAGGCTCACGTGTTTACAAAGTCTAGGGAGAGCTGTTGATATTTTTAATAGGACTTAAAACATAATCTCAGACAGAAACCACCATCACTAGTCCTTACACACAGCCAAATAAAGCTCACCCAATTGGATACGTCGTTTCAAAAGTTTTTCTGAACATCCTTCAAAATGGGATAATATAGCCAGACTTATCTTAGTTAAAACACATTGTATCCTTTGTAGTGTCATGGAATGGGGAAAATGACTTTGGTAAGAAAAAAATATGTTTGTCTACTAATGTTTTCAAAAAACTTAAGAGCTGCATTTTGTGAGGCTGACAGAAATATCAGATAAAGGTTACTCTTCCAGGAGGCCAATGTTAGATCCACACGTGATTAATTGAATTGCGTTTAATATCGCTTTCAATAATATTTCAGTTATATAAATGCTACAACTTGCTTATTTATGTATGTCTGGGTTTCACCAGTACTAGGCTAGGGCTCTGAAGTGTCTTGTCTGAAATTTCAGATTAGTTTATATCCACCATCCATGCATGAATTACTTTTCGGTTTTTTTTTTGTTTTTTTTTTATAAGAAATGGTAATTAAATGAATACTATTTCATTATCCATTTCTTCCCCACATGATAAGGTTTAACTCCTTAAATGTATCTATAGACAACAATTCAGAAACTGATACAAATGAGATGAAGTTCCTTCATATGACTGAAAACACTGTTCGAACAGGAGAAAATACTGTCCACCAGAATTTTGTCCTTGTCCCATGATGCTTTCAGTTGCCTATCTCCTTCAGGGTTATTAATCCTTGTCCTGCTGAATAACTCAAATGATACTTCTAGTCGATAGTAAGAGGTCAGAAAGTCGCGCTTAGCAGCCCAAGGGTTAACATGAGTGTTCAGTAAAGTGTTAAAATAAAGCCCAAGGGTACATTTACCTGTCTTGCTATAGAGCTAGCTTTTGTACCAATGTGGTAGAGCGTTTGTCCATGGAGTTTCGACCTGAAGGTAGTAGGTTCAATCCCAGCCTTTGGGACTATTTAACAGAAATGTTACAGATACCTGTAATCAGTATTCAAAATACCTTACGGCGTGTCCAAACATGGCCTTTATTTCTAAAATCATACAAAGTTAAATTGGGAGAATTTTTGAGGATTTTTCTTCTTTTGCCCGTTAACACACAATGGATCCTATGTTTTATGAGTCCTTTGTAATAGGGCTTATGAAAACGGTTGTTTGAAAAAACCAAGACATCAGTATTTCTTTTCTGTCTTTCTTCCAGAATTTTTTTAACCCGTTACAAATACAAACCACATAATCTGAGGGGTCCATATCTATTGAATTGTTTGTTTATGCTCTAAATAGCAAGATGTTAAGCTTTATACTACAGATCAAATTATTTCATAAAAGGCCAATAAACACTACCAGATATATATCTCTTTTCGATAAAGTGTACGGTTGAATTCGGTACAATGGTACAATTTTGTGCATTTGATAATGAAATTGTAGATTACTTTAGCAATAGGTCACTCTGTTTATTTTCATATCATCAGATATGATGTCTTGATACTGATTTTCAGAATATATAAATCCTTGTTGATGGTGCATGTCATTTATTAAGTACCTCCCCGTGGGGTCCCGGGGGTTTTTACTGTATAGAATAGGACCTCGGCCTTTCTCTATGGCATGTCGTAGAAGGCGACTAAAATTAGAGACAAACGGCTGCTTTCCTCGTAATTCGTAGGATTGCAGCAGGCTGGGTAGTTCTTATTCCAAATCCTATATTTTTTCTCGATGTAAATAGGGTTTGGAATGGGAATCAATTGGCCTGTGGGACCCCGTGTGGTTTAATCGGGGGTATAAGAATAAACCACTGCAGTCCCGCGATCGTCACATCTGCCATTTCATCTGGCGGAACAAAAGTGACAGCATGCATGTCGTAAAAGGCGACAAAAGGGGCATCATTTTGTGTTTCATCCATTCCTCATTTATCATGTTTGTCTTGTGTTGTTTGACATGTATGTTATTTTCACCTCACATTATTGTTTACTAAGTAAGTGCGCCCAATATGACCCAAGTTGTCGACGGGCCTTAAAACACTATTCATTCATTCATTCATTATTAAGTACCGTTCCCTCAAAGCTTTCCAAAACTGTGGCATGAAATCTAACAATACCGAAAGAGACAGAGTAGGACTTTAAGGAAATACTAAGTAGATACGTTTTTTTTCTAAATCTCAACTTTCTTCTTGAATAATAATTTTCCAGCTTTAATTCAGTAAGTCATTTTGAAGTTTGTTAAGAGTATGAAAATCTAAATAATTGGTTTTAATTTTTGGGAGTCAAAAGCCTTGTCCTCTGGTAAGAAGATAAACAAGAAGGCAAACAAATTCATATTTCAGACATGTGTAAGTAGCAATATATTGTTCTCTTTGATCATATGAGCTTATGAATTCTGAAACTAATTGACAGCTGTAGACCTTAACACTTTTCTTTTTACAGAAATATCATTATATATCATCATCCTATGTTGTATAGTTCTTTAAGTTTTACTCATCAATAAATCAAGAACTAAAGTGTTCTATATGTTTGTCAAATAACTTTCATTTATAAACCCGTTTGTTTTCAAGTTTTTTTTGCGTGATTACAATCCTAAATATAATACTAGAAAAAAAAACCTCACATTGTTTGATCAAATTAAAACTCTAATAAGTATTGCAATAACAGTTGCTGCGCATCACACTTGGTAGAACTACTTCGACTCCCTTTGTCCTTGCTCACTCTACTAATTACTTACATATTATACATGTATTCCATGTGATAAAAAATAATTTTCATTACATCAAATCATAGTTTAAAGCTGTTCAATAAATCCGTTTTGCAGGACTTCCAGTCCTTTGATTCATTTATTGTAATAATCCCACAAGCTCAAAATGATACTATACGCTTTCAATGTTTAGAAAACAACTAGTTTGTTTTTTACCCAATTTACTGTAATAAGCCTTGATCGGGCAAAAATGGGGTTCAGTGTATCTCTGTAAGACAAGACATCATAACTAGCTTATATCACGCGAAAAGGAGCATTCAGACATTTGCGTATAGTGTCGTCTCGGATCAGCCTGCCCAGTCCGTGCAGGCTGATCCGAGATGACTCCTTACGAATACATTAAAGTTTATGCTGCAGAGGACTTATGCAAGACAGAAAATGACATATAAACGGAATGTTTCCTTTCGGATTAACCTGCACGGACTGGGCAGGCTGATCCGGGACGACACTGTTAGCGAATGTTAGAATGCCTCTTTTCGTGTGTTGCAGTGCGTATTATGAAATGGGACCCATAAAATACATTTTTGTACAACCAGCGAAATCCTGAGATAGAATGTTCATCGGACGTGCAGAAAATATACAGAAAGCAAGAAGTTCTTACCTAGATTAGCCTGTGTGTACTGCGAAGTCTCACCTTGGTCGACATCTTTAGAATACGCATTAAACCCTCTTTCCACAGAGCACAGCTGATTTAGAAAATTTTCATTCTTCTTAGGGGGACAAAAACTCTTACGGTCTACGGAAATTGAAACGACAACTTCGAAGCAGACGGACCAAAGTTTCAGCCATTGTTGGTTTGTGGAAAATCATCTTAACGATTGCCATGGTAGCTGTAATATTCGGTGTAGACTGTTCACATGGAATAAAATGCTTGGAGACGCTTTTTGACGTCCGACGCAATGCTTCTTTGTCGTCCAATACTTTCGGAGAGACAGACTTGATTGTCAACATTCCAGTAGGCACGTGTACAAGATTTCTTCCATTGCTGTTAGCAGCTGTCAATATTGTGTCCAGTATATTCTGTTATAGGTAATGTGCGTCTGCCGATAGGGTGGAATCCGTCTTTTAACCTAATCTTTCTGTCTGTCTTTCTTGCTGGTTTTAGTTCCTAATAACTTTGAGTAATCGATCAGTTCACAAACCGTTTTGGGATCGTATTCAAGAAACGTTTGAAGTATATCTCAACTGCAAAACCCTAGATTAAAAATCTGGATCGTATTCACCATCTATTCTTGAGAATATTCTTCGTCTTATTTTTCAAGGTTTTCTAAATTTGTAAGTAACAGAACTTCCGATTGGCTAAACGGAATGGGTTCGCCAATCAGAAGTTGTGTTACTTTCAAATATAGAAAATTCTGGAGAATAAGACAAAAAACGTTCTCAAGAATGGTTGGTGAATGCGAACCCTTATTGACTAACAAAGATGTTCTGGGCTATGCAGATGGCTTGGCGTGAGAATAAAGAAATAAATCATGCTATCGGCAAAGGGGCATAATGCATCTCCCAAGCTATGCAAAATACACATCAAGTAGTGAGACAATTATGGTTTCACGAAATCCGTTTTGTCTAACACCGACTTGATCTTAAGGTAGACCGGTTCTTTGCTTGCGAAAGATTTATAAACAGCAAAAGTTTCGACCAACGTTAGCCTTCAAAGAGTGAAGGCTGACGTAGCTCGATACTTTTTTGCAAAAGCAGTTGTTACGAGCAAAGCATAACGAGAAAGAAAACCAGCAACAAGCCTTTAACAATTAACAATATTTATTAAAGAACAAAGACAAAAGAGTACAATAAGAGTTAAGATTAAATGAAATTTGACAATTCTTAATCTAAGAACAAGAAATAGAATAAGTCCCTAAAAATTAAGAATTAGGATCAGGCTGCAAAAAGCATGAAATTTCTATTTCATGAAACCTAAATGAACAATATTTTAACATGCAAGAGGATATGAACAACTGTTTTAAAAATAAAGTAATTCCAACTTACAGGTCTAAAATCCAAGCTATTTCCAATATTTTTCACTAATTCTGTATCCTCCAAGCCACAAGTCTAAGTTCAAGTCCAAAATCACGAAGTAAGTCACTCCTATTTATATCAGCTTGGAAAATTCTAGATTAGTCTTTTCTAGAAAGATGATATCATGGATTAGTAAACAGCTTGTTTAGCAACAACCTGTTTCTAAAAATAACAACAATGGAAAAACCAATAAATATTCCTCATGTTTCTATAATATTCTGAAAACAGGTCACTGTATATCCTATATACATGACACAGCTAGGCCCCAATTCATAGAGAATAGATTGAAATTCCAATGGTTATTGAATGCTGTCGATGGTATGAGAGGCCAATGTCTCACCCTTGCACATAGCTGTTTTACTCAACACATCCCTCCCCCTTTGCAAACATTTTTTTCACCTAGCTATGGATCACTGTTGAACACATTTTGACAAAAGTACAGCTTGCTTGTTACAAGAAATATCTGTTTTTGGCACAAAGTTTTAGCATATCTATGCATTCCGTAAACCGCACTTTATTTTCATATTTTACCACACTGTTTCCTTATTCGCCTGAAAGAGAGTTTTCTCTCAAGTAAGATCTAATGAGTTTTACGCTAAACGAATATCTTTCTGTTCTTACATGTACATGACTTATTATTTCCAGGGCGTGTGTCTCAGCCTGTAAAATATTGACACAAATACAAAGTTTTTCTCTTCCGCTTATTCTCACCACTCCTTTAACTGTTGGATTGATGCTCGGAGAATACGCCATGGAGGTAAGGGTGCTTTTAATTCTTATTTCATTGTCTTCCGAAGATGTTCAGCAGTGAATATCATTAACCCTTTACCACAAATCCTTACTTCTGACTACCCTGAGAAAGACACCTTTAGTAAACATTGTTGGAATGCTGGTAACCAACATTTTCTGCTTTTCACCACAGTGTTTTCTACCCTTCACAAAACAAATTTCAAATGTTCAGTCACTTTTATTTTGTTGAGTTGGATAAGCCTAAAATTTTGACGTTTTTTATGATTTAACCCCTCCCCCCTTTTAAAGAGCATGACTTATGCACATGTGTGTGTAAGAGAAAACAGAAGTAATAGAGAATTAACTCATCAATTAATCATATGCAAGTAACCATGTATTTTTTTTAATGACAGGACCTTAGTATAACTGATGGTTGCTTTCTACCATTTCCAAGATGGGAAGGAGATGTAGGGTTTGAATGGTCCATGATTATAGCCAGCATTTTTGGGTGTGTTGCTCTTGTTCTGATCACACTTTATATCTGGTCACCTTTAAAGGAGAGAATGGTACGAGAAGACAAGTAAGTAAAATCGTGTCCACATACCCTTCACAGTTGAAGATTTAAATAAATAAATAAATAAAAAAAAAACCCGTATGTAACTTTCACTTTTACACACTATCACTTTTACACAGGGGAATAGTATCTCCTTATCGGACATTGTAGATCCAAGATCAGACTGCAGGTTCTGTGCAGTCTGATCTTAATCTAAACTGTCCGCAAAAGGGGGGTGAGTTGCGACTAGCAGCCTAAAGTTTTAGAAAGATCATCATATGTGTATGGACTTAAAGTTTACCGCCTCACTTTTTATACATGTACGAGATTTTCTGAGGATACCTTACCTCCAATTTAAGTAAAAGTGCATGTCTCTTGCAGATTGTTTGTACAGCCACTATACTGCGGTATTCTATTAGATCAAAGTTTACTGTTAAACAAACGTAAAGATGTCATTGAAGATCTTACAGGAATAGATGAAAAGGTAAAGCTACCTGTTGATCGTTTCATACATGATAACAAAAAACAGTATTGTATTGTAAGGTGTTTTTTTTTAAGTATTCTACAAATTCATCGGGTAGTGTATACAGTTTTGAGATGTTTTGTGTTTCTCTTCACGTTTCTCCAGTGCAATGTCAGTTACTTCTAAAATAAAATTGATCTTCGGTTAATGACACTTAAGTTCGGCTCTATAAACACAATGCAAGGAAAGCGTGATAAAATCTGTAACATTTTAGGCAGAGTGACATCATTCTGTATAAAGTAAGTTAGCGAGTTATTCAATGGAACATAATCTTTATCCGCGTTTTCAATCTAAGGATGAACTTGTTTTCCTTTCATAAAGAATCGGTCTTGTTACAATCGAAATAATCTTTCTATCGTGGTGTATCGTTCAATAAACCTTGTTGTGAGTTGTGAGTCCCAATGAATAAACCACAAGGGCTATCGCCCTCGTGGACTATTTATTGTGCCTCATAACTCACAACTACATTGAAAACCTACCTTTCTCAATTATTTCTAATTTTGACAACGGCAAATTTGAAGCAAGCTGTTTACAGGTGCCTTAGTAGCAACTGCTGCACGGAACTTCCTAAGGGACAAAGAGAAAAGAATATTGATGCAGATAAAAGGATATATGTCTATATGTATAATATTTAAATACTGATAATTCACCACAGAATTACTCCAGACTTTACTTATATATCGTCGCTTTACTTTGAAAGCCTTGTAACCAGAGCTTGTTACAATAAGCTTGTTGGAATAACGAAGTTTTTGAAGTAAACGGACAATATGGAAAGCCTGGAGGGTTGATAAAAATAAACTAAATCCGTTTCCTGTATTAGGAGAAGATATATACTGCTCATTGTTTCAGGAGAAAACAACCGAGTTACCGATACCTGAGAACCTCGAGGAATGGCAGCCTGGCGAGGACGAATGGAGTCCACTCCGAACAGACGAGACACCATTTATTTACCTTTGTGCCACGATGTGGCATGAAACAGATAATGAAATGACGCAGATTCTCAAATCTCTATTTAGGTAAGCCCATATCTTTTAACTGAATGGCAATATTACTTTTAGAATTGATAAATGAGCCGTGCCCCGGCAAAAGGGTGCTTGATTCATCTCCATTATTCTTGATACTAGCAGATGTCATCACATAATTATGGGTCCATAGGAGCCCCTTTTTCCAATGACCGACTTAACTCTTTACCACACAATCCCGACTTTTAACGACCCTGAGAAAGAAAGCCTTTGAAAACATTGTTGGAAAAGGAGAAAATGCTGGTAACCAGCATTTTCTTCTTTGCCCACAATGTTTTCTACCCTTCACAATTCAAAGTTTAATTTTTGATTCACATTTGTTTGTCGTCTGCAAATGCTTTGAATTTGGACTAGCCCAAAATTTTGTCGTTTAATAAAGAGTTATTCATGAGATAGATAGGTCCTTTGACAAACAGAAAATTTACCAGTATGGAAAAGTATCGACCAAGGTCAGCCTGCGCCACTTTTTTCAATGACTGACTTAATGATTGGATAGATTGGCCCTTTGACAAACAGAAAATTGACCAATATGGAAATGTATCGACCCAGGTCAGCCTGCACCACTTTTTTCAATGACCGACTTAATGATTGGATAGACTGATCCTTTGACAAACATAAAATTGTCTAGTATGGAAAAGTTTCGACCCAGCTCAGCCTGCGCGGACTGCGCAGGCTGACCTGGGTCGATATTTTTTCGCAGATGCATTACGCCCCTTTACCACAGAGCACAGCTCAAGCAATTTAGCCATCCTCATATGAAAAGAGGGCCTTAGGCACCTACAAAAAGTATGAACCCATGTGAGCCTGCGCAGTCTGCGATTGCTGATCCGGGTTCAAACTATTTAGGGGTTGGTCATTTTTCTACATGTCAAAGGGCCATCCTCACGCCTTTTTATGGACCCACAATCTTGTGATGTCTTGCTTGAAACAATACATCACGAATAGCCCCTTTTGCTACAGCATTGCTTTTGTGTACATCATTAGTTGTACGGTCAAGTGGCAGGGGATTTGGAAACTTGTTTATGGCCGTGGTGAATCACGTTGCCCCGAGTCACTTGAGTGTACAACGGATTTATCATACTGCAGAGTTTTGCCATTTCAATGAGTGTTAAGCGAATTTTATCTTTTTTTTTAGTCCGCCGTCGAAGTAGAGTTTCCCATCTGAGTTCCTCATTTCAATGAAACTGACTTCATTGGGTAACCCTGTCACTGAAAACCTTGCTAAAACGTGCAGTTTGGCGCATAATCTTGATGTTATCTTGATCGACGCCCCCACTTTGGATGTTGTGTTGATATTGTAGTCATGTATACGGGGCTACCTCAGGGGAAACTGTACGTTGGTTTTGCCAGTGTACATGCATCTTCGCAAGCCAAGGATACTAACTCCACTTTGTTCGTTACGTACCTTGGCCGCTCGCCTCTTTAAAAATCGAAACTCCCGCTGCGCCACCTATCGAATATCACAAGTTGCGTAACCTTTGCTGATGTTATTTCTGACCAATCAAGATGCTCGTAATAAAATTTGTTGGGCAATGCATCAAATATGGCTGCGCTTTCGGAATCATCAGATCAGAAACAAGACGAACAGACATACGATAATCCGCAATCATTTGGCTGTGGAACCCGTCCTAATACTTCACATAATTGATCGTAAACTATATAAAACTTATTAAATATCAATCGTCAACTCTTTTTTGGCAAATTTTCGTCACAGACACGACAACTTTCGTTTTTGATGGGCGCCGCCATTATTGTTTTCTGTTTTGCGAAAGATTTCTTGTTATGAATGGTTTGATTGGACGCGATGGGTTTTGATCGCATCCAATGAAATGGCGCAGCGGGAGCTTCGATTTTTAAAGAGGCGAGCGGCCAAGGGTACTACCTTAGTATCCTTGGCTTGCGAAGATGGTGTACATGATACATATGTTAATGCATAATATCTCTAGAAATTATTAAGAGTCTGATAAATAAATCTCTTGCAGTATATCGACCCTTCACAAGTACTTGTAGAAATTGTTGTCATTCCCACAGTATTCATCTGTAAAGCCAAATGAAATTTTTCTACTTTCGATTAACTCTTCTCCAGCCAAATTTTCAAAGGACTGAAAGTCCTGAAAAGCAAATTTGTTGAACAGTTTTAAGCTATGTATGAAAATAAATAAATTATATATGTAGATACATGTATAATAAGAAAGTAATTAGTAGAGTAAGCAAAGGCAATGGGAGTCGATAGAGTTGTTCTATCAAGTGTGTTGAGCAGCAACTGTTCTTTTACTACTTATTAGAATATTAATTTGATCCAGCAATTTGATGTTTTATTCTTTTCTGCTAATATTTTACCGAGTTCAATCATGCACTTTATATGAAAAGAAGTATGGATCTAGTGGTAATAATGGGCCTTTTACGAAATAATTTGATTTGTGGCATAAATACTAAATGGCTTGCATAAACAAAACAATGCAATAGATATGGAGCACTCAGATTATGTGGTTTGAATTTGTAAAGGACAGAAAAAATATTTCAAGAATAAAAGAAAAGAAATACTGATGTCTTATTTTATAAACCATATTACAAATGACTCATAAAACATAGGATCTATTGTGTGTTAAAAGGAAAAAAAAAATCCTCAAAAATTCTCCCAATTTAACTTTGGCATAAAATTCAATGGTCAAATATAGGTCATGTTTGGACCAACCATAAGGTATTCTCAGTACCGATTATATGTATCTGGAACGGTTCTGTTAAATAGCCCCAAAGGCTGGAATTGAACCTAGAACCTTCAGGTCCAAACTCTGAAGGTAAACGGTGTACCACATTGCTACAAAAACTAGCAAGACAGATAAGTGTATCATTATACAAACACAAGCTATACATTTATATCAATATGTGGGATAGATTAGTATATAACATGTGGATCCATGTCAGGTTTCCTTGGCATCTGGCAACTTGATTTGGAGAAAAAATTGGTTGGGGTTTATTTTAACACTTTCCTGAACACTCATGTTAACCCTTAGGCTACTGAGTGCAACTCACTGACCTTTTGTGGACAGTGTAGATCAAGATGCACAGAATGTGCAGTCTGATCTTTGATCTACTCTGTCCAATAAGAAGATATTTATCGTCCTCATAATTATCGTGAAATAGCAAACTTTTGGGTTTTAGTATCAATTTAAAGATACAATTTGAGATATTCACCAGTAAAAGCGTTAATATCCTTGAAGGAAATAGGCAATTGAAAGCATCATGGGACAAAGACAAAATTCTGATTGATTTCCAACAGTGTTTTGAATCCTAAAAATTAACTTAAGCTCATTTGTCTAAGTTGTCTGCAGATACATCTAAAGATCCTAAATCTTGTCATACAGGGAAGGAATGAATAAAAACCTATTACCATCCATTTATTGACCATTTTTCATTGAAAAGCAAACAGTAATTTATGCATGGATGGTGGTTATAGACTTATCTAAACAATCTTACAAAAATGAACTCCCCTCTAAATGTGGATCTGGGGTCCTCCACGCCTTCCTAGTAAAGGTTAGGAATTGTTACCTGATGGCAATATGTTTTTCTCTGGGAGTGTCCTTAGGCAAAACACCTCAGAGCCGTAGTCAAGCACAGCTGAAACCCAGACATACATAAATAAGATAGTTGTAACAGTTATATGTCTGAAATGTTGAAAGCGACATTAAACGCAATTCAACTAATCAAGAGTGGATCTAACATTGGCCTCCTGCAAGGTTAACTTTTATCTGACATTTCTCTCAGCCTCACAAAATGTAGCTCTTAAGTTTTTGAAAACATCGGTAGACAAAGAGATTTTTTTTTCATAATTACCAAAGTTTTTTTCCCCATTTCATGACACCTTAAAGGGTACATTGTGTACTGAGGCAAGTGTGGCTATATTATCCCATTTCGAAGGATGTTCTGAAAAAAAAAACTTTTGAAACAACTTTTCCAACTGCCTGGGTTTTTTTTTTTTTTGGCTGTACTAAAATTCAAGGGTTTTTATCAGGACTAGTGATTGTTGCTTTTGTCTGAGACTGTGCTTTAAGTCCGATTAAAACTCGGACAGCTCAACAGCTCACCCTAGAGTCTGTAAACATGTGAGCTTCAATAAATACACTAAACATGACGACTATATTTTCCTTTACCTTAGCATTTTACACATGTCTAAAAACCGTCACTAATCATCATAATGCAAGACACTTTTGAAATATTGAAACTTCTGTAATTAGATAGCAAGGTTTCGATTTTCGAAACCGCATTTTACAGACCTATTTAGACTAAAAACACAACATTTTCTAAACTTTCATGTAGTGGGTATAATCAGGTAATCTACAAACGATTCATATCTGAAGTAGTCTGCCTATAGCAATGGGATTTTACTCTCTTCAATGGTTCTTTATTATTATTACATAACTTGAAACTATTAATTTCAAAATGAAATACAAAATCAGTCTAGACACAACCATTTGTTTGTTCAGATACACTGATATTTTCTTTCTTTTAAAAAGAAAATTTCTTGTTTTATTCATGATCTAAAAATGTAATAGTCTGAAAGGTAAAAACTAAATCGTGTGTTAGTACTTTCTAAGATTTATGGCATGTGTAATTCAGCAGTATTGAATATACCTTCCTTCTGTTACTTACATGAAAATTAATCTCATATCATCATAAAGACACAAGTCAAGAAATAATGATTTCACAAAAGAAAAGAAAGGCCAACTCATGCAGTGGCATAACGCATGTAACTACCTTCAAGAAAAACTTTAAGTTTGACTGATTTCTTTTGGTTACATTAGTTTTAACACTATTTCAGTCTTACAGTGACAACATCCAATTTATTTGTGTATGGCTTGGGTTTTACTAGGGCTAGGCTGATTCTAAGCTGTGTCTTGTCTGTAGGCACTCCTATAAAATCCTGGCAAGTAGACGAGGATAAAATCCAAGATAACTCAACAGACACCTTCATCAATCAGCCACAGTCTCGCAGAACCTCACTAAATAAATGAACAGCATTGTTTCATTTCATCGCTGTATTGGTCCAAATGTGACCCATCACACGAGAAGGGACAATCTAGGAATTCCGTACATCAATTAGATGGAAACAAATCAACGATAGCGCAGGTCAATTAAAGCTAATAGTTCAGAAATGTTTGTATAACAAGGAAGGAAGACCACTTTTCATACAGAAAATATCATACAAGCGAAAAGTGTCGACGCTGGTCAGCCTGCGCAACCCGCGCAGTCTGACCAGGTTTGACACTTTGCACAGTTCCTAGAAGGTCCCTTTTTGTGTGACGGGTCACAAATTATAAAAAAAGAGAAACATAGGCTGTATAGGTTCAAGCTTAGACCTCATATTCTGCACAGTCTGAACATAGATTGTCATTCATAGTTTAAAAAAAAGTGTTACACTTAACTATAAAAAAAATGGACTAACACTCAAGAATTTCAAGTTAATTTCATGAGTATCACATAGGACATAAGAGACCTACATGTAATATGCAAACTCATACTCATAGGTCCATATTTATTCAATCAAAAATGAAGGTGTGAATAAGTACAATGTAAACAGTGGAATTTAGTCTCAAATAATTACGATGAGAGCTAGTGTTAAAGTGTGATGGGTTTTTGACATTTTGTCAGTGATTATGTAAGTTTTATTAATTTACATTTTGATGTAGACTCCTTTTTGAACTTTTGAGCCATGCCTTCGTGAATTTGAGTCATTACTTTATTGAGCCTCTGTAGGTATATGCAAAAAAAACCCATTATCCCTTTACTCCATAGACACTCATTTCTACGCATTCCTTGTAGGAGTCCTAGGAAAGCATTGTGGCAAAAGGTGAAATTGCTCGTCACGAGCAATTTCACCTTTTGCCACAATGTTTTCTATACTATCAAAATGTGTCATAAACACATAAGAAACGGCTTCATCCTTGCTGTTATTTAGGGTCAATTAGAGATACCATAGAAATGCCTTATGGGGTAAGGGGTTAATTTCATGAGTATCACATTGGACATAAGAGACCTACATGTAATATGCAAACTAATATTCTTGGGTCCGTTTCTATTCAATCAAAAATGAAGGTGTGAATAAGTACAATGTAAAAAGTGGAATTTAGTCTCAAATAATTACGATGAGAGCTACTGTTACAGTGTGATGGGTTTTTGACATTTTGTCAGTGATTATCTAAGTTTCATTAATTTACATTTTGATGTAGACTCCTTTTTGAACTTTTGAGCCATGCCTTCGTGAATTTGAGTCATTACTTTATTGAGCCTCTGTAGGTATATGCAAAAAAAACCCCATTATCCCTTTACTCCATAGATACTCATTTCTACGCATTGCTTGTAGGAGCCTTTCGAAAACATTGTGGCAAAAGGTGAAATTGCTCGTGACGAGCAATTTCACCTTTTGCATCAATGTTTTCTATGCTATCAAAAGGTGTCATATACACATAAGAAACAGCTTCATCCTTGCTGTTATTTAGGGTCAGTTAGAGATACCACAGAAATGCCCTACGGCGTAAAGGGTTAAGTAGCATGATGAGCTACTTGAAACCCAATATCAACACTGATATAACGGCTATTCATTACTTCCAATGCAATTTTGAGTGAATCCATTTTCTCGGTCTGAAGAAAAAAAATAAATCCTCTCTCATCACCCGGAAGAACATAAACCAAATATTAGTTGTTTTTTGGTTCCTGCCAAAACGATCACAGTAAGCGGATTTGCTCTAAGGCGAATCACCTAAAAATTGTTCACGATTACACAAAGATATTGTACAAAATGTAGGGTTATTGGGCTTGGCTTATGTGACCCAAACTGCTGAAAAAGAAGCGCAGTGTGTAGAACAAGATCAGACTGCACGTACGTGTAGGCTGATCTTGCTGTACACTCTCCGGGGGGTAAAGGTTAAAACTTGCAATCTGCAATAGGAAAAAAAAAAACTCAGTGGTTGAAATTAATAACACGTAGGAGAAATTAATCAGAAGAAAAAATTTCTCTTGTGCCGCACAGTTTTCCCTTGCATTCATTGAGCTATAATTTATGTTGAATGCTTATACCTACCTTATATCATACTCACACTTTTCACCGTAAATTTCTTTGATGGGGGTAAAGAATGGATCCATTCCTATTCCAACTTTACATAATATTTCTCTCCGCAGAATGGACGAAGATCAATGTGCAAGAAGGAACCTGCAGTTGTTCTTTGGTATTCGAGATCCAGATTATTACGAATTTGAAGGTAGAATCCGCCAGTTTTTCTTGTTTTGATTATACTTATTGCATTCATGGAGTCATTGTCAACATACATGCAGTGTCTATTTAACAACAGTTTCTCTGCGAGGATCGATGATGGTCACAGCGACAGGATTCATTCCTCTCCCATCACTGACCATTGTTTCGACAATGATCTTGTGGGAAAGCGGAAAGTGGCTTGGAAAGACAATTGCGCGAAGTATGGTAAAACAAACTCAAGGAGTGCATGGATAGGTGCACTGGCCGCCGCGATATAACTGAAATTATGTTGAAAACGGCGTTAAACAGCATACAATCAATCAATTATTCAATTTAACAAACTTTACCTTTTACATATATTTCCATATTTCTATTAAAGATTCCCAACTTAAGTCGTAAAATCCTATTGTACTATATTGAGTTGTAACAGTTATGATATTCGCGAAACACAAAGCAAAGCAAAGCATATGTTTGAGTTTGAGAAATCATTCCAGTGTTTCTGTTCACCAACCATTCTTTACAACATCCCTTGTCTAATTCGCACGAATAGTTTAGCCAATCAGAAGTTGTGTTACTTTCAAAATCCACAATTAGACCAAAAATTTTCTTAGGAATGGTTGGCCTAAAGTATGTAAGAATGATGTTTTTTTCTTTTGCTATTTGGTATTTTAATATTTCTAATATTTTCTTATGCGTTATCCAATAACCCAATATTGCTTAAAGAAAGAGGCAAACGAAAAATTGCCAGCTAGGTTACTCTTCATTATTTTACTTCTTTAAAACCACAAAAGTTTCAATATTCATATCGTCGGTGTACTTCAAAAACCTCGTAACTACAGCTTGTTTCAAGCTGTAGTTACAAGGTTTTTGAAATAAACCGACGATATCTATACGCCATCTATATCTTTAAACGATATTTCTTGTTACAGCTCATATCTTCTTCGACGATGCATTTGAGCACCAGGGTGATCATCCGAGAGCCAACGGATATGTCAAACAGCTCATCCGTACTATAGACGTAGCTATAAGGTAACGGCAGTTGTTTATTGAACGATAACAAGTAAGAAGATATTTTATTAAATGACCCATGTATGAATGAAAAAGTGAAAAGTATAAAAGCCCGAATTTACATATTAGATATTGCATCGCAAAATAAAATGTATCTTCGTTAATAAGGATGGTGCATCTAATTGTATTTTACATAACCCGCCATTGATTTTTGTTGAAACATATTTCCGGTAAAAAGTGTAAACGCGCCTTTAACTTGAAGAGTACAACTTGTGGAAAAAGATGGATTTTTTTTTTCTATCTCACAGTTCAGTGCACGCCTTTGGTATGACAATTCCCCCACCGACAAAAGTTGAGACACCGTATGGGGGCAGACTGATCTGGCGCCTTCCCGGAGGTAACAAGCTGATAGCCCATTTAAAAGACAAGTCAAAGATTCGACACAGAAAACGTTGGAGTCAGGTAACTGAAAAATTTCTTTCCCTTCACCAAGTTACCCCTGTGTTTTAACGACCCTGAAGAAGACGTTTCTTGAAAATATCATGAGAAAAGAAGAAAATGCTGTTTACCAGCACTTTCTCCTTTTTCCCTCGATGTTTTCTACACTTTCAAAATAAAGTTAAATAATGTGAGAAACATCTAAATCTGAATCCGTACGATTTTTCTGACCAGCCTGTATAACTCAGTTGGTAAAGCGTGAGACTAAAAATCGTGAAGGTGTGGGTTCCATCCCCACGGATGGTCATATAAAATTACTGATAGTCTTTCGTATGAGACAGTTAAACGAGATCCTGTGTGACGGTGCTATACACACAGCATATAAAATTACTGATAGTCTTTCGGATGAGACAGTTAAACGAGATCCCGTGTGACGGTGCTATACACACAGCATATAAAATAACGAGGCCAGACATAACCCTTATCCTGCTGTGTAAGTTAAACGATATCTTGAAGTGGAGAGTAGAATCTCAAAGGTTGCTATTTCAAAGTTTATTTTTATCTATGGGAGAAATATCACCTTCTCGGACAGTGTAGATCAAAGATCAGACTGCACGTTTTGTGCAGTCTGATCTTGATCTACACTGTCCGCAAAAGGTCTGTGAGTAGCGATCAGCAGCCAAAGGGTTAAGATGGGTTTCGTCCTGCATCTGCACTATCCCCTCCAACAAAACTAACAATCTTCAGGGGGCGTCGCCCATATGGGAAACCGGTAGCAACGATAGATAAATGCTTATTCAAATTCCGTGCGATTTTGGCGATGAAATGCGCTGTTGCACTACTCCAACTGGGATGCCCTATCCTTCAAGCAACTTTTCACGGTGCATGACTCAAATACGAGTCTATCTCGTACAGGAAGATCTTTAAACTTTCGTCGCTTAGTAAATAGTTTACATGTTCGCGATGTACATGTAGTTTCAAATTGACTTCTAGGATTACGGATTGATCAATTTCGGTTTTTCATTTACTGAAAATTTATAGAAATTTAACAATTACGAGCGTATATCGTCAAACAAAACTATTATGGTTTTTGTTGACAGAGTAGATAGTATTGATAGTAGTCTGAGTTTTGTTTATCTAAAGCGTTTGTTTATTTGTTATAGATTTAATCCATTACCGCACAATCCCTTTTTTGCCGCCCTTGAGAAAGAGGCCTGTAGAAAACATGGTGGGAAAAGGAGAAAATGCTGGTAACTAGCATCTTCTCCTCTTCCCACAATGTTTTCTACCCTTCACAAAATAAATTTCAAATTTTCAGTCACTTTTATTTTGTCGTCTGCAAATGCTTTCGATTTGGACAAGCCTAAAATATTGTCGTCAGGTAATGGGTTAACAAGAGCAGCATTGAAATCAATATAAGCAATGCTATTTTCAGCGCAGGTGAATGCAATGGCTTTTTACTTACTTCTAGGTATTCCTATTTTCGAATGAATAAGCAATCTTTTTCTATTGGACAAAAAATGTGAACATGTTAATGCTTCAGGCCCTCCTTAGACATTTTTTTCTCAGTAACATATATGATTATGACAAATGCTACCACTAATCAATATCCTGTGGAACTTATTGAGAGAATGGTAAATGAATTGTCTCGAAAAACATATTTAATGAAAGAAAAGAATCACTCTTCAACAATAAAGCACTGTTTGTAGGCGAGGTGACATTTCGTTATCTTTATCATTTCTATTGATATTGATCTGCAAAAGAATTTTACTTACATTCCTCTTTCGCCGTCTACTTTTCTTTTTATTTTTTTGTTCATGCTGACAAAACACGATAATTCTTTGAATCAGTCCTAGTAATGAACAGTTGGTTTGTGATACAGTTTACATCATTTACTTTCCTCAATCTTTTGGTGTTGTACTGTATCTTAACCCTAATCCTGCTAAATAACTAGAATTAAATTCACAATTCGATAGTAAAAACCCGAATCTTGCTATTTAAGAGTTATATTTTGGGAAGTAATATCTCCTTATCAGACAGAGTAGATCCAAGATCAGACTGCACGCTCTGTGCAGTCTGTTCTTAATGTACACTGTTTGCAAAAAGGTCAGTGAGTCGCGCTAAGTAGACTAAGGTTTAAAGTACGACACAAACAAAAAGAATCTGTGATAAGCATAGAGGCTGTGAAGTTTAGGAATAACCTCTTGAATGACAACATTTGACCACTTGTGGAGTGACTGTATTATTTTCAAATTAAATGACTGAAAGTCCTGAAAAGCAGATTTGTTGAACAGTTTTAAGCTATGATAAGATGTAATGATTTAAAAAAAAATACCACACGTAATACATGTATAGTATGCAAGTACTTAGTAGAGTAAGCGAGCACAATGGGGGTTCAAAGTTGTTCTACCAAGAATGCTGTGCAGCAATTTTATTTTGCTAAATGTACTTGTTAAAGTATTATTTTGATGCAACGGTATGGCATGTTTTTATGGTAGTATTGTATTTTTTTAAAATACTCAAATATTCAGAAAAAAGGTGAAGTTGGGGTGAACCAGCTAAACGTTAAAGTAAGATGGTAGGTGCGCAAACGTGTACACATGACAGTATCTGGTTTGGGTCATACCGATAACATTGTAAGTCTTAAAAAAGAATATTTTTCAAGGCTAACGTCAGCATAAAATGAAGTATTTAAGGTCAAGTTTTACTTTGCATGGCAACTTGTCACACTGAGTGTGGTCTTTGCCCATTTTATCTGCTTCAGCTATACCCAGGGCAGGGATTTGCAGATATCAAAAAGTAAATAATATCTAGACTATGTTCTTCCAGGTGATGACTATTGATGATTTTGATTTTTTTTCTTCAGAACATGAAAATGGATTCACTAAAAACTGCATAGGCAGTAAAAATGCCCTTTTTACCAGTGTTAGTATTGAATTTCAAGTATCTCATCATGCTACATTATGTCTTTTTTTTTTCATATGTCCCTTCAGTGGTTCAGTTATGTAAGATGACTCAAATTCACAAAGACGTGGCTGAAAACTTCCAAAAGGAATCTACATCTATGTGTAAATGAATTAAACTTACATAGTAACTGACAAGATATCAAAATTCCACAGCACGTTAACTGTAGCTTTAAATACATGTATTATATGAGACTTAAATCCACTTTTTACATTGTACTTATTCACACCTGCATTTTTCTAAGTTCAGACTGTACAGTTTTAAACTTGAACCTATATTTTTTTTCATATTTCCACCAATATAGTGGTGAAATGACATACTCCTGTTCAAATATCTAGTGAGGTTCTGTGGGACTGGTACTGATTGGTAAAGGTGGTGGTTGAGTTATCCCGGGAATTTTTCTAACCAAGTTGCCAGGATTTTGTACGAGTGCCTATAAACAAGACACTGCATAGAATCAGCCTAACCGTAGTAAATCCCAAATCATACACAAATGAAGGGGCCGTTGGCATTGTAAGACTGAAACAGTGTTGAAACTAATGTAACTAACAGAAATCAGTCAATCATCAAATTATTCTTGAAGGTAGTTACAATAATCAGTGTCATGTTTTGTGTCATTGCATGAGTTTATCTTACTTTTCTCTAGTGAAATCACTACTTTCTGGACTTGTGTCTTTATGAAGATACAGGGTGAATTTTCAATTATGTAACAGAAGGAAGGTATTTTCTATACACATGAATTACACATGGCCTAAATCTTAGAAAAATACAAATACAAACACACCATTTAGTTTTCACCTTTCAGACTATTACAAAATATTTTTTAAATCAAGGGTAAAAACAAAAATGTTCATTTTAAAGAAAAGGAGAAACCATTGTATCTGACTAAGCAAATTGTTGTGTCTAGTTTGATTTTGTATTTCATTTTCAAATTATTAGTTTCAAGTTGTGTGGTAATAAGGAAAAAACATTGCAGGAATTCCTAGGTGTTCAGAGTCATGGAAAGGATCGTGCATTCAGAAGGAAATTACATTAAAAAAACTATTGTTTCTATTCCCCTGGGAACACTCAAGCATTCCTTAAAAACTTTTTACC
Source organism: Tridacna crocea (assembly GCA_943736015.1). Lineage (NCBI taxonomy): Eukaryota > Metazoa > Mollusca > Bivalvia > Cardiida > Cardiidae > Tridacna > Tridacna crocea. The sequence continues at coordinate 35,671,889 of OX031073.1, forward strand.
ATAAAACAAAATTTTAGACTTGTCCAAAAGGAAAGCATTAATTTTGCTGATAACAAAATCAGTGTGAATCAAAAATGAATACTATTTCTGGAAGGTCTGAAGACATTGTGGGAAAAGGAAACTGCTGGTTACCAGCATTTTTTCATATTCCCAAATTCTTTTTAAAAGCCTTCTTCCTCAGAGTCGTTTAAAGTCGAGATTCTTTTGTTAGGGTTTTGACTAAATCATATTAGTTTCAAAACAATACATGGTTTATACTTCAAAATGAGGTCATTTTGTTTCCTTTGTAGCAAGAGTAGATTAAGAACAGACCACCTAAAAGAGTAAAATCCCACTCCTATAGGCAAACTATTTCAGTTTGAATTGTTTGCAGTCTATAATTATGATTATACCCACTACATGAAAGTTTAGAAAGTGTTGCATTTATAGTCTAACTAGGTTTGTAAAATGCTGTTTTGAACATCAAAACCCTAAGTACAGAAGTTTCAATATTTCAAAGGAATTCGGCAATATGATGATTTTAGAAATGTTTAAAGTGTTGTAGTAAAGGAAAATATAGTCATCATGTTTAGTGTATTTATTCAAGCTCACATGTTTACAAACCATACGTAATATTTTCAATATGACTTAAAGCATAATCTCAGACAAAAACCACCATTTCTAGTCCTTCTGAAACTCTTCCTTTTTAGTACAGCCAGACAAAGCTCAGCCAATTAGATAAGTTGTTTCAAAAGGCTTTCTGAACATCCTTCAAATTGGGGTAATATAGCTAGACTTACCCTAGATAAAAACATTGTGTCCTTTGTAGTGTTTTGGAAAAGGAAAAATGACTTTGGTAAGAATGAAAAAAATCTGTTTGTCTACTAATGTTTTCAAAAACATAAGAGCTACATTTTGTGAGGCTGACAGAAATGTCAGATAAAGATTAACTTTACATTAATTGAATTGCATGTAATGTTACTTTCAACTTTACTTCAGTCATATAAGTGCTGCAACGAGCTTATTTATGTATGTCTGGGTTTGATGAGTACTAAGCTTCGGCTCTGAAGAGCCTTGCCTAAGGACACTCCCACAGAAAAACATAATGGCCATCAGGTAACAAGCCCTAAACTTTACTAGTAAGCCATGTAGGACCCCATATCCACATTTAGAAGGGAGTTAGTTTTTGTAAGAATTTTACAATTAGTCTATGTCCACCATCGATGCATAGATTACTTTTTTTTAACTCATTACCAAACGACAAAACTTTAGGTTCGTCCAAATTGAAAGCATTTGCAGACGACAAGATAAAAGTGATTGAAAGTTTGAAAATTGTTTTGTGAAGAGTAGAAAAATATTGTGGGAAAAGGAGAAAATGCTGGTTACCAACATTTTCTCCTTTTCCCACAACGTTTTCTAAAGGCTTCTTTCTCAAGGGCGTCAAAAGTAGGGATTGTGTGGTAATGGGTTAAATCAAAACAGTAATTGAATGGATGCTAATTTGTTATTCACTCCTTTCCCATATGATAAGGTTTAGGCCCTTTAAATGTAGGCAACAATTGAGAAAATAATACAAAAGGGCTGAAGTTCACTCTTGTATGATTGAAACACTTTTCAAACGGAGAAAATACTGTCTACCAAAATTTTAACCATGTCCCATGATGCTTTCAATTGCCTATTTCCTTTAGGGTTATTAATGCTTGTCCTGCTGAATACTTCCAATGATACTTTAAAGGTGGGTATTTAGAATTTTTACATCTCAACAAATTAAAAAATCTATATATCACTGAAATTCAAATGAAAAAATAATACAAATCATCAATAATTAAGATTCAGAAAATTACAAAAAAAAATTTTTTTGATGGTATTCCCTTAAAAGGCTACGTAGCCTCTTAGGCTATTTTTAGATTTCGCGCCAAAAATCAATAAAGCATTGTGGGAATGTCAAGTGACTGGCACCTGACTCATAACGCTTAAATTCCCTATCATAACAAACATATGATAATTATTTTCCATAATGTCTTCTTTGGACGCTATGTTTGAAGCTTCTTCTGTGTATTCCTGTAAGTAAATGAGCGAATTGATCATCTAAAAATAGAACGTGTCTCCCGTTGGTGTCAACCTGGGCCGTAGTAAATTTCTACTTTCTCGTGTTGTCAGACGCTTTTCAACTACTGGGGTTTTATGAATGAAAATTAAAAGGCTTTTGGAGTATAAGGATGATTTTTTTTGCACTTTTGTAAAATTTTCGTCCAAAAATCTGAAGGGCCACCTTTAAGTCCCTAGTAAAATCCCAACGGTTGCTATATCAAGGTAATTTTGAGGACGATAAATATCTCTTTAACAGATACTGTTCATCAAAGATCCGACTGCACCTTCTCTGCAGTCTGGTCTTGATCTACACTGTCCGCAATAGGTCAGTGAGTCAAGTTTAGCAGCCCAAGGGTTAACATGAGTGTTCAGTAAAGTGTTAAACCCCAATCAGAATTTCCTCCAAATGCCGTTGTCATGTGCTATGGAAGCCCAACATGGATTCATAATTATGTTTATGCTGGTATACGGGTCTGTACCAGAAATTGATAATAAATGTATAGCTTCCGTTTGTGTAAGGGTACACTTACCCGTCTTGCTATAGAGCTAGCTTTTGTAGCACTGTGGTAGAGCGTGTGCCTACAGATTATGGACCTGAATGTTCTAGGTTCAATCCCAGCCTTTTGGGCTATTTAACAGAATTGTTGAAGATACATGTACATTTAATTAGTGTTCGGATTATGGACCTGAAGGTTCTAGGTTCAATCCCAGCCTTTGGGGCTATTCAACAGGACTGTTAAAGATACATGTACATGTAATTAGTGTTCATAATACCTTATGGTTTGTCCAAACATGGCCTATATTTGACCCTTGAATTTTATGTCATACAAAGTTAAATTGGGAGAAATATGAGATTTTTTCTCTTTTTAGCCCTTTAAAACACAATATATCCTTTGTTGTATGAGTCCTTTGTAATAGGGTTTGTGAAAACAGCATTGGAAAACAAGACATCAGTCTATTTTTTTCTTTTTTTCTTCCAGATTTTTTTTCTCCTGGCTTCAAATACAAACAACATAATCTGAGACCTTCATATCCATTGAATTGTTTATTTATAAAGTTTTTTTGCCACAAATCAATTTTTTTTCATAAAAGGCCAAGATATATATTATTTTCATATAAAGTGCATGGTTAAATTCAGTAAAATGATGCAATTCTGTGCATTGCATAATGGAATTGTGGGCTACTTAACCCATTACCACACAATCCCTACTTTTGACGCCCCTGAGAAAGAAGCCTTTAGAAAACATTGTGGGCAAAGGAGAAAATGCTGGTAACCAGCATTTTCTCCTTTTCCCACAGTGTTTTCTACCCTTCACAAAATAAAATTCAAATTTCAGTCACTTTTATTTTGTTGTCTGCAAATGCTTTCGATTTGGACAAACCTAAAATATTGTCGTTTGGTAATGAGTTAAGCAATAAGTTACTCTATTTTTATTACACCAGATAGTAATGTCTTGATACTGATTTGAATATATAAATCCTTGTTGATTGCGCATGTCATTGAATAAGTACCATTCCCTCAAAGCTTTCCAAAACTGTGGCATGGAATCGAATAATAACCAAAAGGGGTTGATTCAGATATTTTCTTTTTTAAATCTTTTCTTTCTTCTTTACTATTGATTTTCCAGCTTAAATTCAGTGCGTCATTTTGGAGTTTGTTGAGGGTTTGGCAATCTTAATAGTTGGTTTTAAGTTAGGGGAGACAATAGTCTTGTCCTCTGGTAAGAAGTTCAACAAGAAGGCAGAAACATTTCATTTTGCATACCTTTGTAAGTAGCAATATATTGTAGTCTTTGATCGCATTAGTTCATAATTGCTGAAACTGATTGACAGCTGTAGACCCTAACAATGTGTTTTTACTGAAAGATCAGTATATGTAATCATCCTGGTTGGTATAGTTTTTCAAATCTTACTTATTAACCTTTTACGCCATAAGGCATTCCTATGTTATCTCTAATTGACCCTAAATAACAGCAAGGATGAAGCCGTTTCTTATGTGTATATGACACCTTTTGATAGCATAGAAAACATTGTGACAAAAGGTGAAATTGTTCGTCACGAGCAACTTCACCTTTTGTCACAATGTTTTCCAAAGGCTCTTACAAGCAGTGCGTTGAAATGAGTATCTATGGAGTAAAGGGTTAATAAATCAATAACTAAAGCGTTCTATATATTTGTCAAATAACTCACTTATAAATCCATTTTTTCCTTAGTCCTATGCGGGATTACTGTCCTAAATATAATACTAAAAAAAAACATCAAATTGTCCTTGATTACTCTTAAATAATGCATTTTCATCAAAACAAAATCATCAAGTAAAACTGCAAACCCAATACTGTGTGTTCACAATGTTCTGAATGTCTGATTTAAAGCCTGTATTTCAGAAGAAAGGCAAATAACAACACATATATCTGTGAGTTTGCTGTAGTTGTGTTCCATGTTTACTAGAATGACTTAAATGCAGGGCCTGATTGCCAGTCTAATCCTCAAGCTGCCAAGCATGAGAAAACGACCTGTTGCATACAGTGTGGATCAAGATCAGACTGCATAAAACGTACAGTCTGATCTTCAATATACACTGGCCGATAAGGAGAGATGTTTTCCCCAAATGATAACTTTGAAATATCAGAATTTAGGTTTCACCGTCGGCTTAAAATGCTTCATTAAGGATAATTCTTTGCTATTTAACCCTTTACTCCATAGATACTCACTTTAACGTATCAACAACAGACAGCTTTTGAAAACATTGTGGGAAAAGGAGAAATTGCTCGTTACGAGCAATTTCTCCTTTTCCCACAATGTTTTCCACTCAATCAGATATTTGTATCCTCATTTTTCCGTATTTTTGACATCATATCTTAATTTGCTGCTGAAATGGAAGAGCCTCAAATTGCCATATCAGGTAAAAGTTTTAAACTACGAAATTTCAGATTGTCCAAATTTAAAGTATTTCAAGACGACAAGTCAAATGTAGCTCAAAGATAGGGATGTCTGTTGGTGCAAAGTAAATGTTAAATTGTTTTGGGAAAAAGGAGAAAACACTGGCTCCATGGAATTTTTCCTTCTCCCTAAATGTTTTCAAAAGCCTTTCCACAACAGGCGTAAATACTGGAAATTGTGTAACAGGTTAAAGAAATACAGGCTTGTTTATCAGAAAATGTACATCTATGGTAAACTTCTCGTTCAGCTTAAACCCCAGACTTTCATCTCCAATATCACTTTCCTGAAACCACATCCGCGAACTGAAGGTACTACTTTGCCAGGATTCGAACAAAAAATAGTGCCGACGATACCGGTTGTCCTGGGAGGATAAATGATTTCGAATGGAGTAAGACACGCCTACATGGCAGCGAAACCTGTTCTTTACGGTCTCATTGTCGCACAGCAAATGTATCCAGCCTGGGAAGTCACTCTTACCACAAATTGGAAACGCCAGTTCTACAGTCCAGTTCACGTCATAATGGCTAAATTTGTAGAAATGCTTCTGACTTTCCAGACAAACAAATGAGATTTTAAAGTGCTTGGCTTCTACAAACTCTTCCAACGAAATTTGTTCTTCCTTAGAGAACGCAGTCATCAAGAAATCGGCTTTCTCCGACTTCGCTGAAAGAGTAGGGATAAACTCCTCATACAAACTACATTTTACTTCCGATGACAAATACTTCAGTGAATTCTCATTAAGGATCTCCTCTACTGGCCTTTCTCTTCCTTTCACTAGACATAATTCTTTCAAATCTTTGAGACCAAAGTCGTGAGCATACGAGAGCAAAATTACGATCGATTTCGTTTTAAGTTGAACATTTAACAACGTATTTAACAAACAATCCTCACACTGTTCCTTGAGATTATCAACTTGATACTTTTCTGCAAGTTCCAGCATCCTGAGAACGTTAGAAGTCGAAATCTTCCGTCGGTTCCTCGGCTGTATGCAGGCTAGAAACTCGGCAAAGTCTCCGTAACTGTCTCCATCCACGTGAAGCTCGTTGTTCGAATCTCTGCTCAGCTTTTCCTCAAATATTTTCTCGAATACTGGTGAAGCGTCCTCCAGAACTGAACGTTTAACAAACAGAGGTTTGTCTTGAACAACTATCACCAGGTCGCTCTTCTCCGTTTTTATATCGAAACCAAAAGCAGGTGTGTCGTTGTCCGTATTCGTCTGAGACTTCAAACCGAAAATCTCCTCTTTTGTCACTAAATCTTGACTTTCTGCCATGTCGGCGACTTGTGGTTGGGTAGAAGTCCAAATACGCTTTAAAAATCAAATAAAACTCAGCCTTTTATATGACGACGTAACACCCCAATCTCCTAACAATATTTGTGAACTTGCACAACCACTCTTGTAGTTTTAGTTTCGATTCAACTCTTTACGAAAGACTGGGTTGCCTAACGATCCTGTAGGAGAAGGATTTTGAAAAAATCGATTGAAAATGAGAAAATGCTGGTAAAAAGTTTTTTTTTTTTTTTTTCTTTTTGTCATTTTTCACACTTTACACTATTTCATACATTTTTCTGATCTACGAATCGAATCACTTGTGCCACATTTAACATTTAACAGTAAGACAAAATTTTCAATAGGTCCAACACGGCCCTTACCTCCCCCACCCCTCCTCAAATATTGCTATTTCAGACTTGATTTATGGAGAAAAAAAAAACATCTCCATAATGGAGAGTGTAGAACCAAGACCAGACAGCATATTCTCTGCAGTTTGATCTAGATCTACACTGGTCGCAAAAGGTCTGTGAGTAGCACTTAGCTCAAGGGTTAAGTTGCTTTTGTTGTGTGTTCTGTCGTGCATGCTGATAAAGTTTACAAATGGGAATGTACGGAGCCCCGGTGTCAATTATTTTTAGCTGACCTAAGCAGGAAGTGCTCATGGTGAGCTTTTTTGATCGCTCAATGTCCGTCGACCGTCGTCCACAATTTCTTTAAACATCTTCTGCTCCTAAAGCGCCGGGCCAATCTTGATGAAACTTGGCAGGGATATTTCTTGGGTAAAGCTGTACCAAAGTTGTTCAAGAGATTAAATTCCACCATAACTTTGGTTGCCATGGCATCCAAAAGGAAAAAAATAGAAAAAAATCTTTGAACATCTTCTTCTATAAAATTAGAAGGCATTGCGCTTTGATATTTAGCATCTCCTAATGTACCTCTACCAAGATTATTCATATGATGCCCCTGGGGTCAAAACTGGCCCCGCCCCGGGGGCTACATGTTTGAACCATTGGAACAAAGAAGGGAAACTTAAAAATTCTTCTTCTCTGAAACTAGAAGGTGCAGAGTTTTGATATTTGGTAAGTAGCATCTCCTGGTGGACTTCTACAAAGTTTGTTCATATGATGTCCCTGGGGTCAAACTGGCCCTGTCCCGGGGGTCACAAATTTGAAATATAGTAACAAAGAAGGAAAACTTTTAAATTCTTCTTCTCTAAAACTATAAGATGCAGAGCTTTGATATTTGGTATGTAGCATCTCCTAGTAGAGCTCTAACAAGATTGCTCATATGATGTCCCTTAGATCAAAATTGGCCCCGCCCCGGAGGTCACAAGTTAGTAACATAGGAACAAAGTAGGAAAACTTTAGAATTCTTTTTCTCCGCAACTAAAAAGTGTAGAGCATTGATAGTTGGTACGTAGCATCTCCTAGTAGACTTTTATCAAGTTTGTTCATATGATGCCCCTGGGGTCAAAACTTGCCCCGTCCCAGAGGTCACAAGTTTGAAACATAGGAACAAAGAAGGAAAACATAAAAAGTTTTCTGCTCTGAAACAAGAAAGAAATTTCATACGTGTGTTCCTTATGATAGTCTGCCAATAACAATATTTTACCATTTTTGCTAAATGCCAGGCCATGGAAAAGGGGGGCTTAGTGTATGTTTTCACTTTGAACCAATATCTCTTTCACTACAGGACAAAATGTAATTAAACTTCATCTTCTTAAACCACAAACAATAGTTTTTTTTTTATTTCGTGAAACGACATGTTATCAAAAAGGAAAAATGTATAATGTAATTATGGACCAATAACAGTCAGTTCTTCCATCCATCCATCCACCTTGACGGATATCTTCTAAAGTCCTTGGCATCTATGAAACTTCAAACATGTCTTCCTTAGGATAGTCTTTTGATACAATTTTCTTCTGTAAGATGTGTCACGGAAAAAGGGGTTACCTTTCACATACTGGACTTGTTGAGCCCAGATAGATCAGTCAGTAATGTTGAGAGCTGTTAGTCTAGGGCTCCCAGTTTGCGATGGTTTGATTACTGTCTCAGCCAACATCCTTTGACATTTGATAAAAAGTTATTGAAACAAGTCTCATTTGTGTCTAACCAATAAGCGAATGCTGTTTTAATCTGCCATTCGACCACCATTTTGACTGAGAAATAAATGCCTGGCCTTCCAAGTTAATTCAATCCCTTACCATACAACCCTGACCTTCATTGACCCTGAAGAAGAAGGACTGTGAAAGTATTTTGGGAAAAGATGGAAATGCTTTTTGCAGTTACATACCCTGTGAGAATTATTTGGCTTTGAACTTTGATGTTTGGTATCTATCTTCGTTGCAGACCTTTACTGCTTAGTGCTCAGGTGAGCGATATAGGATCATCATTGTCCTCTTATTATTTATTTTTTGTTTGTTTTATGACGAAATTCTAACTCGATAATACGAAATTATAATCCGCTATAACGAAATTTTATATCAAGAAAACGAAATAAATGTGTTTTTATCACATAACCTACCATGTTTTCTTACCTTATACACGTTTGATTATTACAGTTGTGTGACGTAATTTTAAACCTGAAGCAATGGGTGTTTTTTAACCAAAACATTAACCCCCCCCCCCCCAGGATTATATTTGATTGAAGTAATATGTCTAAAGAAAAATCTAAGACACAAAATAGCTTGGGACAAATCTATCGAGGAGTTGCATTACTTAACTTGTTTTGGCTTGGTAAGAGCGTACCCTAGTACTGGTGAAAAACATGAATTTGTGTGTGAGCTGTCCCCTTGAAATGACTGAAATAATGTTGAAAGAAGTGTAAAAGACCATAAAAAGGGAAATATTACCACGGGTACATCTATAGATAGTTTTGCATCTTCTGAATCAAAATTTGTGAAGTATCGTTATGTAACAAAAATAACATGAAATCCGATGGCGTTTTAGGTAGAATTTCGTAACACGCAAGGAAAAAAAGCGTTATTAGGCTCGTCAAAAATACGCTTAATAACGTTTTCCTTCAACTCGTTTGATGATATTTTATCTGAAACGACAACTCATGCCAGATCCCATATCAACGAAATGATAATTTGATTTATTACAATAGCAATCCTTTTCCGAGAAAACGAAACTGCTACATGCAAAACACTCATTCGTTTCATTACTCTCCGCAAGGTGACACTTTTTTAATACATACCTACCTAATTTGGGCCGTCTGGGTACAGAATCGGAGCCGTATTCACCAACCATGCTTAAGAATATTCCCGGTCTAAATCTGGATTTTGAAAGTAACAGAACTTCTGATTGGATAAACCAAACGGTTTAGCCAATCAGAAGCTCTGTTACTTGCACAATTAGAAAATCTTGAAGAGTAAGACAAAGAATATTCTAAAGAATGATTGGTGAATACGGACCCCAGACTACTTTTTAAAGTTGCAATCGATTCAGCGTATTTCAAAATACGCGACCTGATACGACGCCTTCAGCAATAGATAGCTAACTAGCATGAACCCTACGAAATGTGGTACATGCTAGTGGTATCCGTGGTCGTGGGGTAGAGCGTCGGCCTCATAACTTAAGAGTCCTGAGTTTGATACCTGGGAGCGGGTGTCAACTTTGTAATTTTTCATTGGCCCACACATGCGGCTTGAGTACTGGTGTAGTTCCCAGGAAGCAGAATCGAGAGAGATTAGTATAAGTTGTAAAAACTTGTTTCTCAATCCATGTAAAATAAATATGTTTAAACTAAATGTGGGAAACATGATGCTCTCTGGGCTTCGCAGAAATGCGGTCTGGCCTACAAGACGAGAATAGGGGCATTTGGACATTTGCGTAAAGTGTCGTCCTGGATTAGGCTGAACGTTCCTTATAGACTAATTCGAATGAAGAGTTTCTGTTTATTTGTAATTTTCCTTTATTCACAAGTCTACTATAGGACAAATGTAATTAACCATTTACCCCATAAGGCATTTCTATGGTATCTCTAATTGACCCTAACTAACAGCAAGGATGAAGCAGTTTCTTATGTGTATATGACATCTTTTGATAGCATAGAAAACATTGTGACAAAAGGTGAAATTGCTCGTCACGAGCAATTTCACCTTTTGCCACAATGTTTTCCAAAGGCTCCTACAAGCAATGCGTAGAAATGAGTATCTATGGAGTAAAGGATTAAGTCGCAAAGTGCCGTCTCGGACCAGCCTGCGCGGACTACTCAGGTTGATTCTAGAATACACTTTACGCATATGGCTGAATACTTCTTTTTTCGTGACGCATGCCAAATGGAGGTGAAACTTCAGGTTTTTGTAACTCGTGTCGGAAGTTATTGTGCACAATTAAATTTCAGATTGTTAGTTAGAGGGACTTTGAAAGTCAGTAGAGCGGTAAGGTTAAATAAATACAAAGATCAAACAGATAAAACTTAAAATATATGCCTAATTCAAGACTTGATAAAATCTTCGCAAAGGAAATGGAGAAAGTGAAATGTAGTGGTGGATGAAGTAGTGGCAGACGGATCCATCCATCCAGATACCCTTACACTCATCCATCCACCCATCCACCCATCTTAATTTTCTCACCCATTTGCCTGCACGATCGTTTCAATATACAATAATTCAGACAGTCTGTCGGGAGTCGGTTGGTGAGACGATCGGTCGATGAGTCGATCGGCCTGTCGGTTAGCCAGACAGGAGGTCAGTTAGCCAGCCAGCCACCCAGCAGCCAGCAAGCCAATCAGACAGCCAACCGGCAAGCCTAACAGTCAGTCAGCCAAAAAGTCAACCAGCCAAACACTCAGTCAGTTGGTCATGTTTCTATTTCACAGGTGATGTATATGTACTACTTCTTGGCCCACAAACTTCTCAGTATGGGTGGCAGCAAGGACAAAATCAAAAACATAGCTGACAACACGTTTCTCTTGGCACTCGATGGAGACGTTGACTTTCAACCCTCGGCATTAAAACTTCTTGTCGACAGAATGAAAAGAAATCCGAATGTAGGAGCAGCTTGCGGGCGGATTCATCCCATTGGGTCAGGTACGTTCCAAAAATATTAACATTGCACGCCTGTGGGGAATACATTTCATTGGGTCAGATATGTTCCAAAACATCAACGATGAAAGTGTGTGGGTAGATCCATCCCATTTGGCCAGGTACGTGCCATAACAGTAACACTGAACGGCCGTAGGCTGATCGATCCTATTGGATCAGGTGCTTTTAAAAACATGGATATATATCTAAATAAGTCGTAGAAAACTTTGAAGCTGACAGTAAAATACCAAATATTTCTTTTTAAAAAAGTCATGGTTGGGGAGAAAACATATCCATATCGGACATTATAGATTCATGAATAGAATGCACGTTCTGTACAGTTTTCTCTTGAAATAAACGAGGAGCAAAAGGCAAGTTACCTGGTCCGCCGTGAGGTTACTGAAACACTATTGAAAATGGCTTATAAGACAATTGTACCATATTGTAACGAACAGCAAGTCTCATTTAGGGTTTCCAAATCAGAGTGGCATCCGACAGCGAAGTGTCAACCTAGGCTGATATGCCTTATCAATCACAACAGTAGTTTGTCAAACCTATCTCATTTGAATTCATGAAAGTGAGGTTAGTATGCAAGCGATACCAAAATCGTTTACTCATGAACAAAACTGCGTTAATCTGAAAAGTTTAATTCTCTTCATAACACAATCATTTTCTAGAATATAGCTAAAAGCGATAAATTTTCTTCCTTGTGGACAGGAACGTTTAGTCATTGTATATAAAATCTGAGGTTTCAATAGCGAAAATATCTTTTGCTTTTTAAGGACCGATGGTTTGGTACCAAACATTTGAGTACGCCATAAGCCATTGGTTACAGAAAGCAACAGAGCACACGATTGGCTGTGTTCTCTGCAGCCCCGGATGTTTTAGTTTATTTCGAGGCTCCTCGGTTATGGATGACAACGTCATGCGACGATATACTACTCCACCAACAGAACCCAGACATTATGTACAGTACGATCAAGGTAAATGGCCTTTTTTAAGGAATTCCACGGTGGACTTGTACGGTTATTCTAAATAATATGTTATTTAACACATTAAATGCATGTTTCAAATTAAATTGCACTGTAAACTTTCGTTGTTCGGTAACAGTTCTGAATGTTTTGAAAACATCTAGCCAGGAGTTCAACAATAGCTCTAAACTATGATGTGAATGATACATATTCTTGCATTTATACAGAAAAAGGTTTAAGTTCCCGGCGTTAACCAAACACTTTACTACTTATGAAGGACGGTTTTAAGAACATTGTAGGAAACCAACATGTTTTCTCTTACCAGAGTGTTTTGTTTTCTTTTTAGATTCCAAGCCCATCATGTAAACCAGTGTTGATTTTTATAATGTTTTACGGACAATGTTTTACAATGGTAAAAGTCGACAATTTTCCGTTCTGGTAAACAAATAAGAGTTGGGCACAAGAAATGCTATAAGCATATTTAAAAAAATGAATGAATAGGTAGAAGTGGAGAACTTATACTTTTGGTTATTTTTGAAGCCTTCGGAAGAACACAAATTAAAATTGTTTACTCTATTTCAATATTTCAATTTTTGCCTTTACCAAGAAATTCTAAATTTCATGAAGGCAAAAGCTGAAATATTGGGTTAGAGTAAACAATTTCAAATTGTGTTATTTTTCATTCCATGTGAAAAGGAGGTTAAACTCATCTGCGAAAAGTATCGGCCCAAGTCAGCTGATCTGAATCGAATCTTTTTGGTCAATTTTGTTGACTGTTGGTCAGTTTTGTGCATGCACTTCTACCTTAAGTTTCATTTGGTTGTAATACAAACTGGACTTTATTGATCAATAATTTTTCTACGATTTTGCATCACAGAAATGCGTTAAATCCCCTTTTGCGAATGCATGGGTTAAATGTATTGAAGTAGTATGTTACACATTTTTGTGAATTTTTAACCAAAGGGAGGCAACTCCTTTCTCACTTTATAGTGTAAATAGCGTGTTTATACTTTTCGAACGATACTTTGAAGAAAAGATATTTTAAAGTTTAATTAACAAATCTAATATATGTGACTACATTTAAGTATGTCGTAATAGCAGACCTACTGTTTCTATTACCCACGACCTATTTAAATGAAGCTTGCGCGTATTTTTATAGAACTTAAGATAATATAAAGAGATACAGTGTCTATAAGTTGCCTACAAATTCACGTTTTCCCTTTAAAAAAGGTACTTTGGTTATCAATATATTAAAAATTCCACAGGTGAAGATCGATGGCTTTGTACTTTACTTTTACAACAAGGATACCGCGTAGAATACTGTGCAGCGTCGGATGCTTTGACATATGCACCAGAAGGTATAGAGCTTTGCATTTGTTTTAAATCTTTTCCACACAATTTCTACTTTTAACGACCCTGATTGATATGTTTTTTGCAAATATTGTTCAAAAAGAAGAAAATGCTGATCATCAGCATTTTCTTCTTTTTCCACAATGTTTTCTGTCTGCTTTAAGACAATCGTCTTCAACATCATTGAATTCGTCATCTGCAAATGCTTTCAGTTTTGACCATTTTTTTTTTATCAAAAAGTTAAATAACAAATAATCAAATAAGGTGTTTGTAATTTTTAACAACTTTTGCATCAGGTATTGAAATTTCACGTTGTGAGTGTCATGAATCTTCAGGAACATGTATTATTCACTTCGTCAGGATGTGTTATAGGACAAACATCTTATTTTTGATTAAAGTCTCTGCCATTTACAATTTTAATTTCTTTTGCGAACAATACTGATTAAAATTTGGTATGCCTCTCTTTCGAGAGATTTCTCATACAAACAGGATTTTGATTTAGAATGCCAGGATCGTTTTTTCTTGAATATATAAATGTAATCAAATAACAAACCGGCCACATGATTGATATCAATGAAAAGTAAATTATTCTATCAGACTTATTACTAAAAAAAAGAAATAAAAAAAAAAAACCGATTTCATTTATTTGCAACGCAAACAAAAATCTGTAGAAAATTCAGATGTAATAAAAAAGTATTTAAACTATTTTTAATCCTTATTTAATAACGGAACGAAACGCAACTTATCAAAACTGAAGACATTTGTACGCCATTTTTGAATTCTGTGTCATGCACAAATATAGCATACGTTTGGCATCAATGGTTTTGATTAATCACGTTGATCGAAATACTGAAATAGACATGCATTCATTGTTAATCCTTTTTTCAGGTTTTTACGAGTTTTACAATCAAAGACGCCGATGGACTCCATCAACAATGGCCAATATTCTTGACCTTCTTATGGACTTTAAAAATGTCACCAGACGAAATAACGACATCTCCATGCTATATATAGCCTATCAAATGTTGCTTATGGTTTCGTCGATTCTTACGCCAGGAACTATATTTTTGCTTGTTCTCGGCGCAATCAACATGGCGTATCCGTCACTTTCACTTTACTGGGCTTTGATTTTAAACCTCATCCCCGTTGTTGTGTTTATATTGCTTTGCTACATGACAAAGTCAAGCACTCAGGTATATTTTCATTGGATAACCTCCTTTGTTTTAATCTTATAATACTCATTAAGAATATTGTTACCTTACACTTGAGAAAAGCGTTGTCTTATGTCATGTATGACCCCATTTTAATACTTCTTTTAGCGAAATGGATTAGGTTTTATTAATGGAAATCACTACAATTATAAGTACAAATCTACACATTCTGATCTGTAATACACAAGATTTTGCTATGTGACCCAACGCTTACAACGGGAATCGATCTCAAAATTTTCCAAAGACAGCCCAAAATGAAAACGATAATGATGATTGAGGAAAAAGAAGGAAAGAGGGATGGAGGAAGGATGTTTCGATTCAATACGTCTAAAAACTTAAGACTGAACGTTAATTAATCCTGTTATCGATGTTAACGATAGGGTACATGAATGACTTAACAAAATATGTATAGATCTATTACTGAATTGTATTTTCGGAGAGTAGCCTATTTTTTCCAATGCCTTTTTGAGATACTTTGATGATTTCAATTCAATATTCTCATTTCTACATTACATTTTAATCTTACATTATTATATCATTCTTATCATATTGTTATAATTTTCCAGCTTGCCTATGCCGCTATTTTGTCCACTGTATATTCCCTCGTCATGATGTTGGTCATAGTTGGGCTTATAAAACAGGCAGCTGATAACGGGTTCTGCTCAGTCACTACAGTGTTCTTTTGTGGAGTGGCCGGCATATTTGTTTTCTCCGCTTTGATACACCCTCAGGTATGTTTGCTGATAAATGCCATATTAATGTCTTAAAAACTCTTGACCATGCAACAAAATTTTATTTTTGTTTATATTGAAAGCCACTCGCAGACTATAAATTCGTCGTGATTCAAAACATTGAATTTTGTCATTTTGGAGGGGTGTAAAAATATTGTAGGGAAGGGAGAACATGCCGGTAACCTAACGAGAAATTTTTTTTTTTTCGAATTTTCCAAGCTAAAAACCTTTGCAGAAGACAGATAATACGTAGCTCAATGTTAAAACCCATGTCTTGGGCAGCATTGCGGGAAAGGGGGAAAATGTCGGTTACACGCATTTTCTCCTTTCCACATAATATTCTCAAAAGCTTTCTCTGGACTGTTAAAACATGGGATTGTTTGATAGAGGTTTAAAGCGATATTTTTGGGTTACTATATTGAGAGATATAGAATCCTTCGTCGACAGAGCAAACCATGGTTAACCGAATTAAAGTTTGATTTTGTTCTGCGTTCTAAGCAAGTGGTTGATATATTCCTACTGATTTGGATCAAACGAATTAAAATGAACAAAGTTTTTCGATAGATCCATCATATTCGAGAGAAGACCTTAAAACTGGGGATTATAATCTTCATAAACAACCCATTTAAGAGGCACTATGTAGTATCACAGGTTCTTCAAGAAATTCGAGAAAAGTGTCACTTAAGAAAAGAACAATAAGATTCAGGAATTTTGTCATTTTTTTGTCATTTATTATTTGTGTGTCAAGTAACTTTGCATGACATTTTTATCATATAAATACGCATAACTACCATTACAAATGTAAAAAGCGATTTCGATATCTTTTTAATCACTCACATTTTGTAAGAAGCATGCATGTTGCGTGTAATTGACTTTATTTTGTTAAACTTTCATGGAAATTCCTTTGTAAGAATACATGATTATACAGTCATATTCTGACATATAATCTGTGATAGACCTATATGTGACGGAACAGGTCTGACAGTCATTGTCTGTCGAGGACGACTCTGTTTATTAATTTCTTTATAAAAATTCCAACTCATGACAAATCCCATACATGTAAATCTAAATTCAGGAGTTTTGGTGTATCCTACACGGGTTTCTGTATTTCCTGGCCATACCGTCCATGTCAATGTTGTTGATGCTGTACTCCCTGTGTAACCTCCATGTTGTTTCCTGGGGGACAAGAGAGGCACCCAAACCTGCCGCGGGTGAGTCCATCTGTCTCTCATATTCTCATGAGCCATTGTGCACTCAAATTGTTTACGTAAATGTACTAGACTACCTTTGAAAACTTCTGTAGAAAAATGGTTTTTGCTTGTATCAAATGCTTGCTGCACTTCCAATCAATATTTTCAATACGATTCCAGACATGTGTCTTAATGGTTTTCTTCTACATGATATTCTTTGTTTTCATTGTAATATATCCATTACAAATTTTCTTTCATTATGTTCCTATCAATGAATTACTGGGGTTTATTTCATGCTTTCCGGTAGGATATCGAGATATAGCAGTGAAAATATTTTTCGATTTTACACTGGTACCACCAGTAAAAATACCGATTTTCACGTTCTTTTCGCCTAGGTAAATTGCGCGTGCCTAACAACCAGATGCGAAATATGACGTCATATACCTTACATTTCTCGCGCTTGACGTAATATTGTAATGCTTTGCTATGCGGGAGGGGTACGCCACGGGGAAAAACGGAAAAGAACTGTACTGGATTTTGATAAAGCTCCCCCAGAAAGGGATTAAAGCATGAAATGAATAGAATATTTCTTTTTTCGGTGAAAGATCGAAATTTATTTCATCTCGTGAATACCATCGGTAATATTTTCACTCGTGGCTGTGGCACTCGTGAAAATATTACCGATGGTGTCCACTCGATGAAATAAATTTCGATCTTTCACCAAAAACAACAAATATCCTCTATATCTCTTTGGCTAAATGGTTATGGTGCTTGTCTTATAAAAGTAATTGTTGGGATATGGTTATGTGTAAAGATAGTATCTGTTGTCCTTCGGATTTTTAAATACAATTCTATCAAACTTTCCTAACAACGTGGTTATCAACCTTGCCAAATACTCGCTTTTAATAGAATTTTATTAACTTGTTCAACAAAAAAGTATCTTAAAAGCCGACATACTATCTTATTACCGTTTCTTGATACATTTACCCTCTTCCTTAGGATGGTTTAAACTTGGGATTGCATCTAGTTTATGAGATATTTTTCATTTTGATATTTCAGCTCAAAAGCCCGATGAAACAAGCAAACCACAGGCAAAGAAAAGTCAGGTACAAGACTGGCTACAAAAATTGGGCTTCGCTGAAACCATGGGATCCTCGGACTATATGTTCTCTTTCGGAAACCTGTTCAGGTATTAATTAATTCTTATGATGCTAAGCTAGACTCAAAGAAGCTTTTCGAACATGAAGTCTGAACTAAGATCCACTCTATCCGATAAGGAAATATTTTCTATATAAAAAAAAAGAAATTTAGCAATATTTATTAGAGTTTCCACGATCGACTTGAAGGTTTAATAGCAGCTATTTAGGTGGACAAGGGTTATTCAAATGCATTTAGAACAAGTAAAACTCGATAACTAACACGGTTTTAACACTCTACCAGAAGAAAAATGATTTTATACTAGTACATTGGAAGCATTGGCAGAAGGCAATATAAAGTTGCATCAGATGACGTGACTTGTTGGTGAAAAGATAGAAGTCGTTGTGGAGAAAGAAAAAAAAACGCAGCTTATTTTATCAATAGTACAAGAGTTAACGATCCTACTGTTGAATTTTGTAGATGTGTTTGCTGTCCAAAGGAATCAAAGGAACGAGAGGACATTAAACTGACTGCAATTTTAGACCGACTCGATGACCTGGAAGCAAAGCTCTTTGATCCACCAGTGAGTCATGTGACAGGTATAGAAATGCCAAATGAAAGCGAGGCTGATCATGTGGCCTTCTCCCAGGCTTCAGATTTATTTGAAGGTACCAGAGAAAGAGGTATGGTATTTCTTTCAGTAATAATCTATGCCTGTAATATCTGAACCAATCCAATAACGCTATTTCAAAACAGATTCGGTGCCAATCGGATTGCTAGTATTGAAATTTAGTATTAGATTTGAAATCAATTGTTGGTATCAATCTTAATCAGTATACTTCGTATAGATGTGATTCATAATATTCATTTTATCTTTACTTGGCGGAATGTATCAAAAGTGTATCATTATTCTAGATTGTTATCTACAGAAATTATATTGTGAGGAAACTATACAACCTAACAGTACAATCGTTGCATTACTATACAAAAAACACTTCACGGTAGAAAATTTATAAAAGGTACCTGACAACAGTTTTTCGACTCCTTTCAATTCGAGTTATTTGTCGAGTTTCTAATTGTCTAGGAAAATGAGGTATGATTTCTTAATTTTTCTTAGAATTACTTACGAAATACCAATAATAGAGAGGTAGCCTAATAGATAAAGAATTTTTTTCTTATAATTACTTACGAAATACCAATAATAGAGAGGTAGCCTAATAGATAAAGAATTAAGACGATATGCCTTTACCTTTTGGAACATTTTAACTTCGAATACTTTTGATGTAAATGTACCATTTACGTAGCAACATATAATTCCTAATTTTTTCTATGATTTTCTCCGTATTTTGGACTAATTTCTATTGATGGCATGCTTGCATGATATGATTACAACAAACAATAAATAACTTCAAAGCTCTGTAGTGTGTGTGCTAGTTTGTGCCGTGAATGTTCTACATTTTCTATTACAATTACATGTATAAACTTAATCTGCATCATAGCATATATGCATTGTAGATATACATAACAAATACTTTTGTTTGTGTAAAAAAGTGTACATTCTTAAAATGTAGTTTATATTTGTATCATAGTGCAATACAACCTATTCTTTCACTTCCAATGTTATCACCTCAAGTTTTTCTTAAGGACTGACCAGTATTAAACATTGCTGTTTTTTGTCAGCTGAAACCCGAATGATTGTAAATCACCCGTCAGGTCTTAGAATTGAAATACGGATAAGAAAGTCACGAAAAAATGGAATTAGTAGCTCTCTTGAAATTCATTGCATTCTGTATACTATATATATCACTGCATGCTGTATATCACATATAAAATATGTATATATCTATTTCTCCAACATTCTAAAACAACCAGAAAATCCTTTATTTGAAGACGAGGAACAATTAGGGATAAACAATTCTCGACCCTGGATTCTGGATCCGGACCTTAAAGATGGGGCAACAGACACGCTGAAACAGGAAGAAAATCTTTTCTGGGAAGAAATGATTACCACTTACCTATTTCCGCTAGAGGGCGACAAGAAAGAACAAGAAAAAACACAGGAGCAGCTTATTGAACTAAGGTTTGTAAAACAGTTTTCAGTTTTTAAAATCAATGTACAGTGTATAATGATTTCCGTCTCACAATGCTGCTAAATACATTTTTAATTAAAAGACAATAAATTTCCTTGTCCTGTCCTTATGCGCAAAATAACTTGTTTTAGTTTTGTCTTGTCTAGAAGGGTAACAAAGGTTGAGTATCTACGATTTGTCCTGACATGCAAGAAATCTGGAGTTACCTCGCAATCTCCCTAAGTCCTAAAGAACTTGATGAACCTTGACCTCTCTCAAGAAAACTCGAGATATCCTGTCCAAATCTACAACAGAACTTGACTCACATTGCCCTCGCTTTATGTTCTATAGAATTCGATGTTTGTTGCCTATCAAAATACTTTTTTGTATCAGAACTCAATGCATTCTCACCTCCTAATTGTGTGCAAAGAATTCAATGTATCATGTCTTTCCAAATAGTATGTGATATACTTTGTCTTGTCAATTTTATACGCCTTTTACTATGCATTTTCCATAAGGCAAGAAAGACGTAAATAGTTAGCTTTTTTCTTTGAGCTCTGGACAAGAAAATAAAAGGTTGCTGTTTGTCTGACAAAGAAAGCCCATGGAGATACTTTCTTTGTGAGTAATTGTGAAGGAAAACCTTGGCGATTTATGACATTAGTCTCACTGTTTTAAAAAAAGTGTGACCTACCTGCCTAAACTAACTTGTAGAGAAATAGACAACTGTTCTTTTGTACATTATTAAAAAATTGTTACTACTACGTTATGCTTGCTTTAGGTCTACAATGGTCGTCCACATTGATTTCACAGGTGTTGTGGTATGAATTGGGTTAAAGCTAAATGATATTTTATTTCAGGAACACTGTGTGCCTATTTTTCCTTCTGATAAACGCACTGTTTGTGACTATAGTCTTTAGTCTACAACAAGTCAATGCAGACTCTGGTGGCTCTATATCTATCGAACTACCATGTTCGGAAGGAAGTTATGGAGAGGCTATTGAACCAATAAGCATGGCTTTTACAGTTGTATTTGGAATACTTCTGGTACGTAATCGTGTAAATGTTCATTTGGCAACTGGTAAATGGTATTTTTTTTTTTTTTTTAACGAGGAAATTTCTCTTTTGTACTTTCCGAAATTCGATTACATGCTCTGTTTTAAAACAGCATTCACTCTTCTATAGGAAACAAATGATTCGTCTTTAGACGTTTAAGTTCAGAGTTAAAAAGTATTCATACCGTATGATGTATAATTTTGCTACTTTATTTATGGCCTTTTGAAACGACAAATTAAATTGTAGAAATCGCCTTTGATTATTTAACACCAAACATCGAGGTTTTTTCCTCGGAAATTTGTATCAAACCTTTAAGTCTGGCGCGTCAACAAGTGATAAAAAATCGATTTTCTTTCTTTTTTGTAAACGCGGGTTTAGCCAAATTGAAAATCGCCCACTTATTCCTTTTCTTCCTTGATCTCGAATGACCTTGAGGGTCGTCTCATAAAAGCGTTTCTTAACACCTACTGTAGTCTCATATTATCAACGTTTCGTAATACCTAATGGACTCTTATATTAGTATTAACAAGGGATTCTATTTTGTTTTAACCAGCCAAGGTTTACAACTAGATAAAAGCGGAAATACTGTGTGCGTTTTTCTATAAATTCACAGGTTATACAGTTCATCTGTATGGTGTTTCACAGAATGGCCACATTCCTTCACATTTGCTCCATCACAGAGATTAAGATCAGAACACCCAGACCTTTACAGCCGAAAGAGAGAGAACTCAGTGTCGAGAAAGGCCTCGAACTTGTCAGAGATATGCAGGTAAAGCTTTTTTTGCATTGGCACGCCATATTGTTGTTTGTTGAAAGTTCGCAACAGATGCATAGCTGAAATACAAACCGCATCTGGCGGGATTTGAATCGATGCTGACAAGTTCCTCGTTTTTTCGAGGTTCAAAAGACAAACACCATAACCATTTAGCCAAAGAGATATCTCCCTAATGCAGCTGTTAGGTATTGTATTTAAATGGGGACGTAGCAATGTATGAAGGAGTGGTCTCCCGTAACACAGCCCCTCATACACGTAAAGTCATCATTGTTGATGACTCAAAGCCTTATTAGGAAAAGGTCCGTTTTTGGACAACAAATGGGATTAATGGCTCAATGTCAATTCCGGACAAGTCTTAATCTTGCGAACAGGAATGTTTGCAACAAATGCAAAGCTGAGAAAATAAACGGTGTCTGTCGGAATTCAAACCTATGCGGACAAGATCCTCGTTATTTTTCGTGGTTTAAAAGACCAACATCATAAGGTATGACCTAAAGAGATATCTCCCTAATGCATCTGTAAGGTGTTGTATATAAATCGGGGCGTAGCCTTGCATGAAGGAGTGGTCTCCCGTAACACAACCCCTCATAAAGTCATCATTATTGATGCCTCAAAGCCTTATTAGGAAAAAAGTCAGTTTTTGGACAACGAATGGGATTAATGGCTCAATACCAATTCCAAACAAGTCTTAATCTTACGAACAGGAAAGTTCGCAACAAATGCAAAGCTGAAAAATAAACGGTGTCTGGCGGAATTCAAACCTATGCGGGGACAAGATCCTCGGTTTTTTTTCTTTTTTTTTTTTTTTTTTTCGTCGTTTAACCCATTACCACACAATTCTGGTAACCAGCATTTTCTCCTTTTCCCACAGTGTTTTCTACCCTTCCCAGAACAGATTTCTATTTTTCAGTCACCTTTATTTTGTCGTCTGCGAATGCTTTCAGTTTGGACCAGTCTAAAATTTTCTCGTGTGGTAAAGAGTTAAAAGACCGACACCATAAGGTTTTACCTAAAGAGATATCTCCCTAACGAAATGGTTAGGTATCGTATTTAAATTGGGACGAAGCCATACATGAGGAAGTGATCTCCAGTAACAGTTTATCGTACTGGTGGTAAATCAAAGCGCTGACGCACTGAAGGCAGCGGGTTTGTACCAGCAACAGATCTTATTATTTTCTTTGCACAAGTTTCCTTTATACTTGACTCTAAAAATCTAAAAAAGTAAAACGGTGTCTTAATCGATCTGCAAACAGTATAGACCTAGGTCAGCCTCAGTTTGCACAGGCTGACCTGGGCTGAAACTTTTCGCCATTGGTCAATTTTCTGTACATCGAAGGGTCGGTCTACCCAAAAACGAAGCGGGTTTTTCAAAGAAGAGGCTATTATGGATCAATAATTATTTATGTCTTGCTTGGTTTAATCCATCATGAGAATGCAAGAAGCCCCTTTTTGCCACAGCACAGCTCATTTGTTTGTGGCTAAAACAAAGATATAATCTAGTACATGAGCACAAGCAGAAAACAAGAACTTGAATAAATGATATTTATCCTTTCCAAAACAATCCCAAGTTTTTACGACCCTGTGGAAGAGGCCTTTAAAGACATTTGTGGAAATGAAGAAAGTGCATCTATCCAATATTTTCTGTCTTATCAATCTGTAACAATTATGCAATTCTTGAAAAGTATCTTAGAGTACTGAAAACCAGTTTTAGTATAATTTTGAGGTGTTACAGCTCAAAATCCTTGTAGGCCAAATAATATGCTTTATAAAAGTTTTGCAGATCCCTTTAACGGAGTTGGTAGCTCAAAAACTTGAAATCAGGGTCGCTGGTTTAAATTTCCAGCATGGTCTTCTTTCTGATCCGCTTGTCATTTATGCCATGTTATTATTCAGTGCATGACTTAAAGGAAACTTGTTAGAATGTCCAAAACCATGAACAGCAACAGCTGAAGTAAAAATAACAACTAATACTTAATCTGCACTTTTTCAAATTTATTTTTAAATCGAACATTTTACTAGCCTGCTGAAGAAGTCCAAAGAAAACTTTGTGAGAAGTGGGGAAATTGCCTGTAATAAGCAAGTTCACATTTTTCCACAATGTTTTTCACCATATTAGACTGTTTGATTTACAGATAAGTACCAATTTTTAATTTGCTTCAGCAGATTCTTACTATTTGGTTTAAGGTCTATTAGGGAACGAATCAATTCATGAGCATACTCTTAACTCATTACTACACAAGGAAATTTTAGACCAGTCCAAATTCAAAGCATTTGCAAATAACGAATTCGACATTCAGATAGTTCAATTTTTTTCTGAAAGAATGGAAAAAAATTGCTGGAAAAAGGAGGAAATGCTGATAACCAGTATTTTCTCCTTTTCCAACAATGTTTTTAGAAGGCCTCTACCCGAGGGTCGTTAAGTGTTCATTGTGTGGCAAAAATACCCTGTTCAGCAAACTTTCTTTTTTTGTGATTTATTGCCTCTGACTTCTGATGCCTGATTTGGAAAGAAAGTTGTCAGTACTGGTCACTGGTGTGAGAAAGCCAAGAAACACGTGCATAGGTGCACTGGCTGCTGTTATATGGCCCAAGCGGTTTAAATTGCATTAAATGCTTATAAATTATACTGAAAGAAGCCATTTGCAGTCAAAAAATTACGGATGAACTCGTAAGGTGTAAGGCGGTTTTAAAGGGTGTCGTCTGCGCGAGCAGCGCGTATTTATACATGATCGTTTGGGTATTCACGGGGGGACTATTTAGTCACACGTAGGAATCAAGTTTTGTTTACCTCGCGTATCCAGGAAAAATCTGCCGGATGCAAGAATTCTCGACCTAGATAAATATCGTAGGCGTTGAAAATCAGTTACTCATACCTGGGGACTATGACAGCGGGTTTCACCCGCTGCCAAAAAGCACTCTTCAAGCCAAACAAATTACCCCTCTCTTACATAAAGAAAGTCTAAATAGTTGGGAAAGAGAAATGTTTTCTATTGAAACTATTATGAGTTCTGACCCAAGAGGCGATTCTTGATAGAGAGTTGGTATATATATATATCTGTTACGGTTCGGATGCCTTGCTCTTATAGAGAAATATCTAGAACATTTCATTCTGTCTAAAACTTTCGTTTTTTTGCCCCTGTATGTCAATTTAAGGTCAACAGCCCCCAACTTATCGGCAAACATCGTCGTTTTGGTAAAGGCTATTCGACCTGTCTTGACAGCTTCCGTCTTTTAAAATGAAAGTCAGGGCCGATGACTTATTAACTCATCGGTATATATTGTGTAACATCAAAAGGCTACCCGGCCATCCCGTCTTGTAATGTAAGGGTTAGGGACCGTAGACCTTATGTTAAATTATCTTCCGTGTGCCCCTTCTGAAGAGTATAAGCCCACCTTTGGTCTGAACATTCATGTAGATTACTAATTTTTACGTTCTTCGAGGCTACTAGCCTCTAAGAGTGGCATTGACATGAATACATTATGAACACATTACTAACAAACTTACTAATATTAAATTGTAAGGTATGGTGAGAGATGACCTCGACTCCCACCATACCAGTTGACGTGGCAAATACAGAATATATATAAAATTATGAAATTATCATAATTCTATACTAAAGGATGTTGAGTCTTGATTTTTTATCTTCATTGTCCGATATTCTATGGAAAAAAAATCTTGGACATAACCCGGAAGTGATATTGCAATAACTTGGTCTTTGGTCAGACTCTCCGGCTGAACATAATTGCAGTGCTGTTTTAAAAAAGGAACTCAATTCACTTACAAAAAGTATCGGCTCGGGTTACCCTGCGCAGTAGGTGCAGACTGACCTAAAGCGATACTTTTTATTTTTGGTAATTTTTCTCCACGTGTAAAGACCCGTGTACACCATGATGCAGTCGGTTGTTTCAGTAAATGGATTTTATGGATCCCTAAAGATGTTATGACTTACTTGGTATTAACCCTTTACTCCATAGATACTCATTTCTACACATTGCTTGTAGGAGTGTGTGAAAACATTGTGGCAAAAGGTGAAATTGCTCGTGACGAGCAATTTCACCTTTTGTCACAATGTTTTCTATGCTATCAAAAGGTGTCATATACACATAAGAAACGGCTTCATCTTTGCTGTTATTTAGGGCCAATTAGAGATACCGTAGAAATGCTTTATGGGGTAAAGGGTTAAGTATCACGAGGGTGTATTAAACTGCCTCATACCAGAGAATGACTCGTATCTAATCCATCAGTTTGCGCCCAAAAAAGTTGTTTTCAATATCCAGGGCGCGAAAGATGACGACACAAAATCCGTGATATCAGAGGACGTGAGCCTTGCCGGAGACATTGCAGACCCAATTGCAACACTGGAGGGACAAACTAAGAAAGATCTGTGGGCTAAGCTAGCCAGACGTCGCCGGGAACAGAGACATGGAACACTGAGTCAAAACTTCATGAGAAATTTCAAGTAATTGGACTACTTTTTGTGAATCTTTAATCGTTTACCATGCAACTAATTTCGACACTGATCAGATTTAAAAGCATTTGCAAACGACGAGTTCAATTTGACTCCATATGCTTTTTAGTAGTCACTTAAAATAAGGTAACGATAACGAAAAAATATGAAGAAAAGGAAGGGTCCTTTCTTAAATCTTATGGAAAATATTGTCTAAAATGAGTAGTTGGTTGTGCACCGGATTTCCTTTTCTTCCTAAAGTGGTGTCGTAGGGGTAAAATTCTTCGTATTTAAGGGTATTAATGACGTTATACATGATCTTAGTCTGATTTGTTGCCTTTTTTGAATTTTTGAATAGGAAACTCCAAAAACACATGGCGGAGGAACCGGAAACAAACCTCGGCGACAATTCTGGGACAACGAGGTCAAACAACGCCTTGGTAACGATAACAGAAGATGGTGAGGAGGTTGATCTGCAGGAATTAAAATCTGTGAAGAGAAAATTCAACAGATTGGAGAGGAAAAGCATTTTTACGATCGCCAAAATGGCTCGCAACCCGAGGTATGTATGGGTTGATCAAACAGTTCATGGACACTATAGTACCTCTATCATGGATACTTCTAATTTCCATCATTGGAACTCTTTCATGTTAACCCCTAGGCTGCTTATTGCGTCTCACTTACCTTTTGCGGACAGTGTAGATCCAAGATCAGACTGCACAGAACGTGCAGTCTGATCTTGGATCTACACTGTCCAGTAAGGTGATATCAATCCCTAATACACAACCTTGAAATAACAATATTTTGGTTTTACAATTGAATTGGAAATTTCATTTTAATTATTTAGCAGGATAAGGATTAATCTACAACTGTACACAAAAACGGTCAGTGAGTTGAACTTAGCAACCTCAGGGTTTAAGGAGGGTTTATAGATAAGTTCACAGACACTTCGGTATCTCCGACACAATTAGTTACATGTAATGTTTGACGATTCTTACTTTTGTTGCTATGCGTAAGGTAACGCACTTTTGCTGACAGTGTAGATCGAGATCAGATTGGTTACAACGGTCTGTATAGTCTGATCTCAATCAACTCTGTCTGTAAAAGTGCATTATCTCCGGCTTAGCTGTAAAAAGGAGTAATGCTTTTGTAAAAGCAACAGGAACGCTGATAACGGTCTTGCTAACAAATTTCCTGCATTTCCCAATTGCAGAATTAAGAATACTATTCTACAGCGAGGGAACGTGGTGGCCAGTCGCTGGAAGAGGGCTGCCTTGAAAGCAAAACTCAAGAACATTGCAGAAGCTGCCGCAAAGGTTAACGGACCTACGGATGCTGTTAAGCCAAGAGTTAACTTTGTGGATGTTGCTAGACTGGCTGTAGCTGACAGAGATAGCAAACCTCCTTCTGATAATGAGGAGGAAGAGGAAAAAAGAACACAACTTTAGGGGCTCTGATGTGATACATTATTTATAGAGTATCCAACTGTTAGACTGTTACAGAAATTAACATTTGATGTCAAAACCAATTACAGAAGCTAAGGGTCCGTATTCACCAAACATTCAGAAGAACATTCTTTGTTTAATTCTCCAGAATATATAATTTTGACAGTACATGTACAGCGAATTCTGGATGGCCAAACCAAATGGTAAAGTCAAACAGAAGTTGTGTTAATTCTTGAAACTAGAGTTAGACTTACAATGAAATTAAGAAACGTTGGTGAATACGAAACAAATATTCTAATATAGAGACTGTTTTGTTCAGAGTTTTCCTTAACCAAAAAAAAAAAAGATGAATAAATAAATAATGAATGGCAATGGGAATTGCAGGTATAAAATCAAGATGCTAATTCGGTACTTTCTGAGATTCACCCTAAGCATTTACAATGCACATTATTCCGTTACCCCCAGCTTGTGGAATAAACATATCGTTCAGTAAACCAATTTGTGAGTTATGAGGCGCAGTGAATAAACCACTCGGGCTATTGCCCTCGTGGATTATTTATTCTGCCTCAAGAATCACAACTGTGGTTTATTGAACGATAAACGACTATAGAAAGAGGATTATCTCTTAAATTTCCCTTGTACGAAACTTTTTTGCTTGTATTTTGTGCTTATAATTTAATAGGTATATAATTATGTAATTAATCCGACTGATTTGTTTGTTTATTGGCTTAGATCAATAAAGTCCAGACCATTAACCCATAACCGCACAATACTGACTTTTAACGACCCTAGGAAAGAAGCATTATAAAAGCAGTGAGAAAAAAGGAACAAATACTGGATACCAGCATTTTCTTCTTTTCCTTCAATGTTTTCTACTCTTTCAAAGAAACATTGCACCGTTTAAGCCACCTGAAATTGTCGTCTGCAAATGCTTTTAATTTGGACAAAGCTAAAACGTTGTCGTCTGGTAAGGGTTTCTAACGAAAAAAGATGTATAAAACAACCAAAATTCCTTGTCTATTATGAAATTTATATGTTATTGTCTCCATCTTTATTTGGCATTACACCGGCGACTCCCCATCGCTATATCGAGAAAACCCATGAAAATTGCAATTATGTGTCAAATGAATTGCACGTTTTATTCGCATTCATTCTGTTTAGAACAAGTACGATATTGTTCAACGGAATGAAGCTAAGATTAAATTAAATTCTTATCTATTCATTCGTAAAACAATGCTACCTGTATGTATAGAACTGTATAGTGGTAGTGTGCTTCCGGTATTATGCCTTTGACTGTTGGAAGAGCACACACCAAAAAATAATGAGTAAATAATCGTGGATATTTATCTCGTTCTTTCGATGTCACTGAGATATAGTTCTAGAAAAAGAAAAAAAGGAAAGTCCAGATTGAAAGCACAAACTTTCTGACCAAATAAACAATATCTTTTTTAAGGTATTTGATTCCAAGGTCCGGTAAGAGTTTTCTCAGAATTAGAATGTGGTGAGGAAATTTTGTTGTAACAGCAATATCTTGACCAATAAAGAAATGTGTTAATTTTTTTTATATATATTTTTTCCCAAAAGCGCTTGCTTGATTTCTCTTTATTTAGCATGAATGATATTTGAATTGTGATGTAATGGATCTCTCGACAAGATTTTAATAACCTTCGTGTTTTGGTAAAGACTTAATCCGAGATCAGTTCTGCGCAGTCTGACGTAAATGTATATTGTCCTTAACCCTTTACTCCATAGATACTCATTTCAACACATTGCTCGTAGGAGCCTTTGGAAAACATTATGGCAAAAGGTGAAATTGCTCGTCACGAGCAATTTCACCTTTTGCCACAATGTTTTCTACACTATGAAACGGTGTCATATACACATAAAAAATGGCATCATCCTTGCTGTTATTTAGGGTCAGTTAGAGATACCATAAAAATGCCTTATGGGGTAAAGGGTTAATAGCGCATTGAGTCTCCTTTAGCAGGTTTACAAGTCAAAGGAAAGGCAGTGCAAAAAGGTGTAACTTTTGAATAAGACCAAAAGACATGTAAGCTTACTGCTATTTTTTTTTTACCTACTGGGTTTTAGACAGTTCTTATGAATCACTAGACGAGGGATGGACGTAAGAGAGATAACTTTCTGACGTGTCTTGTCAAAAACAAACATCTTCAGGTAGATTTAATAATCTCTGTATTCATCACAAAATATAAAGTATAGAGAAAAACATTGGTCTACTTTTGACCTACTTCTTGGTAACAGTCTCAGTAAATAAACAGTTATTAGCAATCGGTAAAAAGTTTGGACATACTCAATCTGTGGGCCTGTTTGCAGGCCAATTTTAGCTATGCTGTTTTCGAACAGGCTTTGTCTTAACCCTGGCGTCGTCGATGTGATCTGCGTTGTTGTCGTGGAAAAAAAATGAGATGTTGTAATACCTCACTTATTATTCAGAATATTTATTTCAAAGTCGGACTAGTTCTTATATATCAAGAGGGGGACCTATGCGACAAGGTCAGGTAACTAGGAAAGTATTTCTGACAATGTTATGCCCCTCTTTCGACTTAGAAATTCTACTGAAAATCAAGTACTTTCAGCCGAACGTTGGCACGTTGGCACCCGCATACGGTGCTCTTTGTTAGACCAACACTTATCTTGTTAAAAAACTAAATTTTCAATTTGATACTATTACCCGTAATGTTGCTGTTTCAAATTCAAGTTTTGGGGAAAGATATCTCCTTATCGGACAGTGTAGATCAGAGATCAGAGTGTACGTTCTGTGCAGTCTGATCTTGATCTGAATTGTCCGTAAAAGGTCAGTCGCGTCGAGCAGCAAAAGGGTTAGTATAGATACTGATGTTGCCACCGGCAATCGATGTTCTCTCTCACAACTTAGCAAATGAATATGATAAGGGATTATACTTCTCCAGTACTTTGTGGTGATATTTGTATTTTTCTATGCGTTCAAATTATATACGAGCACTGTACAGTTTATGTATTTCCAGACACATCATTTTTGCAGCAACTGCTCCTTTTCCAATGATAAAGAAGTTTAACATCTTATCTTGAAAAAATATATTTAACTATAAATGTTGGTTTATCACAACGTGAAATTTAAAGCTAAGGAAAAAAATGCATCTGTTGGCGTGGTTACTTTCAGCGGATTTGCTATGTAGCAAATCTGCTTACTGTGATGGTTTTGGCCAAAACAAAATACATCATGCGCGCTCCCTTTCAGTTTTGCATGGCTGGCCTAGGGTCGAACAAAACAGAGCTACAAATAATATTCAGCTCCGACTTTGAACAAATCATACAAACTATGTTTGATTTCTTTATCGAAATTTCGTCAAAACTACAAAAATTGTCAGGTTGAAATACTCTTAATACTCGAACAAAGTTCGTTCTTTTTCTTTGTTATATATTGCCATATGCGTATGAACATTGTTTACACAGACTACCCCCATTTTCATTCAAGAAATGTTAATTCACAACTTGTATCGTCCGCTGTCGAAGGAGATTAAGAAATTATTTCTTTATGAAATTACATCATTTTTGAACTCTGTATTATATCAAATATCTTTAACTGTTCCGATAGCTAGCTAGAATCTAGCTATTAATTTATAACCCTTTCGAGAACGAAAACAGAGAACCCATAAAGTCGATTCGACACCTTGTTAGGTGCACTATCGATGAATTTCCGAATTTTTTGTAACATTTCTTTGAAACTTTTAGAAAAATGAGGATCGTGTAGTCTATTAAAAAATACATTTGACATTTGATTTATGCAAGACTGCTTCCAAAATTTCTCTCCATTTATCGATGGGACCTAAAGATATCCTGCCATAGACGGCCTCGATCAAGTACGAACCCGTGACGTGAATTTATACTGAGGATTTTAAATGGGAAATCGTGTCCTTCTCAGTAAGCTGGACATCTGCTAACTTCACTTAACATCCTGGACTTTAAGCCTCATATATTCAATTATCTTCATGGTGTAAAAATCCATTCATAGTCCTTCTGATGTGCTTGAATTTTATTTTGTTACCTTTCATGCAAAAGATTCAAGAAACCAGAATTTTCAGACAGATGTTTGAGTAAGGGTTCGCAGGAATACATCTTAGTTTAGATCTATACATCTTACGATTTCAAGATGTAGATTTGATTTGTTTGATATCTTTTTCATGTTTGTAGATTGAAGTATATGTACTTTATTTAATAAAGTTGGAACCTACATATTTATGATGAACTGCTGCTCATCCCATATTAGACCACGTTTGTAGGGACTTGACCAATCAGCGTTCAGTATTTCCGTTGTATATATCGAAGATACAACTCCCGCAGTTGTATATCTGGATATACTATGCTAGTATATCCCGCACGTGAATTCCGACAATTGTTTGCAATGTCGAGTCGGGGAAAAATGTACCCTTTGCAGTAACACAATTTTGAAGTATTATTTGAACTGGGTATAACATTTTCATGTGTGAGTGCAATACTATTCTAAGTCAACACAATGTACAATCAATTAACACAATATTGCCCTCAAATAGCGATTAACTACAGCAACCTCTTGAATGGAGTGTGCTCTAGGCGGTAGAAAAATAAGGCTCCAGTCTGGTTAAATGTGTAATGTTCACATTTTGGCTTTAAAACATGCAATTGCCTTTACAACCATTTTTCTAAAACATCAATCTGAGAAGGATTAACACTTATTTTTGCTAAGAAATTACAACAGATTCGATAGCTCTTTAGTTTAAACATATTTATTTTACATCGATTGAGAAACAAGTTCTGACAACTTATACTAATCTCTTTCGATTCTGCTTCCTGGGAACTACACCAGTACTCGCGCCAAATATGTGGGCCGATGAAAAATCCCAAAGTTGACACCCGCTCCCTGGAATCGAACTCAGGACCTTTTGGTTACGAGGCCGACGCTCTACCTCACGACCGAGGACACCAGTTTGCATGCACGTTTAACGTGTCAGTTCACCTACACACGCGTAGGTTGGTTTAGTAATGTTTAACCCTTAACCTTTGGCTATTTCAAAGATTTAGGGGAAAATATCGCCTTATCGGAAAATGTACATCCAAGATCAGATTATACACGTTCTATGCTCTCTGATCTGTATCTACATTGTCCACTAATGGTCCTTGAGTCGCGTTTAGCAGCCTACAGATTAAAGTCAATGGCTCTATGTACAAAGTTTACAAGGTTTTCGTGTACGGCCTTGACATTGCTTACAAAAATTACTTGAAATTAACGTATTGAACATATTAATTACAAAAGAAAACTGAACAATATTTCTCAACATTATTCCATGTGTTTCGTAATAAAATAGACTAGTACTGTCTAATTACAAGAGACACATAGTATGTTCTAAACGATGAACATCCCTGTTGTCTTTGACAATCTACAATCGAAACATAACGTTTTCAAAATTTTGCCTGCAAATACAATTTCGATCTTAACAATCCACAAATAGGTTAACTTTCATTAAAATCATAATGAATAATTTAACATTTTGATATAAATTAGTACCTTACTTATGCCTCTTTTGAACAAGATGCAAAACTTCCATTTTAACAGTTACAATGACTCAATTTTGTAACAAGCTTTTTATCTACTATAAATATGAGCATATGACGTAAAAAAGCATGACTAAATAGTCACGTGGTCTAAGTAAGATAGAAAATCTAGTGCCGTGATATATGGGAAATATACACTCGCTAACGCTCGTTGTATATTTCCCATATACCACGGCACTCGTTTTCTATCCCATACCTAGAGGTGGTGACTGTGCTTCACGTAAACAGCATGTAATTCAAACCTCAGAATGAAAGTATGCCTATTTTTTAAAGTCTTATAGAGGGACAAATTCCTTTAACCCTTAGGCTACTTAGTGCTACTTAAGAATGTTTTTGCAGATAATGTTAATCAGGGTCCTTTGAACCGAACGTGCAGTATGATCTTTGATCTATACTGCCTGGTAAGGAGGTACTCTTCCCCCCCCCCCCCAAAAAAAAAAAAAAAAATAGCATTGAAATAGAAATATCAGGATTTATACTATCGACCTGAAAGCACCATTTTATTTAGGTAAAAGTGAATTTTTACTTTGCATGGCAACTTGTCACAATGAATGTGATCCTGGTCCATTCTGGCTGCTTCAGCTTCTTTTCTTCAGACCACAAAAATGGATTCACTTGAAACTGTATGTGAAGTATGCGAAGTAATAAATAACCGTTTTACCAGTGTTAATATTGAATTTCAAGTATCTGATCATGCTACAGCAAGTTTTTTTCACATATCCCTGCAGGGTTCAGTTTTAAAGGTAATAGGACTCAAATTCACATAGACTTGGCTCAAAACTTCCAAAAAGGAATCTACATCTATATGTAAATGAATAAAACTTACATAACTGCATTTTTGTAAGTTCAGACTGTGCAGGTCTAAGTTTGAACCTATGCAATATATATATATATATATATATATATATATATATATATATATATATATATATATATATATATAAAAAAGAAAAATAACATCACATGGGAGTATATATCGGTAACATTTATTGCCAACCGGTTTCGCTTTCGCTCATCAGGGCAACAATAACAATAAATCACGTAGCAACGTTACGTTGCTACACACATAACGCAATAATTGATGACGTTATGGCTTAATGTTCAATTTAGGCATAAATTTATTGATAAACGATTGTTCTTTAAGTAACCTAGCTGAAACATTGTCGCTATGCATTTTAAAGAAAGGAAAGATCGAGAATTTTGGAAAAGTTTTGGAACATTTGTCTAAATGCGAACTTAAAGGCATTTGTCTTGTTAATGGGTCTCTGACTTGTTGATAATGTACTGTTTTTCTGTTTCTTAATTTGTCACCGGTCTGACCGATGTAAAATTCCCTACACCCATTACAAATTAAAACATAAATAACATTTTTAACAGTGCAGTCCATATTTTCCTTAACAAAGAAAGTTTTATCATTTAATTTAATGTTGTTACCTTCAATGATATAATCACACAGTCCACATCGTGGTTCTCCACACTTTTTCACGCAAGCGGCTGTGTCTTGATTGAATTCCGATCGTGTAATGAGGCGTTTAAGATTAGGGAGCTGTCTTTTACATTTAATGATTTTAGTGTTTGTGATTATATTATTCATTTTTTCATCGCCGTTAAGAATAGTTAAATTAGATCTAAGTAATCCGAATATTTCACTGTTTTTTGGATTATGGGTGGATACGAAAGGTAAAATAGGTTTTTCAGTCTTTTCTTTAACTGTTAAAAGACTGTTTCTAGGGATTTGTAAAGCTTTAATAAGTCCCGCTTTTATAACCTGCACTGGATAGTTCCTGTCAATCAATGAAGAAGCTAATTCTTTCAGACGGGAATTACGAACACTTATATCAGAAACAATGGTGCATATTCTACGAGCTAAGGAAAAAGGGATGTTAATTTTAGTATGCTTTGGATGGCATGACTTGAAATTTAAATACTGCTTAGAGTCTGTGGACTTGAAATATATGTCGGTGGATATAGAAGTATTTATTTTAATGACCATAACATCAAGAAAGGGTAACTGATAATCACTGGATTGTATCTTAAACATAATGTCCTTATGGAGAGAATTAAGGGTCGTACAAAAATAAGCTAGATCATCCGATGATCTTTGCCAGAATATAAAACAGTCATCCAAATATCTTCTCCATTGATCCCGTACGAATTTAGCAAATACGTTACCCTTTTCGTGCTCTACTGTTTTGTAGAGTATTTCCTCTAAAAATACAGATAATTCTATAGTTAGAAATAAAT
Organism: Tridacna crocea; assembly: GCA_943736015.1. Lineage (NCBI taxonomy): Eukaryota > Metazoa > Mollusca > Bivalvia > Cardiida > Cardiidae > Tridacna > Tridacna crocea. Next base: position 35,707,417 of record OX031073.1, read on the forward strand.
CCAATTTCGACCCACCGAGCGGTCGCAATATTGTGCTAGATTCCTATATATCCACCAGTAGAGTGTTATGTTCTAATACTATTAGGAACAATAAGCACATCAAACATAATATAACATTACAACAACGTGAAGCTATTAAATCTTTGGCACATGACACTTCTATCATCATTAAAGAGGCAGATAAGGGAGGTGGCATTGTTATAATGAATACCGAATTTTATAAATCGAAAATTCTTGAAATGCTCGGGGATGAAGCTTATTATAAAATTATTCCAGAGAGTAATCAATTACAAGTTATTAACAAAATCAAACATCTTATAGCAGAAAGCAAGAGAATGACCAATCAAGAAAAGATTTTTTTATTAAGATTCGAATGTAAAACAAGTACTTTCTATGGCTTACCCAAAATACATAAGAGCCAAATTATACAAAACTCTTGTTCTAATAACCATTTAGACTGTATTGAAATTCCTGATCCAGTGGACTTAACTCTTAGACCTATAGTAGCAGGCCCTTGTTGCGAAACAAGTCGCCTGAGCTCTTTTTTGGATACGTTACTTAAACCTTATTTGCAAAAGGTAAAAAGCTACCTACGTGATAACATTGACTTCCTTAACTTCATTCTTGAAAATGTTCCAGCGCAGACTAAACTCGTTTCCTTTGACATAGTCAGTCTTTATACTAACATTCCACACAGTCTAGGACTAAAGTCTGTTTCCTTTTGGCTGGACAAGCATCCAGAATTATTGCCAGAACGTTTTAATAAAACATTTATTTTACGGGGTCTTCAAATTATCCTTGAAAATAACAATTTTTCATTTGATAAATCGTTCTATAACCAAACCAAAGGTACAGCGATGGGAACTAAAGTGGCCCCTACATATGCTACTCTTGTCCTTGGGTTTTTAGAGGAAATACTCTACAAAACAGTAGAGCACGAAAAGGGTAACGTATTTGCTAAATTCGTACGGGATCAATGGAGAAGATATTTGGATGACTGTTTTATATTCTGGCAAAGATCATCGGATGATCTAGCTTATTTTTGTACGACCCTTAATTCTCTCCATAAGGACATTATGTTTAAGATACAATCCAGTGATTATCAGTTACCCTTTCTTGATGTTATGGTCATTAAAATAAATACTTCTATATCCACCGACATATATTTCAAGTCCACAGACTCTAAGCAGTATTTAAATTTCAAGTCATGCCATCCAAAGCATACTAAAATTAACATCCCTTTTTCCTTAGCTCGTAGAATATGCACCATTGTTTCTGATATAAGTGTTCGTAATTCCCGTCTGAAAGAATTAGCTTCTTCATTGATTGACAGGAACTATCCAGTGCAGGTTATAAAAGCGGGACTTATTAAAGCTTTACAAATCCCTAGAAACAGTCTTTTAACAGTTAAAGAAAAGACTGAAAAACCTATTTTACCTTTCGTATCCACCCATAATCCAAAAAACAGTGAAATATTCGGATTACTTAGATCTAATTTAACTATTCTTAACGGCGATGAAAAAATGAATAATATAATCACAAACACTAAAATCATTAAATGTAAAAGACAGCTCCCTAATCTTAAACGCCTCATTACACGATCGGAATTCAATCAAGACACAGCCGCTTGCGTGAAAAAGTGTGGAGAACCACGATGTGGACTGTGTGATTATATCATTGAAGGTAACAACATTAAATTAAATGATAAAACTTTCTTTGTTAAGGAAAATATGGACTGCACTGTTAAAAATGTTATTTATGTTTTAATTTGTAATGGGTGTAGGGAATTTTACATCGGTCAGACCGGTGACAAATTAAGAAACAGAAAAACAGTACATTATCAACAAGTCAGAGACCCATTAACAAGACAAATGCCTTTAAGTTCGCATTTAGACAAATGTTCCAAAACTTTTCCAAAATTCTCGATCTTTCCTTTCTTTAAAATGCATAGCGACAATGTTTCAGCTAGGTTACTTAAAGAACAATCGTTTATCAATAAATTTATGCCTAAATTGAACATTAAGCCATAACGTCATCAATTATTGCGTTATGTGTGTAGCAACGTAACGTTGCTACGTGATTTATTGTTATTGTTGCCCTGATGAGCGAAAGCGAAACCGGTTGGCAATAAATGTTACCGATATATACTCCCATGTGATGTTATTTTTCTTTTTTATGTAATATCCTTGAGCCGGAACCAGTTGATTTTTCCATATATATATATATATATATATATATATATATATATATATCAACAAAGCAGTGAGATTAAATAATCTTGTTCATTTATTTAGTGAGGTTCTGTGAGACTGTCACTGATTGGCGAAGGTTGTTGGTTGAGTTATGCCAGATTTTATCCTCACCCAGGTGACAGGATTTTGTAGGAGTGCTTATAGACAAGGCTCTGCATAGAATGAACCTAGCTCTAGTAAAAACCCAAGCCATACACAAATAAATGGGTTGTTGACATTGTAAGACTCTTGAATGTAGTTACAATCAATTTCGTGTTTTGTGCCAGTGCATGAGTTAACCTTACTTTTCTTTTGTGAAATCGTTATTTCTTGACTTGCGTCTTTATGATGATATAAGATGATTTTTATGTATGTAACAAGGAAGGTATATTCAATACTCATGAATTACACATGGCCTAAATCCTAGAAAATACTAAAAACAATGTTTAGTTTTCATCTTCCAGACTATTACATAACGTTTTTTTTAGATCAGGAATAAAATCAAGGATTTTCTTTCAAAAGAAAGAAGAAACCATTGTATCTGAACAATCAACTTCTTGTGTCTAGTTTGATTTATGTATTTCATATTAGGATTAGTGGTTTCAAGTTGTATTAAGGAATAAACCTTGAAGAGATTCCTAGGTGTTAGAGGCATGGAAAAAACAAAGGAATTACATTAAAAAGCCACATTTTCCATTTCCATGGGATGATTCCAGCGTTTTTTTAAACTCTTTACCAAACATCAAAGTTTTAGACTTGTCCAAATGGAAAGCACATGCTGATAAACAAAATCAGTGTGACTCAAAATATGAATATCATTTTTGGAAGGTCTGAAGAAATTGTGGGAAAAAGGAAAACTGCTGGTTACCAGCATTTTCTCATTTCCCAAATTCATTTTAAATGCCATTCTTCCTCAGGGTCATTCAAAGTCGGGATTGTTTGTAACGGTTTACACTAAATCATACTAGTTTCAAAACAAAATATGCTTTATGTATGTATTTCAGAATGAGGACAGTTTGCTTCCTTTGTAGCAAGAGTAGATTAAGATCAGACCACTAACATAGTAAAATCCCTCTCCTTTAGACACACTATTTTAATTCGAACTGTTTTCAGTCTATATGATTATACCCACTACATGAAAGTTTATAGGGTGTTGTGTTTATAGTCTGACTAGGTTAGTAAAATACTGTATTGGAAATCAAAACCTTTATATTTGATTTCAGAAGTTTCAGTAATTCAAAAGAGTCTTGCATTATGATGATTAATGATGAGTTTAGAAATGGTTGAATGCTATGATAAAGGTAAATATACAGTCATCATGTCTAGTGTATTTATTTAAGCTCACATGTTTACAAAACCTAGGGTAAGCTGTCGATATTTTCAATATGACTTAAAGTATAATCTCAAACAAAAACCACCATCTCTGACGGCGGGGAATCACGTGACACATCAACAACAACAATGACCGATATTTGAAAAAATTCCCCGACTTCAGGTAAGAAAATCTTCAATAATTCCGTTAATACATGACCGATTGGAATTTGGTTTGAAGCAGAGAAGGCGGAAGGACTCCAGGGATTTGCTTGATGTGTTAGATTTTTTAAACAACACCTGATAAAAAAGTTATTGACGAGCAAACAAATTTTTTACCCTGTGCCGTCTGATCCTGATCTACACTATTCGCAACAAGTCAGTGAGTCGTGCCGCGCAGCCCAAGGGAAAACATGACTGTTTAGTAAAGTGTTGAAATAAACCCCAATCAAAATTTCCTTTAAATACAGTTGTCAGATGCTAAGGAAATCTGATGTGGATCCATAGTCATGTTGTATACCAGTCTATCCCACAGATTGATATAAATGTATAGCTTGTGTTTGTATAGGGGTACTCTAATAACTTTTGTAGCAATGTAATAGAGTATTTGCCGTCTGATCCTGATCTACACTATTCGCAACAAGTCAGTGAGTCGTGCCGCGCAGCCCAAGGGAAAACATGACTGTTTAGTAAAGTGTTGAAGTAAACCCCAATCAAAATTTCCTTAAAATTTAGACAGTTTTCAGATGTTAAGGAAATCTGACATGGATCCATAGTCATGTTGTATGCCAGTCTATCCCACAGATTGATATAAATGTATAGCTTGTGTTTTTATAGGGGTACTCTAATAACTTTTGTAGCAATGTGATAGAGTATTTGCCTACGGAGTTTGGACCTGAAGGTTCTAGGTTCAATCCCTGCCTTTTACATCATTTAACAGAACTGTTACAGATAAATGTAATCAGCATTCATAATACCTTATGGTTTGTCAAAACATGGCCTATATTTGACTCTTGAATTTTATGTTATACAAAGTTAAATAGGGAGAATTTTTGAGGATTTTTCTTTTTTAGACCTTTAGAATACAATAAATCGCATGTTTTGTGAGTCCTCTGCAATAGGGCTTATGAAAACAGTGTTCGAAAACAAGACATCAGTATTTCTTGTCTTTTTTTTTTCTTCCATATTTTTTCCACCCGTTACAAATACAAACCACATAATCTGATAACTCCATATCTATTGAACTGTTTGTTTATGCTCTAAATAGCAAGCCAGTTAGTTTTTATGCTACAAATCAAATTACTGCGTAAAAAGCCAAAAAAATACTACCAGATACATGTATATATTTCTTTTCATATAAAGTGTATGGTTAAATTCAGTAAAATGATGCAATTTTGTGCATTTGATAATGGAATTGTAAGCTGCTTTAGCAATAGGTAATTGTGTTTATTATTAACAGAATATGATGACCCGATATGATGATTTAATATTGATTTGAATATATAAATCCTTGTTGATGGCGCATGTTATTGATAAAGTACCATTCTCTCAAAGCTTTCCAAAACTGTGACACGAAATCTAATAATACCCAAAGAGGCCTAGTAACACTTTAAAATACCAATTTAGATATTTTTTTCTTAATATTATCTTTCTTTTTTACTAATAATTTTCCAGCTATAATTCAGTTAGTCGGTTTTGATTTTGTTGAGGGTATGACAATCTAAATAGTTGGTTTTAATTTGGAGAGGTAAAAAAAATTGTCCTCTGGTAAGAAGTTCAACAAGAAGGTACAAACATTTCATATATCATATATATGTAAGTAGCAATATATTGTACTGTTTGATCAAATTTGCTCATGATTGCTGAAACTGATTGACAGCTGTAGACCTTAACACTGTGTTTTTATTTTTACAGTAATTTTATTATATATCATCATCTTCTTTTGTATAGTTATTTTAAGTCTTACCCATCAATAAATCAACAATTGAAGTGTTCTATATAACTTTCACTTATAAATCCACCTTGATGATTTCCAGTCCTATGTGTGTTTACAGTCCTAAATATAATACTATAAAAAAAAAACCCATCAAATTGTTGGATCAAATTAATACTCTGATAAATAGTAAGATAACAGTAGCTGCCCACCACACTTTGTAGAACAACTTTGACTCCATTTCCCTGGCATACTCTATTATTTACTTACTTATTATACATATATTACATGTGATAAAAAATAATTTTTATTACATCAATTCATGACTTAAAACTGTTCAACAAATTATTTTTTCGGGAGTTCCAGCCCTTTGATTTGTTTTTCATACTGAATCTTAGAGAGTTTTATATTCTTACACCGTATATCTTTTTTTTTTCTCATTAAAATCGATCTTGTTTCACATAATGAAATTGAAACTAATCAAAAAATAAGTGAAAACATTTGTAACGGTTTACACTAAATCATACTAGTTTCAAAACAATATATGCTTTATGTATGTATTTCAGAATGAGGACAGTTTGTTTCCTTTGTAGCAAGAGTAGATTAAGATCAGACCACTAACATAGTAAAATCCCTCTCCTTTAGACACACTATTTTAATTCGAACTGTTTGCAGTCTATATGATTATACCCACTACATGAAAGTTTATAGGGTGTTGTGTTTATAGTCTGACTAGGTTAGTAAAATGCTGAATAGGAAATCAACACCTTTATATCTGATTTCAGAAGTTTCAGTAATTCAAAAGAGTCTTGCATTATGATGATTAATGATGAGTTTTAAATGCTATGGTAAAGGAAAATATAGTCATCATGTTTAGTGTATTTACTTAAGCTCACATATTTACAAAACCTAGGGTAAGCTGTCGATATTTTCAATATGACTTAAAGTATAACCTTAGATAAAAACAAACATCTCTAGTCCTTCTGAAAATCCTTGATTTTAGTACAACCAAATAAAGCTCAGCCAATTGGATCAGTTGTTTCAAAAGTTTTTTCTATCTGTCCATGCTTCAAAATGGGATAATTTGCTACCTTAGTTAAAACACACTGTATCGTTTGTGATGTTATGGAATGGGGAAAAATGAATTTGGTTCAAATGAAAAGAAAAATCTGTTTGTAAGCTAATGTTTTCTAAAACTTAAGAAGTATATTTTGTAAGGCTGACAGAAATGTCAGATAAAAGTTACCCTGGCAGACGGTCAATGTTGAAACCACACTTGATTAATTGAATGGCGTTTAATGTCGCTTTCAACATTATTTCAGTCTTATAAGTGCTACAACCAGCTTATTTATGTGTGTCTGGCTTTCAGCCGTACTAGGCTAGGGCTCTTAAGTGTCTTGCCTAAGGATACTCCCACACAAGACAATAATGGCCACCAGGTAAGAAGTCCTAAACTTTACTAGTAAGCCATGCAGAACCCCCAGATCCACATTTAGACGGGGAGTTAATTTTCGTTAGAATTTTCAGATTAATATATGTCCACCAGCTATGCATTAATTGCTTTTTTAAGTCAAAAACAGTAATTAAATGGATGCTAATTTATTACTCATTCCTTCCCCATATGATAAGGTTTAGGCTCTTTAAATGTAGTCAACAATTACTTTATTCAAGTCAAAAAAGGTAATTAAATGGATGCTATTTCGTTATTCATTCCTCCCCAATATGATAAAGCTTAGGCTCTTTAAAAGTATCTGCAGACAGCAATTCAGAAACTGATACAAATGAGCTGAAGTTCACTCTTATGATTGAAAACACTGTCCAAACAGGAGAAATACTATATTCCAGAATTTTGTCTTTGTCCCATGATGCTTTAAATTGCCTCTTTTCTTCAGCGTTATTATCCCTTATCCTGCTGATGGCGTTAGTGAAATCCCATAGGTTGCTATTTCAAGGTCATTTTTGGAACGGTAAATATCTCTTTAAAATAACAGACAGTGTAGATCAAAGACCAGACTGCACTTTCTGTGCCGTCTGATCCTGATCTACACTATTAGCAACAAGTCAGTGAGTCGTGCCGCGCAGCCCAAGGGAAAAAATGAGTGTTAGTAAAGTGTTGAAATAAACCCCAATCAAAATTTCCTTCAAATACAGTTGTCAGATGCTAAGGAAACCCGACATGGATCCATAATCATGTTGTATAATGGTCTGTCCCACAGTTTGATATAAATGTATAGCTTGTGTTTGTATAGGGGTACACTAATAGCTTTTGTAGCAATGTGATAGAGTATTTGCCTAAGGAGTTTGGACCTAATGGTTCTAGGTTCAATCCCAGTCTTTGGCAGTATTTAACAGAACTGTTACAGATAAATGTAATCAGCATTCATAATACCTTATGGTTTGTCAAAACATGGCCTATATTTGACTCTTGAATTTTATGTTATACAAAGTTAAATTGGGAGAATTTTTTAGAAGTTTTCTTTTTTAGACCTTTAGAATACACTAAATCCTATGTTTTCTGAGTCCTTTGCAATAGGGCTTATGAAAACAGTGTTCGAAAACAAGACATCAGTATTTCTTGTCTTTTTTTTTTTCCATATTTTTTTCCACACGTTACAAATACAAACCACATAATCTGATAACTCCATATCTATTGAACTGTTTGTTTATGCTCTAAATAGCAAGCCATTTAGATTTTATGCTTCAAATCAAATTATTTCGTAAAAAGCCAAAAATACTACCAGATATATTATATTTCTTTTCATATAAAGTGTATGCTTAAATTCAGTAAAATGATACAATTTTATGCATTTGATAATGGAATTGTAAGCTGCTTTAGCAATAGGTAATTGTGTTTATTATTAACAGAATATGATGACCCGATATGATTATTTGATACTGATTTGAATATTTAAATCCTTGTTGATGGCGCATGTTATTGATAAGGTAACATTCCCTCAAAGCTTTCCAAAACTGTGACATGAAATCTAATAATACTCAAAGAGGCCAAGTTACACTTTAAAATACCAATTTAGATATTTTTCTCTAAATATTATCTTTATTCTTTAATGATGATTTTCCAGCTATAATTCAGTAAGTCGGTTTTGATTTTGTTGAGGGTATGACAATCTAAATAGTTGGTTTTAATTTGGAGAAGTCAAAAATCTTGTCCTCTGGTAAGAAGTTCAACAAGAAGGTACAAACATTTCATATATCATATATGGTACTGTTTGATCAAATTTGCTCATGATTGCTGAAACTGTTTGACAGCTGTAGCCCTTAACACTGTGTTTTTATTTGTACAGTCATTTTATTATATATCATCATCCTGTTTTGTATAGTTTTTTAAGTCTTACTAATCAACAAATATACAACTAAAGTGTTCTATATATTTGTCAAATAACTTTCACTTATAAATCCATCTTGATGTTTTCCAGTCCTATGTGTGTTTATAGTTCTAAATATAAAAAAACAACATCAAATTGTTGGACAAAATTAACACTCTAAATAGTAAAATAACAGTAGCTGCCCACCCACACTTTGTAGAACAACTTTGACTCCATTTCCCTGGCATACTCTATTATTTACTTACTTATTATACATATATTACATGTGATAAAAAAAGAATTTTCATTACATCAATTCATGACTTAGAACTGTTCAACAAATTATTTTTTCGGGAGTTCCAGCCCTTTGATTTGTTTTTCATACTGAATCTTAGAGAGTTTTATATTCTTACACCGTATATCTGTTTTTTTTTTTTTTTTATTATTAAAATCGTTCTTGTTTCACATAATGAAATTAAAACTTCGCAAAAATTAAGTGAAAACATTCAGTGAGCAGAATAGTGACCCTTAATCAAATATGCGATTGAGAAACATTAAAAGACCTTACTATAATAAAAAAATCAACGAGGAATTAGGTTTGATATATAAATAGAAACATTGTTTCAAAAGAAGCAGTCGCTCGTTTGGAGCAATTTCTCCTTTTTGCCACAATGCTTTTACGGCTGTCTGTTGCAAGCCGTGTAGACTGGTATCATTCCGTTAAATAGAGAATTTTCAGTTACGAAAAAAAAAATCAAATAAAACTGCATAGCCATATGTATTAATGTAATGCTCTCAATGTCGGATTTATCCAGTATTTCAGATGAAGGGAAAATAACAACACATATTTCTGTGAGTTTACTATTGTTATGTACCTTGTTTACGAGAACACTCAAATATAGTGCCTGAATGCCAGGCTGCAAGGCGTGTAGAACGTTCATGAAGAAGAGGTAATTGAGTTACTCGAGCAAATTGCTGCCAGAATAATACAGGTTGACAGGCGAAGATATTCTGCATTCATATGAGATTTATATCATGCATCACAGCAAATTAAGAAACAAAAACTCGTTGGGTACATGTGTGTGTATGTGGTGTGGGTGTGTGTGTGTGGGGGGGGGGAGGGTTGAGTATATGGCGGAAAACTGAGGTAAGCCCAAAAAGGTGGGTTAGGTTTAGGGTAACAGAGCTCCTCCGGGGAAGGTCTGCTGACAAACCCAACAACGTAAAATTAAATCGGTTTTGCAGAATGCGCTAATTACGTTTTGTTTCTCCAAGTTCGTTTTCTTTAATAGATCAATGTGTTCCATTTTATGACTATTCGTACAGGACACACACCTGACATTATCTCCCCTCGGGAGTCCCTCGTAGCTCAGGAGTAAAGTGAAAAAACTCATGAAGTGGAGGCCCCAGGTTTGAGCCTCACAAGATCAACTGTTTATTTATTTATTTATTTATTTATTGTAGAATTGTCCGTGGGCAAGACATTACAGAGCCATAGCCTAGTCCTGGTGATACCCAGGAAAAAAACATGTATATGTAAGACGTCGCCGTGATGTGACTTAAAACTGTTGAAAGTAGTGTAAAACACCTTGTAGTCAATTATCTCTTCTCAAACACTAACTGATAAGCTGTGACTCCACTCCGCCCCGAATTAAAGAGTAGCCTTGTCCAGTGAAGATAAAGTCAGACAGTGGCATCTTTCAGGAAGAGAGCAGAGCAAATCTGTAAGCAATTAGATCTTGGCACCACTTCGAAGATACAAGGTTTTCGGTGTTGAATTACTAATCTGTGTACACGTGTTTTGTGTATCTAACGTTACGGTTACACTGCACGGACAATGCAGAATGGCGGCGGGACTTCTGGACAAAGCTAGGGCGCTTGTTTTTGAGGTGTAATGTTTTAGGGTTTTTTTTTCGGTACTTCGAGTTTTTTTTTTTGCTCGACGTGTTTTGTGTATTGAGTGCTTAGGTTTCATTGCACGGACAGTGCAGAATGCGCGCTTGAACAGTACAGTTCTCAACATGTGACCTACAATGGGAGGTGTGTGTGCTTTTCTCACTGTGTACTCCGGGAACTTTTTTTACCGTCGTTTTATCTGTCCCACTGCAGAGTTAATTCTAAAATTATTTAACTCTTTTATCAAACGATCTCATGTTTTAAATAATGCAGATAGGAATGTAGGGGAAAAGGGTTAAACTGCTGTTGACTAATATTTTCTACTTTATTCAATATTTTTATCGTCTCAAAAATAAACCCCGGTATTTGAGCCAAATAGTAGTCTACAAATGCTTTCAATTTGGGCAGATCTAGGTATGTGTTGTACTATAAAGAAGTAAGAATTAAACAATGGTATTGGATTTTTTGACATTGTTTCTGTGGTTTTTCATTTTTTGGAGGCAGTTGGAAATAGGCCTTTACCTAATTGTAGGAAAACCTTAATTTCGATCAGCATAATTTTGAGTTAATTGGACATGCCGACTTTGTGAGCTTCGTGGATTGTGTTAATGATTCATAGTTAGGTCGGATTTGTGTACCAGCTTGCTCAGGTTAACATGAGCCGAAACTTTTTGTTACTGTACAGGGACCGTTCTTGTCTCGTGATTCAATCATTTTTTATAGAAAATGAATAATATATGGATCCATGATTATGTGCTGAATTCCCTGGTAAAATGTTGGTTGGTTGGTTGTATTGGAGTTTAACGCCACTTCAACAGCTAAGGTCATATCATGGCGGTCGGTGACGCACATGTGTTTCCTGGCTTTCTCACACCGGTACTTACACTACTTTCTTTCCAAAGCCACCGACTACTTATCTCACATGCTTCAGCAGAGGTGAGAGGCGAAAATACGCCGGAAAGAAAGTTCGCCTCAACCGGGTATCGAAAACACAACCATCATGGCATGAGTCCGACACGCTCACCACTGAGCCACCCGGGAGGGCTGATTATGTGCTGAATTCCCTGGTAAAATTCACCGAAGGCATGCACAAAGCCCCCGTTTGCCATAGCATGGTTAATATGTTTTTAAATCTAGGAAGATCCAAGCTTTTTACTTTTAACTCTTTAGCACACGAGAAAATTTTAGACTGGTCCAAATTGAAAGCATTTGCATAAACGTGACTAAAAAATAGAAATTTGTTTTGGGAAGGGTAGAAAACACTGTGGGAAAAGGAGAAAATGCTGGTTACCAGCATTTTCTCCTTTTCCCAAAGTGTTTTCAAAAGGCTTCTTTCTCAGGGGCGTCAAAAGTAGGGATTGTGTGGTAATGGGTTAATTCTTGCATTAATTTACAGATGACATATCTTGCCTTCATAAATGTGTAACTGAGTGACAAAGCTGTGAAAGTTACATTTCGACTTTAAAAGTGTAGGATTCGACATTTCATGCCTGTTCTCCAACACCAAAAGAATGATGAAGAAACTGGCGTTAAGTTTGTTTAAGGTAAGGTGGATTAAGATATATCACTTTGTCGTTTTATATTTCACGTAAAGATAGTTTTGTTGCAGAATGATTTAATAGAAGATATGATTTTGTTGAAATATCTTTATGATTTTGTTGAAATATCTTTTGAGCAGATATAGTCATTAGTTGTATGGCTTGTTAGGTGAAGATAACAGTCTGTGAAAATGCTTTGAATAAAGATATCATTTGTTACAAAATGCTTTCAGTAAGTTACTTAGTTGTAAAATACCGGTATATGCAGTGACGTAATATCTTTTCAGAAAGATATCGCTCTGTCATACCGTATTTTATATGAAAATATCACTCACAATGTACCTGTATTTGTGAATATTTTAAATGGAGATAGTTAATGTATTAAATGTAGATATCAATTAGTTTTCATGTGTTCAAACGTAGATATCACTTAATTGTAAGCTGTCTTAAGTAGAGATTTCACTTAGATGTACTTGTTTTTTGGTGACGATATTACTAGCTGTAGAAGTGTTTTCGTGACGATATCATTCAGCAGTCAAGGTGTTTCATATTGTTATGGTATTTTGAGTATACATATTTTCTGAAACTATCAATTTAATGAAGTATTCCTTTTTTGTGCTGATACGTCTTAGTTATACTGTTTTAACTGAAAATAGCCGATATTGCAAGACGTTTTCGGTGAAGATATCGTCGATTTACTTCAAAAACCTCGTAACTACAGCTTAGTACATACTTTAGTTTCGAGGTTTTTGAAGTAAACCGACGATATATTGATTTCACGAGTATCGATTGAAATATACTTTTATGAATTTGTGGTGAGGTATTTTTGGAGAAATTATCACTCTAAATTAGGATGTTTTTAGAAGGATGTATCTTTGTTGAAAGATTTGTAAACTTGATTCACTATATCTTAGTCTCATGACGGCGGCAATTACCTTTGCAAATATTCCGTTGTTTCTCCAATTTAAAACCGAGGGTTAACTGCTGCTTTTCCCACAGTGTTTCTCGTACTGTTGATATGATCATGTAAATCTTCAAACATTTAAAAATTGGGACATTTAGTAATAGATCACGTATAAAGTCCTGACAGTATCATGTTAGTATGTTAGTACTTCACGCTATGAAGTAATAATCTAGTGTTATGGCATTTAAGAATTATTTATGACATTTGGAAGTTAGCACACGCCTTGTCGACGTAATAGCACAAGACACACTAATTGGCGTATATCTTTTTTCTCGGATAATTTGGATCAAAATAGAAAGTGCAGGCCCACTTCCGAGTACTACATAGATGATAATCGGTTTTTTCGGAGAAAAATCGAAATTTATTTCATCTCGTAAACACCATCGGTAATATTTCACGAGTGCGCAAGCCACTCGTGAAAGTATTACCGATGGTGTTCACGACATGAAATAAATTTCAATCTTTCACCGAAAAAAACAAATATTCTATTCATTTCATGTTGTTAACCCTTTTCTGGGAGGAGCTTTATGAAAATCCAGTACAGCTGTTTTCAGTTGTTCTCCGTGGCGTGCCTCTCCTGCATAGCATTTCAACATTACGCGAGAAATGTAAGGTAAATGACGTCATGTTTCCATCCGATTGTGAGACGTGCAATTTACCTAGGTAACTAACATTTAAAAATCGATATTTTCTCCGGTCGTATCCGTGGAATATCGAAAAATATTTTCACTGCTATTTCTCGATATCCTACCGGAAAGCATGAAATAAAAAGTATGCATCGTACAATGATTGCAGTAACTGATTATCATAATGGACTAAGATAACTTGGATAATGTTATGTAATCTACCGTATAATAGAAATAAATTAAGCTTTATCATCCTTTATCATCAGTAAATTATACGCTGCAATTTTCTTTCTATATTTAACCCTTTACCACACGATCATGATTTTTAACGACGCTGAGAAAGACACCTTTTGAAAACCTTTTGGGAAAAAGAAAAATGCTGGTAACCAGAATTTTCTCCTTTTCCCTTCAATGCTTTCTTCCTTATTAAAGAAAATCTTCACAATTTTAGCCACATATGCTTTTAAAACCTTTTGGGAAAAGAAAAAAAATGCTGGTAAACAGAATATTATCCTTTTGCCTTCAATGCTTTTTTCCTTATTATAGACAACCTTCACAATTTTAGCCACATATGCTTTGGCGTTTGCTCATGCTTTGAAATTTTGGACCGGTCTTATATTTTGCCATGGGGCAAAGGGTTAACTCATTACCAAACGACAATATTTGAGGCTTGTCCAAATTGAAAGCATTTGCAGACAACAAAATAAATATGACTAAAACTTTCAAATTTGTTTTGTGAAAAGTAGAAAACATTGTGGGAAAAGGCGAAAATGCTGGTAACCAGCATTTTCTCCTTTTCCCACAATGTTTTCTAAAGGCTTCTTTCTCACGGTCGTCAAAAGTAGGGATTGTGTGGTAATGGGTTAAACGAACAGGGTTCGGTTTCATGTACCAGTCTCCAGTTCATTCAAAGTCTAATTCTACATTAAGAACAGCCGAGTTTGCAATCGGTTGCGTACAGGACTCAAGATCTAGGGATAGCTAGCAGAGCTCCAGATAAGAGGGAGTGATGGTATTCTAAATTTATTATTTCTCTTCCAAAGCCTATGTTGTGGGTGCTAATTAGATTCTAATGAATACCCCCCAACATAGGGTCTAATGGAGAATAATAAATATTTTCAATTTTGAAATCAAAATCACTCCCTCTATCTGGAGCAGTGGTTGCTGGTTTAATCCTTAGAATTGGAAACAATTGCTGAAGAGAGAGAGAGAGACAGACAGACAGACAGAGACAGACAGAGAAAGAGAGACAGAGAAGGAGAGAGGGGGGAGGACCGACCGACAGACAGACATGACTGAAAGACTGACAGATTATGTAGGAGAGAGACAGATAGACATTTACACAGACAGAGGGAGGGATTAAGCATCTATTTCACACAGAAAAGCGAGTTCTAGGTGTGTTCACAAAAATGTTTTACAGGAATAATTCAATTACAAATTTAGCACCGCCTTATCACAGACTTTTATCATTCCAGGTTTCCTGTATGTACACCTAGAAATCCTACACCAGCCATGTACATGCATGTACACAGAGGCACTTTTCTCTTTACTTAACGGTACAATTTTTAGACTAGTCCAATTTAAAAGTATTTGCGGGACCACGTAGACTGGTGTCAGTCCGTTAAATAGAGCCTTTTCATTAAAACAAAATCATCAAGTAAAACTACAATACGAAAACTCTGAGTTCTAAATGTCCGAATGTCTGATTTGTATTTCAGAAGAAGGGCAACTAACAACACATATTTCTGTTAGTTACTGTAGTTGTGTACCTTGTTTATTAGAATGACTAAAATGCAGGGCCTGAATGCCAGGCTACGGGACCAGGAGACAATTGTGAGTGAAAAAAATGAATATGTTTTAAGAAAGGGTTGAAGCATTGTTGGAAAAGGAGAAAATGCTGGCTACCAGCATTTTCTCCTTTTCTCACAATGTTTAAAAAAGTTCTTCACATTGGTGTCGTTAAATCTCGTTAAAACATTATAATGTAAAGGATTAATTGTTTCTCTGACTGAGTCGTAAGTCAAGATCAGACAGGCCAAAACTGCAGTCTGATCTTTGGGGTACATGTACATGTAACCTGCCTTTGAATTACAAAAAAACAGGTATGTCTTCGCTTCTTAATGGGGTCCTACGTGGCGCAGCGGTATAGTGTTGCACTCGTACTTGGGAGGTCCTTGGGAGCCACATTAGAAGTACTAGGTCAAAAATTGAAAAACTCTGGTTCCCATGAAAACAAAACTGAAAAATATTGAAAATCTTTGAAAATCTTCTTGTCTGAAACGATAAGGCCTAGGGCTACCAAATTTTGCATGTAGCTTTATCTATTAGAATTCTACCAATTTCCTTCAAATAATAGCCCTGGGGTCAGAATTGGCCATGCCCCGAGGGTCACAAGTTTTAGATGGGTTTTATAGGGAAAACTTTAAAATCCTTCTGGTACCTAGCCATCGAGCCTTTGACATATATCGTAATCAAGTAGGGGTCTAGCAAGAGTGCCCAAATTATAGCCATGGGATCAAATTTGGCCTGGCCCTGAGGGTCACAAGTTTTATATTGGATTTTATAGGGAAAACTTTTAAAAGCTTTTGTTACCTAGCGATAAGGCCCAGAGCTACCAAATTTGTCGTGTTGGTTTACCTAGTAGGTGTCTACAAAAGATGTCCAAATTATAGCCCCGGGATCAAATTTGGTCCCACGGGGTCACATTTTTTTCATGGGCTTAAAAAAACTTTAAAAATCTACTTGTACCTAGCCATAAAGGCATATGACTAACAAATTTTGCATGAAGTTTTATCTATTGGGCCTCTACCAAGAGGGTCCAAATGATAGTATTGGGGTCAAGTTTGTCCCGACACAAGGGGTCACAAGTTATACATGGGTTTTTGTCGTGAAAACTTTATAAATCTTCTAGTTACTAACCATAATAAGACCTTCTGTTTTGAAGACCTAGGGCTACGAATGTTAGCTCTGTATCATGGCTCTCATGTTTTACATGACCTTTTATTGAGGAAACTTTGAAAATGTTCTTGCTTATAACCACACATTCTAGACCTGTGTTATATGGTGTGGGGCTTTAGCTTGTGGACCTTCACCAGGATTCAAGTAATTATAGGTTTGTGGTCAAAAATAGCTTTGCCTGGGTCATAACGTTCTCGTAGGATTTTATATTAATAATTGTATGGCTTCAAGTTTGAAAACAAATTGGCCACAACAGGGCCTCATGGCCCTCTCGTTTTTATTTTTTTTTTTTGAGGGGGTGGTAGAGGGTAACAGATGATAGCTTGAGTATAGTACGATGTGAAATAATCTAAGAGAGATGGAAGGTGGACGGACAGACAGGGGCACGGAAGGATGTAGATAAGGGAATGGGCGGACGGACAAACAGCCAGAGAGAGAGAGAGAGAGAGAGACAGACAGACAGACAGACAGACGGACGGACTGACGGACAAATAGACAGACAGACAGAAACGGGGGTTATTGACTCAGTTATCGATGAAACATACAGCGATGACGTATCATACTTGATGGTTGTGAATGATATTTATCTACAGAACATATCACTCCACTTCAGATTTATGGCTTATCAGCACCCTACTGACCCTTTCCTTCTTATAAGAAATATTTACAACCACTTTGCTAGGGTTGCGTGACACATTTCAGTTTGAAGAACGAGGGCTCAATTAAATTGTTCATTTTACTAAATCCAGTGCTAAGAGAGTTAATGTGATTTTTTTTCCCAGAAGATGAACCAGCTTTCAATTCTATTTCGACATCAGCGCCTATATTCACCAACCATTCTTAGGAACGTTCTTTGTCTTATTCGCCAGAATTTTCTACATTTGTAAGTAACACAACTTCTGATTGGCTAAACCATTTGGTTTAGCCAATCCAAAGTTGTGTTACTTACAAATTTAGAAAACCTTGGAGAATATGACTAAGAATATTTTCAAGAATGGTTGGTGAATACGAGCCCTGTATTGATAGTCTGTGAGGAAAATGAATGAGCTATACTCTGACAAAAGGGGGCTTGATGGATCTCCGTGATGTGTCAATCTGAACAAGAAATCACACGATTACAGGGATCCATAAAACCCATCATGTCCACGACCGAATGAATCGTAAGGTAGACTGGTCCTTCGACATCAAGAAAACTTGATGATTTACCGACAGCGAAAATTATCGGCCCAGGTCTGTGCAAGCTGACCTGAGTCGATACTTTTTGCAGATATTGAGGTTTCTTTTTCGTTATTCCCCGTGGCGTACCCCTCCCGCATAGCAACGCATTACAATATTATGTCAAGCCGGCGAGAAATGTAAGGTAAATGACGTCATATTTCCCATTTGGTTGTGAAGCATGCGCAATTTACCTAGGTAACAGGAGCATGAAAATCGATATTTTCACTGGTGGTACCAGTGTAAGATCGAACAATATTTTCACTGCTATTTCTCGATATCCCACCGGAAAGCATGAAATAAACATTAAGCCCCCTTTTCACAGAGAATGACTCAAATGTTTATACTTCATTTAATGTCCAGTTTTCTTCAGAATAAAGATTAGTCTTATCTCTTTACAAGTGATGGTGTTTGGGTGGTTTGTATTTTATAGGTTTGACTCTAGTTAGATCTATATCACGAGGGACAGATCATCTATCCAAAATTTCCTAAAGTTTTCTGTCGCAAATACCTTGCATAATATCCGTTTCGAGCTACTGTCTGTTTTCCCACTGCTTTTCCCAAGATCTTGGAAATTATGCTCTGCTGTGATATAAGAATGAAACTGTGCTTTAGATAGACTGGTAATTTAACATGCACAAAATGTACTAAACCAAAATGCTCGATCAAAGTCAGCCAGCGCGGCATGCGCATACTGACTTGGATCGATTGTTTTTAGAAATATATTAAACTCCCTTTTATGAGTCGTATTTTTCCTGTATCAAATCCTAATTCAGGGATTTTTTTTATATTCATTTCCTACAAAATTTTTTAACAGAATTATATTATGATGGGACGTTGTATCAAGAAGTAACGGGTTAATCTAAAAACCGGTTTTAGGGTTAGGGGTTTAATTGGTTGATCTTATCTTCTGGTTGTTTATCAGTCTTTGGCTTGCTGATAAGCTATGCTTCTGCGCTAGATCGTTTATCCCTGTACTAGATCATAGAGTTTTAGACAATTTCCAATTTTAACAGTGCGGCTGCGAAGTGAAACTCACTGACCTTTGGCAAACAATGTAGATCAAGATCAGGCTGCACAGAACGTGCAGTCTGATCTTGATCTATAGTCTGATATAGTGATACTTATCTCCAAAAAACTTTTTTTAGCATTATTCCGTTTTTTTAGCTCACCTGAGCACAACGTGCTCAAGGGGAGCTTTTAGGGTCACTGGGTGTCCGTCGTCCGTCGTCCGTCGTGCGTCGTCCGTCGTGCGTCGTGCGTCGTCAGCAATTCTTTAAACATCAACTCCTCCTAAACCGCTGGGCCAATGTGGACCAAACTTGGCAGGAATGTTCCTTGGGAGGTCCTCTTTAAAAATTGTTCACAGAATTTGATTCCGTCAAAAACTCTGGTTGCCATGGCAACGAAATGGAATTTTTTAGCAAATTCTTTAAAAATCTTCTCCTCTGAAACCGCTGGTCGGATTTTGAAATAATTTCACAGATATGTTCCTTGGGTGACCCTTTTCAAAAAATGTTCGTGAAATTTTGATCCGTCAAAAATTGTGGCTCTGGTGAATGGGGGCTACTTGCACTATACAGAAATGAAGGAATTCTTAAAAAATCTTCTCCTCTGAAACCGCTGGTTGGATTTTGAAATAATTTCACAGATATGTTCCTTGGGTGACCCTTTTCAAAAATTGTTCGTGAAATTTTGATCCGTCAAAAAATGTGGCTCTGGTGAACGGGGGCTACTTGCACTATATAGAAATGAAGGAATTCTTAAAAAATCTTCTTCTCCGAAACCGCTGGTCAGATTTTGAAATAATTTCACAGAGATGTTCCTTGGGTGACCCTTTTCAAAAACTGTTCGCGAAATTTTGATCCGTCAAGAAACATGGCTCTGGCGAATGGGGGCTTCTTGCACTATTGGGAAATGAGGAAATTCTTAAATTTTTTTCTTCTCTGAAACCACTGGTCAGATTTTGAAATAATTTCTCTGGGATATTCCTTGGGTGACCCTTTTCAAAAACTGTTCACAAAATTTTAATCCGTCAAGAAACATGGCTCTGGTGAATGGGGGCTACTTGCACTATAGGGAAATAAAGAAATTTTTAAAAATTCTTCTTCTCTGAAACGGCTGGACAGATTTTAAAATGATTTCACAGTGATGATCCTTGGGTGACCCTTTTCAAAAACTGTTCACAAAATTTTGATCCATGAAGAAACATGGCTCTGGTGAATGGGGGCTACTTGCACTATATGGAAATGAAGAAATTCTTGAAAATTCTTTTTCTCTGAAACCCCTAGTCAGATTTTAAAATAATTTGACAGAGATGTTCCTTGGGTGATCCTTGCTCTTGTGAATGGGAGCTACTTGCACTATATGGACATGATGATATTCTTGAAAATTCTCTTTCTCTGAAACTCCTGGTCAGATTTTAAAAGAAATTTTCCGAAATGTTCCTTGGGTGACCCTTTTCAAAACTTGTTCGTTAATTTTGATCCATCAAGAAACATGGCTCTCGTGGATGGGGGATACTTGCTCTTATACAGAAATGAAGAATTCTTAAGAATTCTTCTTTTTGAAACTGATGGTCAGATTTGGAAATGAATTTTACAGGTGACCTTTTGAAAATTGCTTAGCAAAATTATAAATTTGGTTCCAATGTTTCAATACCTCAAAAAAAAAATATAGGCTATGGTCATCTCAAAACTCAGGTGAGCGATCCAGGGCCATCTTGGCCCTCTTGTTACACTTGGCTGAAAGTTAGATTTAACTTGATTATCAGGATAAGGGTTAAAGCATTTGCAGACAACAAAATAATCGAAGATGCCTTTGAATAATGGAAATTTTATTCCATAGAGTTGAAAATATTGTGGGAAAAGGAGAAAATGCTGGCTACCACAATGTTTTCAATCGCTTTCTTCTCTAGGCTTTGGATTCTCTCATGAAGATTATTTCTACCTGCGTTAATCCTCTCCTTCCCCATTTCTCGCTCTTTCTATCTCTCTCTCTTTCTCTTTCTCTCTCTATCTCTCTATCTTTCCTTCTCTCTCTCTCTCTCTCTCACTGTCTCTCTCTCCTTCTCTCTCTCTCCCTCCCGACCTCCCTCCCACTACTTCTCTCTCTCTCTCTCTCTTTCACTCTCTCTCTCCTTTTACTCTCTTTCTCTCTCTCTCCTTTCTCTCTCTCTCTCTCTCTATCTCTCTCTCTCTCTCTGTATCCGTTTTGTCACTTTAGCTCCCTCCTTTTCTCTCTGAAAACATTTTAATTACTTTCTTACATTCAATTACATCCCGATCATTAACTGTTTTTACAGAATTTTAAGATTGCAGTTCCTATGTAGCTGTAGATAATATTTTTGGTAATTGTACATCACCACGTGGTGGTCGGTTTATGTTCAACATAAGGTAAAGCGTTCTGTGCAGTCTGATCTTGACCTATGTCGTTCGAAAAAGCTATTCAGTGTTTCCCTGTGGCGATAAAAATGCTAATGTTCAACTTTTATACGTTAAGCTTTAGAGCAGGCAAGATCGAAACCTTTGATATCAATGATATTAAACATCGGGATGTAATTGAATGTTAGAAAGGAATTAAAACGTTTTCAGATAGAAAGGGAGCGAGAGTGACAACACGGACCATCAGGTGAGAGAGAGAGAGTGTGTGTGAGTGAGTGAGAGGAAAGAGAAAGGGGCAGAGAGAGAGGGAAGGGAGAGAGAGAGAGAGAGAGAGAGAGAGAGACAGAGACAGAGAGAGAGAGGGAGAGTGAGAGAGAGAAGAGAGAGGGAAGAGAGAGAGTGGAGGGGGAAAGAGAGTGAGAGAGGGAAAAAGAAAGGGACAGGGAGAGGGGGAAGGGAAGAGTGTGAGAGAGGGAAAGAGAGAGAGAAAGAAAGAGAGAAATAGAAAGAGAGAGGTGTGAGAGAGAAAGAGGTGGGAGAGAAGGGGAGAGAGAGTGGGGGATTGAGGGGGGGAGAGAGATGGGACAGAGGGGAAGAGAGAAGGAGAGAGAGACGGGAGAGGGAGAAACGAGAGGGAGACGAAGACAGACAGACTGTTACAACATGCTGCAATATTTAAGTCAAAAATCATTTCCATTCTAATATATTGTTAGTAATTATTACGGTATGTTATGCTCCTTCATGTCAGCTGTTTTATTTCGGCAATTTTTGCTTTATATATGTTATTACTGTAGATAAAAGGGAGAAGACCAGGAGTAATAAATCACGTTTGAAATTGATTAACTAGAAGTAAAACATGCTCGTCAATGTCATCACCTTCCTTCACCCCCTTTACGTCAATCTGAACTTTCTATAATAGACATTATACAAGGTTATTATTATGAATTTGGGCTCAATCTTTCATTTCTGTCACCCTATGTGTTCCATCTGATCCTACTGGCTTTCGAACGCGTTAACTCTTTACTATACGAGAACATTTTAGCCTTGTCAAAATTGAAAGCATTTGCAGACGACAATTTCAACGTGACTCAAATAATGGTATGTGACCTTGATAGGGTAGAAAACATTGTGGGAAAAGAAGAAAATGCTGGTTACCAGCATTTTCTCCTTTGCCACAATGTTTTCAAAACGTGAACTTTCTCAATGGTGTTAAAAGTCGTCAGTGAATGGTAAAGGGTTTAGGGAAAACAAAACAAAAATTAAGACAATCCTGGTGAGCAATAGTATGTCCTCCTTTTCCCACTATGATCTATACAAATTAAGTGTACCCCTTTTTGTTTTGGTAATACATAACATAACGTATAACATGACGCCTGTTATTGCTTGTGATTCGTGCAAAATTTCCTCCTTTTCCTTCAATGATCTATACAAATTAAATGCACCCCCTTTCGTTTTGGTCACATATGATAAAACATCTGTTATTGCTTTAGATTTGTTCATAAGTCTTAAAGATACATACCAGAGAGAAAAACTTAATATTGCGTAGAATCTAGTCAGATGTGTAAACATAAGTAATTTATCAATATATACAGTCTATTTGATGAATAAAAAAAACTCATAGGATTTGTCTACGATTTAAAACCGAAAAAAAAAAATGATGTCTTGGATATCCTCCAGAGAATGAAAAAGAGTATATTTCATTAGCTTGTGGTTAATATGGGGAAATATTTGCCGAATAAGGGATAGGTATGCGAAAATAACGAGTTCCGTTAGGCACGTTTTATTTCCGCGAACCCTTCCTTTTGAGGCAAATATTTCCCCATATTAACGACAAGCTGATGAAATAAATTATATATTATATTTCCTCTGATTATTTTGTCAACGAATGCCGCTTTTAAAACTAGTGATCCCAATTCAATTAACCAGATAACCGATATTTTCTAAAAAAGGTAGTTCCAGATTTTCGGCAGGAGGAAAATGTCCACTGTTACGGGGAAATATCCTTTCCTCCCCCCCCCCCCCCCCGCTTAACCCTTTCCCAAACAATCAATGGTTTTACGGGTCTGGAATAGTAGCCTTTTGAAAACATTGTGGGAAAAGGAGAAAATGCTGGTAACCAGCATTTTCTCCTTTTCCAACAATGTTTTCTACCCTATCATAGACAGAAATGATCTTTTCAGCAAGAGTTGAATTGTCATCTGCAAATCGATGGCTGAGTGCACCACTATCCTAAGTATATATAGGCACTTAGGATAGTGTTGCACTCACCCATCGAAATGCTTTCAATTTGGTGTTGTCCGAAAGTTTGTCGTTTGGGAAAGGTTTAAATTACATTTCTTTACCCATAACTTTTCTAGAAATAGACACATGAAATATAATATATGCGTTTTCTGTCTGTCGTAATCTGTGGAACCTTGCAAACACTAGGGGCAACATTTGGCATGTGGATACAAGAATGATTACAGTTTCATAAAATAAATATGGAACTGGATGGAGAAAAAACTTTATGAAAACGAGTAAAAGAATGCATCTTTAAAAGTTGTCGACTGGGACAGAGTTAATATTTTAGTTCCTCGAAAAGTTCACTCTTTTACTGCTAAATAAATGAAATAAAACTTTCAATACGATTGTAAAACCCCAAATATTGCCACCTAAATTGTATATTTTTTGAGAAAGACAATCGCAGTATCGGACAGTGTAGGGTACAGTCTGATCTTCATCTGCAAAAGGTCCCTAAGTCGCTTTTAGTAGCCAAAAGGTTATAAAAAAAATGGTGGCATGGAAAGGATTACGAGCCTATTACTGCTAATTGTTTATAGCTAATTAGCGGAGAAATGTGGAATGCCAGGTTTTTATTTTAGCAGCGTTATAAGCGGCCTTGAAAGTATTCCTTTATATTTACCCTAACATTTTCGGCAACAATGAGGGAAAACTGGACCTTTTTGCGGACGGCATTGATCAAGATCAGACTGCACGGAATGTGCTGTCTGATCTTGGATCTATACCCTCCGCTAGTTCAGTCAAGCTTTTGGGAATGAATACTTTTCGAGTTTCAGCTGAATGCATTTCTTAACCGTAGAGGGAAATAGACTGTCCGTATATTTTGGCTCCGAAAGGGATTAACCAGTACCACACAAGCGGTATTATTTTTTGTTATCAAGGTAAATTCTAAACAGGCTTGAAGTCAATTGCCTCTCAAGCAGCATGTGTGAAGTACCAGTCTTGTAAAAGAAAGTACTGAAAAACATGGATAGGTGTGCTGCCGCCACAATGTGACTGGAATAGTTTAAGAAATATTGGGTGTTACGGGAGACAACTCCGTCATGGATTGCTTCGTCTCGATTTAAATACAACACCTGACTACTGCGTTAGGTAGATATCTCGTTGTCTGCGCATGTCATATTCTTCGAAGATTCGACTGTCTTATATGACGCATCACTACTAGCCCCAAAAGCGGGCTGACTGTAATATTACGCTCATAAAGTAGCAATGTTGAAAATAGTTTTTACGTATCAATACGTTTGAAGTGAAATGAGACCTTCTTTAGCAACAGATTTATCTGAACTGGTGATCATAGTTGAGTGAATTGCACGAGGTAGCGTTTTATTGGGTAAACCTTTATTTCATTTTGAAATTCAAAAGTAACTGTTGTCGCGTAGGAAAGTGGTTCGGCTCTGTACCCAGGATGCCCATATCAGATAGATGAGTATTTATAGAATGCCATCTAGCGGGAGATAATGGTAGATATCTCTTTGGCTCAGTAGTTAGCGTATCTGAAGCAAGACCTTGAGGGTTATGGGTACTTTCATTACGGCAATTTTTCGCCTCTCATCTCTGATGCATATGAGAAAAGTGGTCAGTAGTTGGATAGAAATGTGTGTCGGTACTGGTGTGAGAAAGCCATGAAACACATGTGTATGTGCAAGTGCCACTGTGATATGATGTAGGCTGTTAAAACGGCATTGAAGTCCAGTACAAACGAAACAAACAAAGAACGCCAGAAGTCTCGATTAACAGGAACCGTGGTCAAATCTTCTCCTGCTATAACTAAATTTAGATTTTCAGTTCGATATAAATAACCCAAAAATGCTTTTCAAAGTTATGTTTTGGGGAATGATAAAATCTCCTTATCGTACAGTGTAGATCCAAGATCAGACTGCACTTTTTGTGCAGTCTGATCTTGATCTACACTGTCCGACAAAAGGTCAGCTAGTCGCACTTAACAGCCAAAGGGTTAAAAGAATAAAACGTGGTTCAACTGTTTATATTGACATGACGTATTACAGGTGGGAAATAGCTGATAAAACAGAAATGATATATCTATAGAAGTATATAATTTTTTCTGCGGAAACTTATCGTTTATGTATATAATCTGATTTACAACTTACTTGTGAGATAAGACCTAAAGATCTTCTACAGGTGGATTTGTGGGAAAACTGATCAAACCTGTAACCGGAAGTGCCACCATGTTATTGTCACGTGATAGTCTGAAAATAGATCTTACGTGTAGTAATATGTTTTCCCCATTTTTCAATGCACATAGTTTGATGTTTTCGTCATTGTCACTATATTTGGAGGTTGTAGGACCCGCTTAAGTAAACTCGAAAGAATCTAGGCTCTGTATTCACCAACCATTCATCAGGACGATCGTAGTCTTATTCCTTAGAATTTCATCAACTAAGAACGTTCTTAAGAATGGTTGGTGAATACGCCCCCTGTGCAACCTCAGATATAATCCTGATAGTATCATGATAGACAAGATAATCCGGCTTGATGACCTTGATGTTTTTTTAAGAAAAAAAAACTGTGATCAGGGCCGGTGTTCACTAACCCATTATCACCGCTAGATGGCATTCTACAAATACACGTCTAATGAGGGCCATTTTTCAGTTACTTCCCTTGATTCTTCCCCAGTATTACATTGGTCCTGATAAGAGAATTACTTGGATTTTATCCTTGATTTTCTAGCACTGAACAGTTTTCTTCTTGAGATAATATTACAGGTACATTTAGTTAGATTGTTTTACAAATCAGTGTATGCGTAGTTCCTGATGATTTAGAACAGAATTTCTATTGAATTTCATGCCGACTTTACACAAACCTAATAAGTCATTGTTATATTTATCGCAACATCCCCAAGGGAACCAAGGATAAAAACAAACGAATACAGGTAAAAGGACCAATCAGTTATTTGGATACCTTCAGTGTTTATCTGGCAAGGGAGATAATTTATTTTTCCAAGAATGCCCCCCCCATTCTGGGCAGTCTGGGTACAGAACCGGACTACTTTTTTACGCGATAACCGTTACTTTGAATTTCAAACCAAGATAAATGTTTACTCAATAAAACGCTACCTATTGCAGTTCATTCAGCTATGAGCAGCAGTTTAGAAAAATCTGTAGCTAAAACAGGCCTGATTTCTTCTCAAAAGTATTGATAAAAGCCATTTTCTCCATAGCTACTTTATGGCACGTATTACTACAATCACTCCCCCCCACTCCCCCCCACCCCCCAATATTGGGGGGCAGTGACACGTCATGTAAGACAGGTCGAATCTTCGCAGAATATGACATGCGCAGACAACGTTCACCAACTATTCCTAGGTCCGTATTAACCAGTCATTCTTAAGAACACTCTAAGTCTTTTTTCTCCAAGATTTTCTAAATCTGAAACTTACACAGCTTCTGATTGGCTTAACTTAATGACTTAGTCAATGAGAAGTTTATTTACTTTCAAATTCAGAAAACCCTGTAGATGTTTACTAAAGACTCTCTTAAGAATTACTGGTAAAATATGGACGCAGCTGGATCCACAGAGATTCGCCCTGGTGTATATTTTGAGCCAAAATACCGAGGCATTGCCGTAGCAATGACGGTAATCTGCTAAGAACGTCGGGCTTATTAGCAATCGAATTTCTGGGCAAGGTTTTGTGCCCCAGAGGTTTATTGATTGGGTAAAGAAATATAACTCTTTCACTGAAGAGTGAAGCGTTCAACATTTAAATCATGGTAATCTCCCTTACAAAGGAGAGCGGAGACAACAGTTGTACCTTGATTATTCTGATAACTGTGAACTGCATCTGTGTTAGACGTCTAGCTTGAAGAAGTCTGTTGGATCCTAAATTTTAGGGGCACGTTTTTCCCGTCGTAAAAAGATGTCAGATCCTGAATCTAAATTGTCTGATATCGTTTGAGATAAGCTGGTATAGACAGCTCTAAAGAGTGATAACTAGCGACAGAAAATGAGCCATGCTGTGGTAGAGGAGGGATTAATGTATCTCCGTGATTCATGAAACAGAGCAAGCGATTAAATACTTCTGGATTCA
This sequence comes from Tridacna crocea, assembly GCA_943736015.1. Taxonomy (NCBI): domain Eukaryota; kingdom Metazoa; phylum Mollusca; class Bivalvia; order Cardiida; family Cardiidae; genus Tridacna; species Tridacna crocea. The sequence continues at coordinate 35,735,120 of OX031073.1, forward strand.
TAAAAAAAACTATATTTTTAGTAACTGACTCAATCATGAGGTAGAATATGCCTTGAACATACAGAAAATAACCAATAGCGAAAAGTTTCGGCCCAGGTCAGCCTGCGCGGACTGCGCAGGCTGACCTGAACCGATACTTTTTGCAAATACATTAAGCCCCCTTTTTACAGAGCATGTGTGATAAGAGCGTTTAATTCATGGATAAAAAGTATCAACTCACGTCAGCCTGTGCAGTCAATGTAGGCTGACAATTGTTCTGGAACATAGTGATACTCTTGGTACTTTGGTGGTTCCAGAAGGCAGTAATACTCTTGGTACTTTGGTGCTTCCAGAATGTAGTGATACTCTTGGTACTTTGGTTAGTTACCCAGGGTACCTTGGTTCGTCAATCATTCTTTTATTTCTTTACGTGAATATGTTGCAAGACACATCGCAGGCGCTTTCCAGTACAGTCGCACAATTTCGCTAGAACAAAGAAACTTAGAGCCCACCAAAGTGTAAGTGAAACATTATTCTTTGTTTGATTATCTTCTGTAACATCATTTTGCAATGTCAAGTTTTAAATGAGTAGAAATGACACAGAATTGTTTTGCACCGAAATGTTTCGTACTTTGCATTTTCTCCGTAGACATTTTCAGTATTTACAGAAGCTGTATACTTTTTTGTATGTTATTGTTACTTAACATAGCACTTATCAACATGCTCCCTTGTTGACAAATGTTATTGTAAGTTTTCCATAAAATTTCCCGACATAATTTAGGAAACAATTTCGTGTTGTTAGACCTTGAAATAACTCTATTGATCGAGCTGAAGCCCTTTGCCAGACAATATCACTGTAGAGCTGTAAAACTGGAAATTATCTGGTAAAGGAAAATGCATTCTAAATACGGTAGACAGTTCAGTACATCGACTGCAACCATGTGCAGCCTGGGCTTGTATTCACCAACCATTCTTGAGAATATTCTCAGTCTTATTCTTCAAGGTTTTCTATATTTGTAAGTAACACGTCTTCTAATTGGCTAAACCATCACTTACAAATGTAGAAAATTCTGGAGAATAAGAACGTTTCTAAGAATGGTTGGTGAATACGGGCCCTGGACTTAGGATGTGGTGTCTAAATAGTTGTCTGCATTATCGTTTTGATTTGCCGCAGATTTCAAGTTTTGAAAGTTTTTACATATACATGTATGTATTCGTGGGTAATTTATGTGCAAATATGTCTTTATGCAGAAGATTTCAAATGTTAGGATTTGGACATCAAACATTAAATTAAGTAGTCTACACTTAAGTTCAAGGATTTTGCCTAAGGCATTGTGGTAAAAGAGCATTTTTGTTAAGTGACATATTGCTGCCTTTTCCACAATGTTTTAAAAGGGTTTACCGGTAAGTTCTATGGATGTTTCGTCATTAACAATAGACATTTCGTACTTTTCAGTTTTTACCATGTTTATATAGAGTAGGACTCGTAATCTAGAGGTCCCGGGTTCGAGCCTCGCTGGCTCCACTGATTTTTGGAGTGTCCTTGGGCAAGACACCTCAGTGCCAAGCCTAGTACTGGTGAAACAAAGGAAAACATGAATATGCCGCCGTCGTAATATGATTGAAATAATGTAGAAAGCGGCGTAAAACACCATTAAAACTAACAAACCTAATTACTTGATGACAGGCTCGATGTAATGCGTCACGGAAATGGAACAGAACAGAACACAAATTTTAATGACGAATACTAATAATACATAGTCATTTTTAACATGAAGTAAAAAATATATATATATCACGTGATATCTCAATAGAAATACATTACATATAACAATATTTAAGAAGATATATGGAGAATGGGCTCACACAGGATACATATAGAGAATCAAAAGTAATTGTAATAATTAATATAGAAAATTCCATTAAGTTAAAGAACTGAGAAAGTTATTTCTTTGTTTCGTTGCATGGAAAATAAATTTGCCTAAATTGATAAAAACTGATTTATTCCTTGTATTTAACCCTTTACTCCATAGATACTCATTTCTACGCATTGCTTGTAGGAGCCTTTGGAAAACATTGTGGGAAAAGGTGAAATTGCTCGTCACGAGCAATTTCACCTTTTGCCACAATGCTTTCTATACTATCAAAAGGTGTCATATACACATAAGAAACGGCTTCATCCTTGCTGTTATTTAGGGCTAATTAGAGATACCATAGAAATGCCTTATGGGGTAAAGGGTTAAAAGATTAAACCCCCTTATTGTTGGAGCACGTCTGGTAACCAACCCAGTTCTTAACCCATTACCAGATGACAATATTTTAGACTGGTCCAAATTGAAAGCATTTGCAGATGACAAAAAAAAAAGTGACTGAAGATTTGAAACTTGTTTTGTGAAGGGTAGAAAACATTGTGGGAAAAGGAGAAAATGCTGGTTATCAGCATTTTCTTCTTTTCCCACAATGTTTTCTAAATGCTTCTTTCTCAGGGGCGTCAAAAGTAGGGATTGTGTGGTAATGGGTTAATTTATTTTGTCGATATTCTTTTTAACTAGAAGAAATATTTAAGTGGTTGTAAAGATACATTACAAGAAAGATATAAAATCAAAACGGTTTTGGAAACCTTCCATGGCTTATACAATTTACCTCGAAACGATTCTATCGGTCGAGATAAAGTACAGCGTGTTTCTTGATAGTTTTATGTCAATTAGCGAGGAATGTTTACAAAATATAAAACTGGGAGTTGTTTCGATCCCTTTCGTCGTACAAATACGACTGTTTATTTCATGCTTTCCGGTAGGATATCGAAAAATAGCAGTGAAAATATTTTTCGATCTTACACTGGTACCACCAGTGAAAATACCGATTTTCACGTTCTTGTCGCCTAGGTAAATTGCGCGTGCCTAACGACCAGATGGGAAATATGACGTCATATACCTTACATTTCTCGCGCATGACGTAACGTTGCTATGCGGAAGGGGTACGCCACGGGGAATAAGGGAAAAGAGCTGTACTGAATTTTGATAAAGCTCCTCCCAGAAAGGGTTAAAAGCATAAAATAAATAGAATATTTGTTTTTTTCGGTGTAAGATCGAAATTTATTTCATCTCGTGAACACCATCGGTAATATTTTCACTCGTGGCTGCGCCACTCGTGAAAATATTACCGATGGTGTCCACTCGATGAAATAAATTTCGATCTTACACCGAAAAAAACAAATATCCTCTATTTATTTCATGCTTTCCGGTAGGATATCGAGAAATAGCAGTGAAAATATTTTTCGATCTTACACTGGTACCACCAGTGAAAACACCGATTTTCACGTTCTTGTTGCCTAGGTAATTGCGCGTGCCGAACAACTAGATGGGAAATATGACGTCATATACCTTACATTTCACGCGCTTGACGTAACGTTGCTATGCGGGAGGGGTACGCCACGGGGAATAAGGGAAAAGAACTGTACTGTATTTTGATAAAGCTCCTCCCAGAAAGGGTAAAAAGCATGAAATAAATACAATATTTGTATTTTTCGGTGAAAGATCGAAATTTGTTTCATCTCGTGAACACCATCGGTAATGTTTTCACTCGTGGCTGCGCCACTCGTGAAAATATTACCGATGGTGTCCACTCGATGAAATAAATTTCGATCTTTCACCGAAAAAAACGAATATCCTCTATATATAAGTTCCCGAAATTTGCAGATTTTTAAAAGAAAAAACCTCTTGTGGTAAAAAGAAGCAATTGCTTGTAACAAGCAATGACTTTCTTTTTCCACAATGGTTTTTTGTATCGTTGAAACAACATGTGAAAACTGGTTGTTCTCTTTTTTTCATATAACATTACATTTTTTTTTAATCATTGAAAAGTGCGGATTTTTCACCGAAGTAAAAAAAGAATACTTCTGAAGGTTCTAAAAATTGTAGATTAAATAAAGAAAATATCGCAGGAAAAGAGCTACTGCTTGTTTTAGCAAGTGCTCCTTTCCCACGCTCATATCAGCGAATGTTGATAATTATATTGAAGGTGTTTTTGCAATTCTTTAGAGAAATTCTTCTCTGTCATTTTGTACTGATAAAAGGAGGGTCTAAAAACCTAACTTGTATAGCTGGTACCGTAATGGATTAAGTTAAGCTGTTCCCGATTGATGCGGATTAATTAACGATCCGATATTGGTTGGAAGTATGAGAGATATTTCGGGGAGAAATGGTTTAAGTATTTGGGTTGAATTTTATGGGGCCAATTACCTTGTTATAAACAGAGAGAGAGAGAGAGAGAGAGAGAGAGGCGGTAACGGTCGGACGGACAGATGGAGAGAAGTAGGTGAATGACATACATGTTGATGTGCAATAAGATTCAGGTACCAGCACATGAAGTGGTTACCATTTCATGAATCTGACAACGAATTAAACTGTTTTATTTTAAAACAAAGTTCGTTCTTTTGACTCACAAAGAATAACGTTTAAAGGAACACGAGTTTCAAAGTCGAAAAAACTCTTGTTATGCCATCGGAAACTTTTGGAAACTTTTGCTAGATTACGAATACAATGCCATCTGAGTTTGACAATCTATCCGTCCGACCGTGCGCTTGTTGAAATACATGAGAAGAAATTTCTTGATTTAAACTGTCTGTCTGCCCGTCCGTCGGTCCGTCGGTCCGTCCGTCTGTCTGTCTTGCTAATTCTGTTATGCTTTTGAAGTACGTTTGCACCGGCCTAGCCAATGTAATGTTTAAAACGGCGGTATCTATCAGTCAGTAGGTCGGTCTGTCGGTAGGTAGGTCTATCAGAAGGTCGGTTGGTCGGTCGGTCGGTAAATCGGTCGGTGGTTCGGTTGGTCGGTCGGTCGGTATCTAGTTCACTGTACTTCGAGTATTCTTCCCCTCCGCTTTTCTCAAGATCTTAACAAAGAAGCAATGCAATGATCTCTTTAATAGATGTGCAATAAATTGTGCATGGTTTGCAGAGATAATCTCTTTTGTCTTATTATCTCAAGAAACAAATTCCAAACAAACACACTTGTATTATTACCACCATAAATTCAGCCGTAAAACAAGAAAACAAAGAAACCATGCTCTGTGAAAAGGGGGCTTAATGCTTCTGCAAAAAATATCGACCCAGGTCAGCCTGCGCAGTTCGCGCAGGCTGACCTGGGCCGATACCTTTTGCTATTTATTAATCTTCTGTACGTACAAAGATCAATCTAAATTATGATTAAGTCTGTCATTAAAAGAAGTTACTATTATGGATCCATAAGTATTTGACAACTTGCCTGGTACCATGGATTACAGAGATGCACTGAGCTTCCTTTTTGCCAGGGCTTGGCTCAAATAGATAAGCAATACTCTGTGAAAGGAAGGTATCCGCAAAATGTATCGACTCATGTCAGACTAAGCCGTCTGCGAAATCTTTTTGCTATTTCTAGATCTCCTGTATATCAAAGGACTATACAAAGGCTAAAGCTGGACTATTAATCTAGAGGCCCGAGGTTCGAGACCCGGCCCAACCAAGACCATTCTGATACACCTTGTGCTTCCCACCCAACTAGAGGTGAACTGGTTGGGAACCCAGAGGTAGCCTCGCGTGTATCGGTGCTTTACACCAGGCACGTTAAAGAACCAAGGAGGTCTATTCGAGGAAGAGCTAGGGGTTTATAGCCAGATTTCCTTGTATCCGATTCTTTGTCTCTAATGGTCCATACCATGTATGTCTAGGGCATGGAGTGACCTTATTCCTACAAAGTCATCATCATAAAAGAACTATTAAATCTACCATTGAGTCTGCAGTTTGACGAGATGGACTTTCTGTTCTGGATACATGATTGTTCATTTGGTATAATGATCCACAGAGATGCATTGAACTCCCTTTTCTCAGAGCGTGGTTCGATCAAATTCTGGCCTTAGAAGAAATTATTTGCCTCTGAAAATGCAGGATTTAGCCTCGGGTATACACACAGTTTTCCTTCTTTGAAATATTTCTGTTTACCTCATAAAAAAGTTGTTTGTAATGACTGTATTCTATCATGGTTAAAAAGGGAGAAAAAGCAGAAACGTCAAGAAGGAAAGCGATGACTTACTCTGATTCACAGACTGATTCACTGTTTTAACCACTTTCGTATGAAAACAGAAGTGAATCATGGTACCAGTCAACTTCTGATAAAGTGATTGGTTATCATGATTACACGAGATTATACGAGATAATTTGGGACTGGTTCACTGTTTTATACACGAGGTAGGTTCCCACTTGAAACTTTTTTAGGAACGAAATTCCAAAATGTTGAGTAAAACTGTGTGTAATTTGTTGAAATCATTTGCACTAAAGCGTAGTCCAATTCAACGTCTACAACCATTCTTACATTGAGTGTAAGACGCTTTTGCAAAAATGTACATGTATTTGGCCCTTTTGTTCCTGAAATAGAACGTTTCTTGATGGCCGAATGTCCTAAGACGAGGGCTCTTCCTATTTCATCATTACTTACAGTTTAAAAGTTTCATACTTTTTTGTTGATTGTCCTGGGGATGATCAGACCGCGTAGCTCAGTAAGTCGATCGTAGGACTCGTGAACACGATGTTTCGGGTCACTTAAGGGTGTGGGTTCGATTCTTACGGCTGGCGGGCTAAAATTACTAATAGTCTTTCGGATGAGACGTTAAACCGAGGTCCCGTGTGACGGTGGTATACACGAAGCACGTTAAAGAACCAGGCGTAACTTACGTTGGGTTTCGTCCTGTATCTGCACTATCCCCTGTAACAATATTAACAACCTTAGGGGAGACGTCGCCCACATGGGCAACCGGTGGCAACTGTAAATAAATGCAAATTCATTGTCTTGTGAAAGGTTGATTCTCTGTCAGTTCTAGACTTGTTCAAACTCAGTGCTGTTGCAGATGACAAACTGAATGGGGCTCGATGGTGATCTCTTTTTTTTTAAATGGTTAGCAAACTTTATGAGAAAAATTGAAAATGCTGGTTTCCAGCATTTACTCTGTTTCCCTCATGTTTTCAAAAGGTTTCTTCCAAAGGGCTGTTAAGATGTGGGATTGTTTGGTCAAGGGATAAAATAAATAGTATAAATTGACCTTTCTGTGATTTATGACAGCGTTAGAGATATTTGCTACTTCATGAAAGTCAGATATAGTATTTACATATTGCCTGCAACACCCGAAAAGGGGCATTTGTACATTTGCGTAAAGTGTCGTCTCGGATCAGCCTGCGCACTGCGCGCAGGCTAATCCGAGACGGCACTATACGACTACATTAGATTTTGTGCAACAGCAGACTTGCGCAAAAAAGAAACTTACATAAAAACGGAAATTGTCTGATCCACGACGACATTTTACGTAAATGTCCGAATGCCCCTTTTCACGTGTTGCATGCCATAAATCCCCTTTCGCAAATGACTTTTGCCTCTTTAAACTACTTAAAACCACTAAAAACATTACAAAATGGCAAAAATGAGAAAATTCTCATTAATAACATTTTCAAAACAGTGTGATGCAAGACATTTGGGGTACAGTTTAATGTCTAATATGTCGTGATAAAGTTTGGATATAAAAATGGTAGGTAGATGGGTTTTGTTTTTTCTTCTATTCTATTCCTTTCTGTTATGACATCATCGATCCCATCCTTTCATTCTGTTAACCCTTTCCCAAACAATCCCTGGTCTTTACGGGTCCGGAATAGTAGCCTTTTGAAAACATTGTAGGAAAAGGAGAAAATGCTGGTAATGTTTTCTACCCTATCATAGACGGAAATCATCTTTTCAGCAAGAGTTGAATTGTCGTCTGCAAATGCTTTCAATTTGGCCTAGTCCAAAAGTTAGTTGTTTGGGAAAGGCGTAAGGTAGTTGGCCCTGTAATAGAAAACAGCTATTTCCACGATGATAATTATCATCACACAAAATTTACTATTATTAAAAATGAGAACTATTTTACTACTTTAACCGAACCACTTTTTCCTTTTTTTTTTCTTTCTTAGAATTATCATTTATAAATCTAAAACCACTATATTTTCATTACAAATGGAGATAATGATTACCTCCTTTTTCTGAAAACTGATAAAAGTATTAAAAGATAATTTCAAGATAGACATCAAAGGAATATCTGGTCGGTTAAAGATGTGCAAAAGTATTATATCTGTATAAATCCGTATCTATCGAAAAATTTTTATTCCATGCTGCACTAGAAGTGTTATGGATCTACTACCTTAAGTTTTATCTTTGATTGTTCAGTGTTTGGGTAATGAAGAATGCAAACACATTGATTTACATAGCGAGCTTCTTTACTAACTTGAAACTTTCAATCCGATGGTAAAAAATCCAATTTTTGCTATTTTAAGGATATTTTTAATATATTACCAACCTAACACTTCTAGTGCAATATGGAATGAAAAATTCTTATTGATTGATAAATAGTGATTTAAACCGATATAAAATTTTTGCAAATTTCTAACCGACCAGAATTTTTTTTTTATGTACATCTTTAAATTATTTGTTGATATCTTTGTTACTTTTCAGAAAAGGGAGGTACTTATTATCTCTCTTTTTAATGAGAATACAGCAGCCCTAGATAATACTAAAAAGAAAAACCTGGAAAAAGTGGCTTGGTCAAAGTAGTACAACAATACTCATTTTCAATCACAGCAACTTTTTAGAATACTATTATAGTGGTAATAGTTGTTTTCCGTTAGAATGGTACTGCCTTAAGAGAAAGAAATCTCTTTATCGGACAGTGTAGATCTAAGATCAGATTGCACGTTCTGTGCAGTCTGATCTTAATCTACATTGTCCGCTAAAGGTTTTTGAATAGCGCTCCGCAGCCGAAGTATGAAGGTGAGGCACAAAAGTTAGTTATCAACTCTTGTAGAGTATACAGAAAATTTATTTACGGTTTATGGAACGTATGTATCTTTCATTGAATCTGCTGAAATGTTTATAGTGTATTAGGCATCTGGGAATGAAAATAAGAGATTACAAAATACCTGTACATAATTTATAATGGTGTCTGGCTAACACAGCTGAGAGAGAAACAGATAGATGGACAAACAGAGACAGACAGACGGACAGACAAACAGACAGGGGAAGAAAGAGAGAGAGAGAGAGCAGTGAGGAAGGGGTGGACAAAAGAGAGGCAGTTAGACTGGTACCAGGCCATTTAATAGAGCTTTTTCATTTAAAGGAATCATCAAATAATGTTTCAAAACAAATACACTAATAAAATGTCCTCAAAGTCTGAACTTACTTATGAGAACGACTCAGATACCGGGCCTGAATGACAGGTTAGAGAGGCATGCAAAGGAGAGAGAGAGAGAGAGAGAGAGAGAGAGAGAGAGAGCTCAGAACATCATTACCGTAAATATAGGCCTCTGGCCTAAAATACATAATATCTTACAATTCTGATTGATTACGCCCATATCATCCTAGACTGGTGTCAGTATGTTAAATAGAGCCTTTTCATTAAAGAAAGTCATCAAGTAAAACTGCAAAACGAAAACTCTGTGTTCTCAATGTTCTGAATGTCTGATTTGCCTGTATTTCAGATGAAGGACGAGTAACAACACATATTTCTGTGACTTTGCTGTAGTTGTGTACCTTGCTTATTAAAATGACTTAAATGCAGGGCCTGAATGCCAGGCTAATATCATCCTTGTATGTAGAGGTAAAGCTAAATGCTTTTGATTGGAACAGCTTATAAGTAGTCAGCAAAAGCTTTTTTCCTACATTATTGGATGGTCATTTTTTTAACTAAAGGATAACAAATGAACCTGAGAGAGAGAGAGAGAGAAAGAGAGGCAGAGAAAAGGATCTATCCACGAGAGAGACAGAGAGAGACAGAGACAGAGAGAGAGGCAGAGAGAGAGAGAGAGAGGCAGAGAAAAGGACCTATCCACATTATCAAAATGGGTTCACTTAATTGAATTTGTTCATACGAGGGTTGAACACTTTATTGCAGACGTGGGTGATTGACTATGATTTTTAATGCAATTTTCGATATCATTTTTGCTTATCGCACCGACCAGTGCTTCTATCCATGCTTTTATAGAGTTTCTTTTGTCAGTACTCCGCACAATATTCTTTCCAAGCCACTGCTATCCCACATAACCCTTGTCGAAACAATGATCAGCGGTGAGAATATCTTAGGACAAAGAAGATGTGTTGGTCATCCGAACTTACACCGGAAGTTTTAACATAACTAAAACACTGTTGGAAACGGTTTCAAACACAAAATCGAAACATGGCTAAAAAGTAGGGAGCCCACTAACCAGGCCTTGTAAATGGAAACAAATGAAAGAAAAACATTTTATTCGCATTTTTCGCGCGACTCGTTAATAGAAATATGCCAGTGTCCGTGCGGTTTCTCTGCTGATCTGTCAGACCATCCATCATTTTACTGTACATACACATAGCTGGTTCCCGGTTGGTGTTATCTTTATAAAACCAAAAACATCTTGATTTATACCCACAAACAAACTAAACTATACACCAAACAAGTATATCACTTTGTGGCTCTTGCGCATGAGATTTTTTATAACATTGTTGAAAGAGGAGAAAATGCTGGTATTCTCCTTTACCAGCAGTATTTTTTCTTTAATGTTATCAATTCAGACTCGTTTGATTTATCATGTGCACATATACAGTCATTTGACTCATAGAGCGTCGGATATACAAGACAGACTTTGTCATACTAGAAATGAAAGACCTTCAAAAGACTGGTTTCAATTTTGATTTTGTCATGAAAATCTCAGCAAGGCAGATAGTGGCACGTTCTGTGCCTTCTGATCTTGATTTACATTGGCCGTAAATACTACTGAAATGTTAATATAGGTTAATATGAATTTATTATACTGCTGAATTTATTATACTGCAAAGAAATTTCTCGCAATCTGATTGGATAATAGCGAGCAGCGCACAAGAGGCGTCGCAAAGCGACGCCTCGCGAAGCTACTGCTTATCGGTAGAAATGGTGTCAAATTTTACATACCATATTCCTTCGACAGAGTGGTGGACCGGAAGTAAACAAATTTAAATATGGCGGACGGAAATAACCACAGAGACGGGTACCATAACTAATCAATCACCTATTTTCTATGTAATATGAATAAAGGTATAGCCCAAAGACAAGCAGAGTACCAAATTTTTGCTACTTTCATAGAAGTAAATCTTCTTATCAAATGCGTACAAATGATTACCCTCGATTCGGGAACTAGCTCTGATGTTATTTTTGTGACTGTTTGTCCGATCACGAAAATAATATTGGAGCAACCCTTCAGACTGAGGTCCTGGGTTTGATCCTAAGCCAAGATGTTTTACTTGTATGACGGTTTCTATGGGAAAGGAAAGGTAAAGCCTCGTCCCTAACATAGACTGCTTGTAAAACCGAGGAAAATAATAACATGAAGTGAGAGGTCAGCTTGATACAACTGAAATGACTTTAAAATGGAAGTACAATAGCAGTTGATCAATAAAAAAAGTCCTAGTTTCAAAAAGGATTAGCCAAAGAGGCTGGTTAAATACCATGGTCCTGATCATTATCTGACATTGGAATTTAAACTGAATTCATATCGATGTAGTCATTGTTTGACAACACAATATTTATATTTCTCGATTCAAGTTAATAACAACAAAATGGTTTACATGCATGGATAAAGTGAGATAGATCTAGGAAAGATTAAGAATTTTCAGAGATTTAGATTTGTCGATCTGAATCTTTGTAATTATTGTTTCAATGGATTTTTAGGTTACTTCCCGTTACTTCCCATTGCAATTCAACTAACGTAATGTCAGTAACATCTTTACTTAGTAATGTTTCAACCAGTGGCTATGGTGTGCCATGCTCAAGGATACTCCTACGTGACTGGTAGGGTTTCAAACAGTATTTCAAGAGAACAAACCCTTTGCCTTACCCTTGAAATAAATTTAAGTCATCTACAAAAGCAAATCTACACAAAAGATATTACATGGCTCCCATGTCTGCCCATACTTTGCCATAAATTTACTCTTAATAGCCAGATCATCTAGCTGGTATGTTTTTGATGATTATGCAGCTGATGGTTTTGTCTGAATGAAATAAGTGGAAATTTGTTAAAAGCAGATTAATTCAGGGGTGGAAAAAGAAGTCATAAAACCGGATTTTGTTTATGGAAGCCAAAGTAACTTTACAAAATTGATAAGCAATATTGTTCTACAAAACGAAGCCTTTGGGCCAAAATATAATTTCTGGAGAAAATACATGTACATAGAGGGATGTATATTTTTCCTGTCATTTAGATATTTAAACTTCTGACTCCATGTAACATGGTAGTTCTAAATATTAGTACATTTCAACGTGCCCGACATCTACCATAAATTGCATTATTAGGAATGGTTAATATAGGCATTCTGTAGAAGCAATCATTTCATTGGCAATTAGTTTGAGCCGTGGTGCAGACAATCTTGCCTGTGTCTTTTTTTCTCACCCTGCTCACTGTTGTTTCAAGGTGATGTAATTTTTCAAATTTCTTTCACAAGAATATTTGCTTAAAATTTAGTTTTATAACTGCCACAGTTTGAACACATTGACAAAAAGAAGTTGTGGTCTGTGAGAAAGACAGTTATCTCAAAGGTAGAAATCTCTTTAAAAAATAAAATCAACGGACTTCCAACTATGTAGACCTACTTTTAGAGAATATTATGAGTGAGGGTACAACAACAGATTGCACAAAAGATCATATTCTTTTTAAAATGAAATCTAGTTCTATTCTGTCATAAAACATCAAAGTGAAAGTTGACAGAGTTTGATAAGATTTAGATTTTACTGCAATGATTATTATGACATCTAGATCCAATCCAGAACAAAACAAATAGATTAAAACAAACCAAATTCACTATGTTGAAAAAGAAAATGGAGAAAAATCATTGCTACGAGTGGACCATTTTTTCTAAACTGAAAAAAAAAAATGGATTACTTTTTAAGCATTTGTAATCTAGATCTTGATGAGAAAAATGGTTTTTATTGCATTCTGTTCAGAATGAAAGACACGCTCGTCAATCCGTCAATATCTACCGTAGATCTACTCGACATAGATTAACAAACTCTGCTCGGGCCTTGTTGACTATTGGATAAGTAAAGTACTGGCCGACTTGTTTGGCATTTTTTTACCGAACAAGACTTTAAAGGTTGGGGAAAAGGTCCACATAAAACATAAAGAAAGTTTTAAAAACCAAGAGCGCGAAAAACTTGAAAACATAGATCTATTGATTTACCCGAAATGGTTTAGCTACTTTATTCATTCCTGTAATGGTTATTTCTGTAAACGTAATTTTCCGTACCCCAAACGGATAACGGAAAAGACGGAGTTCCTTCGTTGACCAGTTCTGTAGAAGTTTATAGACTGTATTAGTGTTTCAAATCACATGATGCAGAGATACGTAGAAAAGGGTGATTAATTTGTCATGATACCCGTCTCTGTGATTATTTCTGTCTGCCATATTTAAATTTGTTTACTTCCGGTCTACCACTCTGTCGAAGGTATAAGGTATGTAAAATTTGACACCATTTCTGCCAATAAGCTCTCGCTTAGCTTCGCGACGACTCTTGTGTGCTACTCGCTATCACTGCTTCACGTCATATGAAACCCTAAAATACAGTCTATAAACGATAACCTCGTGAGAACTGGTAAGATACGAAGGAATTCAGTCTTTTCCGTTATCTGTTTAGGTTACGGAAAATTCCGAATACAGAAAAAGAAAACATTACAGGAATTAATAAAGCAGGTGAACCATTTCGGGTGAGACAATAGATCTATGCTTTCAAGTTTTTTCGCGCTCTTGGTTTTGAAAAATTAGCTCATGTTTGATTTGGACGTTTTCCCCAACTTTTAAAGTCTTGTTTGGTAAAAGATAGCGACACAACTCGGCCAGTTCATTAATTGTCCCAAAGGCAACAAGACCCGAGCAAAGTTTGTTAACATAATGTAGATCTACAATAGATACTGACGGATTGACGAGCCTGTCTTTCATTCTGAACAGAATATAACAAAAATACCTTTTTTTTTTTTCTCATCGAGATCAAGAGATTACAACTGCTTGAAAGGTAATCCTCTTTTTTTTTACGTTGAAAAAATATCTACTCGCAGCAGTGATTTTTCTTCATTTTCTTTTAACACAGGGAATTTGGTTTGTTTTATTTTATCTGTTTTGATATGAATTGGATCTAGATGCAATATAATAATCACTGTTGTAAAATCTATATCTGATCAAACTGTCAGCATTCCTTTTGATGTTTTATGATGGAATAGATCCAGATTTCACTTTAAATAGAATATGATTTCTTTGTGCAATCTGTTGTAGTACCCAAACACATAATATTCTCTAAAAGTGGGTCTACATAATTGGAACTCTCATTTTATCTTTTAAAGAGATTTATTCCTTTGAGGTAGATCTAACCGTCTTTCCAACAAAACACAACTCATTTTTTTAATGTCTTCAAACTGTAGCAATTATAAATGTGTCAAACTAGAATCAAGCAAATATTCTTGTTAAAGGAGTTCGAAAATTTACATCACCTTGACACAACAGTGGCGGGACTGAAAAGAAAGACACCACCAAGACTCTCTGCACCAGGGCTCAAACTAATTGCCAATGAAATGATTGCTTCTACAGAATGCCTTCATTGACTTAACCATTCCTAATAATGCAGTTTATGGTAGATGCCGGGCACGTTGAAATGTACTAGTATTTAGAACTACCATGTTACATGGAGCAAGCAGTTTTAATATCTAAATGAGAGGAAAAAATATACATTCCTCTTTGTACATGTATTTTCTCCAGAAATTATATTTTGGCCCAAAGGCTTCTTTTTGTAGAACAGTACTGCTTATCAATTTTGTAAAGTTACTTTGGCTTCCATAAACAAAATCCGGTTTTATGACTTCTTTTTCCACCCATGTAATAATCTGCTTTTAACAAATTTCAGCTTATTTCATTCAGACAAAACCATCAGCTGCATAGTCATCAAAAACCATACCAACTAGATGGTCTGACCGTTAAAAGGAAATTTATGGCAAAATAAGGGCAAAGCCTTGAGAGCCACTTAAATATCTTTTGTACAGATTTGCTTTTGTAGATGACTGAAATTTATTTCTAGGTCAAGGCAAAGGGTTTGTTTTCTTGAAATACTGTTTGGAACCCTACCAGCCATGAAGGAGTACCCTTGAGCAAGGCACACCATAGCCACTGGTTGAAACATTACTAAATAAAGATGTTAATGACATTACGTACGCTGAATTACAATGGGAAGTATCATTAATTCAATTGAAACAAATAATTACAAAGATTCAGATCTACAAATCTAAATCTCTGAAAATCCTTAATCTTTCCAAGATCTATCTTCCTTTATCCATGCATATAAACCATTTTGTTGTCATTAACTTGTACCGAGAAATACAAATACTGGTACTGTATTGTCAAACAATGACTGCATAGATATAAATTCAGTTAAAATGCCAATGTCAGATAATGATTAGGCCTATGGTATTTAACCAGACTCTCTGGGTTAATCTTTTTTGAAACTATATTTTTTTTATTGATCATTTGCTGTCTGTTTTGTAATTCCATTTTAACGTCTTTTTAGTTGTATCCAGCTGACCTCTCACTTCATATAATTACTTTCCTTGGGTTTACAAACAGCCTAATTTTGTTCCCCATTTTAATGAACTTGCTAGTTTTTGACTTCACAAATTCTGAAATGAATTCTGCCTGGCCAAGGAAGCTTGGTCGTTTCTCATGTGCCTGACTCATAAACTTATGGTTATGGGTTCGATACCCGGTTTACGTATTATATATTTCCAGCAACTTTTAGCCTCTCACATCTGATGCACTCGAAAAAGGTAGTCAACAGCTTGAAAGAAAGTTATGTCAGCAGGGGTGAGGGAGAGGAGATTCTTGAAGAAAATATTTTCTATTACCTTCAGCCTGAAGGGTTGCTCCTATATCATTTTCGTGATTGGACAAACAATCCTAAAAAATAACATCAGAGCTTGTTTACGAATCGAGGGTAATGATTTGTAGGCATTTGATTAAAAGATTTACTTCTATGAAAGTAGCAAAAAGTTGGTACGCTGCTCACCTTTAGGCTTTGCCTATATTCATATTATGTCCCGAACATATATATCATGTACACTGGCAAAACCAACTTAAAAGCAGTTTCCCTTTTCGGTGCCCCTTATACATGACTACAGCATCAACACAACATCCAAAAAGGAGGCGTCGATCAAGATATACTTCAAGATTATACGCCAAGCTGTACGTTTTAGCACGTATTACCGAGGTTTTAGTGACGTCAGTTCCCAGTGACGCCAGTTTTCATTGAATTGGGGCACTCAGAGGGGAAATTCTACCTCGTCTGCGTTCTCATTTTTTTAAACAAAAAAGAAACGGTTAAAACAAACGTTGGAAGGTTAAAACTTTGCAGAATAGTAAATTCGTTGTACGGTCAGGTGGCGGAGAACTTCGAAACTTAAGTTGTGGTGAATCATGTCACTATAAACTGAGCATCGAGATTCTATTTGATGTTTCTTGCCATTTATCATTTGAACATGTTGCCATTCGATCAAATTAAGCATCCTCGGATACCCCGGGATCTCCCTATTTGCTACGCTACATCGACCCTGGGACAATTATTTGAATTTCCCTCGCTTTACCGCTGGCCGAATGCTAGCTTTTCATTGGTTCCATCTTCATTTTGTGATGGGCGAGTCGATGTACGCTATGACGTTTCGTATCGATTTTCGGCGGCTGATTCAAAGTTTTATTAGTCAATTGTCCCAGGGGTCGATGTAGCGTAGCAAATAGGGAGACCCCGGGGTATCCGAGGATGCAAATTAAGGAGTACGATCCGTAACTCATAGGATATCGTGTAACATTGAAATTTTTGGAAAGGCTATTCGGCCAGTTTCAGCAGTTTCTGTCTTTCAATTTGAGAGTTAGGGGCCGGGGACTCACTATCTCATCGATAAATATCGTATGACATCAGCGTTTTTCGTAAAGACAATTTGGCCAATCTCAGTAACTGCCGTCTTTTAATATGGCCGTAGACCTCAAATATGATCTTTCTAAAATACTGTTTGAAGTGATTCTTCTTTTTCAAAATGATTTCGATCATCTTGAAAAAGAAGAATCACTTCAAACAGTACTTTGTCCTTTTCCCACGATGGTTTCTAACTTATTTCCTGTTTGATAAAAAGGTAAATCGGTAGGAAAAGCCTACGACTGATAAGCTCGATAACTCGTTAGATTGCCTGGAATGCCTTTCTGCGGTAGAGTTTGATAAAATTAAAAAAAAGATAAGGAATTCTAGAAGTAAACCTCACACTCAAGTTCTTACACTTATAGTTGACTAAGCGCAGTTCTCTGACCTTTTGCTGGCAGTGCAGATCAAGATCAGATTGCACAAAATGTGCAGTTTGATCTTGAAGCTACGCTGTAAGCTGCTTTAACCCTTTTACTTCTAAGTAAATAATGTACACGTTTTCATTGGCTATAACTATATAGTTCCGCTGCAGGTTGGGGAGACAGTTTGGCCTTAATCTAAGGTAAAGTAGTGGAAAGTGTAAATCACAGATCAGACTGCACCTTCTGTGCAGTCTGATCTTGATCTGCACTTTCCACAAAAGCGTCTGGTATCGTCATCAGTAAGAAAAGAGGAGTTAAGGTCTTTAATAAAACCTGTATCCTTCATACATCAACCATTGGATGTTTTCCCTTTTAGTCCATTACCTTCCGCCAGATGGCATTCTACAATTACACATCTATCTAATTTGGGCATTCAGGGTACTGAACCGGACTACTTTTCTAGGCGACAACCGTTACTTTGAATTTCAAACTAAAATAAACTTTTACTCAATGAGACACTACATGGCGCGATTCATTCAGCTAGGATCAGCAGTTTAGAGAAATCTGGGGCTAAAATAGGTCTGTTTTTTCTCAAACGTATTGATAAAAGCCATTGCTACTTTATAGCGCGTATTACTACAATCTCCTCAATTTCGAGGAGAGTGATGTGTCATATAGGCAGATCGAATTTTCGACGAATATGACAGATAAATAGATAAACGGCGTAAGAGATATGGAATATGGATATTTAAAATCGTTTATGAATAAAATAATACAATGAAAATTAATTTCCCGAGCAAGTGCATCTTTTTTCCTCACCGTCTTTTTCTTGTCCTCATTTTGATAAAAAAAAAAAACAATAATCCCGGGGTATCGACTAGAGTTAGCAACGCTTATTAATAATGGTTTCATACATCATGTGAGAGCCAATATGGCAGCAAGGGCCCGCCAAATGAACATGGGCACTTTTTTAACCAATCAGAAATTACGGTCTATTCATTCTTTATCAGTCCCTAGAAGTAGGTCAGTCTTTAGCCATCGTTTTCAGTTACGTCGAAAAAAAAGTTAATGCTTCAATTTCAATAACTCAGTCTTTCCTGGAACTGTGTGGACGGTCGAACTTTGCACCGGAGGTACAAAAATTAAACATACAGGTAGTGCATGACGGGATATCTCTAATTCTTGACTGCGTGTTTTTTCCCCTGTTGGCCACCGTGTTTTATTTTTGTAACTGAGTGAGTTGAATGCACTCAATGTTTTGTGGAATCGGATACTCTCGGATTTGTAGCTGATATTTTGGTGCTCTAGATAAACTATGATTATGGTGCTGGTTTAATTTGTTGGCTTGTTGCATACCGGATATATATTAGGGAGTTCAGTATAGACTTTAGACTGATTTTGTTGGTACAAAACCGATTAAAGCGATTACCGTGAACACGACATACAACTTCATTTAATTCCTGCTCGTTTTACAAGTTTGGAAAACATTGTGAGGAAAGAAGTTGATGCATTAGCTGTCGTTCGTTCCAAGCTAATGGTCCTTTTCTCACAATATTTGGCAAAGTTATTCTATTATAAGTCTTCTGGCAATGGAAATGAATTAACCCTTATCTCTCTAAATGAGTTAAATGAAACTTTCAAACCGACACAAAAAAATCAAATAATGCTTTTTCAAACTTATTTTTGGGAAACCATAATTCCTTATCGGACAGTGTAGATCAAAGATCAGACTGCACGTTATGTGCAGTCTGATCTTGATCTACACTGTACGCAAAGGTCAGTGAGTCGCACTTCATTATACAATTATGTCTGTATTTCCTTGCACTCAAATATCTGCAAGGAAATTGAAACACAAGTGCCTTTTCCTGGATAACATAAACCCTTGACCCTTTATCAAAGAAAAACAAACATTATTTGTCCATTTTTAAAGTATTTAAAAGATGATAAATAAAATCTGACTGAAATTATGACATTTGACTTTCGATAAAAAAAAACCTTGTTGGAAAAGGAGAAACTGCTGATTGCAAACATTTTCTCCTATGAATAGTCCTTTTTTAAAGATAAAAGACAATTTCAGGAATGTTTTGTTCAAATTTTCACATGGATTTAAAGATTAAACTTGAAAAAAAGAAATTTTGCTGAAAGGAAAACAAGTATAAATGTATCTGCCATTAATAGAATGCACGCCATGTTATTATCTTCTTAACGTAGGAATTGGCATTGGCTTTATAGAAAACTCTGCTATAAATCTTAATAAAAAGTGTCAAGTATTTGACATATCATGAAATATCGTCCATTTTAACGATTCAGATATTAGACTTTTTTTTCGTGTGTTTGTTTGTTTCAAAAAAGAAAATGTGGAAAACCCAAAAGGTGCATAGAAAACAAAATAGATACATAATTCGCACAGATCGAGACAAATTCAATGCACAATCCAAGTCTGGAAAAATGCGGACGTATTTGAAAATTCCTTGCGGGTTTGGTCAGATTATGAACAAAAAAGTCGTAAATCATACACGATTGGAAAGTGTTGACTATCCCGTTAATAACGGTATAATTGTAATTGCAGTATACAGGATAAATACATTTTGGGGACAAGGCACCAACTATTACTTTTAAAGTTTTGGTTTCGAGTCTCTCAAGAGGAGTCTTTTTTAAGTAAGAGTAGTACACAGTCACGTCTTTCTGATGTTTAACTAACGAAATATTTTTTCTCGTGCAAAACATCTGGGATTAAGATCTGGTTTAATGCACTTTTAAAGGCAACTAGCCGCTTCACAGCCTGATCCGAGACGACACTCTACCCAAATGTCCAAAAGCCACTTTTAGCGTGTTGCAGGCCAAATTCACACACATTTAGGCATAGACGCTTAGTTTATAAACAAACATACACACACAAAAACTAAACGTCTATGATTTAGATTTAAAAGAACTGTATTGTAAAACATCTGTTTTTCCTCGCCTTCCAATTGAGTCCTTCCCTTCACGTATATTTACTTTGACGAAACTTCCGAAAATTACAAGGAAAAATCGAGAAACTGCCCTTCATGATCGAATTGTATCGTTTTTTTTCCCACATAGTGTTTCTTTTGTAATGAAAAAAAAGAAAGAAGGGGATAAGATTCAATCTTGCTACTTCATGTATAGATTTCACGTTCTTCTTTCAAAATGATTTGGCAATTTAAAATGTCAACACCACAGTAGTACTACCATCAAAAATTACACACACTTGTAAATGCTAACGATATAGACAAGATCAGTTTGCGGAGAACAAGTATCCTGCTGTTGGATATACCGATACTACTATACATGATTATATTGTGGATTTTCCCCTTAAACGTTTTAAAAAGCCAATTTTCTACCAGGTCGTTAATTAAGATTTTTACAATACAACCCCGCCGAGGAAAACCTTCAGTTTTTTTAACTCTTTAGTAACCTGTCTTTTCTGTTTTTCCTACAAAGTTCTGTCCACTTGACGGACATTTATCATTATTTCAGCAAAATTTCATCATTTGGTGAAGTGCAGAATCTTTTGGTAAAAGGTTAAACAGAATAAAAAGATGCATTAGGATGTGTTGTTGTTTTTTTTTTTTCAGTCAAACGACCGAAACAATTTCGTTTACGGCTGTTTTTTTTTTAGAATATCTTCACCTGATAAACGATGTATATCTTCGTCTCTCGACAAAGCAGCTAGTGCTTTAAAAGTGCATCAAACCAGATCTTAACCCCAGATCTTTTGCTTGAGAAAAATATTTTGTAAGTTAAAAATCAGAAAGACGTGACTTTGTATCTTTACTTAAAAAAAAAGACTCCTCTGGAGAGACTCGAAACCAAAACTTTCAAAGCAATAGTTGGTGCGTTGCCCTATAGAGCGAATGATCCAGTTTTAAACATGTATTTTATCCTGTATAATGCAATAACAATAATATCGTTATTAACGGAATAGGAAATTTTACCGTAACATTACAAAAATTCAGTAATTCCTCGATTTTTCTACACATATTTCTATCTAAGTTTTAATCTTAATGCCATCTTTGCACGCGAATGACAATTAGCAGTATTTAGTTGGACTTTAAAAAAACTTGCAAAATAAGATCTGGTTTCTTGTCCCTTTAAAACCATATCGTTTGCTGTTGAGTTGAAAATTATATACAGAGGATTGAAATAAGATTTTCTCTTCTATTGAATGTGTTTTTTATAGAGGTACAGATCCAGGCTGTGGACAGTGTAGATCTAAGATCAGACTGCATGTGCTGTGCAGTCTGATGTTGATCTACACCGTTCTCAAAGACTGGGTCAGTTACTATTGGCGTTGCAAAAGGGTTACATGTTTAGATTAAAGGCGTGACAAGGGTTTGAATTAAGTCTGCTTGTGTAATCTAATGCACATGGTATAAACATATCATTCAAGGATTATTTTTATTTAACCCAGCCGATCTAGGCTTATCAGTCGAAATTTTATACACTGAATTCTTGGATACTCGAGTTGGAAGTTACCTAGACCATGTGATGTGTTTTTTAGGACTGATAAATCAAGTTTGTGCTTAACTTTTTTTTGTAATGATTTTGTCGATTTTAACTTACAGTTAAATCGTAGTTTTTCGGACATGCAACAAACAAGCTGCATTTTAACCTTGATCATTTCGGTGCAAATACATTAGAAACACCGCAGCACCGCAGTGACGTTTCGAAAACAAAGATATAGGAGAAAGTGCATTTTTTTCGACAAGCAGTCGCTACTTTTCCAGGCTGTTTTCACATAATTTGATACAATAATTTACATTTCTGAGAATCTTGCCCAATTTTTGGTGTTTGTACTATTGTTGACCAGCAGAAAACTAGCCCATTCAATAATTGGTGTAGGAATATCTACGGACAATTTAGAACGTGCGTTTAACCGTGAAATTGCCGACAAGTTCTGTTTATCCGTAGATTTGTTGTTACATGATGTGCTTTTTTTTTGGATTGTGTAGTTCCAAGTTCCAGAACGTGCAGTCTGATCTTGGATCTACACAGTCCAACATGATGTGTATGTGTGTTTTTTTTTTTGTTTAAAGTGATTTTGAACTTGCTTTAATTGTGCTCTTTCACTTGAACCCAGTATTATCATTATTTCATTAGAGCAGAAATGAAAGGCATTCAATATCGTTTATGTTGATAAGGTTAACGTATGTTTTGCACCCTGCTGTAACAAATAAACTGTTCTTTGACTCATTTCCACGCAAGCACAGCTTTTCACGCCCGTGTGTTATATTATTTAAAAAAAAATGTGAAAAAATAGCGAAAACACATTTTAGCGATCTGTCTTATTACCTGAATGATTGCTTTCTTTTAAATATTTTTGTCCGTGACACTCACTTAGTTCTCTGAGATCTAGAATAATATGCCAGTGAGTATACAGCAATCGAATTGAAGAATTCAGGATGGATAATTCTATAGAAAGATGCCACGTTAACAAAGTGGCAAGCGATAAAAAAAGTCGTGGGTCTAAGTGAGTGCGATCAAGAAATTAGTTTGTTTCATCGGTGTATTGTTGGGATCGTAAAAAATCTATCTTCTCTTTAATGGGAATGACATAAGAGAAGAACGTTTATTTTTTCACGATAAAGGAGATGAAACCATAACTTAACCTAGAATGACAAAAGTTTTGACAAAAAATGAGCAAAAAGGTTTCCAAGAGATTGCGAAGTGCTTTAAATTTCGTGAACTGTGGCGTTTGTGGTTGCCATAGAGACGAAAAAATTCGGCAGAGCATGAATCACAGTAAAAAACCCATAAAACGGACTTCAAGCCGAGTTTCCAAGGATAACTTTGCTATAATTAGCGTCAGCGTGAGTATAGACAACCAAATTGTTATTTTTGTGTTTTTGTACCTGTATTTTTTATTTTAGTAACCGATAACCTTGGAAAGGCATGGGATATGGGGAAAAACTATATCTGTTGTTATGGTATTTTTAGCAATTTGATATCGTTAGAAAATAATTATTATTTTAAAATGTAAAGCATTCGAATGCACCTAACAGAATTATTATCATTACTTTATAAATAGTTTGAATAACTTATCGTTAAAAAGTAAGTATTAATTTTCATGAAAATTTTTATGACAAAGGTAAAATGGCTTACCTCCCTTCGGTGAAAATTAAGACCAACGTATCTAATTGATCAGAAGTACCTGGGAGAAAATCTATATGTTGCATATAAGCAAAACTCACTTTTATATACAAAACCAATCCCAAATAAGCAGGAGTCCAGAAATAAGTGTATACGTATTATACTGAGGCTAGAACATATTTATTTATTTATTTATTTATTTATTTATACGGTTTATTGACCGTTTATTTAAGGTAAGACCTGTGTAATGCACTTCAGGTGAACATGGGGCAAAAATTCTAATTGGTTGTTAAATAAGGATAAATAAGGATTTATGCAGAAATGATATTTTTGCACATTTCTAGTGGATCAGAAATTCGGTTCATGTCTATCTTGAAATTATTTTTTGACACTTTTCTGAAAAAGGAGGTAATTATTATCGCTTTTTGAATTGAGAATAGAGTGGTTTTAGATTTATAAATGATAATTCAAAGAATGAAAAAATGGAAAAAAATGAATCGGTTAAAGTAGTTCAATTATACTCATTTTTAATTATAGCTAATTTTGCAGGATGATATTTTAGTGGAAATAACTGTTTTCCATTACACAGGTCTTACCTTAATATAGCGAAAAGCTGTTTGGTATAACATTATCAAGTGACACAAAATAGTCGTTGTGAACTGTATGGTAGCCAAATTGTCGTTTATAAATAAATAAACAATACTATGTTCATAGACTGGTATTGATCAGTCCTTCAAATAGAGCATGTTCATTTAAACAAAATCATCAAGTAAAACTGCAAAACAAATATTCTGTGTTCTCAATGTTCTGAATGTCTGATTTGAACTGTATTTCAGAAGAAGGACAAGTAACAACTCATATTTCTGTGAGTTCGCTGTAGTTGTGTACCTTGTTTATTAGAATAACTTAAATGCAGGGCCTTGAATGCCAGTCTACCACGTTCAGTTAAAAGGCAGACAGGAGTTACATCCCTTTTTTGGAAATAATAAAAAAGTAACTTGCAATCATTTATTTAAATGAATGCAAAAAGCATTATTTGTCGAATCTATCACAAGTGTTGTATAGCTGTTCGTGAATTAAATAGAAAAAAATAAACACTCTTGTGCAACTGTCCCTGTTGTATACCTTAACCAATGAACAATTAGAGCTTCGATGTTTCAGTTAATTGTCCAAAGAGCTTGTACGGAAATAGGTGTAAACCGAGCTGTGTAGGCTTTTTTGAAAGATAACCTTTCACCAAACTATCCCGAGTTCAATCGCCCTGTGTGAAAAGGGATTTTAAATTTTCTACATTAAGGTAGTACCATTCTAATAGAAACAACTATTTCCACTTTATTTCCACTATGTTATCCCAAAAAAAGTTGCTAATAGTGAAAATGAGTACTGTTGTACTACTTTGACCCAGCCACTTTTTCCATTTTTTCCTTCTAAGAATTATCATTTATAAATCTAGGGCCACTCTGTTCTCATTACAAATGGAGATAATAATTACCTCCCTTTTCTGAAACAATAAGAAAATATAAACAAATAATTTCAAGATGGACATCAAATGAATTTCTGGTCGGTTATAAATGTTCAAAAATAGTATATCACTATAAATTCTTATTTATCAACGAATAAGAAATCTCATTCCATGTTGCGCTAGAAGCGTTAGGATGGTTAAAACCTTAAAAGTGACTTATATACAGGGCCTATTTAGATTGTTCATAAAACCAGCCGATAAAGCTCAGTAGGTAGAGCATAGTCTTGAACACTTACGGGTCACTATAGGTTTTGGGTATCGAATCCCCAGCTAGCCAACTAAAATTACTAATAGTCTTTCGGATGAGACATTAAACCGAGGTTCCGTGTGACGGTGCTATACGCCGAGCACGTTAAAGAACCAGGCGAAGCTCTCAGTAGTTTCGACCTGTATCCTTGCACTATCCTCCGTAACAACTAACCGTCTTCTGGGGGCGTCCCTCAGATGGGCAACCAGTAGCGACGATAAATACACGGAAATCACCAACCAACGTTGATAAACATTTTTAGTAGGTGGAAAAAATGCTTGTTACCGACATTGATTTTTCTTCCCACAATATCTTTATGAGCATCCTTTCCTCGGGCCTTTAGAACTTGCGACTTGTTGATGAAGGGTTGTGGTGTATAAGTGTTTGCACCTGTTACAGAATCTGATAACGATTAGAGGAACGGTCGAATAGCCTAAAACCGGTGAATAACTCTCTTTCAAATGATCTCGTACTTGACCGGCGGTAGTCTCCCTTGCTGGTGTTTAACCCTTTACCCCATAAGGTATTTCTATGATATATCTAATTGAATCTAAATATCAGAAAGGATTAAGCCGTTTTTTATGGGTACATGACACCTTTTGATAGCATAGAAAACATTGTGACAAAAGGTGAAATTGCTCGTCACGAGCAATTTCACCTTTTGCCACAATGTTTTCCAAAGGCTCCTACAAGCAATGTGTAGAAATGAGTATCTATGGAGTAAAGGGTTAAGTCCTTGATTGCTTGATTGATTGTATGGTGTTTAACGCCGTTTCAACATACTTTTAGTTATATCGCGGCGGCTAGCGCACCTATGCATGCTTTCCTGGAGTTTCTGTTACCAGTACTCCGCACAATATTCTTTCCCAGCCAATGGCTGCTTTCCCACATAATCATCGTCGAAACAACGATTAGCGGTGAGAGAGGAATGAATCCTGTCGCAGTGACTATCACCAATTCTCGTAAAGAAATTGGCAGAGCCGCCCAAAATCAAATAGTTTGGGCGTTTCCTTTACACGTCTCTCTCTCTCTCTCTCTCTCTCTCTCTGTCATTATATTATATAACCTTTCATTCTGTGTGTGTGTGTGCCTCTCTCTCTGTCTCTCTCTCTCTCTGTCTCTCTCTCTCTCTGTCTCTCTCTCTCTCTCTCTCATTATAATCCATTATCGTATACCAGCTATATCAACTTATATCAAACATTTCGTAAGAACATATGCCTAAGGAAATAAACAAATATTTATTGATGACGCAAATTGCAAGTAAAGTTTCCAATTTTACCCATTTTCCCCTTAATGCATTTGAAGAGACCTTTGCGGAACGTGTAGATCAAGATCAGACTGCACTAAAGGTACTGTCTAATCTTTGGTTTACACTGTTAGGTATGGCTAGATGTTCTCATCGAGACAATTTAAGATCGCAGTATTTGAGTTTTATGTCCGTCTTGAAATTTCTAATTAAAATAACTCTATGAGGCAGTTTAAGTGTTACATCTGTCTATAAATAATCTATGATCAAAAATAGCTCCAAGCCTACAGTTTAATCCTTTACAGAACAAGTCCAGCTTTTAAAACCACCCTGGTAAGAAGACCTGTTGAAAACATTGTGGGAAAATGAAAAAATGTTGGTAACCAGCATTTTCTCATTTTCCCACGATGTTTTCTTCCCTTTGCAATATAAGTTTGTTTGGCGTTAACCCAAAAAGCACTGGAGCCGACTGAAGTTGTTTCGCGGACAGTGTAGATTAAGATCAGACTGCACGTTCTGTGCTGTCTGATCGTAGACCTACAGTGTTCGTTACTTTGTTATAAATTTTAACCGAAGCTACTTTAACAGAACAATTTTTTAGGGTGCTTTTCCTAATGTAAGAAATCCCAAACCATTACACGTTATATGCTGCTTTAAATCTTTACCAAAAGCCAAAATTTTAGAAAGGTCCAAATTGAAAGCACTCGCAGACGACAAAATAAACGTAACTTAAAAAATGAAATTTGCTTCCAAAAGGGCAGAAAACATTGTGGGAAAAGGAGAAAATGCTGGTTACCAGCATTTTCTCCTTTTCCCAGAATGTTTTCAAAAGGCTTCGTGTCGCAATGATTTTCATCAGTCCACGGGAAGAAATTAGCCAAGCCAGGAATCGAACGAGGAACTTCCTATTCTCAAGTCCTGTACGCGTATCGACTGAGGTAGGCCTACCGGGGCTCGGCACAAAAAGAGATAAGGAAAGATGTTCATACTTGTGTACTTGCACTTTCTCACAGGTGAATTTTGCAGACTGGTTCGATGTGATTTATGCCAAAAATCTCCATCAAAATCAGGTACAACTTTTCCAGAATTATAACCAGTCTATCTAGAAACGCTACACCGCCTGGAAGCCTGATTGTGGCTTATCAGTTTGTGAATTAATGAATACACTTGATTGTTCATTGTAGTCGATATTTTATTATTGTGTTTGGGTCATTATTTTGTATTTGATTGTATGAAGAAACTCGTCAGAAAGTTGAGGAACTTCGTAACGTTTTTGAAAATCGTAAGTATAAGTTAAACTTATTTTTTTTTGTGTGTGTTAAGTTTGAAAGAAATCTGTATTTTGTTTTAACCCATTACCACACAATCCCTACTTTTGACGCCCTGAGAAAGAAGCCTTTTGAAAACACTGTGGGAAAAGGAGAAAATGCTGGTAACCAGCATTTTCTCCTTTTCCCACAGTGTTTCCTACCCTTCCCAGAACAAATTTCCATTTTTCAGTCACCTTTATTTTGTCGTCTGCAAATGCTTTCAATTTGGACCAGTCTAAAATTTTGCTCGTGTGGTAATGGGTTAAGCTTTAGTGCCTAGAGCTACTTCGTGTGATTCGAGATCAAACTGAACATAGAGTTTAAACCTTTGGCAGCAAACAGCGACTCACAGACCAGTTCATCTCTTTACCAAACGAACATTCATAGACTGGTCCAAATTCAAAGCGTTTGCAGACGACAAAATATATGTGACAAATTAAAATTTGCTATGGGAAGGGTAGAAAACATTGTAGGAAAAGGAGAAAATCTTGGTTGCCAGCATTTTCACCTTTTCCTACAATGTTTTCTAAAGCCTTCTACCTCAGGGTCGTCAAAAGTTGTCATTGTGTTGTAAAGGGTTAAGTCAGTTTGGCAAAAATTTGCGAAACGGATTAGGAACGAGTTTGGTGTAACGGGTATATAGAGATTTCCAGCCAACTGTGAAAGCCACTAGTTCAAGATTTAATCATCTGTGCTCGTCGGAGAATGTCACCGTATCTAG
The DNA here is from genome assembly GCA_943736015.1 of Tridacna crocea. Classification (NCBI taxonomy): domain Eukaryota; kingdom Metazoa; phylum Mollusca; class Bivalvia; order Cardiida; family Cardiidae; genus Tridacna; species Tridacna crocea. The sequence goes on from OX031073.1 coordinate 35,763,617, forward strand.
AACAAAATTTTGCATTGTGAGGGTTAACCCTTAAGCTGGTAAGGACGAGTCAGATCACAACTCGTGTGCAAAGTTTAGTTTCGGATCAGACTGCCTGAAATCTGACCAACATTGTTCAGTTGGGTAAGAATCTCCCTTTGAGAAAGGACTGAAGAATCGCAATATTCCGTTTTCTTGAAATTTCCATGACATATGGATCAACACACTCTCAGAACAACACACTCTCTCAGAACAACACACTCTCGGAACAACACGCTCTCGGAGCAACACGCTCTCGGAGTAACACACTCTCAGAACAACTCTCTCTCAGAACAACACACTCTCAGAACAACACACTCAGAACAACACTCTCTCAGAACAACACATTCATGATGCTTTGTACCGAGCATGTCATATAAATTTGGATTCTTAAAATTCATCTTGTCTTAAGGTAGTAATCCCATAACACTTCTAGTGCAGCATGGAACAAAAATTCTTGATTGTTGATAAATACGGAGTTATGCAGATATAATACTTTAGCAAATTTTCAACCGACCAGAGATTTCTTTGGTGTCTATTTTGAAATCATTTGCTGATACTTTTGTTAGTTTCCAGAAAGGGGAGGTTATTATTATCTCCCTCTGTAATGAGAATATAGTGACAATTCTAAGAAGGAAAAAAAAAAGAGGGAAAAGTGACTCGGTTAAAGTAGTACAATGATACTCATTTTTAACCATAGCAAATTTTGTAGGATAATATTATAGTGGAAATAGCTGTTTTCTGTTACGGGCCCACACCCTTAACCCTTTACCCCATAAGGCATTTCTATGGTATCTCTAATTGACCCTAAATAACAACAAGGATGAAGCTGTTTCTTATGTGTATATGACACCTTTTGATAGCATAGAAAACATTGTGACAAAAGGTGAAATTGCTCGTCACGAGCAATTTCACCTTTTGCCACAATGTTTTCCAAAGGCTCCGACAAGCAATACGTAGAAATGAGTATTTATGGAGTAAAGGGTTAAGACAAGGGAAGGTTAATTCTTTACCAAACGCCAAATTTTAGACTAGTCCAAAGTGAAAACACTTGCAGAGGACAAAATAGACGTAACTCAAAAATTGAAATGTGTTTCTAGCAAGGTAAAAAACATGCATTCAACCCCTTTTCCACACATGGATGTAAAATTTAGACTTGTTCAAAAAAATATATATTTGCAGGACACAAACATGCCTGAAATGATTGGTTTTGTCTGTAAAAGGTTAGCAGCATTTTTCTTCTTACCCATTATGTTTTCAAAAGTCTTATTCCGTAACGATAGTGGTTCAAATCTTTACTATATGGGAAAAAATGAACTTTACCAAACCAAAAGCATGTGCATACGACGGATCATTTGTCATCGAATTATTAGAACACATTGTAGGAAAAGGAGAAAAAGCTGGTTACCAGCATTTTCTCCTTTTTTCAACAATGTTTTCAACAGCTTTCTCGTTCACCGTCCTTAAAATTCGAGATTGTTATGGGTAAAGGGTTTAACACGGCATTGTTTGGCATATAGTGAAGGATAAACTTGGTTTTTGGCATGGTTCAAGTATCCAAGAAGTGTTTAGGATTTGCCTGTCTGTTCAAAGATCGGGCGATGAGTCATTCTGTACCAGGTAATTACACGAGGTCGTAAATTGGTCAATAAATGCGCTCTGCTTTTTGTTTCCCTGAGGTGCACCCCCTCACTTTATCAATGCACAAGACTGCAACAAACTTTGAGTCTGTCTAGGTTGTTGAAGCAAAATGTAAATTACTATATAGATAAATGGGGTTCTAAAGCGCAAAGATCCTATTTATGCAGACTATTAACATAGAGATCATGTAGGGATCTAGCCTGGCAATCAGGTCCTGCATTTAAGTCATTAATAAATAAGGTACACAACTACAGCAAAATCACAGATATATGTGTTGTTATTTGCCCTTCTTCTTACATACAGCGTTAAATCAGACATTCAGAACATTGAGAACACAGAGTATTTGTTTTGCAGTTTTACTTGATAATTTTGTTTCAATGAAAATGCTCTATTTAACGGACCGACACTAGTCTAGTACGGGTCCTGTGTGGCTCAGTGGCAAAGTGTAGGACTAGTGACCTGGAAGCCCCGAGCTCAAGCCTACTGACAGATACGTTAAATCCTCTTTTACGGGTTCCACAGTCATTTTAACAGACATTGTACTCCAGCCCAAGAGTATACATATCGGCACTTTCACTGTCAAATAAATATTTACTTTTCCTCAAGGGTTACGCAATTATTCTGAAGCAAGGAAAAGATACAGTTTTGTCATAACCCAGAATAAACCAGTAGACAGTGTAAATCAAAGATCAGACTGCAAGTAATGTGCCGTCAAATCTTGGCCTGTTCTATTCACAAAAAGTTGCTTCTGTCATCCATGGTGAGAAAAACAGTTGAAAACAGACTTTTATTTCATATCATGTATATTTCCCAGAAGTATTTGCATCTCCTTGTTTCACCAGCTAATAGTAGAGGCCTAATGAACATGTACGGTAAATACATACAGTACGGTAAGGTGGGTTTTTAACGTACATCATGATATTGTTAGTTCTGTAGATTATCTGTCTGATACCTTCCAGTGCCTGGGGCTGGGATACAGTGCTGGATCAGGACTGGGATACAGTACTGTATCAAAATATTCGGCGGGACTCACTTTGATTAAAGAACATGAAGTAAAAGGATGGACGGCGTAAGAGGTAATATGAATGGTGAAGCTCTTTTTGAGGTTCACTAAGAAAAAATAGTTGCATTTCTTTCCTTATTTTTTAGCAAAGAGATGAAATGTGAAGCCTTGAAAGTAGAAATTTGCCATGCTTTGGCAAAAGGGGGCTTAATACATCTTTGTGATTCTGTATATGAAGCAAGTCATCACACAATGATGGACCTCTTTAGGTAATGATCTCGTTATAGAAAACAGCTATTTCCACTATAATATTATCCTACGATTTTTATACGCCCGAAGGGTCGTATTATGTTATACCCCCGGTCGTCCGTCCGTCCGTCCGTCCGTTAGCAATTTCTTGTGTGCGCAACTCCTCCTACAGTTTTCATTGGAATTATTTGAAACTTGCCACAATGAATCTCCATGATGTCTAGTTGTGCACCCGGGTCTTAGAATTTTGATCGCTGTTTCCGTTCCAAAATTATCTGCCCTTGATTTCTGAAATAACCAACTTTTCACTTTGAATTTTTGTTCAGGCCATAACTTCCATACCATAAAAGGTATTAAATTGAAACTACATACACTGATAGAACACATTATGGAGAAGTGCAGTGCACATGAAACATAACTCTGCCCATTTTATTTTTTGAGTTATTGCCCTTTGTTAATTTTCAGTTTGAATTTTTGTCCAAGCCATAACTTCATAACTATAAAAGCTAACAACTTGCAACTTCATACACTGATAGAACATATTATGGAGAAGTGCAGTGCACATGAACCATAACTCTGCCACTTTTATTTTTTTAGTTACAGCCCTTTGTTAATTTTCAGTTTGAATTTTTGTCCAGGCCATAACTTCTAAACTATAAAAGCTATTAACTTTGAACTTCATACACTGATAGATAACATTCTGGAGAAGTGCATTACACCTGAACCATAACTCTGCCACTTTCATTTTTTGAGTTATTGCCCTTTGTTAATTTTCAGTTTGAATTTTTGTCCAGGCCATAACTTCCAAACTATAAAAGCTAATAACTTGCAACTTCATATACTGATAGAACACATTATGGAGAAGTGCAGTGCACATAAACCATAACTCTGCGACTTTTTTTTTTTAGTTACAGCCCTTTGTTAATTTTCAGTTTGAATTTTTGTCCAGGCCATAACTTCTAAACTATAAAAGCTATTAACTTTGAACTTCATACACTGATAGATAACATTGTGGAGAAGTGCACTGCACCTGAACCATAACTCTGCCACTTTTATTTTTTGAGTTATTGCCCTTTGTTAATTTTCAGTTTGAATTTTTGTCCAGGCCATAACTTCCAAACTATAAAACCTAATAACTTGCAACCTCATATAGTGATAGAGCACTTTATGGAGAAGTGCATTGCACATGAACCATAACTCTGCGACCTTTATTTTTTGAATTATTGCCCTTTGTTAATTTTCAGTTTGAATTTTTAGGCCAGGGAATCCCTCTCAAGGGATTCCCTTGCCTATAGGGATCGTAAGCTGTCTATTCAGACAAAAATGTTGGTTGGTGTGTCCGCTCTATATCGCTGAGTCCGCCAAAACAACTAGTTTCCCAAGTATATACAGAGATTGCTTATCACACGGTGTGAATGCTTTCCTTTCCTCAAAGCTTTCATCTGCAAAACGCCATGGAATTGCAAGGGTATTACAATCCTTTAATAACTGACGAGTGTGTGTTTTTTTATCCCGTTTTGTCATTAACACTGACCTAATAAAGGCGTAACCTAATGAACTTAGTTTATCCGGCATTTGTGTATTCCTACGCGCTATATACGGTTAATATCTATAACGCTCTCTCTTGCACTCCGGATCATTCATATTCAGGTATGGTGAGATTAACGAACGACGACTCTGCTCGGAGTTTGTCTATAACTCTGTGTTGACATTTGAACATGTGTGTCACAAAACGCGTCTCCGCTAAAATGCGATTGTAAATAAAGCAAACTACGTATAGAATATTGGCCCGTGTTATGTTTATCACTTTTTCTTATGTATATAGACTAAATCTAGGGTACTTCAGCGGAATGCTGGAGAAATCGGCCCCTGGAGAAATCGTCCCCAAACTGGTTGGCCCGTGTTATGTTCATCACTCCGGAGAAATCGTCCCCTGGAGACCATTTCTTTGGTAAAATCGTCCCCAAATAAAATTTTAGAAAAATCGACCCCAACATCAGATTTCATCCATATCGTTAAACAAGTTGTCTATAAAAAATATTTTTGAAATTTCGTTGTCTTTAGTATGTACATTATGTGTATTAGATACCTTTATCCAAGAGTTATTTGGTAGTTTTGTCATTGTTTATACTGCCTATTTCACACTGATAGGATGTATTTCACATCTTTTACACCTGTCACAAATAGATTACACCTGTGTGATTCTTAAAAATGTCTTTGATTGACTTTGATTTGAAACCAAATAAATGCTTATAATTTTTTTCTGTAGTCGTTCGCTTGTCATTTAATGTATTTTTTTTTCTCTCTCTCTCTCTCTACTAGTGTCATATGACATACCTGTGACCAATACCATTTAGCAGGGGCATCTGTGTCTCTGACACACATATTTCTAGTGTTCACTAGGGCTTGTGTGCATCCGAATATTTCCGGTCCATAACTTCTACAATTGTGGATGGATTTCAAAATAATTTGGCACAATTGACCTCCATCACGGTTAAATGTGCCATTTGAAACATCTGTTCAAGTAGGTTCAAGATCAAGGCCCCATTGAAGGCCAATTTTTCGTCCGAACCATAACTCCTACATTTTTGGATAGATTCCGATATAAATTAGCATAATGAATTGTTCTCCATCATGAGTAGAAGTTCCCTTTGAAACATTTATTCAGGTCCAGGGTCTAGGTCAAGCTTGAGAGTCAAGTGTTTGCGGGCTTAACACAAGTTGTCCTTGGACAACGATTATGAATTAGGATTAACGTCTTTTTATATTATGTAGATATAAGTATCGAAGCTCAAGTCACTGTGACTTGTCCATAAAATAGGCAAGTAAAATAGGAAAACCGAGCCTAATCGTTTTCCCAAAACAATCCAACCTTTTCACAGTATTTTATTGAGAAAATATTTTGGCTAAAAGAGAATTCGCTTGTAACAAGCAATTCCTCCCAATTTCCCCAAAATCTTACTTTTCAATCTAGACGAAGAACTACTTTGGATTTTTATCTACAACTTCCTTCAAATATAACCAGTTCAAAATTTCGTCGACTTGTGGAAGGTAGAGACAACATGACCAACTGCCGTATCACTCCAATCTTTATTATTCATTACATTTTACCTTGATATCTATCTTACATGTATTTTCATTGAAATCAATAAAAATAAATATGTTCTTGCGTCATAAATGTAAAAAATAACGTCATTCAGGACTACAAGACATCACATGTCTCAGAAAATTTAGATAACCAAAGTTGGTATTGCACCGATTGAATACGGTTCAATTTTGACTTGGGATTGTTTACAAGCACGACAAATTACTAAGTATTCTAAGCCATTATCAAGCACCGCATAACTGTGAGCACATGCCTAGCTCTGGCTTAATTAGTTTCTGGCTGGTGCTTTCTAGTATCAGTTCAAAATTTTATGATAAAACCAAGAATTCCAGGGGCTTAGTGGAATCCGCTTGTATTCCTGTCCGTCTACCTGTTTGTATTAATTAAAATTGACCTCATGTTTTGTTCCGTATCCTCAATTTCCTGGCCTTCAGTACTATCAGTACTTTGATTTTTTACATTTATGACGCAAGTACATATTTATTTTTATTGATTTCAATGAAAATACATGTAAGATAGATATCAAGGTAAAATGAAATGAATAATAAAGATTGGAGTGATACGGCAGTTGGTCATGTTGTCTCTACCTTCCACAAGTCGACGGAATTTTGAACTGGTCATATTTGAAGGAAGTTGTAGATAAAAATCCAAAGTAGTTCTTCGTCTATATTGAAAAGTAAGATTTTGGGGAAACTGGGAGGAATTGCTTGTTACAAGCGAATTCTCTTTTAGCCAAAATATTTTCTCAATAAAATACTGTGAAAAGGTTGGATTGTTTTGGGAAAACGATTAGGTTCGGTTTTCCTATTTTACTTGCCTATTTTAGTGACTTGAGCTTCGATACTTATATCTACATAATATAAAAAGACGTTAATCCTAATTCATAATAGTTGTCCAAGGACAACTTGTGTCAAGCCCGCAAACACTTGACTCTCAAGCTTGACCTAGACTTGAATAAATGTTTCAAAGGGAACTTCTACTCATGATGGAGAACAATGCATTATGCTAATTTATATCGGAATCTATCCAAAAATGTAGGAGTTATGGTTCGGACGAAAAATTGGCCTTCAACAGGGCCTTGATCTTGAACCTACTTGAACAGATGTTTCAAATGGCACATCTAACCGTGATGGAGGTCAGTTGTGCCAAATTATTTTGAAATACATCCACAATTGTAGAAGTTATGGACCGGAAATATTCGGATGCACACAAGCCCTAGTGAACACTAGAAATATATGTGTCAGAGACACTGATGCCCCTGCTAAATGGTATTGGTCACAGGTACGTCATATGACACTAGTAGAGAGATAGAGAGAAAAAAAAAATACATTAAATGACAAGCGAACGACTACAGAAAAAAATTATAAGCATTTATTTGGTTTCAAATCAAAGTCAATCAAAGACATTTTTAAGAATCACACAGGTGTAATCTATTTGTGACAGGTGTAAAAGGTGTGAAATACATCCTATCAGTGTGAAATAGGCAGTATAAACAATGACAAAACTACCAAATAACTCTTGGATAAAGGTATCTAATACACATAATGTACATACTAAAGACAACGAAATTTCAAAAATGCTTTTATAGACAACTTGATTAACGATATGGATGAAATCTGATGTTGGGGTCGATTTTTCTAAAATTTTATTTGGGGACGATTTTACCAAAGAAATGGTCTCCAGGGGACGATTTCTCCGGAGTAATGAACATAACACGGGCCAACCAGTTTGGGGACGATTTCTCCAGGGGCCGATTTCTCCAGCACTCCGCTGAAGTACCCTAGATTTAGTCTATATACATAAGAAAAAGTGATAAACATAGAACGGGCCAATATTCTATACGTAGTTTGCTTTATTTACAATCGCATTTTAGCGGAGACGCGTTTTGTGACACACATGTTCAAATGTCAACACAACGTTATAGACAAACTCCGAGCAGAGTCGTCGTTCGTTAATCTCACCATACCTGAATATGAATGATCCGGAGTGCAAGAGAGAGCGTTATAGATATTAACCGTATATAGCGCGTAGGAATACACACCTGCCGGATAAACTAAGTTCATTAGGTTACGCCTTTATCAGGTCAGTGTTAATGACAAAAACGGGATAAAAAACACACACTCGTCAGTTATTAAAGGATTGTAATACCCTTGCAATTCTATGGCGTTTTGCAGATGAAAGCTTTGGGGAAAGGAAAGCATTCACACCGTGTGATAAGCAATCTCTGTATATACTTAGGAAACTAGTTGTTTTGGCGGACTCGGCGATATAGAAACAGAAACAGAAACAGAACATGTATTTTATTGGACAAGTACAAGCGTACATAGTCAAATATTACATAATTTATATAACAAAGCATTTGTCAAGGCCTCTCTCACTCCCTCCCTCTCTCTCTCTTTATCGCGTGACAATTTATCTACATCTCTCTCTCTCTCTCTCTCTCTCTCTCTCTCTATCCCCCCCCCAAAAAAAGATAAAAAACAAAACAAAACTGCTCATAAGTGAGGATGACATACAAAAGGAATTTCACTTAATTTGGAAAATATGATGAATAATAATTATGTAAATAAAAAGCTTATAATATACCAACACAATGGTGATATAACCATTAGTTGTACAGAAAATGAAATCGCACTGATAATGCAGATTCGATATATTGTGCTACATTTGAAATTGTTCTTTTTTCTTGTTTGGTGAAAAGTTCAACCAACTTATACATACTTGGACTTCTAAAATAGAAACCATCTATGTACTGCCTGCGTAAAATACTATACTTTGGACAGATAAACATAAAGTGAAATTCGTCCTCTACCTCGTTCATATTGCACAATAAACACACTCTTTCATTTCGCGGTGTTCTGTTATTAGAAAATCTGCCTGTTTGAATCCGAAGAGAGTGTGCAGAGATTCTAAGTCGACAAAGGTGGAAGCGAAGTGAAATAGGCAAAATGTTTAAATACTCTTCGAAACAAAGAGACGATTTTATATTTTTGTACAGTATTAAAGAGTTACTGTCCCTGATATGTGAAAACCATTCTTGTTTGAAGCAATCTACCATTTTCTCCTTCAACAGGCTCAAAATAAGTACTGAGTTATAATAAGCGGGATTATTAAAAACATCCGAAAAACCATAAATATCTAAAATACTTTTAACGTTAAAAACCCAATTTTTCTTACCACATTGAACATCATGTAGTGACTGTAAATAAACACTTTTCAATATAATATTTTCTGTTTGCAGCACTTTGAACCAATACTTAATAACCTTATGATATCGTAATATGTACATCGGAAATCGACCGAGCTCTCCATAGACAGCCATCGTACTCGTACTTGTTCGTACTTGTAAAATACGTTTACAAAACTTAAGATGTATTCGTTCGATAGCTTTAGACTTACTGAATCCCCACGTTTCGCTCGAGTAATTTAGGATAGACCCGACGAATGCATCAAATAACTGACACAAAATACTTGTCTTAAGTTTATATTTAAGGCAGTTATTTAATAATACATTAAGCGCTTTCAAGGCTTTACCCGATACATATTCTTGGTTTAAATTAAAAGTCCCTGTATAACTGAAAACTGTGCCTAGATAGTTAAAATTATCAACTGATTCCAGAAATTGTCCATTAAATGTCCATCTCTCGTTATTTTTAAGTCCCCCTCTTTTTCTAAATACCATAGTTTTAGTCTTATTTACATTAACCTCCAGTCCCCATGTATTACAGTAATCGTATAATCTGTCTAAGTTGACCTGCAGCTCTTCTGGCGTTTTACCAAAGATTACCATATCATCTGCAAAAAGGAGGATAATTATAGTCAACTGGTCCAATTTAATACCAGAGTCAGGATCCTGTTGTAAGAAGAGTTCCAAGTCTTCTAGGAAGAGTGATACCAAAATGGGTGAAATTGTCTCCCCCTGTCTCAGTCCAGTTGAGAAATCAAAGAAGTCGGACGTTTCATTGTAGCTCCGAACACAAGAGCTGACTTTGCTATACATATCTCGGATAATGCGGAGTAGTTTCCCCTGGATACCACTTTTATACAATTTATACCAAAGTGCGTGTCTGTTAATCGAATCGAAACATTTCTTTAGGTCGACAAAGGCACAATACAATCGTTTATTTTCGTTAAGAAAATTCTGGACAATATTCAGTAAAATAAAAATTGCATCAGATGTCGACAAGCCCTTTTTGAAGCCAAACTGGGCGTCTGATATGACCGAGTGATCTTCACAAAACTTTGTAATTCTGTTATTAAGAATAGTTGTAAATAACTTAGATAAACAACTGAGAAGTGTAATCCCTCGGTAATTATTAACGTCATCTGTCGCACCTTTTTTGTGGATTGGGATTATAATACCTTCTGACCACTTGTCCGGGAAAACGCCCGAGTCCAAAATGCCGTTAAAAATGTCGCATATATGAGACGATAAAATGTCTATACTTTCAATTAAATATTCGTTCATGATTTCATCGCTACCCATTGACTTGCATCTTTTTAACGATTTTGTAGCTTTCAATAATTCAGAGTAAGTGATCGGCGAATTAAGTTCATCAAAAGCACTATCTTCAATAGTAAAATCGTGTGTAGAACAGAAATCCTCAGCTTCCTGGTTAGATACAGTGAAAACATCTGATCCAAGAGAAGAAAAATATTCTTTAAATTCTGAGATAGAAATTGGAGGGGTTTTATGTTGTTTCTTTTTAAAAAATTTCCAAAATTGCTTCGGATTATAGAGTGGACACACCAATCAACATTTTTGTCTGAATAGACAGCTTACGATCCCTATAGGCAAGGGAATCCCTTGAGAGGGATTCCCTGGCCTAAAAATGGCTGTGTAGACCAAGATTCCCAGTGACGTCAGTGTTCATTGAATTGGGGCTCTCAGAAGGGAAATTTTACTTTGTCAGCTTGGTCAATTATGTAAACCAAGAGAACAGGTAAGGTTCGTATAACAAACGTGGAATGGTAAAACTTTGTAATACAATATATTCGTTGTACGGTCAGGTGGCCTTCGGCTCGGGGCGACTTGATTCACCAGAGCCGTGAACAAATTTCCAAGTCCCCTGCCACCTGACCGTACAGCTAATGATGTAAGAAGTAGTTGAATATCACTGTTTAAACAGTCACTGCGTAAGGATTTCATCAACGGATCTAAACGGAGCTTGCCGAATGAAACCGAGGGTTTGGCTATATATATCATTTATAATTCGGAACGAAAGGAACCGAGAAACGTAACCTTGTGATGTTTCCCTGTTCGTTTTACATTCCTTTCTCTTAGATTTCTTCCATGTGGAACCAAAGATACATTTCACTGATCGTTTCTTAATTATCATACCGTGAGCCTTGAAACCTGTCTAGGGCGGTGAATTTACCAAAACAATCCTGAAGTTTAACTCTTTACCTAACGACATGGTTTAAGCTTTGTCCAAATTGAAAGCATTTGCAGATGACGATTTCAAATGATGCAATTTTTCCTTTAACTCTTTCCAAAACAATCCCTGGTTTTCACGACTCTTGGAAAGAAGGCCTTTGAAAAAAAATTGTGGGAAAAGGAGAAAATGCTGGTAACCAGCATTTTCTTCTTTTCCCACAGTGTTTTTTTCTACTCACCGATCATTTGCGGACAATGTGTAGATTAAGATCAGACTGCACAGGACTTGCAGTCTGATCTTGAATCTACACTGTCCGGTTAGAGCATATTTTCCTTCAAAAGTTACATTTAAAATAGGACACTTTGAGTTTTTTCTGTCGGTTTGAAATTTTTGTTTTTACTTATTTATTAAGATAAAGATTTAAATCCTTAACAAACGATAATATTTTAGGTACGTCCAAATCGAAAAGATTTGCAGACGACAAAATAAAAGTGACTGAAAATTTGAAATTTGTTTTGTGAACACTAGAAAACATTTTGGGGAAAAGGAGAAAATGCTGGTTACCAGCATTTTCTCCTTTTCCCACTATGTTTTCTACAGGCTTCTTTCTCAGGGTCGACAAAAGTAGGGATTATGCTGTAATGGGTTCAAAGGTAGATACACCTGTCTCGTCCCTTCAGAATTCGTTATTCTCTAGTTTCTGTGTTTCGACGAGAAAAAACCCGTTCCTATCGTTACACAGCAATTAACCATTTAACCCTTTACTACATTTTGGCCAAGTTTAATGAGCCTAAAGAAGAAAAAAATAATTTAGTGCAAAGAAATTTCTCTCAATCTGATTGGATAATATGCCCCGAACATAATTATGTATATCATGTATCAACACAACATACAAAATGGCGACGTCGATCAGGATTAACATCATTTTTTTGTGCCAAGCCACACGTTTAACCATGTATTACCAAGGTTTCAGTGGGGTCAGTTCCCAGTGACGTCAGTTTTTATTAAATTTGGGCACGCAAAAAGAAAATTAACTTCTTCAGCTTACATATTTTTTTTAAACCAAAAAACAGGTAAAATTTGCTTGACAGACGTTGGAATGGTATAACTTTGCAGTATAATAAATTCGTTGTATCGTCATGTGGCATGGGACTTGGAAACTTGTTCACGGCTGTGGTGAATCATGTTGCCCCGAGCCGAAGGCGAAAAACAAAGTACGCTGATGAAGTGGAATTTCCCTTCTGGGTGCCCTATTTAATAAAAATATTGACGTCACTGGGAACTGACGTCACTGGAACCTCGGTAATATGTGGTAAAACGTGCAGCTTGCCGCATAATGTTGATATTAATCTTGATCGATGCCGCCATTTTTGATGTTGTTTTGCTGGTGTCGTCATGTACACGGGGCTCCCGAAAGGGGAACAGCTTTTACGTTGGTTTTGCCAGTGAACATGATGACATATATGTTCGGGGCATATCATCCAATCAGATTGCAAGAAATGTCTTTGCAGTATAATAGTAATATATGTCTATGTCCAAACTAAGTACGGCAGCGGTGAGAGAGAAAATAATCCATCCTGTCCCAATGGTTATCGGCAAGCTCCTGGAAGTAACTGGCTAAGCTCGGAATCGAACCAGTAAATCCAGTGTTACAAAAAGCAAAACGTTACCGACTGCGGGGTGTTTATCCGAGTTAATCATCCGAAATTAGTTCAATTGACCTGATAGATAGCGTTAATGTATACACTGTATCTGTTTATCTGACATGGCCCCAGGAAACTACCGTTGTCCGCGTTCAAGATTGTTGATGTTCTTCGAAGAAATGCAAATAGGCTATGATCTTTTAACCCATTACCACACCTTCCCTACTTTTTACACCCTTGAGAAAGAAGCCTTTTGAAAACACTGTAGGAAATGGAGAAAATGCTGGTAACCAGCATTTTCTCCTTTTCCTACATTGTTTTCTACCCTTCCACAGAACAAATTTCAATTTTTCAGTCACCTTTATTTTGTCGTCTGCAAATGCTTTCAATTCGAACCAGCCTAAAATTTTGTCGTGTGGTAATGCGTTAAAAGGGGGTTTTAATGCAAATGCGCAATCTGCACAGGCTGACCTAGCTCGAAACTGTTTGCTTTTGTCCAAAATTCCTGCATAAACTGACGACCACTCAGTCCACTTGTTAGACAAAATGGAACTTGTTGATCTATAATCACGTGATAAATTGATCGGCATAGTGCACCACAGTGGCACGTTTGACTCAATTTGACCATTTACCAAACAATCCATGTTTTTCTACGACCATGAGATAGAACCCTTTTGAAAACATTGTGGGAAAAGGAGAAAATGTTGGTATCCAGCATTTTCTCCTTTTTCTCACAATGTTTTCTAACCGACTGGAAACTAATTTCATTTTTTTGAGTTATGTTTAATTTGTCGTCTGCAAGTGCTTTCAATTTGGAACCAGTCTAAAAAATTGTCGTTTGGTAAAGGGTTAGATACCTTGAAAATCTGACATCTAGGTTCACTGGACTTAACTCATTGCCAAACGACAATACTTCAGGCTTCGCCCAAATCGAAAGCATTGGCAGACGACAAAATGAAAGTGAATGAAAATCAGAAATTTATTTTGTGAAGAGTAGAAAACATTGCGAGAAAAGGAAAAAATGCCGGTTACACCCATTTTTTCCTTTTCTCACAATGTTTTCTAAGGGCTCCTTTCTCAGGGTCGTCCTAAATAGGGATTGTATGGTAATGGGTTAATCAAAGTTTGAACTTAATGAACTCTAAGAATGAACTTCAGTGTCTATCTTGCTCTTAATTGATTTTTTTAGTATTCGTCCGCGCAGGTTGATTTGGACTGATGGAACTTTTTGCTATTGCTCATTTTTTTGCTGTTCAAAGGACTGGTTTACCCATTGATTTTATGGATTCATCATACTTGGTTATTTCGCAGAGGTGCATTTAGCCCTCTTTTTCTAGAGCTTGGGTGGATTACTATTATTTATGAACTTTGTAGAAGTTGAATAAATATATCTATCAATTCATCTATATACATATATCTATAGGATACATTCGTGACCCCTCACGCAAAAAGGGACGCTCTTGGAATGTTGTACATCAGTTAGATGAAAACAGATTAACGATAGTGCAGGTCAGTTTAAGTTGACAATTCAAAACTGATTGTATAACTTTTCATACAGAAAATGTCATTAAAGCGAAAAAAGTCAACCCTGGTCAGCCTGCGCAATTCGCGCAGTCTGACCAGGTTTGACGCTTTTCGCAGTTCCAAGAAGGTCCCTTTTTTGCGTGATGGGTTACATTTATATATGACGATAAATACTTTGAATTCTCGACGAAATAAACCTGGCGGATAGCTGTAAATAAATCTAATAGCATTAAATTCTATATGCGTGTAGGCCTGCGCATATTTCAAGGTTCATGCATTCCAATAGTCTGGCAAACGCTGATGTGCAAAAAGTTTTTGCTCTATCTCTCGGGCTGCATTCTATTTCGCCTGCAACACGTGAAAAGGGTCCATTCGGACATTTGCACAAAATGTCGTTTCGGATCAGCCTGCGCAGCCCGCACAGGCTAATCCGAAACGACACTTTCCGTTTTAATGTAATTTTCTGTTTTGCGCAAGTCTACTGTAGAACGAAATCAGTTGTAGTCGTAGAGTGCCGTCTCGGATTAGCCTGCGCGGTCCGCGCAGGCTCATCCGAGACGACACTTTACGCAAATGTTCGAATGCCCCTTTTTTCGCGTGTAGACAGGCATAGGATTACATTAAATGTGTACAAACAGTTATCGTATTTCTCTCTCTCTGTCTGTTGGTCCGTCAACCTGTCCTTCAGTCTGTCTGTCTGTCTGTCTGCCGCCCCACATCCCCTTAATTATCGAAGCTATCACTGTCATTTGAATAGTGATATAAGATCTGACTGCATGTTTTTAAGGTACGATCTTAATTAATCTTCGTTATCCGGTGACCCTCCCAGGGCTACCAATTGACCCATGGGTCATTTCACTACGCAGAGAAATGACCCGAGTCATTGTTCTATGTAGAGAAATACATACCCTCTGGGGTCATTTCTCTACGTAGTATAATGACCCTGGGGTTATTACTCTACGTCGAATAATGACCCGGGTCATTCCTCTACGTAGAGAAATGACCCATGGGTCATTTTGTTAGGGGAGGGTCATTTTTCTGCATTACATCGGCAGGAGCTTTCCAAAATTACGAATATTTGCTATAAGGTCAAGGGGGTCACAGAGCCAAATCGAGTGATCAGAATCAACCCCTTTACCAAACAAACCCGTAATTTAACGACCCTGAGAATTTAAATAATTGAAAACACTGTAGGAGAAAATGCTGGTTTGAAACCCAACATTTTTTTTTCTGTTTCCACAATGTTTTCTACCCTTTTAGAAATATTTTTTAATGTTCGAGCCACATTCGATTGTCGTTTGCAAACGGTTTAACTCTTTACCACACAATCCCGACTTTTAAGGACCCTGAAAGAAAAGCCTTTTGAAAACATTGAGGGAAAAGGAGAAAATGCTGGTAACCAGCATTTTCTCCTTTTCCCACAATGTTTTCTACCCAGCTGGAAACAAATTTCAATTTTTAAGTTACCTTTATTTTGTCGTCTGCAAGTGCTTTCAATTTGGACCAGTTCAAAATTTTGTCGTTTGGTAGAGTGTTAAAAAATAAACGAGTCAATCTGAGTTGTCGAGCTAAGAGTTGATTAAGATAACATTTCAAAAATATTCAATGGCAATTCGTCGGTTTACTTCGAAAACATCGTAACTACAGCTTGTAACAAGCTGTAGTTACGAGGTTTTCGACATAAACCGACGAATTGTTTTAAGGGTTAAAAATTGCAGAGGAGCATAAAATTGATAAACAATTATTTATTGTCTTGTACAATGAGTTTTTTGTGACCCCCAAATTTCAATAATAAAACCCTGATCAATTTTTCATTCGATTTACAGTCGCCTTTGACAATTTCATTTGGTTTTTTTTGCGGCCGACGTAGACCAGGGTCGGATTGCTGAGAAAGTGCAGTCTGATCTGATCTTGGGCCCTCATTTGCCTTTGTACATGAACTTAATGATCTGTTCAATGACTAAGTTTTTTTTTGTTTTTGGTGGCACATTTTATTCTTTCACTGTAGGGGTTTAACTCATTACCAAACCACAATATTTTAGGCTTGTCCAAATGCAAAGCATTTGCAGACGACAAAATAAAAGTGACTGAAAATTTGAAATTTGTTTTGTGAAAAGCAGAAAGCATTGTTGGAAATGGGGAAAATGCTGGTTACTAGCGTTTTCTCCTTTTCCTACAATGTTTTCTAAAGGCTTCTTTCTCAGGGTCGTCAAACTGAGTAGGGATTGTGTGGTAATGGGTTAATTTGAGAAAATCAATTGATGAAGAAAACAAACAGATAATGCTAATAACAATTTTGATTATCCTTTTACGGCAATATTTTCTACCCTTTCAAAACCAATCGTATCTTTAAAGCTACATTTAATCAATTTTGTCGTCTGCAGTTTGCTTCGAATTTGGACAAGTCTAAAATTTTATCGATTGCAAAAAAAGAAAAGAAAATCGGATGTAAACCTATAAATTGCTATATTCGCGCAGTCTGACCATCTTTGACCTTTTTCGCAGCTCCCAGAAGGTCCTTTTTTTTTGCATGATTGGTCACATATGGTCCAGATGGGTCGTACTTTACGACGTGACAAATTATCGCTTTTAAATTATACCCTGGAACGGCTATATTTTGTTATTGTAAACTTTGATCTTTCAACCCTCAGTCCGCAACCCGTGACCCGGTGCACTTTTGCAGACAGTACAGATCAAGATCAGACTGCACAAAACGTGCAGTCTGGTCTTTGGTCACTTTCAGTTGATAATTCAAAAATGACTGTATAACAAGGTACAATGACCACTTTTCATGCAGAAAATGTCATCAAAGCGAAAAGTGTCAACCCTGGTCAGACTGCACAATTCGCGCAGTCTGACCAGGGTTGACACTTTTCGCAGTTCCCTGAAGGTCCCTTTCAGCGTGATGGGTCACATATATGTATTAAACACATATAATATATATATTAAACCCCTTTTTGACTATGCATGGCTTGAATTTAAATGTTCCAATTTTTGCAACACCCTAAATTTTTCTATTTCGAACCTGTAAAGTGATACGGTGACATGCACGTCTTGAAGTCTCGATTTCGAACTGAGCTAAATTCTTTCTAAGGATCGTAGATAGTCATGGCGAAAGGATTCTTGCCTCTATCTCTGCTGCAAATTTGTTCCCTCGATGTTTATATTTTTGGAAAAGTAGCTAATAGGTTGAAAAAGAAAAACATCTGTGAAAAATTTCAGACCAGGAACTTCCAGGAAAGCATGAATAGATGGTGTCATACTAATCGGTGTCATGCGACCAGTTGCTTGGCATGGTGCTTTATACGTGACATAATATCGTGTTCTAACTATAGTTGGATTACTGAATATCCATTAAAACGACGTACTAACATTATATTGTATAAAATTGTTCTAATAGGAGATAATTTTGTTTTGTTCGGATTTTGAATATCAAATGTGAAGGAATGTATTTTGTTGTAATTCAAAGCATCAACCTTGGGAATGTTTTACTAGTAAGTGTACTGGGTCCGTATTCACTGTTCTTGCTTGACTCTATTTTTAGCATTATTTTGGTTTTGGAAAGTAACCCAATCTTCAAATGGCTAAACCGATTGGTTTAGCCAATAAAAAGTCGTGTAACTTTCAACGTTTGAAAATTCTTGAGCATATTAGCTTCTGCAGATTGTATGAATAATTTTGTTCTTCATGACATCGGATATCTTCATACTCAGCATTTCCACATGGTTCGTTTCGTCAAATACCTACCAACAGTGTTCTCAACCAGTGTCATCCATGTTTTATTTGCATGGTTTTAGATTATTATTGTTACTTTAAACAACCGGAAACCGTAAATGAAGGGAGGACTTCCGCCAGCCTAAAATTCAACCGCGATGAAAAAGTAAATCATGACGTCATAAAGTTCTTTCACTGCCTTGGGCATCAATGATCGTTTTGGAAACGGTATAGACCAAGATCAAACCGAAAAGAATGTGCAGTCTGATCTTTGACCTACACTCATTGCTTTCTACAGCCATCGAAGGGTATCTTTTATTTCAGTCATGCTCTGTAAAAATGTAGTTTTTTGCATATTCCAAAAATGTCGTCCCAGGTCAGCCTGCGCAGTCCGCGCAGGCTGACCTGGGCCGAACTTTTTCGCTTTTGGTTAATTTTCTGTTTCTGGAAGAACCAGTCTACGTCATAAATAGGTTGATTGTTTAATCTTTTACGCCATAAAGCATTTCTATGGTATCTGTAATTGACCCGAAATAACAGCAGGGATGAAGCTGTTTCTTATGTGTATATGACACCTTTTGATAGCATAGAAAACATTGTGGCAAAAGGTGAAATTGCTCGTCAGGAGCAATTTCACCTTTTGCCACAATGTTTTCCAAAGGCTCGTACAAGCAATGTGTAGAAATGAGTCTCTATGGAGTAAAGGATTAAAAAAATGGCTGTTATGGATCCATAAGTATGTGATGGGCTACTTGGAATAACGGATTACGGCGATGAACCTAGTCCCCTTGTGGCAGAGATTTGCTCAAATGAAATTTATAAAACACCACCCGGGAATCATGTGTGGTCCTCTGGCTTAGTGTAGGACTCGTACCCTGGCGGACCCGGTTGGGAGCCTCCTTGGACACAATGATTCCTTTTTTTGTAGAACTGTCTTAGGGTAAAACAATACATAGCCCATGCATAGTACAGGAGAAACCCTGGGTATACATGAAGATGTGAGCCGTCGCCGTGATCTGAACGAAATAATTGCTGAACGCAGCGTAAACACGATTCATTAAATCAATCAACCTATTAATCAATCATTTAACCAATTTATCAACCTATCAACCGATCAATCAATCAATCGATTGTTCGATCAATCAATCAATTAATTAATCAACCAATCAAGTGATCAATCAACTGATCAATGCATCAATCAATGCATCAATCAATCGATCACTCGACCGACCAATCCATCACCGAACCAACCAACCGATAAGATCAATAATCAAATTATGAATCAGTGAATAAATAAATCAACCAACAAACCAATCAATCCACCAACCCACCAACCGAGCAACCGATCAATCAATCAACCAACCAACCAACCAACCAACTGATCAATCAATCAATCAACCAACCAACTAATAAACCAATTGATTAATCAATCATTCAATCAATCAACTGATCAATCAATCAATCAACCAACTGATTGGTCGATCGATCAATCAATCAATCAATCAACCAATCAATTAATCGATCAATTAACGGATCAAACCATCAATCAATCGAACAATCAACTTATTAATCCATCAACCAACCAACCGAGCAATCAATCAATCAATCAATCAATCAATCAGTCAATTTATCAATCAATCAATCAATTAAATCAAACCCACTCAAACGAAACCGGAGAAAGTTTTAACAGCGGAAATTGCAATTTATACTGTTACGCGAAGGCGTGTTGATAATAAGCATAAATAGGCTTCTTTACACGAGCTTACCTAGGCTCCTCTGCGTGCATTGAAGATAAAATTGACGATCCTTGA
Organism: Tridacna crocea; assembly: GCA_943736015.1. Taxonomy (NCBI): domain Eukaryota; kingdom Metazoa; phylum Mollusca; class Bivalvia; order Cardiida; family Cardiidae; genus Tridacna; species Tridacna crocea. The sequence continues at coordinate 35,783,704 of OX031073.1, forward strand.
CTATGAAGACTTGGCAAGAGGCAAAAGGTGTTATCGAGCGAATAAATCTTCTGAAGCACTGCCAAGTTTTGTTTTAGAAATTTTAAGTGAGGAATTTCAAAACTCTTGCCTTGTTGAAGAAACAACCAGAGGTTTTGTCTGTTGCACACAGAATATATAACTTGCGTAAACGTATTTGAGTCGTACTTTGGTTAACTCATTACCAAACGACAATATTTTAGACTGGTCCAAATTGAAAGCATTTATAGATGACAAAATAAAAATGACTGAAAATTTGAAATTTGTTTTGTGAAGGGTAGTAAACATTGTTGGAAAAGGAAAAAATGCTGGTTACCAGCATTTTCTCCTTTTCCCACTATGTTTTCGAAAGGCTTCTTTCTCAGGGGCGTCAAAAGTAGGGATTGTGTGGTAGTGGGTTAACCTTTTCCCAAACCACAAACTTTTGGACTAGACCAAATTGAAAGCATTTGCAGACGACAATTCAACTCTTGCTGAAAAGATGGTTTCTGTCCATGATCGGGTAGAAAACATTGTGGGAAAAGGAGAAAATGCTGGTAACCAGCATTTTCTCCTTTTCCAACAATGTTTTCAAAAGGCTACTATTCTAGACCGTAAAACCACGGATTGTTTGGGAAAGGGTTAAAGGGGGGAGGGGGTTAAATGCATCTGCAAAAAGTATAGACCCAGGTCAACCTGCGCATTTGGAACAAGGGGTCGTGAGTTCGATTCCCGGCTCGGCCAATTTCTGTCCGAGGATTGAAAATAGTCATTCCGATAGGATTCATTCCTCTCTCACTGCTGATCGTTGTTTCGACGATGGTCATGTGGGAAAGCAGCCGGTGGCTTGGAAAGAATATTGTGCGGAGTACTGGTAACAGATACTCCAGGAAAGCATGGATAGGTGCACTGACCGCTGCGATATAACTGAAATAATGTTCTAAACGGCGTTAAACACCATACAACCTTGTTCGCGTAACAGTTAATTTTGTTTTAACTCATTACCAAACAGAAAATTTTTAGGTTTGTCCAAATTGAATGCATTTGCAAAGGACAAAATAAAAGTGACTGAAAATTTGAAATTTGTTTTGCGAAGGGTAGAAAACATTGTGGGAAAAGGAGAAAATGCTGGTTAATAGCATTTTCTCTTTTTCCCAGAATGTTTTATGAAGGCTTCTTTCTCAGGGACGTCAAAAGTAGGGATTATGTGGTAACGGGTTAATTATTCAGAAATTTAGTCGAGAGGGATTTTAATGCTTTATACAACGCACGTCATTATGTATTTATAGATGTGAACAGTCTATTGAATCATGGAATAGAACAGTCCTTGAACATGTTGAACATTTGCAAATGGCATAAAGTTTCCAGCATTTTCTCCTTTTCTCACAATGTTTTCTACCCTTCACAAAACAAATTTGAAAAATTCAATCACTTTTATTTTTGTCGTCTGCAAATGCCTTCAGTTTGGACAAACCTAAAACATTGTCGTTTGGTAATGAGTTAACCCTTTACCCCATAAGGTATTTCTACGGCATCTCTAATTGACCCTAAATAACAGCAAAGATGAAGCCGCTTCTTATGCGTAAATGTATGTGTAAATGATACCTTTTGATAGCATAGAAAACATTGTGACGAAAGGTGAAATTGCTCGTCACGAGCAATTTCACCTTTTGCCACAATGTTTTCCAAAAGCTCCTACAAGCAATGTGTAGAAATGAGTATCCGTGGAGTAAAGGGTTAAGTCGGTTGTTCAAGAAAGTGGCAATTATGGATCTATAATTATGTAATTTATAATTATGAATTATTGTGATGATTTGCCTGATATCACGTATCACAAAGATGCAATAAGCCCCCTTTTGCCAGAGCTTGGCTCATTTATTTTGCCGCTCTCAGAATTACCTCTATGATTCATTCCCAGAACATGTGTGTGTAAACGTTACTCTTTGTGTTTGACTGGATGCCTGGATCCCAGCCAGGTGTACATCCGGTGTGCTATGTCATTCATAGACTTTTTGGAGTAGATACTCTTGGAATGCTGGGTGCCAGCCAGGTAGTACGTGCCATACGTGCTGTGTAATTAAATGGTTGGTGAAATTATATGTAAGGAATTCGGGAAACTGGAATTAGGGTTTGTTAGTTTTATTGTTTGGTTTGATTGGATGATGTCTATTAAATATCATTGTTTCCTGCTAACTGTCCTGGTACAGAAAAAATCTACTTTTGAAATGATTAAAGAGATGGAAAAAGAAGAAATATTTTTTAACCTTTTACCAAACAGTTTTCACTTGTTTTTGCGACGCTGAGGTAGAAGACATTTGAAAACATTGTGGGAAAAGGAGAAAATGCTGGTTACCAGCATTTTCTCTATTTCCCACAATGTTTTCTACCCCTTCCAAATCAAATTTCAATTTTTGATTCACATTTATTTTGTAGTCTGCAAATGCTTTCAGTTTGGACTAGGCTAAATTTTGTGGTTTGGTAAAGGGTTAAAAGAAGATAGAGTAAATTTGCCACCATATAGGAAAAAAAAACATGTCTGCAATTTGAACCAGTCACAAATTTTTATTTATTTGTTTATTTATTTATTTGTTATTCATTATTTGTAATTCGTACACTGCCGAACCAGTCTATATTTTGGACTCGGCTGTCGCCTCGTCCAAAACATAGACTGGTTCTGCAGTGTACTCACCCAATAGAATTCAGTATTGTACCCATGCATGTTAAATAACCTTATACTATTTCTTAGAAAGAAATTGGACGAGCCAGGGGTCGTAGCCAGGGATCGAGCCCCGGACTCCGTGTTCTCAAGACCTGCACGCTACCGACTTAGCTACGGGGGCTTGGCCCTTAATTGTGTAAAAACAATATTTTAGTATGATTATATTCATGAATTATATCTTAATCTATCCTGCTATATAGATAAAATGTTTTTTTTTGTTCAATTCGACACAAAAATACAAAATATTGTTATTTTAAAGTTCTTTTTTCGGGGAAAAGTAGCCTATCTCCTCATCGGACAGTATAGATCCAAGATCAGACTGCACGTTCTGTGCAGTCTGATCTTGGATCTACACTGTCCGCAAAAGGTCAGTGAGCCCCGCTTAGCAGCCGAATGACTAATTCATATTTTTGAAGTTGTTTTTTTTTCAACGGAATTCGATAGACTACTTTTCCAGTCCAATATCGATATTCGGGACCCTAATCTCGTTTTGAAAAATCCATATTGAACTCTTGCCTCGTTCTGAAAAATCTGCATTGGACTCGACAGCGTCTAAAATGGGTTAAGATGTTCTGAACTCACGTGCTATTATTCAAGCGATTTCATTGGACCTGAAATTGTACGTGTGAAATAATAAGAGACAATTTAACATGCCTGGGTACAATACTGAATTTAATTGTATTCGTACACTGCAGAACCAGTCTCTTTTTTGTACTCGGCTGTCGCCTCCTCCAAAATATAGACCGGTTCTGCTTTGTACGAATCCAATAGAATTCAATATTGTACCCAAGCATGTTAAGTAAGCGCATATTTATATCCGTTGGCCTTCAGCTATGGACGTGAGTTTCCCATGGTTTAGAGTTACAATGTATGACTTCCCATTGTCGCGAGTTATTTTCTGTAGTTACAAATAATCATATCATGGTCATTAAGGCCATTTCCTTCTCTTTACATACTCTCTTTATGCTGCCGTCATTAGCACCAGTATTAGTGTCGTATATACAATGTGTGTCATGATCTGACTAAAAGGTGCTTAATGCATCTCCTAGATGCATGATTCCAAGCCAGAGATCAAATAAGTATGGATCAATGAAATCATTTTTGTTTAATAACCAACCAGAGCACGAGGTACATTTGCCTCATAGTATGCATCAAGCGTTTCAATATGGATCAGCCTGCGCTTAGGGCGCAGACTGACCACTGTCGACACTGTTTGCATGTATATTAACCCTTTCCCAAACGACAAACTTTTAGATTAGACCAAATTGAAAGCATTTGCAGATGACAATTCAACTGTTGCTGAAAAGAGGATTAGTGTCTATGATAGGGTAGAAATCATTGTGGGAAAAGGAGAAAATGCTGGTTACCAGCATTTTCTCCTTTTCCCACAATGTTTTCTAAAGGCCACTATTCGAGACCCGTAAAAACCAGGGATTGTTTGGGAAAGGGTAAAGCATATACATTGGGTCCCTTTTACACAGAGAGTGACTTGTATGTATAAACATATCAACAGCTAAACACAAAGAACATTATTTGACAGACAGACACACAGACAGACACACAGACAGACAGAAAGATAGGCATAGATAGATAAATAGATAGATAGATAGATATATAGATAGATAGATAGCAATAAATTACAAAATAGGCCCCATTTCTTTCTCTTTTCTGTCTTTCTTCTTCTTCTTTTCATTAGATACATAAATTAATCAATGTTGCTAATTGTTCACCTCTTTATATATGTTTCAGAGTGCCGACGAGAAGCTGCGAAGTCTGACCCAGAAAGCCTCAAGCAGTCCCAAGTCAAACACATACTGCGGACCTCAGTCCTTTATTACAGACAACTTTCACATCGTCCCAAGGTCAGAGCCTCCTGATGTCCCGCCACCGCCAGTCCCAAAATCGTTGTCGATTCAAAGCTTGCCAACTCAGTCTAATGATCCACAAAGGATCACAGACTTCGTTGAGTCAACGAAAGCTGAGGAACATTCAGTAGATGAAGAGAAAACTCCACCTCTTCTACCTCGAACTCTAAAACCAGAAATGGCCGAAAGACGAGTTAGTCAGTATAACAAAAGAGATGCAGACGAAAAGTCCGCCAAACGACGATCGCGAAGCGAGGGACCTCATGGTCGTCGCAGGATGAGAAATTCCATGCATGAGACGTCCAGCACGAAAACAAGCCAGACTAAAACAGATTTACCCGGCCGTCATTCTATGTATACGGCAAACCGTTCTGACGAGGAAGTTGCAGCCAATCAGTCTGCGAGCGATTCTGCAGGTTCAGACAACGACTTTCAGAAATGGACCAAAAACCCATTACTTGTGAAAAGATCTAGAAAAAGTGATCGGTGCTCTAAAGTTGAGAGCAGAAAATCAGCACACAATCTTGAAAACGGGTTTTCAAAAGAATCGCGAGGATATTCCCCGAGCAGAAATCAAAAATCGAAATTCCAAAGAATGGAAGCGAACCGTAGAAAACGTATAGAAATGACAGTGACCAGTGATGAAGAATGCTCCCCACAAATAAGGATTTCACGGTTACGTCAACGCGCCATGATGAGTTCAAAGTTATTTGAAGACGATTCTTCCAAAAATGAATTAAATATTGTTCCTCAGAAAAACGACAATTCATTCATTGCTGTTAAGCCTGGGGTAAACAATGAATTTAGAAAAAGTCAATACGACGAACGGCCCCAGGTACAATATTCTGACCAGCGACATAGTAAATATGAAGATATTGATCAGATAAATAATCAAAACAGTCGTGTTTATCGACAAGTGCCTGTGCAAAAACAAAGTGAAAGAATGAAGACAAACCAAATTAAACTGCCCGACTTTATACCAGTGCAGCATGACGCAATTAAGTTGCCGATTCAGATCCAGTCGGCAAATGATTCAAAACAGTCCGATAAACCTGTACGAAATGTTACAGAAACACACGAAAATAACAGAGTAAAAAGAGACAACGTGGAAATTAGTAAAAATGTAAATAAAAATGATATAAGTCAAAGTGTAATAAGGTTAAAAATGCCGAGTGAGTCACCAAAGCTGAGAAGTTTTCAAGAAGTTAAGCCGAGTAAACCAGCACCGATGAAAAAGGCTGTTGGTAAAATAGAATTAAATCAAAGATCAGTGAACACGTCAAGTGATGACTCTTTAGATGAGTTAATTGAATCGAACATACAGTATCTCGAAAGTGAGATAGAGAGTGGGAAATTAAAACGTCAGTCTGGTAATTTTAATAACATGGCACCTAATGTGGATGTTATACAGCGGAAAGTGATACGTGAACCAATAAGGAAACATTCTAGTATTGAAGACGAATTAAAATCGAGGCTTCATGCACCCTTAAGTCAGTCAAATCCTACCCTTTCACCACAGGTATACATAGCACGTGTAAAATCTAATGAGTCAATGGATCCAACACTAGTCTCCACTCCCTCAAATACGCCTAAAAAACAGTTAGATTATAGGTATATGAGCACATCTGGGTCAGCGACCTACAGCCCACACATGAAGCGCAAGACCTATGAATATAATGAGGACATGTCAAAATCAGACACACAGTTGAATTCTTTTGATTCGCGATTTGTACAGAATCAATCTTATTTTCCGGTCCCTGATAGTTATGTCCCTTACCCAGTTCTCAACACACAAACTGGAAACATAATATACGTGCAATCTGAACCTGGGCAGGGTTCTAATTTAGAAAATAAAAGTCTATCAGCACCATCTATGGATTCAGGTATGTTTTCTGATGTTGAATATAATATTGAGGTATCGGAGAGAATAAAGAAGTGGGAAAAAAAGATAACACCAGCAGAGATGGAGTCTAAGCAAAGAGGCATTTTAAAAACTATTCAAGAATATGAAGCTTTCAGTGACAGTAACCACTGTGATAAAAGTGTTCCAGATACACCAGTGGAGATACGCCGAGAGCTAAGACAGCTATTAAGCCCGACTGACAAATCAGGCCTGGGAAGATTGTCTGTAAGTCTGACCAGGTCAACATCTTCTGTTTCTGATTCCACCACACCAGAGGCTGGACCGCCTCAGATATATTTTGAACCAAAAGTCGTTTCATCTGAAACTAACCTTCATCGTATATTCCGTGTAGTCCACGAGCCGAAATCAGCCCTTGTAGATAGATCGGTTGATTTAACACCGGCAAGCTCATCAACCAGTGTAACAAACGAGGCATCAGTAGTTCAAAGAAGGCGAAAACATTCTGTAGAACAACCAAATAAAAAACACACCCAAAGTCTTGGAAACATGGCACATAGCGAATCAGAGCTTGGAAACTCATCACAACAAACTTGGCCACCCATGTCTGTTGACTCTGACAGTGGTATCCGTAAGTCATGGAGAATGTCGCGTTATGAAGATGAGATAAATGAACTGAAAGAACTTGTAGCTGATAACTTTCGTGATTTGCGGAAGAAATTTGATTCAGATGTAAGTGAACCTGACTCTAGACGGGGTTCATCACCAGCAAGGTTGATGACAATCACTCCCACTGAAACTTCAACTAACAAACAGGAACACATAAATGTACCCGTCGTACTAAACGTACAGTCCGTAACACCAACCACAATGCGGTCACCGATAGTTGTTCGCCGCGCACGAACCAAGACCCAGGAGAAAAATCAGCCTCCGCCAGTTTCTCCAACATGTCCCCCTTTAACACCGAAATCTACAAGAAAACCATTGACAATTTCGGTAGGAAGTCGAGCAACACCACCCTTAGTCAAGACGGAACCAAAAGTTGAAATAAAACCGCCAGATGTATGGTCGCCGAGTATGGAGAGCGGGAAAGGCTTGATCAGTATTGAGAGAGTTAAAGCTCGAACTCTTCAGACAATCCCATTTTCTGAAGACCCAGTTTGGAAAGAGATAGAAGACCTAACCACATTCGACAAATATGAAGAAACACCGAGCAAGGTAAACTTTGATGACATTGATGCGTTATTAGAACTGGCTACGAAAGGAACAGAGAAATCGTTTGCAAATAAACTGCCAACTTCAAAACCTCAAAATATAATGACAACTAGTTTTACCCCTTCATTATCTGGGTCTGATCCATTCAATACAAATCAGCTGAAATTTAGAAAGTTATCCGATTCTGCGCTTGCTATGCCTGAAATTGAGCGTCGAAAAGTCTTTAACCCGCCTGAAATTCAACCTTTGAAACTGAGTGCGGCACATCTTCGAAAATCAAGCACAAGTGCGTTAGATGATGTTCTTGAAGATATTAGAGCATCATTGCAGAAGAAACCTCTAAGCCCCAAACTTTTAAAAAACGTAGATACAACAGAATCCAGTTCTTCACCGAATACGTCACTAAGATCGCCACTGACAAAGTCATCGAAAGCATTCTCTTTTCCAAAAGATACCCAGTCCATGAAACCAGATTCGCTAGACACCCAGAAGAAAGAATCGGGTACACCAGGTTATGACAACACCCAACCAACATGGCAACAGCAACAAACGATAACGACTATGCAGCAAGAACTTGCAAAACAAGTAGCTGATATGCCTTACGTTGACCCGGAATTTACTCAGTTTCCATATATTATCAATGGGAACTATCATCTCGATCCAGATCTGTTGTCAGAAAAATTGATAAATACTGGACTTGTAGCAACTCACGAGCCAACCCCTGATTATCGACCCTTTGAGAAAAGAATGGCCCTATTTCAATCAAAAGTATCGGATGGTCAGAAGACAAATTCAATAGAAAATACTACTAAGGTAACTGATTCAGACAAAGGTAAGAAGGATTTTGCGGAAATGGACCAATCTGTTGTTGAACTGAAAAATCTAGCTCAAGAGGTTGAACATAAGCTTAGTCAGATAAAAACGAGAATAGTATCGGCAGATGAAGGGAAATTAGATTCGATATTGTTAGCACTCCGGAAATTTGCTCCAACTACTGAACAAAAGTATTTCAATGTCAATTTTACTCCAAGTTATGAGCCTGGAAAAATTAAACGGGGAAAGCTTGAAGATGCGCTAACCGAACTTGAGAAAATTTATGAAAGTCTGAATTTACAGGATAAAAGTTTGATGGATCGTGCTTCGCGAGCAGAAGAGGTTCCTTTAATATATCGCACGAGTAGGCAAGACAAGATAGAGAGATGTAACACAAGAGATAATGTCACTGAAATATCACGTCCGCCCAAAAAGACTCAACATAGGAAATCTCACATTGATGAAGTAGAAAGACAAACACAAAACGAATTCGAAGACATAACAAAGTCATTTCAAGTTTTGTTGGATGAAGTTACCAAACAATGTAGATCGGTTGCAAGAGGTTCTGTAAATTATTCTGAAAATGAACCGATGTTTACAAATTCTGGTGGCAGCATGCAATATTCGACCAACCCACCTGCAAATCTGATTCACCACGAACCACCAAGACAACAGCTAAAACATGGCAATCAGTCACAACGTCACATTCAGGATAGCTACAATATAGCTATTAAGGAGTTAGAGTCTGTTGCAACTGGGCAATCAAGTAACTTCAACCTTAACTCTAAACCTGTTCAAAGTTCCGTTTACCTTAATTTAGATTCAATGAATGCTCAAGATATTTCTATGAAGGGCATTGGAAGTAAGCCCGATCAAAAACACAGATCAAATGGACTAAATATTAAATTACAGTCGCGTGAAAAAACAATAAATTCTGACGTGGACAGAACCGTTTCAAACAACTTGGTATCCGTTGTTACTGAGTTTAAGCCATCTTTGGCAACGTCTGTTAATCTATCAAGAGACACTTCAAGTAGTGACAGCGAAAATGTTGCAGAAAAAAGTGTTACAAAACGATACTCAAAGCAGTCTAATGGAAAAGGGAGATTTCGAAGAAAAGCAAATCTCGAACACAGAAAATCTATGCCTGCATTAATGAAAACTGTTGAAACGCAAACTATAGAAACCCAGACAGATGAATCACTATTCGAACAATCAGATAAGAAAGGTATCAAGAACATACATCATGAAGTTGTTAAAGATTTGTTCACAGATTTGTTTAGAGAGGATGTAAAGGGTGGTCCAGTGAAACGTAAACTGTCGACAGGTATCGCGAAAATGGTCGATTTATTCAGTTCTAGTGAGGACGAGGTCGGTAAAGGTAGCAAAATTAAACATTCAATGAGTGCACCAGATATTGTAAGTTTATTTGAAAGTTTGCCAATTAAACCTGATAAATCTGACAGATATTTAGCTGGAAATTGTGTTAAGCCTTTAACGCCAAAAAGTGTAAAAAATAGACATGAAGCAAAGTCGCGCTTCCTTTCATTACAAAATAATGATGCCAATTTGAAAAAGATTAGTGTATCAGTAAAATCGTCGGCGGCAACACTGCTACATAATGACCCCCCTTCTGCACAACAAGATGACGTTTTTGATTCACCGATTTCAAAGCCCCCGGTTTATCCTGTTTGGCAATATCCGGGACAATCCGAGAATCCGAGTCCTAAAAAGGCAGACAAAAGACCAAACTTTGGGTTTGATCGCGATTTTCAACGAAATGTTTCGGATACTGAAAGTGATCATGTAAGACAGAAAGTAATGAAACAAGAAACTGAAAAGGTTCGGAGAAGGACAAGGTCTGACGGCAATGATGAAGACAAGGAAAGGCCAAAGAGCTTTCATGAACTAATGGCTGCATTTGAAAGTGATCCTGAAAGATTAGAAAAAATACGAACGAGTGGATTAAGGAAATGTGCATCAGAAGAATCAATGTTTATTGACCTAGTTTTACAAAGAATGTATTCACCCACATCGTTTAAAGAAAACACTTCGGATAGGCGACTATCTGACACAACCATAAAGTTATCTTGTGATCCGAAAGAAAACAATTGAAATATATGTATTTTATTTCTGTAATTGCTTGTCGAGATGTATTCAGTCATGCGTTTTTGCACATTATTTGTCTTTTCTTGAAACGATTTTTACTTGGTAATTTTGGATTTTCTTTCAAACAAGACCTTTAACCCTAATGGGCATCTTATCAATACCATTGAAACAACTGGATAATTCACCAAAATAACACCTTCATACTTATGAGCCATGCTCTATGGACAGGTTATGCATCTGCTAAATGTATCGAACAAGGCCATTCAGCGCAGTCTGCACAGACTCACCTCAGCCAAACTTTTTTCTACTGCTCAATTCTATGCAACTCCAATGACCTTAGCCCTTTCCCAAACAAGCCCTGGTCTTTACGTGTCTGTAGTAAAAGTCTTTTGAAAATACTGTGGGAAAAGGAGAAATTGCTCGTCACGAGCAATTTCTCCTTTTCCCACAATGTTTTCTATCATTCTTGAGAACTTTCTGACATTTTCTCCAAATCTTGAATTGTTGTTTGCAAACTCTTTTGGTTTGGAAGAGTCCAAAATTTGTCGTTTGGGAAAGGGTTAATGATTCAGTGGATTGACAAAGGGGATTGGATCCATGATCATATTATGTCTTGCTTGGTATCATGCAGCGTGGAGACGCATTCAGTCTGTTGCCAAGAGCATGGCGCAAACATACATGTAAAGATAGTTTGACAAAAGGAGAAATTGATACTTACAAGAAGTTTATTCTTTTAAAGAGTTTTTTGTCTAGGAAGTCAACAGCTCGTGATAGTATTTGAATAGCGGATCTAGTATCATTAGATTTCTCTCTCGATTACTTAAAGGCAGAAATTATTAGATATGTTTTTATTAATATTTCCTCATAAGGTGTTACAGAATAAACAGAAGAAATGCCTTAATCAAGGATTATAATGGCCTTCAACGTGCAAAGAGGGGATTTCCGACGTTTGCGTTTGCCTAAAGTTTCGTCCCGGATCATCCTACGTATTCCGCGCAGACTAATCCATAATCACATTTTCCATTCTTACATAATTATCTGTATTAAACAAGTTTTCTGTAGAACAAAATCTAATATAGTAGTGAAGTGCCGTCTCCGATTAGCCTGTGCGAACTACACAGGCTAATCTAGAACGACCTTTTACACAATTGTCTGAATGCCACTTTTCACGTCTCGAAGGCCAATTACGTTGTATGCAGAATATGTTACTATATCAAATAACTTAAAATGCTAGTAAAGAGAGCCAGGCTAGCACGTAACATCTACATGTCATGAACATTTTTCTTTGTTTGTCTCATATCACTTGCAACCGACATATTTTGTCCTGCAGAACCATTTTCGAAAACATTATTAAGAATGAAGCTAGTTACAAGCAAATTTCTCCTAACCACAGTGCCTTCGTATGAATTAATGTATTAAAGTTTGATTTTTAAATATGTGTGAATATACATCCCAAAAGCCTGCTTAGGGTAAGCAATTTGTTGCTATAGTATATAAAAGGAAAATTTGTTTGCAGCCTTAAAAATTGATTTAAAATTCGATAATAGTTAAAGCCAAAAGAAAAAAGAAATTAATTAAATAACAAGATAAAAATAGTTGTTAAATTCTATATGATTTATCAATTGTTTAATTTAGATAGCATTTCAATGCATTGTTATGGCGCATGATATCATTTTTCTCTTCGTATTGACATAAAATAAATCTTTTATTTAAAAAATTCCATATCCAAACAATTCAAAGCAACGAGGCTTTAAAAAACACTGTGAAAATGGGAACAAAATGCCGATTATCATTCCTTCTTTTTTCCCTTATATGTCTCTTTAAAAAACAAATGATACACCATTTCGTGTTCTTAGGGCTTCAATATTATATGACACAAAGAAGAGTTAAATGAAAGACAGGAAGATGAATATTTTTACATTGTGGGGAAACTTTTGTGTGACTACATCAATCCTTTTTTCCCATAGTAAATAACTTTTCAATTTATTTAGAATAATTGATAAAAAAAAAATATTGTTTCTTAGAACAATCTGCTTTTCATACGATATTTTCATATGTCTTGTCATTGGAGTAAAACGTCAGCTAAAAAGAAAAAATAATAGATAACTATTCTTTGGAAAAAGATCACTTACTTTTTTCCGATTTTTGAAAAGCTGATTTATGAAAGCAAATCTTCAATCTAAAAGAAAAAGTCAGATAAAACATTATGCTACGGAATCGTTTGCTTTTCTTACAACATTTTAGGATTTGCTTTTACAGAAGCAGAACAGTTTTAAGAATAGCATTGTGCGAAAAGACCCTTTACTTCCCCTGCAGTGCCTTTAAAGGTGGCCCTTCAGATTTTGGGACGAAAACTTTACAAAAGTGCAAAAAAAAATCATCCTTATACTCCCAAAGCCTTTTAATTTTCATTCCTAAAACCCCAGTATTCGAAAACCGTCCGACAACCCGAGAAATTAGAGACTTACTACGGCCCAGGTTGACACCAACGGGAGACACATTCTATTTTTAGATAATCAATTCGCTCATTTACTTACAGGAATACACAGAAGAAGCTTCAAACATAGCGTCCGAAGAAGACATTATGTAAAATAATTATTACATGTTTGTTATGATAGGGAATTTAAGCGTTATGAGTCATGTACCAGTCACTTGACATTCCCACAATGCTTTATTGATTTTTGGCGTGAAATCTAAAATAGTTTAAGAGGCTACGTAGCCTTTTAAGGGAATACCATCAAAAAATTTTTTTTTTGTAATTTTTATTAATCTTAATTTTTGATGTTTTGTATTATTTTTTCATATGAATTTCAGTGATATGTATATGTTTTAATTTGGTGAGATGTAAAAATTCTAAATACCCACCTTTAAAGTTGTTTCGACAGGAGAAAAGCGTCAAATTATAAAACCAAACAAACACACACTCGTTGTTAAATAAGATAACTGCGTAAAAAGATTTTTCGCTTTTCTTACAAATTATTTGAAAAATGCTAAGAAAAAACGTAAAATTTGAATGAAAATTATCTTTTAAGAGAAGATATTTCTAGACGTCTTATTCGGAAATGAAAAGACAATCTCGGAAACATATGCTAAGTAGTCTTATCGTAGTTTTCTCCCTTTATTGACTTTGACATCCGTCGCATCTACTTTCAACATAACATGATTGTGTTTGATAAGAATATTTTAAATCCTTTCCTTCAGTGTTTTTTAATTGTGATTAAATTGGATTCAAATTTAGCTTCTCTTTCTCTCAAATACATTTCTATTTTGCACTATTACATTTACATACACGTGTTTCTCATGAAGAAAATTAAGCTATAATACAACTTACAGGTACTTGAAAGCTGATACTTTTCCATTTACGCCCTTGTAATAATGCTCTTCAGAAGGAAAAGTCATTAAACATTAAGGGAAAGGAGCAAATTTTGGTGATCAGCATTTTCCCAAATTTTCTACAACATTCTCAAGATCAGGCTGCATAGAACTTGGATATTCACTGTCCGTTATGGTGATATCTTTTTCAAAAAAAAAAAAAATTGAAATAGCGTCATTCAGGTTTTGACAATCGACTTGAAAATTTCATTTATTTAGCAGGATAACTTTTAATTCATTTGAAACTGCGGGATGAAAATGCTGCTATATTTGTAGAAAGGTGTTGGGCAACGAAACTGAGGACAATTGACGCGGACTATATGTTAAGTGTTACAAGAGAAAATGTTGTCCATCGTTTTAGGGCCGTGAGCATGACCTTGTGGGTGTCAACCTTCTGTATCCTAAATTTGTGTAGTTTCTGCTGCGATATAAATTTACGTGTAGCATTGTTGTCTATTTTTTTGTCCGTAATGAAACATTTTTGGCTTGTTCACTTTGTGTTATTATGTGTTCATTATTTTTTCCTTTTTTAAAAAAAATTAGATATCCTCATTACAAGGTTGTGAAACGTATATGTAATCAGCTACAACAATATTGTGTTGCTATTCGTGTTTTTATATGTAAGAGACATTTGAAGTTTTCAGGCAGGCTAGTCAGGTGACATGACTGTTAAAAATCGGGTCTGTACTCACAATCCAACTTACTTCCAAGTTAAAAAGTCCTCAGTTTTTGACAAGCTGAACGAAATACTTAACCTAATCAGAAATCGTTTGCTTTAAATCTTTTGAGAATTATCATTAGACCAACTGCAGTTTAGAATGGTATGTGAATACAGGCTTTGGACACCAATCTTATGCGACAGATTCAAATCCAAAACTCTTGGATTGATTCTATGACAGTATATGATAAAGCCATGTTGTCACAAAAAATTCCCATCAACAATTATGAATTTAAAAACTTTGTTTCTTATCTTATGAGTATATATAACAGTCACTCTGTAAATTTTTCGGAGAGGAATAAAGGGAAAAAACCAAAGAACTAACCTGTTTTTTTAACCTATGTTGTGAATTTAATTACTCATCTTTTTTTTTATTGAATTACTCTCGGTTTTTTTTTTTCATGAATTAAGAAAATCTACTCCTTTATTTAATGGGCTAAATAGTTCTTCTCTCTCTCTCTCTCTCTCTCTTTATAAAATGAATCACTATGTCTGATTTCTTTATAGGTTAGACTGCACTTTTTATATCTTTTTTATAATTATATCACTTTTTTAAATAATGAATTGTAGAACTCTCTTTCTCTTTCTAATGACATAAATCAACACCCCGATTCCCTTATTTGGAAAAAAAAACAGTCTGATTCTCAATCCTATCATGTGAATCAGTCTGTTTTCTTTCTACGAGTTTTGTGCTTGCATGCGTTTTTTCGTATGTAAATGAGTGCGTAACATCAGTCCGATTTTCTTTTCTACGGACTGAATCAGTTTGTTCCTCTTGTTAAAATCGTTATCGTCGGTTTACTTTAAAAACCTCGAAACTACAGCTTGAAACAGGCTGTAGTTATGAGGTTTTTGAAGTAAACCGACGTTATACAAGATGGATCAGTCCGATTCTCTTTTTTCATCGAAATTGATATTCTCTTATCATTATTTAGATCGTTGTTTTCCTCTTTTCTCTTGGTAAATCTGTTTCTCTATATACCTGCTCTTCTCTACTGAATGCTATGATAAAAGAATTATTTTTATTCAAGTAGTAACTGCTAGAAACAGAGTGATTAAATTCGTCGTGTTTCATTTATTCCCTAATTACAGAGTCATTGTGTTTCTCTTTTACTCTTAGGCTGCAAAGGGCGTTAAAAGAACCTTTTACGGACAGTGTAGACCAAGATCAGACTGCACAGAACGTGCAGTCTGAACTTGAATTTACACCATCCAGTAATGAGATATTTTTCCCCAAAAAATTATTTTTGAAATGTCAACATTTGGGCGGTATCTTACGGCTAGTGAGTTCCATTTATTATTGCAGCAGGTTAAGGATTAATGTTTAACCCTTTATTCCATAGATACTCATTTCTACGCAATGCTTGTAGGAGTCTTTGGAAAACATTGTGGCAAAAGGTGAAATTGCTCATGACGAGCAATTTCACCTTTTGTCACAATTTTTTCTATGCTATCAAAAGGTGTCATATACACATGAAAGAACGGCTTCATCCTTGATGTTATTTAGAGTCATTTAAAGATACCACAGAAATGCCTGATGGAGTAAAGGGTTAATAAGTTCAGAAACAGTGGCCCCGATGAATAAAGATAATTAATTGGAGGATTTTGTCATTCCACGTGAGCAAAATACGTTTTCAGTCACTGTTGCAGACAGTTTAGTGTAGATCAAGACTTGACAGTAATACCATGCATTCTGATTTTAGATTTACATTGTCTGACAGTTTGAAGATATGTAGACGATGTAAACTCTCAATATTAAATGTCATAGGTTGTTTTGATCGACATTTTGTATTACTGTATCCTTATCGTGTACCCAGCAATTCCGCATGTACACGATCGAGAAGAAACAGGCCATTGGAAACATTGTGGGAATAAGACAAAATGTTGATAACCAGCATATTTTCATTTTCCATAATGTTTTCTATCCTCTTAAAGACAAAAAATAATATTAAATGTGCCATTTTTATTTTTGTTGTATGCAAATACTTTCACTTTTGACAGGTCTGAAAGTTTGTAAATAATAATCATCTGTGCCAGTTTTATTTTCTTGTGTTCAACTGCTTTCATTTTTGATACGTCTGAACTTTTGTATTCATGTCTAGGGGTTTTGATACAGCAGATTTTCTATCAAAAATAATTATTTGTCTTATAAATTGTGTACAGTTTTCATGTATAGTTCCTTTTTGTGCTACTAGAAGTTGTTAGATTATTTATATAGCAATACTGATGATAACTAATAAATATTAAACAACC
Source organism: Tridacna crocea (assembly GCA_943736015.1). Taxonomy (NCBI): domain Eukaryota; kingdom Metazoa; phylum Mollusca; class Bivalvia; order Cardiida; family Cardiidae; genus Tridacna; species Tridacna crocea. The sequence goes on from OX031073.1 coordinate 35,800,626, forward strand.
AGGTACTTTGTTATGCATATCTTTATTTCTAGGTAAGGCTAGGGTAATGCTAATAGCACAGTGATGAACAGTTATATCTAATTATGAGCCATGTTCCGTGAAAGAGGGCTTAACCCTTTACCCCATAAGGCATTTCTATGGTATCTCTAACTGATCCTAAATAACAGCAAGGATGAAGCCGTTTCCTATGTGTATATGACATCTTTTGATAGCATAGAAAAAAATTGTGGCAAAAGGTGAAATTGCTCGTCACGAGCAATTTCACCTTTTGCCATAATGTTTTCCAAAGGCTTCTGCAAGAAATGCATAGAAATGAGTATCTATGGAGTAAAGGGTTAATGTACCTGCAAAAAGTATCGACACAGGTCTGCCTGAGCTGTCCGCGCAGGACCTGGGCCGTAACTTATAGCGATTGGTCAATTTTATACACGTATTGGTTGTTACACAAAATACACTTTATTGACCAACAATTATGTAATGGCATGCTCTGTATCTTGCAATTCAGGGTCTTATGCATGGCTCGTATATTAATAAACAGAAATCGAGTAACTGTCTTTTTTTTTTGTTTAGTTTTAATTCCTATGAGCCGCTGAATTTCTTTAAAATTCACCGTAACTAATAATTCTGTTTCATCTTTGAGAATCTTCAGCAAAGGTAGTAATAAGTGACTTATTTTGTAATAAAAAAAAGAGTGATTATGAAATGTTAAACTTTAATAAAAAAAAAAAGACAACACAGAAAGTGTGGCTCAGCAATGTTATGTAATTACGGCTCGGTCAAGTTTTTTTTTTTTCAATTTATAATATTTTGTTTTAAAGTTCTCGATTATATCATAATAATTTACATAGCTATTACCCATTACCCATGCGTTATCTTAGTTCATTCATAACATTCTACAGTTCCTCATACTGAAAGCTATACGTAGTAGGCGCAACTACAGGGTTTCAGATTGAACTGCACTGAACGTGCCATGTGACCTTGAAAATTAGGTGTAAATCATGTGCCTGAAGGACAAAAGTCTTAAATGTGTAATACCAAACATTTGGATTTTTGTATTGTGGTCGGAACAATTCCATGTTTTTTAGGTAAAGAGTGTTCCCAATCATAAGCTGTTTTGAGAACGCAGTATAAAACATAGATTGGCTATCTTTTCTGATACACTTAAACCCCTCTTTACTTTGACAACACCAGAAGCTTTTGTGGACAATGTAGATCAAGATCAAACTGCACAAATCGTGCAATCTTATCTCTGATCTACACTGTCCACTAGTTTTCTTTAAATTAAGGTCAAACTATCTCTTCGTCTTTCAGCGGAACTACATTTTTACTTTTTTAGCCAATGAAAATGTTTAAAACATTTATTCGGTAGTGAGAGAGTTTAAGTGTAATCAGATATGCATATGTACAAGAACCAGGGAATCAGTGAATGTGAACCAAGTATACCAAGTATATCCTTATGTCATGTGACTTTCATCTTTTAGCGGGATGCAACTGATACTCTGCCGAAAGACTGAAATCTTTGCCAAACGATTTCGAGTGAAACAATGAGTCTGTATTCACCAACCATTCTTACGAACATTCTTATGTTTATTCTTCAGAATTTTGTCAATGTTAAAGTAACAGAATTTCTGATTGGCTAAACCAACTGGTTTAGCCGATCAGAAGCTTTGTTACTTTCACTATCAGAAAATCTTATCTTGAAGATTAAGACAAATAACATTCTTAAGAATGGTTGGTGAATACGGACCCAAGTTGTAGGCTTTGCAGGTGACAAAATTAAATTAGGTTTACCCGTTTTCAACATATCCAGTATATTCCCGTATACAGCCATAGGTATTTTTTCCACTGTCATCTCTAGCAGGTCGTTTATAAGATTGTTTTGATGCTCTCTGGGTCATTTCAGAAGCTACAATATCCCGCACCGCTGAGAAGTCTCGATCTCCTGCTGCTGTCACAAGTTGATTGGTGAAGTGATTTCAGATTTCAGTATTATATTCATCTGTTTCTGTAAACTTGTAATGTGTCCACACTCCTTACACGTGATATAAATGACTCATGCGGTGTAAAAGGGGGTTATATGCGTCAACAAAAATGTATTGACCCATGTCATCCTGTGCAATCCGTGCAGGCTGACATGGGTCAAAACATTTTGCTTTTTGATATATTCTGTCCATAGCAAAGGATCATTTTTAATCATGATTCAGTGATGTGTTAGACGAATTGTGTTCATATTATATGATCAATTGCTTGACATAACAGATTACGATGATGTAAGGAAGTCCATTTTTCAAAAATGCTATTCAAATTATCTTGAGCAAAGCGTTTCAGTAGGACCTTCAACATACTTGACTTCATTAGGAAGTGTTCTTAATCACATAAGTCTCCAGATAACACAATCTTAACATAGATATATTTAATGCTAGCTAATCCTAATATTTAATGACGCAAATTACGGTGGATTGGACTGAACTTTTAATGTAAAAAAGATTTTAATAAATTGGATTTAACAAATTCAAGAATAAACCAATTCAGTCTCTTTATTAAATTCTCGGAAAGAGAACAAAGAATCCTACATCAATATCAACAAAAATGGTATTCTGAAAAAATTCACAAAGACTACTTTACTATAGACTGTGCAAACATCAATTTACACGTGCACAGTGGCTAAATTTTCAACGGACAATACATTCAAAAACAGTTTAACAAGATTCAGGACATCTTCGCACGATCTTGAAGTTGATAACTATTACAAATTTATTTAAATACATCTTTTTTTTTCATTGAAGGCCAAGAACATTTTCTTACGTAATCAGTAATTGTATATTTTATATTTATTATCAACATAGAAAAATTACACAACAAGTTAGGCTATAGGTAGTAGTCGGTGTAGGTTATTTTTCACAAAACATGCAGTCTTGACTCCGAAGCAAAACCATCAGCAATATTAAGATATCATTAGGATATTATTACCAAAATCAAAAGTCATGTATTTATATAACCGGTTTTGTGTAAAGAAATACCTTAATAATCTACATGTATGTTGTTTTTATGATCATAGTGTATGAAGGATAAGAATCGAGATTTGACTGCAGAAAGAATGCAGTCGGGTCTTGACTCAATATCACCTTTATACAAACGCCAAATGACGGCTTGGTTTGTCAGAAAATCTTATCTTTAATATCTTTAGTTACATACATATTGTAGGGAGTGGCCAAACGTACTGAAACTATCACTACAGATATAGTTTGTGGCTGATGAGAATCAAGATTGGACTGTACTGAACGTGCGATCGAATCTTGATCCTACACTGCTCGCAACGAAAATGATTCTCTATAAATGCTTCTATTTTAAACTAAAGTACATGTAATTCGATACATTTTTGTATGGGAGGGTGTCGCTTCTAAATGAACAAAAATATTTTCAAACATCATTTACGTACAAATTAATTTTTCCTGTTAATTTTTTACGATTTTACTTTTAATCTATATTTGCTAAAAGAATTGTTACTCACTTATCTCAATCATATACTGTTCTGTTTTCAATGAAAGACAGCCATTACGAATTTTCTTGTCTCACACACGTGTGAAATAGGTAAACAGTGTCGTATTGCTCAACGCGCTGTACTTATTCGACTCATTTCTAAAGCATTGCCGATCAAGATTCCTATGTCAAATTGAATGTCAAACTGATAATGGTGACAAAGCTGCACATTTTAGAATGTTTAGAAGTAAACCAAAACCGTTATAACCATTTCTCGTCGATAATGTCCAGACCTTTAAAAGACACAAAAAGGCTTTGCGTAAATTTCAAACTAGATGCACATGTAGGCCCATGCCATAAATTGTCATGAATTACCAATCTTGAGATACAGTAATGTGATAAATAGAGGATATTTGTTTTTTGCGGTGAAAGATCGAAATATATTTCATCGAGTGGACACCATCGGAAATATTTTCACGAGTGGTGCAGCCACGAGTGAACATATACCGATGGTGTTCACGAGATGAAATGAATTTCGATCTTTCACCGAAAAAAAAATATTCTATCTATTTCATGTTTTTAACCCTTTCTGGGAGGAGCTTTATCAAAATCCAGTGCACACAATTCTTTTCCGTTATTCCCCTTGGTGCACCCCTCCCGCATAGCAACGCATTACAATATTACGTCAAGCGCGAGAAATGTAAGGTATATGACGTCATATTTCGCATCTGGTTGTTAGGCACGCGCAATTTACCTAGGCAACAAGAACGTGAAAATCGATATTTTCACTGATGGTACCGGGGTAAGATCGAAAAATATTTTCACTGATATTTCTCGATATCCTACCGGAAAGCAATCTTACATTCGTTGGCTTTTGAGGTGGAATTTTATTAATCTCGTCCATTAAAAAATGTTTTTTAGCTCGCCAAAGACTGTTTTTATGGGGGTTTTTTTTGTAGACTCGCTCAATAAAATTCCATCGTAAACATCAACTTATTCAAGATGTAGTTTGTATGTAAACTTGCAAATACAAAAATGCTATAAGAACAGCTATAAAATCAGTTTCCGATTATCACAGATTGCTGTTTTTTATCACTTTCACGATCATTATCGTAACAACAGTATTCTTTCCTTACTAGCTATGGGTAACAAGAACTTCTGAAGTCGTTGCCTGCAGCTTGTATCTAAGTCAGATGCAAAGTAGCCTTCGGATTGTGATGATCTTTCACAAGAAAAAAAAACGTGTCTCCTTTCAGTAGGTATATGAGTCGTAACAACATTTAAAGTGTTAGAATATGTCAAATATATAAAATGAAAATTTTATTTTATAAGGTAAAATTTTACGCTAATAGCCTGTTACAATGTAAGCATTTTGCAATATAAATACCCGTCTACATTATTTATACATTTATGTATGTAAATCTTCATGGTAACCATTCCATTTTTGAACGGATATCTATGACTGCCTTCATCTTTTTCGTGTATGTCCTTGATAATTATTCTTTTTACTGTGGCAACAGTTGTAAATCAACACATAAGCCATCATCTTTCTGCCTTCGTTTTGTAATAAGGAACCGAGCTCCAGCAGGGTATGTTCTTTCGTTTTCGATGTAACTAGCATAAGCTTCAATGTTACGTGGTTGCCATATACACGGCGTGCTGTTGTCAATGGTAAATATGATGACGTTGTCACCGGAAGCTTCACAAGTCGGAAACGCTACCGCATTCTTCTTTACAGATGATGATGACACGAAGGACACCCACATGAATTTTGTACCAACAGTGTATTTATTCAAATCATTATCAGACAATAACATTCGACGGTACGTTTTCTTATTCTCCTTCCCCAATTCATCCCAGAATAAAAGAAGTATTTCATACATTATAATGTAAGGTCCCAGTGCCATGTCCCTTGCCGTTGGTCTGTAATCCGAATCTTTTTGTCGCCGCATCGCTGTATTAAGATATGTGTAGAGATATGACTCTTGTTCCTCGGTATAGGTTTTAATTATCGCTGAGTAGAAACCTTGCCTTGTTGTGCTTTCCATTATATTACTGTGAGTGACCGCACATACGCCTTCTGTAGCTTCACATACTTTTTCTTTTATTGCTCTCCATCTTTCATCAGATGTGTTTACGTCTTCAAAAATATTTTTCATTACGTCAAAAAGAGAAAGGTTGGGGTCGACAGGTGTTGGATGGAAAGCTTTCTTGTAGGCAGCAAGACTGATACTCAGTAGTTTAAATCCGCAAGTTTCCCCCATTCCACGTGTGACCTGAAAGGTATCAAGAAGCTGACCGGACAATGAATGAGAATTCTGGGATAAGATACGAGACATTTCACCGTAACTGTACATGCTTGCAATTTCTGTTGGCGTTTTGACCCCTTTTTCATTATTGTCGAATGTACAAGGTTTCGTTGGGATTTCTTTGTCGCAAGACTTGTAGGATAAAACCTTTTTCAAGATATCCGGTATGTTCCAGTAAACAGCTTGGTGTAGAATGCCCCATCTTCGGCTCTCGGGTATGACATTTATAAGATAGCCCTTTCGAGGCCGTTTTGGGTCCCCAAGGACGTCCCATACCTTTAACCATTCCCCGTCCCTCGCTGCTGCCACAAGTTCATTGATTTCTTTCGAATCTTTTTCTATTTCATTTCTACCCTCACCTAGACTTATACCACTATTGAAGAGGGCTAAAACATCTCTAAATCTGAAAATAAAGGTAGAGAAAGAAAGATACCAACTAGCCCTCGGTAAAAAATCAAGAACCGGAAAGTAATATTTTCAGCCGTTTAACCTTCTACCAAACAACCTTCCCTAGTTTTAAGGGAGGTGTTCAGATATTTCTAGTTACATAGATTCAAAAAAAGAAATGACTTATCGCAGAATTTAGTTATGCAATAGTTGATTCACCATCAAGAAATATAGAGGCGATCATTAGAAAAGAAAAATTATATTATTTTCCAAGAGGAAAACGAAGCCTCTCAATGCATTTTCAGATTTCGAAATAAAATTTCGAGAAAGAAACTTTTCGTGACATTTTCAACTTCACGATCGTATTCAAATATGTACCTTAACGTCATACAAAAATATACCGTTTTCAACATTATTTCAGTTCTATGACGGCGGCCAGTGCACCTATCCATGCGGTCCTGGAGTTTCTTTAACCAGTATTTCGCACAATTTTCCTTCCTAGTTACTGGCTGCTTTCCCCCATGATCATCGTCGAAACAATGGGCAGCGGTGGGAGAGAAATGAATCCTATTGCAGAGACGACTATCATCAATCCTCGGAAAGAAATAGGTCGAGCCAGAGGTCGTAGCCAGGGAACCCTGGACCCTGTGTTCTCAAGTCCTGCACGCTACCGGCTGAGCTACCGGGACTCCGGCAAAAACAGACAACGTTCCCGATTACAAAACGACCACCTCATTGTTTAATTCTTTATCAAAAGACACAATTTTGGATATGCCCAAATTGAAAGTATTCGCAAACGACAAAATAAAGGTGGTTCAAATGAGAACAAGTAGTCCATGATAGGATTTTGATTTAAAAAAATGTGGAAAAAGGAGAAAATGCTTGTTTTCATCAGTTAAAAGAAGCTTATGATCTTTATCTACATTGTTTTACAAAAAAATGCAACAATGGAGAATTACCATATTTGATATTTTCTTGAAAATACCGAATAAGGCTATGCGCCTGTATTTAGTGGGGGATTCCCCATCGAGTCACACTTCGGAATTCTACTTTCGTTTTCACAAAGAAAAACAAGATTCAACATCCACTTTCGCTTTCAGGAAAAGCTTCCATTTTCAATCTGTTGCGAAAGCAAAATGTGGATTTGGAGTCAAATGTATTTTTTACATATCGAATCCAGGATGTCGAAATTATTTGTCTTTTCGTCTAGAAAGAGAACAAGTGTCAAATAAGAATCTCATCTCTTCTCAACATTACAATGCATTTCGTTGTAACTCAAACTAACCAATGAATCTTAGACGCGTCCAAATTGAAAGCACTTGCAGACGACAAATACAATGTGCCTGTGTATGAAAGTTCAGAAAACTTTGCGGGAAAAGGTGACTGTCAGCATTTTCTCCATTTCCAAAAATGTTTTAAAAGCTTGCATTCTCAGGGTAAAAAAAAACGTAATTGTTTGGTAATGACTTAATGACATTGTAAAAAGATCATACGACTTGTAAAGTGCACTCAAACTGAGATCAGACTCTGATCATCATTTTTAAACTTTAGGGAGAGGAGATGACGAACCTGAAGGGGGTGGGGTGTAACATTGAACTATGTATTGTACATGTAATATGGTTTATTTCTTCTTACTAAAAACAAATCTGTCATCCATATTTCGTATCAAATTTACATGCAAACGTGTGTAAATATACCTGAACAATGGTCTGTGAAAAGGGGGGTTTAATGGGCTGCTCTGGGTCAATTGTTTTTATTTTTCTATTGGTCATTTTTTTTCTATTTGACCAAGTAGTGCTGATAGCCAGCATTTCCTACTTTGTCAACAATGCTTCTGATCGGCCTTTTCCGTCAGGGTTTTTAAAATCACGGAATTTATTGGTGGAAGATCTAATAAAGAATACTCTTATCTGCAGCCGTATCCAGAGCAGGAAGTTCATTTCGAATCAATTTTCATCAAAAGATTTTGATAACGAAAGTGTCTTGATAAGCAGACACTTTATTCTCTATGAAGGAAATAGCGGAACCCTTTCTGCACCAAAGTCGAATGTGGGATATCTTGCAGATGGCATAGACCAAGATCAGACTGTACAGAACGTGCAGTCTGATCTATAATCCATGCCATCCGCTTGACTTGCCATGCCTATGAAGGAAAAATCTTCTTTCATTTTCGATGAATGATATTTTATGCCGGCAGAAATAGGTCAACTTTATATATCTGGCGCTGAAGAGTTTACAGGTTACAACGAACAAACAGTGTGATAAAAGAATAAATTCCTTACCTCAATTGGTCAGACGACGTTGCCATCTACTTTCATATACGAACTTCCGGTTTGGAGCGACGAGGTGTACTATTTTCCAAAAAAATTACTTATGTTTACCTATCGATGGGTTGTTATCTCAGTAAGTGAAACAGAAACATCTTTTGAACAATGTACCGCTATTTGACGCAAAGATTTGATTATACTGTCCAATTTCTATCAAATGTTCACTGTCTGGCGCTTTTCACTTTATTCCGTCGCCAATAGAAATAACCCGCATATATCAAACAGATATCGTTGAGAACATCATTGTAAGTCACAGTGGCATAGCCATGCTTGGGGTACATCGCGTAAACACGTTTTTCGATATCATCCCTTCCCCTGCTATGAAATTTTCCAGTTGATAGTATAAACTCAATTTACCCTCTACCTGATTTGCTAATTTGAAGCTCTTCCATCTTAGCAGCAAATAAAGATATGATATCAAAAATATGGACAAGTGACGATAGAAATATCAGATTGAGTGGAAACCATTGTGGGAAAAGAAGAAATTGCTCGTTGTGAGCCATTTCTCCTTTTCCCACAATGTTTTCAAAAGCTGTCTGTTGTTGATACGTCAAAATGAGTACATGTACCTATGGAGTAAAGGGTAAATGTGATTTTCAAGTTACTTTTTGGTGGAACAATATCTCCTTATCAGACAGTGTAGATGATACATCATTAGACTGTACGTTCTGTGCAGTCTGATCTCTATCTACACTGTCCACAAAAGGTCTTTGAGTGCATAACGGTTTTGAAGAACGTATTATGCTGGGAAATAAAGCATTTTAAGAAAAGAACTTCTTACATGATAACCTCCTATATAAATCACCAAACGACAAAATCATACACCAGTCCAAATTAAAAGCATTTGCAGACGACGAATTATAGGATTTGCCTTTCAAAGGTCAAAAATATATAAAAATAAATTAAACTGCCTTTTTTTGACAAAGTTTTAAAAAGTATTTTTTCTAAAGGTCGTTACAGTTTATTTTGTGTGTGTTGGTGTGTGTGTGTGTGTGTTTTTTTTTTGGGGGGGGGGGGGTGGTGAAAACTCCATCGGAAAAAAAAAAAGAAGAAAGAAAGTTCTTTGTCATAAAAGAAAAGTACAGTGGCCTAGCCAAGCAATGAGGAAACAAGCTTATACCAAAATCTGATTGATTGATTGTTTGAGGTTTAAAGTCGTTTTATTTTTAACACCAAATATCATCTCGGCTTTATTACGGCGGCCAGTACGCTTTTCCGTGGTATCCTGGGTCCTTATTCACAAACCATTCTCAAGAACATTCTTGGTCTTATTCTTCAGATTTTTCCAAATATGAAAGTAACACAACTTCTGATTGGCTAAATCACAAAGTTTAGCCAATCAGACGGTGCGTTACTTTTAAAATGGGAAAGTCTTGCAGAATAGGACAATTCTTAAGAATGATTGATGAATAGGGATCCAGGAGTTTCAGAACCTGTAACAATCTTTGCAGGCCACCAGCTGTTCTGTGACATAAACACAATAAAAGCGAATTTAACAGTGAAAGGGGGTCTATAAAAAGATAAACCCAAGAGATTGTAGTAAATCCCAGATACACACACCTTCACTGGACAGGGAAACTTGCAATTCCCTCTGCCATTCATTATTTTAGATCATGGTGAACGTGAAACTGATAATTTAAACTGTTATTTTATGTCTTATATGTTAGCCATTTACCACACAATCCCGAGTTTTCATGAAAGTGGAAGAAGCCCTTTGAAAACCATACGGGAAAAGAGCAAAATACTGGTCACCAGAACTTTTCCATTTTCCAATATAGTTTTAAGTCAGTTTACAATGTGGTTTCATCATTTGAGCCACATCTAACCTTATGCTTTGGAGCAGCTTTGAATTTGGGAGGCTGTCTTTCTTTTTGTTCTGTAAAGAGTTAAATAGCTATCTACTGCATCATGTGTTTTTGATCATCTAGTTGTATATACCTGGCAACACGCGTAAAGGGCCATTCGGGCATTTGCGTTGAGCGTCGTATTGTATTGAACAGTTTCTAGTACTTCATTTACTGTTGTAAAAGCTTTAAGTCAACATACAAGCCGTCATCTTTTTGCGTTCGTTTTGTAATAACGAACCGAGCTCCAGCAGGATATGTTCTTTCGTTCTCTATGTATTTAGCATAAGCTTCGATGTTACGTGGTTGCCATATACAAGGCGTGCTGTTGTCAATAATAAACATGATGACCTTCTCACCAGAACCTTCACAAGTCGGAAATGCCTTTGCATTCTCCTTTACAGATGATGATGACACGAAGGACACCCACATGAATTTTGTACCAACAGTGTATTTATTCAAGTCATTATCAGACACTAACATTCGGCGATACGTTTTCCTATTCTCCTTCCCCAATTCATCCCAAAATAAAAGAAGTATTTCGTACATCAAAATGTAAGGTCCCAGTGCCATGTCCCTAGCCGTCGGCCTGTAATCCGAATCTTTTTGCCGTCGCATCGCTGTATTAAGATATGTATAGATACGGGATGCGAACTCCTCTGTGTAAGTTCTGATAATAGCAGAGTAGAAACCTTGCCTTGTTGTACTTTTCATTATATTACTGTGAGTGACTTCACATACGCCTTCTGTAGCTTCACATACTTTTTCTTTTATTACTCTCCACCTTTCATCAGATGTGTTGACATCATTGAAAATATTTTTCATTACGTCAAATAAAGAAAGGTTGGGGTCGACAGGTGTTGGATGGAAAGCTTTCTTGTAGGCAGCAAGACTGATACTCATTAGTTTAAATCCGCGAGTTTCCCCCATTCCACGCGTGACTTGAAAGGTATCAAGAAGCTGACCGGACAATGAATGAGAATTCTCGGACAATATACGATACATTTCGCCGTAACCGTACATTCTTGCTATTTCTTTTGGGTTTTTTACCCCCTTTTCATTATTGTCAAATGTGCAAGGTTTCGTTGAAATTTCGCAGTCACAAGACTTGTAGGATAATACCTTTTTCAAGATATTCGGCGACTTCCAGTAAACAGCTTGGTGTAGAATGCCCCATCTTCGGCTCTCGGGTATAACATTTATAAGATAGCCCTTCCGAGGCCGTTTTGGGTCCCCAAGGACCTCCCAGACCTTTGACCATTCCCCGACTTTTGCTGCTGCCACAAGTTCATTGATTTCTTTCGAATCTTTTTCTATTTCATTTCTACCCTCAATCAGACTTATTCTATGGTTAAAGCGGGATAAAACATCTCTAAATCTGAAAATAAAGGTAGAGAAAAAGATACCAACTGGCCCTCAGTACAAAGTCAAGAACCGGAAAGTGATATTTCAGCCGTTTAAACTTTTACCAAACAACCTTCCCTAGTTTTAAGGGAGGTATCCAGATATTTCTAGTTACATAGATTTAAACAAGAAATGATTTATCTCAGAATTTAATTACTAGTATGCAATAGCTGGCTAACCATCAAGAAATATAGAGGCGATCATTAGAAAAGAACAATTGTATTATTTTCCAAGAGGAAAACGAAGCCTCTCAATGCATTTTCAGATTTCGAAATAAAATTTCGAGAAAAAAACTTTTCGTGACATTTTCAACTACACGATCGTATTGAAATATGTACCTTAACGTCATACAAAAACATACCGTTTTCAACATTATTTCAGTTCTATGACGGCGGCCAATGCACCTATCCATGCGTTCCTGGAGTTTCTTTAACCAATACTTCGCACAATTTTCCTTCCTAGCTACTGGCTGCTTTCCCCCATGATCATCGTCGAAACAATGGGCAGCGGTGGGAGAGAAATGAATCCTATCGCAGAGACGACTATCATCAATCATCGGAAAGAAATCGGCCGAGCCAGAGGTCGTAGCCAGAGTACCTCAGGCTCTAAACCCCGTGTTCTCAAGTCCTGCACGCTACCGACTGAGCCAGCGGGACTCGGCCAAAAACAGACAACGTTCCCGATTACAAAACGACCACCTCATTGTTTAATTCTTTATCAAAAGACACAATTTTGGATATACCCAAATTTAAAGTATTCGCAAACGACAAAATAAAGGTGGTTCAAATGACAAAAGTAGTCCATCATAGAATTAAACAAAACAAAATGAGGAAAGAGGAGAAAATGCTTGTTTTCATCAGTTAAAAGAAGCTCATGGTCTTTGTCTGCATTGTTTTACAAAAAAATGCAACAATGGAGAATTGTCATATTTGATTTCTTGAAAATAACGAATAAGAGCTATGCACCTGCATTAAGTGGGGGGATTCCCCATCGAGTCACCTTTTGGAATTCTACTTTCGTTTTCACAAAGTTAAAAAGGATTCAACACCCATTTTCGCTTTCAGGAAAAAAGTCCATTTTCAATCTGTTGCGAAAGCAAAATGTGGATTTGGAGTCAAATGTATTTTTTACATATCGAATTCAGCATGTCGAAATTATTTGTCTTTTCGTCTAGAAAGAGAACAAGTGTCAAATGAGAATGTCATCTCTTCTCAACATTACAATGCATTTCGTTGTACCTCCAACTAACCAATGAATCTTAGACGCGTCCAAATTGAAAGCACTTGCAGACGACAAATACAATGTGCCTGTGTATGACAGTTCAGAAAATTTTGCGGGAAAAGGAGAAAATGCTCACCGTCAGCATTTTCTCCATTTTCCAAAATGTTTTTGAAAAGCTTGCATTCTCAGGGTAAAAAAACGTGGTTGTTTGTAAAGAGTTAATGACATTGTAAATAAAGATCATACGACTTGTACAGTGCACTCAAACTGAGATCAGACTCTGATCAACATTTTTAAACTTTAGGGGGAGGAGATGGCGACCCGGAAAGGGGGGGTGTAATATTGTACTATGTATTGTACACGTAATATGGTTTATTTCTTCTAACTAAAAACAAATCTGTCATCCATATTTCGTATCAAATTTACATGCAAACATGTGTAAATATACATGAGCAATGCTCTATGAAAAGGGGGTTTAATAGGCTGCTCTGGGTCAATGGATTTTTTGTTCATTTTGGTCATTTTTTCTGTTTGACCAAGTAGTGCTGATAGCCAGCATTTCCTACTTTGTCAACAATATTTCTGATAGGCCTTTTCGGTCAGGGTACTTATTGGTGGAAGATCTAATAAAAATACTCTTATCTGCAGCCGTATCCAGAGCAGGAAGTTCATTTCGAATCAATTTTCATCGAAAGTTTTTGATAACGAAAGTGCCTTGATAAACAGACATTTTATCCTCTATGAAGGAAATAGAGCAACACTATTAACCCTTTTTGCTTCAAAGTCGAATGTGGGATATTTTGCGGACGGCATATATCAAGATCAGACTGCCAAGAACGTGCAGTCTGATCTATAATCCATGCCATCCTCTTGATTTGCCATGCCTATGAAGGAAAAATCTTTCATTTTCGATGAATGATATTTTATGCCGGAAGAAAGAGGTCAACTTTATATATCTGGCGCTGAAGAGTTTACGGGTTACAACGGACAAACAGTGTGATAAAAGAATCAATTCCTTACCTCAATTGGTCAGATGACGTTGCCATCGGCTTTCATATAGGAACTTCCGGTTTGGAACGAAGAGGTGTCTTATTTTCCAAAAGATTACTTATGTTTACCTATCAATGGGTTGTTATCTCAATAAGTGAAACAGAAACATCTTTTGAACAATGTACAGCTATTTGACGCAAAGATTTGATTATACTGTCCAATTTCTATCAAATGTTCACTGTCTGATGCATTTTACTTTATTCCGTCGTCAATAGAAATAACCCGCATATATCAAATAGATATTGAGAACATCATTGTAAGTCACAGTGGCATAGCCATGCTTGGGGTACATCGCGTAAACACGTTTTTCGAAAATATTATCCCTTTACCCGCTAAATATGTGAAAATTAAATTTTCAAGTTGATAGTATAACCCTTTACTCCATAGATACTCATTTCTACGCATTGGTTGTAGAAGCCTTTGGAAAACATTGAGGCAAAAGGTGAAATTGCTCGTGACGAGCAATTTCACCTTTTGCCTCAATGTTTTCCAGGCTATCAAAAGGTGTGATATACACATAAAAAACGGCTTCATCCTTGATCTAGCTGTTTTTAGGGTCAATTAGAGATACCATAGAAATGCCTTATAGGGTAAAAGGTTAATCTTAATGTCATTTTCAAGTTACTTTTTGGACAGTGTAGATGATACAACATCAGACTGTACGTTCTGTGCAGTCTGATCTCTATCTACACTGTCCGCAAAAGGTCTTTGGCTGCATAACGGCTACAAAAGCGCATTATGCTGGGAAGGAAAACATTTTAAGAAAAGGACTTCTTACATGCTAACCTCCTGTGGATAATCCCGAGTTTTCATGAAAGTGGGGAAGAAGTCTTTTGAAAACCATGCGGGAAAAGGAGAAAATACTGGTTACCTGCACATAAGTCTTTAACCATATTGTTTTAACCCTTTACTCTACAAGGCATTTCTTTAATTGATCTTAAATAACAGCAAGGATGAAACCGTTTTTAATGTGTGTAGGACACCTTTTGATGGCATAGAAAACATTGTGACAAAAGGTGAAATTGTTCGTCACGAGCAATTTCACTTTTTGCCACAATGTTTTCCAACGGCTCCTACAAGCAATGCGTAGAAACGAGTATCTATGGAGTAAAAGGTTTTAAGTTATTTTACAACGTGGTTTCATCACTTGAGCTACATTTCACTTTTATGCTTTGGAGCAGCTTTGAATTCGGAGAGCTGCAAGATTTCTATATTCTGTAAAGAGCTAAATAGTTAACTATTGCATCATGTGCTTTTGATTAACTAAATGGCTAGCAACACGCGCAAAGGGCCATTCGGGCATTTGCGTTGAGCGTTGTATTGAACAGTTTCTAGTACTTCATTTACTGTTGTAAAAGCTTTAAGTCAACATACAAGCCGTCATCTTTTTGCGTTCGTTTTGTAATAACGAACCGAGCTCCAGCAGGATATGTTCTTTCGTTTTCGATGTATTTAGCATAAGCTTCAATGTTACGTGGTTGCCATATACACGGTATGCTGTTGTCAATGGTAAATATGATGACGTTCTCACGGGAAGCTTCACAAGTCGGA
This sequence comes from Tridacna crocea, assembly GCA_943736015.1. Taxonomy (NCBI): domain Eukaryota; kingdom Metazoa; phylum Mollusca; class Bivalvia; order Cardiida; family Cardiidae; genus Tridacna; species Tridacna crocea. Next base: position 35,816,199 of record OX031073.1, read on the forward strand.
AATGCCACCGCATTCTCCTTTACAGATGACGATGACACGAAGGACACCCACATGAATTTTGTACCAACCGTGTATTTATTCAAATCATTATCAGACAATAACATTCGGCGATACGTTTTCCTACTCTCTCTCCTCAATTTATCCCAAAATAAAAGAAGTATTTCGCACATCAAAATGTAAGGTCCCAGTGCCACATCCCTTGCCGTCGGCCTGTAATCCGAATCTTTCTGGCGCCGCATGGCTGTATTAAGATAAGTGTAGAGACGAGATGCGTACTCCTCTTTGTAAGTTCTGATAATAGCTGAGTAGAAACCTTGCCTTGTTGTGCTTTCCATTATATTACTGTGAGTGACTTCACATACGCCTTCTGTAGCTTCACATACTTTCTCTTTTATTGCTCTCCACCTTTCATCAGATGTATTGACATCATTGAAAATATTTTTCATTACGTCAAAAAGAGAAAGGTTGGGGTCGACAGCTGTTGGATGGAAAGCTTTCTTGTAGGCAGCAAGGCTGATACTCATTAGTTTAAAGCCATGAGTTTCCCCCTTTTGACTTTTAACTTGAAAAGTATCAAGAAGCTGGTTCGACAATGAGTTGCAGTTCTCGGACAATATGTCGGACATATTCCTATAGGAATACATTTCTGCAATTTCAATCGGCGTTTTAACACCTTTTTCGTTATTTTCAAATTTGCAAGGTTTCGTTGGAATTTTAGTGTCACAAGATTTGTAGGATAAAACCCTTTTCAGGATATCCGGTATGTTCCAGTAAACAGCTTGGTGTAGAATGCCCCATCGTAGGCTCTCGGGGATTACATTTATAAGATAGCCCTTTCGGGGTCGTTTTGGGTCCCCTAGAATTTCCCATACCGTCAACCATTCCCCGTCTTTTGCTGCTGCCACAAGTTGATTGATTTCTTTAGAATCCTCTTCTACTTCATTTTTCCCTACTCCAAGACTCATATAACTAAAGGTATGTGTTGTTTCTTTCAAACTGAAAGATACATAAACAAGTCACTTTTGAGAATTCTGCTGAAAAACTATTTACAATTCTGTTTTTACTTGTAGATATCATACACCTTTTATACACAAACTCTTACATAATGCTGTCCTTATATCCTCAGAACAAAACATGCCTGGTGCAGGTTCTGGGTTTTCGAACCTTAACCGGTTACTGCGAAAGCAGTTTCAAAGGTTGAACTACCTGTATGGTACATACTAACAGAAACAAGCACAAATATGTAAAGGAAAGGTAAATGCTGTTTTGAGCAACATCGTCTGATGTTTGGTAATCCATGCTTGTCGGCTCTTTTGTACTGACTCTTAAATTTGCATTGTTGTTGTCTGTATGTCTCCTTCTAATTAACTGTAACTTATTGCGAATTCTTTCCATGCTTAAAGTAATCAATGTCGTAATTGTGACTTAAAATGCATAAAAAAACCCCATCATATCCCATTTTATCTTTTTTATGCTTCCAAATATATTGTATGACTCCATGCACGGAACAAAAATCGTAAATCAAATGCACCTCAAAATGATAACGTAAAAACTGTCAGTCGGCTATGACCCAGTCCATAGAATTTTGATATTTGTTTTTACATGGAGTAGATTTAGACTATTACAGTTCAGGTATGTAGCAAACGAATCCTAGACGAAAACTGCACCTGTCGAAATTGTAAACCATGGGGGAGGGGGGTGAGGGGAATCGTGATAGTTTTTGTCTCTTGATTCTATCCCTTGTTGTTGTCATTGTTGTCGTATTCCAGTCGGAAAGTAAAATTCTATTTGCGATTGCAACATGGAAAATCATGTGGTCGTCTTCTTATATGATGATTTTTTGTCATTAATCATGTCCATGAATTTACATTTCTACGTTTCTTTGTGATGCACTCTCAATATAGAACTTTTCGACCTTGTCAAGCAGTTCGGCTCTGCGTTAATGTCACTCATGTTGCTATAGTTCATCTATGTTAAGTATTTCGACTCTGGTTTCTTTGCTTACTTCATCAATAAGCAAGATGATCGCCGGCAGTCACATTGCGAACATCATGTGATATCCACGATTAACTCATTACCAAACGACAATATTTTAGACTGATCCAAATTAAAAGCATTTGCAGACGACAAAATAAAAGTGACAGAAAATTTGAAACTTGTTTTGTAAAGGGTAGAAACATTGTGGGAAAAGGAGAAAATGCTGGTTACCAGCATTTTCTCCTTTTCCCACAATGTTTTCTTCAGGCTTCTTTCTCAGGGACGTCAAAAGTAGGGATTGTGTGGTAATGGGTTAAAGAAGCAGGGTGAAGCAAAGACCAAAATTACATTTTCTGTCGATCGTGATCTTTGCTACCTCGAAATCAACAAAGGTAATATTAGGCATTTATGAAGGCAAGAGAATAACTATAGTAACTATGATCTAACGCACAGGCGCAGCAAAACACAATATATACATTTTTTAATAGTGTTACAACTCTTGTGAAGATGACCCTTTCATATTGTAAGACTAGTCTTAAGGTTCATGGCTGGCAAAAAAAAGGAATTATTACTAGTAATGAGTAAACAAAAGATAGAGTGAACTAGTAACTCTTAAATCGGTTGTAATAAAACTTATGGAATCAACATTGATTACTTATGATCGCCGGGAAAGAAAATAAAATTGACTTACAATTGAGATTAGAAACGACAACTTTTAGTCAAAAATTGTCTATTCGGAAATAGTTGTGCTCCTAAAACGTAAAATATACTATTTCAAAGCAAATCCATTACCAGAGTTCCACTGGATCACGATCCTAAGATAAATAGGCTTTCAGTCAGTTAAGAAATATCGCGAAGAAATGATTCTAGTTGCCATAAAAAAGGTAAAACGTAGAATGATTACAAAGTATTTAAAACTTACCCAAATGGATCGTACGTCGCCATTGAGCAGCTGATAAACTGATGCAAAATGTTTGCATGTACATGTTTTACCTATCTTCAAATACATTATCTATAGCCTTCACCAAGATATACATTGTCGCATCTGTTACGGAGGATATTTAAAATCATTGTGAAAAGTTGAGACCCGTATCTCCGAACGGTCAAGATCGCTCCTTACCACGTTTTCTGGTTTATGAAAAGTACTAACGTGGCGGTTTTTTTTTCCCAAAAACAATTCCCCTTCTGTAACAAATGAGTCATGCAGGTTGATAACGAAATACAACAATCAAAAACGAAAGAATTCGTTCTTAAGACGCAAGTCGTTTCATCCCTTGCAGAAAAATTCAACAACTACATTTTGGTTCTTGTTAATGATACTATTTTCATTGTGTAGATCTGGCGTGGCATCACCGACTTGAGACGAATCATACTTTAGTCTTTTGCGTGGAGCCCCGTTTTATACAGTTTTCACCGAGGTCAGAAAAGATATTGAAACAGTAGTTCTGATGACATAAAAAGTTCGGAAATAAAGCCTTAGTAAAATCTGGGTAAGTGAATATGCAAATGTGTCGGTTAAATCGTGTTAACCGATAGTTCACCTGGTGTCTAAATTTGAGCCGTGCTTATTTAACTCTGTTACGAATAATAGAAACATTTTCCACTGAAAGTGGTATAATTTGAGTGTAACGCGAGGGCAGATGTGGCCGGGCAATGAGTTAATATCTGATATCCTGCCCTTTGACAAGACTTTTGTTCTAAATCTATATCAACAGAACACTAGCTCGTGAACTACCGTTCTCAAAACATCTAGTTTGAAAAGAAATGGCTGAATCAGTCCGTCCAACGCTATCGGACAAATCTTAAGAGCTACAGACGATGATTGAGTCATAAAACCAGCAAAGACATTATAAATAGAGAAACTATTGTTATTGTCTTGGATTGGGAAAGTTTATTGGGCAAGGCGTGATGTCTATAGGCCAGCTCTACGAGTTTTATCCATTGAGCTGGTGGAATCCAGCCGGATAAAGATTCCATATCAAAAACACCAACCATCTATTCTATTTATCCAGTTTCTCATTTATAATCGGTAACATACTAATATTGGTTCGGAAAAACACATGTTCCCCGTCCCGGCCAATTTCTTACAAGTATTGATGATATGCATCGAGATAAAAGTCAATCCTCTCTCATTTCAGACCATTGGTATGACGATGATTCTGTGGAAAAGCAGCTAGTGGCTTGAAAAGATTATTAAGCTGAGTACTGGTAAAAGAAACTCCAGGAAAGCATGAATAGGTGCACTGGACTTTGCGATATAACTGAAAGAAGTTTGAAAATCGCATTAAACGCCATACAATCAATCAATCAATTATTTAAAGGCTGATTTTCAAACCGTATGGGAAATGAAGACTGTTGTGAATAATATTAATATAATGATAATAAAAATAATGAAAAAAGGGTAAGCAATATTATCTCCTTTTCTCAAAAATTTTTCTCTCCTGTCAGGGACAACCCCTTCTGCAGCGCCACATTTATTGTTTTGTCTGCAAATGTCTTTGTCTTTATCACGTTCGTACAGACTGATCTTTGATCTACACTGTCCGATATGGAGATATCATTTTCCAAAATATAACATTGAACTAGCAGTACAGTGTATCTGCTTTTTTTATTAAGGAATTGAAAATTTCGTATTAGTTATTTAGCAGGACAAGGGCTAAAATAGAAGAAATCTCAGTTGTTTTGTCTTGTAAAGGTTCAACGAGAAATAAGACTTTTCAAAACAGTGTAGGAAAATGAAAAAATATTAGAAAGTAGAATGATCCTTGGTCATGCAGAAAAATAGCAGGAGCAAAAGGCTTCGACTTCTATCAGTGTGCACGGACATCTGTTGCAAGGATCCAATAAGCCCATACATGGGTCCGACTTTCTCACTCTGTCTGTCGAGATGTTCTTTCTCTCTTCTCTCTCGGTTCCTTTTTTTTTCCCTCTGTCTTTCTGTGGCTGATGCTGTTTTTTCATTCCTTCACTATCTAACTGTGAAGCTGTCCATCCCTTTTTCTCTGTCACTGTCCGTTTCACTGTGTAACTCTCTCGTATCACTAACTCACTGGACTGCCCTTTTGCAAATCTCTGTCTCCTTCCTGATACTGTCCTCAGTATCCAACCATGTGTCTTACTTTCTCTTAACGTCTTTCTGTTTGATCTTACTCTGTCCCTCCATTCCTTCCTTCAGTCTTTCTCTCTTTGTTCACTCCTTCACTCTTTCCTCCTCACTCCATTCTTTCCCATCTCTATGTTCATTCAATCTCTCTCTTTGTTCACTCAATCACTCCCTCTATAGCTTTGTTAATTCAGACATTCTTTCCGTCTCTCTCTTTTTTCACTCACTCACTCTTTCCATGTCTTTGCTCTTTTTTTTTTTTTTTTTTTTTCTTCATTCCTCCCCGCTTACATTTTTATCTTTTTTTTTCATCCTTTCTTTATGCTTTCATTCAATTTCTCAATGTATCCATCTTTCTTCACTCACTCTCTTTTTTTTTAATTTGTACAACCCTGGAATCGAAACCAGGAATCCCAGACCCAAGGCCGTAATCATAACCATTTGACCACAGTGGTCGTTGTGAAAGTCTATTCAGTCTATTAATTTGAAGTTAATATTCGCACCTTTTTAAGCCCCTGAGGGCAATTACCCATCATGCAAAGCGGACGTGTTTATTTGTTTAGTGTTATCCAATACGTATTATAGGGTTAAAAAATATTCTTCTGTATGTATTCGAACATATACTTGCACAGATATACGGACAAAATGGATATTGTTACAAATAATGTGAGAAAAAGAACGAGAGAGAGACAGAGACAGTGCGAAAGAGACAGACATAGGGAAAAAAAGCGGAAGAAAAGAAAGAAATAAGAGAAAGAAAGAAAATGAAGAAAACAGAGAGAGAGAGAGAATATATAATCCAGCATTTGCAATCGACAGCGTATATAGAAAGAGAACAGGCACTTGTCATTTAAGTTTAAAATGGTTTGGTACTTGTGGCGTTTTGCTACTGCATTAAAAGATCCATGTCATCCACTTATGACTCCTGTCCAAAATATGGGCTTATCATGTTTTCACGTTACTTACGCAGGAAAACAGCCGATGGCTTGCGAAGAATATCGTGCAGTGTACTGGTAATAGAAGCTCGGTAAAAACATAGATAGGTTTACTAGCCGACACCATATACATGTATACCTAATATACACGAAACGATGTTTTAGTTTTCATTCCACAGACCCATCATAAAAAATACTGTGTTGATTTTCTATTTTACAAGACATTGACGCTTATACTTGGTGATAAAAAAAAACTCTAAGGAACGTACAGTTCGACGCTCTTATGTGGTTGAAATGATCTATTAACCCTTTACTCCATAGATACTCATTTCAACACAATGCTTGTAGGAGCCTTTGGAAAACATTGTGGCAAAAGGTGAAATTGCTCGTGACGAGCAATTTCACCTTTAGCCACAATGTTTTCTATGCTATCAAAAGGCGTCACATACACATAAGAAACAGCTTCATCCTTGCTGTTATTTAGGGTCAATTAGAGATACCATAGAAATGCCTTATGGGGTAAAGGGTTAACTAGCCTTATTCTGCAATATAACTAGAATGGAATTTTGACTTCTATAGTAAAAAGCTAAATATTGCTATTTCCAAGTTAAGTCTCAGAGAATAATAATCGCTTATCGGACAGTGTAGATCCAAGATCAGACTGCATTTTTCTGTGCAGTCTGATCTTGATCTACACTGTTCGTAAAAGGTTATTGAGTCGCGCTTAGCAGCCGAAAGGTTAAAACAGCGTTCCCCATATAACTCTGTAAGTCTTATTTTCAGACCTATTCAATCCTCTTCTACCCAATCTCATCTTGATCATTTTATTGTACAACTGATTTTATGTTCACTCTTTACCAAACAATAACGTAATTAAACGATCATGAAGAATAAAGCTTTTGAATACGTCGTGGGGAAAGGAATACTAGTAAATGCTGGAAACAAGCGTTTTCTACCAGCATTAAATTTTCTCCTCTTCCCACAATGTCAGTGACCTGTTTGAAGATAGAGACCATCACTTGATCCAATCCAATTTGTCGTTTTGCTATCATTTCTGTTTTGACATGTGTAAGAGTTTGTCTTCTGGTAAAGATCGGTCAATTTTCTGCATGTCCGCGGACCACCTATACGATAGCTTGTTTGGTCTTAGTTGCGTCACAGAGATGTAGTAAATCCCGTTTGCCAGACAGAGCACTTTTCAAGTGTTGAAAATATTTTCCTCTGTTGGAACAAAAGGCAGATGCCTAACTAGCTGCCAAGATCAGTAAATCTTGTTTGGTCTTAGTTCCGTCACAGAGATGTAGTAAATCCCCTTTGCCAGACAGAGCAAGTTTCAAATGTTGAAACTATTTTCCTCTGTTGGAACAGACGACAGATGTCTGACGAGCTGTGGATCAACCTGGTAAATCTTGTTTGGTCTTAGATGCAGTTAACCCCATTTGTCAGAGCATGTTTCGTACATTTAAACTCTTTTCCTCTGTTGGAACAGACGACAGATGTCTGAACAGCTGACAAGTTTGGTAACTTTTGTTTGGTCTTAGTTGCGCCACAGTGATGCAGTTAACCCCCGTTTGCCGAATATATAAAGTTGGCCTCTTTCTTACTGCATGTATACTACATATGGAGTGCAACACGCGAAAAGGTGCATTCGGACATTTGCGTTAAGTGTCGTCCCGGATTAGCCTGCGCAGTCCGCGCAGGCTAATCCGAGACGGCACTTTACGACTGAATTAGATTTTGTGCTAGAGTAGACTTGCGTAAAACAGAAAATCACATAAAATCAGAAAGTGTCGTTTCGGATTAGCCTGTGCGGACTGAACACGCTGATCAGAGACGACACTTTACGCAAATGTCCGAATGACCCTTTTCGCGTGTTGCACTCCATATACTATAAGTTGATCACGATCAGGTTTGGTAGAAGAGGAATAAATAGGTCGGACAATAAGACTCTGTTTTGACCTTTCGGCTCCTAAACGCAACTCAATGACCTTTTGCGAACAGAGTCGATCAAGATCACACAGCACAGAACATCTCTGACAAAGTGGGATTACTCTATCTCCGTCATGCAACTAGGATCAAACAAGAGTTACCAAACTTGTCAGCTAGTCAGACATCTGCTTTTGTTCCAACAGAGGAAAAGAGTTTAAATATTCGAAACATGCTCTGACAAACGGGATTAACTGCATCTGTGTGACGGAACTAAGACCAAACAAGGGTTATCAGGCTGATCCATAGCTAATCAACAACAACTGCCATTTGTTCCAAGACAGAGGAAAAGAGTTTAGATATTCGAAACATACTCTGACAAACTGGATTAACTGCATCTATATGACGCAACTAAGACCAAACAAGAGTTACCAGGCTGATCCACAGCTAGTCAGACATCTGCCGTTTGTTCAAATAGAGGAAAAGAATTTAAATACTCGAAACGAGCTCTGACAAAGGGAGTTTACTACATCTCTGTGACGCAACTAAGAACAAACAAGTCATCGTATAAATAGTCTTCGGACATGCAGATAATTGACGAACTTCACCAGAAGACAACCTTTTACACATGTCAAAACTGAAAGGATTGCAAACGACAAATCAAATTGGATCAAATGATGGTCTCTTTCTTCAAACAGGTCACGAAACATTGTGGGAGGAGGACAAAATTTAATGCCGGTAGAAGATGCTGGTTTCCAGCATTTATTCCTTTTGCCACAGCATATTCAAAAGCTGTGTTCTTCATGATTGTTAACCCATTACCACACAATCCCTACTTTGACGCCCCTGAGAAAGAAGCCTTTTGAAAACACTGTGGAAAAAGGAGAAAATGCTGGTAACCAGCATTTTCTCCTTTTCCCACAGTGTTTTCTACCCTTCCCAGAAAAAAAATCAATTTCTGTCACCTTTATTTTGTCGTCTGCAACTGCTTTCAATTTGGTCAAGTTTAAAATTTTCTGGTGTGGTAAAGAGTTAAACAAGTAATTATTTGGTACAGAGTAAACATAAAATCAGTTGTACAAAAAATCGATCAAAATCAGATTGGATAGAAGAGGATCGGATAGGTCTGAAAATAGACTTGCATAGTTATATGGGGAAGGCTGTTTTAACCTTTCGGCTACTAAGTGCGACACACTGACCTTATGCGAACAGTGTAGATCAAGATCAGACAGATCTAGTAATATTTAGCTTTTTACTATCGAAGTGAAAATTTCATTTTAGTTATATAGCGGAATTTGGCTAGTTAACACATCATTTCAACCACATAACGGCTGTAAGCGGGCCAAACTGTACGTTCCTTAGAGGTTCGGTTTCTTTTAACCTCAAAGTATCTGCTTCAATCTCATGTAAATTAAATTATGAACACATTTCCTTTTTTTTGTTCATGATGGGTCTGTGAAAAAAAAACAAAAACACCGTTTTCAATATTACATGTATTTTAGGTATACATGTATATTGTTTCGGCCAGTAAACCTATCCATATTTTCCCAGAGCTTCTGTTACCAGTGCGCTGCATGATATCCTTCCATAACGATTGGCTGCTTTCCCGCGTAACTAACGTGACAACAATGATAAACTCAAATTTTGGACAGGAGTCATTGTTGGATGACTTTGATCTTTTCAATCGCAGTAGCATAAAGCCGTTAGTACTGAACCATTTTAACCTTAAATGACACGTGCCCGCCCTCTGTCTATAAACGTTGTCGATGGCAAAAGCTTGATTATATTTTCTCTCTCTCTTCCTCTCCTTCTGTCTTTGTTATTCTATCTTTTCTTTCTTTCTTTCTTTCTTTCTTTTGGTCTGTCTCTCTGTCTCTCTATCGCTTTCTCACTGTCTCTCTTGTGCTTTTTCTCACATTATTTGTAACAATATCTATTTTGTCCGTATGTCTGTGCAAGTATGTGTTCGCATCCATACAGAAGAATATTTTTTAACCCTATAATACGTATTGGATAACACTAAACAGATAAACACATCCGCTTTGCATTATGGGTTATTGCCCTCAGGGGTTTAAAAAGGTGCGATTATTAACTTCAAATTAATTGATTGAATAGACTTTCACAACGACCACTGTGGTCAAATGGTTATGATTACGGCCTTGTGTCTGGGATTCCTGGTTTCGATTCCGGGGTTGTCCAAAGTAAAAATAAAATGAGACAGTGAGTGAAGAAAGATGGATAGATTGAGTAAATGAATGAAATTATAAAGATGGAAAGGCGGGGAGGAATGAAGAAAGAATAAGATGAGTGAATGAGAGAGAGAGATGGAAAGAATGGGCGAGTGAACAACGAGACAAATGAAATGACTAAATGAATGAAAACATAAGGATAGAAAGAAAGAATAGAATGCGAATGGAAAAAGAAAGATGAAGAGAGTGATTAAAAGGGTGAAACCACAGAGAGAGGTGGAAAGACTGAATGGGTGAACAAAGAGAGAAAATTGACAGAGTGAATGGAGTGACAGAGATAGAGAGAACAAAAACGAAGTGAAAGAAAGTATGTGAGATACAGATACGAAGGAGAGAGTGGTGCAAAAAAGTAGCCCCGTACAGAAGACTGAAAAGGAGAGAGACTGAGAAAAAGGGATAGACAGAGAGGCCTTGATAGAAACAATTGCCAGTAAGTCAGACTCACGCAAAGAGAAAAAGACAGAAAAAGGAACAGTGAAAGAGACTAGAGAAAGAACACCTCGAAAAAGTCAGAAAGGCGGATCCATGCATGGGCTTATTGTCCGTGCACAATGAAGTCTTTTGCTCCTTTTTTTTTCTTTAATTTTTCTGCATGACCATTATATTTCCAGCGCTTTTCCTACAATGTTTTTAAAAATCTTAATTTTCGTTGAACCTGTACAATAGAGATTTCTTAGTTTAACCCCTATCCTGCTAAATAACTTAACAGAAATGTTCAATTCGTTAGTAAATGAAAACAGATATTGCTAGTTCAAAGTCATGTTTGGAAAAATATATCTCCTTATCGGACATTGTAGATCAAATATCGGACCGCACGAAAATGTAGTCTGATCATGATCCACACTGTCCATAAAGGGTCAGAGAGTCTTTTATAGCAGCCAGAGGGTTAAAGATCTTTGCAGACAAAACAAAAAATGTGGTGTTGCTGAAGGAATTGTCTCTGACAGGAGAAAAAACATTGTGAGAAAGGGAGAAAATGCTGTTTACCCTTTCTTCATTATTCTTAATATTATTATATTATTATATTGATATTATTCACAATATTCTTCATTTCCCACACGGTTTGAAAATCTGCCTTTAAATAGTTCATTGCTTGAATGGCGTTTAACGCGATTTTCAAAATTATTTCAGTTGTATCGAGAAGGCCAGTACACCTACTCATGCTTTCCTGGAGTATCTTTTACCAGTACTCGGCGCAATATTCTTTTCAAGCCACTAGCTGCTTTTCCACATACCAATGGTCTGCACTGAGACAGGAATGACTATTGTCGCAATGAATATCATCAATACTTGGAAAGAAATTGGCCGGGCCGGGCCGGGCCGGGGATCGAAATTGAATCAACCACCCCAGATCTCGAGTCCTGTACTGGCTACCGACTGAGCTAACCGCGGACTCTGCCCACCTTTCAAAGAGTTATTAACTCATTACAAAACAACCCTTCGTTTTTACGACTCTGTGAAATAAGCCTTTTGAAAACGTCTTGGGAAAAGTGTTGTCTACCCTTACCAAAACAAATTTCAATTTTTGAGATAAAAGGAATTGACAGCTGGCCAGTGAGAGAGACGAGAGAAAAAAGACTACGACAGACAGAGTAAGAAAGTCAGACCCATGCATGGGCTTGTTGCATCTGCATGCACCCTGATCAGCAAACTGATCTAAGTCGAAGCCTTTTGCTCCTGCAAGGTTTTTTTTTAATTTTCTTCTTGACCAAGGATCATTATACTCTTCTGCATCTTTCCTTTTCCTACAATGACGTTTAAAGGCCTCTTTCCCATTGAACCTGTACAAGACAAAACAAATTTAGATTCGTTCCATTTTAATCTTTATCCTGCTAAATAATTAACCATAGTAAAAAAAAAACAAATATTGCTAGTTCAAAGTTATGTGTTGGAAAATGACATCTCCTCTTCGGACAGTGTTCTTTCAGCACGTTCTGTGCAGCCTGATCTTGATTTACGCTGTCCGTCAAAGGTCAGTGAGTCGCGCTTATTAGCCTAACGATTAGGGTGCTCACTCCCCCCGCCCAAAAAAAAGTCGGGGCATACGTAAAGTTTTTGTTTGTGTCCGTCCGTTTGTCCATCCGTGTTCATGTCCAGATCATAACTTTTAAGTGTGGATATGTAGATTATTCACATCTCAAAAAATTAAAAATATTATAAATCTATATGAAATCTATATGGAAAAAAAAAACAATACAAATTATCAATAACTAATAATCATAAAATTACAACTTTTTTGTTATGTTTTGTCTTAAAAGGCTATGTAGCCCCTCAGGACATCTTTATATTTCGTGCAAGAAATAAAAGAAAAAGTATTGTGGGAATGTCAAGTGACTGGCACGTGACTTTTGACGCTTAAATTTCAAAACATAAGAAACATGTTATTTAACATGATGTCTTCTTCGGATGCCATATTTGAAGCTTCGTCTCTCTTTTTCCGGCTGTATGTAAATAAGCGAGCTCCTCATGTAAAAATAGACCGTGTTTCCGTCGGTGTCGATCTGGACCGTAGTAAATCTCTATTTCTCTTATAGTCGGATGGTTTTCGATTACTTGCCTTTCATGAATGAAAATTAAAAGGCTTTTGGAGTGTAAGGACGCTTTTTTTTGTATCTTTCTAAAATTTTTGTCCCGAAATCTGAAGGCCCACCTTTAAGGGTTAATATTGAAAACCCGATTAACGCGCTGAGCCCCAAGCTGGGCTATGCCTCTGTACCTCACATCTGTTTCTCTTGATATCTACATACATATCACTTGATCAGATGCTATCGGCTTCCATATACGAACTTCCTGTTTGGATCGATGAGGAGTCCTGTTTTCCAAAGATTACTTATTTTTACCTATCAATGGGTTGTTTTCTAAAAAACGTGAAACAGGCACATCGTTTGAGCAGTAAATCCCTATTTAACATAAAGGTTTGATGTTTCTGTTCAATTTCCACAAAACTTCATTATCTGACAAATTTTATGACGTTCCGTCTGCCATATATAAATAGCCAGAGAGAGGGAGAGAATAATCAAGCATTTGCCATCGACAACGTTTATAAACAGAGGGCTGGCACGTGTCATTTAACTTTGAAATAGTTCGGTACTAGCAGATTTTTGCTACAGCAATTTGAAAGATGCATGTCATCCACCAATGACTCCTGTCCAACTTTTGTGATATCATTGTTTTCACGTTAGTTACGCGGAAAAGCAGGCAATGGCTTTGGAAGAATATCGTGCAAAGCCCTGGTAATGGAAGTTCTGGGAAAACATAGATAGTTTTACTGGCCGAGACGATATATACCTAAAATACACGTAATGTTAAAAACGGTGTTTTAGGTTTTTTTACACAGAGAGTAAAAAAAAGAAAAAGAACAGAAATGTGTTTATATTCTAATTTACATGAGATTGACGCAGATACTTGGTGATAGAAAAAGCTCTAAAGAACGTATAGTTCGGCGCTGTTATCGCCGCTATGTTGTTGACATGATGCGTTAACTACAATGTGATCTACATAGCGTAGATGAAGATCACACTGCACGGAACAAACTCTGACAAAGAGGGTTTACTCTATCTCCGTGACGCAACTATGACCAAACAAGAGTTACCAAACTTGTCAGCTAGTCAGACATCTGCCGTTTGTTTAAATAGAGGAAAAGAATTTAAATACTCGAAACGAGCTCTGACAAAGGGAGTTTACTACATCTCTGTGACGCAACTCAGACCAAGCAAGTCATCGTATAAATAGTCTTCGGACATGCAAATAATTGACCGATTTTTACCAGAAGACAAACTTTTACACATGTCAAAACTGAAAGGACAAATTGAATTGGATCAAATGATGGTCTCTTTCTTCAAACAGGTCTCGAAACATTGTGGGAGGAAGACAAAATTTAAAGCCGGTAGAAGATGCTGGTTTCCAGCATTTATTCCTTTCGCCACAGCGTATTCAAAAGCTGTGTTCTTCTTGATCGTTTAAACAAGTTATTATTTGGTTCAAAGTAAACATAACATCAGTTGTAAAAAAAATTGATCAAGATCAGATAGGATAGAAGATGATCGGATAGGTCTGAAAATAAGACTTGTACAGTTATATAGGGAAGGCTGTTTAACCCTTCGGCTACTAAGTGCGACTCACTGACCTTGATAAAAATAATTCCTTATCGGACAGTGTAGGTCAAGATCAGACTGTACAGAACTTGCAGTCTGATCTTGGATCTACACTGTCTGACAAGGAATTATTTTCCTCTGAAACACAACTTTGAAAGAATAATATTTAGCTTTTTACTATCGAAGTGAAAATTTCATTTTAGCTTTATAGCGGAATATGCCTAGTTAACACATCATTTCAACCACATAACGGCGGTAAGCGGGCCGAACTGTACGTTCCTTTGAGGTTCGGGTTTTTTTAACCTCAAAGTATCTGCTTCAATCTCATGTAAATTAGAATATGAACACATTTCTTTTTTTTTTTTCATGATGGGTCTGTGGAAAAAAACAAAAACACCGTTTTCAATATTACATGTATTTCAGGTATACATGTATATTGTTTCGCCCAGTAAACCTATCCATGATTTCCCAGAGCTTCTGTTACCAGTACTTTGCATGATATTCTTCCATAGCCATTGGCTGCTTTCCCGCGTAACTAACGGGACAACAATGATAAACCCAAATTTTGGACAGGAGTCATTGTTGGATGACATTGATCTTTTAAATCGCAGTAGCATAAAGCCATTAGTACTGAACCATTTTAAACTTAAATGACACGTGCCCGCCCTCTGTTTATAAACGTTGTCGATGGCAAAAGCTTGATTATATTTTCTCTCTCTCTTCCTCTCGCTCTGTCTTTATTCTATCTTTTCTTTCTTTCTTTCTTTCTTTCTTTCTTTCTTTTGGTCTGTCTCTCTGTCTCTCTATCGCTTTCTCACTGTCTCTCTTGTGCTTTTTCTCACATTATTTGTAACAATATCTATTTTGTCCGTATGTCTGTGCAAGTATGTGTTCGCATCCATACAGAAGAATATTTTTTAACCCTATAATACGTATTGGATAACACTAAACAAATAAACACATCCGCTTTGCATTATGGGTTATTGCCCTCAGGGGCTTAAAAAGGTGCGAATATTACCTTCAAATTAATAGATTGAATAGACTTTCACAACGACCACTGTGGTCAAATGGTTATGATTACGGCCTTGTGTCTGGGATTCCTGGTGTCGATTCCGGGGTTGTCCAAAGTAAAAATAAAATGAGACAGTGAGTGAAGAAAGATGGATAGATTGAGTAAATGAATGAAATTATAAAGATGGAAAGGATAGAAAGAAAAAAAATGTTGGCGGGGAGGAATAAAGAAAGAATAAGATGAGTGAATGAGAGAGAGAGATGGAAAGAATGGGCGAGTGAACAACGAGACAAATGAAATGAGTAAATGAATGAAAACATAAGGATAGAAAGAAAGAATAGAATGCGAATGGAAAAAGAAAGATGGAGAGAGTGATTGAAAGGGTGAAACCACAGAGAGAGGTGGAAAGACTGAATGGGTGAACAAAGAGAGAAAATTGACAGAGTGAATGGAGTGACAGAGATAGAGAGAACAAAAACGAAGTGAAAGAAAGTATGTGAGATACAGATACGAAGTGAAAGAAAGTATGTGAGATACAGATACGAAGTGAAAGAAAGTATGTGAGATACAGCCCCGTACAGAAGACTAAAAAGGAGAGAGACTGAGAAAAAGGGATAGACAGAGAGGCCTTGATAGAAACAATTGCCAGTAAGTCAGACTCACGCAAAGAGAAAAAGACAGAAAAAGGAACAGTAAAAGAGACTAGAGAAAGAACACCTCGAAAAGGTCAGAAAGGCGGGCCCATGCATGGGCTTATTGTTTGTGCACAATGAAGTCTTTTGCTCCTTTTTTTTACTTTAATTTTCTGCATGACCATTATATTTCCAGCGCTTTTCCTACAATGTTTTTAAAAATCTTAATTTTCATTGAACCTGTACAATAGAGATTTCTTAGTTTAACCCCTATCCTGCTAAATAACTTAACAGAAATGTTCAATTCGTTAGTAAATGAAAACAGATATTGCTAGTTCAAAGTCATGTTTGGAAAAATATATCTCCTTATCGGACATTGTAGATCAAATATCGGACCGCACGAAAGTGTAGTCTGATCATGATCCACACTGTCCATAAAGGGTCAGAGAGTCTTTTATAGCAGCCAGAGGGTTAAAGATCTTTGCAGACAAAACAAAAAATGTGGTGTTGCTGAAGGAATTGTCTCTGACAGGAGAAAAAACATTGTGAGAAAGGGAGAAAATGCTGCTTACCCTTTCTTCATTATTCTTAATATTATTATATTATTATATTGATATTATTCACAATATTCTTCATTTCCCACACGGTTTGAAAATCTGCCTTTAAATAGTTCATTGCTTGAATGGCGTTTAACGCGATTTTCAAAATTATTTCAGTTGTATCGAGAAGGCCAGCACACCTACTCATGCTTTCCTGGAGTATCTTTTACAAGTACTCGGCGCAATATTCTTTTCAAG
The DNA here is from genome assembly GCA_943736015.1 of Tridacna crocea. Classification (NCBI taxonomy): domain Eukaryota; kingdom Metazoa; phylum Mollusca; class Bivalvia; order Cardiida; family Cardiidae; genus Tridacna; species Tridacna crocea. The sequence continues at coordinate 35,832,924 of OX031073.1, forward strand.
CCACTAGCTGCTTTTCCACATACCAATGGTCTGCACTGAGACAGGAATGACAATTGTCGCAATGAATATCATCAATACTTGGAAAGAAATTGGCCGGGCCGGGCCGGGGATCGAAATTGAATCAACCACCCCAGATCTCGAGTCCTGTACTGGCTACCGACTGAGCTAACCGCGGACTCTGCCCACCTTTCAAAGAATTCTTAACTCATTACAAAACAACCCTTCGTTTTTACGACTCTGTGAAATAAGCCTTTTGAAAACGTCTTGGGAAAAGTGTTGTCTACCCTTACCAAAACAAATTTCAATTTTTGAGATAAAAGGAATTGACAGCTGGCCAGTGAGAGAGACGAGAGAAAAAAGACCACGACAGACAGAGTAAGAAAGTCAGACCCATGCATGGGCTTGTTGCATCTGCATGCACCCTGATCAGCAAACTGATCTAAGTCGAAGCCTTTTGCTCCTGCTAGGTTTTTTTTTAATTTTCTTCTTGACCAAGGATCATTATACTCTTCTGCATCTTTCCTTTTCCTACAATGACTTTTAAAGGCCTCTTTCCCATTGAACCTGTACAAGACAAAACAAATTTAGATTCGTTCCATTTTAATCTTTATCCTGCTAAATAATTAACCACAGTAAAAAAAAACAAATATTGCTAGTTCAAAGTTATGTGTTGGAAAATGACATCTCCTCTTCGGACAGTGTTCTTTCAGCACATTCTGTGCAGCCTGATCTTGATTTACGCTGTCAGTCAAAGGTCAGTGAGTCGCGCTTATTAGCCTAACGATTAGGGTGCTCACTCCCCCCGCCCAAAAAAAAGTCGGGGCATACGTAAAGTTTTTGTTTGTGTCCGTCCGTTTGTCCAGACGTGTTCATGTCCAGATCATAACTTTTAAGTGTGGATATGTAGATTATTCACATCTCAAAAAATTAAAAATATTATAAATCTATATGAAATCTATATGGAAAAAAAAAAACAATACAAATTATCAATAACTAATAATCATAAAATTACAACTTTTTTGTTAAGTTTTGTCTTAAAAGGCTACGTAGCCCCTCAGGACATCTTTATATTTCGTGCAAGAAATAAAAGAAAAAGTATTGTGGGAATGTCAAGTGACTGGCACGTGACTTATGACGCTTAAATTTCAAAACATAAGAAACATGTTATTTAACATGATGTCTTCTTCGGATGCCATATTTGAAGCTTCGTCTCTCTTTTTCCGGCTGTATGTAAATAAGCGAGCTCCTCATGTAAAAATAGACCGTGTTTCCGTCGGTGTCGATCTGGACCGTAGTAAATCTCTATTTCTCTTATAGTCGGATGGTTTTCGATTACTTGCCTTTCATGAATGAAAATTAAAAGGCTTTTGGAGTGTAAGGACGCTTTTTTTTGTATCTTTCTAAAATTTTTGTCCCAAAATCTGAAGGCCCACCTTTAAGGGTTAATATTGAAAACCCGATTAACGCGCTGAGCCCCAAGCTGGGCTATGCCTCTGTACCTCACATCTGTTTCTCTTGATATCTACATACATATCACTTGATCAGATGCTATCGGCTTCCATATACGAACTTCCTGTTTGGATCGATGAGGAGTCCTGTTTTCCAAAGATTACTTATTTTTACCTATCAATGGGTTGTTTTCTAAAAAACGTGAAACAGGCGCATCATTTGAGCAGTAAATCCCTATTTAACATAAAGGTTTGATGTTTCTGTTCAATTTCCACAAAACTTAATTATCTGACAAATTTTATGACATTCCGTCTGCCATGTAGAAATAGCCAGAGAGAGGGAGAGAATAATGCAGCATTTAACATCGACAACGTTTATAGACAGAGGGCAGGCACGTGTCATTTAAGTTTGAAATAGTTCGGTACTTGCAGATTTTTGCTACAGCAATTTGAAAGATCCATGTCATCCTCCAATGACTTCTGTCCAAATTTTGTGATATCATTGTTTTCACGTTAGTTACGCGGAAAAGCAGGCAATGGCTTTGGAAGAATATCGTGCAAAAGCCCTGGTAATGGAAGTTCTGGGAAAACATAGATAGTTTTACTGGCCGAGACGATATATACCTAAAATACACGTAATGTTAAAATATGTGTTTTAGGGTTTTTTTCCCACAGAGAAAAGAAAAAAAAGAAAGAACAGAAATGTGTTTATATTATAATTTACATGAGATTGACGCAGATACTTGGTGATAGAAAAAACTCTAAAGAACGTATAGTTCGGCGCTCTTATCGCCGCTATGTTGTTGACATGATGCGTTAACTACAATGTGATCTTCACAGCGTAGATGAAGATCACACAGAACAACTCTGACAAAGTGGGGTTAACTGCATCTCCCGGTGACGCAACTAGGACCAAACAAGAGTTACCAAACTTGTAAGCGAGTCAAACATCTGCCGTTTGTTCCAACAGAGGAAAAGACTATAAATATACGAAACATGCTCTGACAAACGGGGTTAACTGCATCATTATGACGCAACTAAGACCTAACAAGAGTTACCAGTCTGATCCATAGCTAGTCAGACATGTGCCGTTTGTTCAAACAGAGGAAAAGAGTTTAAATATTCGAAACGTCCTCTGACAAAGGGAGTATACTACATCTCTGTGACGCAACTATGACCAAGCAACCCATCGTATAAATAGTCTTCGGACATGCAGATCTTGACCGATCTTCACCAGAAGACAAACTTTTACACGTGTCAAAACTGAAAAGATTGCAAACGACAAATTGAATTGGATCAAATGATGGTCTCTTTCTTCAAACAGGTCATGAAACATTGTGGGAGGAGGACAAAATTTAATGCTGGTAGAAGATGCTGGTTTCCAGCATTTATTCCTTTCGCCACAGCGTATTCAAAAGCTGTTTTCTTCGTGATCGTTTAAACAAGTTATTGCTTGGTACAGAGTAAACATAACATCAGTTGATCAAGATCAGGGTCCGTATTCACCAACCATTCTTAAGAACGTTCTTGGTCTTATTCTTCAAAATTTTCTAACTGTGAAAGTAACAGAACTTCTGATTGGCTAAACCAATTGGTTTAGCCAATCAGAAGTTCTTTTACTTTCACACTGACAAAATTCTGAAGAATAAGACTAAGAACGTTCTTTAAAATGGTTGATGAATACGGACCCTGATTGGATAGAAGAGGATCGGATAGATCTGAAAATAGACTCGCATAGTTATATGGGGAAGGCTGTTTAAATCCTTCGGCTACTAAGTGCGACACACTGACCTTATGCGAACAGTGTAGATCAAGATCAGACTGCACAGAACGTGAAGTCTGATCTTGGATCTACACTGTCTGATAAGGAATTATTTTCCTCTGAAACACAACTTTGAAATAGTAATATTTAGCTTTTTACTATCGAAGTGAAAATTTCATTTTAGTTATATAGCGGAAGAAGGCTAGTTAACACATCATTTCAACCACATATCGGCGGTAAGCGGGCCGAACTGTACGTTCCTTAGAGGTTCGGTTTTTTTTCCTTCTAAGTATCTGCTTCAATCTCATGTAAATTAAAATATGAACACATTTCCCTTTTTTTTTTTCATGATGGGTCTGTGGAAAAAAACAAAAACACCGTTTTCAATATTATATGTATTTCAGGTATACATGTATATTGTTTCGTCCAGTAAACCTATCCATGCTTTCCCAGAGCTTCTGTTACCAGTACTTTGCATGATATTCTTCCATAGCCATGGGCTGCTTTCCCGCGTAACTAACGGGACAACAATGATAAACTCAAATTTTGGACAGGAGTCATTGGTGGATGACATTGATCTTTTAAATTGCAGTAGCATAAAGCCGTTAGTACTGAACCATTTTAAACTTAAATGACACGTGCCCGCCCTCTGTCTATAAACGTTGTCGATGGCAAAAGCTTGATTATATTTTCTCTCTCTCTCCCTCTCGCTCTGTCTTTGTTATTCTATCTTTTCTTTCTTTCTTTCTTTCTTTCTTTTGGTCTGTCTCTCTGTCTCTCTATCTCTTTCTCACTGTCTCTCTTGTGCTTTTTCTCACATTATTTGTAACAATATCTATTTTGTCCGTATGTCTGTGCAAGTATGTGTTCGCATCCATACAGAAGAATATTTTTTAACCCTATAATACGTATTGGATAACACTAAACAAATAAACACGTCCGCTTTGCATGATGGGTAATTGCCCTCAGGGGCTTAAAAAGGTGCGAATATTAACTTCAAATTAATAGATTGAATAGATTTTCACAACGACCACTGTGGTCAAATGGTTATGATTACGGCCTTGTGTCTGGGATTCCTGGTTTCGATTCCGGGGTTGTCCAAAGTAAAAAAAAAAATGAGAGAGTGAGTGAAGAAAGATGGATGGATTGAGTAAATGAATGAAATTATAAAGATGGAAAGGATAGAAAGAAAAAAAAATAAATGTTGGAGGGGAGGAATGAAGAAAGCGAATGAAAGAATAAGGTGAGTGAACAAAGAGAGAAAGATGGAAAGAATGGGCGAGTGAACAACGAGAAAAATGAAATGAGTAAATGAATGAAAACATAAGGATAGAAAGAAAGAATAGAATGCGAATGGAAAAAGAAAGACGGAGAGAGTGATTGAATGAGTGAATCCACAGAGAGAGGTGGAAAGACTGAATGGGTGAACAAAGAGAGAAAATTGACAGAGTGAATGGAGTGACAGAGATAGAGAGAACAAAAATGAAGTGAAAAAAGTATGTGAGATACAGATACGAAGGAGAGATAGGTGCAGTGCAAAAAAGCAGCCCAGTGAGTTAGCCGGATAGACTGAAATGGAGAGAGACAGAGAAAAAGGGATAGACAGGGTGGCCTTGCTAGAAAGAAACAATTGCCAGTAAGTCAGACTCACGCAAAGAGAAAAAGACAGAAAAAGGAACAGTGAAAGAGACTAGAGAAAGAACACCTCGACAAATTGAGCAAGGCGGATCCATGCATGGGCTTATTGTCCGTGCACAATGAAGTCTTTTGCTCCTTTTTTTTTATTTTTAATTTTCTGCATGACCATTATGTTTCCAGTATTTTTCCTACAATGTTTTTAAAAATCTTACTTTTCGTTGAACCTTTACAATTGAGATTTCTTAGTTTAATAAATAACTAAATAACTTAACTGAAATGTTCAATTTGTTAGTAAAAAATACAGATATGGCTAGTTCAAAGTCATATTTTGGAAAACTATATCTCCTTATCGGACATTGTAGATCAAATATCGGACTGCACGAAAGTGCAGTCTGATCTTGATCCACACTGTCCACAAAGGGTCGGAGAGTCTGAGCGGGTTAAAGACCTTTGCAGACAAAACAACAAATGTTGCATTGCTGAAGGGATTGTCTCTGACAGGAGAAAAAATAGTGTGAGAAAGGGAGAAAATGCTGCTTACCCTTTCTTCATTATTCTTAATATTATTATATTATTATATTAATATTATTCACAATATTCTTCATTTCTCATACGGTTTGACATTCAGCCTTTCAATAGTTGATTGATTGATTGTATGGCGTTTAATGCAATTTTCAAAATTATTTCAGTTATATCGCAAAAGCCAGTGCACTTATCCATGCTTTCCTGGAGTTTCTTTTACCAGTACTCAGCGCAATATTCTATTAAAGCCACTAGCTGCTTTTCCACAGAACCATCGTCATACCAATGGTCTGCACTGAGACAGGAATGACTATTGTCGCAAAGGATATCATCAATGATTGGAAAGAAATTGGGCGGGTCGGGGATCGAAATTAAATTAGTAACCCCAGATCTCGAGTCCTGTACTGGCTACCGACTGAGCTACTCGGGGGATCTGCCCGCCTTTCAAAGGGTTCTTAACTCATTATCAACCAATTCCTGTTTTTCACGACTCTATCCAAGAGAAATTCTATCTTTTGAGTAATATGTATAGTCAAATTGGCATCTGTAGGTGCTTTCAATTTGAACACGTCTATTACGTGTGCTTGTATGGTAAAGAGTTAAGGGTAACGACTTGGGATTGCTTGAGTCAAGGGTAAAGAGGAAAAATCTACAATAAACGCCCCGGGGGTGGTACAACATATTATTTTGTTAGCTTACTTCCTTATTTCATTCTGATCTTTTCTTTTTAACAACTGCAGTTAAATAAAATACACGTGGCTAATTAATTGGATAAGAACTGTATAATTTGGACATGTTGAAAAAATCAGTCCTGCAATAAATAAATAATTGACACTATAACGAGTTGTCTTTTGTGTCTTAAGATTATGAGTTACAGGAATTAGTTCTACAAAAGGGCATTCTTTTTTAACATTTTTATCAACACGCTGACTTCATGTTATGTCGTATTCAGATTGAGATATAAAAGGTAATTATCTTCATAAAATTTATAACTAGAGATAACATATTATCTGCCATCATCTTTCTCTATCTATCGATGTGTATATCTGTCTTTCTTTCTCTCTCGCGCGCGCGTTTGATGCTGTTGATGCACTATATAACATATTCATTTCTTAACTTTTTTCTTTTGCTTGTTTGTCATGATCTCTCTCTCTCTCTCGTTCGGTCTGTCTGTCTGTCTCATTTTATTTCTGTCTCGCTATATTTGTGTTTTTTTAAAACGAGCCATTTTCTAGCAAAATGGGGCTGACTATCTAGTTATGCATCCACTTAGTCCTATTTGTCAAATAAACAATGGGATCTGGGGACGGGAGATCCTTTTTCCATGCAAAGAAATTGACCAATTGTAAAAAGTTTCGACCCCTATCAGGAGCCTCGCAGACCGCCAGGCTCGCGTAGGTTAATAGTTTTTGCAAATGTTTTATATCAGACGTTGGCTCATATTCATCTCAGCAAGTGTCAATTTCAGGAATCAGCTTAGATTCAGACATGTCTGATTTTGTCTCTTTATAATTTTTTTAAATTGCCCGTTATGTTAACTGAAGGCATCTTCATAATGTTTTTGGTCTTTTATTAAAATTGTCAACGATACAAAAATGATTTATCTTAGTTTTACAGATATTAATTCCTCTGACACACACATCTAAACAAGAGCTTGCAAGGTTCCATCGCATACAACTCTGACGTCATCATGGCAAATCTCGGGGTTACCTACTTCCTGTGGTTTTTTGGAGGAATTCTGGGACTGCATCATGTGTATTTAAACAGACCACGCCATTGTTTCATCTGGTTTGTAACTTGGGGAGGAATGGTGTTAGGGTGGATATGTAAGTAATTTCCTCTTTTTGTTTTCATATGTTTGTATATGTGACCTGTCACGCAAAAAGGGGCTATCTGGGAATGTGGCCCACTATACTGTTATTTTTTCTTAACCCTTTCCCAAACAATCCCTGGTTTTCAAGACCCTGGAAAAGAAGCTTTGTGAAAACATTGTGGAAAAAGGAGAAAATGCTGGTAACCAGCATTTTCTCCTTTTACCACAAAGTTTTCTATCCTTTCCAAAACAATTTTTAATTTTTGTGTCACATTAATATTGTCGTCTGCAAATGCCTCCAATTTGGACTAGCCTAAAATTATGTCGTTTGGTAACAGTAAATGAAAAGAAAACGTTGTGGAAAAATGATTTACCAGATTGGTTACCAGATATGCATGTAGATAGAATTACTGGATTTGTTCTTAAAAGGGTAGAAAACATTACGGAAAAAATCTTTCTATCCTTTCCATCTTCAAAGTCACCAAAATACGTTACTTTTGGCCGAACAGCCTTTACGTCCAACCTTTATAAGAGATATATAAAAGCTTCAATTTTCTATCACCTCGGGCACTTTGATATTAAAGTTAATATTCTATCAACAGCTGAAGTGGTACGTATCAAGGAGTATGTAGACGAGGCCAACGAAACATTCGAATACAAAAAGAAGTTGAAGGAGATTAAACACAACAATCCACGGCCAGAGTTAACTGTCGGTTTCTTGGGACTTTCTCTACTAATTGGTAAACAATTCTTGAACTATTTATCAAAGATTCTCGTGATTTTTCGATGATCTTGAAGAAGTCTTTTGAAATTCAAACATTGTTGAAAATGGAGAAAATGCTGGTACCAGCATTTTCTCCATTTTCAACAATGTTTCACAAACTGTTAGGCAGTTTTAGATAGTTTGTACAAATTTCGAATTTGTCATCTGAAGATATTTTCTCTCTTTATAGAACCACAAAAGAGTTTGAATATTCATACGCCGGTTGCTCTAATGCCGTCTGCTCTAATGCCGTCCATCTTTTTTTGAAAAGTATTTCCGGTTTTCATATTTGGATAAAGACATAATATATAAAGATAGGTTTCTTGCCTAAATGAAAAGGTCACATGGACATTATTTTACTGCAAAGAAAATTCTCGTGATCTGATTGAATCATATGTCCGGAACAAATATATATCATGTTCCTTGGCAAGTCGACGTAAAAGCAGTTTCCCTTTCGGGAGCCCCGTATACATGACTACACTATCAACACAACATCCAAAATTGCGGCGTCGATCAAGATTAACATCAGGATTATGCGCAAAGCTGTAAGATTTAGCATGTATCATCAAGGTTTCAGTGACGTCAGTTCCCAGTGACGTCAGTTTTCATTGAATTGGAGCACTCAGAAGGGAAATTCAACTTCGTCAGCGTTCTCAATTTTTTTAACCAAAAACAGGTAAAACTAACTTAACAAAAGTTGGAATGATAAAACTTTTGCAGTATAATAAATTCGTTGTACGGGAAGGCGGCAAGGGACTTGGAAACTTGTTTACGGCTGTGATGAATCATGTCGCTCCGAGCCTTCGACTCGGGGCGACATGAATCACCACAGCCGTGAACAAGTTTCCAAGTCCCCTGCCACCTGACCTTACAACTAATACCTATTTTACGTGCTTACTTTCCCATCAGGACACCAGCTGGCCAACATAACCGTAAATGCCATCCCGGATGTTTACATCACAGACACGTGGTATGGTCCATATTTAGCTCACGTGTTGGCTGCCCTTGGGGCTTCTGTTGGTAAGTTATTGAACTGTTGAACGGTCCATTTTGTCGATTCGATCCCCTCTTGCAGAAAATGTAAATCAAGATCAGACTGCACAGAACATGCAGTCTGATTTCGCATCTACACTTTTCGAAACAGAAAGAACTTAAAATCCAATTTGTTGTGGTTTTTCTCTCGACTTAAGACTTTAAATTTAATCTCTTTAGAAGTTTAAGGGTTGTTCTTTGAGATTTTCTGCACCAGATGCAAAAAAGTGAAGCCTTTACCGACAGCATAGATTGGTGTGTGGAGTCTGATTTTGTGTATACTGCAATCCTATCCTAATGTGCAACTCATCCGGACTTTTTACCTCTCTGTCGACGGTGATTATTCCCCTTTGAAGACTTTTTTCTGCACGCTGTTCAGAAATTTTGCCCTTAGGCTTCCAGTTTCATTTCACTTGTACAAAGACATACTAGTACTTTATTACGTATACATATGACATATGACACTTATCGCTTTAATGACATTTTCTGTATGAAAAGTGGTCATTGTAACTTGTTATACAATAATTTTTTAACTATGATCTGTTTTCATCTTATTGATGTACCAAATTTCCAGATGGTCCCCTTTTGCGTGATGGGTCACATGTTATATACATGTACATGTATTTTGTAATTAAAAATATGATTTTGCCATACCTGTAGTCAAGTGACGTACAATAACTACCCCATAGAATCTAACAAAAGCAAATTTCTATGGTTTTACAAAAGTATTGCGAACAAAAAACATATACGGTAATTAATGAGTAACCCCAACTTATACAACACATAAACAGCAGGGTAAGGCTTAAACAACGAATTCTGAAGGGGGCAGCATTGTTTAGACTTCGGACGTTTTGGATGGCCCCTTTAGGATTCCGTAATTGAATAGAAATACCGGAATTAAAGTAAGATTAACTCTTAGTCTGGGAGGACATGCTAATTGCTTTCATACAATTAAATGACCAGCCCGCATAGTTACGAAGTTGGTGGAGCGTAGGACTCGTGAACCCGAGGATATGGGTTCGATTCCCAGGACTGGCCATTTAAAATTACTAATACATGTAATGTTTCTGGTGGGAGGTTAAACCGAGGTTCCGTGGGACGATGCTATACACCGAGCACGTTAAAGAACCAGATGTAACTTAGGACGGGCTTCGTTCTGTATCTGCGCTATCCCCCGTAACAATACTAACAACCTTGAGGAAGGGGGTGCGTCGTCCATTGGCAAGCGGTGGCGACGGTAAATAAACGCTATTGAATCAATCAATCTCATATAAAAGATACATTATATTTCAGGTGTTTATATTGTTGGCAACATGGGGCCACAAAAGGCGCCATTTTGGCTGCCATGTTTGGCTGCAGTGTGTACATTTCCGGTGTCATATTTCCTGATCCCTAAAAGACCTGTCATCAACGTTATATGTGTGATGGTGTCCGGCTACGTCAGTTCAGAATACGCAGAGTGGGACAAAAAACGGAAACCAAAGAAGCCTGAAGATTTTTTGAAGATCTGGGGAGCCGTTGGGGCGGGCCTTCTACTTTATGGCAGTTTGTGGTCCTCGAATTTATACTACAATTACAGAGTGCCGACTTTAAATGGAACTCAGGTTTGTGTGGTTATCTTAATTATAACTTTATGAATCATGCTGTATGAAAAGGAGAATTAATTCATTTGCAAAAAGTATCTTCTCGTCAGACAGTGTAGATTCAGATCAGACTGCACGTTCTGTGCAGGCTAATTTTGATCTACACTTTCAGCAAAAGGTCAGTGAGTCGCGCATAGTAACCTAAAAATTAACGGTACTGATTGTGAGTATTGGAAACATTCCTGAATTTGTGTCTCTCTTTCACGTTCCTTGTTTTGTGTCGCTCGTTTACGTTATGTGTCTTTATTTAAACTTCTAGTCTTGTGTTTGTCACCAACTTTTCTCATTTAAAATTTTCTTTACTCACATTCCTGATTACGAGTCTTGAGCATTTTAACCTGTTTGTCTTTCAGATACCATTACGACAGGCAATGTATAACTTTATGCAGACAAAGCCTTGGGACGAAACCAATGAAGCCATGTGGGACATTTTGCCTTGTTTAAAACTCTACCCTTATGAAACGTGTATGCACAACTTCATTTCAAGGGTTACGGAACTATCTGACCCTGGAATAACCGGCTGGGCTCTAGAGGTGAGTAGAATAATCCTTTACACAGACGCCAAAATTTAAGCTTTGTCTGCCCAGTCCTGGTAGCTCAGTCGTTAGTGTGCAGGACTTCAAAATGGCGGTTCGTGGTTGAATCCCTAACTTGGCAAATTTCTTTCCGAGGATTGATGATAGTATTTGCGTCAGGGCTCATTCCTCTTCCAGAAGTGACCATTGTTTCGACGATGGTTTTGTACGAAAGCAGCCAGTGGCTTGGAAAGATTTGTGGACTTCAGGAAAGCATTGATACGTACACTGGCCGCCGCGATAATACTGAAATCATATTGTTAAGGGTATTAAACACTACATTTTAGAGTATTTGGAACAATTTCAATATGGCTGGTTACCAGCATTTTCTCCTTTTCCAACAATGTTTTCAAAAGGCTTCTTTCCAAGGGTCGTTAAAAACCTGCTGGGAGTAAGAGGTCAGTAGACTAATATCACATGGAAAGGATAGATAAGATGACCTGGGATATACATTATTTCAGTGACTTTTTTTTTATATCAATTTCAAAGACTCACATCTTGATTGGTCTCGATAATGCATTCCTATCACAAAAGTCACCATGTGGTTATACATGTATATATATCCATGAAAACCAGTCTGTCTAATAACCTACTGAAGCAAGATGTAGCCTGATCCTTTGATATGCAGAGAATTGAACGATATTAAAAAGTGTCGATCCAAGGCAGCCTGTGCGGACCGTGCGGGCTGACCTGTGTCGATACACCTTTGCAGATACATTAAACCCCTCTTCACACGGCATGACTCATACACTTCTGTTTCAGTATCACAAAAAAAAAGAAATGTGAAAGTCTAGCGGCAAATTCCTTTTATACTTGTGAATCTTTTACTTTTTGCAGGTTCTTGAACTGGACCAGATTCCAGATGAAAAACAAATAAGCTCACATTGCCGAAAGCTATCCAGACAATACCATCCAGATCGAATAAAAAGTAAAAACAAAGAAGAGACGGAAGAAGCACAAAAGAAATTTATGGACATTCAAAAAGCCTGTAGTGCACTAAGTAAAGCTAAAATGAACAGAGAACGAAAGAGCAAGTGGTCCACCAATGAACAACAGGAAACGGTTGTCAATCACGATGACGTTATTAATGACATACACTCGAAGGACGATGACGTCATGAATGATATCGATTCAAATGAAGATGACGCCACACAACCTTACAATGACGATATAGACGAGGGTGTGTTAGACGACGACGGAAATTTAAATGAGGGTGGAAAAGCACATGTTAGACAAGACTTGTAGGCTGAAGAAAACTTTGACTTTTTTTTATTCAGAAGCTCTCTGTGATGATGACCACTGTACAAATCATTAAATCCATAAATCCTGTTGGTTTTGTTTTTAAGCATATCTTAAAAGTCATCTTGGTTATATCAAACCAGGGCCTGTATTTCACCGACAATTCTTGAGAGTATTCTGAGTCTTATTCTCCGAGGTTTTCTTAATTTGTATGTAATACAACTTCTGATAGGCTAAACCGAATGGTTAGCATGGTCGTTTTGAAAGATAATTTTGTGCATATTGCTCATCTATTCATTGTCGATAATGTTTTGCATACAGTGATTATATAATTCTTGTCCTTGCTTGGAGTATAGAATAGCCTAAGGCTCGGCTAAGGTAACCGAAATTTATCTATAACAAAGGTTTTTTTTTCTGATTTTAGAAAAGCAATTAAGGTTCGTGTAACTTGAAAGACAAATGGAAGAATTTGTAAGACAAATGGAATTGCTGGTTAAAGTAAAACTGGCATAAACCCTAACACAGATATTTTGAAGTGAATACAATACAAAAAGTCATATATTTAAGTTCTAAGTCTGTAAGCCATACTCCGTAAAAAGGCAGTGTCATGCATCTTCATGATTAATAGTATCAAGCAAGTCGTCAGATAATTAGGAATCTAAAATAAATATTTGCCTAAAAACCGAAATGACTATGAGGCTGTTTGGTCCTTGTAGAATTTTTACAAAATCAAAAGTTTCGACCCAGGCTGACATGGACAGTTCTAAACGTTTTGCAAATGGATTAAGCCACATTGTCACAGAGCTTAGAGGCGAGAAATACAGTCCACTAACATCCAGACAGATTTTTTATTCAACCCTTTACCACACAATCCCGAGTTTTAACTACCCTGAAGAAAAAAAACTTTTAGAAAACATTGTGGGAAAAGGAGAAAATGCTGGTAACCAGCATTTTCTCCTCTTCCCACAATGTTTTCTACCCTAAACATTTTCAGTCACTTTTATTTTGTCGTCTGCAAGTGCTTTCAATTTGGACAAGTCTAACATTTCGTCGTTTTTTTTTTATTTTAGAAACAAGTATGCGACATGGACGCAAAAGCATATTTATTCTGTCCCGTCTTGAATCCCCAACCTCGAAAAAAAAAACATAAAGAACTGCAATTGGCTTTATCGTCCTCTTAAAAACGGTTGAATCTTAATCAGTTAGTCAATACGTCACTTTCGCTTGGGAAAATGTGGTCAGAGTGCAGTCTGATCGTTGATATACATTATCTTCAATGGTATTTTCCTTCAGTTCAATTCAACTTTGGAAGCCCAAAGTTTTTTTTTTTCCTTTGAGTGGAATTTTTAATACTTTTGTTTAGCAATGTATCTCTCTCTCTCTCTCTCTCTCTCTCTCTCTCTTCTGAATTTATAAATGATTAGATTAATAAATGCTCTGAGAAAAGGGTCCGTGAAGTTGGCTCAACGCGCAGTACTTAATCTACATTCAAATCAACACCAGCCTTTTTGAGCCAGCTCCACATTCCAGCTCATCGGCCAGCTCAACCGCAAAAATACTACATCCATGTCTGTGGAGCCAGCTCGATATTCCAGCTCAACCGCCAGCTCAACAGTGAACATACCTACACATATCTATGTCCGTTGAGACTCTGTTGAGCGAGCTCCACATTCCAGCTCAACCGCCAACTTAACAGTAAAAATTCCTATAAATATGTTTCGTTCAATGTCCATTGAGCCAGCTCAACAGCCAGCTCAACAGCAAAAATACATATATATATGTCAAAATCAAAGTCTGTTGAGTCAGCTCGACATTCCATCTCAACAGGCAGCTCAACAGTAAAAATACTTATACATATGTAAACATTCCAATGAATATGATTTATAGTACGATTCTAGCAAGTCGTCAGATAATTGGAAATTTAAAAGGAAATAGCTTGCCTAAAAACGGAAATAACCATAAGGCTGTTTGGTCCTTGGACATGTAGAAATTTCACAAAATCAAAATTTTCGACCCATGTCAGCCTGCGCAGACTGGGCAGGCTGACATGACCCGAAACTTTTTTGCAAATGGATTAAGCCCCATTGTCACAGAGCTTAGACTATCTAAAATCTATCTCTTACGCAGGCGAGGAATATAGTCCACTAATATCCAGACAGACTTTTTAACGACCCGGAGGAAGAAGCCTTTGATTTAACCCTTTACCACACAATCCCTACTTTTGACGACCCTGAGAAAGAAGCCCTTAGAAAACATTTTGGGAAAAGGTGAAAATGCTGGTAACCAGCATTTTCCCCTCTTTCCCACAATGTTCATTTCCCTTCACAAAATAAATTTCAAAATTTCAGTCACTTTTATTTTGTCGTCTGCAAATGCTTTCAATTCGGACAAGTTTATCATTTTGTCGATTGATAAAGAGTTTAGAGATATTATTTTTTCATTTTAGAAACAATTAGACGACATGGACGCAAAAGCAGATTTATTCTGTCCCGTCTTGAATCCCCCACCCTGAAAAAAAAACAAAAAAAAAAACAGAAAGAATTGCAATTGGCTTTATCGTCCTCTTAAAAACGATTGAATCTGAATCAGTTAGTCAATACGACACTCTCGCTTGGAAAAATGTGGTCAGAGTGGCTTCCGAGTTCTGATTTATCATAGTGAAAATAATTCTGTTATGTGATTGGTTAATTTTTCTAATTTATCATACTAATGACTAAACGTAAAGCATCTAAGATCGGCGATCGGATTTTTATTGGCATTTTTTCTCATCATGGCTGTGCTGTACGGAAATGCGTGTTGGCTCCTCGTAGGAATTATCATACTATCGAGCTATGAAAAGGGTATGGTTGGATTTTGGATTTTTATATGGTTTCTTAACTTAAAGGCTACTTAGCGCAATTCGGGGCGCCTTTGCAGGCAGTGTAGATCAAGATCAGACTGCACAACCTGTGCAGTCTGATCGTTGATATACAATGTCTGCCATTGTATATTGCTTCAGTTCAAGTCAACATTGGAAGCCCAATATCTTAGGTTTTTTTTTTCCTTTCAGTGGAATTTTTAATGCCTCTGTTTAGTATTGTATTTTTCTTTTTTCCTCTCTCTTTTCTTAATTTATAAATGATTAGAAAAAAAAACGCTCTGAGAAAAGGGTCCGTGAAGTTGGCTCAACGCTCAGTAATCGACAATCAGCTCAACATCAGCCTTGTTGAGCCAGCTTGGCATTCCAGCTCAACGGCTAGCTCAACAGGAAAAATCTATATATATGTGTCTGAATCAAAGTCCGTTGAGCCAGCTCGACATTCCAGCTCAAGCGCCAGCTCAACAGTAAAAATACTTATGCATATGTTTCAATCAATCTCCAGTGAGCCAGCTCGCCATTCCAACTCAACGGCCAGCTCAACAGCAAAAATATATATACATGTATATGTGAAAATCAAAGTCTATTGAGCCAGCTCGACATTCCAGCTCAACCGCCAGCTCAACAGTAAAAATATTTATGCCTATGTTTCCATCAAAGTCCTTTGAGCCAACTCGACGTTCCAGCTCAACAACCAGCTCAACAGGAAAAATACATATATCTGTCAAAATCAAACCTTTGTGTCAGCGCGACATTACACCTCAACCGCCAGATTAACAAGTAAAAATAGTTATGCATATTTTTAGATCAATGTTCGTTGAGCGAGCTGGACATTCCAGCTCAACAACCAGCTAACAAGCAAGAATACACACATATGTCAAAATCAAAGTCGGTTGAGCCAGCTCGACATTCCGGCTCAAGAGCCAGCTCAATAGCAAAAATACATATATATATGTCAAAATCAAAGTCTGTTGGGCAACCTCAACATTCCAGCTCAACAGCCAGCTCAACAGCAAAATATACATACATCTATCAAAATCAAAGTCCGTTGAGCCAGCTCGACATTCCAGCTCAACATTCCAGCTCAACAGTAACAATATCTGTGCATATGTTTCGATCAATGTTCGTTGAGCCAGCTCGACATTCTAGCTCAACAGCCAGCTCAACAGCAAAAATACATATATGTGTCATTTTTGCTTTTGAGCTGGCTGTTGAGCTGGAATGTCGAGCTGGCTCAACGGACTTTAATTGAAAAATTTGTATAAGTATTTTTACTGTTGTGCTGGGTATTTTACCATCGACTTCAATTTTTTTTTGTCTAGTTAAGAGCTTATTGATGAAAATCAGTGATAATTCAGCACAGCAATCTGTTTTCTGCTCATACTCAATGTGTAGAGTTTATTTCATCAGTTTGTGGTTAATATGAGGAAATATTTGCCGAAAAAGGGAAAGGTATGCGAAAATAACAAGTACAGTAAGGCACGAGTTATTTTCGCGGACCCTTCCCTTTTGAGAATGTTTTTTGACATTATTAACATCTGAAACAGTTACCAAACTCAACTTACTAATATTCTTAGTAATGATTCTTTTTTTTAAAATAATCGTTCTAA
Organism: Tridacna crocea; assembly: GCA_943736015.1. NCBI lineage: Eukaryota > Metazoa > Mollusca > Bivalvia > Cardiida > Cardiidae > Tridacna > Tridacna crocea. The sequence continues at coordinate 35,849,826 of OX031073.1, forward strand.
AATTAAACAGTAACTATACTTTTTATTACAAAAGTGATAGGGAACGACCCCTTTCAGTGAATGAGAATGAAAAATGAGCAGAATATTAGTAACGATTTTTAAAAGAAGGATAGAGAGAAAGTGAAAAATAAATGCTCTGTATCTGTTCATTTATTCATTTTTTCTTTCTTCGTCTTCTTTTTTAAAAATTGCTAGTATAATTACCCTTGCTTTGCCCTAAAGATCCGAAGATTTGTGTTTCTATTTTGTTAAAATGGTCGATATTGTTTTGAATTATACATGTCAACTACACAGAATATTGTCAAAACCCTTGGAAAATATAGAATCCATAACATTGAACAACCTATGGTTGTAAATAATGTTTCATATTTAATACAACAGCTGATGGAGCGTATTCCGCGGCCAAGGAAACGGAGATTCGAAACGAAACTGTGTACTCCAGCAGTTACGACGCCCTGTCCCGACCAGAAACACAGACTCACATCCGGGTAGGGCTCAGTATACTAGCCATAGATGAACTCGTGAGTAATCTTTTCAGTTTGTTTGTCTGAATGGTGTTTCACGATAGGTTAATGGTATTTCAGTTGTTACAAAGCGTCCAGCTTACTCTTTCCTGGCGCTATAAGGTTCTGTATGCATTATGTACCTGAAATAACTTGTACGCTATTATATTATCTGTCTGACTAAAAATTTCAAGAAAAGAGTAACTGCAGCTAATCTTTGGTACGTTTATTGTGTGTATTGTTTAGATCCGTTTTGGCTTCCATACACATCTTTTGTCTCCGCATTTATGCCCTTCATTACCTGTAAAAGTAAATATTTACACACTTTTATAACAATAACCTTCGAACAATTTCAAACATACATGCATTCAATTTACAGAGAAAATCTTCCAACTGAAAAGGAAGCGCTTCTGTTTGCTTAAAGTGTCATCCCGGCTAATCCGGGATGACACTTTACGCAAATGTCCGAATGCATCCGTTCGCATGTTACAATCTATATACATGTATGCAGTGTTATAGGCTTGACTTTACGAGGAAGGTATGGTTTTTAGGAAAGCATAATGTGCAGTCAAAGTTTGATCTATGCATTCAGCAAAAAGCCCTGGTTTCTCCCAGGGTTCTGTATCGTAAAAGAATTAAATAAGATAAAGTTTCTATGTTATCAGAATTATTCATTACATCGATGTTTTCCTTAAATAATTTGATATCAATTGTTATGAGATGCTTTTGAGAGAACTACAGATAAGATTTCCCCGAATAGCAATCATAAAGCCATCAGAGATATGTTTAATCTTTAAGCTGCGAAGCACGGCTCACTGACCTGTCGCGGACAATGTTTTTTCAAGATCAGACAGCACATAATAAGCAGTCTGATCTTTGATCTACATTGTCCGATAAGGAGACATCTTTCCTCCAAAAATACCATTCAAACAGCAATATTTGGGTTTTACTATCCGTTTAAAAGTTACACATCTTTTATTTAGCAGGATAAAGATTAATCATTCAACCCTGTAACTTTTTCACTGTTTTCGATGCTCCTCAAGTTTCTATTGCTTCACTTCAAAACCAAACAGGCCAAAGATTTAGCAAACCTTAATATCTGATTTTCTCCGAGAGATAATACATACGCAAATATGCGTTTCAACCTGGTTAAATATCTATCGAGTAACTGTTTCCGGTTTGTCCATTGTATCATCGATCTTCGTCAACCCTTTCAATACAAAGGCGTGTCTAATTGTTTATGCGGATTTTATAGATAAGGTCGAACTACTGACACTTCGAAATCTATTTTCTTTAATCTTCTCTTCCGGATACGTTGTTAGCTTTAGTGACAAAAAAAAGCTCGACATGAAAAAAGTCTATTGGGAGATTTTCTGACAGATAAGATTAAGGCTTGTTCTCGAAATTCTTGTATAGTGGTGCTCATACATGTGCCACCATTTATTGGCCTCGAGAGGTCCACAAGGTAAATATCGTCGGTTTGCTCCCAAAACCTCGTAACTACAGCTTGTTACAAGCTATAGTTACGAGGTTTTGGAAGCAAACCGACGATATGTCCACATTATTTAACAATCGCAAGTTACTATCAATTCATTCGAGGCTAATGTAAAAAAAGTAGGTCATTTGTAGTAGGCCAGATTATTCCGCGGCACCGAAAACTTATTATTCTTTGCATAAAATTTGACGTTTAAAACACGTTCATATTCAGCCAAGTTGTTATTAAAGAGAAAAGTCTTATTATGGACGAATTACTTTTTCTTGACATAATATCATCAGAAAAACTTCGCTGTGAGACACAGAAAGTCGTCCGCCGCCGGTGTAAAGCAAATAAACGACCCTCCCCTACAAAATGACCCATGGGTCATTTCAGTACGTAGAGATATAACCCGGGTCATTATTCTACGTAGAAATATAACCCTCTGCGTAGAATAATGTCTCCGGTCATTCCTTTATATAGTGAAATGACCCAGGATCATTAGGGAGGGTCATTTCTCTGCATTGCACCGGCTCGATCGTGGACTTAGGGATAGGTCATCCTAATGGGATTCTTGCACGACTAACATCGCCGACAACAACGCCTGGATTCGGCTAAAGACTCGGATATTCTGTAACCGATCGGCTTATACACGCTAGATCTCCGCATCCATTACAAATTGTCCGAGTCTTAGCCGGTGTAATGCAGAGAAATGACCCTCCCCTACAAAATGACCCATGGGTCATTTCTCTACGTAGAGGAATGACCTGGGTCATTCTTCTACGTAGAGAAATTACCCCAGAGGGTCATTTCTCTACGTAGAATAATGACTCCGGTCATTCTTCTACGTAGTGAAATGACTTCTGGGGTCATTTCTCTACGTAGAGAAATGACCCATGGGTCATTTTGTAGGGGAGGTTCATTTCTCTGCATTACACTGGATCCGTAAGATTTTGGCGATGGTAGGCGATGTAACACGCATCCCATTAGAGTGCCCTATCCTTAAATCTTGAGAAAACACGTCCAAACCGGAATTATTAACAGACAACAAATTAAATATGACTAAAATGATTAGATTTGAGTAGGGAACTTACACTGTTAGAGATCAGTGTTGGAAATTGAGGATATCCTGGTTACAGGCATTTTCGAGTGGATTTGCACGATGTTCTCATATACTTTCTATCTCAGGGTCGTGAAAACCCACAAATGTTTGATAATGGCCTAATTACCAGACAGATGATTTGTATTTAGAGCACCTGTGTTTATATACAAACCATCGACTAGACAAGAACAAATCTAAACAAAGACGTGAACTTGAGCACATTTTGAACTTCGGAAAAGCTTTTGTATTGGTAGGTGGATCGGTTTGATGAATGGCGTTTTAGGCTGCTTTCAATGATACTTTGCAATTGCAGTAGTATTATAATAATAATATATGCTTATTAAGCCATTAAAAAACAGCATTTTCACCTCTCCTTTTTCTACAATCGTTTCTACCCTGTCAAAGACAGAACTCATATTTTAAGCTTGACTCAGTTTGTCGTGTACGTATGTTTTTTTTTTGTTATGAGAGGGATTATTTTATGCCTTCGAGCACATAAGATATATAGCCTCGTCTCATTATCTCCCACTAGATGGCATTCTATAAATTCTCATATATCTAATTTGGGCATACTGGGTACAGAACCGAACCACTTTCCTACGCGACAACCGTTACACTGAATTTCAAACTAGAATAAACGTTCACCCAATGACACGCTACCTGGTGCTATTCATTTAGCTATGATCAGCAGTTTAGAGAAATTTTGGACCAAAGCAGGCCTGATTTTTCCTCAAACGTATTGGTAAAAACCATTTTCTCCATTGCTACTTCATAGCGCGTATTACTACAGTAAGCCCGATATCCGGGGGTTAGTGATGCGTCATATAATACGAATCTTCGAAGAATATGACATGCGCAGGCAACGGCCTCATCTACAACTAGGTAGGGTATGTTTTAAGTGATTCCTTGGGGTAATATTGTGTTCTAGACAGAACAGTGTAAAACCTGATCTCGTAAAGTCCCGTTTTTAAAACGATTTTGCGTATGCACGTGGACATACATGTATGATTTATAGAAACAAAACGCAACGGTCTTGGTTTGCGAAAAAAGCAGAGGATCACAGACGGCGTTTTTTTTTTTTTTTTGTTTGTTTTGTTTTATTTTGTTTTTGTTTTCTTTTAATTAAGGATAGGACATCCTAATGGGATTGGTGTAACATCGCTATTCGCCGAAAAAGCAAACGTACAAATTCGGCTTAGACACGTGTCATCCGTCATCCATCAGACGATCGACTCTGCTCTCCCACATCTATTCATTCATATCTTTATTTCCTCCAGCAAGTGAAGATTTACAAGTATACAAAGACTAAACTACAACACATATACATCAAAGTCGAGAAATCCGACAAAAAAATCAGAAAGAAAAAGGAGAGAGAGAGAGAGAGAGGGAGAGAGAGATTACACAGACGAATTATGGGGAAAGAGTAACGATAAGAGTAACACTGAACATGAAAATAATAAAATGGAAATAAATTAAGGTAATATTATAATCACTTAAATGATGCTATTTTCGTCATTGCCAATATAAGCGCATTAAGTATTATTATACCAAAAAGCAGTATCAGCTATGTATTAACCCTTTCCAAAACAATCCCTGGTTTTTACGGGTCTGAAATAGTAGCCTTTTGAAAACATTGTGGGAAAAGGAGAAAATGCTGGTAACCAGCATTTTCTCCTTTTCCCACAATGTTTTCTACCCTATCATAGATAGAAATCATCTTTTCAGTAAGAGTTGAATTGTCGTCTGCAAATGCTTTCAATTTGGCCTAGTCCAAAAGTTTGTCGTTTGGGAGAGGGTTAAATACTACCTATGTGACACTGCAAAGTCTATGTATTCTACAGTTAAAAGTGATATAAAATCTGGTATAGGTGCACCAAGAAGAGTGCTAGTTTTAGTTAAATCACATGAATTTCTGAAGTAGTCACTTAAATGTGAACCATATTTTGACAATAAAATGTAGAAAAGTTTTTCCCTGATTTCCTTTGTAGAATAGCAATGCAAGAGACTATGTACAGCTATAATATCATAAAATTGCCCATATTTGACACATAGAGTACGTTCAATATTGCGCCCAAGCGTTGAAATAATTTTTACAGCTGTATTACAATATGTGTGATACTTAAACTTATATCTACTTATGTACCAAAATCAGGATGAAGTGTGGCAAAAGGATTTAATTCAATATTCTTATTAATATTCATATACCACATACCGATATAATATGTATCAACTTGCTTCTTCACTGTTTTTTTTTTTTTTTTCCAGCATGAACGCTCTAGAAAACAGCCTTTTTCATAAAAATCTAACAGGAACTGATCGAGGTTATACTTACAACAGATACTAAAAATATCATGAAAATATCCCATTTGGTTTTGCCCCGATATCATGAAATTACATAAGCGATATAAGAAAACCTCTTTAACTTTATTTTGAGGGCTAAGACGACATAGGTGTCCAAGAAGGGTTAATTTACGGATATCAATGACACTTTCTATATTTATCGTTTTCAGCATACCTAAGGCGATATCTGTGCGGGTATATTTCCCCATACCTTATATTTTCTTTATACAAAAGCGATTACACCTCTCTAACTGTGGAAGTTCATTGTTGGACAGTGATAACCAGGTTTCACATCCAAATAGCCCCCAGGTAGGACCAGGTAGGACCATAGTATTGTACAATTTTTTGCTAGGATGAAGAGATTTCTCATTAACCCCGCTATTAAAGACTCCCTTAAGTTTAAGACATAAGGGGTGGCCTACCCTTAATTTCGATGTAGCAAAAACATCATATAGCGAAGAGTACGGTTCTGGTTAAAACGATAGAAATAGGCGGATTTGCATAGCAATCGGCTGACATAGAGAAGACGTACTTTTTGTACTCTCCGCTACTCTTCAGTGATGGATAAATTCTTATCTACAAAACATGGTTTCATATTTTCATATTGTCGGTTTACATCCAAAACCTGGTAACTACAGCTTGTTACAAGCTGTAGTTACGAGGTTTTCGAACTAAACCGACGATATTATACCCAATTATCGCTATGGTCATATCGATTGTGGAATTTGCCTCTCTATTTTGTGGAATATGTTTATCTTTTTGAATAGGACTATTGCTAATCTGAGATGAATAGTCTCCTGGGCTCAATTAATTTAGCATAATCAAAGGACTAAAAGTCCTGAAAAGCGAATTTGTGGAATAGTGTTTATCTATGATAATGAGCTTGCATTATGCGAAAAGAAGCATTCGGACATTTGCGTATAGTGTCGTGTGCAAAGACTACTCCGAACCAGACATTTCCCGTTTTTATGTATTTTTTTGTCTTGCACAAGTCTACAGTAGGAAAAAAATTAATGTAGAAAACCGTTACGTGTACAATGTACATATACATGTACATGTATTCTTAATAAGTTAATGGAGCTAGCAAAGACAAGAAACGTTCGAAGTGATTCTGCCAATCGGGACGCACAGTTACTGTTATTTTAATACTTATCAGAGTAAACAGTGAGGGAGGTTAACCTTACACAGCTATAAAACTTAACCCTTTACCCCATAAGGCATTTCTATGGCATCTCTAATTGACCCTAAATGACAGCAAGGATGAAGTCGTTTCTTATGTGTAAATGACACCTTTTGATAGCATAGAAAACATTGTTACAAAAGGTGAAATTGCTCGTCACGAGCAATTTCACCATTTGCCACAATGTTTTCCAAAGGCTCCTACAAGCAATGTGTAGAAATGAGTATCTATGGAGTAAAGGGTTAAACGAAATTTTCAATTCAGTAGTAAAAAACAAAATATTGCCATTTCAAAGTTATATTTTAGGGAATGATATATCCGTATCAAACTGTGTTGATTCGAACTATATGCTCTGTGCAGTCTCATTTTGATCTACAGTGATCGCCAAAGTTCAGTGACTCGCGTTGAGCATCTTAAGAGTTAAGATATTTTTTAGATTGAAATCATATCAGTCAAAAATATGGAATTATTGTGAATATGACAACCTGTTATTTTGCAGTCCGTGATAAAAACGCATGGGAAATAGGATGCCTGCGAACATTTGCGGTATACGTCCTTAAATTACTTTTATTAAAATCTTATTAAACGAACACCTTTCAGATTCAAAACCCTCCCTCGTAAACAGACGTAATCGTTGTACGAAACGAACAACGGAAAGAATTCTACTTAATGACAGCCTATCGTCATCATGTTGCATGAATAAGTTGACATTACGAACGCCATCCTATGATTCTTTATGTAATACTTCAGGGACCATTTAGATTTTAATTTTTACCCTGTGTTATATGGACGATTAAATGTTAATGGCTTTTTCGTGTTTTGCACGGTTGTACAACCCCCCCCCCCCCCCCACTTTATCGCCGCTTGATTAATAAATGCACGTCTATTCTATATCAGAAGAACCTTTATAGTTATTATCTACTTCATTTAAGTCTTTACCAAAAGACACGATTTTAGACTGGTCTAAATTGGAAGCATTTTAGACGACTAAATAAATGTGACTGGGAAAAGGAAGAAATGGTGATAACCAGCATATTCATTTGTGGACGATATTATAACCAACTATCACTATGATCATATCGACTGTGAAATTTGCATCTCTATTTTGTGGAATATGTTTGTTTATCTTTTTGAATAGGACTATTGCTAATCTGAGATGAATAGTCTCCTGGGATCAATTAATTTATCATAATCAAAGGACTAAAAGTCCTGAAAAGCGGATTTGAGGAACAGTGTTTATCTATGATAATTAGATTGCATTATGCGAAAAGAAGCATTCGGACATTTGCGTATAGTGTCGTGCCCAAAGACTACTCCGAACCAGACATTTTTCCGTTTTTATGTAATTTTTTTTTGTCTCGCACAAGTCTACAGTAGGAAAAAATTTAATGTAGAAAACTGTTACGTGTACTATGTACATATACATGTATTCTTTATAAGTTAATGGAGCGAGCAAGGACAAGAACCGTTCGAAGTGATTCTGCCAATCGGGAAGCACAGTTACTGTTATTTTAATACTTATCAAAATAAACAGTGAGGGAGGTTAACCTTACACAGCTATTTATAAAACTAAAATGAAATTTTCAATTCGATAGTAAAAAACAAAATATTGCCTTTTCAAAGTTATGTTTAGGGGATTGATATCTCCGTGTCAAACTGTGTTGATTAGAGGTCAAGCTGTATGCTCTGTGCAGTCTGATCTTTATCTGCAGCGATCGCCAAAGGTCAGTGACTCGCGCTGAGTAGCTTAAGAGTTAAGATAGTTTTAAGATTAAATTCAGTCTTGTGGATTTAGTCTGGCTGTGTTGAATTTTTCTGGTAATAAAGTGTCCTTCTGGTTGTCAAGGAAGTTGATTTTTTAAGAACTTTTAACTAAACATAATTAAATTTAAATTTGTGCATTTAGTCTGGTAGTGTTGAATTCTTCTGGCAATAAAATGGAGAAAATGGCGTTTAACAATACGTTTGAGGAGAAATCAGGCCTGTTTTAGCTCCAGATTTCTCCAAAATGCTGATCAGAGCTGAATGAATCGCACCAGGTAGTGTTTTATTGAGTAAATGTTTATTTTAGTTTGAAATTCAAAGTAACGACTGTCGCGTAGAAAAGTAGTCCGGTTCTGAACCCAGGCTGCGCAAATAAGATAGATGTGTATTTGTTGAACGTCTTCTAGCGGAAGGTAGTCAGGAAATATTGTTAAAAAATACATGGCACCTGACGTGATGGTCTTTCGCCCGTATTAAGTCCCTAATTTTTTGTTCTTTTTAATTCCCAGTTCGTGCTTTTACGAGACGTCTTAATGGTGTGTAGAGCGTAAAGTGTAAACAATTACTATAAATATAATAAACAAACCGGAAATAATTACGAAATCCAAGAGTTGAACTAAAACGTTTTTATTTGTATCGATATTTGTAGTTGTATCATCTTTCAATATTGATTACACAGCGGTCATTGATGGTTTTTAACGATAAGGCAGGTGATTAATTATCTATTAATTTGACAGTACCATACAGAATTTCATTGGAAAAATAAATTGCTTCAATTTTTACATCGAACCTTGACAATAAATGATCCCATCATCGATGAAAAAAAAACAAACACATGTTAGAAAAGAGTAGTTTAAGTTTGATATGTGTGCTGCGTGTTATAAAAAGACAGAATGTAACCAGAGTAACAAATGAGTGCTTAAGCCTATTTCTTTCAACCGTTATCCTGCTATCTAAAAGAAATGAAAAATTTACGTCCATAGGGAATACCCAAATTTTCCAATTTCAAAGATATCTTAAGGGAAAGATATCTACCTATCGGACAATGTAGATCCAAGATCAGACTGCACGTTCTGTGCAGTCTGATCTTGATCTATATTGTTCGCAAAGGTCAGTGAGTCACGCATAGCAGTAAAAGGATTGAGATACAAACCTATCTTTTCGTAGACATACAGATCCAGTATCGACAATTCAAGAAAGCCACTCGCTTTAGACTACTCGTAAAGATAGATGTAATTGTGAATAAATGGTTTGCAACATATTGCAAATGAAAATTTCGTTCTGTATCTTGCACATTTATCCCTATGACAAACCTAATAGTATTCAGTGGGCATATGGGCATCGATGGCGACGATAATTTAACGCAAATTCAGTCAGTCAAAACATTTCATTTTGATCGTTCAGTCCATTTCCCAAACTCAAGACTCATGTCAGGCTCGTATTTTAACTGTTTGAAATATAAATATTTACAGAGAAAATCATTAAAAATATTGTAACCAGGCCTTTGGTAACTTCAACAAATCAAACTGTTATGTAATCTGAATTATAAACTAATTAATTAGATATTTATTGAACTTCAAATAATGTGTGTGCAGTTCGTGTTTAAAGTTCCTTGCCGTACTGTTTATATTTCTCGTATTCTCACGTAATAACCAATTATATGATGTAATGGTCGCATTACAGTGGGTCCAATTTTTAAATTTTGAAAGTATTGGATGGGGCTAAATGAAAAGGTTTGAAAGGGGCTAAGCTTACATGTACAAAGTTATAAAAAGTTGGGGAAAATTTCAGGGTAAGAACCGGCTTAGTGTCATATTCTTGTAAGTAATGTGAACTAAAAAAGGGTATAAAGCATATTTAAGTTTCAGCCAATGTACATGCATGTTTTAGTGCTAGTTGAACGCAGATACAGTGTAAAACGTTTCAAAGTTTCAGGTAATATACGTACATAGCTAGAGCTCACTGAAATTATAGCTTTTTATTGTTTTGTTTCAAACTTGAATTGTGTTCAAACAGTCTGATTTTAGTTGTATATTACAGAGTAGAAAAAACTTGCATTCTTGCTTTGTCTGTAAGAAAATACAAGTAAAGGCAACTGGATTAGCCCCGTTGACTTCTAATTAAACTACAGATAATGTAGCCCCATTCATACTCTTTCCCCAGCCGCGTCGTGTCTCTCTTTTAGCCCTCTACAGTCTTGTGTTTCGCCCCTGGCAATGCAGGCATGAACAAATTGTAACCTGCAGAAGACTGAATTCCACTGAACCCTTATGCTGCTAAATAACTAATATGAATTTTTTTCTTCGATAGTAAAAACCCGAATACTGCTATTTCAAAGTTATGTTTTGGGTATTTATATCTCCTTATCGGACAGGGTACATCCAAGATCAGACTGCACGTAGTGTACAGTCTGATCTTAATCTATATTGTCTGCAGTGAGTCGCGCCTAAGGATTAAAATGGATCACCTATTAGAAAGAAGATTCTGCATCTTGCAAGCAGTTTCTCCTTACACTAGTATCCAAATTTACTTCATTTTGATTTCTATATCTTAAAAAAACTCTTTTCGAAACTGTCTGCAGAAAGAGTAATGGATCATTATGGGTCATATGACTGAAAAAACATTTTGTGACATAGTATTTTGTTTAACATTACGTATGAAAATTATCGTTGAAAATGATAAAGGGGAAAACTTAGTATTTTATTCCCTTCATCCTTCTTTTTTGGCAGAGTTTGAAAGATCAGAAGTTTTCAGCCACAGGATGGTTTACTTTTGTAAGTACTGCTATTTGTTTAATTTGTACATGATGATGGACTTTATGAGTACATTTAACTATTCTAATTTGTCAGTCCTTTGATTTATTAAACCATAAAGAAGATAATCAACTGGTCGTGTATGATTTCAGTATCACTCATTACCACATGGCCGATTCCGTACGTACATTGTAAATCTAACCTCGTCCGTGTAACGGTCGTTTCCATGTGAACTGCCAATCATGTGATCTTATACATTACGGCGCCATGTATGTCGTTAAGAAACACTATCAACAACCTCGATGAAGTTATTCACATCCATTTGTCGGTCAAAACTCACATCGCAATCGATAGACCACGTTTAAAAATACTGAATGTACGAATTGTTCGTCAACAGAAATATGGTTAGAAGGGTTTCGATAGAAAATTAAAACTCAAGCTTTCTTTTCTAAGAGGAGTCTTACAACTTTCAGCGTAAACCGGTAGATTTCCGGTGATGAAATGCACCGTTTAGGTGCAAATCAATCTATTACCTTTTTTTAAGCGCAGTAAACTCCATTCGAGGGATAGATTCTTAATATTAAACACAAACATGTGATTATCCTACTTACTATATTTCTGATTCACCCCTTTTTTTTAAATAATTATCAATAATGGTGCCATAAGAGCAATATAGGAATAAGGAAAAAAGTAGCTCCGGGAAACATTCTAAAACTATATCGTCACTGGTGATTTTTATCTTAAGATTTGATAATTCTAAGATTTGATAATTCCTATATGTATGTATTTTGATTACGTAAAAGTTGATACATTTATCATTTCATGGAAATCACAAAATTATTGTAACTTTCCAATTCTTTCTATCTCTCTTAATTTGTTGTTTGAAGGTCAGACTGAACTTTTTTGCAGTCTTTACTGTCTTTTTTATAGTCTTTACTGTCTGCAAAAAAAACCATCTGAATATTTCATCGATACGTAATGGGGGAAAAGAAAAGCGTCATTGTTTATTTTCGATTTACCTCACAGGAATGGGACGACACCCGATTAACGTGGAACAAGTCCGCAAAAGATGACATCGAATATATTTTCGCCAAACCAGCTTCGGTTTGGGTTCCAGAGCTTGTGGTTGACAATTCGTAAGTTATTATTTAGAGTAAAATATTGATTTCTTTGATATTCAGTATAATAAAGCTTAGCTATTGACCACCTCTATAAAGCAAGCTACCTATCAACTACAAAAGTTCTAGCAATCCATCCCTGTTGTTGTACTATAAGACTTTAGTTTTTACCTCTGTTGAAAGACCACGGCCACTGTCCTGAAAACTGAATTAAAACAATATCATACCATTAACGTGCGGGATAGATCAAGATTAGGCTGCATTACGACTAGAAATACTAATCAGAGAAGAGATCTGTCCAATTTTTAGCAGATCTAATTTTTTCTATTGAAGAGGTTTGGTTTGTAGAGATTTATGGCGCTTAAACGGTTGAAAGAAAATCGAATTGAAACAAAAGGCCTGCGAATTAAAAAAAATCAAGTGTACTTAATTTGAATGCCATGACGTAAAGGTAATTGATTCTTCTGCAGTATACACTTTTTTCAGTGTCAAATCGATGAGAAATGGCTCGTATTCTGTGAAAATAGGGGTATAATGTAGGTGCAAAACGTATCGATTCAGTTCAGCCGGCGCACTCCGCGATTTATTTATTCATTTTACCGTTTTTTTAAGTATATTTCCTGTTCATTTAGCCTGAGCCTATCTAGCTGAATAAAGAGTTATCTTACTTAACGAAAAAAGTAATTTCGTGTAAGCAAAACCTATTAATATTGTGAATGAAAGCAAAATAAAAGTTTATTATTACAGTTGATAAAGACGCGATATTATGCACAGAAGAGTAATTAAGATCAACTTGTTATTATTGGTCTAAATTTCGTGGTCGATATTTGTCGTGATTGGTTTATGACACAATTATCATAGGACAAGAGCATCTTTGATATACCCCATTGGCTTTAATTGCAATGCCATAAGTTTTTTTTAACTATTAGTAGAGAGGCAGAGAATTCATTATGAGTTGTATGGTCAGGTGGCAAGGGACTTGGGAACCTGTTCACGGCTGTGGTGAATCATGTCGCCCCAAAGTGGCGACATGACTCACCACAGCCGTGTACAGGTTTCCAAGTCCCCTGCTACCTGACCGTAAAAAGAATTTATTATAGTGCCAAATTTTACCATTCCAATGTTTGTTAGGCGAATTTTTAACTGTTTTTTTATACATATATATTATATATAATATATAAAGAAAATTAAGCACGATGACGAAATAGACATTCTTTTTGAATGCCCAAATTCAATGAAAACTGACGATACTGGGAACTGACGTCACTGAGACCTTGGTAATACATGCTAAAACGTGCTGCTTGGCGCATTATCTTGAATTTTTTATCGACGCCGTCATTTTAGATCTTGTGTTGATAGTGTAGTCATGTATAAGGGGCCCCCGAAAGAGAAACTGCTTTTACGTTGGTTTTGGCAATTTACATGATATATATGTTTGGGGCATATCGTCCAATCAGATACTGAGAAAATTTCTTTGAAGTATAATAAACTATTTTGGCTGGCATAATTATTTCCCCTTAATAAAAGCAAAAGAGACAGTCTACGCAAAGTGTCGAAGTGGTTGTGTATGGATATTTGCTCTGGCCCAGGCATTTTGAGTGAGATTTTAGATGCCCCTCTCTGTTTAAGTTGCCACCACAGGCGTCTCATTTTGTTCTATATTGAGACTTGTTGGTTTGAAAGATAACGATGGCAACGAAATCAAATTATTCATACATAAGACTGATCTTGGTCTACGTCCTCCGCTATACACACCCAATAATTGAATATGATAGAGTTTAACTCTTTATCAAACAATCTGTCTCTCAGCGACCCTGGTGAAGAAGACTTTTATAACATATGGTGGGAACCAACATTTTTCCCTTTCGCGTCATACTTTCTACTTAACTATAACAAAAAATGCGTGTTTTATCTGAGAAATGAGGAAATGTCAGATTCCGCGAAACGACGGTGTTGCTGATGACGACGATGATAGCGTTATGACAATACTTTGACGTCTTCTTCGAAAAAAGCCCAAAGTGATTTAAAATAAAAATTTGTCTGTTTATTTCAGGCTGGTTAGTCTAGAACTTGTTGACGATCCGGACATCTTACTCCGGATAAAATACGACGGCGTGGTGGACTGGGAAATACCTCGTTTGTTTGTGGTTCATTGTGAGGTAAGTCTAACCCCAGAGATCATTTAATACTAGTAGTATGATTTTTCCAAGTGCGTCACATGCCATTGATCAAGCTGTTTAGACAGAATTCAGGCCCCCATAAGTGTGGCATATCTCTGCAACCTCACTAGGCGATCATTTATTATTAAAGTATGTATGAGACCATCAGGCGGAACAGAGAACAGTCCCCAACAAGCATTTGCTGATCTCTGACCATACTTTCTGCAAAAGTTGTTGGCTTGGTGTCGAGTCTTACAGTGAAGCAAATGTATTTAGATGTACTGATAAGAATAATTATCATTACCGTAAATTGTTAACGATATTAAAGTACTTTACGCTTCTATACAACCGGGTTAGTTGACGATGAAGGGCCTTGCGCCCATATTTGAAAATGTTCTACAAGGACTTGTTTACTCTAGAATGCTTTTCGCTTACAGTTAGGAGAAGAGACTATGATATTTCCGGATTTGGTGTTGGTCAATATTCGTTGCTTATATAGTTGAACAAGAAAGAAAAAAAATTCATCTCTACAGATATGATTATATAATTTTCAAAGCTATTTAAGATAATAAAACGTTTGCAAGAACTGCGAGAGATTAAAAACAGAAGTTTATGGATTACAAACAAGCACTGCTGGCTTTGTATTGAAAAGCGAGCGTACAAACAACTTGTTTATGAGAATTCATTACCAGTTATTTCCTCACATATCGTGATAAAAGAAGACATGAAATATTGTCACAAAAACAGCAAGTATTCTTTACCAGACTTCTTTTTCACGAAGTGCCAGTGCAATTTACAATTTTCCCCGGTATGATTTCTATAAATATTTTGGAAAAGCCTTTAGAAACATGGGTAAAATAATTGTCCATGGCAGAAAACTTCATTTAATCCTCTTTCCTTTTTACCGTGAAATGATATTTAGATGATAACTAGAGTGTTATATCTAAATGGATTTATGGTAATCTATAACACACCATTACCCGCTTGTGAAGATTTAATCATTAGGCTATTATGGGTGACTAAATTACCTTTTGCGGACAATGTAGATCAAGATCAGACTGCACAGAACGTGCAGTCTGATCTTAATCTACACTGTCCGATAAGGATATAGTTCCCCCATAGAAAATACTTTTGACATAGCAAAAATTTGGAGTACAATATCGGTTTAAAATTTTCGTTTAACTTATTATGTTTAGCATGTTAAGGGTTAACATTTATACTGTTTACTAGTAATCCTTTACGATTGGCCATGTGTGTGTATGTGTGTTTGTGTCTAGCGATGAGGGAGAAGTCTGTAGAAAACCTTTAGAGAAAGGGAGAAAAATGAACCCTTATTTTCCCATTTGATTTCTACTCAAATAACAACATTTGTTGCATATTTAATGTGTTATTTTCAAATGTTTTCAATATCTATAAATCTTAAATTGTGTTTGTCTGGTAATGAGTCATAAACATTAGATTGATATTGTTTTTCTGTGAATATTGTCATCTGCAAATGCCGTCAAATTTCATTAGTCTAATATTTTGTCTGCTAGTACAGAATTAAACGAAGCCTATTCAGACAATAAACGAGTTGCGAAATCCATTTTACAACAACATAATAATAATACCTTCCCTGGCAGTGCATGAAACGAATGACTTATTTTTCATAATACACTAGTGTATTAACGTTTTTGGGTCCCTGTTCTTGTCAAGTTTTAGTCATGAGCTACTTTTTCATTACCATTTCTGACGGAATTCTAGAGTTTAGATCATTTTTTTTTTGTCTGATTGGACTTTATAACTCTTAAATCTCAGCAGTTTAGAGCTCTCCAATTAAATTTGTCCTTTACAGTATTTCAAAGCTTTTGACCATTTTATCTGCATTGAGTTCACCAGATGGGCACATTCACTGTATTTGTCTTCCTTCTTTCTTTTGCCTTTTGTTTCCTCTTAGTGGTTGTTACACTTTAAAGACAAAGCTATCCATCTTCTCAAAGACAATTGCTTCGATTCCAGCTTTTGTCGATATCGAATGACAACACGTTTGAACCGCTATACCACTTGCATAATTAGGAAATCTATGCCCACAGAAATAGGAAATGTGACTTTTACCTTTCTTCTCAAACATGTACTCGAGTTTATAATATTGAACTGAGCCTATTAACCCTTTCCCAAACGGCAAATTTTGGAGCAGACCAAATTGAAAGCATTTTGTAGATGACAAATTAACAGTTGCTAAAAAGATGATTTTTCTATATGATAGGTTAGAAAACATTGTGGGAAAAGGAGAAAATGCTGGTTACCAGCATTTTCTCCTTTTCCCACAATGTTTTCAAAAGGCTTCTATTCCTGACCCGTAAAAACCAGAAATTGTTTGGGAAAGGGTTAGGGCAGTGAAGAATGAAGGCTTTATTCAGCCTACAACGTAATTTGGTAAACTGAAAGTTGTAATGGGTCAAATCGTGTCAGAAATTGTTGTCATTTCAGCTGTACAAGTGTAAATTAAATCATTTTTTCTAATTAATTCATTTCTTTGTGTGACATAGACCTTGTTGTACAAATAATACATGTGGGAAATCCGTGTTTTCATTTCCAACGGTTGTATTAATTGTATCAGTTATCCACACTGATACTGGACACTGGTGATTCTATAATTTATAGACTCAATTTCAATCGTTCATTAAGTCGTGTATATTCTCTGTGAATCCCAAGGGGACATCGAGCGAGTATTGTATTATGCTAGTAAACAAGAGTCGCTAAGCTTAGTATATGAATCCAAAAAAAATATCTGAATACAGGGGATTGCTACTGCATATTGGGAAAAAAATAATTTACTTGAATTCCGTTTTGTCCCTATCGCCTGAAAAAAATGCCATGATTGATTACTTATCCGTTTGTTTACAAAACAGTTTTTGCAAATAATTTTACATGCGGACTTCCTGTCGGACCAAAATTTTTGCAACTGCTTTCGGAAAATTTCGTACCTAATAAGGCAGAAATTACCGTACTTATTGTGCTGCAAATAGCTCTTCCGTATTTTCCAAACATTTCATGAGATTTATGGGTGAACGCTTTCTTAAATCGAGTTTGTTTTGGTTGTTTCACAAAATGTTACTGATTTTTCAGGCTGATATTGCATTTTATCCATACGATTCCCAGAAATGTGCAATAGAAATTGTAAACTGGGCTTATCGGTATGACGAGGTGAAACTCGACCACCTGTTCGAGATAATCAATCTAGAAGACTTTCAGTAAGATCTGCATGCACATCTAATGTTTGAAGTAAATGTGTGATATTCAATAGTTGTCAATTTCTTTATTTTTTCTGTTGACCCTTTAGCTGCTTTACCGTTAAATAAATTTCCTATGAGATAGTAATAACCATTTTTTTTAATCAAATGGGGCAGTAACGGTGCAAAATCTATTTACAATTCAAAATTTTGCCACTGTAATGTGGCTTTAAACTTGCGCATTATTTACAGCATAACTTGCATTTCAATCTCTCTCCCTCATCTGCCAAGCTAGTATTAGTCCTATTTTTTTACTATTTACGAATAATACTTGTCAAAAATTAATTGAAATGTGTTATTGCTAACATATGTTGGTATATGATAAAAAACTATATTTCATTTTGGAGAAACATTCTCCGTAGTTTCTTGAAGCAACGAGGGAAAATATTGAAATCTCGGGAGACCGATATTAAATTTTCTCATGCAGTGAGAAACAAAAACAAGCCCCAGTAGGGGTTTAGTGCCTCTCCGTAAAACATCATGCCAATAAAATTACCGCGTCCTCGCTTTACTATGAAAACCTTGTAACTACAGCTTGTTACAAGCTATAGTTACAAGGTTTTCGAAATAAACCGACGAATTTATTATTGATCCATTAAATCCAATATAAATTCAACTTATTATTGAAGTAGAGCGATCCCTGCACATGTGTAAAATTTGTAATATGGGTCGATAATTTTTTAAGATGCATTAAGCCCCTTTTTCACACAGCATTGCCGCATAATTATGTAAATGTGACCCGTCATGCAAAAAGGGACAATCTGGGAACGGCGACAACTGTCGATCCTGGTCAGTCTGATGTTGTCTGTATGAAAAGTGCCCATTTTACCTTACTATACAATCATTTTTTAACTATCAACTTAAATTGACCTGCAATGTCTCTGATTTATTTTCATCAAATTGATGTACGGAATTCCTGAATTATCCTTTTTTGCGTGACAGATCACAAATACATCCGCAGCAGATTTTTTTAGTTTCGTAGTTCTTATTTCTTTTTCTTCATTTTATCTTTATCAGGCAGATATCGTGTTTTACCCCTATGACAGACAAAAATGTGGTGTGGAATTAGCGAGCTGGGTTTACCGCATTGATGAATTGAAATTAGATCACTTGTTAACTGAAATAGATCTCGAAGACTTTCAGTAAGCACTCGATTACCTCCCTTGTTGACATTACACAGTTAAACATCGATAGTTCGAATACAGGCGAAGACAATAAGTTAGTCCGATTTTTACATAAGTAAGAAGTATTAAAATATCAGTCGAAATCTAATTTGGTCCTAAATAATTGGTACTATCATTTTATTAGGTCGTTAATTTTTTAATTTAAGAAAATTGAAGCAGCAAAGCTGATAGTCAGGTTCACAAAAATTTTCGGACTACCGCGTATTCGACAGATCGAAGTTTTACTCTCTGTATATCTGTTTGCATTGTGGACTGCGTTGTTCTTGTGTACAGTTGTCTGGCTCGTGTTCTTGTATGTAGCGATTTGTGCGATTTGTTTTTTGCGAAATTTGAGTAGAATTTTCTACTTGCTGCTTCCTTTTGAATGTACTGATAAGCGTTTTTCACAATTAAGACAAGAATTACTCCCCCTTGAAAACAGGCTATGTGTAGACAGAACTATCTGCTTCACTTTACTTTCTACTCGCTGTTTCTTTAAGCATATACTGATAAATATTTTTGACAATTAAGACAAGAATTACTCCCCCTTGACAATAAGCTATGAGTAGACAGAACTATCTGCTTTACTTACTACTAGCTGATTCCTATGGCATATACTGATAAACATTTTTGACAATACAGACAAGAGTTACAGACAAGAGTTACACCCCTTGACAACATGCTATGAGTAGATAGAACTTTCCGCTTACTTTACTTACTCCTCGCTGATTCCTTTAGCATATACTGATAAATATTTTTGTTAATAAAGACCAGTTACCTCCCTTGACAACATACTATGAGTAGACAGAACTTTCTGCTTTACTTTCAGATATTAACTCTACCCTTCATCTACCGAGCTGCAGTACTTGGCTCAGTCGATGGTGATAAAGAATTGAGAACAGGGGTTGGTGTGTTCGATCCCTGGCCCGTCAGTTTTTTTCCAGGATTGATGATAAGCCTTGCGAAAGGATTCATTTCTCTCCCCCCACACTCCATTGTTTCTACTATGGTTATGTGGAAAAGGAGCCAGTGGCTTACAAAGAAAATCATGCAGAGCACTGGTAAAAGAAACTCCAGGAAAGCATACATAGGTGCACTGGCCGCCGCAATAAAACTGAATGATATTGAAAACGGCATAAAACACCATACAATCAATCAATCAATCAGTCTATCCTATCTCTATTCTTTAATCATTGTTCTTTATTTGGTGTTCACTAACACAGCAAAATAGATCTGTTTAGTAATAAAAAGTACATGTACTTCTTTAACTCTTTACCAAACGACAAAATTTTAGACTGGTCCTAATTGAAAGCACTTGCAGACGACAAAATGAAAGTAAGAATTGAAATTTGTTTCCAGCAGGGTAGAGAACGTTGTGGGAAAAGGAGAAAATGCTGGTTACCAGCATTTTCTCCTTTTCCCACAATGTTTTCTACAGGCTTCTTTCTTAGGTGTGTTAAAAGTCGGGAGTGTGTGGTAAAGGGTTAAGAGACATCTTTACAGCTAGTGAGTAAACAAACACTATTTAAAACTTGACAATGTTATAATCTAGTAAGATGTGTAAACGTAGATAAAAAAGTCATATAAGATGTATGGGATAAAAAATGTAGAGATTTGTCTTCGATTTAAACCGGAAATTGTGGTTGTTATGTCTATGGATAGCCGCAAATAGAATGAAATTAATTTTCTATCTGTCGTAATCTGTTCAACCTTGCAACCATCAGGGGCAATATTTGGCGCGAATATACAAGAGTGGTTATTGTTTCATGATATTAAAAAAAAGGGGTATAAAAAACTGCCTGAAAACGACTGAGGACGTATGTTAAACCCTTACATAGTATTGTTCTTAATAAAATTTAGGGAAATAACGATATTTGCCTGCCTTCATGTAAACTACTTGTTGTTGTTGTGTTGATGTTGTTTTTTTTTTTGCTTGAGTGGATTTCTTTATTGGTAGACCGGCTGGTCATTTGCGTACTCTGCAGATTATTACAATTCGTCTGCCGCTTGTGAAAAGGGGCATTCGGACATTTGCCTAAAGTGTCGTTTTGGATCAGCCTGCGCAGTCTGCGCAGCCTAATTCGAAGCAACACTTTCCATTTTTATCCTGTATTCTGTTTTTGCTTATGTGCTTATGTCTACTGCAGCAGAATAATTTACTGAAGTCATAAAGTGCCGTCTCGAATTAGCCTGTGCGGACTGCGGTGGCTGATCTAAGACGACACTTTACACAAATGTCCAAATGCCCCCATAGTCTGGATTCAAAAGGTACTATTTTTATTTTTGAAATAAAAAACTTACCAGAATTAATTTTACTAATTTTCGGGGAATACTTATTTGTAAAGTTCACGAAAACAGTTATTTAATGATTCATAAATGGAAGATGTTAAAAGAAATGATATCCTGCATTTATATCAAAGATAATTATTTTAATAATAATAGTTATTATAATTATCATCGTCATCATCATCATCATCACAAACAACAAGTGCTACGGTCATGGCTTCCATACATTTTTTACCACAGATTGAACGGTGAGTGGGAAGTGTTAAAAACCTACGTCGAGGACAAGAATCTGACCGAGACACTTCACGGGATAACCTACTACTATCCTCAACTTGATTTCTGGTTTAGTCTCAGTAAGTTGATATAATTCTATTGTTTAAATTTACAAGGAGATCAATTTTTTTTACTTGCCCAAACTAAAAGAATTTGTTGAAAAAATTGAAACAAGACAAGTTTATTTTGAGTTTTCAAAAGAGAAGCAAAGTGACTCTTCTAGAAACATAATAGCGTTATTTTTCTTCAAAACAAAATCGACGTTTTACTAGTATAACATATTTGGAATCTGTTTTGGAAGACATTTTGAAAAGTCAATATTTGATTACGAATCCACTGAAATATTTTCTTTATATAACAATTGAATAAAATAACTGAACTATACAAACTTATCTTCATTTTAGTCACGGTGTTTGGAAATAATAAGCATATAGTAGGTGCATGTAGCCTGACGTTCAAAAAGAACTTTCAAAATGAGACACAAAGAAAATTAAAGTATTTCCATATGAATATCTTGATTCATTTGATAGATTCGAAGAAATATTCAAAATTAAATGATGAAAGTGTTTCTGAAAAGATTACAAATTTGCACAAAAAGTCTGATCAAAAATGAACTGTAAAAATATTGGAGACTATCATGATGTATATCTTATGACCGATGTAGTTTTACTAGCTGACGTCTTTCAAGAATTCAGAAGAACATATATTATATTTCATGTGTCTATTTTTAGAAATGTTACAGGTAAAAAAGTCACGTCATTTAAGCTGGAGGGAATTATTTCCCTGTCACACTGAATAATTTCTTCCTACCGAAAATCTGGTTGAGACTTGAGATCACTAGTTTAAAAGTGGCATTCGTTGACAAAATAATTAGATGAAATGTAATATATAATTTATTTCATCAGCTTGTGGTTAATATGGGGAAATATTTGCCTCAAAAGGGAAAAATCCGCGAAAATAACTCGTGCCTTACGGCACTTGTTATTTTCGCATACCTTTCCCTTTTCGGGCCGATATTTCCCCATATTAACCACAAGCTGATGAAATAAACTCTATGTCTTGAACACCATAAACTTGACCCATTTCATTATTATAATGATCCAGGATTATCATTTGGTGCATTATTCAAATATACAAAAGAAAAATTAGATCTTTTAACAGATATTGATATGCACTTAACAATAGAAAAAGGAATAAGTGGAGGAATAAGTATAGTTTCAGAAAGACATACAAGGTTATTGTTTACCCCTTGCAACACCGTATACGTTACTTGCCTCATAATACACTATATAATTATTTTCCTTTCCTGGATTATAATAATTGAGATAAGGGTTATTTGCTTTTGTTTTTTCATGTCTTTTTGAAACCTTACTTATTCCTCCTCTTCTTTCCTTTGTCCGTTTAATTTATCATGATAAAATTTTAGGGACAAACCAATTAAAAATTGGATGCCTTTATATTCTCTTTTGTCTTCTTCTATTTGTTCGTTGATTATTCTTGGGTTTTTTTTCATTAAACATAAGAAGGATCCTTATAATCATAAAAAAAAAAAATGTTCTCTGGGTAAGTCGTTTCATGACTGAAATGGAATCTCTTGAGAAATAGTTGATGACATGCGCTGACTTGGTTAACAGGGGGGTCTATGTTCGAACCCACTAAGTTATCGGTCCGGCATTGCAGAGCCACGGTCTAGTGTTGCTGAAAACCAGAAACTGCGCAAAAGGGCGGATTACTGCCTTGGTGCCATTAAATTACCGCTGAAGGCGCTTGTAAAGCGTCGTGAAAGTAAACAAATCATAATTTCGCAAGATGGATGTCAGGTTGACATTCTCATTGGTTGAGGAATTGAACATAGGTCACAGACACTTGACTGTATTTCTCTTTAGCCATGCCCTGGAAATAGTGGTTTTAACGCGTCTCCGTCATGCATAGTACCAAACATATCATCACATGTGGCCTGCAACATCCGAAAAGGGGCATTCGGACATTTGCATAAACTGTCGTCTCCGATCAGCCTGCGCAGTCCGCGCAAGCTGATCCGAGACTACACTTTCCGCGTTAATGAAAGTTTCTGTTTTGAACAAGTCTACTGTAGCACAAAATGTAATGTAGCCATAAAGTGCCGTCTCGGATTAGCCTGCGCGGACTGCGCAGGTTGATCCGAGACGACACTTTACGCAAATGTCCGAATGACCCCTTTCAAGTGTCGCAGTCCATATATGAAGTCCATAAAATCCTCTTTCTGTATCTGCCGACTTAACCATGAAGTAAAGCTATCTTTGGACAAGCAGACGGTTTATCAGAAACAAAATATGTCGACAAGGTCAGCCTACACGCACCGCGTAGACCGACCTCGGTCGACACTTTTTGCAATTGCACTGAACTCCCTATTTCACACAACATGGCTTATACCAATTTTCAGGCCGAAGAACCGACTTCTACAACTTGAATGTAATGATGCCCGTATTTCTGACGTCCATTCTGGTCGGCATGGTGTTTGTAGTACCAGTAGAGTCGGGGGAGAAACTGTCCTATGTCCTCACCGTGTATCTGTCATTGGCCGTCCTGATGACGATCATAAACAATTCTCTACCATCCACCTCCATCTCAACTTCTGTCCTAGGTACGTTCTCTTGGTAATAAGACTGACACAAATGATATTTTCTATCATTAAGTTTAGGAAAGTGGAAAAGAAATAATGAAGCGTTGCAATTTTTGTACTTCTTTAGCCATAAAAATTTTAAGTCTGTTCTCTATAAATCTATCAGAATAAATTATTGAGAAAGATAACAGTATACGAGGGCTGTCCCAAAATGGCGTGGACAACTTTTTATTTTTCGGAACCTGGCCTTGTTTTTAATGGCATTTTCACCGATATTTTAATCATTTGTGCATCTGAAGAAGAAATAGTGAGGTAGTTATATACAATTGAGTCTATTCTACATGCAAATATTATTGACAGGTTACGTTTTGCGGCCCCACCCAAGATTTTATGAAAGGTTTTAACTGTGTGGTTACTTTAACTGTCAATATCAGAGGTTTTCGATAGAATTGCATGAAACTGAATAATGCACCTTGTCGTTATCAAATACGATGTCATTCCTGAAAAGAAACCATTCACGTGACCTTATTTTGAAAAATTTCATAGCAAAAACACAAATGGTGGCGAATTTGGAGAGAACAAAAAATGTCGACGTCAAAGGAAATGGCGGCCCATCGAAATGTGATCGAGTTTTGTGTTGACCTAATATGACACCGATACAGACGTTTAAACAGTTGCAAACTACGGAGAAGTATAAATCATGTTTTTCGCTCGTATACAAATGGCCAGCAGATTTTCTGAGGGATGGAGACTGGCAGAATGTTTGGAGTCGGGTAGACCAAAAGTAAGAGACAACCGTACAGTACACTGCATCAGGAATGTCATCGAAGGGGATTGGCGAGTGGCTGTGAGAGAGATTGCGGAAACTGTCAGAATCAGGAATTTACGTGAGAAACTAAGCATGTCGAGAGTTTGTGCAAGATTGGTGCCTCGTTTGCTTACTGCTAGATTTTGCAGTCTTTCCTTATCATAAGTCATAGTTACGAGGACATGGGTTTGAAAACTTACATGAGCTTAAACAAGAAACATTTAGAGTGTTTCTCGGACTACGGACCAGCTGGTTAGCCAATGTATACGACAAGTGGTTTTGCACCAAAAATGCATAGATCACCACAGCCAGTTTTTCGAAAAGGAGTAATGCCAATGACGTTGATGTTTTTTGGAAGTGTGGGACGGGGTTATATGATTGGTACATTTTAAACTTCCCTGTGCTAATTGTATTTTAAGCTAGAACATTGGAATTTCACATAGGTTTTCATAAATCCTGTGCCCATATGCTCTTAACAGCGAGTGTGTCTAATGTTATAACAATTTTATTAGAAGAGTCCACGCTAATTTGGGACAGCCCTTGTAGAGCTATATGCCTTCATTATCTGTAATGCCAAACTGTTGACTCTGACTCTTGACCGGTTATATCTCATTGTTGTTTACGGCCTACACCCTTCTCTTGAATACAATGACCTGCAACACGCGGAAAGGGGCATTCTGATATTTGAGTGAAGTTGTCGATTCGGATCAGCCTGCGCAGTCCGCGCAGACTGACCTGAAACAATTTCTTTATTTATCTAATTTGCTGTTTTACGCAAATCTACTGTAGAACAAATCTGACCCAGCAGTCGTAAAGTGCTGTCTCATACCAGTATTAGCCTGTGCGGACTGCGCCATCTTCGCAAGCCAAGGATACTAGGGTAGTACCCTTGGCCGCTCGCCTCTTTAAAAATCGAAGCTCACGCTGCGCCTTTTCATTGGATGCGATCGAAACCCATCGCGTCCAATCAAACCATCCGTAACAAGAAATCTTTCGCAAAACAGAAAACAATAATGGCGGCGCCCATCAAAAACGAAAGTTGTCGTGTTTGTGACGAAATTTGCCAAAAAAGAGTAGACGATCGATATTTAGTGAGTGTTTTTTTGTTTACGATCAGTTATGTGAAGTATTAGGACGGGTTCCATAGCCAAATGATTGCGTCTGTTCGTCTTGTTTTGGTGTGATGAATCCGAAAGCGCAGCCATATTTGATGCATAACCAACCAATTTTATTACGAGCATTTTGATTTGTCAGAAATAACATCAGCAAAGGTTACGCAACTCGTGATATTCGACAGGTGGCGCAGCGGGTGTTTCGATTTTTAAAGAGGCGAGCGGCCAAGGTACATAACGAACAAAGTGGAGTTAGTATCCTTGGTTTGCGAAGATGGGACTGCGCAGGCTCATCCGAGACAGTACTTTTCGCAAATGTTCGAATGTTTTGGTGTGTTGCAGGCCACATAATAATCTTCCTATATAAGGCCTTAATTTTGCTGTCGTATAAATAGTCATTGTATTGCTTTCATCGTAAAATTTTCAGGTCTCTACCTTGCTATCGTGCTCGTTCTTTCGGCCATTGGTATACTCTTCACTGTCATCATTCTCATCATGTTCCATTTCGAAGGAAAACTCGAACCTACTAGTAA
Organism: Tridacna crocea; assembly: GCA_943736015.1. Lineage (NCBI taxonomy): Eukaryota > Metazoa > Mollusca > Bivalvia > Cardiida > Cardiidae > Tridacna > Tridacna crocea. The sequence goes on from OX031073.1 coordinate 35,876,268, forward strand.
AGCCACGGCTTTCCTATTAAGAGCTGCCAAACTCACGCGCCAAAAGCTTCCGAGGGAAACAGAGGTCACATGCTTGACGAAAGTACAACCTGTCGATGCAGATGACAACTTGAACGATAAAAAACCAGAGAAGCCGACGGTTTATGTGTTTCTCACGTGGCGTGAAGCCGCCATTATTCTAGATTGGTTCTGTTTTGTAGTTTTCGGAGTACTGACATTGTGTATGAACATTTCATTCGTGATTGCGCTGACTGTCGGAGGAAGTGTGCAACAAGAGTAGCTGGTCTTTGATGAAAGGTCAAAGAGATCCATGAAAGTTTTTTTTTTTTTAATTATTTATTTATGTAAAGAAAAATTAGAAAAGAAAACCTAATGCATAGAAATTATCCGTCAGTCTAAACGTTTGATATCTACAGTTAAAATTAAATAAAATGATATTGCTGAAGAAAATTTTGAATTACAATTATTGTGCAACAAAGAAATTTTCTTTTCAATATCCATACATTTACTGTAATATAATTATGTACATAGTTAGGAGCCATGTTCTAAAATTGGTTGGTTGGTTGTTTTGGGGTTTAACGCCACTTTAACAGCTTTAGGTCATATCATGGCGGACGGTGACGCATATGTGTTTCCTGGCTTTCTCACACCGGTACTTACACTACTTTCTTTCCAAAGTCTACTTTTCTCATATGCTTCAGCAGAGGTGAGAGGCGAAAATACGCCAGAAAGAAAGTTCACCGGGTATCGAACTCACAACCACTAGGTCATAAGTCCGTCCGGGTGTTCGTGTGTCCGTCTGTACAAAATATTAGCTATTGCCTGTTTCTGCCAAAACGCTGGCGGCGCTATCAAGTCACATTCAGTGACTGCTCTGGCTCGATAGCTCATTTATTAACTATAAATTCATGTATTACATCTACCAAGTAAATAGCGAATCATTTTTGTTACATGAATGTGATGCTTTACGTTTTTTCTTGACTTTATATAATTATGATTATGATTACTTTGTTGGCTTTGTCGTGAGAGATCATTTGGAAAAAAAAAAACATATATGTGCTTTATTCTACTCTGTTCAATTTCTTTTTATGTGCGTACTTGTGTTTAATTTTTCTCGTCATTGTTTCGTTAAAATACTATTGATCGCTGCGTTCTAAACTTTGCTACACACATCAAGAGGATGGGCTAATTATTGATGTGTGTCCCGGTTTCAGTCCAAGCTTTTGCTGAGGATTTGAATTGCCTTACCTAAGGACAACCTCTCTCGAGTTGCCAGATCAAGCATTCTTCACTTGGACGTTTGAACGAGGCAAGAACTATAAATTTCGCGTAACATGCATTTTTTCCTTACGTCACACTTTGTAACACGCATCTTTTCTCAAACCCAGACCCATGGGTCATTTTACTACGCAGAGGAATGACCCGGGTCATTATTCTATGTAGACAAATGACCCCAGAAATGACGCTGGCGCTGAAAAGGTAAAATAATTTCTAAATGTAAAGCCAAAATTCAGCAATGGTTGTAAGAGTGTCGCATGATCATTGACGATTTTATTATGTTGAAGGCTTTTCATCTACGTTAGATGACGTCATATTTGGATCATAAAGATAGATGGAGGCAACTACTTCAAAAGGACAATCGCATTACATAAACAAATAGATAGAGGGAGGCGTTGACACCGACTTCAAAGGAATAATCCCCTTCCTTATGGAATACGGTCCCTAATTCATAAGTTAAAAGACGGAATCCGTCGAGATTTCCCGAATAACTTCTATGAAAACTTTGATGTTTACCGATGAGTAACTGAGCTGTGAGTTCTTACTCTCACATTATAACAATGAAGCTGCCGAGATTGCCCGAATAGCTTCTATGAAAACGTCGATGTTACACGATGTTTACCGATGAGTAAGAGAACTATGAGTCCTTACTCTCACATTATAACAAGGAAGCTGCCGAGATTGGCCGAATAGCCTATATGAAAACGTCGATGTTACACGATGTTTACCGATGAGTAAGTGAGCTTTGAGTCCTTACTCTCACATTATAACAAGGAAGCTGCCGAGATTGGCCGAATAGCCTAATTGGCTTGCAACACGCGAAAAGGCGCATTCGGAGATTTGCGTAAAGTGTCGTCTCGGATCAGCCTGCGTTATCCGCCCAGGCTGATCCGAAAGGTCACTTTCTGTTTCTATGTATTTTTTTGTTTTTTGCAAGTAAACTGAAGCACAAAATCTAATGTAGTCGCAAAGTGCCGTCTCGGATTAGCCTGTGCGGACTGCGCAGGCTGATCCGAGACGACATTTTACGCAAATGTCCGAATGCCCCTTTTCGTGTGTTGCAAGCCAATTATGAAAACGTCGATGTTAACCGTTTAAGTAGGGAACGCAGACATTAAGCAACAAGACAGAGGGAGGTGGAGACATTGACTTCAAAAGGCAAATTCCGATATCTAAACGTCAATAGAGAATACGAGGCGCAGAAAGACACAGAAGGCGAGACAGATAAAGTCAACAGAAAGGGAAGACGTAGACTGAATAAACCCTTTGAGCATAGTATAAACTTGACAGCCATTTTCATCCTAAAAATAAACCCCAGATAATAGAAACAGCATGGCTGCTTTTTTCCATATACAGCGTTTTAGCTATGCAGACAGTGTAGATTGAAATCAGGCCGCACTGAACGTGCAGCCTGACTCTTATCTGCACTGGTCTAAAAGGCAACTATACGAGGGTTATCCCAAAATTGCGTGACAATTTCAGATATGTTTTCAATACTCATTATCCAAACGTGTATACACAAAATCATACAATTTTTTTTACAAATTAGAAACTTAAAGCATATACACGACAACAAATACCCACAGTGCGGCGCACGTCAAACGTTGTTCACGTCAATGTTAAAATCTAAGAGTCTTTGTCAAAAGATTTTCCTTTAAATTCAATGCATTTGCCATGTGATTCAATCCACGACTGGTCAAAACCTGTCTTATATTTCTGTCGGACCTTTGTTAAAAGCAAATACAGCAGACATCAACTGATTGCTGTTATCGAACACGCGACTTCGTAAATCCTCATTAAGCTGTGGAAGGCAGGCACAGTTGTACATCTATGTAGAAATGTTTGCCTTCTTGAATATAGGGGTCCCAGGTGTCTTCCATATACTGGACAGTCGCTTTCCTCGGTTTTGAAATAGTTTGACCACCTCTCATCTCCTATAAAAAGAGGATTTAATGCAGCGTCGTCTGCTTCAACTCAAGCAAGAAACTCTAAGGACGTGTGAACTTTTTTCTGTCTGTTTTCATCAGGCAGCAAACTTTGAATCCATCTCGGACACATAGGTAACATGTTCATTTTGTCCTTAATTATTCTGTGGAAAGAAAACTTTCATATAGCGGTTGACGACTATCTCTCTGATAATAGTCTCCGATCTGCGAAAATGCATCATTACACCAAATCACATGACTCTTCATCCAAAGAAAACGGCTTAGAATCATTTCGCGCTTTTTCCTCTTTCTTGGGTTCACCTGCCCTCCAGTCTGCTTTAATGCCTTGACACTTGCAGCCAGTGCTCTAGATGTTTTTTTAAAACTACATTTCATTTCATTTTCAGAATGCCAAATATGTTTTATAGTCTGGCGAGTGTTTTTCAAAAATCGGTACAAAATTTTATAAGTGTACGCTGCTTTGCTATTTTCTACTAATCTTTCTTGTTTGTGATGTTTACCGTCTATTGTTTGCTCGATCACTTTCAAATTTTCTGTGATTATATCAAAGTGTCCGAAGAAAACGTCAATGTAATATGCAGCAAAAAATTATCTTAGATGTTGAAAAATTCGTAAATGATTTGAGTATACAAAAACGTATATGGAAACAATGGCGTGCGCAGGGAAATGGCACCACCTTATCACTTTTTTGAATTTAAGATAAAAATAAAGCTTGTTCTTCACTGGAGACTTAATATAAAATGAAACTACATCTTCATGGATGAAAGTGTGAAAATGAATATCCTGACGCTAAAAAGTAGTTTGTTTATATAAAATTTGTGACGGAGTTTTGGGACAACCGTCGTACTTGTGAAAGGCTCTTGAAGTATTACGAAAGATAGGACGCGAGATGAAAACAAGCATTTTTTCTTTTCTCAACAACTTATTTTCTTACTGTTAAAAACGTCATTTCTATTCCTTGCATCCCGGCACAGGAATCTAGTCAAACCTTGTGGGAGCAATTCATTGAGAAAAGCCGCATAATTTTGATGCAAAAAAAAAAAAAACACTTGAAAAAGTGACTTAAACACTTGAAAGAGTGAAAGGACTGAAATAAGACTAGAATCGGCATTAAAAGACCATTCAAACAATATAACACCAAATAAACAGCATGGCTTTAAAGGTGGCCCTTCAGTTTTTGGGACGAAAATTTTACAAAAATGCAAAAAAATCATCCTTATACTCCCAACGCCTTTTAATTTTCATTCATTAAACCCCAGCAGTCGAAAACCGTCTGACAGCATGAGAAATTAGAGTTTTTCTACGGCCCAGGTTGACACCAACGGGAGACACGTTCTATTTTTAGATGATCAATACGCTCATTTACTTACAGAAGAAGCTTCAAACATGGCATCAAAAGAAGGCATTATGGAAAATAATTATTACATGTTTGTTATGATAGGGAATTTAAGCGTTATGAGTGAAGTGCCAGTCACTTGACATTCCCACAATGCTTTATTGATTTTTGGCGCGAAATCTAAAAATACCTTAAGAGGCTATGTAGCCTTTTAAGGGAATACCACCAAAAAAAATTTTTTTGTGAAATTATAAATCTTAATTATTGATGATTTGTATTATTTTTTCATTTGAATTTCATTGATATATATATTCTTTAATTTGGTGAGATGTAAAAATTCTACATACCCACCTTTAAAATTTGCTTATTAACCCGGAAGTCTTTTTGCTGCGGTTCAGTCCTGTTCTATTGATTTTTTTTCCATGGGGTATTAATAATATTGCGTATCAAACAAATTATTGTATTCAAATTGTACTAAGACCTTTACCTTAAACCTTTACCAGAAAATAACATTTTGGACTTGTTTGAATCGAAAAAGCTATTACAGACACACAAATTCAAGATTTTGCAAACTATTTCTTAGATAGCGAAAGAAACACTGTAAGGAAAGGAAACTTCGGCCGATTAACAACAGTTCATTTCTATCCCATACTGTATGCAAATGTGCATCTGTATTAGAATCATTTAACGACGAAATGTTTGGACAAGGGTTGATTTGCCAAACAGATAGTGGCCGAATGTGTTTGAGTGTTCTAAAACGACGTTTTTAAAACAGACAAAAATGGATAAAAGATTATGGGGTTTTATGACAATCTTTTTGTCGTCTTTTTGTCAAGTTGGTGAGTTTTTAAATGGAAATTTAATTACATGAGTAATCAATTTCTGTATCCATCTATTCATGCACGTGTTGATATATTGTTTTAAAAACATTAGATTAAAACAGAATTATGACGTTGTAAAAAATGCGCTTTTAAGCGTTCTCTGGTCACAAAATTTTAGGCAGAATAGACCCTAGCTCACGCTTTAGAACGCCTTGTCTGTAACTCATCGAATTCTATTTCTTTCTTTTTTTATCATTTCTTATTCATGTATTCATTTAACAATTGATAAGATAATTAGTTGATGAATACGTAGGTGTGTCTGTCCTACATCCGTTCGGTCAGATTTTTAACCCCTTTACCCTTTCTTTCATTTCTTTACTCTTTACAAAACAACAATTTGAGACTTGCCGAAATTAAACGCCTTCGTTAACAATAATTTCAATGTGAATGAAAAAAAAAGAGAATTTTTCTGTACTGAAGGATAGCAAAGAAAAAGGAGAAAAGGCTGGTTACCAGAATTTTATCCCTTTTCACAACATTTTTAGAAGGTATATTCGTCATAAAAAAAAAGCTTGGGATAAGTGGTATAGGATTTAAATAGTTACCTGGAATGTTTTCACTCCACAACAACACTTTGGACTCGTCCAGACACCTAGCATATGGAGATGATAGACTAAAAATGGGTAAAATGGTTTTACAAAAATTTGGGACTTGCCAAATTAAAAGCCTTTGCAGAAAACAAATTAAATGTAACTTTAAAAATGATTTTTTTTATAGGAAGGATAGCAAAGGAATATGAGAAAAGGTTGGTTACCAGAACTTTATCTCTTTTCAACATTTTTTTTTAAAAGCTATACTTCTCAGGGTCGTAAAAAGCTTGGGTTATGTGGTATAGGTTTTTAAATAGTTAAGTGAATGTTTTCACCCGACGAAAATGTGACTTATAAAATGAAATGTTTGTGAGAAGGATGGCAAAGGAAAATGTGAAATGGTTGGTTACCAGAACTTTATCCCTTTCCAACAACATTTTAAAAAACTATTCTTCTCAGGGTCGTAAAAAGCTTGGATTATGTGGTATTAGGTTTTAATAGTAACTGTAAATGTTTTCACCCAACGACAACATTATGGACTCGTCCAGTTAATTAGCATATGGAGACGATAGAATAAACGTGGGTCAAATGGTTGTAGTTGCTCTTGAAAAAGTGAAAAAAATTGTTGAAACTGGAGAAAATGCTTGTGGCAGGCCCTTCTTTCTTTTCCCAATATTTCCTCTCACACGTTGAAAATGCAATTTTTACAGATGTTTCTGAACTATATATTAATTACTTTTTTGTTGTTGCTGAGGGGGATTAAGGTTGAGGAAGTGAGAAGAATAACAGAAAGTAGGACAAATCAGCCCATCTGCCCCTTTTTTTCCTGGGTCAAGAAAAATCTAAATCTTTGGTAAAAAGTTAAAAAGTTAGCAATCCAGTGGCTTCACAGAGACAGGGACAGTCCATTTACTGATATTATATTCAGGCATGTTCCTATTGACGAATAACTTCATGTTATAGATCATGAACAAAAGAGACTTGGCTTCAGATCAAATTTCAAACCTTCCATACCTTCTTCACAAAATAGCTATTCATGCTTCATTTTGAGTATTTAATGATGTGGGTCTTATGAAGTTTTACACAGAAATGAGTGAAGGGTTCAGAACAGCTGCAACTGACTTACGTCTTACAGATTAACACACACGAGTCACATTTGATTGACTCTTCATATCTTTTATTTCATATTAATTTACCCGTTTGGTGATCATTAATGGGCGGGATTATGAATTTTATACAGGTTACAGAGGGTAAGTTCATTCTTGGTCTCTACTTGCTCTTCTTTTCAATACGATCTCATAAAATGCATATTTTGTCTGTTTATTTATTTTTGTTTTCAAAAGCAAATATGTTTAAATTGTGTCAGAATTGATTTCCCCTTGATTTCTTGCTATGTCATTTTCTTTTCAGTATGTCCAAATTTAAAGGATTTGCAAACGGGACATAAGGACATTTGCCACTGAAATAATGATTTGTTTGTCCGATGTCATGTGATACTTTCGGTGCATCGCTTACGATAAAAAGGAAATGTCGCTTATATCAAATGTGATTGGCAAATGGTCTATTGGCAAATGGACTATTAAATCAGAATGTCATACAAATGCTGAAAAGCAATTGTTGAGTGGGAAGCTATGACAAATGACATCATATAATGATCTAATGACATCACAAATTTTAATTTCAAAAGTACTGAAGGTAAAAAAATACCGGATGGCTGTGTAACAGGAAAAAGAGAAAAAGAAAAAAGGAATCTCTTGTCTTTATGAAGATATCATTTTTCACAGCTCTAGGTTTATACTCGTCTACACAAGAGACGACAATTCGGAACCACATCTTTGCAGCCGACAATTACGACTCTATGTCAAGGCCTGCGTCCCTGACAAACATAAAAGTAACCCTGGCATTGACAGCTATTGATGAGTTGGTATGAAAAGCAATCTACTCATACTGTCTGTCTGTCTGTCTGTCTGTCTGCTGTCTTTCCGTCTATCTGTCTATCTGCTTCTCTCTGTCTCGAAAGAGATTATTTAAAAGACAACACAAAACAAAATGTGAAACACAATACGTGATATTGTTCATTGGAATTCATATTTTCGTATTGAAATACTGCTTCAGTAGTGCTTCAGGCTGTTCTTTGCAGTTATATAATGACGACCAAAGCACCTCATCTATGTATACCTTGACACAGAGCATCTAAACTTTTACCAAACAAGAAATATGCAAGTCCAAAATGAAAGCACTAAAATGATTCTCAAATAATGTGATGTCTCTGAGAGGGTCGAAACAATTTAGAAAAAAATTGGAAAATTCTCTTTACCAGTTTGTTCCTTTCCCCTATATATTCTAGAAAGCTTTCTATTTAAGGTGGAGACGACATAAGCAAAATTGGTAAAGGGGTAACTAGAGCAGTGAAAAAGATTCTTTTTATCGTAAAATTAATGCAATGGCTTTCAATTTTATTTGGAATTCGATACATATTTATTCGATCGCTGAGTATTACATTGACATGTGAAGGTTTTCATTAATCAACTCAAACCTCGGTTTCTAATACAAATCTCCGTTTTTTTTTTTTTTCCAGTTACACTGTCTAGTATAACTGGGGGGAAACACGGAGATTTGTATTAGAAACCGAACCTTGGTCAGAGGAAAACTAGCAGTGTATTTACTGTTAGGTTGAAGCATGTCGAGCTGAATGGCTCAGATAGTCACCCGGTTAAAGTGTTGCATCTAAATTCTTATCCATATTGTTTATTGTTTAATGTCGAACACTCCAGTAAGTCACTCGGATTTTTATGAAATACAATTTTTACCTGTAAATGTATTGTTCAGATTGCAACATCCAATGTTGAACGCTTCCAAAAGTCAGCCTGTGATAAGATTTACAACATGAAATACTCTTTAGCTTGTAACGAACACCCTAGTTAGTCGGGGTGTTTAAATTTTAACGGTTTTAAGCCGTTTAAATTGCAACAGTTAATGTAGAATACCTCTGATAGGATTACAGTCTTATTTGGCAACAGATGTACTGTCCGCACAAGCCTTATGTATAGTGTTGACATTACCATATTGGGGACACATTTCACTAAAATGAAATCACGCAAAATTTTGGAAACGCACTTCTTGCAAATATGCATTAAGTCTAAATGCAAGTTTCACTCAGCAGCATAACTTTACGATTTGACGACGTATATAACAAATGTTGGCGCGCATCCTACCGCCCATGAATGTACACTTGTCGTAGATATTGAATCAGAAGTGCACATGTGCATTTTTTGCACATAATGGTAATACTATTGGTGCACTGAAGCAAGTAGCACTTACCTTCGGGTAGTATTTGTGAAGAAAAGAAATGGATGTTTGACATGTCACCGAGAAATAATTAACCCTTTCCCAAACGGCAAATTTTGGACCAGACCAAATTGAAAGCAATATGCAGATGACAAATTGACAGTTGCTGAAAAGATGATTTTTGTATATGATAGGGGAGAAAACATTGTGGGAAAAAGGAGAAAATGCTGGTTACCAGAATTTTCTCCTTTTCCCACAATCTTTTCAGAAGGCTTCTATTTCTGACCCGTAAAAATCATGGATTGTTTGGGAAAGGGTTAAGATTGTGCTGACACGGCGTTACACACCTAGCAAGAAAACAAAGGCAAGAAATTTAAATCTGTGGAAGTATAACGGTTTCCAGTTTGAAAAATTATTGTTAGGAAAGGAAAAATCGTTTTTATTGAGCAAATCCTCCCTTTTCCTGCTGAGTTTTTATCTTATTTTTCCCTGAAAAAAAAAAAACCTTCCACAATGACCTTCAACTTTGTTTTCTATCAAAATAAGCGCGGGAAGGTGCAACTTTCTTTTAAATTATTATTACCATTTAGAATAATAAACACTAAAAGTGTTAAAATTTTAAAAGAAGTTCTATCCTTTAGAATTTTTTTTTTTTTTTTTTTTTAAGATTGACACTTATTTCGATCAAATTATTTCTCCACTTAACTCAATGGTCTATGTATAACATGCACATTTGTACACTTACTGTGTCTGCTGAGTTTTTATCTTTTAATCTTAAATAACTTCCACATTGACCTTTAACCTTTTTGCCGTCAAAATAAGCACGGGTAGGTGCAACATTTATTATTATTATTATTGTCATTTAGAATAATAAACACTAAAAGTTTTAAAATTTTAAAACAAGTTCTGTCCGTTAGAAAGTTTTTCTTTTTAAGATTAACCCTTATTTCGATCAAAGTATTTCCCCTTTTAACTCAATGGTTTACATATAACATGCATATTTGTACACTTACTGTGCTCAAAGCCAGGCTTTCTTGTATTTTTTGTGCAAAAATATTTGGGTTTTCATTGTAATGATGTATATTTGTATCTGTTTCCTGTAATTTTCCAGTTCAACAGAATGTTAAAGAAAAACGTTTTAAATCTAATGTAAGCTGAATTTAGGCACTGTATATACCTTTTCAAAGACAAATTTCTCATGAGCGAGCATAGGTATCACATCTTTTTATTGTTATCTCCCAGAGACAAGATGAGCTTTGTATGTGCAAAATTTTAAAATATCTGTCCCCTAGACAAATTTATTATATACGTCCTTAAGAATTTGGAGAACTTTACGCCATTTCATATCTTTGGGTAAAACAGGGGTCCTAAATGTGTTTATTCAATCCTAATAAATTGGTGTAAATCTATGCAGTTTTGGGAAAGGTACCTTTGATGTCGAAACCTCAGATACAAGGCATTCTTTAAGTTTTGCTGTGGTTAGCCTTACATTTCTGCTTCGTCGAAAGCATTTATTTCGATCGCCCCTGTAAGACGATCGGTTTTAGGTATTGTAGTACTTAGCCGTCGATGTACTGTACGCGTATAATAAGCCTTTAAAGTCCAACGCCTCAGCTTGTCAGTTACAGAGTTTCTGACTTTAGTTGTACTTGTACACTAAATAGATTGCCACACTTACTGTCAAACAGTAAGTCAGCCGATTTAAATTTTTACAGTATTAGTAACTCAGCCTGTTAAAGTGTTACAAAATCTAGGAGTTCGGATGCCCAAGATAGTGAGCCTGATTAAAGTGTTTTAGTATCTATAGTATCTAGCCGTAGATGAGCTGTTTAGGTTCCGACAGTTAATGTCGAATGCTCGGTTGGCATAAAGTGTTGTAGTAGCAAGCCTGTGTATACTATATAGGTTGAAGCTTTTAAGTCTCTTTTTCTCCCACCAAACGAAAGAATGAATATCAAAAGCGGATAGCAAATTAAAACACTTCTTAAACGAAAGAAAACTTTGATCAGTCAATCAGAAAATTGCCTTCCTTTATGATTTAGTAAACATGAATTTGGATACAATTCGAAGCGGTTGATGAACACTGTAGTTTTTACGCGAAACTTACATCGCACGTTTTGTCTTCCAGGATATACGAGGGCAGAGTTTGACGGGAGCAGGTTGGATTGCTATTGTGAGTACTGACTCTCCTGAGAGAGAGAGAGAGAGAGAGAGAGAGAGAGAGAGGAGGGGGGCTGACGAAAAGAAGATTTATAGGAAGAAGAAGTAAGCATTGAGGCTAACCTAATACATTGATTCGGTCCAACCTTTGCTTGACTCAAAAGCTAACTCAAAAGTAAATTATGGCAAGCACTATGAGAAATACCGTTGTTGAAAACATTGTGGGAAGTCTAGCAAACGCTATTTAACAGCATTTTGCTCCGTTTGCCTGTTATATCTGCCTATTAAGAGCAAGTTTCATAGTTTACAACACATTAATTTGTTGCCTACTGCTGCTTTCTATTTGAAATAGTCTTAAACTATGTCGTCTAGTAATAGTTTTTTTAGCCAAAAATGTTTCCTGATTTGTGGAATCCAATACTTTTTATTTGATAAAGGTTTTTAGACTTACCTTCTTGCGCGTTCAGCCAATAAACTCTTCATGGAGCCATGATTTTAGGACGGTAATACATTCTTTAATTGTTCAGAACTTCCTGTTTCTTTTTACCGTTTGATTTTTATAACGTATACACGATATTACTCTAACCACGATACTTTGACTTACTGTATAACATATCGTTAAAGTGGAACTATCATTTGTAGGAATGGAACGACCCGAGATTGTCTTGGACCCCGGCTTCATTCAGTGACATCAAGGAAGTTTTAATAGAGCATAGCAAAATTTGGAAGCCACAACTCTTAATTGACAATAAGTAATGCGTCTTTGTAATAGAGCTATCATTATACGTGATTAAAACCTTTCAAATGCTCTCTCTCTCTCTCTCTCTCTCTCTCTCTCTCTCTGTATTGCTCGCTCGCTTGCTGATTCTTTTAGTAAAATTTTAGTAAAAGCGTACCTCGCAACATTTTTTTTATTTCAGCATAGACGAAGTCGACGTATTTAGGGAATCGAACCTGTATCTTCGAAATAACTACCAGGGCAAGATAGAATGGTTGCTTCCACTGTTCTTCAAGGTCCATTGCAAGGTTGGTGACAGTTTGTGTAGATACAAAATATCTATGAATTAAAATCGATGGCCGGATCGGATGTGTTTCTTTCCTTCTGTCTTTTCCTTTCTCTTTTTCTCACTATCACTATTTTTCTCTATCACGTTTTCTTTCTTTCTTTCTTTCTTTTTTCTTCCTTCCTTTTTCTTTCTATCTTGCTTTCCTTCATTATTTATTTATTTATTTATTTATTGAGGTGGACATCACATATTATCCGTATGACAGACAGAAATGTTCTATCGACATCAGCAGCTGGAGCTACAACGTGGAAGAAGTTACCCTGGAGGCAGCGAGTACAGCAATTAACCTGGAAGATTTTGAGCAAGTTTTTTCTTTACGATGTTTAGATAAGCAATCCCTACCAATACTTCTATGACTACTTTCACTTCAAAAATAATAACAACAACAACTTCTGATACTACTTCTATTAATCACTGTTACTTCCTCTTTTCTCCTTCTTTTACTACTGTCGGTACAACTATCAATGCTACTACTACTACAATTAATTCTACTATTACTACAGCTGAAAATAATAAAGATATAATATATTAAATGGTAATACTACTACTATTTTTACAGTTACACTGCTTTAACCCTGTACCACACAATAACGACTTTTAACAACCCTGAGGAAAAGGCCTTTTGAAAAGTTTGCGGGAAAAGGAGAAAATGCTGGTAACCACAAAGTTTTCTACTCTATCACAGAAAAAATGGCACCATTTGAGCTACTGTGAAATTATCGCCTACAAATGCTTTCGATTTTGATAGGTCTAAAATTATGCTGTGTGGTAAAGGGTTAAAAATTGGGACAAATTATCTCATCAGCGGATGAACCTAAAGGGGTGGCGGGGTCAAGATTCCAAAATGAAACATCAACAAACAACTAATTTGAAATGATATGGCACATTCTGAAGGCCTATGAAACGGTAGAAACCATCATAGGCCAATAAAAATATTTTGTCTTCTAGCTTTTTCTTCCTTTTTTCCGAAAGTACACTTTCCAGAATCCTTCTTTTCGTTTAAAGCTGGAATTATCTTGAAAATGACTCATATGGTTGTAGAGATCTTAAGAAAATAATGTGAACCAAAGCTTAATTTAATCAAAACTGACTTCATTTATTTATTTATCTTCAGGGAAAACGGCGAATGGACAGTGACAAAGACCGCTGTCGAGTTGATACACGTGACAAAAATGTCGAACTCTCAAGTTATAACAATTAATCCACAACTTAAGTTTCAAATCAACCTCCGTAAGAAATCTTTTATGTTTAATCCTTGTCTGTACAAACTATTTTCTGGAAATACCAAAATCAGATTACACAATGAACTCATATTAATGGAAAAAATAATAAGAGGGCCCTTTATCGCTTGATTGAGCTGGTATACCTTCTAGAGAATTATTCGAAGTAAAGTAAATGTTTTTGTCTGATATGACCTGGTAAACTAGCTTATTTATCACTTTTTTATCCGACCAACCTTTAATTGCAAAAATATAAATGCATCATTAAGGCAAACGTTCTGATCATGTTTTAAGAATGATGAGGAGAAAATAGTCCCTTCTAAAACGGGGCAGTCACGGAGAGAGGTAAGATTATAAGCACTTGAAACTTGCCTTGCTGTTGAGCTAGTTTTTACAGCGATGTGGTTTTCAGGGCGAGGAGGAGAAAATAGTCCTATTGGAGTTTTAAAAAAATTATAGGTACTAGCTACTTTTTGACATAAGGTGACATATTTCCAAACATGCCAAAGATGTTTTATTCAGACCAAAAGTATGACACGCAGAATAAACTCAAGTACTTTCTATAATTTTGACCTTTGAGTCAATGTAATAGACTTTAAAGGCTAGACTAAAATGATCTTGGATATTTTCTGAATTGCATAACTACTAAGCTGAACTCTCTCAAGTCCCCTGTCCAGGAATGCTTCCATTGGGTCCATGCTGCCGTTGCTTCCTAAAAGGTCAATCGACAATAAGTGTGCCATTGTTATTAAGCACCAGCGAGCTATCCTTCCTAAATTCTTTCTTATATATGTGCAGAAAGACGATCAACTTTCTACATTTTGAACGAAATGATTCCAACCATCTGTACGTCAGTTCTTGTGGACTTCGTGTTTGTGCTTCCGGAGGAATCAGGCCAGAAACTATACTTCATACTCACCCTTTTCCTATCGATAGCCGTCCTACTGACTTCGTTTGCTGATTTGTTGCCTCCTACCTCCTCTACAGTTTCAGTGCTTGGTACATCCTTTTTAATAGAAAGTTTTTGTCCACTTTATTCAAGGTTATTTTGTACTTTTGCTGACAAACTGTACAAATTGGTCTTTTAAAAGAGATCTATAAACACAGATGAACGTGAACTAATTAAGACTACATATAGATACATGGCGATAATATAGATTCGGGCCAGTAGCAGATGTTGTAGACACTATAAGCAAGATATGACTGCAAAATGTTAAGAGAAATTTTGCCAATAGTTCTAGATGAAATCTAGTAGATCTAGCAAATGGTACAAATAAATCAATTGATCAAAGTAAAGAATACAATAATATAGATCAGTAAATGAGAAAATGATATTTTATTCATTCTATTCCAGGTTTGTATCTTACCACAGTACTTTTACACTCTGCTTTGGCCATTCTGTGCACCGTGATAATAGTTATACTCGCTAGAAGAGAGACACCTGTAAGAAAATCAAACTTCCTGCTAGAATTCACATGCATCGTGGCCATACTAATGCGCCATCCACTTGCGCAGAAAATAAAAGATTTCAATGAGGCCGAGGAATCTACAAATAATAGTGACGCAGACAGCAACGCCGCCAGAGAAAGAATACAGGAAATTAATCTTCAATGGAGTGAATTATCACAAGTTTTGGACAAGTTTTTTTCTACCATATTTTTTACTGAGTCATTGTTAATAAACGGCGCCTACCTACTGGCACTCACCCAGGGGGCAAGAGGAGTTGAATGAACTGGATTTGTTTACATGACAATGCTTTTTGCAGGTATACCCCAAATTGTTTCCATGTCGTGGACGGCAACCGCACAGCCTAAATAATCTTTTAGGGATCACGCCCCTAACGTTTTTTTTTTTTTTTTCTTTTCTTTTTTTAACCATACAACTGACATAATGAACACAGGTGTACATGTATATGTATATCATGTGATATTCTTATGTAAACACTTTTGACTCTTGTCTCTCTTCCTCCCTTTTTCCTTTAATCTTTACTTCTCTCGTTTACCGGAATAGTTTTCCTTTTTTTAAATGATATTGTTCTCAAATCCCCTAGTTGTCCTTTATGTACCTTCTGAGTATAATAAAGAAATGTTCTGTTCTCTTCAGTTCTCTATGAAACGTGCATGTAATTAATACAATACAATACGTTTATTCGATACTAAAGCCACTGGCCAATTATATATTATGTATTACATTCAGAGACAATTTAATCACATCGAATAAACGTATTTTCGCATACCTTTCCCTTTTTCGGCAAATATTTCCCCATATTAACCACAAGCTGATGAAATAGACCCTATTTCTTACTAGTTATTCTGATGCACTTTATTATTTTGGGACTTGAATTCTTGAACTAACTATTTACACGGTTTTGAAATGTTTGATATACTGAATATGTTATGTCTCAAAATGCAATGAGTATCCATCGGGTCATTTCAGTATACCCGAGAAGTCAAAGAAATGTCGAGTTTTACACCAGTTACGACAACGACTCATATAGCTTTGCTGTACATTTAATGTCCATATTTTGAATGGAAGTGTCCGTAGTGATTTCGATGGCAAATTCAAGAGTTTGGCAAATTGGTGTAATTGGTGTAAAAGTATTGTTAACTTTATTATGCTTTATGTTGCAAAAGTATTGTTAACTTTATTATTCTTTTAAAAAATTATTTGAATTTCCCCAGCGGCTAAAATCAAGGTTTCTGTCTTTGATAGCATAGAAAATATTGTAGAAAAGGGATAGAAAAATGCTTTTCTTCTTTTTCCACAATGTTTTCGAAAAGTCTCCTATCTCAGGTTTGCTAAAACCTGAGATGGGTTGATTGATTGAAATCTGATAGGTCTGTGCACCGAAATAAGCGACAATGGGTAATCCTTATGTAAACAGAATACCTCTCGAGTTGACACCTTCAGAACTTGGAAAGACTTCCTTTGATATTCAGGGAACAATGCGATTAATCCACTTGTACTCTTTACCTAACGGCAATATTCTACACTGGTCCAAATTGAAAGCGTTTGCAGACGACGAAATAGAAAGAAATGTGACTGAAACGGAGGAATTTGTCTTTTAAAAGGGTGACACATATTTCCGGTATTTTCACCATGTTCTCACAATGTTTTGCAAAGTTTTTTTTTTTTCTCCGGTACTTTTAAACGTTAGTTCGTATAGTAAAGATTTAACCCTTTACCACACGATCCCTCCTTTTAACGACCCTCAGGAAAAGGCCTTTTGAAAACATTGTAGGAAAAGGAGAAAATGCTGGTAACCAGCATTTTCTCCTTTTCCCACAATGTTTTTTACCCTTCCTTAAGCAATTTCAATTTTTGAATTACATTGATTTTGCCGCTGGTCAGATTTTGAAATAATTTCACAGAGATGTTCCTTGCATGACCCTTTTCAAAAATTGTTCGTGAAATTTTGATTCGTCAAGAAACATGGCTCTGGTGAATTGGGGCTACTTGCACTATATGGCAATGAAGAAATTCTTAAAAATTCTTCTTCTCTGAAACGGCTGGTCAGATTTTGGAAAATTTTCACAGAGATATTCCTTGGGTGACCCTTCTCAAAAATTGTTCGTGAAAGTTTGATTTGTCGAGAAACATTGCTCTGGTGAATGGGGGCTACTTGCATTGGAAATGAAGAATTTCTTGAAAATTCTTCTTCTCTGAAACGGCTGGTCAGTTCTGAAAGTTATTTCACAGAAATATTCCTTAAATGACCTTTATCAAAATTTGTTCGCGAAATTTTGATAGGTCAAGAAACATGACTCTGGTGAATGGGGGCTACTTGCACTGTACGGAAATTAAGAAACTCTTAAAAAGTCTTCTTTTCTGAAACTGCTGGTCAGATTTTGAAAGGACTTTTACTGGTGACCTTTTAAAAAATTGCTTGGCAAAATAATGATTTTGTTTCCAGTGTTTCAATACCTTAAAAAAAAATGGCTATGGTCCTCTCAAAAGTTCAAATGAGCGATCCAGGGCCATCTTGGCCCTCTTTTTATTGGTATTTTGTTCTATTCTAATTTTCAATTAGGTTTTATTATTATTATTATTATTATTATTAATTTCTGAAATTTCAATGATCCAAACCGAATCCTATCACAGTCAACAAATGTTAAAAATAATCCAAACTGAAAGTAAAAGGCGAAAAAAGAAATGTATCTCAGATAAAAGAATTTGTTTTATAAAAAGAACGTGTGGATAGAAAACATTGTCATAAAAGAAGAAAATGCTCGTTACCAGCATTTACTCTCTTTCCAACGTTTTCTTTTTTTTTTTTTTTTTTTTTCTCTCTCTCGTCTTTAGAATGAGTGGTTTCGAAATGAATTCGTGTTTTAATTGATAATCCTGCAGGAAAGAAGACTTTAAAAATATTGCCTAAAAAGGAGAAGAATAAAGAAGAAATGTCTGCAACTTGCATTTACTCCTACTTCCACATTTTTAACTCCTGTAATAGCTAAATTCAACAATGTGAGGCAAATTTAGTAATTCATCTACAAATTCTTTCAATTCCGACAAGTCGAAAGGTTTGTTGTTTTGGTAAAGGGCTCATTCGGTAAATCCTTAACTTTAAACAACACCGAGCTTTAAGGACCCTGAAGACAGCGGCCTAAAAAAACACTGTCGGACAAGGGGAAAATGCTGGTTACTAGCATTTTCTCCTTGTCCAATAGTAATTTTGTATTCTATCGTCGAAAAATGATTACCGTCATTTGAACCAATTTAACTTGTCGTCTGCAATTTTCTTTTAATTTCGACAAGTCTGAAAAACTGACGTCCGCGAAATTCTTAATTGGGTCATATACGGTTAAGATAGTATAATATCTATATATTATATAGTAGGTTAACCATTCTATTATAGTGGTTGAATGTTTTTAAAGTGATTAAAATCGACATTCCTAGACAGACAAAAAATGGATCTTAGATTTTGGAGTCTAACTACAGTCTTTTTGTCTTCTTTAATTCACATTGGTGAGTTTTAGAATCATAAATTTAATACAAGATCATTATTTCCCGTGTCGATCTATACTTTCTTGCAAATAAATTGATTTTGAAATTTTATTAAAAGGACTTATAGTCATTTTTGCAAGTTTTTGTTTTAAGCTTTTTTTAATTAATCAAATTTTCGGGCAGTATAGTATAAAACCTAGGTCAGACTTAATATCAAAGCAATCAAATCTAGATCTAATAATTCTACAGAGCAGCCAGTGCTCTCTCTGTCGCTCAGTAAGTTTTAGAATTGTTCCTTCCTTCCTTCATCTGTTTCTTCCTTCCTTCCTTCCTTCCTTCATCCGTTTCTTCCTTCCTTCCTTTCTTTCTTCCTTCCTTCCTTCAGACTGTTCTAATTTGAAAGCACCTGCATAAAACAACAATTCCCATGGGATAAAATAGTGAAATTAAATCAGACAGTCTAAAAAAATTGTAGGAAAAGGAGATAATGCTGATCCTGGATCTCCATTGTCCGCTTTACTGAAACTCAGTAGAAATCAGCAACTATGAAATTGCAACTATGTGGATCGACTTTCTGGAATGACAATGTCTGATAGGTTTATGCGACGTTCAAAGGGACAAAAAGTAATTGAAACTATTTGGAAAGAAATTGAAGCCTTCTAGTTTTATAAAGAAAGTAAGATAAAACACATGATAAATCTCTTTTCAAAACAATGCCTCCCGTCATTGAAATTATTCTCCTTCCACCCTTTCTATCGTACAATCCGACTTTTGATGAACCTGATCGAGAAGACATTGAAAAACATTGTGGGAAAAGGAGAAAATGCTGGTAACCAGCATTTTCTCCTTTTCCCACAACGTTTTCTATCCTTTCAGAAACAAGTTACATAATATTTGCACGAGATTTGAATTATTGTTCGGTTTTTTTCCCCAAATTGGGACATGTAAATTTTTTTTTCGTCTTGTTAAGACTGACCATGTTGAATTGTTAAGTTCTTTATCTTTTTATCGTTGGAAGACTACATTCTTTCAATCGATTTTCGTTCTGGGTTTATACAGATATGGCCCAAATAATGGGGTTTAAATGGCGATATCTGTCTATAAAATATTATGTTTGTTACTGGCATTTATTATTAACATCACTATAATAATGATGATGACGATGATGATATCTTATTATTATTATTATTATTATCGTTGTTGTTGTTGTCATTATTATTATTATTATTATTATTATTGTCGGTGTTGTTGTTGTTGTTGTTGTTGTCATTATCATTTTTATTATTATTATTATTATCTTTTCTTCACACTGTTTTGAAAGGCTTTTTTCCAAAGTACGGATTTGAAAAGGGTAATCTAAAGGGCTTAAAATGACGATATCTGTCTTTGAAAGGGTGAAAAACATTACGCTAAAAGGAGAAAAAACATTGTTTGATACAATAATAATAATAATAATAATAATAATAATAATAGTTGTTATTATCATTTTCCTGCCATTTTTCCCCTATGTTTCCCCATTTCTTGTATAATGTTACGTTGTATGAAAAAATGTTCTCTTAGTCTCCACAGGGGGAAATAAAGAGAATGATATCATCATCATCATCATCATCAGTATTATTATTATTATTATTATTATTTATCCTTCACGCTGTTTTTGAAAGGCTACCTTCTACAGCACGAATTCATAAAGGGTAACCCAAGCTTGCTCTTTTTGCTCTTTTCTGTATGTTTATGATCATGTATGTATTGATATCACTAATAATGGCTTTTCGTTTGAATATGATTATTCTATTTTTAACTCTTTACTGCGCGACAAAATTTCCTTGTCCAAATTGAAAGCATTTGAAAACATTTGCAGACGACAAGATAAGTGTGACATGAAACTCGTGTTTGAAGAGGTAGAAAATATTGTGGTCACCGGAAATTTTGTGCTTTTTTCCCACGATGCTCTCTAAGACATTCTTGTTAGGGTCGTTGTAAATCGGGAACGTGAGGTGAAAGGATAAATCTGTACTACATTAGCATTTGACCAAAACATGTTTTCAGAAGAAAGATAAGGATTTTTTATGGATATAGAAAGAAAAAAGCCGATAGGAATTCCATACTCTTGGTGAAAAAATACAACACAAATGGAGCATTGGGACATTTGCGCAAAGTGTCGTCTCGGATCAGCAAGATATATACACGGATATATAGAACATCTTAGTTTTTCTTTCGGTTAACGATCTAAATTTCGATTTTTAATCGGAAAAAAAAGAGTAAAAGTATTCAATTCATTTCATGCTTTTAACCCTTTCTGGGAGGAAGTTTATCAAAATCCGCTACAGTTCTTTTAAGTTATTCCCCGCGGCGTACCCCCTCCGCTTAGCAACACATTACAAGATTACGTCAAGTACGAGAGATGTAAGGTATATTACGTCATATTTCCATCTGGTTGTGAGACACGAGCTTTTTTACCTAGGTAACTAGAATATAAAAATCGGAATTTTCATTATTCGTATCCGTGAAATATCGACGGCGTGAGACACTATTTGAATAATTTTTTAAAGGTTCACTAAAGCACTTAGAATACGACATATGGTTATTTGTAAGACAGATATATTGATTTTTATTTACCTTTAACCTTTAGATCACGATCTCCACCCACCCCCCAGTGCCGATTTCTTTCCTTTTTTTACATTGTTATTATAATGAATGTTATATTCTTTATTAATGTATGACAGCGATCGTCTAAAATTGAGATCACAAGATAAATCTTGAGGCCTTGTTTATTATTATTGCCCTTCACAACTCTAGATAAAATTATTGTAAGCAATCATCCACAAATCAGTGCTTTTGGCTTTTGTATAGGTCAGCACAGTGTATTGACGATTTGAAGAAATGCAAGTCCAACGCCAACTGATCGAGAATAACCTTAAAATCTTATGGAATCTAGATCTAGCAATACATTCTTTACAGCCTGCATTTGATCCAAACATTTCGACAGATCCATCTTTGCTTTATATCCGCTCATTACTACAGGCAAGGAAAAAATATAACAATTCTAAAATATGGCTGTATATGAATATGAAAAATACCATCAAAATTCGTTTTTCATGATATACATGCTAAAGATAGGCCAAGGTTAGTCATGAAAAGGTGAAACACTATATTATTCTATTGAATAACGCTTAATAAATCATTCGTTATTAGTGAAAAGGGAGGTAATCCGATACCTTAACTCGATCACTACTGAATAAAAATTTGCATGTCCTAAAACGCTAAAAATACATTTCATGTGCAAGATCGATGAGATTTTTGACAAAATCTAGAATGTTAGAGTAGACTGTGTAGATCTGAGATCAGACTGCATTTTCTCTGCAGTCTGATCTTAATCTACACTGTCCCTCATAGTTTCTGGTGGTGTAAACGGTATGGAAAGAGTTAAATGACATCTTTTTTCTCACATCTATACATAGCATTTGAAGATATCAAATTAAATTTGACTCCAAGAAAGGAATGTTTCTGTAAAATTAATTGACGGATGGAATGGAAGAATTCTTTTTCCAGACGATCCCTGGTTTTTACGACCATGAGAAAGAAGTCTTTTACCAAACGATCCCTGGTTATTAGGACCCTGAGGAAGGGACCTTTTACCAGACGGTCCCTGGTTTTTACGACTCTGAGGAAGAAGCCTTTTACCAAACTATCCCTGGATTCTACGACCCTGAGGAAGAAGCCTTTTACCAAACAATACCTGGTTTTTACGACCCTGAGGTAGAAGCCTTTTACCAAACAATCTCTGGTTTTTACGACCCTGGGGAAGAAGCCTTGCACCAAACAATCCCTGGTTTTTACGACCCTGAAGAAATAGCCTTTACCAAACAATCCCGGGTTTTTACGACCCTGGGGAAGAAGCCTTTTACCAAATAATACTTTGTTTTTACGACCCTGGGGAAGAAGCCTTTTACCAAACAATACTTTGTTTTTACGACCCTGGGGAAGAAGCCTTTTACCAAACAATACCTCTTTTTTACGACCCTGGGGAAGAAGCCTTCTAAAAAGTTGTGGGAATAGGAGAAAATGCTGGTAACTATTTTCCCACAATGTTTACGGTCCTGAGAAAGAAGCCTTTAACCAAACAATCCCTGGTTTTTACAACCCTGGGAAAGAAGCTTTTACCAAACAATACCTGGTTTTTACGAGCCAGAGAAAGAAAACTTTTACCAAACAATCTCTGGTTTTTACGACTCTGAGGAAGAAGCCTTTTACCAAACAATCCCTGGTTTTTACGACCCTGAGGAAGACGCCTTTTACCAACCAATCCCTGGTTTTTACGACCCTGGGGAAGAAGCCTTTTACCAAACAATTCCTGATTGTTACGACCCTGAAGAAATAGCCTTTACCAAACAATTCCTGATTGTTACGACCCCTAGGAAGAAGCCTTTTACCAAACAATCCCTCTCCTTTACGACCCTGTGGAAGAAGCCTTCTACCAAACAATCCCTTATTTTTACGACCCTGAGGAAGAAGCATTTTACCAAATAATCCCTTATTTTTACGACCCTGGGGAAGAAGCCTTTTACTTAACAAATATCTGGTTTTTACGACCCTGAGGAAGGAGCCTTTTACCAAACAATCCCTTGTTTTTACGACTCTGAGGAAGAAGCCTTTTACCAAACAATCCCTGTTTTTTACGACCCTTCCAAAAACATTGTGGGAATAGGAGACAATGCTGGTAACCAGCAGTTTCTCATTTTCCAACAATGTTTTCTACCCTTCACAAAACATATTTCAAATTTTCAGTCACTTTTGTTATGCCGTCTGCAAATGCTTTCGATCTGGACAAGTCAAAAATTTTGTCGTTTGGTAATAAGTCAAAGGAAGTTAAGTTATATCACAGCGACAGATGCGTGTTCTGATTTTCACTAGGATCTAGGCCAAGGCTCTGACGTCTCTTGTCAAAGGACACTCCTAAATGATCGGCGATAACATGGGAAACAAAATACGGCTCCTACATTATAAACAGAGTCCCGATAGTTTAGCCTGTAGCGCATAAGACTTGAGAACAGGGGGTCGCTGGTTCGACCTTAGACTCGGCCACTTTCTTTCCGAGGACTGGTGATAGTCATTGCGACAGGATTCATTCCTCCCTCACGGCTGACCATTGTTCCGACGATGGTTATATCGTCAGGTATATGGTTATAAAGCAGCTGACGGTTTGGACAGAATATTGTGCGGAGTACTGGTAAAAGAAACTCCAGAAAAGCACGGGTAGGTGATTTGGCCGCCGCGATATAACTGAAATAATGTTGAAAACGACGTTGAAAACCATGCAATGAATCACTCACTCACTCAATCTACATGTACCTATATTTCCACTCTTCACCAAACGAAAAATTTTAGACTTGTCAAAACTGAAAGCATTTGCAGACAACAAAATAAATCTAGGTCTACCTCAAAAATTGAAATTTGTTTTCAGCAGGGAAGAAAACATTGTGGGAAAAGGAGGAAGTGCTGGTAACAAGCATTTTCTCCTTTTCCCACAATGTTTTCAGAAGGCTTCTTTCTCAGGGTCGTGAAAACCAGGGATTGTTTGGTAACGGGTTAAACAACTGGCTTGATCCTTGACCAAACAATACTTTGTATAACAAACCTGGTTAGAAAAACTTAACAACAAATCGACAAAAGGGGTTGAAATGCTTATACCCAGCACTTTTGTCCTTTTCAAGACATATTTCATCCTTTCAGCCATATTTGGTTTGCAAACAGTTTCAATGTGGACAGGTATATAGGCTTATTGTTTTATATACATTCATATCAGTTGATTACTGGGATTTCATAGTGAATAACGCCAACAGTAATGATATTCATTATATCATCACTAGTAAAGATATAGAGGATTTTTGTCTTTTTCGGCGAAAGATCAAAATTTATTTCATCGAATGGACACCATCGGTAATATTTTCACGAGTGGCTGCGCCACTCGTGAAAATATTACCGATGGTGTTCACAAGATGAAATAAATTTCGATCTTTCACCGAAAAAAAAAACAAATATTCTATTCATTTCATGCTTTTAACCCTTTCTGGGAGGAGCTTTATCAAAATCCAGTACAATTCTTTTCCGTTATTCCCTGTGGCGTACCCCTCCTGCATAGCAACGCATTACAATATTACGTCAAGCACCATTCGGAACACCTCGGTCAATTCTACGAATCAAGCATTCATCCGAGGCTGGATCGAAAGATTGGCCAAGGTGTTCCGAATGGTCAAGCACGAGAAATCTAAGGTATATGACGTCATATTTCCTATCTGGTTGTGAGGCACGCGCAATTTACCTAGGCAACAAGAACGTAAAATTCGGTATTTTCACTGGTGATACCAGTGTAAGATCGAAAAATATTTTCACTGCTATTTCTCGATATCCTGTCGGAAAACATGAAATAAAAAGGCTTATTGTTTTATATATATTCATATCAGTTAATTACTAGGATTTCACAGTGAATAACGCCAACAGTAATGATATTTATTATATCATCACTAGTAACGATATAGTTTAAGAATGATTGCCGGTGTAATGCAGTGAAATGACCCTCCCCTACAAAATGACCCATGGGTCATTTCTCTACGTAGAGGAATGACCCGGGTCACTATTCCACGTAGAGAAATAACCCTAGAGTCATTATTCTACGTAGAGGAATACCCATGGGTCATTTTGTAGTGGAGGGTCATTTCTCTGCATTATATCGGAACTACTTTTTCCCCATTTAATTCTAATATTGTACCATTTTTGGTAATTGTTAGAATACAATAGGGTAAAGTTGGAATACAATAAATGCGATAATCATCTTGTTTCGTGTAATATTAAAAATCTGCTACTCGAATAAGATTTCAATTAGATGCGGTTAAAAAAACTCGTCCTTCGGACTCATTTTTTCAACCGCATCGCGCATCCATTTTAGATAGATTCTTTTAAAACATACACAACTAGTTGATTATCGGCCATGCTGTCAACTAAAAGTTACGAAAACATAAACCTCCGCTGTTTTATTATTTCCGACAAAGGGTTGTTTGATTGAAAAGAAAGAACTCGAATTTTGTAGACATATAAATATTTTCCTATAAGACCGTATCTATCTATTATGAACCTTGTTTGTTTTGATAAAACCTTATAATGTCGCTTTAAGGTCGAATAAATACTGGTATTTGAGCCATGCTCTGCCAAAATGGGGTTTAATGAAATCCCTTCGGCTCGGGGCGACATGATTCACCACATCCGTGAACAAGTTTCCAAGTTTCCAGCTACTAGACCGTACAACTAATATTGTTAACGGCTGTGGTGAATCATGTCGCCCCGAGCCGAAGGCGAGGTGTCGATATTTATTGCCACAGGGCCGTGAGCACGTTTTCAAGTTCTCTACCACCTAACTGGACAACGAATATATCATAATGCAAAGTTTC
Source organism: Tridacna crocea (assembly GCA_943736015.1). Taxonomy (NCBI): domain Eukaryota; kingdom Metazoa; phylum Mollusca; class Bivalvia; order Cardiida; family Cardiidae; genus Tridacna; species Tridacna crocea. Next base: position 35,902,363 of record OX031073.1, read on the forward strand.
ACCATTCCAACGTGTGTAAAAGCAAAATTTACTTTTTTTTTTCAGAAATTTCTCTTCTGAGTGCCCCAATTCGATGAAAACCGACGTCAATGGGAAATTATGTCACTGAAACCTTGGCAAAACGTGCAGTTTGTTGCATACTCTTGATCGACGCCGCCATTTTGAATGTTGTGTTGAAAGTGGTGTCATGTATATGGGGTTCCCGAAAGGGAAATTGCTTTTAAGTTGGTTTTGCCAGTGTACATTATACATGCCTATATGTTCGGGGCATATTATCCAATCAGATCACGAGAAATTTCTTTGCAATATGATAAAGGACGTAGTTTATACTTAGGGTAATCTAGTTACCCGTAGTTAGACGTAGTAATACCGTAGTTAATCCTAGCCATTTGCTTGCAGTTGTAGCTGACCGTCCTTAAACGTAGGTCGACTTACTCAGACCTTCTAAGTTTCAGCTCTTTGCCAATTTTGAACCCACTTCGACCGTAATTCTACCTAGTTGAACGCATTAAAACTATGGCAGACTAAGTTTGAAATGAACTACGGACAACTATGTGCATGACCTTAAATGTTACCATAGCTCTATGGCAATATTACACTGAAATCGAAGGAGATTATTTGATATATATAAAGCAATTTTTTACAGCTAAAGGGGTGTACTCGCCGACACAAGAGACAGCGATTCGGACTCAGATCTTCACGACCAACAATTACGACTATGTATCGAGACCTGCAGCCCAAACAAACATCAAAGTGAACATGGTATTGCTAGCTATTGATGAACTGGTATGTGGCACAATTCTATGACATGTGAATCCATTATGCATTCCCACTCACACAAGCCGTCTGTATGTCCTTCTGTTTCTCTGTCTGTCTCTCCGTGTGTCTCTCTCCGTTTCTCTCTCTCTCTCTCTCTCTCTCTCTCTCTTTGATTGTCACCCGTCTCCTCTTCCATTCACCTTCCGAAAGCTTTCTTCTTCACTGTCATGGAAACACCGCATCGTTTAATAAACCTTTTACTCTTCCTCCATGCTCAATTCTTTCTAGCCATTATGCACTGACAGTTCCAAAGGGAGGAAGAAATGCTGAGCAAAGCAATGTCTGAGTGCAAATAAGCAAATAAACTTTAGCAAAAACATTTCGATCACTGAATATTGAGTGTCCTTGTAAACGATCCCCATTAATTAACAGACTGGACTATCGTTAATTGGTTTATATTAAGTCGGAAATGTGCCGAGACTTCGTCAATAGAAAAAAATAAATTAGAAATGAGGAAAACAGTACGTAATCCAGGGACAAGGTTAATGAAAATCTATATTTTTGTTATTTGCATTTTGTACCCATTCCCTTCGAACAAGCAGATCAGTCATGCTTTCTGAAAAGGGAGTCAAATGTATCTCAACCCAAAAAGTCTTAATCCAGGTCAGCCTGCGCAGTGCGCGCACTGCGCAGGCTGACCTGGATTGAGACTTTTTTCGCAAATGCATTAAGCCCCCTTTTTCACAGAGATTGGCTAAATCTATTTAACAATTTTAGGGTTAGGCTTTTTTTCAGCTTTCACATCGCAGAATCTATATTTTAGGATATGAAAGGACAGAGTCTGATGGGGTCAGGTTGGTTTACTTTTGTAAGTATTGCCCATATTTCATCATTTAACCCTTTTAGACTTTTTACGATCCTAAGGAAGGAAGCTTTTGAGAGCATTGTGGGAAAAGAAAAAAAATGCTAATAACCAGCAATAAGCTCCTTTACTCTATCCAATCAAAGGCAAATCACTTGATATGAGCCTCATTTAAAGGTCAGATCTTGGGACGAAAATTTTACAAAAATGCAAAAAAATAATCCTTATACTCCCAAAGCCTTTTAATTTGCGTTCATAAAACCCCAGTAGTCGAAAACCATCCGATAACACGAGCAATTAGAGATTTATTACGGACCAGGTTGACACTAACGGGAGACACATTCTATTTTTAGATTATCAATTCTCTCATTTAAATACAGGAAAACATAGACGAAGTTTCAAACATCCGTCCGAAGAAAACATTATGGAATATAATTATTACATGTTTTTATGTAATGGAATTTAAGCGTTATTAGTCACGTGCCAGTCACTTGAAATTCCCACAATGCCTTATTGATTTTTGGCGCGAAATCTAAAAATAGCTTAAGAGGCTACGTAGACTTTTAAGGGAATACCATCGAAAAAAATTTTTTTTGTAATTTTATGATTCTTAACTATTGATGATTTGTATTGTATTTTCATATAAATTTCAATCATATATATATTTTTTGATTTTGTGTGATGTGAAAATTCTAAATATCCACCTTTAACAGTACAGTCAATACAGTCAATGTTGACAAATCTATTTTTTCCGTTTGAAAAATAGCGAAAAAGGTGGGGTTTTTTCCTAACCTTGAGGGGAAGGAGAATTTGCGGAGACAGACAGAGATAGAGGAAGACACAGAGAGGGAGAGAGACAGACAGACAGACAGACAGAGACAGAGATAGAGGAAGACACAGAGAGAGAGACAGACAGACAAAGACAGATCTTTGAGAGAGAAAGAGAGAGAGAGAAAGACAGACAGACAGACAAACAAACAAACAGAGACTGAGAGACAGCCTAAATAATAGTGAAGGGCCTATACCTGATCTTTGCTGTCAATGTAAAATCTACCCTCTTGCAGGTATAGCCAGTAGTCTCTTCACTATGCAAAATGATTCAAGGGAGGTAATTCATACTTGAAAAGTTCAGAACCCTCTTTCCCTGTTCAAAAGATCGAAATTTATTTCATCGAGTGAACATCATCGGTAATATTTTCACTGGTGGGGCAGCCTTGCTTGGCCTATCTTGTTTGCATTGATAAAAGGGAGTTTATTATGTTTGCAATAATAAGATAATGCACTTTCAAGGAATGGGACGACAGCAGGCTGACCTGGACTCCGTCGTTATTCAGTGATATCGAAGAAATATTTCAAGAGCAGAGCAAAATCTGGAAACCAGAACTCGTAATTGATAATAGGTAATACCCCATGTTTTATCAGATCTATATCAAAATACACGTTTGACATCTGTGCTCAGCCAGTTAGAAACCGTTGCCTACGTATGTCATATTCTTGGAAAATTCGACTTGTCTGCTGTGACGCATCACCCACCCCCTTACACCTCGGTGAAGTAGGGCTTATACCGAATGTATTAGCCTATTAACCAAGCACGTAGGGACTGTTTTGATAAATTGCCGGTGCATAGGTTACATGCTAATTTATCTTAGCTGAATCAATTGCAACAAGTATCGTTTTATATAGTAAACATTTGTTTTAGTTTGAAATTCAAGGTAACGGTTGTCGCTGTCCGTTTCTGTGCCAAGAATGCCCAAATTAGATAGATGAGTATATGTAGAATGCCATCTAGCGGGAGATAATGAGTTTGAAACGTGCCTGAAAGACCTACACATCAAATTGTCTGTCTGTCTGTCTGTCTGTCTGTCTGTCTCTCTCTCTCTCTCTCTCTCCCTCTCTCTCTCTCTCTCTCTCTCTAAATTACTTTGTTTGTCTATTTAGTGATAAAGACTCAAAATTTTGGACTTATATTAATTTTTTACCGAACAGAACATGTATATCCTTTCAGTATTGACGAAGTTGGCGTAATTACAGACTCGAACTTGTACCTGCGAATTAACTTCCAGGGTAAGATAGAATGGGAGCCACCGCGGCTATATGAAGTTCATTGTGAGGTGAGCAATCATTGAAGTTCGACCCGTAATAGGTTCCAACAGATGGAAAATAATCAATCATGATTGGCAACAATTCCGATAGTTGACTCGCAACTATGTTAAAAAGTCTTTTAATTAACACAACAGTTTACTCTTTTTTGCACTCTTTCCCTACAATGATTTCATTTAACCCTTTCCCAAACGGCAAATTTTGGACCAGACTAAATTGAATACATTTTGCAGATGGCAAATTAACAGTTGCTAAAAAGATGTTTTTTTCTATATGATAGGTTAGAAAACATTGTGGGAAAAGGAGAAAATGCTGGTTACCAGCATTTTCTCCTTTTCCCACAACGTTTTCAAAAGGCTTCTGTTCATGACCCGTAAAAACCAGTGATTGTTTGGGAAAGGGTTAACAAAACAACAGTACAAACAAATATCTTATTAGATGATTAGGAAAATACTTAGTCAGTGATGCATAATGTATATAACAAAGTTGCAAAGATAAGTAGCAAAGACCTGGAGGCCCTTGGTTCAACCCCTGCCTCAAAGGGCAGTCTGTGATGACTGATAAGTCGGCGCCCACCATCACAAAATCAAAGTGTTGAGAACGCTGAAGTTGTACATGTGTTTTTCAAGAAGGCCGTTGTGTGGAATGATAATTTGAAAGAACAAAGAGAAATATTATTCAAATAGTTATTGGTTTTAAACTCAACCAACTAAACAAATGAATACCTTTTTGGTTGAAGAAAGAGTACGCATGACAAAGTTAGGATCATTTGTGTATTGGTGGTCTCCCTTTGATCATTAGGAGGGGTCAGGAGTAATGTCCCTTGACAGTACGATGCATAATAGATAGAGAGAGAAACCATGTGAATAATTAAATGAAATTAAATTAAGTTTGTACATAGCCAAAAAAATATGATTTTGAAACATCTTAGGCCGTTAAGATTTAATTCCTAACATTACAATCAATCATTTCCATCAATAAATATTCCTGTCCAATCAAATAGAGTAGCGCGCATTCATGGCATGACCAAGCCATGGGACGAACTGATTTTAGAACGAAAAAGCTCAAGATCAAGCAATCGGTAGACAATTTTTTTTATCATTGAGCCAGTAGAAGGCTGTGATAGAGTGCAGCTATTTTCAATAGGAAAAAAAAAACAGTATTTCCACGATAGATGGCTTCATCCAGTGCAGTTCAACATGCCATTTTCAATTACATATCTGAGTGCTACCGAAAAAGTCATTTGTCTGAGAAAAATTCAATTTAATTAGGTTTATTTCCTTCGGCTTTGCACAAAATACGATACATGGTCTTCAAAATTCAATCTTGAAGTCATAGAGGTATTGTCTTTGACAAATACCACAAAAAACACTTTGCTTAAAACAAGAGTAACAGTAATAAAAGTAATTCATGGACAAATCTTCATATAGTGGTGGGGGAGTACCTGTATTGGTCAATCACACAGATACTGGTAGATGTAAATGTATAACGTGTTTGTACGAGGGGACACTTATAAATACTACCTTACTATATAGAGCTAGCTTTTGAAGTGACGTGGTACAGCGTTTGCATTGGCACCAAGAGATATTGGGTTCAGTTCCCGCCTTAAGAGGCAATTTGTGAGAACTGTTACGAAAATATATCCCAAAGTTTTTCTTAAAAGCTACTTCAGGGTTAATATACCTTAAATGTCTCTGTTTGAAGGCGGATATCACATATTATCCCTACGACCGCCAGAAATGTTCGATTGACGTGATGAGCTGGGGCTACAACGTGGAGGAGGTCACCCTGGAGGCAGCCAGCACAGGAATCAATCTTGAAGATTTTGAGTAAGTTTCTTTTTTTATTTTCTTTCTTTTCTTCTTCAGGTGGACGGTTTTGTAATAATAGCTATCGACAATATTCAGACTATTCAATGTCACAATAACAATAATAACAAGCAATTTCGTCGACATGATATCCCCCGCCAAAAAAAAAACGCGTAACCTAAAATCGCTCCGAGTCAGCCATTTTTCATCGAATAAAAAAAAAAAAAAAGCGTCTTGGCAGAATGGGTTATTATACACATGTATAAAGTTTCACGATATTCCGTCCAATGATATTGGAGATATTCACCGGGACGGACACACGGACGGGCGGACGGACGGACGAACGGACAATACGCTATAACTATATCCCTTCACCTTCGGCGGGGGATAAAAACAGTAGTATTAAAGCATTATTTATTGAAGGTAAAACATTAAGACGATTTTTTCCAATCGAATAAGAAACTACCTCTCGGTTCACAATGGTTTCTCCTCATTATTCCTTCTCTTATACGAGCTGGTACTATCATCACGACTTTCTCACGATCAAGATCACGATTTAAATCGAGGCGCGAATCGTGATAGTGGGAACGTGGCATAAACGGGTACACCTAATAAGGCTTGCAGAGTAATACAAAGTTACCCAAGTTAATGAATACGAGGGAAATGCTTGACAAAGTGTAGATATGTTAAGGATGGGACACCTTAACGGGATTCGTGTAATATCGCCTTTCATTGCCAAAATTGTACGGATTCGGCTATTACTTCGGTAAATACTTGGTTATCGATACAAGGAAGCAGCGTCTATTGGCCGATCGATTGCGGAATTACCCGAGTCTTAGCTGAATCTGTAAGTATTTTTTGCTATGAAATCAATCAGTCAAAATATACATGTAGTATAATGTTATTATTATTACCAGGACAAACGGCGAATGGAGAGTGACAAAGAGCGTTGTCGAGCTGAAAAACGTGACGGAGACGTCGAACTCTGGAGTTGTAAAAATCCACCCACAACTTAAATTTCATCTCTACCTCCGTAAGTAATTGCTTTTCTGTGCAGAATCTTTCACAGACATGTCAAAAAATATCTTATCACATAACACCTGCCCACTAGTTTTATGAGATAAGTCGAATCTCACATTTGTGTTCATGTGTTACCGTTTTTTATCAAACTTTTTGACTAAAATGTATTTGATGCTCGCCAAGGCTCGCGCCATATACAATTTTAGTCAACTTTTGAAACAATAATACATTACATAATCACTCATGTAAGGTCAGATCCTCTATATAGATCTAATCTGGATAAAAGAAAATCATTTGAAGCGAAATACAAAAATATTTTATCAAGGAATCTAGTTAGAAATATGCAAATGGGTATTATGCAAAGGCCAACAGATAAGAAGGAAGGGTGTTAGGACAAATACATAGTTCATGTATTAACCCATTACCACTCAATCCCTACTTTTGACGCCCCTGAGAAAGAGGCCTTTAAAAAACATTGTGGGAAAAGGAGAAAATGCTGGTAACCAGCATTTTCTCCTTTTCTCACAATATTTTCTACCCTTCACAAGATAAATTTCAATTTTTTCAGTCACTTTTATTTTGTCGCCTGCAAATGCTTTCGATTTGGTCATGCCTAAAATATTGTCGTTTGGTAACGAGTTAAGTCAGTATGAGGCCTCGCAAGGTATTCTAGACTTAGTGCAAAAGATTTATGGAAAACAGCATGATCAATAGCACTCGTCGATAACTAGGGATTGTATGCAACTACATGTACGTAAATTATAATGATGTCATATCGGTTCTCATAACATTAGATGCAATTTCCGATTGAAAAAAAAAGAACGATCATCCTGTTTGACTAAAGTAGTTAGATCTAGGATCTACTAAAATTCGTGAATTTTACGTAAAGTTCTATAGTTACGGTGGCACATTTCTGCCATGAGATACGAGATAAGGTCTATCATGATTATTTACGAAAATTCTTGTGATAAATCAAAGATTTATGGAAATTTTATTTAGATAAGATAAAGAGATAACATATTTATCTCGTACCTTGTGGCAGAAATACTACAGTTACGTAAATCTTAGGAAAACTTTGTACGTAACTACGTGAGTAAAATGGGGCCCAGAACCGCACCCTTTCACATTATTATATTACCGTTTATTTTCTGTATATATATTTGTTGAGAAAAGAATAGATTCATACAGAGTTAATCTAGTTTTAGTTTTTACTTGTGTTTTTCATTCATTGCTAAAGGCTCTAGGTATGCTAAATAAAAATCCGTATTCTTCTTTATAAATATGTACAGAAAGACGATCGAGTTTCTACAACCTGAACGTAATGATTCCAACAATCTGTACGTCCCTACTTGTTGTTCTCGTGTTTGTGGTCCCGGAGGAGTCAGGCGAGAAACTATCCTACGTACTCACCGTTTTCCTATCAATTGCTGTCATTCTGACCTTGGTTGCCGATTCGATGCCTTCAACTTCCATCACAGTTTCAATTCTTGGTAGTCTACATTCCTTTAGAAATAATACTTTTTTCCCATATTTTTGTTACAGCTATTTCAATCCTTTGCCACAATAAGACACCAACTTTTTTTTCCTTTTAGAGGTTTGTATTTAGAACTAGATCTCGCATTCTAATCAAATAGTTGAATGAAGTTTGCCATTTTAGGTCATACTTTACCAGCCTGAAGACTAGTCTATCACATTAGTAGGTGTATATAGATCTAGCCAATGAACGAAATACAACTGTATAAAAGATCAAACTGTCGAGTGGTTTAAGCTGCATATTGGGAAAAATGGAACTTTGAAGAAAATGGAAACGTTGGTTTGAACAATGACATTACTAGAAATTACAGTTTAAGAATCTCTGGTATAGATCTAGATCTATTTTCTGTATAAAACATTAGCCGAGGTCATATTGATTCATTTCAGGTCTGTACCTAGCTGTTGTACTAATACTGTCTGCACTAGCTGTCCTGTTTACCGTGGGAATAATGATACTCGCTAAAAGAGATGGGTTTGTCAGGGAACCATGTTGCCTGCTGTCGTTCACCCACTTTGCAGCCAAAGTCATGTGCCATCCACTTGCAAGAACATCAACGACAGTATCCAAGATATCACCGAGTAGTGATGACGTAAGAGATGACGTCAGTGAAAGAAGTATACCAGAACTTGAACTCCAGTGGAGGGAAATGTCCAAGATTTTGGACAAGTTCTGCTTCATCATATTTTCGGTTGTGTCCCTCGTAACAAACTTTGCGTTTGTCCTTGCACTCACAGTGGGCGGAGATTTGAATGAACCTGATTAGTTTCCATGACTATTAGCGTCATTGACTTGACAACCGTGCGTACTGTGATAGATAGATTAGATCTTTATATAGAGCTAGATCTACTTAGATCTATATCATCATGATTGCTCATTGCCGACATTACCGTCAACAATGCTGTTAAAACGTTCAACGGCGGTGATCCATCTATAATCATGTAGATCCAGCTTCATCTCGTAATTGCTAAGGAAAAATGATAAGACTATAAAGATCTAGATCTACCTGCATTTTTTTCCGTTGTAATGCAGAGAAACGACCCTCTCTACAAAATGACCCATGGGTCATTTCACTTCATTATTCTACGTAGAGAAATTAGATCTACCCCAGAGGGTTATTTCTCTACGTAGTGAAATTACATGTAGAGGATAGATCTATTTCGTTTTTTTTTTTTCGGTGAAAGATTGAAATTCATTTCATCGAGTGAGCATCATCGGTAATATTTTCACGAGTGACTGCGCCACTCGTGAAAATATTACCGATGGTGTTCACGAGATCAAATAAATTTCGATCTTTCACACACACAAAAAAAAACCCAAATAGATCTAGTCTCTTTAGTTCATACTTTTAACCCTTTCTGGGAGGAGCTTTATCAAAATACAGTACAGTTCTTTTCCGTTATTCCCCGTGGCGTACCCCTCCCGCATAGCAACGCATTACAATATTACGTCAAGCGCGAGAAATGTAAGGTATATGACGTTATATTTCCCATCTGGTTGTGAGGAACGCGCAATTTACCTAGGCAACAAGAACATGAAAATCGGTATTTTCACTGGTGGTACCAGTGTAAGATCGAAAAATATTTTCACTGCTATTTCTCGATATCCTACCGGAAAGCATGAAATAACCATGGATCATTTTGTAGGGAGGGCTATTTCTCTGCACCTGCTCAAACGCGTGCATCACACGCGGATAAAAATCTACCCGACGGAAAAAAATAGGTCGATCTAGATCCAAACGCAGGCTCAGGTTGGACATTCTTTTGCTAAGATTAAAAATAAAGTGTTTGAATTTAGATAAGTCCACCCCCTTTTTTAAAAATCTATTTAGATCTAGATCTATTAATTTTTAAAGACACGATCTACAAGAAAAGTGAAATTGCTTGGACATTCAAAAATACCAAGGTAAAATAAATACATGTAGATCTACTCTCTTTATTGTTGTTTGTTGTTTGTTGTTTGTCGACTTAGTTTACCTAATATCCATTTTGTTCAATTAACGACGTAGGCTACATTACAATTTTTTCAAACGTACACATTTTTTTTAAAACTTTGCACATACAAATCTCATAATATTTCAGGGAGGTTAGAGTGAAGAAAGGTTTAATCCCATTAGTCCCACATTTTGATTTTTAGATCCATATCACTAACTTGAAGATTTGGATCCGAGAAACAATTAATTAAATATATATAAAAATATAGATATATATTAGAAGTTATACATGGGCACCGGTCCACGCGATACTACTCACATTTCTTACTTCGTATAGTATACAGGTCGTGACCCTGGCTTAATAGGACTTGACCTCAGATCAATACAGTTGACCTCGCATCAATACTGATGACTCCCGACCAATACAGGATTCCTTGAACCTGATTGGTCAAAAGTTCAGTTGCGTGAGCGTCTGCTCTTACTTTTGACCAATCACATTCAAGGATTTCTGTATTGGTCGCGAGTCATTAATATTGATACGAGGTCAACTGTATTGATCTGAGGTCAAGTCGTATTTAGGGTCACGACCTGTATACTATACGAAGTAAGAAATGTGACTAGTAAACCCTAGTTTCACTTCTCTTAGGTTGTCATATTGATTCTGGGCCAACAGTTAATAAAAAATGCCATTGATCAAGTGATTTCGTATTGGCCCAGTTACAGGTACGAGGTCAGCCGTATTGGCCCGAATCATTTGATTAATAAAATTATAATATGCCTATATAGAATGAAAAGCACTGATGGCTGGGGGCAATGTGGGTGGTGGCAATACACGGCTGCAGTTGCTTTAAATGAAAATTGTCAGTCAAAAAGTCGGGCATTACTGTGTCAAAAAATATTTAGAGGTTTACCTGCCCCTGATTTACAGATTCCTTTATAATAGTTAACATCTAGCCCAAGTTTGAAGTAGGCTACATGTATATATGATGGTTAGCAACTTCTTCAAGCTTGAAGTAACTGTCTTCAGTAATGACAGTAATGACAAAAGTATATAGAGGATATTTGTCTTTTTGGGTGAAAGATCGAAATTTATTTCATCTCGTGAACACCATCGGTAATATTTTCACTCGTGGCTGCGCCACTCGTGAAAATATTACCGATGGTGTTCACGAGATCAAATAAATTTCGATCTTTCACCCAAAAAGACAAATATTCTATTTATTTCATGCTTTTAACCCTTTCTGGGTTATCAAAATCCATTACAGTTCTTTTCCGTTATTCCCCGTGGCGCACCCCTCCCGCATAGCAACGCATTACTATATTACGTCAAGCGCGAGAAACGCAAGGTATATGACGTCATATTTCCCATCTGGTTGTTAGGCACGCGCAACTTATCTAGGCAACAAGAACGTGAAAATCGATATTTTCGATATTTTCACTGGTGGTACCAATGTAAGATCGAAAAATATTTTCACTGATATTTCTCGATATCCTACCGGAAAGCATGAAATAACATAAAATATCAAAACATTCAAAGTCAAAAAGGGGCATTTATAAATGTTTGAAAAAAACTTTGATGGACACCTGTCCCTTTTGTTTGAGTTTCCCTTTTGATAGCTAACATCAGTCCTAGTTTGAAGTAAATATCTCTAGTAATGACAGCGATATTATAGCAAATTCCTAGTTTACATGAGCACGTTCACGTTTTTCCCTCTCCAATAGTCAAATAAGTAAGGTGTTGCTACATGCGTTTACAGCGTATCTTGAAATCCATTCCGGTCCAATCCAGTCAATTCCTGTATTTCCATGCACCAGGAAATCGCCTACTCGTCAACAACTGCCCTACTTGTACTTGTATTACGGCTAACAAGGTAAAGGGTTTTGTATGTTTACTCCACACCGTACATGGATACACGTCATAGTTGTAAGAAACCAACCAAATGTCAATTTCGTTACGTTCCATCTGCATCCAGATGTGTGTACACACGATGCGACGATCCAAGGTGAACATGGGTGTTGGATGTGTCATGCTCTGCATAAGTATTTGGTGTAATTCAAACGGGAGAATTTCTTTCTCTTTTAAGCGTTCTCATTCAAAATTCATCGAGCCAACAAACACCGTTAAAAACTGTTACTCTGAATATATTATCTTTGACATTTTCTTGGTAAATTTTGACACCGAACCCTCTTTCATAACGGATGAATAACTCATAAGGTGTAAGTCGGTTTTGAGGGGTGTGTCGTTTCAAGCCAATCAGAAACGACAGTTGCAGTCCAACAAATCAGAGACAGCGCATAGCGCATTTATACACGATGTTGAGAGTAGTTGCAACGGCAAAGTGTATTCCCCGGCCTTACCTGTCAAAATGGATAAAAACCCGGCCCTTGCGGCCCCCATGCTAAATCTTTTATTTTTTGTTGTATTATGCTCAGAATAGTATTAAAATGAAGCCTAGATTTCAGACTTTTATATGATGTAAAATACAATATGGTCATTGCAAAACTTTTTGAAATATTGTCAATCAAAAGTGGGTAAGATTTTCGTATTTCCTTCAAGGTATTTGGTGAGTTACACAAATCCGGCCCCAATGTTAAATCTTTTATTTTTTGTTGTATTATGCTCTAAAAAGTATTAAATTGAAGCCTAGATTTCAAACTTTCATATGATACGAAATACAATATGGTCAATGCAAAACTTTCTGAAATATTGTCAATCAAAAGTAGATAAGATTTTCGTATTTTCTTCCAGGTATTTGATGAGTAACACAAATCCGGCCCCTATGCTAAATCTTTTATTTTTCATTGTATTGTGCTCAAAATAGTATTAAATTAAAGCCTAGATATCAGGCTTTCATATGAACTTTGAAATTATATCATAATTTTTTATATTGTTTGAAAACTTTAATTTCTAATATAGAGGCCGGATAGGTTGTTGGATTTACACATAGAAATACAGTGTACTACCTTCTAAAAATTTATAAAGTTAAAAATCTGATTACCCAATAATGCATGTGTCAATTTTTACATTCTTAATATCATTCAATAGCTTAAGGTAAGGACTTTATAACGATATAATTTTCTTAGAATCAAGGGAAAAACAAGTTTTAAATATAGGGGCCGGGTTTTAATCTCTAAAAAATTACAACCTATTTTAGTAATAAAAAAGGACGAATTTCAAACGCAACACATGCATGAAAAGTCAAGTTTCTACATACCATTAGAAAGGTTATTGCCTAAGCTTTATTTTGGTGCTAATCTTATTAAATTTAACCAATAAATGAAATATTTAGCAAGTGGGGCCGGATTTTATCACTAACAAATTACGACGCATGAACAGCAAAAAAATGAAGAATTTCAAATGCTTTTATCATAACTACACATGCATGAAAAATCAAGTTTCTATATACCATTACAAAGGTTATTACCTAAGCTTTAATTTTGTGCTAATTTTATTAAAATTTACCGACAAATAAAATATTTAGCTAGGGGGGCCGTTAGGGCCGGGAATTATGGCTTATTTTTTGATTGGGGCCGGGGAATACACATACCCGTTGCAACTTTCATGCAAAAGTTTGAAACGTAGTTATTAAGGCTAGGCGCTGTTGGCCCCTAGCCAAAAATATTTTAAAATCTGCACATTACTTGTACATTTTAAATTACAAAGAAGCGTCCATTCATTGATCTATGAGGACATAGTTATCTCGGGGCAACTAGATGCGACTCAAGCACCTTTCGGTCAGTGTAGATCGATGATCAGACTGCACAGAACGTGCAGTCTGATCACTGATCTACACCGTCCATCATAGGGTTATTTGTCCCTAAAATGGCTTTGAAATAGCAATAATTGGGTTTTAATTGCCGACTTGAAAGTTTCATTTTAATAGTTGTTAGCAGGATACGGGTTAATCTACATAGACGTAACCAGGATAAAGTAAATTATACGCACGCCGAAGTTGGTCATTTTTGAGGCTGTTGACGAGAGAAATTTAGAATCAACCGAATGGAATCGGAGCCATAAAATCAAGATATTTCTGATCTTAGCTGTTTTAGAAAACTTCCAAACTGAAAAATACGCGAAAAGAGGCAACCTACGACCTATTCTCGATTTTTTTTACATTACACATGTGCGTGGTGTGCGTAATAGGGTCTGTAAGTCTCGTTTGGATGAAATGCACTTCCGGAATCACTGGTCGCTATATTGAGATTTTTTCCTCTATATTTGCTTATGCATGTACCGACATTCGTGACGCAACACCGATGTGTATATTATTCAAATTCTCAAAAATGGGTTTGGAGAGGAAAAACTGGAGATGAAGATGTTGGTAAGGGTTAAATTATTGTTTAGAAATAATTTTGTGATTTAAATACAGGCCGTGGAAATCAGCGAAAATCCGTAACCCAGTTTTCGTACATCCTTGCAATGGACATGTACTCGGTCAATTTCTGATCTAAGAAGGTCAAACTAACCTAGTTATGGCAATAAAATAATGTTTTTTTAGCATTTCATTCTAGAAATGCACTCATATCGCGTCTTCAGGGGCGTTTAGAAACATATTGCGGTTTTGATATGTTTCGCACCAGTGCAGTTTCGCACCCAAGTCTCCTTTGCACCATATTGAATGTTGCCGGTAATGACAGTTGGAATTATTCGGCCTCATTTTATTCATTGAATTGCCTTAGGCAGCCATTCTAAACTGGTCGTGAATTATTGGCTTCAAAACCTATTTTGGCATCTTATCTGGAATTATTTTCAGTTAAATTCATCATTTCTAGTTTAAAAACTAGGTATATGAGCTTAACCCTTTAAAGAGCACGGAATAAATCAAAGACGCGTTTCATTCTATAAATAAGATCGTGAGAATAATGTTGAAGTTGCCCTCGTCTGGACAGTCTTAGTAAAGCGATCAATGTAGATCAGAGATCAGACTGCAGACTTTCTACAGTCTAGTCATGATTGTACATTGAACACAAAAGCAAATAAAGTGGTCAAAGGCACTTTGAGGGCCATAACAAAGAATTGTAGACTATCTGAATACTCAGAATCAGTACTTGTGCTTGCCTATTTTGATGTAGCCTTTACAAGTGTAATGTTTCTAATGATGAAATATTCTGCAGAAAGTCTTTTTGAATACATTGCTTTAGCCTGTTTTGTTTTTTTTTGCAGGAGGGCAAATAGGCCATGAAATCCTAACAATCACAATAACTGTCCAAAACATCTGTACAGTGCCACATGAAACATCACCTACTTTAGACTCATTGGAAATGCCAAACCAGTAAAACAGAAGATTAATTCATGACTGTCCAAATGACAGCAGATGCAACAGGATGTACTACACAAGATATGATTTGCAGGGCATTTTCTTCTACTTGTAACATTGTGGGTAAAGGAGAAAATGCTGGTAACCATCATTTCCTCCCTTTTCCACAATGTTTTCTACTCATTCAAAGACAAATTTCATTCTTCCAGCCCCATTTAAATTGTTGTTTCCTAATGTTTTCAATTGAAAAAGTTTAGGATCTGTCCTGTGATAAAGAATTAAGCAATTTTTGCTCTAGTGAGCTAAAAACTTGTATTAAGAAATACTATACATGTATTTACAAACATCTCTTCCTAATATACTTTCAGAGCTTTCTCCTGCTAGAAGAATGACACTAAAAAGGTACCATGATTCCAAGACAACTGCATCTTACAGGGACCACATGTTATGCAATGGTGTTCTCATATATGTATAATTGGACATGCAGTCATTTAAACATTTAATTAAAGAAAAATAGTGCTGTATAGTATTAATTTTCTATGTTTACCATCTTTGCACGGCAAAGAAGTTCATGCTAGTATTTACCGGTACTGCTCAATAGTGAAACGGGTATTAAAATCCTAACCGAGAAATGACACTAAATTAAAACAGCATTGCAGTAGACTGCTTTTGAAAATATTGTGATCAAATTTGTTGCTCACAGTCAGCAATATTTATTTGCCATAATGTTTTCATCTCATTCTTTCAATTATTTTTCTCCATTTGCCTCAGATTTTATCTAGTGTTAAAAGTAAAGTTAGGTTTCATGACTTTGTTAAATAAAGGACAAGCAATATTCTTGTTTATGTTTAGAACAAAATACTTAATGCTCCTTGAAGAGTAAAAGCAATATACATGTAGTAAAATTCAGTCATTGACATTGTGTGGAAAAAGAAATTTCGTTACATACAAGTCTTATTAGCTGCACAAAATTAATAGTCCTTTGAAAACATTGTGAGAAATGGCAAATTAAGAAACAGTTTTGCATTTTTTAACAATATTTTTTTCTGAAGCAGAAATTTGCTTCATCAAGGGACCCAAATAACATGAGAATAATGCAAAAGTGTTTTGTTACTACAAATGTAATAAAGATAAATATCTACAAAACTTTTAAGATTTCTCATGTTTATTTTGTTTAATCTTTACCAACTGATAAAACTCTGCACTTCTTCAAATTCAAAGCATTTGCAGACAATTGATTGATTTTGACTCACATTTTGCAATTTACCTATTAAAAGGTAAAAACATTGTGTTGAAAGTAAAAATTATTAGTTGTCTTTTCACACAATGTCTCCTAAAGTATTTTTCTGCAGGGTTGTTAAAACTCAGGATTTTTTGGTAAAGACTTACAAGTCACCAAAAATAATAAAATTGCTGGTATAAAATTACTGGGCTGTCTCTGGTCCAACAACACTTGTAAGGATAAATTAAACAAGGGCTATATAAGAAGACATGCAACCATTTTAATCTTTTAACATTTAACAAAATTTTCATTATGTCTATTTTGAAAGCAAAGTTGGAGGATGAAAAATTGTAGCCTAAATGAAAGGAAACATTGTGAGAAATGTATAAAATGCTGATGACCAGCATTTTCTCCTATTTCCACATTGTTTTCATAAACTGTTTTCTGTACAGAAAGGGTTAAACATTTCATTCATGTGCCAGTTAGTGCAATTGGTCATGGGTATCTTTCCAAAGTACTATGCACAAAGGTAATATTCAGTGTGCATAGTGAAACAAGCATATTGCATTTTTCTTAAATGACCCTTGGCTTTTGAAGCACAATTAATCCTTGACAACACAATCCTGATTTTTAAAGACCCGGAGGAAGCCTTATGAAAACATTGTAGGAAAAGGATTAAATGCTGGTAACCAGCATTTTTTTTCCTTTTCCAATAATATTTTCTACCCTCTCAAATAAATTTCCATCATTTGAGTACTAGATCTTTATTCTATACGGCATTAATTGTCATCTGCAAATCCTTTTAATTTGGATCAGTCAAAGATTCTGTCTTGTGCCAAGAAGATAATTACATACCTTTCAGCAAAGTGTCGATCTAGATCAGACTGCAGTGAACATGCAGTCTGATCTTGAATTTGAACTCTCTTATATTTGATATTTAAAGACATAATACTGGAGTGGCTGTCTTGAAAATACTTGAATATTACCCAAGGCTGAAATTAACCGGTCCTACTAAAACACGCCGTACCAGAAAAATACGCCGTACCATACGCCGTACGGATAAAAGCACGCCGTACCAAAATGTGCAATATATTGTAAGCCTTTTTTGGTATTTTTATATTAAAAAACATATAATCTAACTTACCTAGCGATATTACTGCCCAACTTTTCGTATTTGTCAAGTTATTTACCAATTTTAGACATTCTTACATGGGACCAACAGGTGCCCGTTAAGCCCTACCAATTACATGAGCGCCGTACGGATTTTGAGGCACAAAACAACCAAATTAATAAGAATGTATGGTACAATGTGAAATTATTTACTTATTTACGAGTTTATGTTGTTCTATTTCATGTTTTACAGAGGTTGTAGGTACTAGTTAAGCATCAAGCAGATATTTACAGAAGGGAAATAACTCTGTGGTACTACTGAAGTTTATATACAGAGAACTTTACGTTTCATCACTTTGATGAAGCCTTGTGGAAAAATAAGAAATTGCTTATGACAGTTTCTCTTCTTTTCTGGTCCTGAGAAATAAGGCTTTTGAAAATATCTTTTGAAAAGGACAAAATACTAGTACCCAGTATTTTCTCCTTTTCATATTAGGTTTTCTACCCTCCAAGAACAAATTTCAATTTTGTTGTCTGCAAATTTAGAACAGTCTAAATTTTTTTCATTTGGTAAAGAGTTATAATGATTGTAGAACGTGAACGGTATTTTTTCATTCATTAATCCATTTTTCCAGTAGTGGTGGCGTTTTCCATGCTGTATTGTTTCGCACTTTGAAAAAAATTACCTTATCCATTTGTCAAATTTTAGACCCGTCCAAACTGAAACTGCAGACGACAATTTCAAACTTGACGAAAATGGCGGAGAGGTCTTCAAAGAGGTAGAAAACACGGTGTGGAAAAATATAGATAGGTGAACTTAGATACATACAATTTGTGTGCCCTATAAGTAATATGTACTTTCTCAACCCTCGCATGTGCAAATTTGAATATCTTCCCAAAATTACCATCACACCCCTTGCAATCAATAAACTGTAAATTAATATTTAGAACGATCTATGCTGTTTTTTATGTCCCTGCATCGGTATAGGTCAGTTTTATTTTTTAGTGTGTTCAATAGGAATAAGGCTGTTGAAAAAAAAAAAAATAAAAAAAATAAAAAAAAAAAGGTGTACATATATATTATATATGTCAAAAGTGTCATGTGTGCAGATTGTGTTGAAGTTAGTGTTAAATAGTGACCACCAGTTTGTGTATAGTGTACTATAAAGTTAATATAAGTGGATAGTGAATTCTTCGTGGGAGCGACACTCCATGAATTAAATAGTGTTGGACATAGGAAGTCCAAATTCACCTGATTAAAGTTAAACTGGGAAAACGACACGCGAATGGGCCATCCTAGAAGCTTACTAGCTTATGCACATAACTGTGCATTTGGCCTCAACAAACTTTATGAACTTTATGAACTAGGTCGGGGCCGTGTTGCTTTACCCTTGTCCGCCTGTCCGTCTGCACAAACGGGGGCATTAGTGTTTCACAAACACATGTTCTTTTTCTTTTGCCTCGGTGATTTTTTTACCAAGAAACAATGTAAAGAAAGTTTGACTGGCAAATGTTGATTAATTGATTTTATGGTGATTTACGCCACTTGAGTACATTATTTTGCTGCGGAAGTAGAGCTGGGGCGATATCATCGATGCATCGGTGCATCGTGATATTTTTGCTGGCGATAGTATATCGCGATACTAACTCGTTGTATCGATACTTGGCGATACATTTACGTCGTGTCGTGTGCAGAGTGTGTGAGATCACGTATCAATGTAAATGATTCATGTATAAAACAGGAAAAAAAATACGCACAGTTTGTCTCTGCTATACATACAAGAAAGTTAAAAAAAACTCGCCCTAGGAACAATGAAATTTATAAAACTGTAATTTGGGGAATAATTTGAAGCGAAATGTTTACAGTCACTCGCTCATGCTTAGGGTTTTCCAGGTTTTAAATATAGATGCTAATTCGGAACGTTCTAAGGTTATCATATTTTCTTCGTGTCCAAAAAATTGCGGCTGCGTTTTGATCGGTTTGCCCCCTTACCAGTTTTGTCACAAGGACTGTAAAATAAAATAAAGCATTAATTAACAAGTTCATTTGATTTAGCGGACGAATATAAGCTGCAATTTGATTATTTACTTGCGAAAGATAGCACAGTTTCAATTGTCTCTGTTCCTTTTAAATAACAAATGAATGAGATGCGGATCGGCAACTGTCTTCCGAAGTTGACTAAGTGCGGGTTGTCACGCTGGGAAATTGAATTGATGTCTTTGAGGCTGAAAAATATCTGCCTAATTGTCAATCTGACGCATGAAGTTATGGTCTAGAGCTTCATATAACCTAGTTTTAATGCATCCGGCAGAAATATGGGCTAAACACGATCAGTATAAATGCAAAAGACGCGCATGATCATGAAGCTGGCGAGTTATTTATGACAACGTAATAAAGGTGTTAATCCTCTGATCTAGTGTAAAAGGACCGATTTTAAAGTTTCCTGCTATTCAAAATGACACACTGATGTCAAATCATGTAGTAATACTTCTCCAAAAATTATTTGTCACGAAAAAATAGATCGCCAAAAAACCGTGAAAACCCATGACACTACAATGATCCACATGGCATCGTCCGATCAGAGGGACTTAAAACTATCTTCTCATTTTTAATAGTGAAGTTAAACAGTGGATTTACACAAATCTGTGAATAAAACAGTAAGTTGGGGCTAACATGCTATTCATGAGTGAAGAAATTGTTGTTTTAGGAAATGAAAATACAGATCTACGTGGTGGGGGGAGTCTGCAAATGCTTGAAATATGTCTAATTTTTTTTTTTTAAACTTTTGAAAATTAAAAATAGAGGACCAAAATGAATGATATTGAATAAAGCAAAAACTCTAAATGGTACTGCAAAACCATTGATTTTTGAAGTACAAAACAAAGCATCCTTATAAACTTAATATCATGTAGACAAACTGTCATGGTATTTAAAGCCAAAAGGCATTGTCAGTTAAATGGAGACACCGATTGTACAACAGATAACTAGTTGGTGTGCTCTTCAGATTACAAAACAATAATCATTTGTGATTTCAACCTGATTGCCCAGCACTACCAATCTGATAGATTTTGTACAGGAATTCGACCAGTTCGATGGTATCTCACATACCTACTTGTTTTAGCAAACATTTGGATTGATTTTGCCAAAAATGGTTGCACAGTTTGAGAAAAGGTTCCTAAAGTCTTTGAAGAGCTTATAACTGTGAACATGTAGATCTATTTATAAAATCTTGTTTGCGCATATCACATGAAAACAGTCTCTCTTTTAAAAGACTGTCATTAAGTTAATCTGGACCAATTAAGTATCGTGATATTGTATCGTATCGCCTGTCTGGTATCGCGATAGTATCGCGATACATTTTTCCTGGCGATACCCAGCTCTATGCGGAAGCTCACATATTCATGTACTTCCTGTTTTTACCAGTACTAGGCAAGGGCCCTGAATTTTCTTGCCCCAGGAAATACCTGAGAAAGAACCTATTTTCGTGTCATTTCTTATTTATTGAGAAAGGGGATGATGAGGGTAATTGAGGAATTAAGACGTCTTTTCCCGTTTACTTCAATGTGTTTGCACTGAGAAGGGTCGTTTTTTTAAGTCAGTTTTTCGCAAAGATAGATTTCTGTGAAATTGGTGGCCCTTAGAAGGGCCGTTGTTGGTTGGCCCTTAGAAGGGCCGATTTTTACAGTCACACATTTAAAGAAACATGGCTTTATTATACCCGATTTGTTTCCACATACAGCGATGTTTCCATCTGCTAAGCGGAACAGTTTCATCCCTTTTTGGAGGTATTTCTTCACATTAAGTGTGATAGTGACTTGCGAGCCATTCTTCAGTAGGGTCTTGGAATCGGCGAAGTGAATGTACTGGAGATTCATTGTCCTCAAGCCTTCTCTTTTATGTGTTCGTAGGATTGTACTGTAGTGCCATGACAGCAGTATTCAATCCCTTTTGGTCTTATGTATTTTGGTCATCTAGACCTCTCCAAGACAACCCTTTGTTTTTAAGTGTCTGCAGTCTTTTGAAAACAACGTGAAGACAAGAAATTGGTCTTGTGATCTACCCTTTTGGAGAACTCCCCGCCATTTTCATCAAGTTTAAAGTTGTCGTCTGCAAACTAGTTCAGTTTGGAAGAGTCTAAAATTTGTTGTTTGGGAAAGGGTTAATTCATTTGCAGTGGACAGCGATACTGACTGTAAAACCTCAGAACTAGTCATGTAAAAAAAGATTAATGAATGAAAAAATATAACTGAGTTTTAATATTACAAATTCATAAAACTTCCAAATTTGCTGACGACAGAATTGAAATTTGTTACGGGAGGGTTAGCAGCATTTTCTTCTTTTCCCAAAATATTTTCAATAACCTTGTTTTTCAGGATTAGAAAAGAAGAGAAACTGTCATAAGCAATTTCTTATTTTTCTACAAGGCTTCATCAAAGTGATGAAACGTAAAAGTTCTCTGTATAAACTTCAGTAGTACCACAGAGTTATTTCCCTTATGTAAATATATACTGGATGCTTGACTAGTACCTACAACCTCTGTAAAACATGAAATAGAACAACATAAACTCGTAAATAAGTAAATAATTGCATATTGTACCATGCATTCTTATTAATTTGGTTGTTTTGTGCCTCAAAATTCATACGGCGCTCATGTAATTGGTACGGCGTAACGGGCACCTGTTCGTCCCGTAAAATGTCTGTAATTGCCAATAACTTGACAAATATGAAAAATTGGGCAGTAATATCGCTAGATAGGTTAGATTATATGTTTTGCAATATAATAATACCAAAAAAAGCATACAATATATTGCACATTTTGGTACGGCATGTTTTTATCCGTACGGCGTATGGTACGGCGTATTTTTCTTGTACGGCGTGTTTTAGTAGGACCCGAAATTAACAGCGGCTCAACGTAGGTCTCGCTGCACGATCGCCCTCGGCAAATTGCGGATTACAAATAGATCTATAAATATCTGCTTTAAAACGTCTTGTGTCGTACTTTAGCTTTCATTTTATGCCTTCACACAGCTGTAGTTTTGTGAAAGAAACGTGATTCACCTTTTTTGATTTAACTCTTGTCAAAAAAGCATGATTCTATTGAATACGAAACCGAAAGTAGGTTGAACCATCAACCTGTTTACCTGCGCTGAACACGATCTCTTCTTTACTGTGGCGTATTCATAGTCACATATCGTTCTCTGATCGACTACCGAAATTTTCAAATCGCTCGGACTTTTTAAATCTTACTTCATCATTCGAAATTGCTTCGTGTATCTCTCAACATACTGTGATGAAAAGGCGATAAATTTACGGTTGATCCCGGAAGTGATGAACTCTCGCGGTCACGTGACGAGACTTTCGGACCCTATAGAAGTTACGCCTATGATCTAGATATGTAGGCCTATGACTCCAGATGATCCACCCACCTTCCGGCCAGTTCGTTCCTTGAATATACAAGTAAAGTTTTCTCTCTCTCTCTCTCTCTCTCTCTCTCTCTCTCTCTCTCTTTGCTTATTTCATTCTTTTATTGGAAAATCAAATGGGCCCTTGAGTCATCCAACACTGTTAAAAACGTTACTTGTTTGAAATGTAAGATAATTGATTTATTTGTCATCTTCAATCTAGATGTTTCACGATTAAGTTTTTTCAACGTTCTTATCAGAAATATTCCTATCAGTGAATTACGGGAATTTCTCACTGAACATAAGAGATGATAAATATTATGTTATTCAAATGGTTCCGGGACATTTCGCCCCAAAACCAGAAGCAAAACGATCACAAGGGGGAAAGGACCTGGAGGGAAACTTCTTAGTAGCGAAAAGTCGTGTTAATTCAAATTATCACTAGTGACGATATAGTGTAAAAATATTTGCCGGAACTACTTATAGGATCTAGTTGCTTCATATTGCTCATATTGTACCTTGACAATTATTTGAATAAAAAATTGAATAAAAAATTGACTTAGAATAAGAAAATAGGATAATCAAAAGAGTGTAAGTGATATTAAAAATCTGTTCATAGAATGCGGTTTGAGGCGGGTTTTTTTTGTCACTTTCCATTTTGGGAACAAGACAGTTCCCCGACAAGACAGTTCCCCGACACAAGTTTTGGAGACAGTTCCCCGACAGATTTGGAGACAATTCCCCGACACTTTTGAAGACAGTTCCCCGACACGTTTGTTTCATGGAAAATAACCTTTATACTGTAGAATTAACACAGTTATAGTTGATAATCATGAGAAATTGAAATATTCGTGGATAATTGATGTTGTGATCGAATTATCTGTACCCTGTGAAGAAGATTGATATATAATTTGACGGGTAGTAATTGTCTCGTGGATGAATTCTCAACGAATCACGACTGTATTAAACATAAGAGAAATTTAAGGGGACTTTTAGCCAGCATCGAAAATGATAAAAGAATAGAGAGTATTTTATGTTGTTGTTTAGTTACATGTAGGCCTATATGCTTTTCCCTGTTATATAGAAATAGGCCTGCAGTAGAGAGGGCGAGGTGGAAGGGGTGTTACTGAGTGAAACACCTTTTCTGTTTATCTTGTGCACTCGAACAATTTTACATACATGTATATTGTAGTTCTCCCTTTATATGCACAGCATTTGGGAGAATGTACATGCATTTCCATAATGTCTTGATATTTTCAGACGATAGGCTATCAAATTGTTCCGTCATATAGTTATCAAGTTATAGACGTTACCACGATGATCAAATGTACTCGCCAATCACATACATGAACAAGACTTCAATTAGTTATTAAAGATCATTTATACATATAATCCCTTATCAAAAAATTCTTTTTATATACGATAACGATATATTTTGTTGTTTGACATCGAGCAAAAGTGTCGGGGAACTGTCTTCAAAAGTGTCGGGGAACTGTCTTCAAATCTGTCGGGGAACTGTCTCCAAAACTTGTGTCGGGGAACTGTCTTGTCGGGGAACTGTCTTGAAACCTCCATTTTTAGGGACGACCTCGAGTATAATTTACGTACAGTGTCGTTTTAGCGCAACACAAACAATCGACGGAAAACAAATATTGTTACATACACTCTACTGTTCTTCCTTAAGGTACAAAATCATTTTGTATTTACTCCAAACATGACGAGAGTCATTATTTCTACGATGAAAAGAGAAAAAGTTTTAAAATCTATTAAATCTGTACAAGGCCAATTGTCATTGCTTTTCGCGGATTTCCGGAATATCATGATAAAAAAAAATATGAAATTGCGAAACGAACAAAGGCTAGTATGGCCTCGAAACTTATTGATTTTTTTGTAAAGGGTAGAAATCGTTGCTTGAAAATAGAAATTTCCGGTTAATACTAGTATTTTCTCGGTTTCCCACAATGTTTTCAAATGTCATTTTCCTTGTCCATTTCCCAAGTGTACAGAAGTCCTTTTCCTTGTTGGTTGTTGAAACTCGGAATTTTATGGTTAAGGGTTAGGGCTATCAGACACAGGTTTTTTGTTTGAGTTTAAAGTTTTAATTTCAGCAGGCATGTACGAAATTTACCTAAAATCAAACTGTTTAAATCTACCAAATGTCAGAAATTTTAGGCCTGTCTAAATGGAAAGCAATTGGCAGGTGATAAATTTGACTAAAAAATTGAAACATGTTTTTTAAAGGGTATAAATCATTGTGAGAAAAGGAGAAAAAGATGCTTACCCACAATGTTTTCAAGAGCTTTTTTTTTCTTCAGGGTCATTAGAATGTGGGAATATGTGGTAAAGGGTTAGCTCCTTGCCAAACAACAAAATTATAGTCATATCCAAATTCAAAGCAATTGCAGACAAATGTCAAATAAAATATGATTCAAATCATGACAGTTGTCTCTGATCAAGTAAAAGAATTATGGGAAAAGGAAAAAAATGCTGGTTACCAGCATTTTCTCCTTTTCCCACATTTTTTTTAAAGCCTTTCTTCCCAGGATCATGAAAACTTGGGGTAAAGGGTTAAGGAGGTTTTGGTATTCTTAACAGTAGTGCTTTCCTCAGTTTCTAATTTATTCTTTTGTTAAAAACATCTTTTAACCCATTACCACAGAATCCCTTCTTTTGACGACCCTGAGAAAGAAGCCTTCTGAAAACATTGTGGGAAAAGGAAAAAATGCTGGTAACCAGCATTTTCTCCTTTTCCCACAGTGTTTTCTACCCTTCACTAAACAAATTTCAAATTTTGAGTCACTTTTATTTTGTCATCTGCAAATGTTTTTGATTTGGACAAGCCTAAAATATAGGGTTAAACCTTCACCTATTATCAATAGACTTTTGCACTAGACCACATTGAAGGCTCTGCAGACTACCAGCGTTGATCCTAGCTGAAAAATACTGAGCGACAATGGTGTCCCCCATGAGTGAAATCTTGGGGGACATTCTGTAAAACAGAGGGACAAAGACCACTTCAAATAAAATTGCTTTCATGCTACTAAAGTATACTTGTATGCATATGGCTACAATTCTCCGTGTAAACAAATGGTTTGAAAGTTTCAAAGCAGACTTGAAACAAACCTGATTGCCAGCATTTTCTCCTTTTCCCACAATGTTTACTACCCTTTGCAAATCAAATTTCAACTCTTGATTCACATTTTTTCTGTTGAATGCAAATGCTTTGTTAGGACTAAACTAAATTTTGTCATTTAGTAAAGGGTTAATTATAAAACAAGTTCTTTTAACTTTTCTCCAAGTATGAGATCCACATGATAGCAACAGCATGGCCACTTTTGAGAGGGGAACCAGCCAAGGGAATGAGTCCCAGCAGTACCAGAAATATCCACTTACAAGACTGGAACCAGCCATACGGAAGTTCCTGAGAGTTATACAGATTGATCTTGATAGACTACACCGACACAAATTGAATGTTGAAAGAGTATGTTTATTGATTTATGATACAATAGTATTTTTTTTTATTCCCAACAAACCTATACTTACCTTATGCTTAACATAAAGAGGTTTTAAAAGATTCTAGGCAAAGGAGAAAATGCTGGTTACTAACATTTTGTCCTTCCCCCCTTAAGACAAATGCTATAAATTTAGGCCTCTTAACTTTTTACTGAACAACAAAAATTTTGGACCGGTCTAAAATGAAAGCCATTTGCAGACGGCGAAATGAATGTGAATCAAGAATTGAAATTTAATTTGGGAAGTGTAGAAAACATTGTGGGAAAAGGAGAAGATGCTGGTTACCAGCATTTTCTCCTTTTCCGACAATGTTTTCAAAAGCTTTCTTCATGAGGGTAGTTAAAAGTCGGGATTGTGTGGTAAAAGGTAAAGGAAATTTTTAGTAAGTCTGTAAGAAAAGCCTGTAATTAACACCTTACCAGACAAGAAATTTCAAGACTTGCCAAAATTAAAAAAGCAACGAGAGATGACATATTTTATGCAGATCAAAAGATGAAGTTTGGCTTTGGACAGGTAAACACATTATGGAAAATGAAAAAAAAAATATTGGTTACCAGTCTTAGGGTTGTAAAAACATAAGATCATTTGCTTAACTCTTTACCAATAAACACAATTTTGGACTAATCCAAATTGACAGCATTTGCAGACGACAAAAATGTGAATCAAAAATTGAAAAATGATATAGAAAGGGTAGAAAACATAGTGGGAAAAGGAGAAAATGCTGGTTCATTTCTTCTTTTCCCACAGTGTTTTCAAAGGCTTTCTTTCTCAGGGTCGTCAGAAGTTGGGATTGTGTGGTGGAGAGTTAAAGCCCCATTTTCAAGAAACAAGTCTTACGGAGCAGTAGGTAGCATACAGGTATCAAGAATAGGCAATCGCTAGTACAATCACAGCTCTGATTGTTTTTTCCCAACAATTGATGATAGTTATTGGGACGGGATTCTTTCCTCTCTCTTGGCTGATCATTATTTCGACCATGGTCATATGGGAAAGCAGCCAGTGGCTTGGAAAGAATATTGTGCTCAGTACTTGTGAAGAAAATCCAGGAATGCTTGGATAGGTGCTCTGGTCACTGTGATATAACTGATATAAAGTTAAAAAAGATGTTAACCCTTTCCTAAAAAAGCCCTTGTTTTTACCTTCTGTAGTACTAGTCTTTTGAAAGCGCTGTGGGAAAAGGAGAAATTGCTCGCAATGAGCAATTTCTCCTTTTCTCTCAGTGTTTTCTGCCTATTTGGAGAACTTTCTGCCATTTTTATCAAATTTGAAATTGTCGTCTGCAAACTCTTTGAGTTTGGAAGAGTCTATAATTTGTCGTTTGGGTAAGGGTTAAACGCTATAAAATCAATCAAGCAAATCTCTCTCTCTCAGAGCATAGTTCATGTGTATTGCAGTTTAACCAGCAGAAAAACTGGAACAGTTTACATACAGAGCAAATCAATGCAACTAGAACTGTACAGCAAATCAAAGCCAACATAACAGAGATTGAGAAATCTCGACTACAAGTCCGGGATGAGGACCTGAAATCTTTTGATTCCAAGATAGAAACAATGAAGGAAAAGGCACTGCAATCTGTAAGAGAGTTTATAGACATGGCTGTGTCATCTAAAAACAGTAAGTTTGGATTTTGTAGAGACTGTTTTGTTGTCAAAATGTGGATTTCAACTTTTACCCTCCCCCCTTTCCCCCAAAAAACACCGAAAAAAACATGTCTCTATCAAATGAACCGTTTGTGTCATTCAATTATTGAAAGAGGTAGGCACAACCTTGTAGAGACTAACAACCAATCGGAATGCATCGCTCTTTATCACTCACCCAGTATCCGATAATTTGTGGATGACCGTTGGCTTATATTTGCTTATTGCCCACCGTATCATTTGACAATTGCAAATTATGCTGCATTAATCAAAGAATTACAGACTTATTTAGGTGGATAATTGATCTATATAGATTTATATAAGTAAGAAATAGGGCAGTGTACATTTAATGAGTTATGGTGCAATCAACTGAATGCAATGGTGATAGATAGTTGATATTTGGCATCAGTGTCGATTATCATTCGGCAAACAATGGGTGATCCAGGGTCCGCATTCACCAACTGTTCTTAAGAACATTCTTAGGCTTATTCTTGAGGAATTTGACAGTGTGAAAGTAACAGAGCTTCTGATTGGCTAAACCAATTGGTTTAGCCAAACCAATTGGTTTAGCCAATCAAACGCTCTGTTACTTTCACAGTCAGAAAATCTTGAAGATTAAAACCAAGGACGTTCTTAAGAATGGTTGGTGAATACGGGCCCAGATGTAAATGTAGTTACAGACTCGGCTGAGTGTGCCACTCATATAAACATGCAATTCAGTCGATGTTTTTGTTGGCAAGGCTATTTATGGCACTTTTACTGTATTATTATTTTTTAAGGAAATTCCATGACAATGTCAAGTCAAGAAGCTTCACCCGATAATGACCTTCCTGTGAACAATTTGACCTTGGGAGATGAGAGTAACCATGGCAACGAACAGACCATACTTCTGAATGATCTACCTGAGAATACAGAGGTTGTGGAATCTTGGGAGAATCTACAAGAGGTAAAGAATAATCGCTTAAACATTCTCTTAAGCATTTGCCACATAGTTTTTTTTACATGCCTTTTAAAACATCCAGGGAAAAAGTGTTGATTTGAAAATGTTGCAAAATATTGCGTTGTCTGCGCATGTCATATTCTTCTGTCTTATTTGATGCACCACTAACCCCGATATCGGGAAACTGTTACAATCTATAAAGTTGCAATGAAGAAAATGACTTTTATCAATATGTTTGAGGAGAAATGTGACCTGTTTTAGCTCCAGATTTCTCTAAACTGCTGATCATAGCTGAGTGAATTGCACGACGTAGCGTTTTATTGAGTAAACATTGATTTTAGTTTGAAATTCAAAATAACGGTTGTTGCGTTGGAAAGTAGTTCGGTTCTGTACCCAGGATGGCCAAATTAGATAGATGAGTATTTATAGAATGCCATCTAACAGGAGATAATGAAAATATTGAGGTAATGCTCAGCTGGTACCCAGCATTTACTTCTTTTTTCTAATTTGACAATCAAAGTATTCTTTCTGAGGATATGATGGTAGTCATTGCAGCAGGATTCATTTCTGTCTATCCACTGATAAATTTTGACAATGCTCCTGTGGGAAAGCAGACAGTGGCTTGGAAAGAAAATTGTGCAGAGTTCTCGTAAAAGAGACTCCTGGATGGATAGATGTACTGCCTGCCCTTATGTAACAAAAAATGTTTAAAATGGCATTAACCCATTACCACACAATCCCTACTTTCGACACCCCTGAGAAAGAAGCCTTTTGAAAACACTGTAGGAAAAGGAGAAAATGCTGGTAACCAGCATTTTCTCCTTTTCCCACAGTGTTTTCTACCCTTCCCAGAACAACTTTCAATTTTTCAGTCACCTTTATTTTGTTGTCTGTAAATGCTTTCAATTTGAACCAGTCTAAAATTTTGTTGTGTGGTAAAGAGTTAAACACCACACAATTAGTCAATCAATCAACTTGGAATGAATTCCTTCTAGCCGGTAGAGCAGTTTAGGTACTCTTGACCCTTTTGTATATTTTATAGAATCTGGAGGAACTCAACAGCATGATTCATCAGTTTGCAACATTAGTGGATGTAAGTGAATCTTCTGTCATCCTTTGTCTCTTTCTGTCAAATGTTTATCTGTATCTTAACTCTTTACCATAATATCCAGACTTATAAAGACCTGAGAAAGAAGTCTATAGAAAACATTGTTTGAAACGGAGAAAATACTGGTATGAAATAAATAGAATGTTTGTTTTTTTCGGTGAAAGATCAAAATTTATTTCATCTCGTGAACACCATCGGTAATATTTTCCCTCGTGGCTGTTTGAATGATTTAGAATTTAAATTCACATTTTGTTTTCTTTTGGGCCCCAATGGTATTTTGATGTCAATACAGTAGTGAAATACACAAAAATACCATTAGAAAACTAAAAAAAAAATCAGAAAGTTCTACTGTTTTTTTTTTTTTTTCATGCAGGAGACCAGAATTGAAAACATTGCAGTAAAAGAAAAAATATGCCTGTGATTTGCTGGAAATGAATTAACCCTTTCCCAAACAATCCCTGGTTTTTACGACTCTTAGATAAAGGCCTTTTGAAAACATTGTGAGAAAAGGAGAAAATGCTGGTAACCAGCATTTTTCTCCTTTTCCCACAATGTTTTCAAACCTGCTCGGAAACAGATTTAAATTTTTGAGTAGCGTTTATATTGTCGTCTGCAAGAGCTTTCAATTTGAACCAGTCTAAAATTTTGTTGTTTGGTAAAGGGTTCATTCATCTTGAATGTTCACGGGGTCCTACATCGACTTGTGGTTTGTTCCTAGGATTTGTCCTTAGTTTTTGTCTAAGAGCAGAACACTTCAATGCCGCAGTCTGTTACTGGTGAAAACCATAAAAATTATTATACGAGTCGGTGAGCTATTGTGTAGTTAAGGTTGGAATAATGTGTATAGTGGGGTAAAACTCTCTTTAACTCTTTACCAAACAAATCCTTAGTATTTACAACCCTGAGATATAGCCTTTTGAAAACATTGTGGGAAAAGGAGAAAATGCTGGTAAACAGCATTTTCTTCTTTTCCCGCAATGTTTTCTATGCTGCTGGAAACAAATTTCAATTTTTAGTAATGTTTATTTTGTCATCTGTGTGATTGTGCTTTCAATTTGGATCAGTCTAAAATTTTGGTGTTTGATAAAGGGTGATACCAGCTATACATAATATTTTACAAAGATGTATAAAATTATACTCCTGAAAGCTTCAG
The DNA here is from genome assembly GCA_943736015.1 of Tridacna crocea. Classification (NCBI taxonomy): domain Eukaryota; kingdom Metazoa; phylum Mollusca; class Bivalvia; order Cardiida; family Cardiidae; genus Tridacna; species Tridacna crocea. The sequence goes on from OX031073.1 coordinate 35,933,720, forward strand.
AATGGATAATTTATTTACCATTTTATTTCAGGACCAACAAGAAAAAATAGACAATATTGAAAACAACATAGAGAGTGCTCAGAATTCAGTGAACCAAGGTGCAAAACAGCTGGGAAAGGTATGTAACATTTAGAGGTGCTTTAGGGCTGAGTCTTATTAGACTGCTATGTACATGTATTTTCACTTTGTACGGCTGAATAACAGAAATGGGTATTCTCAGTTTATATAAATGATGGGTACTATTTAAATGTTTTTTTTTTCTGTGGATTCCAAATTCTGCCTTTTTGGTTGAAACAGAGGGGTGTTATCCCAATTATCAAACAATATCTGATGTGGAAAGCAACTTTGAAAGCTTTGGCAGAATATTTTCTACAAAGTAAGCACCAGGAAAGCACCTATAGGTTTGCTGGCTGCTGAGTGGAAACCGAAAATTGTGTTAACCATACACCATGCTAGCAAACAAAAAATAATTAAACTCTTATTCAAATTGGCCATAAATATATGGAAGACATTTGTTTCAAATTTGTTCTGATAAGTTAATCTGCATAAAATGTGTGCAGCTATGCTCAGCTTGTAGACTTATGTGGATTCCATCTTTATTTATGTCAAACTATTCGTAGCTCATATCTTGATGATTTATAGTTGATTGTACATTTTTCTATTTATACCCCCCTACCTATGAAGAATAGGGGGCTATACAGGTTTCACTTTATATGTCTGTCCATCAATCTGTCTGTGCATCCATCTTTCAACCAGTCCATCTAGATTTTTATATGCCTGAAGGGTCATATTATTGGTATGGCCCCGGTCGCCCGTCTGCCTGATAGCAATTTCTTGTGTACGCAACAAAATTACAGAATTAATGGTCCAAATTGTAAGCATTTGCAACTGACAAAATTAATGTGACTGAAAAATTGAAATTTGGTTTGGGAAGGGTAGAAAACACTGTGGGAAAAGGAGAAAATGCTGGTTACCAGCATTTTCTCCTTTTCCCACAGTGTTTTCAAAAAGCTTCTATAAGGTTGGGATTGTGTGGTAAAGGGTTAAACATGGGTCACATAATGGGATTTTTCTTTGAATAGATAGAAAACATTGTGGGAGAAGAGCTCTTTTTCCCCACAAGTTTTAAAAATCCTTCCTTTTCAGGGTAATTAAAACACAGGATTGTTTGGTAAACGTGTTTATACAGCGTGTTACCTCAGGAATTTGATCATTTATTTCAGGCCTTGAACTACAAGACGGCCTTATTTCCAGTGGCAGGGGCTGTGATAGGGACTGTGATAGCGGGACCCGTCGGGTTGTTTGCTGGGGCTAAAATAGGTGGTGTCCTTGGTGCTGTTGGAGGGGGAACATTTGGTAAGGAAGGCCAATTGCACTATCATTTGATATGACTTTTATTTCTTGTCCCAGACAACAGTTGAAAACACTCTGGTATAAGAAGAAATCCGTTGTAACAGGAATGTTTTCCTTTCTATGTCATCATCCATTCAACTCATTTAACGAATGAAGAAAATAATAAAAATCATCCTTATACTCCCAAAACCTTTTAATTTTCATTCATAAAACCCCAGTAGTCGAAAACCATCCGACAACAAGAGAAATTAGAGATTTACTATGGCCCAGGTTGACACCGACGGGAAACGCTGTCTATCTTTATATGAGCAACTCACTCATTTACATATCGGAAATACAAAGATGAAGCTTCAAACATAGTGTCCTAAGAAGACATTGTGGAAAATAATTACATGTTTGTTATGTTATGGAATTTAAGCGCCATTAGTTACATGCTAGAAAAATCTAAATACCTATGTTTAACCCTTTACCACTTAGTAAAATTTTAGACTTGTCCAAATTGAAAGAATTTGCAGATGACAAAATAAAGGTGTCTAAAAAATAGAAATTTTTCTGGGAAAGGTAGAAAACACTGTGGGAAAAGGAGAAAATGCTGGTTACCAGCATTTTCTCCTTTTCCCATAGTGTTTTCAAAAGGCTTCTTTCTGAGGGGCATCAAAAGTAGGGATTGTGTGGTAATGGGTTAAAGCTTTTCTTATTCAGGATGTGTATCTCTGCTTGTTGATCAGCAGGTAAGTAAGTTTCCCTAGATGGAATATTCTATGATCCTATGATCATGCACTTATAAGACACTCCTCCTAGTTCAACCTCAAAATTCTAGGGGAAAATTGTCTTATAGTAGAGTATATATGGTATTGACTGTATTTCATGTTGATTTTCTCCAAAGGTTTTGTGAGTGGGAAGTTCCTGAAAGGGAGAAGTGACCAAGCAACAGAAATCGAACTTTCAAAACTATCCAGATCAAACTCGTCTCCAGACATACATCAAGACTCAAAGGCTGACTCCTTCCTTGATGGATCTCGAAAGCGGTACCAGTCAACTACAGATGTTGAAACCTCAGATGGGAACGGATGAGAGATTTGGACGTTATCCAGTGCAATTTTTGACTGTAAAACTGTCTTGCATTTTTCTGAGCCAAGCTCTGCTTCTCTTATTGCACATGGCGTAGTGAGTAGTTTGTATTTTGTCTTTTCTCAAAGAAAACGGAAATATCAAGATATCATATTAATGTCTCCTTTTTGTGTTGTATGTGTTGTGGTTGTCAAACAAAAAACTGTGATATTTTCTGATGTCTCTTTCTTTACAGAATATAATCATTGGACTCGTTACCAAACGACAAAATTTTTGGCTTGTCCCAATCGAATGCATTTGCAGACGATGAAATAAAAGTGAATGAAAATTTGAAATTTGTTTTGTGAAGGGTAGAAAACATTGTGGGAAAAGGAGAAAATGGTAACCAGCATTTTCTCCATTTCCCACAACATTTTCAAAATGCTCTTATCTCAGGGTTGTAAAATCCAGGGATTTTGTGATAAAGGGTTAATGAAAATAATTATGAGGACAGAATTTTTTTTTTTTCTTGGTATATGTACAGATGGGTGTGAATATTTGTAAGTACAGATGAGAGATGTTCGATTGGTGTATATGCTCAGAATCTGATATTTTTTAGGTGTACACGGATGTCTTTGTAAATACATGTATATAAATATGGGTGGGATGTTTTATAAGTGGGAACATGAGGTGTTTTGAAGTTCTTGTTGATGTTCACTTTGGTGCAATATTTTATGAGTTGTTTATGAATGTTTTCTATCCTTTCAGAGAGCAATCCCATCATTTGTTCTATAAAAATGTCATTCGCATTTTTTCCATCAAAACAAGTCAAAGTCTTTGTCATGTGATAAAGAGTAAACTATGTGTACATACAGAATGGTAGGCAAAGTTTATAAGTGGTAATTATTGTAATGTACTTTTAAGTGTTAATACAAAGATTTTTTTCTGTGTATGAAAAGATGTTAGACCATTGTTTATCAGTGGTGCAGACAGCAATTAAGAATTGGTATATTGGCACAGATGGTTACTATGGTTTATATATATGGTCATGTGTTCACTTGAGTCTCTGTGTACATGTATATATATATATATTTGTTTCATGTAGTCATGGCTGTCATGGTTTATAACAGAGAGTACAAGGGCTTTCATTGTTGTGTTTCTGTACAGATAGGTGAATTATGTTATATGATGAAGCTGAGACCATTGACTGGTATATACATGTACAATTCATATGCACACATTGGTGCCATTGTTTATGTACAGGTGGTCACCGTGGCTTTTAAGTTGGAATAAGAGCACATGAACCTTATTCATTTATAATAATAATTTCATCATTTTATGATGCCGTGGCTTATAAGAGGCAACACACACACCTGAATATTTATATGTATACAGATGGCAACCATAGTCTTTAAAGTGGGGACGAGAGCTCATGCTGGTGTACATTTGCTTGTCTTTATTTATAGATTTTGCCTTGGTTTATAAGGGGTGGTATTCACATTTATATCTTGCTATATATAGTGCCATGGCTTATAAGAGGGAATACACTGAACCTTGGATATTTGTTTATTTATACAGATGGTAACCATAGTTTTTAAGTGGGTATAAGGGCACTTGCTGGCTAATGTACACATGTTACTATGGTTTTAAGCAGTATTGTCTGCACTAGTATCTTGGTGGCATGGGGAATATTCAATGACACTTGAAAAGTTGTTGGTAACCATAGATTTCAAGTGGGAATCAGAAAACTTGCTGATGAACATATGCTAGTCTGTTTATTAACGTGTCGGCACATATATGTTGGTGTATAAATACACCACAAAAAATGACGTTGTAAGTAAGTGAAGTGGATGCTTGTTGTATTACCTATGCAGAAATTAACTGAATTCTTTGATATTACATGTACATAATTCAGTCAGTCATTTCAGCCAGTTGCCCATATGACGCTAATATTACTAATGTGCTTTAGCTCTTCACCACACAATCCCGACTTTTATCGACCCTGAGAAAGAAGCCGGGAAAATGAGAAAATGTTGGTAAAAATGGCCGCTCACAGACTTTCTCTGATTTTGTATTATGTAATATACAAATAGCGATAAATGCTTGTAAATGATTGTTAAGTCTGTGTAATTGTTATACGAGGATGAGTATGTTTTGTATATTGCTTTCAACACTATTTCAGTTATATCATATTGTGGCTGCAGTTGCACCTATCCATGGTTATGTTGTACCAGTGCTTTGCACAATATTTTCTCCAAATTGCTAGCTGTCACAGTGTCTGTTGTCAATCTTCCAAAAGAATGTTGTTCAGTTTGAAATGATTGAACAAAGGACCACTGGGTTACAAGCTTTGTAACTAACTGAACTGCAGGGTAAAGCTTTGGGGTAAACTAAAAGTGGGGGAAAAATATATTAATAAATTTTTCATCCTCTTAAGGTGTTAACATGTTATTAGAAAGCATCTCTACATTCTTTAATAAACCTTGAGAGCTTGAAGTAGCATATTTACTTTTTCATTTGGAATTTCATAAGGTTAAAAGAGCATTTATCTTGTTACACATTTAACAAATATGAATGCATATATTGAATAGGTTGATTGATTGTATGGCGTTTAATTCCATTTTCAACATTATTTCAGTTATATCGCGGCAGCCAGTGCACCTATCCATGCTTTCCTGGAGTTTCTTGTACCAGTACTCCGCACAATATTCTTTCCAAGCCATTGGCTGCTTTCCTACATAACCATCGTTGAAGCAACTATTAGTGGTGAGAGAGGAGTGAATGCTGTCGCAATGACTATCATTGCGTTGTTAATTTGCTCTGATGCTGACTTTTTTCTCTCAGCCTCTCAAGGAATTGGCAGAGCTGGAGTTCGAACCCACGACCCCCTGTTCTCATGTCCTGTACGCTACGGACTGAGCTGTTGGGGTTCCGCTAATATTGAATTGGAAATTCACGTACAACCTTGTCCAGCTTAATAAAAGATATGAAACCTACAAGCTAATAGTAAAAGCCTAAATTTTTCTATTTAAAAAAATATTGTTTGGGGAAAGATATCTCGCTATTGGACAGTGTATATCCAGGATCAGACCGCACATTCTGTGCTGTCTGATCTTGTCCACAAACGGGTCGGTGAGTTGCGCCTATCAGTCTTAGAGTGAAACAGAGGGGATGTATCTGAATACATTCTATTCAATCAACCTTACTCTTTACAGCATGTTCTTTCGGACTGCATTGATTTTTAGCTTCACTGGCCAAAGGCCAGCGGGCTTATGTCATGGCCAGGTGTCTGTCGTGTGTCTGTGTGTGCGTATACATATCCCTGTGTGTGTTAGCTTTTATTTTAAACATCTCCTCTGAAACCACCCATCCAATTTTGATGAAACTTCACAGATATGATCCTGCCATGGTCCTCTTCAGAATTCTTTGAAAGAATTTAATTCCTTCAAAAATTCTGGTTTCCATGGCAACAAAACTGAAAGATATTGAAATTTGTTAAAAAAAAACTTCTTCTATGAAACCATAAGGCCTAGGGCTACCAAATTTGATATGTTGCTTTATCTAGTTGATCTCTACCAAGTTCCTTCAAATAATAGCCCTGGGGTCAAAATTGGCCCTGTCCCGGGGGGAGGGGGGGGGGGTGTGTGCGTTGTCACAAGTGTTATATGAGCTTATATAGGGAAAATTGTAATATCTGTATATCTGTCTGTTATGTAGCCACAGGACCTAGGGCTACCAAATTTTGCATGTATCTTTATCAAGTGGTTGCCTACTGAGTGCCCAAATGATAGCCCCAGGGGTCAAATTTTGCCAGGGCCCGGGGATCACAAATTTTATTTGGGCTTATATAGGGAAAAATTTAAAAATCTTTTCATACCAAGCCATAAGGCCTAGGGCTACTCAATTTTGCATTTTGCACACCAGGGGTCACAAGTTTTACAAGGGCATTGTGGTGAAAACTTTCCAAGTCATCTTGGTAACAAAAATTAGGGCTACTAAATTTAGCCCTGTCTCATGGGTTTCATATTTTACAGGGCCTTTTATTGAGCAAACTTTGAAAATCTTCTTGTTTAGAACCACACATTCTAGACCTGTATTATTTGGTATGGGGCTTTATCTTGTGGACCTCTTCCAGGATTCAAGTAATAATAGCTTTGTGGTCAAAATTGGCTTTGCCCAGGAGTCACAACTTTCTCGGAGGATTTTATAGGAAAAAAAATTGTATGTCATCAAGTTTGAAACCAACTAGCCAAATAGTGTATTGTTTGGCTCGTAGTGTTTTTACTTATTAGCCAGTGGAGCCATACAGGGCCGTCATGATAAAACTATTACAATAATTTTATCTTGCATGTCAGCTTCGAGCGCGTTGGAGAAATTTTGCGATAAAATATTAACCCTTTCCCAAACAAGCCCTGGTTTTTACGTGTCTGCAGTAAAAGTCTTTTGAAAACACTGAGGGAAAAGGAGAAATTGCTCATAACGAGCAATTTCTCCTTTTCCCACAGTGTTTTCTACCCTTTTGAGAACTTTCTGCCATTTTCTCCAAATCAAAAAATTGTCGTCTGCAAACTCTTTCTGTTTGGAAGAGTCCAAAATTTGTCGTTTGGGAAAGGGTTAAGTTTATCGTGATATTTTCATAATGAAACTTTTCTCGATCTTCATAAGATTTCCAGGAAACTTTTAATTTATAGCGATAATTCACTAAAATTATCATGATAGCTACCTCGTATCTCGTGGCAAAAATATGCCACCATATAAATTTACACTTGTAAATTAAAATTTTTACAGTGCCCGAATGACAGAGGTCTGTAAAAATCACAAAGACGACTCGAAATGTCTCCTATAACAACTATTACCCATTTCCACACAATCCCTTCTATTGACACCCCTGATAAAAAAGCCTTTTGAAAACACTGTAGGAAAAGGAGAAAATGCTGGTAACCAGCATTTTCTCCTTTTCCCGTAGTGTTTTCTACCCTTCCCTGAACATATTTCAATTTTTCAGTCACCTTCATTTTGTCGTCTGCAAATGCTTTCAATTTGAACCAGTCTAAAATTTTGTCGTGCGGTAAAGAGTTAAAACCACTGTCCAGGGGAAAGCAGAATTCACAAGGTTTATACGAAGGCACATTTTATCATGAATGTCAGATGTTGGCAAGAAAGCAAAAAAAAAAATGATCAGAGCTAACATAATTGGGATAATTTTGTGGTGATTTTTTTTCTTTATCACGATAATTATCTTAAATCATCATGATAGCTATCTCGTATCTGGCGGCAGAATATGCCACCATAGAAATACCTTGAACGTGTGACATACAAAATATACCTCTATGCCCGTGGAATAAACATGTTGGTATGTTGACCTGACGGCCTCGTTACCGATCGCCCCTAGATGAGAGATTGGTGTTTAATTTATTTACATTGGACTCGGAAATTGTATTCCACAGAACCATTAAGAAAGTGATTTATAAAAGCGATCAATTCTGGAAAAAACACCGGTTTGATGCGACTACCTTCAGTAATATGATGTGACATGCGATTCAGATGAAACCAGACCTTTATTCGGATAAACAGTATTCGGATAGATTACGCAAAAAGTACATGGAAATTACTCTTTTCCTTTAGAGATTGACGTTACTGTTTCAGATCTTTTGCAAAGGCCTATGATAAAACTCTAAACAAATAGATAAAAATAGCTGTAAACTCTAGTGCACTGGCGCTTTGAATAGAACTTCAACCGTCAAAATCCAATCATGTTACTGGTAGCATTTGAAAAACAGAGCTGTACTTTGACGAAGTTTTTAGTGGTGAATTCACAGATAAGTAGAACTCTAACGTCCCTAGAGTTACCAAACCAGGTAAGTAAGTTTTTAAGATCCTGGGGTAGAAACCTTTTGAAAACATTGTCGTTAACCAGCATGTTCCCCACTGCTGGCCATCTAAAGCCAAGGTACTAATAGTCTTTCAGATGAGACATTAAATCGAGGTCCTGTGTGACAGTGCTATACACTAAACACGCTAAAGAATCAGGCTCAGCTTGGGCTGGGCTTTGACCTATATCTTGCACTTATCCCATAAAAACCCAATCAATTGATACTTTATCACATGTGGGAAATGTAGACTTGGCCAAATTCTGAAATTGTAAGCATTTGCAGATCACATTATTAGTGCAGATGAATAATAGAATATTTCTTTGAAAGGTGAAAACTCTTGTGGGAATAGGAGGAAAGGCTGTTTCTCATTTTCCCACAAGGTTTTCAGACAGGTCTTTCTGCAGGGTCTTTACTCTACCTAATGACAGAATTTTAAACTGGTCCAAATTGAAAGCATTTGCAGACGACAAAATAAGTGAGTATCAAAATTTGAATTTTGATTAGGGGAGGGTAGAAAACATGGGAAAAGGAGAAAATGCTGGTTACCAGCATTTTCTCCATTTCCCGCAATGTTTTCAAAAGCCTTCTTTCTCAAGGTCGTTAAAAGTCTGGATTGTGTGGTGAAGAGTTAAAGGAGGGTATATATAATGATTTTTTTTTCTCTTTCATCTTTATGTTCATTACATTTTTCTATTTTTTCTCTTTTTTTTTAAAAATTCTTATAGGTCAGCCTTCCTAAGAATGTCATACATCAACCTGGCCTTAGTCGAGCACCAATTGTAGTATTGAAGAAAAACATTACAGTGTCAAGCCAGTGTTGGCTGAATGCCAATGAGTTCAAAGTATCTGGCAAGAAGGAAAACAAGAGAGATGATGTTCCAGTGGGCTACAGTGTAATTTATGACAGCCATTTTCCTTCCACCCCAAATTTTCTTTTTTCATCTCTTTATCACTGGATTGTGACACGACAGGTAGGGAGTGTGTTGCTATATATTGGTGCAATGGCAGCAGTAGTAATTTCATATGGTGGAAAGCTGCCGGAAGCTGTGGGAGGTATAGGCACATTACCATTTGTTGTTTACACTACATTAGGTCTGTATGCTATATTCACAATATCCTTTCGGAATTCACTCTTAATTAGAATGTACTATAATGAATCGACGAAAACATTTATAGCCATTGTGAGAAAGAATTTCAAACAACAGGCCCAGATCAGTTTCAAATCAACAGACATAGAAGCTTCCTGGGAAGGACCCCAAGTGAAGTTAGACATTAAGGGACATACTTGTTACGCTTTGAAGAATAAATTGTCATTGTATGGAGGGATGAAATTCTTTAATGAATGGCTGGGAAAAGGTGAAGACTGATTATTTCTTTGTTACAACCGTTACTTCAACTGTTTACCAAACAAAATGTTTGACTTGTCCTTATGTAACTCTTTCCTACATGACACTATTTTAGACTGATCCAAATTCAAATTATTTGCAGACAACAAATTAAATGTGGCTCATATGATTTGTTTCTGAAAGGTTGGAAAATATTGTGGGAAAAGGAGAAAATGCTGGTTACCAGCATTTTCTCTTTTCCCATAATATTTTCAACAGCTTTATCTTTTAGAGTTGTTAAAGTCAGGGTTGTGTGGTACAACAAATAGCTGTTGCTTCTCAAAGGATCAAAATTTGATGAAGTTTTTGAAAAGGGTCATCCAAGGATAATTTCTGTGAAATTATTTTGAAATCTGACCAGCTGTTTCAGAGAAAAAGAATTGTTTAGAATTTATCTGTATAGTGCAAGTAACCCCCAGTCACCAGAGCCATGTTCCTTGAGGGATCAAAATTTTGCGACCTTTGGAAAGGGTCACCCAAGGATTATCTCTGTGAAATTCTTTCAAAATCTGTCCAGTCATTTTAGAGAAGAAGAATTGTTAAGAATTTCTTCATTTCCCCATAGTGCAAGTAGCCAACATTCACCAGAGCCATCATGTTTCTTGACGGATCAAAATCTCAAGAACAATTTTTGAAAAAGAGTCACCTAAGGAACATTTCTGAAATTATTTCAATATCTGAAGTGCTGTTACTGAGGAGAAGAATTTTTAAGAATTTCTTCATTTCCCTAAAGCGCAAGTACCTTCTATTCACCAGAGCCATGTTTCTTGACAGAACAAAATCTTGCAAACATTTTTGACAAGGGTCATCCTAGTAGCATCTTTGTAAAATTTTAAAATCTGACCAGCCGTTTCAGGAAGAAGAATTTTTAAGAATTTCTTCATTTCCCTATTGTGCAAGACTTAGTAGCCCCCATTCACCAGAGCCATGTTTCTTGACAGATCAATATTTTGCGAGCAACTTTTGAAAAGGGTCACCCAAGGAACATCTCTGTGAAATTATTTTAAAATCTGATCAGCGGTTACTGAGGAGAAGATTTTTGAAGAATGGTTGCCATGGCAACCAGGGTTTTTGACGGAATCAAATTCTGTGAACACATTTTTAAGAGGACCTCCCAAGGAACATTCCAGCCAAGTTTGGTCCAAATTGGCCCCACGGTTTAGGAGGAGTTGATGTTTAAACAATTGTCAGATTTTGAAATAATTTTACAGAGATATTTCTTGGATGACCCTTTTCAAAAATTGCTCACAAAGTTTTGATATGTCAAGAAACATGGCTATGGTGAATGGGGGCTACTTGCACTATACAGCCATGGCAAAATTCTTAAAAATTCTTTTTGTCAGAAATGGCTGATCAGATTTTGAAATAATTTCACAGAAATGTTCCTTTGGTGACACTTTTCAGGAATTGTTCTCAAAATGCTGTTTTTTTTTTTTGAGTTTCACTTGAAACTGAAACTGAAATGCTGATTTGTCAAGAAACATGGCTCTGGTGAATGGGGGGCTACTTGCATTGTATGGCCATGATGAAATTCTTAAAATTCTTTTTCTCTGAAATGGCAGATCAGATTTTGAAATAATTTCACAGAAATGTTTCTTGGCTGACATCACCTTTTCAAAAATGTTTGAGAATTTTTTATCCATGAAGAAATACGGCTCTGATGGCTGTGGGCTATTTACATAAAGCAGACATGAAGAAATTCTTAAAATTTTTTCCTCTCTGAAAAAGCTGATCAGATTTTGAAAAAAAAAAAAAATGGCTATGGTCGTCTCAATAAATCAGGTGAGCGATCCAGGACCATGTTTTTAACCCTTTACCACATGACAAGATTTTAGACATGTCTGTATTGAAAGCATTTGCTGATGAAAGTTTCAATGTGGCTCATATGAAATTACTTTTCTTTGATAGGGTAGAAAACATTGTGGGAAAAGGAGAAAATGCTGGTAACCAGCATTTTCTCTTTTTTTTCCACATTGTTTTCAAAAGCCTTCTCTTTTAGGGGCATCAAAAGTCGACATTGTGTGGTAAAGGGTTAACTCTTTACCAAATGATACAATTTCAGGCTAGTCCAAATTAAAAGCATTTGCTGACAACAAAATTAATGTTACTCAACAATTGAAATCTGTTTTGAGAAAGGTAGATAACATTGTGGTGAAAGGAGAAAATGCTGATTACCAGTATTTTCTCCTTTTTCCATACCATGTCAATTTGGTCACTCTGCATTTACCTGTGTTCTGCTTGATCAATCATTTCCCTCCAATCAGTCACATGACCTTTTGATTTTTTTTCATTCCCGCTTCAGTCTTTCAGCTGTAAACTTTGGAAGCCATTATTGTCTTCTAGACCAGAAATTATCGTGGAAAAAGGAAGGTATTGGATGTAAGTTACCTTTTGGATGGTTTTCTAATGATTCTCAAGTCTTGCCTTTTTCATGAAGATTTTTGGTTTCTAGAAGACAATAATGGCTTCCAAAGTTTACAGCTGAAAGACTGAAGTGGGAATGAAAAAATTCAAAAGGTCATGTGACTGATTGGAGGGAAATGACTGATCAAGCAGAACACAGGTAAATGCAGACTGACCAAATTGACATGGTATGGAAAAAGTGACCCTACTACACATGCTTTTAGAAGGCTTAGGTCTTAGGCTAGTGAAAACCCGGTATTGTTTGGTAAAGGGTTAAAAGCCTTTTTAAAAAAACTCATTACCAAACTGCAAAATTTTAGGTTTGTCCAAATCCAAAGCATATGCAGACAACAAAATAAAAGTGACTGAAAATTTGAAATTTGTTTTGTAAAGGGTAGAAAACATTGTGGGAAAAGGAGAAAATGCTGATTACCAGTATTTTCTCCTTTTTCCATGTTTTTAGAAGACTTAGGTTTTAGGCTAGTGAAAACCCAGGATTGTTTGGTAAAGGGTTTTAAGCCTTTTTAAGCAGTCATTAGAACTATGGGTAATGAATGATTTACAGTGGAATTCTGTTTTCACACCACTGTGAAACATTTTTGAGGACACAATGGGGAAAGAAGGAAATGCTAAGAAACAGCACTTTCTCCCTTTTCCAACAGTATTTCCTACCTTTTCACAATCTACGAGCAGAGTTGTAGTTTGTTTCTCTCAGCATACATGAATGAGAATGTGCAAGAATGTGACCTTTTCAATGACAGACGCCGTCATTTGAGCAACAATTGTCTGCAGATGATTTCAATATGGCCAGATCTTTTATGTCTGTGAGCTAAATGCATTGTTTTGTAATTTCATAACTTATGTTTAAATGAGATTTCAGCAAGTTACTGTATAACGTATAAGGAAATTTTCACTTACACCAATATATTTACATAAACTATGTATATTAATCAATGTTTTGTTATTGTGCATGCAATTTTCTATGTAGAAAATTTTGGACATGTTAATAGTCAAAGTGATATAATTTCTGAATTTCAACATTTCAGAAGATTGTAAAAAGTATTCACTTGCTAGTTATTTTTCTAAACTCTTAACCAAAGAATCTCTTGTGTAAATGACCGAGAGAATAAAGCTTTGGAAAAAATTGTGGGAAAAGGAGATGCAGGTAACCAGTGTTTTCTTCTTTTCCAACAATGTTTTCTACCCTTTCACATATCCCATATATCAGGCCATATTGAATTTGTTGTCTTCAAATGCTTTAATTTGGACAAATCTGTAATTTTGTCATTTAACCCTTTACCACATAATGATGACTTTGAACAACCCTGAGGAAGGAGCCTTTTGAAAACATTGTTGGAAAAGGAGAAAATGCTGGTAAACAGCATTTTCTCCTTTTTCCTACCATGTTTTCTACTCTATTAAAGAAAAATTGCATCATTTCAGCCACTCAGACATTTTTGTCTGCAAATCCTTCCAATTTGGATAGGTCTAAAATTCTGCCATCTGGAAAGGGATAATAGAACCTTAGCGAGAGGATGCTTAGTACATCTTACCTTTCCACTGTTCATAAAGTAAAAGAAACTAACAAAATCTGTTCTCATCTTTGCATATATTTTATTAACAGTATTTGTATACAAAAAAAAATCAACCCTTATTTCAAGGGGTCTTTGCTACTTTACCTAGTTAACTCTTTCCTACAAAATTTTAGACTTGTCCAAATAGAACAAAAATGCAGACAACATCTTAAATATTGGTCATATTATCAGTTTTGTCTGTGAAAGGATAGAAAACATAGTGGGAAAAGGGGGAAAAGGAGAAAATGCTGGTTTCAAGCATTTTCTCCTTTTCCAACAATGTTTTCAAAAGCCTTTTTCCAACAATGTTTTTTATCTTTTGCAAGATGACTCACATTATTTTGAGCCAGGTTTTCTGTTGTCTGCAAATTCTTTAATTTTGGAAGAGTAAAAAATTTTGTCATCTATAGAGCTATGGCAGGGTTTAAACACATGACCCTTTAGCATCATGTCCATTTTAGTCTGAGCCAAACAACAAAATTTCTGACAACAAAGTTTCTGATGTAATCTTTTCAAAACCATTTACAGGTCACAAAAGAGTTTAATATGATGATGGGATTCAAAAACAGTGGAAAAGGAGACAATCCTGGAAACTGGTGTTTGCTCCTTTTCTCATTGTTTTCTATCCCCTTTTCATCAGCACTCTCCATCTTTTTACTGAAATTTAAACTGTCATCATCTAATGATTTCCGACATAGACAAGTCTAAAATTTTGTTGTTTGTTAATGAGGTGACTGGATTTGTATTCACAAACCATCCTGAACAACAGTTTTTGTTTTTGTTCCAAGATTTTCTAAACTTTAAAGTAAAACAGGTTCTGATTGGCTAAACCAAATATCTGATTGGCTAAACCATTTGGTTTAGCCAATCAGAAAATGGTTTAGCCATTCAGAAGTTGTTTTACTTTCAATCACTAAATCTTACTAAATTTAAAAGTAAATAAACATCTGATTGGCTAAACTAAATGGTCGGAAGTTGTTTTACTTTCAAATTTAGAAAATTGTGAGGATTAAGACAAGGATTGTTTCTTCAGAGTGGTTGGTGAATATGTTCCCTAGTGTCATACTAAGGCAAAGCGTTAATTTAAGAATGGCCTAAGTTCCTAAAAGTGTGTGCTGTCTTTAAGAGGTAACATGTGAAATAACAGTACCATGGTTTATATTTGTCAACCATTCTTAGCCAAATTAATTTTTCAAAACAAGCAATTTGATTGGTTCAAAGGATGATATATAAGCCAATCAGAAGACTTGTATTGAAATTTGAACAGATATACAGAATGGTTGACTAACACACACCTCTGGACCATTGTCCAAAACCTACAGAACTAAAAACCGATATGACATGTATAACTTATTTACAAAATCTGCTAATCATATACAATCTGCAATATTTTGCTTGAATGCATTGTCTAAATACAGAAGCTTTGTACATTAATTACCCAGTTAAACTCTTTACAAAGCAAAAAATTTAGATTTTAACTCCTTAGAAAACAACAGAATGTTGGACTTGCCCAAATTGAATGCATTGGCAGACAATACAGTAAATGTGGCTAAACTAATGGAGTTATCTTTGAAAAGATAATTAACTTGGTGTGAAAAGGAAAAATTGCTGGTTACCAGCATTTTCTCCTTCTACACGAAGCTATAAAAAGCTTTAGTCTTCAGTCTTCGGATTGGTTGTGTCATCAGTTGAACCACTTATCATCTGCACATCTTTTTAATTTAACTCAATACCAAACAACATATTTTTAGGTGTGTCCAAATGGAAAGCTTTTCCAGACGACAAAAAGTGAATGAAAATTTGAAATTTGTTTTGTGAAGGGTAGAAAACATTGTGGGAAAAGGAGAAAATGCTCGTTACCAGCATTTTCTCCTTTCCCACAATGTTTTCTAAAGGCTTCTTTTCCAGGGTCGTAAAAACCTGGGATTGTTTGGTAAAGTGCTAACAAGTCTATCATTTTGTCATGATATACTGGTATAGTTTTTTTTTTTTAAAATCTAACTACAGGTCATTATGGGCATTCTTGCCCTAGAATCTTAAATAGAAATTTCATGCAACTGCCTATTTGGCAGAAAGTTAAAGAATTAAAGCACTCTTCATATTTTGAGCTTGAAATTTGTAGATCAAGGCAACTTCAGAGTTTGAGCAGAATACAAGAAAGGCAAAAACCATACTGAAACTACATGTAGAACAAGCAATACATTTTAAACTCTTTACCAAAAGACAAAATTTTGGACTGGTCCAAATTGAAAGTATTTGTAGACGACACAATAAATGTGAATCAAAAATCGAATTTTGAATTGGAAAGGATAGAAAACGTGGGAAAAGGAGAAAATGCTGGTCTGGTAACCAGCATTTTCTCCTTTTCCCACAATGTTTTCCAAAGGCTTTCTTTCCCAGGGTCGTTAAAAGTCCGGATTGTGTGGGATAGAGTTACAACACCACTAATTGGATTAACTGAAGCACTGCTAGTTTAGGGGACAGTACAGATGGAAAGGATGTTGCAGAAATTCTAGCCTGATCATAAATCTGTTATATCCAACATTTTGTGAATTGTTTTGAAGAAAAAAAAAAATCACGTATAAATTGCTACAAATATCTAGTTCATTTCCCCTATTACAAATGTCCCCTTGAATGAATTAGCTATTGAATTTTTCAACTATGAAAACACATAACAAGAACATAAACATGTTTAACCCATTACCACACAATCCCTACTTTTGACGCCCCTTAGAATGAAGCCTTTAGAAAACATTGTGGGAAAAGGAGAAAATGCTGGTAACCAGCATTTTCTCCTTTTCCCACAATGTTTTCTACCCTTCCCAAAACAAATTTCAAATTTTTAGTCACTTTTATTTTGTCGTCTGCAAATGCTTTCAATTTGGACCACTCTAAAATTTTGTTGTTTGGTAATGGGTTAAACAAAGATAACAACCAGTAGAATTAATTTCCATCATGATATGCATTTTGTGTAATATTCACTCTTGCTTGATTTAAGAAACACATGTACTATTTTTCGTCCTTTCAACCCCACAAGAGCCTTGCAATACCTTTGTTGCCTTAATGGCCAGTGGTGATCAAGATCAGACTACACAAAATCTACAGTCTGATCTTTGATCTATACTGGCTGCATTTCAAAAACATTCTAAGCAAGAGAAACCTTGAAAATACAATTTTGGATCTTATTCCAATACCGGAAATTTCTGTTGGGTTTATTGGGCACTCTTTAGGGTTAAGAGTATGTATGTATATACCATGCTCTGGCTAAAAGGAGCTCAACTCTTTATCACACAATCCTAACTAAAGACCCTGAGAAATAAGCCCACAGAAAACATTGTAAGAAAAGCAGAAAGTGCTGTTAACCAGCATGTTCTCCTTTTCCCACAATATTTTCAGAGGAAGTCAGAAATCATCATATTATCAAGATTTAATTTGTTGCTTTGAATTTGGTCCAGTCCCAAAATTTGTCCTTTGGTAAAGAGTTAACTCTTTACCACACAATTCCGACGTTTGACGACCCTGAGAAAGAAGCCTTTTGAAAATATTGTGGGAAAAGGAGAAAATGCTGGTAACCAGCATTTTCTCCTTTTCCCACAATGTTTTCTACCCTTCACAAAACCGATTTCAAATTTTCAGTCACTTCTACTTTGTCATCTGCAAATGCTTTCAACTTTGACCAGTCTAAAATTTTGTCGTTTGGTAAACAGTTTATTTATCCAAGTGATCCATTATAGTCCAACAATGAATTGAAATAACATATAATTTTGAAAAAAAAAAAATGAACCTCGCTCATGGGAGCTTAATGCGTCTCCGTGATCCATTTTGCTATCGGTCAATATCTTGCCATATTAAAGAACTGTTAGTGCATTATATCAAGCAAGACATCGCACAATTATGGATCCATCAAATCCACTTTCTCCAACAACCCTGTGAATCACAAGGTAAAATGATCCTTAGACATTCAGTAAATTTACCATTTCCATAAAGTTTCAGCCTGTGGATTGCTCAGGCTGACCCCAGTCGATACTTTTAGCAGACGGGTCAAAGGCCCCCCCCCCCCCCCTTTTTTTTTCAATGAGCATGACTCTTACTATACAATTCCTGATATCTTTTTACCCTTTACCCCATAAGGCATTTCAAAGGTATCTCTAATTGCTCTAATTGACCCTAAATAACACCAAGGATGAAGCCATTTCTTACGTGTACGTGACACCTTTGATAGCATAGAAAACATTGTGGCAAAAGGTGAAATTGCTCGTGACGAGCAATTTCATCTTTTGCCACAATGTTTTCCAAAGGCTCCTATAAGCAATGTGTAGAAATGAGCATCTATGGAGTAAAGGGTTAATTAAGTAGATCAAAAGTTTACAAATTTAAAATCTTTATGCATGCACAACCATTTTAATTTATAAATGAGACATATCTTAAAGTACCTATGGAATGTATAAAAATAAATATTATACATTTTATCAAAAAACAAGCATGTATAAAAGATACATGTAAAATATAATGATTGAACATAACATACAACAAAAAAACAATTCTGAATACCCTACCCCTCAAGTAGTCACATTTTCAGGGATATGATGTTGATAGATTCTGAAAACATACTGACATATGAAGAAAATGCTTGCAACTAAATATGTAATTTAACCCTTTCCCAAACGACAAATTCTAGACTCTTTCAAACTGAAAGACTTTGCAGACGACAATTTCAACTTTGATGAAAGTGGCCGACAGTTCTCCAAACAGGTATAAAACACTGTGAGAAATGGTGAAATTGCAATTTCTCCTTTTCCCACAATGTTTTCAAAAGACTTATACTGCAGACACATAAAAACTGTTTGGGAAAGGGTTAACCATTTAAAAGTATGAATATCATTATGAATAATACACGTATATTAAACTGCAATCTTTCACAGTTCCTGTTGCTGGCAGAAAATGTGTTAAACTGGGTTTGAATTAAAGTTGGCAAATTTTGTTCTAGTTTTACAATACATTTTTCTGCCAGCGACTGACACTTTGACAGGCTCTAATTCAAAGCATTATCAAACATAATAATATTCATACTTTTAAATGATATGATTTACACTTGTCTACATTTTGATCGCCAAATAGTTTACATCTGGCAGTTAGTGGGCCTCTTAACAGGGAAAAAACAAACATAAATGATATGACAACCTTGGAATGTAATTTAACAGGAATATATCATTTGTTTTACACAACCATACAAAAGACCCCACCAGTATAATAAAATTATTCCTTAACCCATTACCACACAATCCCTACTATTGATGACCCTCAGAAAGAAGCCTTTGGAAAACATTATGGGAAAAGGAGAAAATGCTGGTAACCAGCATTTTCTCCTTTTCCCACAATGTTTTCTAACCCTTCGCTACACAAATTTCAAATTTTCAGCTACTTCTATTTTGTCATCTGCAAATGCTTTCCATTTGGACAAGCCTAAAATGTTGTCGTTTGGTAATGAGTTGAACATTTTACACGTTAGCAGTGAAAAACATTTGACACTTACTTGAATAAATAACTGTTTCCAGCATTTCTAGACAAATGTAGCTCAAATGTAAAAAATGCCTTACAAATGGTAGAAAACATGGTGGGGGTAGAGAAAAACCTTTTTCTTCTTTTCCCATTTTGTTTTCTAAAGGCTTCTTCATCAGGATTGTAGAAACACAAGGTTCTTTGCTACAGGATTAATGTGACTTACTGGCACTCTTAGTATTAACTCTTTACCACACAACAAAATTTTAGCCCTGTCCAAATTGAAAGCATTTGCAGACAACAATTTCAGTGCGTCTCAAATGTTGCAACTGTTTATTGATAGGATAGAAAATATTGTGGGAAAAGGAGAAAATGTTGGTAACCAGCATTTTCTCCTTTTGCCACAATGTCTTCAACAGGCTTCTTTTCAAGGATCTTCATTAGTCATTACTGTTGGAAAGGGTTAAGCATTTGTCCAACACTGCTGTAAGGTTTTTATCCACTTGCCACAGTATTTTAAAAATTCGCATGCTGATAGCAGAAAAGCATATTGGCAGGACTCGTGCCACCTCTTTACCAGGCGAGAAAATTAACCATACAACGAAATTGTAGACTTGTCGAATTTAAAACCTGACAAAATTTGCAGGAAACAAAACTGATCAAAATATGGTAGGGTCTAAGAAAAACCTATTAATTCTAATGATGGCAAAAACCCTTTATAAAAAAAAAAAATTTTTTTTCTCAAAGCAAAATGACTGGAAAAAAAACATTATTGAAAAAAAAAGGTAATGTTGTAAACTGGCCTTTTCTCCATTTCAAACAATGTTTTCTCCCCTATGAAAGACAGATTCTACCATTTAACCCTTTACTCCATAGATACTCATTTTGACATATCAACAACAGACAGCTTTTGAAAACATTGTGGGAAAAGGAGAAATTGCTCGTAACGAGCAATTACTCCTTTTTCCACAATGTTTTCCACTCAATCGGATATTTGTATCCTCATTTGTCCACATTTTTGACATCGTATCTTTATTTACTGCTGAAATGGAAGAGTCTCAAATTGGCATATCAGGTAAAGGGTTCAGCCACAATTAGGTTGTTGTCTGTCATTGCTTTCAACATGGACAAATCTAAAATTCTGTTTTCTGGTAAAGAGTTTCATCACAATAAAATCACATAACAGAGCTAGGGATACCAATATCTAGCTGTTTGCTACACTTTTGGTTTTGGGGTAGTTGGTAATCGCCTTGAAGGTCCATTTGCAAATGTTGGTGTGGTGCGACCAGACATTGTCGGAGTTGTCCTTCCTGATGGAGTGACCCGCCCTGACCTAGTTCCAACTGTTGATTTTGGAGTCCCTGTTGACCTTGGGGTGGAGGGGTTCGGACGAGGTGGAGTTGGGGTCGTACGAGACCCATATGAAGTGGGTGTGGGAGTCGTGGAGCGCCCGAAAGGCTGTCTGGGGCTCATATATCTGGGTGTACCTGTAGATGAACTTGTAGATGGTGTGCGTGGTTTAGTTGGTGTGCTGATGTTTGATGATGAGCTGCTTAAACGTTTAGACTTGGTTAAACTCCCTGATGAACCTGCAAAAGTACAAAGCATACCTTTAACTCATTACCACTTGAGAAAATTTTGGACTTGTCCAAATTCAAAGCATTTGCAGACAACAAAATAAAGGTAGCTGAAAAATATTTTTTTTTTCTGAGAAGGGTAGAAAACACTGTTGGAAAAGGAGAAAATGCTGGTTACCAGCATTTTCTCCTTTTCCAACAGTGTTTTCAAAAGGTTTCTTTCTCAGAGGCGTCAAAAGTAGGGATTGAGTGGTAATGGGTTAAAACATGAACTATACATGTAAATCTTTCTATGATGGTTTCTGTAAAGAGGTAAAACATTAAAATTTTGCCCTAAAGTGCTCACTTGAGTAAAGTCATCTAGAAATGATACATTTAAAGACATCCTGGTTCTGATGATGTAAAACTATGTGAATGAAAGTGAACTACTTTTTGACCAGACATGATCAAATTTTGAACTTGTACAAAATGTCATTAAAACATACAGTCTAACCAAGTTTCATGAGTACTGGACTGAAAATGTGGCCTCTAGAGTACATACAAGAGGTTTCTGCAGATTTGTCTCAGTGACATGCTGTTTTACCAGACATGACCCGATTTCAAATTTCTCCAAAAACTATTTCCCAGACAATTATTCTAACCGAGTTAAATGAGTATGGGACTAAAAATATTTTGTCTCCTTATCAAGCCACGTTTTACTAAGATTTTTCCCAGTAACCTACTTTTTGACTGCTCATAACCCATTTTCAAACATGTCCAAGATATCACAGCAAACAATCTGATCATGTTTCATATGAATCAGACGAAAAATGTGTCCTCTATGGTGCACACAAGGTTTTTTCCCCAAGATTTGTTCCAGTAACCTTCTTTTTGACCAAACATGACTAATTTCAAATTTGTCTGAGATTATCAAGACAGCCATTCTGACCAAGTTTCACAAATACTTCACTGAACATGTAGCCCCTAGAGCACACACAAGGAAATTGTTGCTGGCACATTGACGCACAATGGAAACAGCATGATGACAAAAGCTCACCTTGAGCACTCTGTGCTAAGGGGAGCTGAAAAAGGAAGTTTTTGGTTTAATGTAGTTGATGTTTAGAAAGCAAAAAGACAAAATTTATGGTAAGAAAATTATCTCTACTTTGTCACAATGTTTTATAGAAAGTACACTTTAGTTGAAGAAATAGCTATCATATTCAATTCATACTGATCTGTTCTTTCATATTGTATTCTGAAAATAGTCTCCCTACAGAAAGAAATTGCTGACAAACACTTATTTGATTTTCCTTGATGTTTTCACATGTATTCACATCAAAGGGAAATGTCTTATGTCTTATTCATAATCCGTAACAAAACTTTTAAAGCAGTCTATTGCAAAATAATTTCAGGAAGTATCATGATACGCTGAGAGCAAACATGGCAGATTAGAAACTTCTGCTGAGGACTTCATTGGATATTACTAAATTTCATTGCCTTTTAAGATTAAGTGCTAAGATTTGTGCATGTCTACCTCTATCCTACAGAAAAGTGATCAAAGAAAAACTAAGAAAAGAAAAGCTAATGCTACAATGAACAGCCACACATCTACTTTGCCTTCAGCTTCTAGACATTAATTATTTATTCCTATGTGAGAATTTTATTTCTTATCTATACACCTGCAAATCTAGCTCATTTAGTTAACATAACAGGTATCAATATATTTTGAATGACTAAAAAAAGTTTCAGAAAACTGCAGCTTGATCTGATTCTGTCATCAGGTTGTATCCCTGTCTCAAGTAATTTTTATAACCTGAAACTTATCTGCATGCTGTACAGTTTTATAAGTATATTTAATTGTATCTCTTGTATAGAAAGCTGTATTTTTGAAATGGACTGCTGTATTTTTGACAATATTTTCCAACAAGGAGCACTCCATATGGCTGCCAAGGCTCGGCTGCAAGGGCTTGTTTTTCAGTGAAAATTTGAAGTTAAAAAATGGGCCACAACTATGTCAAAAACATTTTCATGGTTATCTACCTTAGTTGTATTGATGGTTAATAACTTCTTCAGGTTTCAAGTAAATATCTTCAATAATAATAGAAAAATTACAACATTTTTGCATTGGTAATGATGCAGCCACAGAGATGATAATAACTGATGGTTTTCCTTGAAATCTAGCCCTGCTAAAAAGTCTTACAGCAACTTGGGGGGTAAAAGAGCCTCTTAAGAAGGATATGTGCTCCAGAAAAAGGATTTAGAAAACCAGGTGCAGATCAGCTAAAAAGATGAACTGCAGAACCTTTTAAGACCAAAGTAACAGCATGATTCAACAGTGCTCAAAACACACAGGTGAAGTTAGAAACAGTTTTATGAGATATTAGTCTCCAATCATGGGTCAGCAATTCAGAACTTTTGCACTTCAAACAAACTGTTAGAAAGGAAAAGGCAAAACAATTGGCCTAATACTTTACTACACAATACCAAGTTTCAACAGCCCATAAAAAAAAGGCTTTCGAAAAAAGTAACCAGGTAACCAGCATTTTTTCCTTTTCCAAAATTGTTTTCAAACCTCCCAAAGACAAGTCTAAATTTTTGAGTCACATTTTATATGTTGGCTGCATATGTAGCTAGACAACAAAATAAATGTGGCCTAATGTTATGATTTGCAATTAAAGGGGTAGAAAACGTTGTGGCAATAGGAGAAAATGATAGTTACCAGCATTCCACAATTTTTTTCAACAGCTTTTCCACTTAAAACATAGGATTGTATGGTAAAGGGCAAACCCTTCTATACCAAATGACAAAATCTTCGATTTGTCTAAATTGAAAAAAAAAAAAAAAAAAGGAGATTCCAAAACAGAAATCGTTTATGAGAACGGTAGAAAATATTGTGGGAAAAGGAGAAATGGTAACCAGCATTTTCTCCTTTTCTCACAATGTTTTTTTTATCAAAAGGCTCCTGGACCAGCATTGTTAAATGTTGGGATTGTGTGGTAAAAGGTTAAGATGCCCATAATTGAATTACTGTATTCTATTTTTTTTTCAGAGTAACTCATCATGCATAGTAATGCTTTGTAGAGAACAACACTGATTATGAATTCCAATAATATACAGATATAATTATAATGTCATGATCATGCATTTTACCCACTTTGAAAACTTGGAATGAAAGTTACAGCTTCAAAAATGACATTTTTTTCCTAGCAAACGGCACCTTTTTCAATATTCATATAAAATTGCAATTGCCATATTTGGACTTCCTTTATAGTGAAGGCAAATTTTATTTCTAAGTCAGTCTGAAGAATGCAATCAGTCTGTTATATTTCCATTCAAACAATCGACTTGGCCATGAAGAGTGTGAAATTATATGTAGGAAAATGTAATAAAGAAGGAAATGTATATGAAATACTAACATGGCAGATGCAATGTTTTCTGCACATTCATAGACAAATCCCACTATTTAACTCAATACCAGACGACAAAGTTTCAGACTTGTCCAAATTGAAAGCATTTGCAGAGAACAAAATAAAAGTGACTGAAAATTTGAAATTAGTTTTGTGAAGGGTAGAAAACATTGTGGGAAAAGGAGAAAATGCTGGTTATCAGCATGTTCTCCTTTTCCCACAATGTTTTCTAAAGGCTTCTTTCTTAGGGGCGTCAAAAGTAGGGATTGTGCGGTAATGGGTTAAGCCACATTCAATTTGTTGTCTGCAAACACTTTTAATTTGGACCAGAACAAAATTTCATCTTGCAGTAAAAGGGTAAGGAATGAAACACAGTCAAGAACAGCATGCCTCCAGATTGAAAGACATATGGAACATGTGATTGCACCACACAAGAGAAGGGCACCATGCCTCTATCACAACATCAAAACCTAAAACGAATTTAGGTCCTACAACTTTCTTTCTGGTATTACTTGCAAGGAGACGTACCAAAATCAGGGTGTTTGCGCAAAGAATTCACAAAATTATTTGTACTGGATCCACCAGACAGATTCACCATTGATGTTGTCATCTGTTTACTGCGACGTAGTGATGAATCCCCTGAACTTCCGGCTACAATGAAATCGTGATTGTGTGGATAAATGTACATCTAACTATGTTATAAATACAGATATATGAAAAATATATAAGTGACCAATGTGATGAGAATACAATCATTAAATTGTAATATTTAAGATGAACATGTTCTATCTTAACCAAAAGTATAATGTTCAACCAACCCACCTATCTTAAACCTACCCACCCCTGACACCCTGCCTTTTCCCAATGAATTAGACAGACATGATTATGAAAACCGTAAACATGAATCTTTAACATCTTTTTTCCAGTTTGGTAACATGTTGTCAAGAATTATTTTTTTAAAAAGACTGTGTCAAGGAACATTTTCAGATTCATGCATGCTTTTTAGAAAATATAAAATGAAAAAAAAAAAAAAATCATTCAGTTTTCAATAACTCTAAATAAGCCAAACTAAATATTTTTCTAATGCACTTCCTGAGTGCCTAAGAAATAAAAACAGTATGCAAATCATTGTGCTTGCAGTTACATGTACTGACCAATGCAGCTTAATGTAAAGAAATGGTTACAGCAAAGCCTTTTGTTAAACAAGAGGGCCATGTTGGCCCTGAAATCGCTCACCTGAATATTGACCAAACATGAACCATTTTCAATCTAGTTTCCTAGTGACCTAGTTTTTTATCAGACATTACCCATTATCAAACACTTTAGAGATATCAATAAGACAAACATTCTGACCAAGTTTCATGAGAATTGGAAAAAGAATGTGGCCTCTACAGCGTACAAAAGGTTTTTCTACGATTTGACCAAGTGACCTAGTTTTGGACCTAACAATTACCCATTATCAACCTCTTTTGAGACATTACCATAACAAACATTCTGACCAAGTTGGAAGAGTATCAGGCAGAAAATGTGGCATCTACAGTGTACACAAGGTTTTTCTAATATTTGACCCAGTGACCTAGTTTTTGACTCCTCATAACCCATTTTCAAACTCATTCAAGGTATAACCAAGACAAATATTATGAATAAGTTTCAGGAGCATCAGACTGAAAATATGTCCTCCAGAGCATATACCAGGTTTTTATAACATTTGACCTATTGACCTAGTTTTTGACCCAAAATGACCCATTTTCAAACTCATCCAAGATATTATCAAGGCAAACATTCTGACAAATATTCAAGAGTGTTGGACTGAAAATGTGGCATCCAGAGTGTATACCAGGTTTTTCTAAGATTTGACCAGGTAACCTAGGTTTTGACCCAACATGACCCAACTTCAAACTCGTCCGATATTTCATTGAGGCAAACATTCTGACCAAGTTTCATGGGTATTGGATTGAAAATGTGGCCTCTAGAGCATACACAAGGTAAAAGTTGATGATGGGCAATGGACACAGCACTATCACAATAGCTCACTCTGAGCACTTTGTGATCAGGTGAGCTTAAAAATGTAGACTGTCACAAGTGAAAACTGACAAACATAAACATTCCATGATGTAAGGTCTTTTGGCTTTTGACCAATCTAGCTAAAATGCCAAAATGTTGTAACCAAGGAACAACAAAAAAAGAAGAGTGTGCTGTTCCTGAAAATAATTTCAACTTCGAAGAGTTTAATATTGAAAACTGTAATTTATGTGGTGAAATGAACCAAGACGTGCATGGCTAAATTATATAGAAAGGTTGCATGTTTATAATGTAAAACACATGCATTTTGGGCACAACATCTAACAAGTACCACAGGTCCAGCAATCGCTCCTTAGGTAACCATGGCAACTAGTTTTCCCAGCACTTTCATTTATCAATGATTGGAGCAGGCTGCGAACTAGTAATTGATTTACACAGATTTATTCCTTAACTCTTTACCACACAAGACAATTTTAGACTGGTCCAAATTGAAAGCAGTTGCAGATGACAAAATAAATGGAACTCAAAAATTGAAATTTGTTTCCAGCAGGGTAGAAAATATTGTGGAAAAAGGAGAAAATGCTGGTTACCAACATTTTCTCCTTTTCCCACAATGTTTTCAAAAGGCTTCTTGCATAGAGTTGTCAAAAGTCGTCATTGTGTGGTAATGGATTAAATTGACTGTAAGTATTTAATAAGCCTATATTTCCCTTTAATCTTTTTCTACTTGATAAACATAATTAATTCATGTACATGTAACTGATTGACATGATTTTTTCCTAGTCTTTTTTGCAATAAATTATTGTATTGTATTACCATTTGCATCAGTGCATTTCTCTATATATTTGATTCTATTATTTTCATTCAAAAATCAACTTAGCTAGAATTATTTCATTAGTGAAGCAAAGTTGAAGACAT
The DNA here is from genome assembly GCA_943736015.1 of Tridacna crocea. Taxonomy (NCBI): domain Eukaryota; kingdom Metazoa; phylum Mollusca; class Bivalvia; order Cardiida; family Cardiidae; genus Tridacna; species Tridacna crocea. Next base: position 35,960,760 of record OX031073.1, read on the forward strand.
GACAAACATGTTCCAAATTTCAACAGGGATCCTATAACCAACAAAGCACTCTACATGTATAATAATGTTGATAAAATCCACGGCAAACTCTTACACGAAATTCAAACAAACTTGATATATATATGGGTACATATTAGACAAATGAGCAAGGAGACCCCTTGACTCTGTAGAAACTCATTTAGCCAAATTTGATGCAATATTTTATCTGATATAAAAAAATAAATTAATCATCTTGTTTTGGAAAATAGTGTTGGAAAGGGGAAAATATGCTGGGTACAATATTTTTCATACTATTGTTTGTTTTGTTTGTTAGGTATCTTACACCTCTTTCAAGAAGGTCAGTCAAAGAAGCCAATGCAAATATCTATGTATCTCTGATTCTTCCTTATACCATTGCTATTAAGCATTAAAAATTCTTATTAAGCAACCAGTTGCTTTTCCACATAGACAAAGTCCAACCCATGTGCAAAGATGAAATAGGAAGAATCCTGTCCCAATGATCATCCTAAATCCTTCAAAAGACTTTGGCATTGCTGGAATGCAAACTCGAAAAGCATTTTCCCTTTTCCCACAATGCTATGAAAAGCCCTTTACTATTCAAACAATTCCTACTTTTAACGATTCTGAGAGAGATGCCTTTTGAAAGCATAATGGAAAAAGGAGAAAATGCTGGTTAGCGGAATTTTTTCCTTTTCCCATAATGTTTCCTGCCCTATCAGAAGGCTATAGATCATTTGTGCTGTTCTTGAATTCATCTTCTGCACATTTTCTGAGTTTGAAAGAGTTTGAAACTTGCTGTTTGGAAAAGGGTTAAAATCACAGTATTAACCAATAAAGTGCTGAATGAACAGAGCAGACATTTTGAAATAAAAGCCAAATAAATGCAAAATCAAAGTTTGCTTTTAACCAAGATATTTTAGCAATGTGGAGAGTGTAGATCATAGATCAGACTACAAGTTTTCTGTCTCAGCATCATTTATATTCTTCACAAAAACAGCTAGAGTTGAGAAATGTGCGTAAGATTTTAAAAGGACATGTATCAAAGAGAAAAGTCACTGAATTTTTCAGTAAAATTTAGACACATTTCAGCTTCAATATGGAGCAATGAGTTTCTATAGGGTCACTATTAGTGTGATGATATAAATACATGTATATAGTTTGTAAGAAAACAGCCGAGTACAAATACAACTCTGATTAGAGAAAAACTTAATTTTAAGACAATTAAAAAAATCTTTTCCAAACAACAAAATTTTAGCCTTGTCAAAATTGGAAGCATTTGCAGACAACAATGTTTCCTACCCTGCTGGAAATAAATTTCAATTTCTGAGTTATTTTTATTCTGTTGTCTATAAGTGCTTTCAATTTGGACTTATCTAAAATTTTGTCCTTTTGCATAGTTAAGATCAAGAAAAGTAACTTTTGAATTCTTTACATGGAAAATGTCTTTTTTTGCTTGTCGACAAAATATAACTATTTCTATAGTCTTATATATAAGAAGACATTTCACTAGGAAGCTGATAACATGTAGCGATATATAAACTGTATAGCTCTCAATTTACTACAAAATAATGTGTATGGAAAACAAATTATTCAGGTCATAATTAACTTCATGAAGTCTCTGCATGCTAAAGCTAACACTAGCTGCTTTGGTAGTCAGTGTAGATCAAGATCTGCACCAATGGACCTGATTCTAGCCAAAATATGTTGTAATTGACACTTCACAAACTTTAGTTTTTTTTTTTTTCAAGGAAATGGAAAAATGAGCAATCTAAAAGCTACAATAAAACACTATCTTGGTCTCCAAGGAAAGTGAATTGTCACTGGAACAATTGTCTTAATCTTTTAGCCACAGATACCCTATTTTACCATCCTTCAGGCAGGATTTTTAACTCATTACCAAACAACAATATTTTAGGCTTGTCCAAATCGAAAGCATTTACAGGTGACAAAATAAAAGTGAGTGAAAATTTGAAATTTGTTTTGTAAAGGGTAGAAAACATTGTGGGAAAATGGGAAAAGGAGAAAATGCTGGTAACCAGCATTTTCTACTTCTTTCTCAGGGTTGTCAAAAGTAGGGATTGTGTGGTAATGGATTATACACCATGGGTAAAAGGAAATAACATTGATGACCAACATTTCCTCTTTTTCCCAGTTTTTCTACTGATTTTACTGACATTTCTATCAATTGAGCTACATCTTAAAATGATTTCAATACAGAATAGTCTGAATTTTGCAGAGAATATGACAACAGAAGGTTTCCAGTCAACAGATGCTTAGTTTACAAGATTCAGACTTTATTCGTCATAAGATATTTAATCATAAAGATAGTATATTTCAATTTGTTACAATGTTACGACTACAAACCTGATGAAATAGATGAGGCATAACCTGTATCGTTTTGACGAGATTTATAACCAAAGGTCCCACTACCACTTCTCGATCTAAATGTTGAATTTCCGGGAGATGTGGGCGTTTCAGCGCCACCTAGTGTCTTTCTGAGATCAATATTTGTTCTTCCTTTGGCTATATTATCAATAGGAATTGGAGAAAAAAAATAATAAAAATGAGGTTAGTCATCTGCCATTCACCATTCAACCACCTACCCCATCTGCTTAATATCAAACTATTCTAAATTGATAGTTTTTGAAGATAAGAGCTGAATATTTAATCTGCGCAAATTAACTTTGCAGGTAAGCTAATTCCTCTTGCAGCAGACGACTTAGAAAAATATTTGAAAAAGCGATTTTTCCTTCAGCCATACATGACAAAACTTTAGACTTGTCTAAATTTAAGGCATTTGCACATGACGAAAGAAATGTGGCTTGAAAATTGGAAATGGTTTTGAGTGAAGGGTAAAAACATTGTTGGAAAGGAAGAAAATGCCAGTGACCATTATTTTCTCCTATTCCCACAATGTTTCTTCAAAGCTTTCATTCTTGACGTCATTTGAAGTATGGATCATGTGGAAGAGGGTTAATCATATTTTTCAAGGATATTTCAAAATTGTCTGCAGCTTTGTTTTGAGATATCATAGATAGGCAAGGAAAGCTTGTGACAAAGCGAGAAAATGTTAATCTCTTAACCAAACGATCCCTGGTTTTTACGACCCTGGGAAAGAAGTCCTCTGAAATTATTGTGGGAAAAGGAGAAAATGATGGTAACCTTCAAGTCTTCATTTCCAGAGTTGTAAAAACAAGGGATTGTTTGGTAACCCATTACCACACAATCCCTACTTTTGACGCCCCTGAGTAAGAAGCCTTTTGAAAACATTGTAGGAAAAGGAGAAAATGCTGGTAACCAGCATTTTCTCCTTTTCCCACAGTGTTTTCTACCCTTCCCAGAACAAATTTCAATTTTTCAGTCACCTTTATTTTGTCGTCTGCAAATGCTTTCAAATTGAACCAGTCTAAAATTTTGTCGTTTGGTAAAGAGGTAAAAGGTTTAAAATTGTCAAAAGCAATGTTCAGCTGCAAGAGGAGAATGAATGCTGTTGCAATGATTATCATCATTTTTGGTTAAGACTTTTGGGAGCTGAGCATGTTCCACTTAGAGAAGCATGAGCATCTTCTTAGTTTTTCTTGAGTAATAAGAAAAGCTGATTTCAATAGATTAGGAACTATAGATGACTATGTTTTGCAGCATACCACCTTTGGAAAAACACGGTGGGAAAAGGATAAATTGCTCATAAGCAACATTGTCTCCTTATGTCAATGTTTTTGTATATATTGATTTATTGGACCTTTACCTGATTTGATTGTCCATTGTTTATATGGATATAAATCAAAGTTTACTGCTGCAAATTTGCATAAGGAGGTAATGAGTTAACCCTTTTCTGAATGATTTTGATTTATAAAGAGGAAGCACTTTTGAAAACATGGTGAGAAAAGAAGACAATGCTGGTAGCCAGCATTTTCTCCTTTTCACATAATGTTTTCTCCTCTTTCAAAGATAAATCTAACCATATAAACCGTTTTTGAATACTTAAATGCAATTATTTTCCCTTTCAGGCAAGTCTTGAATTTTGTCATCTGGTAAAGGGTTATTTCTAAGTCATGCATGTGCATGTTTAGTGTGCAGAACAGATAACCAACAAACAGTAACAGAATCAAACAGTTCAAACCTTCTAGCCTAGCAAAAACAGAGAACGTGGTCAAACATTTGTTATAGGCAGACCTCAATCCATAAACTTGTTGAAGTCTGCCCATGGAAACAGACTATTGAGTCTTGCTCTTTGAAAAAGGGTTTAATACATCTAGAAAAAGGTATCAACACATGTCAGTCTGTGCAGTCCATACAAGCTCACATGAATCAGAAAAATTTTGCAATGAGTGACTTTTCTGAATGTCAATGGACCTTTCTACTTTGTGGTATAGCCATTCTTTAACCCATTACCATACAATCCCTACTTTTGTCGACCCTGAGAAAGAAGCCTCTAGAAAACATTGTGGGAAAAGGAGAAAATGCTGGTAACCAGCATTTTCTCCTTTTCCCACATTGTTTTCTACCTTTCAGAAAACAAATTTCCAATTTTCAGTCACTTTTATTTTGTTGTCTGCAAATGCTTTCAATTTGGACAAACATAACGTTTAATTGTTTGGTAATGGGTTAATGTGCAACAAATTATCACATATTACATAGACACATCAAACCCCTTTTACAAAAGCCTGTCTCTTGTTTATAGATATATACTTACAAGAACTAAGGCTTTCATTCAAATTGATGCTTTTGTTTAATTTACTATTACCCCCTGTTAGTAAATTCAAAATTTGTAAACGATAGTTGAATTTAGCATCCTTTTTGACATAATCATTATTACACATATAAGCATTTTTTGAAGGACTTTTTTTATGTATAGTTCTTATATTTGTTGATGTATATCCAAGATCATAGTGCTCATTTTGTGCAATCTGATTGTGAACTTTCATTGATTACACTTAAGTTGCACTGTATTCTAGACAGGTACAATGTCTCTGGTTTTATGACTAAAGATGTGAATTTTCAATCAACCCAATCTAGCGATCTTCACATGCTGTTGGACCATAGCCTACACACTCCAGCCCCCTTTATTTTTTAACCAGTTCTGAACATATGGCCATATTTGTATGATTCAAAAATCTTGTATAAAAACAGTAACATGACCCATAACATGCGTACCATAGTTTTTGTTTTTGTGGATAGTTTGCAGAAAGTATGCATTCTCATCTTAAACATTTCTAGTTAATCAATTGGGTCCAATGTAGCGATTTTCGCATGTAGTTGTACCAAAGCCCAACATCCCCATTTTCCTTTTTTGAACAAATTCCAAACTTTTGGTCATACTTGTATGGTTTCAAAAATCTTGTGTATAAATAACATACAGAGTTCTGCCGAGGACGCGCCATTGCGGGATTGGCGCTAAAAAATTACAGATGGCCCAGATGTCCGAGGGGCCAATCGGCGCATTAAAAATACGAGCCATGCAAAGAAACAAATTCACCGGAAGTCTGTTTTGTTCGAATCATTTCACGTCTGTGTTTTCCCCAAAGTCGTTTTATGGATCGGAACGGCAATTCTGATTGGCTTAGTACTTAATGAAAGTTGGGTTCCCCGAATTTTGAGCCAATGAGTTTTGTTTTCACAAGTAAACAGATAACGGTTTCGTTTTTCATTCTGCATCAAATGATCGCTGTTCTTGATAAACTCCGATGGCCACAAAGAAGAACTGTAAATCTAAACTAAGCTATTTTGGTCAAACAAAGCCAAAAGAGGCTAAGACAAATAGCAAGCCCATGCCCTCTGGGCAACCCGAAACGCCCAAGTATGATACTTCTCAGCATATGAGGCACTAATTTTTCTTTGGCCCTTGAAGTTGAAGCGCAAGAAATTCTTTGTAAATAAGAATCAATAAAACAGATAACTGCTAAATTATCATACAAAATGTTTGATTTTTATTCGATATTCTGTCTCTAGTCTATAATTGTATTCAATTTATGTCCAAACTTCAGTCATGGCCCCATCTTGTAAAAAGGTGGCCCCACTTTTTGGGCTTGGATGGGCCTTTGGCCCCATAAGGTAAAAAGCTTGGCAGAACTCTGAACAGAACCCATAGCAAATTAATCATAGTTCTCGTTTTTGTGGAAAGTTTGGTAAAAATGAAATTGCATTAAGTATTCAATCTCATCTTGAATATTTTGAGTTAAAATGGCCAACATTGCAAACATTTAGTACGCCTATTCTCCATTTATACTACAAAAAAAATGGTTACAATAATAAATTCTTTAGTATCTAATCCCGACTCCAAAACAAAGCCCATCCTCTTATTTCATATTTAGTTAATTGTAATCATTCTTCTAAAACAAAAATGATAAACAAACAAAAGCTTTTAAAACTAGTTAAAACATGTGGATTGAAAAAAGATTATCACATAGAAACATTTCAGAAAAAATAAAGTAACTTTCCAACTCCATGAAAATGTATTTAACAGGAAAATATAGTAAGTTTCAGAAATCGCAATTCCAATATTGATAGAGTCTGAATATCTCAGAAAGAACTACATAGTGAAGACCAAGATCAGAAAAAAAATACTCCAGCCTGATCTTGGTTTTCACTGCCAAAAGGAACAAAAAAATTTCCGAGCTTAAAATATCAGAAATTCTGCTTAAAATGAAGTATAATATTCAAATAATCAACCCTTTACCAAACCATTCCTGGTTTTTACTACTCTGAGATAGAAGCCTTTTGAAAACATTGTGGGAAAAGGAGAAAATGCTGGTAACCAGCATTTTCTCCTTTTCCTGCAATGTTTTCTACCCTACTACAAGCAAATTTCAATTTTTGAGTGATGTTTATTGTAGTCGTCTGCAGGTGCTTTCAATTCGTACCAGTCTAAAATTTTGTTGTTTGGTAAAGGGTTAAAAAAGTCAGTGCTGCCAATTCATAAGTCTGTGGATAGCCAAAGCTCTAGGAGAGAAAGATAGAATTTTCTGTTGTCTTAAAACTAATTCTAGTAAAACTATACCTCTGCAGGGATCATTGGTTTCTAAAAATTCATCGAGACGTATCCATCCCCCACCCACTCGCACCATCACTGTGCTATTTAAGAATCGTACAAGTCGAATGGCACTCTTCTCACCAAACTGAAATATGAGAATAAAAAGGTACATGTCTGGTATATAACAATTTGCCTGACAGAAAAAAAACTTGTAATTTACAAAATAGAAAACATTTAAAATACAGCAAAATATATATAGCGTTACTGTTTAATACACGATCCCGACTTTTAACGACTCTGAGAAAGAAGCCTTTTGAAAACATTGTAGGTAAAGGAGAAAATGCTGGTAACCAGCATTTTCTCCTTTTCCCACAATGTTTTCTACCCAGCTAGAATTTTAAAAATTTCATTTTTTGAGTTACGTTTATTTTGTTGTCTTCAAGAGCTTATGATTTGGACCAGTCTAAAATTTTATCATTTGGTAAAGAGTTAAACGATGATTTCTGTCTTTGATAAGGTAAATATATTGTGGAAAAAGTAACTGCTGTTACCAGTATTTTCGTTTGTTTTGGACAATATTTTCAAAAGCCTTCCTCATTACAGTCCTTTAACTCTTTACCATACGACAAAATTTTGGACTGGTCCAAATTGAACGCATTTGCAGATGACAAAATAATCGAAACTGAAAAATTGAAACTCATTTCCAGCAGGGTAGAAAACATTGTGGGAAAAGGAGAAAATGCTGGTTACCAGCATTTTCTCCTTTTCCCACAATATTTTCAAAAGCTTTCCTTAACAGGGTCGTTAAAACTTGGCATTGTGAGGTAAAGAGTTAAAACTTGAAATTGAGTGGTGGAGGGTTAGAATACAGAATGAGAGAAAACAAATCACTTCTGAGGGTTCTCAAACAGGCATCAACAAACATGACAATCAAAACTCACGTTTTAATTTCAAGAAAGAAGAACAAGTAATACCGACATTCCTTAACCCTTAACCACACAATTCTGGGTTGGGATAGCTTTTTGAAAACAATGTGGGAAATTTTTTGAAATAATGTGGGAAAAAGAGAAAATGCTGGTAAAGGGTTAAAGCAATTCAGTTGCATATCTAACCAGAAAGTTGCAAACTTAGACTTACTCTGTACTTTCCTTCATCAACCATTTCAACTCGTAAAGGACTTCTACATGAACACAAGGCCACTTCACGGTCAATTTCATCGTGAATTAATTCTGTATCGGACATCATCTTATTGTTGCCTTTTAACCTCTCTTTTTGCTGAAATTCAGAATTACATGCTGTAATCATCATATCAAATGCTAATCAGTAAAACATTCCCCCATAGTTGCATAATAAATCACATTTTTGTCGGTGCATACATCCATGTATTTCTGCAGTTTCTTCAATAGCACTATGTGCACAACACTTTTGAGAAGCTATTTGCTGCTTTGCAATACAAATCTAGAGCTTTCACTACATGTGATTATACCCCCCCCACCAGCTCCTTGTCACAAAGCAGGTCTTTGTCACAGAATGCAGAATGGTTTAGGACAAAAGTAAGAGTTGAAGAAAGTTCAAGGGGAGATAATTCGGTAACAAATTGCAGGAGGGTCATGAAAATTGCACATGCACAACTTCATATATGTAAAGGAACACTTTGTGAAAATTTAGGTTCAGTATGGGAAAAACTGTCAGAGTATTGCTCTGGACAAATTTGTGTCTTTGGATGTCATAAAGTAAAAAATACTTTTCCATACTTACATGTCTTTTTGGCTTCATGGCTTCGATAAATTCTTCATAATAAATAAAGTCTCGATTTTCCCTATCAAATATATCAAACACTGCATTCAGCTCTGTCTTGTTTGATTTGAACCCTGCAAAGAAAAAATAGATTTTTTAACCCTTTACCACACTATATGGACTTTAAACAACTCTAGGAAAGAAGCCTTCCAAAAACATTGTGGGAAAAGGAGAAAATGCTGGTAACCAGAATCTTCTCCTTTTCCCACAATGTTTTCATCCCTTCCAAAAGAAATTTCAAATTACCAGTCACTTTCATTTTGTCACCTGCAAATGCTTTCAATTTGAACCAGTCTAAAATTTGTCGTTTGGTAAAGAATTAACTGATAAAGGAAATGTAAAACAGTGCGACTTGGTGCACAATTTCCAGCAATTATTCTGCATCAAACACAAGTTTTAAACAATTTTCTGAGCATGTTATACATCAAAGTTGTGGAAAATTTGCCCAATCCATGAGCTAGATTCTTTGCTAGTTATGCAAAGTTCTTGATGTCTCAACATGTAAATTCTAAAAAGAAATATGAAACATGCAGGTTGAATAATGTTAAAAACCTCTATTATGCAAAAAATGCACCTGTGATGCATGTCGTAAATGTTCATTTCCATTTTTCTGTGTAATTGTATAATGAAAAGATGAGAACTGCTAGAGGAAAGTGAGTACATAAAGCCTAAAACCTTCACAGCACATGTTTTGTATGAGAAGGGGTCTGAAGGCTGGAAATAATGTTGTATTGTAAAATAAAGTTTTCTTCTCCCAAATTTCAACAAAATTTTTCTCAAATTTATAGTTAAATGATTAACCCATTACCACACAATCCCTACTTTTGATGACCCTGAGAAAGAAGCCTTTGACCAGCATTTTCTCCTTTTCCCACAATGTTTTCTCCCGTTCACAAAAATTTCAAATTTTCAGTCACTTTTATTTTGTCATCTGCAAATGCTTTCTAGTTGGACAAGCCTAAAATGTTGTTTTTTGGTAATGAGTTAAATGAATTATCATAAATTTGAAGCTACCTTGTTGCAACATGCCGTTCACAAATTCTTCTCGTGACAAGAATCCATCCCCATCTTTATCCTGGCGACGGAAGAAATCTGTAATTCTCATTTTCTTCGACTGCAACCACTTTAAGTAACGAGCTTTCCAAAGCTCAAAGTCAAAGTTTTTAATGCTTTCCATCTCCATGAGTGTATCTAAAGCGTCCTCCAACATTTTTTTCCTGTCCACAGACATTCGCCACACTGTTCTCCATTTGTTTTGTAAAGCTATCACCCGAGGATTGTTTCCGATTTCATCAAGCCTTGCATTGCTACACACATACAAGGAAATTAAAAAAAAAAAACTTTTAGAACCATTCAATCGACACTGAAATAGTTTAAATGCTAATTTGATCCTACATCAAATCAATTATCCAAAATTTCATTTATTGATCTCTTTAACAGTAACAAAATTTTGGACTGGTCCAAATTGAAAGTATATTGCAGACGACAAAATAAAAATTTGAGTCAGAACTTGAAATTTTATTTGGGAAAGGAAGAAAACATGATGGAAAAAGAACAAAATGCTGGTTACTAGTATTTTCTCCTATTTCCACTACATTTTGAAAAGCGTCCTTTCTCAAAGTACTTAACCCTTTCCCAAACAAGCCCTGGTTTTTACGTGTCTGCAGTAAAAGTCTTTTGAAAACACTGTGGGAAAAGGAGAAATTGCTCATTACGAGCAATTACTCCTTTTCCCACAGTGTTTTCTACCCTTTTTAAGAACTTTCTGCCATTTTCTTAAAATCTAAAATTGTCGTCTGCAAACTCTTTCATTTTGGAAGAGTCCAAAATTTGTTGTTTGGGAAAGGGTTAAAAAGTCAGGATTGCGCAGTAAAAGGTAAACAGTGAAAGAGCATCACGATATCTTACCTTCCAAATGATCTCGGACCACCGGGGGATTTTGCTTCTTGTGTGACAATTTTTGTTAATCGCTCCACATCTGCATTTTTACTTGTGACATCGTCATGAAATTCCTGCAACACAGAAGAGTCAGCGAATTCTAACTGTATTTGACTATACAGATATTCATAAGTCATAAAAATTAACCTTTACCACACAATCCCGACTTTTAACACCCCTGTGAAAGAAGCCCTTTGAAAACACTGTGGGAAAAGGAGAAAATGCTGGTTACCAGCAATTTCTCCTTTTCCCGCAATGTTTTCTTCCCTTCCTAAAACAAATTTCAAAATTTCTTAAGTCACATTTACTTTGACATCTGCAAATGCATTCATTTTGGACCAGTCTTAAATTTTGTTGTTTGGTAAAGAGTTAAACCTTTCCCAAACATCAAAAATTAAGACTCTTGCAATATATTCCTCAACCCTTTACCACACAATCCCTAGTTTTGACAACTCTGAGAAAGAAGCTTGTGGACAACAATGTGGGAAACATTGTGGTAACAAGCATTTTCTCCTTTTCCTACCATGTTTTCTAACCTTCACAAAACATATCTCAAATTTTCAGTCACTTTTATTTTGTCATCTGCAAATGCTTTCGATTTGGAGAGACCTAAAATTTTGTTTTTTGGTAATGAGTTAAAGCTGTTAAGTCTGAATTGTGTAGTAAAGGGTTAACTGTATTGAAGCCCAATCTAGAAGTGCCTGTAAACGGTAAGAAAGACAACAACATTTTGGTAAAAGGAGACAATCTTGGTTACTAGCATTTTATCCTTTTCTCCACAATGTTTACAAAAGCTATCTTCTTCACAGTCAATTACACATGAATTGCTTAGTAAAGAATAAGAAACAAGCATACCCCATGTTCTTTACACAGTGTCTCCACCACATTCAGGTCCTCTGGAATTGGATCCTTCTCTTTAGTGGACAGTAGCACCTGTTTATATATACAGAGCAAAAGGTTTCTTATTCTGAATTGAATGACAAAAGGTAACTTCTTTTCCAAATACTGTTAAACCTCTATAAAGATGTCATCATCATTATCATCATCACAGACAAACAAGCTAGCCCTTGTTCATTTTTGTCCAGATTTGTATCTACTAATATATCGTAATATTGCTCCATCCCAATTCAAAGGCTCCAAATCAGATTGGAAAATCTTGGAATTTAAATTTGAATTGTTCTGTACTGATTTAACTCTTTACAAAAAATAAAATTTTAGACTGGTCCAAACTGAAAGCATTAGCAGACGAAAAATAGTAGACGAAAAATAATGTAAATTAAAAACTGAAATTAGTTCTGGGAGGGTAGAAAAGATTGTGGGAAAAGGAGAAAATGCTGATTACCACCATTTTCTCCTTTTCCCACAATGTTTTCAAATGGCTTCTTTTTCATGGTTGTGAAAACAAGGGATTGTTTGGGAAAGGGTTAAATTCTGAATAATTCATCAACTGACTTATGCCAAGTTGGATTTAGAACGGCTTGTGCACTGACTTCTACTAAAGTTTAAACATATTTATTTTACATAGATTGAGAAACAAGTTATTACAATTTATATTAACCTCTCTCGATTCTGCTTCCTGGGAACTACACCAGTACTTGCGCCGAATGTGTGGGCCAATGAAAAATCCCAAAGGTGACACCCGCTCCCGGGTATCAAACTCAGGACCTTTAGGTTATGAGGCCGACGCTCTACCTCACGACCACAGACACCACTGACTTCTACTGAATTGGACTCCATGTGGTTAGCCAGTTGATGAATACATAACCAGTCTCAAAATATCTGGTTGATTGACATCTTCTAAATATAATTGGGAATACTAAGTAAATTGAATTTTGTAGAATCTAATTCAAAATGGTTGGTGACGTGAACTCTACAGAACTTAGAGCCACCGGTGATTTCACACAAAATGATATCATTGTGCTGATATAGGTAAACTCTTTACCAAACAATCCCTAGTTTTTATGACCCTGAGATAGAGGCCTTTTGAAAACATTTTGGGAAAAGGAAAAAATGCTGGTAACCAGCATTTTTTCCTTTTCCCACAATGTTTTCTACTCTGCTGGAAACAAATTTCAATTTTGAGTTACATGTATTTTGTCATCTTCAAGTGTTTTCAATTTGGACCAGTCTAAAATTTTGTCGTTTGGGAAAGGCTTAACAACTATCAGCCAAAATTAACTTTGAATGAAGTTTATAAAACTTTACCTGAGCTTCTGACAACCAAGACAAAAGCTCTTCCACCAAAGCTGCATTACCCTGTATACTCCGCAGAGCTTCCTGTAATCTCTGTTCACGCTGTTTGGCCCTTTGTAACAACTGAAATAAGAATAAGTAGGAATACAGTAGTCCACTAGCTACTCTACAATGATAAAATAGTCAAAACAAAAAAATAACTTTCAGAATGGAATGGATCCCGTTTCAGCGACTTTCCTCAATAAATAGAAAAAGTTTGGACCATGCTGGACATCAAACCCACAAGCACTGGATTACAAGCATTATCAAAGCTACAAAAGAAAGATGCTTATGTATTCACCAATAATTATTGTATGTCTGAATTTTTTAAAATCCACCGACATAAAATCAGAAATTTCTCTTATTCACCCACTGCATGTCAGAAATTTCTTTTATCTACCATAAGCATGGCAGAAATTTTCTCTTCTCCACTATTAGCATGGAAGATATTTCTCTTATCCACCAAAAGCATGGCAGAAATTTCTTATCCACCATAAGCATGGCAGAAAATTTTCTCTTATCCACTATTAGCATGGCAGAAAATTTCTGTTATCCACCATAAGTATGGCAGAAAATTTCTCTAATCCACCATTAGCATGGCAGAAAATTTCTCTTATCTACCATTAGCATGGCAGAAGTTTCTCTTATCCACCAATAGCACTGTAGAAATTTCTTTTATCCAACCATAGCTCATAACAAATTCCTATAACTATGATTAGTAAGTAAAAGTAAGTTATTTACCTGATCCCATCTAGTCTGTGTTATCGTTAGGTAATACTTCACAAATCTAATGGCATTTGGGTGACAGTTCAGTAAAATCTCCTCTGCCAACATTTTGATTTTGTCCACACATTCTTGATGATCTCGTAAATCTCCTTGGAATTTCTGGATAAGATAATAGATTAGAATAGAATATGATAGAAACTTATTACTACATTTATGTTCCCCTTCCAACCTGTTTTCTTTGACAGGTAGATGAATGCAGCTTTGAGGAAAAGCATGATTAATAAATGGAATTTTAACACCTGTCTGTGCACCTCCACAAGTGTTTCTTAGCTTTCCCACAAAAGTTTTGATATAAATTTCTATCCATGTCCCCGACTACTTTCTCACATGCATCAGAAGTGAGAAACTAAAACAGCCAGAAAGAAAGTTTGCCTAAACCTGGTTATCGAACTTGCAACCACCAGGTCACAAGTCCGATACAAGAACCACTGAGCTACCTAGGTGGACTCTGGCAAAAAGAGGCTTTATGCACCAAGTTGATGCATGATAACAAGGAAGCCATTACAATCTTATTAACCCATTACCACACAATGCCTACTTTTGATGCCCCTGAGAAAGAAGCCTTTTGAAAACACTGTGGGAAAAGGAGAAAATGCTGGTAATCAGCATTTTCTCCTTTTCCCACAGTGTTTTCTACCCTTCCCAGAACAAATTTCAATTTTTTAGTCACCTTTATTTTGTCGTCTGCAAATCTTTTCAATTTGGACCAGTCTAAAATGTTCTCGTGTGGTAATGAGTTAATTAGCGTCTATTTTGTATACACAATAAACAACAGGATTATGGCCCTTTGACATGCAGAAAATTACTAACAGCCAAAAGTTTTAACCCAAATTAATAGGCCTGTGTACGCTGACCTAGGTTAAATTAACTGTTTACCAAACAATCCCTGGTTTTTATGAATCTGAGAAAGAAGCCTTTTGAAAAAGTTGCCGGAAGAGGAGAAAATTCTGGTAACCAGCATTTTCTCCTTCTCCCACGTTTTCTAGCCTTCACAAAACAAATTTCAAATTTTCAGTCACTTTTATTTTGTCGTCTGCAAATGCTTTCGATTTAGATTAGACTAAAATATTGTTGTTTGGTAACGAGTTGCCTTCTTTACCAAACAATCCCTAGTTTTTATGATCCTGAGATAGAAGCTTTTTGAAAACACTGTGCGAAAAGGAGAAAATGCTGGTAAAAAGCATATTCTCCTTCTCCCACTTTGTTTTCTACCATGATGGAAACAAATTTCAATCGTTGAGTTAGGCTTACTTTGTTGTCTGCAATTGCTTTCAATTTGGGCCTTCTAAAATTTTGTTGTTTGGTAAAGAGTTTATATGAACACAAAGTAGCCTGCAGTTATATCTGTTTTTACATCAGGGTTGAAAAACTTCGGCAAAACTACAACCTTCATCTTCAAGTCCAGTTTGATGTTTCTCTACAATGTTTTCTACTCTTTGAAAGTCAAGTTTCAATTTGTGAGTCACCTTTATTTTGTCCTCTGAAAATGCTATCAATTTGGACGATTCTAAAATTTTGTTGTGTGGTAAACAATTAAATTGAGACAAAAAAGGAAAAAAATTCTTACTTCATGTTTCTCTATTAGTTGAATAATTGACATTTCATCATCTGGGAGGGATCTAAATTTAAGCTCCGCCTCTGCCTGAGGAAGGAACTCCCTCATCACCTGGACAACAGACTGGAACTCTTCAGCCTGCAAAACAAAAATTCACAATATTCTTTTATTTCATGTTTCTGCAAATTACAAATGATCCAAGCTCTGGTAATTGTCATTTCATCATCTGGGAGGGATCTAAATTTAAGCTCCGCCTCTACCTGAGGTAAGAACTCCCTCATCAGCTGAACAAGAGACTCGAACTCTTCAGCCTGGAGGAACAAAAACCAATGTCTTTGTATTCATGAAATATCTTTATATTCCTTCAACTTCTAAATGAACCATACTGTGTGAAAATGGGGCTCAATTCATCGGTAAATGTGCAGTACTTGTGCGGTCATTTTGTGGCTTCTTTGCACCATACACCGATCAATTGAGACGAATTTTGTAACAGAATAACTAAATTCTTAAATTCTACATGTTTTTGACTGTTTTTCCTATGTAATCTCTTTACCACACATTCCCGACTTTTAATGACCCTCAGAAAACAGTGTGGGAAAAGGTGAAAATGCTGGTAACCAGCATTTTCTCCTTTTGCCACAATGTTTTCTACCCTTCCCAAAAGGAATTTCAATTTTTCAATCACCTTCATTTTGTCGTCTGCAAATTCTTTCAATTTTGATGAGTCTTTAATTTTGTCGTGTGGTAAAGAGTTAAATATCCATTAGCTGGTCTGACCAAGCCTAACAGGATTAACTCCCTACTAGATGATAAAATTTTAGACATGTCCAAACTGAAAGCATTTGTAGACGACAAAATAAATGTGACTCAAAACTTGAATTTGTTGGTGGAAGCATAGAAACCATTGTGGAAAAAGGAAGAAACCTTACCAATTGCAGAGATTCCTTCAGTTTTGATTCCCTAATATCACTAAGATTGTTCACAGAGTCCCACAGAGAGTTGAGTTCCTCCAACTGGGATGGAGGCAGGTTACCCGGTGCTTTCATGGCAGCTATAGTCTGTTCACGAGCTGTCAACTCCTGCTGTAATGCCTAAAATATAAATTCATGTGAGGCAATTTTACTGTATGTTGTGCATTTTCCTGGGTCAGTCTTCACCGACCATTCTTACAAACATTCTTAGTCTTATTCTTCAGAATTTTGTAAAAGTGAAAGTAACAGAATATCTTCTTGGCTGAGCCATTTGGTTTAGCCAATCAGAAGCTCAGTTACTTTCCCAGTCAGGAGATCTTGAAGAATAAGACAAAGAAAAGTCTTAAGAATGGTTGATGAATAGCGACTCTGATTTTCTATTGTAAAATTTGGAAAAGAAGAAACAAGTGCTCAACTCTACTAAATGACAAAGTTTTCGAGGCAACCAAAGTGAAAACATTAACTTTGCAGATTTTGAATTAAATGTAACTCAAATAAAAGAATAAAAAAATGTCTGTGATAGGGGCAAAAACATTGAGAGAAAAGAAGAACATGCTGGTAAGGGTAATAAGAGGTTAGGGCGAAGGAAATATTCCTACAAACTTTGGGACATTGAAGACTTCATTTTATTATCATTCACAACATTATTATGAGCAGTCATAGGGCAATCTTTGCCTTGAAATTGCAATATATATTAAGTCTTTACTATAAATGCTGATTTTATTCTTTAACTCTTTACCAAACGACAAAATTTCAGGCTGGTCCAAATTCAAAGCATTTGCAGACGACAAAATAAACATTGCTCAAAAAATGAATTTTTTTTGGGGGAAGGGTAGAAAACATTGCAAGAAAAGGAGAAAATGCTGGCTTTTCCCATAATGTTTTCAAAAAGCTTTCTTTTCAAGGGCGTCAAAACTTGGGATTGTGTGGTAAAGAGTTAACTCATTACCAAACGGCAATATTTTGGATTGATCCAAATTGAAAGCATTTGCAGACAACAAAATAAAAGTGACTAAAAATTTTAAATTTGTTTTGTGAAGGGTAGAAAACATTGAGGAAAAGGGAGAAAATGCTGGTTACCAGCATTTTCTCCTTTTCCCACTTTGTTTTCCAAGGGCTCCTTTCTCGGAGGCGTCAAAAGTAGGGATTGTGTGGTAATGGGTTAAGTAATACAACCCTTCAGCATCAGAAACCTACAAAAGGAAAAACCTCAAAATCTGACCACAGGTGTTCAAAGAAAATTTCAGAACCCATTGTCAAAATAATTCCAAGTTCGTTGCTACAAGGCAACCAAAAACATAAGAGTGCATCCCAATATCTCACCATAAAATTTCTGAGGCCTTCCACGAGTCTTTGTTCTATGTCCTATGAAAAAATATTCAGCATTATCGAGGAAATGGTGTTTTTAGCAATTTCTACACACAGACACTCTTGCACACAAAAAGGCTTAACCCTTTACCAGATGACAAAATTCAAGCCTTGTCCAAATTGAAAGCATTTGCAGACCACAATTTCAATGTGGCACAAACAGTGCAATCATTTTTCCTGGAGTAGAAAACATTTTGGGAAAAGGAGAAAATGCTGGTTACCAGCATTTTCTCCTTTTCTCAATATGTTTTCCAAGGGTTGTTAAAAGTCGTCATTGTGTCATAAAAGGGTTAAAAGTGCTTCCATGATGAACATGTCTGTTTAATTATTTGGCACTCTAAGGGTTAATAACCTCTAGTTCCTTTACGGAGGAGCCTGAGTAGCTCAGGCAGTAGCGTGCAGAACTTGAGAACAAGGAGTTGTGGGTTTGATCCCTGGCTCTGCCAATATCTTTCTTAGGACTAATGACAGTGATTGCGACAGGATTCATTCCTCTCCCACTGCTGACCATAATGTTTCAATAATGGTTATATATGAAAGCAACAAGTGGCTTCGAACGATGTGCAGAGTACTGGTAAAAGAGATTCCAGGAAAGCATTGATGGGTGTAATTGCTACTGTAGATATAACTGAAGTAATATTGAAAACAGCATAATATACCATACAATCAATCAATTCAGTTCCCTTACCTTATGTTGTTCTATTAACATGCTGACAGTGTCAAGGTCACCCAGGATAGGCTGGTCCTCTGCCAGACTGGTCTGAACTTTTCCTAGCCATTCCAACATGGAGGTCAGGGCGTCGGCCACTCGCCCAGATGTTAACAAAGCTTCGTCCAGTTTGTTCTGACTGAAAATAGATATTAAAATAACCAGTTCAAATTTTTGTCCAGTTTGTCCTTACTGAATATAGAAATAAAATAAGCTGATCAAATATTGAGCAATTTATCACACACTTTCGGTTTCCATAGTAACACAAAAGCTCATTATCGCTCTATCTCGTCTGAATTGTTCCAAGTTTAGACCTTTCAAATTTCATACCATCTGCAGACAACAAATTCAATGTGGGCTAAACCAGTGGAATTTGTCTCAGACAAGGTAAAAAGAAACATTGTGTTTAAAGGAGAAAATGCTGGTTACCAGCATTTTCTCCTTTAAACACAATGTTTTATTTCCTATAAGTGACAGAAATACTAGTAGTCATTTGAGTTTCATTTAATTTGTAGTCTGCAAATGCTCTCAATTTGGTTGTGTCAAAAATTTATTTTGTTAGGTAAACAGTCAACTTAACCCTTTCCCAAACGACAAAATTTTAGATTGGTCCAAATCAAAAGCACTTGCAGATAACAAAACAAATGTAACTCAAATATTGAAATTTATTTCAAGCAGGGTAGAAAACATGAGAAGCGAAAATTCTGGTTACCTGCATTTTCTCGTTTTCCCACAATGTTTTTCAAAAGGCCCCTATCTCAGGGTCGTAAAAAGCAGGGATTGTTTGGTAAAGGGTTAACCCACTACCACACAATCCCTACTTTTGACGCCTCTGAGAAAGAAGCCTTTTGAAAACACTGTGGGAAAAGGAGAAAATGCTGGTAACCAGCATTTTCTCCTTTTCCCACAGTGTTTTCTACCCTTCCCAGAACAAATTTCAATTTTTCAGTCACTTTTAGTTTGTCGTCTGCAAATGCTTTCAATCTGAACCAGTCTAAACTTTTGTTGTGTGGTAAAGAGTTAAAGCAAAGGAAAGTAAGTTCACTCCTGATAATTCACAGAGAAACAAAACTAATCCAAGTCACATACATTTTCCTGGGAACATTTCACTTCTGTCGTTTGAACTGTACCAGGTGACTTATGTCTTTCACTATGACAAGTATCATTCAAACTCTACCAAGTGACTTTATATGTCAGCATCTCAACCTGTCTACGACATCTCGGTTTTACGATATGAAAATTATTAATTATCCCCTTATTACCAACCAGATTATAATTAACCCTTTATCAGATGGTACAATATAACCCTACAGCAGTCAAATTTTTTTGCGACCCTGAGGAGTGAGGCTTTGGAAAACATTGTGGAGAAAGGAAAAAATGCTGATAACCACAATTCTCTCCTTTTCCCACAATTTTTTCTATCCTTGCTCAGACAAATTTCATGTTTTGAGTGACATATATCATTTTTAAATGTTTTCAATTTGGAAAAGGCTAAAAATGGTGTCATCTGGCACAGAGTTAACTCTTTACCACACAATCCTGACTTTTAAAAACCCTGAGAAAGAAGCCTTTTGAAAACATTGTGTGAAAAGGAGAAACTGCTTTCTTTCTCAGGGTCGTTAAAAGTAGGGATTGTGTGGTACAGGATTAAATCATTTTCCACTATGTATTTGCTTTCTTTGAGACAATTTGTTACTTCACACGGATCATGGACCTTTGAGATCTGCTTGAGGAAAAACAGTTGATCCTAAAGTGTACTCTAGTGGATTAGACATTGTAACAACAAGAAAATGTATGGGGTAAAATCATACTGAATACTTCATCTCAACATTTCATCAAATTCTGATCAACCAGAAATCCCCCTCTCAGACTAATGGTTGCTATCGGGTCACATCTGAGCACGATGACTGGCATACTGGTGAACGTTTGTGCTCTTGAGCAATCCGATAGCGTTCCAGTTACGATGTTTACATTCAAGTTGTGTATCAATAGCAATTCAAGTGATTAAGTAGCAATGCATGGGTGGATCCAGAGGGGGGGGACCGGGGGTCCGGAACCCCCCTGGAATTTTGGCAAAAATGTGGTTATCGGATTCGTGAAATGGTTCTGGGTTGAAATTGCACAGCATTTATGTAAATACAGTCATAAATTTAAAAAAAAAAGGTTCTAAATGTGAAGACCTCCTCATGGTTATAATGGTTAGAACTGGAAATGTTGACTTTTCTAGTAAACGGCTTACATCCACAGAAATACAGAAATCAAAGTATCATATAATAAGACTGCGTTTTCCGTGGGACCACCCCTGAGAAAGATATCTGGATCTGCGCATGCAATGTGACGGTTTTCTGAACAGATTGCCATGAATCTTTGTGCAAGGGAGTAGATTGACAGCGATCTTGGTGACCCGTTAACTCTTTACCACACAATCCCGACTTTTAACGACCATGAGAAAGAAAGCCTTGGAAAACCTTGTGGGAAAAGAAGAAAATGCTGGTAACCAGTATTTTCTCCTTTTCCCACAATGTTTTCCACCCTTTCTGAATCAAATTTTAATTTTTGATTCACATTTATTAAGTCGTCTGCAAATGCTTTCAGTTTGGACTAGTCCAAAATTTTGTCATTTGGTAAAGAGTTAAAGGTCTGTAGGCATTCATGGCATTCTGGGCACTCTGCATGGTGATCTAAAACACTCTGCACAGTAGATCGCCATTAAGTGGCGTGGGGGTATTAGAATGTTTGGCCTTCTTTTCACTAACAATGTTTCGTTGCACTCCTTTGCCAGATCTATGCAGAAATTGTATAACCTTCAGGTCTTATGGTGGTCATTTTCTGTTCTAGCACTCAAGCAGATGCCCAAAGCAGTTATAGGTTACAGACTATCATTTAAATCTATACAGATCAAACTTGGGTCAACATTTTAAATATTCAATATTTTCACTCTCTTTCACATCAATATTGGCTTATCAGTTCCAAACATGAGTTTGTTTACACTGTCCATTTCTATACAAACAAATTCAAAAATAGTTGAACCACTCGAGACAACATTATCTACACCTGGCCATCAGAAACAGGGACTTTCTACCATTCACCAAGTTTGTTCAAACCAATAAAGAATAAACTGAATTAAGTTTTATAATGCTGTCAACTAACTTCAGCCATACCACCACAATAGCTTACATTTTCATGCGTGTTCCAGCTTTCACTGTTTCATCAGGCCACCAAATCAAGATATTGTTTGGTACAGGTTTAGAAAGACTTTGACTTAGATTATGTTAAATGAAGAATGTTGGAGGTGACAATCAATTTGACCATCTTGTCACCTATATTCCCATTTCCTGTCGATTCCTCAAATTGGATGGTAACTTGCCATTTGGCATACCTCGGGCACTATGATCCTCGGCTGTAACTGGTGGATTGAATGTAGCAGATCTGTACATTCATCGCCCCGAAATACCCAGGTTTACCATTCTGAAAATTGTAAGGCTCCTCTTACAAAAGAAAACTCGAGTTTCAATTTTCTATAAAAATCTTTCTTACTATATTTCAGCTGAGAAACAGTTTGTATGTTCATTTTTAATATGGTTTACCATATTCCAATTGAAATTTTCACCAACAAATAGACACACTGTGAATAACCTCAGCGAGGTTGTTCATGTTGTTGCTGAATGACTGTCAGTGGTGTGCTACAAATAGAATCGTGATTCTCAGTTCAAATGGAACCGCAATACGGACATGATTAGATGTAGGCAAGGAATCGGCCCGGTTGTGACGAGTGGGTAAATTGCCAGACTGATGCCAATTTATATTATAACATGATTCTCAGTTCAAATGGAAATGACCGTAATAAGGATGTGATTAGATGCAGGCAAGGAATCTGCTGGGTTGTGACAAGTGGGTAAATTGCCAGACTGATGCCAATTTCCAAGCCACTCAGCCCCTTTTACTCCTGTCTTTTATTGGTCTATACATTAATTATCATCACCTTGTTAGTAAACAGAGGCTGGCAAACTTTCAACTTGAAAGCCTTCTTGACCACCTAAGTATGTCCTAAATAATCGCAACTCTGACCCTACATACTACTGACCCTTTCTCCTTTTTTTCCCAAATTTTTATTCAAGTTCTTAAAAATGACAAAATGCTAAATGCAAGCAAATTTCTCCATTTGCTTCAATCTTTTCAATAGAAGTCTAGTTTAAGAAGCAAGAATTCATCCCAAAGGAGATTTAAACATCTTAAACAATCATTAACCCTTTACAAAGCAATCCCTGGTTTTTACAACTCCGAGATAGAAGCCTTCTGAAAATATTTTGGGAAAAGGAGAAAATGCTGGTAACCAGTATTTTCTTTTTCCCACAATGTTTTCTACTCTTCATAAAAAAGATTTCAAACTTTCGGTCATTTTTATTTTGTTGTCTGAAAATGCTTCCAATCTGGAGGAGTCTAAAATGTTGTTGTCGTTAATAGTAAAGAGTTAAGTTTCCACATTGTTTGTCCTTTTAAATAAACAAACCTATGTGTTATCATTCATTCCTGCTGTTACACTGATTTCCGCCCAACAGGGACAATACAGTTGATTTAGGACACTTACAAGAAGGAACAGTCAAACTGATGCAATTCCATGGTTGATCGATTGATTTTGCCTTTATTTATCGTTGCCACCGGTTGCCCATATAGGTGATGCCCCCATGAAGGCTGTTAGTATTGTTATGAGGGAGAGTGCAGATACAGGACAAAGCCAATCTTAAGTTTCGCCTGGTTCTTTAACATGTTTGTTGTATAGCACTGTCACATTGGGCCTCGCCTTAACATCTCATCCGAAAGACTCTTAGTAATTTTAGATGCTCAGCCATGGCGAGTCCTACACTCTGCCTATTGAGCTATGTGGGCTGGTCTGCTTTCCAAGGTTGCCCATGACAGTAACTATTACATATCATCCAGCTCGGTAGATCACAGATCATACTGCATGTTTTACAATGTCTAAGCACTACTTCTAATATTACAGGTTCTTATTCTTGACAAGTAACAATTGTCGGCATGTCCAAATCAAAAGCATTTACAAACAACAAATTTAAAGACCTATGCTTAAACTATGATTTTCATGCTTTGACAGGGTAATCAACGTAATGGAAGGGTGAAAATACTGTTTACCAGCACCTCCTTCTTCCCCCCTCCCCCCCCGAGATGTTTTCAAAAGCCTTCTTTATCAGGATTGTTAAAACACTGGATTGTGGAAAAAGGGTTAAACATTCTGAAATATAGATCAAGCTAGAGGCGTGACCCATAATGTTAATGAATCAACAAAGCCTATGTTTGTACATCTGTTTTAATCTTTCATCAAACAGACCTCAATTTTAACAACCTGGTGGAATAGAGCTTTAAAAAAAAAAACTGGGAAAAGGAGAAAAATGATAGAAACCAGCATTTACTCCTTTCTCTACCCTATCAGAGACGAATTCCATAACTTAATAGAGACAAATTCGACATTTTCTCTGCATATTCTTTCAAATTAGACATATCTGCATATTTCATGAGTCGGGTAAAAGAGTTGAAAGCTAAATACCTGAAACTGATCTACTTGTCCTAGTCAAACTGAAGAGTTTACCAGATGACAAAATTTTAAATCTCTTTACAAGTGGAAGCTCAAATTTGCAAAACAAGGCTCAAGGGACAGGATTTGTCATTTGACAGGTGGAAAACTTTGTGGGAAAGTACAGTTCATCAATCTATGATACATGTACATATTCTTCAAGTCTGATTTTCATGTCTTTGGATAAGTCTAAAACTTGTCATGTTGTAAGGGGTTAAAGTGCCAGCTCTAAAATCTTTCAGGATTTCCCTCACAACAAAGGATCCCACCAATCAACTGCCAGTAGTATTCCTGTGTAGTGATACACAAAAACAGATCTAAACCATTTTACTTCTCAAGAAGCTACACCATGTTATCTGCGCATGTAATATTCTTTGAAGATTTGACCAGTCTGCTACAACGCATCACCCATCCACCTAAAACTTGGGAAAAGTAGAGCTTATATCAAAGCCATTTGCCTATTACCCAAGCATGTAGAAGCCATTTTAATAAATGGCCAATGCATAGGTTATATGCTGCCCGATCATAGCTGAATGAATCACACCAGGTAGCGTTTTATTGAGTAAACGTTTATTTCATTTTGAAATTCAAAGTAACAGATGTTGTTTTGAAAAATTAGTCCGCTTCTGTACCCAGAATGCGCAAATTTGATGTGTATTCGTAGGCTGTCATCTAGCGGGAGATAGTATGCTACGCCACATTTTTCTTTGACACTCCCAAATTTGCCCATGAAAAGGAAAGCAATACTGTTAACTACAAAATCAAGGGCTCTTCAAAAATTCATAAGAGTTTAAACACAACCTATTTATAGGGGTTCCCTTTGTTTACACAGGATTTGTTTGTTGACCAATGACCAGACATATTTGCTATTAAAGGTAACAAAAAATTTTAACTAAAATTGTGGCCCAGATTTGTATATGGCTTCATGCTAAGACTTTTAAGGCTGGGCACAAACACAATGATGTATACAGGAACCAGTCCATGAAGGTCAACTCTCCGCAGCATCGATCTCTTTATAACAACAAGCTTTCTTGCAATTTTACTTTGTATTTAAGCCAATCTATCATGGTCACCCCTTTCTGATAGTGACATTTAATCCTTTACCATACAATCCCTGGTTTTTATGACCCTGACATAGAAGCCTTTTGGAAACATTTCCTACAATTTTTTCTTCCCTGCTGGAAACAAATTTAACCCATTACCACACAATCCCTACTTTTGATGACCCTGAGAAAGAAGCCTTTAGAAATCATTGTGGGAAAAGGAGAAAATGCTGGTAACCAGCATTTTCTCCTTTTTCCGCAATGTTTTCTACCCTATCAATACAAAGTTGCACAATTTTAGCCACTTTAAAATTGTCATCTGCAAATGCTTTCAATTTGGGTAGGTCTAAAATTTTGCCGTGTGGTAAAGGGTTAAATTTCTGAGTTGGGTTATTTTGTCCTATTCAAGTGCTTTGAATTTTGATCTGTCTAAAAGTTTGTCATTTGGTAAAAGGTTAATAAACAGGTGGCTCTTGCTATCATACTACCCCTCACATAGACTCAAGTATCTTCTTGGCGAACATTACCGAGTCTTAAACTTTGCACAAAATAGACATTGGTATTACAGCTATTTTGCAAGTTAAAGTGCCTAACTAGACACGCAGATTGAGATCAGCATGCAAAATACGAATATAGTACACTCTTGGTTTTCAGCCCAACAATTGTGTGACAATCTGGTTCGATCTTTACAAATATTGTCTATTATCATTTTCCAGCATGCTGGAGTAAAAAAGGAGGATTAAGTCAAGAATATTGTACCCTTCATCAAAAGATTGTCTAGTTTACAACCAAAGAATAAAAGAATTTTGAAGGCATTTTGAAAAAAAAAAAGAGAAATTGCCAGTAACCAGCATTTTCTGCTCTTCCCACAATTCATTCAATGTGCCTAGAGCCAAATTTCCATCATAAATGAGCTACGTTTATCAACTGCAATTGCTGGACAAATTAACTCCTTACCAAGCGAAAAAGTTTTTTAGACTGGTCAAAAATCAAAGTGTTTGCAGACGACAAAATATGTGTGACTGAAAAGTTAAATTTTTATGGGAAGGGTAGAAAACATGTGGGAGAAGGAGAAAATGCTGGTTACCAGCACTTTCTCCTTTTTCCACAATGTTTTCAAAAGGCTTCTACCTCAGGGTCGTCAAAAGTCGTCATTGTGTGGTAAAGAGTTAACTCTTTACCAAACGACAAAAGTTTAGACTGGTCCAAATTGAAAGCTTTTGCAGATGACAAATTGATTGTGACTTCAATGATGAAATTTGTCTGTGACAGGATGGAAAACATTGTTGGAAAAGGAGAAAATGCTGGTTACCAGCATTTTCTCCTTTTCCAACAATGTTTTCAAAAGGCTTCTACCTCAGGGTCGTCAAAAGTCGTCATTGTATGGTAAAGAGTTAAACAAGTTTGAAATATTGTCATTTGGTAAAGGTTCAAACAATGACATGAATTCCACATACCCGACCTAGCAAACACAAACAATCCGAAAACTATCCAGCCAATCAGATAATCCAAATTTGATACACAACTGATACTGTACTACTATCGATACAACAGAGCTCAATCGTCTACATTGTCGATACTAACTTATCAATACTTTGATAGTCATCTCGGCCAAAAAACAATGGTGTCCCCTTATCCAAACAAGTTTATCTTTGTTAACTCTTTACCACACAATGACGACTTTTCAAGACCCTCAGGTAGAAGCCTTTTGAAAACATTGTGGGAAAAGGAGAAAATGCTGGTCTCCAGCATTTTCTCCTTTTCCCACAAAGTTTTCTATCCTTCCAAAACTAAATTTAAATTGTTCATATATTTTATCGTCAGCAAATGCTTTCAATTTGGACCACTCTTAAATTTCTCTTCTGCTTACCAGTAAACTCCTTCACCCGACAACAAAAATAAGACTTAAATCCAAACTGAAAGCATTTGCAAATGATAAATGCTTTTTAAAATGATTAATTTACCAATTATAGCAAGAAAACATTGTGTGAAAAGGATATAACAGTCTAATTGTTACCAGCATTTTCTCCTTTTTGCTCATTGTCTTCAAAACCATTTCTTCAGACTTTTTTAATATGCAGGATAAATGGGTAATAGGTCAATGTTTCTCTTGGCTCTTTACAACATGACAAAATTATTGAGCCATCCAAATTCGAAGCATTTGCAGACATCTCAACAAAAGTGGCTCAAAAAGAATGAACTTGCTTTAAATGGAGTAAAAACCATTGTAAGAAAAGGATAGAATAGTGTAAAATACTGGTCACTAGGATTTTCTCCACTTCCCACAATGTTCAAAAGGCTTTTCTGAGGGTCCTACAATTTGGGATTGAATGGGAAAGGGTTAAAGAAATATTTTCTTTTTATCTAGCATTAACGATACTTTACTCTTTACCAGACAATCTCGACTTTTAACGACCCTGAGAAAGAAGCCTTTTGAAAACATTGTGGGCGGAGGAGCAAATGCTGGTAACCAGCATGTTCTCCTTTTCCCACAATGTTTTCAACCCGTCCCAAACCAAATTTAAATTTTTCAGTCACATTTACTGTGTCGTCTGCAAATGCTTTCAGGTTTGACCCGAGTGTAAAATTTTCTTGTGTGGTAAAGAGTTAAAGAGTTAAAATATCAAACTGGTTTATGAATAAAGTTACTTTTTACAGTACAAAATAGCTTTGTACAGCTGCACAGCTTTAGAAAAAACACTGTTAGAACAGCAGCAAGTGCATTTGAGGAATCAAGCGAATGCATTTCAAAAGCAATCCTTTTTTTCTATAACATTTTTTCATATCATTAAAAGAGTCAATTTAATATATCAAAATTTATTTCGTGTTTGAATGCCATTTTTCACACCATTTTCAACATTATTAATACACAGTAACATAATCATAAACTAATATTATAACATTGCAAAGGCAAGCACACAAGTCATCTCCATTCTTTCCTGAAGCGTGCACAATATTTTTCCCTAAGCCCTTGGCTGCTTTCCCACAAAACCATTTTCAAAACCATGAAAATAAATTTATGAGCAACAGGTAACATGATGCAGAACAATTTGCTCCATCTGTATGGAGATTTTGAAGAAAAGAGCGAATTAAGGTAAGGATAGAAAAAAGTAAATTATCCATGGTTCATTGAATGTAACATAAATAATCCATTATATGAGAACATACAATGGTTCATTTCACATAGTTTTTAAGCCAATTTTGACAATTATTGGAATTTTTTCAACATAATATTCTGTGCTACCTCACTAAAATATGATGACAAAAATCTTGAACTGTGACAGAAACTAAATTTTTTACAAAATGGTGAAATCTTAAGCTCTTCCAAATCTCTTAAACCATTGCAATATGATTGCGAGTTTTTTCGACTTTAAGGAAAAAGGTTTTTAAAACCACTGTGCCATGAAATCAACAAAAACCTTGAAACCAGTACTGCCTCCTTTTTCCATATTGCTCTCTAACCACAAAAAAACACCACCAGCTTTGCAACGTCTTTAGAAATGGACAAGTCCATAGTTTTCCTGTTTGGTAAAGATTGTCTGTGGCTGTAATGATAGAGTTTGTATTGAGAAAGATACAAAAGATTGTTGGAAAATTGATGGTAAGCAGTATTTCCTCCTTCTTCTCCAATCATTTCAAAAAGCTGTTTTCCTAGAGGGTTTATAAGAACAAAGAATTGTTGGTTAAGAGTTAATACACACCCATACTGGCTGATAGAATTGAATTGAACATAAATATGAAGTTCAAGGGCAGGTAACCCTGTCATACTCCTGAACTCTGGACTACACCAAATTGAGAGCATTTCAGACTCAGTGTGGCTAAATGATAGTTCATGTCTTTGACAGTGTAGAAAACAATATGGGAAAAGGAGAAAATGCTGGTTACCAGCATTTTCTCCTTTCCCCACATTGTTTTCAAAAGGTTACTTCCTCAGCGTCGATAAAACTCAGGATTAGTTGATGAAGGGTTCGAGATCATGCAACAGTTGGCCAATTGCCCTGGACCAAATTTTTCTATTTAATACCGATTACCCAGATAAACATAAACAGTTTAATCACCCCTCGAATAACAACAAAACAAAATTTATCTTCAATGGTCAAGTACAAATTGACCAGATTTAAATGAGCTAACAGGTATTTATAGTAAATTTGATCTGTTTAACTCTTTCCCACACAATCCCGACTTTTAATGACCCAAAGAAAGAAGCCTTTTGAAAACATTGTAGGAAAAGGAGAAATTGCTGATAACCAGCATTTTCTCCTTTTTCCACAATGTTTTCTACCCTTCCCAAACCAAATTTCAATTTTTCAGTCACATTTATTTTGTCGTCTACAAATGCTTTCAATTCAGACAGGTCCAAAATTTTGTCGTTTGGTAAAGAGTTAACTATTTTCCACATAATCCAGAGTTATAGTAATCTTGAGAAAGAAGCCTCTTAAAAATAAATGTGTTTTGTAAAGGGTAGAAAACACAGTGGGAAAACGAGAAAATGCTGCTGCTCTCATTTTCCCACAATGTTTTCTAAAGGCCTCTTTCTCAGGGTCGTCAAAGGTAGGGATTGTGGGGAAATGGATTAATCAAGGAAAATGACATAAAATTTTCAAAGAACAGCAATAACATTACTGTCCCTGGTTTTTTTCAGTACCCACTGTGAAATGATTGCCGTCTGAGAAAACTGCAGAAATACTGCAAAGTATGGAAACTATTGCCGATCACGATTCATTTTGACATTAAATAGCATTCAGAATTAACTCATTACCATTGGCCAAAATACAGGTTTATCCAAAGTGAAAGCATTTGCAGACAACAAAAGAAAAGTGATGCAAAATCTGAAATTTGTTTTGTGAAGGGTAGAAAACATTGTGGGAAAAGGAGAAAATGCTGGTTACCAGCATTTTCTCCTTTTCCCACAATGTTTTCTATAGGCTTTTTTGTCATAGTTGTGAAAAGTAGGGATTGTATAGTAATGGGTAAATGCGAGAATGGGTAATTCGTACTTTCAATCACCCAAAGTTCTGTCAAGTCAGTTGACAAATTTCATGTTACCCAGGACGTTGACAACATTTTCAGAAGTATACCAGTCCTGTATTCAGACAGTCTGTTGATAATGACTTAGTTTGGTTAAGTAACCAGGAATATGTTGATGCCATTAGTATATTCAAGCTGATTTATTTCAACATTCTTGATAGATCAAACCTAAGTAAGCTGGATCAAACCTAGGTAAGCTAATTTTTGGTAAGAAAAAAGCTGGAGGAGCATTACATAGTGCATCTTCGCAACCCAAGGCTGACGATTCACTACGCTACTCTACCCTGGGCAGATCGAGCTTGATTTTTACATTCACCCGATACGCTCTTTCATTGGATACAGCCAGCTCTAGCTGCACCGAATGAAATCGCTCGTAGCATTTCATCTTTGATAAAAATAGAACAAGGTCCTACCTTTCGACTAAAAGGTAAACATGGAAACCCAGGTGGATGTCTGCTTATCCCTTTATGTGCATTCGTAAGCAGTTTGTAAAATGATATTTCATTTGCTTTTAGAAATATGATGAAAAGGGGGGTAATAACCAGCATCAAATAGAGGGCGCATCGCAGGAATCTTGAAATCGAGCTCAATCAGCCAAGGTAAGATCCATGTAGTGATCGTAACCTTGGCTCGCGAACATGTACATAGTGGGGAAGCAATACTTAGTGACATTTCAGAAATATTTACGTTCACTCTTTACCCAACAACATAATTTTACACTGGTCCAAACTGAAAGCACTTGCAGTTGACAAAATAGAAAATATCTCAAAAATTGATTTTTTACCAGCTAGGTAGAAAAAATTGTGGGAAAAGGAGAAAATGCTGGTTACCAGCATTTACTCCTTTTCCCACAATATTTTCTAAAGGCTTCTATCTTAGGGTCATAAAAACTAGGGATTGCTTGGTAAAGGATTAAAAGCAAATGATCATTTACCGCAATATTTTTCCTGTGACTATAAAATGTTATCTACAGGAAACACATAAACAAATACTAATTCACAGCAGAGGATAAAAATTGACAGCGACAACTTTTTGCAAAAGTCCATCTGTTACCTTAAAAAACATCAAGTTTCAAATTTCTTTATGCAAATACTCAGAGCTCAGTGTATCTAATGTCTGAAAAGGATAGTTTAATATTTTGTGACCTGTCCTAAAAAAAGAGACCATCTGGGGAAAAAAAGTGACAACCCAGATAGACTGCGTGAATTGCACAGACGACAAGGGTCAACAGTTTTCCCTTTTATGATATTTTCTGTATGAAAAGTGGTTATTCTACCTTGTTATACAATCATTTTTGAAATATAAACATAAACTGACCTGCACTATGGTTGATCTGTTTTCATCTAATTGATGTACAGAATTCTGAGATTGTACCTTTACATTTGACGGATCGCAGTTCATTAACCCATTGTTTCATTTAGAAAGCGGACTGTCAACCATACGCAGAGCTATATTTGTAACTTATACAGATTCTAACCTTTTCTTTCCTGAATCTTAGAGTCTACTTCAGGGTCACTGAAACTTAGGATTGTGTGGTAAAGGATTGAAATCATTCGCAAATGCAAGATACAAATTACATGTAGCTCATATTAAAGGATACCAGCATCTACTCCTTTTTCCTATGCTGTTTTTGAAACCCTTCTTGTTCATGATTGTTAAAACTCAGGATTTTGTGGTAAAGGGTTAACTCTTTACCACACAATTCCGAATTTTAAAGACCCTTAGAGAGAAAGCCTTTAGAAAACATTGTGGGAAAAGGAGAAAATGCTGGTAACCAGCATTTTCTCCTTTTCCCACAATGTTTTCTTCCCTTTCCGAATCAAATTTCAAGTTTTGATTCACATTTTTTTTGTCGTCTGCAAATGCTTTCAGTTTGGACTAGTCCAAAATTTTGTTGTTTGGTAAAGGGTTAAGTAAATAAATGATGACATAAATATTGCATGGAAAAACCTCCCTGCAGCCAAGTGAACAATGTTACACAACTGTTACAAGTGTTGTACCAGATGGGATTGTCAAAAGTATGTACCTGGGATATACGATCTACAATAAAGTTTGCACAGCTAAGTGTAAATCTGTCAATATTGGTCCTTGTCTCAGCTGGACAGGTAAATATCTGCTTTATTACACTGTTGTCCTACATCAGAGAATCTGGGATTGTATTGACCAACCATTCTTAATAACATTCTTGGACTTATACACTAGGATTTGCTAAATTTGAGATTGACACACCTTCTGTCTAGCAAAACCAAAATGGTATGGCCAATCAGAATGTGTGTTACTTCTGAACTTGGAAAACTCTGGAGAATAAAACTAAGTATGTTCTGAAGAATGGGTGATGAAAATTCTAAGTAAGAAAGGGGAATAACTCCGCAAAAATATCTTGATATTTACCTGTCCCTGTTGCACAAGTTCCCCTTTTGCTAGTGAAAAACTTGCCAGAGTTTTATTTATCTTCAATAATAACAGACATATTACAAAATTTCAAAGTTTTTGCATGATGACAGCAACACAGACAAAGGCGCCTGGGCACTGGCAATAACTCAATGCTTTTTGTTTTTAACCCTTTACCTACCAAAGACGACGATGAAGAAGAAACCCTCTGGAAACATGAGAAAAGGAGAAAATGCTGGTAACCAGCATTTTCTCCTTTTCTCGTAAAGTTTTCTACACTTTCAAAGAAAATTTTCCTCATTTGTCATCTGAAAATGCTTTCAATTTGGTTAGAACACGAGAGAAAGCTTTTGTAAGTGTTGTGGACAAAGAACATCATCTTGGACGGCAGAAAGTTCTCCAACAATGTTTTCTACCTTTCCATACTACTTGAGCTCATAATATTTCCAATTTGAGTCCATATTCTGCAAATGTTTTGAATTTAAATGTGTTCCATGCTGCTTAGGAAAGAGTAAAGCAAGCAAACTGAGTTCCCTAATGTACAGGCAAGTACCATAGTTTTAAAATGTACTTACCAAGCACTTGTCTTTAAGCACATATAGTTTGAGTACTTGACTACAGAACCAGTCAGACTTTTTCACCCTCATATCTAAACCTCAGACTTCAAAAAGGACAGGATTGTGTTATGCTTTTCATTTATATTTCTTCAAGTAGGTGTGAAATACGAAAAGTGGATTTAAATGATTGACCTGGATATTTCTGGTCCTTTAATCTCACCCTCAAGTTATGTTTTTGTTCGCACCCACGATATCTTTTTTTCATTGAACACTGACTTTAAACAAAAAAAAAAATTAATCAAGCAATCCCTGGTTTTTAAGACCCTGAGATAGAAGCCTTTTGAAAACATTGTAGGAAAAGGAGAAAATGCTGGTAACCAGCATTTTCTCCTTTTCCCACAATGTTTTCTACCCTGCTGGACACAAATTTCAGTTTTTGAAACATGTTTCTTTAATCATTTAAAAGTGCTTTCAAAATGGCCATGTCTAAAATTTTGTGGTTTGGTACAGAGTTTATACCAGGATCTGGAGCACATCATTTCTAACCCTTTACCAAACTTCGACAGACGTTGAGGCAGATGGCTGAGACAACCTTTCCCACACAATCCCGAGTTATAACTACTCTGTGATAGACTGCTTCTGAAATCACAGTGGGCTGGTAACCAGCATTTTCTCTTTTCCAATTTACAGACAGGTCTACAATTTATTTTGTTAGGTAAAGGGATAAAAAATTTTATGTGAAAATACCCAGGGCTCCCGCTGTCGATCGCCAGTGGCGCCAAATGCGAAAATTTAGAAAAAATGGCACCAAAAATGAAGCACTGGCGAATATATTGGCGACAAGCAAATATCTATAAACTATCCTCTGACATACACAGTATTGTATCAAGTGTTATGGAAGCCTGCGTAACTGTTTATCACACCTTATCAGGCTGGCATTCATTAACGGTCTTGTCTAAATTACACAACATGCAAGTTTGCATACACACCACTGCTAAACAATCAAATATCAATATTTCGTCACGCCCCTTTGAGCACCTGCATCAAACCAATCAGTTATCAGATACAAGATTTAGTCGCTGCCCATAATTTCTCTAAAGCCACGCCTTCAGTATGCCTTACCTGGTCTACATCCTTTCACTGGCTAGAAATTTGTCGTGTGTATTTATCGATGTTGTTTATAAAAAACATGATAATGGTATAGATCTGCTTATCTAGCGAAAAAATGACAGATTTTGGAGTTAGTTGCTACATATACTGAAAATTTTATGCACAATAAAACCGAAAACAATTTCTGAAAATTAACTGATATGAAAAAGTGGATCATCGAAAAAGCGTGAAAACCCATGACAAAACAACATGTCAGTTTGACTTTGTCCGATCAAAAGCATTTCAGACTGTCTTTAGCTTTGATGATGACTTTAAACAGTAAGTTTACACAAATATATGTATAAAACTCTAAAGTAGGTGCTAAAATACGTCTTATAATGAGGAAAAACACAGATGAATTTATGATGTGAAAATGCTGAATGAAGGGGGGGGGGGATTACACCTTGTAGGCCATTTTGTCTTGATGATAGTACAGGAACAAGTAACTATATAGGACCCTCATACTGAGAGAAAAGACCAGAATCAAAGGACCTTTTAAAAATAAACTGAAGTATATTTTAAGATAAAGGAAATGATGTTGTAACCCTTCACCACACAATCCCAAATTTCTTCCTGAATTTCTTAAAAACTGACGGAATTCTAACAGATTGGCAGTCATAGAATTAAGGAGCTGTATTACTTTTAAAATAGAAATTCTATGTCCCTGCAGCTCAAACCATTGAAACAATTGGGGAAAAAGAAACATAAGAAAGCTTGTACAGCACTATTGAGCAATGTATTTAGAAGCTTTAGCATTGGCCAATAAACTGAAGTATCTAAAGCACTATGTGGCTACCTCTGTTGGCTCCTACTGGCCCCAATTTTTATGAAGTGGCGAATTTGATGGCGCAAAAATTAAAACTTGCAGGGGAAGCCCTGAATACCGAATTATGGTTATATAAATTATCCTTAATTCACTTGATATTGAAAAAAGGTTGGATGTGCCCTCCATGCATATCCAGTTATCACTCTACACTGTGATAATTTCAGTCGATAACCATTACAAAAGCAAATGGAGGGCAAGTTCATTTTTTTTTTAAAAACCTTTCTTTCTATTCTACTTGTTCATTAAGACTGCTCGATTGATTGATTGATTGACTAACTGATTGATTGACTGTTCCAGTCATATAATGGTGACAGCTCACTCATGTATGTCCAGTGGGTTTGTAATTGGTATGTACTAGGCTCATGCTCTGAAGTGACCAGCCTAAAGACACTCCAATGAAAAACTCAGCACTTCCAGAGAGGCTCAAACTTGGACCCTCCATGTTATGAGCCTACGCTTAACTGCCAACATCTATTAAATAGGATGTCTCTCCGAGTCTATTTCAATTCTAAAATATCTAGTACTTTATAATGAACACTGAAACAATTTTTTGGGCCTTGAAGCACTAAAACTTATCAATCAGGATTCACACAGAGCCAATGGAGTTCAGCATAAAGCACCCAAATAAGGAAATAAACAAAGTTATATCACTGCAGTAACAATATTATCAATTTTTATCTGTACAAACTTTACCTGACATGAATACAGTTTTATTGCTGACCCATAAAACTGCGATTGACACACTTTACCCTTTACCAACCAATCCCTTTTTTGGGGTGCTAAATTCAAAGCATTGCAGACCGCAAATCAACTGTTGCCAACATGAAGATTTCTTTGTCTGGTAGGACAGAAGACATTGTGGGGAAAGGAGAAAATGCTGGTTACCAGCATTTTCTCTTTTTCCCATAATGTTTTCAAAAGGCCTAATTCTCAAGGTCATTAAAACTCAGGATTGTGTGGTAAAGGGTTAAGCAATAATTTGCTTCCCACATCAATTCTGTACACAGCAGTAGTGGGCCCCTTTAAACTTTACGAAATAACAGTTTTGTACCAAATCAAAAGCATTTGCAGATGACAAATTTAATATAGCTCAAATGATGCCTTCTGGCTTTGATAGGAAAAGAGAACAGGCTGGTTACTAGCATTTTCTCCTTTTCCCACCATGTTTTCAAAAGCCTTATTCTTAAGAGTTGCTGCAACTCTGAATTGTAAGCTTGACATCAAATTCCAGATTGTAAGGTAAAGCTTTTAGGACAACTGTTATTACTGGGCAACAAAGTAAAAGCTTTAAGGTAGGAACTTGGTGGTCAAAATACTACAAAATAGTATTGCTCATATTGAACAATTTTCTCTGTTTGCAGTTAAACTCGAAAACCTGGATTCAATCTACTTCAAATGTACCAAAATATGACCTACATTAGGAAATGGGACAACAAGAATTAATGACCACTATGACAGTTTCAGTGCATTCTGTCACACTGTTATGTCAAGATTGTACAAATTGGTTAGTGAGGCATTTGACGCTGTTACTCAAAATTATCATAAAGAAGCATTACATAATACTTAAATCAGCTGACACAGAAATTTGACAATCAAACTGTTGTATTTCTCAGACATTAAATGATTCAGGGCTTTCTTAGTTTTCCAAATACCCTAACTTTTAACCAGGTGACAAACATTAACAAGTCTTGTCTGCGATGAAAGCAGCTGTTGGTGACCAGAACAATCATCAGTTTTTATCTTGGAAAAAGAATGAAAGCACTGTGGCAAATTAGGACAAAATGCTCGCTCCAGCATTTTGTCCCGACCACAATGTTTTCAAATCCTTTTTCCCGAGGGTTCATCAAAACACTGCATTAAGTCTTGTTAACATCTTCACAATAATGAGGTATGGGTAAATTTGTTTAACCCATTACCACACAATCCCTACTTTTGACGCCCATGAGAAAGAAGCCTTTAGAAAACATTGTGGGAAAAGGAGAAAATGCTGGTAACCAGCATTTTCTCCTTTTCCCACAATGTTTTCTACCCTTCACAGAAGAAATTTCAAATTTATAGTCTCTTCTATTTTGTCGTCTGCAAATGCTTTCAATTTGGACCATTCTAAAATATTGTCGTTTGGTAATGAGTTAATTAAAAATGTTTTATTAGTGGAATCCATCATTACACTTTTTTAAGTTACAATTTTTGTTCCTAACTTCTCATGCTTTCAGAATTTCATGTAGCATCTGTTAGCAGATTTTTGAAATCAAAAGTATGCAAATGTTGTAATATTACAGAATAGAATACAGAATACTTTATCATCATTTGAACTTTAACAATGACATTTAGATTGAAAACTTAACATCAAAGAGAATATTTTAAACTTGTGTAATTTTTGAAATAATAAAAAAATATGACAAAAGCACAAGCATCATACATGCAAGATGTTGAAATACAAGGAAATATTACCTGTAGCTAAAGGGTTTATATTGTTCTAAATGGGTATGATAGGGCTAATTATGGGGTTGTGTATTGGTAATATAAGAAGAACAGATGACCATAATTATTTGGACATATGATTGACTTCAGCAATTTGAAATGTACATAATTTTGTTTTGCTTGATGTGTCACAAATTAAAGCATGCTGTGAAAGATGGATATTTAGAGAGGTTTCGGGTGACCACTTTGTGTGACTTTGAAGGTCTTTGGCCTTTCAAAGTGAGTCAAATTTGCTCTGGTTTACGCATAACCCCAAGTTCTAGTATAACACTTTATCCGCCCGCCCGGATTAAGAGTTTTGAAAAACTTAAATATTAATTAATCACTTGATTGATTGAAGTTTTATGCTCCTTTCAACAATATTTCAGTCTCATCGTAAGGACAGCTCACATTTCATGTTTGTCCTGGGTTTCATCAGTACTAAGCCACTCAATATATTCACCAACCATTCTTGCGAATATTCTCAGTTTTATTCTCCAAGGTTTTCTAAATTTGTAACACACATGACTACTGGCTGGCTAAATGGTTTAGCCAATCAGAATTTGTGTTACTTACAAATGTACAAAATTCTGGAGAATAAGACATATAATGTTCTTAAGAATCGTTAGTGAATACCAGTCCTGGCAGATCTCTTAGTGTCTTGGTAATGGGTGTTCCAGTAAGAGTGAATGCTTTCAGTCAGACTTGAATCTGTGGCCACCAGGTTGTGAATGTACAACTAAGTGTTTATAACTTACCACTGACCTTAGACCAGTAATCAGCGTTTTCCCCTTTTCCAGCCTACTTAAATTCAACACTGTTTTAAATTTGGGCTAGTCGTAATTTTATCATTTGATACAGGGTTAAAAGCCTGTCATTCTGTAAAGGGCTAAACTGACTCAGACTCATAATGATTGATTCAATCTCGATACATACAAAACACTCTCTTTTGTCATTTAGAAACAATACATGTTTAAATTATACATATTACAGTAAACTTTCCCTTGAGAAAAGTAAACAAAATTTTCAATGAAATGCATTACCAGCCACACCCAATGGACTTCCAATATGACATCTTCACTGCATATATGATCCCTCCCCCACATTTGCATCAAGTGTTGATAATTCAAGTAAAGAATGTGACCAACAACTGCCAAATACCACAAGTCTGTGTGAATGTAAATATTCTTTGTTGCATTTAACCTGAACAAAACACTAATATTATTGTTTTGTATATAGGGCAATCTATAGCAAATTCCCTGTCATACTTTTGCAAACGGCTTTTGAAAATGTAGGGACAAACAGAACAAAATACTTTTCTAGCTGCCCTGAACAGACAATTATTTCATATGCTACAGGGGTTTTTTTTTTTCCTGATTCTACAACTTATTTTCAAGTGCTATTTTTTCCTTCTCGTCTTACAAACCCTTAACTCTTTACCACACAATCCCAACTTTTAATGACGCTGAAAAAGAAGCCCTCTGAAAACATTGAGGGAAAAGGAGAAAATGCTGGTAACCAGCATTTTCTCCTCTTCCCACAATGTTTTCTACCCTGTCAAAAAAAGTGCACCATTTGAGCCACACTGAAATTGTTGTCTGCAAATGCTTTTGATTTGGACAAGACTAAAATTTTGTCGTCTGGTAAAGAGTTAAATTTTTCCCAAATGACAGTATCTCAGAAGGGTCCCATTTGAACTGACAAAATCTATATGACATAAATGATGGGATTAATGAATTGGATAGTCTAGAAAACTTTGTTGGAAAACTTGAAAATGCTAGTAACCAGCATTTTTTTTCCTACCTCCACAATGTTTTCAAATTAGACCCAGACTGGTCCAAATCAGAAGCGTTTGCAGACAACAATAATCAACCTGACTAGAAAATTTAAACTTGTTTTGCAAAGAGTAGAAAAGACTGTGGAAAAAGGAGAAAATGCTGTTTTCAACAGGCCCTTTTCTCAAGGCCATCAGAAAACTGGATTGTTTGAAAAAGGGTCAACTCATTACCAAACGACAAAATTTTAGCTTTGTCCAAATCAAAAGCATTTGCAGATGAAAAAATATATGTGAATCAAAAATTGAAATTGATTTTGAAAGGATAGAAAACATTGTGGGAAAAGGAGAAAAGGCTGGTTACCAGCATTTTTTCCTTTTCCCAGTGATTTCTAAAAGCTTCTTTCAACAGTACGGATTGTGTAGTAATGGGTTAAACATGTACAAAACATCAAATAAGGCTCATTCAACCATGTAAGTAAGTGTCTATCACCTTTAATAGTATTCTGCTTTTATATTGTTAATTATCACCTGCTTAACCCTTTACCAGAGGACAAAATTTTAGCCTTGTCCAAATTGAAAGTATTTGCAGATGACAATTTCACTGTGGCTCAAATGGTGTAATTTTTCTTTGATAGAGTCGAAAACATTGTGGGAAAAGGAGAAATTGCTGGTTACCAGCATTTTCTTCTTTTCCTACAATGTTTTCGAAAGGCTTCTCCTGCAGTGTCAAATCAAAGGACTGAAGGTCCTGAAAGTCGCACTAATGGTGAAACCTTGATATTTTGGGACTGATAGGTGGTCATCACCCTTTTACAGGACAATCTTGCTTTTACGTAATTCAAACAGCTTTGGAAAACAGAGCTGAAAGAAAGAAAAACTCATTTTTTTTTACTCAAGGTTTTCTTCCAATTAGACTCAAATTTAATGGTTTACCGTAAGTCAAATTTGATTAGTTTTCAGCAATTCTTCGATTTTGACTAGTCTGCAATTTAGTTGAGCAAATGCAGTTACTTGTAATAGGCAGCTTCCCACCAAGTTAGATCTTTTCATTTTTCTTTTTCTTTAATATATCCATGTTGGCATATAGCCTGACATAATATACCCAAAACAATATTAAATGTATGTCATTGGTCACCTCTATTACTTGGAACTTACTGAAACAGTGCCACTGCATA
This sequence comes from Tridacna crocea, assembly GCA_943736015.1. NCBI lineage: Eukaryota > Metazoa > Mollusca > Bivalvia > Cardiida > Cardiidae > Tridacna > Tridacna crocea. The sequence continues at coordinate 36,001,079 of OX031073.1, forward strand.
CCGATGCTAACACCTGACAATTTTTGAAAAGGGACACATAAGGGACATCTCTTTGAAATCATTTCAAAATCTGACCAACCATTTCAGTGAAGAAGAATTTTCAAGAATTTCTTCATGTCCGAATAGTGCAAGTGGACCCCATTTACCAGAGCCATGCTTCTTGATGGATCAGAATTTCGAAAACATTTTTGAAAATGGTCACCCAAGGAAGATTGCTTTGAAATTATTTTAAAATCTGATCATGGGTTTCAGAGAAGGTGAATTTTCAAGAAATTCTTCATTTCCATATTGTAGCCCCAATTCACCTGAGCCATGTTTCTTGGCAAATCAAAATTTCGCGAACAAGTTTTTAAAAGGGTCACCCAAGGAACATCTCTGTGAACTTTTTTCAATATCTGATCAGCCGTTTCAGAGAAGTAAGAATATTCAAGAATTTCTGCATGTCCATATAAGTACAAGTAGCCCCCATTCACCAGAGCCATGTTTCTTGATGGATTGAAATTTCGCAAACAATTTTTGAAAAGGGTCACCCATAGCACATCCCTGAGAAATTATTTCAAAATCTGACCAGTGGTTTCTGAGAAGAAGAATTTTTTAGAATTTCTTCATTCCTGTATAGTGCAAATAGCCCCCATTCACCAGAGTCATGTTTCTTGACTGATCAAAATTTCACGAAAAAGTTTTGGAAAGGGTCACTTAAGGTAGTGGACCCGTAATAAGCATAGTGCAGCATGGCATAAAATTTCTGGACAGTTGATAAGACATATTTTGTACAGATATGATACTGTTGCACATTTTTGACCGAACAGAAATTCCTTCGGGGTCCGTCTTGAAATTATTTGTTGATAATTTTGTTAGTTTCCAGAAAAGGGAGGTAATTATCATATCCATTTGTAATGAAATTATAGTAGTTATAGATTTATAAATGATAATTCTAGGAAGGACAAAAAAGAAAAAGTGGCTCGGTGAAAGTAGTACAATAGTGCTCAATTTTAATCTTAGCAAATTTTCTAGGGTAATATTATAGTGGAAATAGCTGTGTTCTATTACGGGTCCACTACGTTAAGGAACAACTCTGTGAAATTATTTTAAAATCTGGCCAGCTGTTTCAGAGAAGAAGATTTTTAAAGAATTTCTTAGAAAACTGTTTGGTTGCCATGGCAACCAAAACTTTTGACGTAATCAAATTCTGTGAACAATTTTCAAAGAGGACCTCCCAAGGAACATTCCAGCCAAGTTTGGTCAATATTGGCCCAGCGGTTTTGGAGGAGTTGATGTTTAAAGAATTGTTGATGACGCATGATGGATGACAGACACCAGGTGATCCTAAAAGCTTCCCTTGAGCATGTTGTGCTCAGGTTAGCTGAAAAAACAGTCCTAAGGTTTTTCATCTCAACCAAACTGACTCTCAAACTATAAAAAATATTTGCAAAGTAATTAATAACTATGCAATCTACAACAGGTTAAAGACCATTGTGAATAATTAGTTTAACTCATTACCAGACCAGCCCAATTTTAGGCTTGTCCAAATTGAAAGCATTTGCAGATGACAAAATAAAAGTGACAGAAAATTTGAAATTTGTTTTGTGAAGGTTAGAAAAAATTGTGGGAAAAGGAGAAAATGCATTTTTTTCCCTTTTCCCACAATGTGTTCTAAAGGCTTCTTTCTCAGGGTAGTCGAAATTAGGGATTGTGTGGTAATGGGTTAATCACCACATTAAATTTGTTACACTCTTTTTGAGTGCTGAAATTGTATCTTTGCTATCCAAACAATGTAATTAATGTATCACATTTCTGTTATATCATTTCTTTAACCCATTACCACACAATCCCTACTTTTGACGCCCCTGAGAAAGAAGCCTTTTGAAAACACTGTGGGAAAAGGAGAAAATGCTGGTAACCAGAATTTTCTCCTTTTCCCACAGTGTTTTCTATCCTTCCCAGTACAAATTTCAGTTTTTCAGTCACCTTTATTTTGTCGTCTGCAAATGCTTTCAATTTAGACCAGTCCAAATTTTCTTGCGTGGTAAAGAGTTAAATGTGCTGATGCTTATGTTTTTTTTTTCATGTATAAAACATATTTTTATAATGATGGATAAATATTTTTAAAGTATCCAATATGCTTTTTTTTTTCATTAATAGTAACTTTATCTTCCTTAAAAAAAAAAATAGAAAGAAAAACGTGATTTTATCACTAAGCATTTGATTCACTTCGATATGTTTATTGTTAAATAAGTTTCATAATTGGTTTTAATCATGTAAGGCAAATTTAGAATAAAGCAAGAGTTATAAATCGTCTTGATGACGAATACGTAATTTCTATTAATTTTTACATAAATTGAAGTTAGAAATACTATAAAAATCATGTGTTCATTTTGACTACATATTGGGTACGTTTTGACTCCACTTGGGTAGGTTTAGACTTCATTTGGGTAAGTTTTGACTCCATTCGGGTACGTTTTGACTTGGGTACGTTTTGGTTTGAGTACGTTTTGACTAAACCCCCTCAACAGTGCAACTGTCAATGTACGGTCGTAATTGCTGTACTTTACCTTGCGTTTCATATTTCATGTTGTATTTACTGTATACGGAGGGGATGAAATATCCTTGTCGCCACTCTTTTGGGGTCCGAACAAATGCAGTAATCAACATTTTAACTTTACTGGTGTTAATCGTTATACATGTGCGTTTGTTTTCTATCCCGTCCGCCATTTGCATTTTCTTAATCAAAGTACAATTTTGTACTTCAAACTTAAGCTAATCAAAGACCTAAAATACTAGAATTGATAGCAAAAGTTCATGTCTGATTTCCATAAAATCGTGTATGTAAGCGTTTCGCATGCAGTTTTATGTGTGACAAAAGTTTTTTGATGTGTAATGGAATAGTTTTTGGGTGTTTTGGGGTATTCGAGTGGTTTGGGGTGTTTCATCCGAGACGTGCGTTACAAACTAGGTCAAAGCTGCGGAACGAAACAAATTTTCAAATTTAGAGCGAGTTTTACGATATTTAACCCTGAATTCATGGTTTGCATGGTTTTAAAGAGTTGATTTCAAATGACATCACTCGAGTCCGAAATTCCACCCTTGTAAGCGAAGCTCTACCGGTCTCGATAATACATGAATATTTACAGTAAGGTGCTCTCGATAAGCCATATTAATCCGCGATCCCTTTTAAACTCACATTAAGCATTGATGAGGGATATCTTAGCTGAATTGTGTTTTCTTTACCCATCTAAACAAAGATAGATGTTAAATTTTCACATGATATACAAAATAACCGCATTTTTTTTAATTTAAAATTTGAGTCACGTTCTCCTTTTTCTAGCGTAGGTATATGAGTTATATGAGTTACCGGGTCCAGTCCCATCATAAAGAACAAATTCCAGACATACCAAAGAAAAAGTAGTTCTACAGCGACTGGGTTAAAAGCAGAGTAACTGCACCTCGTTTATGAAGTATATACGACGTTTTTGATCCAATTTTTTGCATGATTCTTCAACCCACTATAGACACCCCCCAACCCACCCTGAGCTCCTCGAGCTCATCGCAAAAAGTCGAACGTTTTGACAAACGTGCGACTTAAAAATTGGCAATTGTGGTAAAGGGTTAATATTAATTTATCATTAACCCTTTACCAGACAACAAAATTTTAGCCCTTTCCAATTTGAAAGCATTTGCAGATGACAAGTTCAATGTGGCTCAAATGGTGCAATTGTTTTGTTGATAAGGTAGAAAACATTTTGGGAAAAGGAGAAAATGCTGGTAACCAGCATTTACTCCTTTCCACACAATGTTTTTTTTTCCCCTGCTGGTAACATATTTCAATTTTTGAGTTACGTTTACTTTGTCATCTGAAAGTGCTTTCAAGGTGGGTATTCAGAAATTTCACATCACACCAAATTAAAAAATATGTATGTCTTTGAAATTTATATGAACAATAACAGAAATCATCAGTAATTACGAATCATAAAATTACACAAAAAAAAATTTTTGGTGGTATTCCCTTAAAAGGCTACGTAGCCACTTAAGCTATTTTTAGATTTCCAGCCAAAATAAAAAAAAGCATTGTGGGAATGTTAAGTGACTCGCACGTGACTAATCACGATTAAATTCCATGGCATAACAAACATTTAATTATTTTCCAGAATGTCTAGAACTTCGGATGCTATGTTTGAAGCAACGTTTGTGTATTTCCGGTATGTAAATGCGCGAGTTGCTCATGTAAAAATAGACCATGTTTCCCTTCAGTGTCGACCTGGCCTGTAGTAAATCTCTAATTTATCTAGTTGTCAGATGGTTTTCGACTACTGGAGTTTAATGAATAAAAATTGTAAGGCTTTGGGAGTATAAGGATGATTTTTGTGTATTTTTGTAAAATTTTCGTCCCAATATCTGAAGGGCCACCTTTAAGTTTGGACCAGAGTAAAATTTTGTCATTTGGTATAATTTAGTTTTGTTAATACCTGGTAAAACCCATTACCACACAATTCCTACTTTTGACGCCCCTGAGAAAGAAGCCTTTAGAAAACATTGTGGGAAAAGGAGAAAATGCTGGTAACCATTATTTTCTCCTTTTCCCACAATTTTTTTCTACCCTTCACAACACAAATTTCAAATTTTCAGACCCTTTTATTTTTTATCGTGTGACATTTCTTTCAATTTCTACAAACCTAAAATTTTGTTGTTTGATAATGAGTTAATCTATCATCTCGTACTTCTAAGTTTGAAAGATCACAATGACAGTGTTTGAAATAAAGGTATAGGAGAAAATGCTGGTAAGCAGCATTTCCCCCTTTTACCACAATGTTTTCTACACTTCTGAAGAGAATTTCATTTTTTCAATCCCACTCAATTTGTTCTCAGCAAATACTTTTAATTCATACTGGAAACTAAAATTTTGCAGTGAAACAACAAAAGTTTAGACGGGTCCAAATTGAAAACAATTGCATATGACAAAATCAACTTGACTCAAAAATTGAACTTTGTTCCAGGAGGGTAGAGAACTTTGTGGGAAAAGGAGAAAATGCTGGTTATCAGAGTTTTCTCCTTTTTGCACAGTGTTTTCCAAAGGCTTCACTATCAGGGTCATGGTGGTTGGTTGTATTGGGGCTTAATGCCACTTTAACAGGTAAGGTCTTATCATGGCGGTCAGTGACGCACATGTGTTTCCTGGCTTTCTCATACCGGTACTTACACAACTTCCATTCCAAAGCCACCAACTACTTTTCTCACATGCTTCAGCAGAGATGAGAGGTGAAAATACGCCGGAAAGTTTGCTTCAACCGGGTATCGAACTCACAACCACCAGGTCATGAGTCTGACATGCTCACCACTGTCAGCCACCCGCCGGCCGACTATCAGGGACATGAAACCTGAAGCAATTGTTTTGGAAAGGGTTAAAAGGGTCCACATTGTACCACAAATCAACAGAAACCTCCCATAAATCAATATATAACACAGGCCTGTAAAAATGTCCTTGTTTTCATCCATAATTAATTTCCAATGAGTCTAATGGAATCCCAGGTTCTGCATGGTGTCTATTGTTATAATTATGGCCTCAACTCTTTACCACACAAACCTGCATTTTAACCCTTTTCTACTCAATGACAACTTTTAACGACCTAAAGAAAAAAACTTTTGAAAACATTATAGGACAAGGAGGACAATGCTTGCAGTTTCTTTTTCATGTCTTCCCCCCCCCCCCCCCTCCAATTTTACAATCAGAATATTGAATTCACACTACAGGTAAATATAAATTAACTTATTTCATATGACATATAGATCTATCTAGACATTGCAATACAACACTATTGCAATATAACACTACTTAGAATAGATCTATTAACAATGAACCCAAGATATGAACTACGCTTTCAGAACAGTAATTCAATATAACTTTTCTTTTGTTTTTGTTTAAAGTCAGACATTTAAATACCCTTTACCACTTTATCATGTTTTTTAACAACCCTGTAAGGGGGGGGGGGGGGGGGGGGGGGGCTTTTGAAAGCATTATGGGAATCTGAGGAAATGCTGGTAACCTGCATTTTCTCCATTTCCCATAATGTTTTCTACCCATTCAATGTAGAATTTATCATTACAACAATGCTGAATTTCTCGTCTGCAAAGGCTTTGAATTTGGACAAGTCTAAAAAAAAATTGTTTACCACATAATGCCAACTTTTAACATCCCTGAGATAGAAGCCTTTTGAAAACATTGTGGGAAGAGGAGAAAATGCTGGTAACCAGCATTTCCTCCTTATCCCACAATGTTTTCCTCCCTTCCTAAAACAGATTTCAATTCTTTAGTCTCATTTATTTTCTCGTCTGCAAATGCTTTGAATTTGGACCAGTCTAAAATTTTGTAGTTTAGTTAAATACCCTCCAAGTTTCTGGAAGGAAATGTTTACCTGGCAGAAGTCATCGTAATCCGAGGAATTGCCATTTGACCCCAGCGTTCCTCCTCGGAACCCATGCTAGTTCCCGAGTCTGACGCCACTTTTGTTTATTTCAAACACTCCAAATCCAACAAAATAAATTCCAGTACACAATAAACACCGCGTATTCGGGAATCAGCACCCCAAAAATATTGTACACAAGTTTTCAATTTACGATGTCATACCTAGTCCCTTTCATTTTACATTCATTTGTATAACCTCCGGTTTTATCAGACAGGTATAACTACATTACGAAAACCTCAAAGGTTTCCGACTATTTAATGAGTCACGCGTCATTGATTGTCACATACAGGTAAATCAAGGGACTTTCTCAAACGTATTGGTTTTCACGAGTGATTCTATCCTACTGCAAGGCGACATCTAATTTGTGCTGCAGTGTTGTCTTCCTTTTTTTTTCTTTAAGAATTTTAAAAGAAACTTACTCCAAAAGCCCCCTTCCAAAAAAAAAAGGTTCAATTCAATTTTTGCTATCAATGGTGATAAATTACAAGCTGTGTAGATTGGACTTATATTACCATAAACAGACTCCTATATATTGCAGGCCCCTGGAACAAAACTGGAGCAGACGACTTAGAAAACATAATAGGTAATTAATTAACCCTTTACCAAACAATGACAACCCTGAGAACCTCAGAAAAAAACTTGTTGAGAACAATGTGAAAAAGATTGAAAATGCTGGAAGCAAGTATTTTTTTCTTTTTTCACAGTGTTTTATATCCTTCCAAACAAGGTATTGTTTAGTAAAGGGTTAAAATTTTTGACTTCAAATGCTTTCAAATTGGTTAGGTCCAAATTTTTGTTGTGTGGCAAGGGTTAAGTTAAAAAGAAATAACACTTCAATCTTTATGAAACCAGGGCCATTCTTACTTGCATCAGTTATTCTTGAAAATTTTCACAAACTAGTTTAGAAAAGATAGTAGAAATTACTGTTGAATATGGTAACCAGCATTTTTCCCTTTTCCAACAATGTTTTCTACCCTTTCTAGGTAAAGTTTCAATTTTTCATTTACATATATTTTATCCTCTGCAAATGCTTTCAATTTGGACTGGTTCAAAATTTTGTCGCTCGGCAAAGATTTAAAAAACATTGTTAGAAAAGGAGAAAATGCTGGTAACCAGCATTTTCTCCTTTTCCCACAATGTTTTCTACCCTTCCCAACACAAATATCAACTTTTTGAGTCCCATTTATATTGTCATCTGCAGCTACTGTCAATTTGAATATGTCTAGAATTTTGTCTTTTGGTTAAAAGTTAAAGCATCCTCACTTACCTTTTTGAGACGACGGATCGAACTGTATTCCATTTGTTTTTCAAGCCATCTAGCATCTGTTGCAGCTCCTCTCTCTCCGGATCAGCTTTTGTACATCTGTCTTTTAAGTTGCGACCAAGTCTAGAAGCCGAATAAAATGCTGGGTGCTTTGCGGCAAGCTGGTGTTGGAATTTCTGAAATCGAGAATCAAAGTACAACCAATAAAGTAAAGGTAAGCAATGGTTTTCTATCTATTTATTTATGTGTGTCTTGTTACCAGCATTTTGTCCATTTACACTATGCTTGCGCCCAATTTTGACGCTTTACCAACAGACAAAATTTTACACTGGTCCAAATTTAAAGCATTTGCAAATGACAAAATAAAAATGACTGAAAATTTGAAATCTGTTTTGTGAAGGGTAGAAAACATTGTGGGAAAAGGAGAAAATGCTGGGTACCAGCATATTCTTCTTTTTCTACAATTTTTTCTAAAGGCTTCTTTCTCAGGGTTGTCAAAAGTAGGGATTGTGTGGTAATGGATTAAAGACAAACTTCTTTGTTTAACCCATTACCACACAATCCCTACTTTTGACGCCCCTGAGAAAGAAGCCTTTAGAAAACATTGTGGGAAAAGGAGAAAATGCTGGTAACCAGCATTTTCTCCTTTTCCCACAATGTTTTCTACCCTTCACAAACCAATTTTAAATTTTCAGTCGCTTTTAATTTGTCGTCTGCAAATGCTTTCGATTTGGACAAGCCTGAAATATTGTTGTTTGGTAATGAGTTAATGCTTTACCTAATAATCCCAGGTTTTGGTAACACTAGGAAGGCTTGAGAAAAAGTTGTGGAAAAAATGTAAAATACTGGTAACCAGCATTTTCTCTTTACTTCCTGTGTCTTCTACTCTTGAAAAGACCAACTCCATGTTTGTTTTGTTGTCTGCTTTTTGGGTAAGTCTAAAATTTATCTGTCAGATAAAAAGCTACCGTAACTGCATAATTAATCATCTGCAAAAATGTTTACTGACAAGTCTAAAATTTTGCGGTTCTGTGCAGATTTTATGAAACTGACTATAAATTAACTCTTTCCCAAACGACAAAATTTTGGACCTGATAAAATGTAAAGCGTTTGCAGAGAACAAATGAAATATGAAATGAAGCTAAATTGATGATTTCTGCCTTTGAAAGGGTAGAAAACATTGTGGGAAAAGGAGAAAACGCTAGTTACAAGCATTTTCTCCTTTCAAGCTATGTTCTCAAAAGCCTTCTTTTTCAGAGCAGTAACTCTTCACAAACGACAAAATTGTGGATCATTCAAAATTGAAAGCATTTACAGATGACATATTAAATGTGGATCAAAAATTGAAATTTGATTTGAGAAGGTTAGAAAACATTGTGGGAAAAGGAGAAATGCTGGTAACCAGCATTTTCCCCTTTTCCCACGGTGTTTTCAAAGGCTTTCTTTCTTAGGGTTGTCAAAAGGTATAGATTGTGTAGCAAAGACTTGTTAAGAATCAGGACTGTGTGGTATAATGCATTGATTCCACTCTTTGGAAGCTGTTTTAGCCAGAATCTCCAGGGAAGAATGGAGATCCAAGATCAGACAACTGTCATATTCTTTCCTGTCTGATACCGATCTCAGTGGTAATAAGAAGCGACTAGTGCAAAGTATCTTGCTTGTAAATTTATGAATTATTTTTAATGCCTAAATTTCTAAGCAAGTTAAATGTAACTTTCATGACAATAGAATGCACTCAAACTTTGTTGTATTTAAAATTTACTTTTTTTGTGTGTAGAAAATTATTTCTTTCTTGGGCAGTGTAAATCCAAGATCAGACTTTAAATTCTATGCAGTCTGACCTTGATCTCCATTGTCCACAAAATGTCAGTGAGCTTTGGAGACTTACTGTGGGGTTAAAGGCAAAGTTTTCAAGGTAAAAGGTAATAAATGACAGGTATACAAAACTGTTGATATTGGGTGAAATGAATAAGAATTTGATAGGGGAGTATTCTGTTACATTCATAATAATTTATGAGTTATGTCTCTGCGCCATGATACAACAAGGTGTCTGGTGTCTGCGCCTTTGTACACAGCTAGGGTATCCATATATAAGACCCTTTCAACAATCACATTTAACAAAATGACAATATTTTAGGTTTGCCCAAATTGTAAGCATTTGCAGACGACATAATAAAAGTGACTGAAAATTTGAAATTTGTTTTGTGAAGGGTAGAAAACATTGTGGGAAAAGGAGAAAATGCTGGTTACCAGCATTTTCTCCTTTTCCCTCAATGTTTTCTAAAGGCTTCTTTTTCAAGGTCATTAAAGTCATCATAGTGTGGTAATGTGTTTAAGCCCACACTGTCTCCTCATCTTGCCGTTGAACGATATTCACAGCCAATGAAAAAGGATCATTTGTTTAGTAGTGAAAGCATAAACTGTAGTAAAACGAAAAAGTGAACAAACATATGTTGGCCATTGACACTATTTTGGCAAAGGTGTTTATCTTATCCTGTCATCAATATCGATTCATAAGGTTTATTATCAGTGTCAAATATCACAGAAAATATCATTTTGTATGAGCTCTCAGTAGTGTGCTATTTTCATACGTATGTGGGGTGGAAAATCCCATACAATGCTATTCGTAAACTGGCACCTTTTCAACCCATCTTTGTAACCTTACCTATTCTGTACGGTAAATATTAAGTTTGCACAGTCTTTTAGGTTCTATGCTCGCGCCCAGCGTCCCTTATTGTGTAGAAATAGGGTTTCCCTAGACTTGCTTATATGGGGTCAAATGACCCCTGTTTAACCCTTTCCCAAACAAGCCCTTGTTTTTACGTGCCTGCAGTACTAGTCTTTTGAAAACACTGTGGGAAAAGGAGGTATTGCTCGTAACGAGCAATACCTCCTTTTCCTACAGTGTTTTCTACCTATTTGGAGAACTTTCTGCCATTTTTATAAAATTTGAAATTGTCCTCTGCAAACTCTTTGAGTTTGAAAGAGTCTAAATTTTGTCGTTTGGTAAAGAGTTAACTCTTCACCACACACAATGCCGACTTTTAACGGTAACCAGCATCTCTTCCCCGCCCGCCCCCAAATGTTTTCTATGTTTTCTACCATTCCCAAATCAAATTTTTGATTCCCATTTGATTTATCATCTGCAAATGCTTTCAATTTGGGTTTTCTACACAGTTCTCTCTCAGGATTGTATAATAATACAATAATAATAACATAATTGTATTAATAATAGTCAGGATTGTATGATAAAGAGTTAAAACTGATTTTGTGGTCGGGTAAAAAGAGAACTGTAGCTCTCCATCTCCTTACCACAGGTTTCTGTTGTCAAAAAATACAAACTTTTGTTACCTATCTTTACCACAATCTGAAACATGTCATTAAAATGAAATTGTACAACAAGTTAAATTGGCGCATGACTGCTGTAAATCTATTGCTTTTTATGGGCAAAGTTACAGCTATATTTCATTAGCCATTCATAAAATTTTGTTGAGTATAAAAACTATCAAAATCCCAACAATTATGATGGGGTGAAACTCCAGAATATCGGAAATATCTGAGCTGTTGCTGTAATATGACTGAAATACTGTTGAAAGCATCGTAAAACACTATTCAATCAATTATTTAAATTCTGATAAAGCTTAGCTATTTACCAAAGGAGGAAATTTTAGACTGGTCCAAATTGAAAGCATTTGCAGACGACAAGATAAATGAAACTCAAAAAGTGAAATTTGTTTCCAACAGGGTAGAAAACATTGTGCGAAAAGGAGAAAATGCTGGTTACCAGCATTTTCTCCATTTCCCACAATGTTTTCCAAAGGCTTCTTTTTCAGGGTCGTTAAAAGTCGGGATTGTGTGGTATGGTAAAGAGTTAATCCTTTAAACATTCCAGATCATTTGATGTTGGCTAGCGCAAATCTAAAATTTTGTCATATGGTACATAGTACAGCAACAAACTCTCGAAACAAAAAAAGCTGCAGACGACACTAACCCATTACCACACTATCCCAACATTTAACAATCCTGAAGGAAGAGGCTTTTGAAAACGTTGTGGGAAAAGGAGAAAATGCTGGTAACAATGTTTACTACCTGCTGGAAAGAAATTTCAATTTTTGAGTTACATTTATTTTGTCCTCCGCTTATTCTTTTACTCTTTAGCACACAATCTCGAGTTTTAACAAAAATGAAACATGCTTGTAAAAAACCTTGTTGGAAACAGAAGAAAATGCTGGTAAGCAGTATTTTCTTCTTTTCTCACAATGTTTTCTATCCCATCAAAAACAAAGTCCATCATTTGAATCACATTTAAATTGTCATCTGCAAAATCTTTCAATTTGGATGACTCAATATTTTTGTCGTTTGGTATAGAATTTAAACAGGAAATCCCCTTGATGCCGTCATGAAGTAACAAACTGCCACCTGTTTCATTAGGAACGCTTTAAGCAATCATCAAAAGCCGACCTTTAAAATTTAACCTTGCAAATTCCGGCTTACCTCTAAAAACTCCTAATCAGGAATTCAAATCACTTCAAAATCCCTAATCCAGAACTTTACCCCTCCAAAAAATGTTTTTTAAAAAAAATATGAATGAATCAAGTAGTTCAACCCACATATAAACAAGTTTTTCGATACATGTATACCAGGCAGTTAGCTATGCGGAACAGTTTTTATCGTCAAATGATATGCTACGTTAAACACTTTTTACTCTTTACAAACTGGCAAAATTTTGGTTTTTGTCTATAACCAAAACATTTTGTGGGGAGGACAGAACTGTTGGAGACTGCATTTCAACGAATAAGAAAATATTTTGGGAAAAGGACAAAATACTGGTCACCAGCATTTTCTCCTTTACCCTCATTGTATTTTATAAGCATGGTTCTACAGGGTCTGCCAAACTCTGGATTGTGTGGTTAAGGGTTAACCCTTAGAGATTGGGATAAACCTAAAGATTTTTTCCATTCTCGAAACTTATGGATATGTACCGTATTCCTCCTAGTAAAAGCTCCAGGAGCTATGCAAAACATAGATAGGCAGTTTTTATTTTGAACCTAATTTGCAAAGCAAAAAGTGTCACAGTCCAGTTTTGTATTTCTTTGTGTTTTAGTGACTGCTAAGAGCAAATATCAATCAAATTAGAGGAAATATTCATTAAATTCTTCAAATCTTGTCATTTTAACTCTGTACCATACAACAAAATTTTAGACTGGTTCAAATTGAAAGCATTTGCAGACTACAAATTCAAGGTGACTGAAAAATTGAAATTTGTTCTGGGAAGGGTAGAAAACACTGTGGGAAAAGGAGAAAATGCTGGTTACCAGCATTTTCTCCTTTCCCTACAGTGTTTTCAAAAGGCTTCTTTCTCAGGGGCGTCAAAAGTAGGGATTGTGTGGTAATGGGTTAATTAACTATTTTAGGTTATCATGATTTAATTCTTTACCACTATAACAAAATTACAGACTGGTCAAAATTAAAAGCATTTTCAGACGACAAATGTGACTGAAAAATAAAATTTGATTTGGGAAGGGTAGAAAACATTGTGGCAAAGGGACTTTTCCCACAATGTTTTCCAAAGGCTTTTTTCTCAGGGTCGTTAAAAGTTGGGATTATGTGGTAAAGGGTTAAACTACATTTATTTTGGTGTCTGTAAATGTGCTTGATTTGTTTTATTGATTGATTGCATGGTGTTTAACGTTGTTGTCAACATTATTTCAGTTATGTCATGGTGACTAGTGCACCTATCCATGCTATGGGCACTCTGCACAATATTCTTTCCAAGCCACTGGATGCTTTCCCACATAATCATCGTCGAAACAACGATCAGCGGTGAGAGAGGAATGAATCCTGGTGGAATTACTATCATCAATCCTTGGGAAAAATTAAACTCAGGACCCCCTGTTCTCAAGTCCTGTACGCTACCAAGCTTTTGTTTGAATCCAAAATTTTGTTTTGTAAACATATAATCCTTAACCAGACGACAAAATTATAGACTCGTCCAACTTGAAAGCATTTACAGATGATGATTTCAATGTGGCTCAAATTGTGCAATGTTTCTTCGATAGGGCAGAAAACATAAAGGAAAAAGGAAAAAATGCTGGTGACCAGCATTTCCTCCTTTTCCCACAATGTTTCAACGGGCTTCTTTATACCATTTCCAAGCCACTGGCTGCTTTCCAACTTGACAATTGCCAATACAATGATCAGGGTGATAGAAGAATGACTGTCATTGACTGTCATTAATCCTTGGAAAGAAATTTGTTGAGCCAGGGATCAAACCAGTAACCCACTTGTACTCTACCAAGTGAGCTATCAGGGCTTGGCCAACTGTAAGAATGTATTTTGAATGAAAGAGCAGATTTGCTGGATATACAGTTTATTATTCTCTATGCCCTAGGGCCTATCACATGATATAATACAGGAAATACCTTTCTCTAATTTTTTCACCATCTTTACCCAATCGCAAAATTTCAAACCAACCACAAAATTTCACATTGTACCAGTTTGAAAAGATTTGCAGATAACAAATTAAATGTGTTTCAATAATCAGATTTGCCCTAGTAAGAAGAGAAAATGTACGAAAAAGAGAAAATCCTACGTACCAGCCTTTTCTTCTTTTCCCACAATGCTATCTTAAGTGGTTTTCTTCAGGATCGTTAAAATATGGGATTGTTTGGTATGGAGTTACACCTCTTCCACACTATCCCAAATTTTACCAACCTTGAGAAAGAGGCCCTTTGAAAAAATTGTGGGAAAAGGAGAAAATGCTGGTGACCAGTCTTTTCTCCTTTGCCCACAAGGTTTTCAAAAGGCTCCTTTTTCAGAGTTGTTAAAACCAGGTGATTGTTTAGTAAAGGGTTAAGGGTAAATCAAAGTTTCTTAAATTTCATTAACATTTAGATACAGCTTTGTGCATCTAAGCCCTAAATTAACTCCCCTGGGTTATGTAACAAGAGATAAATGTTGCATACAGTAACAAAACACATAAATAAAATGCCAAGGATGGAAAGGTATTATCCATCAAGGCAGCTTGCTATTTTGGGATAGTTGCACATTTTAATCCATCTATCATTTCATTTACTTTAGAACAGCGACAGAAAGAAAGAACAGCGACAAAAAGACCAAATTTTTATGCCCTATGTTCGAAGATCAGGGGCATTTTTTTTGGGAGGTGGGGGGGGAGGGGGGGGCCTTTAACCCTTTATCACACTATGCAGAGTATTAACCCTTTACCACACAATCCCGAATTTTAACACCCCTGTGAAAGAAGCCCTTTAAAAACATTGTGGGAAAAGGAGAAAATGCTGGTAACCAGCATTTTCTCCTTTTCCTGCAATGTTTTCTTCCCTTCCTAAAACAAATTTCAATTCTTTAGTCACATTTACTTTGTCATCTGCAAATGCATTCAATTTGGACCAGTCTTGAATTTTGTTGTTTGGTAAAGAGTTAACAAACCCTGTGGAAAAAAGAATTCTCATCATATTTATGAAACAAGAGGGCCAAGATGGCCCTGGATCGCTCACCTGAATTGTTGAGATGACCATAGCCTATTTTTTTTTTGAGGTATTGAAACATTGGAACCAAATTTATAATTTTGCTAAGCAATTTTCAAAAGGTCACCTGTAAAATTCATTTCGAAATCTGACCATCAGTTTCAAAAACAAGAATTTTTAAGAATTCTTCATTTCTGTATAAGAGCAAGTATACCCCATCCACGAGAGCCATGTTTCTTGATGGATCAAAATTTACGGACAAGTTTTGAAAAGGGTCACCCAAGGAACATTTCGGAAAATTTCTTTTAAAATCTGACCAGGGGTTTCAGAGAAAGAGAATTTTCAAGAATTTCATCATGTCCATATAGTGCAAGTAGCTCCCATTCACAAGAGCAAGGATCACCCAAGGAACATCTCTGTCAAATTATTTTAAAATCTGACTAGGTGTTTCAGAGAAAAAGAATTTTCAAGAATTTCTTCATTTCCATATAGTGCAAGTAGCCCCCATTCACCAGAGCCATGTTTCTTGACGGATCAAAATTTTGTGAACAGTTTTTGAAAAGGGTCACCCGAGGATCATCTCTGTGAAATCATTTCAAAATCTGTCTTGCCATTTCAGAGAAGAAGAATTTTTAAGAATTTCTTCATTTCCCTATAAAGCAAGTAGCCCCCATTCACCAGAGCCATGTTTCTTGACGGATCAAAATTTAGTGAACAGTTTTCAAAAAGGGTCACCCAAGGAACATCCCTGAGAAATTATTTCAAAATCTGACCAGCGGTTTCAAAGAAGAAAAATTTTTAAGAATTTCCTCATTTCCCTATAGTGCAAGTAGCCCCCATTCACCAGAGCCATGTTTCTTGACAGATCATAATTTCACGAACAATTTTTGAAAAGGGTCACCCAAGGAACAATTCTGTGAAATTATTTCAAAATCTGACCAGCGGTTTCAGAGAAGAAGATTTTTTAAGAATTCCTTCATTTCTGTATAGTGCAAGTAGCCCCCATTCACCAGAGCCACATTTTTTGACAGATCAAAGTTTCACGAACAATTTTTGAAAAGGGTCACCCAAGGAACGTATCTGTGAAATTATTTCAAAATCCGACCAGCGGTTTCAGAGAAGATTTTTAAAGAATTTGCTAAAAAATTCCATTTCATTGCCATGGCAACCAGAGTTTTTGACGGGATCAAATTCTGTGAACAATTTTTAAAGAGGACCTCCCAAGGAACATTCCTGCCAAGTTTGGTCCAAATTGGCCCAGCGGTTTAGGAGGAGTTGATGTTTAAAGAATTGTTGACGACACACGACGGACGACGGACACCCAGTGACCCTAAAAGCTCCCCTTGAGCACGTTGTGCTCAGGTGAGCTATAAAGTATTTGATTACATCACAATAAATTAACCTTCATTCAAGCCATCAGATTTGTGAGCCACTGGATTAGAAAGTTGAATTTTTCAAATGATTTTCTTTTGCCATTGCTGTAGCAATCAATTTTCAAATTCATAATACAAAGTTTAGCCATCAATGTCCTTTGCTAAATGGTTGGCTATTTCATTAGTCATTGTATAGATCTAATCGAATTTGTTAGCTACTTGGTTGGCAATAAATTTCTCAGTCACTGAATTAAAAATCAAATTTCAGCATTGTATTGGCTTTCAATTATATTAGCCAATGGAATTGCAACCATTTTCATACTGTTGGAAGAGCAATCAATTTCAATAAGTAGGAAACAATGTAATTGTCAATATCATATTCTGATTTTAATTGTTCAGTTGACTGCAGTCTGGTCACTGATCATCCTCGTTAACCCAGTCTCGATTCATTCTGTAATCGACCCTGTGTTATTTCGCTGACATTTCCTCATTCTCATGAATTATTCATATAGCAATTTGATTGGTGATCTCAGTTTTTCTTTGAGAAAATTTAAACAATATTTATCAGAATTTACCAGCATTTTAGCCTTTTCCCACAAGGATTTCAAAAGCCTCTGTCGTAAGGATTGTTGAAACTCAGGATTGTGTGGCATACAGTTGATGTCCCAACCATATGAACATGTTTAAATTGAATCTGTGTAAAAACTTCTCATGTGCTAAAGCTATACAATATTATGAATAGAGATTAGGAAGAATAAGAAAATGGTCATCCCCAAAAAAACAGCTGTATTTATCCAAATCTTTTATTCACACCTCTTTGATTATAGACTGGATATCAGTCCATTCACAAAAGAAGATTTAAAATTCAATTACAATTTCAAAGGAATGAGAGTACTCGATGTTCAGTATTGTACACTTCACTTATCCCCTCCTTTAACCCTCTGAGTCCTCTAAGCAAAAACTTACCAGTAACCCTTTAATCTTTCACTACTCCTGAAATTGTATAACAGTTCCGAGGGTATTTTTGCCAAAATATTTTACACAATCCTTTGTGCCGCCCTACGGCTACTGTCTAGTAACTGAGCAGTTGCTGCATGATTTATGCGTTGATTTGTGTTCAACCATTTGCTCTTCGATGGACCAAAAATTGTCCACTATAAAATTGTAACTAATTTTTATAAAATTTGAACAGCCATTGGATGGCATCTCAAAATTGGACTGCCGCTGTTTAATTTGGACTGCCATTGTGCTAGCCATGCTGTCCCTGGATGATAGCGTCAAAATCTCTTGGAAAACTCGCTGTCCAGCAGCAGTTTGTTATTTGTGACTGGTTATTTTGTCATTTGCAAATACTCTCAATTAGGAACAGTCTACAATTATGGTATTTGGTAAAGAGTTAACAGCACTCTCTCTATTTCCCACAACATATTTTACCAGTTCATAGGCAATTTCCTCCATTTGAGACATGTTTTACTAGTTGCCTGCAAATGCTTTGGATTTGGATAGGTCCAAGGTACTGGTTTAATGGAGCACAAACATAATTTATTTTATCTGTTTCAGCAAAAATATAATGAACAAGAGCGGAAAACTGTCGCAAGATACGCCCGTCTTACCCCAAGTTGTAAAGCTGGGGCATGCGCCAGACTAAATTCAAGTATGAAAAAGGACAAAGGGCAGTAACTCAAAAATTAAGCGAGCAAGAGTTATGATTCCTGCGCACTGCACTCCCCCTTGATGAGATCTATCCACCCATGAAATTTCATAACCCTAGCTAGTATAGTTTTGGAGATATTCACCAGACAAAAATCAAGTATGAAAAACAACAAAGGGCAATAACTCAAAAATTAAGCAAGCAAGAGTTATGATTCCTATGCATTGCACTCCCCCTTGATGAGATCTATCCACCCATGAAATTTCATAACCCTAGCTAGTATAGTTTTGGAGATATGCTCCGGACAAAAATCAAGTATGAAAAACGACAAAGGGCAATAACTCAAAAATTAAGCAAGCAAGAGTTATGGTTCTTATGCACTGCACTCTCCCTTGATGAGATCTATCCACCTATGAAATTTCATAACCCTAGCTAGTATACTTTTGGAGATATTCACCGGACAAAATTCAAGTATGAAAAACGACAAAGGGCAATAACTCAAAAATTAAGCAAGCAAGAGTTATGATTTCTGTGCACTGCACTCCCCCTTGATAAGATCTATCCACCCATGAAATTTCATAACCCTAGCTAGTATAGTTTTGGAGATATTCACCGGACAAAATTCAAGTATAAAAAAAGGACAAAGGGCAATAACTCAAAAATTAAGCAAGCAAGAGTTATGGTTCCTGTGCACTGCACTCCCCCTTAGTAAGATCTCTTCACCCAAGAAATTTCATAACCCTAGCTAGTATAGTTTTGGAGATATGCTCCGGACAAAAATCAAGTATGAAAAACGACAAAGGGCAATAACTCAAAAATTAAGCAAGCAAGAGTTATGGTTCTTATGCACTGCACTCTCCCTTGATGAGATCTATCCACCCATGAAATTTCATAACCCTAGCTAGTATAGTTTTGGAGATATGCTCCGGACAAAAATCAAGTATGAAAAACGACAAAGGGCAATAACTCAAAAATTAAGAAAGCAAGAGTTATGGATCCTATGCACTGCACTCTCCCTTGATGAGATCTATTCACCCAAGAAATTTCATATTCCTAGCTAGTATAGTTTTGGAGATATGCTCCGGACAAAATTCAAGTATGAAAAACGACAAAGGGCAATAACTCAAAAATTAAGCAAGCAAGAGTTATGGTTCCTCTGCACTGCACTCCCCCTTGGTGAGATCTATCCACCCATGAAATTTCATAACCCTAGGTAGAATAGTTTTGGAGATATGCTCCGGACAAAATTCAAGTATGAAAAACGACAAAGGGCAATAACTCAAAAATTAAGCAAGCAAGAGTTATGGTTCCTGTGCACTGCACTCCCCCTTGATGAGATCTATCCACCCATGAAATTTCATAACCCTAGGTAGAATAGTTTTGGAGATATGCTCCGGACAAAGAACTGGACGCCGCCCGCCCGCCCGTCACGGGTGATCCCATAATATGTCCCGTCTTCGACGGGCGTATAAAAAGTTTACTGTTCTTGCAGCGGACAGAATTTAGAAACATTTTTACATGCAGCTGCTCCTTTTCGAACAATATTTTTGATATGATTGGAAAGAAATATTACTTTCAAGATGAAATAATAACTAGCATCTCCGGGACTATTTAACTCTACAGTGTCCAGTCTTTTCCCACAATGCTAATTTCTACCAAGAACAAGTTTGTCATCTATAAAATTTAATGCTTTCACAATGGACCAGTCTAAAAATTTAGGTAAAAGGTTAAACCCTAAACAATGGAGGATTTATCCTACAGATCTCTCTGTGAAAAAGTGTTTAACCCTTTATTACACAATGACGACTTTTATCGACCCTGAAGAATGCTTCAGTAAAATTTATTTTGTCGTCTGAAAATGCTTCCAATTTGGCCCAGTCTATAAATTTGTTGTTTGGTAAAGAGTTAATGCATCTGCAAGAGGCATCAAGCCATGTCAGACTGTACAGTCCTCACAAACTGGCTGTTGCATGTCACAGGACAAATTTACCTCCTATTCAGTCGGTTAATGACTTGCTTTTTAATGTATCACAAAGATGCATCAACCTTTACCTCACAATCCCGACTTTTATCAACCCTAGGAAAGATGCCCTATGAAAACATAGTTGGAAAAGGAGAACATTAATTTTCTCATTTTCCAACAATGTTTTTTACCCTTCCCCCCAAAAAATTCAAATTTTCAGTCACATTTATTTTGTAGTCTGCTATAGATTTCAATTTGGAAATGTCTAAAATTTTGATGTTTGGTTATCTTTTTATCAAACAACAATTTTTTTGGACCGGACCAAAATTCAAAGCAGAGAATAAATTTAATCCATGTAATTTGACGATTTCTGACCTTGATAGGGTAGAAAATATGGTGAGAAAAGGAGAAAATGCTGGTACACAAGCTTTCTCCTTTTCCCACAATGTTTTCCACAGGCTTCTTTCTCAGGGTCGCTCAAAATGTGGTATAGAGTTAAGCCCCCTTCTGCCTCAGCATAACCCAAATTTAATCTATTATTTATTCTATATACATTTGCTTAAAATATGATCCATTCATAAAAAAAAATACTATTTTAGGGATTCTTTCCAAAGATCAAGGCATATCTATGTAAATGATAAAGAATTCAAACAGCTTTTTTGATCATCCATTCATCTTGTCATAGTATCATTAACATAAAACAATCTGCATTAACCCTTTACCTCGTGAGTTTTAGCAACCCTTGGAAAGAAGCCTTTTGAAAGCATAGTGGAAAAAGGAGAAAATGCTGGTAACTAGCATCGTCTCCTTTTCCACAATGTTTTCATAAGGCTTCTTTTCTCTGGGTTAATAAAAGTCAGGATTGTGTGATAAAGGGTTAAATGAGGCTCTTGCAATGAAATATGTCTTTGATACATTAGAAAACTGTGTGGAAAAAGATGTAAATGTTGGTAACTAGCATTTTCTCCATTTCCCACATTGTTTTCAAACAGCTTCTTTTGTTAAGCCTCAGGACGGTGTGGTAAAGATGTAAAGCATCGTTCTGTAGACAATAAATTCAAAACTGATTTAACTTTTTACTAAATAACAAAATTAATATTTGGATTTGACCAAATTCAAAGCATCTTGTTAATATTATATGATGATGATTTCAGATTTTGATAGGGTAAAAAATATTGTGGGAAAAGGAGAAAATGCTGGTTACCAGCATTTTCTCCTTTTCTCATAATGTTTTCTAGAGGCTTCTTTCTCAGGGCCATTAAAAGTTGGAATTCAGAGTGGTAAAGAGTTAAATGTGCAGAAGACAAAATAAACACTACTCAAATATTGAAATTTGTTTACAGCATGGTAGAAAACATTGTGGAAAAAGGAGAAAATGCTGGTTACCAGCATTTTCTCCTTTTCCCACAATGTCTTCAGAAGGCCACTTTCTCAGGGACGTTAAAACCAGGGATTTTTTGGTAAAGGTAAAACATAATGGAAAAGTTTGGCAACTGGTAAAACTCAGTTTGAACCAATTAAAACTATTTAACATGCAGGGAACCAGAAGGGAAAAATTGCCGGTAGTGCAGTTGTCCTGATATTTCTTGGATGATGTAATTTGGAGTTCTCCGAGAAATAAAGCAGGAATTCTAGCAGGGAAACAATGCTCACTTGTGATTGCAGAAATTTAGGATAAATCGCTTGGCAAGATAACAATTAATTTTGAAAGCAGTGTAGGGAATCTTCAAGGATATACAATTGTTATAGAATGTTTATCAGAGCTCTAGATAGAGGGAGTGATTTTGATTTCAAAACTGAAAATATTAGAAATTCTCCACTAAACCCTATGTTGTGAGTACTCATTAGAATCGTCTAATCAAGACGATTCTAATGAGTACCAACAACATAAGGTTTCAAAGAGAAATAATGACTTTAGAATACCATGACTCCCTCTTATCTGGGGCTCCGATTATGACTGTATTCACTTTCTATGTACAACATTTTTTTTACGTGTCGCACTATGAAGTATTTGCAATCAACAATAAATTATAATATACATGTATTATTGGATGTTGCTAAAATGGTGGTAATTCTTTCAAAAGAGTCGAAAACATTGTGGGAAAAGGAGAAAATGCTGGTGTAACCAGCATTTTCTCCTTTTACCACTATGTTTTCAAAAGCCTTCCTTTGTCTGCATAGTAAAGGTTACTTAGGATAATGATGGGTCAATAGTGGATGATGATGACGATAATGATGATGATGATGATGATGATGACTGTGTAGGATTGAGGTCCCTCTGTGCTCTTGGCATATAATTATGGTAGGTCAACAGAGGACAGTAATGGTAAAAATGTAAATGGAAATAATGTTACCGTATAAGGTTCCTAAAAAGTAACAGATATATGTAGCAAGTTAACCCATTACCACACAATCCCTACTTTTGATGCCCCTGAGAAAGAAGCCTTTAGAAAACAATGTGTGAAAAGGAGAAAATGCTGCTTACCAGCATTTTCTCCTTTTCCCACAATGTTTTCTACCCTTCATGAAACAAATTTCAAATTTTCAGTAGTGTTTATTTTGTCGTCTGCAAATGCTTTCAATTTGGACCAGTCTCAAATTTTGTTGTTTGGTAATGGGTTAACAGATTTATACATGTCATTTGAAGAAAGAGGTATAAAACTGATGATACAATGAAATTTACCAAAGTTGTCCATTGATTAAGATAATTGATTCAAGTATTCTATATTCTCAAATCTAGGATATCCAACATGACAATCACATGGCCAGAATTTAACTCTTTATCAAACGACAAAATTTTAGACAGGTCCATATTAAAAGCATTTGCAGACAACAAAATAAATGTAATTAAAAAATTGAAATTTGTTTCCAGTTGGGTAGAAAACATTGTAGGCAAAGGAGAAAATGCTGATTACCAGCATTTTCTCCTTTTCCCACAATGTTTTCTAAAGGCTTCTATCTCAGGGTCGTAAAAACCAGGGATTGTTTGGTAAAGGGTTAACCCATTACCACACAATCCCTACTTTTGACGCCTGTGAAAGAAGCCTTTTGAAAACACTGTGGGAAAAGGAGAAAATGCTGGTAACCAGCATTTTCTCCTTTTCCCACAGTGTTTTCTACCCTTCCCAGAACAAATTTCAATTTTTCAGTCAACTTTATTTTGTCGTCTGCAAATGCTTTCAATTTGAACCAGTCTAAAACTTCGTCGTGTGGTAATGGGTTAAGCACTGAATGCTAATTTTTTCACTCACATTTATTTTGTCGTCTGGAAATGCTTTAAATTGTGGCCAGTCTATAATTTTGTCGTTTGATAAAGAGTTCAGCTTTGTAAAGGTTCTAAAAGTATGATGCAGATAAAACTGTAGAAACAGATATAAAAGTAACATGAAAACAAATTCCACATTTGAAGAATCCACTTGAGAAGCTAAAACCTAGCCAAGGGATTACATAAAATAGAGCAGTAAAAATTTTTAGAATATTTATGAATAGAAGACAAGGCTAGCTAATGTCACAGTGTATCTGTTAACCCCTTTACCACATAAGGCATTTCTATGGTATCTCTAATTGACCCTAAATAACAGCAAGGATGAAGCAGTTTCTTATGTGTATATGACATCTTTTGATAGCATAGAAAACATTGTGACAAAAGGTGAAATTGCTTGTCACGAGCAATTTCACCTTTTGCCACAATGTTTTCCAAATTCTCCTACAAGCAATGCGTAGAAATGAGTATCTATGGAGTAAAGGGTTAAGAAAAAATATAACTAATAATTATCTTTTGTCATGAACATGGAAGAAATCATAGATATCAAACATGATAACATATGTATAAGCTTGGATTGCAATTTCTTTGCAGCCTGCTCTTGAATACACTTGACTCTTTACCACAAGAGATAATTTCAGACTGGTCCAAATTGAAAGCATTTGCAGACAACAAAATATATGTGACTGAAAAATTGAAATTTGGTTTGGGAAGGGTATGGAAAACATTGTGGGAAAAGGAGAAAATGCTGGTTACCAGCATTTTCTCCTTTTCTCACAATGTTTTAAAAAGGCTATTTTGTCAGGGTCGCTAAAAGTTGGGATGGTGTAGTAAAGGGTTAACAATCACATGAAGCACCTTTCCTCTGTGCACTTGATTTTTCCATTTCTGTGCAAATTTCTCCTTTTCTAGTGCAAACATTTCTTCTAAGCTACGGACAGAGGGAGTGATTTTGATTTCAAGATAGAAAATACTAATTATTCTCCACTAAATCCTGTGTTATTTGGTACTCATAAGAATTATCTTGTCCAGATGATCCTAATGAGTACCCACAGTATAGAGTTTGGAAGGAGCCCCAAAAAAAATGGATTTAGAATAATGTCACTCCCTCTTACCTGGACCTCTGTTTCTAAATGCCTGAACAACTAGTGTGATCCCATGCTGTTCTTTCAAATTTTATCACAGCAAGAATTGCAAACTTTATAGCAAAAAACTTAATAATTCAACACAGCAAACTAACACTTTCAACAGCAAATCTATACAGGGCATCAAAATCAGATAAAACTACATTATCCACAAGTTTTTTTTCTTCAAAACTTAGCTACCTAAATCAATGCTTTACAGTATTTGCATTGGGGGTTAACCCTTTCCCAAACGACAAACTTTTGGACTAGACCAAATTCAAAGCATTTGCAGACGACAATTCAACTCTTGCTGAAAAGATGATTTCTGTCTATGAAAGGGTAGAAAACATTGTGGGAAAAGGAGAAAATGCTGGTTACCAGCATTTTCTCCTTTTCCCACAATGTTTTTAAAAGGCTACTATTCTAGACCCGTAAAAACCAGAGATTGTTTGGGAAAGGGTTAATACTGATGGAGCAGCTTAGGTCATATCCGAGACAGCCGTCAGAGCTCCTGAGACAGCCGTCAGAGCTCCTAAGCATGTATTTTCTGGCTTTCTCAAGCCGGTAATGACATTATAATTTGTACGGCAGTGGACTTGGAAACTTGTTCATGGCTGTGATGAGCCAAAGGCAAGGTAGCAACAAGATTAGACACAGCTATGAACAAGTTTCCAAGTCCCCTGCCACCTGACCGTACAAAGAATTTATTATACTGCAAACTTTTACCATTTTAAAGCAAAATTTCCCAATTATATAGTCTCACGAATTGAGCTTGCTGACGAAATGAAAATTCCCTTCTGAGTGCCCCAATTCAATGAAAATTGACATCAATGAATTATGCCGTCACTAGAACTGTCAGTTTGGTGCATAGAACAATGTGCAGTCTGATGAACGATTGACGCTTCCATTTTGGATGTTGTGTTGCAAGTGTAGTAATGTATATAAGGCACACAAAAGGGAAACTGGTTTACATGGTTTTTGCTAGGGAACATGATATATATGTTCGGGGCATATTATACAATCAGATCACAAGAAATTTCTTTGCAGTATAATAAAAATTTCTTTCGAAGTCACTGACCACTTTTCCATATGCATTAGAGGTGAAAAGTGAAAATTTGTCAAAAAAGAAAATTTGCCTCAACCCGATATCGAACCCGCAACCAGCAGGTCACAAGTCAGATAATGCTAACCACTGGGCTACCTGGCCAGGCAGAATAAATGCAAGGGCAACAACATTTCTTGATTTTTGACAGAGCATTAAATTGTGTCAGAATGACTATTATCAATTCTCCAAAAGAAATTGATGTGGGCGGAGATTCAACCAGCAAATCCCTGCGTTCAGTCCTTGTGTTTCATAATTTACCATGATGATAAAAACATGAAATGAACTACGACAGATATGAGCCAAACTCTGGCAAAAGGGGGCTTAATACATCATTCTCCGTGATGTATTATACCAAGCAAGACATCACCCAATTATAGATCCATATTAACCCTTTACCAAACAAGCCCCGATTTTTATGACCCTGAGATAGATGCCTTTTGAAAACATTGTAGGAAAAGGAGAAAATGCTGGTGACCAGCATTTTCTCCTTTTCCCACAATGTTTTCTACCATGCTGGAAGCAAATTTTAATTTTTCAGTTATGTTTAATTTTTTTCATCTGCAGAAGCTTTCAATTTGGACAAGTCTAAACTTTTGTCATTTGGTAAAGAGTTAATCAATTTTGTCAATCAACCAACTGAATCATGAGGTAGAATTACTCTTTGAAATGCAAAAAAAATTAAAAGATAGCAAATGTTTTGGCCCATGTCAGACTGCGCAGGCTGACATGGATTGATACTTTTTGCAAATGCATTAACCTATTACCACACAATCCCGACTTTTAACGACCCTGAAAAAGAAGCCTTCTGAAAACATTGTGGGAAAAGGAGAAAATGCTGGTAACCAGCATTTTCTCCTTTTCCCACAATGTTTTCTAACCTTCCCAAAACAAATTACAATTTTTGAACCACATTTATTTTGTTGTCTATAAATGCTTTCAATTTGGAAAGGTCTAAAATTTTGTCGTTTGGTAAAGAGTTAAGCCCACTTTTCACAGAGCATGACTCATATTGTTTTTTCAAGTCTGAAAGTTTTCGAGGCGGGAGCAGAGGTATCTACTGACCAAACTAGAGCTGTCACTTAATGTGACTTAACTAATTACCAAATGACAATATTCTAGGCTTGTCCAAATTGAAAGCATTTGCAGACGACATAATAAAAGTGACTGAAAATCTAAAATTTGTTTTTTGAAGAGTAGAAAACATTGTGGTTAAAGGAGAAAATGCTGGTTACCAGCATTTTCTCCTTTTTCCACAGTGTTTTCTAAAGGCTTCTTTCTCAAGAGTCGTCAAAAGTAGGGATTGTGCGGTAATGGGTTAATATCCCCACCAGCGCTTTGACAGAAAACAAGTGTCTAGTAAAGGGGAGATAATTCTTCAACCAGGAAGAGTGACACTTGAAAATTGTGTCATGCAAATCTTAAATATATGATCAATGTATGTGCAAAGTTTCAATACAATTGAAGGAAAACTGTAGAAGGAGTTTGCGAGTTTACTAGTAAAATTTTGTACACAGATGAACACATGGATGGATGGACAGACACATGGACGGAAACACGGACAGAAAGGTTGATTCCAGTATACCCACAAAAACATTCCTTTTGCTGGGGTATAACAAAAGGGTCAGATGATTCAAAGCAATTCTGAAAAGCCTATCTAAAAAAGCAAACATATTAGTGTGAAAATGCTATCTATTGCTCTATACCTCCAAAGCTATAGCTGCACTATCATCCTATATTAAGAAAAAAAAAATACAGAAGGTTTAAATAAAGTGTGTTTGCCTTTACTCATTGTAAAAACATGTTCAATTACATTACTAAAAAAGTTAAGATCAAAACCTGATGGCAGATAGCACACGATAAGATTTTGGTTCTACACGGTCCAATACTATTTTATATGTTCTGAACATCACATGAGATCATTTACATTTTTCTACACTGAAAGTATCTATTTTGATTTATATGTTCAAGTCTGTAGTTATCATAATTACATATAATAACTCAAAATTATTTGGTGCTTAGAAAGGTTAAAAACAAAAAAAACTTAAAAAGGTTAAAAAAAAAAAACCTGTCTTTCTCAGGATTTGGAAAGTATCAATTTCTTTTGCACATAGCTGAGAACTGAAATAAGCAGATATACTGTATAAGATAACATTCTTACCTTCAGTTCATCTATGTCTTGTTTGGATGCATAACTTGGGGCCATGAACTTGGCCAAGTTCTTGGAGCTTTCATCCAGCCAGTCACAGAGGGTCTTCCAAGAATCATAAAACTGAAATTACAAACCAAAAATAAATCAGAAAACCGTTTTTATTCCTTGGAATACACTATCTTGGAAAGTATTGTGGGAAAAGAATAAATTGCTTGCAACAAGCTCCAAGATGGGAAAGTCTTCTACAGCTGGAAATAAGGGTGAAAAGTTCAGTTTTTTTTGGGGGGGGTGGTGGGGGTGGGGGGGGGGGGGTTATGATGACATATGATAATACTTGCTAAGATATAAAATAGTTACATGTATTATGTTCATGAAAAACAGTTCAAAAATGCTTATGAACTTACTCTTTTATCCTCTTTATATGCATGTTTAAATAATCGTCCTCTTTCATCTGTTCTTCTCAGTAGTTTCTTCCAGCGCAGCCGGATACCAACCAGTAAGTTCTTTATATAGATGGTATCCTGCTTCCTACCAAAGTATTTCAGGTAGGTTCCTGTTCTGTCAAGTGTATGCACTTTCTCTATTTGAGAATCTAACTCCGCTTTCAAAGCCTGAAACCAATTAACAAAACATTAATTTTACCTACAGGTTATTAACCCTTTCGGCGCCATTGCCGAAAACAGTGACTTTTGCGGATGGCACAGATCAAGATCAGACAGCACAGAACATGCAGTCTGATCGTTGATCTATACCATTTGCTTATGTGGTCAAACCTATACAAACAAAATCATTGTAATTTTTCAGTGGATTGTATTTAGAATTGTAGAAAAAAGTTGAATTTATTACTTTACTGCTGAAAGAGTTAATAACAAAATAATTATTTACAAAATGAGACAACAGACTGCATAATTTTGTAGCTAAAACAGCAGAAATTGTCGTTGAGAAGGAGATAACACCATGAGATGGAGAAAATGCCGGTTTCTCATTTTCCCACTATGCATTCAGTAGCCTTTTTCTCAGGCTTGGTATTGTTTGGTGAAGAGTTGAACATTCTTATTTTTGAGGTAATCTCTAAAATATAATTATGTAAGAACTCATATTGTACTTATATGCGTGTGAGTGATATTTAGACAAAATTTAGATTTGAAAAGAAGCATAACAATGTCAACAATATTTTCGGGGTTATCTGGTCTTCTGGTACAGGTTTCTCTTTATATTATTGAGAACTTCCTTGTGTTTAAAGCAATCTTCCAGTAATGACAGAAATATACAATAAAGTTTTCCAATGGTGATGACCAACAAGACAACAGGCTATGACAATTCCCTTATGTTTTATGGCTGCAACAAGTAAAAAAGGGGCTTCCAGACATTTGCATAAAGGGTTGTCTCGCACCAACCTAATCTGAGACAGCACTTTAGGACTTCATATTTTGTCTTACGGTGGATTTAGGCAAAGCAGAAAATTAACATAAGAATGGAAAGTGTCCTTTGGATTAATTTGCACAGACAGCGTAGGCTGATCCAGGCAGACACTTAATGCATATGCCCCTTTCCACTTGTTGCAGGCCTTATTTAGAGACATCTGATCTACATTTTTCTCCCAAAATTCTACAAACAAATATATCTTACGTTATGTTCCTCCATCTGTTTGACGACCCTATAAACCAGCTTACTGGGATACTTAAACCCTCGCATCGTGATCTCAGCATTGTTTAACCAATCAGTGAAGGTCTTCAGGGTGCCATGGAACTCATCTATATTGTGTAGGTGTTCATCCATCTTCTCCTACAAGTTGTTGAGAAAATACATAATTAACTAGGAAACCATGAGTGTCCTGTATTGCTCACCTAGGTACTAAAGGTACTGTATGATATAAATTTACAGTCCCTGCAAAAAAAAATAAATTTGAAAATCTCAAGACATTTTGAGGTATAGCACCATCCAATGAAATTGGTGGATTGAACACACAATCCCAACTTTTAACAACCCCAAGAAAAAAAGCCTTTTGAAAACATTGCGAGAAAAGGAGAAAATGCTGGTAACCAGCATTTTCTCCTTTTCCCGCAATGTTTTCTACCCTTCCCAAATCAAATTTCAATATCTGATTCACATTTACTTTGTCGTCTGAAAAGGCTTTCAATTTGGACAAGTCCAAAATTTTGTTGTTTGTTAAAGATTTAAATCTGATCATAAGTTTTGAAAAGAAAACACTCAAAGAATATAATAATCAGATTAAGTTAGGGGAATGATGACGTTGTAATTTTGCTTATTTTCTTGATTTTCTTTTTGAAAATAGTGGATGCATTTTTATAAAGTTTGGCAGACTCTCGTTCACCAATTAACCCTCATGAGGTAGAGTGCCTGCCTCATAACCTAAAGGTCCTGAGTTCGATACCAGGAAGCCGGCGTCAACTTTGGGATTTTTCATTGGCTCACACATTCAGCGCGAGTACTAGTGTAATTCCCAGGAAGCAAAATCGAGAGAGAACTGTTGTAAGAACTTGTTTCTCAATCGATGTAGAATAAATAACTTTAAACTAATCCTTTACTACATGATCCTGAATTACAATGACCCTTAGGAAAAGGCCATTTTAAAATATTTTGGGAAAAGGAGAAAATGCTGTTAATCAGCATTCTATCCTTTTCCCAACATGGTTTCTTTTCTATCAAAGGCAAATTCAGATATTTGCACCACATCTGTCATTTAAGAATGCTTTCAATTTAGATGTGCTTTGAATTTGGTTATGTATAGAAGCATAACAATTTAACTCATTACCAAACGACAAAATTTTAGGTTTGTCCGAATCGAAAGCATTTGCATATGACAAAATGAAAGTGAAAATTTGAAATTCGTTTTGTGAAGTGTAGAAAACATTGTGGGAAAAGAAGAAAATGCTGGTTACCAGCATTTTCTCCTTTTCCCACAATGTTTTCTAAAGGCTTCTTTCTCAGGAGCGTCAAAAGTTGTGATTGAGTGGTAATGGGTTAACTAAAATTTCTATTAAAAAATGTCCTCAAACCTTTCTTTTCTGTGCTCTTTCCCTAGTGTCGGACCACAAATCCTTTAATTTTTTCAGCCTGTCAGTGATCTGTACCACATCCTCTGGTGGACAAGCGTCCACTATCTCTTGACCTTTGGTCAGCATGGCTTTGATGGGCTCCTCTCTATTGTGAAGCTCTTGATGTCTCTCCTGAAATGGAATTTTATTCTTTGATCTGAACCTATACAGAGCTAAACAAATCAATCCAACTTTATCCAACTGTAAAAGACAACGCAATATTGTAATTTTTCATTGCTATTATTCGAATAAATTGACCTGAGATTGACCTTTGTGCAAGGATTAATTAAAGAGCAAGTATTTATATCATCAGATATAACCAGACCGTATGGAAATTCTGTTCATGGAAATGTCTGGTTTGACTCTAACCACACCATAGCCAAAACCAAGAGGCTTTTGCGGATGGCAAAAAATCAAAGGCTGCACAGAAAGTGCATCTTAGATCCAAGTCACTTGCCACGTATTACCAATTTAAGCCAACAAAATAATGTTTGTTTCAGGTATTTTAAGTATTTTTTGAAGACACCATAAATCTATTAGCCACCTAAAGAGTTGAAAAACGTGCACATAGTTCTGCTTGCAAATGGCATTAGCCGAAGCTAAGAGTAGAAAACATTGTGGGAAAAGGAGAAAATGCTGGTTTTCAGAAAACTTCTAGAACCAGGCATTGTTTGGTAAAGGGTTAAGTAACCCAATAGCCTAATCAAACTATTTTGACACCTCACATTGGCAGTGATTTGTCTATTTTTTCTTAATTTTTACCTGGAATTTATCAAACTGTTCCTTTGCTGTATCAGGCAGGGCACCAAAGGGAGTACCAGACTTTAGTTCTGTTCTAAGATCACCTAACCATTGTAACATGTCATCTACATCTCCCACATATTTCTTAACCTGAGAAAGAAAAGAAATCATCATAATTAAATTGTACCCGTTTGGATTTTTTTCTTTCACTTTGTTTGTTTGTATTACAGTTAAAATACCATTCAAACAGCACAGGTCATATCATTGCAGTCAGTGTGTCAATGCATCTGTTTCCTGGTTTTGTCACAGTGTCACTTGCACTAATACAACTTTCTTTTCAATCACTACTTTTCTCGCATGCATTAGAGTCTTATTTCAAACTTGACTGACCAAACCCCAACTCACTGACCAACTGACTTTCAAAGGTTGATCCAACCATTTGCAACAACTTGACTTTGCACATTTTTCATGTCTGAGCTGTTTAACCCATTACCACACATAGGCGACTGATAACGACCCTGGGAAAGAAGCCTTTTGAAAACACTGTAGGAAAACGAGAAAATGCTGGTAACCAGCATTTTCTCCTTTTCCCACAATATTTTCTACCCTATCATAGAGAAATTGCACCATTTGTGCCACAATGAAAATGTCGTCTGCAAATGTTTTCAATTCTGTCAAGGCCAAAATTTTGTCCTCTTGTAAAGGGTTAACAGACAAGAACATTTTTTGACTTTTTTAAACTTAATGCGTTTGAAGAAGATAAATATTACTTAATAAATGAAAGATGTCCTTGGATGAATAGAAAACATATTGTGAGAAAAGGAGAAAATGCTCATTACTACATTATCTCCTTTCCCGCAATGCTCTCAAAAGTCCCCTTTCTCATAGGAAAAGATTAAAATGATAAAGTCTAAAACTGTTTCATCTTCTACAGTATTAACCATTTACCATACAATCTGGCCCTGAGAAACACTTATGAAAATATTGTGAGAAAGGAGAAAACGGTGGTAACCAACATTTTCCCCTTATCCCACAATGTATTCTCACCTTTCACAAACCAATGGCATTTCAAACCACATTGTGTTGTCTGTAAGTGCTGTCAATTTCGACCAGTATAAAATTTAGTCGAATGGTACAGAGGTCAAAAAATGTCAAATTCATGTAACCTGTCTCAATTTTTCTTGCATTTTGGCTTCCTTGTCTTTAGCATCCGCCTGTACTCTACGTAACATCTCGTTCATCTCATCCTGGGTATCCTTTAGCTGCGGGGTTGTTTTGGCTCCCTTTGTCACAAGGTCATCAAGGGCCTTATTTAGCTTTCTTGACGCCCTATCTTGACCTTTGACATCTGACTGTAGGAGCTGCAACACAGCAAAGAAAAGAAATTAGATGCCTCACAAGTTAACCCTTTCCCAAACAAGCCCTTGTTTTTACATGTTTGCAGTACAAGTCTTTTGAAAACACTGTGGGAAAAGGAGAAATTGCTCGTCATGAGCAATTTCTCCTTTTCCCACAGTGTTTTCTGCCCGTTCAGATAGTTGTCTGCCATAGCTATGAGAGTTACAATTGTCGTCTGCAAATTCTTTCAGTTTGGAAGAGTCTAAAATTTGTCGTTTGGGAAAGGGTTAATCCTCTCTCGCATTCTTGTTTTCTATTTGATATTGACAGAATAATAAAGTGTAGTGAGACACTATTCCATGTATAATCTCATTTTGGTCTTCAAATTCAACTCTTCATCCAACAACAACAAGAGGGCCATAATGGCCCTGTATCGCTCCACTGGCTAATAAGTAAAATCACTTACAAGCCAAACATTACAATATTTGGCCAATTGGTTTCAAACTTGAGGACATACAAAATTTTTTATATAAAATCCTACGAGAAAGTTGTGATCCCTGTGCAAAGCCAATTTTGACCGCAAAGCAATAATTACTTGAATCCTGGTGGAGGTTATTAATTTTGTACTTACATTCAGTTTCTTGATGTGAGTTTCCAGACATTTCGGATCTCCTGAAGCAATGTCCATCAGGTTTAGTTCTGACATGGCATGCTCTAGTGAGTTGGTTACATCCAGCATGCCTTTCTCGATGTCTCCCACCTTGACCTGCATTTCTTGTAGACGAGCCTGGAATGAAACAAGGCAGATTTGACTATGAAAGTCCAAAATTTATGAAACATGTATTTCAATCTGTAATGAACAGCAGTTCTTGTTGATAACTAATATTGTGCAATTAAAGTCTACTGTGTAATTCAAATAATATTTCAGGAGGTTGAAACATACATGTATGAATTCATCAAAACTGTACTTTGTAACTACGCCATTCCTAAATGTTTATCCCTTTAACGAGTAATCCCTGTAATAACATTCACACTCAACAGTGGTTTTGAAAACATTTTGGGAATAGGAACAAAATCCAGAAAACCCTTATTTTTTCCTTTTTCCTCAATGTTTTCTATCCTTTGAGAAGCAAACTGCATCATTTTAGCATCATTCAGATTGACCTCTGCAAGCACTTTTCAGACAATTTCAAATTTTGTTGTCTGGTAAAGAGTTGAATTCAGATGACCTAGCCAACATCCTTAACCCATTACCACACAATCCCTACTTTTGACGCCCCTGAGAAAGAAGCCTTTAGAAAACATTGTGGGAAAAGGAGAAAATGCTGGTAACCAGCATTTTCTCCTTTTCCCACAATGTTTTCTACCCTTCACAAAACAAATTTCAAATTTTCAGTCACTTTTATTTTGTCGTCTGCAAGTGCTTTCAAATTGGACCAGTCCAAAATATTGTCGTTTCTTAATGGGTTAAACCTTATCAAAAAAGAACATACAGTTCAATACAAACAATTCGGCAAAAAAGAATAGTAAGAATTTATGACCAACTTCTCGTTTTGCACAATTGTATCAAAAAACAATTCCGTTGGAAGCACAAAAAGTCATCTATTTATAGAAATGCATAGAAATAAAGAGAGATTCCTTTTTTTCATAGACCAGGCCACATGATAGAGTTATCTATTTTGGGAATATAGAGATTTATGTTCCCAGATTACATTTGGAGAGAGACTGCAACCCAGAGAAGGTCCAAGATCACCATGGCAACTAAATGGTGTGACCTCAAATAATAATGTACAGGGAGGTCAAGGTTATGATGTGGTAATATGTTATTGATAGATAATCATTGTTTTTAGTAGCTTTATTTAATGAATACACAAATTTGATTTTTATAAGTAATTTTGCCTTCCCTAACTAAGTTTTCAAACAGGGTCTGCTACAGAGTTCTACTATCGTATTCTGATATGGTAAAGTATTTGAGTGTTGCACCACGTTATACCAATTAGAAATTCGAGACTTCTAAGTGAGTATACAGTATATTTACACTAGTGCTCAAACACTTGTCACGCCTATTTCAATTGCATTCATTAGCATAATAGAACACCATACTTTCTGTCCCTTAAAAACCTCTTCAGTAATTTGCAAAGACAATACCTATAGTTTTTTATATGTTACCATTAAGGTTTTCAGGTTTCCATCATGAGGAAAGATTATCATTGACAAAATCCGTGAACAAAAACTTAGCAACAATTTTTTTTTTCTTTACAAAAAAATCA
The DNA here is from genome assembly GCA_943736015.1 of Tridacna crocea. Classification (NCBI taxonomy): domain Eukaryota; kingdom Metazoa; phylum Mollusca; class Bivalvia; order Cardiida; family Cardiidae; genus Tridacna; species Tridacna crocea. The sequence goes on from OX031073.1 coordinate 36,036,323, forward strand.
AACCATCTAGCATAACTAAGCAAACAACAAAAGCAATTCTGCAACATCTCTACTCAAAGCTTTTTTTTTTTTATGTTAACTATTTCATTAAAATGTTTCCACTACCTGTAAGGGTTTTACTTTTTTGGTTTTCTTTACATAATTTCTTTCATTATTTTTTCTCAAGTGATTGACCATGGCCTAAGCTAGTAATGCAAACAGACCTCAACACTTCACCAGACGACAAAATTTTAGACTGGTCCAAATTGAAAGCTTTTGCAGATGACAAAATAAATGTTACTCAAATATTGAAATTTGTTTTGGAAAGGGTAGAAAACATCGTGGGAAAAGAAGAAAATGCTGGTTATCAGCATTTTCTCCTGTTCCAACAATATTTTCAAAAGGTTTCTTTCTAAGGGTTGTTAAAAGTCGGGACTGTGTGGCAAACAGTTAAAAAGGTCACACCTCAATACTTTCTTACACTAAAAAATATTCATAATGCTGATGCTGCAAGCTCAAACTTCAATATCATCTTACAGAAAACATTCAACATTTTCCTACGAAAAACAAACTATTCAATTTGTTGATGCCAAATATTTCAGCTCTTGTCTCAACAGCCTCTGCTTTCTCAAAATCAAAATTAGCCCTTTCAAAATGAAACAATGAACTATATCAGTGATATTTAAGCGTGAAAAAAATATAACGAGTGCAAAATAATAATACATGTAATATGAACAGTCAGAACAACAGCAAACCAAAATGTTTTTTCCATCTTAATGATATAACTAAGTGAAATAACATACTGACAAGACTACCAGACCCCTTACCATTGCAATCAATTTAAACTTGTCCAAATTAAAAGCACTTGCAGATGACAAATCAAATGTTAAGTAATAGTTTGTCTTGGAAAGAGTAGAAAACATTGTGGAGAAAGGAGAAATGCTGGTTTTCACCACTGTCTCCCTTTCCTATGTTTTCAGTGGATTTCTATTTCAGGGTTGTTAAAACCAAGGGTTCTTTGGTAAAGGGTTAAAATGTAAAAATAAGAGAGCATCATCACAGCATATTCTACAAGCTTAACTCATGCTTCAAAAGGCAGTCTGTCAAAATCATACAGAAACTTAAACAAGTAGTAGAAATAAGTGGATTTGTCTGTAACAGGATGAAACACATTGTAAGGAATTGAAGAAAAATGCTTGTAAATACCAGCATTTTCTCTATTTCCCACATTAAAAAAAAAAACCTTCCTAATGAACAAAAAAGCAATAGGTTGCTTGGTATAGGTTTAAGATGACCTGATCATTTTGTGTTGAAACTTTGGTAGTCAGAAAAATGGAGTATGAATACATGTAACACTTCACATAATTAGAAACTAAAACAAAGGATATCAGAAAGTCTCAAACTAAATATGACTTTAATAGCAACCCAAATCAATGTGTAAAACCATGAAACATTTGTCTGCTAGAATTTCTGTGCAAATCCAAAATTGTGTGATCATTCTAACCAAATCCAACGAGCAACCAGGTGTTCTATGAATTCCTCTTTCAAATTTTGATATTCTATAACTGCCAAACCTCAGTAAAAAGGCTATCATTATATATGTTCATGTAAAATGTCATTTTTAACAGCATAAAACCATACCAGTATGATGCACTGACTTGTAAGTCCACCAGATCAGTTGATTGATTATCATAAAATTGCAGTAAGTCTTCTGGGCCAACAAGTTTTTTCATCATATACATAATTATGTGACACATTGCACAAAAACGGATCTTCTGGGAACTGCGAAAAGTGTCAAATGTGGTCAGACTGCGCAAATTGCGCATGCTGACTAGGGTTGACACTTTTTTGCTCTGATGATATATTCTGTATGAATTTTTGAATTATCAACTTCAACTGACCTGCATGATTGTTGATCTGTTTTCATCCAATTGATTTACAGAATTCCCAGTTGGTCCCTTTTAACGTGATGGATCACAAAATATTATATATGTACATATGCACATCATCAAATTTTGATAAAAAGCTTCGTTTTCATTCATTAAAATCATTGCTTACAAATCCACTTTTCAGGACTTTCAGTACTTTGATTTTTTTTTTTTTTAATATTGTTTCAATGTTGGAATGCTGCTTGAACATGTTTTTCAAAAGAGTTGCACCAAAATGAGATATTTCACTTCATAATTATAAAATTGCTACTACTCTAAATAGGCAAGGCACAAAAACTTGCTTTGAGAACTGACAACATGCTTCATGGTTTTTGTGTACTCACCACAGCAAAGTGCCCCATAACCTAAATTCGTGAAACAAATCACTATAGTTACTGTTACCATGGTTACAAAGTGGAAAAAATAAAACAAAACAGTGACAAAAGATCATCAGAAAATAGGTGAAAAATGTGCATGTAGTTCTTTAATGGCCAAATTTCGATCATTTGCTAAAAAACTCAATAATGCAGAGATTTTCTCACCCTGAGAGTATATATAAATAGCTTTCAAAATACTCTGAGAAACAGAGAAAACGTCACTAACTACAATTTCCTCTCTTTCCCATCATGTTTTCAAACAAAGTTTTGCAAACAGAAAATCCTATCGAATGGGACACATTAACCCTTTACCAAACAATCCCTTGTTTTAACGATCCTGAAAAAGAAGGCTTTTGAAAACATTGTTGGAAAAGGAGAAAATGCTGGTAACCAGCATTTTCTCCTTTTCCCACAATATTTTCTACCCTTCACAAAACATATTTCAAATTTTCAGTCAGTTTTATTTGTCGTCTGTAAATGCTTTCGATTTGGACAAACCTAAAATTTTGTGATTTGGTAATGAGTTAACTCATTACCACGCAAGAAAAATTAAGACTGGTCCAAATTGAAAGCAATTGCAGACAATAAAGTAAAGGTGACTGAAAAATTGAAATTTGTTCTGGGAAGGGTAGAAAAACACTGGGGGAAAAGGAGAAAATGCTGGTTACTAGCATTTTCTCCTTTTCCTACAGTGTTTTCAAAAGGCTTCTTTCTCAGGGGTGTCAAAAGTAGGGATTGTGTGGTAATGGGTTAAAAAGACATTCATTAAGCAACAGGTTAAAGTGGTTGCATATAATTATGTCGCATAATCAGTATTTCATCACATGGATGTTTTCCAAGGGGTCTGTATAAAATCTCTTCCAGAAAGTAATGAAATAAACAGCTATGATAAGGTCTTTAAGTGTCATGCAAACATGTCAAATATGGGAAAAAGGACTACACACTATGGCAAAACTTTCAGATACAAAATATATGACCACAATTTTCATAAATGAGAGACAAAATGCAATTAAAAAAACAGGGAAAAAAGGCCTGGGAGTTTCATAACTACATGAAAAGTTAGCCAATCAATTTTTCAGTTATGGGTAAAAAACATCGCAACTGAGAAGGGAGGGAGGGACTTCATTCTTACAATAGCCCAGAGGTCCAGACAGGGAAACACTTTTGGATTGAAAGAGTAATGGCATTTTAGGTTCTCACTAAAAACCTATGTTGTAGTTACTCATTAAAACAGTCTTCAAGAAGCATTTCTAAAGAGTACAAACAACAATGGTTTTTATAAAGAAATAGTGATTGAACTTTGAGTTTTGGTCAGCATGCTGATGTTTTCTGGATGTCTGGGCCGCACTCAAATAAGTACCAAGTTATTTCTACGTAGTCGGGTATTTGTTTTGGACTTCTGAAAATAAACCATGTAAAACAAGGCCAAATTTATTAATATCATTTTGAAAAACAGCTGAATCATCTTCTGTAAATACTTTCACAATGGTTGAATCTGAAATTTTACCATGTCATAAGGGTTTAACTCCTTACCGTACGACAAAATAACAGACTGGTCCAAATTGAAAGCATTTGCAGATGACAAAATGAACGTGACTAAACAATTGAAAAGCCTATTTGGAGGGGTAGAAAACATTGTGGGAAAAGGAGAAAATGCTGGTTACCAGCATTTTCTCCTTTTCCCATAATGTTTTCAAAAGGCTTCTTTCTCAGGGTCGTTAAAAGTCTGGATTATGTGGTAAAGAGTTAACAAACAACAACATTTTTGACTTCATCAAATTGAAAGCATTTGCAGATGACAACCGAAGTATGGCTCAAAAATTGAAATTTGTCTTCGGAAGAGTAGAAAACATTGTTGGAAAAGGAGAAAATGCTGGTTACCAGCATTTTCTCCTTTTCCTACAATGTTTTCAAAAGGCTTCTTTCTCAGGGTCGTTAAAAGTCGGGGTTGTGTGGTAAAGAGTTAATAATATCATTTTGAAAAACATCTGAATCATCATCTGTAAATACTTTCACTTTGGTTGAATCTAAAATTTTACTAGATCTATATCGTAAGAGTTAAACTCATTACCAAATGACAATATTTTAGGGTTGTCCAGATCGAAAGCATTTGCAGACGACAAAATAAAAGTGACTGAAAATTTGAAATTAGTTTTGTGAAGGGTAGAAAACATTGTGGGAAAAGGAGAAAATGCTGGTTACCAGCATTTTCTCCTTTTCCCACAATGTTTTCAAAAGGCTTCTTTTCCAGGGGCACCAAAAGTAGGGATTGTGTGGTAATGGATTAACTCTTTACCAAACGACAATATTTTAGGCTTGTCCAGATTGAAAACATTTGCAGACAACAAAATAAAAGTGACCGAAAATTTGAAATTTGTTTTGTGAAAGGTAGAAAATGTTGTGAGTCACAATTAATTTGTTGTCTGCAAATGCTTTCAATTTGGACATGTCTACAATTTCATTGTTCAGTAAAGATTTTAAGAAAAGAAAAACAAATTAGAATTCCAACAAATATCTAATAAACCTACAGCACATGAATTCATGCTTACTCTTACAAATCTACCCATACTAAAGAAAGAAAAACTGTGACAACACTAACTACAAAATGTTGACCAGAGAAAATTCTGTTATGAGGTCTAAAATTTAACCCATTACCATACAATCCCTACTTTTGACGCCCCTGAGAAAGAAGCCTTTAGAAAACATTGTGGGAAAAGGAGAAAATGCTGGTAACCAGCATTTTCTCCTTTTCCCACAATGTTTTCTACCCTTCACAAAACAAATTTCAATTTTTCAGTCACTTTTATTTTGTCGGCTGCAAAATTAATGCTTTCAGTTTGGACAAACTTAAAATTTTGTCGTTTGGTAAGGAGTTAATATCATAGCAACATAATCTTTATCTCCAGTGCCTTCTGATCTTGATCTAAACTGTTTGCATTGGCAATTAAATCTGTGCTCATAGCTGCAAGCGTTAATCTTTTACCATACATTTCTCATTTTAAAAACCTGTAAAGAGAAAGCTTTTGAAAGCAGAAAAAGGAGAAAAATGCTGTTAACCAGCATTTTCTCAATTGTCCACCACAATCTTTCTGTATCTTTCATGGAATGCTCCCATAGTCTGTGCCACAACAAATTTGTCCTAGATCTGCAAATGCTCCCATAGTCTGTGCCACAACAAATTTGTCCTACATCTGCAAATGCTCCCATAGTCTGTGCCACAACAAATTTGTCCTACATCTGCAAATGCTTTGAATTTGAACACTTCAAAAAATTGTCTTTCATTTTGAAGAATTGTGCATTTAACTCTCTATCACACAACCCCGACTTTTAATGACTCTGGAAAGAGGTCTTTTGAAAACACTGTGGGAAAAGAAGAAAATGCTGGTAACCAGCATTTTCTCCTTTTCCAACAATGTTTTATACCCTTCTTAAACCAAATTTCAATTTTCGAGTCACATTTATTCTGTTGTCTGCAAATGCTTTCAATTTCCACCAGTCTATAAATTTGTTTGGTGAAGAGTTAACTCAAAAGCAAACAACAAAATTTTGCCTTGTCCAAATCAAAATATTTCCAGATGACAAAATAAAAGTAACTAAAAAATTTGGTGGAAAAGGGAGAAAATGCTGGTTACCAGCATTTTCTCCTTTTCCCATAATATTTTCTGTAACCAGCATTTCCTCCTGTTCCAAAAATGTTACCCACAATGTTTTATAAATGCTTCTTTCTCAGGGTCTTCAAGAGTAGGGATTGTGTGATAATGGGTTGACCCTTTGCACAGCAATACTGTGTTTTAACACCCCAGGATTTTTCAACCATTGCTATAAAACACAAAAACATTTTACCACTGAACTATGGTGAACTATGGTGACTATTAGGTAAAGGGGTCAGCACGATGCTGCTATGTTTTAAATTATCTAACATCAAAAAGCTATCTAAGAATTAGGCATTCGATCCATCTCTGCTTGTTAAAAAAAAATGCAAAGGAAACTAACTCTTTACCAGACGACAAAATTTTGGACGAGAGCATACAGAGAGCATTGGCAGACAACAAAATAAATGTGAATCAAAAATTGAATTTTGATTGTGGAAGGATAGAAAGCATTGTGGGAAAAGGAGAAAATGCTGGTTACCAGCATTTTCTCCTTTTCCCACAATGTTTTCAAAAGCTTTCCTTTTCAGGGTTGTTAAAAGTCGGGATTGTTGGTAAAGAGTTAACTCTATACCTCCTGGGGAAAACTTGTTACCTCTTGCAACATTGTGGCAGAAGGAAAAATTACTCAAGCAAGTACCAGGCAATTTTATTCCCCTTGCAACAAAGCATATTTGAAAACATTGCAATGAAATGAGAAATATTTAATTATAAGCAATTTTCAGTTGCCCACAATTCTGTCACATGAAATTATCTGTTTACACTTTACCAAACTACAAAATTTTACTCTTGTCCAAATTGACAGTATTTGCAGACAACAAACAGCTGGATCCTCTTTCACTTTGGTAGTTACAAACAAAATTTTCTAAAGTTTTACTTAACTACAGAAAAGTGGCATTAATCTGCCACAAGACACATGGAAAGTATTATGATATATTATTATGATAGTTTTCATGTGTCTCATGACAGATTAATGCCACTATACTATAGTTAAGTAAAACTTTGTTTGTAGCTACCGATACCTTAGTGAAACTGGTCCCTGGTGTCTCAAAAAATGAAAATCATAATGGAAAAGAGTAGAAAACAGCAGAAAAAGGAGAAAATGACAGTTACCAGAATGTTTTTCTTTTCCCACAATGTTTCCACAAGGCCTTAGAAACTTGGGCCTGTATGGTAAAGAGTTAAAGTGTCTTTCACAATTATGGCTGGTTTTTTAAACCAGTGTAGATCCTGATCAAGCCATACAAAACATGCAGTATTTTTTCGATCTGCACTGTCCAATGTCCATTATACTGTGACATTCTATCAGTAGCAGCCTTGAAATGGTATTTCTTAGTGCTTGTTCCCAATTGAAATTTTTCATTCATTTAGCAACAATTTTAATACCCATTTTTCATAATATTTTTCAAAGCTGTATATTGCTAATTACCAAGTACTTCACCTCAGGAGGTAACAAGTTGGGAAGAAAAAAAATCTCATCTAGTGTATACTTACAACTTCAATCTAAAAAATCATTTTAAAGAAACCCATTCAATAAACATGAACAGAATACGAGGGCTCTATAAACTCTTTGCTAACTAGCATTTTATAGCTATTTAATCCTTTAACGCTTTCCTACACAATGATGTCCTTTATTGATCCTTGGAAAGAAGCAATTTTGAAAACACTGGGGGAAAAGGAGAAAATGGTGGTAAACAGCATTTTCTCCTTTTCCCACAACTTTTCCTACTTGATCAAGAAAATGTGTACCATTTGAGCTACATTGAAATTGTCCACTGCGAAAGCTTTCAATTTAGGCAATGCTACAAATTTGTCATCTGGTAGAAGTTAAAAACTAGAATTGTATAACAATTTTTGAAGATCTTGATGTAAAAGACTATGGCCACAGCACAAATTCTAAATACATAAGGTTCACGTCGGTGAAATGAGGGTTTAACCCATTACCACAAAATCCCTACTTTTGACGACCCTGAGACAGAAGTCTTTGGAAAACATTGTGGAAAAAGGAGAAAATGCTGGTAACCAGCATTTTCTCCTTTTTCCACAATGTTTTCTACCCTTCACAAAACAAATTTCAAATTTTAAGTCATTTTTATTTTGTCTGCAAATGTTTTCGATAAGGACAAACCTAAAATTGTGTTGTTTGGTAATGAATTTATGTATTAGGTAAAAGTATGAGCATCAGCCTGTGCAGTCCGCCCAGGCTTATTCATGTCAAAACCCTTTGTCATTAGTAAATTTAGAGCATGTCCAAGGACCGTTCTACACCATGAATCAGTTGACTGTCAGACAAAACAGAATTTTATGGATCCATACATATGTGTTGAATGCGTGAAATATTGCATCACTGAGATGTGTGAAACCCTCTTTTTCATAGTATGAGTGCCACTCAAGCAATTTCATTGAAATGATATCCCCTGCTGAAAAAGACCATGTTAACTTAAAATCACTCCTAGTCAGCCATTTTGCATCGAAAAAAAAAAAGGCGTCTCAGCAGAATGGATTATTGTCCACATGCATAAAATTTCAAGAAATTCCTTCCAATGGTATTGGAGATATTTACCCTGTCGAACGGACAGAAGGACGGACTGACAACGCTAAAACTATATCTGCATTCCAAGGGGTCAACAAAGCAACTGCCTCACATGCTGCAGAGATTCATGAAGAAGACAAAAAGTAAGAAACAAATGCAGTTGCAAAAAAGAAAAGATAAAAAAAATGAGAGAAAAAAAAGGTGAAACAAAATATCACTCAAATAATTAGGTGTATATGAAACTTTTGTGCAAAGTAGATCAAAACATTGTTTTTATTTTTAACTTATTCTAAAATGTTTTCAAAAACCATTGTATTCAAGCTATTTAAACAAGGAATTGTATGGTGAAGGGTTACAAAGATCGAGGATGTAGATGTATCTAAGTAACCCTTCTAGACATCTTTGTTTCCCCACAAAAACCCTTTTCTTCAATGTTTCTTTGAAATCTGTATATGATAAGGTATAAACAACTAAGCAAACATTTTGGTGAAGAGCATAGATTGAGGCAGAATATACAGGGTGACCCAAAAAAAATGAGACCCATGAACATGTTAATAAAAACTTTAATTTTCAGGCTACAGAAACCAAACATCACACATGTTATCTCAACTTAACGCAAGGCCTGCACACCAAGTTTCATCAGTCAGGGCTTATCACTTTTTGTTTAATGACGTCTTTCCATAATGTAATCAAAATGAGCCCCTCGGCGCTGGCGGCATACTGGAACACGACGCGCGAAATTCTCAATGTCTCGAACGCACTCCTCCTTTGGAATCTCACGAATTTTAGCAGTTATGGCCTCCTTCAACTTGTGAATGTTTTGGGGATTATTCCTATAGATATTGAGTCATTGAGAATTTCGCGCTTCATGTTCAAGTGTGCCGCCAGCGTGGAGGGGCTCATTTTGATCACATTATGGAAAGACATCATGAAACAACAAGAGCGGCAAATTGTCGCAAGATACGCCCGTCTTACCCCAAGTTGTAAAGCTGGGGCATGCACCGGACAAAATTCAAGTATAAAAAAAAAACAAAGGGCAAAAACTGAAAAATTAAGCGAGCAAGAGTTATGATTCCTGGGCACTGCACTCCCCCTTAATGAGATCTATCCACCCATGAAATTTCATAACCCTAACTAGTATAGTTTTGGAGATATGCTCCGGACAAAATTCAAGTATGAAAAACGACAAAGGGCAATAACTCAAAAATTAAGCAAACAAGAGTTATGATTCCTGTGCACTGCATTCCCCCTTGATGAGATCTATCCACCCATGAAATTTCATAAGCCTAGCTAGAATAGTTTTGGAGATATTCACTGGACAAAATTCAAGTATAAAAAACAACAAAGGGCAATAACTCAAAAATTAAGCAAGCAAGAGTTATGATTCCTGCGCACTGCACTCCCCCTTAACGAGATCTATCCACCCATAAAATTTCATAACCCTAGCTAGTATAGTTTTGGAGATATGCTCCGGACAAAATTTAAGTATGAAAAACAACAAAGGGCAATAACTCAAAAATTAAGCAAGCAAGAGTTATGATTCCTGCGCACTGCACTCCCCCTTGATGAGATCTATCCACCCATGAAATTTCATAACCCTAGCTAGAATAGTTTTGGAGATGCGCTCCGGACAAAATTCAAGTATGAAAAACAACAAAGGGCAATAACTCAAAAATTAAGCAAACAAGAGTTATGATTCCTGTGCACTGCACTCCCGCTTGATGAGATCTATCCACCCATGAAATTTCATAAGCCTAGCTAGTATAGTTTTGGAGATATGCTCCGGACAAAATTCAAGTATGAAAAACAACAAAGGGCAATAACTCAAAAATTAAGCAAGCAAGAGTTATGATTCCTGCACACTGCACTCCCCCTTGATGAGATCTATCCACCCATGAAATTTCATAACCCTAGCTTGTATAGTTGTGGAGATATGCTCCGGACAAAATTCAAGTATGAAAAACAACAAAGGGCAATAACTCAAAAATTAAGCAAGCAAGAGTTATGATTCCTGCGCACTGCACTCCCCCTTAACGAGATCTATCCACCCATAAAATTTCATAACCCTAGCTAGTATAGTTTTGGAGATATGCTCCGGACAAAATTTAAGTATGAAAAACAACAAAGGGCAATAACTCAAAAATTAAGCAAGCAAGAGTTATGATTCCTGCGCACTGCACTCCCCCTTGATGAGATCTATCCACCCATGAAATTTCATAACCCTAGCTAGAATAGTTTTGGAGATATGCTCCGGACAAAGAACTGGACGCCGCCCGCCCGCCCGGACGCCACGGGTGATCCCATAATACGTCCCGTCTTCGACGGGCGTATAAAAAGTGATAAGCCCTGACTAATGAAACTTGGTGTGCAGGCCTTGCGTTAAGTTGAGATAACATGTGTGATGTTTGGTTTCTGTAGCCTGAAAATTAAAGTTTTTATTAACATGTTCATGGGTCTCATTTTTTTTGGGTCACCCTGTAACTGCAATATTTCTGTAATATAAACATTTATAAAGCCATAGGTTGTCATCATAATAACCGATTAAATAGTTTCCATAGCAACAGAAATGAAACAAAGAATTGTAATCTACCTCTCTTTCACTGATTGCCTGGATCATCTCAGCCCATTTGGCATTTATATTCTCAACAGGGCGCTGTAGGGACTCTGCAGCCACAGGGGACATGTCTTTAAGGGCAGCTAACTCCTGATTTAATTGTTGAATTTCTGTGACATGCGGGTGAACATTTGCTTTGAAAAGCTAAAACAGAAAACGGAAAACCAGGCTAACTCACTCTATTGCCCAATACCACATGCATTTTTTTTTAGAATAACTAAAAACTTGACAAGGTCAAGCAGACAGAATATCTGGCCCTGCTTTTATCAACCTCTCTAAACTTCATTCATAGATTTATCCCAGATTTAAAGTAACATAACAAAATCTGATTGGCAGAAGTATTTTGTTCAGCCAGTCAGAAATTGTATTACTTAGACTTTTACAGAGCTTGAGATAGAGGAAATGATTTTGATTTTAAAAATGAAAATATCAATGATTCTCCACTATATCCTATGTTATAGGTACTCATTAGCATTGTCTCATTGAGTACCCAGAACAAAGGGTATGGAAGAGAACTATTGGATTTAGAATACCATCACTCCCTATGATCTGAAGTTCTGAATTTAGAATACCATTTTTGAGAATGACACTGAAGATTTATTATTGAACATAGGCTCTGGAAGATACTACGATGAAAAATCCTACAAAAATTGGTTCAAAACAGATTGAGAGAATATACTGAGCTCATCAAGAGAAATTGCTGCTTTTCCCACCATATTTTGATAAAGAGGAAAAGCTGGTTGGAATTGGGTTAAACTTATTAAACAGTGAACAGTGAAAAACTAAAGATAAAACTCCTAAACTTCAAATAAATAAATCATTCATGGCAACTAAACACAAGGATTTTATGGACATTATAGGATCTGACATACGTTGGCATTTGAGAGAAAATTCTATCAAATGAGTCATGAAAGACGTTACTCAGTGAAGCCTCCGAATAACATTTTTTTTTTGTACACACCTTTGATAAAATTCTATCTCAAAAGCCAACAAACGTCGGATAATTTTTTAACATGTATCAAAACCTAAAGAACTACAGGCCAGATTATAAAACCATACATGCATACATGGTAATTTCCATGCATAAAATATGATTCACTTCTCGATTAGAAATATAAAATGATGTCACACGTGGCCTGCAAAAGGAAAAGGGACATTTGGACAGTTGCGTAAACTGATGTCTCTGATTAGCCTGCTCAGTTTGAGTCTAATGTAGTCATAAAGTGCCATCTCGGATAAGCCTGTCCAGATTGTACAGAATGAGACTTTTCGCAGATGTCCGAATGGCCTTATGACCTGTTGCGAGCCGTATAGTGTCACACAATTTTTATCATACTGGGTATATTACACTGAAAACAAAGAAGTTTATGTGACTAGGAAGTATCTATGGTATGACATACCTTTAACTCTTCAATCTGTTTTTGTAATGTTGTACCATCACCAGATATAGGTTTCATGCTGGCAAGTTTGTGGTCTTCTACAGGCAGCCAGGTCTCTATGGCCTAAAACATTGATTATTGGTTTAGAATTCTTTACCAGGGGTGTGCAATTTTGGAATTTTCCCACTTGCCCAAGGACAAGTTGGACTGAATTTCCTACTTGTCCGCATGTAAAGTTTACTTGTCCTTCCCCCCCACAGCAACTGCATGTAGCGAGAGGCCTCACATGGGGTCAATACATTTAGTTTGTACCTTGAAGGTGTTTATTTCAACACAGGTTATGCAAGACTGGGAATAAATAGAGCATTTGAGGATTGTCCTTGATGTAAATATGACATTTCCTTATCTGGTTTGGCTCAAAAATTCACTTGCCCGCGGACAAGTGCTCTGGAAAAATTAACTTGTCCGCAGGCAAAAAGTCCCGATTTCGGGCAAGTCAGGCATAGGAATTCCACACCCCTGTTTACCATACAATACTGACTTTTTATATAGTCATATTTATTTTACATTGATTTCAAAACAAGTTGTTCCAACTTATACTAATCTTTCTCAATTCTTTTCCCTGGGAATTACACGGGTAACAGCGCCATATGTGTGGGCCAATTAAAAATCCCAAGGTTGATAGGTATCGAACTCAGGAGCTTATTCTGACAGGCCGACGCTCTTTCTCATAGCCATAGGCACCAAAAATCTTCTTGAGAGCTAGATTTACCCTTTACCACAAAATGACAACTGTTGACGACCCTGAGGAAGAAGCCTTTTGAAAACATTGTGGGAAAAGGAGAAAATGCTGGTAACCAGCATTTTCTCCTTTTCCCACAAAGTTTTTTATCCTATCAAAGGAAAATTGCGTCATGAGAGCCACTATGGAATTGTCGTCTGCAAATGCTTTCAATTTGGATAGGTCCAAAATTTTGCCATGTGGTAAAGGGTTACCATAATAGCAAATTTGAATGGTTTGGAAATACAGGTCCATGTGCATACCTCCTGGAGCTGCTGAAATCTCTCGGCATGCCCTAAAGCATTCTTTAAATCATCTTCTCTTTCTCTGGATATGTCATGAACGTCGTCGGCAAGGTTATGTATGTCTTCCAGCTGTTTACGTATTTCTATCAGTCCTGGGTCACCTACAAGTGTACCTAACTGCTCACCTTTCTGCCTACAGTCATCTAGGCTTAACCTGGCTTTGCCAAGATCTTTTCTCAGTTCCTGTGAGATAAAAGAATATTTGCACCGATTTATTTAATTCTTTCCCACACAATCCCAACTTTTGATGACCCTGAGAAAAGAAGCCTTTTGAAAACATTGTGGGAAACGGAGAAAATGCTGGTAACCAGCATTTTCTCCTTTTCCCCCAATGTTTTCTACCATTCACTAAACAAATTTCAACTTTTCAGTCACTTTTATTTTGTCGTCTGCAAATACCTTTGATTTGGACAAACCCAAAATTTGGTTGTTTGGTAATGAGTTAAACGTTTATATGAGATGGTGGGGAATGACGACGGATAAAGACATCCCTTTTATACCTAAAGACAAATAAAACATTAACTCTTTACTGAAAAACATAATTTTAGACAAGTAAAACTTGAAAGCATTTGTAGACGTCAAACTTAAAATGTGACTCAAAGTCGAATTTGTTTTCGGAACTGAAGAAAACATTGTGGGAAAAGGAAAAATTGCTGGTTACCAGCATTTTCTCCTTTTCCCACAGTGTTTTCAAGACTTCTCTCTCAGGATCGTTAAAAGTAGGGATTGTGTGGTATAGAGTTAAAAGAACACATTTTGTGAAAATTGAAGTAGATGACAGGGATAATTGGATTTTTATTTGAATTGTTAGGGAGCATTGTGGAAAAAGGATTACATGCTAGATACCAGCATTTTCTTCCTTTCACACAAGTGAATTATTTAAAAGGTGTCCTTGGGGATATCAAAACATTGGATTGATTGGTACAGAAAAAAGCAACTAAGTCTCTATACTTTATAAAAAAAAAATATGTAAGTTATCCAATTATGCACCTTCAATTCCTTTTGCTGTTCTTTCACTGTTTGAGGGTCAACTCCAGGTGGTTCCTGTGAGATAATGTTGTCCTTCAAATCTCTCAAATTAGACATGACCTCTCCACAAAGGTCATAAAACTTCTCAGAGACCAAGAGTGCATCTTGTAAAGCTCCTTCACGCTTTTGAGCACCATCTTTGATTTCATTGGCTAATCCATTTAGTTCTGATATCTTCTGTTTAATGTCTGCAGCTGAATGATTGGTCAGAGAGGAAAAATTGCAGCATTCTAAATACAAACAATTAATTTGAGAACACAACACATGTGGCCTATACAAAAAATAATCTGTTTTCTTGGTCCAAATTTTCAAAGGAAAAAAATATATATTAGTGAGAAATTTAATCATAAAAAAGTGTATCAAAGTTTTCTATAAGCTGTTGTGTTCCCAAAACATTCCTCTCCAAAGTGATATGTTTCAAAACATCATTCAAAATATGGGAAACCTCGATCAAAGATTCAATGATCCAATGACTATTTGAAACAAGATTTTAAAACATGCAAAAAAAAAAAAAATTGAAAGTTTAAATTTAGTTAAAAAAAAAAAAAAAAAAAAAGTTTAAATTTAGTTCTGTTCAATAATTTATGCAAAAAAGTTATGGCAAAAGGAAAATATTGCCTACTTTAAGTTATTCTTATTGTCTACTAAAAGCTATTCTTTAGTTCTCTTGTTGTGATACTTTATGGAAATAGTTGACTTCAAAGGAAAAAACTCCTTACCAAACGTCAAATCTTTACTTTTGTCTAAATGGAAAGCACTTGCAGAAGACATATTCAATATGGCTCAAATGATGGTCTTAGAAGAAAATATTGTGGAAAAAGTGGTAACCATTTTTTCCTCTTCCTACAATGTTTCCAAAAGTTTTATTCTTACAGATAGTTGAAAATTAGGATTATGTGGTGAAGGAATGAAGTTGTCTGCAGATTTCAGTGTTGTATACAGACCTTCAATTTCATCCTCACTGCCTTGAGCAATCACCCTTTTAGCAGCTTCTATGGCTCTGTGAATATGAGGCCTGTTTCTTTCTAGTTCTTCAAGTACAATCTGTAATATAAATCATCAAAGTAATCTTTATTTGAGAAATGTGAACTGAAAGCCGTCATGAGTAATATTACCGTAATTTGCGTATGTTTTGGGACACCCAAAAAATTGGGACACCATCAAAAATCGCGAAAATAATTATTTTTCATGACCCAAAGATTTGGGACATACTAAAAATTGCAAAGCGACATCGGTATTTTTTTGTTCCAAAGAATTGGGACAGTGAATAGCTATTTAGAGAAATAGCTATTTAGAGAAAAAGAAAATCTTTCAATCTGTTTGAAACGTTTCTTTGCAAATATTCATTTCGGCTTGAATCGCGTAGTTTTATTTCTCCACACGTAACGTCGTAAGCATGCTTCCCAACCCTCACGATTTCAGTGGGAGTTACCTGATTCAAGACAAAAAAACGATCACCTGACAGTCTAATTTAAACCCTAAATCAAACAGAAATCCAACGTAAACTGTGTAAAAAGGGTGTGATAAACTTCTATCCAAGATCCATAATGTGTGTACATCCGAAGTTGACAGAGTTGACACGCGTGTAATTCATGGTCAATCGAGTTTTAAATGTCTATAAATAGAAATCAAGGTACACAGTTTTACCCAAGGTTTGTTGATCGAAGATTAACAAGTTAATAATCAACAAAAATAATGAGAAGCGAAGTTTTAAACTCTTAGTGCTCAAATTGATTGCTGGAATTCCAATCTGTCTAAAAATAGATCACCTTGCAAACCTGACATCAGTGACGATCCAATATTTCAACGTCGGCAATATTCGACGGGTTAGTGGCAAGTGACTTTCAATAGGACAGATAGTCTTGTTTGACCATAAGTTTTGGGACAGCTGACAAAATAATTATTTTTTGTAGACCAAAGTTTTGGGACACGAAAAAAATTAATTATTTTTTACTGTCCCAAAATTTAAGCAAATTACGGTATTACTGTCTGCATTATAAACCTTGAAATTTCAGCATCTAGTGAAGCTCATGTATCTCTGTAGAACTGTCTGAGCTTTAGTATAATTACTTTCAGAAGTTGGAGACTGACTGATTGAAAGATTGATGGACTGATTAATTGCTGGTTGATTGATCGACTGAACAGTGTTCGTTGGTATGTTTACTGGGTTTCCTCAGTACTAGTTCATGATCTGAGTATTGTCTTGCCCTTGTACACTGATGCCTTCAGTGAGGATAAATTTCATGACTTCTTGATTACTAATTCTAGTGGTCCATATGCAGGTTCTCTAGCTATCAGGAGAATTTCATCAACAAAGAGCAAGATCTTCCCATACATTTCAAGACATGGATAATCACTTACAGTTTTCAGATAAGGTAACAAAGCTGTGTTACAACCCGTTTTGTAATAAAAACCCGAATTGTAAAAAAAATAAGTTCGCTGTGAGAGAAAACTTATAAATCTCAATAGAATTGGGCAAGTTATACACTTATACATTGTATTTTACCATTATGAAATTGATCTAAATACAACAGTCCTCAAGACGCTGATAGATATGAGTATATTTTTTCCAACAGATTTTATCAAATTACTGTAATGGAACAAGTTGACTAACATGTAACATGATAGTGATACAATTATTACAAAACGGGTTGGGAGAACATTATTACAATTCAGGTAGACAGTTACAACCTGTTTTGTAATAAAAACTCGAATTGTAATACAACATTCAGTTCGCATTAAAAGGAACTGTTGTGTTTAGACCAATTTCATAATCGTAAAATACCATGTATAAGTGTATAACTTGCCCAATTCTATTGAGAATGATAGATTTTCTATTATCATTGCCAACTTAATGCTTTATTACAATTCGGTTTTTCATTACAAAACGTGTTGTCGCTGTCTACCCGAATTGCAATGATGTTCTCGCAACCAGTTTTGTAATGAATTGTTACAAAAGGGGTTGTAACTGTCTACCCGAATTGTGATAATGTTCTCCCAACCCGTTTTGTAATAATTGTATCAACAACATGTTAGTCGTTTTGTTGTGTTAGTCGTTTTGTTGATAAATTTTGT
This sequence comes from Tridacna crocea, assembly GCA_943736015.1. Taxonomy (NCBI): domain Eukaryota; kingdom Metazoa; phylum Mollusca; class Bivalvia; order Cardiida; family Cardiidae; genus Tridacna; species Tridacna crocea. Next base: position 36,053,973 of record OX031073.1, read on the forward strand.
TTAAAGAGAAAAACACTCCATTCTATAGTGTCTTGAAGACTGTTGTGCTTAGATCAATTTCATAATCGTAAAATAAAATGCACAAGTGTATAACTTGACAAAACCTATTGAGAATGATATATTTTCTCTGTTCATTGCGAACTCAATGTTTTATTACAATTCGCGTTTTTGTTACAAAACGGGTTGTAATTGTCAACCCAAATTGTAATAATGTTCTCCCTACCCATTTTGTAATAATGTTATCACCATTATATTAGTAATTTTGTAGCATTATAATAATTTGACAAATTTTGATGAAAACAAAAATACACCCCCACCAATAATGTCTTGAAAACTGTTGTGTTTAGATCAATTTCATAATGGTAAAATACAATGTATAAGTGTGTAACTTGCCCAATTCTATTGAGAATGATAGATTTTATCTTTTCATTGCGAACTTAATGTTTTATTACAATTCGGGGTTTTATTACAAAACTGGTTGTAACTGTCTACCCGAATTGTAATAATGTTCTCCCAACCCGTTTTGTAATAAATTATTACAAAACGGGTTTTTATTACCAAACGGGTTGTAACAAAGCTGCATTGTTATTTTACTTACTTTATTTTCTTCTAAGTCATCTTTCAGTTTATCTGGACTGGCTGGAATTGGGTCAGCATTTACAATAACCCTGTTCAGTCCTGACAAATCTTCCAGCAAATTGTCCAGGCCATCTGACACCTGTTAAAAAAAATCAAATTCTCATTCAACATAGATCGAATACTCATGTAGCCCTACACACACTTTCAGTTACTTTTTTTTTTTTTCATATTATCATAATGTACAGAACTAGCAATCTGATATTAAGTCTGTATTATTAACTGTTTATTAACTCTTTACCACACAATCCCGACTTTTAAAACCCCTGAAAGAAAAGCCATTTGAAAACATTGAGGGAAAAGGAGAAAATGCTGGTAACCAGCATTTTCTCCTTTTCCCAAAATGTTTTCTAACCTGCTGGAAACAGATGTCAATCTTTGAGTTATGTTTATTTTGTTGCCTGCAAGTGCTTTAAATTTGAACCAATCTAAAATTTTGTGTTAATTTACTCTGATTAAAAGTGTCTTAAAATTCCATTTTTTTTAGTTAATAATGTAATATGTACAAATTTGCTTCTAAACTAACAAGTACTTTCTCACAGAAACAACATACTAACAAGTACTTTCTCACAGAGACAACATACATATTTAATAGTTAATATAGAATAGTTACATATGTAATACTAACCAACTAATGCCGAGTCCAATTTCACTGAATCAGGACTCAAGAGTAACTGTAGTTTGTATTCTTCAACTGGTCTTCGGAACTTTCACAATACAATTTTTTATTTCGAAATAACAAAATTTCTAATTAGCTAAAACATTTGCTTTAGCCAATCATAAGTTATCTTACTCTCAAATTTAGAAAAAAAATCAGAGTAAGAACAGGAACATTGTTGAAACTGGTTGCTGAATATGGTTCCAGGCCTCAGATTTACAATACAAGTTCATGTTTCAGCTTACCTCCTGTGTCATGTTTTGTCGAGCATCAGCCAGTTCTCTCAGCTTGCCTCTGGCTTGATGTTTCAGCTTTTCAAATCTCTCGTTCACATTGACTAGTTTGTTCTGTATGTCTCCCGCGTCTGTGTCACCACAAAGTTCCATCAGCTCTAAACCTGTGGCATTCAGGTCATCTATAAATGGTTTCCTGTCTTCAATGATTTGTTGTGTAGTCTGCAGTTGGAGAAAACAAAGGTGTTTGAAAGCTATAACAGTATGTATAGGTGAAAATTAAAATTAATATTAACCCTTTACCGCACAATGACAACTTTTAATGCCCCTGAGGGAGAAGCCTTTTGAAAATATAGTTGGAAAAGGAGAAAATGCTTGTATCAAAAGTAGGGTTAAACTCGTACCAAATTACAAAATTTCAGACTTGGCCACACTGAGAGTGTTTGTAGATGACTAATTAAATTTTGGTTCAATGTTGGCCTTGATTTTGATAGATTAGAGAACATTATGGGAAAAGGAGAAAATACTAATACAAAATGTTACATTTAATACTAATTAGCACTATACTTAGCACAAGTACTCCTCTGGAATGGATCTACCAACTCTATCTGGTAAGGAACCTGGAAAAAGGCCTTCAGTTAATTTCTTTTACATTGTCCAATTCATGTACCCATTCTGCACTGGGATATTATGTCAAAACAGTATTTAACAAAGATCAGGATAATTTCACAGGCATTCATCCTCTGAGTTGTCAAAACACAAGATTGTTATGAAATGGGTTAAGACTACTGAAAGTACCTTTAAACTGTCATGTTGTTTCTTCACTTGTTCCAGATTCTCTCCTGGTGAACCATGTGACTTAAGCTCCGCCTCCATCTCATCCAGCCAACCAAGAACCTCAGCCTGGCTCTCACTGAAGGATGTAGCCAATGGTAATGCAGCTTCCAGTTGCTGTAGCCTATCAGCACTCAGTTGACAAACAATGTCAGCCTAGATAACACACAAAAAGTATCTTTGAAATGATTTTAAATTCTTTTGCAGGGTTGTTAAAAGTCGGGATTGAGTGGAATAGAGTTGCAGGCATTCAAAATAAACTTCATTCCGATTATTAAAGCTTTTTTTATCACATTTTACAAATCAGTAGCAGACTCAAAAGACATTTTCTTCCCTCATAATAATCCTTGGCCAAACAATCCCAAGTTTTAATGACAAGAATGAGAAGAAAAACTTTTGAAAACATAGAGGGAAAAAGAAAAAATATACTTTGTTCTCGTTTTCCCATGTTTTCTACCTTTCCATAAGACATTTCAATTTTTGGGTCACATTTTTTTGTTGTACACAAATGAATCAATTTGAGCAAGTGTAAAACTTTGTTATTTTGGTAAACATATACATGCAATTATACAAATTTGGTTTCGTCCTTTCGCAAAAACTTTTCACAGAGATATATCTTCAAACTTGCGTATGTATTTACAAGAGCTTAACTATTTACCAGACGAGATAATTTTAGACTAATCCAAATTGGAAGCATTTGCATACGAAAAAATGCAACTCAAAACGGAAATTTGTTTAGGAAAGTGTAGAAATCATTGTGGGTAAAGGAGAAATTGCTGGTTACCAGCATTTTCTCCTTTTCCCACTGTTTTCTGAAGGCTTCTTTCTCAGGGTCGTAAAAACCGGGGTTTGTTTGGTAAAAGGTTAAGCAGTCAAACAGAATCCTACAAACCATGTCTGTATTTTACCTGAGCTTTTATACTTTCCAGTCTGCTCTTTATTTCATCTGTCTGTGCATTTGTTGTTTCTCGAAGCATTTTGTTACATTTGTTGATGATGTCCTTAACGGCATTTCTCTTATCGTTGAGATCTCCATTGAACGACTGGAACACAGTACAACAACATAAAATCAGAATAACCAATTCCAAAGGAAATCATCAAAATGGAGAAGAAAATTAAAATGTTTGCACATATATTTTATTCCATAAAAGCAGCTCCAGTAGTTCTGTATTGGCTGCTTACATAAGCCATGCTCCAACAAAAAGTGGGTTTAACTCTTTACCAAACCACGAAATTTGTGACAAGTCCAAATTGAAAGCATTTGAAGATGACAAAATTAACTCGACTCAAAAATTGAATTCAATCTTGGAAAGCAGGAAAACATTTTTGGAAAAGGAGAAAATGCTGGTCACCAGCATTTTCTCCTTTTCCAACAATGTTTTCCAAATGCCTCTTTCTCAGTCGTAAACACCCGGAATATTGTTTGGTAAAGAGTTAAATGCATATCCTTGTTGCATTATGCAAGTCAGGGCATCATGTAATTATGAATCCTCAATGCCTATTTTGTCTAACAATTAGCTGAATCCTAAGGCAGAATGGTTCTCAGATATGCAGAAAATATAACAAAAGTAAAATGTATCAAGCCAGGTCAGCCAGCTCAGATGGTGCAGGCTAACCTGGGTTGATACTTTTTACAGATAGAGTAAATCCAGGTTATGGATGACTTTGAGTCAGTATTTTAAATGTTACACTATCCTGACAATGGAAATACAACGTACCTCAAACTCTCATTAACACTTGGCTCAATGCTTGAAAGATTAATAATTAATTTTCATTGAGAAAAATCTTTCATTACGAATCTTGAGCTCCTCAACCCTTTTCTGGCTGTTGATAACTGCTTCAATTATGGTTATTGTGTGATAGCAGCCAGTGGCTTGGGGAGAATATTGTGAAAAATACTGGTAAAAAGAGACTTTAGGAAATCATGAATAGATGCACTGGCCACCACCAATTCACCTTTCAAAAGACATCAAAATTTCAGGCTTTCCCTAATTCAAAGAATTTGTAGATGACAAAGCAAAAATGGCTGAAATGATAAAAAGTTTTCCTTGAAAGGATACAAAATATTGTGATAATCAGTATTTTTTCCTTTTCTATTGTTTTTTTCTAACCTTTTAACTCTTTACTAAACAATACAATTTTAGACTGGTCCAAATTGAAAGCATTTGTAGTCGACAAAATGAAAGTGACTGAAAGTTCAAAATCTCTAATGGGAAGGGAAGAAAATATTATGGGAAAAATGTTGGTTGCCAGCATTTTCTCCTTTTTCAATAATGTTGTCATAAGGCTTCTTCCTCTGGATGTAAAAACCAGAGATTGTTTGGTAAAGGGTTAATTTAGATCAACTACACAAGAATGGATGATAACACTGTAAGAGAAAGCTAGTCATGAGCAAAATCTACAATTGTCTTCATTTTTCAATGTTTTTAAAGTCAGTGACAGATGGAAAAAAGCTTCACACAGGAGTAAGTTGGCTCAAGCTTCATTGTTTATTTATATATGAGTGGCTGTCAAATAAATATCATACCCTTTCTTAACATTACCTGAAGTTTAACAGCCTTGAGGAAGAAGGTCTTTGAAAATGTTTGAAAAGGAGAAACTGCTTATAATCAGGATTTTCTACCTTTTACACAATGTGTTTCCTACTATTTCAAAGACAATTTAAACTATAATTATCATAATTATGCATGATGTCTAATCTTTTTCTATTAATTGTAACTCAAATAATGAAATTTGTCTTGAAAAGGGTTGAACGGTTTGTTGGAAAAAATGCTGGCATTTTCTCCTTTTACCACATTTGAAATGTTTCAAAAGCTGTCACCCTTTAGTTTCAAACTTGAGATTGTATGGTAGTAGAGTTAAACTCCCTATCTCCAGTACAATGCTAGATTTAGATTTAAACCATCCCTCCCATACAATGCTAGATTTAGATTTAAACCCTCCCTCCTATACAATGCTATATTAAGATTTAAACCCTCCCTCCCACACAATGCTAGATCTAGATTTAAATCCCCCCTCCCATACAATGCTAGATTTAGATTTAAACCTTTCCTCCCATACAATGCTAGATTTAGATTTAAATCACCCCTCCCATACAATGCTCAGTGAATAATCTAGATTTTGCTAACAATGAGTCCTGGGACTCGCAAGTGTGAAATCAATGAGTCCCAGACCAAAATCAATGAGTCCAGCATTAAAAATACTGAGTCCCACTAAGGTTTGTTAGCAAACATTTCATGATTTAAGAACTTTTTTTGCAGATGTAAATAACAGACAAAAAACCGAAAATAGGTTTTAGTAACTTTATAAACAAATTAACATATGTCTATGATATGGAACAGTTTAACCATTTCACAAACAATCCCCTTGTTTCAATGACTTGTCTTTTGAAAACATTGTGAAAAAAAGAAAGCGCTCGGAACAAGTAGTTTCTCATTTTCCACAATATTTTCTATCCTATCAGAGAATTGGAATTTATTAACCCTTCACCTAGTGGTGGGCTGATGATCGACTATAGTCAAAAGTCACTTAGTTTTGGCTTCCGATTTCGATAATCGATTGAGAAATCCCGGAATCGATTGTAGTCGGTTGCTAACCTGGCTTGGTGCCAAAACTTGAATTCTGGTTTTTAGCGCTTGGTTTCGTGATTCTTATTAATCACAATCTTGGATTAAACATAGTGGATAACAAACACGAAAATTGGCTGAAAAATGAGAAACAAATCTTTGTCCATGAATGTCTTGACAAAAGTTGACAACTCGGCAAGCTTCCCTGAGCCCGGGTTTTGACATTTGGAAATTTGAAATGACTGGCCTTTGATGGTGAAAGATATCTGCCTAAATGTCAGTCTGAGGCATGAAATTATCGTCTAGAACTTCATATAACCTAGCTTGCGTGCATCGGGCAGAAATATGGGTTAAACACAATCAGTATAAAATGCGTAGGACACCCGGATGATAATGAAGCTGGCGAGTCATTTATGAGAGTAAGGAAAGTGTTATTCCTCTTATCTAGAGTAAAGTGACAGGTTTTAAGTTACTTGCTATTTAGACTGACTAAATGATGTCAAATCATGTAGTAATACTTCTCCAGAAACTAACTGTCAAGAAGAAATAGATCGACAAAAAAGCGCGAAAACCCATGACACTACAATGAGCAGTGTGGCATCGTCCGATCAGAAGGACTTCAAACTATCTTCTTATCTTTAATAATGAATTTTAAAAGTGAATTCACACAAATTTCTGAATAAAGCGATAAGTGGAAGTTAAAATTCTGTTCATGAGTGGAAATAATGTTGTTTTATGAAATAAAAATAAAGGGGGGGGGGGGGGGAGGGGGGAAGAGGAGTCGTCTGCAAATGTTTGAACTATAGGTATAATTAGGTGCGAAAATAAATATAATACTAGTATGACTTGCTTAGAGGAAATGTATGTGATCCAAATGCAACCAACAAGCAATTTTTGTGCGTCAGGGACGCGGGACGCGCAGCTAGATTATTCTCTGAATGCTAGATTTAGATTTAAACCCCCATCCCAAGAAATGCTAAAATGTAATATTTAGGTTTCAACCCTCCCTGGTCCATACAATGCTAGATTTAGATTTAAATCCTCCTTCCTACAAAATGCTAGATTTAGATTTAAAGCCTTCCTCCCATATAATGCTAGATTTAGATTTAAAGCCTTCCTCCCGTACAATGCTAGATTTAGATTTAAACCCCCTTTCCCACAAAATGCTAGATTTAGATTTAAACCCTCTAATTTAAACCCTCCTTCCCACAAAATGCTAGATTTAGATTTAAACCCTCTGATTTAAACCCTCCTTCCCACAAAATGCTAGATTTAGATTTAAACCCTCCTTCCCACAAAATGCTAGATTTAGGTTTCAACCATTCCTGGTCCATACAATGCTAGATTTAGATTTAAACCCTCCTCCCCACAAAATGCTAGATTTCGATTTAAACACTCTTTCCTATACAATGCTAGATTCAGATTTAAACCCTCCCTCCCATGCAATGCTAGATTCAGATTAACTTCTTATCTCCCATACGATGCTAGATTGAGATTTAAACCCTCCCTCCCATACAATGCTAGATTGAGATTTAAACCCTCCCTCCCATACAATGCTGTTCACAAAACTTACAATATTTTCCTTCAGCTGAACACCAAGGGTTTCAGGTTCAATACTGATGGGCTCTGCTGTATTGATCTCATTCTCTGCTTTATCTAGATACTTCAACATCCCATCTACCTCTGTCAGGGCCTACAATAAATAGTATTTATACTTCACATAAATTAAATCCACCTTGTATTTATCTATTACCAAATGACCACAAGGGAAACAACCTTTAAATCTTTACCAAACAAAATCTCAGATTAGTCCAAATTCAAAGCATTTACAGATGATGACATAAAAATTGAAATTCATTTAAGGAAGGGTAGAACACATTGTGGGTAAAACGCTTGTTACAAGCATTTTCTCCTATTACCACAAATCTTTCAATAAACCTTCTCTGTCAGGATTGTTAACAGTCGGTATTATGTGGCAAAGGGCTAAAGACAAGGTAAAAATGCTGGTAACAAACATCTTTTCCTTTTCCCACTATATTTTCTGCAGTTTTAAACAAAAGTTTTACCTTTTCAGTAACTTTCAATCTGACACCTGTAAATGCTTTCAAGTGTGCAACAGTCGAAATTTCTGTAGTCTGGTTTGAGATCCAACTGCTTTAGCAATCTTCCATTTTTTCTTTCAAATTTCAATCTTACCAAAAAAACACAATACTTCACAAACATACAGTAAGGGATGTTGACTCTGGAAGTAATGGCTATGCTACCAAGTTTTTTTTTTCACTAGTAAGCCAAATAAAATTTGATTCATAGATTGAACAAATCTATAGTAATTAGTAAATCAGGAGGTATACTTTTATTTGAAAAATAAAATGGAGGGCAGGGGGTCAATTAGAAGACAGTGACAGTGTCAAATAAAGAATACCGGTACATGGTATATACCATTTTGTTTATTTGTCTCATACCTCTAGTGAAACTTGCTGTACAAGTAACTCTGTCAGTTCATGCCACTTGCTCTCCACTTCAGACAAGGCCTCTTTCATGACAAACTGATCACATACTCTGTCATCATCCATCAGCTTGCGAGATGTGTTGCGGAGATTTTCAATGTCAAACTCTTTCTCTCTCTTCTCTGCATATAAAGTATCAACTTTGCCTTTCATGGCTTTGTGACTTGTGCCTGAAATATGGAACTCAGGGTTTAGAATAACCATAACCCTACACCATAAACAACACAAACCTGTACATTGACTACCTAGGGGAAGAAAGCTTTTGAAAACATTTGGGGACAGGAGAAAAAACAATTTACACTGAAAAAAGTAAATGAAAGGGCAGTAATCATATTGTAATTTTGAGATAAAACTGGTGTGGCAAGAGAAACATAACCAGGAAATTTTTTGTGGTCAAAACAGCCAGTCAGATGAAAGAAGGGCAAATGAGATGAGTCAAATATATACCACAAAGTGCTCACCTTGGGCATATGATGCAGACAAGTGAACTGAAGTATCCAAAATTTCTTAACTTGTTACCAAACAACAAAAGTTTTGACTAGTCCAAATTCAAAGCCTTTGCAGACGACAAAATAAATGTGAATCAAAAATCTAAATTTGATTTGGAATGGGTACAAAAAATTGTGGGAAACGGAGAAAATGCTGGTTACCTTTCCTTTCTCCTTTTCCCACAATGTTTTCAAAGGCTTTCTTTCTTAGGGTTGTAAAAAGTCGGACTTTGTGTGGTACAGAGTTAATCCACATATACAGCCTTGTTGATATACTTGCACAAGCACCTAAACACAATTGATGCCAAGTCTATCTCATTTGTATTTCATTAAACAAGGTAAGTGCAGTAGCCATAAAACAGTAAGTTACCTTTTGGTTTATTTTTCAATGACTTTACAGCATCAGTGACCCATTCATCTACTTTGACCATCTGAGTGTCCACATCTGTGATGCTAGACAAAATTTCTTCCAGTTCGTATGTTCTGATCTCTGCTTTGTGTTCCAATTCACTAAGAAGCTCTGAAAGGTCAGATAAAGCTTCTTCAGCACCCTGACCATTTGTCATATCAGCTGCCTCCCCAGACAGTCTTTCAATCAGCGCTTTGTTGGTATCTATTTCGGCATTCATAACTCTTTGTTCCTGTAACTGTTGATTCAGGCGTTCTTTATCAAGACTTATCAAAGGTCTCTCATCCAATAGGTTTTCTACATCCGCTGCCCAGCTTCTAAGTGCCTCTACCCTATTTACAACACTTTGCTGCTGGGATACAGCAGTGTCAAGTAGTTGTTCTTTGTCATTTATTTCTGCAGTCAAAGCTCCATGTCTTTCCTTAACAATCTCAGCAGCTTTCCTGACCTCTTCAGCTTTACCATTCATATTCATTTCCTCAAGGCCTGCCACAAGTTTATCGGCTGCATTTATAAAGTCCTTCAATTTTCTCTCTTGGCCAATCAAATCAGCTTTCAGGTCTTTTAATTGGCTGTAATTCTGTTTATCTGCTTCTGAGTTTTTACCAAACATTTCCTCATTGATGTCAGAGAGATTGGCTTCAATGTTTGGATATACATTGCCAAGCTTTTCATTCAAGTCATCGAAAGTTTTCTTATGTTTCATCAGGGTGGACAGTTTATCTAAATGTTTTGCACACTCTCTGGAAATGTCTTTAAACTTGGCTTCCAATGATTCCAGCTCATCATCAATGACTTGTGTGTCCCCTTCCTCTTGTATAGGTGGCATGAACTGTAGACGTTTTCGAAATGTCTCAACTTCTTTTTCAAATTCCTGTGAAAATACATGAATACAGTTCTTTGTTACACCTTTTTATGGCATAAAAAGAATGCCCAGTCTGAGCTTTCCTTTGACAAACTGAAAAGTTCTACACTCTCTGTTTGACAACAAAATTTCAGACTCTCATATTGACTCATTATCAAACGACAAAATTGTCCAAAGCGAAATTATTTCCATACAACAAAATAAAAGTGACCCAAAATTTGAAATTTGTTTTGTGAAGGGTAGAAAACATTGTGGGAAAAGGAGAAAATGCTGGTGACCAGCATTTTCTCCTTTTCCCATAATGTTTTCTAAAAGCTTCTTTCTCTGGGTAGTCAAAACCAGTGATTGTTTGGTAATGGGTTGTGGAGGTACATAATCATTGCAATAACAGAACACATACTTCTTTTTTCATAACAATTTTTATACAATAAGCCCCTTGAAAAATAAATCTTTGCCTCCCTGGGTGAAAAGGTCATCTTTATAATAATCAAGTGTTTATTACTGTTTATCTTTATAAAAACATTGTTATAAATCTTGTCAGATTTTGTCAAAATATTGGTTGGAGAATTAACTCTTATCTAAACAAAGCCCTGTTTCCACAAACCTTGGAAAAGAAGGCATTAGAAAACATTGTGGAACAAGAGCGGCAAACTGTCGCAAGATACGCCCGTCTTACCCCAAGTTGTAAAGCTGGGGCATGCACCAGACTAAATTCAAGTATGAAAAACGACAAAGGGCAGTAACTCAAAAATTAAGCGAGCAAGAGTTATGATTCCTGCGCACTGCACTCCCCCTTGATGAGATCTATCCACCCATGAAATTTCATAACCCTAGCTAGTATAGTTTTGGAGATATTCACCAGACAAAAATCAAGTATGAAAAACAACAAAGGGCAATAACTCAAAAATTAAGCAAGCAAGAGTTATGATTCCTATGCACTGCACTCCCCCTTGATGAGATCTATCCACCCATGAAATTTCATAACCCTAGCTAGTATAGTTTTGGAGATATGCTCCGGACAAAAATCAAGTATGAAAAACGACAAAGGGCAATAACTCAAAAATTAAGCAAGCAAGAGTTATGGTTCTTATGCACTGCACTCTCCCTTGATGAGATCTATCCACCTATGAAATTTCATAACCCTAGCTAGTATAGTTTTGGAGATATTCACCGGACAAAATTCAAGTATGAAAAACGACAAAGGGCAATAACTCAAAAATTAAGCAAGCAAGAGTTATGATTTCTGTGCACTGCACTCCCCCTTGATAAGATCTATCCACCCATGAAATTTCATAACCCTAGGTAGTATAGTTTTGGAGATATTCACTGGACAAAATTCAAGTATGAAAAAAGGACAAAGGAAAATAACTCAAAAATTAAGCAAGCAAGAGTTATGGTTCCTGTGCACTGCACTCCCCCTTAGTGAGATCTATCCACCCAAGAAATTTCATAACCCTAGCTAGTATAGTTTTGGAGATATGCTCCGGACAAAAATCAAGTATGAAAAACGACAAAGGGCAATAACTCAAAAATTAAGCAAGCAAGAGTTATGATTCCTATGCACTGCACTCCCCCTTGATGAGATCTATCCACCCATGAAATTTCATAACCCTAGCTAGTATAATTTTGGAGATATGCTCCGGACAAAATTCAAGTATGAAAAACGACAAAGGGCAATAACTCAAAAATTAAGCAAGCAAGAGTTATGGTTCCTGTGCACTGCACTCCCCCTTGGTGAGATCTATCTACCCAAGAAATTTCATAACCCTAGCTAGTATAGTTTTGGAGATATGCTCCGGACAAAATTCAAGTATGAAAAACGACAAAGGGCAATAACTCAAAAATTAAGCAAGCAAGAGTTATGGTTCCTGTGCACTGCACTCCCACTTGATGAGATCTATCCACCCATGAAATTTCATAACCCTAGGTAGAATAGTTTTGGAGATATGCTCCGGACAAAGAACTGGATGCCGCCCGCCCACCCGCCAGCCCGTCACGGGTGATCCCATAATACGTCCCGTCTTCGACGGGCGTATAAAAAGGAGAAATTGCTAGTAACCTGTATTTTCTCCTATTCACAATAATTCACAATATTCACAATAATTTCTACCCTCTCACAAAAAAAAGGGCAAATTTAGTAAGACATCTATGAATGATAAAAGACATCTATGAATGATATTAATTTAGATAAGTCTAAAATTTTGATGCATGGTATCGAGTTAAATCCCCATTGTGTATGTTACAACAGAGCTACAGACGGAGGGAGTGATTTTGATTTCAAAATTGGGAATGTCAATTATTCTCCACTTAACTCTATGTTATGGGTGCTCATTAGAATCGTCTCATCGAGACGATTCTAATGAGTACACACAACATAGGGTTTGGAAGAGAAATAATGGATTTACAATGCCATCACTCCCTCTTATCTGGAGCTCTGTATTTATACATGTATAATGTTGGCATCGAATGATAAACCCTGGCTGTGCTGAACACAGCTTTGATTGCTTATGTAGAGAGTGTATCTCAAGATCAGTCTGTAAAAAACTTGCAGGCTTATCTTTCACAGGGTCGAAAGTAGGGAATGTGTGGTAAATCATTCTGCAGGGCTACAAGTTACGTTATGGAAAACGTTCAATACAGACAAACTTTACTTACATGAGCCTTATTCCTGAAGTTGTCAGCCATCTTGACGACCTTTGACATGTCTTCCTCCTTACCTCTGACCTCTTCCATAAAGTCCTGGTGATCAAAAGATAAACAATAATGGTGGTCAATGTTCCGATAGCCATTACACCCCAATCGGCCCTTTCCCACAATTCCATGATCAACACTGTCCCTCCTGTTATGTCCCAAACTGTTATGTCCTATAATGCCCCATCCCACATTGTTATGTTCCATACCGTCATGTCTATGTCTTACATGACATAAACATGGACAATTTTCTGAACACATAAGTAACTCCGTATTGTCCATTTCTCCTTCTTCATCAAAGGATGCCATTTTTCACAGAACAGCTGTAGTATCCAGATAAAGGAATAAGAAACCTATGTATGAACACATTTTGCACCTCTGTAATGAGTGTCTGCTAAACAATGCTATGCACAACTTTACTTATTCCTGCAGACAGTGTAGACTAAATCAGGTTACACAGAAAAATACACTTTCAGAGAAATGCTCTTGCCTTATGTACCTTTGAAATTCTGATTCTTGACTCATTTTGCCAGGGTGAAAAATTCACTTTGTTTAATCAAGTTTTTGTGCTGTGTCAGATCAAGTATTTAACATTTAGAGTATTAACACAGGCCTGAAATTTAGTATCAAAGGAATACTGGAATCTACAGAAAGTACACAATCCACAGCTCTGATAAAGAAATAAGACTAGAGAAATTATTGTGGGGAAAAAGTAAAAATGCTGGTAACCAACATTTTCTCTTTTTTTGGTGTAAGAAAAAATCTTCTTTCTATCGTGTTTTATCATTCAATAAACCACAATTGTAAGTTATGAGGCACAATAAATAATCCACATAGGTGATAGCCCGAGTAAATTATTCATTGTAATTCATAACTCATAATGTTGTTTATTGAACAATACACTATGATAGAAAGATTGTTTCGATTCTAACATGACCAACTCTTAATCAAAGGAAAATAAGTTCATACTAAGAGTAAAAACACCGATGCAGATTTTTTTCCATTGAATAACTTACTTACTTCATACAGAATGACATCACTCTACACAGAATGAAGTCACTCTACAATGGAATTAACAGTAGATTTTACCACGCTTTCATTGCACTGTGTTTATAAAGCCCAATTCACATTGTCATGTTAGAATATGTTTTATACCATTTTACTTTTTTTCATAATTATGAGAGATAGTTATTATCGAAAAATGCTTAATCTTTGGATGAGTTTTTTTGTTTGGAATTCAGAAAAAAAACCTACTAGAGCCTATTCATAAAACGTCAACTTAATCAATAAATTGCAGGTATATCTATCAATATTTTAACATTTAATTTTGTCAGATGACAAGCATATTTTGTTTGACACTGTAAGTCTAGCCTGTTCCACACTGAAGGCATTTGCAAACAAAAAATTAAATGTGGCTTAACCCATTACCACTGTGACAAATTTGTTAAGGGTTATTGTTCAGGGATAACAGATGTTGTGTACCTACCTGTATTCATGGTATAACCTTTACATAATGTTTGAATAAAACTCACTCTGTCATGCTTTTCTAACAATTTCTGCTATGTATATGATGTATATATAATTATGTCAAATGAGACATTGTAAGGCAGTAAGCTGTGAGCAGTTGTAGGGTGAAGACTCTGTAGTTTTGAAGCTTGGTCTTAGACCAGCTATGAGTTATCTGGCCTAACCATGAGTTTTGCTCCTCGCCTCTCTTATTGTGAAGTACAGTGTTGTTGATACATGTAGATGACAGAACTTACAAAAACACAACAGAACTAATGAAGAATGAAGTACTGTGAGCTAGCCTAAAACATTGCAACAGAGGGAAGTAAATACTTCACTTATTTAGAACAAACGAACTGTAAACTGAATTGGCTCAGAGCAAACTTTACTGATAAGTCCATTATTGGAAGAAAGGTTCTAATTACATTTAAGGTAGATCTATGCTATTCTGCGGATTCCTTTGCCATATGTGACTAAAAGAATGTACCAGACTTTGAGAACTATTGACAGACAGTGATAAGGAACTTTTGTGCTAAATTGTGCTTTTGTTTTGTTTTATTTGTCAATGTCTCTGTTCTTTTCTGTTTGCTACTTCTTTGCGCTTTCTTTCTGCCTTTTGCTGTCTGCTATCCTTCCGGTTAAGGTTTAATATTTGTTCTAATAAATTTTGTTTGTTCGCTTGTCGTCTTTTGGTCACGTTAGAAATAACTCACGTCTTTACAACCACTCAATCCCTACTTTTGACGCCCCTGAGAAAGAAGCCTTTTGAAAACACTGTGGGAAAAGGAGAAAATGCTGGTAACCAGCATTTTCTCCTTTTCCCACAGTGTTTTCTACCCTTTCCAGAACAAATTTCTATTTTTCAGTCACCTTTATTTTTGTCGTCTGCAAATGCTCTCAATTTGGACCAGTCCAAAATTTTCTCGTTTGGTAATGAGTTAACAGTGATGAGTCTTTTAAAAAAAATTATGAGAAAAGGTTGGAGATATTGCCAGTTTAAGATTTATTCACTCAAAGCTATTCAAAGAAACATGGACTTTGGGCTTTAGTTGGACTTTACAATCATGCTCACTGGTAACTGATTACCACACAATCCCTTCTCTTGAGGACCCCGAGAAAGAAGCCTTTAGAAAGCATTGTGGCGAAAGGAGAAAATGCTGGTAATCAGCATTTTCACCTTTTCCCAACAATGTTTTCTACCCTTTACAAAAGAAATTTCAAGTTTTCAGTCACTTTTATTTTGTTGTCTGCAAATGCCTTCAATTTGGACAGGCCAAAAATTTTGTCGTTTGTTAATAAGTTAAATGCATCTATTTCTTTTTACTATAAACATCACTAGGACACAAAGAACCATACAGATCCTTCAAATCATAGACTAATTGTAGGTAAAAACCCCAAAAAAGTTTTAAAAGTCTAAACTTTGAAAAACTGCTTATCTGCATTTTGCAAGATCTTTCATTAAATCTACTGTATTAGAAAACCTAGCATTTCTTCCCTGTCTAATTTTTTGCAAACTAAGTTCTACAATCTATATAGGGGAGGTTTTTTTTTTTTCATATTCTATCATATTCTATAGAATGTCAAATTCCTGTGATTTGATATCAAGAAACACTTTATATATAGGGGAGTATTTGTTTCATTTTTCATCATACTTTTATTACAGAATGTCAAATTCCTGTGATCAAATTGAATCCATCACACACCTCTTCTCAGGCTTAACTCTTTACCAAATGACAAAATTTTAGACTGGTCCAAATTGAAGGCAATTACAGACGACAAAATATACATAACTCAAAAATTGAAATGTGTTTCCAGCAGGGTAGAAAACATTGTGGGAAAAGGAGAAAATGCTGGTAACCAGCATTTTCTCCTTTTCCACAATGTTTTCAAAAGGCTTCTATCTCAGGGTCATAAAAACCAAGGATTGTTTGGTAAAGAGTTTAATAAAATTTCATCACAGAACAAAATACCACAGCACTTTTATAACAGATCCAAGATTCACATTCATAATAGAAAGAAAAGTCCAAAGATTCAATTCCAACATAAAATTTCCTCGTTTAACTTTGATCTATAAAGCGACCAGGAAAAATGTTTCAAAAGTTAGGTTAGAAAGAATCCAATAGTTTACACATCCATTTAAACTCTGGACATAATTCGATTATCTTCCATTTTTAGGATCGATTTATCTGTCACATTTTATAAATAAAAAAGTCAATCCTTCACAATCTATACTGAAACCTTCGCTCTATGCAACAGTGAAGAATAATAGTTGTGTTAAGAATATTATCATGCTACCGTTGATATTTTTTCAGAATCATTCTAATATTATACAGTAGTATGTTGGGTTGCATAAGGCAGCTTTTATCTCTGTTCACTTTGTTATTCCTTATCTTGCTGAATAAATGAAATGAATCTTTCAAGGCAACAGTTTACCACACAATCCCGACTTTAAACAACCTTGAAAACAGAAGGCGTTTTGAATACTATGTGGGAAAAGGAGAAAATGCTGGTAACCGGCATTTTCTCTCTTTCCCACAATGTTTTCTACCGTATTAAAGACAGAATTCATCATTTGAGCAACACTGAATTTATTGTCCTTAAATGCTTTCAATATGGACCAGGGAAAAATTTTGTCTTGTGTTAAAGAATTATTCAGAATTTGAGAGTTGGGGTAAGACATCTCCTGATTTGACAGTGAAAGATCAAGATCAGACTGCACAATCTGTGCAGTCTAATCTTGATCTGTACTGTCAGCTTAAGATCTTTGAGTTGGGTTCAGCAACCTAAGGTTTAAGTTTCTAAATTTGAAGCATATAACTGTTTTTCTCTTTAATTCTGCAGTTCAAAATAATTTTATTTACTTAGAGAAGTAAAAGAATTGCACAGCAGGGACAAGATTGGAATGTTTGTTTTTTTAACTCTTAACCAAAGAAAAAATTTTAAATTTCATATCAGTCCAAATTGAAAGCATTATTGAAAGCAATAATATGAATACGACTGAAAATTTAAATCTGGTTGGGGAAGGGTAGAAAACATCGTGGAAAAAGGAGAAAATGCTGGTTACCAGCATTTTCTCCTTTTTCCACAATGTTTTTTAAAAGGTCTTTTTCTAGGGGTCGTTACAAGTCTGGATTTTGCGTTAAAGGGTTAAACCAACAGCTGCATGAGTTTTTTTTTTTTTAAAACCTGACTCACAAAATAAAATTCAAAACAAAAAAAATGTGACTAAAACAGATAAAAGCTTTAAAGAAACAACTTATATCAGTTACTGCTAAGATTTATTTAACTCCCTTGCAAGAAACTAAATTGGAAGATTGGTCCAAAAGCATTTTACTGACAACAAATCAATTGTTGCTCAAAAAATGAATGGGTCGAAAACGTTTTGGGAAAAAAGGAGAAAATGCTGGATACAAGTATTTCCTCCTTTATCTACAATTTTTTCAAAAGCCTTCTTTCTCAGGGTTGTTAAAACTTTGGATTGTGTGGTAAAGGGTTTGGAAAACAGTCTGGCAGAAGGACGAACATTTAATCCTTGAGCTGCTAAGCATGATTCACTAACCCTTTGTGGTCTGTGCAGATCAAGATCAGTCTGCAGAGTCCTATAAAGAGATATTTTCTCCAAAAAAAAAAAAAGTGTGAAATAACTGTATCTTTATTTTGACTATTGCTTGAAAGTTTGATTTAACCCATTACCAAATGACAAAATTGTCCAATTCGAAAGCATTTGCAGACGACAAAATAAAAGTGAGAAAAAATTTGAAATTTGTCTTGTGAAGGGTAGAAAACATTGTGGGAAATTGAGAAAAATGTTCTTATACTAATCTCTCTCGATTCTGCTTCCTGGAAACTACACCAGTACTCGCGCCGAATGTGCAGGCCTATGAAAAATCCCGAAGTTGATACCTGCTCCCGGGTATCGAACTCAGGACCTTTAGGTTATAGAGGCTGACGCTCTACCTCACGACCACAGACCCCATGAATATATTTGACCAAAAAAAAGCTTATACAGACATGAAGTAAACTGCTACATTGTTTTCCACCACAGGAACTTGAGATATCATCATTGGCTTTAGAATGTAGGTCTATTTTATTTATACGATCTTTATCATGGATTCAACAAAATTTATAGCGATCTTGAATTAAAATCTTGTTTAACATTCTACTTGAAATCTAACCCATGATATACTTTTTTGTTTAACTCTTTTATCAAACAATTCCTGGTTTTCATGACCCTGACATAGAAACCTTATGAAAACATTGTGGAAAAAGGAGAAAATGCTAGTAACCAGCATTTTCTACCTTTTCCAACAATGTTTTCTACCCTGCTGGAAACAGTTTTCAATTTTTGAGTTACCTTGATTTTGTCGTCTGTAAATGCTTGGAATTTGGACAGATCTAAAATTTTGTGGTTTGGTAAACGGTTAACTGCTGAACATTATCAACTGTCTGCGAAATCACATTAACTCTTTGCCAAACAACAAAATTTTGGACTGGTCCAAAATCAAAGCATTAGCAGATGACAATATTTAAGTGAATCAAAATTTGATTTTTTGAGAGGAAGAGTAGAAAACATTGTGCGAAAAGGAGAAAATGCTGGTAACCAGCATTTTCTCCTTTTCCCACAATGTTTTCAAAAGACTTCTATCACATGGTCATACAAACTAGGGACTGTTTTGTTAGGGGTTAACAGCAGAGGGGTTAATCATTTGGCTGAAAAAAAAAAAAAGATGGAAACTTCAGTCTCCTCCCTCAAGAAGTTTGCACTTATAAAATACTGCAAATCTATGTCCGATATTGTCTGTATGGGGTTTTCCTGTAGGTCAAAACTATAACATGAGGGCTTCCACTGTACACATTTTAGAGATTTTTCAACTTTTTACAAAACAACAAATTTTTAACCCATTACCACACAATCCCTACTTTTGACACCCCTGAGAAAGAAGCCTTTTGAAAACACTGTGGGAAAAGGAGAAAATGCTGGTAACCAGCATTTTCTCCTTTTCCCACAGTGTTTTCTACCCTTCCCAGAACAAATTTCTATTTTTCAGTCACCTTTATTTTGTCGTCTGCAAATGCTTTCAGTTTGGACCACTCTAAAATTTTCTCGTCTGGTAAAGAGTAAAACTTGTCCACTTTGAAAGCACTTGTAGACAACAAATAAACCTACCTAAAAAGTTAAGATTTCCTTTGGGAAGGGTAGAATTGCAGGAAAAGGAGAAAATGATGGTTACAAGCATTTCCTCCTTTACCTACAATTTTTTCAAAAGCCTTCTTTCTCAGAGTTGTTAAAACTTGGGAAAGTATGGAAGAGGGTTTAGACAACACTGTGTACTTTTTTGGGCGTAGCACTTGTTTATGATCTATTTCTTTGTAATGATAATTATATTTGAATGAATATCTCTATATTTATGATTGGTCAAAATTTGTTTGTTTATTCTGCCTGTCTCTACTTCCCTATCTGCATATATCTTTTTATATTTATCTTTTTATAAAGGCATATGTTTCACAATCCTCTGGGCTCAATGGTGAAGGTACAGTATTCAAAATCTTGAATATTTAGAGTTTAGTCCACACATGAAGTGCTGGATTTTTCATATTCTTGGACAAGACACTCCAGAGTCAACCACAGTACTGGTAAAACCAGTGACATACATGAAGGAGTAACTGGTTGTTGTAACAGACAGAAATAATGTTGAAAGCAGCTGAACATACTATTACTTCAATCAGTCAACAAATTAGTCGCATGAAAAGTCAATATAATTTTCTTGCTATACAATAAGTCAGTGGAACCTATGGCACAAAAATTTAACCCATTACCACACAATCCCTACTTTTGATGCCTCTGAGAAAGAAGCCTTTAGAAACATTGTCGGAAAAGGAGAAAATGCTGGTAACCAGCATTTTCTCTTTTTCCCACAGTTTTCTACCCTTCACAAAACGAATTTCAAATTTTCAGTCACTTTTATTTTGTAGTCTGCAAATGCTTTCGATTTGGACAATCCTAACATTTTGTCATTTGGTAATGAGTTAATAATCTTCCAACTTCAAATATGTATAATACATGTACCTAAGATTTATATTGACTGATTTTGACAATAAATCTTTGTGAGGAGAAAAAATGTCCAGTGTAAAAGGCAGATACAGGTAATAAAGATACAATATTGATATCATTAAACTTGCATTAAACATTTACTTATTGTACTACATAAAATCGATATCCTGAGACCAATTTTAGAAAGTGTACCACACTTTTTCAGGGTATTCAAGATTTTGAAACTGTAACACTTTTCTTCCTGTAAATTCATAATTTCTCATGCATGTATTTCTTAGCATTTTCATTTTTGACCTCAATTTTTCCATTCCTTCTTCTAACCATGCACAGTATTAGATTATCAGATTCTTACCTTAAAACTTGCAAACTGTACATCCACACCATCTTTGGATGTTTTCAGGTTATCAGTTTGCTCTATGGCCTGGTCTAACCATGAATCAAGCTCCTGAAGCTTCTCGTAGAAATCTTCCAGGTCATCACACATGTCATCTAGATGCTTGCATCTTTTACTGGCTTCTGAGGAGGCCTGAGAAATAGAGAAATAAAACATTCATGAAAATCAAAAACTACTTTGTCACAGTCATATTGAAATTTCACATAAACATTGAAAAATGATTTATATGGACATGTTTGCTAAAAGAGAGACTTCAAATGGCGCAATTTCAGCGCAATCTAAGAGAACTTAACCCATTACCACACAGTCCCTATTTATGACGACCCTGAGAAAGAAGCATATAGAAAACATTGTGGGAAAAGGAGAAAATGCTGGTAACCAGCATTTTCTCCTTTTCCCACAATATTTTCTACCCTGCTGGAAAGAAATTCCAAATTTTAAGTCACTTTTATTTTTGTCGTCTGCAAATGCTTTGGATTTGGACAAACCTAAAACATTGTCGTTTGGTAATGAGTTAAGAATGGGCTGCATCACTCCCTGTTCAAACCACCACTAAATGCTATGAAAAACAACAGTTTAGTGTTCAATATTTCTGCTGTTGCCTTGTTCAAGAGTTTCATACTCTTGAAAAAGGCACTAGCCAAAATATCAAACTGCAGAGTGTTATTTTTCATTATGTCTCATTGATTCCCTGAAGAATTTATAGAGTGATTGTACAAGTACTGGTAAATACTACATGTATTCAATCTATTTAATTTCATTAAAAGTATCCAAATGTTTTTGTACATGAAACTGGACATACAAAAAGTAAACAGAAGTTGCATTTTATAAAGACCATGGAAACCTTTTTCATTCATATGAAATGCAAGGCCCCCCCCACTCCTTCTTTCAGCACAAGAGAAAACTAGAGCTTTCACTGAATGTGACTTAATACCCCCCCTCAGGGCTTTGACAGAAACAGGCAATTCCTAGTATTTTGTACACAGACAGACATACGGACAGATAGGCTGATTCCAGTATACACCTGAAAACATATAAAGATGAACAGTAGTTCAATTATGGGGTGATGTGTGTGTGTGTGTGTGTTTGGGGGGGGTTTAAGATGTCAAAATAGTACCCCTGAAAAATACCCTTGTTTCTCCTACATCTTGATCTTGATCAACAGTGTAAACATCTTATGTACAAACCAATTGATTTAACTCTTTACCAAATAACAAAATTTTAAATATGTCCGAATTGAAAGCACTTGCAGACGACACAATAAACTTAACTCAAAAATTGAAATTTGTTTCCAGCAATATATGGTAGCAAACATTGTGGGAAAAGGAGAAAATGCTGGTTACCAGCATTTTCCCCTTTTCCCACAAGGTTTTCAAAAGCCTTCTTTGCCAGGGTCATGAAAACCAGGGATTGTTTGGTAAAAGGTTAAGTTACTTGCATACAAACTCGCACAACACAACAATTTAACACTACAGAAAGAACTTTTTACCTTTTTATATTTTCTCACACCATTCCTACAGATGTTGATATTTATTTCTCCAAACTTGTTAATCTCCTCTTTCTTAAACTGGAGGTTTAACAATGGCCTCCTTAAAAACTCTATGGCAACCAAAATTATCATTTTTCTATGCGTGTACTTTAATCACACCAGACTCATAATAAGAATTGTCACTATAGCTTTGGTTTTTTTTTCTTCTCAAAATTAAATGTTCAGCTATAACTGTCCTAATCACATTACCTCCTCAGGATGATCAGTTGGCCTAGCAGCAGAACAGTTTTTAAAAAATAATGGCAAAAGATTGCTTAATCTCTTTAACAAATGAAACAATTTTAAGTTTGTCCAAATTTAAAAGGATTTGCAGACGACAAATTAAATGTAACTGAAAGGATGATTTTTGTTTTAGATGGGGGAGAAAACAGTGATTACCAGCATTTTCTCCTTTCCCTACAATATTTTCTACCCTATCAAAGGTCAGAAATCACCATCAATCATATTACCAAGATTTAATTTGTTGTCTGCAGATGCTTTGAATTCAGTCCAGTCCAAAACTTTGTTGTTTGGTGAAGAGTTAATGTAATATATGAAATTATAAACATGTTTATCAACCTCACTCTCAAAACTCTACTTTAGAGCTATCAATCCAATGACAAACAGACAAATAACATGATCTCTTGTTCTATTAGTTTCTCGACATGAACAACATCCTGACTCAATCATGATTCAAAACCTGATGGAAACAATGACTTTTTTGTGTGCTTGGATGTTTAAAAATTGTGGAAAAAAAAGAAAACTGCTTTGTGTCTGAAGAACAAAAGTAAACAATTACTTGACTGTTTTCAGCAACTGGTAACATCATCCAGGGGAATCACAGCCATATTATTATCAACACTTTTCCCAATCTCTTTACCAAATGAAATAATTCTGGACCAGTCTAAGTTCAAAGCCTTAGCAGATGACATATTCAGTGTAGCTAAAATGATGATTTCTGTCTATGAAAGGGTAGAAAACATTGTGGGAAAAGGAGAAAATGCTGGAAAAAATACACTTCAGTTTCATTCAAATGTTACTTCATCACGATTATAGCTCTATAATCCATAACAATTTTTTGTGGGTCTAAACAGTTTGTTTGGTGATAGCTTAATAGGGGCTTTGTTTTTGTTCTCCTATACAGCAAAAATCTCTGCAGAGAAAAAATCCCATTTCAAAAGTGTCAAATTTAAACCCTCACTGACCAGATACAATCAGTCATTTATAAACTGATGTCAAAATTGCATGATTTAAAGGGTTATTCTGAAGTTTTTTGTCAAGCATCAAATTCATTCTAAATTGTTACCTTGACAACAAAGATGACAATGTCAATGAGCTATTTGTTTTGTATTTCTTTTTCTCTTTTAACCCTTCATGCAATGAAAAGATGTAGACTTGTCCAAGTAAAAAGCATTTGCAGACAACAATAAACAATTTCCTTGAAATGGTAGAAAACATTGCAAGAAAAGGTGAAAATGCTGGCTACCAGCATTTTCTCATTTTTCTCATTTTGCTACAGGCGTCTTTCTTAGGGTTGTAAAAACTTCCAATTTTGGAGTAAAGGGTAAAAAAAAACATTGTGGATAAGAGCTTCACAAAGCGGTGCATATACACAATCAAAGTACTGAAAGTACTGTTGGAAGGCGAGTTTAGAATATAGGCGTAACATATTGAAATACATTTTCCTGTACTTAAATCGCCTCTCCTAATACAGCAAAGTCTATAGAGTTGGCAATGTTCCTGTGCAATGAAGACCAGTTTACCATCCTGAGTTTAAACAAACTTGAAGAAGGCTTGTGAAAATATGTTGAAAAAAATTAAAACGAATGGACTTTTCTGAAACTCCTTTCCATTTCATTTGAAGGAAAAGTTTTATGTGATGGCAAAGAGTTTTAATTTGCTGTTACCCGTATATGTTTTTTACGTTGTATAGAAACGTAGATCTAACCCTCTATTACCCCAGTAATGAATTTAAAAGTTCTAGGAAGAAGACTTGAGAACTTTTGGTCTGAAAAGGAGAATATGGTTCTAATTGACATTTTTTCCTTTTCCTAAAATGTCTTCCATCCTATTTCATACAGGTTCCATCAATGGTGCCAGATCAAAAACTTGCTACCTGAAAATGCATTCAATTTTGGAAAGTCTGAATTTTTTTTTTCGTGTAAAGAGTCAAGAAAGTTTCTCCTTTTCAAAATTAAGTTTTTAAATGGCCTCTTTCTCAGGGTTGTTAAAACTGTACTTGATGGGGGTATGGTAAAGGATTAAAGAATAGTTTTTGCTTGAAAATGCGATCAATTTTGATAAGTCTAAAACTGTAATTCTGTAATGAGATGATTAATTTCTTGAAAGTCTTTACCATTTTATTCCATGGATAATTTTATTGAGAGAGCAAAGAGTTTTTAGAAAGGTACATTTTAGAGTATAGAAACTGAGATTCAGCCTTTTAGATCACAATACTGACTTTCAACAATGTTGAAGAAGAGGCTTTTCAAAGCATTGTAGGAAAAGTAGCAAATAATGATAATCAACCTTTTGTTTGACTTTCCTACAATGTTTTCCACCTAAGTAACCCTTTACAAAACCCTTCAGAAAATAACAAAAAATTAGGACCGTCTATATTAAAGCATTTAAAGCAGATAATAAGTTAAGAGCAGCTGAAAATGTGCCTTTTGGCTGGGAAAAAGTACAAAACATAGTGGTAAAAAGAGAAAATACTGGTGACTAGCGTTTTTTCCTTTTCCAAAAGTATTTTGAAACTTTTTTTCCCTTGAGGTTGTTAAGATTTCAGTGTCGTTCAGTTAAAAGGCTTTTTTTTTAAATGTGTTTACCATTTTATTTGAAATATACTTTATCAAGATTGAAAAAGACTTTCAAAACAAACGACTTTCAATGTTCAAAACGGAGATTTAGATTACAATACATGTGCTGGGTTTTAATGACCTTAAAGAATGGGGCTTTTTAGAAAGGGAAGGCTATTTTGAACGCATGCAGGAACATGAGAAAATACTGGCAACGAACATTTTCTCCGTTTTGCGCAATGTTTACTGTCCTGTCAAGAATAACCAACCAACATCATTTGACGGTTAACTTCTTAGGTCCTATAAGGAACGTCAGAAGGTGTTCTTCGTTTATACGATTCTTGTAATCTATGACTCTGTTAACCCTTATACTAGAGTGCTGGATTGATGAAAATGGCATTTTACATCTCGGGGAAAAATGCTTAATTATTGCAACCTCATCCTGGGCTGTTTTGGTCGGGTTATTACAATATAGCTAATCCGACGTAAGATTGCATATTCTGTGCAGACTATAGAATCGTCTGCCTAGTCATCAAAAGAGACAGGCGTAATAAACGATTTAAGAGTTCATTGATATTAACGCTTGTCTTTCATTAATCCCGCATAACCGGAATTTACGTTCAGCTTGTCGGCAAACATGAAAGCAAAAATGATTGCCAACTTGTCAATATTGAGATACACCCTATTCCTTTGTTCGACAAAAATATACACAGATACAGGCCCTTGGTCCGTGCTCTTAGAAAATCATGAACACGTCCGATGCGCTCTAGGACAGTGGGATTCTCCCTGTTAAGTTAATTTTATCATTGTGTTATTCAGTTTTGGGAAAAAAGTATATAGTTGAAGGAAATTATTTTAAGAAAATTAATGGGAATATATAAGGTAAAGATTTCAGCTCTAATAATGACAGAGGTAAGTGATTATGATAACAAATCATTGCGATAAGCGTTTATTCTTTACCTGACAAAGAAATTTCAGAATAAGTTGAATTTGAAAGCACTGATTCATACAGATGACAAATTCAAGGTGGCCCAAATTAGCGACAAAATTTGTTCTTGATAGGGTAGAAACATTGTGGTAAAATGAAAAAAAAAAAAATCCGATTTCTGATTGTAATTTCCCCTCTCCTCTCGATGTTTTTAAAAGCTTGATTTTCAGAGTCGTATCAAGGTAAAGGGTTAAATATTTATGAATAATTGCTGAACGTTAAGCAACATGACGACCAAAAGAAAAGGTTAAAATTCTTTGCATGTTAACTCATTACCAAACGACAAATTTGTAGACTGGTCCAAATTGAAAGCATTTGCAGACGACAAAATAAAAGTGACTGAAAAATCGAAATTTGACTTGGAAAGGGTTGAAAACATTGTGGAAAAAGGAGAAAATGCTGGTTACCAGCATTTTCTCCTTTTCCCACAATGTTTTCTAAAGGCTTCTTTCTCAAGGGCGTCAAAAGTAGGGATTGTGTGGTAATGGGTTAAAACGGTTACAGATCATGTTATTGTCATTTTTGACGTAGTAAAATCCGATCATACTCGTATATAAGGAAAGAAGTGATCAGCCTGGAACCCAGGCTATACATCGGTACATCATACTGACCAGAACTACTTCGAAATGACACATCTATTGTGATTTAAACTGATTTACCTTTTTCTTTTCACGGATCTCCGGAATCAAAACTCGGCCACGCCGATGCGTAACAATAACCTAGTCATTAATCATAAAGTCAAGCACAACTTTGATAAAAGAAAAATATTTCTTTGAAAGAGAAAATTTTGTTTCAACACTTGATTCGAAGGAATTTATTTCAATTTTACTTCTCACAAAGACAGAATAAGGTTGCCAACAGAGGAAAGGGGTCTATCAGCGGTACGTCATTCAAAGAAGCTATCCGATTGGTTAGTTCTGGGATAGTAAATTTACATGTACGATCCCACTGGTTAGTTGTTTATGCGTTGTGAAGTGGAAGAAAAAGGAAAAAAAAGGATATAGATCTATAGACTCTATATCCTCTATTTATTTTTACTAGCGGAACTCTTCAGGTTAAAGGTGCGTTTAGACCTGAACTTTTATGCAGGTCCGAATGACGTCATGTTAGTAGCTTTCGATTGGCTTATAATAGCTATGGTTTATTTGTTGCTGCAGCAACGTGATGATATTAATGAACTGATCCAAAGTATTTTGCATTCGTCAAAAACGATGCTTTTTACGAATTCGATTTCATCCCTTCTATAGAAACTTGAAGTTTCTTCTAGCTGTTCTGATTAAATTTACAATGGTCTCGACACTATTTTGTTCTCATGTACTCGAGAAGTATCGAACTATTTGAAAGGCGTTTTGATAATGCTGTTCAGAGGCATTTTCAGCAAGCTGCCGAGCGTTGACATATGAAGGCGAGAATGAAAATCTCGCCTTCCAAAAAGGGGCTTGTCAGTGAAATGGAATAAAATCTAGAATGCCTGCAGAGATCAAAAATTTAAAAGTCACAAGCCTAGCCACATACCCATCATAGAGATTCATAGTGGTAAGTTTCAAGTTATTCTGGTGGAAACTGTAGGAGGAGTTGTGGAAAATGCTAAAGGACAGACAACTTTCTTTAACCCTTTACCACATGATCCTGACTTCTAACAGCCTTGAAAAAAAACATTATGAAAACATTGTGGGAAAAGGAGAAAATGCTGATAACCTGTTTTCTACTTATAGAGACAACTTCCACAATTTTCACCCCGTTTAATTTTGCATCTACATACACTTTGTGTATGGTTAAGTCTAGAATTTTGTCATGTGGTAAAAAGTTAAAACATTCTTCAGAATTAATTTGTGTGAAAAGCGTCAACCCTGGTCAGACTGCGCGAACTGCGCAGGCTGACCAGGGTTGGTACTTTTCGCTTTTATGATATTTTTTGTATGAAAAGTCGTCATTATACCTTGTTATACAATTACTTTTGAACTATCAACTAAAATTGACCTGCACTTTTCTTTGGTCTTTTTTTTGTATATGATGTGCGAAACTTCCCGATTGTCCCTGTTTGATGAATCACATTTAACCCATTACGATTTAGTCCCTACTTTTGACGCCCCTGAGAAAGAAGCCTTTAGAAAACATTGTAGGAAAAGGAGAAAAAGCTGGTAACCAGCATTTTCTCCTTTTCCCACAATGCTTTCTACCCTTCACAAAACAAATTTCAAATTCTCTGTCACTTTTATTTTGTCGTCTGCAAATGCTTTCAATTTGGACCAGTCTAAAATATTGTTGTTTGGTAATTTTAATACAATGACTGCATTTTACATTTTTTGATAGAATAACTATCTACATGTATCTACAAAAGCTTACCTGCTTTTTGGAGAAATTTTTGGCATTGTAATTCCTATCACATCTTGTCTTATTTTGCTTTTGTCTTGTGATTTTTTTATAAATCATTTTGCTCACCATTACAGTATAGTTCATTGTAACAAGATTACATTAATTCACCTTTTCCAAAGTACAAAAAAATACGGAAGTTGCCACAATTCTCATTCTGTTTGGGAAAACAGACTTGCATAGCCAAAACTAAAGGCAACTTTGGCCATTGCAGACTGATGTGCCCTGTCCACACAGAGCCCGTAGCCATGTTATTTCGACCTGTGTGCATCACTAAGAATCCGACAAGTAGAAAAAAATCCTAATATTTACAGTACACACAGCTTAATTTCACCCCTCTTAACCTTTTACTCCATAGATACTCATTTTAACACATCGACAACAGACAGCTTTTGAAATCATTGTGGGAAAAGGAGAAATTGCTCGTGACGAGCAATTTCTCCTTTTTCCGCAATGTTTTTCACTCAATCAGATAATTGTTTCCCCATTTGTCCATGTTTTTGACATCATATTTTTATTTGCTGCTGACTTGAAGGAGCCTAAAATTGACATGAGGTAAAGGGTTAATCACTCATTATGACATATTTGGGGGTTACCTTAAGTAAAACAGTCAAATCACCTTTCCTTCATAATAAAAGATGTAGCTATAAGTATTTGTTACCCATAATTACCTAATCATTCAAGCAATAATGGTATACTCTCAATTTACACTGAAACAGGTTAAACAGCCTATTTTGCTAGATATTTTTTTTACATATAACCCACTACTACAAAGTAAACCTTACATTTTTTTATCTAGATAAAGTTTCCGAGAAACTTTGATTTATCGCAATAAATTTCTAAAATTGTCATGGTAGTTTTCATGTATCTTGTAGCAGATGAATGCCACTATATACTATAGTTACGTAAAACTTGCACAAATTTTGTTCGTACTGTGAAACTGGGCCCTGGTCTCTAGTCATGAATGCTACAGACTACATTACCAGGCTAGGCCAAAATTTTAATTATGGTATCACAGCACAATGTACAGTATACAAGCATTGAAAATTCGTCTCTGTGATTTAAAAAATAAGGCCTTTGAAAGCTTCACTCTTTACCAAATGACAGAATTTTGGACAAGTCCAAATCAAAAACATTTGCAGTCAACAAAACAAACATGACTCAAAAATTAAAACTGACCTTTAGAAGAGTAGAAAACATTGTGGGAAAAGAAGAAAATGCTGGTTATCAGCATTTTTTTTTATTCTTTTCCCACAATGTTTTCAGAAGGCCTCTTCCTCTATGTCATAAAAACAAGGGATTGTTTGGTAAAGAGTTAACTAAAAATTTCTGAATTTCTTGGCTGTTATTGTGTTGGCTCTAGGTAAATGGGAGTAGGTTTAAATTTAAAATGAAATCCCTCTACAATATTATCCTTTATCAAACACTTTTGAAGAAATGGGCTTAGAAAACATTGTGGAAAAAGAGGAAAATGCTCATAGCCTGCTTTTTACTTTTTTGCCAAAATGTTTTCTGAGCCACATGCTAAAAGCTACAGGCTTTAATGAAAAGTCTTCACATTTTCTCATGTAGTAAAGAGATCATATCATAGTGCAACAACAAATGTAAAAGTAGTATTAATCACAGTTTCATTACAAGACTGAATTTCTTCAAGTGGGGTTCATTTTACCTCAGGTGTGCTATTTTCTAATCCTTGTGTGTCATTTGATCACAAAACCAGTCTACCAAATGATAAATGGACTGGTATCAGATTTAACAAAAAGGACACAGGTTTGACAAAAAGGGTGTTGCACTTCACCGACAAAACCCCCAGTCTTGACTTTTTACCTCTAGAGAAAAATATTAAAAAAAACATACCGACAAAAAAAAAATTAAAGAAGATTACACTATTAATAGTATTTTCCATTAATTAATTAACTAAAGTTTGAAATCATTGTGGCTTAAGGAGAAAATGCTTTTTATAAACCTCATAATTATTATAAGCTCTTCCATCTTTTATCATAATGTTTTAAAAATTATCTGCAGCAGGAAAAAACATGATTACAAATGATCCTTGCCCTGTGACAAGGGGGCTAAATGCCTTAGCAAAAAGTATCTACCCAGGTCAGCCTGCATAGTCTATGCATGCTGACCAGGGTCGAAACTTTTTGCTGTTGGTCAAATTTCTGTATGAAAAAGGATCAGTCTACTTCATTATCAACTCTTTCCCAAGCAATCCCTGGTTTTTACAAGTCTGGAATAGTAGCCTTTTGAAAATATTTTGGGAAAAGGAGAAAATGCTGGTAACCAGCATTTTCTCCTTTTCTCACAATGATTTCTACCCTATCATATACAGAAATCATCTTTTCAGCAAAGAGTTGAATTGCCTTCTGGAAATGCTTTCAATTTGGTCTAGTCCAACAGTTTGTCCTTTGAGAAAGGGTTAAATCTTTACAAAACGACAACATTTCAGGTTTGTCTGAATAAAAAGCATCTGCAGACGACAAAATAAAAGTAAATGAAAAATTGAAATCTGTGTTTGTGAAGGGTAGAATACATTGTGGGAAAAGGAGAAAATACCGTTGACCAGGAAAGTTTGTTGTGCATAAAAGTCTTCAATATGAACAAATGCAAAATTTCAAGAGTAAAAAGTTGCTAAATAAAATTTAATCACTTGAACATAATTTCTGGGACATTTTCTTATTTGAGCAACCCATAAACTACTGCTTTGTCCGGGATAACCACACGACAAACTTCATAGCTGACATGCAAAGGGAGGTAACCTAAACAACTTCAAACAAAAATCTACCTCTGTAATTAGCTGCCTTAACCCATTACCACACAATCCCTACTTTTGACGCCCCTGAGAAAGAGGCTTTTAGAAAACATTGTGGGAAAAGGAGAAAATGCTGGTAACCAGCATTTTCTCCTTTTCCAACAATCTTTTCTACACTTTTCATAACAAATTTCAATTTTGAGCCACTTTTGTCATCTGCAAATGCTTTCAATTTGGACCAGTTTAAAATACTGTCATTTGGTAATGGGTTAAACCTTTACCAAATGACAAAATTTTAGCCTTGTGCAATTTCAAAGCATTTGCAGACGACAAAATACACCTTACTCAAAAATTGAAACTTAACTTTAGAAGTGTAGAAAACATTGAGGGAAAAGGAAAAAATGCTGGTTACCAGCATTTTCTCCTTTTCCCCCAATGTTTTTTGAAGGCTTCTTTTTCAAGGTCGTAAAAAGTAGGGCTTATTTGGTGAATACTCTCTTGGTTTATATGCCCTATTATTTCAATGCTGAGGGGCAAACAGAATGCTGTAGTGACAAGTTAATTTCTTAAGTAATCAGGGGTTTAAGGGTAAAGAAAAAAAGGGTAAGATTGATTGATTGATTGTATGGTGTTTAATGCTGTTTTCAATTTCAGTTATATTGCCACAGTCAGTGCACCTATCCATGCTTTCCTGGAGTTTCTGTTACCAGTACTAAGCACAATATTCTTTCTGAGCCACTGGCTGCTTTCCCACATAATCATTGTCAAACAATCAGAGGTCAGAGAGCAATGACTATCATCAATCCTCGCAAAGAAATTGGCCAAGCCAGGGATGGAACTCACGACCCTCTCCTCTTAATTGCTTTGCACTACAGACTGAGGAACGGGGGCTCGGCGAAAAAATGGTAAGAGAAAACAACCAAACACTTACACTATCAAAGCGCACTTTAAGGTCAGCTGTACTAGACTTCAGTTTCTGTAGTTGTTGGGCTGACTCATCTTTCTTATCTGCTTTGTTGTTCTCTATGAGTCCTTCAGCTTGTCGGATAGAGGTTTTTACATCATCTTCTTTACCATCTATCTCTTCTCTTAGGTTCTGTGAAAAAACATGAGGGTATATATATTTTTTAACTTGCATTCTATTTATGGACTCCCTAAACCGCTTATCAAACAATCCCGAGTTTTAACGACCTGGAGGAAGAAGCCTGTAGAAAACACTGGGAAAAGAAGAAAATGCTGGTAATCAGCATTTTCTCCTTTTCCTGCTATACTTTCTACCCTATCATTGTCAGAAACCATATCAACAAGATTTAATTTGTTGTCTGCAGATACTTTGCTGTTTGGTAAAGAGTTTAATCTTTACCAAGCAGCAAAGTTTTTGACCTGTCCAAAGTGACAGCATTTCCAGATGAGAAAACAAGTGCGACTCAAAAACTAATATTTGATTTGGCAGAAAACATGGTAAGAAAAGGAGAAAACTATAGCTGTCACTGAATGTGACTTAATACCCTGGCCAGTGCTTTGACAGAAATAGGCAATTACTAGTATTTTGTACAAAGACGGACACACAAACACATGGACGGACACACATACAGACAGGCTGATTCCAGTATACCCCCAAAAACATTCGTTTTGTGGGGCTATAATTAAGCATTCATTTTCTCCTTTGTCCTTACTGTTTACAACAGCCGTTCTCTTTAACTGTAGGAGGTAGTTAAAATTCTGGATTGTTTGGAAAAAAATTAAGGGATAAAGAAATATATCATTTCATCATACTCTTTCTAAAAATTCTCACCATTTCAGCCACACATGTTATCTGCAAATCCTTAACTCATTACCAAATGACAATATTTTATGCTTGTCCAAATCGAAAGCATTTGCAGACGACAAATTAAAAGTGACCGAAAATTTGAAATTAGTTTTGTGAAGGGTAGAAAACATTGTGGGTAAAGGAGAAAATGCTGGTTACCAGCATTTTCTCCTTTCCCCACAATGTTTTCTAAAGGCTTCTTTTCTAGGGTCGTCAAAAGAAGGGATTGTGTGGTAATGGATTAAAATATGGATAAGTCATACTTTTTGTCATCCGGTAAAGAATTAAATAGTGAAAACTTCAGCAGCTAAGTAAGTAACATGATACTTTCAAACCACATAATAAAACCCATTATTTTTCTATTTCAAAATTAAATTTCTTGAAATTGTGTTTCATATCACATAAAACTTCCTCAGGCAGTGTATTAAACCCATGACTTATTTTTGATAATACACTAGTGTATTATCGTTTTTTGTGTCCCGGTTCTGATCAGTTTTCAGTCACAAGCGCGTGAAACCAGAGACACCAACCACAGTTTGTGCGGGAATTTGTACTGTTACGCCCTTTCGGGGGAAAAAAGACGTCACTGTTGCTAAGACGTATACGCGTGGAAAGTTTTTGATTTTCGTGTATTATAAAAACCAAGAAATGCAGCGAAAGTTTCTTAAAATCAATCTTGTAGCAGAAATAGCGGAACTTAA
This sequence comes from Tridacna crocea, assembly GCA_943736015.1. NCBI lineage: Eukaryota > Metazoa > Mollusca > Bivalvia > Cardiida > Cardiidae > Tridacna > Tridacna crocea. The sequence continues at coordinate 36,087,765 of OX031073.1, forward strand.
CCTATCTATAAACTATTTCACTCTTTTTTGGTGCAAATGTCAAAGAACTACCTGCTTGTGTATATACACATTTGAAACCAAACTACAACTGTAAACATGGACCCGTGAACGGTATAGAGATTGAAGGTGATGATGCGGGATATTTTACCGTCTTTCATTCATTTTATGTGATAAATAGATTCTCATATTCGTGTTTATGTATTATAGTTTTTATCAAACTTGTTGACTAAAATGTATTTGACGCTCGCCAAGGCTCGCGTCATACAATTTTAGTCAACTTGTTTGATAAAAACGATAATACACGAACCCTCATGTAAGATCCTGTATTTATCGCACTGTGCAGTTCAAAGATCAGACTGAACATTTTGTGCAGTCTGATCTTATTCTACACTGTCCACAATAGGTCCTTGGGTCGTTCTTAATAGCCTAATGATTAAAACTTGAATGGTACTTTGAAGAACACACTTACATGAGATAACTGCCTCTGTGTAGATAGACTGTCCACCCTTTCACTGGGAGGACCTTGTTTAGCCAGTTCCTGTTCTTTATCCTGTAACCAGTCTGTTTTATCCTTAACATCCAACAAACATTCGACCACTTCTTCATCCGACACTAAACTCACATCTCCTGTCACAGGATCTACTTTCACTTTTGAGTTCATTGTTAAAAACCCGTTTGCAAGAGCGTCTCTCAAGGACATCTTCTGACCGTTTGGTGCTTCAAAACTAGTAGTACGAGGATTCACTTTATTTCCATCAATTAAATCTCTCAATGTTGATGACATATCAGCAAACTTTTCTGGTATGATTTCGGGGTCTATAAATCCTCTTCTAATTGCCTCTTCCAGGGACATTCTTTGTCCAGAATCTGGGTCAAAGTATTTTCCTGTATTGGGATCAAATTTCCCTGAGTCTAATAGAGCTCCTAAACTTACAATATTTCCAGTTTCCTTGTCTACTAACATAACTGTGTTAGGATCAAACAGTCCTCTATCTACTGCATCAGCAACTGACATTTTCTGTCCACTAACTGGATCAGTAACAAGTCCAGAATTTAGATCAAAGACTCCTTGATCAGCAGCTTCTTTCAGAGACATGTTATTGAGAGCTTCCAGTAAAGGTACACATAACTTTGGATCTATCTTACCAGCTTTAATTGCCTCTGTAATTGTCATGACTTCACCTGTGACAGGATTACGATACAGACCATTTTTCAAATCAAGAATTCCAGCTTTAATTGCCTCTTCAACAGATATACATTCTCCTGTGTATGGAGATTCAACACATCTGACTTCTTTACAATCTCCTGCTTTATCTAGTTTAGAAACCATTTCACAATTAGCAATAATATCATCAGGGTTAATGTGAGGTTCAACAAGGCCTTTGAGAATAGCTTCTGTTAGAGTCATTTCTTCTCCAGTTTTCGGATCAACAAATTTTCCAGTTTCTGGATTAAATAGTCCATTTTCTATGGCAGTTGCTAATGAGATAACTTTTCCAGAGGTCGTGTCATATAGAAATATTGAATTAGGATCAAGAATTCTCTGTGCAATGGCTGCTTGCAGAGATATAGTATGTCCTGTATTGGGATCAGTTACCAGACCAGTGTCTGGGTCAAACTTGCCCTCATCAATGAGCTTTCCTATGGAATGATCTTTGTAAATATCTAATATTTGTTTGGCTGCCATTGGCGAGACTGCTTTTCTTCTAACACCTTCTTCTACTGACACAAGTTCACCATTAGGCAGTCTAATCTCATTCTTTACAAAATCTACCAGTCCCTGAGTTATAGCCTCTTCAAGAGAGATTTCTTTTTTGCCTGAGTTTTTCACAAGAGGGACAGACACATCATGTTTTGATCTTACGCTCTCCGCGAGTCTTTTGTTCGGGTCTCTGATTTCACCATCAGTTTCGTCAAATCCTTCAAAAATATCAGCAGCACCAGGTATGAACTTTTGTTTTTTGATATGCAGTTGTTGAAAGGTTAATTTGTTCTCATTAGGTGTACTAGAGTCAACTGGCCTTGCTTTGATGAAACCTTTTTTGATGGCGTCTGCAATTGACATGGTTTCACCTGTATGTGGGTTGCGATACACAGAGTTTGTAGGATCGATAACACCATCCTGTATTGCACGTTTTAAAGTCAACTCCTCACCTGTACTTGGGTTAATAACACCCTGAATATCATAGGTAACATCTGAAAAATCTACACATGTAAACATTCCATTTTCTTCTGTAATTTCATCCAAGAGCGAAGTGTCTGCTACAAGGTAGCCATTTTGTACTGCTTCCATTATACTCATTTTTTCACCTGTCAATGGATTCGTATACTGACCAGTTCTAGGGTCAATAATCCTAGATGTAATGGCTTCTTTCACCCCAATCCATTCTCCTGTCTTGGGGTCAATGACTCCTTCTACAGGATACTTTAATGTCTCCATCTTATTTCTCATTGGTTCAAATCCACCACGTGCTGTGCTTCCATTGGTCAGATTTTCTCTGAAATCAGCTTTGATAAGGCCTTGCTGAATGGCTTCTGGGATAGAAATGACTTTTCCAGTATCTGGATTTTTGTAAGTGCCATTGATTTGATCTAGGATGCCATTGGATAGAGCTTGGAAGACACTTAACTGTTGCTTAGTTCTTGGATCTATCACACCTGAAAATAAAAGGACTTTGTGAGACTTTTTTAACTTTTCTACACTTCTAATAACTGTGTTAACCCTTTACCTGATATGCCAATTTGAGGCTCTTCCATTTCATCAGCAAATAAAGATATGATGTCAAAAATATGGATAAATGAGGATATAAATATCTGATTAAGTGGAAAACATTGTGGGAAAAGGAGAAATTGCTCATTATGAGCAATTTCTCCTTTTCCCACAATGATTTCAAAAGCTATCTCTTGTTGATGCGTCAAAATGAGTATCTATGGAGTAAAGGGTTAAATCTTTGCCTGACAAATATTTCTAGTTTGTCCAAACTGAAAGCATTTGTAGACAACATATTCACCCTTTACCACATAACAAAACTGTTGACAAGCTCTTAATGAAAGTATTTTGTATAGGAAAAACTAGACTTGTTTTGAATGACAGAGTTTGTTACTGAAAGGGTAGAAATCATTTTGGGATAAGGAGAAAATGCTGGTCACCAGCACTTTCTCCTTTTCCCAAAATGTTTTCAAAAGCCATCTTCCTTTGGGTCATTAAAAGTCGGGATTGTGCGGTAAAGGGTTAACAGGCCTCCTAGGAGGCCAAAACAAAAATAAAGGTTTTTATAAAGGCTCCAATGTATGAAAATAAAGGCCTTTTAGTGTAAAATATGAAAAAAATAAAGAGTAAACAAAGGCTATTTTTGTCGAAGTTCTCATTTCTTTATTAAACCCACAGTCATACCAAAGTCAATTTTTTGATGTTATATACTGTTTGAATTATGCAATATAATACACACCTTATTTAATCTGTATACCTATTTTCTCTGCATATTTATATCATACATAGCTCCTGTTTTACAGTGCAGGATCTACATCACCTTTGCTTTAAGCTAGCACGGCAACCAGTCAGAGCAAATATAAAGGTTTTGAGTGAGAATTACAGGCTATTTTGGTGTTTTAAAGGTTTTCTGGGGAAATGTAAAGGTTTTAAAGGTTTGCTCTGAAATTAAAGGTTTTTAAAGGTTTTAAAGGTTTCACTAGGAGGCCTGGGTTAAATGCAGCTCAAATGAGTGAATTTGTGTGTGAAAGACCAGAAAATACAACAGAGAAAAAAAGTTGGAAAAGACCTGCATACAGCTTACTACCCTTTTCAGTTTCCAATAACCCTTTACCAGACAACAAAATATTAGCAATGTCCAAATTGAAAACATTTGCAGGCAAAAATTTCAGGTGAAAAGTTCCTCAAATAGTGCGATTATTCTTTGATAGGGTAAAGCACATCCTGGGAAACCAGCATTTTCTCTTTTCCCAACAATGTCTTTTACCCTATCAAAACTTCATGTTTTCTCCAATCCATTAAATGGAGGATTTCATCCGTTTAGAATAAATTTGATTTCAGAGTAGTTTACCTTCAAATTTAAATAGGAAATGCATGCATTATCTTCATTAATCTACAAATAGACCTGAGACACATATTCAAAGCAAATAGCTTGAAGACATAAAAAAATATATAGTAAAGATGAATTCAGATTAATGTACACATGTGAAAATATCATGGCAAAAAGTAGAAATGGTTTAGTATAAGCAATTTCTCCTGTTTGTACAATTGTTTTCAAAACTAGTTTGCTGCCAGACCAAAAAGAGAAGGCGGCATCATGCTGGTAATAAGATTTGATAGCAGTTGCTGTGTGTTTAACCCATTACCACACAATCCCTACTTTTGACGCCCCTGAGAAAGAAGCATTTTGAAAACACTGTAGGAAAAGGAGAAAATGCTGGTAACCAGCATTTTCTCCTTTTCCCACAGTGTTTTCTACCCTTCCCAGAACAAATTTCACTTTTTCAGTCACCTTTCTTTGTCGTCTGAAAATGCTTTCAATTCGGACCAGTCTAAAATTTTGTAGTGTTGTAAATAGTTAAAAGATCAGACTCAAAAATGGGGCCTTACTGTCAAAAATATTATAAATGTTACCTCCTTCTCTTGTATAAATTACTCTTTTATTAGCCCAAGTTTGATGTAAATTACTTCAGTGAAGAGTAAGATATAAAAAGATGTGAAAATTTTAGCACAACAACAAGGATAAGCAATACCTTAACTCTTTACCAAATGACAATTGAAAGCATTTGCAGACGACATAATAAATGCGAATCAGAAATTGAAAATTGATGTGGAAAGGGCAGAAAACATTGAGGGAAAAGGAGAAAATGCTGGTTATCAACATTTTCTCCTTTTCTCACAATGTTTTTAAAAGCTTTCTTTTGCAGGGTCGTCAAAAGTTGGGATTGTGTGGTAAAGAGTTAAGGTTTTCTTTGGATCTAGCCAAAATGGAAGTTATATACTAAAGAAAGTATGTTCACACATACATATGTTGGCACAGTATTTGTCTTTGATTTGGAAGAAAACATTGGGCGAAAAGGAGAAAATGCTGGTTAATAGCATTTTCTCGTTTTCGACAATGTTTTCAATAGGCTTCTGTTATAGGGTAGTTAACAGTCTGAATTGTGTGCTGGACTGTTCAAAGATCAAGTAGATTTTACAATACTTACCTGTAATCACAAAACTATTTACTTCCTTCACCACATCTGACACGCCACTCTCCCCACCAAGAGCTGATGCTGCTCTCCGTAACTTCTGCCGTCTACGAGGAGGTGGAACAGGCTGTTTTCCATGGCGACGCTCATGTATGTACAATTCAGATCTTACAGTTGTCACACAGGTCTCCTTAGTTTGTACATCAATGTCTATCATTGGCAAGGCCCTGAAAGGTTTGATCCAACTCATTACCAATTCAGTTCACGTATGTACCAACATTTCAGTTCACTTACTTACCTACATTTCAGTTCACTTACTTACCTACATTTCAGTTCACATACGTACCTACATTTCAGTTCACTTACGTACTTAAATTTCAGTTCACTTACGTACCCCCATTTCAGTTCACTTACGTACCTACATTTCAGTTCACTTGCGTACTTAAATTTCTGTTCACTTATGTACCCTCATTTCAGTTCACTTATGTACTTACATTTCAGTTCAGTTGATGTACGTACATTTCAGTTCACTTATGAACTTACGTTTCGGTTCACTTTTGAACCTATGTTTCAGTTCACTTATGTACCAACATTTCAGTTCACTTATGTACCTACAATGCAGTTCACTTTATGTACTTACATTTCAGTTCACTTTATGTATTTACATTTCAGTTCACTTTATGTATTTACATTTCAGTTCACTTATGTACCTACAATGCAGTTCACTTGATGTACTTACATTTCAGTTCACTTTATGTATTTACATTTCAGTTCACTTATATACTTACATTTCAAAGTAGGCTTTTGAGCAATATGTAGGCCAGTTCTCATCTGGTAAGAGTACACCAGTTCTCTCCCGAGTGTTGCCCAGCAACTTTCTATATGCCTTGGCATATGTTAAAAACTCCTGTAGTACAAATTCATTTTGATATATTAGTAAATGATCAATTTAATCTTTACCAAATTACATAAGTTTAGACTAGTCTAAATTGGAAGCAGATGACATAAATCAGGTGACTCAAATATTGAAAGTTGTTTTCAGAACAGTACAAAACATTGACTGAAAAGGTGAAAATGCTGGTGACCAGCATTTTATCTTTTTGCCACAATGTTTTCAAAAGGCCTCTGGTTGTAAAAACCAGGAATTGTTTGGTAAAGGGTTATCTCTTTACCAAACAATGTACTTTTCAGACTTGTCTTAGTAAACAGATTTTGCTAACGATAAGTCAAATGTGACTTGAATGATGGAAAACACTGTGATAAGAGAAGACAATGCTTGTCATGAGCATTTTTTTTCTTTATACCACAATGCTTCCACAGCCCCTTTTCCAAGGGTTGTTAAAATACAGGATTGTTTAGTAAAATATTATCCTTTTAATGTATATCAAAGTTCTAGAAAATTTCTCATTAACTGGTTTTGAAATAAGCATTTTTCTGTATTCTGCATTTTTCTATATCCTAATGATTTTTTTCATGATATGAAATATACAACTAAGAAAAAAGAAAAAAACTTAAAATTAAGTATTATTATCATAGAAGTGTTGTAACATTTTCAAAATTACACAATGAAAAGTTTCTTCTAATACTGAAAAAGAGGCCTTTTATAAAAAGTGATTGGAACGGGTGAAAATGCTGGTAACCAGCCTTTCCTTCTCCTGAAATCTTTTCTCTATTTTCAGCCGCAAATTCCAGTTTTATCGGCATTCATTTTGCGACCTGTTTATTTGAACAAGTCTAAAAATTTGTCATTTTGTTAAGATTTAACTCTTTACCAAACAACAAAATTTTAGACAGGTCAAAATTGAAAGCCTTTGCAGAGGACAAAATAAATGGGAGTGAAAAATCACAATTTATTTTGGGAAGGATAGAAAACATTGTGGAAAAAGGAGAAAATATATGTGACTGAAAAATCACAATTTATTTCGGAAAAGATAGAAAACATTGTGGAACAAGGACAAAATGCTGGTTACCAGCATTTTCTCCTTTTCCCACAATGTTTTGAGAAGGCTTCTCTGCCAAAGTCGTTAGAAGTTGGGATTGTGTGATAAAGAGTTAAAGCTTGGTCAAGACAACCTCTTCTGAACAAAGTCTGTACAAAACAAAGAAACAAATAAATGCATAGCTCAAATACAAACCGCATCTGGCAGGAATTGAACCCTTGAAGGGACAAAGTATGCTATTTCTTGGGGGATTAACTCATTACCAAACAACAATATTTTAGGCTTGTCCAAACCAAAAGCTTTTGCAGACGACAAAATAAAGGTGACTGAAAATTTGAAATTTGTTTTGTAAAGAGTAGAAAACTTTGTGGGAAAAGGAGAAAATGCTGGTTACCAGCATTTACTCCTTTTCCCACAATGTTTTCAAAAGGCTTCTTTTTCAGGGTCGTCAAAAGAAGGGATTGTGTGGTAATGGGTTAAAAGACCAGTGCCATAACCACTGAGCCAAAGAGATACCTCTCTGATGCAGTTGACAGGTACTGTATTTATATCAGGATGAAGCTATGCATGGAGGAGTGGTCTCCTGTAACACCACCAGACATACAAAGATAATAAAATTAAACAAACCTTGTAAGTTGTTAATGATTTAGCATTAGCCTGCCATGTCAATGTGGTTCCATTTTGAGCATCTTTTGGGCTTGGTTTGACTTGACTCAGAATTTTTCTAAAACTGGTTGCCTGGGAAACAAGGTCACGATAATCAGTGTCATCTTGAACAGGTCCAGGTCGGAGCACCTGCACAGCTTCGTTCATTAACTTCATCAAATCTGCTTTCTGATTGGCTGATATTGTGTACAACTGAAGAAGGCAAAAAAGTGAAAGATGTTGACCAAGGTCTGTAGTCAGCAATCATTCTCATGAATATTCTTAGTCTAATTCTATATTTAGAAAATAACACAATTTCTGACTGGATAAATTATTTGGTTAAGCCAATCAGAAGTTGTGTAACTTCTAAATTTAGAAAATTTGTGGGTACCTTTTACTTGCCTGCATATGCACAAAATTTGCGTAAAGAAAAATCAAGTCTGAAAAAATTTTTTACTGAAGTGCATAATTTTACAATCCAAGTACATAATTATGTAACTCTAGCTTTTTACCAAATGGCAAAATTTTGGACTTGTACAAATTGAAAGCATTTGCAGGTGACAAAATGGATGTAACTAAAAAAATGAAATATTTGTTTCCAGCAGGGTAAAAAGCATTGTGGGAGCTTCAATTTTTGAAAACACCTTAGAACAAGTAGGAAGGTTTTGAAAACATTATGGGAAAAGAGTTTTCCATCCCTTTATAGTTTAATTTAGTTTAAACATATTTATTTTACATAGATTGAGAAACAAGTTCTTACAACTTATACCAATCTCTCACAAATTTGCTTCCTGGGAACTACACCAGTACTCTCGCCGAATATGTGGGCCAATGAAAAATCTCGAAGTTGACACCCGCTCCCGGGTATCAAACTCAGGACCTTATTGTTACGAGGCTGATGCTCTACCCAACAACCACCGACAACACGTGCTGTTTATAAGCAAATCTCATAAGCTGAGCCACATTCAATTTGTCTGCAAAAGCTTTGAATTTCAAACACTTTATAATGTTGTTGGTAAAGAATTAAGAGCTCTTTGGCATTTCTAAGTGGCTGTTAAAAAAAATTTAAGTAAGTTTCTTTATCAGAAAATATCAGAAAATTTAAAAGCTAAAGAGTAAATATGCAAAAGATCTAACCTCTTTCACAGTGGTATCCTCTGCAGATAAAACAAAGTACTGTGTTAGCTGAGTTCTCAGTCTAGCGATGCTTGTTTCCCAGTTTACAAGCAGCTGATCCTTCAACCTGAAACATAAGCATCATCATTCTGAGAAATAATTCCACAGGGACATTATTAGTTGTACGGTCAGGTGGCAGGGGGCTTTGAAACTTGTTCATGGCTGTGGTGAATCATGTTGCCCCGAGTTGAAGGCAAAGTGACAACAGGATTCACCACAGCTGACCGCACAACGGATTCATTATACTACAAATTTTTACCATTCTAATGTTTCTTTAATAAATTTTACCTGTTTTTTTTTTTTTTTTTTCGGGGGGGGGGGGGGTGTTTTTTTAAAAAATTGAGTATGCTGACGAAGTAGAATCTCCCTTCTGAGTGCCCCAATTCAATGAAAACTGACGTTACTGGGAACTGATGTCAACAAACCTTGGTAATACATGCTAAAACAGCTTGGCGCATAATTTTGATGTAGGGGGCTCCCAAAAGGGACACTGCTTTTACGTTGGTTTTGCCGGCGTACATGATATATACGTTCTTGTCATATTATCCAATCAGATCACGAGAAATTTCTTTGCAGTATAATAAATCTGATCACGATCATGAGAAATGTCCAATCAGATCATGAGACTTTTACCAACCCTGTGAAAGAAGCCTTTTGAAAACATTGTGGGAAAAGGAGAAAATGCTGGAAACCAGCATTTTCTCCTTTTCACACAATGTTTTCTTCCCTTCCTAAAACAAATTTCAATTTTTGAGTCACATTTACTTTGTTGTCTGCAAATGCTCTCAATTTGGACCAGTCTAAAATTTTGTTGTTTGGTAAAGAGTTAAAAGAAGTCATATTAACATGTGGGAACTAAAACCTACTTCTGTGCTTCATTATAAGCCTTTTTGTCTGGAGGAGGTATTTCTATTATGATGCCAGGAACTTCTGCTTCACTCTTGTCCTTGCAACGAATCTGAAATTACAGTGTGGTAAAAGACTTTAATAATTTATGGTTGATATAATCATCATGTTCCTGTATATGTTGTAGGCCAGACTGGAATCTAGGGAGATCCGGAATCTGCCCTGGCAGATCCGGAATGTGCCTAGACCAAATTGGAATTGCATTTTTGTGTAGACTAACATAGGTTGTTTTCCATTTTTTTTAACCATCTTAATACACATGTTTAACCCTTTCCCAAACAAGCCCTTGTTTTTACGTGTCTGCAATACAAGTCTTTCGAAAACATTGTGAGAGAAGGAGAAATTGCTCGTAACAAGCAATTTCTCCTTTTCCCACAGTGTTTTCCAACAATTTGGAGAACTTTCTGCCATTTTTATCAAATTTGAAATTGTCGTCTGCAAACTCTTCGAGTTTGGAAGAGTCTAAAATTTGTCGTTTGGGAAAGGGTTAAAACTGAGAGGTAATATTTAATCCATTACCACAAAATCCCTACTTTTGACAACCCTGAGAAAGAAGCCTTTTGAAAACATTGTAGGTAAAGGAGAAAATTCTGGTAACCAGCATTTTCTCCTTTTCCAACAATGTTTTCTACACTCCTGGAAACAAATTCTAAGTTTTGAGTTATGGTTGTTTTAGCCTCTGCATGCGCCTTCAACTTGGACCAGTCTAAAATTTTGTCGTTTGGTAAAGAGTTAATTATAGCAATTCATTTGTTGGTTTTTGTTTTTCCCCCATAATTGCTCCATTTTCTATATTTTTTTGTGCTAAAATGCAAAACATTTAAAATTCGATCTTACTCAGAATTTCTACTTAATACTTCTTTTATTTTGGGATTCAAGTCAAATAAGAGTTATATGTAGTCGCACTATATTAAACAAAGAAAATATTCCATTTTGGTTAGGTAGATTGTGGAGCTGCCTAGCAAAACTGGAACCTTATTTGGTCTAGATAGAATTCAAATTTGGTCTAGGCAGATTCCAAATCTGCCTAGATTCCATTTGGACTGTGACATATACATTTGAACCATTGTTACCAAATTAAGATGGGAATTTTGTGCTCAGAATTTTCAGATATGGTATGATGAACATGTTTATGTCTCTGTCTTTCACAAGACTAGTTTTATCCCTTTGCCACACAATCCCGACTTTTAACGACTTTAACCTTTACCGCACAATCCCGAATTTTAAGGCCCTTGAGAAAGAAGCCTTTTGAAAACACTGTGGGAAAAGGAGAAAATGCTGGTAACCAGCATTTTCTCCTTTACCCACAATGTTTTCTACCCTTTCCTAAACAAATTTTAATTTTTCATTCACATTCATATTATCGTATGCAGATGTTATTGATTTGGACAAGTCTAAAATGTCATTGTGTGGTAAAGAGTTAGATTCAAGAAAATATGATACTACAGTTGGTGGGTCACTGTGGTGCATTTTTGTATTCACTATTTTACCAGTATGAGGAAAGGTAGGAGGAAAAGGAAGATGATAGATTGACTGATTACATGGTGTTTTATGACACTTTAAACAATTCGTAAGTTATATCATGGCAACAGTTCACATATTCCTGTATGTCCTTGGTTTCAATAATACTAGGCAGAAGTGTCTTGCCCTCCACTGAGCTAAGCAGTACCCCCCAAAAAAAGGAAGGATGATGAAAAAGAAATGGAATCTGCAATTTCTCTCAACAGAAAAGAACCTACACTAGAGCTATCACTAAATGTGATTATAACCCCCATCAACTCCTTGTCACAAAAACAGGTCTTTGTCACAGACAGGAGAATGGTTTAGTTAAAAGATAAGAATTGAAAAAAGTTCAAGGGGATATAATTCCATATCAAATCGCAGCAGGGTCATGAAAATTGCACATGCACAACTTCATATATATAGGAACCCCATGTGGAAACTTGAGTGCAGTATGAGAAAAACTGTAGGAGTACTGCTCAGGACAAATTTGCGTCGACAGACAGACAAACAGCCATGGCAAATCTAGTATACCCCCCTCCACACATTGTGGGGGGGTATAACTACCTTTCAGATAACAAAACAAATCAGTGAAAAGAAAAAAACAGATTTAAGTTACAAGGACATGTTACTTTCCAGCATTTCTTGGTCTTACCTGCCAGTTATCTGCATCAGAATTATCGAGTATAATGCACTCATCCCCTTCAGAAAGGTTCACCTGTGAACATAGAAGTATTTGCACATTAACCCTTTACCAAACGACAAACTTTTGGACTAGACCAAATTGAAAACATTTGCAGAAGACAATTCAACTCTTGCTGAAAAGATGATTTCTGTCTATGATAGGGTAGAAAACATTGTGGGAAAAGGAGAAAATGCTGGTTACCAGCATTTTCTCCTTTTCCCACACTGTTTTCAAAAGGCTACTATTCCAGACCCGTAAAAACCACGGATTGTTTGGGAAAGGGTTAAAGGCTAGATTCCTGGATACTGTGAGCTTTTTAGGGCTGTTTCATATGAAACTGTAAAACAAACAGGCACATAATCTTTGAAAAAATAGCACATAATGAGGACTTTTAACAACCCTGAGGAAGAAGCCTTTTGAAAACATTGTGGGAAAGGGAGAAAATGCTAGTAACCAGTATTTTCTCCTTTTCCCACAATGCTTTCAAAAGGCTTCTCTCTTGGGATTGTTGAAAGTTCAGATTGTTTGGGAAAGAGATAAAAGGTATTGGAAAAGAAAAAGAAAATGGGACATGATTCTACGTGTAAGTTCTGCCAATATCTTAGTTTCAAGGAACATATTTGTAGACAAACACAGACTGTTAGTTGTTTAACCCATTACCACACAATCCCTACTTTTGACTGAAAATGAAGCGCTTAGAAAACATTGTGGGAAAAGAAGAAAATGCTGGTATCCAGCATTTTCTCCTTTTCCCACAATGTTTTCTACCCTTCACAAAACAAATTTCAAATTTTCAGTCTCTTTTACTTTGTCGTCTGCAAATACTTTCGATTAGGACAAGCCTAAAATTTTGTCATTTGGTAATGAGTGAACAGGTTTTTTTGAAAAAAGTTAGCGAACTTGATCTTTATTTTGAGTTGCATTCACATTATTCATATGCACAACTTTTCACACTACAGTACAACCTGTATTCAGGGACCACTCAAGGGAAGTACTGAAATTGGTCTCTTACAGCAGGTGATCTTTAAATACAGGTTATATTAGGTTAATGTTAGAAGGGTTGTTGTATCAGAACAGTGGTCTCTTAAAGCAGATGGTCTCTTAATACAGGTGGTCTCTAACACAGGTTTAACTGGATATATAACTCACTTCATTATGTTGGTACGAGACAAGTGCTCTCCCTTTGATCCCATACTCTTCCAGATCTTTACGGAGGTAAATAGGGTATACATCTTGACTTCTCTCTCCGAGACGTTCTACTCTTGTTTGATAGTCTAACAGCCTGTTTGTAATATCCTGAAATGATAAAACAGCATTGTGTGATTCAAGACCTGTTCTACACTGAATAATGTCAAAAATTTTATAAGAACTGCCCTTACCAAACAAAGCTATAACCGATATATTATATTTACAACCTTGAAGAAGGTTGGAGGTAAATGCCTTTTTAACTCTTTACCACATGATCCCAACTTTTAACGACCCTGAGAAAGAAAGCCTTTGAAATCATTGTGGGTAAAGGAGAAAATACTGGTAACCAGCATTTTCTCCTTTTCCCACAATGATTTCTACTCTTTCAAAGATAAATCCAGTAATCTCAGCTTTGTTTATTTTCTTTGTGTGCTTTTAGTGAGGTAGTCCTTTACCATACAATGATGACTTTGGATGACACCAATATAGAAGCCTTTTGAAAACATTGTGGGAAAAGGAGAAAATGCTGTTTACCAGCATTTTCTCCTGTTCCTTCTTTGTTTTCAACAATCCACTTCTGCATGGATTACTAAGGCACTGTGTTGTTTGGGTATGGGTTGAAATATTTAACCCTTAAAGCGCTGGAACCAACTTAACTTGTTTTTGTGGACAGTGTAGATCAAGATCAGACTGCACTCTTGGATCTACATTGTCCACTATTCTGTTACATATCCTGGCCAAAAAAACCTTGGTGCAGTAATGTTTCAGATGTTTTTCCTATTTAAAAATGTCTCTTGTATTAATTCAGCATTTTAAGGGTTAAACAGACAAACAGTCATGACAGTACTGTCCTTCACTTACTCTGACATGTTTTATAATGGTTGTTGGTTCCAAAGTTTCCACTCTGTCCCTCATCTGTTCCGAGTTTAACCAGGACAAGTAGCGCTGCATATCTTCATATAGATACTGGGCATCATGGAAAAACTGTAATAATAATACGACACATGAAACATGAATTCGGCTCTATAAGCACAGTGCAACAAAAGCATGGTAAAATCTATGTTGTTCCATATGGAGTGACGTCATTCTATATAGAGTGACATCATTCTACATAAAGTAAGTAAGAGAGTTATTCATGGGAATATAATCTGCATTCGAGTTTTTACTTTAAGTATGAACTTGTTTTCCTTTCATTAAGTGTTGGTCATGTTAGAATCGAAACAATCTTCTTTCAATCATGGTTTATCATTCAATAAACCATGTTGTGAGGTATGAGGCACAATGAATAAACCACTTGAGGTATCACCATCATGGATTATTCATAACTCAAAACTGTGGTTTATTGAATGATAAACCGAGACAGAAAGAAGATTATTTCTTTATTACAACGTAATACAATTAATCATACAATAAATCTGAGGAGCACTGAGTAGAAAGGTAGCACTGCATATCTCCTTTAACCCTTTACCCCACAAGGCATTTCTATTGTATCTCTAATTGACCCTAAATAACAGCAAGGATGAAGCCGTTTCTTATGTGTATATGACACCTTTTGATAGCATAGAAAACATTGTGACAAAAGGTGAAATTGCAATTTCACCTTTTGCTACAATGTTTTCCAAAGACTTCTACAAGCAATGAGTAGAAACAAGTATCTATGAGTATCTATGGAGTAAAGGGTTAACAGATATCAGGCATCAAGGAAAAAATTTAGTATTACATATTACCCCTGTACCAAAATTTTCTAAAACAAATTTTCTAAAATGATGGGACTTGTTTTTGAACTTAACTCAAAAAATGAAATTTGTTTCAAGCAGGGTGGAAAACATTGTGGGATAAGGAGAAAATGCTGGTGACCAGCATTTTCTCCTTTTCCCCACAGTGTTTTCAAAAGGCTTCTATCTCAGGGCCGTAAAAACGAGGGATTGTTTGTTTTAAAGGGTTAAGCAGTTCTGCTGATGTATCAAAGCAGCATGAAGGAAGTAAAGTCTCCACAACAACAACAACAGCAGCAGCAACAACACTTCAAAAAGACTTTACCTGATGATATTCTGCAGCATTGGTCAAGTGTATTTCCATACACTTAGCAACGGTTCCGAGCCATGTCCAGCTGTGTCGTAATGTGTACACACAGTCCTGAAATGTAGAAGTAAATACTAAATTATTAGCATATTCCAAGGTAGTTACATAATGGCCATGGTTTGACAAAAGGGGGCTTAATTTATCTCCATGTATCCTTGATACAAAATTTTAGACCTACCCTAATTAAAAAGCATTTGCAGACGACAATTTCAAAGTGGCTTAAATGGTGCAATTTGGCTTTAATAGGGTATAAAACTTTGTAGGAAAAGGAGAAAATGCCGGTGACCAGCATTTTCTCCTTTTCCCACAAGGTTTTCCAAAGTCTTCTTCCTCAGGGTTGTTAAAAAATTGTCATTGTGTGGTTAATCAAGATAGACTGGTCCTTGAGCATACAGAAAGTTAATTAACTGCAAAAAGTTTTGGCCAATGTTCGTTAAATCAAGGTGACAGCTCTGTTATTCATTTTTCCCCCCCAGTCTCACCAGATAGAGAGAATCCATCTAGTAAAGTAGTTAAGCCTGTCTCAATCACATGGCATTAGGTTTTAAGACACCACAGTTCTGGCTGATCCATCAATTCTTAAAATTGGATAGTTAGTCTTGCATTCTAACATGACAAGCAAATTTAGCTCTATTAAGACAGTGCAAGAAAAGCGTGGTAAAATCTGCAACATTCCATGCAGAGTGACATCATTCTGTATAGGATAAGTTAGTGAGTTATTCAATAGAACAGTCTTCATCCACGTTTTTGCTATAAGGATGAACTTTTTTCCTTTAATAGATAATCTTCTTTCTATCAAGTTTTATCTTTCAATAAACCATGTTGTGAGTTAGGAAGTGCAATGAATAAACCACGAGGGCAACCACTTGTGTTATTGCCCTCATGGATTATTTACTCTGCCTCATAACTCAACTGTGGTTTATTGAATGATAAACCACCATAGAAAGAAGATTACTTCTTAATTAAAACACCATCTGCCACATGAGACCATTATTGTATAGCAGACAGTATAGGAACTATTGTAACAAGATAACTTACTCTATGCATCCTAGACGATTGTTCCATGTGTTCTTGTCTATATACACTGTCAAACACCCCTCGTCTTTCTGTGAGGTACAGTGCTCTCTCTTCAAACTCTGTTTGTACATTCTGAAATAAACAGAAATATGCAGGGACTACATCATAACTACTCACAGAATAATGGGCTATGGATATTTTAAACTCTTTTAACCATGGAAACAGTTAATAGACTACTGAAACTGCACACAACTAAAAAAATGTGGCTCAAAACTTGAAATTTATTTCTGGGAGGAGAGAAATCTTTATGGAAAAGAAAGAAAATGTCCAGCATTTTCTTCTTTTCCAAGAAGTTTTCTTCATTTCCCAAAAGTCTTCTTTTTCTTCAAAGTAATCAAAACTTAAAATAGTGTGATATAGGGTTAACTCATTACCAAACAACAGTATTTCAGGCTTGAAAGCATTTGCACACAATAAAATAAAAGTGACTGAAAATTTGAAATTCGATCTGTGAAGAGTAGAAAACTTTGAGGAAAAA
The DNA here is from genome assembly GCA_943736015.1 of Tridacna crocea. Taxonomy (NCBI): domain Eukaryota; kingdom Metazoa; phylum Mollusca; class Bivalvia; order Cardiida; family Cardiidae; genus Tridacna; species Tridacna crocea. The sequence continues at coordinate 36,104,626 of OX031073.1, forward strand.
AGACAATATCCTGGTTACCAGCAATTTCTTTTTTTTCCAACACTGTTTTCAAAAGCCTTCTATTCCAGGGGCATTAAAAGTTGGCATTCTGTGGAAAAGGGTTAACCCATTCCCACACAATCCCTACATTTGATGCCCCTGAGAAAGAAGCCTTTTGAAAAGACTGTGGGAAAAGGAGAAAATGCTGGTAACCAGCATTTTCTCCTTTTCCCCCAGTGTTTTCTACCCTTCCCAGAACAAATTTCAATTTTTCAGTCACCTTTATTTTGTCGTCTGCAAATGCTTTCAATTTGGACAAGCCTAAAATTCTCTCGTGTGGTAAAGAGTTAAACCAAAGCAGCATACACCATTCCACCAACAGACTAAGAGACACACCACTGCATCAGTAATTCCCCTAAAAACATTGACTTCTTTCAAGCCCCATAAAAGAAAAAAAAAACTTCCATTTTCTTGTAGGATAGGGTGTGGTAGGTTAGGGGGACAGGGGTTTAATTGCAACTAAACATAGAGCAGTCAAATGTGTATCCCCGTCATATAAACCCATGGTCTGGTGAGCTTGAATTTAAGCGCAGACCATGTATTGTCCTGCCTTAGTCAAGCTTAACCTATTTAATCTATTTGAAACTTTTACATCCCTTCAGTTTAAATTGTTTCTTTGGCAAGGGCTCAACAGTAGTGGGTAAAAAAGAAAATAAAATTGACCATGCTCCAGCAAAAGATGATCAACCCATTACCACACAATCCCTGCTTTTGACGCCCCCGAGAAAGAAGCCTTTAGAAAACATTGTGGGAAAAGGAGAAAATGCTGGTAACCAGCATTTTCTCCTTTTCCCACAATGTTTTCTACCCTTCACAAAACAAATTTCAAATTTTCCGTCACTTTTATTTTGTCGTCTGCAAATGCATTCAATTTGGATTAGTCTAAAATATTGTCAATTGGTAATGAGTTAAATGCACTGCCATGATGCATTTTACTGAACATGTCATCATGTAATTATGTAATATTCTAACATGACACATGAATTCGGCTCTATAAACACTGTGCAACAAAAACCTGGTAAAATCTACGTTATTCTATGTATAGTGACATCATTCCATATAGTTTGACGTCATTCTGTACAAAGTAAGTTATTCAATATATAATATAATCTGCATCTGCGTTTTCACTATTTTAAGTATGAACTTGTGTTCCTTTCATAAAGATTTGGTCATGTTAGAATCGAAATAATCTTCTTTCTATCATGGTTTATCGTTTAATACACCACATTGTGAGTTATGAGGTGCAACAAATAAACCAGTTGGGTTATTGCCCTGATGGATTACTTATTGTGCCTCATAACTCACAACTGTGGTTTACTGAACCATAAATCACGAAAGAAAGAAGATTATTTCTTAAATAAACTCCATTTTGTCCAACAATCAACTGGATCTTAAGGTAGAATGGTCTCTGGACATGCAGAAAATATAAAAAGACTAAAGAGTTTTGACCCATGTCAGCCTGTGTTAGGATTGCAGCATTATTATTAAAGACAAAATCACTTGTGATCAGCAATTTTCCATCAAAACACAAGGTTTTATTTTCAATTCTTCCAAATGACAAGAAATGAAAAGTTAAATGCTACTAACATCATTAAACTTGTTTTTCAAATAGCAAAATATATTTTGGGAAAAAAAAATACTCTTTACTAGCATTTTCTCCTTTTTTTTCACAATGTTAAACTTCCCTTTTCCTTACTAGGAAATTAGGGTCATAAAATTTGGGATTTTTTGCTATGCATTTAAGACTGAAGGGTTGGAAACATGCTGTTATGAAGAAAATGCCGATCAACAGCTTTTTTTTTCATTTTTCCGCTATGTATTCTAATTCTTGTTCCTCATAATCAACAAAACATGGAATCACCTGGGCTTCCTTTCACTGAAGTAGTTAAAAACAAAATTTGCGTCAGTTTTACATACCGATCGTTTAGTAGCATTAATCTGCTATGGGATAACTATCATTATTATTTTAGAAAACTATTGCAATGAATTGAAGTTTCCTAGAAATTTACATCTTTTCATTTTATTTACATAAAAACGTCATGTAAAAGGTACACACATTTCGTTCCTAACTACCTTAGTAAAACATGGCCCTGGGTCTGGATTCACCAAGAATTCACAAGAACATTCTTTGTCTTATTCTCCAGGTTTTTCCAAACAAGAAAGTCACACATCTTCTGATTGGCTATAAACCATTTGTTTTAGCCAATCAGAAGATGTGTTACTTTCAAACTTGGAAAGTCTTGCAGAATAAGACAAAGAATGTTCTTAAGAATGGTTGGTGAATACAGACCCTGGTGAAGGATCAATTACCAGACCTAACAAGATAACTTTACCTCATAAATGTCAAACATTCACTCAGGTTTGACAATTGAACACTTCACAAGAGTTTTATAGCATGGCAATAAAATGCTGTCAAACAATCTCTGGATTGTGAGTTTAATATTTATATACAGGGTCATTTAAGTTAAACCCCTTAACCCAAACCACAACATTTTACACTTGCCCAAATCAAAAGCACCAGCAGAACATAACACATTTGTCTAGGTTGGCGTAACCGATCCCCAAAAATCGCCACTGTATTTCTGAAAGATAAGTAACAGTCTACTCACCTGAATTAGACTTTCAACTTCACTCACATACAAAACTGTTTCTAGGCAACGTTTCTTCTGATGTGCTTGGTCCTGAAATTAAAACAGATATGATTTCATAATTATCATTTTCAATCACCTATACTGGACAATCAGGGCTAGGATTCAGGAGCCATTCTTGACAACTATTTCTTTGAGTCTAATTCTCAAAAACTTTCTAGTTTCAAAGCAGCATAATTTGTACACAGACGCACACATGGACGGTCGAAGGGACGCACGGACCGACAGAAACACAGACGGACAGGCTGATTCCAGTATACCCCCGAAAACATTCATTATGCGGGGGTATAAAAATTCAAGCCTTGTCCAAATTGAAAGTATTTGCAGACCACAATTTCAGTGTAATTTTTCTTTGGTAGAGTAGAAAACATTGTGGGGAAGGGAGAAAATGCTGGTTCTTTTCCAGGGGCATCAAAAGTCGGCATTGTGTGGTAAAGGGTTAAGGCACTGAATACACCATTTCGTCATTTCAGCTACCTTAAATTTGTTGTTTGGTAAAGAATAAAGGGTGGAAACTGGCTATAGGACATTTGTCAACATTGTCAATGACAAGGAAAATATTCTGTTAAACAATGACGTTGACACTTATTGAAATAGGAAACAATAAATAGATGGAGTGATATAGAGTTCTGCAGTATCTTCTGTAAATCTTTTTGTAAAATAGCATGTTTTACAGTTTGTTCTTTAACTCATTACCACACGGCAAAATTTTAGACCTATCCAAACTGAAAACATTTGCAGACGCCAATTTCAAAGAGGCTCAAAATGGTACAATTTTGCTTTGACAGGGTAGAAAACATTGTGGAAAAAAGGAGAAAATGCTGGTTACCAACATTTTCACCTTTTCCCACAATGTTTTCTAAAAGCTTCTTTCTCAGGGGCATCAAAAGTAGAGATTGTGTGGTAATGGGTTAATATGTTGATTATTTGAGTCAAACATCCCTCTCCTTTGACATGTCCATGTTGAAAGCAATAATTTTGTAGACCATATAAATGAAAAACATTGTGGGGAAAGGAAATGCTGACTCCAAGCAATTCTATCTTCTGATGACAAATTATCAAAATACCGTATTCCTCCTAATAAAAGCACCCTCCCTGATAGAGCCGATAAAGGGAGAGCCTGAAATATACTACTCAAAATTTGCTAGGGATCACCCTAAAAGATTTTTCACCCTAAATATATATGTGGTATGTATCATGTATGGTTTTACAATATGTTACATTGCTACAGTGATCAGTAAAATGACCAGTGGAAATGGATCTTTAAGCCAATACCTCACAATGCAGATTGTTAAAGACACTGAGAAAAAAGCCTTGGAAATCATTGTTGGAAAAGGAGAAAATGCTGGATACCAGCATTTTCTCCTTTTCCAACAATGTTTTCTTCCCTATTACAGACAGCATAGTGCACATTGCACATAATTTTGGGACAGCAAATGCTTTCAACTTGGACAAATCTAGAATTTTACAATATGGTAAAGAGTTTATGCAAAACTGTCGTAACATATAAACCCATACAGAAATATGTAAGTGATCCCTATCAAAGTGTGAGTAGTACATTTTTCATAGATACTATTACAATCTATGTAACTGAAACCCAGTTGGACAAACATGCTCTTTACATGTATTTAATCAATCTGTGACAAAACTTAACTCTTTACCAAACGACAATATTTTAGACAGGTCCAAATGGAAAGCATTTGCAGACAACAAAATGAATGTGACTAAATAATTGAAAACTGTTCTGTGAGAGCAGATAACAGGGGAAAAGGAGAAAATGCCAGCATCTTCTCCTTTTCCCACATTGGTTTCAAAAGGCTTCTTTTTCAGAGTCATGAAAACTCAGAATTGTTTGATAAAGAGTTTAACAGCTGTCCCTCATAAAAAAACATCATAAATTTGAATGCTGTAGGACAAACTGTGAACTAGAATAATGCCAGGGAGCAACAAGTTATGCCCGCCTTGGGCAAATGACCAACAAGTGTGACCTTGACCTTGGATCTACCTGACAGAATGCTACAAATGACACTTCTGCTCATGAAGGAGAACAACTTAGCTAAAAAAAATATTTTTGAAATCCATCCATAAATGTATAAGTTCTAATTTGGACAAAATCCAATCTGACACATGCACCTACATCAAAAATGGTGAAACAGGTTTGATTGAAAAATTTATCCATTTCTTCAACAATAACATTGGGGAAAGCAGCCAGTGGCCTGAGGGAATGTTGTGCATTTAACCCTTTACCCCATAAGGCATTTCTATGGTAGCTCTAATTGACCCTAAATAACAGCAAGGATGAAGCCATTTCTAATGTGTATATGACACCTTTTGATAGTGTAGAAAACATTGTGACAAAAGGTGAAATTGCTCGTTACGAGCAATTTCACCTTTTGCCTCAATGTTTTCCAAAGGCTTCTGCAAGCAGTGCGTTAAAATGAGTATCTATGGAGTAAAGGGTTAACCTGTAGTGTGGAAAAAAACCTCAACTACCATTTACATTCTAGGATAATCTTATAAAAGCAGTGTCATTTTTCAGAGTGTTTCTGCACAATGGACAGTGCAGATCAAAGATCAGACTGCAAGTTTTGTAGAGGCAACCATTCGCCTTAATGAAAGACACTTTAGCTCTGACAACAAGGTATTAGCCTTGCCCAACTTGAAAGCAATTGCAGACGACAGTTTGAATATGGCTCAAGTGGTTTAATTTTTCTTAAATACAATTGAAACCATTGTCGAAAAAGGAGGAAATGTGAGTTACCAGCATTTTGTCCCTTTCCAATAGTGTTTCCAAAGAGCTTTTTCCAATGTCCTTAAAAGTTGGCATTAGTAAAGGTTTAAGGCACAGAGAAAAATGTAATCAAATAACTAAATCTGTGTCAGTCACTAATTAATTGAATTCTTCCCTGATCAGATGTGACAGTACATACTGCAGCTCTATATTTAAACTTTTAACCTTTTACCAAAGAATAACATGCTTAATCAACCCAAGAAGATAATACTTTTGGAATAATCATGGGAAGAGAAGAAGGACTAAAATTGATATCTATGCTGTAAAAAGCAAATCCAGTCAGGAACAAATCTTGTCAAAGTGACCCTCATCAATAATTGGAAAGAAATCGGCTAAGCTTGAGGATCACACCAGTGACCCCTATATTTCAAGCCCTGTGCATTAACCATACCCTGACTTGCCCGCATAGTTTTTACATGGTAGAGAGTAAGACTTGTCTTGAGTCACTTGAGGGTGTGGGTTCAAGTCCCAAGACTGGCCATCAAAAATTCCTTGAATGAGACGTTAAACTGAAGTTCTGTGTAAGGGTGCATGTTAACCCATTACCATACAATCCCTCCTTTTGACGCCCCTAAGAAAGAGGCCTATAGAAAATATTGTGGGAAAAGGAGAAAATGCTAATGACCAGCATTTTCTCCTTTTCCCACAATGTTTTCTACTCTTCACCAGCCAAATTTCAAATTTTCAGTCACTTTTACCTTGTCATCTGCAATTGCTTGTGACTTGGACAAGCCTAAAATATTGTCGTTTGGTAATGAGTTAAAGAACTAGGCATAACCTTGGATGGGTCTACTATGTATCTTGCAATATCCCAAGTAACAAAACTAACAGCCTTCACAACTGGGTGTTGCCCATATGGGCAACTAGTGGTGACAATTAAAAATGCAAATGCAATTTATAACCATGACCAACAGAGCTACAGAGATCAGCTAACCAGAAAACAGCAAACACAGGACTGGTGTGGTAGCCTGTCTAAGAGGTAACCTGCCATTTTTTCCTACCTACATCTTTTATTCTTTGAATAAGCCCAAATTTGAAAATAAACTGAAAGGTTGACCGAAACTGAAAAATGTTAACAACATACACGACAAAAAGGTTCACCAAAAACTCTTTACAACTCAAATTTGGACAAACCCTGTGATTAAGTCTTTACCACTCAATCCCGACTTTTAACAGCCCTGGGAAAAAAGGCCTTTTGAAAACATTGCGGGAAAAGGAGAAAATGCTGGTAACCAGCATTTTCTCCTTTTCCCACAATGTTTTGTACCCTTCTCAAAACAAATTTCAATTCATAAGCCATGTTTATTTTGTGGTCTGCAAATGCTTTCAATTTGGACCAGTCTATTTTTCGTTTGGTAAAGAGTTAAGAACCTATTGAAAACATTTATGTAAATGGAGGAAATTCTGGCCAGCATTTTCTCAAAATGTTCTACTCTTTCATGAAGAAATTCCAACATTTGAGCCACAGATGTCTTTGAAAATTGACAAACTTTCAATTTTGGGGGGTCTAGAAAAAGAGTTAACTTTTCACCAAACAACAAATTTATAGACTGGTCCAAATTGAAAGCATTTGCAGACGACAAAATAAATGAGACTGAAAAATTGAAATTTGATTTTGGGAGAGTAGAAAACATTGTGGGAAAAGGAGAAAATGCTGGTTACCAGCATATTCTCCTCCTTCTACAATGTTTTCAAAAGGCTTTTTGTTCAGGGCCATTAAGAGTAGGGATTGTGTGGTTAAACTTTCAAATTTTAGGGCTTTCAACTTGGGTGGATTCTTGCCCATCCAATTTACATCTTTTCAAATCTTCACTAAATAGAGACATTTTCAATTTAGCAAGATATCAGTCTCTTGACCCTTTACTATAATACAAAGTTTTGGCTCAAACAAATTGAAAGCATCTGCATACAAAACAACCTATTATACAGCTTGTATGATGATTTTTGTTTTTAAAACAAAAACCAATCTTTTCAAAAGGCTTCTTCCTCAGGGTCGTCAAAAGTCGACACTGCACATCCAATGTCGCCAAGACGCGGCGAAGGTGTGATATACAGTTTGACATGTCTGTGCAATATTAAACGTTGTTAATTCACTAATTAGTCCCCAGTCTCCGATAATAAACAGTCAAACATGTGTCCTCTTTGGATCAAAGGCACTGGCTTATTGTAATTGATTTGCTTGGATTATTTCATTAAGTACCCGCCCCTAATCAAATATATGCATGGATTAACCAATCAGCGTAAGAGGGATTGAAATTTATAAAGTCAATCATTCTGCATTCAAGCAGGCATAGCGGTTTCTCTTCGTTCGTTCATTATCACTTCGATAAGTATCTTCAAAAATCATAGTATAGTGCAGAGGCTTTGAATTTGGGGGAGTCTAAAATTTAAACGTGTTGTTTGGGCGATGGATAACACCCGATCACTTAAAGATAGCCGCTTCGTTTGACGATCAATAACCATACCATCATCTGTATGATTCTGTTTGTCTATTTTTTGAAGTTGTAAATAGCAGTGATCCCACTAGTTTTTTCTTTCGATGCAGCACTAAAGTCTGTTATTAATATATCTATGGAAATTTACTGCTTAAAATCATTTAAAAGCTGAAAAGACGATCCAAAGTGACTCTGATCGGACAATGTTGAAAGGAACATTTTGTTCTGTCATGGGTTTCCGTGTTTCTTGCATCGAGCCTTTTTTTAATTTATGGATAGGTATTTCCGGCTGATTTGACAATAATTTATCAAAATGGGTAGCAAGTAACTTCAAATCCTTGTATTTTACACAAGTTAAGCAGGTACTGTTTTTTTTTTATCTTTCCAACGTGTGGTCTCACGTGAAACCAAACTTTTTTTTACGTGAATTTCAGTTCTATTAGGTGATTTACGCAATAATTTGCGTAGTGGAAACACTGAAATGGCCTGGTAATTTCTAGTCCTCTATAGAAAACATTGTGGGAAAATGATTTTATTGCCGAGAGGGTGAGAGATCGTCAATAGATTGGCCGTCTTTTGCGCTAAAGTACAGAAATAGTAAACATCACGGGAATGCATTACTCACGCACTGGTTGTCAATGTTGACATATCGAGCATGTACCTTCATCTTAAATAATTTTAGTTTTACATGGTCGTTCAGTTAACCGGTTAACCGATCGAAAGATTGAACGGTTAACTGGTTAGCAAATTTACTAACCGTTGCCATCCCTAATAGAAACCATTAGGTGAAAAGGAGAAAATGCAGGTAACCAGCATTTTCTCCTTTTCCCACAATGTTTTCTACCCTTTACAAAACAAATTTCAAATTTTCAATTACTTTTATTTTGTCGTCTGCAAATGCTTTCAATTTGGACAAACCTAAAATTTTGTCCTTTGGTAATGAGTTAAGTAAAGAGTACCGGTAAATGAGGTCAAATAGTACTTTGATTGAAGCAGTTATTTGTCTCAATGGGTACTTTAGAAAGATTACAAATATCTGAATGTAAAATTCACTTGAAAATGCATCTTGCTCCATTGCCTTCTCCCATAATTATCTAAAGACCCATACCACACAACCCCCCTAATTTATTCAAACTTGACAATGGAATGGTTTATTGGGTAAGCCTGTTTTGGCTTTGTTTGTATTCAAGTTTAATTCTTTACCAAACGACAAAATTGTAGACTTCTTCATATTGAAAGCACTTGCAGGCGACAAAAAAAAAAATAGGCTACAAAAATTGAAATTTGTTTTGGGAAGGGTAGAAAACACTGTGGGAAAAGGAGAAAATGCTGGTTACCAGCATTTTTTCCTTTTCCCACAGTGTTTTCTAAAGGCTTCTTTCACTGGGTCGTTAAAATTCGGGATTGTGTGGTATAGAGTTAACAGTGTTTTCAAGACTTATGGCTGTCAGTGTGTATTTCCTGACTTCCTCCAACCAGCACTTTGTACCGGTACTTTCTTGCTACTGACTACTTTCTCACATGGATCAGAGTTGAAAAGCCTATTATCAGTTTCATTCACATTTTTCACCATTGAGCAATATTTATTAATCCTTTACCAAGCCATAAAATGTTCTACTCAATCAAATTGGAAGTATTTGCAGACTACAAAATAAATTTATCTAGAATTATATTTCTGTCTTTAAATGCGGTAGAAGACATAGTGGGAAAGCGAAAAACATTAATGTTGGTTACCAGCGTGTTTTATTTTCCTTTTTCTACAATGTTTTCAAAAGCCTTCATCGACAGGGATGTTAAAACTCAAACTATCATTCTGCAATAACTGTCCATCTCTCAACCTGTCAGAGTAAAATTTGTGGTGGAGTCAAGATTTACATATTGTACATTTCACGATTATTTCAATTATTGTTTGTGTTGACAAATGCTTACCTCAAGAAGGGCGTATTCTGTTTCCAGGCTTTTAGTTTCCTTAGTTTTATTCTGTGAAGAGAAAGTATTAAAAAAGTTCAAATGCATGTAAAAACAAGAACAAAACATGACTCCTATTACAATGACTATGGTCAATCCAAAGCAGTGGCAGCACATATGGGTGCAAACGGTTGGCTGCACTTGAAATTTCAGTAGATTGGAAAAGGGGCATAAGTATATCAAAAACATTTTAACTATCTACCACAAGACAAAATTTTGGACTTCATCAAATTGAGAGCATTTGCAGATGGGAGAAAAATGTGGCTCAAATAATCATTGTTCTTTGATAGTATAGAAAACACTTTGGGAAAAAGAGAAAATGCTGGTAACCAGCATTTTCTCTTTTTCCCATAATGTTTTCAAAAGCCTTCTTCCTCAGAGTAGTTAAAAGTCAAGATTGTGTGGTAAAGAGTTAAGGGTTTTACCTTCCCTTCTAGACTGGAATAAATTTCCCTTTTGATAGTTTAAATTTTAACGACAAAATTTTAGACTGGTCCAAATTGGAAGCATTTGCAGAACACAAAATGAATGTGACTAAAGAATTGAAATTTATTTTAGGTAGGGAAGAAAACATAGTGGGAAAAGGAGAAAATGCTGGTTACCAGCATTTTCTCCCTTTCCCACAATGTTTTCAAAAGGCTTCTTTGTTAAAAGTCGGGATTGCGTGGTAAAGAGTTAAGTATTTAATGCCATCTAGAATTTGTTTAACCCATTACCACACAATCCCTATTTTTGACGCCCCTGAGAAAGTAGCCTTTTGAAAACACTGTGGGAAAAGGAGAAAATGCTGGTAACCAGCATTTTCTCCTTTTCCCAAAGTGTTTTCTACCCTTCCCAGAAGAAATTTCAATTTTTCAGTCACCTTTATTTTGTCGTCTTCAAATGCTTTCATTTTGGACCAGTCTAAATTTTTCTCGTGTGGTAAAGAGTTAAGTTATATCACAGCCACAAGATGACCTCTCCATATTTTCCTGGAATTTCTTTTGTTACTAGTACTCCAAATAATATTCTTTCCAAGCTACTGGCTGCTTTCCCACATAACCATCAACAAAGCAATGACCAGTGGTTAAAGAGGAATGAATTCATTTAATTGCAACAATGTCTTTACGTTATTTATGTATCAGTTTATTTAACCCTTTACCACACAGTAGCAAGTTTTAATGACTCCAAGGACATACCCTTTAGAAAACCTTGTAGGAAAAGGAGAAAATGCTAGTAAACAGCATTTTCTCCTTTTCCCATAAGGTTTTCTACTATTTCAGAGACAATTACAATCATTTCAGACAAATTTAAAGTGCTATCTGCAAATGCTTTCAATTTAGACTTGTCTAAATTTTTTTCGTTTAGTAAAGGGTTAACTTCAATTTATTTTTCAAACATGACAAATCATACCTTTACAAAGATATTTTCAAAATGGTCTGTCACCAAACCATTAAAGGAGGCACTAACTTAGCGTAACAATTACCTTTGATCTTTTAAACTCGTCAACTTTCCTCTTCAGAGGTTTTATTTCATCTGCTTGTTCTCGCAATGTCTCTAGCTGTTGTTGGATTCCAATCTGGTTATGTCGAAATGGTATCTCTTGTACGGCATTCTGTAATCACAAATATAGATTATATAAGATGATATCCACTGAAAAAAAAAAAACATATGAGCAATCCTCCAGCAAAAAGGGGGTTTAACTCTTTACCACACAATCCCGACTTTTAACGACCCTGGGAAAGAAGCCTTTTGAAAACATTGTAGGAAAAGGAGAAAATGCTGGTAACCAGCATTTTCTCCTTTTCCCACAATGTTTTCTACCCTGTTGGAAACAAATTTTAATGTTTGAGTTACATCTATTTTGTCATCTGCAAATGCTTTTAATTTGGACCAGTCTAAAGTTTTGCCGAGTGGTAAAGAGTTAACTCTTTACAAAACAGCAAAATTTTAGAATGGTCCAAATTGTAAGCATTTGCGGATGATAAAAAAAAAAATGTAAATCAAAAATCCAGCAGGGTAGAAAACATTGTGGCAAAAGGAGAAAATGCTGGTTACCAGCATTTTCTCCTTTTCCCACAATGTTTTCAAAAGGCTTATATTTCAGAGTTGTAAAAACCAGGGATTGTTTGGGGAAGGGTTAACTCTTTACCAAACAACAAATTTCTGGTTTATAAACAAGTATCCTTACAATATTTCCATGTCATCATATCAATAAAACATCATTTTTATCTCAATAAATGTCAAACTCAATGGAGGTATACAAAGGAAGAAAAATGTGTGTAAAAGTTACAATACATGAAAAAATTAACCATAGTACGGCCTTTCGCCTATAAAGATATGGTTCGTTTCAGATTATTTTACAGTAAATTTTGTAAAAAATACAATCTAACATTCATTCAAGCTTTCTTTATGCCTAACAAAAATCTGTTAGTAAACCTGAATCAAAGCGTTGAAAACGCTGAAGTGGTATTTGTCAAGGAAACCCATTGTGTGGAATTAATAGTTTGAAAGAAATAGAGACATATTGTTCAGATATTGGCTTAAAAGTCAACCCACTAAGCAAATGAATACCTTTTCGGTTGAAGGGAGAGTATTCATGACAAAGTTTGGTTTATTTTTGTATAAGTGGTCTCCTTTTGATCATGAGGAAGAAGCAGGAGTAACGCCCCTTGACAGTAATATGCATGACGAATAGAGAGAAAATTCCTGTTGATATATCGAACAGAATTAAGTCTGTTTCTGAAAACTATAATTTTGAAATATCTCTAGCCTTTTACATTCAATTTCCAACATTACAATCAATAGACGATAAGCGATATTTCCATATTATAAGCGGCGCACCAGTAGTATCATGTGATACCGGACAATAAAAGCATTATTTCAGTAACAAATGCCGTATGTCCCGTTCGCAAATCCTTTAAATTTGGACAAATTTCACAAACAGACAAAATATGCATTTTATAAAATCGTATTTAAATAAAAAGAGCATGTACAGACTAAGAACGGACTTAGCCTCTGAAACCTGTATAAAATTCATAATCCTGACCATTAATGATCACCAAAGGGGTAACCCCTTTTTAGGTTGTTTATTTAACGCGTTTAGGGTGTAATCCATTTAAAAAATATGACACTTTCACTATTCGGGTATATACAGGATTGGGAAAAATTGTCGGGTGGAAAGGGAAGTAACTTCTGGTGACGCGTCAGTAACGGTATTTGGCAAATGGTCTATTACCTCGATCTATAATTATTCATGAGCAATCAAATGGAGTAGCATGCAATCACAGGATGAACAAAACATGGAACAAATTGGTTTTGGAACGAAAAAGCCCAAGGTCAGTTAGCAAATTTGTATCATTTCGCCGATAAAAGGCGATGAGGGAGAGAAGCTAGTTTCAATCAAAAATAAGTATCCCAACGATCGATGCCCAATGTATTTTAATATGCCATTTCAAGTTTTACATATTTGAGTGCCACCGTAAAAGTCATTTGCCTGAGAAAAAATGAGTTTAACTGAGTTTATTTCCTTCGGTTTTGCACAAAATGGTTGAACTAAAACTGTACAAAGTTTGGGTACGCTGTCTCGGTATAGACTCAGTATAGACTCTAAAGAGTTTGGGTACGCTATGACAAAATGGATACGCTGGCATATGTAGAAATATGTATCATATTATAGAAGATCTGCAAATCAAGATTTGAATCGAAATGTCGTCCTAGATAGCTGCAAATTATGAAGAAAATGGCAATATTCATGGATTTAAATTGAACTACTTTATGCCAAGTTTTATATGCTTACGCTAAAGCCCGGGACCTTTCGGAGGTTGATTAATTTATCAGTGTCATTGATGGCCGACTTTTTTTGAAAAGGGCTGAGTTATTACACTTGAAATTACGTTTTTCAGCCCATCTGGCTTTTTTTTTTAGATAAAAGAGCATATAATCATTGCTTTGTCTGTTTGTATGTGGTTAGGACAGAGGACGTAGTAATGATATTCCAAAGCGTTTGAAGCATTTTCAAGCTACAAACATCTGGGATATTCCAGCAAAATTTAAGCCAGAACTACTTGAACTCAATCTCTTTCTACTGCTGTGTACCTAAACGCGATGAAGTATTAGATTCACTGTACAAATAAGATACATGGTTGTCAAAATTCAATCTTGAACTCATAGTGGTATTGTCTTCGACAAATACCACAAAAATCTTATTGATGAAACTTTGAGAGGAAAAATTTGAAAAAAGAAAGAGAAGAAAAATACTAACAGTCTTTGTTACAGCTCTAAACAATAAAAAACAAGCAATATGAAATTTTCTGATTTATCGTCGCTCAACAGCAGCAGTATCTTACTTGCAAGCAGTGCACCTACAGCACAGTATGCATTTCTTCACTGTTTCTGTGCACAAGCTTCTTTTCTAATGTACACTGCTTTCTCTGGAACACTGATTTGTTTATCAGTATGGTATATAATGCCATTTTCAACATAACTTTAGTAATATTGGAGCTGCCAGTGCATGTATCCATGCTGTCCTGGTTTGAATTGTGTTTTACGCCGCTTTCAACATTATTTCAGTCATATAACGGTGACAGCTCACATTATTCATGTTTCCTGGGTTTCACCAGTACTAGGCTAGGCTCTGAAGTGTCTTGCTTTAGGACACTCCTGTGAAAAAACCCAGTGGAGCCAGTAAGGCTCATACCCTGGACCTCCAGGTCACGAGTTCTCCACTTTACCACACCGGACCCTTCATGTTCTCCTGGGGAATCTGTTAGTGGTATTTTGCACAATACATGTATTTTTCACAAGCCACTGGCTGCAAATTATTATAAGCATTGTCAAAACAATGATCAGCCGTGAGAGAAGACTGAATCCTGTCACACTCACTTTAACCGTTGACCACACAATCCCGACTTTTAACACCCCTGGGAAAGAAACCTTTTGAAAACATTGTGGGAAAAGGAGAAAATGCTGGTAACCAGCATTTTCTCCTTTTCCCACTATTTTTTCTTACTATATCAAAGAAAATTTACACCATTTAAGCCACACTGAAATCATCGACTGCAAGTGCTTTCAAAATGGACAAAGCTAAAATTTTGTCGTCTGGTAAAGAGTTAATCAATCCTCAGATATAAATTTGCCAAGTTAGGGATTTGAACCTGCAACTGCCAGTTGTCAAGTCCTTCCGACTACCCCACAGTGCTTCTGCCTCCTGAATATTCATCAGTTCTTTTCTAAAAATGTTTTCAATAGTTTCCTTTTTCTGCATTGATGGTATTATTTGGTTGGGACTTCATTGTTAACTCTCTACCAAACATCAAAATTTAAGACTGTGCTCCAAATTGAAAGCATTTGCAGACGAGAAAGTTAATGTGACTCAAAAATTGAAATTTGATTTTGGAAAGACAGAAAATAGTGTGGGTAAAGGAGAAAATGCTTGTAACCAGCATTTTCTCCTTTCCCCACAGTGTTTTCTACAGGCTTCTTTTGTTAGGGTCATCAAAAGTCTGAGTCATGCTGTAAAGGGGAACGGGCAAAAGCCCACTTGGACAATAGCCCACTAGGACAAAAGCCCAGCTAGTTTGAGCATGGTTAAAATCACGTCCTTAATTATAACAACCATATGACAGAAGACTTGAAAACATTGTGAGAAAAGGAGAAAATAATGGACTTTTGAAAACAATGTGGGTGAAGAAGAAAATGCTACTTACCAGCTTTTCTGCTTTCAAGTGTTTTCTAATTTTCTAAAAACAAGTCACATCATATACATGTATACAACATTTTTTTAATTCAATATGTGATTCTAACTAAAAGTGGGCTTTTGTCCTGATGGGCTTTTGTCCCAGAGGGATTTTGTCCTAGTGGGGTTTTATCCCAGTGTGATTTTGTCCTACACCCTGCCGTAAAGGTTAACCAACAGATGCTATGAGGTCCATAAAATGACAAAATGTAAGGTCTCACTTCAAGCATCATTTAACAACTAAAAGGTTGAGATTTATTGTGTTTATGATATCATCTAAACATTCTGTATCCTCATACTTTGTATACCATAAACTTCTGGGCCCCATTTTTAGCAATCTGCTACAAGATACATGGCTACTGTCATGATTATTTTAGTAAACTACTGCTTTAAAAGTCTCCTGAAAATTTTAACTTTTCATTTTATTGACATAAAATTTCCAGGAAAAGTCCAGGAAACATTTGAAGACTACAAATTAACCCTTTCCCAAACGACAATATTTTAGACTGGTCGAAATGCAAAGCATTTGCAGACAACAAAATAAAAGTAACTGAAAATTTGAAATTTGTTTTCTGAAGGGTAGAAAACATTGTGGGAAAAGGAGAAAATGCTGGTTACCAGCATTTTCTCCTTTTCCCACAATGTTTTCTAAAAGCATCTCACTCAGGGGCGTCAAAAGTAGGGACTGTGTGGTAATGGGTTAAGTTTGGCTCAAAAGTTGAAATTTGGTTTCTATAGGGTAGAACACATTTTGGGTAGCGGATAAAATGCTGGTAAGCAGCATTTTCTTCTCTATCTAAAATGTTTTCAAAAATCCTCTTCTTCGGATCTTCAAAATTCTTGATCATTTGGTAAAAAGTTAGTTTCGGAATGAAGTGTATGAAACAGGTTCGGTTTATAGTAATTCACGTCTCGCTAATCAATTTCAATGCATCACCAGTGAATTCGAATTCTTTCATGCAACAAGTCATGTGATTCATTTTCATGAACAAACCACAATCTGACTACAATTTTAACCCTATCCAAAACCACAATGTAACTCTTTACCCCTTTACCACACAATCCCGGGTTTTAACCCTTTACTCAATAAATACTCATTTCTATGCATTGCTTGTAGTAGCCTTTGGAAAACATTGTGGCAAAAGGTGAAATTGCTCATGACGAGCAATTTCACCTTTTGTCACAATGTTTTCTATGCTATCAAAAGGTGTCATATACACATAAGAAACTGCTTCATCCTTGCTGTTATTTAGGGTCAATTAGAGATACCATAGAAATGCCTTATGGGGTAAAGGGTTAACAACCCTGAGAAAGAAGCCCCTGGAAAACTTTGTGGAAAAAGGAGAAAAGGTTGGTAACCAGCACTTTCTCCTTTTTCAACAGGTTTATACAGAAAAAAAAAATTCAAATTTTCAGTCACATTCATTTTGACATAAGAAAATACTTTCAAACTGTCAAATTGGGCTAGTCTGAAACCTTGTCATTCAGTAACGAGTTAACTCTTTACCATGGGGCAAATTTTAAAATAAACAGGTCAAATATGAAACAAACAGCAGACCTCAAATTAAATATTGCTTGAACAGTTGCTGAAGATTTGCTTTTAAAAAATCAGAAACATTTTTGGGAAAAAGAGAAAATGCAGGTTACCAGGCTTCCATCCCAGGGTCGTTAAAACTTGTAATTGATTTGTACAGGGTGAGGAATGTTTCTAAAAGTTTTCTTCTCTGGATTATTTACCCTTTACTCCATAGATACTCATTTCTACGCATTGCTTGTAGGAGCCTTTGGAAAACATTGTGGCAAAAGGTGAAATTGCTCGTTACGACCAATTTCACCTTTTGACACAATGTTTTCTATGCTATCAAAGGGTGTCATATACACATAAGAAATGGCTTCATCCTAGCTGTTATTTAGGGTCAATTAGAGATACCATAGAAATGCCTCATGGGGTAAAGGGTTAAAAGATGGGATAGTTTGGTAAAGGATTAGTTCTGTTATTCATCAATAAAGAATGTAAATTTCAAAATTTCTCTACTATCTGAACTAGCAATTAAAGTGCAATTAACATTTCGCTGCATTCATAGTATGTTTAGATACATAAGGTAGTGGGAAATATTGTGACAATATTTTATATAACTCTTTACCTAACAACAAAATTTTTAGGCAAGACCAAATTGAAAGCATTTGCAGACAACATAATAAATGCAACTCATAGATTGAAATTTGATTTCAGAAGGGTAGTAAACATTGTTGGAAATGGAGAAAATTCTGGTTACCAGCATTTTCTCCGTTTCCAACAATGTTTTCAAAGCCCTTTATGTTAGGGTCGTTAAAAGGCAGGGTTGTGTGGTAAAGGGTTAAATTGAAACAAATTAAAAAAGAGACATGTACTCTACTGAGGCATGTGAAGACTGTTGGCTATAAACAAAAATAATTTCTGTATAAAAGTGAATGCTTTCTATTCACTTTTTTACCACAAAATCAAATTAATTTTTTAACAACCCTCAGAACGGGCTTTTAAAAGCCTGTTATGAAATGGAGAAAATGCTTGTTTTATACGCAAAAGTGAGACAGCGTCTGTAGATTTAGCACTTTGAGGGTTAAGTATGTACCATATTAACCTAAAGAGGACCCACTCCTAGACATGCTGTACATAATGTTGCACTGTCATAATAATAAACCTTGGGACAAGATGGTTGACAATGACTGTGTAAGTCTAACTACCATTTTATGTTGCTTTTAACTGTACAGGCCTGTAGGAACAGGGGGGCTAGGGGGGGCTCAGCCCCCCCCCCCAATAATTTTGAAAATCATAGTTACTATAATACGAGTTCTTAGCGCAATGAAACAACCACGCAAAAAATCTCAGTATTTCGAAGTTAGCCCCCCCAATCTTGAAATCCTTCCTACGTCGCTGCTGTATTTCAGTCATATAACTTCTTTTGTAAACCTTATCAAGTAATGCCTGTATTTCATCACTTCAAAGCTTGGGCTTTGCAGTACTTGGCCAAAAGACATTCCTACTTTTAATAATAATGCTGTGAAAGAGAACTTGTGAAAACATTGTGGGAATTGAAGGAGAGAATGCTGTGTACAAATATTTTCTCCTTTTCCAACAGTGGTTTTTAACCCATTACCACACAATCCCTACTTTTTATGACCCTGAGAAAGAAGCCTTCAGAAAACATTGTGGGAAAAGGAGAAAATGCTGATAACCAGCATTTTCTCCTTTTCCCACAATGTTTTCTACCATTCACAAAACAAATTTCAAATTTTCAGTCACTTTTATTTTGTCGTCTGCAAATTTATGCTATCAATTTGGACCAGTCTAAAATATTGTCGTTTGGTAATGGGTTAAAGGCTTCTTTTTTCACGGTCTTTAAAACTCAGGATCATGCGCTAAAGAGTTCATTTTTTGTCTGCAAATGCTTTCACTTTGGTCCAGTACAAAACTTGTCCTTTGGGGTTAGAGGCCATCTAAACTTCAACAGCATAAGATAGCAAAGGGTGAGGCAAGTTGTCTAATTATGTAATTATCTCTTTACCTTAAAATCCTGACGCTTTTCAAAACCCTTGGGAAAGAGCATTAGAAAACATTGTGAGAAAAGGAGAAAATGCTGGTAAGCAGCATTTTCTCCTTTTCCCACAATATTTTCTACCTTTCCAATGACAAACCTGCATCATTTGCACCATGTTCCAAAAATAGTCTGCAAGTGCTCTTAAAATGAACAAATCTTAAATTTTGTCCACTGGTATAGGGTTACTGACAGTGTAACTTGACAGTATACCACCCAGGGGCCCCACTTTCTGTGAAATCATCAAACAAAATCTATGACAGGTAAAAGTATGTACTTTTGTAACCTCATGACAGGTCATTGTCACTTCAACTACCTGTTATCCTTAACTTTACAACTGGCCTGGGCCCAGGAAGTATTTACAATTAATAACATGGCTTAGACAAATTGGCTTATCTTATGAAGAACCATGTTCGCTCACTTGCCAAATTTATTGTTAATGCATTTGAGAAGCGAAGAAAATCTACCTATTGCTAACGTATATATAAGTCTATAATTTTGCTTTATAAATTTGACCGCATGTGAATTTATATTGTAAACATTCCAAAAACTGACAGTGACTTATAGGCCCATGGGGCCGGGTGTATGTTTGTTATAAATTTTGTCAATTTTTTTTGTATGTTACTATGTACACATGTCACTATAATAAACAATTTACTTACTTTACCTACTAACATGTATATTGATTGATTGATTGCTGGCATATTACTCAACTTTCAACGTTCATTGAGTCATATTACCTCTTTAACAAACGACAAAATTTTATACTTGTCCAAATTGAAAGCATAATTTGCAAACGACAAAATAAACGTGACTCAAAAATTGAAACTTGACTATGGAAGATTAGAAAATATTGTTGGAAAAGGAGAAAATACTGGTTACCAGCATTTCCTGCTTATCCCACAATGTTTTCAGAAGGTTTCTTCTTCTGGGTCGTAAAAATCAGGGATTGTTTGGTAAAGGGTTAAGCAAAAGCTCATTTATTCATGCATTATATTCCTGGGTTTACCATTACAAGGCTCAGACTCTTTACTCTTTACAAAACGACAAATTTATAGACTGGTCCAAAATGACAGCATTTGCAGACAACATAATAAATATGACTGAAGAATTGAAATTTGATTTGGGAGGGGTAGAAAACATTGTGGGAAATGGAGAAAAAGCTTGTTACCTATGTTTTCAGAAGGCCTTCCCCCAGGGTCGTTATAACTTGGGATTATGTGGTAAAGGGTTAACTCATTACCAAACAATCCCTACTTTTAATTACCCTGAGGTATAAGGCTTTAAAAAACATTGTGAATATAGGAGATAATACTAGTAACCAGCATTTTCTCTTTTTTTTCACACTGTTTTCTATCTTATCAATGATGAACTCCATCATTTTCAGCCATATTTAAAATGTTGTTTACTGGATATGCTTCAACCTGAGATGAGTCTAAACTTTTGTCATCTGGTTTGGCCAAGAGACAATCCTATAAAGAAAAATCCAATACTTTCTGTGAAGCTTGAACCTTTGGCCTCCAGGTTGCAAGTCCTACAGGTTACACTTTAACACACTGGACCCTAACAGGAATCAATGATCACATGGAAATTGCCACTACTTTACTGTTCACATGCAGCCCTCTGCGTAATGTTATTCACTTCAGAGAGGGGATTTCTGTCAAATTATCATGCAAAACTTACAATGTATTAACTCATTCCCAAACGACAAAATTTTAGGAAGTCCAAATCGAAAGCATTTGCAGACGACAAAATAAAAGTGACTGAAAATTTGAAATTTGTTTTGTCAAGGGTAGAAAACATTGTGGGAAAAGGAGAAAATGCTGGTCACCAGCATTTTCTCCTTTTCCCACAATGTTTTCTAAAGGCTTCTTTTTCAGGGGCATCAAAAGTATGGATTGTGTGGTAATGGGTTAATTAGGCACAATTTCAAATTGAGTGAGACTAAAGTCTCTCAAAAAAATAAACTTCAACAAGGACTACCACCACAGGGCACTGTGGTGTGGTAATTAAGTAAAAGTAAGCTATTTTTATATAACATGACTAAAATACTTTTAAAAGAAGGCATAAAAGACCATCAAAAAAAAAGAGAAAATTCCAAGAGGCAGAATTTTCAAAATGCCAAAGTACAAATACTGATTTTTGTAGATCAATATAAGTATTGTTTTACAAGTTATTATGATTCATCATTGTTCCTGCTGTACATTCCATTTAATACAAAAGTCAGACAAACATATTAAAACATCTGCTCTCTAAGCTATAATTAATAACTTCACCCTTTATGAAACAATCCCATGTGTGTTATTGAATTGATTATTTGTATGGTAATAAATGCTGTTTTCAGTTATATCACGTGCCAGTGCACCTATCCATGCTTTCCTGGAGTTTCTTTTTTACCAGTACTCCAGGAAAAAATTTTTTCCATGCCACTAGATAGTTCTCCATAATTATAAGCATCATCAAAACAGTTAACAATGGTCAGCAGTGAAAAAGGAATGCGGACAGCTTCAGTGTGGCTAAATTAGCATGGTGTTTAACCCTTTACAACACAATGACGACTTTTGACAACCTTTTAAACAAAGTCTTTTGAAAACATTGTAAGAAAAAGAGAAAACGCTGATTACCAGCATTTTCTCCTTTTCTCACAATATTTTCTACCCGATCAATAAACAGTTGTACCATATGAGCCACAATGACATTCTCATCTGCAAATGCTTTAAATTTGCACTGGGCTAAAATTTTGTCGTCTGGTAATGACCTAATGACAAAATTTGGACCAAATTGAAAACATTTCAAGACTTTTGATAATAAATCAAACCTTATTTTTGTAAGGGTAAGGAACATTGTGGCAAAAGGAGGAAATGCTGGTTACCAGTATTTTCTCCTTTTCCCACAATGTTTCAAAATGCTTCTTTCCTAGGGGTGTTAAACCTTGTCATAGTGTGGTTAAAGAGATAAGGGTGATATCTGCTTACATGATGATGACTCAAACAATGGGCAGTGGATTTTCAACCCTTTGCCCGACATTGTTTTTATAACCCTCTGAACGAGAACTTTTAAAAAATAATGTTGGAAAAGGAGAAAATACCATTAACTACCATTTTCTTCTTTAATAAAGTGTTTCACATCTATCTACTGAATAAATTCAAGAACAAATGAAATCATTTGAACTAAGATTACATTTTGTCGTCTGCAGATGTTTTGATTGTATATTGATGAATCTAAATTATGTCATCTGATAATGAATTAAACTTGCTGCGATCACAATAAGAATTTAAACTGACAGGCTTCAATATCATCAATGTATGACAAAAAATGAATATTTTCTCCTTATTTCGTGAAAGTCCTCTCCTATCCTTGTGTGAATATTTAGCATCACCCAGTGTGTACATTTTACACCTGTACTTTAAACACGTTTACTTTGACAGGTGAATGTACGTTCGATCTTTGTGACGATATCATACAAAATGGATGAAAATTATGGAATGAAACTCACCTGTTTCTGCTTTAATAAATCCAACACTTGTTCCGGCGAACCAGGGTCTTTCTTGGACGCCATTTTCACCTGTAAAAGTTGAAATGACAGTTTTAGCTTTGATGTTTTCGGGTCGGCATTTTGCGCATGCGCACTACCGTTATCTACCTCCTTCCGTAACTGGTTTCAATTTCGTTTATTTACACCAGTAGCGTGCTGATTGACAGTTCTAACTCAGAATTTAGAATAAAGACAATTTAAAATCTACATTATAAATAGAGCTTCGACGAAAAAGAATTATGTAAAGCCTGGAGTACTTGTAAACGAGTATGAAACGCGTTT
Organism: Tridacna crocea; assembly: GCA_943736015.1. Classification (NCBI taxonomy): domain Eukaryota; kingdom Metazoa; phylum Mollusca; class Bivalvia; order Cardiida; family Cardiidae; genus Tridacna; species Tridacna crocea. The sequence goes on from OX031073.1 coordinate 36,127,615, forward strand.
ACTTCCAGAGGATCACAGTCTAAATCATGTCGTCTGCTCGTGCCTCTGAACAAGGTACAGTGTAGAGAAAGTATCTGACTGCACAAAATGTTCAGTCTGATCTTTGATGTACACAATCTGCGGTGCCGAAACTGTCCTGTTTATTTACATGATAAGAAGAAAAGCAGCCTGGCTATTGCAGTAGATGTGTTTTTTTTTTTATTAAACTGAAAAATGTATACAGGACACATTCTAAGTTTTCAAGACCGCGAATTTATTTGAAAATAAAATGTTAAAAAAAAAAATGTAGAATATAAGCATGTTTTTCCTTTTCAAACAATTGCTTCTTAGTTTTTGTCATATTCTGTTCGTTTGTTTTCTACTATTGCTTTGAATATATAGGACATGTCACTCATTCTCAGATAACAGCCCATTTCCACTTTTTTGCAGTCGTAACCTATGTAACTGGGCATGCAAGAGCAGAGACTATAAATTGTGGTCAATTTACAAATGAGGAAAGAGTTTCGAGTCAATTGATATGCTTTTTCTGATCACCTAAACAATTTCAATAACTATTACACCAGCCGGAAGGGCCGAAATTTAGCGAATTTCTGCTGTCGCAGGGAGGAGTGATGAATACGTTTTGTCCTACTAGATCTACTCTACGTTCCAGACGTTGTTGCTTGCGGTTTTTTTTTTCAGTGCGTAGGATCTTGTTCACGTACTGGCGTAGAAAATCCAGTGTATCCGAAGTCTTACCACGCCGGAATAATATTGAAACCAAGGTCGCATAAATAGCAGTCAGTCAGGTTATCAGTTTCAAGTGAACATTTATAAACAACACTCTAGATCACTTTTAAAATCGGTAGATCTAGATCAATTGTGTGTTTTTAAGCCTTATTGAGTATAGCTTTTTTCAAGAGAAACATATTCGTCACCATAAATGAAGTATAAAAAAGCAGCACATCATTAAATATCAAAATTCTCGGTGTTAGGATGAAGAATATCCGGGACTTTAAAATCACTTGTCCAACACAACAATATATGCAACTTGTTTTCTTTTTGCTATCTATCGTTCTAAATTAAAAGCATCAAGCCCGAATTGTCCAATTAAAATTTTCATCCCTGAGAACGAGTCATATATATCACATCTTAGCAGCAGAAAAAGAAAAAAAGTCAATAACGTTAAGTGTCAGGGTCATGTAATGCGATACGAAATTACCGGTTGGACTTTATGTATGCACAAGATGATAATGCATGCTAAGTGCTCAAGCATGCGCATAGGGTCAGTAAGTCTCGTTTAGATGAAATGCACTTCCGGGGAGGCTGGTCGACATATTGAGATATTTTCCACTATTTTGCTTATGCATGTACCGACATTCGTGACGCTACACCGATGTGCATATTCTTCAAATTCTCAAAAATGGGTTTGGAGAGGAAAAACTGGAGATGAAAGATGTTGGTAAGGGTCAAAATATTGTTTAGAAATAATTTTGTGATTTAAATACAGGCCGTGGAAATCAGCGAATATCCGTAACCCAGTTTTCGTACATCGTTGCAATGGACATGTACTCGGTCGATTTCTGATCTAAGAAGGCCAAACTAACCTAGTTATGGCAATAAAATAATGTTTTTTAGCATTTCATTCTAGAAATGCACTCATATCGCGTCTTCAGGGGCGTTTAGAAACATATTGCGGTTTTGATATGTTTCGCACCAGTGCAGTTTCGCACCCAAGTCTCCTTTGCACTATATTGAATGTTGCCGGTAATGACAGTTGGAATTATTCGGCCTCATTTTATTAATTGAATTCCCTTAGACAGCCATTCTTAAATGGTCGTGAATTATTGGCTTCAGAACCTATTTTAGCATCTTTTATGGAATTATTTTCAGTTAAATTCATCATTTCTAGTTCAAAACTAGGTATATAAGCTTAACCCTTTAAAGAGCACGGAATAAATCAAAGACGCATTTCATTTTATAAATAAGATCGTGAGAATAATGTTGAAGTTGCCCTCGTCTGGACGGTCTTAGTAAAGCGATCAATGTAGATCAGACTGCAGACTTTGTACAGTCTAGTCATGATGTACATTGATCACAAAAGCAACTAAAGTGGTCAAAGGCACTTTGAGGGTTATCTAACAAAGAATTGCAGACTATTTGAATACTCAGAATCAGTACTTGTGCTTGCCTATTTTGATGTAGCCTTTACAAGTGTAATGCTTCCTATGATGAAATATTCTGCAGAAAGTCTTTTTGAATACATTGCTTTAGCCTGTCTTTTTTTCTTTTTTTTTGCAGGAGGGCAGATAGGCCATGAAATCCTAACAATCACAATAACTGTCCAAAACATCTGTACAGTGCCACGTGAAACATCACCTACTTCAGACTCATTGGAAATGCCAAACCACTAAAACAGAAGATTAATTCATGACTGTCCAAATGACAGCAGATGCAACAGGATGTACTACACAAGATATGATTTGCAGGGCATTTTCTTCAAAAAAGCTTGTGTCAAAACAGCCAGGGGGAGGGAAGCCAGGACAATAAATGTGAGAAAATATTGGAAATCATTTTTTCTGTGGTGTTTTGTACCCATTCAAAGACAAATTTCAACAGTTCATTTGCATATCACCTGCTAATCCTCTCAGCTTGAACCAGTTGAAATTTTGTTCTGTGAGTTAACCCTTTACCAAACAATTTTGTTCCTAATAAATTACCCTGAAGCAGAGGGCTTTTGAAAACATTGAAGGAAGAGGAGAGAAAAAATGGTCATCGGCTTTTTATACATTTTTCACAATGTTTCCTCTCAGTCATAAACCTAATCATTTAGGCTACAATTTTTCATCCTCCAACTTTGCTTTCAAAATAGACACTATGAAAATTTTGTTAAATGTTAAAAGATTAAAATGGTTGCATTTCTTCTTATAAAGCCCTTGTTTAATTCATCCTTGCAAGTGTTGTTGGACCAGAGACAGCCCAGTAATTTTATACCAGCAGATAAAGGGGTCAGTGGTCTGTCTCCTGTAGACAACTTTTTGTGTCTTGCAGCAGACCAATTTTGAAAACATTTTGACCTAAGGACAAACTGGTCAAAATAAGTAATGTCTAATTGTGACATGATTTAACGAATACTCAAGCTTTACTCCTTGATTAATTTTTTTCGCATTCACAAGGATGCTTCTGAAGTTTTGTGCTGCAAATATGTTTCAGAAGCAATTTTATTATTTTTGATGACTTTTAAGTCTTTACCAAAAAATCCTGAGTTTTAACAACCCTGCAGAAAAATACTTTAGGAAACATTGTGTGAAAAGACAACTAATAATTTTTACTTTCAACACAATGTTTTCTACCTTTTATTAGGTAAATTGTAAAATGTGAGTCAAAATCAATCAATTGTCTGCAAATGCTTTGAATTTGAAGAAGTGCAGAGTTTTATCAGTTGGTAAAGATTAAACAAAATAAACATGAGAAGTCTTAAAAGTTTTGTAGATATTTAATTATCTTTATTACATTTGTAGTAACAAAACACTTTTGCATTATTGTCATGTTATTTGGGTCCCTTGATGGAGCAAATTTCTGCTTCAGAAAAAAAATATTGTTAAAAAATGCGAAATTGTTTATTAACCCATTACCACACAATCCATACTTTTGACGCCCCTGAGAAAGAAGCCTTTTGAAAACACTGTGGGAAACGGAGAAAATGCTGGTAACCAGCATTTTCTCCTTTTCCCACAGTGTTTTCTACCCTTCCCAGAACAAATTTCAATTTTTCAGTCACCTTTATTTTGTCGTCTGCAAATGCTTTTAATTTGGACCGGTCTAAAATTTTCTCGTGTGGTAAAGAGTTAATTTGCCATTTCTCACAATGTTTTCAAACGACTATTAATTTTGTGCAGCTAATAAGACTTCTATGTAACAAAATTTCTTTTTCTGCACAATGTCATTGAGTGAATTTTACCACATGTTTATTGCTTTCACTCTTCAAGGAGCATTAGGGATTTTTGTTCTAAATATAAACAAGAATATTACTTTTCCTTTATTTAACAAAGTCTTGAAACCTAACTTTACTTTTAACACTAGATAGAGGCAAATGGAGAAAAATAATTGAAAGATTGAGATGAAAACATTGTCGCAAATAGATATTGCTAACTGTGAGCAATAACATATTTGGTCACAATATTTTCAAAAGCAGTCTGCTGCAATGCTGTTTTAAATTAGTGTCATTTCTCGTTAGGATTTAAATACCCTTTTAACTATTGAACAGTACCGGTAAATGTTAGCATGAACTTCTTTGTGGTGCAAAGATGGTAAACATAGAACATTAATACTATAGTACTATTTTTCTTTAATTAAATGTTTAAATGACTGCATGTCCAATTATACATATATGAGAACACCACTGCATAACATGTGGTCCCTGTAATGTGCAGTTGTCTTGCAGTCATGGTTCCTTTTTAGTGTCATTCTTCTACCAGGAGAAAGCTCTGAAAGTATATTAGTAAGATATGTTTGTAAATACATGTATAGTACTTCTGAATAGAAGTTTTTAGCTAACCAGAGCAAAAATGCTTAATTCTTTATCACAGGATAGATCCTAGACTTGTCCAATTGAAAACATTTGGAAACAACAATTTAAATGTGGCTGGAACTTGGAAGGATGGAATTTGTCTTTGAAGAGTAGAAAACATTGTGGGAAAGGGAGAAAATGCTGGTTACCAGTATTTTCTCCTTTACCCACAATGTTATCAAAAGGCTTCTTCCTTGAAAGCACTAGGGTAAATGACTTGTACAAATTGAAAGCACTAGTAGACAAAAAAATAAGTGTGGCTAAAAAAATGAAATTCATTTTTGGATGGGTTGAAAATACCCTGAGAAAAGGAAGACATGCTGGTTACCAGTATTTTCTCCTATAATTTCCATACTGTTTTCATAAATTGTCTTCTTTACAGGTAAAGGGTTAAACATTTCATTCATGTGCCAGTTAGTGCAATTGGTCATGGGTATCTTTCCAAAGTACTATGCACAACACTAATATTCAGTGTGCATAGTGGAACAAGCATATTGCATTCTTCTTAAACAACCCTTGGCCTGTGAAGCACAATCCTTTATGACACAATCCTGATTTTTAAAGACTCGGAGGATGTCTTATGAAAACATTGTAGGAAAAGGATTAAATGCTGGTAACCAGCATTTTCTCCTTTTCCAATAATAGTTTCCATACCCACTCAAATAAATTTCCATCATTTAAATACTAGATCATTATTCTATACGGCATTAATTGTCATCTGCAAACCCTTTCAATTTGGACCAGTCAAAGATTCTGTCTTGTGCCGAGAAGATAGCTACACACTTTTCAGCAAAGTGATGATCGATTTCAGACTGCAATGAACATGCGGTCTGATCTTGAATCTGAACTCTCTTATGTTTGATATTTGAAAACATAATACTGGAGTGGCTATCTTAAAAATACTCGAATGTCACCAAAGGCTGAAATTAACAGCGGCTCAACGTAGATCTGTGCGATCGCCCCCGGCAAATTGAGGATTACAACTAGATCTATAAATATCTGTTTTAAAACGTCTTGCTTCGTACTTATGGTTTCATTTTATGCCTTCACATAGCTGTAGTTTTGTGAAAGAAGCTGATTCATCTAGTTTGATTTAACTCCGTCAAAAAAGCATGATTCTTTTGAATACGAAACCGAAAGTAGGTTGAACCATCAACCTGTTTACCTGCGCTGAACACGATCTGTTCTTTACTGTGGAGTATTCATGGTCACATATCGTTCTCTGATCGATTACTGAAATTTTCAAATCGCTCGGAGTTCTTAAATCTTACTTCATCATTCGTAATTGCTTCGTGTATCTCTCCACATACTGTGATGAAAAGGCGATAAATTTACGGTGCTCCCCGGAAGTGATGAACTCTCGCGGTCACGTGACGAGACTTTCAGACCCTATTGTACATAGAGCTACACCATATCCGCCGGAAGCACATGCTCGTAAGAAGTTACAGTGCGGGATACTGTTGAACTTAGTGGATTCGGCACTGATACTTGTATCGTTGGTCATCGAAGAATGGTAAGATTCAGTTTTCGTTTGATTTTGATGGCATTTACGCGGATATTTCGATGTATTGATATTTCAAGGAATTTGTTGTTTTTATGAAGAAAGGTGTGCGTTAAATATTGAAATCACTTACGCAACAATATGGAGCTTGTTTTTTTTTTACTTTCTATCAAAAGCAGCAAGCCCAAATTATCTAATCATCATTTTCATCCCTTAAAGCGAGTCGTATATCACATCGTAACAGCAAAAAAAGGGAAAAAAAAACCAGTCAATAACATTTATGTGTCAGGGTCGTGTAATACAATATATGTAAAATGCTAATTTATGCCAAGTGCTCAAGCATGCGCATTGTAGAGCCACATAATATCCGCCGGAAGCACATGCTCGTTTTAAGTTACAGTGCGGGAGACTGTTGAAGTTAGGAGATTTGTTACTGATATTTGTATCGTCGATCATCGAAGGTTAGTAAGATTCAGTTTTCGTTTCTTTTGGATGGAAGTAACGCGGATATTTAAATGTATTGATATTCCAAGAAATTTGTTGTTTTTCTACCAGAAAAGTAATTTTCATTTCTATCAAACATGGTTGACGCACCCGACAGTCAATTTAACGTTCCCGACTCTTTTGTTTTGTTTTCCATGGTCTGAAATATGGAAAAAGCAAGGGCTGAATACCAAAAGGATTACAGCGAGAGAAAAAAGAAGGCAGACAAAGACTCAAGTCAATTACAGAGATAATGATATTGCAAATTTGTGAATTAATGGTCAGGAATGTTTCTAATGTTTCAAATTTGACATGATTTTGATAGTGTGAGTCATTCCAAAGCAAGATTCTTTTAAGAAAAGTTTACCACATTGTTTTCAGAAGGCTTCTTTCTCAGGGTTAGTAAAACCATGGATTGTTTGGTAAAGGATAGGTTCCTGATTACAGGTCAGAAAAAAAAATCTATTTAGCACTTTTCATACAGAAAATACCGTGAAAGTGAAAAGTGTTGACCCTGATCAGACTGCAATTTGTGCAGTCTGACAGGAGTTTACGCTTTTTGCAGTTCCCAGATAGTCTCTTTTCGTGTGACAGGTCACAATTATATAACAAAGGACTCTGCCAAAGGAACAAATTATGGACTGGTCTAAATTTAAGGAATAAATGTGACCTGAAAATTTAAATTTGATTTGGGAAGGGTAGAAAACTTGTAGGCAAGGTTACCAGCATTTTCTTCTTTTCCCACATTGTTTTCAGAAGGCTTCTTTCTCAGGGTTAGTAAAACCATGGATTGTTTGGTAAGATTTAAGGTTCCAGATTATAGGTCAGAAAAAAAGTGTAGATCTATTTAGCACAAGATTTTCTCCATACTTTCAAAGGTACTTTATCCCTTTACCATACAATCACAAATTTTAATGGTTCTGTTGAAAGAGGGCTTCTGGTTATCAGCATTTTCTCCTTTTTACCACATTGTTTTCATACTATTCAAGGATATACACAACAGTCTGAAACACATTTGAATTGATGCTTATAAATTGCTTCAAAATAGATGTGTATAAAATTTTCTTGCATGGTAAAGATTTAAACATTTAGCAAACAACAAAATTTTAAACCAGTCAAAATTGAAAGTATTTACAAATGACAATATCAATATGGCATAAATAATGTGATTTTTGTTATATAGGGTAAAAAACATTGTGGGAAATCGAGAAAATGCTGCTTATCAGCATTTTCTCTTTCTCCCACAATGTATTCAAAAGGCTTCATCCTCAGGGTCGTTAAAGGTTGGCACTGTGTGGTAATGGGTTAAGGCAAACTACTTACAGGTACTAAAGATTTGTGGTCTGTACCAGGACTTTAACCCCATACCACACAATTTTGAGTTCTAAAAATTTAACATCCTTGAGTAAAAAACTTTTGAACACATTGTTGGAAAGTAAGAAAATGAGTAAACAGCATTTTTTGCTTTCCCACAAAGTTTTCCAAAGTGGGAGTCATCATTAAATTGTGAGCAGCATATAAGTTTTGGTAGAGAGATGAGGGTTAAATATTGTTGTTCTCTTGAAGGATGTTAACATACTGGAATTGCCAGACAGTCACATGGAGTAAGAGGTTAATTTATTGTATAAACAAAACTGGTCCTCATGTTATTATGATCCCTGAACAGGGATTAATCTCAATTATGCACTTTAAAACTGTCAAAGATCGATAAATAACTTATCAAAACAGAAAGTTTCTTTGATAGGGTAGAAAACATTGAAAACATTGTCTCCCTATCCCACAATGTTTTAGAAATCTTTTTCCCAGGGTCTTTAAAAGTCAGCCAAGTGCTGTAAAGGGTTAACTACTTTATAAACCTGTAATTAGACAAGGAATCTGTCTTTGAACTCTCTTAATCATTGGCCTTCCACAAAATAAACTTTAGTATGGCTAAATCAAGTTTAATCTGCCGATAAAACTGAATAGGTGCTCTATTATGATATAGATCCTCTTCTGCCAAATTCTTGTCCCAGTTTATTTGACTTGCTTTTTTTATTTACATGTAAGGTTTTGAATTAAGTATCTGGCCATTTGTAGTGATTCAAAGGTTACGCAAGTACATTATTTTCTTCCCAACCAACTTGCCTGAAGACGCTCCCTGAAGACTGAGCACTAGTATTTAATTATTACAGGAGATAGGAGACCATACAGGATGAAATCCAATCCTAAGTTTAGTTATGCCTAGTTCTTTAACATGCTTTATGTATAGCACTGTCACGTGGAACCTTAGTTGTATGTCTCATCTGAGAGACTGCTAGTAATCTTAGATGGCTGGCCATGGGGCCTGAACCCCACGCCCTGAAGTGACCCAAGACTTGATGCTTACGAGTCCTACATACTACCATGTGAGCTGTGGGAGCTAATCTACCTCTTACCTTCAGACCTACCTTATAACTTAATTATGAGGGATTCTACATGAGCTGTACTCTATAAAAAGGAGGCTGAATGCAGGCTAAAGTGAGCCAAATTTTTTTGCTATTGGTTAATTTTCTATATGTTAAAGGACCAGTCTACTTCATGATCAAATTGATTACTTAAAGAAAGTGGCTCTCATGGATCCATATTTATGTGATGACTTGGGTTGGTATCATGTATCATGACAATTCATTAAGCCCCCTTTTGCCAGAGCATGGCTCATATATAGTCGTAGATTATTGGTCAATAACCCACAGAGTCTGACCAATAAATTTTAGGTTCAAATATCCAGCTTGGGTAGTTTCTTACGGAGGACTGATGATAGTCATTGCAACAGGATCATTCCTTGCTAATAGCTGATCAGTCATTGCAACTGGTATATAATATGTTTTTCCTTTACTGCTGGTCATTGGTTTGACTATAATTATGTAGGGAAGCAGCCAGTGGCTTTGAAACAATATTGTGAAAAGCACTGATAAAAGGAACTCAAGGAAAGCAAGGATAGGTGCACTGGCAACAGTGATGTATCGGAAATAATTCTAAAAAGAAATGTATATGTGCAGTACATTGCAGATGGATCTGTTATCTAATGACAGATTTTAGACTCCTCCAAATACAAAGCACCTGCAGACTACAATTTAAAACCTTTTTAGCTCACCTGAGCACGAAGTGCTCATGGTGAGCTATTGTGATCGTGCTGTGTCCGTCGTGCGTCGTCCGTCGTCCGTCGTCAACTTTTTACCTTGTGTACGCTCTACAGGCCACAGTTTTGGTCGGATACTCATGAAAGTTGGTCAGGATGTTTGTCTCGATAAAATCTCGGACGAGTTCGAAAATGGGTCATGTGGGGTCAAAAACTAGGTCACTAGGTCAAATCTTAGAAAAACCTTGTGTACGCTCTAGAGGCCGCATTTTGAGTCGGATACTCATGAAAGTTGGTCAGGATGTTTGTCTCGATGATATCTCGGACGAGTTTGAAAATGGGTCACGTGGGGTCAAAAACTAGGTCACTAGGTCAAATCTTAGAAAAACCTTGTGTACGCTCTAGAGGCCGCATTTACAGTCGGATACTCATGAAAGTTTGTCAGGATGTTTGTCTCGATGATATCTCGGACGAGTCCGAAAATGGGTCACGTGGGGTCAAAAACTAGGTCACCAGGTCAAATCTTAGAAAAACCTTGTGTACGCTCTAGAGGCCGCATTTACAGTCGGATACTCATGAAAGTTGGTCAGGATGTTTGTCTCAATGATATCTCGGACGAGTTCGAAAGTGGGTCACGTGGGGTCAAAAACTAGGTCACCAGGTCAAATCTTAGAAAAACCTTGTGTACGCTCTAGAGGCCACATTTTCAGTCGGATACTCATGAAAGTTGGTCAGGATGTTTGTCTGGATGATATCTCGGACGAGTTCGAAAGTGGGTCACGTGGGGTCAAAAACTAGGTCACCAGGTCAAATCTTAGAAAAACCTTTTGTACGCTCTAGAGGCCACATTTTCAGTCGGATACTCATGAAAGTTGGTCAGAATGTTTGTCTGGATGATATCTCGGACGAGTTCGAAAGTGGGTCACGTGGGGTCAAAAACTAGGTCACCAGGTCAAATCTTAGAAAAACCTTTTGTACGCTCTAGAGGCCACATTTTCAGTCGGATACTCATGAAAGTTGGTCAGGATGTTTGTCTGAATGATATCTCGGACGAGTTCGAAAATGGGTCACGTGGGATCAAAAACTAGGTCACCAAGTCAAATCTTAGAAAAACCTTTTGTATGCTCTAGAGGCCACATTTTTAGTCGGATACTCATGAAAGTTGGTCAGGATGTTTGTCTGAATGATATCTCAGACGAGTTCGAAAATGGGTCACGTGGGATCAAAAACTAGGTCACCAAGTCAAATCTTAGAAAAACCTTTTGTACACTCTAGAGGCCACATTTTTAGTCGGATACTCATGAATGTTGGTCAGGATGTTTGTCTGGATGATATCTCGGATGAGTTTGAAAATGGGTCACGTGGGGTCAAAAACTAGGTCACTAGGTCAAATCTTAGAAAAACCTTTTGTACGCTCTAGAGGCCACATTTTCAGTCGGATACTCATGAAATGTGGTCAGGATGTTTGTCTGGATGATATCTCGGATGAGTTTGAAAATGGGTCACGTGGGGTCAAAAACTAGGTCACTAGGTCAAATCGTAGAAAAACCTTTTGTACGCTCTAGAGGCCACATTTTCAGTTGGATACTCATGAAAGTTGGTCAGGATGTTTGCCTGGATGATATCTCGGACAAGAACGAAAATGGGTCATGTGGGGTCAAAAACTAGGTCACTAGGTCAAATGTTAGAAAAACCTTTTGTAGGCTCTAGAGGCCACATTTTCAGTCCCATACTCTTGTAAGTTGGTCAGAATGTTTGTCTTGATGATATCTCAGACAGGTTTGAAAATGGGTCAGTGGGGGTTAAAAACTAGGTCACCAGGTCAAATCTTAGAAAAACCTTGTATATGCTCTGGAGGACACATTTTCAGTCTAACACTCTTGAAAATTAGTCAATGTTTGCCTTTATAATATCTTGGATGAGTTTGAAAATGGGTCATGTTGGGTCAAAAACTGGGTCAATAGGTCAAATGTTATAAACACCTTTTGTATGCTCTGGAGGACACATTTTCAGTCTGATACTCCTAAAACTTGTTCATAATATTTGTCCTGGTGATACCTTGAATGAGTTTGAAAATGGGTCATGTGGAGTCAAAAACTAGGTCAATGGGTCAAATATTAGAAAAACCTTGTGTACACTCCAGAGGCTACATTTTCTGCCTGATACTCTTCAGACTTGGTCAGAATGTTTGTTTTGGTGATGTCTCAAAAGTGTTTGATGATGGGTAATGTCTGATAAAAAACTAGGTCACTGGGAAACTAGATAGTGCATGTTTGGTCAATAAACTCAGGTGAGCGATTTCAGGGCCATCATGGCCCTCTTGTTCTCATGAGTTGCAGTTGTCTGGTGGGGTAGAAAACATTGTGGAAAAAGGAGAAATTGCTTGTTAAGAGCAACTTCTCCTTTCCCCTCATTGTTTTCAAAAGCCGCCTACACCAGCTTGTAAAAACAAGGAATTGCTTGGTAAAGGGTTAATGTGCACAGTTCCTGCATGTATACATGTATTTCAATTCTTTACCATACAACACAGACTAAAAACAATGCTGAAGAAGAGGGCTTTTGAAAACATTGTGGAAAAAGGAGAAAATGCTGGTAATCAGCATTTTCTCATTTTCTCACAATATTTTCTTACTTGTTAGGGGCAAATTTCATCATTTTGGGCACCTATAATTTGTCACCTGGAAATGCTTGCAGTTTGGACCTGGCTATAATTTTCTTGTTTGGAAAGAGTTTACACATTGTCAATCAACAGTCTAATAACCCTTTACCACACATTGCTGACTTCTGACTCTCCTGGGAAAGAAGCCTTTCGAAAACATCATGGGAAAAGAAGAAAATGCTGGTATCCAGCATTTTCTCCTTTCCCCACAATCTTTTCTACCCTATCAAAGAAAATTTGCACCATTTGAGCCACATTGAAATTGTCATTTGCAAAATTGCTTTTCAGTTTGGACAAAGCTAAGATTTTATTGTCTGGTAAAGGATTTTAAAAGTGAATGCTAGAAAAGTGAATTCCACAATAATAGATTTTTTTTTTTCAGAGAGGGAGCACAGACAGACAGAACACACAGACAGACAAGCAGATTATAAAAAAAAAAACATTGTGCTGGTTTGGTGGAGATGAGAAGATGATCATGGTTCAAGAGACGGTATACAAAGAGGTAAAACATTCAGAAATACTAAAAATTCCTTCTGAGGTCAACCTTAAATTTTAATCCCTGGATGACCATAAAATCCTGCGTCTTTGGCTTACAACCAAGAAAAAAAACTTTAGAAAACACTGATAGAAAATGCTAATAACTAGCATTTTTCTCTTTTTTTTTTTCATACAATTCTTTTTACCATTACAAAGACACAAATGACAAAAGTACTATTTTTTTAAACACTACCAAAATGACAAAATTTTAGACTGGTTCCAAATTGAAACTGGTTCCAAATTGAAAGCATTTGCAGACAACAAATTAGAGATTGCTCAAATGGCAGAAATTGTCCCTCATAGATTAGAAAACATTGTGGGAAAAAGAGAAAATGCTGGTTACCAGCATTTTCTCCTTTTCTCACGATGTTTTCTAAAGGCTTCTCTCCAAGGGTTGTCATAATCGGTCCTGATATAATCAGTCCTGATTCGGTTTAAACATATTTATTTTACATTGATTGAGAAATAAGTTCTTACAACTTATGTGTACTAATCTCTCTCAATTCTGCTTCCTTGGAACTATACCAGCGCTCGGGCTGATCGTGTTGGCAGAGGAAAAATCCCAAAGTTGACACCTGCTCTCAGGAATCGAACTCGGGACCCTTTGGTTACGAGGCCAAAGCTGTACTTCATGACCATTTGGTTGGTAAAGGGTTAAAAAGGTAAAAAAAAAAGAATCATTTTTGGACAAAATTAAAAAAATACAGGTACAGTATTTTGACACCTCTTAGATTGACGTGATTGGCAGGCTTCTACCTCTTAATCCTAAAACTTTTTCTTCTCTTTTTACTTCTTTCCCCTGAGCACAGTCACTGCTTTCAAAGACCCAGAGTTGATTGATTTAATGGTGTTTAACCCTTTACCACACAGTGATGACTTTTGACAACCTTGGAAAGAAGCCTTTTGAAAACATTGTGAGGAAAGAGGAGGAAATACTAGTAACCAATATTTTTTCCTTTTTCCACAATGTTTACAAACCTTTCAATAAGCAGTTGCACCTTTTGAGCCATATTGAAATTGTTGTCTGAAATGCTTTCAATATGAACAGGGCCAAAATTTTGTTTTGTTGTCAGGTAGAGGGTTAATTCATTTTCAACAATATTTCAGATGTATTGCGGCAGCCAGAGCACCTATCCATACTTTGCTGGAGTTTCTTTCAACCAGTACTCTGCCCAATGTTCTTTCCAATCCACTGGCTGCTTTCCCACATAATCATTGTCAAAATAATGATCAGTGGTGAGAGAGGAATTAATCCAGTTGCAATAATTATCATCAGTCATCAGAAAGAAATTGGCTGAACCAGGGATCGAGCCAGCGACCCTCTTTTCTTCAGTCCTGTACGCTTCCAGAGCTAAAGGGCTCGGCCCTCTGCCATGGGGAAGTAAAAGGATGAGACTGCTATATATTTGACCCTTTACCACACAATGCCGAGCTTTAATGACCCTGAAGAAGAGGGCATTTGAAAACATTGTGGGGAAAGGAGAAAATGCTAGGAATCAGTATTTTCTCCATTTCCCACAAAGTTTTCTACCCTAACAAAGACAACTTACATTGTTTGAGCCTAATTAAATCTATCATTAATTTTGCAAATGCTTTGAGATTCAGCTAGTTCAGAATTTTGTCATATGGTGAAGAGTTAACCCTTAACCGAGTGACAAAATTTCTGACTGGTCTAAATTGAAAGTACTTGCAGATGACAAAATAATTGTAAATTATAAATTTAAATTTATTTTCAACGGGGTAGAAAACATTGTGGGAAAAGGAGAAAATGCTGGTTACCAGCATTTTCTCCTTTTCCCACAATGTTTTCAGAAGGCTTCTATCTTGAGTTGAAAAAACCAGGGATTATTTGGTAAAGGGTTAAAGGGTTGGAATGTCTTGCTAAAAATGTAATATTTTGAAAGTGTGCTTATTTGTTTTTAATAAAGTCACTAGAGCAAGTCGTATCATTTTACATAACAAAGAACAAAGAATGTTTGAGAAATTCAAGAAGTCATTGTTTTGCAAATTCGATTTCTTTTTATTAAAACTGTTGACAGTTTTTCAGTCACATTATTGTGACATTAAGCAGTGATAGTTCACCTATTTATTCCTTTCCTAGGTTTCACAGGAACCAGACTATTTTAGGCACTATTGTACTGGACTATCCAAGAACTCTCTCACATGACCAAAGCTGCCTCAAGAAGTATTGCTCTTGGATTTCCTGATAAGAGATGGAATGTCTGAAGCAAAAAAACAATAGCAGAACCCACAATGTAAGGGAATGTATACAGATGAGGTGCATTTATCAGCTGACCCGCTATTATGAAAATCATTCCATAAAATGTCTTCCCAAGGGTGGTTAAAATTCAGGAATGGTAAACAGATTACCTTTGGTTAAGCCTTTATCAAACAGTCACAGGTTTTCACGATCCTGTGAAAGAAGCCTTCTGAAAACATTGTGGGAAAAGGAGAAAATGCTGGTAACCAGCATTTTCTCCTTTTCCCACAATGTTTTCTATAGGTTTCTTTCTCAGGGTCGTCAAAACTAGGAAATGTGTGGTAATGGGTTAATCTTGGCCTCACACAAACAATTTTACAATATTTATGCCCATAAAATTAACTTATTTCTCATTATGAATTCAGAATGTATGATGCACAGGTAAGTTCGAAGTTAATGGCCTTTTAATTAGAAACAAATTATGACAAACAGGATAAATATTTAGATTTACCCCATAACCAAAACATATTCAGTCTTTACAACCCTGGAAAATTGGACTTATAAAGACATTATAAGAAAAGGAGAAAAAGCTGGTAACCAGAGCATTCTCTCCTTTCCCCACAATGTTGTGTTTTTATAAATCTTCTTAACTCTTTACCAAATGATAGAATTTTAGACCTATCCAAATCAAAAAGATTTGCAGGCGATAATTTCACAGTGGCTGAAATGATGCATTTAGTTTTATAAAGTAGAAAACTTTGTGGGAAAAGGAGAAAATGCTGGTTACCAGCATTTTCTCCTTTTCCCACAGGAGTTTTCAAATGGCCTCTTCCTCAGGGTCGCTATAAGTCGTCATTGTGTGGTAAAGGGTTAATTTGGCATCCATTTTTTCTCTCAGTTGGATTCCTGTAATCCAACCTTCAACATCCTACTGACAGTATCGGTTTGAAATATTGTGTGGCCAAGAATAAAACCTGTATTACAAGATCAGACATCGGAGAATTTAGACAAAAAATTAGACAGAAAGTTCAGTAAATTAGACAGAAAGTACTGAACTAACTTACTGTCTTTGGGTAGCCAGGCTGGGTACTTCAGCTACTGTTGCAGAGGTGTAGATTCAGATTAGACTGCACAAAACAAGCAGTCTGATATTGGATCTGCATTGTCTGCTACTCTTTTGCCAAAACAACTTTGAAATTGCACAAAATGTGACTGGTTTTTTTTTGGAAGGTCTTTGCCATTATTCAGGGCTCTTTGGGATAGTTTGACAGCACTGAACATCGCTGGATATTTTGTGGTTTGCTTGTAACCATTTTGTTATCAGCATTGTTTTGAAATAAGTGTTTGTAATTCATGAATAGATAACAAACGTTGTTTAACTCTTTACGAAGCAAAATGCAAAATTTGCAAAGTTTAAGAGTGGTCCAAATTGAAAGCACTTGCAGACAACAAAATGAATGCCACTCAAAAATTGAAATTTGTTTCCAGCAGTGTAGAAAAACATTGTGGAAAAAGGAGAAAATTATGTTTACCAGCATTTTCTCCTTTTCTGTCAATCTTTTCAAAAGCCTTCTGTATCGAGGTCATAAAAACCAGGGATTGATCGATAAAGGGTTAAAGGGGTACTTTTGAATTTGTTCAAGATATGTCATTGTTGCAAATATTTAACCCTTGTTGAGTTTCAGATAAATAATATGATTTTTTTTCGGCAGAGTGAGAAAGAGTTTCCAGATTGTAGCATTCGCAAAAAACAGAATCAATAGAATGTTGCACAATGACAGGATTTCCCTTGATAGAGAAGAAAACATCGGACAGAAGAAAAAAAAAAAACTTCTCAAAAAGCCTTCCATATTAGGATGATTACAAGTAAGAACTGCTATCTAAAAGTTTTAACTCTTTACCATACAATTTGACTTTATACAACACTGAGAAAGAAAACCTTTGAAAACATTGTGGGAAAAGGAGAAAATGCTGGTTACCAGCATTTTCTCCTTTTCCAACAATGTTTTCTACCCATCCCGAAGTAAATTTCAATTATTGAGTCACTTTAATTTTGTCAGCAGCTATTGCTTTTAACTTGGACCTGTCCAAAATTATGTCGTTTGGTAAAGAGTTAATTCTTAACAAAAGGACATAACTTATGAGATGCCAAATATGAAAGATTTTTCTATAAAGCCAATTATAAAATGGCTTAAATAACTGAATCTTTTCTTTGAAAAGATCGAAAACAATTTTGGAAAAGGAGAAAATGCTTGTAATATGGATTGTTTCTTTTTTCCACATTGATTTGAAAGGCCTACTACCATACGGTAATTAAATCTTGTGATTGTTTGGTAAAGCGTAACCCTTTACTGAACAACTTCATTTTGCACCAGATCAAATTGAAAACATCCGCGGTCAACAACTTAAGTGTAGCTCAAATGATGATTTCTATCCTTGATAGGATAGAAAACGTGGTGGTAAAGGGAGAAAATGCTGGTTACCAGCATTTTCTCCTTCTTCCCCACAATGTTTACTAAAGCCTTCCTTCCGAGTGTGGTGAAAACCAGGGATTGTTTTGTGAGGCTGAAGTATGTTGAGAACGCAAAGTTCAACCTATGTTTGGGTGGTGCCCAAAGCAAGACTTCTTCGTTGCAGGGATACACTAAAATGTTGCCAGGTCACTGTTGAGGTTTCTTTTACATTTTTTTGTCCTCACATCAACCCTTTTTACCACACAATTCTGAATTGAAGCCTTTTGGAAACATTGTGAGAAAAGTGAATGGCTGTAATAACCATTTTCTCCCTTTTTCACAACGTCTTCTACTCCTTTTACCAACCTACAAAAGATTGGAGTTGCCCATGTTGAAAGCATTTGCAGAAGATGATATGTATGTGGCTTGAACTGTACTGTCTGTTTTTGATAGGGTAGAAAAAGGAAAAAATACAGAAGTTGCTGGTTACCAGCATTTTCAACTTTTCCTGCAATGTTTTCAAAAGCCTGCTAATTCAGGGTCATTCACACTCCGGATTGTTTGGTAAAGAGCTTAACTCTTTACCAAACAACAAAATTGTAGACCACTCCAATAGAAAGCATTTGCAGACAACAAAATAAATATGGCTCAAAAATTAAAAATGGTTTTGAGAAAGGTAGAAAATATTGTGGGAAAAGGAGAAAATGCAGGTAACCAGCATTTTCTCCTTTTCCCACAATGTTTTCTACAGGCTACTATCTCAGGTTCATCAAAAGTAGGGATTGTGTGGTAATGGGTTAAATCATATCGGTAGCTTGTTATACCTAGTTGATAAATTTTTTCCTACCTGATTGACAAATTTCCTATAATCCTTTGATAGAACCATTGTTGCCTGGTGAGAATTAGAGCTCTATGCTACATTTTGCCAAGTTTTATCCACTTTTTATATGTCTGAGAGTATCTAAAGCTCCAGATAGAGGGAAAGATTTTGTTTTAAAAATTGAAAATAATAATTATTCTCTACTTAACCCTTTGTTGTGAGTACTCATTACAGTTGTCTCATCGAGACAATTCCAATCAGTACCCACACCATAGGGTTTCAAACAGAAATGATGGATTTAGCATCCGTCTTGTCTGGAACTCTGAGTATCTATTTGTTAGAGACAACTATCTGTTTCTTGTATTTATAAAGAAAACGTTTCCTTCATTAACTTTCAAGTCATCATTTCTGTAATTGCAAAATGCAGTTTTTATTCTATACATAAGATTAGGAAAATGCAATAAAAAATCAGGAAGGTCACAAGATTTTTCCTTTTTTTTTTCCAAAAATATGCTATTCTCTTCTTTTCTGCTAGGAAAAATCAATTATAATGTATTGCAGTAAATTTAGAAATTCACACCTTTGTTTTCAAGGAGACCTTACAGAAGATGGTTCTTGGACAGTAAAGGTACCAGCCAGATAAAAACCAGGCAGATGGCACTGACAACGGTATGTCATAAGTATCATTCTATGATAATCCTGTAATACTTTACAATTTTGTTAAATTTTAGACTGGTCCAAATTCCAAGCACTTGCAGAGGACAAAATGAAAGTAACTCAAAAATTACCCTTTACCAAATGACAAAATTTAAGACTGGTCCAAATTGAAAGCATTTGCAGACGTTTGCAACGAAAACATTGTGGAAAAAGGAGAAAATGCTTGTAACCAGCATTTTCTTCTTTTCCCAAAATGTTTTCTACCTTTCCCAAGATATACTTCAATTTTTGAGTTAGGTTTATTTTTTCCTTTTCCCACAATGTTTTCTATACATTGTACTTCCTAAATCAAATTTCAAATTTTCATTGGCATTTCTTTTCCTATGTATAAATGCTTATAGTATGGACGAATCTATACTGTTGTTGTTTGGTAAAGAGTTAAGGAGAGAGTCACTGAATTGTAATTTCATGACCTTGTTTGGAGCTCTTCATTCAAGAATGAAACACTTTTGTTCAAGTGTTCCTCTTTATAGGTTACTGCTATCATAAGTTACAACACTTAAGTTATAAATAATAAGCAATCAACCCTTTACCACTCAATCCCTACTTTTGACGACCCTTAGAAACCTTTTTGAAAACATTTTTGGAAAAGGAAAAAAAGCTGGTAACCACCCTTTCCTCCTTTTCAATGTTTTCAACTCTTCTAAAGTCAAGGTTCAACTTTTGAGTCCTGTTTATTTTTGTTGTCTACAAATGCTTTTAAATTTAGATCAGTCTATAATTTTGTTGTTTGGTAAAGGGTTAAGCACAATCCCAAGTTTGAACAACCTTGAGAAGTAGACCTTTTGGAAACAATGGGGGAAAAGGAGAAAATGCTGGTGGCCAGCATTTTCTCCTTTTTCCATAATGTTTACTAGACTGTGTTATACATATCCCATCATTCGTACCATATAGAATGTTGTCAAATACTTTGAAATTGGGTCTTTCTGAATATATTGTTGTTTGGTAAAAGGGTACAGCCAACTCCCTGTATTGTTCAGGCAATCTAATTAGATAAAATGCATTATCTTTTGATATCATTAACCCTTTTCCAATTGACAAAACTGAGACTGGCCCAAATTGAAAGCACTTGCAGACTACAAGTAAACGTAATTCAAAAATTGAAATTTGTTTCCAGCATGTTAGAAAACAATGTTGGAAATGGAGAAAATGCTACTTTTCCCACAATGTTTTTCTAAAGGCTTCTTTGTATATTTCGTAAAAAGTCAGAGTGGTTGGGAAAGGGTTAACCGTTATGAGATGACAAATTTTAGCCTTATCAGAAATGAAAGTAATTGGAGACAATAATTTCAATGGGGTTCAATAGTGGCAACTTGATAGGGTATAAACATTTTGGGAAGAGGATAAGATGCTAGTTACCAGCATGACTCCTATTCCCAAAATGTTTTCAAAATGCTTCATTCCAAGGGTTGTTTGAAGTCTGCATTGTGTGAAGGGTTAACCCTTTCCCAAACAATCCCTGATTTTTATGGGTCTGGAATAGTAGCCTTCTGAAAACATTGTGGGAAAAGGAGAAAATGCTGGTAACCAGCATTTTCTCCTTTTCCCACAATGCTTTCTACTCTATCATAGACAGAAATCATCTTTTCAGCAAGAGTTGAATTGTCATCTGCAAATGCTTTCAATTTAGTTTAGTCCAAAAGCTTTTAGTTTGGGAATGGGTTAACCTAGTATCACACAAAAAAAAGTTGCACCCATCTAAATTGAAAGTACATGTATTTTACAGATACCAACTCAAATGTGGCTCAATTTTGATACAGTTGGAAAGAGGTTGGCAAAAGGAGAAGGTGCAGGTTAGCAGCATTTTAATGTTATATTTTCAAATGCACTCTTTTTCCCACAAAGTTTTCCAAAGCTCTGTTCATTAGGGTTGTTAAATCGCAGGATTGGTCACTAGTATTTTCTCTTTTTCTTACAATATTTTCGAAAGGCCTCTGTCTTATGGTCGTTGAAACTCTGGATTGTGTGGTACAGGTTAACGCTTTTCCGAACTAAAAGAAGTTGCAGACAACAAATTTAATGCGCCTAAATTAATGGAATTTAAGATATCTTTAGAAGGGTAGATAGTATACTAGTGTCTGAAGAAATGTGATAGGATTTAGGATATCATTCAATCTTTACCAAACCACAAATTGTAGGCTTGTTCAACCTGAAAGCATTCGCAGATGACAAAGTAAATTTGCCTCAAAAATTGAAATTTGATTTGGAAAGGGTAGAAAACATCGTGGGAGAAGGAGAAAATGCTGGTAACCAGCATTTTCTCCTTTTCCCACATTGTTTTCATAGGCTTTCTTTCTCAGGGTCGTTAAATGTCAGGCTGTGTATGTGGTAAAGATTTAAAAGTCGGCATTGTGTAGTAAATAGTTAAATTATAGTAGAAAGCATATTTGGAGACAGAGACAATGCTCCTCCCCACTATTTTCTCAAGTTCACAATTTATTTTCAAAAGCAGTCTTTTTCGGAGTTGTAAAATCAGGGGATTGTTTGGTTAAGGGTTAATTCAGAGCATAGAAAAAACACAACATTATAAAGCATACCAAAGACAGCATAATCACATTTTAGAGAGAATGTAGATGAAGGTTAGATTGTGCATAACAAGCAGTCTGATCTTGGATGTGCTCCACTACAAAATACTGCCTATTTTAGCACTTAAGAAAACAGTTTGTTAGAAACAAGTTCTCTTTGTCACAGTGATTTACAAACATTTATATGTATTTCCGTGTCATGAGAATGCAAACAGAGGAATGGGTTCAAATTTGAACAGGCCTGGTCAGTAAATAATTGATATCTGCCCCATCGATCTATTCCACTTAGTCTAGTTAACACTTTTCTGTGTCCTATTTGAGCCCAAAATGCCTTTGTGAGAATGAGGCTGAAATTGGAAAGCGAAAGCTATGTCCAAATTCAGCACACAATTCTGTAATAGAAGACTGGCTACTTTTCACATTTGTTTCTGGGTATTCCTGGAAAACGAATTGTCAGTAGAATATTTTCATGCTGTCATGTACATATACCTGCTATAATTCTGTGAATCTAGTCAGCGTTTACCATCATCTACTGGTAAATTTATGTACCATTCTTTTCTAACCCTGACAAAGATTTCTCTTAAAAAAAACATTGTAGGAAAAAAGAAAATTCTGGTAACAACACGGAAAAGAAGCCTTTTGAAATTGTTGTGATAAAAGAAGAAAATACTGGTTACTGGTGACAGCACTAGTTTTTCTATTTTTCCCCCTAATATTTTCTGCCCTGTCAAAGAAAATTTGCACCATATGAACAATATTAATTAAACTTGTCGTCTGCTAATGCTTTCAAATGGGAAATTGATAAAATTTTGTTGTCTGGTAAAGGGCTAACCATTCAGAGCCTGTAACTAACATTACATCTTCCTAGGGCAGTTGTCTGTGTGTGTAATATTCCTGGAAGATTAGACCTGTGTGGTACAACAGATCACTATATAATATAAGATAAATATTAATTTGCAATGTGTAAGCAAAAACTCTGCTGTTGAAAAAGTAACGAGCAAGAAAATGGCTAGAAATAATACTTCCTTGGAAAAGAATAGCTTGTTTTCTTTCTCCAGATTTCTTAAAAATTCAATTATGCTAGCTTTCATTTTTGTTTTGTAGAATGATGTTCTGAATATTGACAAGTCTAAAATGTTTTCATTTGAAAAGAGTTAATGACTGATTGATTGATTGTATGGTATTTAACACAGTTTTCAACATTATTTCAGTTATATCACAGCTACCAGTGCACCTTTCCATGGTGTCCTGGAGTTTCTATTATCAGTGCATTGTGCAATATTCTTTTTTCAAGCCACTGGCTAATTTCCCACATAACCATCATCAAAATAAAGAAGAGAGGATTGACTCCTCTGGCAATGACTAATACAAGTCCTCTGAGCAAAATTGATCATGCTGGGGATCAAACCAGCAACTTCATATTCTCAAGTCCTGCATGCTACCTACTGCCTTACTGCTGGGCTTTGAAAACCCTTTACTAAGTAATCCCTGGGTTTTACGACTGTAAGATAGAAGCGTTTAGAAAACATTATGGGAAAAGGAGAAAATGCTGGTAACCAGCATTTTCTCCTTTCCCCACAATGTTTTCTTCCCTGCTGGAAACAAAATTAAGTTTTTGTTTTTTGATTATTTTGTTGTCTGCAGATGCTTTCAATTAGAACCAGTCTAAAATTTTGTCATTTGGTAAAGAGTGGAAGAGTTCAACAAAAGCAACATGTGTCCATTTATAGGACATCATTCGGAACATGGTAGTAGAAAAGAAAACCCATGACAATTATCACCCACAAAATTTGTGTGGGGTCTTATCTTTAGTATTGAGATGAGAACTTAAGCTGTTCAAACAGAGTTTTGAATATTTGTTAAAGGTCAGGGGAAAAACTGCAAATATTGTCCAACTATTGATGGGGCGGTATCAAATTACCCTCTCACCTTTTGGCTATTTACCCTATGTGTATCTACTATCAGATTTTGTATAATATTTCTGTTTGTTTCTGGCACTGGTGCAGATCTGCATCAGACTACATGATACAGGCAGGTCAATCTTTGGCACACACTGCCAAGTCTTTCTGCCAATGTTACAGCAGTCCTAATCAAAGTTCTGTCTGCACTGTAATTGATTTACACTTAATAACTACAGTGGTTTGAAATCACAAATCAAGTGGCAGACGAATGAACTATGTATGGGACAGACATTTTATAATTTAGTCGTGGAACTCCCTGTCCCTTACAATTTAATAGTTTTAACGGAATGCTAAAGATATTATGTCTGCCAGCCGACAGCAATAAAATTTAAAATGAAAGTGACTATTCTGACCAGTTATACTGATTTTCAAGCTTTAGATATCACTCATCATGAATAACAGTACCCACCAGTTAGTGCAGTGGACTTTTTTGATAAGAAAAGTATCTGAAATAATTCTATTTTAGGCAGGTTTTGGCAAGAAAATAGTAGTGGACAGGGAAGATCTAAGGACAGCATCTTCTGTACAATCTGATCTTGGTCTACACTGTCTGCAATAGCTACTTAAGTTGGTTGGAGCTGTTTCACTCTTTACAACACAACAATGAGTTTTATCAACCCTTACAGAGAAGGTCTTTGAAAACATTATGGGTAAAAGGAGAAAAATGCTGGTTATAAGCATTTTATCCTTTTTCCATATTGTTTTCTATCCTACCAATTAAGTTTAACCCTTTCCCAAATGGCAAATTTTGGACCAGACCAAATTGAAAGCATTTTGCAGGTGACAAATTAGTTGCTAAAAAGATGATTTTTCTATATGACAGGGTAAAAAACATTGTGGGAAAAGGCTACTATTTCAGTCCCGTAAAAACAAAGGATTGTTTTGGAAAGGGTTAAGCTCATTTGTACCAATTTGGAAATTGTTTGTCTGCATATTTGTTGAATTTGATAAGAGTCCAAAACTTCTTGTTTGGGATAGGGTTAAAGATTAACTCTTTAGCAAATGACAAAATTTTTTACTTGTCCAAATTGATTACATTTGCAGAAGTGTGGCTCAAAAATTGAAATCTGTTTTGGGAGGGTAGAAAACATTGTGGGAAAAGGAGAAAATGCAGGTTACCATCATACTCTCCTTTTCCAACAATGTTTCAACAGGCTTCTTTCTCTGGGTTGTTAAAACCGGGAATTTTGTGGTAGAGAGTTAAAGGTAGAAAAGGTATGAAGGTCCTTTCAGGAAAGGCCTAATCTTGTGTCTAGATTTTTTTTATTCAACCTTTTACCACATTATCCCAGCTTTTGACAACCCTGAGAAAGAAACCTTTTAAAACACTGTGGGAAAAGGAGAAAATGCTGATGACCAGCATTTTCTCCTTTTTCCCACAATGTTTTCTATCCTTCCCAAAACAAATTTCAAACTTCTAGTTGCATTTATTTTGTTCGTTTGGAACTTCTTCCAATTTGGACTAATTTGTCACAAGCTTTGTTGTCTGGTAAAGAGTTAATCCATTATGTTGAAGTGGCTTACTCTTATGAATGCATAAATCTTAAAAAAACAATGCCCTGAAAGAGAATGCTTTGAAAACCTTGTGAAAAAATACTGATTGCCAGTATTTTCTCTTTTTCCCACAATGTTGAAAATACCCTTCTATTGACCAAGCCGATAATTTGCCCCTAACTTTTATCATCTGCAAATGCATCTGAAATTCTATCATTTGGTCAGGACTTAACTCATTACCAAACAATATTTTAGGCTTGTCCAAATTGAAAGCATTTGCAGACAACCAAGTAAAAGTGACTGAAAATTTGAAATTTGTTTTGTGAAGGGTAGAAAACATTGTGGGAAAAGGAGAAAATGCTGGTTACCAGCATTTTCTCCTTTTCCCACTGTGTTTTCTAAAGGCTTCTTTCTCAGGGGCATCAAAAGTAGGGATTGTAAGGTAATGGGTTAAGTTGACAGGAAGGTCTGTCAGATTTGGGATTGATTTGATAGGTTTTTACCGATATGATAGTAGTTTTCTTCTTCTCTTAGATAAACCCATGTACAAAAAAACTTCAATCACAGACTGAAAATAATGGACGGAATAAATCCAAGACCCAACTTTATTGTAATCTGGTTTCTCACAACTGAAGCAGATGATAATACCACCTTTTTAGCCACTCTAAATTTGTCGTCTGCAAATTCTTACAATTTCAGCAGACCAAAATTACCTCATCAGGTAAAGAGTTAAGAGTGAAAGTATGAAAACTAATCCTCTGAAATTTAACACTTTATGCATTATTCATAAAACTTAAGCTTTAAATTTCACACATGCTTAATTTCTCTACCCTAGTTTTAACTTTCTTATGGTCTAAACCTTTTCAACTTTTTATATGTATGTATAACTGTATTTATAACATATGTATATAGTAACATTTCATTCATTTTCTTTTTTTATAAGCAAAAAAACATTTCTGAGCAAAAAGAAACACATCTTTTCACACTTCACGCCAAACCCTAGTAACCCAGTCAGTAGCGTACAAGACTTGTGATCAGGGATTGACTGTTTGACTCCTGGCCTAGTCAATTTTTTTTCCTGAGAATTGACAACCATGCCTTGATGATAGTCATTGCTCTCTCTCTCGCTCTCTCCCTTGATCATTGATTACATAGTTTATGTGAGGAAAAGTAGCCACAGGCTTGGAAAGAGTTCAAATTACTGGAAAAAGAAACCAGGAAAATATGCTAAGATGTACTTATCCCTGTGACGGAGGTGAAATAAATTTTAAAGCTATATTAAGCAGAGCACACAGCCAACCATTTAACTCTTTTTATCTGTTTTTAACCCCTTTATCACACAATCCCGACTTTTAATGACCTTGAGAAATAAGCCTTTTGAAAACATTGTAGGAAAAGGAGAAAATGCTGGTGAGCAGCATTTTCTCCTTTTCCTACAATGTTTTCAAACCTTCCAAATCAAATTTTAGTATTTGAGTCATGTTTAATTTGTCATCTGCAAATGCTTTCAATTTGGACCATTCTAAAATCTTGTCATTTGGTAAAGGGTTAAAGACATCCATTTTACACTTCATGATTTTGAAAATAAGAGATGTTGTGCACAAACTTTAGTCGCAGTAAATCTACTTGATTTTACTCCATACCAGACAAGCAAACTTACAATTTTTTGGAATTGACTGCTAGCATTTGTAGGCATTACAAAAGTATAAGCCATATGATAGAGTCTGTCTTAGAAAAAGTAGAAAACTTTGTGGGAAAAGGGGAAAATGCTGGTAACCAGCATTTTCTCTGTTTCCCAAAATGTTTTAGATAAAGCATTTCTCCGAGGTAAAGGATAAGAAAGAGTTCATACTGCTAGACTGTATATTGATGTAGATCTACTTAATTTTATCTGTATTGAACATGAAAATCTGTCAATGTTATTCAACATCATTTATAAGTAAGAGACCCCTGGGGTAAAATCTTAAACTGTTTACCATACAATAAAGAATTTGAAATACTCTTAAGAAAATAAAAAACTTTAAAAAATATTGTAGGGGAAGGAGAAAATACTGGTAACCACTAGGGCTCCGTACCGGTACTCGATATATATCGAAAACCGGTATTTTACGTTCGATAGATATATCGGATCGAACGTTTCTGTATCGAACAAAATATCTATCATCAAAAGAAAATAAAAGTAAAGCATATAAATACCCAGTTTAGTTGTTTTTAACTGCGAAATTCATTACGAGTTTACTTTAGGTAATCTCTAAAGTCGAGTAGTCGTAGAGGTAGGTGTGGCTACCTGGGAAACTTACAACCAATCGAAATGCGTCATTCTTTATTACTCGCCCTGTACCCGTTACACAATGGATGACAATTAGCTAATACCCCTATTCTCGTTCCCCCGTCATGTTGTTTGAAATCTGCAAATTATGCATCAATCAGCAGATTGCAGACAAATTTACGCTGATAATTGGTCAATATAGTTGATTAAAGAAAGGTAATGAACATCTCGTGATGTGATCGAGAGGTAGCGATGGAAATAATTGAAGCCGTGACCTTTCAACCTTCCTAAGATTTTATTTGGTCGATCTTTTAATATTGCTGAAAAATGTGGCTCGAAAATCAAATCTCTTTTTCCATTAGATTATCAGAAATCAGTGTTCCGACTCGCGTAAATTATTGTGTAAATCATTTTATAGACTTGAAATTTGCATAACAAATGTTAATCACACGCGAGACCTCACGTAAGAAAAAACATGGACAAAAAAGGCCATTATCTGTTTATCGTGAGTAAAGTAACAGGTTTTGATGCTAGTTCTAATCCTTATTGAGAAATCTATGTCGAATCATGTGAACATACCTATCCAGAAATTAACACGCATGAAAAATTGTTCGGTGAAAAAAAAAAAAACACGGAAACCCATGACACAACAAAATGTCTCCTTGACATTGTCCGATCAGAGACCTCTTAGACTGTCTTTTCAGCTTTTTAATGAGTAGTAAATGTAGATCTAGTTAGAGCTCATATTAATTTAGGCCTACATAATTATGAAATTTCAATACAAGTGTTAAATTTGCGGTATTTTGTTTTTCAGGTATGCTGAAAAAAGAACAAACACAATTTTCGCATTTTTTTCTTTCTTTTCTTGAAAATTGAAATATCATATGATATATCAAATATCGATCATTTTGTATCGATACAAATATCGTATCGATCAAACTGACCGATACGGAGCCCTAGTAACCACCATTTTCTTGTTTTCCTGCAAAGCTTGTTACCATTCCAAAGACATAATTTACGGTGCCAAGTGGTATGAATCTGGTCTGCAAATGCTTTCATTTCCAGGTTGTGTTAACCCTTTACCACTCAATGACAACTTTAGATGACCTTGAGGTTGAAGCCTTTTGAAATCATTATGGGAAAAGGAGAAAATGCTGGTAACCAGCATTTTCTCCTTTTCCCACAATGTTTTCTACCCTTCCCAAACGTAATTTCGATTCTTCAGTCACATTTATTTTGTTGTCTGCAAATGCTTTCAATCTGGACCAGTATATAAATTTGCCATTTGGTAATGGGTTAAGGGATTTGTGATTTAGTAAAGAAATCTGTATTCCAGGGTTTTATGTTTGATCCAGGATGGCAGACGTGTCCTGAAGCAGGGCAGTGCAGGGCATCTACCAAACCCAGTTGTACAATATGAATAAATCGGCCACCAGCATGATACAGCCAACTCTGTGGTATGGCAACATCAGAAGGATAAACTAAAGTGAATGCTCAAGACAGATTCTCACTTAGTACAGGTACATATAAAAATCTGATAAATGCCTGCATAAAAGAGGTGGCGTTTATGATGTGCTTTACTGTACATGTATACCTTAAATGCAAAATCAATGTGAAAAGCAATGTGAAACCCCATTTAAGATATCTTAGGTACATCTTGACCAGCCTGCATAGCTCATTGGGTAGAGTGTAAGACTCCTGAACTTTTTTCTGGTCACATGAGGGTGTGGTTTTGATTCTCATGGCTGAGCATGTAAAATTACTATTAGTCTTTTAAATAAGACATTAAACCAAAGTCCTGTGTGATGGTGCTATACACTGAGAATGTTAAAGAACCAGGCTTAACTTGGGAAGGGAGTCATCCTGTATCTGTCCATATGGGCAACCAATGGTGATGGTAAAGGTACATTCAATCAATACGTATATCTCTCCTCTCATCAGTAATTGCGTTGATTGACAAGTGTCTATCTAATACAGAAATATTATATACAGGAAACTAGTAGAGTTAAACTTGTATTAAAGACAGCCCTTTATTAAGCAACACACTGTTTAGAGAGTTCACCTCTCTTTAAATTGATGTTAAATAATGTACAAAAGAAGACCAACTGCTTTAAGAAACCAGTTTTCCTAACTCCCATTGGCAGTGTCTAAGATCAAGTTTGACTGTCTTTTCTCTACAGCACATGTATGTTATTAGGCTCACTGTTACTGATTATAAGGAACAGTGATGTTACTCAGCTGTTAACTAACATTACAATTCTTTACCAAACAACAAAATTTTATTTAACTCATTACCAAATGACAAACTTTTAGGCTTGTCCAAATTGAAAGCATTTGCAGACGACAAAATAAAAGTGATGGAAAATTTGAAATTTGTTTTGTAAAAGATAGAAAACATTGTGGGAAAAGGAGAAAATGCTGGTTATCAGCATTTTCTCCTTTTCCAATTGTTTTCTAAAGGTTTCTTTCTCGGGCGCGTCAAAAGTAGGAATTGTATGGTAATGGGTTAAAAATGAATGAATTGATAGTACTTCCAGACATAAATGTGGCTCTAATGATCAGATTTACCTCGTACAGTTATCATAACTATCTGCAGAGAGCTGTAGACTCTTTACCAAACGACAAAATTTCAGGCTGGTCCAAATTCAAAGGATTTGCAAAAGACAAACAGATCTCAAAAAATGAAATTTGTTTTTGGAAGGGTAGAAAACATTGCGGGAAAAGGAGAAAATGCTGGTTACCAGCATTTTCTCCTTTTCCCACAATGCTTTCAAACATTCAAAACTCGGGATTGTGTGTTATAGAGTTATCTGACACTGCACAGACAATACAACTCTTTTACCAAAAGATAAAATTTTAGATATGACCAAATTGAAAGCACTTGCACATGAAAATGTAAATGTGACTTGAACTACTGGATTTGCTGTGGTGGAAGGTCAAATGTTAATTTGCAATAGAAGAGGTTGCCGAATACAAGTGACCTCTAACGCAAGCTTGACTATAGTTTTTACATGTACACATGTGTTGTTGCATTTACTGTCAAGGTCGTGACACAATGATGTCACACAGTTGTAAACTGACACTGCACAGACAACCTATCTCATTAAAATAAAAAGTGAAAATATTTCTATAAATATGTTTGAAGCTTACTTTAGATCAGTTAATAACCCAAACAGT
This sequence comes from Tridacna crocea, assembly GCA_943736015.1. NCBI lineage: Eukaryota > Metazoa > Mollusca > Bivalvia > Cardiida > Cardiidae > Tridacna > Tridacna crocea. The sequence continues at coordinate 36,158,057 of OX031073.1, forward strand.
AAGTTTTTTACACCAGATGATGATGTCTTAGATTTTATTGAGCGGTACGAAAATAACGAATTCAACATAATGTTTAGTGAACTTAATGTGCCTATCACACAAAACGAGTTATTTACAGCAATAAAACAATTAAATACTGGAAAGTCAGCTGGTCCAGATATGCATATCAACGAGTTTTTCATTCACGGAAAAGATAGTCTTGCTCCCTCTTTATTGGTTCTTTTTAATAGAATTTTTGAATTAGGTTATTTTCCAGAAACATGGTCAGAGGGTTTTGTTATTCCATTGCACAAAAAGGGTAGCTTAAATGATGTAAATAATTATCGTGGTATAACTCTTCTCAGCACTTTAGGAAAATTATTTACGCGAATTTTAAACAACAGACTCTGTAATTGGGCAGAAATGTACAGTGTTTATATAGAAGCACAAGCTGGTTTTAGAAAGAAAATGGGCACTACAGATAACATATATGTGTTACATGGCGTAATAAATCATATGATTAATAATGGAAAACCACTGTTTTGCGCTTTTATAGATTTTAGTAAAGCTTTTGACTATATTTCGAGGGAAAACTTGTGGATGAAATTGATTAAGCTGGGTATAAGAGGGAAGATTTTTGATATCATCAAATCTATTTATAGCAATGTTAAATCAAGGGTAAAGTATATGAACCAATTAAGCGACAGCTTTGATTGTTTGCTCGGTGTCAGACAGGGAGAGTGTTTATCCCCATTCTTATTTTCCATGTTCATAAATGATATTGAGGACATGTTTATTAAAAACGGTAATAATGGCATCGATATGTACATGTTTAAAATGTTTTTGATACTATATGCTGACGATATTGTCATTTTTGCAAACAACGCTGAAGAATTACAATCTAATTTAAATATGTTGCAGGACTATTGTCAAAGATGGAAATTATCTGTTAATACATCGAAAACAAAAATTGTAATTTTTAGGAAAGGTGGAAGGTTACCAGGCAATTTATCTTTCAGCTACGATGGAAAGAATATTGAAATCGTCGATAAGTTTGTTTATTTAGGCATCGTATTTTCTTCAGGTGGTTCATTTTCTAGTGCCCAAAATACTTTATCGGGACAGTCATTAAAAGCAATTTTTAAATTGAATAAATACTTACATAAATTTACAAATATTACTGTAAGACATAAGTTGGAACTTTTTGATAAACTAGTTTTACCAATACTTAACTATGGAAGCGAAGTTTGGGGATTTCACAGTGGACCATCATTAGACAGAGTACATTTACAATATTGTAAACGAGTATTAGGCGTAAAGAAAAATTGTCAAAATGATTTTATATACGGAGAGTTAGGCAGGGTGCCTCTACAAAATTACAGATTTTACAACATAATTAAATTTTGGACTAAAATTACTCTAACAGAAGATAAGAAGTTAATTAAGGTAACATACAAAACACTTTATCAGGATTTATTAGAAAAACCAAACTGTAAAAATTGGTGTTCTCTTTGCAGGGACTTATTTAATGCATTAGGATTTTCCGATGCTTGGTATTATCAAACAATAGGAGATGTTAAGATTTTCCTATTGTTAGCAAAACAACGGATTCATGATCAGTTTTATCAAAATTGGACAGCTCGTTTAAATAACTCAACCCGTGCTATTTTCTATAAAAATATCGCTGAGCTTAAATTCCAGCCATACTTAGAAGTATTGAATATTGCAAAGGTTAGAACAAGTTTGTCCCAGCTACGTGTCTCATCACATAGACTGTGCGTCGAGACTGGAAGATGGAATAAACCTGTTAGTATTCCATTTAATGATCGCAAATGCTCTTTTTGTAATGTTTTGGAAGATGAATACCACTTTGTCATTCAATGTCAAGCTTTTTCAGAATTGAGACAGCAGTTTATACCAAAATATTTCTGGGAACATCCTAGCATGTACAAATTTTTAGAACTTATGAATTCTGATAATACTAATTTGATAAAAGGGCTTGGTAATTATGTAAACAAAGCATTCATGCTAAGAAATAGTATTCTGTATAAAAGAACAGCAGATTCGTAGCTCCTGACTACATTTTTACACATATTTTTATATTATGTTTATTATCATGTCATATGTAATATGCAGTCTAGTATTGTCTTACATTTCGTTACTTTCGCTATTTTAACTTGTGTGCTTTGAAGGAAGGTGTGGAATGAGATCGGTCTGATCTGCAAGTACAGTCTGACCTTGTTCCACGCTCTTCTTTATTATAGATATTTTTGTTGTTTTTCGGGTTTTTCAGTTTGCAACCTTTGTTTGCACATGTCCTCAGTATATGATCCTGACTTACACTAAAGGTTTTTTTTTTTTTTTTTTTCGGTATACTTTCTTTTATATAGAAGGTGTTGACATGAATAGGCCTGTATTTGTGTATAGTTTGATCTTGTTTCACACTTTCCGCAATTTTCGCTACTTTCGGCATTAAGTTCTTATTTTTGCACATTTGCACAGTCTGATCTAATCCTATGCCAGTGGTTATTTCAGTCTGATTTTGTTTCACACTTTCCGCAATTTTCGCTACTTTCGGCGTTAAGTTCTTATTTTTGTACATTTGTACCGTCTGATCTAATTCTATGCCAGTGGTTATTTCAGTCTGATCTTGTCTCACACTTTCCGCAATTTTCGCTACTTTTGGCGTTAAGTTCTTATTTTTGCATATTTACACAGTCTGATCTAATCGTGTGCCAGTGGTTTTTTCAGTCTGATCTTGTCTCACACTTTCCGCAATTTTCGCTACTTTCGGCGATAAGTTCTTATTTCTGCATATTTGCACAGTCTGATCTAATCCTATGCCAGTGGTTATTTCCTATTTCCACTGTTTATCTTTTACGCTTTAAATGAAACTGCTAGCGGCTAACGGACTGCACATGTGTACAGTATGATTGACAGCCCTGAGAAAGAAGCCTGTAAAGGGCATTGTGAAAAAGGAGAAAATGCTGGTAACCATCATTTTTTTCCTTTTCCCGCTATGTTTTCAATGTTTTCTATCCTTCAAATTTGCAGTCACTTTTATTTTGTCGTCTGCAAATGCTTTTGATTTTGGTAAGTCTAAAATTTGGTGGCTTGAAAGGAATTACAGTCTGATCGTTTTGAATAATTGCTATTTTCTATATTTAACTTTTTTTTTTTTATGTTTTCAAAAGACTTCTGCTCTATTACGACTATATTGTAAATATGTAATATACTTCTGCAAATTTGTTTGGTTAATCAAGATACATTATAGCTATTACAAAAGTTTCTGAATATGACGATTTTCTATCGCTCCCTTTGTTTATTCTCAATTTTGAACGCAGATGGAGTGATAGTAAGTTATCATTAAAGAATAGTTACGCAATCTTTTGCAGACGATGATTTTCGATTTATTCCCCAGCAATCCATTTGTCTACCTTGCTTTTTCGTTTCGAACAAGGAAGGCATTAATGGAATGAAGGGGATTTATGTCAAAAAAGGATAAAGCTAAATTACTTTTCATAATATTGGAATAGGTTCGCCATATTGTATTATACATTTATATGTTTTTCATACACCTCATAGGTCTATGACCTTCTGGTTTTCATTAATAAAGTATGTATGATAACGATTTGTAAAGTCCATTTTAAACATACATTAATTATTGAAACATACACCTTAGGCTTGATGATGAAAAAATCAGCCAGGAGGGCATGATTTATTGATTGTCGGGTTTTTAAGTTTTCGTCATATTTTGTAATGAAATACACTTGCAGTACATGTATATAAATGCATTTTCTTTACTCATGACTGCAAAAACTTAGGTATGACTTTCGAAAAACTGAAACGATTTATGTAAAACAATTACATTTAAAAAAGAATGAAGGTTCTTTTAACTCGTTACCAATAACAATATTTAGACTTGTCCAAAGCGAAAGCATTTGCAGACAACATTATAAAAGTGACTGAAAATTTGAAATTTGTTTTTGAAGAGTAGAAAACATTGTGAGAAAAGGAGAAAATGCTGGTTACCAGCATTTTCTCCTTTTCCCACAATGTATTCTAAAGGTCTTCTTTCTCAGGGTCTTCAAAAGTAGGGACTGTGTGGTAATGGGTTAAAACTGGAAAAGACTGTGAAAAAAGAAAACAATTGAATTGTCTTTTCCCACAATGTTTTCATTTAATGTTAATAGCAGAGAACATTACAGCAAATGGTCCTATACAAGACAATCTCGAGTCTTAACAACCAAGGCACAGAGAGTTTCTTGAACATTCTTGGAAAAGGAGAAAGTGCAGGTAAGCAGCATTAATGTTTGCCCTTTCTTGTTTTTTCTTCCCCTTATATCTCTACCACACAGCCAATATGTAAACTTGTCCAAATTGAAAGCATTTGAAGTCCAAAAATTCATTGTTGCTTAAAAGGTAGAATGTGTACTCGATTGGGGTAGACATTATTGAGGGAAAAAGCGAAAATGCTGGTTTTCAGCATTTTCTCCTGTTCCCATAACGTTTTCAAAAGTCTTCTGTTTCAGGGTCATGTAAACTCCAGATTGTGTGGTAAATAGTCAACAGGAAATTTGTATCAACTCTGCCACACTTTATTTTATTGCCTGCAAATGCTTTCAGTTTGGAAAGGTCTATAATTTTGTAATCTTATAAAGGAGTTTTAAAAGTCTTTACCAAACAACAAAATTTTAAACTGGTCCAAATTTAAAGCATTTGCAGACAACAAAGTAAATGTGACTGAAAAAAATTAAACTTGGTTTGGGAAGGGTAGAAAACATTGTGGAAAAAGGAGAAAATGTTGGTTACCAGCATTTTCTCCTTTTCTCACAATGTTTTCAAAAGGTTTCTTTCACTGGGTCGTTAAAAGTCCAGATTGTGTGGTAATGGGTTAAATTTCACAGTTGATTTCATTCTTAGGTGTTCAGTGTCATTTGGGACAATATTTATGTTACATAACAGCAGCCAGTACACCTATTAAACTGTTCTTAAGTTTCTCATACCAGTGTTCTTACCAAGCCATTGGATACTTTTCCCACATTATCATCATTAAAACAAGATCAGCGCAAAGGATTTAAAATATACAGATATTCAAAAGCCTCCATTCAAATCAGATCTAAAGTTTAACAGTTCATTTTCTTGTTGAGCTCCATTCATTCAAGTCCAATAAAGACATACAACCCACTATCAGCCTAATATCACATTTCACACAAATCTATGTAAAGATATACCTATTCAAGTTTTTCATTGGGACCCTTAACTCATTACCAAACGACAAAATGTTTAGGCTTGTTCAAATTAAAAGCATTTGCAGACGACAAAATATAAAGTAAGTGAAAATTTGAAATTTGTTTTGTGCTGGGTAGAAAACATTATGGGAAAAGGGGAAAATGCTGGTTACCACCATTTCTCCTTTTCCCACAATGTTTTCTAAAGGCTTCTGTCTGAGGGGTGTCAAAAGCAGGGATTGTGTGGTAATCGGTTAACTCTTCACCAAACGACAAAATTTTAGATTGCTCTAAATTGAAATCACTTGCAGACAAACAAAATAAATGTAAATTAAAAATTGAAGTCAACTTTTGTTTCCAGCAGGGAAGAAAACATTGTAGGAAGAGGAGAAAAATGCTGGTTATCAACATTTTGAATGCTTTCAGAACCTGGCCTCTATCTCAGGGTCATAAAAACCAGGGAGTGTTTGGTAAAGGGTTAACTCATTACCACACAACAAAATTTTAGACTGGTTCAAATTGAAAGCATTTGCAGACGACAAAATAAAGGTTACTGAAAGTTTGAAATTTGTTCTGGGAAGGGTAGAAAACACTGTGGGAAAAGGAGAAAATGCTGGTTACCAGCATTTTCTCCTTTTCCTACAGTGTTTTCAAAAGGCTTCTTTCTCAGGGGTGTCAAAAGTAGGGATTGTGTGGTAATGGGTTAATCGACCCTATACCACATATTTCAAAACTTTTAACTCTTTACCAAACGACAGAATTTTGTACTGATAATAATTGAAAGCATTTGCAGACTACAAAATAAATGTGACTTAAAAACTTGAAATATAGTTTGAGAAGAATAAAAAACATTGTGGGAAAAGGAGAAAATGCTGGTTTATTAGCATTTTCTCCTTTTTGCACAATGTTTTCTAAAGGCCTCCTTCTCATGGTCTTTGAAAGTCGGGATTTTGTGGTAAAGTGTTAAAAAACAATCTACTGAAAAAATCTTGAGATTAAACAACACTAAGGAAAGAAGCCTTTTGAAAACATTGTGGAAAAGGAGAATATGCTAATTACCAGCATTTTCTCCTTTTCCCACAATATTTTCAGTTCCCCAAAAAAGCAAATCCCATCTCTTAAGCCACATTTAATTTCTTGTCCACTGAATGCTTTCAATTTGATTAAATCTAAAGTTTATACCGGTAGTTTCAGTATAGTTTTCCATTGGGAACCTTTATTCACGAGTTTGATTTGGTTTGCTTGAATCACCTGGTTTAAAATGGAAAGCTTTTTCAGTGCAACATCTATGATTTCTGTCTTGAATGTAAAAATATTGTCGGAATAGGAGAAACTGCTAGCTACAAGAAAATGCTTATTACCAACAGTTTACTCCTTTTCCCTCACTGTTTTCAACGGCCTTTTCTTTCATGGTATTTTAAACTCACTACTGTGGTATAGAGTTATCTAAAAGATACAAAACTTTTTTAGACTGGTTCAAAATGAAAGCAATTACAGACCACAAATTGAATGTAGCACAGGGGATTGGACTTCTGTCAGTAAGGGTAGAAAAAACTGCATAAGGAGAAAAAACTGGATATACGGTAGGTCTTTCTCCTTTTCCCATTATGTTTTCATAAGCCTTCTCCATCTGGGTTCTTAAATTTCGTTATGGTGTGGTTAACGCCTTACCGAACAAGAAAATTGTAGACTTTTCTAGATTGAAAGCATTTGCAGACAACAAAATAAATGTGGCTCAAAAATTGAAATTTGTTTTCGGATGGGTAGAAACCATTATGGGAAAAGGAGAAAATGCTGGTTACCGGCATTTTCTCCTTTTCCTACAATGTTTTCAAAAGGCATCTTTCTCAAAGTCATTATAAAATGGGATTGTGTGGTAAAGAGTTAAAGAATTATAGAAGCTATCTAAATTTAAATCTAGATCTACATGACTGTATACAGGTGAGGAAAAAAAATTCAAAACAAAAAAAGGACCTTACCTTCAGTCAGGAATTTTGGCCCAAGCACAAAATCCCCCAATAAACTTAAAAACTTGAGCCCAACTGTATTTAAAAATCCAGATGAATTTTAAATCTTCCTTAACACTGTATCAGATTTAGATTCCAAAACACTGATTTTACATGTACGTTAAATATTAGAAACATTAATGAAAAAAGTCATTAATTTCATTAATTAAAACTAATATCTCCGAAATGAATTTCAATCATCCAATGCCCATATTAGGTAATAATACATTTTAAGCAAGCTGTCAGGAGAATGTAAATCTAATATGTATGTAGTATGAAACCATACTTAGTCTACCTTGGGGCGGTACAGTGATAAATTTACCTGATATGCAAATAGGATTACCCTTCACAGTACAGCATAAGTTTTTACACTGCTCTAGTAATCCATTATTGAAAAGCTTTATGGGTAATAGACGGTTGCTTGTATGAAAGCAATTGTTCCTTTACACATAATAGTTTTAGCATTAATTATGGAATATTTTCCTTTCCTTCATTTGCTTTCCTTTAGTGCTATTTGTACTAGTTTGTGGCTATTCTAAAAATAGCCTCTATAATTATAGATTATTCCTCCTCCACATGACAGATTTTAGACCATCTCACAGTCAATACATCAGCAGACGAGACATTCAAAATTGATACAAATGAGCTGAAACTCTCCGATATGATAGAAAACATTGTGGGAAAAGGAGAAAATGCTGGTTACCAGCATTTTCTCCTTTTCACAAAATGTTTTCAAAAGGATTTTTCTTCATGCTCATTTTAAATTTGGGATTGTATGGTAAAAGATAATCTCTTCTCCGTTCCTCAAAAATCTTAGTGAAATTGACAGGAAGTTAATGAAAGTGGTTTGGCCATGGTTTAGGGTTGGGTTAACCCATTACAAAACGACAAAATTTTAGACTGGTCCAATTTGCAAGCATTTGCAGACGACAAAATAAAAGTGACTGAAAATTTGAAATTTGTTTTGTGAAGGGTAGAAAACATTGTGGGAAAAGGAGAAAATGCTGGTTACCAGCATTTTCTCCTTTTCCCACAGTGTTTTCAAAAGGCTTCTTTTCCAGGGTCGTCAAAAGTAGGGATTGTGTGGCAATGGGTTAACTCTTTACCAAACGACGAAATTTTGGACTAGTCGAAATTGAAAGCAGTTATAGATAACAAAACAAATGTGAATCAAAAACTGAAATTTAATTTGGAAAGGGTTTAAAAAATGGTGGGAAAATGCTGATAATCAGCATTTTCTCCTTTTCCTACAATGTTTTCGATGGCTTTCTTTTTCAGGGGTGTTAAAAGTCGGGACCGTGTGGTAACTTTGTATTGGGATGGGTAGAAAACATTGTGGATAAAGAAGAAAATGCTGGTTACCAGCATTTTCTCCTTTTCCCACAGTGTTTTCAATAGGCCTTTTTTCTCGGGTTCATTAACAGTCAGGATTGTGTGGTAGAGTTAACAACTTCACAGACAAATATGGCTTTGACTCAACAGAATTATGCAGATAATCAAGCAAGTATGATAGTAAAGTAGAGGGGTTGAGTTTATAGGGACTATCTCAAAATAGCAGAAGCAATTTTACAAAGGGCAGTAATCTCAATTTTTACCAGTAATGTTAAGTATTATAGATCATCTCCCTTGGTTTAGGTCACACACGGTAATTGCATCCTTAACTGCGAAAGAAATCAAATGAACAATTTCAGCAGCATGAAAAAAAATCACAATGTCTTTATTTCGAAGTTCATTTTACCTTAAAAGTCCATCATAAAGTAATTTTTGTAGAGAAATGGTGAACAACAAGGCTGTTGACACCCAGATAGAGGCCTTTTTGACAACTGGTGAAGTAATATGCATGTGCTCCAAAGATAACAGTTTTATATTGCCTCTTGCAATACATAGCTATCAAATACATAAAGTAAAAAGTATGCATACTGATCAGCATTTTTCACCGGTGCACTCACCTGGTATAGCTTGACATCTGCCTTTTTCATCAAAATACAGTCTTCTAATGAAAATTAAAAGGTCACCAAGGGATCATTTCTGTGAAATTATTTCGAAACCTGACCGCTGGTTTCAAGGATTTTTTTTTTTTAAGTTGCTTCATGTTCATATAAAGTAAATAGCTCCCCACCAACACAGCCATGTTTCTTGATGGATCAAAATTTCACAATCAATTTTTCGAAATGGGCACCCATGGAACATTTCAGTGAAATTGTTTCAAAATCTGACACGTGGATTAAGAGAAGAAGAATTTTGAAGAATTTCTTTAAATCCATACAGTGCAAAGCCTTCCTCCCCACAAGACCATATTTTTTGAGGGATCAAAATTTCAAAAACATTTTTTGAAACGGGTAATCCAAGGAACATGTCTTTGAAATTATTTCAGAATCTGGCATGTGGTTTCAGAGAGGAAGATTTTCAATGAATTTCTGAGAAATTTCATTGACATCGCAACCAGTTTTTGATGGAATTAAATTCTGTGAACAATTTCTAAAGAAGACCTCCAAAGAAACATTCAAGCCAAGCTTGGTCAAAATCGGCCCCGCAGTTTAGGAGGAGATGTTTAAAGATTTGTTTTTTGACAGATCAAATTTTCGGTGGACACTGTTTGAAGAGGGTCGCCCAAGGAACATTACCGTGAAATTATTTCAAAATCTGACCAGTTTCAGAGGAGAAGATTTTTAAAGAATTTGAACAGCATCCCACAATGTTTTCAGATTGATCAAAATTCCATCAACAATTTTTGAACAGGGTCACCACAAGAATATTTCTGTGAATTTTTTCAAATCTGACCAATGGTTTAAGAGGGGGAGATTTCTAAAGAATTTCTTGGAAAATTACATATGGTTGCCATGGCTGCCAGAAATTTTGATGGAATAGAATTCTATGAAAAATTTTTAAAGAAAACCTCCCAAGAAATAGCCAAGTTTGATCCAAATCGACAAAGTGGTTTGGGAGGAAAAGATGTTTAAAGAAATATTGACGTCGCACAAAGGACGACGGACACAGTGTTATCTTAAGAGCTCCCTTTGAGCATGTTGGGCCCAGGTGAGTAAATAAGAATGGAAAGTGTCATTTCGGATCAGTCTGTGCGGATTGCGAAGGCTGATCCCAAACGACACTTGACACAAATGTCGGAATTTCCCTTTTTGGCGTGTTGCAGGCCATAATTATGATAAAGTAATGGAGGCAAATTGAGCCAAAATTTGGAAAAATATAAAAACCGCTTATAAATGATAACTTCACGATATATTCAACATGATATAATTTATTGCCAAGCAACCTTTCGAAAATGTAACACGCACGAAAAATATGCAGAAATATGTATGCACAACTATACAAAATTTTAACTTTACAATAAAATTGATGTATAGGGGAAAATATAACATGATTCTATTCTAAGTAACACAATGTCTGAAAGGGAAACGGTAAACAATGGTTGTTGTCATTCTATAATAAAGCTAATGATTTGTTCTATTGATATATTCCGGTATCAAAGAAGTATGTTTTAACCCATTACCACACAACCCCTACTTTTGACGACCCTCAGAAAAAAGCCTTTAGAAAACATTGTTGGAAAAAGAGAAAATGCTGGTAACCAATGTTCTCTACCCTTCACAAAACAAATTTCAAATTCTCACTTTTATTTTGTTGCTTGCAAATGCTTTCAATTTAGACCAGCCTAAAATTTTGTTGTCATCAAAAAGAAAAATCATATGGGGTTTTACTATCACCTTGAAAGTCTCATTTCACTTGTTAAGCAGAGTAAGGGTTAATTTTGACATATGTAGAGATAATGACACATGCAAAAGGGTTAACTCTTTACCAAACAACAAAATTTTGGACTCGACCAAATTCAAAGCTTTTTGCCGACAACAAAATTATTGTCGCTTAAAACGTGACTGCTCCCTATGTAGGGTAGGAAACAATGTGGGAAAAGGAGAAAATGCTGGTTACCAGCATTTTCTCCCTTTATCACAGTGTTTTCAAAGCTTTCTCTTTCAGGGTTGTATGCTAACAAGATAAGAAGGAAAATATCTCGTGTACCCCTTCCTTCAGGCATAGAAGATCCCTTGAAATAGAGCAAAAGGTTAGTATTTGCAATTTTTACATTTCACCTAGTGTTTTCCAAATGTTCTAGATGTGGTTTCATGCCTCTTTCAGTCTATCTCTCGAAGTATTTAACCTTAAGAAATCCACGATCATGCTTCACAGTTTGTGTAGCCTAATCTCGATCTACCCTTTCACACAAATGCACAAAGCATCTCAAGGTGTAGTTAGTAAAATGACCGTAAATACTTTGCTACACAATCCAACTTTTAGCAACATTGTGAAAATCCGCTTTATATACACTGGGAAAAGGATATGCTGGTAACCAGCATTTTCTCCGATTCCCACAATGTTTTCTACTCGATCAAAGATAAGTTTCTTCATGATGGCCATCTTTACTTGTCATCTGTACATGCTTTGAATTTGGACAAGTCAAAAACTATGGTAAAGATTTTGAAAACCCCTTACCAGATGACAAAATTTTGGCCTTGTCCAAATTGAGAGCATTTGCAGAATGATGAACATTTTTCAGTGTGGCTAAAATGGTGCAAGTTTTCGTTAATAAGATAGAAAACATTGTGGGAAAAGGAGAAAATTGTGGTGACCAGCATTTTCTCCATTCCCCACTATGTTTTCAAAAACGCTTCTTTCCAAGGGTCACCAAAATGTTGGCATGGTGTGGTGAAGGGTCAAATAGATTACCAGTGTTTTCAAAAACGCTTCTTTCCCAGGGTCACCAAAAGTTGGCATGGTGTGGTGAAAGGTCAAATAGATAAGAATTAATGACAGAAAAATACAGGGATGAATATCATTGCACCCTTTAAGAATGCCATTTATAAAGATAATATACAGAAAAGAAACAAAAGAGGGCCAAGATATTGCCCTATATATATCCACTGGCTTTTCAAATATGATGATTAAAAAATAACTTCTTTAACCCTTTCCCAGACAACAAATTTTAGACTTCAAAACCGAAAGAGTTCGCTGACAACAACTTTAACTTTCATAAAAATAGCTGAAAAATATCGGAACGAGCACGTTACGAGTAATTTCTCCTTTTCCCACAGTGTTTTCAAAAGACTTGTACTGCAGACATGTAAAAACCAGGGCTTGTTTGGGAAAGGGTTAAAAGAATGATAAAGTTTGTTTTGAATAGCCATTTGGACAAAAAGTGCGTGATGCTGACAACCAACACATCCAAAATACCAATCATCATCAAAATACATAGGACAATCGATCTCGAAAACCTACAAAAACTGTGATCAAGATGATAACAGGTACATTTTCTTTTTTACAAAAAGCCGCAAGTTACATGTATTTTCCTTTAAACATCAAATGGCAAAAACGAACAAGCCTTTGTTTGCAAAAGTCTTCTTTTTCAGGGCTGTTTAACCCATTGCCTCACAATCCCTACTTTTGACGACCCCGAGAAAGACGCCTTTAGAAAACATTGTTGGAAAAGGAGAAAATGCTGGTAACCAGCATTTTCTCCTTTCCCCACAATGTTTTCTACCCTTCACACAGCAAATTTCAAATTTTCAGTCACTTTTATTATGTCATCTTCAAATACTTTTGATTTGGACAAGCCTAAATATTGCCTTTTGGTAATGAGTTAACTCTTCACCAGACGACAAAATTTTAGCTCTGCCCAAATTCAAAGCTCATAATTTCTGGGTGGCTCTAATGGTGCAAATGGTTATAGATAAGGTAGAAAACATCGTGGGAAAAGGAGAAAATGAGGGTTACCAGCATTTTCCCCTTTTCCCAAAATGTTTTCAAATGGCTTTTTTCTCAGGGTCGTCAAAAGTTTTTTTTTTTTTTTGTGGTAAAGGGTTAAACATGTGGTTAAGAAGTAAAGAGTTGAAAACTCTATTCTTTACCGGAGCTGCTTTCACGGCGGGGAATCACGTGACACAACAAGAATGACCGTTATTTGAAAAAATTCCCCGACTTCAGGTAAGAAAATCTTCAATAATTCCGTTAATACATGACCGATTGGAATTTGGTTTGAAGCAGAGAAGGCGGAAGGACTCCAGGGATTTGCTTGATGTGTTAGATTTTTTAAACAACACCTGATAAAAAAGTTATTGATGAGCAAACAAATTATCCAAATTTGTTTGCTCGTCAATAACTTTTTCATCAGGTGTTTTTTAAAAAATCTAACACATCAAGCAAATTCCCAGAGTCCTTCCGCCTTCTCTGCTTCAAACCAAATTCCAATCGGTCATGTATTAACGGAATTATTGAAGATTTTCTTACCTGAAGTCGGGGAATTTTTTCAAATAACGGTCATTCTTGTTGTTGTTGTGTCGCGTGATTCCCCGCCGTGTGCTTTTGCCACACCAGCCCCTGTTTTACGACAAACAGAAACAAAGCTTTTGATTAATTAATAATGTTATGATGTTTTGTGCCACTTTCACCATTATTTCAGTTATATCATTGTGACAGTAAGCCTATTCACGTGTGTCCTTGGGTTTACCAGCCTAAGGATAGAGCCCTAAAGTAACTTACGGACACTTTCACAAAGAAAAATCCCTTGTGCTTCAAAGGAAGATCAAACCCCAACCTTTTGGATTGCAAGTCCTCCTTCATGGATAGCATTTTAACACATATCACAAAATCAACTGTAACATCAAAAACTTGTCATACAATACAAGATGAAACATCTATTATGATCTACATAGATATATAACATGTTAACACAGATATGCAAACAAAGGAGTTATTGCCCTTTTGTAAACAATGAACTTATTTCAAGACAGAATATTTATTGACTTGTACATACACGTATAATTTATATTGTTATATACAATTTTATTTTGTAACAAGTAGCATGGTACTATAACTAAATAACAGTCTAGAGCTCTCTCTCACACACACGTGTACGCACACACACACACACCGATAATCTTACAAAATACAAATCTACCCGCATTTAACCCCTAGGCTGGTAAGCGCGACTCGCTAGATAGAGTGTGAGAGAGAGACTCTATTTAGTACCATGCCATTTGTTAAAAAACACTGTATATGACGATATACATGTGTAGATCTACATGTATAAGCCAATAAAGATTCTGATTCTGATTATTATTTAAAGGCTGTAAGAATTGACCGTGGGTAACCTGACATACATCTGCCAATGTATTTTCTTTTTACTGACCACCAGCAGGTTTGCTTTGAATTTGGTCTCTTTCTTTTACCAGTACTCCGCACATTGTTCTTTCAAGCCACTGGCTGCTTTCCCACATAAGCATTGTCGAAACAATGATCAGCGTTTGAGAAAGGCACGAATACTCTGACAGAAAGTGGTTGAGCCAGGGATCAAACCAAATAACTGAAGGAAAAAGAAATCAAGTATTTGAAATGTTGAGGGAAAACGGCATAATACACCTAATCACCCATTTTCCTTAATTGTTTCGAAGATTATTTACATCTGCGTTATCCAAATTTCTGTCGGTATTTGTATATCAATGGATGAAATTTACACAAAATTCTAAAAGACAGGATTTCAATAAAATCTTCAGCACTTCGTCTTCAGACAATGGACAGAAACGAACCGATAGTCTAAACCGTACACATAATTTAGGATCAAACTGCACTTTTGTGCATTTTTTTAAACAAAAGCTTAAATCTTACTGTAAATAAGTTACTTCACAACTTACAATCATTGACAGAACAACTTATTAACCCTTTCCCAAACAATCCCGGGTTTTCGCGACTCCGTTGAAGAAGCCTTTAATAAAATTGGCAGTTATGGATCCATAACCATGTGATGACTTAAGCTGGTATTATGTATACATGTACATTATTGGTTGTAGAGTCAGGTGGCAGGGGACTTGGAAACTTGTTCACCGTAAATCAACCGACGCTAAGTGTACGGACTGACCTGGGCCTATACTGTCACCCTTTACCACAACAGCGACATTTTAGACTGGTCCAAATTGAAAGCACCTGCAGACGACAAAATAGATCCAACTCAGAAATTGAAATTTGTTTTCATCAGGGTAGAAAACATTACGATTACCAGCAGTTTCTCCTTTTCCCACAATGTTTCCTATCTCAGGGTCGTAAAAAAAACTGGGACTGTTTGGTAAAGGGTTACGCATGTGTTAAAGCCCGGTTTCTCAAAACAAGGTTAACATGTCGCAATACAAAATATGCCAGTTTACTATCTCAAAAAGCAGACATTCTCTCTCTTACACAGCACTATACGGTATTAACAACTACCAGAACTTGCAAATGGATGGAATTACAAAAACAACTCTTTACCAGACGACAAAATTGTAGCCCTGTCCAAACTGAAAGCATTTACAGATGAATATTTCAGTCTGCCTCCAAATGATCCAATTTTTATTTGATGAGGTACAAAACATTGTGGGAAAAGCAGAAAATGCTGATCACCAGCATTTTCTCCTTTTCTTACAATGTTCTTTAAAGGCTTGGCGTTGTGTGGTAAAGGGTAAATAGGCGAAAATAATGAAGAGATAGTATGTTATGAACACTTAACTCTTTACAAAATAATATTTTTTTGGACTGTACAAAAATAAAAGCATTTGCAAACAACATACAATGTTGGTGACCGTCATAATTTGTCTGGTTGGTAGGGAAACTTTTCCTACAACGTTTTCAACCCTTCCGAAACAGTAAATTTTGTCGTCTGCAAATGCTTTGAATTTGTACCAGTCCAGAATTTTGTCCTTTGGTGAGAGTTAAACAGGACTAATGTCTCTGATAGAGTAGAAAATAT
The DNA here is from genome assembly GCA_943736015.1 of Tridacna crocea. Taxonomy (NCBI): domain Eukaryota; kingdom Metazoa; phylum Mollusca; class Bivalvia; order Cardiida; family Cardiidae; genus Tridacna; species Tridacna crocea. The sequence continues at coordinate 36,174,058 of OX031073.1, forward strand.
TGTTGGAAAAGGATTTGTTTTGTTTAAATGGTGTTTTACACCGCTTTCAACATTATTTCAGTCATATCACGGCAACAGTTCACATATTCGTGTTTCCTGGGTTTCACCAGTACTAGGCGTTGGAAATGGAGAAAAGGACAATTCAATATCACTCTAACAATGGAATTATGTCTTTGGTAGGGTAGAAAACTGCTAAACCACATTTTCTCCTTTTCACACAATATTTTCTACACTTCCAAACATGAATTTCGAAGTCGGAGCCACATTTATTTTGCCGTGTGCAAACGCTTTCAATTTCTGCAAGTCTAAAATTTTGTCATTTGATCTAGAGTAAAACAATTACATTTGACTGTTTACGGTACTTAATATCACTATAAAAAATGTAGGCTTGACACAGAAAGAAGCCGAGATAATACGAAAATAAAGGAACTTGTCTCCTTTCTGCGTTAACCAGACAAAATGTATATTTCTATGAACCCCACATAAATGGATGTCTTCTTCACAAATCTGTTACATGGTTGATATGCTGTATATTTTGTGAAAAGCTGCGTTATGTAGTTGGTCCCTGTAAAGAGAACAAAAAAAAAACTTGAGCTATGCTCTGGTAAAAAGGGGCATTTGAAAAAAGTATCGACGCAGGTCAGCCTGCGCAATACCCGCAGGCTGACCTGGGTCGATACTTTCTGCTTTTGGTAAATTTCCTGCATGTCTAAGGACCAATCTATATCAGGGGTTCTGCCAGCTGATATACATAACAAGCAAAGAGTTCCAGTAGTATTTAGATTTGTTGTCATGGCAACCAGAAACTTTACTGAAATCAACCTCTTTAAACAAATTCTTGCAGGATAATTTCTGTGAAGTTTCATCAAAATTGGATGAGTAGTTTCAGAGAAGAAGATGATTGTACTGAAAGTTATTGTTATAGACTGAAAAGAAATTTCTTACGATATGACAGGATAATGCCCCGAACATATATCATGTACGGGGGCAAAACCAGTGTCGAAGCAGTTTCCCTTTCGGGAGCCCTGCATACATGACTACACTAACAAAACATCATCCAAAATGACCCTTTCGATCAAGATTATGAGCCAAGCTGCACATTTTTTGCACATACTACCAAGGTTTCAGTGACATCAGTTCCCAGTGATGACAGTTTTCATTGAATTTTGGTACTCCGAAGAGAAATTCTAGTACGTCTCATACTCGACCAAGAAACGGGTAAAATTCACCTAACAAAAGTTGCAATGGTACAACTTTACAATATGATAAATTTGTTGTATGGTCAGGTAGCAGGAGACTTGGAAACTTGGCACGGAACGAAGTAACTCACCTTCAGCTCGGGGTGACATGATCCACCACAGATGTGAACAAGTTTCCAAGTCCCCTGCCACCTGACTACAATTAATAATGTATGGACAGATGCACGCACTGACAGATATACAAATGGCGGACGCATGGCTATCACAGAAGCTCACTGGCACATAGCCAAATAAGCACAAGTAAGTATATATATGGCACTCACAGCTGTTTTCAGATTTATTCTACTCCATGAGCAAATATCATCACAAGTCCAGGCTCCATGATCAGATCTTCAGGCATGTGTTGGTTTTCCACGGCTGTCACAACCACGGCTTGTTTTCCTAGTGTAAATATATAGACACAGTCACTTCTGAAGCATCTCGCATGAGTAAACTAACTTTGAAACATAAGCAGTTTCAGAGAGGAAGATGTTTGGAATAAAGGTTAACGCACACATGGACATGGAAAATGCACAAACATGCAACCTAAACTTGGATAAGGAGCTGGAAATTCTGAAATATATTTTTTACCATATACGACGGTTGTCCCAAAATGCCGTAGAATCGTTTAGAAGGTAAATCGGAACGATACAGCCTTGAAACTCCACACGCAAATAGCTGCAACTGTTGTAGGCTGACATACAACTACACACTTTTAAAACTCTCCACCACACAATCCCGACTTCTGAGAAAGATAGCCTTTGAAAACATTGTGGAAAAAGGAGAAAATACTGGTTACCAGCATTTTCTCCCTTTCCCACAATGTTTTCTACCCTTTCCAAATCAAATTTCAGTTTTTGATTTACATTTATTTTGTTGTCTGCAAATGCTTTCAATTTGGACTAGTCCAAAATTTTGTAGTTTGGTAGTTACATGAAGTCGGCTTTTGCTGCGTATCATAGTAAAAAAAAACTGTAACCCTTGGAACGGGTTAGCGGCCCATCACAAAAACGATAACTAATTGGATTAATTAAGACAGTTTTCTTTAATGCAAGAACTAACATAAATATTTCAATCAAATCCTGTCAAACTTGTATAGACAAATTTTGGCTCTACGTTGTACGACAATTCATAGAAATGACGCCAACAGTGACCGTTTTATGATGTTTCATAACGAGGCTGCCGCGATCAGACTTGCGAAAATGGCAACGTTACGGCACAGCGATCTGACGTCAATTACTGTGTTGTGCGCAGTATGACACCCGGGCAAACCATGGAAGAAATGAATTCAACAGTATAATGCTGTAAGTAGGAAGCTCATTAATAAATTGCGCCGACGTTATTCCACGGATCGGCAGGAGAGTGATGTGAAGAATGGCATGCCAAAGGAGTTGAACAACAAGATTCTCCAAACTGTATCTGACGTAATCAGAGGCGATCAACGACTCCCAGTGAGAGAAATGGCTGATATTATCGGAATCAATAAATCGTTTGTCCAGCGTTGCAAATTGGGCTTGTAGGGTTTCAGAGGCTATGTCATCAACCCTATTCACCAGAATTGGCACCACTAGACTTTGCACCTAATTTCGTATTTTGAAAGGCAGTCTACAAGGCCGCAGATTTAATGTTACTGAGGATATACTGTATTGCAGTCTGTGAAAGCCTTTAACAGGTCTCTTAGTTGTCCGTGGTTTGAAAACGTGTTCAAGCACTGGGTTAGGAGGCACGAAAAGTGCATGCAACATGTATAGAAGTACTTTGAATAATTACGGTTACGCGACGTCGCAAGTTCCTCATGACGTTAACGTTCAGTGGGCCGTACAGCGATACAAGGGCCCGTATTCACAAACCATTCTTGAGAATGTTCTTAGTCTTATTCTCCAAGATTTACTATATTTGTAAGTAACACAACTTCTGATTGGCTAAACTGAATGGTTTAGCCAATCAGAAGTCTTGTTACTTCCAAATACAGAAAATTCTGGAGAATAAGACAAAGAGTGTTCTTAAGAATGGTTGGTGAATACGGGCCCTGATGTTATTCTAGACAATTTACCTATTATTTGACGAAACGTGATGAAATGTCATTGATATGTCTGAAAAAAAAAATCCCTAAATGGCGCCCACCAATTAAAATGAAAATTTGCTTTATTTCATGCGATAAAATGTGATTCTACGGCATTTTGGGACAACCCTCGAGTCCTGAGTTTTAATGATCATTTTGAAGAAGGTTTTTGAAAACATGTGAAAAGGAGAAAATGCAAGGTTTCCAAAAGGCTCCATCTTCCGAATCTTTAAAACCAGGGATTATTTGGGAAAGAATGAATACAAGCAATAGTCTATGCAATTTTTCTGCATTATCTTAACTCATTACCAAACGACAAAATTTTAGACTTTTCCAAATTGAAAGCATTTGCAGACGACAAAATAAAAGCGACTGAAAACTTAAAATTTGTTTTGTGCAGGGTAGAAAACATTGTGGGAAATGGAGAAAATGCTGGTTACCAGCATTTTCTCCTTTTCCCACAATGTTTTCTACAGGCTTCTTTCTCAGGGGAGTCAAAAGTAGGGATTGTGGTAATGGGTTAAAATTAATTACTCACCAGGAATTCTCCTAGTCACATAGTTTTCATACTGTCGTCTGTTTAATTGCCTTGTTTCTAACGTGCTGAGCCCAGCCGGCCACCGCCTCTCATGGGCATTTTCCATCAACTCATTGACGATATGTGAAGGACAACCACTGTCTATTAAGGACCGTTTAATCACAGCTTGAAGAACAGCGTCTGGCGTAGAGATCATTCCTCCCCATCTGGTAACACGGGCAGTTTGTAAACTGTTAGACCATCTAGATAAATATATGTACAGAAATGTTACTAAGTTTATTCTGACATAACACACTGGTGACACAAATTCGGTTCTACAAAAACAGTGCAAAGAAAGCATGGTAAAATCTGCGACATTTTATGCAGAGCTACATCATTATGTATAGAATAAATTAGCGAGTTATTCAATGGAACATAATCTTCATCCAAGTTTTTACTCTAAGGATGAACTTGTTTTCCTTTCATAAAGAATTGGTCTTGTTACAATCGAAATAATCTTCTTTCTATCGTGGTTTACCGTTCAGTAAACCACATTGTGGCTCACGACCGTGATTTATTGAACAATAAACCATGAAAGAAAGATTATTTCTAAATTACACATTATATTAACCCCTACTAAACAAAACACATGTCTTAACAATACTTGGAAGGAACCCTGTTAATGAAATAGTGAACAAAAGAGTATATGCTTGTAACAAGTATTTTTCCCTTTTCCGCAGCGCACTGTATTTGTAGATATATACCATACACATGTCGAAAACTTTGCTTATTTCCTATTACAGACATTTTGCATACAGAAAATGTTTGCTAATTCAAGACACTAGTTATCTGTTGATTTATGAGTGGAAAAAACACAGCAACAGAAAGTTTACAAATCCGGCTAAATCTAAAAAGTTCCCACTTTACAAAAATGTCCACTTGTAATTATATATATTTCAATCTTTTTATGGCAATTACAGCATTTAAAGTTCTTTATCGTACAACCTCACAAACCTCTGTTACCAATACATGTTATATGAACTGGTTTTCTCCATCTCTACAAATTTGAAATCAACCCATTACCACACAATCCCTACTTTTCGACGCCCCTAAGAAAGAAGCCTTTGGAAAACATTGTGAGAAAAGGAGAAAATGCTGGTCACCAGCATTTTCTCCTTTTCCCACAATGTTTTCTACCCTTCACAAAACAAATTTCAAATTTTCAGTCACTTAATTTTGTTTTCTGCAAATGCTTTCGATTTAGACAAGCCTAAAATTTTGTTGTTTGGTAATGAGTTAACCTTTACCCAAACAACCAATTTTTGGACTGGACCACATTTAAAGCATCTGTAGACAAGAAATTCTTGGTAATATAATGATTTATGACTTTGATATGGTAGAAAATATTGTGGGAAAAGGAGAAAATGCTGGTTACCAGCATTTTTCTAAGGGTCGTCAAAAGTAGGGATTGCGTGGTAATGGGTTAATGTCCCTTAATGTCCTTTATCGTAAAACCTAAAAAAAAACCTGTATTACCAATAAATGTCATATGTACAGGATTTTCCCAGCTCTACAAATTTTGAATTAAACCACAGACCTGACAATATCGGATTGTTCCATTTCTGATTGTATTTCCCTCATTCTTGGGTTGGACACCCTCATAGACCTCATGTATTCCTGCAGAAGTAGAATAGAAGTTAATCTTCATATTCCAAAAGGCAAACTTCAATGATTGCTACACAGTACTACAGAATATAGGATTAGTTCATGTTTATGAAGATTTTTACATTTGCAGAGGCCTGAAAAATGCTTTAACACCGAAGTGCCAAGCATGAGAGTGTTAAAGTATTTTGAGGGCCTCTGCAAATGTTAACGACCGCAAAAAATGGGAATTGATACTATTATTGTATATAAAGTAAAGGTGTTTCAGCAATAATTTGCAAAGATAGCAAACATATTTCCATAGAAATGCAAATAAGCGAACTTCAAATGTAATGTACGTAAATGGGTCAAAACTGAAAGTCAGCAAAGAAGTTTTTGTTACAAGCAGTGAAGGGCCGTTAGTCCTGTATGCCAGTTTTGATTCTCTCGGTGTAACTCTACTTCGAATGATTTTAAATATAAGGTGAACTTACAAGTGTGGTTTAAACTTGCAAATGTTTGGATGATTAAAACTAGGATAAATGAGTGGATATGAATTTCTGTGACTGAAAGCGAAGGATTGCCGAGCACATTAAAAAGTGGGTTGGATATAGCTGGTTAAGAGTACATTTCCTGAGTGATATTTTGTTCAGATCTCGCTTAAACTGAGATCATATGCAAAATTTTGTTTGTGGTGTAATTTCATCAAAGACAAGCCATGAAAAGGATCTAATATGGTACGAGTTCCTACAGTTTGATGGTCGGAGTCTAGGCAGAATTCTGACGAGGACACTGTTTACAAGGTAGGCCAGACTTGATATTGATGGTACAAAGCCGGGTGCGTGAATTTACTGAGTAATACATGTTTCCTCCCGTTAACACATGCTTATAATAACGGCCGGAAAAGGCACAATTTATGCAATAATGTTGTTTAATGGCACAATGAGGGCTTTGGTCTGACAGTGTACATTGTTTGTGTTAAAAGCTTAAATAAAGGGGAATTTTTTAACCCCAAACAAATTTGAACAAAATAATGAGGACTTCATTCTAGCCATTTACAGAAACAAAGTAGGCCTACTTGTGTAAAAATGTGAACAATAAGAATTGCTGCTACACTTTTTTGCCTTGATAAACATTGAATTCATACATATTCTGAAGAATAAATTAAGCACTGGAGCTATGTATAGAAAATCAGCTTAATAGCTCTATGAAATATAAACCACAGAAATCTAACCTTAAGAAGCTGCAGCTCCCTCTTTTGTTCATTGATTTGTAGTTTGTGTTCTGCCAACTCTGTCTGCATCTCTGACATTTTCTGGTTCTGTTGCTGAACCAAGTTACGTAGCTCTCTGACACAATTATGGTCCTGGGAAAAGAAATCAAAAGGTTTCTGAAACACTGTTTTCTATTCTTTTAGCCCTCTACCAAACAATCCCGGATTTTAACGACTCTACGGTAAAGGCCTTTTGAAAACATAGTGGGAAAAGCAGAAAATGCTGGTAAACAGCATTTTCTGCTTTTCCCACAATGTTTCCTACCTGGTGAAAGACTTTAATTTTACTTGTACCACATTCAGATTTGTTAGCAGCAGATGCTTCCAACTTGGGAGAGTTTCAGTTTTGTCGTTTGGGAAAGGGTTAAAGCCAAGTTTAAATATTTTTGAGCCACATTTATTTTGTTGTCTGCTAATGCTTTCAGTTTGGACCAGGGTAATATTTTGTCGTTTGGTAAAGACTTATAACCCCTTCTGCCAGGACATGGTTTCTTTTTGCCTTAGTTATGTCACAGAATATCTCAACCTATCAGGTAGCGGCCATCTGAATTTGTGTAGGAAATTTGAATCAAAACTTTGGACAATTGGTTTGCCTACTGTGAAACAGGACAACAAAGGAGATAGTAAAAGTTACCTTCAGTTCATCTTTAGGTACAACCAAACCACATCCAAGATCACAATGGACGGGTTTCTTGGGGTTAAACTCACACTCGTTCAGGTGTGTCGGCAACATGTCTAGTTTCACAACAGCTGTACAACCATAGCCTGAATTATCACATGTGATCTGGAGACGGGAGAGAAGATTACGTAGTATGCGTGGAACCGGTTTCAACTGATTTGGCGTGATGGGATTTCTGTCGACGGGGCAGGTGGGTTGTCGAGTCAACCACTCTTGGATGCAGGAGGCACAGAAAGCATGCTCACATGCTGGTGCCTGAAAGTATATATAGGAAAAGGTTTTAGAGTCAGTAATAGTTTTGATACAAAACACATACATAAGTGGGTCATGATCTGACAAAAGCAAGCATAATACATGATACCAAGTAAGTCAACACATCATGCATTCAACTTGAATCAGTCTAATGTTTTGTGATTTGGTAAAGAGTTACCTCTTTACCAAACTACAAATTTTTTTCGCTTGTCCAAATCGAAAGCATTTGCAGATGACAAAATCAAAGTGACTGAAAATTTGAAATTTGTTTTGTGAAGGGTAGAAAACATAGTGGGAAAAGGAGAAAATGCTGGTTATTAGCATTTTCTCCTTTTCCCACTATGTTTTCTAAGGGGTTCTTTCTCCGGTTTGTCAAAAGTAGGGTTTGTATGGTAATGGTTAAGGTTTGACCCAAAGTATTCATTAAATTTATTGTATGGTGTCCAATGCCTTTTCTAATATTACATGTATTTCAGTTATATTGCTATGGCCAGTGCATCTATCCATGCTTTCCTGGAGTTTCTTTTACCAGTACTCCACAAATATGCTGTTAAAGCCACTAGCTGGCTGCTTTCCCACATAATCATCCTCAAAACAATGGTCAGCTGTGCGCAAGGACTGAATCCTGTCACTGACTATCAGCAATCCTGAAAATATGCCAAGCTCAAGATAGAATCCTTGACCCCCTGTTCTCAAGTCCTACATGTTAACCTATTATCATATAGCAAAATTTTAGACTGGTCCAAATTGAAAGCGCTTGCAATATGACAAAGTAAGCGTTACTCAAAAACTGAAATTAGTTTCTAGCAGGGTAGAAAATAATGAGGGAAACAGAGAAAATGCTTGTTACCAGCATTTTCTCCTTTTCCCAATTTTTTTTTCAAAAGGCCTCTATCTCAGGGCTGTAAAACAAGGGATTGTTTGGTAAAGGGTTAACTAAATGAGCTATGCTAACCTAGGACAAGTCAGTCTGACCAAAGCAGAAGCAAATAAATACCTAAGAAGGTGTGATAAAGTGACAATAAACCTTATCTAACTTTCAGATACCTAGCACAGAGACAAATTTAGAACCAAGAAGTTGTAAAATACTGTAGTGAAACAAGGATAATGTGAATCCTGTTGTTTATGTACATAATAAAGAAACTGTGTCAGAAGGACAAATTGTTCATAATGTGCAATTTCTCCTTTTGCAAAAAGAACAATAAATCGGCACCCCATGACAAAAAATAACTTCATCAAAGGATTGATGCACAGACCCAGATCAGATAGCAGATTTAAACCAAATGCTATTGCACAGCATATTCTTAAAAACCTACAAATTACTATAACAAATTACTAAGTGTCTAAAAGATAACACTTTTTGACTGCGGAAAGCATTGTAAAATAAGGACCAATTGCTTACTGCAAAAAACTGCCTTTTTGTTGATTGCAAACAACCCCCCCCCTTTTTTTAATACTGTTTTTCGCTCTGCTTCTGCTATCAATTCAAGAGTTAAAATTCAAAAACCTGGCAAAAACGACTCAAAATAATCTCCATTGAACAAACACCCAATGTTGTTCACAAGAAGACAACAAAAATAAAAATCCAAAGAAGCTTTCACAAAAACAAGCACCTGTACTCCGAAACAGAACAATTATATTTATCACAAAACACTAGTAGCTATATTACTATAAACCACCTTATAAACCCTTTCCCACAGAATTCTGAGTTTTGAAGTCTTTGAAGAAAAAACCTTTTGAAAATATTGTGGGAAAAGGAGAAAATGCTGGTAACCAGCATTTTCTCCTTTTCCCATAATGTTTTCTAACCTTCCCAAAACAAATTTCATTTTTTGAGCAATGTTTATTTTGTAGTATGCAAATGCTTTGAATCTGAACCAGCCTGAAATTTAGTCGTTCTGTAAAGCATTACCCTTTTCCCACACAGTCCTCAGGTTTAATGACCCTGTACAGTAAAATTATAGAAACATTGCGGGAAAAGGAGAAAATGCTGGTTATGCGCATTTTCTCCCTTTTCCTCTGTGTTTTCCATCATTTGACCAATATTTAATCTATTATCAACAAACACCTTTAAAATTGGAACAGTCTAAAAGTTTTTGGTGGGGTAAAGCTTTATAATTCTGCCCTTCACTCTTTATCAAACAGCAAAATTCAATTTTTTACCCTACTATAATTTAGACTTGTTCAAACTCAAGTATTTGCAGATGATGTTGTTAATATGATACGATATGAAACATAGAGAGAAAAGGAGAAAATGGTGGTTTCCATCATTTTCTCCTTTTCTCATCATGTTTCCAAAAGTGTTCTTCCTACGGGTCCTCAAAAGTCAGGAATACGTGGTAAAGGGTTAAGCTGGTTCCAAATTGCAAGCATTTCTTGATGACAAAATGCCGCTAGAAAATGAAACTATTCTTCCACAGAGGAGAAAACATTGTGGGAAAAGGAGGAAGAGCTGGTAACCAGCTTTTTCTGCATTTCCCAGTATGTTTTTTAAAGTTCTCTTATTCATTAAAATTCAGGATTGTTTGGTAAAGGGTTGAATCTTTCATACTTTATAATGAAATCTTGAGTTTCAATGATCCAAGAGAGACAGATTTTGAAGTCATTGTGGAAAAACGACAGAAATGCTGGTAATAAGCAATGTGTTAACCATTTCCCAAACAAAACATTTTTAGACTCTTCTAAACTGTAAGAGTAAACAGACAATAACTCCTACATTTGATACAAATATCAGACATTTCTCCAACAGGGTAGAAAAGACTGGGGGAAAAAGAGAAATCATAATGAGCAATTTCTCCTTTTCCCACAGTGTTTTCCAAAGACTTTTACTGCTGACATGTAAAAGCAAGGGTTACATCCTGTCACAGAGAATTTTTGTCTCAAGTGCAGCATTTCTCATCATTCTGTAAATGCTTTCAATATAGACAAGTCTAAATTTACCATTTTGTTGTGAGCAAACTTTTTACGAAAAGACAGCTTATTCAAGTTCTATCATTTGATGCATAATGAAGTGAGTTGAATACATGCGGCTTAATTAATTCTTTACCAAATGATGAAATTTAGGACTAATCCAAACTGAAAGCATTCGCAGAAGACAAAATAAATGTGAATCAAATATTGAAATTTGATTTGGAATGGGTAAAAAACATTGTGGGAAAAGGAGAAAATGCTGCTTACCAGCATTTTCTCCTTTTCCCACAAATTTTTCAAAGGCTTTCTTTCTCTGGGTTGTTAAAGATGGGATTGTGTGGTAAAGAGTTAATATGGAAGAGGCCAAAGTGTTACCAAACGAAAGTTTAGGAAAACTGTTTTGGGCTAGCTTTATTTTTTCTGCACAGGCTAACTACTAGACAAAGCTTTGTACTTCTCCTTTTATTTCTAATCACTTTATGAAGGCATATTATCCTTTAATCCACCTTAATCCTCTGATTGATAATCTCTTCAGGATTTGTAATGGCTATACATAGTTACTCGTATTATGACAGAGTTCTTTCTCCTGCCTGTCAAACTTTTGGACTATTCTGTGTTAACTCTTTACCAAATGACAATATTTTATGCCTGTCCAAATTGAAAGCATTTGCAGACGACAAAATAAAAGTAATTTGAAATTTGAAATTTGTTTTCTGAAGGGTAGATAACGCTGGTACCAGCATTTTCTCCTATTCCCACAATGTTGTCTAAGGGCTTTTTTCTCAGGGTCGTCAAAAGGATGGATTGTATGGTAGTGCGTTAACTTTTTACTACAAGACAAAAACACAGATTTTTCCAAAATCAAAATATTTGCAGACTACAATTTAACTGCTGCTGAAATGAAGAGATTTGTCTTTGGCGTGGTAGAAAACATCGTGGGAAAAAGGAGAAAATGCTGGTAACCAGCATTTTCTCCTTTTCCTACAATGTTTTCTAAAGGCTTCTTTTTCAAGGTTGTTAAAGGCCCGATTGTATGGTAAGGGGTTATGTAGACCTCTCTCTGGACAAATTGTTACCTCTTTACCACAATACAAGAAATCAAAATTGGCTCAAATGAGACACTTTATTGGTTACAAAACACTATATGGAAAATGGAGAAAGTACTGGTTTCAAGCTTTTTAAGCATTGCCCAAACTGTTTTCAATTGCTTTTTATTTAGGATCATGAAAAACTCTCAGAGTTTTCTCTACCAAACAACAGAATTCTAGACTTTGTTAGTAATTACGGTGATTGCATATGACAAAATTAATGTTGAATCCTGTACCTGTACAACCCGTCATGAAATGCAGAAATTAGCATTATCTCCCGCTAGATGGCATTCCACAAATACACATTATCTAATTTGGGCATTCTGGGTATAGATCGGACTACTTTTCTACACTACAACTGTTATTTTGAATTTTAAACTAAAGGAATGTTTACTAAATAAAATGCTACCTGGTGCGATTCATTCAGCTATGATCAGCAGTTTTGAGAAATCTAGAAGTAAAATAGGCCTGGTTTCTCCTCATACGTACTGATAAAAGCCATTTTTCCATTGTTACTTTATAGCATGTATTACTACAATTCTCCCAAAAAAATGGGGGGATTGATGCCTCATAACAGACAGGTAGAATCTTTGAAAAATATGACATGCGCAGACAATGGTAGAATTAGATAAATGATCATAAGTGTGATTAGTACATAGAGGTCCAAGGCCCATATTCACTGACAATTCTTAAGAACCTTATTTGTCTTTTTCTCCAGAATTTTCTATATTTGTTAGTAACACAACTTCTGATTGGCTAAACCAAATGGTTTAGCCAATCAGAAGTGCGTTACTAACGAATGTAGAAAACCTTGGAGAATAAGACGAAGAATATTCTCAAGAATGGTTGGTGAATACGGGCCCAGGCCAGTGATATTTACCCAATGTTTTTACCAAACAAGCCCTTTTTTTTCAACCTTCATGAGGAAGAAGGGTTTTGGAAATTTTGAGCCAAAGAGAGAAAATTCTGGTCAAAATGTTTTCTACCTTTGAAAGCTAAATTCTGTTTTTGTTGGCCATGTTTATAAATGCAATACTTTCATCAATTTTTTCCATCAACAACAATCACTAAAACACAAAGAAATATAAGACTAAACAAACTTTTTGCTTTGCAAATTGGGTACAAAATAAAAGCTGTCTTTCTATGTTTCACATAACTCCCTGAAGCTTGTTTTTTTTAAGAAATATGGTATTTATACACATACATGCACATGTTGTGCGTAATGGGCCTTACACCCTTGCCAGGGTGGTTGATAATTACCTGAAGTGGTTCCTCTAACACACCACTACAGATCGGACAGATGAGTTCCTCATCAACGTCTCCCTCAAATCTGTTTATTTCATACCCCATATTTATGTATACATCATCTGAAATATACGTCAAGGCATAACAAACTTTCACACTCATTCAAGGGATCAAAATATGGCGATTAAGCTGTAACTCTATACCATACAATCCCAAGATTTAACTCTTTACCACATAATACCAACTTTTAACGACCCTGAGAAAGAAGCCTTTTAAAAACATCATGGGAAAAGGAGAAAATGCTGGTAACCAGCATTTTCTCCTTTTCCCACAATGTTTTCTAATCTATCAAGGACAAATTTTGCAATTTGAACCACAATGAAATTGTCATCTGCAAATGCTTTCAATTTGGACCAGTCAATTTTTTGTTGCGTGGTAAAGAGTTACAGAACTTAAGAACGAAAGTTCTCAAAAACATTTTAGTAAAAGGAGAAAATAATGGTAACCAGCAGTTTTTCCTTTCTTAACAATGTTTTTTACTCTTTCAAAGATAAACCCCATCATTTCAGCAGCATTTTATTTGTCATCTACAAATGCTTTCAATTTGGAAAAGTCTAAAAGTTTGTATAGTGGTAAAGGATTAAGGTACCAGGATCTGGACTAGTAAAATGTTTCCCACTGGCTTTTTACTCCAAGGGTACACTTACTTGAACACTAATTTTTTTTTTCAGGTGTAATTTCAGTACATGGTCCAAAAAATAAAATCTGAAAAAAAAACCCAAATATCCTACCTACCCTACCTAAAGCATCTCAGACCAAAATCTAAAACACTGACCAGTATCTTTTAGTCAGGCATCATAGATTCTCCTCCTTAACAAAACAATGTTGATTAACCCTTTAACACACAACAAAATTTAGACCTGTCGGAATTGAAAGCATTGGCAGATGACAGTTTTAATGTGGCTCATATAAAATGATTTTTCTTTGATAGGGTAGAAAACATTTTGGGAAATGGAGAAAATGCTGGTAACCAGCATTTTCTCCTTTTCCCAAAATGTTTTCAATTTTTTTTCTCTTTCAGTGGTGTTAAAAGTCGTCATTGTGTGGTAAAGAGTTGACAACATTCATTTATATTAAAGTATGCATTGGTCATTTTATTTAGGTGGTGATTTCACCCTATTAGAAGTACATATTTCGGCTAAATCTGTCACAGATAATCATTATTATAGAAAAGGCTGATTACTCTGAAACCAAATTTAGTGCCAGTATACCTATCATGGGCGTCTGTTGTGGCCATAAAACATCCTATCTTTTTCAAACCCTATTTTCTGTTGAACACAGATAGCGTTTGAAAAGAATCTTTCCATTTACTAATATGACGCTTAGTATGAAGGCTTCTGGAAACAAAGCTAGGTTGCTTTAAATGCAGTTTTAAGACATTTCAACAACTCAGGACATATTGCAGTGGTCATTAACATAAAACTGTTTATCCTTGCCTTTTTCTCTTTAGTATTGACACAACATTCTTTCCAAGTCCCTGACTTCTTTTCTCACACATATCATATGCAAGAGGCAAAAATTGCCAGAAAGAATGTTTGTCTAAACCAGATATTGAACCCACAACTACTAAGACTCGCATCAGACATGCTAAAAGTGATTCCGTAGTGACATGTTTTAAGTGTTGTGCAATTTGGTAAGTGTCAACCAAGTAAACCAAAATATTGAACTGAGGAAAACGATCATGAAATAGGACCTATAGAAGCATCTTGCTTATACACTTGAAAGTGTATCGGGTCTCTTTAACTATGTGATCTAAAAATAGAGCTAATCGGCCAGGCCAATATAATGTGGGAAAAGTCGAAAAAGCTGGTGGCAAGTGTTTCCACTTTTTTCAACTTTTTATTTCAGCAGTTTTTACTACCTTAAAAGATCAATTCTGTAGTCGGAGTAAACTGAAATTTGTCATCTGTAAATATTTTCATTTATGAAGGAGCTTTTATTTATCACCTGATACAGATTTAATCTGTAAAGTGGGAAAATCTTAAACATGGTCAGATTACAGGCCAGACATACGGAGCGCGGAAGTCAGGTAGACATGTCGGAAAAAGTCTGGTTTTCTCGCATGATCCTAGTAAAATGGCATAAGTTATATGAGACAGCTTTTACATTAACTTATCTCTACCGTTAATATTCCTCCCAAAGTGTTGTCAACTGTGGAAAAGACGTTTTATTCTTGTTTAGATGTTGTAGTTGAGAAGTATTCGTCCACTTCCGGTCTGTCGAACAAGGGAGGTAACTGCAAAAATGAAAAGCTATATGCATCCATGAAAAGTTGTGATCGTCCCCGGTGGACGATCCAAGTTATTTAAAGATGCTCAAAAATTATGCATACACTAGGTCTAGCTTTCTTAGAATTGATGTTTGAAAACAATATACAACAGAAATATTCCTATAAAGAGATAATAATAGAAATCATTCGTCAATCTATGCAGAGTATTTAAAAAAAAAAAAGGGTTATTTAAACACTGTTTCCTTGAAAGCATTCACGACTCACGTTTTCCTTTCATATAAAGTGTTTAACTTTTAAAGCACGGAGTTAGCAGCCTTAACTTGGACTGAAAAAAGAAATCAACAGACCTGCCGGATAGGACGCGCATGGTGTAACGGGAGAAAACTCTTACACGTGTTTTTGTCAGGTTTGTCAGGGATTAGTTCCCCTTTTACTTCCCTCTGCCGTTTGATCGTGACTTATACCTTGAAATTAGACGCTGTTTCTTAAGATTTTATGAATTAATCCATTACCACATAATCCCTACTTTTGACGATCCTGAGAAAAAAGCCTTTAGAAAACATGGTGGGAAAAGGAGAAAATGCTGGTAACCAGCGTTTTTTTCTTGTCCAACAATGTTTTCTACCCTTCACAAAACAAATTTCAAATTTTCAGTCACTTTTATTTTGTTGTCTGCAAATGCTTTCGATTTGGACAAGCCTGAAATATTGTGGTTTGATAATAAGTTAATCTTCAACCGCTTCACAGTTACAGGCAAAAATATGAAAATTTTGCGGGTGGAATAGATCACGATCAGACTGCATAACGGGCAGTGTGATCTTGTATCCATATCTTCTTCACTAACTTATATTCTGAATTTCAGTTCATTTTCTTTACAGCCGTGTAGAACGGCTGAATTTACGGATGAGATAGGTCTGAAGTAGCATATTTGGATTTTAAATTTCGTGTTGAAAGTTTATTCTAACCTTTTTTAATTCATCACCTAACGACAAAATTTTAAATATACCCAAATCAAAAGCATTTGCTGATGACAAAATAAAAGTGATTGAAAATTTGAAATTTGTTCTGTGAAGGGTAGAAAATTGTGTGAAAAGAAGAAAATGCTGGTTGCCAGCATTTTTTCTTTTTCCCACAATGTTTTCTAAAGGCTTCTTTCTCAGGAGCGTCAAAAGTAGGGATTATGTAGTAATGGATTAATTAATAAAATCTTAAGGATAAAATGGCTGTAAGCGTAGTTTCGTTGTGGATCTGCATCGTCCAAAATTTAAGCACGATTTTCACAGAAAAAAAAAGAACATTGCAAAATATGCCTATTTTTTGATTTGCTTTATTTTGGCTGACGTGGCGATAATGTTCATTTGCAACTAGTTTTTGAAAGATTAAATTAACTTGATGAAATACCGTCGGTTGTCTTCGAAAATCTCGTAACTACAGCTTGCTACAAGCTGTAGTTACGAGGTTTTTGAAGTAAACCGACGATATGGGCTATGTTCTGTGAAAAACTGAACTTATTCCATTCTGCTGAGAGTTTCGACTCAGGTCAGATTGGCAGGCTAACCTGAGTATAAACTTTACATTATTGGTGAATTTTCTGAATGTAACAGGACCAGTCTACCTCATGATTAAGTCAGTTGATAAAGAAAAAAAAAGTGGCCATTATAGTTTCATATTTATGTGATGGCTTGCTTGGTATAATACACCCCTGACATACATTTAGCCTCCTTTTGCCAGAGCATATATATATATATTGCAAAAAGAAGAATAATACCGGAACAAGAAAATATATAATAAAAGAGAAATGACACGACAAATAGTTTTTAACGTGCCAACCGGTTTCGCTTTCGCTTATTATATATATATATACATGGAGAGAGGGAGAGAGAGAGACACACACACAGAAAATGAGACAGACCAACAGACAGACAGACAGACAGAGCATGCATGAATATGAGTATTTTTAACCTTTTGAGTTCGCAAAGATCGAGAGAGAAACTAAAATCTAGCGGATGTTCAATCAATCAAAAAATCTTGCAAAGAATTGAATTCAGCAAAGGTCTCAAACCGGCATCCATCTCAACCCCAAGTCGGACACACTGTGACGCCGATCACCTGCCCTTACCCCACCCATCCGAGTTTATCAGGATCGAATTTCACCAATAATCATAACTCAGGGCCCCTAGCCCCTAATTTTCCTGTCAGACCTTCCGTACCCCGATATGTGGAGTCTGACAATATCCTCTCTCCTTTAAGAAAGGCGAAATGACTCTTTACCAACCGACAAACTTTTAGAACTTGTCCATATCGAAGATTTTTTCAGATGACAAGGCAAATGTGTCTCAAATGAAAAAAAAAATTGCTTCTTCTTGAAAGGGTAGATAATATTGTTAGAAAAGGGCTATATGCCAGTTTCTTCTTTTTCCCAAATTGTTACAGGTGATATTCCTACCCAAAATCGTAAAAGAGCTAAGCGTTATGTCTGGCTTGAGGAAATCTTAACAATCGTAATCCTTAAATGCAGGCCGAAATAAAGAAAGAATGAGTGCATAAGTTTTTACGTGTATATGTGGACTTTCGAACCGATAAGAAAACTTGATGACGAGTGATGGCATCGATGAAGGTCGTAGGTTTTTTAAAGTCTTTTCAGTTTTCAATTTAAAAGCTACACGTGTTGTAAAACACGTGCTGCTGGTCTACCACACACACAATATAAAGGGTGGGTTCTGAACGCTTAGTCCAAAATTTGAATCTTGAAATTTACTTTTGAAACATCCAGATGCTCATTCCAACAGTTCTTCAAACCTTTCGTTTTTAAATGCAAAACTAGGTTTTAGTCCTGGTTAAGTTGCCAGGACCAAAATAATGGCATAAAAAATGAGATGACCCCGCAAAGAAACAGATCAGTGTAACTAATAAAGAAACCTGATGGAATCACAGAGTAAAACGATATTCAGGGTAAGGGGCTGAGCGTTTAATATGCGAGGCTGAAGGTCGAACGAACTAGGGGGCGAAAGTGATTAAAAAAGCGCTTATTAACACCACTGTTTTATTTCCATGAATTTGTGGAAAAAAAGAGTTTTCGAATTTAAAATAAACATTAAACTAACATTTGGCATTTAAGGTGATTAGTTTTAATCAATCAAAACTGTCGTCTAAATTTTGAAAGTTTGATTTCCGATTTCCACGGCATTTATATGGATGTCGGTGTGAAATGGCATTTTCTTTAGCCCCTCATCTTTCCTGTGTTCATTTGTAAAATCATTATCCTTTTGAAACATATTTGAAAATCTTAGAATGATTCTTTTAGGATATGGATAACTGAAATTAATCGAGTAAAAACCCATTTCAAATTTATATAAAAATAAAAGAATAATTTGAATTTATTTATTTGTCTATTTACCAATTGTGTGAAACAGTACGACAATGTGAACAAAAAGCAGGCAATAAAAAAAAGATGATGCAAGTTTTCCTTTGATATTAAAAGTACATATACGTATTGAGATTTGATAAAGTGTCATTCAAGAGAAGTTAATGAAAGATTGGGGTTGTCCAAGAACTAATTAATATACATGTAGTCACAATTCTTCAACCCGTTACCACAGAATCCCTACTTTTGACGACCCTGAGAAAGATGCCTTTAGAAAAATTGTGAGAAAAGGAGAAACTGCCGCTAACCAGCATTTTTTTTTCTTTTCCCACAATGTTTTCTGCCCTTCACAAAACAAATTTCAAATTTTCAGTCACTTTTATTGAAATGGTCAAACCTAAAACTTGTCGTTTGGTAATGAGTTATACAGGAAAAAGTCTTTTACTGCTGTTTAGAATTACAAATATCCTATCCAGCCAAGTAGGAAAGCAATCTTGAACCTCATCCTGCTATACAATTTTGCTCCTTTTCAAAAGAAGCCAGAAGAGGTCAGCATCAATGTTAACAGACAGTTTATTGGCTTTTAATTCTAATATATTTCGGTACATGTAAAAAAAAAGTAAAAAAAAAAAGGCCGCCGCGAAGAAACCTCGTATGCTTTACATGACGGTTATTTGACCTTCTTGTCGCGTTTTCAAGTCGCATGATCTTGCCCATCCGTCTTCTTTCTCTTTTTTCAACGAAATTCTTCTTATTATTTTTCTTCTGCTTAGATTTATTTTCTAAATTTAAAATTACAGTTATATGAGAGGCTATTTGGCAAATTAATATAACAAATCATTTTCTGAAATTCGTCATACAAAAATAAACCACGTCTATTTTCTGTTTCGGTTTTTGGATTTCGCTTTATTTACAAAACCTTGACGTAATCAGACTGTGTATCAGAACAAATTCGCAAGAAGAATGCCGGGATTTAGACAGCAAAGTTTGTGGCAGTCTGCTTTTTAAACTCACGACTATTCGAGACTTCTCCAATAAGTGAAATGAAACCTTCAGGCTTACAGTAAAAAAAACCCCAAAAGTTGCTATTTTAAACCGCGTATTTTGGGGGAAAATTATCTCCTTATCGGACCGTGTAGATCCAAGAACAGACTGCACGTTTGACCTACACTGTCCGCAAAAGGTCATTGAGTCGAGTTTAGCAATCTAAGGCTTAACTCTTTACTAAACGACAAAATTTTGGACAAGTCAAAATTCAAAGCATTGCAGACGACAAAATAAATGTGAATAAAAAAAAAATTGAAAGGGGGGGGGGGGGGGGGGAAGGAGAAAATGCTGGTTACCAACATTCTCTGCTTTTTCCACATTGTTTCTTAAAAAAAAAAAAAAAAAAGACGGCTTAACCCATGAACAAATATGTGGTTTTTATACCCCTGAGATAGAAGCTTTTTGAAAACATTGTTGAGAAAAGAAGAAAATGCTGGTTACCAGCATTTTCTCCTTCTCCCACAATGTTTTCTATAGACTTCTTTCGCAAGGTCGTTGAAAAGTCGGGATTGTGTGGTAAAGAGTTGAGTCTTTTCGGAAGAATACGTTACCGATCTGTTGACTGCCAAGTGAAGGCTTTTGAAACCATTGTACTGCAAGTTTTTGATTATAATTATGATGGTGAAGTATGGGGTTTTACAGACTTAACTCCTATTCATAGTTTTTTCATGTACCAGTTTTCGTAGAATATGTCCTACAGGTAAAAAAATAATACTCGCAATATTATGCTATGAAGAAATGTAGGAAGATTTTTGCCTGTCAATAAATATGGAAAAAAAGTGCTTTTAGATACTAATTTGGTTTATTGACAGAAAACACTGAATTATCTGCTGCTCAGTGCAGTTTCTTATTAGAATATCATTATTCGAATCGGAGACTGAGGTGATTTGTCTTTAATAAAAATATTTTTAAAATAGTTGTGGCCTGAGATCTAATTTAAAAGGTTATACTGGGTCGAAACCGATGCTTTTGAAAATAGTTGGTTTCCTGTTTCGCCGTTCTTTCATTTTTAGACGGCTTTGTACTTAAAGCGTTGTGGAATTGTCTCAGTGTTGTTATATTTTTAAAATAGTTGTGGCCTGAGATCTAATTTAAAAGGTTATACTGGGTCGAAACCGATGCTTTTGAAAATAGTTGGTTTCCTGTTTCGCCGTTCTTTCATTTTTAGACGGCTTTGTACTTAAAGCGTTGTGGAATTGTCTCAGTGTTGTTATCGTAAATATGGTGAAGGGTTTCTTTCTCTAACAGAGCTAAGCGGTTTCAATTTTAAAAGATTTAATTAGCGTTAGGTGCCTTTAAATATTTAGGGAGTCTTAAATTACTTAAAAGCGAAGGTCCGGTGAAACTGGCGAACCAGTCAGCCTGAAAACCGCGAAGAGATGACCGGAAGTAGTGACCCATTAATTACCGATCAGACAAAATAAACTTATTAACTTGCGGCATATAATTGGTAATGATATCGCCGTGCTTTATGATCACTCTCTCGTGATTTATGCGGACGCAAGTCAAATAATTACCCCACCCACCACAAATTAGAGGGACATAGACTGGGTCACGAATGTTTCATTAGGGCCGTACTAATTATAGGGTGGACAGTCTGGTCACGTGTCACTGATTTATAATTCAAAGCGTTTCGTCTGTCAGGATGACCATGTGTTCTTCTGCGTTTTCACATTTGATGGAATTTCGACGCTGAAATTTAATTTGTCAGATTCCAGTAAATGGTTCAAGAGTCCTTTCATTAAGTCCACGTTCTGACGTATCTGTTCGAAAGATCTCTGAATTTTGAATGCAATGGCTTGCTGCCAAGACTCACATCTTTTATAGTCATCTTTTTTTTAATAATAATATTATCCTTATATTGTTGCAGTTTTTTTTTACGGAGAAGCAGAATGTATTTGCTTATGAACTACATGTACTCTTTTTGCTTCTGATAACAAATGAATGAACTGAAATTTGTGATGACAAGCAAACTTATACTGCAAAGAAATTTCCAGCATACTCGATTCATGAGACTATAAAACAGGAAAATTTCTCTTAATACGCTTTGAAAGGGTATAACTTTGTAGTATAATAAATTCGTTGTACGGTCAGTTGGCAGGGGACTTGGAAATTTGTTCACGGCTGTGCTGAATCATGTCGCCACCTCGGCGAGGTGGCGACATGATTCACCACAGGCGTAAACAAGTTTCCAAGTCCCCTGCCACCTGACCGTACAACCAAATAGAGGATATTTGTTTTTTATTTCGGTGAAAGATCGAAATTTATTTCATCGAGTGGACACCATCGGTAATATTTTCACGAGTGGCGCAGCCACGAGTGAAAATATTACTGATGGTGTTCACGAGATGAAATAAATTTCTATCTTTCACCAAAAAAAAAAACAAAAACCGAATATTCTATTTATTTCATGCTTTTAACCCTTTCTGAGAGGAGCTTTATCAAAATTCAGTACAGTCGTGTTATTTTCAAACTTACAAAAGTCTTAAGCACAAGACTATGAAATATCTGCAAAATGGTTGGTGAATACAAATCATATTATACAGTGGCTAGTTATCATTAATTATAACACTAGTATCCTGAGCCCATATTCTCCAACCATTCTAAAAAAAACTTTCTTTGTCTTAATCTCCAGAATTTTCTACGTTTGTAAGTAACACAACTTCTGATTGGCTTAACCATTCGGTTTAGCCAGTCAGTAGTTGTGTTACGTACAAATTTACAAAACCTTGAAGAATAAGACTGAGAATATTCTCAAGTATGGAAGGTGAATACGGGCCCTGTTCTTTTTTCAATCCGAACTTGGAAGGGAAAATACCCGTATGTATTATTCCACGGGTATCATCACCCCATTCCATCCAATTAGCCCGGGTTTCATGCTGATTCCCACTGCCCGACCCCTGGGACGCTGGGTGGAATTTTACACCTCTGTGGCGGCACATCAAAAGCGAGATCAAAGAGACCGCCTCAAAAATGATAGGTGTGAAACGATAATCTCTATAATCGACGTCACGGCTATCTACCCGTCAATGCAATCAGCCAATCAAATTACGGAGAATTTGTAGCTAATATTTCAACATCTTTCTTTTTTGACTCTGTTGTGTTCCTTTATCTATTTGTGGCCTCATCTTTCTTTATTTTGCACGCTCTGGGTGGATCGATAGTGCAGTAGTAAAACGCTTGACTATTAATCCTGAGGCCCGAGGTTAGATACCAGACCAGACCTGGACCTTTCAGTTATGATCAGCTAGCAGGTAACATGCACCGGCCATTTATCAGAGCAGTACCTACAGGCTCGGGTTTAGCTTCGGTATAGGCCCTACTTTTTCCGAGCATCGGGGAATGGGTGATGCGCCAGATATAAGGTTGAATCTACGAAGAATATGACAAGCGTAGACAACGATCGCAAATTAGTATCGATTCATTCGAGACTAACGCCAAGAAGAGTGTACCAGACAACAAAAATTAAGCCTTGTCCAAATTGAAAGCATTTGCAGACGATAATTTCAATGTGACTCAAACAGTACAATATTTTTTTTGATGGAGTAGAAAACATTTAGGGAAAAGGAGAAAATGCTGGTTACCAGCATTTTCTCCTTTTCCCGAAATGTTTTTAAAAGTCCTCTATCCCAGGGGCTTTAAAAGTCGTCATTGTGTGGTAAAGGGTTAAAGTCGGCTCATACAGCTTCATTATTCTAAAAATAAACGGGACTTCATCTTTAAATATATTTCTTGTTAAAATGCTGGTTCCGTATTTACCAACCATTGCCAAGAAAAGTCTTTGTCTTATTTTCAAGAATTTTGTAAAGTGTGAAAGTGTAACAGATTCTAAATTGGCCAAACCAAATGGTTGTAACAAATCAAAATTTTAATGTTGTGTTACTTTCTAAATCTAGAATGAGACCAAATTGTTCTAAAAAATGGTTTGTAAATACGGACAATGAACAGGTGCGTTCCAATTAAAATTTTAAAATGATCGTTCTATGAAATCCAATTACATCAAAACTCGTTAAATGAGAGAAGCAACTATGTGACCAATTATGGAACGTCCATCAGAGTTCTTCCGTCACTGTGACATCACCCTTTTCTCATTAGTATGGGTCTGTCACCACCAACATTTGGAGATATTTCAGAATATACATTCAAGGGAAGAGAGTGTTGATGAGGAACGATCAACCGTTTTCAAATATGTTTCTTTCAGTGAGCGAAGTTTCTAAAAATACGAGCATATGGTGCTCGTATTTTGGATTCAATCTGGTTTATATAAACTTGCCTTTTTTAACATCAACAGTAAAGGGTTCTGCAAATAACAGAACGTATAGGACAATGGATTTAAAGATAAGGTTACCTGGATTTGTTTAACAAGAGAAAACGTAATCTTTAAATCAAATTATTATAACCAAAAAGTGGGAGGTGTAGAATATATGAACGATTTCCAAAGCCGTGGATGCGGTAGAGAACACGTGTTTGGGTCAATCAAATAGTATCATTTTTGGACCGAGCTTTAAACTTGGTGATACCAAGTACGGAGAAAATCCAGCAATGTTCGAACAGCGTAAACTTAAACCAACGACAGGTCCGTACTATTTTGTAGTGAATATAAAGTAGGTATCTCCTTATGTACAATGATTTAGAGAAAGCTAAACGCAGAAGTGTGTATTATCAGAGTCTATGTAATGGGGGCAATTCCTGTAAGTCGAATTGTCTCCCTTGCCAGACTGAAGGTAACCAAATACATGTAATGCATTGGTCCTTTTACCCGTGCGCCTGTTTTTGCTCGTTGATTCCCTTCGGGATGCTTGGGTACAATAATATGAGATTATTTAAGATACTTGGGCACAATAGTGGACTCTATTGGATGACTGCACTGCAGAACCAGACTGTATTTCGGACGAAGCGACAGAATTAAAGAGGTCATTTAACCGTTGTCTGCGCATGTCATATTCTTCGAAGATTCAACTATCTTATATGACGCATCACTAGCCCCGAAAGCGGGCTGACTGTAATATTACGCTCTGTAAAATAGCAATATAGAAAATAGCTTTATCAATACATTTGAGGGGAAATGAGACCTTCTTTAGCTTCAGATTTCTCTGAACTGCTGATCATAGCTAAGTGAATTGCACGAGGTGGCGTTTTATCGAGTAAACGTTTATTTTAGTTTGGAATTCAAAGTAACGGTTGTCGCGTAGGAAAATGGTTCGGCTCTGTACCCAGGATTCCCAAATTAGATAGATGAGTATTTATAGAATGCCATCTAGCAGGAGATAATGGCCATTTAACAAGCTTGGGTACAATACTGAATATATTTAGTTTCGTACACTGGTATCGCTGTCCGGCGCTAAACCTCGACCAGGCCCTCTCTGACCCACCCCCTTTATACTTGTGGAAATCTTGTTTTTGGCGGTGGGGGAAAGTCGAGTTTATTTAGATGATACCAAAAACCTTAAGCACGGCAATGGAAATTAGAAACCCACCACTCACTATAGCAAAGTAAAGCAACTATTGTTTCGCTAAACAAAGAATAGATAACCAGTGGCAAGAGGCATAAAATCAAGTGCTCTTTGGTAAAAACCAAATGACCCATCAGTCCGTGCAGGCTGCTCTGGACCGAAACTTTTTGTTATTGGTAAATTTTTAAATTATTTTGCATGTCAAAGGACCTGTGTACCTCACGAATCCATTGCTCATTAAATGAACTAGATTGTATGGGTCCGTAATTTTGTGATGGCTTGCTTTGAACAATGCGTCACGGTGTCGCATAAAGTCCCCTTTAGACAAGGCATGGCATAAATAAAAAGAACCCCAAACTTGTACATCAATTGATTCAATGAAAGAGAAACAAGCTAGTACAAAAGTCAAGAGCACGCTCATTTTGACAAAAAGCTCGCATCACATTGTCATAGATAAGGCTATCAAGTGACGGTCGTTTATTGGATTGTGTCTGGTAAACTACTTATTGAAGTCAATGACATGTTTGTGGTCAATACAATATAAGAAATTCGGCCTCATTATTTCTCGTGACCACGGCATCTATATTGACCAAGGTAGGTTATATACAAGTATGTTTTCTTTATCTGCCAAAAATATTCTTTATTACACACACAAAAAAAGGAGGGCGTTGTCTGCGCATGTCATATTCTTCGAAGATTCGACCTGTCTGCTATGACGCATCGCAGATCCCATATGCTAGGGAAAAGTAGTTCTTACCCAAGCCTGTTGGGGCTGTTTAATAAATGGCCGGTGCATAGGTTACATGCTAGCTGATCATAGCTGAATGCACCAGAGTTAGTAGAGTTTTATCGAGTAAAACGTTCATTTTAGTTTAAGATTCAACGTAAAGGTTGTCGCGTAGAGCAGTAGTCCGGTTCTGTAATCAGAATGCCCAACTTAAATAGATGTGTATTTGTAGAATGCCATCTAGCGGGAGACAGTGGCAAGAAGCGAGAAAAATCATCTACTTGAAGTATAACATTAATTGGATTAAGACTGCCAGTCCAAACATATACAGAAGAACTTTTCAAGTGTCGTCTAACAAGATTTGTTCCTTGGTGGACAATGGTTTCGGTTCGATCACCTTTTCGATTTGTTTGTTTGGTAAATAGCCGAAGGGAATGAGATATATCATATTTCTAAACAAAGATAAACCAAATTTAGTAAGCTTCCATGTTCTTTCTGTTTGACCCATTACCGCACCAATTCAACGTCCTTTGGGTGGATGGTTTTAAAAACATAAATGTCAATTGTCGCACGTTTTCCAGTTCCACTTGTTACTTTTTCCCCATCTATGTGAATTACCCGTCATATGCAAATTATTTCAAATTTTACAGAGTATTAGAGCTATACTGGATCTATGATTGGCTTGCAACGAACTAAGAGTGGCATTCGGAAATTTGCGTAAAGTGTTGCCCCGGATCAGCCTGCGCAATCCGCGCAGGCTAATCCGAGACGGCACTTTACGATTACATAAGATTTTGTGCTACAGTAGACTTGCGAAAAAAGAAAGTTACATAAAAACGGAAAGCGTCGTTTCGTATTAGCCCGCGCGGAGTGCATAGGCTGATCCGAGACGACACTTTATGCAAATGTTCGAATGCTCCTCCGTGTGTTGCAAGCCAATTATTTTTGCCCTTTTTGCAGATTATTAAACCCTCTTCTCACAGCGCATGGCCCATCAAACTTTGCATGTATCCGGTGAGTCACTTCTTTGATAGAGCGTCAAGACGCAAATATACGTGTCTTTTTCATATGTCCCCGCAATAACTCAGCCAAGATTTCCCTTTCATAAATACATCTCTTATTAAGTTAAAACATGCATCAAAAATGACCCGAAACGTTTAAAGTAGTTAATCCAGCATCGACGGGCCAGAAATTTCGATGAATTCAATCATTTTCTGCTTGAATTCCATCTGTTGAACGTTTGAAGTGCGCTCTCTACCTTTCATATGCAAATCTTAACGCGTTCTCGATTCAACCATAAACCGTTTCATTAGACTTGTAGCAGTAATTTGACATTTTCTACAATGTTTTTTTCCATTAACCCTTCACCAAACAATCCCTGGTTTTTACGATCCTGATGAGGAAGCCTTCTGAAAACATTATGGGAAAAGGAGAGAATGCTGGAAACCAGCATTTTCTCCTTTCTCCACAATGTTTTCTACTCTTCTGAAGTCAAGTTTAAATTTTTGAGTCACGTTTATTTTGTTGTCTTCAAACGCTTTCAATTTGGACACGTATAAAATTTTGTCGTTTGGTAAAGAGTTAACCCTTTTCCAAATATTTTCGACCCTGAGCATGAAGAAAACATTGTGGGAAAAGGAGAAAATGCTTGAAATCGTGGCGGCTACATCATAGTGCTGTGTTCATGCATATGTCGTAGTCTAAACTGGTATCTAGGAAGATCCAGAATCTGCAAAGACCAAACGGGAATTCTGTCTAGCCCAAAATAGAGTTCTAGTTTGGCTGGTATAGCACCACAGTCTGCCTAGACCAAACTGGAATATTTTCTTTTGTGGTTTGAGGCAAACATTTGAATCATGTAGCAACATTGAACAATTCTAGGGCAGAATTTTGGAGTCGACCTCATATATCCTCACACCATTGTGCGGTACCGAATAAATAAATAAGTAAATAAGTAAATAAATAAATAAATAAATGAATGAATGAATGAATGAATGAATGAATGAATAAATAAACAAATGAATGAATGAATGAATGAATGAATGAATGAATGAATAAATAAACAAATGAATAAATAAATAAATAAATAAGTAAATGAATAAATAAAACTACAAGCAAAAAATAGAAGAGAGCAGTTGAGATTTTTTTTCTGTGCATCAATATAAATTCAAATGTATGTGAACGATAAAATGAAATCATAAGTATGCTAACAGCTGCTGAAAATGTAGCATTAAAATAAAATGTATGGAAGTGCATGGGATTAATTTTGTCTTTGTAGGATATCAAAAAATGTATCATTTTTAATAAAAGAAACCTGCCATGTTAAATATCACCTCTGCCTAATTGAGCGAATATGATCGAAATGACTCGAAAAGACATCTTACGAATCAAATGCGGCGGAAACAAACGCACTTCATCGACTGAAAACGAGGCTTTTGACACCGTTTGATTTGTCTGTGAGAATTTTAGGAGAGGTTTTGTTCCAGCAATTGAAACAAGCAGAAGCGAACAAATTGTGCTTTTTAAACTGTCACCTCATGGATATGATTCCTAGTCCAGCAGAATGAAAAATCAAGAGTTATCAATCTAACATTAAAATAAATTGATTTAACCCTTCTTTACGTTTAACCCTTTTACAATGCAACTGAAGTTTAGACTTTCTTTTCGTATTAAAGTGATATAGAGAGAACAAAACAAATGCAACACAAATATTTTCTAACCTGTCAATGACAAATGCAATCATTAATTTTGTTCTTTTTTATCATGTCAAGTGTAATTCACTTCTACACAAAAGGCTACCATAGTTTTCATACCAGTTCACCCCCAGCTGGATGGAAAACCCATGTCTCTTAAAAATCCACGGCCAGCTTCAGGAATCGAACCAGATATCTTAGGATTGGTATTAGTATGATTTACTACCTCACCACCGATAGCCTTTTAAGTACATAGATTGCACCAATTTCGCAGTAGTTTTATGCACCAAGTTTATGCTATAAATCAAAGCGAAAGAGAGTCATTCATAAATTACCCGAGTCATTAAGTATGTACTGCTTACCCTTAAAGCGAATTGCACAACCTGTCGTATTCGCGGTCAAGTAAGATCAATGCCAGACAGCTCAAAACGTGCAGTCTGATCCCCGATTTTCACTGTCAGCTTAGCTGAGGCATTCGACGATAAGACCAACCTTGAAATGGCGATTGATTAAGTCTTATTTCTAGACTTAAACTGTCTCTTAGCTTTATTTAACTCTCAAGGGGTTAGCTCTTTACCAAATGATAGAAAACTTGATGTCGTCCAAATTGAAAGCAATTACAGACAACAATGTAAATGGGGCTGGAATTATAATATTTCTGTAAATGATAAAAAAGCATCGTGGGAAAAGGAGAAAATGCTGGTTACCAACAATATGACCTTTTCCCGCAATGTTTCCAAAACCTATCTTTCCCCGGGTCGTTAAAACTGTGGATTGTGTGGTAAAGGGTCAAATGTTGTACCGTATTACGCGTAATTAACGCGAGACTTTTTGTGTCGCCACTTTGCTCTCTTTAAAAAGTATCATTGATTTTAAATGTGCATTCTTAAAAGATTTAAAATACCAATTCGTCGTGATTTCTTTATTTGCGTAGACTTCAAAACACTTGAAGCCATGTCGGACCGAACTATGGTGTTGAAAGGATTTTTGTCCTGAACACCATGTATCCTACGAGCCATAATGTTGATAAGACCTTTTTGCTGAACACAGTGTATCCTACGAACGATGGTGCTGAAAATACCTTTTTACTGAACACCATGTATGCTACGCCTACAGTGCTGATAAGACTTTTGTGCCGAAGACCATGTATCCAATGAACTATGGTGTTGAAACTTTTTGCTGAACACTAAGTATCCTACGAGCCATGGTATTGGAAAGATCATTTTACTGAACACCATGTATCCTACGCCTGCAGTGTTGATAAGACTTTTGTGCTGAACGTCATGTATCCTACAAACTACGCTGTTGAAAAGGCCTTTTTGCTGAACACCATGTATCCTACGAACTATGTTGTTGAAAAGACCTCTTTACTGAACACCAGGCATACTACAAGCCATGGTGTTGAAAATACCTTTTTGCTGAACACCATGTATCCTACGAACTATGTTGTTGAAAAGACCTTTTTACTGAACACCAGGTATCCTACAAGCCATGGTGTTGAAAATACCTTTTTGCTGAACACTATGTATCCTACGAACTATGGTGTTGAAAAGACATTTTTGCTCAACACCATGCATCCAATGAACTATGGTGTTGAAAAAACTTTTTGTTGAACACCAAGTATCCTAGAAGCCATGGTGTTGAAAAGACCTTGTTGCTGAACACCATGTATCCTACGAACTATGGTGTTGAAAAGACCTTGTTGCTGAACACCATGTAACCTGCAAAGTATGGTGATGAAAAGACACCTTTACTGAACACCATATATCCTATGACTTATGGCGTTGAAAATACTTTGTATCCTACGCACTACAGAGTTAAAAAGACATATGCTGAACACCATGTATCCTACGATCTATGGTACTAAACAAACCTTTGTTGTGCTGAATACTAAATTCTGAGACAATGAAATGAGGTTTTCAATTTTAAGATTGTTTTCGTTTAGGGATTCTTACATCGAAAATGAGCTTTACGGTGAAGTTACCCCTATAGTTTCATAAAAATCCATTTTTCTCTAATAACCAACCGAATCGTGAACAAAGCTGGTCCCTTAATCCGAAGAAAATTAAAACAAACAGCAAAAGGTTTCGATTCAGGTCAGCCTGCGCGGACTGCGCAGGCTGACCTGAATCGATACCTTTTGCAGATGTACGAAAACCCCTTTTTATAAAGCATGGTTCAACCAATGAAAGCACTCAGGGTTGGCGTTTTCATAATAAATGTCTTCATAACTAGCTATCATAATATCAGGTAATTATAAATTTATTATCTCTGCAGTGAAACACAGTATACAGTCGCCTTTCAAGGACGGGCTCTTTCGTGCTCATTCTGTAGACTCAAATTTCTCATATGATATATTCGAGCAGACGTAGCATACTAGTAGTTGGCATACTTTCTAACCTGCATTATGCACATTATTTCCTGTTCTGTCATTACGATCAGTTGACCTTCTGCCTCATGTCATCTATGGTATCTAGCAGTGAAGCTTTGATGCTTTGCCAATGAATAAAATTCTAGACTTGTTCAACTTCGTAGACGTCGCAGCCGTCAAGATAAATATCGTCGGTTTACTTCAAAAACCTAGTAACTACAGCTTGAAACAAGCCGTAGTTACAAGGTTTTTGAAGTAAACCGACCATATGAAATTTAGATGAAAACAGTATGAGATTAAAGAGAAAATGGGGATTACCAACACTTTTTTTCTCATTTTTTTCACATTTTTTTCGAAAGTCATATTTCAATAATAGGTAGTTCTAAAGCATTGCTGGAAAAGGACAAAATGCTGGTTTTCGTAATGTTTTCAAAAGTCCTGTTTTCTAGGGTTATTAAATCTGTTGATTGTATGGTAATGGGTGTAGTCACATTGACGAGGCAATATAATCCAAAAAGCGAAGTGAAATGTAAAACCAAATTTTGTGAGCACTGTACCATCATCATTAAAAAAAGTAAAAAGTGTACGTTTTCAGGACTGTACACAACAACGAAAACACGATATTAAAGTAATAAAATCTGCAATCCTCCTACTTCAAAGACCCCAGGTAGAATTAAAACCGCTTACGGTATGAGGAAAATTAGTCCAAATTGGTTAGGTATCTGATAACAAATTGTGAAATTGACCCATTTCATCTGGAAGATTTTTTTTTCTAAATTTATTACCTTTAAACACTGGAAGATGTTGAAAACGTTCTTGTAAAGTGCGCATAAACAACATGAATTGACCATTGAAATAAACTTACAGCAGTTAACAGCAAATACATAGAAGATGTTTGCGCCACTCGTGAAAATACCACCGGTGATATTCAGTCGGTGACTTAGATATCGATCTTTCACCGAAAAAAATATTTCATGCTTTCCGGTAAGATATCGAGAAATAGCGGTGAAAATATTATTATTCCTCGGGTACGACCAATGAAAATACCCATTCTTATATTCTAGTTACCTAGGTAAAATGTGCGTACTCACAACCAGATGAAAATATGACGTCATTTACCTTTCATTTCTCGCGCTTGACGTAATCATGTAATGCGTTGCTACGCGGAGGGGGTACGCCACGGGGAATAACTGAAAAGAACTGTACTGAATTTTGATGAAATTCATCGCAGAAGGGTTAAACGCATGAAATAAATAGAATATTTGTGTTTTTTTTTTTCGGTGAAAGATCGAAATTTATTTCATAGCGTGAACATATCATCGATAATATTTCACGAGTGGCGCACTAAGTGTGATAATTTTTTTTTTCATACCGCCATGAAAAAATTCTCTTCATTTCCTTGTGTCTCAGCCAATCAGATGGCTAGTGTTAGAATATGAAATGAATTGAAAATAGAGAAATAAGAGAATGGTTCGCAATTTCCGTTTATTCATCGTCGCCACTTGTTGCCCATATGGACAACGCGACATGTGGGTTGTTAGGTTGTTAGCAATGGGGGGGGGGGGGTTAAATGCAAGATTCAGGACGAAACCAATGCTTAGTTACAAGTTTTCTTTTTAACACTTTACTCCATAGATACTCATTTCTACGCATTGCTTGTAGGAGCCTTTTGAAAACATTGTGGCAAAAGGTGAAATTGATCGTCACGAGCAATTTCAGCTTTTCCCACAATATTTTCTACACTATCAAAAGGTGTCATATACACATAAGAAATGGCTTCATCCATGCTGTTATTTAGGGTCATTTACAGATACGATAGAAATTCCTTATGGGGTAAAGGGTTAAGAGCTGTGTAGCACGATCAAAAGGGACACAGGTTCAATGCTTTACATGAAATACGAGCGTACTGTCAGTGTTTTTGCAGTAGAACAGCCATAGGACTCGAATCCACCCCTTCAACCGTCCCTATGCTTTTCGCAGTCAAGTCTAACGGCCTTCCACTACATGTATCCGGAGATGACGACGAATGCTGTGTACGAGTACCGAGCTCTTAAATACATCTAAATATTCCATGATTCTGTAACGGTTTAACAAATTTGAATATTAGCAGGTAACCTTAAAGGAAGGTACGAGACTGGACTTAAACAGGACACAAAAAACATTTTGATGATTAAACAATATATTTTATTGTATGAAAAAGATAATTTTCATCAATCAAAACAAAATGGTTAGACAAATTCCAAGAGGACTGTAACAAGTTGTGATTTAGTACTACTTTCTTTGCGCTTCTATCTCAGGGTCAACAGAACTCGGGAATGTGTGATAAAGAGTTAAACCATTACCACACAATCCCTACTTTTGACGACCCTAAAAAAAGAAGCCTTTAGAAAACATTGTCGGAAAAAGAGAAAATGCTTGTAACCATCATTTTTCCCTTTTCCAACAATGTTTTCTACCCTTCAGAAAACAAATTTCGATTTTTTGCCACTTTTATTTTGTCGTCTGCCAATGCTTTCGATTTGGACAAGCCTAAAATTTTGTCGTTTGGTACTCAATTAAAATAAAGATTAGACAGTGTTTGTTCAAGAACAGACTTCACGTTCGGTGTAGTCTGATCTGGATCTACTCTTGACTATCATTGTTACGAATTTTACAAAGGACATCACAGAGTATTATTTAAACAAAAAGACGTATTTAATACGAAAAGCAAGTTACTTTATAAAATTATCGAACTACTTTTTTTCTTTTAAACCTGACGTCGGAACTATTTCTATACCATAAATATGACGCAGACACGGCGAACTTCTCTAAAATTTCCATGTCTAAGAGTGCACACTACAACAAAATTTCTGTAGATTTATATTTAATCCTTTATCACACAATGACGACTTTTGACAACTTTGAGGAAAAAGACCTTTAGAAAACATTGTGGGAAAGGGAGAAAATGCTGGTTACCAGCATTTTCTCCCTTTCCCACAATGTTTTCTACCCTATCAAAGCAAAACTGCACCATTTGAGTCACTTTGAAATTATCGTTTGCAAATGCTTTCAATTTGGATAGGTCTAAAATTTTTCCTTGTGGTAAAGGATTCAGATTTCTTTTATGACTTGCAACACGCGAAAAGGGGGGGGGGCATTTGGACATTTGCGTAAAGTGCCCTCTCGAATTTGCCTGCATAGTCTGCGCAAGGCTTATCCGACACAGCACCTTACGACCATAGTAGATTTTGTGCTACAGTACATTTGCACAAAACAGAAAATTGCTTAATAAAAACGGAAAGTGTCGTTCAGACTAGCCTCTGCAGACTGCACAGGCTGAACCGAGACGACACTTTACGTAAAATGTCCGAATGCCCCTTTTCGCGTGTTGCAGGCCGTATGTTTTTGTCCGATTCATATGATGTAATCCCTAGAACGTTGAAGTTGTGAAGAGGACACAGTAACTCTGTGCTAACAGCTATCTTCTTGTTGTTTCAAAGCTATCCTAGTCGTTAGACAGCACTTTCTATGCACTCTTAATCTACACTTTCAAAATATGCATTTAAAAGTTTAATTGAGCACTAAATAATCTGTTAAATGCGGAACTACTTTTCGCAGATACCTTTGTTTATTTCCACATGTAAGTTAAGGCAATCTAAAAGTAACGTAAATCAAGAATTTCATCAGCGTTCCAACTTTGTCGGCGTACTTTTATTTGACTTGACGTCGGAACTATTTTCTTGACTATTCTCGGAGTCACTTCCGTTTACGGACTTTTTACCGTCACTGCTATGCGTTTTCACATGTTTACTAAGGTGATCTGAGCGCATGAATCTTTTATTGCACGTAGGACAGGCGAATCGTTTTTCCCCAGTGTGTGTCCGCAGGTGGCGCTGCAATTCGTCTGAGCGCGTGAAACGCTTTCCACAAAATAACCAATTGCAGACGAAAGGTCTCTCACCTAAAATAGAACAAAATAAATACTTTTACATGTTACCAAACCACAAAATTTTAGACTTTTTTGCAGACGACAAATTAAATGTAACCCAAAAACTGATCTATTTTCCTCAGAGAGGTAGAAAACATTGCAGTCTGATCTTGGATCTACATTGTTCGAGACGATCAGCGGTGTAGTATGGTCTTGGACCTGGGAAAAAGGACACAAACTCAATTGATGTTATGTATTGTAAAATACTATGGGTCCGTGGCATTTATCATGAGACAAAATGTACCTTAGTGTTTTTTATTCATCAACGATATCTAACCTTTATCCTGCTTATCGCGACTTGCTGACCTTTTGCGGACAGCGTAGATCAAGATCAGACTGCACAGAACGTGCAGTCTGATCTTGGATCTACACTGTCCGATATGGGGATGCTATTCTTTTAAAAAATCCACTTGAAAGAGCATCGTTTGGGTTTTTACTATTGGCTTGAAAAGTTTCATGTAATTTATTCAGCAGGAGAAGGGTTAACATGGGATAAGATTTACAGGGTAACTTTTTTCGGTAAAAGATCGACCTTTATTTCATGCTTTCCGGTAGGATATCGAGAAATAGCAGTGAAAATATTTTTCGATCTTACACTGGTACAACCAGTGAAAATACCGATTTTCACGTTCTTGTTGCCTAGGTAAGTTGCGTGTGCCTCACAACTAGATGTGAAATATGACGTCATATAACTTAAATTTCTTGTGCTTGACGTAATATTGTAATGCGTTGCTATGCCGGAGGGGTACGCCACGGGGAATAACGGAAAATGACTGTACTGGATTTTGATAAAGCTCCTCCCAGTAAGGGTTAAATGCATGAAATCAATAGAATATTTTTTTTTTTTCGGTGAAAGATCGAAATCTATTTCATCTCGTGAACACCGTCGGTAATATTTTCCCTCGTGGCTGTGCCACTCGTGAAAATATTACCGATGGTGTCCACTCGATGAAATAAATTACGATCTTTCACCGAAAAAGACAAATATCCATTTCATCTAGTAAACATTATTAAATATATTACCGATGGTTTCTCTCGATGAAATAAGTTTCGATCATTAATCGAAAAAAAAAAAAAAATCTATTTATTTCATGCTTTTTATCCTTTCTTGGAGGAATTTTATCAAAATCCAGTACAGTTCTTTTCAGTTATTCCCTGTGGCGTGCCCCCATAGCAACTTATTACAATATTACGTCAAGCGCGAGAAGTGTAAGGTAAATTGACGTCATATTTCTATCTGGTTATCAATCACGCGCATTTTACTTAGGTAACTAGAATATAAAAATCGGTATTTTCACTGGTTGTAACCATAAAATATCGAAAGATAGTTCACTAATACTTTTCGATATCCTACCGGAAAGCATGAAATAGATTTCTCTACCTGCAATAAATGCAATAGTAGCAAATGAAAGCTCACACCATACACAAAATGTAAAGGAAACTTATCATAATTATATACTAGAATGAATCATTTTTGTAATGAAATTCTAAGGAAAGCGAGAGCTTACTTTTTACAATCCTCGGTATTCAAGGCGATTTTCATTCTGTTTAACAACATTTTTATCCCTTGCATATTTGTAGCATAATTTAACAAACTCGTGTTATCCCATAACCCTCCTTTGTTTCAAATGTGATAAAGCCATTGGATTTTTTTTTTCATATCTTACACACGTTTGAGATGAATGTATGTGACGTCATTTGCAACTGCAAATGTATATTTATGCCCACTATTTTCAAATAACCTAAGGCACACATTTCCTGAGCCTGTATTCACCAACCATTCTTGAGAATATTCTTAGTCTCATTCTCCAAGGTTTTCTAAATTTGTAAGTAACACAACTTCTGATTGGCTAAACCGAATGGTTTAGCCAATCAGAAGTTGTGTTACTTACAAATGTAGAAAATTCTGGAGAATAAGACAAAGAATGTTCTTAAGAATGGTTGGTGAATACGGCCCTGGTCAGCTTAACAGTGAAAACTGATATTCAAGACAAAGTAATATCTATTCCATTATTTCGTTCAAAATTAAGAAGTTATTTGCCATGCACTTCTTTTCAGATATTTTGTCCAAAATGTACTAGACACCCCTGTAAAAGTTTTGTGTAGGTCTCTTTCATAGATTTATACGTGCATGTAGGTTTTATACAGATCCAATCATTATTGGAGTGCAACACATGAAAAGGTGCATTCGGACATTTGCGTAAAGTGTCGTCCCGGATTAGCCTGCGCAGTCCGCGCAGGCTAATCCGAGACGGCACTTTACGACTACAGTAGATTTTGTGCTACAGTAGACTTGCGTAAAACAGAAAATCACATAAAATCGGAAAGTGTCGTTTCGGATTAGGCTGTGCAGACTGCACATGCTGATCAGAGACGACACTTTACGCAAATGTCCGAATGACCTTTTTCGCGTGTTGCACTCCAATTATATAAATACATTAATTTTCAAGATGCAATTATGTGATAAAAAAAATCTGACATGCGCTGGCTCTTGCATAGAATTTATTAAATACTTCACATATCTTGTATACTGACGGAAATAAAAGAGAAAACAACACACACAAACAGTGCAAGCGAACGTCATCAACACGGTGTTGGGTTGATTAGGCTCACGTATATTATCAAATCAAAAAAGGGGCAATTGGCTGTCAATACATGCAGCGAAGTTCAAAAAGTAGTAAGGCTGAGGCAGAAACAAAATTGATACAATGCATACGAGTATATGCACTTGAAAAACCATCTTCGCAAGGCAAGGGTTACGATTCACCAGGCTACTCTAGACACACGTAGAGATCGTAACCTTGGCTCGCAAAGATGTTGTAAGACCGCCAAATACTTAAGGATAACATCGAACGTCTTTCGAAATGTTTCTAGAGCTGACATGGGTCGAAACTTTTTGTAGATGCATTACGCCAACTTTTTACAGAGAATGACACAAATATAGAGGTTTGTTATATCAATACATTTACAGATTACAAATTATGGCAAGAGAAGAAATAGCTCTGACGAACAACGTCTCGCTTTTGCCATTTAATAAAACATGGCGTGTGCTGCAGGAAATCAATAAAACTTATCAGAATCAAAATGTAAAATTTTGGTGAAAATACCACATTATATAAACTGGTGGGAGGGGTAGGGGACTTCGAAAAATCTACAATTATATAAAAGGATGTGCAAGGAAAAGATAGGGTGCTATTGAGGCATGCCTATTCAAGATACAAGACATTGAAAATGAATGAAACTTTTTTTATTACCTTCAAAATGATATAAAATTTACAATACTATGAAAAACTGATGGGAGGGGTACGTGGAATAAGATAGTGTACAACAATAAGGAGGGAAACCATGGCGCAAATCAGACATGCGTACTTACAGATCATGCTTATTTAACCCATTACCACACAATCCCTACTTTTGACGTCCCTGAGAAAAAAGCCTTTTGAAAACACTGTGAGAAAATGAGAAAATGCTGGTAACCAGCATTTTCTCCTTTTCCCACAGTGTTTTCTACCCTTCTCAGAACAAATTTCAATTTTTCAGTCACCTTTATTTTGTTGTCTGCAAATGCTTTGAATTTGGACCAGTCCAAAATTTTCTTGTGTGGTAAAGATTAAAAAATAAAATGCACTGAAAATGAAGGAATCCTTATCGGAATCAAAATATGATGTATCAATTTTTCGCCAATACCGTACTTCAGTACTGTAATATAACTAGCAGGAGGCGAAGACGGATTCGGTGGATTCACGATAACAAGAGAATGTGCTCTTGAGCAATGGCTTATTTGACAAAATTGCTATAACCTGAAATCAACCCTTAACCATAAATCCCGACTTTAATTGACCATGGAAGGGAGGGCTTTGAAAACATTGTGGGAAAAAGAGAAAATGCGGTACCAGCATTTTCTCCTTTAGCCACAATGTTTCCTACTCTACCATAGACATAAATAATAATTTTAGCAACATTTGATTTGTGGTCTGCAATTTTTTTCAATTTAGTCTAGTCTAAAAGTTTGATGTTATGTAAAGAGTTAACCCATTACCACTCAATCCCCACTTTTGACGCCCCTGAGAAAGAAGCCTTTAGAAAACATTGTGGGAAAAGGAGAAAATGCTGGTAACCAGCATTTTCTCTTTTTCCCACAATGTTTTCTACCCTTCACAAAACAAATTTCGAATTTTAAGTCACTTTAATTTTGTCGTCTGCAAATGCTTTCAATTTGGACCAGTCTAAAATATTGTCGTTTGGTAATGAGTTAAGGTTCATAAATCAGATTTGTATGTGTATGTGGGAGTAAAAATGTGCACCGGGGACAACACAATGTGACAGGAAAAACTTAGATCCTTAAATGAACACTAGAACAATAACTGGGAACATATAATATTCACATAAAATACATATATTTCACGTACTAGTTTACGTTTTTTCCATTGGAGTTTTTTGGCTTTTTCTTTCGTTTCGTATCACTTTCTACCGCTTTCTGCTTTTGTCTATCTGATAAGCCCAAAAATAGAAAAAAAAAGTAAAAGTATATAACAATAAACACGACTTTTGATTAAGGTCTACGACCCCTAACTCATCGTTAAACATCGAGGTTTTCGTATAGGCTATTCGCCCAATCTCGGTGGTTTCCGTCTTTTAGAATGATAGTTAGGGACCGTACACTCACTAACTCATCGTAGATATCGTTTATAATCGACGTTCCCGTAAATGGTGTTCGGCCAATCTCGACAGCTTTCGTCTTGTAATATGAGAGTTAAGGGCCGTACACTTTAAAGGAAAATATATTCTCAATTGATAGCAAACAAACATACCATCGTCTCTACAAGATATTTCATTTGATTGATAGCTGAAAAACTCACCACATTCATAATCATATTTTGACTTTTACAAGGGAATTTGACATACATATAAGTTGTAAAAACTTGTAAGGTTTGTGCAGACTAATCTTCATCTACATTTTTCGAAAAAAAAAGGCACAAAAAAGAGGCCAGCTTTCAGTCTTGAAGGGCCAGCTTGTCCCTAATAACTAGACCATACGTCCGCAAAAAGTATCAACTTATGTCAGACTGCTTCGTTTGCACAGGCTGTCATGAGTCGAAACTTGTTGCTAATCTGTAAACTTTATGCATGTCAAAAGGTCATTCTGCCTCATAATCCAGTCCGTTGATATGCAAAATGTATTTAAAGGATCCTGATCATGTGATTATTACTTGCGTATTATCCGTTAGGAAAGTGAATCAAAACACCTTTATCCAGAGTGCCATTCAATTGTAGGAATTTTTAAATCATATGTAATCAACTAGAAAGAAACGGCCGCCCTTTCTGTGAACTTTGATATATATATACTCGTTTTCTGAAATAGAATAGCATTGAAATGTCCTATAGATCTACTAGCAATTTGATTTGAACCATGGCATGTGAAAAGAAGGTTTGATGCATTTGCAAAAAGTATCGACCCGGGTCAGCCTGCGCAGTCTGCGCAGGCTGACCCGAGTCGAAACATTTTGTTTTTTGTAAATTCGTTGAGTGTCAGAGGATTATTCTACCACATTACTCAGTCAGTTATTAGACAAAGTAGACATTTTGGATCCATGATTCTGTGATGATTTGCATGGTTAAATGCATCATGTAAATGCATCATGGAAATGCATATTGGAAATGCATCATGTAAATGCATCATGGAAATGCATATTGGAAATGCATCATGGAAATGTATTTAATACTCTTTTGCCAGGGCATGGCTCGTGCCAAAAGCGAATTTTGGGAATCGCTGAACGTTTGACAGTGACTAACGTTTATTCACCAAAAGGTTTGTGGCAAAAGTGGAGAAGAAGAACAAGAAGAAGAACAAGAAGAAGAACAAGAAATAGAAGAAGAAGAAGAAGAAGAAGAAGAAGAAGAAGAAGATGATAATGATGATGGTGAAGATGATGACGGTGATGATGATGATGGCAGGCAGTACCATGGCAGGCAGCGTATATATCTATGATTCTTAAATTCAATTAATATTTTATTGTTAGTAAGAATAGAAGATGCCATGCTAGTTTTGAGTCATTCTCTGTGAAAAGGGGGCTTAATTCATCTGCAAAAACTTTCGACACATGTCAGCCTGCACAGTCCGCGCAGTCCGCGCAGGCTGACATGTGTCGAAACTTTTTGCTATTTGTAATTTTTATCCATGTCTAAGCATCACTCTACTTCGTGATTTGGTCGTTTGTTAGACACATTTGTTTTATTGATCAATAGTAATGTGATGAGTGGCTTTGAATAATGCATCGTGGAGATGCATTAAGCCCCCTTTTGCCAGAGAATGGCTCCGATTATGTTAGTATTACATCCATGGCAAGAAACGATGCGAATTAAGCGAAATCAAAACTCTCTGTTTTCTGTATTTACCTGTATGCCACCGTAAATGAGCCTTTAGATGCGAGGTTTTGCCGTAGACCTTCCCACATCCGGGTATGTGACAGTTGTGTAAATTTTTCTTTCTTATGTTTGTACTAAGAGGACCAAGGCGTTCCGCTTCTTGACAGTTTGGACAATCGCACGTGGCCCTTCCGGTATATCGTCTTTGAGATCTAGAGTTATTTAGTGTACTCATAGCCGGAGAACGAGACAAGCCAAACGGGCTCATCGACGAGGAGTTGAATTCAGTACTGGACGGAAGTATAGATTTGTAAGTGTCTTGTAAAAGATGAGGAAAACTAGAGCCATTTGATCCCAGGGCGTGTCCTAAAGCACCGAAGGAATCCGAACTGGGATAACTTGCTGCTATCTGTGAATGTAGGCCATTCGATGACCCAGTTATATCAGAAAGCCAGTTCGTTGGATTAGAATGCATGTCCCACCAACTAGCGGCACCGTTTACAGTTCCAGCACTGGAAATATCCGGTTTCAAACTGTGAGCATGCGCAGATGGTACATAAGATGACCACGAATCGTAAATAGGTCCATTGGTTACCCTAGGATACATGTTACCTAGATTTGAGTTAGTTAAACCATTGTCTCCATAAACTTTTTGTGAAAGCGCAGATTGACAATTATCGACCTGTGTGTGGGGGTATGAATTCCCGGTCGCAGGCTGGTAAAATATGTCACTACCGTACGCCCCAGAACAACTTTGCAATGTATTACTCCGCGGATAATTGAAACCGGAAGTTGACATCGCCATGGATGAATTAAAACCGGAAATCCGCTGTGTCGATAGTGAAAGTGGGCTCGGCGCATCCATTCCTGGTATGGGTTTCTTCCAAGGGTGAAAGCCTTTGGTCATATCGTTGTCAGGGAGTGGGACTTGTGTCTTTGCCGATATTTTGTTGCACTGGGCTGCCAGCATAGCCAGAGGGGTACCTCCAAATGGATGGGGGTCCTGCAAAACAAAGAGAAACTTGCTTGACCATGGATCTTATGACGTCATTTGTGTATCCGAAAACAGCATGAAACCTCTTGGCGCCAAAGGCTATTCTAGCTGCTTCTGGGCCCGTATTCACCAACCATTCTTGAGAATTTGTAAGTAACACAACTTCTGATTGGCTAAACCGAATGGTTTAACCAATTAGAAGCTGTGTTACTTACAAATGTAGAAAATTCTGGAGAATAAGACAAAGAACATTCTTAAGAAAGGTTGGTGAATACGGGCCACGTAGATTCTTTAATTTTTCACAACACAGTCCCGAGTTTAATGGACGCTGAGGACTCTGATGGAAGAACACTTTTGAAAACATTGTTGGAAAAGGAAAAAATTCTGGTAACCAGCATTTTCTCCTATTCCAACAAGATTTTCTACTCTTTCTCACACAACTTTTCCCAACTGGGCAACATTTTATTTGTCGTCTGCAAAGTCTTTGAATCTGGGTAAGACAAAAATTTTGTCGTTTGGGAATTGTTTAAGGAAAGATCGGTACGACGAAAAACTGTATTGTCTGATCTCAATCAACACATTAAAATACACAATATATTGCTTAAGTCGCACTTTACACATTTATACTTACTGAGTCATTTCAACATGATGAGCACTTTTCAATGAGTTAATAAAAAACATACACATAATCGTAAACTTTTTTGTAATTCTGTTGCGCATGCGCTAACATTAACTCCATGTCGTTTGGCAACGAATAATAGAACTCAAAAATCTCCTTTTTTTGTTACAACATTATTGTGAAATCGTTAGATAATAATTCAACACTGCATCAGTGATTTTACAAGACAAAATACGGGGTGACAAAACGGGCAACGGTCACGATAGTATGCGGCTCCCATTTCACGTACGAGGCAACTTCAAACAAACTCAATGAACGAAATCTGTCTTGTGATAAACAGTCGGTAATTCGATAAGTTTGAAAATGTGATTATGGTTTTATTTGGCTTGCAACACATGAAAAGGGGCATTCGGACATTTGCGTAAAGTGTCGTCTCGGATCAGCCTGCGCAGGCCGCGCAGGCTAATCCGAGACGGCACTTTACGACTACATTAGATTTTGTGCTATAGCAGACTTGCGCAAAACAGAAAATCAAATAAAAACGTAAAGTGCCGTCTCGGATTAGCCTGCGCGGAGTGCGCAGGCTAATCCGAGACGACACTTTACGCAAATGTCCGAATGCACCTTTTCGTGTGTTGCACTCCGTTTTATTTGTAATAATGTTCGTGTTTACCCCCTGAACACGGGAAGAAAGGAATGGCGGATCAGATTTAACAAATTCTGAAAAACTGCACTTGACGACAATCATAAATTTAAATTTTCAGCGTAAATTAGATTTTT
Organism: Tridacna crocea; assembly: GCA_943736015.1. Taxonomy (NCBI): domain Eukaryota; kingdom Metazoa; phylum Mollusca; class Bivalvia; order Cardiida; family Cardiidae; genus Tridacna; species Tridacna crocea. Next base: position 36,217,634 of record OX031073.1, read on the forward strand.
TTTCTGTAATTTTTATGTTTAATATATAGACTACCAAGCAGTACGATTACAATGCAGAAAAGATGTTGATAACTAAAGGTCCCCATTTGACCCTCTGCCGTACAAGTGTATATTTAAACGGTCCTGCGGTGTCCTGCCTGGCTCGGTGGTAAAGTGTAGTACTCTTAACCTGGAGGCCCCGAGTGCGAACTATACTCGAAGCATGGGGGTGTCAGAGCGCTAGCCTAGTACTGGTGAAATTCTTGTCATACATGAATGTGTGAGCTATCGCTGTGATATTACTGAAATAATGTTAGAGGTGGCCCTTCAGAATTTGGGACGAAAATTTTACAAAAATACAAAAATATCATCCTTGTACTCCCAAAGCCTTATAATCGTCATTCATAAAACCCCAGTAGTCGAAAACCATCCGACAACACGAGAAATTAGAGATTTACTACGGCCAGGGTCGACATCGACGGGAAAAACGTTCTGTTTTTACATGAACAATTCGCTCATTTTCATACTGGAAATACACAGACAAAGCTTCACACATAGAGTCTGAAGAAGATATTATGAAAAATAATTACATGTTTGTTATGTAATGGAAATTAAGCGTCATTAGTCACGTGACAGTCACTTAACACTCCCACAATGCATTTTTTAAAATTTTTGGCGCGAAATCTAAAAATAGCTTAAGGGGCTACGTAGCCTTTTAAGAGAATACCATCAAAAAAAATTTTTTTTGGTAATTTTATGATTCTTCATTATTGATGATTTGTATTGTTTTTTCATATAAATTTCAGTGATATATATGAGCGCGGATCTGGGAAAAGGTGCCTTATGGCCAAAATTTTCGATTTTTGTTTTTTTGCATTTTATTAAAGGGGATTCATTTCTGTCTGACGTGTTTGTCATTTTTCATCGATATGATGTATAGTTTCGGAGATATGCACGTTTAAATACAGGCACCCTCCACAATGCGTTTTGTTAACGAACGTCACGTCAGCGACGTCAATTCTAAAACGCAGTAAAATGCGTAAATTTTGTCAGTGGGTGTGAAACGTCAGTGTAAAAACACATCTCTAAATGTTTTTCTTGAGTTTGTTCCTTGATTTAATCTAAGGATTAAACGACAACGACACGCTGTTTAGCTACCTGATTATTTAGGCAGTTTGCCAAGCAATAGGAAAAAAAAAACGGGACAGAAAAGTAACAAACAAACAACATAAATTATTCCTTGTTACTAATGTTAAAAACAATGAGCATATTCATATGACATATTCGTCATTCGGAATGATTTAAATCATATTCAATAAAGAAACTACCAAACAGCAATTACTATTTACGTGATATAAAGGAATACATACGGAATATAACGTTGTAGTGACTTTCTTTGTGTTTGTAATTAATTCGTGGAGCATAAGAAAATTTGATGTCGCGCGATGTCAAAATTTTCTTACGCTGAGAGAAGTAAACACAAGCACCATGAATGTTACTACAACACGATATTTCTTTTATTATATACCTACAACTTTGAACAAGATTTGCAGTTATTGACATTTTATTTGAAGACGGCAGATAAATTCAATCAGCGCGGATGGTAGTAACTCTTGTCTTCGTGAATGGCGGATTAATATTACGTCCTCATACCATATTTGGAACCGTATTTCACTGCGTGTAGATTTTTTTTTTCTGTCGTGTGTGTTATTCAATTCGATTCAACGCTTGTATTGGATCCATAAAATTTACTGGTATATAAATAAACGTAGATATACTTAAAAACAGAAGTTGCTCTCAGGTAAAAGGTTGTTTTATGCATCTACAAGGAGAATCGACGAAGTGTGGAAAATAAACTGCGTCGACCTTTCGGGGTTTTTTTTTTGTGAATTTTTAGCATGTTCAATGACTATTCTACCTCAGGATTATTTAGCCACTTCTATGACGATATGGGCTGTATAGATCCCTAATTTTTTGTTGATTCGCGTGATATGCATGGCGTAGATGCATCAGACCCGATTTTGCCAGAGCATGGTGCAGTTTCAAATTCTTAAGATCAGTTTCGGCAAGAACTCTTAGCGTATAGTAGGTATACTAGAAAACAGGATCAAACTATTCCTTTCTTTCTAAAACAGTTTGCAAAGTATTGCACAGTATATATCTACACAGTCTTTGAAGTCTGATCTTGATCTTTAATGTTAGCAAAAACTATTAGGTTTAAAGTAGACTGAATCACGTAAAATACATGTATAAACTTATCGATCTATTTATAATGCTGTTAAAACTCTACCACACAACCCCTAGTTTTAACGACCCCCAAAGAAACAGACTTCTGAAACTGGAAAAAATGAGAAAATGTTAGTAACCGGCGTGTTTTCCTTTTCTCACAATATTTTCTACCCTTGCAAAGACATTCTTTATTTATTGGTCCTCAGCAAATGAATTCATTTTGAACCAGTCTCAAAGTTTGTCTTTCGGCAAAAAAAAGAATTGTTGGAATGCCGTGCTCATTTTTGAAATGAAGGCGCAAAGAGATAGTGAAACAGTGTCATTCCTTTGCTGCCGCACATTTGCATGAAATTATATCATGGAGAATGTAGAGAAAATAGCATGCATATAATTGCAGCCTGATCTTGGTCTACAAATGGGAACCAAAACGCAAATCCATCTTTTTTTCAAGCACATCAAAGAATGTTAAAACGTCTCTAACAAACCCTTCTATTGTGTGTTCCGTAAAAATGCCTAAAGATTGATACATGTATATCAAATTCTGGATGTACTAAATACACAAAAAAGAAAACATATCAGCATCCCTAAAATATTGATGTCCTATCTTTTGGTCATTCAAGGCTAGCATCTGCTACATAACATGAACATCTACAGATGGGTTGTCAAAACTATCAAAATAAACACAAATACATGTAATAAGAACTTTTAAAAAATCTTCAGAGAAGATTCAGGCCAAAGAGCTTGCTAAATATTTATCTGTAAAGTGCATGTATATATCAGGTGACAATAATTTAGACTGTACCAAATTGAAAGAGTTTTCAGACGACAAACTGAATATATCCCGAATGATGAGATTTGTCATTAAAAGGACATACAAGGTTGTTAAAGGAGTAAATACTGGTCATAAGTATTTTCTCCTTTGCCTACATTTTTTTAAACAGTCTAACCCATGGTCTTCAAAATTTTGCATAGAAAAACTCGAGAAACGAAGTAGGGTTAAATATTTTGTTAACTATGTGTGCCATATAAATTATCTAAACTAGTCTAATGCGCCCCTTTGTTTCTGGAGTACACAATGTAAACGGAACTGGACGCATCAGTTACAAAGAGAACAGGAAAAAAATGTGTTTAAGTCTTTTGGTGTTGCTACACGAATGTGTGGCACGCAGCTCCGCCATATCTTTGTATAATACAGCGTGCATTTTTAGAGAGGGAATCTATATACTCCTTATGTACTGACTTTCTGGTTTTCTCAAAGTGAAGATAATTATATGAGAGGAGTATTATCAGTACCCCGAGGTGCAGCTGGCTGAGGAAGACCATACATGTTCGCATAGTTCACAGTGAACTGAACAGCTGCTCTAATGTCTTCAAACACTATGGGGATGTGGACTCTTTTTCCAGTGTTTCCATGTGTTCGCACACCAGGTCCATTTTTGTCCATGTGTTCAGCTGCATTAAATTTTTGACTTGCCTTCGTCCAATGGCAAACACAACCATAAAAAATGTTCTACAAAAGCATTTCCCCCAAACATAAACTTCTTCCTATTTCTCTTCCTTTTCTCTCCTTTTGTTGGTTTTTCTATAACAAAATCCATCAAAGTTCGCATTACATACACGTCTTTATCATTTTTCTCCATTTCGCGCATATTTTATATGTGGTCGATCATGCCTGTCTTTGTCAATTTTGACGGACAGTTCAAGTGCATTTACACCATCTCACTTCAAACTCCTCATCTTCATTTAAAAATCTCCATCGTGACCCAGATTTAAGATCTTTTGACTGTTGTTACTGGCAGTCGGATCACCTTTCTCTGAATCTCCATTTCTCCCATCTTCCTGGTCACTCATTGATTGATTGTATTGTATTTAACGCCGTTTCCAAAATTATTTGAGACAGAAAGAAATTGGCCGAGCCGTTAGTCGAACTCACGACTCCCTGTCCTCAGGTCTTGTACGCTACTGACTGGGTTACCGCTGCTCGACTCCTGGTCACTCAGGTCCTCAATATTAGCCTCAGTACAATGACATTGACCTAGTTCTTGGATAAAGTGTAGAACCCGTCCATTGATCTTGATGTAGGGATCTTCGTCATCTTCCCCATCGGAAATATCAATAGCACACGATAATGAGCCATCTTAGGAACCAACCGGTGTGTTGATTGGTGTCCATCCAAAGTACCTCTCTATGTCCTGAAGGAAGGAATTTATAAACATCAGGGTTGAAATAATGGGTTGGATCAGAATACCACAAACAAAATATTGTCGAGGGAAAAAAGTAAATAACATTTTTACATGGAAAAAAAAAAGAAGACCAGAAGAAGAAAATGTAACCAGTAATGGATGCGCCTCGATCTTACAGTCCGATCTCATTACGTTAAAACAATGAATTTGAGTAGGCAGCGTAACCGACTGCGCTACCCACACTTCATCTTAATGACGTAAAGTTTAAGGTACATGTAGTTTATTTTGATGATTCAGTTCTTAACATCGCCCTCTTTATATTAGACTCCCAAGAAAAACAGAAATAGGAGGTACATCTTCCATATATTAGGGTTTAAACTACCAAACATCAACATTTGCGGGATTTGTTTGCTAGTAAAGTTCTACCTTTTTTTTTCCATTTCGTAGTGATCACTTGTTGATGCGGCCATAGACCTACGAAGCTGCAGGTTGAGAATAAAAAATAAACTGAAATGGAAACAAAGCTAGGTTTGCAACATTGTGTTTTGAAAACATCTTTGAAATCAGAAATGCAACTTAGGCTTTATATCGATAAGAGTAAACTTACCTCCATAACGATGTCTTTCTCGGAAGGTGGGGGTTTACATAAATTTCCTCTCCAGATTTATGGCTTCACATGCAAATGACTCGTATCAAAAAGAAATTTTATAACATTGGTCATTCAAACAAACGATAACTTCTTATAATAAATAAATTTTCAGTGGAAACAGATGTCTTTTTACATCAAAATTCAAGATTTTTCGCATACACTCTTATCGACTATTTTTAGAGAAACATGTGACGATCACAAAATTGATGACGTAACTTTGAACCGCAATATCTCTACGTCACAACTCGACGCCTTAAGGCACCTTTTCCCAGATCCGCGCTCATATATATTTCTTGATTTGGTGTGATGTGAAAATTCTAAGTACCCACCTTTAAAAGCAACTCAAAACACCAATCAATGAATTAATCAATCAATCGATCAATCAATCAATCAATCAATCAGTCAAACAGTCAGTCAGTCAGTCAGTCAACCAACCAACCAACCAACCAACCAACCAACCAGCCAACCAACAAAACAACCAACCAACCAACCAATCAATTCCAATTATGAAAATCTAGAGCTTTTGAAAACATTTTGGGAAAAGAAGAAAATGATGGTAACCAGCATTGTCTTCTTTTTCCAAAATGTTTTCACGCTTCTTAAAGGCGTATGGATCCCTTATTTAAATAAAAGTTACTGAAAATTTGAAATTTGTTTTGTGAAGGGAAGAAAACATTGTGGGAAAAGGAGAAAATGGTGGTTACCAGCATTTTCTCCTTTTCCCACAATGTTCTCTAAAAGCTTCTTTCTCAGGGTCCTCAAAAGTAAGGATTGTGTGGTAATGGGTTAAACCTCCAAATGCCAGAATGTGTCCCAAAACGAAGTCGTCTGTTGTAATTATTCGCTCAAAAAGTAATGAGCTAATTGACTCTATTGACCTTGAGGTCATTCAAGGTCAGTAATTTTAACACTTTGCACTTTTTACTGACAGGTTGTACACAATTTTCTACCTAAAATCAATGTTTTTTTTTTAAACATGAGTCATGCCATGCAAAAAGGGTGTTGAAAACATTTGTAAAAAGTATGGACATACAGTGTATGTCAGTCTGCGCAGGCTGACATAATGTCCAAACTTTTAGCCGTTGTCTGCGCATTTCATATTCTTCGAAGATTCGACGCATCATTCTCCCCGATATCGGAGAGATTGTAGTACTACGCGCTATAAAGTAGCAATGGGGAAAATGACTTTTATCAATGCGTTTGAGAAAAATTCAGGCATGTTTTAGCTCCAGATTTCTCTAAACTGCTGATCATAGCTGAATGAATCGCACCAGGTAGCGTTTTATTGAGTAGACGTTCATTTTAGTTTGAAATTCAAAGTTACGTTTGTCGAAAAGCAGTCCGGTTCTGTACCCAGGATGCCCAAATTAGACAGATAAGTATTTGCAAAATGCCATCTAGCGGAAGATAATGGCCTGCGCAGCGCAGTCCGCACAGGCTGACATATGTCCATACCTTTTGCTGTTTGTATATTCTCTACATATCTAAGGACGGTTTTACCATAGGATTCATCTGACTCTTACATTGAACGGTTTTTATAGACCTATAATTATATTTGATGAAGTGTGTGATATCATGCGACATGCAGATGCATTACACCCTATTTTGTCATAGAGCGGCTCAATAGACTTGTATAACATTACCATTCTAATTCATATACACCCCAACCAATGAAATGTGCTGAGAACAAAAAATGACGAACAATACCTGTGCAGTCTAAATTTAACCCTTTACCCCATAAGGCATTTCTATGGTATCTCTAATTGACCCGAAATAACAGCAAGGATGAAGCCGTTTCTTATGTGTATAAGACACCTTTTTATAGCATAGAAAACATTGTGGCAAAAGGTGAAATTGCTCGTCACGAGCAATTTCACCTTTTGTCACAATGTTTTCCAAAGGCTCCTACCAGCAATGTGTAGAAAGTATCTATGGAGTAAAGGGTTAAGTAATTAGAACTAATCTTTAGAAGGATTCCTTTTTTGTTATAGCCTTGTCTAACATTACCATTTTAACACAAATACCCCAACAAATCAAACGTGTTGAGAACAAAAATAAAAAATGGCGAACCGAATCATATCTGTGCAGTCTGGTTTAAGAAATTAGAGCTAATTTTTAGAATGATTACCTGTTTTGTTATAGGTAACCATTCTCCTCCTCAGGTCTCTTACTTCTTACTATCAATCTAACTTTTTTTTTTCAAATCTTTTTATCACAATCATAACCTTTTGTCACATTCTTTTGACCTTACAGCCATCGAAATCAGCTCAGTTTGAAGCAAAGATTTTTTGTGTTTTAAAAACCTAAACCGGTCAATGTAAAATAATTATTTTTTATGCCCAAACAAGTCACACACATGCCTTTTCGGGAAAAAAACACCGACAGCAATAACAAGCTAAAACTTCTTGTGGTAGGAACAACGCTGTATCGATACAAATTGTTTATTTCCCACAGTAATCCAGGGCCTGTATCCAATAACCATTCTTAAGAATATCTTAGTCTTCTTCGCTAAGAATTTCTAAATTTGAAAGTAACGCAACTTCTGATTGGCTAAACCATTTGGTTTAGCCAATCAGAAGTTGCGTTACTTTCAAATTTAGAGAATTCTAAAGACTGACCAAGAATGTTCTGAATAATGGTTGGTGAATACAGGCCCTGGTGTAGAAATGTTCAACTGTGAGAGTGGAATGAGCCCTGTCATTATGCCTATCATCATTTCTCGAAAGGACTTTAGGTCGAGCTTAGATTTAGATTAGTAACTCCAGATTTGAACCACAGACTAAGTCACCGACCATCTGTACTTTTACCGGATCACAATGAGTCCGTATTTTCGACTAATGACTATAAATCTGTCGGATTTGATGAATTTCACGGGAACAAAAACACTTCAAAAATTGTTTAAAAAAGCTCGTTTTACACGGAAAAATTCAGCTCAACATAAATCAATTCATTTACAATCACCGTAAAAACCGGCTATTACCTATTGTACTCTCGTCAAGTCACGTCAAGTCTCGTAAAGGACGTGATTTGATGGATGAGATTAGAGACAACTTGATATCAGTCGAAAAGTTATTTTTTCCTCCGCATCTTTCGCCATAAAGATATTTATACAAAGAATCATTTTGTCTGTTTTGACCTCCATCGTGCTTAATAAGTGAAAGGAAATTTTTAGGCCAATAGTTAAACCCAAACCTTGCCATTTCAAAAGTAACCGTTCTATCTCTACATGACGGTGACTCTCTGCGACAAATGTTGCCTGCAACACACGATAAGGGTCATTTGGTAATTTGCGTAAAGTGTCGTCTCGGATCAGTCCGCGCAGTCCGCGTAGACTAATCTAAAACGACACTTTCCATTTTTATATACTTTTCTGTTTTATACAAGTCTACTGAAGAAACAAATCTCATGTAGTAGTTCAGTATCGTCTCGGATTAGCCTGCGCGGATTGTGCAGGCTCATCCGAGACGACACCTTACGCAAATGTCCGAATGCCCCTTTTCGCCTGTTGCATCCCATATTACATGAGGCCTGACTTTTTTCAAAGGCCAAAAATTCACTGAAATTTAGAGAAAATTTCATTTTATAGGCTTGATTAATTATTTGAAGCGCTGCAACAGTACCTCAGAACGAAGATATATCTAAAAAAATGCCAGGTTTGCCGGGCGCCGAATTCATTGACCACTTAATGGTTGCACTGTATTGGCACATAAACAGAAAACTTGACCATGACGACACGATCCGACTCCCTGGGGCCCTATTTACCCACACGTCTATAGAAGCATTGCAATAGTACCAAGAAAGTACCCAACCGAAAGGAGAGCCTCCTTCCCGGAACAACCTTTATCATCCACTTAATGGCTCCATTGCAGTTGTACTAAGACAAGGTGCTAAACCAAAACGAAGGGATCCATGCTGCCTGGGCTCATAATTGGCAACCACTATAGTGGCAAGGGTGCAATGGTACCTTATTTCTTTTTCTAAACAACCCCATTTTGTAACGACTGTGAGAAAGAAGCCTCTTGAAAACGTTGAGAGAAAAAGACAAAATACTGGGTCAACTACTAATGCTACCAACTGAAAAAAGTAAAAAAAAATGTCGTTTGGTGAAGAGTTAACAAGTTGTTCAACTAAAATGACAGCTTTCTGGTGGCCAGCAGAGCAATTTTATCACTTTATGGTAGAACTGCAGTGGTACCAGAACTAGATGGTTTAAAGAAACGACAGAGTCTCGCTGCCTGTGGCCGTATTTATAGCAGCGATGCGGTGACATCTTAACTCTTTCCCACGCAAAGACGACTTTTGACGACCCTGAGGTAGTCTAAGCCTTCTGAAAACACTGTGGGAAAAGAAGAAAATGCTGGTAACCAGCATTTTCTCCTTTTCCCACAATGTTTTCTACCCTTCCTACTTGATTGAATGTTTTCAGATTTGAAGTTAAGTATGCATTTTTTGCGCGGCGGGTACTTAAAGTACAAAGAAATAAAAGTGGTTGAACTTAGAGCAGTAAGATATTTACTAAAAACCACCCACAGTCACGTGACACACAATTTTGCAATTAGAAATAGCCGCAAAAATTGATGTTGAATACCCCTGACATACAGCACTTGAAAAACCGATTGATTGAAATTCATGAAAATTGAAGACGACAACAATATGGTTATATTGTGTCATTCGTTACGCCGATTATGGTGGCCCATTACGTTTCCCTCCTCCATTTGTGAAGATCTGCCAAAGTTGAACCCGATACGTGGCACAAGATGATTTCTAAAGAATTCCATAAAACTTATCAAACATTTAGAGAATAAAATCGTTGGAAGGGCAAACACGAACTTTGCTGAAAACAATTTCTCCCAATCAGCGGCGAAGGAAATACGATTAAAAATCTTTTCAGCTAACAATTCGGAGGGGCGTATCGTCTCACACATAACTGTCAAAAGAAATTTTTGTGGAACTACTCCACGCATTGATTAAAAGTAAAATCGATGTCTCGTTATATTTTTCATTTTTACTCCACCATACGCCACCTTAATGTATTCAGCGAAGAGCTTAGATCCAGACCAGACTGCACATATGTGCAGTCTGGTCTGGGTCCTAACTCTTTGCTGCTTCTATAGAAGATGTCAGCTTTGAAAATCCCCATGAAATGTCATTTATTCGGTAAAAATGGTTTTCGTGCCAGTCCTGTAAATGAATTGGGTGTGATAAGGGTGACACAGTGTTTGCTTTTTGAATAATCTCCTATAACTGAAAGCAGTAAGCACTCGGATTACTTGTGAGATCTATTTTTGATATAAAATACTTTCTCTTAACTATTGTATATTGTATTCTTTGAGAGAGAGAGAGAGACAGAGAGAGAGACAGAGAGAGAGAGACACACACACACAGAAAGAGAGACAGAGAGTGAGAGACACAGAGATAGAGACACACACATAAAGAAAGACACACACACAAAGAAAGAAAAAGACACACACACAAAGCAAGACATTCAGACAGACAGACAGACAGACAGACAGACAGACCGACAAACATTATTACAAGCAATATTTCACTTTGCTATTGATCCATAAAATTCAGTATGTTTGACTTATAATATGGATTAGGCCTCTGACATACAGAATATTGACTAATAACAAAAAATATCTGCCAAGGTCAGCCTGCGCGGACTGCGCAGGCTGATTCGGTCACATATATTTTGCAAATACATTTTTGCTCCCCTTTCACAAAGCATGGCTCATACATAACCGACGTGTACGAGCATGTAATTGAGACTGGATAAAGAAGACTCAACAACAAGCAAATTTTCCTAAGATATGTTGTCAGATATCAGCCAATTAGGCGTATTTATGAATGACATTTGAGATGTCTTTGTGGTGCTCTGAAACAGTCTAAATCGATACTATGTTTGTTGTGCACATCGCTACAAGCGGACAAAATATTTAGCTGGACTGTTTTCGAAGAAAACGTCGAGGTATTTTTGTAGCCCTGTCGTTGTTTTCATCATCGTCATCTGAGTCGTAGGTACCGTTGTCGTCGACTTTGACATTTTGTATCATTATACTGGAAAAAACATTTCTCGTGATCTGATTGGATAATATGCACCGAACATAGATACCATGTACACTGGCAAAACCAACGTAAAAGCATCCTTTCGGAAGCCCCCGTGTATATGACTCCTTTTTCTTACGGGTCCTTATTTTATTACTTTATTATATGTAAGACGTATTCAAGCCTTCGCCGAGAGCACTAAATACATACTAATAGTGTACTAGTGTATCAGGTGTTTTTTCATTGTCATTATTTTTGTATTTTCATTGATGTACACATGTGTACTTATCGCAAAATAAAATTTGTTTTGTTCTGTTAAAACCCAGGATGGTGGCAATGGATGGATTAGAAATCGGAAGCCTTAAGCGCTAAACTTATCAAGAACAACTTAGAACACTAAAAAACCAACATTGTGAAACTAATACTAGATACATTCATATTTGAAACCGAACACCAGTATTGTGGAACAAACCATGTGGAAAACTGAACTCGGTAACCTTAGTTTTAATTTAATTAATTTTCTTTTTGTTAAAAAAATAGTTGTTGTTGTTATTGCGTGATTTTTTTTTTCGATGTTTATTGACTAATTAACCAAGATCAACACGATAATTTTCGTCTCAAGATCCTGTAATTATTTCGGGCTGCTGACAGAGAAACCATGATCATCCGTCCATCCTTTTTTTTTTTTGGTTATGTAGCAACTTAACCTTTAACTCATTACCAAAGGCCAATATTTTAGGCTTGTCCAAATCGAAAGCATTTGCAGAGTACAGAATAAAAGTGACTGAAAATTTGAAATATGTTTCCAGCGGGTTAGAAATCATTGTGGGAAAAGGAGAAAATGCTGGTTGCCAGCATTTTCTCCTTTTCTCACAATGTTCTCTAAAGGCCAGGCTTCTTTCTCAGGGTTGTCAAAAACAGGAATTGTATGGTAATGGTTTAAATCTCTGTCTCTCTGAATACCATATTTACCATAAATGACTGCTTACTTACAGAGAAAACTTGAAATTACAAAATGTACCTATTTGATTCCTCACTGTAGTGATTATTTCTCCCCATTTATATATACTGACAAACGTTTACAAAACCGTACCAAGCTTTAACCAACGTGAGAAAAAGAAAATGAAAAGCTTTTGAAAACATTGTCAAAAAAAAAAATGTTGCTGACCAGCAGTTTCTCCTTTTTAAACAACATTTGCTACTCTTTGAAAGATTAATCCTACTATTTAAAACATGTCTAGTGTGACGTCAGCAAATAAAATCCGAACTTTTGTTTGCTTGTAAGGAAGTAACTATCATAGTTCATATGTAGTAGTCAATGATTACAACTTTACAGAATATTTTCTAGAAAAAAATCCTGTTATTTGAAACATATTTAAATTATCGTCTACAAATCCTTTCAATTTTCAAACAAGTCAAGAATTTTGTCATCTGATAAAAGAGGTAAGTAACTACATGCATCATAACCAGAGGAAAGTATTCAATGAGTGTGACTATTAAAAAAATTCTATTCTTTCATAGAAAGATCCAATGATTTCTGGACATTTCAATTTGTCGTCTGCAAATCCTTTCAATTTAGACAATTCCAAATTTTGTCGTTTGGTAAAGAATAAACTATCACAGGAAATATCTAATGATAGCGACTATCAAAAATGCTTTCTTCACAAACACAGACAAATTCCTTTTTTTTTTTGAGACATAACGTCGGTTTACTTCAATAACCTCGTAATTACAGCTTGTTTCATGCTGTAGTTACGAGGTTTTTGAGGTAAATCGACGATATTTAATTTGCTGTCTGCAAATTCTTTCAATTTGAAAAAGTCCAATTTTTGGTTTGTAACGACTTAACCCTTTCCCTGCAAAAGAAGTAAAATTAAACTTTAAAAAAAATGTAAATACCCGAATAATTCAATTTCAAAGTAATCTTCAAACTAATTTTTTTAGAAAATGTTTTCCTTATCGGACAATGTAGATACAAGATCAAACTGCACGTTCTGTGCAGTCTGATCTTGATCTACACTGTCCGCAAAAGGTCAGAGAGTCGCCCTCAGCAGCAAAGGGTAAGTCATCATAATCATAGGATGTATCAAAGATGGCGACGCAGACCCACAAATCCAAGACATCTATTCGACCATAATAATCATATTTTCCTCAAACTCTTAATTAAAGAAGACAAAATTTGAGACTTTTTTCAAATTGAAAGCATTTGCAGACAACAAGTTGAATGCTAACCAAATAAATTGAATTATCTTTTATAATGCTCCAAACAGTGTGGGCAGAGAAGAAAATGCAGCATTTTTTCCTTTTTCACACAATGTTTTCAAACATTTATTTTATATAGGTGTCTATAAAAATCGGTATTGTTTAGTAAAGGGTTAAAACCTTACAAATGAAGAGTGAAAAATCGTACATCAACGGTATTTAAACATTCATTCATAAAAAAATCAAGAAAAGAAACATTCTTTCGACTTAACGATACGGTGTTCTTTACTTTGGTCAGTCAAATCACCCGGATGCACATTGCCGGGTCAAGCGAGATACATAAGGGCGCTACCCTTAATCTTGTATCACTCCACAAAATTTTATCCATGTCCAAAAATCAAAGGAAAGGGTAGATTTAATGTCACCCAAAAATGAATTTAGTTTTTCAAAGTGAGGAAAAATTTCTGAGAACAAACGAACATGGTGTTCATTAGCATTTTTACCTTTTCCTCGCAATGCCACAATATTTTCAAAATCGTTTATATTCAGGATCGTAAAAGTTCGGGATTGTTTGGTAAAGGGGTATTGCTTTAGGTAAAATATGTTTTTTTCCAGAGATATTGCAGCAGATACACTATAAAATATTTGTGCAAAAAAGGGAAATAATCAAAATCAAAGGTCGAGTTAATGAACAAATATAAAAACTATTTTTTTGTATATTTTATTTCTCGAAACCGGGTTGCTTTATAAATCCATTACCACACAATCCCTAATGTAGGCGACCCTTAGAAAGAATCCTTTAGAAAACACTGGTAAAAAGGAGAAAATGCTGGTAACGAGTATTTTGTCTTTTTCCCACAATGTTTTCTACCCTTCACAAAACAAATTTTAAATTTTCAGTCACTTTTAGTTTGTTGTCAGCAAATGCTTTCGATTTGGACAAGCCTGAAATACTGCCGTTTGGTAATAAGTTAAACGGTAGAAAGGTTTTTTTTTATGCCAAATGATGTGTTATTTTATGCTTCATGAAAGGTATAGATATATCATACCTCAAAATCAATGAAACTTGAATGGGGAAAAAAAGTTACTAAATCGAGAAACTGCTCTTGTTGAGAAATGAGTGATTTTCTAACACCATTTTTCTCGAGTATGAACTAAAGCTATTTCGGTTTGAGGGAGGAAAGGATCATGGTGCCCAAATGGGAGTGATAATATATGTACAAGGTCATTGGGTGCTTCAAGGTCACGGGGTCTGGGGCTGCACACGACCAACTGATCAAAGTGTCTACAATAAATTATAGTGCTCGATCCTTTAAATTGTTTTTCGTTGTTTTCTGTTGACTTTAACTCATTACTAAACGACAATTTTTTAGGCTTGTCCAGATCGAAAGCATTTGCAGACGACAAAATAAAAGTGACTGAAATTTTGAAATTTGTTTTGTGAAGGGTAGGAAACATTGTGCGAAAAAAGAGAAAATGCCTGACATTTTTGCAAGAAAAATTGAATACATTAAGAAAAAAAGATATACTGCAAAGGTAACGCCGAAACATGTCTCAACATTATGAAAAATTCATAAGAATTCACCTAACATTTACGCTGCTAAGCGGCACTTAAGGACCTTTCGCGGACAGTACAGATCCAAGATCAGAATGCACAGAACGTGCAGTCTGATCTTGTATCTATATTCCGATAAACAGGAATTTTTCCCCCACGACGATTCCTTTTAACTCTTTGCCACACGAGAAAAATTAAGACTGGTCCAAATTGACAGCATTTGCAGACGACAAAATAAAGGTGACTGAAAAATTGAAATTTGTTCTGGGAAGGGTAGAAAACACCGTGTGAAAAGGAGAAAATGCTGGTTACCAGCATTTTCTCCTTTTCCTACAGTGTTTTCTAAAGGCTTCTTTCTCAGGGGCGTCAAAAGTAGGGATTGTGTGGTAATGGGTTAAATGGCAGAATTAGAATCTTTACTATCGACCTGACTTTTTCATTTTCACTTATTTAGCAAGGGTAAAATGAGAATTCCTTCATGGAAATTGTCTTTTTCAGAGTCCTTTTTTTCATATTTCGAGAGAATTTTGACATATGAATGATAGCCGATTTGTATCACTTAAAAGAAAAAAAAAGACAAGCGAGATTTGACACCATTCTAGGTTTTCACCGAATTCCTATCTGAAAATAATTAAGATGAATGCATAAAAAAAAGGACCATTCAACTGAGAAACAAAAAAAAAAAAGTCTGGCAAAAACATATCGAAACAAAACATGGGAAATTCTCAGAGTTTTGGTATCAGTGGCTTTAGAAAAATGAGAAGAAACACACACAAACACACAAAATATGAAACGTGAAAGAGAATAGAATTATTTAATTGACTTATGTCTTTATCAATGAAAAACCAGATGGTCATGGACCATGATATATATAAAACATGTATATCACAGTATAACATTTTAATACTATACAACGAACTTAATATATTATAAGAAGTGATGTAGTTATCCTTTTCATAAGAATTCCCTGTCATTCGATCAGTTTCCACCTTTATCGAAATGAAATAATAAAACAAAACAAAAAGAGAATAGACAGATGAGGGATAAATCCTAATGAAAAAGAAAAATCATCTGCATACTGTATTGCTTTACTTTTACAAATGCCAATTCAAACAATTATACAACTTTACAGTTGGTATAAAATTTGCATCACTTCATCTGCATACACGTAATTCATAATTTCATGTAGATTTTTCATCAACAAAATATAAAATACATCATGTAAAGAGACAGAGATCAGTTCCACGGTATGCCATTATCATAAACAAAACCCATACACACATCCTATATAAAATAATCATATAAAACATTGAGCAAAAACGTCCGCCTAAAGATTTGTTAATTTTTTAAAACTACAGGATAGAATTGCACCAATGATGTTCAGGTATGAAAAAAAAAAGTGATGTACATGGCTGTGAGGTAAAGCGCCGACCTCGTGGCCATAAGGTTCCAAGCTCAAGCGGGTGTCATTTTGGAATTGTTCATTGGGCCACATATTCGGCGCGAGTATTGCTGTAGGTCGAAGGCAGCAGAACCGAGAGATGTAACTACAAGTTTTAAGTTAATATCTTCGGTTTACTTCGAAAACCTCGTAACTACAGCGGGTTACAAGCTGTAATTACGAGGTTTTCGAAGTAAACCGATGATATGTTTAAACTAAAAAGAACCTAAACCAGTGCGGAGAAAGTTCAGTATAGTGTGATTCCTTTAAATTTGCTTAACTCATTACCAAACGACAAAATTTTAGGTTTGCAAAATTGAAAGCATTTGCAGACGACAAAATAAAAGTGACTGAAAATTTGAAATTTGTTTTGTGAAGGGTAGAAAACACTGTTGGAAAAGGAGAAAATGCTGGTTACCAGCATTTTCTCCTTTCCCCACAATGTTTTCTAAAACCTTCTTTCTCAGGGGCGTCAAAAGTAGGGATTGTGTGGTAATGGGTTAAACAGCCTAATCGTTTTTCTAGATAAAATAAATGAAATATTCAGTTGCCAAGCTTTCCACTCAGCCATTTAATTCACACTTCAGTTTGTTTCGGAGCCAAGTCATATATTACACTTAGTCTTAATACAAAACTAAGATAGATAACTTTGAAAAAAAAAAAAATCATATAATTACAGATCTATAAAAATCACGACCGAGAGAATCCTGAAAATTGGTTCTAACAAATAAGAACCTTTTCATGCATTTTTAAAGCAGACTGCATAATAATAATAATAATAATGAATAACAAGAACATTAATAATAATGATGATAATTCTTAGGAGAATCTAACAAATGAATTGGAAACACCTTAATATTACAATTTTTCAGAAATAATTTGTGAATTTGCGAGTTTTTATGAAGCAATTTGGTTTTTTATGAAGCAATTTGGTAATCTGTTGCATTATAATTCTTTTAGAAGACGTGTCCTTCAGTTACGTCAGAGTGTCTTTAGGAAAACATTATGTGATGACAAACTTTTGAAATTTACACAGATTGACGTTTTGATAGGGAAAAAAACTTTGAATGACTATCACAGTTTTAGTATATTCTCATTTTGTCACGATCTTTCCATCAGATATCTTCTAAAAACAAGTCTAGGTTTCCCCAAAATAATAAAAGTTAGAAAGAAATCTAACTTTCAATTTATAACGATTTATTTTAGATGGGAGAAAACATATTATTAAATACAACTTTAGTTTAAAAGTAATTTTGTTTGCCATAAATAAAACAGTCTAACAAGTGGATATCCCCGTTTTGAAAGACTCTCTTGTTTAAAAAAATTGAAAAGTATCAGAAGATAAACCTCTCTAATGGGGCATCTGATAAGCCACATTTCGGCTTGTTTTCCACTTGAGCTCAAGTAGGTCCCCCGGGTTTTATAACATGTGTTTACATTAGTATAAATGAGCGTTGCTTTAGATTTATTACGAAATTATAATGTTATACAACTTTAATAATTCAGAGTATTTTTGTTTAACTTAATTAAGCAACATGAGTGCGTTTAGGAAAGAAGTTCCAGGAAAGTACATGTTTAAATTAATTATTTTAAGTCGGTTCCACATTTCATAATATGTTATAAACAGGGCACTCGGCAGTATTTATGTTCGTGAGAGTGACAACTGGCATGGTGAATCATGGACAGTGTAGATTCAAAACCCTAGACTAGTTTTGTCCAACTTTCTGTCAAATATTTGACAAAAGGTTGGACCAAACTGGTCTAAGGTTTTGAATCTACACTGTCCATGAAATAGTAAACAGAAAGTTGGACAAAACTGGTCTAAAGTTTTGAATCTACACTGTCCATGAAATATTTAACATAAAGTTGGACAAAACTGGTCGAAGGTTTTGAATCTACACTGTCCATGAAATTTTTCGCAGGAAATTGGACAAAACTTGTCTAAGGTTTTGAATCTACACTGTCCATGAAATTTTTCGCAGAAAATTGGACAAAACTGGTCTAAGGTTTTGAATCTACACTCGTCATGAAATGTTTAACTGAAAGTTGGACAAAACTGGTCTAAGGTTTTGAATCTACACTGTTTATGAAATATTTAACAGAATTTGAACTAAACTGGTCTAGAGTTTGAATCTACACTCTCCATGAAATATTTAACAGAAAGTTGGACAGAATTGGTCTAAGGTTTGGAATCTACACTGTCCATGAAATATTTAACAGAAAATTGGACAAAACTTGTCTAGGGTTTGGAATCTACACAGTCCATGATTACTTCTAGCATCTCGAGCATTACTACTATTAACTGCTGCATGAATTCAGCAGACATTTCTAGCCAAGTGCAATAACCCAAATATTTCGAATTTTCTTTAACCCTTTCCCAAACAGCAAATTTTAGACCAGACCAAATTGAACGCATTTTGCAAATGACAAATTAACAGTTGCTAGAAAAATTATTTTTCTATATGGTAGGGTAGAAAACATTGTGGGAAAAGGAGAAAATGCTGGTTACCGGCATTTTCTCCTTTTCCCACAATGTTTTCAAAAGGCTTCTATTCCTGACCCGTAAAAACCAGGGATTGTTTGGGAAAGGGTTAAAGTCGTTTTCGCCAAAGATAACTCACCGCTTTGGACAGTCTGGACCAAGAATCGGGATTCACGTTCTGTACTGTCTGATCGTTGATATTTTTTGCAAGCTGCATTAGATTTCAATAACCATTTCCAGGGATTAAATGTGACCTCAACTTTCGTGAACAAGACAAGGGATATTTAATTAGCATTAAGTTCAAAATGAATTTTTAAATGCGTCACTTGTTTGCAGATGCCTTTGACGATTTCAGTCATTATTTCGGATAGTGCAGACCAAGGTTGAAGTTCACAAGACATGCACTCTGATCTTGGATCCACACAGACTAATATTTTTAGAATATTCTGAATAAAAATAAAAAACCCGAAGTGGAAATACTTTTGTATTTTTCAATGACTGAAATATTCATCATATACAGTTGACACTATGAAAGTTAATTGAACATCTACTATGTCAAATTAGTGTAACTTTTCAATAAAATGCAAGGTCTTGCGTTTTGTTTTCTTTCAATGAGTGCATTGAGTATTTTCTTGGTCCAATTTATATATCTTTGCAATGAGCTGTTTGTAGATTCATTCCTATGTATTCTCCCAACATTTTGTGTGAAAAAAGTTAAGGTAGCAGACCCCTAAAGCTTCTAGTGTATCATGGAATGAAATTTCTTTTTAGTTGATAAGTAAGGATTTATACTGATACAATACTTTTCAACATTTTAACCGACCAGAAATCCTTTGACGTCAATCTCTAAATTATTTGTTGATAATATTGTTAGTTTCCTGAAAAGGGAGGTAAATATTATCTCCCTTTGTATTGAGATTATAGTGCTTTTAGCTTTATAAATAGTAATTCTAAGAAGGAAAAAGAGGAAAAAGTGGATCTGTTAAAGTAGTACAATGACACTTATTTCTAATCATAGCAAATTTTGTAGGATAATATAATACTGGAAATGGGTGTTTTTCTATTAGAGGTCTACTACCTTAAACTGAATATATTTTAGATCAAAATTGTAAAACCAAGTATTTCACATGCCAGACTTGTATAACTGAGCATTTCCATGTCCAATTTGAACATTTTCCATCCAATAATCCATAATTCTACTTTAAAATTTTGTACTGCAGACTATTTTCTATGCCGAACTTGTGACACAGAAGACTTTCTGTGACAGAACTGGATATTTGTTTGGCCAAATTCGTATAACTGAGAATCCTTGAAGTCAAATTTCTGTAACTTTGCTTTCTATGCTAACATTTTGCATTGTAGAGCATTTTCTATGCCAAATTTGTTTAACTGAGAATTTTCTATGTCAAATTGATATAACTTCGCCAATACGATGTCAAATTTGTATAACAGAACGCTTCTTATATCACATTTGTGTTTGAGAAAAAATATTTTCTTTGTCATATTTATTGAACTGACCATTTGCTATGCCACATTGTTCTAACTGGGCATTCTTTGGGTCATATTTGTATAACTTGGCACTTATGTAATCAGTTCTGAGTAACAGTGTATTTCGTATGCCAGATTTGTGTAACAGAGCATTTTCTATGTCAAGTTTGTTTAACAGGGCATTTTCCATGTCAAATTTGTATTGAATTATTTTCAGTGTCTCATGTGTATGATTTAACGTTCACTAGTGTAACATAGCATTTATTAAGTCAAATTTTAATAACTTGGCAATTAGTTTTAACTAATTTGCATTACTCAGCACTTTCTTTGACATATTGGCGTAACTACGCCAAGTTCAAGTTTGCATTACTTTGCATTTACCACATGAAATTTGTGTAACTGAGAATTTTCTGAGCCAAGTTCGTATTACTTTGCATCTAATGTGTGAACTGTGTGAAACTGTTATTTTATGTCAGTTCTCTACAACTGTGCATTTTCTAAGTAATTTTTAAGCTAGTATATTATATAACAAAGTTTCAAAACAAAGCCATTTCTATTCAAGTTTGTACTTAGCATTTATCATGTCAAGTTTGGGTAATAAAGCATAATTATATAAAGAATCTTCTGTTTCGAATTTGTATAACTCGGTATTTTCAGCATATCTGACTTGTGTAACTTCTCAATAAACAAGTTGTACCATCTTTTTTGTCCTCTGCTGTCAACCTGTTGTGAACTGAATAAATCTGTCATGATAAGAAATTTCATGCTGATTTAAACGAGTTAATAATCCCGGATCTTAACTCATTACAGCTGGAATAATGCTAGTACATGTATTTTCGTTTTTTTTTCCCTTAAAATCGTTTGAAGCTGTAAGGAGAATAACATTTCCTCCATGGCGCAAGCAATATGTTTGTGTGTTCGGTATTTACAACATTTAACGGCTAGATCGAGGAGTCGGCGCATTTATGTTTTCCATTTTTTGAAAACCATTACTAAGCATAGTTTTCTTTTCAAGATACAGCAGGTTTTCAACATTACAACAGTTATATCGAGGTGACCAGTGCTTCCCTTGGTTTTACCAGAGATTAGCACAGCATTTTTTTCCAAGGCCCCAAGCTGTTTTCCCCACATTAATGTCATCGAAGAACAGTAAAATGGTAAAAAAGGCATGGATCCTGTCTCAATGACTAACAGCAAGCCTTAGAACAGACGACTAGTTGGTCGAATTTGGGAATCCAACAATCGACCCCTTGGTTTTAAGTATTGCGCCACATGCTTGGCTGGTGCAGACAGACTTTTGCATTCCCAGGGTTGCGGATATATAGCGTTTGCAGGCTAATACATTAACTCTCATCCTGCTAAATAATTAAGGTTAAATTTCTATTTTCGACAGTAAAAACAAAAATACCAAATATTGCTGTTTTAAGTTGTGTTTTGGTGATTAATATCTCCTTATCAGACAGTGTAGATCCAAGATCAGACTGCACGTTCTGTGCAGTCTGATCTTGGATCTACACTGTCCGCAAAAGGTCAGTGAGTCGCATTTAGCAGCTAAAGGGTTTAAAATATAGCACCAATGTTGATTTCTGTCTTCGATTGAGTAGAATACATTGTGAGGAAAGGAGCAAATTCTGGTTACCAGCATTTTCCTAATTTCCCATCATGTTTTAAAATGCCTCTTCTTCAAGGTCCTTAACACTCGGAATTGCATGATAATGGATTTAACATTACTAAATTGATGGAATAGAGAGAAAAAAAATGTTGGAAAAGGGGAAATTGCTAGTGACCAATGATTCAAGCGAATTCTGTATGACAGAGAAATGATCTATGTTTCATTTTACAGGGTCATATCCGCCTAAATATTTTCTGATAGTTTCATCACATTTTTTGTTTCGGTTATCGTGCAAAGACCACATATTTCAGTCTCAACGGTCTTTTGTGAAATCTAATCAAGCCTTGAATTCGACCATCACAATCAATATATCATAATTATTTCACATATTTTGTCTGTTTCATTTTCTTCAACAGAAGCTAGAGCTTCGTAACCCCTAGGCTGCTGAGGCCGACTCACTGACCGTTTGCGGACAGTGTAGATCAAGATCCGACTGCACAGAACGTGTAGTCTGATCTTTGATCTACGCTGTCCTATAAGGATATCTTGTCCACCAAAAAAATTCCAAGAAATTGCAAAATTTATGTTTTTACTATCAGCTTACAAATATTATTCCACTTATATAGCAGGAACGCAGTTAAAACGTGTTTATCATTCTTCCATTAGAGTAGGATTAGAAAGATTCGGGACTATTGTTCAAAGTGTTGAGGACAGAACAGAACAGGGTCCGAATTAACCAAAGGTAAGAAAATTGATACGGATCCAGGTTCAAGGATAAGAAAATGGATGCAGAACCAGGTTCAAGGATAAGAAAATAGATCCAGAACCAGGCTCAGGGATAAGAAAATAGATGCAGAAACAGGTTCAAGGATAAGAAAATAGATGCAGAACGAGGTTCAAGGATAAGAAAATAGATACAGAACCAGGTCCTAAGATAAGGAAATAGATGCAGAACCAGGTTCAAGGATAAGAAAATAGATACAGAACCAGGTCCTAAGATAAGGAAATAGATACAGAACCAGGTTCAAAGGTAAGAAAATGGATACAGAACCAGGGTCAAGGATAAAGAAAATGGATACAGAACCAGGTTCAAAGATAAGAAAGTAGATACAGTAGTAGGTTCAAAGATAAGAAAATAGATACAGAACTAGGTTCAAAGAGTAAGAAAATGGAGACAGAACTAGGTTGAAAGATAAGATAAGACGAAACTCATTAAACCATTAACTGCTAAGTACAACTTACATGCCTTTGACGGACACTGTGAATCAAGATCAGACTGCACAGAACGTGCAGCCTGATCTTGGTCTACACTGTCCAATAGTGAGATATCTATCTCGAAATAATAGGTTTGAAATAGCATTCTTTCGGATATGTACTCTTCGACCTAGAAGTTTCATTTTAATTATCAACCAGAATTAGCGTTAAAGGCCAGTCCTTTTTGGTTAATCCTGACGTCTTTAGACGATCAGATTTGTTCTATACCAACACAATTTAATAAGAAGTCTCTATTTCATTAAGAAAGCATCTGCAAACAGGAAAAAAATGGAAGAACATTTTTCTCTTTTTTCTTAAAACTGTGCCACTCAGCTAGGTTCCTGCTAAATCCTGGGAGGAATTCAATATTTGACATTTCGTCGCGTTATATAGTTGTTAAAACTCCTTTAACACAAATATTCAAATACAATTTGCCTTTTTTTTTCTAATCTACAACTATCTAATTATCTTCTTTCTTAAGTTTTGTCATAATAAATACTTTTTTTTAAACCTCTCCGTGCCAAATAGATAAGCTCGACTCATTTTGACGGCTAAAAATGCGATCTTATGAAACTCAGACAGATTTGTATTTCATAGGCTTGCCTATACAAGGGGATGGCATAGATCTAAGATCAGACTGCACATTCTGTGCAGTCTGATCTTAGATCCATGCCATCTGCAAAAAGGCTCCGATTTCTCCTATAATGCCGAACGGGTTAATTGTTGACCCCCCTAATCTGAAGTGTCTCCATAGCAGCATAGTTCTGTCATTCGTTTAGTCATTCCGTCTGCCATTAATGGTATTCAACAGAAAAACAAATGCTTTCGGGATATACTGAAAACTGTAAGTCCATTCCTAGTCTGTGTGTCTGTGTATCTCAATGCATTAAAACATACATTTTGTGTCTCAACCCCGTTCAGTTTCGCCTACCAAGATTTCCTTGTATGGAAATTTGCATCTTTTCCTTTTCCTGATTGCGGTTGCATAAAAAAAACTTACTTTTCACACAGCAGAGATCAAAATGCTTGCAATATGGACACGTCATAGAGTTTGTCGACTGTTAAATCTTTAAAACCATCATAAAAGAATACTTTGGCTACACAATCTTGCTCTTATATTGTCATATGACAAATTCAAAATCCGAGATATTTGTCAATTCATTTTGAAGACAGTACTCACTGTTCTCACAACTTTAAATATCGTTCCTTTGTTTGTTTGTTTGTTTGTTTATGAGTGAAAGCAGCCATTTTCTCAGAGAGAAGAGAAGAACTAGTGAAAGTAAATCACAAGAAGGCATAATAGACACACTATCTGCTCTAATTTAATTAAAAGTTGTCAGAAAAAATGGTATAAAACAGCATTTCCACACACACACACACACACACACACACACACACACAAATAAATTTGTTGAATGTGGCCTACAACATGCGAAAAGGGGCATTCGGACATTTGCGTAAAGTGTCGTCTCGGATCAGCCTGCGCAGGCTAATCTGAAACGACATTTTCCGTTTGTATATAATTTTCTGTTTTGCGCAAGTCTATTGTAGGACAAAATCTATTGTAGTACAAAATCTAATGTAGTCGTAAAATGCCGTCTCGGATTAGCCTGCGCGGACTGCGCAGGCTAATCCGAGACGGCACTTTACGCAAATGTCCGAATGCCCCTTTTCGCGTGTTGTAGGCCATATCATAATAATCACAATTTACGTTACTAACCCAATCGCAGAACAATCCATTTTGCTAGTAAATGCTTCACACCATAATTTCCAGACAATATCAAAAACCTACGACATTGAAACTTCAAAGTCTTTTTCCACTCCTGGAAAAATAATCCCACCGGAATGTGTAGATCTAAGATCAGACCACACCTTCTGTACAGTCTGATCTTGATCTTTCACTGTCCTATAAAGCCCAATGAGTTGCGCCTTGCAGCTTAAGGAGTAAATTAGGAACTAACAAGCAACTTACCCCAAGCATAGTTGCCATCCTAATCAAAGTATCTATTTCATATCTATGCGATGTCTATATAATCCTTTTTCTAATCCAAACTAATCCCCGACCCTTTTTTCTTGTGCGTAGAAGGACGATGTTTATATTTTTCGAGATTGAATTCGTCTCAGAAACATACCCCTCCCCAAAATTGTTGTGTACATTACTTTACACAAACCGTTGAAGAGTTTTGACGCGTAAGGTGTTTTGAAATCAATCACTAAACAAGAGGCGGAGCATAGTGCGCCCACGAACGAGATCAATCCGCGTGAGTACAAACTCCCGAGAGGTGTAACTAATAATCACGGACCAATAGAAGGCGGAGTGAGGCGGAGCCGCGCGTGGTGCTTGGTTACAGAAAAACACAATCCATCGAGATCGTTCCAATATTTTCTGTAGAATTTTATCGCGAGATCGCCATGGTGTTAAATGTTGCTGATAAGCACTATCAACACCGTTAAGGGTGTTTTAATTAATTTGTTCGATACTGTTTCGATCCTATCGGCAAAATATGAAATATGAGGGACTCAAGGAGCAGAGGGTGGTTCGGGATGGAAAATATAAAATTAATGAAGATTTATGGTCCTTCAAATAAAAAACAAGACCCAGTAAATATTTGTATTTGCTCTATTTGTTTTTTTCCCTTTGACATATTTCACGGTATAGTCATGAATTTTAGCTTTGCCTGTTTTTTTTATTTTTTTTAGACGGACTACTTTTTTTTACATAAATATTAATGTTGATACCACACATTTCCAGCACGGAACTTCTTTTGGTAAACCCGTTATAGCCAGATGTCTTTACAACATTGAGTAACATTGTTCTTCAACAACATGCTCGAAAGGTGAAATCCCCTAGTGATGAGCATTGTTTCACTTCCCCTCAATTTTTGCAACTCATTCGAAGACAAAATCCAAACCTCATTTTATACCGACTGACACCAAGATTTTCACTCCCTCCCTTGAGGTGTTCTTTGAGATAACAGCTACCTATTTGTCTTTTTTTCTTCCCTTTTTAATCATTCGCCAAACAATCCCAGGTTTATAAGACCCTGACAGAGAGGCCTTTTCCCACAATGTTTTCTACCCTGCTAGAAACAAATTTCAACTTTTGATTTACGTTTAATTTGTCGTCTGCAAGTGCTTTCAGTTTGGACCAGTCAAAAATTTTGTCGTTTGGTAAAGAGTTCATAGAAAGTTATTATTGCTATTCGCAACACGTTCTTAATGTCTTCCATATTATTTATTGTCGTTGAAGAAAATCTTTATAGCTAGAACACAACTATTTTCAATCATATTCTGTTAAAAAATTTCTATTAGGATATCCTTCTCTTTTTTTCTTTCTTTTGAAGACTGAATTCTATGTATGCACAATAAGGGGATGGCCGAATCTAAGTTGTGAAAACATGTGGCCGAACCCTTTTGTCTTATATATCGATAGGCGAGTGCAACACTATTCTAAGTACCTGTACTATATATCGATAGGCGAATGCAACACTATTCTAAGTGCCTGTACTATCTACAGGCATTTAGAATAGTGCTGCACTCACCTATCGATATATTCTATGTAAAATTGTATTTGAGCTGTCTGCAAATGGGATCATTTCAATGGAATATAAAAGATTTTGTCATGTATTAATGACATAGAGGATATTTTTTTGTGAAAGATCGGGATTTATTTCAGCTCGTGAACACCATCGGTAATATTTTCACGAGTGGCCCAGCCATTCGGGAAAATATTACCGATGATGTTCACTAGATGAAATAAATATGGATCATATATCAAAAAATACAAATACTCTATTATTCCACGTTTTAAACTCTTTCTGAGAGAAGCTTTCTCAAAATCCAGTACAGTTTTTTTCAGTTATTCCCCTTGGCGTGCCCCCTCCGCATTGCAACACATTCTAATATCAAATCAAGCGCGAGAAATGTAAGGTAAATGACGTCATATTTCGATCTGGTTGTGAGTAACGCGCATTTTACCTAGGTAACTAGAATATAAAAATCGGTATTTTCACTGGTCGTACCCGTGGAATATCGAAAATTATTTCATCGCTATTTCTCAATGTTCTACCGGAAAACATGAAATAACTAAACATGTATTTGTATTGTTTACTGCTATTTTGTAACGTTTATTTGCATGAGATCAGGGCTATATCTCTGGAACAGTTGGGAAGGGGAACGGGTAAGAGCAACAACAACAACAGAAGGATGTTGTGAACAACCACTTACAGCCTAAATATATAGAGGATATTTGTTTTTTTCGGTGTAAGATCGAAATTTATTTCATCGAGTGGACACCATCGGTAATATTTTCACGAGTGGCGCAGCCACGAGTGAAAATATTACCGATGGTGTTCACGAGATGAAATAAATTTCGATCTTACACCGAAAAAAACAAATATTCTATTTATTTTATGCTTTTAACCCTTTCTGGGAGGAGCTTTATCAAAATTCAGTACAATTTTTTTCCCTCATTCCCCGTGGCGTACCCCTCCCGCATAGCAACGTGACGTCAAGCGCGAGAAATGTAAGGTATATGACGTCATATTTCCCATCTGGTTGTTAGGCACGCGCAATTTACCTAGGCAACAAGAACGTGAAAATCGGTATTTTCACTGGTGTAAGATCGAAAAATATTTTCACTGCTATTTCTCGATATCCCACCGGAAAGCATGAAATAAATAAAGGATATTTGTTCTTTTCGGTGAAAGATCGAAATTTATTTCATCGTGTGGACACCATCGGTAATATTTTCACGAGTGGCGGATTTTCATGCTTTTAACCCTTTCTGGGAGGAATTTTATCAAAATCCAGTACAGTTCTTTTCCGTTATTCCCTGTGGCGTACGCCTCCCGCATAGCAACGCATTGCAATATTACGTCATGCGCGAGAAATCTAAGGTAAATGAAGTCATATTTCCTATCTGGTTGTCAGGCACCCGCATAATTACCTAGGCGGCAAGAACATGAAAATCGGTATTTTCACTGCTGATACCAGTGTAAGATCGAAAAATATTTTCACTTCTATTTCTCGATATCCTTCCGGAAAGCATGAAAATAAGCTTTTTCTTTTTTCAAATTCTATTGGACTTTAATTTCATTATATTGGCAAAGAACTTTCCTGTCCTCAAAGTGCACCTAGTTTGTTGCTCTCGTACTAAATTCATCCCTCTAAAGCAAAATAGTGAGGATCTAGATCGGAAAACTCCTTTAGCAGCGATCAGACGCCTTGTTTTGAAGCAGTGAAAATCTTTGCTTTGTGGTTGTAACATACTGTGCTTTTTGCGGTAAGACGCCTTGGGTTTTGGTTGTCAGACTCCGTATTGTATGGCTGTCAGACGCTTTGAGAGAAAGTTTCGCGGCAGAAAGACAAACGTATTGTTTAGCTGTAAGACACCGTGTTTTTTGGAGGTCAGACACCGTGTTTTTTTCACCGACCAAAAGCCTTGTTTTGAGATAGAAAGACGCAACTTTTTTTCGGTTGTGGGACGCCGTATTTTGTGGCTGTCAGAAGCCAAGTTTTTCAACGAGCAGAGGCCAAGTTATGAATTGGTAAGACAAACGTTTTCAGTGGTCAAATGTTGCGTTCTGTAGCGAGCCAGTGCCGAGCCTTGCGTCATTTCACAAGGTTAGTCGTCTACTTTAACATAGTTGGCTTTAAAAGGTTTAAAAGTCTACTAGGCGAAAACAATTTTAGGCTTATCGTCAGTGTCGCACAATTTGAATCATAGAAACCTATATACATGTACTGTAGAAAAGCAACAGACTGCATTACATAACAAATGTAAACACCTTTCTTCGTTTCATCATCTATTGTTTACTGAATGAATATGACTGATAAATTCATGTACACATGTTCGTATGCCGTAGTGGTTGCTAGTTCCTTTCAAGATTGACGTCATTTATGACGAATCCTTTGAAACAGGACGTGTCCTTGAATTCTGTGTTCCGTGCAGATCTAATAAATGCCAGGTGTGCAACTACATGCCGGATATAAAGAACCCATCAGAATTCTGAGCGTGAATATAATATTCATTTAGTGAGGATTTTTTTGTGTGAAATCTAACCAAATGGTACCGAATTCGGAGAAACTGACAGCAGACTGTATTGCAACATTCAAGAACCTTGTTCTGCATTATAAGGCCGCATCAAACTGTGCTAAAGACAATATTTAAAGACAATATTGAAGTAAGTGTGTTCTGAATTTGCTTTTGAACAACTATTTGTATTACACGCACATTTTTTAGGTTTATTCTTGTATATACGTATATATCCCGCATACAACTTAATTTTGTGATAGTGATCAAAATTGATCTTTTATATAGGCAATAAATTGAATCATACTTGTGAAAATGGGTGGTGTGAAGGTGCGTGAAAATGCATTAGCAAAAAGGATTCACGTTCGTCTGCACGGATGGCTCAGGCTGACATAGGTCGACGGTCTATGCTACTTGTACAATTTCTGCATGTTCTACCCTGCTAGAATCAAATTTCAATTTTTGAGTTACGTTTATTTTGTCGTCAGCGAGTACTTTCAGTTTGGACTAGTCTAAACTTTTGTCGTATGGTAAAGGGTTAAATCCCAATTTCCAACAGTTTGGCCCAAATTTTGTTCCACAGTACTTGATCGCGGTAGAATCTACAGTTTACAGAGTGAACACCAAAAGTTCTATTTTCGCAAGTGGGTAATTTTGCAATTTTCCTGTGCATATTGACTAAGAAATACAGGGTTAGATAATCCCCGATGTAACTGTAAAATTTGAAATATGAATTTATGATATTGTAGCAAAGAAAAATAATATGCAATGTTTACATGGAAATGTCTTCAAACTGCTATTCACGTTTGTATATGAGAAATGAGGAATTTTGCGTCAGCAACAATATCATTGTCATGTTTTCTATCGTTGCCATCGTGTGCTCATAGAGCAAGGAAAGCAGCAGCAACAACAACAACATCAACAATGACAAAGGCAGCTTCCAGCCAATACAAGCAATAAATGATATCAAAGAAAATATCGCTCTCCCCACCAACAAAACATGAACATTATCTCCAATAACAAGGTTGTTGACAAGTCTCCGTGTAACCGTAGTTATTAAATCACCGCTGTAACACGCAATTGTCTTTCACGTAATATGCACGTTTGGAAAGATAGAAAATGCGCACTTACGATTACAACATAGACGTGCTTATTAATGTTATTTGTTTTTAACTGTTAATATTCACGTAATAATTTCAAGAGCAAAAGATTCTTTTGACTCTGCGCGTGTTTTAACAATATGAATTCTTCTGCAGACTGGATATAACCAATACCATATTGAAGTGTTTGCTATTTAATCTGTTACACCAAATATCTTTTTTGTATATTTGTCAAACAAATCTAAATAGAAGTATTTTGATTTTTTCTTTTACCGACATAGATTATATTTACTGTTTGTTATCACGTTAAGGGTTTAATTAAAGCTGACACGAAATTCTGCCAATTTTGTTCTACAATATTACACCAAACTTACGGATAAAAACATAAGCAAAAATCTCTGTTTAAATCACAGAACACGCGAAAATCTGTCAAATTAATTAACTGATTTCAGAGTAATTTCGAATTATTTCAATTTTGTTGTAAAAACAAAGGTAACTATTACTGTTGCAGAATAATAACTTGTAAGTTTAATTTAGTATTCCAACGTACTTAATTACACTGTTGCTACAGAAACGAGTATTTTCAGGCAATAGTTGTAATTATCATACAGCAATAATTACATGTATGTAAGCCTTTTAAGTCGTACTTATTTATTTTATTCTTATTTTGTATAACCATTACCATCAAAAGCTGCTGAACAGTAAAATTTTCACTACAATGAAACTGTGAACAACAACAACAACAACAACAAAAAAGATATATTTAATATAACATAACATAATTCTTTCTTTGGCATAAAATACATTTTATAGCCAATACAAAATACAGTTTAACAAGGTATGCACGTGATGAGAAAAGACAGAAATGCATATAATTATATCAGTATAATTCGGAAACAGTAACTGTGTACCGGTGTAATGCTGAGAAATGACCCGAGTCATTTTGCAGGGGAGAGTCATTTCTCTACATTACACCGGCATGGCATGAAAAACTTCATGTTTTTCAAAAGAATAATGGAATAACATTTAGGTGCTGTAAGAAGGAAAAAAAAAACAATGATGTAATATATGGATTTGGGCTTTAATACATTTCATTCGGCCTTTATATATCTTCACCTTTTATTTATGCGCCTGTAAATGTGACCCTAATTTTATTGACGGAAATTATATTTCGAGAATTAGAATGATTACTATTTCTTTTCGCTGTTCAGTGTCTATGTTACTTATCGCAAGTCTCATATAAAAAAAAAAAATGATAACAACATTAAACCATAACAGACATTTATCAACATTGACATATCAAAATTAACCCGTGCTATAGTAGATTTCAACTGCATTCACGTATTTGTCAAAAGTATATCACAAATTTGGATGCAGTTATATATCCACATTTTATTTTTGTATATTTATATAAAGATTTTATATTTATACATAAATGTTTCATCTTTATATAATAAAGTTTTATATTCATAATTATGTTGATGTTTTATCTATATATAATGGACCTATATATTTATATATTAATATTTTGTCTGCATAAAATGGAGATATACTTCCATTTGTCATGTTTTATCTGTGTAATATTATTAACCGTCTTTTAAAGAGAAACTATTCAATTATATAACATCGGTGTTTACTTTTTAGTGATATTGTCCATATATAAAAGGTATTTCATCTTATATGACAGCTAGGGTGTCCCATATCACTGTGTTTTAAAAGGTAGTCCATTGCAAGACGAAAATCGCTATCAGCAGATAGTGAGTGGATATGGCTGCCCACCCTAGATTAACATATGGCCTGCGACACGCGGAAAGTGTCATTCGGACATATGCGTAAAGTGTCGTTTACGCAGTCCGTGCAGGCTGATCCAAAACGACATTTTCCGTTTTAATGTAATTTTCTGTTTTGGGCAAGTCTACTGTAGTACAAAATCCAATTTAGTCGCAAAGTGCTGTCTAAAATTAGTATTGTACAGTCCTTTTGGAGTCAATATGAGCCAAAAACATTTTTTTCCTTCCGAAAAGTAAGTTTTTAATCAAGTTATTGTCTCCCCACACGTCTTTTTTTTTTTCGTCTCCAGTTCCGAAAATCCTCTGAAAACATTGTAGCAAGTTACATTTTTTTAAACCGTTTATTCTTATATACAAGCAACATTCACAGTGAATTTCGCTATATCGCAATTATTTTCAACACTGCATGCTGGGCTTTAGGAAGTCATCTTTACTCGTTTAGACCCGTCCATGTTGCAAGCATTTGCACACAACAAAATTGAACTCAACTGATGGTATATGTCCTTTACATGGTGCGAAGCATTTTGGGCAAAAGACAAAAATGCTTTTTACCAAGCAGCACTTTTTTTTTTACCATGGTTGGGTTGTTGTTTAATGGCATGTTCTTAAAGATCGTTAAAACATCGGATCATTTGGTACCGGGTTTACCCACTGAAGCAAAATAACCATGGCAACTAAACTACGTGTAACTTTTACCGAGGATAAACATATTCATTGTTATCAAATAAGGTAAAGAGTTAACAATTCATTGGGCTTCCAAGATTGCAAATTAAGATCATCCTACACTTATATACTCGTTAATACTTATTTGCTGTGTACATTATGGACATCAAAGGTCGTAATAAACATGTCATTGGTTGACCTTGACCTTTCATTGTATCTGGGCGAGTAAAATGGTATGCTGTTGAGCCTTTTGCATATGATTCCAAAAATTTCTGAGAATTTTCATCTTTCTACCTATTGGGAGAAAGTTTTTTATCATCTTTAGATATTTTTTTGCCATTATGCCTCACAAATTGGCTATGATTACAACCAGAGTTTACTAATTGGCCACAATTATATGCAGGTGCTTGTGTGATTATTACGCCAGCGCAATTCTAACGTTTATTAGATAAATCGGGGAATAATGCGGAAACCCTCTAGTTTTATTCTTTGAAGTGATGGTTCCACCATCTTTTGGACGTAAAACGCATATATTTTCAGCTTTAGGGCGGGGAGAACACGGTTCTAATAAATGGTCGGCATGTGCTGAAATGGAATCGAACTTATTACGCAAGTTTTAAATGATTTTACAATGACTTAATCAAAGAAAGCGTTTTTTACAAATCTATACCAAGCATAAAGGCAGCAACACGTTTTTGAAACATGGCGATAATTTTATTCCTCGTTTTATTGTAAATGGAGCATCAGTATACGAATCTACATTTGATTATAAAAATATCATATTATAGTTTATAAGGCAAAAAATGGGAATAAATGTAAAATATGTTTATGACCACAAAGTCATTGCAATCATCTTTTAACCCTTTACCCCATAAGGCATTTCTATGGTATCTCTAATTGACCCTAAATAACAGCAAGGATGAAACCGTTTCTTATGTGTATATGATACCTTTTGATAGAGTAGAAAACATTGTGGCAAAAGGTTAAATTGCTCGTCATGAGCAATTTCACCTTTTGCCACAATGTTTTCCAAAAGCTGCAATGAGCAATGCGTATCTATGGAGTAAAGGGTTAATTCGCCTCCTAAAAGTTACTTCCAGCAACACACAAAATGTATGACGCCTCAGATTGGAGTTGGCTATTTGTCTCGTTTCATTTTCTCGAAAAAATGTGCTTGCGAAACTAATGCTAAAGTTCAGGTTCTTACGGCATACGCCAAATTTACGTATTTTAAAGTCGTTTACACTTATTCTAGATTCTTCAAAATTTCTGAGACTATCGATCTCATTGGCCGATACAATTTTTTTGTAGCAGTATTCAGAATGGTTGTTAATAACGAAAACAAAATTTCAACAAAAACTTTGCAAGCATCCAAACCATACTCCTATTCTAAGAATTCAGATTGGTTGCTTGATTGCATTGTTTTAACGGTATTTTCAACAGTGTCTCAGTTATATTGCGGAGGCCAATGCACCTATTCATGCTTTATTAGAGTTTCTTTTACCAGTGGTTCGCACGATTTCTTTCCAAGCCACTGACTGCTTTCCCACATAACCGTAGTACAAACAATTATGAGCCGTGTGAGAGGAATGAATATTGTACTGACTATCATCAGTTCTCGGAGAGAGATTCGCCGAGCCAGAGATCGAACCCGGAACCCCCTGTGCTCAAGTCCTACACGCTACTGCTTGAGCCACCGGGGCTCGGCTCCCAGAATTTAGAAGATTCTAAATAAATCACATTCCTCTGCACAGTTAAGCTTGCTGTTCCTTTTTTCAAATTGTTCAAATTGTTCAAGAACATCGTTCATTTTCGGAATATTTCGATTGTCAGAGCCCGTAATTTCGGTGTTCATTTGATGCAATTACTGCTCCCTTAATACGCCATATTGAGGGATTAATGAATTCTCCCTGCCCTAATGGCCACCAGAAAAGACAATGTGGTTATTAGCCCCTCTCGCACAACCACATACATGAAAATAGCCGAAATTTACACATGAATTACCTACCTATGATAGATCAAATCACAAATAAGCAAATTTTTGATAAACGATGACAACTTGTTATTATTATGTCACTTCCTGTTAAGAATGGTTTCTTCTTTTACATAAATATATCACTTTTAAGAACCTCTCAGTGATCTGAAACCAGACCTATGACAATGGAAAAGAGTTCACGACACAAAATTGTTATCATTAGACCAAGAATAAGAGAGGGCATGTCGGGAGAACTAATGAAAGTCAATTAAAGGATTGTAAGGTGACAGAGTTGGAACGTTGGTAATGTGCGACAAAAACAGAACGGTTCCAATTGTTAGGGGATCGCAGACTATTTCCGGATGATGCGGGCGGAAACAGTTTGTGACGGTCTTGAGAAGTCTTTAACTTACTCTTTATCAGACGGTGAAATTTGGCCTTCAACACGCGAAAAGGGACATTCGGAAATTTGCGTAAAGTGTCATTACGGATCAGCCTGCGCACTCTGCGCAGGCTGATCCGTGACAACACTTTCCGATCGTATGTGATTTTCTGTTTCATGCAAGTCTATTGTAGGACAAAATATTAATTGACGTAAAGGGCCGTCTCGGATAAGCCTGACGACACTTTACGCAAATGTCCGAAAGCCCCAGGTGGTGACGACAAATAAACAAATATCAATTTGGCAAAACATATTTTTTTGGGGGGGCAAAAGGAGAAAATTATACTTTCCAGTTTGGTCTGCTGTAAGCCTGGACGAAAATAGGTAAAGCTCATCCGTTTTGAAAGAATCTGTAGACGACAACACTTGGCTTAAAGGATTAGATATGTAAGGATAGAAAAGTAGGAAAAAAATCGGAAAAGCAGAATCTTTTGCAATAAAAGGCCTTCTGTCACTGGACAAAAATGTCGTCTTGCAGGAGGAATGATTTTAAAGTCTTTCATGATTGATAAAAAAAAGTCTGAATAAAAGACCCAAGCATTCGTAAACTATTGAAATACAACAAAAACAAAACATTTAATCTCTGTTACAATTAGCTTGCACATATTTTTTTTCGGAAAATATCTAAATTAATCAAAGCCAAAATGTTTAATCTTAGTTACTTTAGGCTGCATTGATTTTGGTCCATTTTTTTTCTTTTCAAAAAATTATTTACGCTGAAAGATGGAACGATATGAAAAAAGTGGGATTGCTTCGAAGAAAAGAGAGAGAAAATGAGATGAGACATTACAGACAAAATTGCATAACCAATACCTTGATATGATCTTCAAATCTAAAAGATCAAGCATTTAAATGATCTAAACATCGCATTTATTACAAGATTTAAATGACCAAGTAATGTGCTTGCCTCATTTCCCCATTCACCTTACAACACCTGTGAGCGTTTAATGATCTGGATCTAAAGCGGATGGGGTCCACATCAAAGGGACGATTGGTTTTATCAAGTTATAGAATCTGACAAATAGGACGAAATTAAATTACAAGAATTTAATGTGGAAAAAATATTCGCTGACAGGGCGGATAACGAGATGGTGATATGTGGTACAGTAACTGTTACGAAGAAGCCCAAAGAGATGCTCAAGTAACCCTTCTGCTCTTCAGGATAGTATGAATCAAGATCTGGCTGCACACAATTTGCAGTCTGATGTTACTTTTCATGTCCATTATGAAAGAAATCAAATGATGAAAAACTTGAAATTAAAAAGTGCGTTTTCGTTACAGACTAAAAGTATAAGTCTGGTGCATAAAGCGTTTAACTAATCCTTTACCAAACAACCCTATCGTCAGTTTACTTCGAAAACCTCGTAACTACAGCTTGTTACCTGCTGTAGTTACGAGGTTTTCAAAGTAAACTGACGATATCATATAAATTTTAACTTTACTAAGGAAAATTACTTTTACATTGCAGTGTGAAGCATGTAACACTGGTTAGCAGAACCGTTTCCCTTTTCTCCACAATGCCTTGTATACACTTCAAAGACAAATGTCATCAACTGAACCCATAGAATATTTATTGGTTGGTAAAAACTTTAACAATTACAACATACCTTTATGAAACCATTTTTAAGCACTAAGTGACTATTGTAGAATTTTGATTTTCATACGGCGGCATAAAACCTGACGGTATATTTTAAAGAATTTGATTTAGTGTAAATGTGTAATGAACTAAAATTTACTTTTGGAATCTCGTACTATTTTACTTTGCCCTCACAATTATTCCTTTATTTGTTTTTAATTTTCTTATGGCTACACATGCCTATATATCTTTTAAGTTTATGCTAAGTGTAGTCCTTTTGTCACTCCAAATGTTTTGTTTGCATCCAAATGTAAAGTGTTATGGTCCAGAGGCCTTTAATATTGAATAAGATTATTGTGTTGTATTGCATTGTATAGTATTGTACTGCTTTATATTGTACTTTGCCCTCACATCAATAAGTAGAAAAATACTTTTGATTTGAGCAAAAGTCATCAACCTTTGTTTTTATTGCGGTTGTTATTATTGTTGTTCTTTTTTCTGCATTTTAGCAACATTTCAACACCTATTACCTAAAACTAGGGCCCCTTTGGCATGGGCGATCAATTCTATGTCTATTTTGTTCTCATTTTGTTCATTTTTTGGCCCACGTGAAAATCAGAAAATTAAAACAGAGTTGGTGCCATGAACTTAAATTCATTATCGATGATTATTCAGTGAGGATGAACAAATCTTTTTAAGGAAATACAAATCAGAGATTCATTTTATTATCGACTTTTGGAACAATATCTCAGAAATTGGCACCATCTGTCGTAATAATCCAGTTAGAAAATGCGTCAGGATTTACGTTTAGATCCGATATTAATCAACAATTCATATACATATATCTATTTCAGTATTATTCAAGCCATTCTTTTATGCTTCGAAGTTTTTTTTATCGGATGGTTAGGCTTAGTAGTATAGATCTACGTCTAATGATTGGACCGCATAGTTTCGGTAAATTATTCTGTTGAAACTCAATAATTTTACAACTTGTTTAGAGCAGAAACATGTGA
The DNA here is from genome assembly GCA_943736015.1 of Tridacna crocea. Classification (NCBI taxonomy): domain Eukaryota; kingdom Metazoa; phylum Mollusca; class Bivalvia; order Cardiida; family Cardiidae; genus Tridacna; species Tridacna crocea. The sequence continues at coordinate 36,255,346 of OX031073.1, forward strand.
AAGACGCTCAACACAGATTTTGAAAGGGTTTGAAAATATTTGGGAAAATGAGCAATTGCTTGTCATAAGCCACTGCTTCTTTTCTTCTCACATTTCTCTAAAGTTGTTTGCATAAGAGATGTAAAGATATAGAGGATATTTGTTTTTTTCGGTGAAAGATCGAAATTTATTTCATCGAGTGGACACCATCGGTAATATTTTCACTCGTGGCGCAACGAAAAAAAAAAACAAAAACAAATATTCTATTTATTTTATGCTTTTATCCCTTTCTGGGAGGATCTTTGTCAAAATTCAGTACAGCTCTTTTCCCTTACTCCCTGTGGCGTACCCCTCCCGCATAGCAACGTTACGCCAAGCGCGAGAAATGTAAGGTATATGACGTCATATTTCCCATCTGGTTGTTAGGCACGCGCAATTTACCTAGGCAACAAGAACGTGAAAATCGGTATTTTCACTGGTAGTACCAGTGCAAGATCGAAAAATATTTTCACTGCTATTTCTCGATATCCTACCGGAAAGCATGAAATAATCTTGTTTATTCTACGATGGGTTAAAATAAGACACAAAAAGGATTCATTCAGTGTCTGATTTTAGTATCGTCCTTCCCATTTAAGTATTAGGACGCATTTCTTCCAGAAAAATAATTGCAACATCGCCGATTAAAGCCGATTTATTCCGATGAATGGCGATTGCTTTATGAACAATTGTCTGAGAAATTGCGAGCGCGGGAATTAGACGGGGACTAACCTATAATTAGGTTAAATCTTCAGCCTCCCCGAATGACTTGTAATTCCGTCAAATTGCAACACTTAGGCTCATCAACTGCAATCAAAGCGCGTTGCGAGGGGTCAGAGTAGAAAATAGCAATCACTTATTGATGTTAATTAGATAGATCAGTCATCGATCCATCCCCGTTACTCAGTTTCAGGTTGAATGTGTTTCCTAGTATGATCCTAGATTTACTACAATCATCGAGATAAAGACAAACACAACAACCGTCAAATAACAATAACAACAATCAAACAAGAACAACAAACAGACACAACACAGTAAAAACAAAATAAACCTAACGGTGGACAGGAAGATATACGGATGAATACCCGGGATAAAGGCAAATATAGTTTGCTTTCCATTTCTTTTTTCTTTAGATATGATGAAAATATGATTTGCTTTCCATTTCTTTTTCCTTTAAATATAATGAAAAATATGGCTTGGTTTCCATTTCCTTTTTCGTTAGATATCATGAAAATATGGTTTACTTTCCATTCCTTTAGACATTATGAAAATATTGTCTGGCTTGCGTTCCATTTCTTTTTTCTTTAGATATAATGAAAATATGGTTTGGTTTGCTTTCCATTCCTTTTTTCTTTCGACATTTTTCTAAAGAAAATATGGTTTGATTTCCATTTATTTTTCCTTTAGATATAATGAAAATATGGTTTGCTTACCATTTCTTTTTTCGTTAGCTATCATGAAAATATGATTTGCTTTTGATACGATGAAAAATATGGTTTGATTTCCATTTCTTTAGATATACTGAAAATATGATTTGCTTTCAATTTATTTTTCCTTTAGATATAATGAAAATATGGTTTGCTTTCCATTTCCTTTTTCGTTAGATATCATGAAAATATGATTTGCTTTTGATACGATGAAAAATATGCTTTGATTTCCATTTCTTTAGATAAAATGAACAATGAAAAAATGGTTTGCTTTCCATTTCTCTTTTCTTTAGATATATTGAAAATATGGTTCGGTTTCCATTTCTTTTTTCTTTAGATATACTGAAATTATGATTTGCTTTCCATTTATTTTTCCTTTAGATAGAATGAAAACAATCAAACAAGAACAACAAACAGACACAACAACAGTAAAAACAAAATAAACCTAACGGTGGACAGGAAGATATACGGATGAATACCCGGGATAAATGAAAAAATATAGTTTGCTTTCCATTTCTTTTTTCTTTAGATATGATGAAAATATTCTCTGCTACTCATTTCTTTTTCTTTATATAAAATGAAAATATGGTTTGCTTTAGATATAATGGAAATATGGTTTGCTTTCCATTTTTTTCTTGTTAGATATAATGAAAATATGTTTTGCTTTCTATTTCCTTTTTCTTTAGATATTATGAAAATATGATTTGGTTTGGTTTCCATGTCTTTTTCCTTTAGATATCATGAAAATATGGTTTGCTTTCCATTCCTTTAGAGATAATGAAAATATGGTTTGCTTTCCATTTCTCTTTTCTTTAGTTATATTGAAAATATGGTTTTGTTTCCACTTCTTTTTCCTTTAGATATAATGAAAATATGGTTTGCTTTCCATTTCCTTTTTTCGTTAGATACAGGGTATCCCGAAAGTAAGGTAACACTTTCATACATTTATACTTTGGTTTAGAATATAAGATAAAGAGATAAAAAAATATACATACATGTAAATAAAACGTGTAAGTTTTTTGTGTGATAATGCAATCCAATGTTCATTACATTTTGCATTTTTATACAGATTTTAATTCAAAGTGTTTTTTTTTTGGTCAATGGCGTCATTTTATTAAAAATGACGTTTTCAAACTGATGGCCGATTATGCTCTTTCCTTGCCGAACATGCACGATAAAATTGTCAATCACATTAGCGTATATTTCAGTATCAATCTTCTTGATTTCACTTTATGTGTTCTTTAACTACATATCTGTGCTGTCTGGTTTGGATTGTCGACCTTTGACTTCACATAACCCCACAGAAAGAAGTCGCAGGGGTCGAGGTCAGGATGTAGTCATACAGATATGCAAAAGACTTAGTTCATGCTGGATGGTGCGTAGGTACACAAACATCTAAATCTGTGACAGACAATTTACATGATACGTTCGTTGATAGAAAAATATTGAGACAATATTCCGGGGGTCACAGATTGCTGAATATCGAAACCTGCACACAGTCCCAGCATCAAGCTACGTAGCTTCTTCCTTTGCATTACTTTTAGGTCGAAGGTTTACGATCCCTACCCAGACAACATAGACATGTCTAAAAATCTTTCAAGTAAACTCAATATTATTTATATTCAAATGTGTTCTAAAGTGATTGACAATTTCATCATGTGTGTTTGGAAAAGAAAGAGCATAAAAGGTCGTCAAATTGAAACGTCATTAATTAGTAAAATGTCGCCCATGACAAAAAGGTACTTCTGATTTGAAATCTGTATAAAAGTGCGTATTGTTAAAAAAATTAAATGAAATTACTACACAAAAAACTTACATATACGTTTAATTCTACCTCTTTATCTGATATTTAAAGCCATGTTATGTACCAAAGTGTTAACTAATTTTTCCATTTCTTTTTCCTTTAGATATAATTGAAATATGGTTTGCTTTCCATTTCCTTTTTTTCGTTAGATATCATGAAAATATGGTTTGCTTTCCATTTCCTTTTGCATTAAATATAATGAAAATATGTTTGCTTTCCATTTCCCCCGTTAGATAGCAGGAAAATATGTTTTGCTTTTTTTTCTTTTTTCTTTAGATATAGTGAAATTATGGTTTGCTTTCCATTTCTTTTTTCTTTGGAATCCTAGTTGATCCAGATCATCATGCTCTGACAAAAGTGAGCTTAACGCAACTCCGTGATCCATAGTACTAAACAAGCCATCACATAAAAATGAATCCAAATGTCCACTTTTTTAACTCTTTACCAAACGACACAATTATAAACTTGTCCAAATTGAAAGAATTTGCAGACGGCAAAATATCTGTGATTCAAAAATTGAAACTTGACTTAAGACGAGTAGAAAACATTGTGGGAAAACACACTCCCTTTTCCACAATGTTTTCAGAAGGCTTCTTCCTCTGGGCCGTAAAACCAGGAATTGTTTGGTAAAGGATTAAAGGCACCGTAAGGTTTTTCTCCGCATTTTGACCGTCAAAATCTATAGAACATCAGCTTTTAGTATTCTATCCTGTCAGTGCTTTTAATTTCGAACAAACTGACTCTACCAAAAAGGCCTCGGGGTCCCATGGAATGCAAAAGGTTAAACCGAGTCAATTGACCCTCCTTAAAACCGATTTATTTATTTCATTACTTTTAAAACTCTTTCTTAACCCTTTACCAAGCAATCCCTGATTTTTATGACCCTGAGAATGAAGTCTCCTGTAAAAGTTGTGGGAAAATGAGAAAATGCTGGTAACCATCATTTTATTCTTTTCTCACAATGGTTTCTTTCCCATCTCAAAACAAATTTTAATTTTTTAGTAATATTAATTTTGTCTTCTGCAAATGCTTCTAATTTGGACTACTCTAAAATTATGTCGTTTGGTAAAGAGTTAAAAATTACCATGTTTAGATGCCTCTTAAGCAAACTGCACTAGTAAACAGCTGGACAAAATTAGAAAAAAACATCCACATTCAATAATTTCACCGGTATTGTAACGTTTTCCCGATCACTTGTTAAAACAAGAACGTATCCATACAGATTACCCCAGTCTTCACTTGGATTTTTTGTAGGCTGTCTAAAGGAAAGAAAAAAAATGACACGAGGAATCCATAAATTTCTGTATGAGGAAACGGGTAACATTTTGTGGCTACATGCCGGTGGTCTCGGTCATTTTAAACTAATGCCCTAAATGACTTTATTTTACCCCTGCTGAGATTTTTTTAACGTTGAAAAATGACGGCTTGCTTCAATTGTGACCTTTAGTTGTACCCTCGTGTGCTTTATTCTTAAAAATTAGAAATCCTGTAGGTACAGGATGCACAACGTCTTAAACTGCCCACGTGAAACTTGGTAGACTGATCCTTTTCTGGCTTGCGAAAATAGTTATAACTCATCTTCACCAACAACTCTGTCATTTCTTTGAACTTAAGATCAAAGTCCTACCATTTTAAGTCACTAGTCTTTTCTCATTCACGATAAGAACCATTTCATAGACCCACAGTCTGTATTTACCGATGTCATAAAATCGGCTTCTAACGTAAGTAAAGTCATCCAAAAAGGCGAATGTGTTTGTGAATCTGGTTAACCCTTTACTAAACGACACAGTTTTAGACTGTTCCAAATTGGAAGAAGTTGCAGACGACAAAAAACATGCTAATCAAAAATTGAAATTTGTTTTCAGCAGGGTAGAAAACATTGTGGGAAAAGAAGAAAATGCTGGATACCAGCATTTTCTCCTTTTCCCACAACGTTTTCAAAAGGCTTCTGTCTCCGGGTCATAAAAACCAGGAATTGTTTGGGAAAGGGGGTAAAACAATCGTCCCACAAGGAAGCGAACAGATCTTTTCTTGTTCATAAGCGCAAGTGAATAATGTCATGGTTTACTTGATGCTTTTATTCGGGATTTTAAACAACTATGGTAACTAACATAATTTATTTGAAATTATGGAAACATGACTCTTATTTCTTGAAAAATATAGAAAACATGAGCCGTATTTCTTTGTAAATATAGAAAACATGAGCCGTATTTCTTGAAAAAAATAGAAAACATGAGCGTTATTTCTTGGAAAATATAGAAAACATGAGCCTTATCTTTTAGAAAAAAAAGAAAGAAAACATGAGCGTTATTTCTTGTAAAATATAGACAACATGAGCCCTATTTCTTGGAAAATATAGAAAACATGAGCCCTATTTCTGGAAAAATATAGAAAACATGAGCCCTATTTCTTGGAAAATATAGAAAACATGAGCTGTTTTTCTTGAAAAATATAGAAAACATGAATCCTATTTCTTGGAGAATATAGAGAACATGAGCCGTATTTCTTGGAAAATATAGAAAACATGAGCCCTATTTCTTGGAGACTATAGAAAACATGAGGTTTATTTCTTGGAAATATAGAAAACATTTTAATGATGACCTGCTTTTGTGAAGAATTGAGTTCTTATTATAAAGACGCAAACGATACGGTTTCAGCCATTCGACCGACCAAAGGCTATTCTGCACATTAATTACTATACTCTTGAAACGTAATAGAAAATTGATGGTGGCCCAACCCGCAATCACAATAGTTTCAACTTCCCCACCCCCTCACGCCCAACCACACCCTTCCTTTTCGATCCCCTGAACCAGTCGAGTCGCCAAAACCCTTGTTTCACAAAATTTGTCCAAGGTGATTTTTAACACTGTTATCACAGTTACTGTCGTATCATGGCGGCCAGTACACCTACGCATTTCTTTCTTGGCTTCCGTTCGTCAACAGAACCATTTTTCTAGTCCACTGACTACTTTTCTTACAGGCATCAGGGGTAAAAAACAGGTTCCAGGTACCAAACTTGTAACCACCAAGTCATGAATCAGAGACGTTAACCGGTGAGGTACCTGGCCGGACTTACTTTGTAACAACTATCTGATAGAACAGAACAGAATAGTTCATTGCTTTAAGGTAAGACCTGTGTAATGGAAAACAGCTATTTCCACTAAAATATCATCCTGCAAAATTAGCTATAATTAGAAATGAGTATTATTGAACTACTTTCACCGAACCTTTATTTTCATTTATTCCTTCTTTGAATTATCATTTATAAATCTAAAACCACTATATTTTCAATTCAAAAAGAGATAATGATTACCTCCCTTTTCAGAAAACTAACAAAAGTATCAAAAAATAATTTCATGAGAGACATAAACGGAATTTCCGATCCGTTAGAAATGTGCAAAAATATTATTTCTGCATAAATCCTTATTTATCCTTATTTATCAACCAATTACAATTTTCACCGGAAGTGCATTACACAGGTCTTACCTTAACCTGTACAGGTCCCTAAGGTAGAAAATTAAACAATATGTAATTGACTCGCTAACATCTGCATGCGGGCATGTTTTCTTTCATGTAGCAGATGATCAACTTTGAAAATATTGTGACAAAAGGTACTAATGCTCACGCCGATCAATATTACTTTTTGCCACAATTTTTACATGTGTGCGTGTGAAATGTATTATACATTATTCATACATGTTTATACTTTCCAAATATTTTAAAGGGATGCTTCAAAGTTATCTGTGAATAATACTTGTTGATTTTTAAGAAAACTTTAGAGAAGTGGACCCGTAATAGACAACAGCCATTTCTACTGTAAAATTATCGTTTTAAATTTGCTATGATTAAAAATGAGTATTATTGTACTACTTTAATCGAGCCATTTTTTCCCCTCTTTTTTTTGCCTTTTTAGAATTACCATTTATAAATCTTAAACCACTATTTTCTCATTACAAAGGGAGATAATAATTACTTCCCTTTTCTGGAAGGTAACAAAAGTATCAACAAATAATTTCAAGATAGTCAGGTAAGGTAAGGTTGTAGTCCCGTTACACTACCGGTACAACATGGAATAAAATTTCTTTATAGTGGATACAAACGGATTTATACAGATATAATACTCAGTTTGTACATTTTTAACCGACCAGAAATTTCTTTGATGACTATCTTGGAATTATTTGAGCTACAATGAAATTCTCGTCTGCAAACGCTTCCAAATTAGACAAGGCTAAAATTTTGTCGTCTCGAGAAAGTTTAAGGAAATCTGCTGCAAGTTAACCTTTATCCTGCAAGCTACAAGAAATAAAAATGTCAGCCCAATAGTTTAAACCAATATTTTCTTATTGTGAAGGTAATTTTGAGAAGGAAAAAAATCTCCTAATCGGACAGAGTAGATCCAAGATCAGACTGCACGTTCTGTGCAGTCTGATCTTGATCTACGCTGTTTGCAAAACGTCGGCAAGTCGCACATCGCAGCCTGGGGGGGTTAAAATTATTCAAAACCGTCTGAACCAATCTAGGGCAACTATCCAAACAGATAAAACATTATCATCAATACTTCTTGGGTTTTCTCTGTTGAAAAGGTCCAGAAAAACTCCGCAATTAAGCCATTAGCCTTATGGACGATGGGCTGATTGTTCTAAATTTACGAATGCAAAATATTATCGCTCGAAAATCAACGTAAATCCATAATCATCGGACCAGACCTATTATTAGCCAAGGGTTATGTCTAAATCCTTGACGACTAAATATATCATTTTCGTTGCCGTCTTCACGGAGCGCTGTGGTACCATATCATTATGGGAGAGACTTTATGCCTAATTCTGGCATTTGTGAAAGGAAAATTTTCCGAGAAGGCAATTATTGCGAATTTAGAGATCCCCGTATTAAAAGATTTCCGAACGTAGTTTGGGGTCTGATTGACTTTTTAACTTTTCACTTCGGATTTCTCATGGTTTTGTCAGAGATTATTTTTTGGTATCCATTAAGAGGAGAAATCCCGGTGAAAACAGAAAAAAAATTGTTTTGGAGTCAAGCGGTTAATGCATTCAGATTAGAAAATTATTCAGAGTACATTAAACGCTTAATGGATGTAATTTTTTTTCCTCTTATCTTCTTTTTTTTTTTTATATTGTCTTTTTACCTTGCGGGGGGGGGGGGGACATATTAAAAGCAATGCCGTTTGTGGACCTTAGATGACAATTCAAAATTTGGCCAAAAAGATGGGATTTTCGTTGAAACTTGCAAGGGTAGAAAACTAGAAAGGGTAGAATACTATCATGCAAAGGTGGAAAAGCCTTGTGTGCGCTTGTCATATTCTCCGAAGAATCGACTTGTCTGCTGTGACGCGACACCGTTCCCATATGCTAATGAACGGTAGGGCTCACACCTAGGCTATTACCCAAGCCTGTTGGGGCTGCTTTAAGAAATTGCCTGTGTATAGGTTACATGCTAGGTGATCATACCTGAATGAATCGCACCAGGTAGGTTTTAATGAGTAAACGTTTATTTTAGTTTGAAATTTAAAGTAACTTTTGTGGCGTAGAAAAGTAGTCCAGTTCTTATACCCAGAATGCCAAAATTAGACCGATGTATACTTGAAGAATACCATCTAGCGGGAGATAATAAGAGAAGTCTTGTCACGTGTCTTTTTTTGGCCAGAACGTTTTCAAACATGATTAGCTTCATTAGTATATAGCCTTCAACACGCGAAAAGGGACATTCGAACATTTGCGTAAAGTGTTGTCTTGGATAAGCATGCGCAGTCCGCGCAGGCTTACCTGAGACGACACTTTCCGTTTTAATGCAATTTTCTGTTTTGCGCATGTCTACTGTGGCACAAAATCTAATGTAGTCGTAAAGTGCCGTCTCGGATCAGCCTGCGCGGACTGCGCAGGCTGATCCGAGACCACACTTTACGCACATGTCCGAATGCCCCCTTTCGCGTGTTGCACACCATATATGAACTTTGTTGGTGTTGAAACACGAGTCATGCTCTCTGAAAGAAGGTTAAATATATCTGCAAAACGTTGCCAAAAATTGTCAATCACTCGCACACACTCCTCTTTGGGGAGTTCCCTGAGATTTTGCTGCAACTGTAGCCTTGAATTCACCGATTGTTTGAGGATTGTTCAGGTACACCTAGTCCTTCAGATACACCCACACAAAAAAAAAAAACTTGGGGATTTAAGTCTGGTGAATGAGTTCTCAAATCGACGTCACACTTCCTGCTGATCAGCCATTCCTAAAATTGCTTGGCAGTGCTGACGAAGTTCTGGACTTAACATAGACGATGCAGAGGGGTGGGTCAAGATAACCAGTTATTACAGCAAAACATGGGACCCCCCAAAAAAAATCAAATCACATCCTTGACTAACTGAGAGAACCATGTCAGGTGGATGAAACATTCAAGTCCATATAAAGCAACCATTATCGAATAATAAATTCAAGTTAACCCAGGCTCTGGGTTAACTCTTATCCTGCTAAATAACCTTAACAAAATTTTGCAATTTGGATAATCAAAACCCAAATATTTCTATTTCAAAAGTTGTGTTTTCAGGTATAATATCTCCTTGTCGTACAGTGTAGATCCAAGATCAGTGATGTCGCTTAGCGGCGTAAACAGTGGTCTCATAAATGATATGGCAGCAAGGCCCGTTTGATAAACATGTGCTCATTTTTGACCAATCACAAATCACCATATATTCATTCTTTATCAGTACCACGATGTAGGTCAAAAGCCAGCGCATTCGACTACGCAGAAAAAAAAAATAGACAAAAAACTTGTAGTCTTGGATATAATCCTTAGATTGCTAAGCGCGACTGATTGACCTCTGGCGGACAGTGTAGATCAAGATCAGACTGCACAAAACGTGCAGTCTGATCTTGATCTACACTGTCCGACAAGGAGATATTATTTCCCCACTATATAACTTTGAAAGTGCAATATTTGGGTTTTTTTATATATTGAAATAAAAGTCTCATTTAAGTCATTTAGCAGGATATTTTAGTGTAAACATATTTATCGATTGAGAAACAAGTTCTTACAACTTATACTAATCTGTCTTGATTCTGCTTCCTGGGAACTTAACCAGCACTCGCACCGAATATTTGGGCCAATGAAAAATCCCATTGTTGTCACACGCTCCCGGGTATCGAACCCAGAACCTTTTGGTTGCGAGGCTAACGTTCTACCTCACGACCACGGACACCACATCGAGCAGGATACGGGTTAATGTGTTAATTCAGGCAAATGCCGTACCCACTGTGGACACTGAACATTTTATATAACGCTGCAAACATGTTATTTTCGCCAGTCAAAAGTCATCTCAAAACAAACGGCCATATTATTTTTACCCCATTCCTGTATAATTTTCCCGGTTCCCAGTTGTACGTAAAACGCCTTTTTGTCACCGCCCAGGACCGCCTCAGTTCCGTCCCATTTGACACCATGTCCCAGACATTGTAATTTTCCCCGGATTAGGGTAGCAGTAAAATACTAATATTTTCATGTTTGTCTAATATCATCCTTTCTAGGGGGTGAATCAACAGTTGTTGGGACTCTGTCGATGGATTTGGGCGCTGATGTTCACTGATTGCAATTTTTGAACCCAGGTTTAGACTTACTTGTCAGAAGCCATTGCTGTATTGACTATTGTAGGCCGATCAGAAATGAGCCATGCAAAATGGGGCGTGATGCATCCCCGAAATACATGTACATTATATCGAGAGTGTCATCACATAGATATGGGTCTGTAAAACCCATTTTGGCCAAGGACAGACTGCATCATTGGGTAGAATGGTCCTTGGAAATACATACAATTTATATGCAGCGACAGCAAAAAGTTTCGAACCATGCCAGTCTACGTGGGAAAAAAAAAACTAATGAAAATGCAGGTTACCAGCTTTCTTCCTCAGGGTTGTTAAAGGTGGCCCTTCAGATTTTAGGAAAAAAATTTACAAAAAAATATAGAAAAAAGTCATCTTTATACTCCCAAAGCCTGTTAATTTTCAGTCATAAAACCCAAGTAGTCGAAAGCTATCACACAACAAGAGAAATTAGAAATTTACTGTGGCCCAGGTGGACTCCGACGGGAAACACGAGATAATATATATTTTTTAATTTGGTGAGATGTGAAAAATCTAAATACCCACCTTTAAAACACGATATTATATGTTAATGGGTTCATACCTGTACATATCAGCATATTTCAACATATTTGCTCCCTATCGAAATTGAATTACATGTGTCATCATGCTTGCTTATCACAGGTTGTCTCCTTAAAGCCCTAGTAATTTCCAAAACTGTACAATGCTCGTGTTTAACCCCTTTTAAATGTAAAATTAGTCACACTATAAAAAAAAAAACTTGATTGAAAGTAGCCAGATCGCGGTATCTTTGGTTTCTTTTTTAACCTAGGTTTTAACTCATTATCAAACGACAATATTTTAGGCTTGTCCAAATCGAAAGCATTTGCAAGACGACAAAATAAAAGTGACTGAAAATTTGAAATTTGTTTTGTAAAGGGTAGAAAACATTGTGGGAAAAGAAGAAAATGCTGGTCACCAGCATTTTCTCCTTTTCCCACAATGTTTTCTAAAGGCTTCTTTCTCAGGGGCGACAAAAGTAGGGATTGTGTGCAAATGGGTTAAATTAAATTTTTTTGGCAACATATAAAATTTGGATGGGTCGTTCAATTACATTGTGCAATTTTCACAATAACTTCCATAATTAGCAAAAGAAGATTTAAAATCAAATGTTAGTATATATTTGTACACTTGCATTGCTTACTTTTTGCCGCTATTACGGCTTTAACCCTTTCCCAAACAATTCCTGGTTTTTACGGGTCAGGAATAGAAGCCTTTTGAAAACATTGTGGGAAAAGGAGAAAATGCTGGTATCCAGCATTTTCTCCTTTTCCCACAATGTTTTCTATCCTATCATATAGAAAAATCATCGTTTTAGCAACTGTTGATTTGCCATAGATCTGCAAAATGCTTTCAGTTTGGTCTGGTCTAAAATTTGCCGTTTGGGAAAGGGTTAATAGAGGTGAGCATTACAACAGTTTCACTGTATCCATTATCTCCCGCTAGATGGCATTCTACAAATACACATCTATCTAATTTGGGCATTCTGGGCATAGAACCGGATTACTTTTCTATGCAATAACTGTTACTTTGAATTTCAAACTAAACTAAACGTTTACTCATTAAAATGCTACCTGGTGCCATTTATTCATCTATGATGAGCAGTTAAGAGAATCTGGAGCTAAAACCAGCCTTATTTTTTCCTCAAACTTATTTATAAAAGCCATTTTCTCCATTGCCTCTTTATAGCGCGTATTACCACAATCTCCACCCCCCAATATGGGGAGAGTGATGTGTCATTTCAGACAGGTAGAATCTTCGAAGAAAATGACATGCGCACACGTTACTGTAGCCTGTTAAAACAAGAAACTAAAATTTCCCTCGGTACTGCCAGAATTCAGGCAACAAATTTTCAATTTTCTCACGCATTTAATTTAAGTGTACGAAAAATAAAGAATCTATTAAATTGATCTGTGACGGTTAAATTTGTTTTGTCGAAAATTGATCTATTTAGACACGCCCATTTTTTATTTCAAGACGGGGTGGTTTACATAAAATTCCATCAAGAAACCTATACAATCTTCGCTTGTAGTTCGAGAACCTTTCATTCGACTTTTTTCAGACCTTTATGCATGAATCTCTTTAACTCCTTACCAAACATTGCCGAATTTTGATGACCCTGGAAAAGAAGCCTTTTGAAAACATTGTTGGAAAAGGAAAAATACTAGTAACCAACATTTTCTCCTTTTCCACAATGCTTTCTTTCTTTTAGGCACGAATATAATTATTCGAGTTACAAATTTGTTGTGTACGTTTGCTTTCAGTTTGGGCCACTCTAATTTTTTGTCGTACATGTATGGTAAATGAAATAGTTATGCCCCCTTTTTTGCTTGAGTATTACGTCATATTTTTTCAGAGGACATAGAGATAGTAAATTTCAATCTGCTTCAATGCAACAAGTTCTGATGACGTTTACAGGCCGCCTTTTCCCGCCTTCTGACCGCCTCGTTTTCGACTCTATAATTTAAAGGAGCCCCACGGTTTAATTACGACGGCAATATAGTAAAAGGGCGGAAATATCCGAATTAAAGGCAATGATTAACTCAGTTTGCTAGCACCTGCTTCCGAACAAATAGATTTTATTAACATTCAACCCTTAAACATTGTTGATATTGTTCAATTTTTGTTTAATGGCGACACATTGTGTTCGTAGGATAGTGCAAATCAAGAGCAGACTGTACATGACGTTCAGCCTGATATCGGATTGACTACGTCCTTTATTTATCTTGAAATTCTTTAGTAAACAGTTTTAAAAGTGTAATGTGGACATTTTCATTTTTACTTGACGAACAGGCAGAAATAGGCAGAGTGCAGACAAGCAGACAGACTAAGTGTGCGCACAGACAGACAGATAGAGTGTGCGCACAGACAGACAGATAGAGTGTGCGCACAGACAGATAGATAGAGTGTGCGCACAGACAGATAGAAAGAGTGTGTGCACAGACAGATAGATAGAGTGTGCGCACAGACAGATAGATAGAGTGTGTGCACAGACAGATAGAAAGAAAGACATAGTGCGCGCACAGACAAGCAGATATATAGAGTTCGCACACAGACAGGCAGACAGACAGATTGCGTGCACAGACAGACAGACAGATCGAGCAAAAAAGAATCATAAGGATTCTCCCACAGCAAAATATACATCAAATAAAAAAAAAACATGCAAATACCGCGGAAGGTCAGGTCAACTTTTCGTACTCAATTCATTTCGTTCTTTCGTAACCACCCTCTTTATTTACATCGTCTTCCATTACCGAAAATCCCCTTTTAAATTATCTTTCGGGTATTAGTGGACATTTAAAATGTTTTTAAACTCCGACAACTGATAATTAGTGACCACGATTCCGGGCGTTATCTGTTTTTCCATCTGTCCATCTTCACTGACCGCCACGTTATCAGTCCGGAAATCTGTCTATCTTTACGATCTCTAATTTTCCGAGGTGTCGCTCTTGTCAGTTATATTGACCACTTTTGCGGCGATCGTTTTTGGGCAAAAGAAAAAGATGAACTTTAAATTCTTTACCCTTTCCAAACCACACAATTTTATACCGATCTAGCTTGAAATTATTTGCGGAAGGCAAATTAAAATTGGCTAAAATCAAAGCTTTCCCACGGCGTAGAAAACAATGTGGGTAAAGGAGAAAATGTTCGTAACCAGTATTTTCTTTGTTTTTTTTTTCCAAACATTTTCAACAATGGTCATTTTCTTTCAAGCTGCTAAAAAGCTAGGAATGTTTGGTAAAGATTCAGACATTTTCCCTCGAAACATAAGATTTGACATTTCACTTTATTAAAAAAAAAAATAAGATTAAAAAAAGAACGAAATCCATTAAAATTTCCTCCGAAGTTTCTTCTTTACAAAATTTTACAACATATTTTTTGTTATAGTTTCTGTACATAAGCTTTTAATGGCGGTGACCAAACAAATCAAGATACAGCATGGTATCCTTTAACTCTTAACATGCTGAGTAAGGGAAATGAAACTTTCTAACCGAAATAAAAAAAACCCGAATAATGCTGTTTCAAACTTATTAATTTGAGAAGAAACATCTTATCGGACAGCGTAGACTCAGGATCAGACTGCACGTTCTGTGCAGTCTGATCTTGATCTACACTGTCCGCAAAAAGTCAGTGAGTCGCCACAAACGGCCTAAGGGCAGGCAATAAAACACAATAAAAAAGGTTAATTTAGTTTAAGAAAAACTTTCAATGTTTTGAGCGGTTGTCAGTCGGAAATTCTTTGACCATTGTGAAGTAAATGGCTTCATGACATCTTTCTTTCGATCTACTGCGATATTTGCACCGTGACTAACGTCTAAGATGGTGGGAAAGATTTTTATCAGTTTTAACTTTTGTTGGAATGTTTCGCCATTCATTAAAGTAAACGTCATTCGAAAGAAAAACTGTACTTGTTAAACTTTAGCCAGTTGTATTTTTCGCCCGCAGACATGTAGATTTACAGAAGACACGAACACCTATATATCATACAAAGGACAAAGTTCTCAGGCTTTGCAAGTTTACGATACCAGCCGTTCTGCAGGCACTGATTTCATGTATACTTTAATCATATAATATGCCTTGTTTTCAGTGAACTGTACCCAGTACGAATTTTCTTATCTTTCACACGTTGAGATAAGCACTACGTGACGTCGTATGTGACGTCATTTTACATTTTCTTTAATCGGGTTTTTTAAGTCTTAAAATTACATGTATCGTGTGTATATATATGTTCGAATTTTCTGAAAGATATTTCATTAAATTTCGTCATATGATTAAAAGAATCTCATATTTGTTAACTTCATGGTGAAATTTTATCAACTCGTTACAAAATTGTTATTAAGCTCGCCAATGCTTCGCTTAATAACATTTCTCTGGACTCGTTTAATAAAATTTTATCTTAATTTGCCCAGCTGTGTAAATTCTGATATATTAGTATCTTTCTTTAGCCATTTTTTCCTTTGAAATCACTTTTTTTTGTAAATCGATAAGCATAATTAGATCTATAGTTATTTTCATCCATGAATTTCTGCGACGTTCAAATAGTTTTAGTTGTCTAAATCTTTAGTTAGTTTATTTGAGATACTTTTCTGATTGAGTGTTGTAACTGATATAAGTAAATATGCCCTATAGACGTGATGCAAATAATTATGCTTTGATATCAACTTATTCCAGACCCCGAAGGTTATTCACGAACTATTCTTGGCTTCATTCATATTCTAAGGATTAGACTAAGAAAGTTATTCAACCCCTGATTGGCTAAACCGTTCGGTGTAGCCAATCAGAAGCTGTGTTGTTTTCAATTAAAAAGAAAATCTCGAAAATAGGGAAAAAGAGAAGCTTAAGAATGTTTTTGGGATGCCTGGTGAATACGGACCCAGGAGTATTTATACTATACTTACATGAGTAAAGTTGACTTTATAAGTAAATTTACCGATGCAAGTAGACTACCTATTGCTACGTAAGTAGTATATTTACTACTTTAGCTGATGTGTGTATACATGTGAAATGGACCTTGGGTTCCCTTTAAGCCTTTACGAAGCAATCCCTGGTTTTCACAACCCTGATGGTGAAGCCTTTTGAAAACATTGTGGGAAAAGCAGAAAATGCTGGTAACCAGCATTTTCTCCTTTTCCCACAAGGTTTTCTACCCTACCCAAAACAAACTTTAATTTTTGAGCCACATTAATTTTGCAGTCTGCAAATGCTTTGACTTTGGAACAGTCTAAAGTTTTTTCGTTTGGTAAAGAGTTAACTGCATGTAACTAGAATGACGAGCATAAATGAAAGAATAAAAGATCTTATCATATTACATCGAAAACGAAGGAGGAAAAAAATCTGAAATTCACTAACAAGCTCTTGGAGACTCAGACTATAACCTTCTGGACCCTTTTAAGCTTCTAGGAGACCCTGACTATTGTCGTAATTCGCAACTTCTCTGACGATATTGTTCTTTAATGATAGGGTTTTGGGGAAAATTGCCGAAGCTATCCGGACAGATGTCAGTCTAAAACGTTTTATGCAACGAAATTAGGGGTTTCGTAAATTTACAATCCCTCTTCCAAAGTCAGATGTAGAAAATTGCCTTATTCTCCTTCTATTTGACTGGAAAGGCCCGTCCTGGGTTTCCGGAAATGCGGCTAAAAATTTCCAATGGAAAAAAAAGACATCGACAAAATTTCATTTAAAAAAGTCAAGAGTTTTTTTAAAAATAAATGTTACTTTTTTTTAAGTATAACATGTAATCTTCTTGAAAAACTACACTGTTTAATAGATGAAAGGAAAAAAATCCATATACTGCAATTTCTGTGTTGTTTTCGCCTGAAAAAAATCATATCGTATTGAACAGTGCAGATTTAAACGAGCACAGCCTAATCTGGAAGCTATACTGTCCACAAACGCGAGTCTTGCTTATAGTGGATCATGGAGATTAGACTACAAGTTCTGTGATGTCTGATCTTAATATACACTTTCCTCAAGAGCTTCTAGTGTCATCTCTGGTATGGAAAGAATTATATAGGACCTGACATGGCTGGGCTTTTGAGGTAAGATTTTATTGAAAGAGTCAAGGGAGATGTTACTAAGTGAGCCTTTGGCGCGTTTAATAAAATCATATCCCAAACGTCCACGAATATCAGATTCTTTTTAGCACATAACGACATTTCACGAAATACAGATTAAGATAAGAACTGTGTAATGCACTTTCGGTGAACATGGGGCAAAAATTCTAATTGGTTGATAAATACGGATAAATAAGAATTTATGCAGAAATAATATTTTTGCACATTTCTAACGGATCAGAAATTCCGTTTATGTCTATCTTGAAATTATTTTTTGATACTTTCGTTAGTTTTCTGAAAAGGGAGGTAATTATCATCTCTTTTTGAATTAAGAATATAGTGGTTTTGGATTTATACATGTAAATGATCATTCAAAGAAGGAAAAAATGGAAAAAATAAATCGGTGAAAGTAGTTCAATAAGACTCATTTTTAATTATAGCTTATTTTGCAGGATGATATTTTAGTGGAAATAGCTGTTTTTCATTACACAGGTCTTACCTTAAATGATGTAAAAAAAAAATAACATTCACAAATGCAACCGGGAATATCCATAATATCCATTCGCTTCTATGTAATACGTACAAAATGACGTAAAAATTGACGTCACATAAACGTGTATAAGATTAAAGAATTCGTAATGGGTATATTACACTGAAAACAAGGGAAGTTATGTTATAAATAACGATCTTATTAGGGGGACAAGGAGGTTGACAAAGTTCGGAAAAAATGAACGAAGGTACAAACGGGCAGACGGACATACGGACTGACGGGTGGACAGACAATTGAGAGACGAGAAGGGGTCCTTTTAAATCTTACTATTTGCTTAGAACTAAAGATGAAAATTAAAGGTTCTTAGAAATGATTAAAAAGGTTTAACTTTCAAACGTCAAAAAAATACTTTATCTTATAATTTGGTTCTGTCTGTCTTTTTCTAATCAAAAGAATTGTTCGTAACATTATAAAGACTTGATTTTTCGTGTGGAACAATAAATTATAAACCTGTGTCCAAGTACTAGTCTCTAATTATTGGCATTTTATTGGATGTAACATGAATCTCTATCAGACTGACCAATCAGAGTTCCCAGATTGTAGACTGGTTTATTAATAGTTTGTAATAGTAGTTGCCCCCATAGAGTTTAAAATGAAACCTTACAAAATGAGAGTATAGAAGGAAAATATATTTAGATATTTTTGTCTTGCAAACTTGCAAAATTTGCGAGTGTCTTTTACTCATTACAAAATGACATAATTTGAGACCCAGTTACGTTGAAATCATTTGCAGACCACAAAATTGATTAAATGTGGCTGAAAAGATTGGATTTGTTTGTACAAAGGCTGAGACGTTTTCCTTTCAAGACCTTTTCTTTTCTAAGTCTCGATCAGAAATAGACTGAAATATTGATTGCTCAATTTGACGAAGACAAAATCAGTCTCGTCCAAACGATATTTTTCAGTGAGAGGGAAGGTCCTAACACTGAGAGAAAATGAGAAATTGCTGTATAACATCTTTTCTCCCTTTTTTTGCCACGATTTTTTAAAGAATCCCCGTTTCAAAAGGTCACGAACTTAAATGTCTCCAAGAAAAATATACACAAAATATCTTTCTTGACATTTTAACTTATGAGATAATTCAATCCACTTTCAATAGGTCAGAAATCTATATATATTTCAAAAAAATACACAAAATATCTTTTAATTTTAACTGGAGAGATAGTCCTAATCTATTCCACTCAAATCGCAAATTTCGATCAGCGTCAAAATCCATTCGTCCCATCACATTTTCGTGACCGAGTCGCGCCTCGCTATCAAAATCTTCATAATTATAGCCTTGGTGAAACTCTGAAGTATTTTATGCCCGCGGCCTGTCTAAGAAAAAGCCTATAAATTCATGTTTGGCTTGCGGCTTTGTTTTTGCATTTAAATTCATTGATGTTTTATATTGGCGAATATTCCTTTGCCCAGCAGTGAGATTATTAACCCCTGGCCTGCCTAGCGTGACTCGCTGACCTTTTGCAGACAGTGTAGAGCAGAACAGAACAGAACTTGCAGTCTGATCTTGATATACACTGTCCCCGTACGGATACATTTTCCCCCCAAATAGTTTTGAAATAGCATCACCGAGTGAGTGAATGAAAGAGTGACTAATAGAGTGAGTGAGTACGTTAGTGATGGAGTGAGTGAAAGAGTGAGTGAGTACGTGAGTGATAGAGTGAGTGAGTGCTGCGTGAGTGAGTAAGTGATAGGGTGAGCGAGTGAGCGAGCGAGCACGCGAGCGAATGAGTGGGTGAGCGAGCGAATAAATAAATAAATAAATAAACCGAGAATCAGAATGAAAAAGTGAAATTAAAAAAAAACTTCATTCGTGTTATCCTTATTTTACAAAGAGTTTTCTATTTACAAATCCATCTATTTATTCCTTTCTGTCACATTTTGTCATATTTAACCTATTAGCGCCCGCTTAACCCGCACTTTAAACAGGTGTTACTTCATAGAGAGAGACTTTCACAGCTAATGTGAAATAAATTGAAAAACTTGAGAAGAGGAAATTGTACACTAATCCTTACAGTCCAAATCCCCTTATATTTCTATCTTTCACACTTTTTGCGAAGAGAGTAGATTAAGATCAGATTGCACATACGTGCAATCTGATCTTTATCTACTCTCTTCGTCACATGATTAATCGTTTAGGCTATATAATACCATTTTATGGATAATAGACCTGTCTTGAATTATGAGTTTTTTGGTCGATTGTTCTATTTGTCAGGGTTAAGTCTTAAACTGTGAGCGCCGTACGTCAGCTATTTATGTGGTAGTATCCTGTAGTTTTGTTATTAGGTTTAAAGCTTTTAATTTTTTAAAGAGAAATGTGTTTAGAATTTTTAAAAGGCTAATTTGTAAAATAAACGTAAATGGATGCAGATTTTTCCTATATGTTCAGTATGCGTAAAGATAGCTTTTTTTTTTGCAAACAGAAGACAGACAAATGGTATGATCATGGAAAAAAAATGGAAAAGTAAAAGGAGAGAGAGAGAGAGAGAGAGAGAGAGAGAGAGAGAGAGGATTGACGTTAACAACTTATTTGCTATTTTTGTTTAATGACAGAAAATTTTGCTTCCATCGAATGTATGTGAAACTGTAGGTTGCACATAATTTTCGTAGATAGAGAAATAGTCTGTACTTCATTAGATGTAAAACAAGTTTCACATTTTAAAAAAGCAATCCTGTTCAGAAAAAAAGAAAAATCTTGTTACCAAGTTTATCATCACATTCTCTCCTTGTCCTCATACCTTTTTTCCTGACATTTTAAAGAGAAATCCAATCATTCATCAATAAATGCTTATTATAGGCTATTGACAGATCTAAAGATTTGTCTTCTGGTAAAAGGTTAAATCTATTTACAAAGAAATGCATGTTGTGTACAACAACATGTGTTAGTAATAAAGTTTTAAACAACAAAACAACAACTCCTGTTTTTTACCACTTTCTGTATGTACACGATTTCCCTCATTTCTTTCTTGTTTGTTTGTCGAATGTTTAGGATTTTATTTGTAAATGAAGGTCTCTGACCCATAATTATTTTCTTTCCCTAACTAAAAATGGAATTATCAGATGTCCAATCCATCGATAAAGCTGAAATAAATTTACAACATCGACAACATCCCGATTACTTCCCAAAACGAAGTCATTAACGCTTGACTATCCGAATATACATACATTTCCAAGAACATAAAAAACTTCCGGTTTAACATAAGTTGATGCGTAACTTAGAAAATTGTTGGATAGACCAGTGTCCCCGATTAATCCCAAATGTTATTGTCGGTTTACTTCGAAAACCTCGTAACTACAGCAGGGAACAAGCTGTAATTACGAGGTTTTCGAAGTAAACCAACAATATGCATCATCTTTGTTATTGAGATATGAAAAGAAGAATACTCATCGTTCGTATTCACCAACAATTCTACTATGAAATCCAATCAAAAGTTCCATGACTAGCCACTGATTGGCTGGAAGATGAACTTCCCAAGAAATAAGATGACCATTGTGAATATCAAGCACTAGAATTTAATCTAGAATAGTTGGTGAATATGGTTCCTGACGTTTCAAAACGATATCTATTATAGTAATTCTTTTTTCTTATAACACGGCATGTTGACGTTTATTGAAGTTGACGAAGACTCGCGAGCTGAAATTCTTTCGATGTTGGGAACCAACGAAATTTGTGCCAATTTTATTCCATTCTCCGCGGTGTTTAACTCGTAACATGTGAAAACCCAGCAGGCACGTTGCGTCCTCTGTGGTCGCGTAAAAATAATATGAGGAACGATTTTCATACAGATGTCGTAAAAAAAATCTGTCATAAACCGGCTGCCGTAAATCAATCTTTATGGATGCAACAGTCGGGGTAATGGCTATTTAATGGCCGCAAGTTTACAGTCATTGGCAGCAATTTAGTTTGTCACAGTCCGCCTTGATTTTCCATCCATGGATAACTGTTTTGTCTTTTTTCTTTGCTTGTCTGTTTATGCAGCTGAAAAATAAACGAAGTATCCGATTGATGCAAATCAACCAATGTGATAAAGTTATGGCATACTGGTAGAAGAGCTATTTTCGAGTTAATATTTTTTGTAGTTGTTTACAATTTACCTCTGATTTATTTCCAAGATTTTTTTCTGATTTCTAGCATCTATTTCAGATTAGAGGGAAACAAAACAGATACAAATTTGCTTAAAAAGCGTTGGAATGGAAAGTCTTTACCTTTGGCACGGGGCGACATGATTCACCACAGCCGTGAAAAAGTTTCCAAGTCCCCTGCCACCTGACCGTACAATTAATAATGTAGTCATAATGTGTATGTGCAGACTGCGCTGGCTGATCCAAGACGACGTTTTGCACAAATGCCCGACTGCCCCTTTTCGCGTGTTGCAAGCCAAAAAGATTTTATGGAACCTTAACCCTTCACTCCATAGATACTCATTTCTACGCATTGCTTGTAGGAGCCTTAGGAAAACAGTGAGGCAAAAGATGAAATTGCTCGTGACGAGCAATTTCACCTGTTGCCACAATGTTTTCTATGCTATCAAAAGGTGTCATATACACATAAAAAACAGCTTCATCCTTGCTGTTATTTAAGGTAATTTAAAGGTACCATAGAAATGCCTTATGGGGTAAAGGGTTAAGTATATGCTGACCTGGTTAACAGATCAGTAATGAATCACGGAGATGTATTAAACCACTGTCTTACAGAGCGCCGCTCAAATGATATTTGATTTTCTTATCAAACTTGGGTAAACTGATAAGATTTATTATTGAAAGGGTAGCAAGAATTACAGGAGCAAAAACAGGTGAATAATTCCCATAATATTGTCATAACCTTCTTCTTATAGGGTGGCAATGAATGAAAGGTAATGACAGATCGCACTCTTTCATAGGTCACATTTCAGACTTGAGAAAAATATTTTATCGTCGATTCCAATAGAAAGTTCATATCCTGGCTGTAATTACGAGGTTTCTTAAGTAAACCTACGATATGTGTGATTTCTAGCTTCATTCAACACGAAACAAAGGTTATGCAGTGATTTGCCCAAGTACTCACACGGTCCACCTTTTTATCTCCCTTTATTTAAATTATGCAAATGATTTCAACTTTAAGATAGTGTACAGTATTTGGTGGTATATATATACCTCGCTTACTACATGGTATTTGAAATGCCGAAGAACTCAATTTGTTCGACACATTTTTTGTGCAAAAGCCAGGCGAAGATAAAGGCCCCAAAGGGATTATACTGACACACAAAACGCCCCTTCCCCTCAAAATGTTTGGTATTTTTTCCGCTAATTTATGGCATGTAGAGTGCTCCGTGGAACTCAACACCAAAGAAACAGAGAAATTCTTTCCTAATAAAAAGGACTTTTTTCTACACTACTTTTTTTTCCCCCTGGGCTAATTCTTCCCTCATGAATTCCATTGATCAAGAGTACCACTTTCTAGAAAATTAGAATCAAATAAAGTGACAATGACTTTGCAGCTCATTCTTTGAATTCATTGTTGGATATTTTTTTCAGTATTTAGAGAAAATAAATTCAGCTAGCAAGTTGAACTTCGGACTCGATAGAGATCTAGAATCAGAAAGACAAACATTATGAAATCCCGTATATATTTTTGTTTGCGTAAGACATTTAGAACTCGCCAATGTTCATGAAAAAACAGCAACTAATACTGAATTATTACATTATGGTTGCGAAAGATGATGAGTCTATGATTCAAGAACCAAGCTCTGACAAAAAGGGGCTTAATGCATCTCCGTGATCCATGTTACCAAGGAAACCATCACATACTCATGCATCCATAATCTCCACTTCTTTTAAGAACCAACTTAACAAAGAGATAGGCCATCCTTAGACATACAGTAAAATGACCGATGGCGAAAAGTATTGGCTCAGGTCAGCCTGCGCAATTCGCCCAGGCTGACCCGAGTCAATACTTTTCGCAGATGCATTAAGCATCCCTTTTCACAGAGCATGGCTCGTACATATCTGGCGCTGAAAGAATTGGCTGTTTGGAATAAATGAAAACAGGGGAAAAAACATCACAAATGAGAAAACTAATATCAAAACACGTAGGTAATATAGTAAGTATAAAAATCTCATTCGTAGAATTCTTCCAGGCTTTTTGAAACAAATGACTAGGATACAAAACCGTGTGGTTGTCCCGCCTTGGAAAGCCCCCATTAAGCCAAACTAAACCCTCACAACTCGTAAAACGCAATCACCGTAATAGAGTAGAAAGAAATGAAAGAGACGGCATCAGAAAATTGGTCTATGTTCTAAGTAGTGTTACTTAAAGAAATTTTATCAACTGCTCTTTGTATTAAGCTCAGTGTAATTCTTCAGAGTAATTTTTTTAAATTCTAAATTAGAAAGTAATGCAAGTTTTGAGTGGCCAAACCATTCGGTTCAGCCAATCAGAAATTACCTTGCTTTCTAAATTTAAAGTAAAGACTAAAATACATTAATTCTTTAACTACATAGCAAGGGAGATTAAAAAGATAAATAGGCAGGCAACAACGACTCAGTGCTACATAAAGAAATAGCATTTGAATGACTGCAAATAGCAGGAGCGATCCAATAACTAAATATAGAAACAGCGATCAATGGCTAAATATAGCAACAACGATCCGGTCACTAAATAAAATAATGGCAATCAGATGACTAAAGATAGCCACAGGTATACGCAACACCGATCCTAAGACTAAATACAGCAACAGTAATTCAATAACTTGATTATGCAACAGCGATCCAAGAACCTGATATAACAACAGCGATCCACGGTCTTAATACAGCAGCAGTGATTAAGTTACTTGAGATAGCAACAACGATCCAGTGCTCAAATATTGCTACAATGATCAAAATACAGAAAGTAGAAACAGCGATCCAATGACTAAGCATTTGTAATACAATAACAACAGAAAGCAACGTCGATCCGACGACTAGATACAGCAGGGGTGATCCAATGACTAAATGTTGCGACAAAGATCCAAGTATCAACTGACTGATATACAGCAAGGAGATCCATAAGGGCTTCTAGTAACAGTGATCACTTTGCTTAAAATAGCAACTAAATGTAGGAACACTCATCAAATGACTAAATAATGACCAAACGACTTTATCCAGCCACGTTGTTTCAACGGCCAAATATAGCAACTGCTATCAATTGATTAAATGTGGCAATAACAATCTAATGACATAATATGGAGACAGCGATTCAGTAACTAAATATAGCTAAGTTACAGTGATTATATGACTATTGGCTTAAACTACATGTAGCTTCAACGAAACAGTGACTTGATGTAGCAACAGCAATCCAACAACTGAAACAGCACGGTACAGCGCCGTTATCTACTAACTTAATATTAAGACAGCGCAATCCAATGACTGAATAAAGCTATATGGAGCTACTGACCTAATATTATAACAATTATGCAATTACTGGATAAAAATGTAGCAACAGCGATCCGATGACTAAGTATAGTTACAAATATTCAATAACAAACTATAGAAATAAAGATCGTATGGCAAGACTTCGCAACATAGATCCGGTTTTTTTTCGATATGGCAAAATCAATCCATTAACAAAAAAAATATAGCAATAGACACTGGGGCTTTATCCCACATCACGCTATTATAATATTGCAAGAGTGTACCATTGACAAAATGTAGCTACAATATTCCACTAACTCAGTAAATATAGCAAACCGATGATTAAATATGGTAACGACGATCCAATAAACTGATGTAGCAACAGAGACCCTGGAACTAAATATAGCAACAACAATCCAACGCTAGAGTAAAGCAACAAGAATCATATTACTAAAACTGGCAGAAAACGGATCCTCCGAGCTCTATTGATATCCAGTCGATAGACAATATAGCGACAATAGGTGGAAATAATAACATAGTAATACTGTAACACTGGGCTCGTATTTCAGCAACCGTTCATAGTTTCATTCTTAGTCTTCTTCTTTATTCAGAAAGTAACACAACTTCTGATTGGCTAAACCAAATGGTTTAGCCAATCAGAAGTTGTGCTACTTTAAAATTTAGAAAAGTCTGGAAATTAACATAAAAGAATGAATGATGAATACAGACCCCATTCGTCATGCCTCGGCCTTGCGGCTTAAGCACAATCAATGCTAAGAACTCATGCTGTGTACAAATAACCAGTCTAATGCGTTTTATTTATTGTGGGCTTATCACAGGTGTCTCCACAAATGCTTGAAAGCATTCTTTAACTATAATCAGGTGTCTCTGATGTTCGTATTTTGGATAATAAACGAGACACCATTGAAGCATGATGAGAATGGTGATACTTAAGCTGGAAAATATGCTTGTGTATTTGTTTGTTTGTATTCGCGTTTAGCGCCGGTTTAACTGGTTTGGTCATATCACGGCTGTATGTGCACCTACGCACCTACCCTCTCTCTTTCTCTCTCAGGCTCTTCCTCTCTCTCCCTCTCCTGCTCTCCTTCTCCTACCCTCTCTCTCCTCTCTCCAATTCCCTCTCCCTATCTCTGGCTCCTTCTTTCTCCCGTCTCCCTCGCTCGAACCGCATATATCTATTTCCTGCTCCCTCCCCCTGCTCTCTCTCCCCCCTCTCTCTCTAACTCCCGTCTCTGTGTCTCTCCCACTCGCTTCCCTGCTATCTCTCCCCCTCCCTCTCACTCTATCTCCCTCTCTCTTCCCTCTTCCTGCTTTCTCCATGCCCCCTCTCTCCCTTCTTTTCCTCTCTCTCACTCTTTCTCCTTCCCTCACTCTCCCTCAGGCCCTTCTCTCTCTACCCCTCTCTCTCTCTCTCCGTCCCTCTCCTCCTTTCCCGCCCTCTCCCATAACTCTCCTCTCTCTCTCCATCTCCTCTCTCTCTCATTACCTTTCCACTGCCCCTCTCTCTCTTTCTCTCTACCTTTCCACTGCCCCTCTCTCTCTTTCTCTTTCTCACCTTTTTCATAAAACATGACCTATTTGCCAGTCTCCCCCGCTATCCGTCCGTCCGTCCGTCCGTCTGTCTGTCTGCCTGTCTGTCTTACTCAGTCTCTCTGTCTTCCTAGAGATCAGCGTAGATGTAGAATAAAATCTGCCTGTAATGTGAAATCTGAATCGTGATCTACATCAAACCTAAAGATACGAAAGACGATGTCGAAGGGTTAGGAACCGATAAGTAAAGGTCTTTAGTCTTTACCCGTAAAAGGTCAGGTCTAACACTTCTCAAAATAAAACGCTGACATCTCTTCGAGAGAGAAATCGTTTTCGTCTTCTCCGTAAACTACACCATTTTTAACAAACGATCTTGGTATATAATTATAAGAAATCGGACTCTACGAATTTTTGTCAGACGAATAGAAACTCTTTTTAATGTAGATTTATGCCCAGCAATATACCCGTGATTAGTGACTATAAGGTTGATTCACACCCGATCAAGTTTCGGGGCTTTTTGGGAAATAAATGAGATATTTAGCAACCCTCCCCGAGGGCTCTCGCATTTGATACAGCGGTACATAACTTTAAACTTTTAGAAATGTCTATCTCGCTGTATATACGTGGACTAAACAGATAAAAATTGGGAAAATAGTACTACATGAGTCATCTTGGCTTAAATGCTTGCTTGTAACAAACAATTTCTTCTTTTTTTCTAAAATCGCTTGAGTAATGTTTACCACAAATAGGAGGTGATAATGTCTTTATTTTGTAGGATAGAGGCTAAGAATTGTATATTACTTATCTGACAGAAAGACGGTTGGAGGAAAGCAGACAGGCAGGCAGGCAGAGAGAGAGAGAGAGAGACAGAGAGAGAGAGAGAGAGAGAGAGAGACAGACAGACAGAGACAGACAGACAGACAGAGAGGATGAAGATAGCAAGATCGGTTGCCTTTGTATATACATGTACAAATATATGTTTGTTTGTTTGAATTGTGGTTTACACCATTTTCAAAAGTATTTCATTTATATAAAACAGCAACAACTATCTACTTCCTGTCTACCTGGATCGATATTTTAGGGCTACTTTACTGCCTGCGGATATTTCCCAACAACACTGTTTCATGGTCAGCGCCTGCAACGAGGAATTAAACCGGGATTTACTGATCAACAGTTCAATACATTCACCGATAAGCCACGGATGACATTATATCGAAGAGGTTAAAGTATTTATCTTTTGTTATTGTTGTTGTTTCCGTGGTAATAAACAATGGAGGGACATAGATTAAAAAAAGCAAATATTTTGTCAATGAATAAAAAGTTAGCTGGGTGAAATTATGATAGAATCATCTGAATATTAGAAACTGGGTAAAAAAATCTGGAAAGTAATATAGGGTTTAAGTTGCTATGGAAACAAATTTTGAAGAGCCAGGAAGGGGGGAGCATATTATGTGACAATGACCCCCACCATTAGTCGGGTTTTACCATACTTGAAGCATAAAACATATAGGCATTATTGTTAATTATACTGCAAAACAATTTCTCGTGATCTGATTAGATAATATGTCCCAAACATATATATCATATACACTGGCAAAACCAACGTAAAAGCAGTTTTCATTTCGGGAGTCCCTTATGCATGACTATACTATCAAGATTAACATCGATTGTGCGCCAAGCTGCACGTTTTACTACGTATCTTCAAGGTTTCAATGACGTCAGTTCCCAGTGATGTCAGTTTTTATTGAATTGGGGCATTCTGAAGAGAAATTCTACTTCGTCAGCGTACTCAATTCTTTAAAACCAAAAGACAGGTAAAATTCATATTACAAAGGTTGGAGTTTTCGGCTCGGAGCGACACGATTTACCACAGCCGTGAACAAGTTTCCAAGTCCCCTGCCACCTGACCAGACAAGTAATAAAGAAAAGTACCAGTGCTTATCTAAAAAAAAAAAACAGATTGCTACAGAAATATCCTTGGGTGGAGATAAGTATGGAAAACGCCAAGCAAGTGACAATGAAACCATCATAGCCAGGGTGATATTACACTCCTGACATTCTTTAGTATATGTAATATTGTGAGAAATATTGTGAGAAAAGGGTAAGTGCTTACCTGGGAAAAAATGAAGAATAAAGTTTCCATGGCAACAAACTTGAGAAAGACGGAGAAAAAAGCAAATCGTGTGACAGTGACTCCATCATTAGCCTGGTGATATCATAGTTATAGCATCCCAAAAATGTCTCTTCCTGATACCCCGTACCAGGTTTGTACAAATTTGATACATTTATATACCCCATTATCGCTGTAATACGGTGACCTTGGTCGGATCAACTTCTTTTCAGAAAGTGACATTTTATTTTAATTTAACAGCTTTAGTCCCTAATAGGGACGAGCGGGCTTTGTTCGATTGTACAGGTGTTTTAGAAGAATTATGTTCATGTTCCAGTTTGGTTAACCGAATATACATTCCGAATACTCAAATTCACCTTAAAATCGGTAAAATTAATCTAGCGTTTTACTTGATTTTCTTGTTTTTCGTCTTTAATCTTAGACTAGAAAACTAAAGAAAAAGACATTTATATATTTTATTTATATTCCCGAAATATTATAAATCCAGGTGTTTTTTTTTTTTTTTTGTTTTTGTTTTTACAAAAAGTAAATCAAGCAATTCACAATTTTTTTTTTTTATGTTTTTTGATACCATTTTCATCAACATCTCATTAGTATAGCAGTAGAGTATCCTTTATTTGTGGTTCCCACAATGCTTTTTCAACCAAGTTGTTAGTATCTCACATAAATGACACCAAAAGAATCTTCTGTAATAAGAGAGAAACGAATCCTGTTCCAAAAACTATCATCAACTCTTGGAAAACAAAGTTTGGCTGAGCTGGGGGCTCGAACACACGACCTGTGAGTTATGAACCTTGTAGGCTACTGACTGAACTAAAATGTGAAGTAAAATCTCGATCTTCGTTTTGTTTTGGTAAAGCTCCTTAAGCTACTTTTGGCTTTCTGTAAATGAAAAAAAGAATAACTCAGTTGAAACCCGCTTTTATTGTCAGTATTAGACACTGAAGAGTTGCATCAGAGAAAATGAGATATCCTTTGTAACTTTCATTTACTGATTATAGAGCCCTGGAGTTCTTACTGAGGCAATGTTAAAAAAATGATTATTTGTATTAAATTAACGACAATTATTAAAATAAGGAATCAGATCGTTTATTTAAATTGATTTAAATCTAAGGAATGATGAACAGTTTCGATTATAAAAAAAGGGAGAAAAAGGTTCACCCTGCTTAATACCAAAAATATATAAATGAAACTGTGGTCCGTATTCACTAATCAGTCTTAAGAATGTTTTAAATCTTATCCTCAAAACTGTTCTGAAATGGGAAGTAACACACCATGTAATTAGTTAAAGCAAATAGTTTAGCCAATCAGAAGTTCGTTTATTTTCCAATCCTTTAATTATACAAAGAATGTTCATAAGAATGTTTGGCAAGTAAACACCCTGGAATTTTCACTTCACAACCAGAGTTTCTTTTTATTCAAATAGCCTTTTTGGTGTATTCTGAATTATATCACAGAATTAGCTGACTTGATCTCGTTTTCCTTGCGTTTCTTCTGGACTAGGCATGCACCACGCAGTGCCTAGTCCAAGGACACTCGATAGTAAGCGTCATCTCCAACGGGACTGCAGCTAATAACAAATCTTTGCCCTGAAGGACTTGACTTTGTTTCATATCATAAATATCGTCGATATACTTAAAAAACCTCGTAACTACAGCATGTGACAAGCTGTAGTTACGAGGTTTTCGGAGTAAACCGATGATATGAAATTGTATTGCCTAGAAAAAGCAATAGTATTCATAAACATAATATTGGCATCAGAAAAAAATCCACACCAGTTCACGTTACTATCTGTCTATCTTCATTCCCCATGTATCTCTGTTCCTGCCAGTCGGTCTATGTAGCTTTGGGTCTGTCCTTATGCTTGTCTCTCTGTCTGTCTTTTTTTTTTACCATAATTTTTTTCCTCTACCTTTCTCTACCTAGTTCTCATTCTCATTCCTTTCTCCGTTTTTATATCTTTTGCTTTGAAATGTAAATGAAGATGTATAAGGTATTTCTACCTTGTTTAGTTTTATCCTTTTTCCCGGGACAGTTTTATAGTTTTAACGACCATAATTGGCCTATCTTGTTTAGGCTAGGGATAAATAAAACATGATACCAGTGAAACTGTACACCACGAACTATTATGATACAAATACGACTTTGATAACTCTAGGGTTGACTGCTTTTGAAAACATTGCGGAAAAATGAGGTATTGGGTCCCAGATGGATTAGTGGTAAAGATGCTTATTTGTTAAGGCTCCCTTTTTCCGTTAACGAGGCTGGATGTTTGGGTATGTCCATGGACATATTACTGCAAAATCCCAGAACACTGAAACCCATGAAAGGTATGATAAATCCTTCAAGCGACACAGGCGTACAGAACGTGAAATCTGGTCTTAGATATATATACTTTCTTTACCTCATGGTTTTCAGATACTGCCCCCCCACACACTTATACACACATTTACAATTAAAATTTCAAGGTCGTTGAATTATTTGGTGATTCTTGCACCAAACCTAGCCGGACAGGAAATTAAGTTTTGTCATTTTGCCACCCTGGCTTCCGGTCTGAACGGTTTCCTTCTACATTTTTTGAACAAAAATTACGAAACAGATGAACAAATTATTTTCAAAGACCAACTTGTAAATAGGCCGTGCTAAGAAGTGGTCAGAAAACTATTATCCTTTTGTGTGTAATAAGAATACATTATGCAATATTATTAATACATAACTAAAAACAAACACCGTCAACTTTTCATGATGCTAGGAATGAAATTTAGAACGTTCAGTGAAATACGGACCTAGGACTGTACCGACTGAGGTGAAAGAAAGAAAGTAATAATGAAAGTGTTAAACTGGAGTCGTCTTGAACTATAACCGAGTTTATTCGAGTGCGTGTTTATTCCGGACCATCACGTGTTTTGTTCTCGCGTCAGACGAGATTCCACGACAATAAAAGCCATACTTTTTGCCAGTCTGGTGAGTTTTATGACGTCTTTAACTGTTTCCAAATAGTCCCATCTTTACAAACCAGAGTCGAACGCTTTTGAAACACGAATTGGAAATTGGAAATGGGTTTCCACAAAAATCGGCCGTTCTGATGCGCTCTACAGTTTATACAGAACTAGCACATGATTGTGTACACAGCGCCTTTGACTTAATCGATGGAATACTGATTTATCACACCTTGTTTTCAGTGTAATAAACTCCCATTACGAATTTTTCATTTTGTATACACGTTTAATATCACAAATGTGTGACGTCAAAACCTTGCTTTTAAAAAAAAAGTTCCTAGATTCATTTAAACCTTTACTCCATAGATACTCATTTCTACGCATTGCTTGTAGGAAGCTTTGGAAAACATTGTGGCAAAAGGTGAAATTGCTCGTGACGAGCAATTTCACCTTTTACCACAATGTTTTCTATGCTATCAAAAGGTACACATAATATACACAAAAGAAACAACTTCATCCTTGCTGTTATTTATTTAGGGTCAATTAGACATACCAAAGAAATGTCTTATTAGGTAAAGGGTTAACACAATCTTATCTCAAACACAAACTATTGTCAGGTCCTATAGATATCAAAGTCATACATAGACTGATATTCTCTCACTAATGCAATATCTCACCAATGGTACCAAGTTTAATATTTGGAGGATAATTGAATGATTGTGTGTGTTATTAAAAATCTGTCACTAGAATGGAGTGTGATGTGGTTGAAAAAAAAAATATAGTCTGAAGGTTTCTATATTTATTATCCTATTTATTATATTCTGAATTCACCCTTTTTATGCATATAACTATCAAGAATGCGTTGTCTGCCCATGTCATATTCTTCGAAGATTCGACTGTCTTATATGACGCATAACTAGCCCCAAAAGCGGACTGACTGTAATATTACGCTCTATAAAGTAGTAATGTAGAAAATAGCTTTTATCAAAACGTTTGAGTAGAAATGAGACCTGCCTTAGCTCCAGATTTCTCTAGACTGCTGATCCTAGCTGAATGAATTGCTCGAGGTAGCGTTTTCTTGAGTAAACGTTTATTTTAGTTTGAAATTCAAAGTAACGGTTGTCACGTAGGAAAGTGGTTCGGTTCGGTACCCAGGATGCCCAAATTAGATAGATGAGTATTTATAGAATGCCATCTAGCGGGAAATAATGTCAAGAATGGTATATAATATGCGCATTATAGGAAAAAAGTAGTTCCAGAAAACAATCTAAAACTATATCGTCACTAATGATGATACAATATTTATCGTCACTAGTAGTGTTATTCACTATGATATTTCAGAAGCCCAACTCACTGATAAGAATATAATATAAAACATTTTGCCACCGCTGACTTTGTCTCGTGCTGCTTAACCCTTTACCACACAATACCGTCTTTTAACGACCCTGTGGAAGAAGGCTTTGATAACATTATGGGAATAGAAAAGGAGAAAATGCTGGAACCCAGCATTTTCTTCTTTTTCCAAAATGTTTGCCACCCAATCAACGATAAATTTCGGCATTTGGGTCAACTGTAATGTGTCGTCTGCAAATTTGTACGAGTCTCAAATCTATTTTGTGGTCTCGAAAAGGGTTACAAAAATACCTAATTGTATTTTTCTTAATTTTGATTTCTGTAAGTATCACTTACATTAAGGTTACCGAGACAACCTTATCACCACCTGTATTTCTTCAAACTATTTTTTTTTTCATAACGATCTAAGCATCCTCATCTTACCATGTGAAAACGTCAAGTGCCACTTACACGTAAAACTCTCATAAAACATATCTTAAAAGAGAAGGACATTTCGCTGTAGACAAACTGTCTTCGTATCTCAAGATTTCGTCGGTTCTTCCTTGGCCTAAAACCTCATTTATTTGTATTTATTTATATTTGAAGTATAATTTTCTACCGAGTACCTCATAGAAATGTGGTTTAAAATGATTGTATGAAAGTCATTGCCACAGGATTCGCTCCTCTCCAACTGCAGGGTAGAATTTCATCTTTGTTTAGATGGGGCGGCAGCCAACGGCATCGAAAGAGCATTCTGGGAAGTACTTGTAAAGAAAAGCAAAAAAAAAACAACAACATATACAATATGTAAACTGCTTCACCAGTTATGGTTACATACATGGAATTCTGAGGAAAAGATCTTTACAGAGTAAAGTGAAGTCGAACCCTATTGAAGACACTTTTTATAGGCACTGGAACTGCCATGGCTTTTCATTGGGCGTATACCAATGTTCGAAACTAAATTCGCTTTTTTTCTACAATTTTTTCTTTCTTTTTACAGGAAAAAAAAAATCCAGCAATCACTTAGTCGTATATAATTAGTCGACTGCAAATGGTTTTAATAAGGACAAGTGTAAACTTGTATGGTTTGGCAGAGCTAGATAGGGTATTACACTTGATACAATTAAAACAAACAAACAAAAAACGTTTCAACTCAGCAATCTATTCAAAAACTCTTTAACTTCTACAATAAAGATACTGCTTTGTCTTAACCTGGTAAATAAGTGGGACGAAACTTTCAAACTGACAGTATAAACCGATATTGTATCATCTAAATTGTACTTTTTGGACGAAAATATTTCCTGAATATACAGTATAGATCCAAGATCACACTATAAGTTCTGTGAAGTCTGATCTTGATCTAAACTGTCCTCAAAAGGTATTTGAGCTTTGCTCGGCAGTGTAAGAGTCAATTCTGTTCCCACTATTAACATAAAAGTTGTCCAATTTCTGTCAAAGACCGAACTAATTTCTTCTGAAAGACATAATTAAGTGCCCATTTTATAGGCATTTCGGCATTGCTTTGACACTTATATACCTATTCATTTTACAGTTCTTTTAAACAACCGAGTTATTTATTCAGTCTCAAATTGGTTAAAGTGAAACAATTAGTATCCAGTGGTTAACTTAACTCTTTACCGCACAATCCTTTAAGCACCCAAACGAGAAGACTGGTGAAAACATTCTGGGAAAATAGAAAAATGCAGGTGACCAGATTTTTCTCCTTATTCCCCATGACTTTTTCTACCTTATCAAAGACAGTCGTCATTATTTAGTTATACATGTATTTGATTGGTCCTGCTTTGCAAATGGTTTGCATCTAGACCAGTCCGAAACTTGTCGTTTGGTAGAGAGTTGATGTTTTTCGGTACAGTGTTTCTCAATGTGGTATATCTCTTTCTCTTTGCGGTGCAGTGTTTCTCTCCTGCGGTATATGTGTTGCTCTTTGCGGTACAGTGTTTCTCTCTTGCAGTATATTTGTTTCTCTTTGAGGCACAGTGTTTCACTTTGCGGTATAAATGTTTCTCTTTGCGATACAGTGTTTCCCTCATGTGGAACAGTGTTTCTCTTTGCGGTACAGTGTTTCTCTCTGCGATACAGTGTTTCTCTCTGCAGTATGGTGTTTCCCTATTGTGGTACAGTGTTTCCCCCTTGTGGTACAGTGTTTCCCTCCTGCAGTACACTGTTTCTCTCTGCGGTACAAAGTTTCCCTCCTGCGGTACAGTGTTTCTCGCTTTGCGGCACAGTGTTTCTCTTTGTGGTACTATAATTCCCTCTTGCGGTACAGTGTTTCTCTTTGCGGTACAGTGTTTCTCTTTGCGATATATTGGTTTCTCTTTGTGGTACTGTGCTTTTCTTTGCGGTTCCGTGTTTCTCTCTGTAGTTCAGTGTTCTCCTTGTGGTGCCATTTTTCTCTTTGCGGTATATTGGTTTCTCTTTGCAGTTCAGTGTTTCTCTTTGCGGCACAGTGTTTCTCTCTGTGGTACGGTGTTTCCCTCTAATGGTGCAGTGTTTCTCTCTTGCGTTACAGTGTTTCTCTCTGCTGTACAGTGTTTCTCTTTGCGGTATATTTGTTTCTGTTTGAGGTAGAGTGTTTTCCTCTTCTTGTAAAGTGTTTCTCTTTGTGGTACATTGTTTTCCTCTTGCAGTACAGTGTTTCTATTTGGGGTATGTTTATTTCTCTTTGCGGTACTGTGTTTCTCTTTACGGTCTATCTGTTTCTGTTTGTTGTACAGTGTTTCTCTTTGTGGTAGTGTTTCTCTTTGTGGTACAGTGTTTCCTCTTGTGGTACTATGTTTCACTCGTGTGGTACAGTGTTTCTCTCTTTGCGGCACAGTGTTTCTCTTTGCGGTATAGTGTTTCTCTTTGCGGTACAATGTTTCCCTTTGTGATATACTTGTTTCTCTTTGCCGTTTATTTGTTTCTCTTCTCAGTTCAGTGTCTCTCTTAGCGGGGCAGTGTTTCTCTTTTGCGGCACAGTGTTTCTCTCACACTGTTAAAGAAATGTTTTGGAAAATATTTTGGGTACATTACAAAATACTTTAAACATCTTCTTTTTCTTCAAATGATATTCTCAAACCTTTTGCAAATCCCGTGAATTATTGAGCAATAACTATAAAGTGTTTTGAAGATATATTCAAGTGGTAATTTTTTTTTGTGTTATTATTATTTTGCATGCAACACGTGAGAAGGCGCATTCGGACATTTCCGTAAAGTGCCGTCTCGGATCAGCCTGCGCAGTCCACTACAACTATAATAGATTTTATCCTATGATAGATGTTTGGAAAACGGATATTTATATAAAAACGGAAAGTGTCGTCTCGGACCGGCCTTCAAGGACTGCGCACGCTGATCCTAGAAGATACTCTACCCAAATCTCCGAATACCCCCTTTTCGCATGTTGCAGGCCCTAAGTTTCAACAGCCCCGAATAAAAAATATGCCTTTGAAAACATAATTAGTACAGGAGAAAATATTGCTGGAAGGAAATGGTTATAACCGACAACTTATCCTTTTTCCACGATATTATCTACCTGTTTTGGAAAACTTAAACCTCTTTTTACCAATCTTTAAACTATTACAATATATGTACAGATGCTTGGATTTCAAAGGTTCTAACTTTTTTCGTTTGATAGAAAGTTAATTCTTTACTAGACTACAAAATTTTGGTCTTGTCCAAATTGAAAGCATTTGCATACGGCAAAATAAATGTGACTAGAAAACTGAAATTTGATTTGGGAAAGGGTAGAAAACATTGTGGGAAACGGAGAAAATGCTGGTAACCAGCATTTTCTCCTTTTCCCACAATGTTTTCCCCCAAAGGCTTCTTTTTCAGGGTTGTCAAAATTATGGATTGTTTGGTAATGGGTTAAGGATAAAATGGTTTTGAAGTGGGCAAGACCGAGGCGGTCCCGAAAATAATTCGTTCGTGCTTTGTCACGTGACGTGCTCTTTATGTCAGCAGACGAACTCGCGACTCCTTCGTCTGCGAACAAAAACAGACGTTTTTTTTTATCTTCTTATTAATAAATTTCGACTCATTAGCTCGTGAGATGAAAGAGAAAAGAATGTAGTCTTTCTTGCTTAATATTTGCCAGACGATGAAATCCTAGTTTTGTCTAAATTCAAAGCATTTTGAAGACGATAATTTAACGCTTAACCTTCTTAAAAAAGCTTTTGAAATCGAAACTTTCATGTGATGATAAAAATCCATTTTTTTTTCCAAGATTGATTTATATAATTATTTACTTATCTATGTATTTATTTTTGGGGAAAAAAAAAAACAAAAAAACACGTTGTCGGAAAGTGTAGATGCACGATCAGACTGCACGTTGTGTGCAGTCTGATCTTGATCTACACTGTCTATAAAAGGTTGTTTTATAGGTCTTAGCAGCCAAAGGAATAATCGTGGTTTTTCCCCCTTACCAAACAATCCCTGGTTTTCACGACCCTGAGGAAGAAACCTTTTGAAAACATTTTGGGAGGAGGAGAAAACGCTGGTAACCAGCATTTTCTCCTTTTCCCACAATGTTTTTTTACCCTTCCGAAAACAAACTTCAATTTTTGAATCACATTAATTTTGTTGCTTTCAATTTGGACCGGTCTAAAATTTTGTTGTTTGGTAAAGACTTAAATGACATAAACTGCCCTTGAAATGTTAGAATTCTTGTTGCATAAAGAGCAAATGTTGCTTACTATCATTTTCTCCTTGTTTTACAAGGTTCGTCGTCTTTAATATTGTCCTCAAATCTCGGAATTGTTTGGCATGGTAAAGGGTGAAAAAGACGCATTTTAAAGATATTTTTTTGCAGCCTCAAGAATTTTCTTTTTTAATCAACACAGTTTTTTACTACACCTGTGAAAGAATGATGCCAACTCTTGTCATTCTACTCACACTGCATGTCTTACCCCCCCCCCTTTTCTTTTTTTAAAAAAAGAAACTTTCTAAATAAATGAATAAATAAATAAATAAATAATTTAGGAGCAATAGAATAGAGAAAAGCACTTTCGATACAGAGCTCCAGATGAGGGGGAATGATGGCATTCTAAATCCATTATTTCTCTTTCACACACTATGTTCTGGGTACTCATTAGAATCGTCTCGACGAGACGGTTCTAATGCATATCCATAACATAGAGTTTGGTGGAGAATAAATCATATATTTAATTTCAAAATCACTCCCTCTATCTGGAGCTCTATCGATAGCCGGTTGATGCAAACTACCTTTCCGGTATAATGTAGAGAAACAGCCTCCCTTACAAAATGACCCGAGTCATTATTCTACGTAGAGAAATGACCCCAGAAGTCATTTCTCTACATAGAGGAATGACCCATGTCGTTTTTCTACATAGAGAAATGATCCTCTGGGGTCATTTCTCTACGTAGAATCATAACCCGGGCCATCCCTCTACGTAGAAAAATAACCCATGGATCATTTTGTAGGAGATGGTCATTTCTCGGCATTACACCAGCAGTTTTTCACATCCCACCTCTGATGCATGTGAGAAAGTAATCATTGACTTTGAAAGGAAAGTTGTGTTAGTAAAAGTGTGAGAAAGCCAGGAAGCACATCTTCGGTTTACTTCAAAAACCTCGTAATTACAGCATGTATCGAGCTGTAGTTACGAGGTTTTCGAAGTAAACCGACGACATGCGTAAGTGCACTGGCCGCCGAGATATGACCTGAGCTGTTAAAGTGGCATTAAACTCCAATTCAGTCAATTCAATCAATCAGAGAAAAGCAGGCGAATGGAATACCTTATCACACAAATAATTAAAAACACTTTAATAATATTAGAACGATAGAAATCATAAGATAAATTAGGTCGTAACTGTAAACGCATCTCCAACAAGACGAGAAGAAAATAAGGACGACAACAGTTCGGGCAAAACAAAACGGCTACACAAAGAGACATGTTTTCAACGAGATAATAAAAAACATGATCTAATTATATCTAACCAATGAAGAGCGGTTAGTGCTTCAAGATTAAAGTAATGTTTTCGTTAATGATTTATACTTTTTTATGCGCACTAATTAGGGCCTATTTACTTAGAAGAATTAACTCTTTACCAGACGACAAAATTTTAGACTCTTCCAAATAAAAAGAATTAGCCGACGACAAATTAAGTATGTCTAAAATGATTGGATTTGTCTTTGATATGGTTGAAAATATTGTGGGAAAAGGAGAAAATGCTGGTTACCAGCATTTTCTCCTTTTCTCACAATGTTTTCAAAAGACTTGTTCAGGATCGTAAAAAGAAATGTTTTATTTGGTAAAGGGTTTGACGCAAAACAGAAAATTAGATACCCGAAAATTAAAAGTGTACTTCAAAAAGCGCCGCGCATTAATACATATTTATATGTCTACTTAATCTAACAAAATGGCGTCTGAAGTTGTCCCATAAGTCCTTGCGTTGAAGCACTCCATAATAACTTATTCCTTTACTAATAAATTCGAAATGAGTTTACGAAAATGAAGATGGAGACCTTTGAACACATTGTTGAAAAAGGAGAAATTGCCGAAAACCAATTTCTCCTTTTCTCACAATGTTTACTATTTTCTCGAGGACAAATTCCGTTGTTTGAGCAAAACTCATTTGTCGTCCACAAGTGCTCCAAATTTTGACAAGTTTAAAATTTTGTCCTGTAGAATAGAGCCTACTTGTATGGGGTATAGATTCTTTTCCAATCTTACAATTTACCAGATATACTGCGCGGCCAGCACACCCATCGATACTTCCCCCCTTTTGTTGTTGTTGTTGTTGTTTTTCGTACCTCTACTTTTCACAATATTCTTTCCAGGCCACTGGCTACTTTCAAAGGCCACTGGTTGAAATAACCATCGTCAAATTGATACACAGCAGTAAGAGAACAACGAATCTTGTCGCAATGACTATCATCAATCCTCTGAAAGAATTTTTCCATACCAAGGATCGAACAATCGATCTCCTGTTCTCAAGTTTTGCACTCTGCCCACTGAGCTAGAGGGGGCTTGTCTTCAAGGCAAAGTGTTAATTCAACTCATCGTTGGAAAAAGAGCATTCTAACATGACACCTGAATTCGGCTCTATAAACACAGTGCAACGAAAGCCTGGTGAAATTAAGAAATAATCTTCTTTCTATCGTGGTTTATCGTTCAGTAAACCACAGTTGTGAATTATGAGGTACAATAGATAATCCACGAGGGCGATACGAGGGAATTCTGTACACCATTTAGATAAAAACAGATCAACGATAGTGCAGGTCAGTTTTAAGTTTATAATAAAAAAAATATTGTATAACAAAGTAAAGTGACCATTTTTCATACAGAAAGTGTCATAAAACGAAAAGTGTCAGCTCTGATCAGCCTGCGCAATTCGCACAGTCTGATCAGGGCTGACACTTTTCGCAGTTCCCAGATGGTCGCTTTTTGCGTGATGGGTTTCATAATATACTGACAATAAAAACAAAGGTAAAAGACCAAGTAAACAAGAAAGTTACGACTTACGTTTGTGCTGTGTAACGCTGAATAATTAAATAGGTTCGATGTTTAAAAAAAGTCCTCCTTTGAAACATTATACCACTTAACTCCGATAAAAGTAGTTCCGGTCAAAGCGCATGTATACGCCCTTATGTGATCGGTACGGACTAATTGTTTTAAAACCTTATGATTAACCAGCATAATGTATAATTATCGGATTAAGGAAACGACCCCTTCATCTGTTCGAACATTTATTTGTTATTTATGGGTTGAAGTTACTGAGCCGTTTTTCAATAACGGCCGTTTTGTTCACAAAAGATAGCACGCTGTGTCTTACAGTCAGTTTGGAATATACCAATAGGCAATGGTATCATGTGACGTCTCATTGTGTGACGTCATTGTCTTACGCGCGCGACATTTTCTTTGACCCTTTTAATATGGTTATCTCTATACCGATTTTGACAATACGTGTGATCTTCTTATAGTGAACATAAGGTTTCCAGCTTTGATCCAGAATAAAAGATCCAACATTTTACTGATCTTCTTTCGCTATTTATGTGTGTTGTAATCCAACTGTGGGAACCGCCATTACGTTTAAGATTTGTTAACCATTTTACCAAACGACATTTTAGATATGTTCAATTGAAACCATTTGTAGACGACCAATAATTGTAATTCAAATTATGAAATATATGTTTTTACAGCTTTTTTTTCGGTTATTCCCCGTGTCGTACCCCTTCCGCCTAGCAACGCATTACAATATTACGTCTTGCGCGAGAAATGTAAGGTAAATGACGTCATGTTTCCATCTGGCTGTAAAGCTTAAATTGAAGGGTTAGAATATAAAAAAAATCAGTATTTTCACTGGTTGTAATCATGAAATATAGAAAAATATTTCATCGATATTTTTCGATAACCTACAATAGATCATGAAATTAAAGTCTATATTTGAAAGCCAATACGTTGTTGTTGGAGCCTCATGGTAAGTCACAATTACCAGTACAGAAACTCAATATCTTAAAAAGAATTCGGAAAAGGAACGGTCCAACTTGTCACAACTCTTTACCAAACGACAAAAATTTGGACTAGTCCAAATTGGAAGCATTTGCATACGACAACTTAAAGAGGCTAAAATGCTGGAATTTGTCCTTCATAGAGTAGAAAACTTTGTGGGAAAAGGAGAAAATGCTGGTGAGAAAAATAATCAGTATAGATTTGGAAAGAAAATGGTGTCAGTACTGGAGTGAGAAAGCCAGGAAACACATGGCTGTGTCACTGACCGCCATGATATGACCAAAGCTGTTAAAACTAGTTAAAATAGTGTTAAGGTAAGACCTGTGTAATGCACTTCCGGTGAAAATTCTAATTTATTGATAAATAAGGATTTATGCAGAAATAATATTTTTGCACATTTCTAACGGATCAGAAGTTCCGTTTATGTCTATCTTGAAATTATCTTTTGATACTTTTGTTAGTTTTTCTGAAAAGGGAGGTAATTATTATCTCTTTTTGAATTGAGAATATAGTGACTTTAGATTTATAAATGATAATTCAAAGAAGGAAAAAAAAAGAGAGAGAGAGAAAAAAAATGAGTCGGTGAAAGTAGTTCAATAATACTCATTTTTAGTTATAGCTAATTTTGCAGGATGATATTTTAGTGGAAATAGCTTTTTTCCATTGCACAGGTCTTACCTGAACTACTTTCACCTTTTCATTTTTTCTATTTTTTCCTTCTTT
The DNA here is from genome assembly GCA_943736015.1 of Tridacna crocea. Lineage (NCBI taxonomy): Eukaryota > Metazoa > Mollusca > Bivalvia > Cardiida > Cardiidae > Tridacna > Tridacna crocea. The sequence continues at coordinate 36,297,864 of OX031073.1, forward strand.
GAATTATCATTTATAAAATTAAAACCGCTATATTCTCAATTGAAAAAGAGATAATAATTACCTCCCTTTTTAGAAAACGAACGAAAATATCAAAAAATAGTTTCAACATAGACATAAACGGAATTTCTGATCCGTCAGAAATGTGCAAAAATATTATTTCTGCATAAATCCTTATTTATCCTTATTTAACAACCAATTAGAATTTTTGCCAAATGTTCACCGGAAGTGCATTACACAGGTCTTACCTTAAACTCCGATACAAACCAAACCAAAACATGCTTTGTTTTGGATTTGCTTCTTTGTGTTCATTTTTGCTTCTCGTGACGTTCTCTTTCTCGCTTTCATCTTTGCTTCCTAGCTTTCGTTCCTACTTCTTTTAGTGCCTGATGTTCCCTTTTCGTATATGACCTTCCTCAATCCATACTGCTTGTCTATTTTTTTCAGTCCGTCTAGGTGTCTATAAGTGTGTTTGTTGCAGAATCTGTCCTGCTTTTCTGTACTATTTATTTCACTCAACCCAAGGTCAACATATTTACACCGCCTGACGAAACAGTTATCGTCGGTTTTATTTCAAAAACCTCGTAACTACAGCTTGTTACAAGCTGTAGTTACGAGGTTTTCGAAGTAAACCGACGTTATGAGTACGATTCCATGTTACAATGAACATTCAGTACGCCTTTCTACGCCCTTGTACCGCCCAAGTTTCCACCACTATAATTAAAACTTCAACCTTTTCTTTAAGCCTTTACAACACAATGACGACTTTGAAACGACAACTGGAAATAAGTCTTTTGAAAACATCGTGGGAAAAGGAGAAAATGCTGGTAACCAGCATTTTCTCCTTTTCCCAAAATGTTTTCTACCCATCACTAAACAATTGTACCGTGTGAGCCCCATTAAAATTGTTGTCTGCAAAATGTTTTCAATTTGGACGAAGCTAAAATTTTGTGGTCTGGTAAACAGTTAACGTTCAAGAACCCTTAGAACATCCAAAGATGCTTTTTTGAACCGACTAAGTCAAGATCAGACTGTAAGAACAAGCTGTCTGATCTTGCATCCACACTATCCATATTTTGTCTGAATTGAGCTAAGAATTCCACGGCAGATTCCAACAGCCTTGATATTTCACTATGTTAATTAACTTCGCGGAGGCAATAATTTCACAGGTTTGTTTCATAAACACGCTTCTTCTTTCTGATGTTTGTAGCCTTATATTTAGCGGACGATTCACTGAAAATATTGTGGCAAAGGAGGAATTGCTCATAATATTCTGAAGCGAACTGGCTACAAGCAACTCGAAAAAAATATGTGTGATCTACAATTATTAATATATTATATACAAATAAACCACGCTCGGGCGAAAAGGGACTTACTCATTATCTCCCGCTAGATGGCATTCTACAATACACATCTATCTAATTTTGGCATCCTGGGTACACAACTGGACTACTTTCCTACGCGACAACCGTTACTTTGAATTTCAAACTTTCAAACGAAATGTACATGTACTCAATAAAACACTACCTGGCGTGATTCATTCAGCTACGATCAGCAGTTTAGAGAAATCCACAGCTAAAACAGGCCTGATTTCTCCTCAAACGTATAGATAAAACCCTTTCTCCATTGCTACTCTATGCCGAGTATTACTACAATCCGCACCCCCCCCCCCCCCATATTCGGGGCAGTGATGCGTCATAGCAGACAGATCGAACCTTCGAAGAATATGACATGCGCAGACAATCGGGATTTACTGTATCTCCTGATGCATTATTACAAGCACGTCACAGTATAACTATATAGCCCCTTTGAAATCCACTTTCTTATAACCAACTGCCCTTTAGGAAAGAGTTTCAGCTCAAGTCAAATACAAATACATGTATAGGTGAAAACAATGTAGCAAATGGACAGATTGCTCATCAGCACTAGTTCCTATTTTACAGCATTGTTTTCAACACTCAAAACTAGGTTGCTTCAAGAAGCACAAAAATTACGTGTGAAGTAAAGAGTTGGCGTCACGTTTTGCAAGACAATAAATGTCATATTGAAGACGATGAGGATTCCAGAACGTAGTCGCGTGTTTTAGACATAACCCAGACACGTTTTACACTGTACCATGTCAATTTCCTAAATTTGACAGTTTCTCTCTAAAAAATCTGTTACGATTCGTATTGATATGACAACAAAATTGCACAAGATGACGATAACGACACGATTCCTTCTTGTTTTCACCCTACCAGCATTGAAGGAGAAACTAGGGGATTTTGCAGATGGTATAGATAAAGAGCAGAATGATCAGCACGAGCAATGTGATCATATATCCACACTGAAGTTTGCTGGAAATAATTAGATGATGTAAATCCAGCTCATTCCTTAACTCTTTACAACACGATTCTTGGAAAGAAAATTAATGAAAACACTTTGTGATTTAAAGAAAACACTGCTAACCAGCATTTTCTCCTTTACTAAGGCCTAAAAGAATTTCTACACCTTATTTTTTAGAAAATCTTATAGGTAAAATTTCATTATACCCCATGTTATTTTATTCAATTTATACATGTATAAAAATTTGTTATTTTGTTTACAATTAACCTGATGTTTAACTAAGGGGAAAATGATTTTTTTCCTCCTATCTCTTTTCTTAACCCTTTACCAAATAACAAATTTTTTGACTGGACCAAATTCTGCAGACAACAATTTGAAACTTGGTAGTATGATGAGTTCTGAATTTGATAGGGTAGTAAACATTGTGGGAAAAGGAGAAAATGCTGGTTACCAGCATTTTCTCCTTTTCACACAATGTTTTCAAAAGGCCTCCGTGTCCGGGTCGTAAAAACCAGGGATTCTTTAGTAAAGGGTTAATATTAAATAAGTGGGCCAGACAATTGTATCGTTTACATCTTTTATATTTCATATGCGTGCTTTTATATTGATGTAAAGCAATAAGTTATCTTTGATATATTTTTTTTATATTTCTTGTTTACATGAGATCACACACTCATATTTTTTTTTACATTTACATGGAAGGGGACTAGATAGGTATTTTAAAACCTAAAAAGTTGCTGGGGGCGAGAGCGGGGGGGGGGGGGGGGGGAGGGAGGTATTTTAAAACCTAAAAACTTGCTGGGAGCGAGAGGGGGGGGGGGGGGAGGAGGGAGGGCAGGGGCAGGCTTTTGCTGACAATATAGATCAAGATCAGACTGCATAAATACGTACACTCTGATCTTAAATCCTTCAATCTGCGCTGTCTGATACGGTATTTTTTTCCGATGAAATCGTCTATGAAAATGCAATATATTGGGTTTTACTATTAAGTGGAAATTTCTTTTCATTAATTTACTAACCGGAGGGTTAGAATGGAGAGCACCTGCTCTGGTTGCCTACATAAGCAGCCAAAACTGCTTCTTTTTTTTAAACCATTTTACCGACAGGGCCTTTGTTACGGGTGACCACTCCTTCATGCATGGCATCATCCCGGTTTGAATACAATAACACATAACTTTGAAACAGCAAAATATGGTTTATTAATATCTAACCGAAAGGTTAATTTTAGCTAATTAATTGTATAGATGTTCAAAACCGAGGGTGGTAGACAAAGATCACATTGAACAGACGTATAGGTTGATCTTCTTCTGCTCTCTCCACAAAAAAGAAAAACCGAGCTCGTGCTATGCCCGAATTGGCTTGAAATAAACGGGAAGCCACATCGAGCTTGGGGCTCCCGATATTATATTCAGCGATAATTTGATTTTTATATGACAAGATAACTGGTTCCACGCCGGGGTAATTGACAGATTGGATTGCAAATAAACGGAACCAGACGCTCGAATCTCGTAAAATCTCGGAGGAAAAATGACCGCCGAGGTTTCTTAGAAATTCCTCCAATAATCGGAGGAAAATAATGATTGAGTCTTCCGACTGCCAGATGAATTACATGTTAGGTTTGTATGTTTTTTATTTGTTTTGTTTCCTTCTTTGTTTGTTTTCTTTTGTTTGTTTGGGTTTGTTACATGTAAAACAGTTTCCTAACAGTACTTTGGTTATAAATGGACAGCTATATATTTAAAATAATGTTAACTCTTTACCACACAATCCCGATTTTTAAGGACCTTGAGAAAGAAGCCTTTTGAAAACATTGTGGGAAAAGGAGAAAATGCTGGTAGCCAGCATTTTCTCCTTTTCTCACACTGTTTTCTACCCATCCCAAACAAAATTTCAATTTTGCGGTCACATTTATTTTGCCGTCTGCAAATGCCTTCAATTTAGACCAGTCTATTATGTTGTCGTTTGGTAATGAGTTAAACGACAATAAACAGTGAATCTGACCCGTGACCTGGTGATTGCGAATTCGATACCCGGTCGCAGCCATTATCTCCTGCTAGATTGCATTCTACAAGTACACATGTATCTAATTTGGGCACCCGGGGTAAGGAACCGGACTACTTTTCTACGCAACAACCTCTAATTTGAATTTCATACTAAAATAAACGTTTACTCGATAAAACGCTACCTAGAGCGATTCATTCAGCTATGATCAGCAGTTTTGAGAAATCTTGACTTACAGCAGGCTTGACTTTTCCTCAAACATATTGATAAAAGCCATTTTCTCCATTTCTACTTTATAGCGCGTATTACTACAATTTCCCCAATATCGGGGAGAGTGATGCGTCATGTAAGGCTTAACTTTTCGAATCTTCGAAGAATATGACATGCGCAGACAACGGGTCGAAGCAAACTTTTTTCTGGCCATTTTTCATCTTTTACCTCTGATGCATTTGAGAAAATCAGCCAGTGGCTTGGAAAGAAAACTTTGCCAGAACTGGTGTGAGAAAATGGCGCTAAAGTTCAGTACAAACAAAACAATACAGAGAAACAAAACCTAAAGGTAGCCTTTGCATCTTTCCATGCGTTCTGATGATTAATTATAACAGTGCAACAAACAATTCTCTATTCTAATTTTCCATTGGCTTCTTTTCCAAATAAACCAAATCTTACCATTTTGTTCTAACTCTGTGTTAGACCCTAGCAGGATTTGATTTCAAATGATTAAACTCTTACCGCACGACCAAAATGATTTGTCGACATTGAAAGTATTTACAAACGACATGTCAAACCTTGCCCAAATGACAAATTTCTTTTTGGAAGGATAGAAAACATTGTGGATTCCAGCATTTTCTACTTTTCCCACATTGTTTTTTAAATTCGTCTTACTCGGGTTAGTTCAAACTAAGGATTGTGAGCTCTGGACTGTGTAGTAGATTTAACCCTTTACCACACAAACTCTATTTTTTAACGACCATGAGAAAGAAGCCCTTTGAAAACTTTGTGAGAAAAGGAGAAAATGCTGGCTGGTAACCTGCATTTTCTCCTTTTCCCATAATGTTTTCTACTCTTTCGAACCAAATTTCAACTTTTCAGTCACATTTATTTGGTAGTCTGCAAATGCTTTCAATTTGGACCAGTCTATAATTTTGTCGTTTTGTAAAGAGTTAAATGGAATGAAAAACAGAATAACGAGAGCAAAAAGACAAGAAGATTGCAAAAAATCGATTTCAGTTTTTCATCTTTTTATTTATGTTTCATTAGAATCAGCATAACAATAATTTAATACTCTTTGATGCAGATTTCAAGATGTATATACACATTATCAATTAGTTCATCTAACTAGAAAGGATTCTAAAATGAAAAGAAAAAAAAGCAATTAATCAAAAACTTCCTTTCGTTCTAAACATGCCTACTTTTAAATCTGTTTTTAAGGTAGTAGATCCGTAAAAATTCTAGTGCAACATGGAATAAAATTTCTTGATCGTTGATGAATAAGAATTTATACAGATATTATACATATGCTCATTTAAAGCCGACCAGAAATTCCTTTGATGTCTATCTTGAAATTATTTGTTGATACTTTTGTTTGTTTCTAGATAAGGGAGGTAATTGTTATCTCCATCTGCAATGAGAATATAGTGGTATTAGATTTATAAATGATAATTCTAAGCAGGAAATAATGGAAGTAATAAAGGAAAAAGTGGCTCGATTAAAGTAGTCCCGAATACTAACTTTTGATGATAGTAAATTTTGTAGGATAATGTTATAAATGAAAAGAAATCACATTTAAAGAAACGTGAAAACAGTGAAAGACACAACGAAGCCATGTCCGATCTGGTTACTATGTTTGATCCGGTTCAAGCCGGTGAATTTACCAACCAAATTTAAGAGCAATTCCTTTGGTGATCTACCGGCATATAGCTATGTTACCGGAATCGTGATGCTTACATCAATAAAACAATGATAGTGGTATCGTCCATCACTGAAAGAACCTACTTCTGTACAGACACGAGCTTTTACGCTCCTGCTGTTGGCAGAGTTGTGAAACACTGTGAGAAAAGGAGTAAGTGTTTGATACAAGCATTTACCGTTTTTTTCACGGTGGTTTACAAAATATTGAAATGAAATATTTTGCTGTCGTCCCTCTAAAAATAGACCTATTTCTCTCCAAATACCACTTTTTATGTCCCTGACTTTGGCACCTTTGAAAAATACCGTGAGAAAAGGAGCCATTTAATACATTTAATTCCTTCTTGTTCCAACAGTGTTGATCAAACCGTTGAAATGCAATATTCTCTTACCTTTTGCATGTTTTTCCCTACCACCGTTAAATCTATTCATTTTGCAGCCTGTTTTACATACTTTTCTTTTGACGTATCCGAAGTAATATCTTCCCTAAAAAGCTTTATCTTATTAACTTTGTAGAACTCAGGGATCCGTGTGATATTTTAAGGTAGTTGAATTAACCCTTTGTCACACAAAGACGACTTTTAACACGCTTTAGGAAAGAAGCCATTTCAAAACATTGTTGGAAAAGGAGAAAATGCTGGTAACCAGCATTTTCTCCTTTTCCAGCAATGTTTTCTACTGTATCAAGATCAAATTCTATCATTTATTTGAGTCACATTTGAATTGCCGTCTGCAAATGCTTTCAATTTAGATAAGGCTATAATTTGTTCGTCTAGTAAAGAGTTACGGGCGTTTAATGAAATAAAAAATCAAGATTAGCTGTGCATGAATTATATCGTCGGTTTACTTCGAAAACCCCGTAACTACATCTTGTAACCGAAGCTGTAGTTACGGGGTTTTCGAAGTATACTGATGATATCAAACATTCACGTCTTGTCGATATTTTCTGCTGAAAACATCAACCCGCAGACTGTTGGATAAATGAGACAAATATTTTCAGTCTTTTTGAAAAAACGAAAAATAGAATTTGTATTTTCAGTAATTTCGAAAAAAGAATGATATCAGCCATATAGTTAACGGAATAAACACAGTTATTTAGCAAAATAGAAAAGAATCTGTTATTTTCAGCCATTTTGATAAAAAAATATATATATATTTTCAGCCATTTTGAAAAAAGAGTATTTTCAGCACTTTACTTAACGGAAAACGAATAATCGCAGTCATTCGAAAAAAGAATAGATTACTATTAGACATTTTGACCAACGAATATTTTAAGCTATTTTGAAAAAAAAAAAAAACGATTGTTTCAGCCATTTTGAAAAAAAAACAAAAAAAAAAACAACGAATATTATCAAATAATAAAAAAAAAAACAAATAAAAAAAAAAATAGGGTCCGTATTCACCAACCATTCGTGAGAATATTCTTAAGTCTTGTTCTCGAAGATTTTCTATATTTGTAAGTTACACAATTTCTGATTGGCTAAACCATTCTGTTTAGCCAATCGGGAGTTGTGTTACTTTGAAATATAGAAAATTGTGGAGAATAAGACAGAGAACGTTCTTAAGAATGGTTGGTGAATACGAGTCAAGGTGTAGGTCTCATAATTTGACAGCTCTTTGGGCCATAGTATATTTTAAAAAAAAAAGACCCGACAACGTAGATATAAGACCAAGGACAGAATTCGCCGACTGTTCTTTTTCTTTTTCATTCCATGTTAAAAAACTAGCTGTCTGATTGGCTCAAGCAGAATGGCTCAGCCAATAGGATCGCTGGTTTTTAAACAGAAAATTAAAGCAATACTTAGAATAGTTGGTGAATGCAAAACTGATGCACGTTTTCTTTATTGTCATTCTACTAGCATTGGTACCTAGAACTGTCCTCTGCGTATTATCACCCTGTCTTTTACAGCTAAATGTAAAAAAAGTGATATTATTTCAAGTGCGGAGTAATATTAACAGTCCAAGAACCTATGAAAAAATTTATGACGACAAATCCATTCATTGGTCACAAAAAAGAAAAATACATTTTCAAAACATGCACTTATATTTACTGGCATATCCAAAATATTCCGATCTTTCTAGAAACGGCACTACTTTTCTATGGTTTGGGCGGACCGGAAGTTTCCTCTACTTGACTTGTGTCAGAGTCACTCCCACTTCCGGTTTTCTTACCACCTTCACTATGAGTTTTAACATGTTTACTTAAATGGTCGCTACGCATAAACTTTTTGTTACAAACAGGACAGGCGAATCTTTTCTCACCCGTGTGAGTTCTTAAATGTCGTTGCAATTCGTCCGAACGGGTAAATCTTTTACCACAGAAAAGCCAGTTACAAATAAAAGGCCGTTCTCCTGTATGCCAGCGCAAATGAGCTTTTAAATGTGACGTTTTTCCGTAAACTTTACCACATCCGGGTATATGGCAGCTGTGAACGTTCTTCTTAATTAAATGAGCGCCTGCAGGACCTAGACGCTCAGCTTCATGGCAGTTTGGGCATGCGCAGGTAGCGCGACCGGAATAGCGTTTTGACGATTTTGGACTGGGTATGTTTGAAACAGTTGGTCGTGACAGAAATGGATTCACTGAAGAAGAGCCAATGTCGTTCTGTGTGGAATACATACTTTTGTAAGGATCCTGTAAGAACTGCTGTCCCGATGAAAACAATGAACTAGATGATGCACCAAGGGTATGACCTAGTTTCAAATCACTTGTGTAACCCGACATCTGAGAATGTAGTCCCGTGCTAGATGATGTCACATCCGAATATAAGCTTCCACTTCCTGTGTGCATGTCCCAGAATGGTGCCACAGGGCTTACGGAGGTAGCAACCTCTGTCTTCAAATTCGCACCAAGACCAAAGGGCCAAGTGTCATAATTGTGCGCATGCGTAGGCACTGCTGATACCCTTGAATACATTCCTGGTAAACCGGTGTCCGCCCAGGAAGAATCACTGTGCATTTTTTGAAAATAGGCCGACTGAGGGGATTCTGATTGTCCATTCGGCGTCGAATTAGAGGTCACAGGGTATATAAGGTCATTTCCGTAAACACTAGTTCCATTTAGACTGGCACTCGGTCTGTTATAACTCGGAGATGACGTTGCCACAAACGACGGACTCCTTTGCTGAGGAACCAACAGGAAGTTTGATGAATCTGCTCCGACTGGTTCCGGTTTTTTCCACGGATGAAAACCTTTACCAACAGCAGCGTCGGCTAATGGAGGCGGAGATTTGGAGGTGATCTTGTTACACTGAGCAGCCAACATGGCAAGGGGAGCGCCACCTAACGGATGATGTATGTCCTATAAATAGAAAAAATATATATACAAGCCATGCTTTATGAAAAGGGGGCTTAATGCATCGGCGAAAAGTATCGACCCAGGTCAGCCTGTGCCGTCCGTGCAGGCTGATCTAGGCCGAAACTTTTCGATATTTGTCAATTTTCTGCATGTCAAAGGTCTACTCTACCTCGTATAGGGTTGGTTGTTTGTAAAAAAAATATTGCAGGTCGAAATTATGTGATCCCTGGCATCATCCATCTGCACAGGCTGACCTAGGCTAAACCTTTTGCTATTTATCAATTTTGTGTATGTCAAAGGACCAGTTTACTACATAATTGAGACGGTTGTTTAATTGCCCTTTGAAATGCACAACTCTCTGTAGTACTAGCCTGGTACGACAGGGCTTGCCACAGCACGAAATAATTGGGAAAAGGAGTCATGCTCTGTGAAAAGGGGGCGTAATGGATCTCCATGATTCACTATACCAGGCAGGTTAAAACAGAATTATGGATCTACAACCATTTTGTACGGTAACCGACCATATTGTGAGGTTTGCAAATTAGCTAATACCAAAGATTTCGACCCCGGTCAGCTTGCGTGGACTGTACAGGCTGACTTTGTCCGATACTTTTTGCTGATGCATTAATTTAACCCGTTACCACACAATCACGATTTTTAACACCCCTGTATAGGAAGCCTTAAGAAAACATTGTGAGAAAAGGAGAAAATGCTGGTAACCAGCATTTTCTCCTTTTCTCACAGTGTTTTCTTCCCCATCCTAAATTTAACCCATTACCACACAATCGCGATTTTTAACAACCCTGTATAGGAAGCCTTTTGAAAACATTGTGGGAAAAGGAGAAAATGCTGGTTTCTTCCCCATCCTATATTCAACCAGTTACCACACAATCACGACTTTTAACACCCCTGTTTTCTAAGCCTTTTGAAAACATTGTGGGAAAAGGAGAAAATGCTTGTGACCAGCATTTTCTCCTTTTCCCACAATGTTTTCTTCCCCATCCTAAATTTAACCCATTACCACACAATCACGACTTTTAACACCCCTGTGTAAGAAGCCTTTTGAAAACATTGTGGGGGGAAAGGAAAAAATGCTGGTAACCAGTATTTTCTCTTTTTCCCACAATGTTTTCTTCCCCATCCTAACTTTAACCCATTACCACACAATCACGACTTTTAACACCCCTGTATAAGAAGCCTTTTAAAAACATTGTGGGGGAAAAGGAGAAAATGCTGGTAACCAGCATTTTCTCCTTTTCCCACCATGTTTTCTTCCCCATCCAAAACAAAAATCATTATTTCAGTTACGTTTAATTTGTCGTCTACAAATCCTTTCAATCTGGACCAGTCTAATTTTTTGTCGTTTGGTCCCGTGTCGCAGTTTCAGTTTACTTTGCGGCCGCTTCGGCCTGTCTACTCTTTAAACATGTCTGATAAGGAAGATCAAAATCAGACTGCACGATCTGTATAGTCTGATCTTAATCTCCATAGTCAGCAAAGGCAGTGAAGTTCTGATCTATAAGGCTTACAAGGAAGTAGTTTTTTAAAAGGGTTGAACATATGATCAATGTATACATGAGGGAGATTTACTATAAATAAACCTGTCTATTATTGTTTCGGCGTGTAAAGTTACTATTTATAGATAATGTTCTGAATTATTTATGTATGTATCGATGGATTGTATTGTTTTCTTACATATTTCTATCTTTTATTCGCAGAAAAGAAGTTTTGGGCATACCTATTTATGAAATGTACTAAATGGGTGCTCGACGCATTTCTATTTCTCTTCATTGATTAGATAGTATATGTTCACAAGCTTTCATTGATCATCAACATAACATTGGCTGTTCATAGCACGGGACTCCGTGGCGCAACGGTAGCGCGTCTGACTCCAGATCAGAAGGTTGCGTGTTCAAATCACGTCGGGGTCATAATTTTTTTACAGCTTCTGTTTTTTTTTTCCCTACTCCATCTCACTATTTCATACGACAGTCGTAAGAAAAGCTATGCTAGAAATTGATTACCAAGATCACTTTTGAAACGGGTGGAGAAAAAATACAAATAAGATTCTTTGTAACTTTTTACCAAGCGACAAAATTTTAGACTAGTCCAAATTGAAAGTATTTGCAGACGACGAAATGAATGTGACTAAAGAATTGAAAGTTGCCTTAGGAATGGAAAGAAAACATTGTGGAAAAAGGAGAAAATGCTGGTAACCAGCATTTTCTCCTTTTCCCACAATGTTTTCAAAAGGCTTCTTTCACAAGGGTGTTTAATGTCTGGATTGTGTGGTAAAGGATTAAGAAATACTAGTAACTCAAGATTTGCTTTTTTTCTTCTTCAAATTTTAGGATAGAATACTGATTGGTGGACTTTAGACAGCCTGGAAAATTGAGCCCTTATCATTGGCATATTTAAGATATAAATAAGATAAAAGAAAATGAGATAAAATATTTAAAAAAAATCTTTGGTGTGGATGTATTAGAAAGTTTCATGAATGAAAGAAGGATTAGTTCGCGTCGCGGAAGTAAGTTGTGTTTGACTGAAATGAGGCCTACATAGTCGCTGTGTATACATCCGCGTTTTTCAGCTTTTATAATTGAAACAAAAATAAAGGTTTCTTCCTTAAATAAAAAAGATTTACTTTCTGTCACAGCAATGAGGTTTGTTTGGTGGTAGTGCGCCCGAGATTTCAGGTTGGACAGGACATCTATATCTATCCGCGTGTTTTTTTTTTCTCTCTTTTCATTCTTAAGAACAATATATACTTTTTACAGGCTAAAAAAACTTACATTTTTGTGAGTAAAACAGGTTTTGTTTTCGCTAAAGCTTCCAAGACTTCAGGGCAAGCGCCACAAGAATATCAAAACTACGGTCGAGCTCAAAAGAAACATTTCCACGGAAGAGTGGCCGTGTATACTTCCGCCTTAATATGCCACAAAAATACGAACAACCGTACATAGCAATTGAAAAAAAAAAGAAGTAACTTCCATTATAAAGATCCATAAATCATTCCCATTTTCATTTCTTAACCCCGTAAAATCATTTCTGCCCCGTCTCCTTTCGTTTTCGGTACACTTCTTGACCCGTTCGCCTATTAACATTTAAGGGGTCACAAGAAAATTTTGTAACACTATCTGTCAATATACAAATACGACATTATGCGCTTTAAAAAACAAACGGGGGCAGCTTAAATTGTGAAAATATTGTGGGAAAAGAAGCAATTGCTTGTATACAAGCAATTGCTTCTTTTTCCACAATGTTTTCAATGCCGTACGGACATATTATGTTAATTTCCATAAAGTATTCCTGTTTTTTGCTTTTTTGCTGAGGTTTGATTTTTTAAGTTCCCTTTTTGGGAGAAGGGTCACTTCAAACCCTTCAGTTTGAATGGTATAAGTCGGAAACTAGACAGCTTTCATCAAAACTAATAAGCCAATCAAAATGATTTATTCTATACATAAGACTGGGGGAAGGAGGTATCGAAATTAATGCTTCCGCAATGTTTTATGTCTTAAAAAAAAACGACTATTCTTGCCTATTCAAAAACACAAACTTTTTATCTTTCACTTCTCGACAAACTTGTACGCTGAAAAAATACATGGAAACGTCTTTTTGATAACAAAGCAATAAGCAAACATCTTGGCAAATAGAGAAACCATAGTAAGGAAGAATTTTTATCACTTTCCACGAATACTAAGAATATTTCTAGTCTGGATTAGATCAAACAACTTCTACGGGCTTATGTCCAACAGAATAGAATAACCCATCACCACACAATCTCTATTTTTGACAACCCTAAAAAAGAAGCATCTAGAAAATATTGTGAGACAAGGAGAAATTGCTGGAAACCAGCATTTTCTCCTTTTTCCACAATATTTTCTACCCTTCATAGAACAAATTTCAAATCTTTAGTCAAGTCATTTTTATTTTGCCGTCTGAAAATGCTGGTAACCAGCATTTTCTCCTTTTTCCACAATGTTTTCTACCAGTCACAAAACAATTTCAAATTTTCAGTCACTTTTATTTTGTCGTCTGCAAATGCTTTCAAATTGGACAAGCCAAAATTTTTGTCGTTTGGTAATGGAATAAAGGGTAGAAGCGTAAAATTTCAGCGAACAACTTCAAAGCATTCCAATTAAGGTATGGGGTTTTTCATTACCCATAATCCTTCTAATTCATGGCGGAGAAGAAATTAACTACTTAAGACTGGATGGATGGACAAATTTGAATGCGAAATCACTCGCAAATTAGGGCTTTGCTAAGTACAAGAAAACATCAAACGTGGCTAGTGAAAATAATAATCGCCATCAAGTGGGGCGAATTCGAAACTGCGGGTAGAAAGTTGGCTGGCTTTGAAATTACAACTGAAGTCGACTTCCGGTGAAAGATTTTGAAACTTTTGGAAGTGGTTTTTAAATCTCTACATCTTTTTTTTTTATTATTATTATTTCCGTTTTATTTATCCCATCTTATTCTCCCCTTTTTCGTAAAGTAATATGTTCAAACTGTCAGTAAACGATTTCGAAGAAGACGAGCATTTTCTCCCGCGGGATGGCCTTCTTCAAATACACATATAAATGTATCTAATTTGGGCACCCTGGGTACAGAACCGGACTACTTTTCTACGCGACAACCGTTACTTTGAATTTCAACCTAAAATAAACGTTTATTCAATAAAACGCTACCTTCAGCTATGATCAGAAGCTTTGTGAGAAATCTGAAGCTAAAACAGGCCTGGTTTCTCCTCAAATGTATTGATAAAAGCCATTTTTCCATTGCTATTTTATTCATTCAGCTATGGTTAGCAGTTTAGAGAAATCTGGAGCTAAACACGCCTGATTTTTCCTAAAACGTATTGATAAAAGCCATTTTCTCCATTGCTACCTTTCTACAATACCCCCAAAATGTGTGTTTGGGAGGGGGATGTGGGGGGGGGGGGTTGATGCTTCATAGCAGACAGGTCGAATCTTCGAAGAATATGACAACGTTTGGTCACAATTTGGAAGAAAAGGCTGCATGCTGATATTTAATAGTCATCTTTTCATCTTTTTTATAATGTTGCCTACCCTTTCATAAAAGACAAATTAATCATCTGAGTCTCATTACTAAGTCTTTCGTAAACAGATGTACATGCAGCAAGTAAGTAAATTCATGCAAACAAGTGGTTCACGCTCTGGCAGAAGGGGGCTTACTGTATCCCTGTGATACATTGTACCGAACAAACAGTCACATACTTACGGATCTTTAATAGCGACTCCTTTTTCGCAATTGACTAAATCATTAGATAGACTGGTCCTTGTACATACAGGAAATTGATCAATAGTGAAAAGTTTCGCCCCGGGTCAGCCTGCGCAGTTCGCGCAGGCTGACCTGGGGCGAAACTTTTCGCGGATGCATGAAGCCCCCTTTTCACAGAGCTTGGCTCAAATATATTCTTACAGTGTAATGTTTATATGCAACAAATCGAATTTACAAATAAATAATGATATCAAAAACATCTAGCGCCGTGCTTGTTTTTTGGCAAAAAACTTTTTTTTTTCCAAAAAACTTGATCAAAATCACAGCCTTTACTGATAATATAAATAATTGTGGCCAAAAATGATGCAGTTCTTCTTAGAAAGGACAGAAAACGATGTGTATAAAGAAGAAGTTCGGTTTACCAGAATTATCTCCTTTCATCACAACGATTTTCAAAGTCTACTTCCCTGGTGTAGAAGAGATTGATTGATTGATTGATTGATTGATTGCACCTATCGATGCTTACCTGGAGTCTCTGTTACCAGTAATCCATAGAATTTTCTTTCAAAGCCACTGGCTGCTTTCCCAAATAACTATCGTCGAAACAATGGTTAGCAGTGGTGAACTAAAGATTCTAAATGGTTTGATAAATGGACAGAGGAAAGTCACGTTTATTTGCCTGCAAATTTTAGGGGAGAGAAACTTTCTTGTGTAGCAATACTTTTGATAGACCAAGTTGAATTTACTTCTAACTGAAATTTTAACCCATTACCACACAATCCCTACTTTTGAAGACCCTGAGAAAGAAGCCTTTAAAAAACATTGTCGAAAAAGGAGAAAATGCTGGTAACCAGCATTTTCTGTATTTCCCACAATTTTTCTACCCTTCACAAAAAAAAAAAAAATTCACTCACTTTTATTTTGTCGTCTGCAAATGCTTTCGATTTGCACAAGCATAAAATGTTGTCGTTTGGTAATGAGTTAAAAGCTCAGGCATAATCTGTGACCACTTTATTCGACTTGAAAATATTGAGAGTAAAACAGAAATTTTCGCTTTTCAAATTCTTTACTATCACAAATTTCTCGTATATGAAAACGACCCCAAGAAAGAACCTTCTGAAAACACAACGGGAAAAGGATAATAATCAATGCTGGTTGACAGAATTTTCTCCTCTTCCCGCAATATTTTCTACTCTTCCAAAAGCACGTTCCTATTTTCAGTTATATTTATTGTGTCGTCTGCAAATGCTTTCAATTTGGACTGGTTCAAAATTTTGTTGCTCAGCAACGAGTTCATCTGACAATTTATTTACAAAAGTTTGTACATAACCAGCCAGCCACAGACAATACTTTTCCCTTTGGTCATTAAATCACGAAATTGTTTGTTGAGCGACTAAATCTATGAATACTTGTAAACATGACAAAAATAGATATATTTGAAGAAAAAGAAGCTTAAATGTTTCAATGATATTAGAGATCACATTGCGGAAAAGGGAGCTTCCACGATAATGTTATATTCTTTTTTTGTTTTGGAAAAAGCATAATATTAATGATCAGTCGATAACAAAACAAACAAACTATATTTAATAATTTAACCTATACTAAAACAAAACCCCGAATCATTACGAAACACAAGAAAATAGCTTTTGAAAACATGGTGGGAAAAGTAGAAAATGCTGGTTACCAGCATTTTCTCCTTTTCCCACAATGTTTTCAGAACGCTTCTTTCTCAGGGTCGTCAGAAGTAGGGATTGTGTGGTAATGGGTTAAATATCTTCAGAGATACCCTGGTAAACAGCATTTTCTCCTTTTCCCACCATGCTTTCTACCCTTCCTAGGAAAAATTTCAATTTTGAGCGACCTCTCTTTTTCCCATCTCCAAAAGCTTCGAAATTGGACGCGTCTAAAACGTTATTTTTGGTTAAAACTTAGAACACATGCTTACCACTAGATACTCAATATTTTGAGGTCATCTAAAGATTTTTGTATTGTCTTTTTTTTAAGTAGAAAGGTCAAATTCAATACTTACAGGTCGACAGGCAAGCAAATTAATTCAAACAAATGTTACAATTACAATAATTCAAAAATACAAAATGATTAATGATAAAATAAAATCGGATACTCACTCCAACTAGAGTAGCAACTCCGGTCATTTTTCAGAGAACCTCTTAAATACACATCTTCGTCGCACTATAGCCACAATCCTTTTATGGTCATCTAAACTTTTTCTTGCAGATTAAAAGATTACCAAAAGTAGACATCAATCCATTTGTGGAAAAGCTCTTCAAAATGAAGGCGTAACTCTCCAATAATAGAGGGCGGAAGAGGAGTGGTTAGACGGCATTGAAAACGTCCGCGTTTCTGATTGGTTTAAAATTACGACACATGATCTCGATGGTTGGCGTAATGGAGTTTTATTGAATTCTGTGTCATTTGGGCGGGTGGGGGAGTGAATCTAGGCGTGTTTGGTCAACTTGTCGATGACAAAGATGTAATCTTGACGCTCTGTGACTGCAGCGAGGGGAGTTTTTATCTAAGATGATCAGCAGAGATAAAACACTAATAAATTAAACGATTAATTTGTACACGCGCTTTAGGGACAAAAATTAGACGTGATTACAGCATGATATCACAGCGATAACTGTCATATAATTCAACGTTTTTTAATTGGATAACACTAATTCCTAAAAAAAAATCCGAAAAAATTTAAATCTCTTTACCAACAGAATAAACACTAGATCCGTCAAAATTGAAAGCATCAGCAAACGACAAATGAAATTTGGCTAAAATGATGGTATTTGCTGATGAACGGACAGAAAAAATGTAGGAAAAGGAGGAAATGGTGGTTACCAGCGTTTTCTCATTTTTCAACAATGATTTCAAATGGCTTCTTCTGCAGAAAGGTCAAAATACGAAACCCTTTTGTAAATGGTTAAAACATCAACGTAAAACTGAATATCTATCTATCTATCTATCTATCTATCTATCATCTCATGATGCAATTTTCTCAGAACCTATGACAAAAGGCACTGGATATATATATCAAAGGACTGAACAGTAAACCCCCTTCTTCTTTACGAAAAGACATGTCGACCGTCTAAGATCCTCAACTTTAAGTCTTTTTCTTCAATCTGCCAACAATAATCTATCAAAGAATGGGGGGGCATTCCTATCAATTAAATTATCTCCCTTGCCTGATGTAGACTGAAGGTAACCAAATAACACAGTGGTCCTTTCACCTGTATTCCTTTGTTTTTATTCTTGGTTTCCTTGGGGATGTTGCGATAAATATGATAATGATTTGTGATGTATGTTTAACGTCCATGTGTAATTCAAATCAAATTCTGTTCTTAATCACCACGAACTCCGTATATATCGAATTGTAAAACAGTTTAACAAGATTTACTTGAAATATTGACTCGAAAAAATAGCTGTTCAGTGCAAGAAAATCAAGGATAAAATCCAAGTAATTCCCTTATCAGGACCAATGTGGTACCTGAGAAGAATCAAGGGAAATAACTGAAGAATGGTCCTCATTGTGGAAATGTCAACTATTGCTGCATTATTGCTTCTTTAAAAGAAGTATTCTTGTACTTAGACTTTCACCTGGATGTTTGATGTGATAAAATTGATGAAAAACTCGTTCGCGTTATCTTGTGATATTCTGCTGTTAATTAGGACACGAATCTACCATCAAGTGATGTGAAGTGACGAACATGGAAAAGAGAGACAAATAGAAAGAGAGAGAGGCAAACTGATGGACAGAGAGACTGGCAGGCGGACAGACAGTCAGGGAGACAGACAGACACTTGAATTTAATATATTTACGTTAAAATCGACGATACTTTACTCTTTAACACAAATCTTCTATCAGCTTCTCAGACGAAAACCACATCTTTTTATTTTGACACATAAAAATATATCAAATCTTATTACCACCCTAGGACCGTAAAAATCCTACCTGAAAGGCACAGAGGGACTTGACAAGCGTCGAAATGTTCCGAATGTACTCAAATGAGCCGGAAACGAATCGGAATGCCTTTAAAAATTTAACGGTAAATTAGTCAAATGTTCCGACGAAAAAATAATTTACATCCAATTCACAAATGACTCATGTATCATATATATGCTCTGTGAAAAAAGGGGCTTAATGCATCTGCAAAAAGTATCGGCCCAGGTCAGCCTGCGCAGTCCGCGCAGGCTGACCTGGGCCGAAACTTTTCGCTATTGTTCAAGTTTCTGTATGTCCAATGTCCAGTCTACCTAAGCATTGAGACGGTTGTTGAAAAAAGGAGGCTATTATGGAACTCTAAATTTTTGACTGGCCCAAATTTATAGCACTTGAAAAAATAAGAAGATAAAAGATAATAATAATAAAAAAATAATAATAAAAAAATGTAGCACAAATGACGACTCTGGTCCTGTGTTAACGACGTATACGACAAATTTTTCTATCAGGAATTTCCTTTTTCTTTTAAGCTTTGCACATACACTGAAAGCTCGTCATGTCTCCAGGAGATTGAAAAAAAAGGTGTTGGTCTCCGCGTTCATTTCTGAGATATGTGCCTTTGAAAAGGGTAGCAGTTCCAAAATTCAGCTTATATTGGATTTAAAGCACCTTTCTTTAAAATATCAGTTTAACTGGAAACTGAATGGAAAATATACAAATATACATCATTTTAATGAAAATTCATATATATTTGTAGAAAAAGTATATAAAAGCCTGGTTTTGAGCATGGTAAATGTACAAATATGCATGTTATATATAGAATATTAAGTTAAAAAGGGAGATAATTTGATAAATGGTTAAACTTAAGAAAATAGATACTTTCTTACGGACAGATTTTTCATAAATTTTCCACACTTAAAGTATTTAAGATTCTAAACAATAAGAAAAAAATAAAAATGGCATATTTCCTTGCTTTTTTTTCATCAGGAAAACAAGCTTGAGGGCCATTGTGGAAGTTATGTTTTCAAGGAAAAAAATAGGATAAAAGCTAAGGAGGCATAGTGGGAAAAGGAGAAATTGTTCAATAGGAGCGATTACTCTTTTTCCAAGAATAAGTTTCAAAATGGAAACAGCCATACTTCTACAGCATGAGATGTTCTGCCTAAGTTTCCTTGTTTGGTGTCAGCAGCATGTTTTAAGTATTTCATTTTAAGATCCATGTTTTTCTCTTTATCAGTAATACCCTAGGCGAGTGCTACTTGTTACAGTGCACCAATATATACTTGCGCAGTATGATGCGCACGAACATTTGTCATATACGCCATTAAACACTTAACTGTACAATAAAATTGAACGAAGAAATATTTGGCTCTCCATTTAATAATTCTTTTCATTACGGTGTTTTAACAATAAATGAATGAATTATCTTTTTTCTTTTCAAAGCGGACATTTTCCAACATTTTAGCATTTTTTCAAAAGTCTCTTTTTTTTCTTTTTAAGAATTCTTAATATGCTCGGGACGGTATGGTAAAAGACTATCTTTTTTATAAGATTTTTGAGGGGAAAAAACTTTTTTTTTAACTCGTTCACAATTTTGTAAGAAAGGATTCTGATATGAATGGGTGAATTATGAACACAGATTTTAAATTGAGGTTTGGAAAGAATAAAGTCGTTTTTTTCGAACAATTAGTTTTTGGGAGTTAGATACCCATTTTGTACTGTTTACTTAAACTGAAATACACCCAATATCGTCCCTTTTGAAAAGTTAGATCTTTTTTTTTTTTTCTTTCATCCTATTAACCCATAGGCTGCTAAGCGCGACTCACTGACCTTTTGCGAACAGTGTAGATCAAGATCAGAGAGCACAGAACGTGCAGTCTGATCTTGGTCTACACTGTCCGATAAGCGATACTATTCCCCTAGACAAAAATTTGGAATAGCAATATTTGGGTTTCTAGCCTCGAATTGATTTGAAGTTAGTC
Source organism: Tridacna crocea (assembly GCA_943736015.1). Taxonomy (NCBI): domain Eukaryota; kingdom Metazoa; phylum Mollusca; class Bivalvia; order Cardiida; family Cardiidae; genus Tridacna; species Tridacna crocea. The sequence goes on from OX031073.1 coordinate 36,318,565, forward strand.
AGCAGATTAACCTTTTACTACACAATCCCTACTTTTGACGACCCTTAGAAAGAATCCTTCAGAAAACATTGTGGAAAAAGAAGAAAAATGCTGGTAACCAGCAATATCTCTTTTTCCTACAATGTTTTCCATCCTTCACAAAAAAAAATAATCAAATTTTCAGTCACTTTTTTTTTGTCGTCTGCAAATGCTTTCGATCTGGACAAGCCTAAAGTTTTGTCGTTTGGTAATGTGTTAAGGGGTTAAACTAGTCTGTATTTATCACTTTTGTAGTGATGGGCTTTTGTTCCAAATTTCAAAATTTTCGAATACGTGTAGCAGTGAACACTGTGAACAATCTCGATTGTTCCTTTCTCCGTCAGTCTGGCAATTCGTTTTTTTTTTCTGGCTGTCTGTCTGTCTATCCGTCCGTCCGCAATTTGTCCGTTCGTCCCTGTTCCGTCTTTCTGTCTGTCAGTCTGCCTGCCTATCCATCTATTTGTTCTTCTGTCTGTCCGTCCGTCCGTCCGTCCGTCTGTTTCTCTCTTCCTCCCTCTCACTGTCGCTCTCCCCTCTTTCTCTGTCTCTCCCTCCTCTCTCTCTCTGTCTCTCTGTCTCTCTGTCTCTTTCTCTCTGTCTCTCTGTCTCTTTCTCTCTCTCTCTTTCTAAGGAAGGGAGTTTTATGTATTTGTGTTAAGAAGGGAGGCTCACGTATCTGTGTGAAGAAGGGAGTTTCATGCATTTGTGTGAAGAAAGGAGTTGCATATATCTGATTGAACAATGAAGCTTCGTGTATCTGTGAAGAAGGGAGTTTCGTGTATCTGTGTGAATATGGGAGCTTCGTGTATCTGTGTGAACAAGGGAGCTTCGTGTATTTGTGCGAAGAAGGGAGCTTCGTGTATCTGTGTGAACGAGAGAGCTTCGTGTATCTGTGTGAAGAAGGGAGTTTCATAAATCTGTGTGAACAAGGAACCTTCACGTATCTGTGCAAAGAAGGGACTTTTTACTCTCTGTTTGAAGAAGGGAACTTTAAGTTCTGTTTGAAGAAGGGAACTACATGTATCTGTTTGAAGAAGGGAGCTTCACGTATCTGTACGAAGGAGGGAGCTTCACGTATCTATGCGAAGAAGGGAGTTTCGTGTATCTGTGTGAAGAAGGGAGCCTCGTGTATCTGTGTGAAGAATTGAGCTTGCTTGAAGAAAAGAGATTCACGTATTTGTGTGAAGAAGGGAGCTTCACGTATCTGTGTGAGAAAGGTAGCTTCCTGTATTTGTGTGAAGAAGGGACTTTCACGTATCTGTGTGAGGAAGGAAGTTTCACGTCTCTGTGTCTAGAAGGGAGCCTAATCTATCTGTGTGAAGGTGGGAGCTCCATGTAACTGTGTGAAGAGGGAATTTCATGCTGTGTGAAGAAGGGAGTTTCATGTCTCTATGTGAAGACGGGAACCTCATCTATCTGTGTGAAGAAGAGAGCTCAATGTATCTGTATGAAGAAAGGAGTTTCGTGTATCTGTGTGAAGGAGAGAGCTCAATGTATCTGTATGAAGAAAGGAGCTTCGTGTATCTGTGTGAAGAAGGAAGACTAATGTATCTGTGTGAAAAAGGAGCTTCATGTATCTGTGTGAAGAAGTGGGACTAATGTATCTGTGTGAAAAAGGAGCTTCATGTATCTGTGTGAAAAAGGAGCTTCATGTATCTGTGTGAAGAAGGAAGACTAATGTATCTGTGTGAAAAAGGAGCTTCATGTATCTTTGTGAAAAAGGAGCTTCATGTATCTGTGTGAAGAAGCGATCACACAAAGCTTTAATTGATCAAGAACAAGTTAACATACCTGTTGGTCCTTGCAATCTGATCACTATCTACAGACCAGAAAAAAAATCTTCGAATCAGTTTTCGGCATTCAGAAGCAGATAAATAACCCTGGGAAAATCCAAACAGCTGGTCCAGATATTTTTTAAATCTAGTCGGGAAGTGGCATAAGCTAAAATTCTGTACCACGTACATACAGGTCATTTTGACCCATACCTCTGATAGTTAAAAACCTTCTAGTGTTGCAAAAAAATGTATTTCTCTGTAATAGTTAAGTGAAATATAATTGTGATGATAAAAATATATAGGATATGTCGGAGGGTGTAGATCAAGATCAGACTGCACGTACGTGCAGTCTGATCTTAGTCTACACTCTCCGTAAAATGCATTCAACTTTCTCCCAAAGACAGGATAAGGGGTTGAAAATCCGTTCTGTATTTTCCCATGTCGATCGCTGTCTTCGAACAATAAATTTAAATTGTGTTACTGAACCAAACACAAATTAACACTTCTCTCCTTTAGAGTACCATACGAACATCATAAAAAGAATACATTTCTTTACTGTACAGTATCATAATATAAAATAATGGCACTTTTGAAGCTATCGACGACCACTTACAAGTTATTTATTACTAAAAAAGCTTGTGTTTGCAAGAAAAATGGTCATTTGTTGCAGAATATTACCATTGTGACATTTAAATTCATTTTATAAAACAAAAATCAACTTTGGTAAAGGGTCAAAACCTCAGGCTCACCATTAAACGTCAAAATTCGCCATATTAAGGGTAGATTTCACCGCGTTTTGCGTAGTAATTTGTTATCATGGGGAGTAATTCGCCGGAAGACATTGCCATCATCTGGTACCATAGAAAATTAATCCGCGGGTGATCCGGCTTAGAGGTCAGACTTTATTAGGGACGAATGTTTACACAATTAATCTTGAAAGGGTCATTCCGCTGACCACTACCGGCCCTGTAATGACCAAGAGTGACCCATCGACTTCTGTCTTGAATAAAAAATTATTACAGGCAATTAAAGTCTGTAATATACACAGAGAACATGGGACCTTAGTCGCAAAAGCATTTAAATACAATGCAACATATGGTAAGAAATCATCTTTTGGTAACTCTGAAAGTGATTTGTTAAAACAGGTGCTTGTTTGGCACAGATAGATAGCAGTATATTACTCATTGTCTTTTTACAGTCAGCCGATTTCATGATAATACACTGAAATGAACTTCTAAACGGCCACTTTTGTTTCTCCTATAAAATTGAGTAAGTAAAAAAATGTTAAACGTTTGGCTGCGTTTCAGGCTCTCTGACCTTTACAGCGTAGATCAAGATCAGACTGCACAGAAAGTGCAGTCTGATCTTTGATCTATGCTGTCCGATCTGGAGATTTTTTCCCTCGACACATACCTTTAAAATAGCAATATCTGGGTTTTTACTATCGAATTGTACATTTCATTTTAGTTATTTAGCAGGAAAAAGGATTAACTCATTATCAAACCACAATATTTTAGGTCTGTCCAAATTGAAAGCATTTGCAGACAACAAAATAAAAGTGACTGAAAATTTGAAATTTGTTTTGTGAAGGGTATAAAACATTGTTGGAAAAGGAGAAAATGCTGGTTACCAGCATTTTCTCCTTTTCCCACAATGTTTTCTAAAGGCTTCTTTCTCAGAGGCGTCAAAAGTAGGCATTGCGTGGTAAAGGGTTAATAAAAACAAATTGTGACATATATCTGTGATGTTAACCATGGTATTGTGATGAAAAGATTCTAAATTTCGTCATTTTAAGAACTCTCTTTTTCAAAAAAAGGAAAACTAGTTGTTTGCGCATGCGTGGTGTCTAAAAACAGTTTAAAAAAGAGAAGCATACGATATTGAACTTTTGTAAGTACGAGTATGAAGAAAACATGACAGTTATTTTCTTTGAAAAAAATGTCATCCGAAAAAAATCAACATGTTTTCAAAGACTTTCAATTAACATTTCTTATGCTTGTTCCAGTTTATAGGAAAAATAAAAGTTGCCGCCAAAGTTTAGAAGATCGTTTCACTGCACAGCAAGCCCCCATTTCGCAGAGCGTAACTCAATTGTTTGATCATGTCAACTTTGTTCCTCAAAGTAACCGTAATCTATAGAGTGCTGAATAAAGAAAATTGACAATCTTTAGTAAAAAAAAAAAACAAAATAAAAACATTGCATTTAACCAAAAATTGGTTTTACCTAAATGTCTCAACTTAGCAGACAGTAAAAATATAAGATCAGACTGTACATTTGACGCAGTCTGATCTTGGTCTATAAATTACGATTAGGTCGCTAAAATAGCGAAAGGTAGTGTATAATATAAAAAGGTATAAGATTATTTTCGAACACCGACTTTAACCTTTTTTTCAAGGCCCGTTTAGACCCAGTAACAATTTTCAGGAAAAAAAAAATAATTATAACAAAAAGTCATGTGACCTGTGTAAATATTTACATTTATTTACCGCAGACGACTCTTGACGACTCTTGACGCCTCAAAGCAGACGACAATTGTTCTTCTGTTAAGAGAATTATATTTTCTTTAAAAAAAGTGGCCAAAGAAAGATGTTCGATTTGAATTCATTTTGAACAAACCTTTTTTCAACTGCCTTAAGCCTTAACAAACAATCCCTAGTTTTTGCTAACATGAGATAGAAGCCTATTAAAAATATTGTGGGGAAAGGATAAAATGCTGGTAAACAGCATTTTCTCCATTCCCCACAATGTTTTCTACCCTGCTGGAAACAAATTTCAAATTTTAAATTACGCTTATTTCGTCGTCTGCAAGTGTTTTCAATTTGGACTAGTATAAAATTTGGTCGTTTGGTATATTAAAAGAGTTAACCTGATAAATAAATGAAACAGTACCTTATCGGACAGTAGAGACCAAAGATCAGGCTGCAGGTTTTGTGTTGTCTGATCTTGATCTACACCGTCCATCAAAGCGCCCCGAGTCACAGGTAGAGGCCCAAGGGTTAAGTCATCACAGTCTCTTTCTTTCCTAAGATAGAAGAAAGACTTTTGGAATAAAAAAGAATAACTTTTTCCCTAACAAGTCCCAGGTGGTTTACAGGACACTGAGAAAGAAGTCTTCTGAAAACAGTGTTGGAAAAGGAGAAAATGCTGGTAACCAGCATTTTCTCCTTTTCCTGCAATGTTTGCTTCCCTCCTCAAAACAAATTTAAATTTTGCGTCGCATTCATTTTGTTGTCTGCACATGTTTCCAATTTGAACTACTCTAGAATTATGTCGTTTGGTAGAGAGTTTAAGCAATTGTACGGAAAATCAGTTGTGAGCATAGCAGGGTTCCTCCTTCTCTACATGCTCCTCTTTCTCCTTCTACTCCTGCTTCTCCTCCCCCTCCTCTACCTCTTCCACCTATTTTTCCTTCTCTACATCTCCCTCCTCCTCCTTTTCCTCCTCTCCTCCTCCTCTTCCTACTCCTCCTCTACCTGTTCCTCCCCCAAATCTACCTCCTCCTATTTCTTTTCTTCTCCTCCTCCTCCTTTTCTCTCCTCATTATTTACCTCCTCATCCTCCAACTCTTCCTCCTCCTAATCTACCACCTCCTCTAACCCCTCCTCTATCTCCTCATCCTTAACCTCCTCCATCTCCTCTTCCGTTACCTTCTTCTCTACCTCTTTCTCCTCCTCCTCTACCTCCTCCTCCTTTACCTCATTTTCTACCTCCACCTCCTCTACCTCTTTCTTCACCTCCTCGACCTCCTCTTCCTTAACATCCTCCTCCTTTACCTCCTCTTCTACCTCTTTCTCCCTCCCCACTACCTCCTCCTCCTTCTCCTCGGTCAATCAATCAATCAATCAATCAATCAATCAATCAATCAATCAATCGTGATAAAAAAAAAACTTGCTTTGGTAACGGTTTCATTGAGGGTTGAGGGGGGAATACAAAGACGTTTTCAAAATTTATCTATCAGTACAGTTTTGCATTCTTTGAGACTTTCAGTCTATAAAAATGGATGCATTCCTTTTTACATCTTTATCAAATTTTATGTTTTAAAAGCCATAAATACAAACAGGAAGGCGGCTATGGCAAGTAGGGACTCGAGCAGTACAGACAAACGTGGGTTTGTGAAGGTAGAATGACGATAAAAACGAAGAGCAACAAATAAACTTCTACAATAAAATCATTTCTCTTTAATTTTGTTAAACACTATCAAAAGATGCAGCCAAACAGAAAAGTTCCATTGTTCGGCGACAAATTTCACAGTCAATGTGCTAAGCGACATTATCCTTCACTGCGGGACTACTCCAAGTTTGGCGTCACTTATGACATTAACAAGTGTTTTCGGCGGCGGCCATTTGTAATCTTTTAATACGTCTTTATTCGCACTTAAATAGCTCTATAGGATTCGCTAAAAATGTATTCGACAGTTAAAGAACGTTTAACTTTGAATATAAATCGATTTTAGACAGACTTGTATAGATTTCAAGCCTGCAGAGAATAGACTGTTTTCTGTTGCCAATCATCGGGCAATACAGATGAACATTTGTAACTTCTCTGTAGCGTTTGTTTATTGGTTGGTTTTTAATATTGTTCGCAACATTTACACCAGTTATTTCGCAGCCACCAGTGCACACACTCATGCTTTCTTTTAGTTTCCTTCACCTTTTATAGCATGTTATTTTCAAGCTACTTAATGCTTTCCTAATTAACAATATCGAAACATGCTTTTACGGTGTAAGCGGAATGCATTCTGTTGTAATTACTTCCATAAATCCTCGGAAAGAAATTTGCTGTGCTAGAAATCGAATAAAAAAGATCTCTTGGTTTCAAGCCCTTTGCATTACTGACTGAGCCACTGGATTGGGGAACAAGTGTCTAAATTATTCTAAAGGAATATCATTCCTTTTATCAATTCCCTTTGAACACCCAATACACTTTTCTATATAGATGCAAAATCCGCAACACTATCCATAAAAAATTCTATTCTTATTCGAAATACATGTATTGTAATCTTTGCCATATCGTTGGCCGACAAAGACGTTCTTGAATGGTCAAGGATATTTTTATCACATGACCTCATATATAAAATACCCATTACGAATTTTCATTTTTTCATGCTTTCCGGTAGGATATCGAGAAATAGCAGTGAAAAATATTTTTTCGATCTTACACTGTTACCACCAGTGAAAATACCGATTTTCATCTTCTTGTTGCCTAACATGATTGCGCGTGCCTCACAACCAGATGGAAATATGACGTCACTTAGGCCATACCTTTCAATATTGTAATGCGTTGCTATGCGGGAGGGGTGCGCCACGGGGAATAACGGAAAAGAACTGTACTGGATTTTGATAAAGCTCCTCCCAGAAAGGGTTATAAGCATGAAATAAATAGAATATTTTTTTTGGGTGAAAGATCGAGATTTATTTCATCTCGTGAACATCATCGGTAATATTTTCACTCATGGCTGCGCCACTCGTGAAAATATTACCGATGGTGTTCACTCGATGAAATTAATTCCGGTCTTTCACCGAAAAAGAAAAATATCCTCTTCATTTTATACACGTTTGATATCACATTTGTGTGAGGTCATTTTTGACGTCATTTTGTACGTATTACATAGAAGTGAATGGGTCTTATGGAAAATACAGAGTGTGCATTTATTAATGTTTTTGCATCATCTGATCTATATGTTGTGAAATGTCGTTATGTGATAAAAAGTATCTGGCATTTGTGGGAGTTTGATGTAAAATTCTGTTAAACCAATCTATTAACCAATCGGTTAAGCCAATCAGAAATAGTGTCATTTTCTAAATCTAGAATAAGACGCAGAGCCAATCAGAAATGGTGTTACTTTCTAAATCTAAAATTAGACGAAGAACGCAAGTTGGAATAGTTAATGTATGTAAGTCCAGAATTTTCTACAGTAAATTTTGTAAGTAACACAACTTCTGATTGGCTAAACCATTCGGTTTAGCCAATCAGAAGTTGTGTTACTTACACATTTCGAAAACTTTGGAGAATAAGACTAAGAATATTCTCAAGAATGTTTGCTGAATACGGGCCCAGGTCTACGAAGGACTGAAAAATCCATTCTAGACCTTCTGTTAAGGCAGATTGGTCTGCGGAATAAATCTATTAAATCAACTGTCCGACATATTTATTGAGCACGCAAAAATCTCGGGGGGAATCCACGCCAGTTTCATTTCGCCATTTTCATTACCCATAATTCTGATCGAGTCACATGACATGGTTTGTCGTTTAGGTTAATGAAAAGGAATTAAATAAGTCGCTTAAGATAATTAAAACAATATTCGGCAACCGGTCTGTTGCCTTTTTTGTTGATGAAAAACAAATTTAGTTTTCTAGAATGATGCGATCCTGGAAAATTAAACTAATGGGATTAATTCGGTGTTTATCTGCGTTTGTCATTTTAATATTAATCAAACGAGAGGATACTCACGTGTAATGGGATGAGAGGTTCCATCAGTTGCCGTTCTAGACAGACAGCTCAAAACTCACCTCCCCCCACCTCTCTCTCTCTCTCTCTCTCTCTCTCTCTCTATCTCTCTCTCTTTCTCTCAGTCTTAGAGACAGAGTATCCATTGGTTGAATGCTTTTTTAAAGAAATGATTTAAAGAATTAGTAAACAGAATCCAGTGGCTTGATAATTTGAATGATTAATAGAATTGATTTGAATCGATTTGAATATGGACACATTAACTGACTGATTGACTGATCGACTGAGTGAGTGAGTGAGTGAGTGACTGACCGAGTGAGTAACTGATTGACTGACTGATCAATCGATTGGTTGGCTGGTTGGTCGGTTGGTAACTCGGTAGGTTTTTTAGTTGAATGATCAATTGGTTGGTTGATAATCTAATTTATGAAATGGTTGGTTGGGTAATTGATTGATGGATTGGTTGGTTGATTGCTGGGTCGGTCCGTCGACCGGAAAGAAATTCAATCGAGCGGGTATTCAAGCTAACTAATCCTGAACAACTAGTACTATTTCATAGCCCCCATCCCATTTAACAAGCAAAGCACTAGATGGTTCTAAAGGCCCATTTTACTTATTACCAAACTGTCAGTCGTTTAACAATGCTATAATATGACGTCTGTTTAAGGTCCACGTGCAATTCAACTCAAATTTCATAGATACGTTTGTAAGACAATCTAACTAGATTTACTTGAAATAATCCCTCGGGAAAATAAATTTTCAATGCAAGAAAATCAAGGATAAAATCCGAGTAATTTCAATATCAGGACCAATGTAGTACTGGAGAAGAATCAAGGGAAGTAACTGACGAATGGTTCTCATTGTATTTCACAAAATCAGCGCCGGCGAAAATATTTCTTTTGGTCTATAATGAATGCCAAATTCTGATGATAAAATGAGTCTGATTTCAGTAAGCCATCTTCATATTTTTAACCCTTTACCATACAATCACTACTTTTGACAACCCTGTGAAAGCAGCGTTTTCTCCTTTTCCCATAATGTTTTTTACCCTTCACAAAACAAAAATCAAATTTTCAGTCTCTTGCATTGTGTCGTCTGCAAACGCTTTCGATCTGGGCAAGCTTAATATATTGTCGTTTGGTAATGAGTTAAATACACCAAGCCGTTCTGTTTTCAAGATATGTGTCATGTGCGGTATGGTGTGTTTTTCCTTATCAAGGGAGGTAACCTAACCAAATAACTCCACAGTGTGTTGAAAGAGTTACTTCCCGTGTGTAGAAAAAGATCTCTTAAATTTTTTTTTACCGTTTGAAATTTGCTGTCAATATTTCGGCAAGTGTGGATCCAGATCAGACTTTTAACTGTAGTTTCATCAGTGGTCTACTCTGTAGACCCTGAGATATGTTCTCTGGAATTTTTTTGTCCCATGTAAAACTGGAACTAGAACAATTTAGAAAGTAAATTCATATATAATTGACAATTTTATCGAAATATATCTGCAGTATGGTTTGGCAAAGGACAGAAAAAAGCGAGTGCAGCTTAGTAGAGTAGTATGACTTATTATTGTTCGCATACATCCCCCCACCACCCCATTCACTAGAAATCCATCATTGAATTGTTCTATGGTTATTCTGTAATCGGAAACATATGATTAATTGACAGATCCCTTTTCAAAATCAGGGCCTAGCAATGGCCTTGAACTTGACATTTATGTAAGAAATATTTCTTGTGTAAGCAAGAAAACATTCGATTGGTGTTGCCAGGAAACGGTAAACAAACTGTAAACGAATTTTCTTCCTTGTTAAAGAAGCGCTTAAAATTCTTAACCCTACTGAATGAGCTTTCATGCGATTCAGATTGATTTCCAATAATGTGCGAGTAGCCTCCCTTTACGGAACCGCAAAAACAGGATTTGTTCAAGATGGGAAAAGGCGGAAAAAGAGCTGAAAATGGCATTCACCAAGACCGATTTACGTGGGAAGAAATCCAGAAACACGACGAGAAAAACGATAAATGGATTGTAATCGAGAACAAGGTCTATAACATTTCAACATGGATGAAAAAGCACCCGGGAGGTGCCCGTGTCATCGGATCATACGCAGGGCAAGATGCAACAGTGAGTGTTTTACATAACCCTTTACCAAACAATCCCTGATTTTTACGGCCCTGAGATAGAAGCTTATTGAGAACATGGTGGCAAAAGGAGAAAATGCTGGTAAACAGCATTTTCTCCTTTTCCCACCATGTTTTCTACCCTTGAAACAAATTTCAATTCTTGAGTTACGTTTGTCGTTTGCATGTGCTTTCAGTTTCGACCAGTCTAAAATTTTGTCGTTTGGTAAAAAGATAAGCTTATTTGAGACCATAGGCACTCATTCTCCCTGTCTTTTACTTTTGTACCTTACCTCTTCTATTTCTGCATAGCATAATTACTGCTATGTAAGATATAGATGTACAGAAATAAATGTTAAGTTGTGAAAGTCAGGGAAACTGGGTGCCTATGTTTGGGACATGCTTCGACAAAAACAGGCCTTAACTTGTTACCAAACGGCAAAGTTTGAAGCTTGCTCATCTAGGAAACAACTGCAGATAACAAATTGAAGGTGCCAAAAGTAACACAAGTTTTACTTGATAGACTAGAAAACACTGTGGAAAATGAATAAAATGCTGTTTACCAGCATTTTCTCCCTTTTTGACTGTGTTGTCGAAAGGCTTTTTCCTGAGGGATGATAAAAGTTGGAACTTTGTGTAGTGTTCCCTCTGAAAATTTTATTTGGGGGTTACCCCCTACAATTGAAAAATGGGGGTACAGTCGTCCTCACTGGTACTGCTTCATCGTTTCACATGCAGAAAATTGACCAATAGCAAAAGGTTTTGGCCCAGGTCAGTCTTTGCTGAAAGTGTCTGTCTGTCTGTCTCTCATCAGGTTTAAAATGTTTAGTGTTATAATACCCATGTTATCAATTTCAATTCAGGATGTGTGGAATGCAATGCACAGAGACAAAACTTTGGTAACAAAGTACATGAAACCACTATATATAGGGGATGTTGCTAATGACACAGAGGTATGTATCAAAATCCTTTTGCCCTTTACCACACAATACTGAGTTTTCAGGACCCTGAAAAAGATGTCTTTAGAAAACATTGTGAGTAAAGGAGAAAATGCTGGTAACCAGCATGTTCTCTTTTTCTCAGAATGATTTTTCTATTTCAAAAGGAAAATTTAATCATTTAACTCTTTACCAAACAACAAAATGATAGACTGGTCTGAACAGAAAGCATTTGCAGATGACATCATAAATGTAACTGAAAAATATAAATCAGGTTTGGGAAGTGTAGAAAACATTGGGGTAAAAGGAGAAAATGCTGGTTACCAGCATTTCTCCTTTTCCCAAAATGTTATCAAAAGGCTTCTTCCTCAGGGTCATTAAAAGTCAGGATTGTGAGGTAAAGAGTTAAGAAATAAGAAATGCTTAAGTTGTAGTCTGCAAATGGGTTGGTTTTGGACTTGTCTGAAAAAAACTGCCGTTTGATAACGAGGTAACACATATTTTCAAAGCCTTCTGTCACAGAATGGTTGCATGACTTTTATTGAGGCATTGAGTTTACCAAAGTGATATTCGCCGAGCCCCGGTAGCTCAGTTAATAGTGTACAGGACTAAGAATAGGGTTGTGAGTTCGATCCCCGGCTCGGCCAATTTCTTTCAGAGGATTGATGATAGTTATTGCGACAGGATTGATTCCTCTCCCATCACTGACCATTGTTTCAGTGATGGTCATAGGGAAAAGCATCCAATGGCTTTGAAAGAAAATTGTGCGAAGCATTGGTAAAAGAGACTCCAGGAAAGCATGGATAGGTGCACTGGCTGCGGCCATATAACTGAAATAATGTTGAAAACAGTGTTAAACACTATACAATCAACTAAAGTGATATACATGCATTTAACATGAGTACACGATTGAAAACATAGAAGCTAAGAAAATTTTATTGTCAGATTTGACTTGAATGTAGGTAAGAGGTGGCTGATTCTTAGCTTGGATTATAGAAAGACAAGAAATACAAGCACTCTTGCTATATCCAGTTTGACTTTCTATAATTAAAAGCAGTTGCAAATAACTAATTTAGTGTACCTCAAGAGATGTGTTTGAGAAGTTAGAAAACATTGTGGGTTGAGGAGAAAATGTTGGTATAGAGCATTTTCTCCTTTTTTCCACAATGTTTTCAGAAGATGTCCTCCACCTCAGAGTCCTTAAAACTCAGAATTGTGAGGGAAAGGGTTTATCAAGCATATTTTATAAGAAAGTGCCTGTTTTAACTGTTTACCGCACAATCCTGACTTTTAATGACCCTGAGAAAGAAGCGGCAGAAATGATTGTTTTTTGAAGGCAAGTAATTTCTAGCTCATATTCTGGTCTCAATTCTTAATTACATCAAGTTGTTTCCTTATTGTCACGGAAGTAGGACACTCGAGAGCTCTACTATATTGGAAAATAAAATAATAAATCATCATTTGTCTTTCTTTAGAATAAAAGGAGTGATAGAATGGTAGAAAATCGACTGGGTAAACCATTGTGAAAGATAAGAATCCTATTTAAAAAAAAAAAAAAAACTTTTTTAATTTTTCTACAGAAATTGATGTTTTGGGCACTTATTGGAACAGCCTTAGGCAGTGTAAATGAGTACCTGCAGCATGTTTTTAAGAAAAATAAAGCAAGTCATCTTAGAAATATCTCAATATACACATCGATTTCCTTCTCCCATTAACACAGTCACAACTTTTAAGAATTAGAGGAAGAAGGTCTTTGAAAACATTGTGGAAAAAAAAGAAAATGATAGTAACCAACATTTTCTTCTTATCTTACAATGTTTTCTATTCCATGGAAGATAAACCGCATTCAATTTGAGCCAGGCTAAAATTTTGTTGTCCGACAAAGAATTTCGGTTAGCGAAAAAAACTTCTCCCTTGCTCCACAAAACTTCTCCCTAAATTCTCAGGAGGGAGAAGTCACTTCTCCCTAAATTTCTGGGCTAGCTTGATCCCTGGAAGCCTATGGAAAACATTATGGGAAAAGGAGAAAATGTTGGTAACCAGCATTTTCTCCTTTTCCAACAATATTTTCTACCCTAACGAAGTCAGTAATTATCATTTTACCAAGATTTGATTTGTTGTCTGCAGATGCTTTGAATTTGGTCCAGTCCAAAAATTTGTTGTTTGGTGAAGAGTTACCCCTTTACCAGAATACAAAATTAAAACTTTGTCCAAAGTGAAAGCATTTGCAGACAACAACTTCAATATGGCTCAAATTGGACAATCATTTTTTGATGGAGTAGAAAACAATTTAGGAAAAGGAGAAAATGCTGGATACCAGCATTTACTGCTTTTCCCAAAATGTTTTTAAAAGGCCTCTTTCCCAGGGTTGTTAAAGGTCGTCATTGTGTGGTAAAGGGTTAAGCAAGTAGTTGTCTTATACAAATACATCTTGTTGCTACTTGCCCAATGGGCTAATTCAGGTTGGACTCTACAATGAAAGACAAAATTTTAATGACTATAAATGGCAAAACAGGAAAAGAGAACAGGAAAAAAAGTAGAGAAATTTATAATTATTTTCAGACGGAGGTAGAAAAAGACTTCCGACAATTACGGAAACATGTAGAAGAAATGGGATGGATGAAAACAAATGCTGCATTCTACATTGCACATCTAGCTAGCATACTTGCTTTTGAAGTAGCAGGGTACCTCATTTTGTCGAGATTCGGAACTTCATGGTTACCATACATGGCTGCTGTTATGTGTTTTGTAACTGCTCAGGTGAGTGTTTAACTCATTACCAAACAACAATATTTCAAGCTTGTCCAAATCGAAAGCATTTGCAGACGACAAATTAAAAGTGACTGAAAATTTGAAATTTGTTTCGTGAAGGGTAGAAAACATTGTGGGAAAAAGGAGAAAATGCTGGTTACCAGCATTTTCTCCTTTGCCCAAATGTTTCCTAAAGGCTTCTTTCTCAGGGGGCGTCAAAAGTAGGGATTGTGTGGTAAAGGGTTAACTGTTTCCTTACCGAGGATGACACTAGAAGCTTTTGTGGACAGTGATCAAGATAAGACTGCACTGAAAGCAGTCTGATCTCTGAACTACATGTTCAACTACTTTATTTTAGATTATGACCAAACAGTGTCTGTAACTTGCAGTGGAATTATATTTGTAGCGACTGATTAAAGTAGTAAAGATAGAACTCTTTATCAAACAACTCAATTTAAAGGTGGGTATTTAGATTTTTTACATCTCATCAATATAGAAAATAAATATATCACTGAAATTCATATGACAATTTATATAGAAACAATACAAATCATCAATGATAGAGAATCATAGAATTACAAAAAAACAGATATTTGAAGGTACAGTGCACTCCGGATACAGCGAGATCGCGGGGACAAGAAGTATTATCTCGTAACCGAGTCTCGTTATAACCAAATTGGAAATCAAACATCGTAAAGATACGTAAGGATACAGACTTTCATACTGTTTACTTTCGTTTACACCAGAAGTAGCTAATTACCTTCTTTTTGAAGAGTATACAAAGACAGATAACTCTGTCGATTTACTGAATGTACAATGTATTATATGTATTTACGAGATATTTACACAAATGTTAGCATTTTAAGAATTAAATATGCATTTATTTGAAGAATGCTGTTATGTTAGATAGCCTTTTTTGTTTTTTTTTATTTTGTTTTTGATTTTATCCTCCAGTAATTGTTCAATACTCTCTAAGTTTGAAAATGTGCTCTGATCAATGTCCGACTCGCACTCAAAGAACCGGCGTAAAGTTTTCATTTCATCCATCAGAACTGGTCAGTCATAAGCTACATGTATAAACTGCTAAAAAAATGTGTGATAACATTTAATCACCTACGGATCAATTTAGCCTGTGGCGCAAACATATCCAAAACGCGACAATAGTTTAATGTTAGACAGTTAATCCGATAATTATTCGATAATTGCCTTGCATGGTGACAAACTAATGCAGATGACGTATTTTATCAATAGACCTCGTTGTAAGGTGGGAATTTTACGTTGGGGGCCTTGACTATTTTTACGTTGTAGCCGATATCTCGCCGTAACCGATCTCGTTCTACGCGGTATAAAATAAAAGAAAAAAAGAAGGGATTCTGCCGGGACTCAGCAAGATTTACGTTATAAGCGGTATCTCGTTGAAACCAATCTCGTAATATGTGGAGCGAACTGTATTCCCTTAACTCTTCACCACAAAATCTTGTTTTTAACGACCCTCAGAAAAGAAGCCTTTTGAAAACATTGTGGGAAAAGGAGAAAATGCTGGTAGCCAGCATTTTCTCCTTTTCCCACGATGTTTTCTACCCTTCATAAAACAAATTTCAAAATTTCAGTCACTTTTATTTTGTCATCTGTAAATACTTTCGATTTGGACAAATCTAAAATTCTGTCATTTGGTAATGAGTTAAAAGACTACCTGGCCTCTTGAGGTATTTTTTGGTAACCAGTAATTTCTCCTATTCCCACAATGTTTTCAAAAGCCTTCTTTTTCAGGTTCATGAAAACCAGGGATTGTTTGGGAAAGGGTTAAGGCTGGTGTTATTTATTTTGCAAAAGCTCTCATTTTAGACTTTTTATGTCTAGTAAAGGGTTAAAGTTATTATAAGTTACTGAATTTAGATATTTTACAGGCACAAGCTGGCTGGCTTCAACATGATTTTGGACATCTATCAGTATTTAAAGATACAAAACTCAACCATTGGGGCCATTTCCTAGTTATGGGACACATTAAGGTAACAGCATTTTTTTTCTATATTCATGGCATTTGTTGTTTCATGTGTTTTCATCATAATTTCAGCTATTACTTTTTTTTGTACAGTCTTTAACCCCCTACTACTATTTAAAGGTAGGTACAGTATTTAGATTTTTTACATTTCTCCAGATTACTGAAATTTATATGAAAAAACATTACAAATCATCATAATTAAGAATCATAAAATTACAAAAAAAAGAGAGAAAATTTGATGGTGTTCCCTTAAAGATTTTGGGACGAAAATTTTACAAAATACAAAAAAATCATCCTTTTACTCCCAAAGTCTTTTAATTTTCATTTACAAAAACCCAGTGGGTGAAAACCATCTGACAAGAGAAATGAGAGATTTATCATGGCCCACACTGATGGGAAACATGCTCTAATTTTACATGAGTAACATGCTCATTTACATACTGGAAATACACAGACATAACTTAAAACATAGCAACCTAAGAAGACATTATGGGAAATAATGATATGTTTGTTACATGTATGTTATGGAATTTAAGCGTCATTAGTCACTTGCCAGTCACTTGACATTCCCTCTATGCTTTTTTGATTTCTGGTGCAAAATCTAAGATACTTTAAGTGGCTATATAGCCTTTTAAGGAAACACCATCAGAAAATGTTTTATTGTAATTTTATGATTCTTAATTATTGATGATATGTATTTTTTTTTCATATGAATTTCAGTGATATATATTTTTTTATATGGTGAGATGTGAAAAATCTAAATATCCACCTTTAAAGGGCTACATAACTCCTTGAGGTACTTCTAGATTTCGCACCAGAAATATAAAAAGCATTGTGGGAATGTCAAGTGTCAGACTTGCGCATGGCTAATGCTGCTTAAATTCCATAACAAAAAAGATTAATATGTTATTATCTTCCATAATGTCTTCTTTGGACACTATATTTGAAGCTTCATCTGTGTATTTCTGGTATGTAAATGAGTGAGTTGCTCATGTAAGAATAGACAGTGTTTCCCATCGGTATCAACCTGGGCCGTAGTAAATCTCTGATTTCTCTAGTTGTCAGATGGTTTTCAACTACTGGGGTTTTATGAATGAAAATTTTAAGGCCTTGGGAGTGTAAGGATGATTTTTTTGTATTTTTGTAAAATTTTCATCCAAAAATCTGAAAGGCCAACTTTAAGGGATATTTTGTTACTGCAGGGAGCTTCCAAACATTGGTGGAATTTCCGTCATTTCTTGCACCACGCAAAACCAAACATAATCAAGAAAGACCCTGATGTAAAAGTAGCCAACCTATTTCTAATTGGTGATGTATTACCCCGAATATTTGGTATGAAGAAAAAGGGATTTATGCCACATCAGTTTCAACATATATATTTTGTTATTTGTAAGTATAAGTATCATAATCTTGATTCCTTTTTACACATTGTTGTCACCAATATTCATGTTTGTCAGGCAAAAATAAAACTTAAGACCATTCCATTTTTAAAGCTTTTGCAGATACCATTTTTAACCCTTTATCACACAATCCCTCCTTTTAACCACTCTAAGGTATAGGCCTCTTGGTAACCAGCATTTTTTGCTTTTCCCACAATGCTTTCTACCCTATCAAAGACAATTTTCATCTTATGAGCTGCACTTAAATTGCAATGTGTAATTGCTTTGAATTTGGACTTGTCTACATTTCTCTTGTGTGGTAAAGGATTAAAGATGATTGCAATTGTCTTGGGATTGGATTGGATTGGACACATTGCGTGAAAAAAATGTAATGCTGGTTACTAGCATTTTCTCCTTTTCTCACAATGTTTTCAAAAGCTCTCTTTCATGCAAGTTGTGAGAACACAAGAAAATTTGGAAACATGTTAAACTTTAGTTCACCTTGTAAACATTTTTTTTCTGATGACAAAATTTTAGTCATATCTAATTTGAAAGCAGAGGACAAATTAAATACTTGTCTAGGAAAGATATTGTGAGTTTTTGACTGGACTGTCATTGTGCAAAACCCATGACACTCTCTCATATTTTTTTTCTCTCATATATTCATAAATATTCATATATTCATATTGATAGAAAACCTGGTATAGTTGTAAATTAAAAAAGGAGTATCCCCACCAGAAGAGCAGGAAACCCTCAGAATATTTTTGACATAGTTATGTACCTGATTCAGCAGAGCTTTGGCACTCAACTGCAATGTTCTTTCTACTTTCCCTGTAATAATGTTCACCAAATGACAGAATTTTAGCCTTGTCCAATCTGAAAGCTTTTCCAGATGACAGATTAAAATTTACTCAAAACATCACATTTGTCTTTTATGGGTAGGAAACTTTGTGAGAAAAGCAGAAAATCTAGTTAGCAGCATTTCTGCTTTTCCAACAATGTTTTCTACCCTTTCAATAACAAATTTTATTTTCTGAATCACAGTAATTTTGTCTTCGTTCTTTGTCAACTTTTTACCAATCAACAAAATTTTAGACTGGTACAAATTTGAAGCATTTGCAGACAACAAAATAAATAAAATTAATGTGACTAAAGAGTTGAACTTTGTCTTAGTAAGGGAAGAAAACATTGTTGGAAAAGGAGAAAATGCTGGTGACCAGCATGCCACCATGAGAGTCACATATATATTTTTGAAAAAATGTAACATGCAATGACCTGGTCACCCATCCAGGCACTAACCTAATGCACATTGCTTAACTATCACGGAGAGAAACACACCATCCCACTTCTGACATAAGCAAGGTGCATTAGGTTAGTTCCTGGATGGGTGACCAGGTGGTTTCAAGATACATTTGGTGGCAAGGTTGGCTTAATGACAACTGCTTGACTTGAGTTGCCTTACCCATGTTTATTCCTCTGGTTTATTTGTATATACATGTTTGTATATAAGTGTCAGGGTCATGACTTCTCAAAGGTGGGAGTAATGTCACAGAGAGAGTTTAGATACATGTATATAAGCACTTGAAACCTGCCTTTCTGTTGAGCTAGCTTTTAAAGTGATGCGGTTTGGTGTATTTCTCTCAGTGATTGTTAAGCAATGTGCATTAGAATAGTGCCTGGATGGGTGACCAGGTCGTTGCATGTTACATTCGGTGTAAGAAGTGGGATAATGTCAGGTAAAGAGTTACATATACATGTACAAGCACTTGAAACCCGCCTTGCTGTTGAGCTAGCTTTTAAAGCGTTGCAGTTTGGTGTATTTCTCTCTGTGATATATTTCTCTCTGTGATAGTTAATCAATGTGCATTAGGTTAGAGCATGGATGGGTGACCAGGTTGTTGCAAGTTACATTTATTGGAAGCGTTGGGGTTACAGTGCTTATATATCTAAACTCTTTCTGTGACATTTCTCCCCCCTCTGAGAAGTCTCGACCCCGAGGCTAATATACAAGCATGTATATACAAATAAACCAGGGGAATATACATGGGTAAGGCAACTCCAGTCCAGCAGTTGTCATTACTCCAAAATGTAATGTGTAACGGCCTGCTCACCCATCCAGGCACTAACTTAATGCATGTTGCTTAACTATTACGGAGAAAAATACACCTCCAAAATGTAACTTGTAATGGCCTGGTCACCCATCCAGGCACTAACCTAAAGCAAATTGCCTAACTATCACTGAGAGAAATACACCAAACTGCACTGCTTGTAAAAGCTAGCTCAGAAGCAAGGCAGGTTTCAAGTAATTATATATATAAAAACTCTCTCTGTGATATTACTCCCCCCTTTGAGAAGTCATGACCCCGAGACTTATATACAAGCATGTATATACAAATAAACCAGAGGAATAAACATGGGTAAGGTAACTCCAGTCCAGCAGTTGTCATTAAGCCAACCTTGCCACCAAATGTATCTTGAAACTACCGGGTCACCCATCCAGGCACTAACCTAATGCACGTTGCTTAACTCTTTACCAAATGACAAAATTTTAGACTAGTCCAAATTGAAAGCATTTCCAGGCGACAAAATAAATGTGACTAAAGAATTGAAATTTGTTTTAGGAAGTGAAGAAAACACTGTGGGAAAAGGAGAAAATCCTCGTTACGAGCATTTTCTCTTTTTCCCACAATGTTTTTAAAAGGCATCTTTCTCAGGGTCATTTAAAGTCAGGATTGTGTGGTAAAGAGTTAACTAATAATGTTAATTATTTTCTTAATTAATTATCCCAGACGAGCCTCCATAAGCAAGGTGCATTAGGTTGGTGCCTGGATGGGTGACCAGGTTGTTGCATGTTACATTTGGTGGCAAGGTTGGGTTAATGACAACAGCCAGACTGGAGTTACCTTATCCATATCCATGTATATTCCCCTAGTTTATTTGTATATACATGCTTGTATATCAGTCTCGGGGTCGAGACTTCTCAAAGGGGGGAGTAATGTCATAAAGAGAGCTTAGATGTATAAGCACTTGAAACCTGCCTTGCTTTTGAGCTAGCTTTGAAAGCGATGGGGTTTGGTGTATCTCTCTCCATGTTGCATGTTACACAGCATTTTCACTTTTTCCAACAATATTTTCAAAAGGCCTCTTTCTGTTAAAAATCGGGATTGTGTGGTAATAGGTTAAAACACAAAATTGTTTAGTAAAGAGCCAAAGAAACAAACAAACAAAAATTGATTTTACAGTGACACCACTTCTACTGCCAACCTACTTTGTATGGGAGAATTTATACTTTGTGATCAAGAGGAGAGATTATTGGGTGAGTCTGTGTGCTTGTTAACTCTTTACCAATACGTCAAAATTATAGACTGGTCCAAACTAAAAACATTAGCAAATGTCAAAATAGATGTGACTGAAAAATTGAAATTTGCTTTTGGAAGGGTGGAAAACATTGTGGGAAAAATGGAGAAAATGCTGGTTACCAACATTGTCTCCTTTTCCCACAATGCTTTCAAAAGGTTTTTGTTCTTAGGGTCATTAGAAGTCATCACTGTGAGATAAAGGGTTCAGTGTTAAGCTTTTTTTTAATCAAATCAATTGTTGAAAAACATATAGGTGGTACCCCTTTACCACACAATGACGACTTGAAACAACCCTTGGAAGGAAGCCTTTTGAAAACATTTTGGGAAAAGGAGAAAATGCTGGTAACCAGCATTTCTCCATTTCCCAAAGTGTTTTCTACTCCATCTAAAATGGTTGCACTGTTTGAGCCACACTGATACTGTTGTCTGCAAATGCTTTCAATTTGGACAAAGCTTAAATTTTGTCGTCTGGTAAAAGGTTAAATGCTATAAGCAACATAGGAGAAAACTGAGGCTTTTTGTGGATGGCTTAGATCAAGATCAGGATTTCGACTGACCATGCAGTCTGATCTTTAATCTGTACTGTCCATCAGTCCTATAAGTAAAAAATCTGTAGGAGTTTAAGTACTTTGTATGTTTAGCCGTTGCAAGAGATCAGGTTTATATTTTTGGCACTGCAAGCAATTGAAAATTAAAAAGAGTTATTATTGAGTCCAAGTGTCAAATACTCACAGATATGTTTTTAACGTATCAAAATTTCACAAACAATAATTCAAAAGGGTCATGCTAGGAGCATTTCTGTGAAATTATTTTAAACTCTGATCAGTGGTTGCAGAGGAGAAGATTTAAAAAAAAATCGTAGAAAATTTCATTAGGTTGCGATGGCAATCAGAGTTTTTGATAGAATCAAATTCTATGAACAAATTTTAAAGAGGATCTCCCAAGGAACATTCCAGCAAAGCGTGGTTCTAATTTGCCCTGTGGTTTAAAGAGTAGTTTTTTAAAGAAATGCTGACACCGCAAAATAGAGCCCCCCTCCCCTCCCACCACCACAGCCATATATTTGGCTCTGCAAACAATTAAAAATCAGAAGAGTTATTATTTAGTACAAGTGTCAAATACTCTGTATTCATGCAAAAAAGGAAAAAATTGTGATGCTTTTAATTTGCTAAGTCTATCTTATGTTCGATTTTCAGCAATATGTCTGTTAAATCAAGATAGCCTCAAGAATTGGAACACACACACATGAATTCCTAGAATTTTTTGTTCAGTTATACCATATTTTCTGTGCATGTCATATCCTTTGAAGGTTCCACCAGGACGATTCTAATGAGTACCCATAAGATAGGGTTTCAAAGACAAAAAATGGATTTAGAATATCATCACTCCCTCTTATTGTAAGCTTTACATTATGACATTGATTTTTGTTTATTTTTTTTTTATACAGGACCTGTTTTTTACAGTGACATTTTTCTACCGGATGTTTGCCTGTTTGGGTCCCATTTTTGATAGCTACTGGTCGGTGTTCTTCTTGTTTGTCTTTGCTCGGTGAGTTACTCTAAACCTTTTACCACACAAGGCCATATTTTCATGATCTTGAAGAAGAAAGCTTTTGTAAACATTGTGGGGAAGGAAGAAAATACTGGTAACTAGCATTTTCTCCTTTTCTTGCAATGTTCTGTTTTTTTTTTTTTTTTTTTTTTTGCTCACCTGAGCACAAAGTGCTCAGCTCCAGGTTTTAGGATGACCTGTTTTCAGTTGTGCATCGTCCGTCTTGGGTTGTCAACAATTCTTTAAGCATCAACTCCTCCTGAACCGCTGGGCCAATTTGGACCAAACTTGACTGAAATGTTCCTTGGGAGGTCCTCTTTTAAAAATTGTTCACAGAAACAAATGAATATATGCATGGCAGAAATAAGGGTTCGAGCGGGATTCGAACCCCGGAACTCCCGGACGCAAGGCCAGTACCCTAACCACTGAGCCAAAGAGATATCTCCCTGACGCAGTAGCCAGGTATTGTATTTAAATCGGGAGAATGCCATGCAGGAAGGAGTGGTCTCCCGTAACAATTTGATTCCATCAAAATCTGTGGTCGCCATGGCAACCAAATGGAATTTTCTTAACAAATTCTTTAAAAGTCATCTTCTCTGAAACGGCTGGTCAGATTTTGAAATAATTTCACATAGATGTTTCTTGGATGACTCTTTTCAAAAAATGTTCATGAAATTGTGATCGGTCAAGAAACTTGGCTCTGGTGAATGGGGGCTACTTGCACAATGCAGAAATGAAGAAATTCTTAAAAGTTCATCTTCTCTGAAACAGCTGGACAGCTTTTGAAATAATTTCACAGAGATGTTCCGTTGGTGACCCTTTGCAAAGTTGCTCGCGAAATTTTGATTTGTGAAGAAACATGGCACTGGTAAATGGGGGCTACTTGCACAATACAGAAATGAAGAAATTCTTAAAAATTCTTCTTGTCTGAATTGACTGGTCAGATTTTGAAACAATTTCACAGAGATGTTCCTTTGGTGACTCTTTTTAAAAAGTCTTCAAAAAATTTTGATCGGTTAAGAAACATTGCTCTGGTAAATGGGGACTTCTTGCACTATACAGAAATGAAGAAATTCTTTAAAAAATCTTCTCTGAAACAGCTGGTCAGATTTTGAGATAATTTCACAAAGATGTTCCTTGGGTGATTTTTTTAGAAAATTGGTTGCGAAATTTTTATCCTTTAAGAAACATGGCTCTGGTGAATGGGGGCTACTTGCAATATATAGAAATGAAGAAATTCTTCTTCTCTGAAACCGCTGGTCAGATTTTGAAGTAATTTTACAGAGATGTTTCATGGGTTACCTTTTTCAGCTCACCTGAGCACAACATGTTCAGGGGGAGCTTTTAGGGTCACACTATGTCCATCATGCATTATCATCATCCATCGTTAGTCGTCCGTTGTCAACTATTTCTTTAAATGTCTTCTACTCCTTAAGCACTGGGCAATTTGGACCAAACTTTGCTGGAATGTTACTTGGGGGAGTCCTCTTTAAATTTTTTTTACAAAATTTGATTCCATTAAAAACTCTGGTTGCCATAGCATCCAAATAGAATTTTCTAAGAATTTTTTTAAAAATCTTCTCCTCTGAAATCGCAGGTCAGATTTTGAAATAATAACACAGAAATGTGCCTTTGGTGACCCTTTTCAAAAACAACATTTGAAAAGGGTCACCAAAGGAACGCCTTTGTGAAATTACTTTAAAATAAGACCCGCCGTTTCAGAGAAGAAGAATTTTTAAGAATTTATGCATTTCCGTACAATGCAATTAGCCCTCAGTCACCAGAGCCATGTTTCTTGACAGATCAAAATTTTGCAAACAATTTTTAAAAAGAGTCATCCACGGAACATCTCTGTGAAAGTAATATTAAATCTGACCAGCAGTTTCTGAGAAGAAGAATTTTTAAGAACTTCTTCATTTCTGTATAGTGCAGGTAGCCCCTATTCACTAGAGCCATGTTTCTCAGCGGATCAAAATTTCACAAACAGCTTTTGAAAAAAGTCACCCAAAGAACAGCTGTGTGAAATTATTCTAAAATCTGACCAGCTGTTTCAGAGAAAAATTTTTATGAATTTCTTCATATCTGTATAGTGCAGGAAGCCCCCATACACCAGAGCCATGTTTCTCAACTGATCATAAGTTTTCGAAGGATTTTCGAAAAGGGTCACCAAAGGAGCATTTCTGTGTTATTATTTCAAAATTTGACCAGCATTTCAGAGGAGAAGATTTCTAAAAAAATTCTTAGAAAATTCCATTTGGTTGCCATTGCAACCAGAGTTTTTGATGGAATCAAATTATTTAAATTTCTTTTTCAAAGAGGACCTCCCAAGGAACATTCCAGCCAAGTTTGGTCCAAATTTGCTTAGTGCTTTAGGAGTAGATGTTTAAAGAAATTGTTGACAACGGACGACTCACGACTGACAACGCTGATTTATGATTAGAGGACAGGATCCTGTAGCATTAATTTTATTTAACTTCATTTATCCACTTCCAGGGCCATAGAGAGTAACTGGTTTGTCTGGTGTACACAGATGTCCCACATCCCCCGCGAAGTAGACTTTGATGGAGCCAAGGACTGGGTCAGTTTACAACTAGACTCTACCTGTAATGTGGAGCCAAGCTTCTTTAATGACTGGTTCTCAGGCCATCTCAACTACCAAATTGAACATCAGTAAGTTTAGGTTAACAACACTTTTATACCTCCACATGTCTGTCCATTGGTGTATCTGTCTGTCTGTCTGGTGCAAAATCTGAAAATATTTTAAGACATTATGTACCTTATTAAAGAAATACTTCAGAAAAATATTTCTTCTTATCTTGTACCCCTTCTGTACTAATGACTTGTCAGCCATTGCCTTTTTTATTCACTTATTAATTTCTTTTTTCTTTTTAATTTGGTGAGGTTATGAAAACCTAAATAGCTAACTTTAAGCTTTGAAGAGTCTTATCTACTTGAATAAACATTATACATTTTTGTCTGTAGAGAATGTTAGATTTTAGGATGGTAACCTGTTATTGCTCTTTCCACAACCTTTTTATAGAGAAAAACTTGTTGTTTGAGCTAAATCTAATTTTTTCCATGCTTATCTGTATACCCTGCAAAACAAATATCGGTTCATGTGTGTGTCTGTATATCCGTCTGTGTACAAAATACTGTCAAAGCCCTGGCGGGGTATAAAGTCACATTCAGTGACAACTCTAGTTTAATTTTTGACCAGCCTGAAACTCCTTTTCGTTTTTTGTGCAGTCCATGAAAAGATTTACAAAACTTAAAATCAATGACAAATGATACTTCAATTTTATTTTCAGTTTATTTCCAAGAATGCCCAGACACAACTTCCACAAGGTAGCCCCACTCGTACAGAGTCTATGCAAGAAACACGGCATAACTTACCAATGTAAAACTCTACTTGGTGCCTTTGGAGACATACTGACGTGAGTTTGTTGACATTGTTTTTACTCGACTGTTTTTTTTTAATTAAGAAAGCGATGAAATACAGCACATTCGTTAGCTGTAATGACCCTGAGGAAGAAGCCTTTTGAAAACAACATTTTCTCCTTTTCCCACAATTTTCACATTTGAGCATACATTGATTTATCATCTGCAAGTCTTTTCAATTTGGAAAAGTCTAAGATTGTGTTGTTTTCGAAAGTATTATAGAAAACAATTGAAATGAAAGATCATGCCTTGTTGTATTCCAGGGAATTTAATTCTCAGATACTCCAACAAATACTGTAACAAAAATAAAAAATCTATTAGTATCTACATATAAATTTTTCATTGCTTTTAGATTTTTCCTGTTAGTTACTTTTTTCTCATATTTGGGATAATTTAAGACAATCGTTCGATACAGCAAGAAAAATATTTGCACTTACAGGTCATTGAAGAACTCTGGTGAAATCTGGTACAATGCTTACTATGAGGGACTGGATCATTGATGAACAGGGGAGGCTATTCTTATAAAATGTTAACAACTGTGATATATGGGATTATCTCCCTTTGTTCTCTTCTCAAATTAGAAAGTCTCACTAGTTGACCTACTATTGCACTGACTATGATATTTAAACTTACCAAAATATTAAAATGCAGTTTTAGTGAATGATTTCTGAAAGGACTTCATATCTTTTTTTTAATTTATGTTTGTTGCCATATCTCTGTTGTTTTTTTTTTTTATAATCTTTGCATAGGTATATGCACATTTATAATGTTACAAATAGATCTGATTTGGTTGGGTATTTGATTGCTTGATTGTACATGGTGTTTAACACCGTTTTCAATATTATTTCAGTCATATTGCCTCGGCCTTAACACCTATCCACACTTTCCTGGAGACTCTTTTACCAGTACTCTGCTCAACATTTTTTTTTGTACCACTGGATCTTCAAAGCAATGGTCAGTGGTGGGAGAGGAATAAATCCTGTCACAATGACTATCTTCTGTCCTCGGAAAATTTTAAAATTATTCTGTCTAGTAGAGAGTCAACCCTTCACCACATTATACAGTGTGACCCTCAGGGTTAAGCCTATTGACAACATCACGGGAGAAGGAGAAATGCCGGTTACCATCATTTTTTAACTTTTCCCACTTTTTCTACCCTATTAACTCTATGCCACAATATCCCAAGTCTGCAAATGCTTTCAATTTGGACAAGTCTATAATTTTGTCATTATGTAAATAATTAAAGACAAACCTCATGATTGGTACATCAATTAAATTATCATCTGTTCAACCCTTTACCACACAATCAGAAATTTCAATGCCTTTGACAAATAAGTCATTCAAAAACATCGATGGAAAAGGAGAAAATGCTGGTAACCAGCATTTTCTCCTTTTTCCATAGATGCTTCCGACCCTTTCTTGAACAAAGTTCATTATTTTGTGCAACAAATAAATTTTCATCTTTATATACTCTCATTTTGAAGCATTCTTAATTATTGCCCTGCGGTAAAGGATTAAGCATTAAATTTGACAAGTCTAAATTTTTGTTGTAGAGTCTGAAAACCTAACATTGCATAATAGAATTGATTGAATAACAGAACTGGTATTTGTTAGTAAAATTGTGTTGTTTACTTTTTTTTAAAATCTTCATTTTGTTTTGTGTATTTTCTTTAGCCTAACTGATTTGTGTCTGATACTTTTTATGTTTTATTTTTCTTTTTTATCTTCTTTACGTAGTGGATTTTGCTATAAATTAATTTTCCTTTATGTTTATGATAATCACTTTTGCAATACATTTTACTAGCTTTTTTATCCTTTTCAACCTTTTTTTTAACAATCGTGCAAGAGAGGGCTGTTTGAAACATTACTGGTAACCTTTTCCCAATATATTTTCTACTCTAATGAAATAATTACTATTATTAACCTGTTACCAGATTATCCAGGATTTTCACTACCCCAAGAAAGAAGCCTCATGAAAACATCATGGGAAAAGTACCCTTCCCAAAATTTTTTCAAAACTTTTCGTCTGTAAAATACTTTCAATCTGTATCACTCTAAAGTTTTCTGGAAGGTTAACATAACAATTTACGGATGTTTTGGTAACTAAAGAGTTTGGTGAATTAGACTGACGACAAAATTCAGCCTTGTCTAAATTGAAAGCATTTACAGACGACAAAATAAATGTGGCTCAAAAATCGAAATTTGTTTCCAGCATGGTAAAAAAACATTGTGGGAAAAGGAGGAACTGCTGCTTACCAGCACTTAAAACATCCAATTGATTTAGTCTTAAGTTCAATTTGTTGAACTCGTCTGTTACAGAACATCAGCCTGTCATCCAACATAACTTACAGCCTTCAGAATGTGTCCCTCATATTAGTAAAAAGTGGTAACGATAGATAAACAAAAGAATTAATCAATATTAGGCTATATAGAGTGGAGTTTGTCAAAAAACAAATACCTGTGGAAAGCACTTCTATATGTTGCATTTACCTACTGTTGTTTACAAGATTCACTTGGTGTTTTATTTACAAAGTATTGCCTAATAGGCATAATTATGTATCTTCTATTTCTATTCACATGTATATTTTTGTATGAGCTGTTTTGGACCTTTCTTGATAGTAAATGTTGATAAAATTATTGTACTGTCTGTTTACTTATTTTTCTTTACTTTGTTTTCAATAAAAAGCCTCTATGTGCAAAATCAACTAAAACCATTGTCAGGAAGAAATCAAGATTCATTTATTTAGCTTCCCTCTCAAGTTATGAATTAAAAAGAAAACCCTAAGTTTTTACAAAACCTAAGGAAAACAGCTTTTCAAATTATGGTTGGAAAACAAGACAAATTTCATATTTGGCACTATGATTAATTTGTTGTCTGCAAATCCTTCCAATTTGGTCCTATCAGAAAGTTTCCTGTCTGGTTGAAAATTAGGCAAACAATATAAAAGTACAAAATTTCTTGGTATATGTGCTTTATTTTCCCTAAAAGTGGTATATCATCTATTCAAGGTCCTTAAGTTAAAAGTGTGTTATTTCCCATATAGTACAATGGCGATAATGCGATAGCATGATGATGATAATGCGATAGTGATGATGTGATACAATGATGATAATGCACTAGTAGGATGATAATAGAGCAGCCATACCATGATGAAAACACAATATTATATCGCACTATCATCGTCCTATCAGGTTATCAAAATCGTAGTTTTGTCATTTTGCTTTAAAATTAGTATCGACAAAATCAACTAATTTATAGGTGATGGCCACAGCTGTATTCTGTCCTTATCAGAGATATCATTTAACACTTTCCCAAACAATCCCTGATTTTACGGGTCAGGAGTAGAAGCCTTTTGAAAACATTGTGGGAAAAGGAGAAAATGCTGGTAACCAGCATTTTCGCCTTTTCCCACAATGTTTTCTTCCCTGTTAGAAACAAAATTTGCCTTTTGAGTAACGCTAATTTTGTCGTCTGCAAATGCTTTCAATTTGGACCAGTCTAAAATTTGTCGTTTGGGAAAGGGTTGAGCATCTGCAAACTGAGTGGTGATAATCATTTTATCATGAGATAATCTTTAATCATTCATTCATCGATACATAAGTCATACAGACCTTTCGTCCGTCTGTCTGTCAGCTGCATTTTGCTTCATTTTTTCCAAAGAACTCAACACCTTACCACTTAAAAGCATTTTCTTTATTTCCCACAATATTTTCTGCTCATAAAGAGACAAATCATATCATTTGCACGACATTTAATTTGTATGTCTGTAAATGCTCTAAATTTTTACATTCATGGAATTGTATTGTAGGTTGCTGTTGCATAAACTTTTTTCAATTAACTTTTTCTTGTTTGAAGAATTTGGAAATAGGCCAATAAAGATAGAATAAGATGTAAGAATGACTAATGATGAAAATAGATAAAATAGATAAAATGGCAAAGTTGAAGATTCAAACACTGAAAAAAAAAAAGGTCTTGGTGCAGAGGTTTGATCGCTCTTTGCCATAGAATAGGTTGAAATGACCTGAAAAACTAGCATGGATATACAGACATCCACCCTTCTGATCAGCTAACTAGATCTCAGCCCTCTTCTAAATTATTTCAATCACAAAAGCTTTTAGAGAATCAAACTGGTGACCAATCAGCCAATCAAATCTCAGCTCTGTCTTCAAATCATCCAATCAGAAAAGCTATATGAAATTCAGAATTGCGCCTCTCAGCCAATCAAATCGCAGACACACCCCCATAATAATCCAATCTCAAAGCTTTGAGCCGTTTAAAATACCAGCCTAATAATATTAATAGAAAACAGTGAACAAAAACCAGCAAAAAAGTTGAATTTATGTCTTCTTTGAAGGCTGTTATGCAGTTCTTGGCAAACTGCCATGCCTGCACCATCAACACATGCCAGATTTCACCGACAATGAGCAAACATTTAAGAAAACGGGGTGCAGATGGCCTTTTCCTATATTTGTAGTCAAACACCTTTCAAGAGTTGCTTCCCTTGATGCCTTTATTTGATTTGCTTTTCTAATTCAGCCCAACTACACATTGATATTTTGAATATGCTAAAATGATCAATGTACAGCATAGAAACGCTAGAAAATAATGTCCGAGGTGGTTAAAAAAGACTGAAATCTTTCAGTAGCAACTGCTTCATATTGCATAAATCAAACGTAAGAATTTATTTTTTCAATCTCTTTAAAGCATAGCAAGAAGCCCAGTTACATTTACTACGGTGTTATTGGTGTCAGTTACACACCCGTGAAAACATGAAAAATTGACTTAAAGTACATTTCATAACGGATGACACCTGTTGCATATTGGGAAACGTTTTTTTTTTTTTTCTTTTTCTCTTACTATGGCCATTGAATTGGTTACTAACTCAGGCATTTTGCCATACAGTGCATTGATACTTTGAATATGCTAAGTTGATCAATGTACAGTATAGAAATCCCAGAAAATAGTGTCACAGGTGGCTAGGAAAGCCTGAAAACTCTTCCAGTAACAACTGCTACGAATTGCAAAAATCAAACAAAGGGAACTATGTTTTTTACATGTATAGTTTAAACATATTTATTTTACATCGATAGAGAAACAAGTTCTTACAACTTATACTAATCTCTCTCGATTCTTTTTTGACATGCATGTCTCCATACAGCCGCGATGAGAAACCCAGTTACACTGACTACCTACTCATGTGACAGAACTCTACGCTCCTGGGCAAACATGAAAAATTGACTTATAATGGCACATTCCACTGCAGACAACAACTTTTGCTTAAGTCAAATATGGGGATTTTTTCCCTTTTCTCTTGCTAGGGCCGTTGAATTGGTTACGATGACTATCCCATCCATGGTGACTATTACATGCTGCGCATAAAATCGCAAAATCAACTGTGCCACTTTCGGCGGCAACTGATATCTGTTGCAAAAATAAAAGGAAGGTAAGCAAAATTTTCCCCTGTTTTCTTACCAGGGTCACGAAAGCATTGAATCGATTTTGGTGATTGTGTGAATCATGCGTTAATTTTATGATTAACCGATGCGCAAAAACATAAAATTTAGAAGCAACCGGTTGCTGTTTCATGAACTTTTTCAGATAAACTTTTTCTTATTTGAAGAATTTGGAAACAGGCCAATAAAATACAATAAGATGTAAGAATAACTAATGATAAAAATAGATAAATCAGATAAAACGGCAAACTTAAGGATTCAAACTCGGATAATAAGGTCTTGGTGCAAGGGTTTGTTCTCTTTTTGCCATAGAATAGGCTGAAATGACCTGAAAAATTAACATAGATATACAGACATCCACCCTTCCAATCAGCCAATCAGATCTCAGCCTTCTCCTAAATTATCCAATCACAAAAGCTTCTAGAGAATCAAAATGGCGTCCAATCAGCCAATCAAATCTCAACTCTGTCTTCAAATTATCTAATCAGAAAAGCTTTATTAAATTCAGAATTGCGCCCTTTCAGCCTGTCAAATCACAGACACATCCCAACAATCATCCAATCTCAAAGCTTTGAGCCATTTAAAAATGGTACCCGAAAATATCAGTAGAAAACAGTGAACAAATATCGGTAAAAAAGTGGATTTTAAGTCTTCATTGAAAGCTATAATGCAGTCCTTGTCAAACTGCCATGCCTGCACCATCCACACATGCCAGATTTCACTGACAATGAACAAAAATTTAAGAAAACAGGGTGGAAGAAGACCTTTTTTTGTATTTTCAAGCACCTTTCAAGAGATGGTTCCGTTGATCCCTTTATTCGATTAGCTTTTTTAATTCAGCCCAACTGCACATTGATACTTTGAATGTGCTAAGATGATCAATGTACAGTGTAGAAACCCCAGAAAATAATGTCACAAGTGGCTAAAAAAGACTGAAAACTCTCGGTAGCAACTGCTTCATATTGCATAAATTAAACATAAGAAATATTGTTTTTGAATCTCTTAATACCAAGACAAGAAACTCGGTTATGTTTACTACCGTCTGATAGGTGCCAGTAACGCGCCCATGAAAATATGAAAAAAATGACTTATAGTACATTCCATAGCAGATGACACTTGTTGCTTAAGACAATTATAGGGAAAAGTTTTTTTTTTCTCTTACTAGGGCCATTGAATTGGTTACTAACTCAGGCGTTTCCTATTGCATTTATAAGTCAAATAAAGGGAACTAGATTTTTATTTTTTTTATCTCTTCATACGGTGACGAGAGACCCCGTTACATTGACTACCGACTTGTCTGCCAGTAACGCTCTTTAAAAAATATGAATAATCTACTTTTATGGCCCATTCCACAGCAGACGACACTTGTTTATGTCAAAAACAGGGATTGTTTTTTCTTGTTCTCTTACTAGGGCCATTGAATAGGTTAGAACAGAACAGAACATATCTTTTATTTTCACCCAGGTATAGCAAATACACAACAAGGGCAAATGAAATAATAAACATGAATATGCCCTGTGTCCCAACTGCGTATATTGTTGCGTTAATTAGAAAAAATAACTGTAGATTCAGTGGATTTAAATAACAATGCAGTTGGGACAAAGAGCTGTTAATTGTATATACATGACTTCCAGGTATCAATTTTTCCAGAGAGAGCAAGACGGAGGAGGGAGGTAGTGGAAGAAAGGGAGAGAGAAACAAAGAAAGAGAGAGCCTTTGTGGGTGCAGCGTCCTTATGGAAACTGCAAACACAAAGACACTCCCGTAATTACAAAAACGGAAAAAAATTTGGTTACCTTCCCTTGATTTGTGCAACAGGTATCAGTTGCCTCCGAAAGTGTTCCAAGTTGATTTAATGATTTTACGCGCCGCATGTAACAGTCATGTATGGGTGGGATACTCATCATAACCAACTCAATGGTCCTAGTATATGAAAAAGAAAATCCCTACATTCGACATGAGTAACAGGTGTCGTCTGCTATGGAATGTGCCGTAAATTGATTTTTCATGTTTTGCAGGTGTGCAACTGGCACGAGAGTCGGTAGTCAATGAAACTGGGTCTCTTGTCACCATATGAAGAGATTAAATAAGAATGAAAATTTAGTTCCCATTGTTTGATTTATGCAAAAAGTAAAGCATATTCAAAGTATCAATTACTGCATGGCAGAATGCCAAAGTGCCAGAGTTAGTACTTAACCAATTCAATGACCCAGGTAGTAAGAGAAAGAAAAAAATAGTTTCCTCCCTATACATGTATTTAACAACGCATTATCGCCTTCCATTTTACTCAACCGAAGATTATATATAACTGTTCAAAATAGATCCTCATCGCGTTAATAGAAGAAACAAAAGTAAAAGAAAAAAATATCATTTGTATCATTCCCATCGTTACATTTAGAGAAGAAACTATAGTAAATGAAAAATGTTAATGGAGCCATCCCTATCATGGCATTAAGGAAAGAAATTAAAAAAAAAAAAAAAAAAACATATAGATACATGTACTTATGGATTTTCAAATTATGTTGTGTTTTAATGCCACTAGCCTAGGCAAGAGACGGTGCAGAGATATTGTGTGTTCAAATCTGGAATCATTAATAAAGATTCTGTTCTGTTTAAAGTAAGACTTCGAGAGAGGCAAAAAGAAAGCATAGGTAAGTTTTGTTCAAAGTACTTTTATGCGTTAGATAATAATTCATTCTAGAGGGTACAAAGCAATTGTGTTCCAGTAAGATCGAAAAGGTGATGTGGGACGAACAAGCCCGGACCTGGCGAATAAGCCTAGGGACGAACAAGCCTTGGGATGAATTGGTTTGGGGACGAACAAGCCCGGAGCCCTCAGTAGTACTTTGATTCCAATTTTGATTTTGTCAATGATATAAGAAAAAGAAAGTCAGTGGCCTAAGCGGTTATTAGTTTATATTGGAAACGGCAAAAATGTGAAGGTAAAATTTATTTTATCGTTTAAAAGGCTGTTAGTTTCTGATAAGATATATCCTTTTGCTACATAACGAGAGGATATGGAGAAATAAAAGATTCTCATTTTTGAAAACATGCCCGTGAAAGCTGAGTGAGTTTTTCTTGTTTGCAGAGGACATGACGGAATATTCGACCCAAAGCAGACTCGAACCAAAGGGGAAAAATGCCCTGGAAAAGATTCAGCCAAAAGAAAACTTGGTCTCACTCTTTTCTTATCTTGTATTCAACAATTTTTCTCGAGAATATGCCACAAGAATCCTCTGGATTTGAAATTAAAGTTGAAGTGCACTTTAACGGACCATATCGTTGGGTGGGCTAATTTGCACCCCAGTTCTAATTCCGCCACCTTTCTTATTTTCATCAGAATCTGATGTTTAAAGCTGCACAAGGATGACAGTCAGAAATGCTTTTGCTATATCGTAGTAATTTTTTACACAGTCAACTGGGTTTTGATCAAATTAGAGATATAAGCAAATATTTGTCTAGATTAGCACTTACCATCTGGGGTCTGTTAACCCACATGCCTGCAGATAGTGAGCAGATGTTTTGACAAAAAAAAAAAAAAAAGCCAAAGTCAGTCTGTTAAAGTGCATTCTACCCAAAAGTAACAATACTTTATTTGCTAAATGAATGTTTTAGCTCACCAGATCTTGAGTTACTTTCTAGATCAAGAACAAGATAAGAATGTTCTTATGGTTGGAGATTACAGATCCTAAATTTTAATTACCCTGAGTAAAAGAGCTTATAAAAACATTTTGGGAAAAGGAAAAAAATATTTGGACCAAGCATTTCTCCTTTTCCAATGGTGTTTTCATCCCAATTAAAGATAAATTTCATGACTCGATCAACTTCTAAATTGATGTCTGCAAATGCTTTAAATTTAGATGTGGTAAAGACATACTTAATTCTTTACCAAACAGTCCAGACTTTTAATCAACCCTGGGAAAGAAAGCTTTTGAAAACATTGTTGGAAAAGGAGAAAATGCTGGTAACCAACATTTCCTTTTTTCCCCCACAATGTTTTCTGCCCTCCCCAAATCAAATTTCAATTTTTGATTCATGTTTATTTTGATGTCTGCAAATGCTTTGAATTAGGACTGGTCCAAAGTTCTGTCATTTGGTAAAAAGTTAAAACAACTTAAAAATCCCAAATGCTATAACCTAATTTACACATGGCTATCTCAGTATCTGAGTTGAATTTTTTAGGATACCTCAGAACACTAAAGCCAAACATTATGAAAGTAGCAGAAAATGTCCACACAAAGCAAAGCCCCTGTTTTACCCCCAGGATCTTCCACTCATTGAGGTACATGGGTTGGTTTAACCCTTTCCCAAACAAGCCCATGTTTTTACGTGTCTGCAGTACAAGCCTTTTGAAAAAACTGTGAGAAAAGGAGAAATTGCTCGTAACGAGCAATTTCTCCTTTTCCCACAGTGTTTTCTACCCATTTGGAGAACTTTCTGCCAGTTTTATCAAATTTCAAATTGTCGTCTGCAAACTCTTTGAGTTCGGAAGAGTCTAGAATTTGTCGTTTGGGAAAGGGTTAATACTTCAGCTCATAAGTGCAACTCATAGACCTTTTGTGGACAGTATAGAAAAAGAGCAAACAGCACAGAACCTGAAGTCTGATCTTGGATGTGCCCTTTTCAATAAGGACAGATGTTTTTCCTAATGAAATACTTTTAAGACAACAAAATTTTGTTTTTTTCCTAGCAGCTTGAAACTCATATATCCTGTCATAGTTGATACGAGAGTTTATGGACAATATAGATGAAACTTCAATCTATCTTGGCAGCAACTTCATTCTTAATCATGACAAAAAGGTGTCTTTATTTGCTGTGAAATTTTGATTAAAACCATCACAAATGTTAAATTAATTGGTTTTTTTCACAGAAAGTGTTACAGATATTTTTTTTAATTTTCAGCAGTGTTGCATTGATATTTTTAAAAAGTAAACTGACTTTACTTATTTAACAGGTAAAATATTCAGGACTACAAAGCAAAGTCAACACGAACATGGCTGGACAGATGTGGGATCTGGCTGCTGTGAGTTTGATCTAAAGATATGCTTAAGTTTACCTTCATGGCAGCTAAATGAATTAAGAAAAAAGTTTGCTAGATGTTCAACAGTCTTTTCAACTAGACGTCAGTTATATCATGATGAACAGTCAATGAATTCCTTTTCAGTCTTAACCACACAATCCAGACTTTTAACAACCTGAGAAAGCAGCTTATAGACAACATTGTGGGATTAGGAGAAAATGCTGATAACCAGCATTTTCTCCTTTTCCCACAATGTTTCTACACTATCAAAGAAAGATTTCACTGTTTGAGCCACATTGAAATTGTTGTCAGCAAATGTCTTCCATTTGTGCAATGCTGAAATTTTGTCATCTGGTAAAGGGTTATAGGTTAAATGGATATCTTTTGGATTACTTTCAAGCGTTCCTTACTTACTTTTACTTTTTATTTAAACCCTTCCAATTAAAGAAAAATGTTGAGATAAGATGTACATTTTAGCATTACCAAACAATCTCTCTTTTTCATGACTCTGTGAAATTTATAAGCTATTTGAAAAGATAGTTGGAAAAGGAGAAAATACAAATTTCAACTTTTGAGTTACTTTTGATTTTTCATCTGCAAGTGTTTTCAATTTTGATCAATCTTAAGCTTCTTTACCACATGGCAAAATTTTGGACCTATCCGGATTGAAAGTATTTTCAGATATACAATTTCATAGTGACTCAAATGACACACTTTTTCCTTTAATAGGCTAGAAAACATTGTGGGAAAAGGAGAAAATGCTGGTTACCAGCATTTTCTCCTTTTCCCACAATGTTTTCAAAAGGCTTCTTCCTCAGAATCGTTACAAGCCATGATTGTGTGGAAAAGGGTTAATTGATTGGTGTGGTGATTATGATTTCAATAAATTTCAGACACCCATTGGGAAAGCAATTCAAGCAGGAGATGTGAATGAAGTGAACAGGTTGGCTAGTTTAGGGGAAAATATCCATTTTAAGGATAGGGTAAGAACGTAGCAGAATTATTTTGTATTATTCTTACTATACCATAGAAATTAATTAGTATTTTTAAAATTGTGACCATTCATGCAAAAAGGGAACTACGACAAGTGTTGACCCTGATCAAACTGCATGGATTGCGCAGGGTGATCAGGGCCGACACTTTTTGCTTCTATCATATTTTCTCTATGAAAAGTAGTCATTCTACCTAACTATACAATCGTTTTAGTGGTCATTCTACCTAACTATACAATCATTTTTAAACTATCAGCTTAAAATGACTTGCACTATCTTTGATTTGTTTTCATCTAATTGATGTGTAGAATTCCAAGATTGTCCTTTTTTACGTGACAGTTCACAAATAGAACAGATGTTGGTCTCTTAGATTGTGAGAATTTATCAGGGTATGCTCTAGAAATTTATCTGATTCACCTTTGGCTAACCGGATAAAATTCCTACGCCTTGTCAGATGAAGTTTCACAATCCAAAATACCAATTCTATATCCAGCTTGTAAAAATCATTAGCTCACGCTAGATGGCATTCTACAATTACACATCTATCTAATATGGGCATCTTGGGAATGGAATCAGATTTCTTTTCTAGACGACAACTTTTACTTTGAATTTCAAGGTAAAATAAACGTTTACTCAATAAAACGCTACCTGGTGCAATTCAGTCAGCTTTGATCAGCAGTTTAGAGAAATTTTGAGGTAAAACAAGCCTGATTTCTCCTCAAACTTACAGATAATAGGGATTTTCTCCATTGCTACTTTATAGTGCATATTACTACCACCCCCCAATATTGGGGAGAGTGATACGTCACATAAGACAGGTTAAATCTTGGATGTAAATGACATGTGCAGACAAGATGTAGAAATAGCTTTTGGTGGAAGAGAGACAACAAAGGTTAATAATTTTCTTTCTTTTTCAGAAACAGAATACCTACCTGCACTATATATGTACCATGTACAAGCCAAGTGTATTCTATGCATTGGTTGCTCACAAAATCGATATTAGTGCTCAAAACAGAGTAAGTATCTGTATTTGTCCTTTACAGCATTATACCAACTTTGAATGACATTAACTCTTTGCCAAACAACAAAATTTTACACTGGTCCAAATTGAAAGCATTTGCAAACAACAAAATTAAGGCAACTCAAAAGCTGAAATTTGTTCTGGGAGGGTAGAAAAAATTGTTGGAAAAGGAAAAAAATGCAGGTGTCCAGCATGTTCTCCTTTTCTCACAGTGTTTCAAAAGACTACTTTTTCAGGTCCCTGAAAACAAGGGATGGTTTGAAAAGAGTTAAGAAAGAAAGCTTTCGAAAAAATTGTAGGACAAGGAGAAAATGCTGAAAACCATTAAGCACCTTTAATTCATTGTCTTCAAATACTTTCAGTTGAAAGACTGCGGTCTGTCTGTTTAGAAATTGACAGTTTAGAAATTCCTTCAAACATTAGAAAAGGGTTAAATGATAAATGAAAGAAAGAACATGACAGCCTCAAGTTTGCTGAGTGATTTTATCTCCAGAACTCCAACAGAATGTGGGGGGGGGGGGGGGTGAAGGAAAGCAACAAGGGAATAATTCGTTTGTTTTGTTGTTATAATACATTTACCAGTACATATGAATATACATGGATGACATTCTCTTTCAACCAAGCATATGAGCTGCAGCCTATGTGCAGGTGCGGCCTTTGGGATATTTTCTATTTCAAAAATAGTAAAAATGAATAGGTGCAGCCTATATAGTGCACAAGTTATTGTCCGGAAAATACAGTAGCCCTGTAAATGCTTTAAATTTGGACTAGTTGAAGTTTTTGTCAAGTTGTAAGAGGGTTTCTTTAACCCATTACCACACAATCCCTACTTTTGGCGCCCCTGAGAAAGAAGCCTTTAGAAAACATTGAGGGAAAAGGAGAAAATGCTGGTAACCAGCATTGTCTCCTTTTCCTACAATGTTTTCTACCCTTCACAAAACAAATTTCAAATTTTCAGTCACTTTTATTTTGTCGTCTGCAAATGCTTTCAATTTGGATCAGTCTAAAATATTGTCGTTTGGTAAAGGGTTAACATGTTATGTTATTCAATTCTTTACCTCATGACCAAATTTTAGACTGATCATAATTGAAATAATGGCAAAGGATAAATTACATGTTGCTTAATTCTCTACCTGATGAAATAATTTTAGACAGGTTCAGAGTGAAAGTATTTGCAATCAACAAATTAAATTGAGCTCAAGTGATGATTTCAATGTTTTAAAGTGTAGAAAACATTGTGGAAAAAGGAGAAAACGTAGGTTACCAGCATTTTTTTCCCTTTTCCCACTATGTTTTCAAAAGGCTTCTTCCTTGAGGTCATTTAAAGTCAGAATTGTGTGGTAAAAAGTTAAATGGTAGGACTTGTTTTCAAAAATGGAGAAAACATTTCGGTTATCATCATTTTCTCCTTTTCCCAAAATGTTTTCAAAATGCCTCTCACCAGGGTGATTAAAACTCGTGATTGTGTGGAGAAGGATTAATACTAACAATATTCTTTGGCATAACCTCCCATGTTTTTTGTGTAATATACCTGTTACAAATTTTCTTATCATATACACAATTGTGTGACATCAATTTTGATATAACCTTGACATCTTTTATTGAAGTGAATGGGTTTCATGGATATTATTACCTTATTTACATATATAGATGTTTTTGCATATTCTGATCTATAATTTGTGAAATATTGTTATGTGATTAAAAATATCTAACATTGTTAGTAATTTTGGAGATAAAATATGATGAAAAACTCATCAAGAAAAAAGTATTATTAAGCTTGCCAAAAGATTGCTTTTTCTCTAGACTTGTTAAATACAACTCTTGTCAGATCCTACATAATTATATGATAAATTTCAGCATGGAAATACAGCTTTACATGTGACTGCTTTACAAAGAGAGTGTTGCCATGTTGCAGACCTAATGGCTTGTGGGATTGATCCTTTCATTAAAAATAAGGTATGTCTAACTGTTTACATGATAAAATAGTTGTAGACCATCGAAACAGAGAACATTTGCAGACAAACAAGAAAAAGTGGCCCAAAGTATTGGATCTATGTTTAACCCTTTACCAAATGATCCCTCGTTTTTGCAACCCTGAGA
Source organism: Tridacna crocea (assembly GCA_943736015.1). Lineage (NCBI taxonomy): Eukaryota > Metazoa > Mollusca > Bivalvia > Cardiida > Cardiidae > Tridacna > Tridacna crocea. The sequence goes on from OX031073.1 coordinate 36,358,924, forward strand.
TAGAAGCCTTTTGAAAACATTGTAGAAAAAGGAGGAAATGCTGGTAGCAAATATTTTCTCCTTTTTCCACAATGTTTTCTACCCTTCCAAATTCAAATTTCAGTTTTTGAGTCATTCTTATTTTGTCGCCTGCAAATGCTTTCAGTTGTCCAAAATTTTGTTGTTTGTTAAAAAGTTAAGAGGGTAGAGATATACAGGAAAAAGGAGAGCAGCTGGTAACTAGCATTGTCTCGTTTTTCAATATTGTTTTTTATAGCCTACTTTCACAGGGTATTTAAAAACAGAATTATTTGGTAAAATCTTTACCATACAATCCTAAGTTTCAACCATTTGAAGAAGAAGGCATTTGAAAACATTGAAGGAAAAGGAGAAAATGCTTGTCACCTGCATGTTTTACTTTACCTCTTGAAGTTTTGTTTTATTAAATTTTGTGTTGTTAATTATCCATTTTATTGGAGGGTTCTTCAGCTGTTTCAAAGAAAACTGTGGTTGTAGAAGAATTTGTATAAACAGTTTTACAGCCTGAAAGTCAAACTTGGTTCTTAACACCATCTTGATATACAAGCAATGTTAAATTGCACTGTTTCCTCACAAAGAACGGGAGAAAAAATCTGCACCTTTTCTCTTACAGCGCAGTTTAATCCCTGCCTCAACCAGTCTTTTTCCGGTTATGTGACAGCATTCATTCCTCTCTTACAGCTGATCATTGTCTCGATAATGGTTATGTATGGAAAAGTAGCCTGTGGCTTGGAAAGAATATTGTGCCAAGTACTGGTAACGCATGGATAGGTGCACTGGCTGCTTTGAAATAATGTTGAAAACAGTATTAAACACCATACAGTCAGTCATTCAATCAATCACTTAGTTTTTCCTTCAATTTGGTCTCAAGATAAAGTTTTGTCTTATAAAACTTCCATCTTGTAAAATGGAATTCAAGGGTGTGGATATGGCAATGTTATCCACTTTTTTATGATTTTTCTTTTACCTATTGTAATCCAGGATGGAAAAACTGCAGAAGAACTTGGCACACAGAATAAATACTGGCATATGATATATAAGAGATATAAGGTGAGTTTAAAGCACAACTATTGCCTAGAAATAAACTTTTTGGGAAAAATGAGGAAAGTTTACTTTCGTCACATGTTTACTGAGTGTGATGCTAAGAGGAAGAATTTATTTATATTTTGATATTGTACACAAGAGCAATCGGGCCTACTTTGTAGAATTCATGTACAGTATGTACATAATAAGATATACATGTAATGCAATTTGATGACATTAATAATTTTTTTAGGAGTAAACTATCCACAAAATACATCAGCTTAGCAGGTAATTCTATATAATTGAAGCTTTTTGCAAAATGGAAATTTTTGGGATTTCATGACTTTAAAAAAATTGCAAATGTTTTTGTTTTGTCACAAATATGCCAACAAGTAACAAGTGTCTTGAATTTGCAAACATTTCCCAAACTCAAAATGCCCCTAATCAGTCATTCTCAAATTTTTGGACATGGGTATCAAGTAATTTGGGGATGTGTTTATGATGTAAAAGAGAAGATTTTGAATATATGTAATATTTAACGCTTTAAAAAAACCCCGAAATTTACGATTACCCAGTTTTGAAGTCTTCAAGGAAGCAAATTGAGTCTTATTCAGATAATGTAATTTGTCTTTGTAAGGACAAAAACATTGTGGTAAAAGGAGAAAATGTCCATCACAAGCATCTTCTCCTTTTCCGACCATATTTTTAAAAACTTTCTTTCCATGGGTTGATAGAACTTGGGATTGTGTGATAAGGGGTCAAAAATGTTATAAAGATTTGCAATTACCCCATTTCCTCTATAAGTGTGAATATTTTTCTTTCTAAAAATGTGTTTTACATTATTTTTTCCAAAGGAAGCAGAGTTTTTCGTAATATGTTTTTCTTTATAAGAATTTGGTAAGCTATTTATTGTAACACATGTATGTTTCTTTGTTGTATGACACATTGTTGTTATTGAGATTCAGGAATTTCAAATACATGTGTATTAACCCCTTACCACACAATCCCAAGAATTAAAAACCCGGTGGAAGAAACCTTTTGAAAAGATTATGGGGAAAGGAGAAAATGTTGGCTGCCACAAGTCCCATCAGCTGAGTTACATTTAATTTGTTGTCTGTAAGTGCTGTTAATTGGAACCAATTTTTTGTTTGGTAAAGGGTTAAGAAAAAAAAAATTTTCCCCAAAAGATTGTGAAAACTGCCTTTCTTTTTCCTCTGATAGCATTATCAGGTTTGTGTGTCATTACAGTTTTATAAACAATAATGGAAAAGAAGGATGTTTGGAAAAAAATATGTTATTATTGATTTTTGTATATGTGCTTCTTTCTACAAGAATTTGTATGGCCAAAACTGGACAGAGGGAGTAAGTGGAATGAGACTTGTATTTGTCAGTCTGTGTTGTTACTAAATATTGTTCTATTTGGAAGTTATGCAATTAGTTTTATGATTAGATATGAGCCATGTTGTGTGAAAAGGGGGCATAATGCATCTGGGAAAAAGTTTCAGCCTATGTCAGCCTGCGCTGTGTGCGTAGGCTGACATGTGTCAAACCTTTTTGCTTCCTTTAATTTTCTGTGTGTCAAAGGATACTTCTACCTCATGATTCAGTCTGTTGTTAAGAAAAATAAGGGATTTTATGGATCCATGAAGTGTAATTTTTTGCTTGGTATGGTGGATCCACAAAGTATAATTATTTGCTTGGTATTATGGATCAGAGATGCATTTTGCCTGAGAATGGCTCATTTATGTGTCTAACGCTTTCCCAAACAACAAATTTTGGACTCTTCCAAACTGAAAGAGTTTGCAGACGACAATTTTAGATTTTGAGAAAATGGCAGAAAGTTGTCAAAAAGGGTAGAAAACACTATAGGAAAAGGAGAAATGGCTCGTTATGAGCAATTTCTCCTTTTTCCACAGTGTTTTCAAAAGACTTTTACTGCAGACACGAAAAAACCAGGGCTTGTTTGGGAAAGGGTTAAGGAGTATGTTTTACACTGGATGACATTGTTTGACTATTGTGTTTTGAGTAAATAGCTAATGATCATGACAAGAATTTTCATCATCAGAGTTGCCATTTAACTTCCATAATTTAAGTATTTATTAAACAATGCCATGGTTTAAAAGGAAAATATTAATGTATGAGAGTTGTACTAAATGCTCGACAATATGAGAAGGGGTCACTATTCAAGTATATGCTTTCCAGTAAAAATGATTGTCCAAATTCTAAAAATGAATGAATGAATAAATGTTGTTTTTTTGTGCAAGGACAACTTTGTCTTAAAGATGATATTAAACATCAAACAAAGACAGGACTAGAAGGGATTGGGCAGGTTGATCCATGACAACACTTTATACAAATGTCTGAATGCCCATTTTTGCATGTTGCAAGCCATAATTATGTCATAGAACTGTTTGCATGTTTGTTAACACCTGATAAATGATTGCACTATGTACTGTTACATAACAGTCTGTTGTTTTGAATTTATTGAATAGCATGTTAACACAGTGCTTATAACTGTATGCAATGCTTTTTTTATTTTACATTTCAAATGGATCATTTTTATGAAAAAAGATGGTTGTAGTTTTAAACCCTGTGTTGATTTAACTTTACCTTTTGTATAAAGATTTCTTGTTGATTGGTCAAACTAAACTTTTTATGAAACAAGATGGGTTCAGTTTTAAACCCTGCGATGAATCAACTTTAAGTTTTGTATAAATATTTCCTGAAACACAACTACAGATTCAGATTTGTGGCTTAATGAAGGCAATATTCTACTTCATAACTGACTAAAGGGAGAACTTACGTAACATAAATGTGTTGGGCAGATGCTTTGGTTTCTTTGTAAAATTTCTTTCTTATTCTAAATGGAAGAGGATCTTTCAACTCTTTACCAAGCAATGCCAGATTTTTACAACTCTGAGAAAGAAGCCATTTGACAGCATTGTTGGAAAATTAGAAAATGCTGGTAACCAAACAACAAAAAGTGTGCACTTGTCGAAACCAAAAGCATTTACCAAAACCAATTTAAATGTTACTCAAATGAGGGAATTTGTCTTTGATAGAAAAGAAAACATTGTGGGAAAAGGAGAAAATACTGGTCACCAGCATTGTCACCTTTTCCCACAATGTTATCCAAGGGGTTCTCATTAGGGTTGTTTAAAGTCGGGAAAGTTTGGTTAAGAGTTAAACAAAAAAAATGGCTCAATGGCCAATCCTAGACAAGCAAGAACATGAACATGAAAGTTCGCAACAAATGCATAGCTTATGCAAACAGAACAGCAGGATTCAGACTTGTGCAGAAGAGATTCTCGTATTTTATTAGATTTAAAAGACCAGCACCTTAGTAACAGAGCTAAAGAGAATTCTCTCTCAAGCAGTGGGCTTTTACGCTATATGGAGATGAAGAAATTAGAAAAAAAAAAAGAAAAAAATGTTGTATAAAACCTCTTGTCAGATTTTGAAATGATTTCACAGAAATGTTCCTAGGGTGACCCTTTTCAAAAATTTGTAGGAAATTTTTATCTGTCGAAAAACAAAAGCTTATAGTTGGCACCTGCATGTGGTTCTCTTGTTTGACTTACGTTTTTAGCTTTTTTTTTTGAACATCTGCTCTTCTTCAAAAAATTGAGGTGATCTTCCAAACATTTATTTGCAGAATTCTGATTCATCAAAATCATTGATTTTGGGGGTGGTGACAGATTTTGAAATGACTTTTACAGGTGACTTTTTCAAAATTGCTTGGCAAAATGATTATTTTGTCTCCAAACCTTCAATACTTCAAAAAATAAACAAGAAAAAATGGCTATGGGCCTCTCAAAAATTCAGGTTAGCGATCCAGGACCATCTTGTTTTTTTAGTCTACTGTTTATCAGTTATGAAAACTTTTTGTTTTAATAGCCAGGCCTATTCCACGCAGTCAAAGAACATGACATTCCAAAAATTCACAAATTACTCCGATGTTGGTGTCGAGTTGATGCTATATATGTAAGTATATTTCCAGTCAAACAATTGGTAGGCCTTTTAGCCATTTGCCACACTGTCCTGGCATTTAACAACCCTGAAGAAGATGGCCTTTGGAAACAGTATGTGAAAATGAGAGAAAGCTGGTTACCAGGATTTTCTCCTTTTCCTGTAAAACATTTTTGTTCTGTTAACCTTTTACTCCATAGATATTCATTTCTACGCTTTGCTTGTAGGAGCCTTTTAGCCATTTGCCACACTGTCCTGGCATTTAACAACCCTGAAGAAGATGGCCTTTGGAAACAGTATGTGAAAATGAGAGAAAGCTGGTTACCAGGATTTTCTCCTTTTCCTGTAAAACATTTTTGTTCTGTTAACCTTTTACTCCATAGATATTCATTTCTACGCTTTGCTTGTAGGAGCCTTTGGAAAACATTGTAGCAAAAGGTGAAATTGCTCGAGACGAGCAATTTCACCTTTTGCAACAATGTTTTCTATGCTATCAGAGGGTGTCATGTACACATAAGAAACAGCTTTATCCCTGCTGTTATTAAGGGTCAATTACAGATGCCATAGAAATGCCTTATGGGTTAAAAGGTTAAGGATAAATTCTATCAATAAGGATACCTTCGTTTTGTTGTCTGGAAGTGGTATTACTTGGAGCCCATGTAAAATTCTGCTGATTTTTTCAGAGTTGTCTTAAGATCCACTTGTTGTAGGAAACTTACCCTTTACCATACAATTCCATGGTAAAGCAACCTTGGGGAAGAAGGCATAGTAACTCTTAAGGTGCTATGTAAGACTCGTTAGGTGCCAAACCTTATGGTTGTGAGGTAAATGGTTAAGGTATTTTTAAGAAATTTTGTAAGTTAGTTTGGATTGATGCCACACAGGGAGGCAGGGTCTGTTAGTTGATGCTCATTTTTACAGTGATAATTCAGGAGAGTTGCATACTTTTTCAAAAACTTTTACCTAGGATAAAGAAGTAGCTTCTATTAACCCTTTCCTAAACAATCCCTGGTTTTTATGGTCTAGAATAGTAGCCTTTTTAAAACATTGTGAGAAAAGGAGAAATTGCTAGTAACCAGCATTCTCCTTTCCCACAATGTTTTCTACCTTATCATAGACAGAAATCATCTTTTCAGCAAGAGTTGATTTGTTGTCTGCAAATGCTTTCAATTTAGTCTAGTCCAAAAATTTGTCGTTTGAGAAAGGGTTAATAAGCACAAAAACATTACTTGTTTCTATTTGCTATAACTTACAGAAGAAACAGACTCTACGCCAGTATGCAGCTTGCCTCAAGTTTCATGATATTGTAGTCATTATAGATGAACACAAGGCTACCACAGTAAGTAATATTTGCAATCCTCTGAACTTATCAGGGCATAGGACATCTGCAACAAGTATCTACCCAAGTGTCGCTAGCTGACACTGTTCAAACTTTTGTTATTGATTAATTTTCTGCTTATCTATCTACCTGTCTGCCCCATGAATCATGTGGTTGGTAGATAAACCAGTTTTAATTGGTCCATGGAATATGATAAACTATTTGTTATGATGCAGCACAGGATTCGTTAAAAGCCCTTCTACCAGAGCGCAGCTCATGATACCAAAATATAGATGACTGGATTTGTTTCTGTCGCTAAACTTGCTCAAACTTGCAGGGGTAACTTTTAAAAGAGATGAGTCCAAACCTTTAACTTATATTACCATACAAGCCCAAAACCCCTTTCTATATTTGCTACTTTGATATCGTTTACATACTTTCCAGTTTTAACCAGTGTTTTCATTTATTCATTTCAGTCTCTTTTTTAGTATTTTTATTTTAGGGGAAGGGGATGTGTTGTAAAAGAAAGCAATAACAATTTGTTTTTGTTGAACAACCATTCTTTTGTGGAATTTGCAATTTCAGCAAACAAGATGTCATCATTGCTAGAGGTACAATTTGAATGAATAAACAAGGTGTAGGCTGAGCATACTCATTCACTGCTTAACTATTTCAATTGTTGATTAATGTGTTCTTTATAAAAACTCATTTCTATTATAGGATATGATCTATGGCGTGTTTGAAGGAAATTATGAGAAGGTTGAAGAAGCCTTGAAGAAAACAAGATGTCGTGTGAACTTGTTGAATGAGGTAGTGTGTTCGAATTTCACTTTGTACTTCTGAGAATTATTTTAGCCATTTAAAAAAAAACTAATTTTTAACAGGTATAAGCTACTTAACCCTTTAGCACACTGACTTCTAACACCCCTGTGAAAGAAGCCTCTTGAAATCGTTGTTGGAAAGGGTAACCTGCATTTTCTCGTTTTCCCGCAATGTTTCCTTCCTAGAACAAATTTCAATTCTTAAGTCACATTTATTTTGTTGTCTGTAAATGCTTTCAATTTGAACCATTCTAAAATTTTGTTGTGTGATAAAGAGTTAATCTTCTTTTTCCTCATTCGTACAGGGCTTTGAAAACTGATGGAATCAGCATTTTTTTCTTTGCCTATTCACACACTAACCTTATTTGAAATATGTGTTACCACAGTAAATGGCAATTTTCGAATAAAGACGGTTTACAAGAACTTTTTAATCTGGGGAAAAGAAAAACCTTTAGCTATGATGGGCTGTCGATAAGTGTTTCTTACATGTTCATGTATGTGATATGAGTTGAAAACACCAACATGTAAAAAAAAGAAATGTTGAATTAATGTATTGTTATCAGACATACAGCCATCCTATAGCATTCATACTTAATCATGCTCTTATTATCTCCCCTTTCAGATTTGCTCAAAGCAGCATATACTACAGTATGCTATTAAGTTTAAAGATTTCCGATTTGTGAAGATGCTATGTGATGCAGGTGCTAATGTGAATTTACGAGTCAGAGTGAATAACTACTTCTGGGTAAGTCAGAATTTAAGGAGTCTCATATTTCCATGCAAATAAGCTGTGCTTAACTCTACCACACATTCCTGACTATTAATGACCCTAAGAAAAAAAGCCTTTGAAAACACTGTAGGAAAAAGAGAAAATGTTGGTAACCAGCATTTTCTCCTTTACCCACAATGTTTTCTATCCTTTCACAAAATTGATATCAAATTTTCTATCACATTTTATTTTGTTGTCTGCAAATGCTTTCGATATTGACAAACCTGAGATTTTGTTGTTTGGTAATGAGTTAAGCAAAGGGGGGTTTAATGCATCTCTATGATGAATCAATAAGGCAAGTTAACACATAATTTCTTGTTTCTGATTGGATAATATGCCCCAAACATATACATGTATATTATGTACACTGGCAAAACCAACTTAACCCATTACCACACAACAAAATTTCAGACTGGTTCAAATTGAAAGCATTTGCAGACGACAAAATAAAGGTGGCTGAAAAATTGAAACTTGTTCTGGGAAGGGTAGAAAACACGGTGGGAAAAGGAGAAAATGCTGGTCACCAGCATTTTCTCCTTTTCCTACAGTGTTTTCAAAAGGCTTCTTTCTCAGGGGCGTCACAAGTAGGGATTGTGTGGTAATGGGTTAAAGCAGTTTCCCTTACGAAACCACATAAACATGACTATGCTATCAATACAACAACCAAAACGGCAGTGTTGATCAAGATTTACATCAAGATTATGCACCAAGTTGCACATTTTACCAAAGTTTCAGTGAACTCATTTCCCACTGACATCAGTTTTATTTGAATTTGGGCACTCGGGAGAGAAATTCTACTTTGACAGTGTGATCAATTTTGTAAAACAAAAAACTGGTAAAATTCACTTTACAAACATTTGAATGGTAAAACTTTATTGTAAGATAAATTTACTGTTCAGTCAGGTGGCAGAGGAATTGGAAACTTGTTCACTGCTGTGGTAAATCATGTGGCTCGGAGCCTTTCTTTTTAAGTCCCCTTCCACGTGACCGTACAACTAATAATGGTCCCATAAAATCTATTTAGTATAAAAATGGAGGGGATCTGGAGGAAAAAAGGCTCCTTACCATAGAAAAAATTTACAAATAACAAATAGTTTCAACTCATGTCCCCCTGTGCAGACAGCACAGGCTGACATTAGTCGACACTTTTTGCAAGTGCATTAAGGCCTTAAGAATTCATTATGTATTTCCATTAATCACCTCGCAAATATATACTTGGCCGAAAAAAGAACTCCAAGGGAAGTTTTTTAAGTCTAAACCATATGCATATTTGAATACTCTGAAGATATCTATATAAGATGAACAGTTAAACTTAAAACATCTCACCCAAATTCAGTTGGATTCTGAACAGTGATTCATAAACAATTGAAGCGAAATGGAATAGACCTACTCTTTGATATGTGGAACCCCTTTATGTATTAGTTGTAAGCTTGATTCTTAAGTGCATTTATCCTTTGCATTAGCATGTTATTCCACCCCACTGTCAAAGTTCTTAGTCTTTCAAGGGGAACACGAGGATTTTAACGTTTCTTTAACCCATTGCCAAACAGCAAAATTTTAAGAAAGTTTTTAAGAAAGTTGAAAGCATTTGCAGAAGACAATTTCAAAGTTGCTCAAATGGTGGAATTTTGCTTTGATAGGGTAGAAAACTTTGCTGGTTACAAGCATTTTCTCCTTTTCTCACAATGTTTTCAAAAGGCTTCTTCTTTGGAGGCATTAAAAGTCATCATTGTATGGTAAATGGTTAACCTCCTGTCCTAAGTATGTTCGATTGGGGACAAATCTGGACTATACAGAAGACATCGGAGTGGTTAATATTGAAATCTTCAAGTCGACCAAGTTTTGTATTTTACAAATTTTATCTCTTGACTTCAGGGACCACTGTATTTTGAGGCGATCCACAAAGATGTACCTTTGAACATTATCTGGTATATTCTGAAATCTGGGGCAAACTTTACACTGAAAGATGAGGTAAGATAAACATACAAATAATCTAACTAAAATACTGGTGTTAATCTAAAGTATCCCGCAGACCGAAATGTGTTAAACATAACACACATGTTTTGTATGTATGAACCACACTCTGTGAAAAGGGGACTTAGTTCATGTGCAAAAAGCATCAATATGGGTCAGCTTGTGCATTCACTATGTGCCAAATTTCTGTATGTCCGAGAACCAGGCTATTTCATGATTAACCCTTTACCACACAATCCCGACTTTTAACGACCCTGAGAAAGAAAGCTTTTGAAAAGATTGTGGGAAAAGGAGAAAATGCTGGTAACCAGCATTTTCTCCTTTTCCCACAATCTTTTCTACACTTTCCAAAATCAAATTTCAATTTTTTATTCATATTTATTCTATCATCTGCAAATGCTTTCAATTTGGGCTAGTCTGAAATTTTGTCGTTTGGTAAAGGGTTAAGTGGTTCAGAGATAATATTCAAACGAAAACAGATAAATGAACCTACAAGTGCAGATGGGTTCATTAATGGTTTTTTCCTGTTCGCTGACCTTTGAAAGTTCCAAACAGCTCTTGCCATCAAGCAATTGCCCCATCTCAAAAAAAAAGGTTCAACATTTTACGGATTGCTAGGAGCAACGCATATGCAACAGTACAACAAGGTTCAGTTTGCACAGTCTATGCAGGCTGACCCAAGTTTAAACTAGTGGTCAATTTTATGCTTGTGAAAGGACCCTACTAATAAAAGAGGAGTTTTGTAGGCTTTATTTAGTGTTTCATGTTCACAGCCAATGACCCCCCCACACCCCTTTAGAAGTGCAACGACTTCCAACACGGGGCTCATCAGTCATGTTTACAGGTCTGTTGTGCTATTGCAATGTCAAGTCTATTGAAAATAATTTTTTTTTATCTGAATGCAAATAGGTTTTTTTTCAAACACTCGCTATATCATTAATCATGTTGATAGGTCAATTCAAGAGATCATAAAAGACAATGATATTTTTTAATGAGTTCTTTTCAGATATTAATCCCATGGTGTGAAGTCTTTTCAAAGAAAATACTTTGTATTATAAATGCAAATATTTTTTTCTTGTAAACCATGGGAACGCAAATCAGATCTTTTGATATATATAGAAATAGTTTCCTTTTGTAACAGATAGGTGTTTTTTTATGAACAAACAAGTTTAATTACGATTAAAGTATATATCTACCAATACAAGTATTACTATGATCAAAATATCCAATCCTGCCCCCTTTCCTTTCCGAGGGCAAGGAGTTCGAACACATGATGGTGAATCATTAATCACAATGACAGACCTATTCAAGAGGGCACAAATAGAAATGATACTTTTTGATAAAAATGCAAAGGATTTCTTTTCAGAAGTTAAACCCATGAAGTGAAGTCTATTGACAGAAAATAATATTTAACCCAAATTCATATAGGTTTCTTTTCAAACACTCGCTGTATTTTTAATCACTTAGACAGGTCTTTTCAAAAGAGCAATAAAGAAAATTATATTTTTAGTATAAATGCGATTGAGTTGTTTTCAGAAGTTAATGTCATATTGTAAAGTCTATTGAAAGAAAATATTTTTTAATCTAAATGCAAACAAGTTTCTTCTCAAACACTCACTGTATAATAAATCATGTTGAAAGGTCTATTCTAGAGAACATAAAAGAAAATAATATCTTTTCAGAGCTTTATTTACAGATGTGTGTCATGCGGTGAAAGCTATTGAAAAACACATTTTTAATCTAAATGCAAATAAGTTTCATTGGCCTCTAACTCCATGTTTCTAAGTCCTGCAGCTGCAGGACTCAAACCCAAGCATCGGATGGACCTAAACTGCAAACTGGAAGTGGTCATGGTCCAGTGATTTTGGCCAGTAAATCCGTTACCCTTACTCCTACAGCTTTGGGACTGGAACCTAGGGGATTTGGAAAGCCTAATGTGCAAACTAGAAGTGGTCATGGTCCAGTGATCTTGGTCCTACAGCTTGGGAACTCAAACTCAAGTATAAGATGGTCCTGAACTGCAAACCGGAAGTGGTCATGGTCCAGTGATTGTGGCCCGTAATTCCATTATTCCTTAGTCCTACAGCTTTTGGACTCGAACCTGAGGGATGGAGTGACACTTACCTGCAAACCAGAAGTGGTCATGGTCCAGTAACTTTGACCTATTACTGTGTCATTCTACATGTAAGTCCTACAGCTTTGGGAGTAGAACCCAAGCGATTGGGAATTCCTGAAGTCTAAAGTGGATGTGGTCAGGCTCTAGTGACTTTAGCCTGTAACTCCGTTATTCTTTGTTCAACCGCTTCGGCTATTGAACTTGAGTATAGGGAGGTCCTAAACTCTAAACTGGAGGTGGTCATGCTCCTGTGATTTTTGTCTGTAACTCCAATATTCTTATTCCAATGCTTTTGGACTTGAACACAAGGGATACGGAGGCACCAAAATGCAAATCGGAAGTGGTCACGATCCAGTGACTTTGGCCTATAAATGCACCATTCTTAGTCCTACAGCTTGGGGGATCCCGAACACTTAGGGGAACCCGAGCGATTGGGAGTTCCTGAAGTCTAAAGTAGATGTGTTCATGATCCAGTGATTTTAGCCTGTAACTCCGTTTTTCTTTGTTTAACTGCTTCGGCTATTGAACCTTAGTATAGGGAGGTCCTAAACTCTAAAATGGAGGTGGTCATGCTCCAGTGATTTTTGCAAGACACTCACTTATACTTAGTCCTTCAGTGTCGAGACTTTAAACCCAAGAAGCTTGAGGGCGTAATCTTTTTAAACTTGAAGTGATCACATTTCGGTGATGTCAGCCGCCCCAGTTGATGTACTGGTCATCTGAGTGCCTACCCAAAAATATATAAATATTGTCCAGTACACATTTTGTCTACCACAATTTCGGCTGTCAATGTTTTAAATTTGGCTGTCAGCTGTATCAAAATGAGTGAAGCAAAGGAAGAGGGGAGGGTAGCGGAGTGAATGTCAATGATGAACAAGTGGAGAGGAGGCACAAGGAGAACTGAGAGGAGTCAGGTTGTAGGTGATGATCAGCTTCAAGGAGTCTGCTGACAGACCACAAGAAGGATGTGTAAAGGAAAACAAATATGTGTTATAGATATATATTTTTTTGTTGTTATTACGATTTAAATTGAAACATAGTAAAAGACTTGAATGTAATGTAATTGGTAAAACTCTTAAAAATGAATAGCTTTATACGCTTACATTCTGTTAAGATCACATCATCTATTTTAGTGGTTATTGTCAAATGTTACCACTGTCGTTGGGTCAAAGTCATCGGGGATGGAATCCAAGAGATATTTGTGTTTGCTGATGGCATATCCCCAAGCTTCGGCTCTGGTATGATTCTCCATGTCCATTAGATTGCCAACTGTTTCGTGCATGCTCTTGTATACAGGATCCTTTCTCATTGTGTTAAACCACACCATCCTTCTCATTAGGATGTTAACCAGTGCTTTCCGATAAGGTTACTATAAATCTTTGTATGCCCTATGCTGTGCCTCAGTTATCCCTAATCTGTTGTGTTGGGTAAGTTTAGAAACTGCGATAAGGTGACTATAAATCTTCGTATGCCTTGAAATGAGATTACTTCAAGTTTTAAGCGATAACGTCCTCAATCTTCTCGGGTTTAAGTCTGGACATTGAAGGATTAAGTATAAATGAGTGTCTTGCAAACATCACGTCAAAAAGCAGTAGGACAAAGAATAATGGGGCTACAGGCAAAAGTCGCTTGAGCATGACCACCTCCGATTTAGAGTTTAGGAACTCCCTATTCTAAGATTCAATTCCCAAGCTGTTGAACAAAGAATAACAGAGTTTCAGGCTAAAATCACTGTAGCATGACCACATTCACTATAGACTTCAGGAATTCCAGATTGCTTGGGTTCAATGCCCGATGCAGTTGAACAAAGAACAATGGAGTTTCAAGCTAAAATCACTAGTGCATGACCACATCCACTTTAGACTTCAGGAGCTCCTGATTGCTTGAGTTCGAGTCCCAAATCTGTAGGATTAAGAATGACACAGCTATAGGCCAAATCACTGGAGTGTGACCACTTCTGGTTTGCAGGTTAGTGCCACCCCATCCCTCAGGTTAGAGCCCAAAAGCTGTAAAACTAATTACAGGCCAAAATCACCGGAGAATGACCACTTCTGGTTTGCAGTTTCAAGACCATCCTTTACTTGAGTTTACGTCCCCAAGCTGTAAGTCAAAGAATAACGTTGTTTTAGGCCAAAATCACTGGACCATAAATACTTGCAGATAAGCCTTCCCAATCCCCAAGGTTCAAGACCAAACACTATATGAGTAAGGATAACTGAGTTACAGGCTAAATCACTGGACCATGATCATTTCCGCTTTGCAATTTGGGATCATACGATGCTTGGGTTTGAGTCCTGAAGCTGTAGGACTAAGAAAGGTGGAGTTAGAGGCCAATGAAACTTATTTGTATTTAGATTAAAAAATGTGTTTTTCAATAGCCATCACCGTTTGACACATGTTCGTAAATAAAAGTCTGAAACGACATCCTTTACTTTTATGTTCTCTTAACGTGACCTTTCAACATGATGATACAGAAAGTGTTTGAAAAGAAACCTGTTTGCATTTAGATTTAAAAAATATTTTCTTTGAATAGACCTCACACCATGGAATTAACTTGTGAAAAGAAACCATTTGCATTTCTATTAGAAAATAGCGTTTCCTTTTGCACCCTCTTCAAAAGACCTGTCAAATTGATTAACTGTTCACCACATTTTTGAACTCCTTGCTTTCAAACAGGAAGGGGTCAGGATTCAATCTTTCGATCATAGTAATACTTTTATCGGTAGATATATCCATTTTGAGTAAAAATTATATTTTCAAAAGACTTCACACCATTGGATTAATTTCTGAAAAGATCTTATATAAAAAGAAAAAAAGATTATTTTCATTTATGCTCTCTTGAAAAGACCTGTCAACATGATTAATGATATAGCGCATGTTTGAAAAGAAACCTATTTGCATTTATATTAAAACATATTTTCTTTGAATAGATGTCACAACGAGGGAAATAACTTCTGAAAAGAACTCATTAAAAAAGAGCATTTTCTTTTGTGCTCTCTTGAAAAGACCTGTCAACATGATTAATGATATAGCGAGTGATTGAAAAGAAACCTATTTGCATTTTGAGTAAAAAATTATATTTTCAATGGACTTCACATTGCAACAGCACAATAGACCTGTCAACATTATTGTTTAACCCCGTGTTCGAAGTTGTTGCCCTCCCAAATGAGGCGGGGGGGGGTGTCATTGGGAGTGAACATGAAGCACTAAACAAGACTAATAAAACTCCTCTGCTACTACTGACCCATCTACAACATAATTCAGTTGTTATACAGAACAGAATTTATGGATCAGTCGTTATAATTCTGAAGACTTTCTTCCATAATATAATACATCTCTCTGTGATACATTAACTGTTTACCAAATGGCAAAGTTTCAGGTTGGTCCAGATTCAAAGCATTTGCAGACGACAAAATAAGTATTGCTTGAAAAATTAAATTTGGTTTTGGAAAGGTAGTTAAACCCCCTTTTACCAGAGTGTCACTCATATCTTTTTTCTTTCAGAGAGGAAGGACAGCGTTTATGTATGCCTTGGACAAAACAAATGGCCATATTCCAGTAGAAATGTTCCAGTACATGCTGAAGAAAGGAGCTGATATTACGGAGAGAGATTGTGTAAGTTTATCATACTTCTGATTGTATTGATTTGTATTCAGATATGGTGCTTTTTAATGACCCTGAAAAAGAATTGTGAGACAAGGAAAAAATGCTGGTAATATGCATTTTTTGCTTTACCCATGTTTTCTACCCTATCAAAGTCATAAATCATGATTTCACATCCATCTATTTTGTTGTATGTAAATGCTTTCCGTTTGGTTCAGTCCAAAGTTTTGTCTATTGGAAAGAGTTAATGTGGTTTTTCATCATTGGGCTAGTTATGGCCAGTGCTCCTATCCATGATTTCTTGGAGTTTCTTTTACCAGTACTTCACGCGATATACTTCCAGAAGCCAATACTGCTTTCTCACAAACCATCATCAAACAATGTTCAGCAATACTATTTTATACTCATTTCACTGACCGCTTTCCCACATGATTCCAATTGTGATCAGCGGTGAATTTTGTTGCAATGACTCATCAAACCTTGTTAGTTAAACGGTACCTGGCTCTTTACTTGCCAGATCTTTCCATAAAAGACAGTATATTTTGTTATGACATTTATTTAAACATGTTGATGGAAAGATTTACCCTTTATGATATAATCCAAAATCTTATTTATAACTTCAAAGAAAAACACTTTTGAAAACATCATAGGAAAAGAGAAAAGGTAGGTAACCGGCATTTTCTTTTTTTCCCACAATATTTTCTTACCCAAGGATCCTAAACTCAATGTCTGAGTCATGTTGGTTTTTTTTTTTTTTTTTGTCATCTGCAAATGCTTTGATATTTGACCAGTTTGAAATTTTGTTAGTTAGTTAAGAAGTGATAAACATAAATCATACTACTTTCAGACTGGTTGTAATCCTAGAGACATTGCAAGATTCTCAAGAAGAAAAGATGTCGTTGAACTGATTGATAAGGTAATATCACAGAGACTTAGTCAAATTCATTCCCACTATTTGTTTGTTTGATGTTTCATAATGTCTTCATTTAAATTCAGTTCATCTGCTGTGGGCAGGGCACCTATACATACATTTCTGGAGTTCCTTTTGCAGGTATTTCTCACAACTTTATTTTCCATGCCACTTGCTGATCTTCCATATCCTTAAATATGATCAGAACAAGGTTCAATAGTGAGAGGGGAATGAACTTTGTCAAAATGACTTTAAGCAATGCACATCAACTATCAACTTAACCTGCACTATCGTTGATCTGTTTTTATCTGACTGATGTAAGGAATTTCCAGGGTCCGTATTCACCAACCATTCTCAAGAACATTCTTGGTCTTATTCTTCAAAATTTTGTCATTGTGATAGTAACAGAACATTGATTGGCTAAACCGAATGGTTTAGCCAATCAGATGTTCTGTTACTTTCACTATCTGAAAATCTTGAAGAATAAGACTGAGAACATTCTTGAGAATGGTTGGTGAATACGGACCCAGATTTGTGACTGGTCACAAGTATTTCTTACTCTGCTATGCCCCATTTTCTCACCTATGATTTTCATTAAAAGCAACTGCACCCAAGCTGTCACTTTTGCATTCGGTGAGCTTGTTTTCATTTCACACAATTTGTTTTAAAAGCTCTCTTTCCATAGGGTCCTGAAATTTATTAATTTTTGGAGGGAACTAAGTAGAAGATCCACTCAGACATGAGATGACGAAAAATTCATCAGAACAAACGCTGACATATTTGCTGTGCATTATAATACTCATGTATTTAACTTTCTGTTTACAGTATTACATCAAGGTAATCAGAAGTTCAGACTGTCTTTTCTTGACCAAAATGGCTGTAGATGGCTATGACAGTTTGATGATTACACACAATGTAAGTAAGATAAAAGTCAACGAGAAACCTATGAAATAATACAGATATTTGGCGCACAAAAGTGTTAAGCCTTTACCAAAAAACAAAATCTTAGACCTGTCAAAATGGAAAGCATTTGCAGACAGCAGATTGTTCCCAAAGTAAAATGCTTGGACTTTTCTATTAAAGGTAAGAAAACATTCTGGAAAAAGGAGAAAATGCTAATTACCAGAGAGGGGTCATACCTTGCACCAAGAGACCATAGAAGTGGGTGTAATTAAAGAAAATATATGAAATTTATCTAGCAGTGGTGTTGAATTGCATTCTAAGTCAAAGATTGTTCTTGAACTGAGTTTGTTTGGTGTGAACAACATGCCAGATGAGACGGATATCTGCTTACATAACTCTTGACTTGCTATGTAACTGAAATGAAATCTTAAGAGTCGATATTACAAACCCAAGTATTGTTATTTATACCCCCCACAACAAAGTAGAGAAGGGTTATACTGGAATAGCCATGGCTGCCTGTCTGTAGACATAAATTTGTCCGGAGCAATTGTCCAAAAGATTTTCACATACTAACCTCGAATTTACAGAGTACCAATATATATAAGGTTGTGAATGTGCAATGTTCTTGACCGAGCTGTGATTTGTTACTGAATTATCTCCCCTTGAACTTTTTTCAACTCTTACTGTGACATGTGACACAAGAGGATAAAATAACACACAAGAATGAAAAGAATGAAATTGCTATGAACACAGAGAAACAAAAATTCAAATATGGTATGAATATGGTATGAATAAGTCACAATATGACTTAACGTGCATTAATTTGTGAATGATTAGTAAAAATGTTAGACTACAATATTAATCCGCTACTCATTAAAATAGAGTTACTACACTCCATGCTATTGATCATCAAGTTTTGTCTATCTTTTTAAATAAAATGTCAATGATTGCACAATTTTTCACACTTTCATTGTTAAAAGTTGTAAGTGTGCAATAAAAGGAATATCATATTGTAGTAACTTTCTTGATGCTTGTATTTACTTCCTACTAAATAAGAAATGTTGACATCTCACTTGACCTACGGTCTTGAACAATTCTAAATTTTCTCATCCTGCTTAAATCAAATACCAGCGCCTTGAAATTACTACAACACAATATGAGGTATGTATGCTTTCATAGTGATGATGTACTGTTTATTTCTTATTTCAGTATAGAGACACGTTCATATATGCCTCTGGGAATAAAACAGATGATGTCCTTGACTTTATAGACTGGTTACCCAGGTTTCAGGTTGGCTATTAATTCTTTACCATATAATAGTGTAGGAATTCCTATTGATTGATCAACCCATTGCCACACAAAATCTACTTTTGACCACCCCGAGAAAAAAGCAGTTGGAAAACATTGTTGGAAAAAGAGAAAATGCTGGTAACCAGCATTTCCTCTTTTTCCACAATGTTTTCTACCCTTCACAAAACAAATTTCAAATTTTTGGTCACTTTTATTTTGTCATCTGCGGATGCTTTTGATTTGGACAAAAATATTGTTGTTAGGCAATTAGTTAAATGTTTTTTTGAACCGCTTTCAGTATCATTCTAATTATGCTATGGTGACAGCTCACATATTCATGTATTTCCTTGGTTTCACAGGTTCTAGGCTAGGGCTCTGAAGTGTCTTGCCTAAGGATACTCTTATAGAAAGCCTAGTGGATCCATGGAGGCTTGGACCTTGGCTTCCAGATTGATAGTCCTTCACTTTACCACCGAGTCACACAGTGCCTCCTTGTGGAGTTTGTTTGCATATTTACTGTACAATTTCAGATTCTGTTATTAACAATACAGTTGTTTGTGAATAACAAAGGAAAAATACATTAATTAACACTGGCACCATTGCTCAGTTGGTAGAGTTGCCTGCCCTGGTTTTAAAGGTCATGGAATTGAGTTCCACCAGAGGCAATTTCTTTATCTGCATTTTTGTTTTCCCAAAATTAGGGAAACACATATAGGATCTGACACAGAATAGTGTTTGAAGAAAACATGAAGTTATGTATTTCATACTTGGACTAGTTTTTTGCTGTCTGAAGTAAACCCATACAACAAAGGCAGGTAAGCATCAAACAATTTTTAACATACATTTTACACACATACCCCATTTTAACTTACACTTTTCACCTTTAAGCAACTCCAGCTGAGTGTTGGCACTAACATGCATTGCTCTTGTTGACCTATTTATTGATACATAATTTCTTTTAGCCATTAATTATTTTTTTTTTTCTAAATATTTTGCTCAAGCATTTTTATATGTAATTGTCCTGTAGGAGCAAGTGGACAGATTGCACAGTGCCATTGTTAACGAGAGTGTAGAAATAATTCACAGTATTATTAAATCCAGCGTGACTCCTAATTTGGTAGTACAAGCAAGAAACAAGGTAACTTTTCTTTTACAATTTCAATGATTAGTTATTTCTTTAATACAAAAACCTAAGTCTCAACGATCCTAAGCCTTTGAAAACAAAGTGCCAGCATTTCTCAATTTTTCTCAGTGTTTTCTACCTGTTGGCCGAGTCTAAAACTTTTTCTCCTGGTAGAGAATTTATCTCTGGGGCATAAGACATTACTGAAGTTCCTTTTATGAACACTGAGTAGCAAAGATCAGAGTACTCAATTACTTCAGTCTGTAATTTGACCTACAGTATCCAATTCTTTTTTAATAGACCGTCTGTCTTGTTTTTTTCTACTTACCACACATTCCCAATTTTGAATGACTGTAATGAAAAAGACAGCTTTTGTAAACATTGTTGGAAAATGAAAAAGTGCAGTCAACCAGCATTTTGTTTTCTTTTCCCAAGATGTTATATACTTTATTAAATTTGTAAGTAATCATAATTATGGGCTACAATCATTATATCATCATCTGCAATTGCTATTCAATTTGCTTTGGGTAAATTTTCTACATGCCCAAGTAACACTCTACTTTTGGGTTCATTTGGTTATCCGGCAAAACAGATTTTATGAAATCATAATAATGTGATTACTTGTTTGGTATAATACATAAATGTCCCTTTTACCAGAGTATGGCTTAACTCTTTCCCAAACAACAAAATTTTAGACCAGTCCGAATTGAAAGCATTAGCAGACACCAAATTAAAGTGACCCAAAAATTGAAATTTGTTTTGGGAAGGATAAAAAGGCATTGCAGGAAAAGGAGAAAATGCTGGTTACCATCATTTTTTTTTCCTTTTCTCACAATGTTTTTTAAAGGTTTCTTTCTCAGGGTCATTAAAAGTCAAGATTGTGTGGTAAAGAGTGAAATACTTGACTTTCTATTACAGGCAAGAAGAACACCGCTGATCCTAGCAGTACTTTATGACAGAAGTGATATAGTGGACCTGTTTCTAAGTCTACCATACGACCTCAATATCAATGCTAGAGACTGTGTACGTTGTTTGGCATTCATAAAAAATACAGTTGATGTCCTCAGACCACCACTATTTAGCAACCACTGTAACCCTTTACCACACAATCCCTACTTTTGACGACCCAGTGAAAGAAGCCTTTTGAAAATATTGTGGGAATAGAAGAACATGCTCGTAACCAGCATTTTTCTCCTTTCCCGTAATATATTTTAATTTAATGTTAAAGAGTCTTTAGCAGTTTCGAACTGAGTTTTGAGGGATCCTGCCGGGCTTAGTGGTAAAGTGTCAGATCATGAAATGTGGAGGCCCTGGATTCAAGCTGCAGTGAAAGTTAACATACGTGAATGAATGGCCTCTGAATACTGCTTTGTTGACACTTAGGGCAAATGTCTTGAGAAGCAGACTTTGATAGAATTAGGTTTTAGCAAAACCAAAAACATCACAGAAAAGATTAAAAGATTAACAAAGTAATTCGGTTAAAATTTTATAGAAATCTATGTACAGCTTGTTCCAAGACACTTTAAAAAAAAAGAATTACTGCTCTTTTTTGAAATTGGCACTATTGTTCCATAATTCTGTGCATTTTGTTTGAGTTCTGAAAGGTTGTTAAGTGGTATAATGTCAAGTTTGACAAATGTAGTATATTCAGCAGTTTGTATAATGCACGCTTCCATGACACATATTCTGTACATCTTCAGAGTGACAGGACAGCCTACCATTTTGCCTGCTGTTTGTCCTCCGAGTCAGGTCAGGATATAAAAAGACAGTTGATCGATGCTGGTATAGACACAAATGCTCAGGATGGGGTAAATGCCAATGTCTTTCCACTCCCTATGATGATCACCTTCATTATACTCCCCCACAACGTAGTGGAAGGGGAGTATACTGAAATCGCCATGGCTATCTGTCTGTCCCTCCATCTGTCAGTAGACACATATTTGTCCTCAGCAATACTTCTACAGTTTTTCACGTACTGAACTCAAATTTACACACATGATTTCTATATACATGTATATGAAGTTGTGCATGTGCAATTTTCATGACCCTGCTGGGAATTTTTTATGGAGTTATCTCCCCTTGAACTTTTTTTTTCAACTCTTAATTTTGAACAAAACCGTTCTGCATTCTGTAACAAAGACCTGTTTTGTGACAAGGAGCTGGTGAGGGGGTATAATCACGTTCAGTGAAAGCTCTAGGTTATTTCTACCTTTCATTGGTTCTACCAGAGCAAGCCAAGCCAGTCGTACAGTACCTAGAATTCAGGAAATCGGGAAAGAATAGAATGAATAGTTTCTTAGTTGTTTAACATGCAAATTATATAATCTTTTCCACATGTCTAAGCTATATGTATAATTACATCATATTGATGTAAAAAAAAAAGCAAAAAAAAAACACTAATCTTGAGTGTGCTGTGGTTGTTGATTCT
Organism: Tridacna crocea; assembly: GCA_943736015.1. NCBI lineage: Eukaryota > Metazoa > Mollusca > Bivalvia > Cardiida > Cardiidae > Tridacna > Tridacna crocea. Next base: position 36,381,189 of record OX031073.1, read on the forward strand.
GTAAGATTCACAATTACAAATCAACCAGAACTGGAACCCTCAAATTATTATCACTGGATTATTTTGCAAAAGCAGAATTGAGAGACATTAGTATAAGCTGGAAGAATTTGTTTCTTGATTGATATTAAATAGATATGTTTAAACTAAATTATTGTCAAAGAAACAATTCCAACATCAAAAATAGATTAAAAACTAGAGAAAGTTTAATGTGATAAACTATTTTATTTTAACTATTTTCTGTTTTTTTTTTTTCCTTTATTTAATTTTTGCGTTTCTTTTTCAGTCTGGAAAGACTGGTGATGAGTTGGCAAACTCATTTAGCAAAGAACTATTTATTGCAACAGAAAGAAAGGTACATTTCTTATTAATAATACCGACACATTCCTTAACTCTTTTCAACACAATCATAAGTTTTCACAACGCTGAGGAAACAGGCTGTTGAAAACACTGGGAAAAGGAGAAAATGCTGCTAACCTATCAAAGACAGAACTCGTCATATGAGCTACATCTAATTTGTGGTCTGCAAATTGTTTCAAATTGTTTATGTCCAAAATTTTGTTGTGTGGTAAAGAGTTCAGCAATTTTTGCCAAGCTCTCCTTTTGAAACAATTAAGAGGATTTTATCTCTACATTGAAAAACACAATCTGTAATATTTGGAAAGAAATCTGTTCTGAAAAGTAACTTTTTTGAGCATGCAGAAGTTTTTTTTTGTTTATCAAGCTGATAAGTAGTCAGAATCAAAGGACTGTAAGTTCTGAAAAGTGTATTTTTGGAATAGTAATAATCTGTGATGTGGTGTAATGGAAAGTAAAATTTCCCCAATATGTATGCATGTACATACATGTGTAATTAACTAGTGCAGCTAGAAAAAGCACAGAAAGTTAAAGTCTTCTTCCAAGTGGGATGTGCAATAAATGTTATTTTATTACTTATGAAGGAGTATAAATTTGATCTATCAATCTTTCATGAGAAAGGTAGTCAGGGGTGTGGAAAGAGAGTTGTGTCAGTACTCATGTAAGAAATTCAGGAAACAGTGGGTAGGTGCACTGACAGCTGTGAGATGATCCAAGCTATTAAAACTGCAAAGATCTATGTCTAACTGTTTTAGATCATATTCACCAACCAAAAGCATTCTTGGTCTAATTATGGATTTAGAAAGGAACAGAAGTTCTGACTGGCTAAACCAATCATTATATGAAATTAACAAATTTGGTTTAGCCAATCAAAAGTTGTATTACGTTCATATTCAGATTTTTTTTTTTGAAAATAAGACTAACAATGCCCTTTAGTATGATTTGTGATCCCGGATCAATATTAATCCACCAAACTAAATGAAACAAATTGTTTAGCCAAATAAAAATTCTGTTACTTTCACAGTCGGATCTTATCATCTCTTTCACAGAAGAAGAATGGCATGCTTGATTTGGTGCATTACAGAGATACATTTTACCCCTTTTATACAGAGAATGGCTCGTATATGTTTGGTTTTAATACAAAAATGTAATGTTTTGTGTCTTTCATTTTGCAGGCAATATATGGCATGTCTCTGGAACTGTTCTGTGTGGACAAGGTTTGCTTTTTATGTTTCAATGAAGTATAAGTACTCTGAGCATTTTGCTTCTTTGTTCATTAAGTTTTAAGAAAACAATTTTATAAAAGTGCATTGTGGTCATTCGATTGTTATTTCTAAGGTTTAGCTTAGCTGTTTGCAAAGGAAAAATGTACGTAATGTCAAAACCTTATCATGGTCTGTGCCATTGTATGTGTTTTTGTGGTGGTGGTGCGAAAGTTTTGATACTTACTCAAAACTACTAGTTGTTAGCTATCAAAAGAGGAACAGGTAAATGTATTTTAGGGACAGGTAACAATTAAACTTTTTTGGTAGTGTTATACCCTTTTATAGACTTCAATTTTTCCAATTTTTAGCTCAAGGGGAGCTTGAAGGATCATCCGGTGTCTGTCGTCCATTGTGCATCGTCAACAATTCTTTAAACATCAATTCCTCCTAAACCGCTGGGCCAATTTCAACCAAACTTGGCTGGAATGTTTCTTAGGAGGTCCTCTTTAAAAATTCTTCACAGAATTTGATTCCTTCAAAAACTCTGGTTGCCATGGCAACCAAATGGAACTTACTAAAAAATTCTTTAAAAATCTTCTTCTCTAAAATCGCTGGTCAGATTTTGAATTAATTTCACAGAGATGTTTCCTTGGGTGACCCTTTTCAAAAATTGTTCTTGAAGTGTTTATCCGTCAAGAAACGTGGCTTTGGTGAATGGGGCTACTTGCACTATATAGAAATGAAAGAGTTCTTAAGAATTCTTCTCTGAAATGGCTAGTCAGATTTTAAAATAATTTCACAGAGATGTTCCTTGGGTGACCCTTTTCAAATACTGTTCATGAAATTTTGATTCGTCAAGAAACGTGGCTATGGTGAATGAGGGCTACTTTCACTATAGGGAAAGGAAGAAATTCTTAAAAATTCTTCTTCTCTGGAACAGATTGTCAGATTGTGAAATAATTTCACAGAGATGTTCCTTGGGTGACCTTTTTCAAAAATTGTTTGCAAAAGTTTGATTCGTCAAGAAACATGGCTCTGGTGAATGGGGGCTATTTGCACTATATGGAAATGGAAGAAATTCTTTTTCTTTGAAACCTATTGTCAGATTTTAAAACAGTTTCACAACAATGCTTCTTTGCTGACCCTTTTCAAATTTTTTTCACGAAATTTTGATCTGTCAAGAAACATGACTCTGGTGAATGGGGGCTACTTGCACTATACGAACATAAAGAAATTCTTGAAAATTCTTCTTCTCTGAAACGGCTGGTCAGATTTAAAAAAAATTCACAGAAATGTTCGTTAAATGACCCTTTCCAAAAATTGTTTGCGAAATTTTGATAGGTCAAGAAACATAGCTCTGATGAGTGAAGAAATGGGGCTACTTGCACTGTACGGAAATTAGGAATCTCCTTAAAATTTCTTCTTTTCTGAAACTGCTTGTCAGATTTTGAAAGAACTTTTACAGGTGACCTTTTGAAAATTGCTTGGCAAAATAATGATTTTGTTTCCAGTGTTTCAATACCTCAAAAAAAATGGCTATGGTTCTCTCAGAAATCCAGGTGAGCGATCCAGGGCCATCTTGTTTGTAAAAGTCAATCTTTTTTCTAGAAGCAACTACAGCAAGGCATTTATAAGAATTCAAGCACCTATCACAGTTACATCTAATAGCGCGCAATTATCCTTCATTATGATTTTGTTTTTCATAATATCCCTTAAGCGTAGTTGACAGGGTATACTGGAATAGAAATGACTGTCTGTCTGTAGACACAAATTTGTCCTGTGAATTACTCTAAAAGTTTTTCAGGTACTGAACTCAAATTACACACACACAGTATTCCTTCATATATGAAATTATACATGTACAATTTACTTGACCCTGCTATGACTTATTGCTGAATTATCTTTCCTTGAACTTTTTTTAACTCTTACTTTTGTACCTAACCATTCTGCATTCAGTAACAAAGACTTGTTTTGTGACAAGGAGCTTGTGAAGGGTATGATCATGTTTATGATAGCCGTTGTTTTTAGCTCACCTGAGCACAACATGCTCAAGGGGAGCTTTGAGGATCACCCGGTGTCCGTCGTCCGTCATACGTCCGTTGTCAACAATTCTTTAAACATCAACTCCTCCTAAACCGCTGGGCCAAATTTGGACCAAACTTAGCTGGAATGTTCCTTGGGAGGTCCTCTGTAAAATTGTCCACAGGATTTGATTCCATCAAAAACTCTGGTTGCCATGGCAACCAAATGGAATATTCTAGGAAATTCTTTCAAAATCTTCCTATCTAAAATCGCTGGACAGATTTTAAAATAATTTCACAGAGATGTTCCTTGGGTGACCCTTTTTCAAAAATTGTTCATGAAATTTTGATTCGTCAAGAAACGTGGCTCTGGTGAATGGGGGTTACTTTCACTATAGGGAAATGAAGAAATTCTTAAAAATTCTTCATGTCTTGAACAGCTAGTCAGATTTTGGATTAATTTCACAGAGATGTTCCTTTGGTGACCCTTTTCAAAGATTGTTGTGAAATTTTGATTTGTCAAGAAACATGGCTCTGGTGAATGGGGCTACTTGCACTATATGGAATTGAATAAATTCTTGAAAATTCTTCTTCTCTGAAATCTGTCGTCAGATTTTATTTGTCAAGAAATATGACTCTGGTGAATGGGGGCTAAGTGCACTATGAGGACATGAAGAAATTCTTGAGAATTCTTCTTCTCTGAAACGACAGCTAATATTTTTAAAATAATTTCACAGAAATGTTCCTTGAATGACCCTTTTCAAAAATTGTATGCGAAATATTGATAGGTCAAAAAATATGGCTCTGGTTAATAGGGGCTAGTTGCACTGTACGGAAATTAAGTACTGGTAACTCATAAAAATTTTTCTTTTCTGAAACTGCCAATCAGATTTTGAAAGGACTTTTACAGGTGACCTTTTGAAAATTGCTTGGCAAAATAATGATTTTGTTTCCAGTGTTTCATTACCTCAAATAAAAACAAAAAAACAACTGACTATGGTTTTCTCAAAAATTCAGGTGAGCGATCCAGGGCCATCTTGGCCCTCTCATTTTCTTATCTTAATTTGTATTTCCAATTGTTTTTATATTGCCATTTTTTTCTAACAGTATGAGGAACTGAGAAAACTGATCAGATCAAAGAAGAAAGGTTTAGCAGAGTTCCAGGAATTTACTAGAAACTTCAGGTTTCCTGTGATTGGTCTGTACAGAACGGTAAATTTATCATTTCTCTTAACCCTTCAACACACAGTCCTTACTTTCAACAGCACTGAGAAAATAAGCCTTTGAAAACATTCTTGGAAAAAGAGAAAATGCTGGTATTGGTTCTGCACCATTTTCTGTTTTGTAAGCTCCTATAGCCCCCAAATAGTTTTTGACATTGATTTAAGCTGGTACATTGTGCTCAAGGGGAGCTTTAAGGATCACCCAGTGTCCATCGCCTATCGTCCGTTGTGCATTGTCCTTCGTACGTCGGCAACAATTCTTTAAACATCAACCCCTCCTAAATCATCGGGCCAATTTGGACCAACTTGGCTGGAATGTTCCTTGGAAGGTGCTATTTAAAAATTGTTCACAGAATTTGCCATGGCAACCAAATGGAATTTCCTAAGAAATTCTTTAAAAATCTTCTTCTCTGAAGCCGCCGGTCAGATTTTGAAATAATTTCACAGAGATGTTCCTTGGGTGACCCTTTTCGAAAATTGTTTGCAAAATTTTGATCCGTCAAGAAACATGGCTCTGGTGAATGGGGGCTTCTTGCACTATACAGAAATGAAGGAATTTTTGAAAATTCTTCTTCTCTGAAACCGCTGGTCAGATTTCGAAATGATTTCACAGAGATGTTCTTTGGATGACCCTTTTACAGTCTTTTTTTGCAAAATTTTGATCTGTCAAAAAACATGCTCTGGTAAATGGGGGCTACTTGCAATATAAGGAAATGAAGTAGTTGTAAAAAATTCTTCTTCTCTGAAGCTGCTGGTCATTTTTTAGCTCACCTGAGCACAACATGTTGAAGGGGAGCTTTTAGGATCACCTGGTGTCCGTAGTCCATCATGCGTCTTCTGTAGTGCGTCGTGCGTCGTCAACAATTCTTTTAACATTAACTTCCCCTAAACCGCTGGGCTGATTTGGATCAGACTTGGCTGGAATATTCCTTGGGAGGTCCTCTTCAAAAACTGTTCACAGAATTTGATCCATCAAAAACTCTGGTTGCCATGGCAACCAAATGGAATTTTCTGGGGAAGTTGTTAAAAATCTTCTTCTCTGAAACCGCTGGTCACATTTTGAAGTAATTTCACAGAGATGTTCCTTGGGAGACCTTTTTCAAAAATTGTTCCTAAAATTTTGATTCGTCAAAAAATATTGCTCTGGTGAATGGGGGCGTCTTGAACCACATAGACATGAATGAATTCTTAAAAATTCTTCTCTGAAACGGCTGGTCAGATTTTGAAATAATTTCACGGGATTGTTTCTTGGGTGACCCTTTTAGAAAATTGTTCGTAAAATTTTGATCCATCAAAAAATATGGCTCTGGTGAATTGGGGCTACTTGCACTATACGGAAATTAAGAAATTCTTAACCCATTACCAAACGACAAAATTTTAGACTGGTCCAAATTGAAAGCATTTGCAGATGACAAAATAAAAGTGACTGAAGATTTGAAATTTGTTTTGTGAAGGGTAGAAAACATTGTGGGAGAAGGAGAAAATGCTGGTTACCAGCATTTTCTCCTTTTCCCACAATGTTTTCTATAGGCTTCATTCTGAGGGGCATCAAAAGTAGGGATTGTGTGGTAATGGGTTAAAAATTCTTCTTCTCTGAAATGGCTGATCAGAATTTGAACTAATTTCACAGAGATGTTCCCTTTCCAAAAATTGTTCACGAAATTTTGATCCATCAAGAAACACAGCTTTGGTGAATTGGGGCTACTTGCACTATAGGGAAAAAAAGAAATTCTTAAAAATTCTCTGAAACCGCTGGCCAGATTTTGAAATAGTTTCACAGAAATGTTCCTTGAATGACCCTTTTTAAAATTGTTTGTGAAATTTTGATCCATCAAGAAACATGGCTCTGGTTAATGGGGGCTTCTTGCACTTTATGGCCATGAAGAAATTCTTAAAGGATGTTTTCGGTAGTGATTTCTGCACATCACTTTTCCGATTTCAAGGGAGACAATAACAGACAGTAACTCTTCTCAAAGAATGAACTTGAATATCGTTCAATACCTTGAATTTCGGATACGGTACGTTTCGAAGCAAAGAATGAGTCTACAATATCGACTTAACGGACATTTTGCAAAAGGATCTAAAGCGGAAAAGATCAGAAGAATACAGGAAAGTTTTCGGCAGTATCGCTTTTCTCAGAGACTAGAGTCTACTGAACATGACAGTGCCTATAGGTCTAAGTGCCTGAACGGTTACTATGGAAACGGCCATTTTACAAAAAACCTAACACGGCAACATATTTTTTTCTTTTCATTTTTGTACTTACCATTAAATTTTACTGTATATACAAAAAAATTAGAAAATTCTTTGAAAGAATTTTTCAAAATTTTGAATTAATTGCAGGCTGCATGTTGATTTTGCTTATATATTGGCGAGTCAAGAAATAGGCAAAATATTTTTTTAAAAAGACCATAAATTCAGATTAGTATTTCATTCATACAGAATCAAGAAATGATATATCGAATATGGAAAATAATATTTGCATTGTATAATAAACTTTCTATCACTGTATCACTGTCTTTTATGAAGATATAGTCATTTTAGGTGTTTTGATAATAATGATTACCGTAAAAACAGCCATTTTGCAGAAAATCTAACTCGACAGCATACCTTTCTCTTTTTATTTTTGTGTTTGCCATTGAATTTTACCCAACATATGACAGAATTAGAAAATTCTATAAAAGGATTAAATTTTCACAAAACTATAGAAAACGTCTTTTAAATTCTTCTTCTATGAAACGGCTGATCATATTTTGAAATAATCTCACAGAAATGTTCCTTTGATAACCCTTTTCAAAACGTTTGCAAAATGCTGATTTGTCTAGAAACAAAGCTCTGGTCAATGGGGGCTACTTGCACTATTTGGCCATGAGGAAATTCTTTTTCTCTGAAATGGCTGAACATATTTTGAAATAATTTCTCAGAAATGTTTCTTAGCTAACCCTTTTCAAAAATTGCTCTAGAAATTTTGATCAATCAAGAAACATGGCTCTGATGACACTGGGCTATTTACACTATACAGACATGAAGAAATTCTTAAAAATTACATTTTGAAAGAAATGGCTATGGTTCTCTCAGAAATTCAGGTGAGCGATCCATGGCCATCTTGATCCTCTTTTTAACTCACCTGAGCACAACATGCTCAAGGAGAGCTTTTAGGATCACCCGGTGTCCGTTGTCCGTCGTCCGTTGTCAACAATTCTTTAAACATCAACTCCACCCAAACCGCTGGGCCATTTTAGACCAAACTTGGCTGAAATGTTCCTTGGGAGGTCCTCTTTAAAAATTGTTCACAGAATTTGATTTCGTCAAAAACTCTGGTTTGCCATGGCAACGAAATGGAATTTTTTAGGAAATCCTTTAAAAATCTTCTTCTTTAAAACCGCTGGCAAGGTTTTAAAATAATTTCACAGAGATGTTCTTTGAGTGATCCTTTTTAAAAATTGTTCGCGAAATGTTGATTTGTCAAGAAACGTGGCTCTGGTGAATGGGGGCTACTTTCACTATACAGAAATGAAGAAATTCTTAAAAATTCTTCTCTGAAACCGCTGGTCAGATTTTGGAATAATTTCACAGAGATGTTCCTTGGATGACCCTTTTCAAAAACTGTTCGTGAAATTTTGATCTGTGAAGAAACATGGCTCAAACGGCTGGTCAGATTTTGAAAAAAATTTACAGAGATGTTCCTTGGCCGAGCCTTGTTCGTGAAATTTTTATTAGTCAAGAACCATGGCTCTGGTGAATTGGGGCTACTTGCACTATAGGGCAATGAAGAAATTCTTAAAAATTCTTCTTCTCTGAAATGGCTGGTTAGATTTTGGAAAATTTTCACAGAGATATTCCTTTGGTGACCCTTTTCAAAAATTGTTCGTGAAATTTTGATTTGTCAAGAAACATTGCTCTGGTGAATGGGGGCTACTTGCACTATATGGAAATGAAGAAATTCTTGAAAATTCTTCTTCTCTTAAACGGCTTGTCAGATTTGAAAATTATTTCACAGAAATATTCCTTGAATGACCTTTTGCAAAATTTTTTCGTGAAATTTTGATAGGTCAAGAAACATGGCTCTGGTGAAGGGGGGCTACTTGCACTGTACGGGAATTAAAAAACTCCAAAAAATTCTTCTTTTCTGAAACTGCTGGTCAGATTTTGAAAGGACTTTTACAGGTGACCTTTTAAAAATGGCTTGGCAAAATAATGATTTTGTTTCCAGTATTTCAATACCTTCAAAAAAAAAAAAGGCTATGGTCCTCTCAAAAATTCAGATGAGCGATCTAGGGCCATCTTGGCCCTCTTGTTTAAATAATATTACAGAGATGTTGCTTTGGTGATCCTTTTTAAAAATTGCTTGCGAAATTTTGATCTGTCAAGAAACATGGCTCTGGTGAATGGGGGCTACTTGCAGTACAGGGAAATGAAGAAATTCTAAAAAATTCTTCTTCTCTAAAACCAATGATCAGATTTTGAAATAATTTCATAGAGATGTTTCTTGGGTGACCTATTTCAAAAATTGATCTGTCAAGAAACATAGCTCTGGTGAATGGGGCTACTTGCACTATAAGGAAATGAAGAAAATCTTAAAAATTCTTCTTATTTGAAATGGCTTGTCAGATTTTAAGATAATTTCACAGAGATGTTCCTTGGGTGACCTTTTTCAAAAAAGTGTTTGTGAAATTTTGATCCATCAAGAAACATGGCTCTGGTGACTTGGGGCTCCTTGCACTATATGGAAACGGAGAAAATATGAATAATTCTTTTTCTCTGTAACTGCTGGTCAGATTTCAAAGTGATTAGACACAAATGTTCCTTTGATGACCTTTTTCAAAAACTGTTTGTAAAATTTTGATCCGTTGAAAAACAACAGTCAATTGTTGGCACCTGCATGTGGTGCTCTTGTTTGACTTTTAGTTTTTAGTCTCTAGGGAGCATGTGCTCTTCTTCAAGAAATTGTCCTTGGGTGATCTATCCAAAAATTCATTTGCAAAATTCTGATTTATCAAAATCATTGCTGTGGTGATGATTGTAGGGATGGTGACAGATTTGAAGAGGTCACCTGTTAAAGTTATTTTAAAATTTATCACCACCCCTACAATCATCAACACAGCAATGATTTTGATGGTCAGATTTTTACTTTCACAGAAATGTTCCTTTCATGAGCCTTTCAAAACTTTTTCGCAAAATTGTGATCCGTCAAGAAACATGGCCCTAGTGGAGGGGACTATTTCCCCTACAGGGACATGAAGAGGAATTTCTCAATTCTTCTTCTCAGAAATGGCTGGTCAGACTTTGAAATAATTTCACAGAAATGTTTCTAGGGTGAACCTTTTTCAAAAATTATTAGGGAATTTTTTCCATAAAAAATATCAGCCAGTTGTTGGTACCTGCATGTTGTGCACTTGTTTGACTTATGTTTTTAGTCACTATTGATACTTTGCACTCTTTTCCAAGTAATTGTCCTTGGTTGATGTATGCAAAAATTTACATGCAGAATTCTGATTCGTCAAAATCATTGCTGTGATGATGATTGTAGGGGGGGGGGAGACAAATTTTGTAATGACTTTTACAGATGACTTTTTCAAAATTGCTTGGCAAAAAAAAGACTTTGTTTTCAAAGTTTCAATATCTCAAGAAAAATAAAAAAAATGGCTATGGTCCTCTGAAGAATTCAGATGAGCAATCCAGGTCCATTTTTGCCCTCTTGTTGATATTATTCCAATTACATTGTGGCATCTATCCATACTTTTCTGCAGTTATTGTTACGAGTGCTTCAAACATTACTCTTCCAGGAAACTGACTGCTTTCTGACATAACCATCACCCAGTTAATGATCAACAGTGAGCAAAACAGACCCTTTTGGAATGACAGTCATCAGTCTTCAAATAGATATTTGCTGAGTTGGAGTTTTGAACCAGGAACCGCTATTCTCAAGTTATGTAGGTTACATACTGTTCTACCAGACTTTAATTAATTCTTTGTTACCTTTCTTTGCAGCTTAGTCCACTCATGTTTAAATACCGAGATGTGATATTTTTAGCAATAGATTACGGAAAACAGGACATTGCCTACAAACTTGCCAACCTAGGGGCAAATCTTGTGAGGAGAGAAAAGGTATGCTTCCCTTTAGCTAGATTTTGTGTAACGAGACATGTGATTTCCTCATTTGAGTGAGCCCAAAGATATGTATTTTGATACCTCTTCACCATACCGGCCAAGCCCTAGTAGCTTTGTCAGTAGCACACAAGTCTTGAGAACAGAGGTTTGATGGTTCGATTCCCAGGTTGGCCAACTTCTGGCTTAGGATTGAGGATAGAAATAGCAACAGGATTTATCCCTCTCTCACAGCTGAACATTTTTGTGACAATGATTATGCGCGAAAGCAGCTAGTGGTTTAGAAAGATCATTGTGCAGAGTACTGGTAAACAAAACCCAAGGAAAGCATGGATAGATGCACTGACTACAGCAATATGACTGAAATTTTGCCTCCTTAGAAAAGAGGGTTGCATTTGATTATATAGTCTATAATTATGTTGCCATGATTTTTTAGCTCACCTGAGCCCAACAACCTCAAGGGTAGCTTTTAGGATCACCTGGTGTCCGTCTTCCATAGTGCGTCATCAACAATTCTTTAAAAGTCATTTGCTCCTAAACCAATTTAGATCAAATGTGGCTGGAATGTTCTTTCGTTGTTCTTAGAATTTTTTCAATCAAAAACTCTTGTTGCCATGGAAATGAAATGAATTTTTTAAAGAAATTATTTAAAAATCTTCTCTGAAACCGCTGGTCAGATTTTGAAATAATTTCACAAAGATGTTCATTGAGTGACCCTTTTCCAACTTATTGGTGAAATTTTGATCCGTCAAGAAATATGGCTCTGGTGACGGGGGACTATGTGCGCTATACGGAAATTAAGGAATTCTTTAAAATTCTTCTTCGCTGAAATGGCCGGTCAGATTTTGAAATAGTTTCACTGAAATGTTCATATGGTGCCCCTTTTCGAAAACTGTTTGCAAAATTTTGATCCATAAAGAAACATGGCTTTGGTGACTAAGGGCTACTTACACTATATGGTCATGAATCAATTCTTAAGAATTCTTCTTCTCTGAAAGGGCTGGTCAGATTTTGAAATAGTTTCACCGAAATATTCCTTGGGTGACCCTTTTCCTTGGGTGCCCCTTCTCCTTGGGTGCCCCTTTTCAAAAACTGTTTGCGAAATTTTGATCCATCAAGAAACATGGCTCTGGTGACTATACGGCACTATATATGCACTATACGGCCATGAAGAAATTCTTAAGAATTCTTTTTCTCTGAAAGGGGTGGTCAGATTTCGAAATGAATTTACAGAGATGTACCTTGGGTGACCCTTTCCAATAAGTGTTTGCAAAAATTTGATCCGTCAAGAAACATGACTTTGATTGGTGGGGCTACTTGTACTATATGGCCAAGAAGAAATTCTTAAAAATTCTTCTCTGGAACCCCTGGTCAGATTTAAAAATAATTTCACAGAAATGTTGCTTGGGTAACACCTTTCACAAACTGTTCAAGAAATTTTGATCAATCAAGAAACATGGCTATGGTGGTTCTGGTCTATTTACACGATATGGACATGTAGAAATTCTAAAAGAATCTTTTTCTCTGAAACTGCTGGTTACATTTTGAAATAATTTAACAGAGATGTTCCTTTGGTGACTCTTTTCAAAAATTGTTCACGAGGTTATGATCCATAAAGAAACATGGCTCTGGTGGTTCTGGTCTATTTACACGATATGGACATGTAGAAATTCTAAAAGAATATTTTTCTCTGAAACTGCTGGTTACATTTTGATACAATTTCACAGAGATGTCCCATTGGTGACTCTTTTCAAAAATTGTTCACAAGGTTATGATCTGTTAAGAAACATGGTCTTGTGGTGGGGGTTATTTTCACTGTAGAGGAATTTTTAATTCTTCTTCTCTGGAATGGTTGGTCAGATTTTGAAATAATTTCTCAGAAATGTTTATAGGATGGCCCTTTTCAAAAATTGTTAGGGAAATTTTTATCGGTTGAAAAACAACAGCCAACTGTTGGCACCTGCATGCGGTCTGTTTGTTTGAAGTATATTTTTAGTCACTACCGAGCATGTGCTCTTCTGCAAAAAATTGACCTCGGGTGATCTGTCCAAAATTTTATTTGCAGAATTCTGATTCATCAAAATCATTGCTGTGGTGATGATTGTAGGAGTCAGGGGTGGTGATAAATTTTGAAATTACTTTTACAGATGACCTTTTCAAAATCGCTTTTCAAAATAATGATTTTGTTTCTAAAGTTTCAATACCTCCAAAAGAAATTCAGCATGGTCGTCTCAAAAATTCAGGTGAGCGGTCCTGGGCTACTTGGCCCTTTCTTGTGTATGTGTGGACCCGATACTAGTTCATGTCTAAATGCTCCCCAAATGTGAAACAAGGATGGTTTTACAAAAATGTGCTTTACAATGAGGATAGTAGATTACATTTTTCAGTGGAAATACCAAAAGTTGCTACTTGAATTCTGATATGGAATGCTTGATATGTTTATTGCAATGCTAACTATGTCTGAAATTAGGGTACATATTCACCGACAATTCTTAAGAATATTCTTAGTCTAATTCTCCAGAATTTTCTAAATTGGAAAGTAACTTAACTTCTGATCGGCAAAACATAATTCTTTAGCCATTCAAAAGTTGGGTTACAAGAAGAAATTCTTCAAAATTCTTCTCTGGAACCCCTGGTCAGATTTTGAAATTATTTAACAGAAATGTTCCTTGGGTAACGGTTTTCGCAAATTTTTTGGGAAATTTTGATCCATCAAGAAACATGGCTGTGGTGGCTGTCGGCTATTTACATAATATGGACATGAAGAAATTCTAAAAGAATCTTCTTCTCTGAAACTGCCGGTCAGATTTTGAAATAATTTCACAGAGATGTTGCTTGGGTGACTTTTCAAAAATTGTTCACAAGGTTATGATTTGTCCAGAAACACCGTCTGGTGGTGGGGTTTATTTTCACTGTCGCAACATGAAGAGGAATTTCTCAATTCTTCTTCTCTGGAATGGCGGGTGAATTGGTTGGAACCCAGGTTCTACAGAAAGAGAAGATAGAATGAAAGAGCCATGCTCTGGCAAAAGGTTGTTTGATACATCTCAACTGTGTAGTAAGTCCCCATTTGCAAGAACATGCCTATGATCAAAGGATCAGTCTTCCGCAATGCTCAATTGATTGTTAGACAGAATGGATTTTATCACATAACCTCCATTGTTTTCAGTGTAATATATCCATTACGAATTTTCTTATCTTACTTGCGTTTGATATTACATTTGTGTGACGTCATTTTTGTCATCATTTTGTACGCATTTCATACCAGTGAATGGGTCTCATGGAAAATACCGCGGGTGCATTTATGAATGTTGTTGCACCATCTGATCTATATTTTGTGAAATATTATTATGTGATAAAAAGAATCTGACATTCGTGGGCGTCTGAGATAAAATATTATTAAACTTGTCAAGGAAAATGTTATTAAGCTCACCAAAGGCTCTCTTAACATTTCCCTAGACTTGTTTAACAAAATCTTATCTCAAAGCCAACTCATGTCAGATCCTATATTTATTGATCCATTATTTATATGATGAATGATTGAAATAATGCATGTCAAATACAATGTCAACTTTTAACACCCCTAAAGGAGAAAGCTTTTGAAAACATTGTTGGAAAAGGAGAAAATGCTGGTAACCAGCATTTTCTCCTTTTTCCAAAATGTTTCCTACCCTGCTGGGAAACAATTCAATCTTTGAGTTATGTTTATTTTGTCGTCTGCAAGTGTTTTCAATATGGACCAGTCTAAAGTTTTGTGGTTTGGTGAAGAGTTAAATCTCCATTTGCCAGAGTGGCTCAGATCTTTCTTTTCATCACAGTATGAGAAACTCCTAAAAGATGGTACAAAGGATGTGAGATACTATACACCGTCCAAGAGAGCTGCTCACTTGGGAATGACAGACCTTGCAGAGTTTTTATCACAGAAATCTGAGGCCCAGTTAGAACAGCTGAAACAGAAAACCCCATTGTTGCCAAAGAGAACTCTAGAAAAGCATTTTGGTGTGAAACTTGCCGTGCAGCCTGCTACTGTATTTGTAACTCAATCTTTCTCTCTTACATTGTGATCTAATCAAGCTTTATGTCTTGTTTATCTTAGTGATAAACCTTAAGGCTATTATCTCGTACAATTTTTTTGGAATTGACTCGCAACAAATGAAAAATTAAGTCACTGGGGCAAACCTTATAAAAGACCTTGTGTATAGTTATAGTGGGCATATTTTCAGTCTGATACTAATGAAATACAATGGTTTTATTTCATGCTTTCTGGTATGATATGGAGAAATAGCAGTAAAAATATGTTTTGATCTTACACTGGTACCACCGGTGAAAATACCGATTTTCATGTTCTTGTTACCAAGGTAAATTGCGCATGCCTGACAGCCAGATGGGAAATATGATATCATTTATCATACAATTCTCGCGCTTGATGTAACATTGTAGTGCGTTGCTATGTGGGAGGGGTACGCCACAGGGAATAACGGAAAAGAACTGTACTAGATTTTGATAAAGCTCCTCTCTGAAAGGGTTAAGAGCATGAAATAATAGAATTTTTTTTTTTTTCGGTGAAAGTGCAGAATTTATTTCATCTTGTCAACATCATCGCCACTCATGAAAATGTTACCGATGGTGTCCTCTCTATGAAATGAATTTCGATCTTTCACCGAAAAAAAACAAATATCCCCTATGTATTCACATATGGAGTGCAACACGCGAAAAGGGTCATTCGGACATGTGCGTAAAGTGTCGTCTCTGATCAGCGTATGCACTCCACACAGGCTAATCCGAAACGACACTTTCCGATTTTATGTGATTTTCTGTGTTACGCAAGTCTATTGTAGCACAAAATCTAATGTAGTCATAAAGTGCCGTCTCGGATTAGCCTGTGCGGACTGCGCAGGCTAATCCGGGACGTCACTTTACGCAAATGTCCGAATGCACCTTTTCGCGTGTTGCACTCCATATGGCTTGCAACACATGGAAAAGGGACATTTGGACATTTTCGTAAAGTGTCGTTGCAGATTAGCCTGTGCAGTCTGCTCAGGCGAACCCCAGACGGCACTTTACGACTACATTAGATTTTGTGCTACAGTAGATTGCGTAAAACAGAAAATCACATAAAATCGGAAAGTGTTGTTTTGGATTAGCCTGTGCAGACTGCACATGCTGACCCGAGATGACACTTTACGCTAATGTCCAAATGTCCCTTTTCGCGTGTTGCACTCCATATGGCCTGCAAGAGGCTAAAAGGGGCATTGGAACAAATGCATATAGTGTCATCTAGCAGGTTAATCCGAGACGACACTTTATGACTACGGTAATGAAAACAGAAATTATTGTATTGGATTACCCTGCACGAATAGCACAAGCTGATCCACGATGACACTTTATGCAAATGTCTGAAAGCCATTTTTCACTTGTTGCAGGCTATATACTTTGTTGACATGTCATTTGCTGGAACTACATCATGTGGGGCACACATTTAATTCTTTACTGAACAACAAACTTTCAGACTGGTCCAAATTGAAAGCATTTGCAGACAACAACAGAAAAAACGTAACTCAAAAATTGAAATTGTTTACAGCAGGGTAAAAACATTGTGGGAAAAGGAGAAAATGCTGGTTATCCCACAATGTTTTCATAAGGCTTCTAGCTCAGGGTCATAAAAACCAGGGATTGTTTGGTAAAGGTATAACTCAAAAGCAAAGTTGACAATAGTAGAGGGTTCAAGCAATAGAATTTGTCTTTGATAAAGGTAAACATGTTGCAAAGATTATAAGAAAAAAAGAAAATGCTGGTAACCAGTATTTTCTCCTTTTCCCAATTTTTTTTAAGTTTTCATAATCAAGGTCGTTACAACGCCAGGTTGTTTGGTAAAGAGCTTAAAGATGTAGCTGAAGATATACGGATTTTCCTAGATAGCATAAAGGTTGTTCTAGTAATCAAATAATAAATATGTTTACATAAAGGCTCGATTGGTCACGTGTTTTATGATTTTACCAGAAATATTCCCAATTATTTGATGCTTTTGGTAGTTTATTGGGATAAAATGATGGATTATAAGGTTTGATAACTCATGGTTGACGACCTGTGAAACTTACCCTAATGAGGACCATTCTTCAGTTATTTCCCTTGATTCTTCACTTATACTGTATTGGTCGTAATTAAGGGATTACTTGGTTTTTATCCTTGATTTTCTTGCACTACACCGACATGGTCTTGAGGTATTATCCCAACGAAATCTAGTTAAAGTGTTTTACGAATCAAAACCTGTACATTTTTCTGATATTTAAAAGCAGAATTTGCTCTACAACTACACTCGGACCTTAAAAATAATCATAAATCAAATGAATTATGTTTATCGCATCATCCACACAGGAATCAAGAATAAAAACAAAGGAATACATGTGAAAGGACCAGTTTCTTCTTTGGCTACCTTTAGTCGTTATCTAGCAAGGATAAAATTTGAATTACAGGAATGGTCTCCATTGTTTTCGTAACTCTTCAATTGAAGACGGAAAAGGTGGTTTTCCACTCACAAGTTACCTATGTAAGAAAAGCGTGCCATTCAACCAAACAGAAATATGAGGTTGTATACATGCATGTTCCATGCATTTCTCTAGGCTTGTGTAATATTGTATTCCGTTTTTATGTGGAAGGGATATGCCACAAGGGATTACAAGAAATAAATAGATAACATTATTTTTTTGTAGCTCAGCAGAGCAACACGTACTCAGGGGAGCTTCTAGGATCTCCCAGTGTCCGCTGTCCGTCGTGCGTCATCAACAATTCTTTGAACATCATCTCCTCCTTAACGGCTGGGCTGATGCTCTGAAACCTCTGGTCAGATTTTGAACAAAAAAATCACTGAAATGTTCTTTGGGTGACTCTTTTAAGACAATTGTCCCCAAATTGTGATCTGTCAAGAATCGTGGCTCTGTTTATGGGGAGGGGGGGGGGCTATTTGCACCACAGGGACATGAAGAGGAAATTCTCAACTTTTCTTCACTGGAACGGATTTTTCAGACTTTGAAATAATTTCATTATATATACCAAGAGTGACCAATTTAAAAATTGTTAGGGATTTTTTACCCGTTGAAAAACAACAGCAAACTGTTAGCCCCTGCATCTTGTTCTCATGTTAGACTTATGTTTATAGTCACTTTCAAGCATGTTTTCTTCTTCAAGAAATTGTCTTTTGGTGATATATCCAGAAAATTATTTGCAGAATCCTGATTCATCAAAATAATTGCTGTGGTAATGATTGTAGGGTGGTGACAGATTTTGAAATGACTTTTGCAGGTGACCTTTTCAAAATTGCATTTTGTTTCCAAATTTTCAATACCTCAAAAAAAAGGGCGGGGGCTATGGTCCTCTCAAAAATTCAGATGAGCCCTCCAGAGCCATCTTGGCCTTCTTCTTTTAACTCGCCTGAGCACAACGTGCTCAAGAGGAGCTTTTAGGATCACCCGATGTCTGTCGTGCGTCGTGAGCAATTTTTTAAACATCAACTCCTCCTAAACTGATGAGCCACTTTAGATCCAACTTGGCTGGAATATTCCTTGTGAGATCCTTTTTAGCTCTTGTGATTAGTCAATGCTCGTCGGTCGTCTGCCCGCCTGTCTGTCCATCCGTGAACAATCACTAAAAATCTTCTCCTCTGAAACCGCCTATCAGATTTCAATGAAACTTCACAGAAATGATCCGTAGGTGATGCACTTTCAGAATACTTTAAATATTTGAATTCCATGAAGAAATCATGGCAACCGATAGAAGAAAACTTAAAGAATCTTCTTGTCCAAAACTGTAAGGGCTAGAGCTTTCATATTTGGCATGTAACATCATCTAGTGGCCCTCTACCAAAAAAGTTCCAATTATGGCCCTAGTGGTGAAAATGGCCCTATGTTTAAAAAAATGTTCACAGAATTTGATTCCATCGCAAACTCTGGTAGCCATGGGAACCAAATGGAATTTTCTAAGAAATTCTTTAAAAATTTTCTCTGAAACCGCTGGTCAGAATTTGAAATAATTTCACATAGATGTTCCTTTGGTGACCCTTTTCAAAAATTGTTTGCAAAATTTTAATAATTCGAGAAACCAAAATTTTAATAAATCGAGAAACATGGCTCTGGTGAGTGGGGGCTTCTTGCACTATACAGATATAAAGAAATTCTTAGAAATTCTTCTTCTCTGAAATGGCCGGTCAGATTTTGAAATAATTTCACGGAGATGTTCCTTGGATGACCCGTTTCAAAAGTTATTTTGGTCCGTCAAGAAACATGGCCCTAGTGACTGGGGGCTACATGCACTATAAGGAAATGACTCTTGTCAAAAAATATTCGCAATTTTTTTATCCGTTGAGAAACATGGCTGGGAGTTACTTGTACTATATGGCAATGATGAAATTCTTTAAAATTCTTCCCTGGAACGGCCGGTAAGATTTTGAAATAATTTCACAGAGATGTTCCTTGGGTGACCTTTCTCAAAAAATTGTTTGCGAAATTTTGATACGTCGAGAAACGTGGCTCTTATGACAGAGGGCTACTTGAACTTTATGAATATGAGGACAATTCTAAAAAGAAAAAAAAAATCTACTCTGAAACGGCTGATAAAATTTTGAAAAAACATTACAAGGTGTTCCTTAGGTGAACCTTTTTAGCACACCTGAGCATAACGTGCTCAAGGGGAGCTAAAAAGGGACACACGGTGTCCGTCGTCCTTCATGCGTCTGGCGTCGTCAATAATTCTTTAAATATCAACTCCTCCTAAACTTGGCCAATTTGGACCAAACTTGGCTGGAATGTTCATTGGGAGGTTTTCTTATAAATTGTTCACAGTAGTTGATTCCATCAAAAACTCCGGGAGCCATGGCAACCAAACAAAATTTTCTAAGAAATTCTTTAAAAATCTTCTCCCCTGAAACTGCTGTTCAGATTTAAAAAAAAATAATTTCTTAGAGTTGTTCCTTGAGTCCTTTTTCAAAACTTGTTCGCAAAATTTTAATCCGTCAATAAACAAGGCTCTGGCGAATGGGTGGGGCTACCTGCACTGTACAGAAATGAAGAAATTCTTAAAAATTCTTCTTCTCTAAATTTGCTCGTCAGATTTTAAAATGATTTCACAGAGATGTTCCTTGGGTGACCCTTTTCAAATGTTTTTGCGAAATTTTGATCCGTCAAGAAATATGGCTCTGGTGATTGGGGGCTACTTGCCCTATAGAGAAATGTAGAAATTCTTAGAAAAAATGTCTTCTTCTCTGAAACTGCAGGTCAGATTTTGAAATAATATCGCAGCAATGTTCCTTGGGTGATTCTTTTCAAAAAGTGGTCACAAAATTGTGATCTGTGAAAAAAACATGGCTCTGACGGTCGGTTACTTTTGCACTACAAGGACATGAACTCTTCTCCTCTGGAACGGTTGGTCAGATTTTGAAATAACGTGGCTGTTATGACAGGGGGCTACTTGCACAATACAGATATGATTTTTTTGAACAAAATTCTTCTTCTCTGAAACGGCTGGGCAGATTTTACAATTATTCCATAAGATGTTCCTTGGGTGACCCTTTTTCAAAAATTGTTTGATAACTTTAAATTCATCATGAAACATGGCCCTTATGGCTTTGGGCTATTTACACTTAAATGGACATGTAGAAATTATTAAAAGTATCCTCTCTGAAACCTCTGGTTAGATTTTTTTTAATAAAATTCACAGAAATGTTCCTTGGGTGACTGTTTTCAAAAATTGTTCAAAAATATTAAACTGTCAAGAAACAGTGCTCTGGTGATGAGGGCTATTTGCACTACATGGACATGAAAAGGAATTTCTCAATTTTTCTGCTGGTATCCAGCATTTCTCTTTTTCTACAATGTTTTCTACCTTTACCCCAAAAAAAATCAATTTTTCAATGACAGTTATTTAGTTGTCTGCAAATGCTTTCAATTTGGTCCAGTCTATAATTTTGTCACCTGATTAATAGGTTAAGATGTTTAAAACGTTGTTGAAAAGGAAGAAATTGCGAGATGACCCCAGTGTCCCCTACCACTGCAAAGCCTTCTTTGTCAAGATCGTTAAAACGTAGGTTTGAAAGAGGAAACTATAAACAAGAAGACAAAAAACAAAAACGAAAGACTCATCCAAAATGATAACATTTGTAGGTGTCTAACTAAATCCAGCTCAAATGACTGGATTTAATTTTGAAAAAGGTTTCGAGTTTTGAAAACATTGTGATAAAGGGAGAAATTTGTATTTTCACAATTCATTCAAAAACCTCAGTCAAGATTTTTAAGCCTTTACCAAACTACAAACTTTTAGACTGGTCCGAATTGAAAGCACTTGCAGACAACAAAATAAACGTAAATCAAGAACTGAAATTTCTTTCCAGCAGGAGAGAAAGCATAGTGGGAAAAGGAGAAAATGCTGGAAACCAGCATTTTCTCCTTTTCCCACAATGTTTTCAAAAGGCTTCTATGTCAATGTCGTAAAACCAGGGATTGTTAGGTAAAGGATTTAACTCCCTGTTAACTAAACGACACGGTCTAGGCTGCCCAAAGTTGCAAGCATTTGCAGATGAGAAATATGTCTCAAATGATTGAATTTTTTTTGAAAAGTAGAAAACATTGTGGGGAATGGAAAAATGCCATTTTCCCCTTTTCCCAACAATGTTTTCTTACAGTCGTTAAAACTAAGGATTGTATGATGAAGGGTAATCTATGGGGTTTTTGTTAACCCTTTACCAAACAACGGAATTTTAGACTGGTCCAAGCACCTGCAGACTACAAAATAAACATAACTCAAAAATTGCAATTTGTTTCCAGCAGGGTAGAAAACATTGTTGGAAAAGGAGAAAATGCTGGTTACCAGCATTTTCTCCTTTCCCCACAATGTTTTCCAAAGGCTTCTATCTCAGGGTCGTAAAAACCAGGGATTTGTTGGTAAAGGCTTAAGTAGACAAGATTGTAATCTCAAGTGCTTATTAATTATACCGAGAACGTGTGTTTATTTCTTTTCAAATATATACATGTACATGTACATATATCCTTACTGATTTTTTAACATTAACTCTTAGGCTGTCACACAAGGACCTTTGAACAGTGTAGATCACAATCAGCATAGAAAGTGCAGCCTCATCTTGGGTTTACACTGTCTAAGAAAGAGATATCTTTTCTGAAAAAAAAAAAAAATCCTGTTAAGTAGGAAATTCTTAGTTCGAAAACTGCCTGGTAGAGTAGTGCGATAAGACTTTTCATTTTCCTATCTGCAAGTCGTCAAAGTCCAATAATTTAAGTAGTTCCCTTTAAAAAATAAAACCTTCCCTCAACTTGACTTTCCACGAAAATTGAATAAATCTAACCATTTAATTTCCCTATACTCTTACGATTGGTAACGCTTTATATCCGGTGGACCGACTTTTCGTTCAACTTGCTGAAGCCTGCTTTTTTGTTATACATTTTCTTTCTTTCGTCAGACTTTTCCCTTGAGTTTTGGTGTTTTTTAAAACGTTAATTCGTGATACTTTTTCTCTAATTAGAACAGAAAAATCCCTGCAGCTACTTTAACTTTTACTTGACGACAACAAATACACTGGCGCGGACTAAAAAAGACTATATGCAGACTCAACATTAGATAGATCGGAAAAAGAGGAAGAAATTTGTCTCGGAAAGAATAAAAAAAACATTATGGAATATTATGAAAATACTGGCTACTAACTTTTCGTATTTCCAACAACATTTTCAAAAGATTTCCTTTTGCAAAGGTCTTTAAATCAGGAGCTGTTTTGTCAAGGGTTGTGTACGGCACGAGCTAAACAAGAGAATTTTTTATTATTTCATGCTCTCCGGTAGGATATCGAAAAATAGCAGTGAAAATACTTTTCGATATTAGACGGGTTCGACCAGTTAAAATACCGATTTTCATGTTCTTGTTGCCTAGGTAAATTGGGCATGCCTCACAACCAGATGGAAATATGACATCATTTACCTTACATTGCTCGCGCTTAACGTAATATTGTAATGCGTTGGTATGCGGGAGGGGTACGCCACAGGGAATTACGGAAAAGAAATGTACTAGATTTTGATAAGTTCCTCAAAGAAAGCGATAAAAGCATGAAATAAATAGAATATTAAATTTTGGGTTTTTTTTTGTGAAAGATCGAAATGTTTATATTGCATCTCCTAAACACCATCGGTAA
Source organism: Tridacna crocea (assembly GCA_943736015.1). Classification (NCBI taxonomy): domain Eukaryota; kingdom Metazoa; phylum Mollusca; class Bivalvia; order Cardiida; family Cardiidae; genus Tridacna; species Tridacna crocea. Next base: position 36,404,284 of record OX031073.1, read on the forward strand.
TACTTTCATTCGTGGCTGCACCACTCGTGAAAATATAACCGATGGTGTTTACTCGATGAAATATATTTCGATCTTTCACCGACAATAAACCCTCTATATAGTTATTTCGTAAGAGGTGCCTATTTACTTCATAAACACACAAATACCAAAATGGCTACACTTTAAGTAGGCATGTTTTTTAAAACATTGTAAAAAGAGTATATAATGGTTGACTCAGTGTGATATTTTTTATCAATAAATCTTTCAGTAGTTGCCAAATATATAGAATTGACCTCATTTCACCACTGAAAATGTAATTTGCTGAGATATAGAGGATAATCAACTGGTTATTTTTTGATATGAAAAATATCTCATGAGGATGCGTTGTTAGGCGTTGAAAAAACGAGTGCGCAGCACGAGTTTTTTCACGCCTTACCACGCATCCGAGTGAGATATTTTTCATATTAAAAATAAGCAGTTGATTATTCTATTTACTATATACCTTATTAACATTATTATTTTCAATTTTTCGATATAAGTGCTTAATGAAAAAAACGTAGTTCCTAAATAACGGCAGGAAGTGAAATTGAAAGATAATATCGTCACTAGTGATGAGATCGAAATTTATTACACTGGGAACTTCCAGGATTTCACTGCTAGGTATATAATAAATAGAGGATATTCGTTTTTTTCGGTGAAAGATCGAAATTTATTTCATCGAGTGGACACCATCGTAATATTTTCACGAGTGGCGCAGCCACGAGTGAAAATATTACCGATGGTGTTCACGAGATGAAATAAATTTCGATCTTTCACCGAAAAAAACAAATATTCTATTTATTTCATGCTTTTTATCCTTTCTGGGAGGAGCTTTATCAAAATTCAGTACAGTTCTTTTCCCTTATTCCCCGTGGCGTACCCCTCCCGCATAGCAACGTTACGTCAAGCGCGAGAAATGTAAGGTATATGACGTCATATTTCCCATCTGGTTGTTAGGCACGCGCAATTTACCTAGGCAACAAGAACGTGAAAATCGGTATTTTCACTGGTGGTACCAGTGTAAGATCGAAAAATATTTTCACTGCTTTTTCTCGATATCCTACCGGAAAGCATGAAATAAATAGGAATATCTGATAAGCGTGATTAAACGTTCGAACGGTACAGCTCTGAGGTCAGACGGCACGTTCTGTGGACATTGATCTTGGTCTTTACTGTCCGCACAGGCATTTGTGTTCGACTGAACACAAACATTACGCTGATAGAGGAAATATCATTTTACCACCCCCTCCCCGTGCTTTCTCCTTTTTGCGTCATTTTTTACATACAAATACAATTTTATGAGTCGTTAAATATCTTGTGCAGGAATGGGTTAAACCCTTATATGCCAAATAAGATAAAATTGACCCTCTCAGTAAGTGAAAAAAAAAAAACCAAAAAAGTCAAAACATCTTTATTCAATGGGTGTTTTGACAACAACATATTACAAGATAGTGGCCACTGTAGATATTAATCTACATTCTCCTTAACCTTTTCCCAAACAATCCCTGGTTTTTACGGGTCTGGAATGGCAGCCTTTTGAAAAAATTGTGGGAAAAGGAGAAAATGCTGGAAAATGTTTTCTACCCTATTATAGACAGAAATAATCTTTTCAGCAAGAATTTAATTGTCGTCTGCAAATGCTTTCAATTTGGTCTAGTCCAAAAGTTTGTCGTTTGGGAAAGAGTTAAAGGTTGTCTGATCTATATTGTTTGCAAAAAGTACCAAAGTGGACTTAGCGCACTAAGAGTGCATCTACAAGTATACACTTCATACTTAAAAAAATTCACAGTTGTGGTTAGTATATATTCAGAAATTTAACAGAGGGACGGTCTTTAATATAGGTAAATATAGATATATGTGCATTATCTTGTTAATGTTTGTTTTTCAATACGTATGTGTCAATCAAGTATTTTTTTTTTTAGTTTTTCTTTGTAAAAGTTTTAGTTTGGTATTTTTATCTTTAACTTTGTTTTTTTTTTTAATAAAAACGCTACAGGGATATAAAAGTAAAAACTAACAGCTCTTTTTCACAAGTCTTATTTCATGTCAGAGGGCCATAGTTCGTAAAATGGTAAACGTTTGTTATAAAAATAACGGGTTTTGTCCTTTTACAATCAGTAACTCCGTCTAGTGTATGTTAAACCAAATATTCTCTTTTCATGGTGAAAGATTGAAATTTATTTCATTTCGTGACCACCATCAGTAATATTTTCAGGGGTGGTTGCGCATGAAAGCAAGAAATAAATCTGGCACTTTTATTTGAAAACAATTTTGCACAGTGGATACTTGTTGTAAGCCACTTGGTCCCCAATAAACTTGGCCAAGTTCTGACGCGAAATCCAAAAAGACTTTCTATGTCTACAAATCGGAATAAGAGGAACATAACAAAAAATAATTTTGCACCTTTCTCCTTTTTCTGTATTGATGGTTGTAACCAACGGCTTGATTTTGCGATGGATCCGCTTTGAAGTTTGGTACGGGAGACCACTCCTTCCTGCATGGCATATACTCCCGATTTAAATACAATACCTGGCTACTGCGTCAGGGAGATATCTCTTTGGCTCAGTGGTTAGGGTATTGGCTTTGCGTCCGGGAGTTCGGAGTTCGAATCCCGCTCCGATCCTTATTTCTGCCATGCATTTATTCATTTGTTTCTTTGTTACGGACTTCGTTCGTAAGATGGGGGCTCGTCCGGGATCGGCCATTGAGCCATTAATCCCATTTGTTGTCCAAAATCGGACTTCCTGCCTAATAAGGCTTTGAGTCATCAATAAATGATGACTTTAAGAGGGGGTGTGTTACGGGAGACCACTCCTTCCTGCATGGTATACTCCCGATTTAAATACAATACCTGGCTACTGCGTCAGGGAGATATCTCTTTGGCTCAGTGGTTAGGGTATTGGCTTTGCGTCCGGGAGTTCGGAGTTCGAATCCCGCTCCGATCCTTATTTCTGCCATGCATTTATTCATTTGTTTCTTTGTTACGGACTTCGTTCGTAAGAAGTTTATATGTATTAAAGTACTATAAAAAGAAGAGTACTCCCTTCATAATCAAAATGGTAACATGATTTTTTCATATCTTTACCCTTTCAAATGATAGTTTCATTAATCCAGCTGCAAGTGTTTTGTCGTCTGTAAATTATTTCAGTTTGAAAAATTTTCGTCTGGTTCAGGTTAAACTTTGTTATTTGATAAAATGCACTTGCTTGACTTAGCAGACCTAAGCTTAAGCGTCCCGCTGTATACAGCAGGATTATGATCGTCTAGGTCACAAGAGAACCTAGCTTACAAGTTTGGTCCTCCAGGAGTAGCATGATACCTGATAAGTCAGACGACAGCAGTGAACAAATCTGAGATTAGTACAACATTTTATCGTGTACCACACGTTGCCGAGTTTTAACGTCACCTAGGAAGAATTATCTGCTTGTAAATTGTCTCTCTTCATTTCCATAGACATGTGCCTTCTTTAGTGACACATCTGATTTGTCTGCTACAAATGCTTTTACTTTGAACAGTCTAGGAATATGTAAAATAAAAGAAAATACATGTTTGAAAAAGATAAAGTTTTCTTTTAGGCATCAAGAAGACATCAGACGGCAGTCAGGAAAATGATGAACTATCCTTCGGTCCTCATTTGCCTTATTGTTACTCACATGGTTGTGCATGCTCATTATGTACATGGAAAACAGAGACATTGTAAAACACCCTATGAATCATGCGTCCAAAATCTGTGTTGCTGTACGGAAGAAGATGCGTATTGTGAGGGACATGGTAAGAGACTGCGATACATACCAAAGCAACCACAAAAGACAAAAACTGTTTTATTCAATGGAAACCACCTCCCTCAGCTTTCGAAGCAAGTCTTTTCAAATATCAGTATGTTAAATCTAATTAATTTAACGATAAATAACGATGGAGTGCTTAGTATCACCGATGACGCATTTACTGACTTATCAGGACTACAAAGACTTAAAATCAATGGCAATTCCAAGATTAACAAAACTGAACTTTCTTTAAGCTTCAAGAGTCTTACAAAAATAAACATTCTATCTATGTATCTGAAAGACATCGGGTTAACAACAATGATTCCTGACAGATTTTTTAGAGAATTGAAATCCTCAAATATCAGACATCTCCATCTGGATAACAATCGGCTCACATATGTGAATATGAGAGATTTCCAGTACCTTCAAAAATTGACATATCTGACACTTACCAACAATGCAATAAAGGTATTTACTGTAGATAATGGCCATCCCACACTATATTTTTTGAACTTGAAGGACAATAAGATTGGCCGAAAACAGTATTCGTTTTGCCCTTCTAAACGCAGCGCATTTCCGAATCTGAAAAAAGTGATTATCGACAACAACTATATTTTCAAAATAGATCCTCGTGCATGGAAATGCCTCTCTGGTTTGACTCAGCTTAGAATAGGAGGAAACATGATACGACATATTCCAAATAATAGTATTGCTGACCTAACTTCGCTAAGAGAGTTTTGGATTGATAGAATGTTTGAATCTCGTGGCGTTAATATGAAGATCGACAAATTGGCCTTTAACAGTACAAGTCTTCAAAAATTGAGGCTTGATGCAAATAACATTGTATTTCAGAAACAACATGCGCAGAACAATATTTTTGGTGCCTGTAAAGGAGTGATTTATCTCTCTATCGACAGAAACAATCTCGCGCACATAAGTGGAGATGATATCACCAAGATGCTTTCTCCTTTGAAACAGCTTAGGACGCTGAGCATGAAAAGCACCCACTTACGGTCACTGCCAAAAACTCTAATCAAGCACTTTCCCAAACTTAAAGATTTTCGTTTGGATGCAAACTGTATTCGAGACCTTGGCAAGTCTCTCGTTGGTCCTACTAATTTGACAAGTTTAAGTTTCTATTTCAATAATCTGAGAGTTCTAAAACCAGAGTCGTTTCCTCTATCTATGCAAAAAACGCTTCGATCATTAGACTTGGCAGGTAACGCTTTCGACTGCAGCTGCAAGAACATATGGTTTCTAAATTGGATCGGTGATGACGGTAAAGTAATGGGAACAAATATTTCTTTTAAGCGGTGGCCGAATCACTACAAATGTTATTCACCAAAAACATTAAGAGGGAAATTGCTAAAAAATGTTCGACCTACAGCAGAATCTTGTCGCGCACCATTTAATCTGTTATTTTTCCTGGCACCCATGGGAGGAATATTATTTATGGTTATAGTTTCTATACCAATCTGCATCAGATACAGATGGCATATACTGTATATGTGGTACAAACTGACAAAAACTAGAAAAGAGGACGAAAGAAGGCCATTACTGGACAACGGAGGCAATGGACCTCCCACGCAGCCCTATACATACGTTATATACCATGACAGTGACAGGGACTTTGTGCATCAAGCTCTTCGCAACATCGTTGAAGAGGAACTGGGTTTTAAACTCTATATATGGCACAGAGATGCTGCACATGGGTCGAAAGCGAACGTCATGTTTGATGCAATAGACTCAAGTTCTCATGTCCTGGGTATCATTTCGAGCACTTTTGTCACCGATGGCTGGTGTGAATTTCAGTTGGAAATTGGACTTGAAAAGAAGAATGAGAAGAGAAAAGACTGTCTAACCTTACTTCTGTTGGACAATTTGGATCGGAGCTTACTTCGAAGATCATGGTGTGTGACCCTGGTAAAGAATGCAACCGTTGATTGGTGTTCGGATCAAGAAAGTGTTCGGTCGAGAGTATGCCTCGATATGTTAAAATCTCGTTTGTCAAGTACTTTGTGAATCAAAGAAATTTTTCGACGTTAAAGATGTTATCGAGGGATGAAGACGATAACTCTATTAATTGGTGTTTTACAGAATATATGAAGCCCATAAAAAATCCTGAGCGTATATAAGAACAAAAAAGTAGACTGATTTTATTTGTTAATATTTTTAAAAGTTTCAGTAAATGACCGTGCAGCCTGAGTTTTAATCGCTCATACGGACAGAATTTTATATACATTTGGCGTTCGAATACTGTCCTTCAAATTGCATTATGTGTGTTGATTCAGAGTTGAAGTATAAACGTGCGTTAATCACAATGTTTTTTAGCATAACCGTAGATAGGATTTAAATATTTATGAGCACAGTAAGGCACAAAGTTCCGATAAGGAAATGGGGACTGTATGTATTACAAAGCATAGAGAAAATTTCTGTCATCATTGCCCCAAGATAACTCCCTTTATAAACCTATCCAAATTCCAGAATACGTGCCGATTAACCCTTTACCCCATAAGACATTGCTTTGGTATCTGTAATTGACCGTAAAAAACAGCAAGGATGAGGCCGTTTCTTATGGGTATATGACACCTTTTGATAGCTTAGAAAACGTTGTGACAAAAGGTGAAATTGCTCATCAGGAGCAATTTCACCTTTTGCCACAATGTTTTCAAAAGGCTCGTACAAGCAATGCGTAGAAATGAGTATCTATGGAGTAAAGGGTTAAGAGAACAAGCAGCACATGTAGAGATTTATGATATTAAGATTTACATCTTTGGTCGCGGAAACACACATTGTGCGTGATAGGCTCTACGCCCTTCATAAGTATTATGTAGTATGGAGTTAATTTGTAAAATATCATTATTTGAATTAAATATTGAATGCATTTATGGTTATTCACAAGAACTAGAGCGGTAGAAAAATAATGCCTTGCCTTAGACACTTTCATCGAGACCGGCTTCTGTGACTGTTTTCTCCAACCCTATAGGTTCTCACAGTTCTCGTCTCTCGTCTCGGTAGTAACATGCACCCCTTATTATTTTGATCTCGTTTCTCTCTCTCTCTCTCTCTCTCGGAGTAAAAGAAATGTGATTGCCGCCGGCGAATCCATGGATACGACACCTCTTCAGACCTTCTGTTTTATCTAACGACGCTTTTGACCTTATTTCAGTTAAAAGCGGCCTTTGCACCTACCTATGCTTTCCTGGAGGTTCTTTTAAATTTACTCCTTCCAATATTCTTTCCAAGCCACTGGTGCTCTCCCATATAGCCATCGTCGAAACAAAGGTCGGCTGTGAGAAAGGAATGAATCCTGTCGCAAAGACTGTCATCATTCCATATTGGTCTTTCCAGAGATCGAACCAGTATCTCCCTGTTCTGCTGTTGGTAGGTATTGTATTTTAACCGGGATGGAGCCATGCAAACAGGATTGGTCTCCCGTAACAATATAAAGGACAAACAGTCATAGAACGCATATTGAAAGGAAATAGAGAAAACAGTATGAGGGTGTTGTGGGGTTTATAGGGTCAGTACTTCGGTGCAGTAATGACACTTTCACCCTTTACTCCACAGATACTCATTTTGACGTATCAACAAGAGACAGCTTTTGAAAACATTGTAGAAAAAGGAGAAATTGCTCGTAGCGAGCAATTTCTCCTTTTCCCACAATGTTTTCCACTCAATCAGATATTTGTATCCTCATTTGTCTATATTTTTGACATCATATCTTTATTTAATGCTGAAATGGAAGAGCCTCAAATTGGCATATCAGGTAAAGGGTTAATTCCACTTGCCTTTGACATTGTTTATCTTATCACGGAAAACTGAAATGGCAGTAGAGTGTTTGCTACCAGGGTTACTCTGTGTTGTTATAACTCTCCTCTTAACTTAAAAGACCCTTAATGGAAAACAGCTATTAATTTCCTCAAATGATATTATCCAACAAAATTTGCTATGAGTAGAAATGAGTGTAATTGTACTTTCTTAAACGAGCCATTTTATTTTCTTCTTTTTTCCCCTTCTTAGAATTATCATTTATAAATCTGAAAAACACTATATTCTCAATACAAAGGGAGTAAACAATTACCTCCTTTTTCAACAAACAAAAGTATCAACAAATAATTGTAAGATAGACATCAAAGAAATTTCTGGTAGGTTAAAAAATGTGCAAAAGTATTATAGCAGTATAAATCCTTATTTATGAAGGTAGTAGATCTAGACCGTAACACTTCTAGTGCAGCATAAAAAAAAAAAATTCTTGATAGTCTATATATTGTATATTTTTAACCGATCAGAGATTCCTTTGATGTCTGTCTTAAAATTATTATTTGATACTTTGTTAGTTTCCAGAAAAGGGAGGTAATTATTATTTCCTTTTGTAGTGAGAATATAGTAGTGTATAGTAGTATTTATAAATGATAAGTCTAGGAAGGAAAAAAAGGAAAAAAAAAAATGGCTCGGTTAAAGTAGTTCAATAAAACTTATTTTTAATCATGGCAAATTTTGAAGGACAATTTCATAGTGGAAATGGCTGTTTTCTATTACGAGTCTACAACCGTAACTAACCAGAACTTTTATCATAGTTACAACATTTAGAAGCGTTTGGGGTCTACTACTTTGAAGAGGCAGGCTGTGGCCAGATTACGCCAAAATCATATAAACTTGAAATCTAACATGACACGTGAATTCGGCTGTATAACTACAGTGCAACGAAAGCGTGGCAAAATCTTTGTTATTCTATGTAGAGTGACGCCATTCCATATAGAGTGACGTCATTCGGTACAAAATGTCATAGAGGATATTTTTTTTTTTTCGGTGAAAGATCGATATAGCCACGAGTGAAAATATTACCGATGGTGTTCACGAGATTAAATAAATTTCGATCTTTCACCGACAAAAAACAAATATTCTATTTATTTCATGCTTTTAACCCTTTCTGGGAGGAGCTTTATCAAAATCCAGTATAGGTCTTTTCCGTTATTCCCCGTGGCGTACCCCTCCCGCATAGCAACGCATTACAATATTACGTCAAGCGCGAGAAATGTAAGGTATTTGACGTCATATTTCCCATCTGGTTGTGAGGCACGCGCAATTTACCTAAGCAGCAAGAACGTGAAAATCGGTATTTTCACTGGTGGTACCAGTGTAAGATGGAAAAATATTTTCACTGCTATTTCTCGATATCCTACCGGAAAGCATGAAATAAAGTGAGTTATTCAGTGGAATAAAATCTGCCTTTTCAACCTAAGAATGAAGTTGGTTTTCTTACATATAGAGTCGGTCATGTTAGAATCGAAATAATTTCTTTCTATCGTGGTTTATCGTTCAATAATGTGAGTTATGAGGCACAATGAATGATCCGTTTGGACTAGATCGCCCTCGTGGATTATCTATTGTGCCTCCTAACTCAAAACTGTGGTTTATTGAACGATAAACCACGATAGAAAGAGGATTATGTCTTAATTGACACGTAATTATTGTCATGTTTTATTGACTAGTGTAACACTTTTCACTGCTGATTGAAAGACCAAGTAGGGGACAAAAACAAACTATGCTGGTATTAGAATTAGGCCTAATAGAAATCTAATTTACCAGACGACAAAATTTTAGCCTGGTCCAAATTGAAAGCATTTGCTGACGACAATTTAAATTAGACTCAAATAATAGAATTTGATCTTGAAAGGGTTGAAAACATTGTGGGAATTTAAATTAGACTCAAATAATAGAATTTGATCTTGAAAGGGTTGAAAACATTGTGGGAAAATTAGAAAATGCTGGTTACCAGCATTTTCTCTTTTTCCCACAATGTTTTCAAAAGGCCTCTTCGTCAATGGTGTTCTTAAGTCGTCATTATGTTGTAAAGAATCATTATGTGGTAAAGAGTAAAAAAGATTTGAATTCAAATAAAACATTTTAAAACTGTGACATATTTTGTTAGTTTACCGTCGGTCCAAGCTTATTCAAAGACTTCTTTTTTTAAGAGAGAACAAAACAGCCATCGTTTCATCAACACAAGAATTGTCGTCCGAAAAAAGAAGAGATTTAGTAAGTCTGCTTATTGTCGTATGGTTAAAATTTAATGTCCCTTTCCCCTCCTCCCCCCCCCCCCCCCCCGAATATGAAAGATGAACCATTTAATTTCCCCATATACTTAAAATGTTGATCCTTCATATCCGGTGGACTAACTTCTTTTCCACTTGTTGAAGCCCACCTTAGAAAACATATTGGAAGAAATAAAGTATTTGCAATGGCAAAATTGTGCCTTCTCCAGATTTGTTTTATACATATTTTCGTGTTTGTCTTTAGTAAGAATACATTCTAAATTATCTTAAGAGACAGAGTCCGAAACAAAGAAACACATGAAGAAATGCTTCGCAGAAATACAGGGGCCGGGCAGAATTCGAATCTGGAACGCCAGGAAAAGTCAACACCAGAACCACTGAGCTAAAGCGATATCTCCTTAACATAGTCGGGATGAAGCCATGCATGAAGGCTTGGTCTTTAGCAACTGTTTCTCAGTGCAAGTTTGTTAAACCCTTTACCAAACGATCCCTAGTTTTTACGATCCTAAGATAGAATGCTTTTGAAAACATTGTGAGAAAAGGAGAAAATGCTGGTGACCAGCATTTTCTCCTTTTCCACAATGTTTTCTACCCTTCCCAAAACCAATTTCAAATTTTCATTCACTTTTATTTTGTCTTCTACAATTTGGACCAGTCTAATTTTTTGTTGTTTGGTAAAGAGTTAAACGTTCACCAACGACTGCATTCTTTATTCATCTTTATTATAAAGAATAAATTGCAGACAATATAATGTGAGTCAAATCATTGACATCGGCTTAGTAAGGAGAGAAAAAAAAAATACTGGTTTATCAGTGTTTTCTCTCTATCACACAATGTTTTCAAATGTGACACGCACAAAAATGGACCATCTGTGTATTCTGTATATCAGCTAGATGGAAACAGATCAATGCTAGTGCAGGTCAGTTTAAAATTGATAATTACAAAAAAAAAACCCGATTGTATAATAAGGTACAATGACCACTTTTCATACAGAAATTGTCATTAATTCTGGTTTTTACGTGTCTGCAGTAAAAGTCTTTTGAAAACACTGTGGGAAAAGGAGAAATTGCTCGTAACGAGCAATTTCTCCTTTTCCCACAGTGTTTTCTATGCCTTTTGAGAACTTTCTGCCATTTTCTCCAAATCTAAGATTGTCGTCTGCAAACTCTTTTGGTTTGGAAGAGTCCAAAATTTGTCGTTTGGGAAAGGGTTAAGCACGAATCAGAGACTTTTTAAGGACACTATAAATCAAGACCATACTATATTTGTTGTACGGTCAGGTGGCAGGGGACTTGGAAACTTGTTCACGACTGTGGTGAAGCATGTCGCCACCTCGCCTTCGGCTCGAGGCGACATGCTTCACCATAACCATGCAGAAGTTTCCAAGTCCCCTACCACCAGACCGTACAACAAATTTATTCTACTGCAAAGTTTTACCATTTCAACATTTGTTACGCGAATTTTTCCGCTGATGAAGTGGAATTTCCCTTTTGAGTGCCCCAATTCAATAAGAACTGACGTCACTGGGAAATGGCGTCACTGAAACCATGGTAATATGTGCTTAAACGTGCGGCTTGACTCGTAATGTTGATATTAATCTTGATCGACGCCGTCTTTTTGGACGTTGTGTTGATAGCGTAGTCATGTATACGGGGCTCCCGAAAGGTAAACTGCTTTTACTTTGGTTTCGCCAGTGTACAAGATATATTTGTTATCCAATCAGATGGCGAGGAATTTCTTTGCAGTAAAATAGAATAGTCTGTGCAGTCAAAGCTAATATTCACCAACCATTCTTAAGAACGTTCTTTGTCTTATCCTTCAAAATTTTCCACATTTGTAATACAACTTCTGACTGGCTAAACCGAATGCTTTAGCCAGTAAGCAGTTGTGTTACTTACAAATGTAGAAATTTCTGGAGAATAAGACAAAGTATATTCTCAATAATGGTTGGTGAATACGAGCCCAGACTTTGGATCTATACTGTTCGATAAAGATTTTTTTCACCAATATTAACCTATAAATTCAACACGGCAACAAACACGTTTTTACTATCGGATTGAAAGCTTCAAGTTTGTATTCTATGGGTTAACACTTTTATTGACTAGAACTTAAAAAAAAAAAACCTTATAAAAAGGAAATGAGCCATGCTCTGGGAAAATGGGGGCTTAAATTCGTAGAACTCCATATTTTTCTTTACAATTCAAATGTTTTTCTTTTATTTTTGTGCAGTATAAACCTTTGCCAGTTGAATGATAAAAGCCATTCAGTCAATACTTTACAGTTTTTGCTCTTACTTTTTGTTGGAAAACCTATACCTATAGGCAAAAATGAAAAGCCAGAATATTGAGTTCAGAGCACAAGTCCAGAGTTGCACAAGCGGCTATTCGTGAGTGCAAGCTTGAGCAGTTAAATCACCCACCATACAGACCAGACCTGGCCCCAAGTGATTATTGTCTGTTCTGAAATTTGATCTCCCACTTGCTTGGACCGAGATTTCTGGACGATAATGAGCTCAAGTCTGCTATAGAGTGGCTCCTGACGTTCCATTTTTGCCGATGAGGATAGGTTTTTCAACAAAAAGTAAGAGCAAAACAAAGTAAGAGCTGACTAAATGGCTGTTATAATTCAACTGACAAAGGTTTATACTGCCAAAAAATGAAAGAAGAAATTTTGAATTGTGTAGAAAAATACCGAGTTCTACAAACTTATTGACTTCCCCTCGTATCATATCAAAAAAGCCATGAAATGCTGATGGATCCATAACATTCACCTTTTAACAAATCGACGTGATCATGAGGTAGACTGGTCTTTGGACATACAAAAAATCTACCAATAGCGAAAAGATTCGGCCCAGGTCAGCCTGCGCAGATTGCGCAGGCTGACCTGGGCCGAAACTTTTCGCAGATGCTTTAAGCTCCCTTTTCACAGAGCATGTCTCATATATTCTTTATTCCAATGTTTTCTGGATCACAGAGTTGCATTGCCAAATGCAATTTCCTAAATTTGACCCCTTTCGATGTTTAATTGTGCACACCCTGAAACTCAGACCGATTTTCATCTAAAAAGGCTTGGCTAAACAAGAGGACAGTATAGATCCAATGTCACATTTCACGTCCTATGCAATGTGATCTTGACCGATACCGTCACCAAAGCCACCAAATACTTGTTTTCTTGTATGTTGCACTGAAAAGGTTGGCACACAGCATTTGCTCCTCATCTTTCTTCTTTTTTTTTTGAAGGATTTGCTATTTTTACAAGTCTTCTTTCGTAACACTAAAATAAGCGGGGGAAAACGGGGGGGGGGGGGGGGGGGGAAGAGGGGAAAAAAAAGAAAGATTTGTTTTTAGCTTTTTTAAAACTCTTTATCAAAAGACAAAATATTTGACTTGTCCAAATTTAGAGGCCTTTCAGAAGACAAAATAGGATAGAAAACATACGACGCATGCAATTCTATTGTTTCTATTGTGCGACGCATGCCATTATAATGTTTCTGCGGTTACAAATAAAACAAAGTCGTTTTGGAAAGGTTACTAAAAACTGCATTTTAATCAATGAGATCTCATGTTTTAAGAACAAATTTCAAACAATTACGAAAAAAAGAAACAATACACAAACTTTTTTAAAGCTCCTCGTATGCCTTCATAAATAACAAAAGTGGTGCTTAGAGCTCTAAGGGTTCGTCGAAATATAAATTGTTTACTCTTAAAACGTTAAAGATAATACTTAATTGTGGTTAATGCACGTCGGGAGTATTTCAGTGAGTGTTAGATAGAGGTATAAATCTTATAAATATTATGCACATAGATATATTTTTCTTTTCTTTTTCTCCAAATCACTCCTTTTCCTTTAAGCATGTTTTAATTAGGTAGTTTGTTCGTTTGCTTCTTTTGGTAGTTCGTCTGTCTTTTTTGTGATTAACCCTTTACCAAACAATCCCTAGTTTTTACGACCCTATTAAACTAGAATATTTTATAGAAAATGAAAATGTTTGACAGAATCACACTTAACGCTGTTTGCGGCGGGGTCCAGATCGACTAGGTCTAGCGTATGTATTAGCATATCACTTCTTTATTTCAGATAACAGGACGAGGAAGAAAAAAATATGAAATTTTCTTGGACACTTACTTTCCTTATCATTACTTACGTGGTAATTCATGTTCACTATATATTTGGAAAAAAGAGGAATTGCATAACGAGAAAAAAAGTGTATAAACCATGCGTCCAGAATCTGTGTTGCTGTCTCGGAGACGAAGCGTATTGTGAAGGACATGGTAGGGGACTAGGATATATACCGAAACTGCCACAAAATATAAAGACTTTTCGATTTAAGGACAACTTTCTCCCTCAAGTTTCTAAGGAAACCTTAACAAATATCAGTCATTTGGAGCTAACCAGTCTAGATATTACTAACGATGGAGTCCTTAGTACCACCGAAGACGCATTTGAAGATCTATCACACCTTATCTATCTCAAAATTAATTTCAATGCCAACATCAACAAAACTAAACTTTCTTTGAGCTTCAAGAGTATTACAAAGACAAACCTTAGATATTTAGATCTGAGGTGCATCGGGTTGACAGCAATGATTCCTAAAAGATTTTTCAGTGGACTAGAAGCTTCAAATATCACTTCTCTCATTCTGGATGACAACCAGCTTACATATGTGAACATGAGCGTTTTTCAGTATATTCCAAAATTGAAATATTTGACTTTAGCCAACAATTCAATAATAAAATTCGATGTGGGTAGAGGCCACCCAACCTTGCAGGTTTTGCAATTGGCGAGGAATAAAATTGGCCAAAAACCACATTCTTTTTGCTTGTCCGAAGGTAGCGTACTGCCGAATTTGAAAAAACTGTATCTTGACCAAAATTTTATTTATGATATAAAACCTGAAGCGTGGAAATGCTTCTCTAATTTAACCCTGCTAGCGATAGGAGGCAATGATATAAGCCATATCCCAAATAACACTATAGCCGACCTGACTTCACTGAGAGAGTTTCGGGTAAATGGAATGTCTCAGGCCATTCATATGAAGGTGGATAGATTGGCCTTCAATAGTACAAGTCTTAAAAAATTGAAGTTTAGTTCTAATAACATTGTTTTTACGGAAGAGCAGTTGCAGAACAATATTTTTGCTGCCTGCAAGCAAATCACTTATCTCTCTATCAATAAAAATAATCTATGGCAGTTAAGTGATGATAATATCACTGGGTTGCTTTCTCCTTTGATACAGTTGGAAAGACTCTACATGGTAAAAATCGGCCTAAGGTCAATACCGAAAACTCTTCTCAGACACTTCCCAAAGCTAAAGTATTTGGAAGTGGATGGAAATGCTATTCAAGAGCTTGGTGAATGTCTAGTTGGTCCTCATAATTTGACAGTATTAAGTCTTCGTCACAACAATCTGAGAGTTTTGAAGCCAGAATCGTTTCCTACACCTCTGAGAAAAACACTTCGATCACTATACCTGGCTGGTAATTCTTTTGACTGCAGTTGTGAAAACCTGTGGTTTCGAAATTGGATAAGTGATGACGGAAAAGCTAAAGGTACAAACATTTCTCTTGTGAGTTGGCCGTATGGCTACAAATGTTATACACCAAAAAATTGGAACGGAAAATTGTTCAAAACATTTCGGCCAACAGAAGCATCTTGTCGCTTACTCTTAAACCTCTACATTTCTCTGGGATCCATCGGAGGTATACTTTTCATACTGATAGCTTCTATACCAATCTGCATTAGATATAAATGGCATATACGGTATATGTGGTACAAACTGACAAAGACCAGAAAAGACGAAGAAAGAAGACCTTTGCTGGACAACGAAGACAATGGACTTCCCACACAGCCCTATACATACGTCATATACCATGACAGTGACAGAAACTTTGTGCATCACACTCTTCGCGAACTGGCTGAAGATAACTTGGGTTGTAAACTCTATATATGGCATAGAAATGCTGCTCATGGTTCGAAAGCGAACGTTATGTTTGATGCAATTCACTCAAGTTCTCACGTCCTGGCTATCATTTCGAGCACGTTTGTAACCAATGGCTGGTGTGAATTTCAGCTAGATATAGGACTTGGAAAAAAGAATGAGAGCAGGAAAGACTGTTTAACCTTACTTCTGTTGGAGAACTTGGATCGGAGTTTACTTCGAAGATCGTGGTGTGTGACCATGGTAAAGAATGCAACGGTTCATTGGTGTTCGGATGAAGAATCTGTTCAGTCGAGAGTGTGCCTTGATCAGTTAAAATCTCGTTTACCACGTGATCTCTGAGGGAAGGAAAAATCGAATTTGCTACGTGGGTGTTTTTAGCACTGTAGATTTTCTGGTGTTTTAAAGAATTAAAGAATCCTCTAAAAACCTCAAATCCATATAAAGAAAAAGTAGATTTCTTAATATATCATTTTAAAATGATGTTTTGGTAAATGACCACACAGCCTGAGTTTCAATTGCACATAATTATGTACAGAATTTTATATACGGTTTTAGCAAGAATATTGCCTTTAAAATTGCATTTTGTTCGTTGATGAAAAGTTTAAGTGTAAGCCTGTGTTCTGCACAGTGTGAATAAGTATTTTGTAATATGGAGTTGATTCGTAAAATATCCTAGGTTGAATAAATTATCAAGAACGACCCCTGGGCTGGTATTCTCCAACCCTATCTGGTCCCATAATTCACATCTCCCTCCTTGCTAGTAAACATGTTCATCTTATTGTTCGATCTCTCTCTCTCTCTCTCTCACTCAATGCGACAGCCGTGAAGGATTCCATGGATACTGGCCCTCCCCAAGCCTCCTGGTTCACAAAACTCCCCAATCAATAATACCAGAAACTTTTTTTCCTCTATGACTAACAAAACAAATGAATGGCGTTCCGGTACAGGGGTGAAGCCTTTACCATTCGCCAATAAATGTCCAAATTAATAGCATTTGCAGGCTAAAATTCAAATGTGATTAATTAAGAATGATAAGGTTTGTCTTTGAAAATGTGACAAAATTGAGTGACAATATTTCAAAAGCTTTCATCATCAGGACGGCGGCAATTTTGATAAAGGCTTGATGCATCTCTGAGTTGTATCATACTACTCAAAATTTGCTAGGGATCACCATATTTGATTTAGCCTAGATCTATATGTGGCATGGATTATGTATAGTTTTATACTATGTTACATTTAATAAAATCATTGGTCAGCGGAAATAGATCTTTAATCCTTTCCCTTACAATACCGGCTGTAAGAGACACAGGGAAAGAAGCCTTTGGAAAACATTGTTGGAAAAGAAGAAAATGCTGGTATCCAGCATTTTCTCTTTTTCCAACGATGTTTTTTTACCGTATGACAGACAGCATATTGTACGCTGAATTTGGGTTTTTATGAGCAAATGCTTTCAACTTGGACAATTCTAGAATTTTATAGTGAGGTAAAGAGTTTATGCAAAACTATTCTAACATACACCCATGCTGAAACATGTAACTGATCTCTGTCAAAATGTGAGTAGTATATTATAGGCAAGTCATCATACAATTATGGGTCCATATAGTCCATTTAGTCAAACAAACGACTTTATTATACTGCAAAGAAATTTCTCGTGATCTGATTGGTTAACATGCCGGGAACATATGTTATGTTCCCTGGCAAACACCACGTAAAACCAGCTTCCCTTTTGAGTGCCCCGTAATCATCACTACATGTGCAACACAACACCAAAAATGGCGGAGTCGATCGATCACTAGACTGCACATTTATAGACCAAACTGTACGTTTTAGTGACGTCAGTTTCCAGTGATGTCAGTTTTCATTGAATCGGGGCACACAGAAGGAAATTTCTATTTCGTCAACATACTCGATTCGTGAAATTATAAAACAGAAAAATTTCGCTTAACGCGCTTTAAAAGGATAAAACTTTGCAGTATAATAAACTGATGGTACGTCAGGTGGCAGGGGACTTAGAAACCTGTTCACGGCTGTGGTTAATCATGTCGCCACCTCGCCTTCGGCTCGGGGCGACATGATTGACCACAGCCGTGAACAAGTTTCCAAGTCCCCTGCCACCTGACCGTACAACTAATACTGTAATGGGGAGAAAGGTCAGTGGAATTGCAGAAAATTGACAAATACAAAAGTGTTTTGACCTTTGCTACCCTACGCATACTGTGCAGATATGGTTGATATCTTTATCGATGCGTCAACTCTCATTTTCGCAGAGTATCACTCAAATACAAAGAAAAACACTCTTATGAAAAGCATATGTGAAAAAAAAACATATGAAAGTGTTCAGGTTTGCAAGCTCATTACCATAGTGGTGTATAGCCTAAGCACTGACACCTCCATGCCAACTGCCTTGTCTTTGAGGATCGAAGATTGAAGCCATTGGTTACGAGACCAATTTATTTTTTTTTAATTTAGTTATTACGAAAAGACACCTACCTAGATCTAAAAATAGAAGGGGAAAAAGAATTAAAGACCTGTTCTCAAGCAGTTCAAAAACAGATTCATCTTTATTTATGAAACTATAATCACGCATGTATCTCCATTCTAAATGTTGACCCTGGCAATGGCAAAGGTTGCACAGATTACTGCAGAAAGAAAATGCTTTTTATTCTCTGGAGGCTATCCAAAGAAATAACAGCCACAATCGCCGGCTTAACTCTTTACCACACAATCCCTACTTTTGACGATCCTGAGAAAGAGGCCTTTAGAAAACATTGTGGGAAAAGGAGAAAATGCTGGTAACCAGCATTTTCTCCTTTTCCCACAATGTTTTCTACCCTTCTCAAATCATATTTCAGTTTTTGATTCTCATTTATTTTGTCGTCTGCAAAATCTTTGAATTTGGACAAACCTAAAATTTGTCGTTTGGTAAAGAGTTAAATCAAAGACAAATTTCATTTTATATCGTTTTTATTTTTTTCTTTAAATCTACGTCTACATAGCTAACTAGATTCTTCATATTGTCAAGTTTTAAGAGCGTTTCCTTTCTCTATGGTTGTAAATTTGTACCTTTTAAAAATATGAGAAGCATTTGATGTTTGTTTTATGGCACTTAACATCGTTTTCAAAATTATATCAGTTTTACAACGCAAGCCAGTGACCTGTAGTTACTGCATAGGATTTGATCTTGGGACAAGTGTCTTGTTTATTGTGGAATATTCTGGGTATTTCTACAAAGCTAAGTGATTCTGATTTTCTTGCATTTATTCCGAGATACGACGTGTTGATAGTCACGGAAACGTGGGCATCAGCTACGTCGCATCTTAAAATAAAAGGGTACAACTTTTTTTATTGTCCAAGGCCTAAATATAACTTTAGTGCTAAACGCAATAATGGAGGAATCATCGTTTACTATAAAGATAAATATCGCAGTCGCATATCCCTATCAAAGTCAGACTGTAAGGGAATGATGTGGTGTAAATTTGATAAAGAATTATTTAATTTAGAAAAGAATGTTTATTTATGCATTTGTTATGTTCCGCCAGAAGATTCCAGTCTTTATACCAATTCTAAAGCCGATCTATACCAACTTGATTTTTACGAGTATATATCAGAGGAAATTAGAAATCACGTGGATGCTGGTAACGTGTTATTATTAGGCTATTTTAATGCTCGCATGGGACATGAACGAGACTATGTAAGCGATGTTAGCCTTGACCGTTGCGTTGATCTCCCGTGCGAGGGATTACCTAACGTTTCTTAATCATTGCGAACGAGCGATGATCTAGTTGTAAATAATTTTGGGCACAAGCTATTGACTCTTTGCAAAGAGAATGGTTGTTACATTTGAAATGTCCGCTTGGAACGTGGAAAATGTACATATCATTCTTTTATCAAAAATAAACCTGTTTGTAGTCTTGTAGATTATCTGATCTCGGATCGTGAATGCTTACTTTTAATATCCAATATGGAGGTTATGGAAATTTCCGAGTTCTCAGACCACTGTCCAATGAATTTTAATTTTACCTGTTCACAAATATCCGATGCTAATAACCAAGATAATGCATATGAGAAAGTCTTTTGGGACTCTTCTGACTTGAGCCAATTTTATCTTTTAATTAGAGAAAAAGAAGCAAATTTTGTCTGAAAATTTTTTATCTTACGGCATCAGTACTGATGAATATATTTCCAGTTTTACAAAAATTGTACGAGATATTTCATTTAAATGCTTTGGTTAAAAAGTTAAGGTTCCACTAAATATAACGTCTACTCATAACAAAAAAGTGAATGGTTTAACGATGAATGTAAAGAGAAAAAAAATATTTTTCATAACAAAAAAGAGATAACTTGAAAATAAAACAGTAGATAATAAAGTCTTATTTCTGGAAATCAATAGGTTTTTACAACAAAGTTAAACGCAAGGCAAAATCTAATTTCCACAATGATGAAAAAAAAGCCAAATTATACAATCTAAGCAAAAGTTATCCTTGGAAATTCTGGTCACATGTAAATAAGTAGAGGCGTAAAAAGGTTAACATGCACGATGAAATATCTATGAATGATTTAATCGAACATTTTTCTACGACCGCAAAAAGTATAGATACAGGCAATAGCACGGAAGCAGTCCCTGTTTCACGTGAATCGCCGTTATTCATTGATCAGTTAGATAGACCCTTTACAGATGACGAAGTGAGGAAAACTATTTTAGCTTTAAAAAGAAACAAAACTCCAGATCTTGAAAACATTGTTGCAGATTTTTTCATTGATGCATCAACCTTTACTACTCCACATTTGACATTACTATTCAGTCGAATATTTGAAGCTGGTGTGTATCCAGAATCGTGGTCAAAAGGTGCGATTATTCCAATTTATAAGAAAGGTGACCCGTCTAGTCCATCTAATTATAGGGAAACACTATTGTTAACACTCTGTCTAAAATATTCTCTCTGCTTCTTAGAAATAGGTTAAATAAATGGGTTGAAAATGAAGCATGTGTGAATGATGTTCAATTCGGATTTCGAGATGGTCGTTCTACATCAGACGCCATATTCTTTTTACATTCATTGATACAAAAGGATCTTCACAAAAAAACATAAACTTTGGTGCGTTTTTATCGACTCTGAGTGAACAAATCTGTACCGTTAGTAGAAGTGCATTATGATATAAACTATTTGAGTGTGGCATTAGCTGTAAAATAATCCCGATGATTAAATCCATGTATCAAAATGTGAAATCGTGCGTTAAGTTTGGTAATACTATGGAATTATCAGATTTTTTCGACGTGACTGTTGACTGAAACAAGGAGAACCTTTATCTCCACTTTTGTTCATTCTTTTCATCAATGATATCGTTCATGTGATTGATAATGAATATTTAGATGAAAATGATTTAAGTTTTTTTTTATCCATTTATTTGCTTCTTTTTGCAGATGATATTGTATTATTTATCACTAATCCTGCCACACTTCAAGCCCAAATAAACAATTTATGTAGATATTCAAATGAATGGGGATTTAAGATATAGCGGATCTTACATGAGTCTTTATCTATTATCGTTTTTATCAAACGAGTTGACTAAAATTGTATGACGCGAGCCTTGGCGAGCGTCAAATACATTTTAGTCAAAGAGTTTGATAAAAATGATGATATATAAACACGAATGTGAGTTTCTATTTATCACATAAAACGAATGAAAGACAGTAAAATATCCCGCATCATCACCTTCAATCTCTATACCGTTCACGGGTCCATGTTTACAGTTTTAGTTTGGTTTCAAATGTGTATATACACAAGCAGATAGTTCTTTGACATTTGCACCGAAAAGAGTGAAATAGTTCATAGATAGGTTAAGTTCAGCTATCTCTGAAACAAGATTGATTTTAAGAGACTTTCGGTGCATTTCTTGGTTTTTATAATACACTAAAATCAAAAACTTTCCACGCGTATACGTGTTAGCAACAGTGACGTCATTTTTCCCCCGAAAGGGCGTAATATTACAAATTCCCGCACAAACTGTGATTGGTTTCTCTGGCTTCAAGCGCTCGTGACTGAAAACTGATCAGAACCGGGACACAAAAAACGATAATGCCCTAGTGTATTATCAAAAATAAGTCATGGGTTTAATACACAGTTGGAGGAGGTTTTATGTGATGAAAATATATCTAAAACAAAATTTTGTGTTTTTCGGTCGGTTAATGAACCCATTTATGCAGATATAACAATCAGTGGAGAGACCATTGAACAAGTTGATAACTTTATTTATCTAGGAAATGATTTTCATTACAATGGAAAGATGAATTCAGCTGTTACAACCTTACATGACCAAGCTCTTAAAGCATATTACAATCTGTTGACCTTATTCGATAAAATTAATCTTGATATCAAGTGTAAACTGTCTCTTTTCGATTCGATGATTGTTCCTATTATTCTATATGGTTCTGAAGTTTGGGGAATCAACAGACTCCAAACTATGCAATCTACGGAGAGCTTTGGCGTTTTCCTTTATACATTATTGCGAAAGACAGATCGATTTGTTTTTATCTTAAGTTATTAAAAAACCCAGATTCATTACTTTTTAAATCATTCCATGATCAAATACTTAGTAATGTTAAACACGGATGGGCTTATAAAATGAAAAAAAAAACTATTGATTTTTTCTAGCTTTAATTATTTGAACCATCCATAGGTTCTTAATAATAATACGAACATCATACCTTCGCTCAGATTATTACGAAACCGCTTAAGAGACCACTTCGTTCAAGACTGGTTTGGTTACATTAATATTACTCCAAAATTAGAATATTTCAGCAGATTTAAAACAGAATTGAAATTTGAAAATTATCTTCAAGACGTTCAAAACGAGAATCTCAGAAAAAAATCCATAAGGCTAGGACTTAGTTCACACTCTTTAGAAATCGAATCAGGTAGACGTAATAGGGTCGATAGAAATAACCGTATCTGTAAAATTTGTTTCTGATAACTGTAGAATCTGAATTCCATTTCCTACTTTGTTGTTCAAAATATACTGAATTACGCAAAAAAATTGGTAGAATCCCGTGGCCCTCTCTTCATATGTCCTACAACTTGATGTCTTCTAGTAATAAAAATTCTCAAATAATAATAGCCCGATATATATCTAGTGTACTTTTATTAAGGGAGGAATCCTTGAAACAGCAAATACTATACCCATAATTTCTGTCTCATTTGCCTGAATTTCAATCCCATTAGCTTGAAATGCCTTATGTCACTTGTGTTCTTGTTTTTTGTCATACACTTGTATAGTTTATTTTATGTTTGTTTTCCAATTCAGAAATATCTTTGCTTATCCTGTCTAACATGTGTCTGTATGTTGTATTTTTCATATCAGTCTTTGCCATACCTTTTTTTGTAAATGGTCAAAGGCAACATGTATTGCCGATAACCAATAAAAATATAATGTAAAAATGTAATGTTAATTTACTGAAACTCTTACAATATTCTACCCAGACTATTGGCTGCTTTCCCGTATAACAATTGTCGGAAAACAGATCACCGACATTAATTTTGTAGATGACATGTACAATATGGCTCACGGGTGACATTTTATATGAGCTAGTGGGAGACATTGTAGGATTAGCTGGAGAAAGCTCGTTAGCAGCATGTTCTCATTTTCCCATGATTAAATTCATGCAATTTCCTGAGGTTCATTAAACAGCAAGATTCTTTGGGGAACTGCTAAGAAAACATTAAAGCGATTGGAAAGATAAAACCATTGATGTTGAGGTGTTTAAGTGCCCTATAGCCGTATATCACCGTTATCACAGAGGAAAGATCACCTGAACATGCTTTTCAAGTTTTCTATGCTCGTAGATCCATTTTACACACATGTTTCTTTACCAGATGGTTTCCTGAAAAGCGTTTTGAACGAGCTGCGATTCGAACAGCAAACACTTCGTTACTTGCATATGCAATACCACCTAGCTCCCGAGGCTTGCTCTACAAGAAAAACAAATCGTGACTTATATAGAATATTCCTTTAAAGGAAAATGATGGAAGCACTGTGGTAAATGGAGTTACTTTTTTGTCAACAACAACAATGATAAGAAATAAACAATTTGAAAGGCACATTGAACCAGCGAGCAGAATTCTAGAAGTTGAAAGCAATTGCAGAAAACAAATTGAGTGTGATACAAATGATCAAATTTCACATTGAAAGGGTTGAAGACGATGTGGAAAAGGAAAAAAAATGTTGGTAAATACGATTTTCTCCTTTTCCAACGGAATTCCTTCCCACGTGTCTTTCAGGCTTAAGTTTAACCCTTTCCAAAACAATCCCTGCTTTTTACGGGTCAGGAATAGAAGCCTTTTGAAAACATTGTGGGAAAAGGAGAAAATGCTGGTAACCAGCATTTTCTCCTTTTCCCACAATGTTTCTACCCTATCATATAGAAAAATCATCTTTTTAGCAACTGTTAATTTGTCATCTTCAAAATGCTTTCAATTTGGTCTGGCCCAAAATTTGCCGTTGGGGAAAGGGTTTAAAGGGCTCACTCTAAACCAGATGACAAAAATTTGGACTTGTCCAAATTGAAAGCGCTTGCAGATGCCAACTTTGATGTTGCTCAGATGGTAGGATATATCTTTTTATAAGGGTAGAAAATATTGTGAAAAGGGGAGAAAATGCTAGTTAGACAATGTATTCAAAAGCGTTTTCTGCCAGGGTTGGTTAGCTCTGTAAGGGTTCAGCGGTCTGGCTGAAGGTCTTTTTAGTCAGGTTGGAAAAACGGTAGCACGGTGGAACAATGGATAAAAAAAGGCACGAGGTTATCTCTCCATAAGAAGTTCACTTGACGTGGCTTCTCAATTTTATCAACTGTGGTATGAAATATGTTGGTGCAATGGTACTCCTGCTCTAAATCTCTCTCTCCAATATTATGGTAAGGGTTAAAAGAACATTTTATAGGCCAAAGGTTAAACATATGAATACCAGGGACGTGACCTATCCGACAGGATCTTCCTCAAATAAATGATAAAATTATACAATCACCATCTGAGACATTGGTTTGGACACAAGGCAAGTTTTTGATAGAGAAATGTGGTTCGAAATAACTTAAGTACTTTGATTCCCTTATGTAACGCTCTGATCTATCAGAGTAATCTTCAAAAGATATCTGCTTTAAAATTGTTGATTATTGTAATTGGACAAAACAGAAGATAAGTGTTGGATATTTCAAATTCTTTTTGTAACCTTTTAATTACCTAGTAGATTCTAGAATATCGTTGTTATGTAGTTTTCTTCGTGTTGTTTATTGCTCAGGTGGTCCTAGGAAGATGCTGACATTTGAAATCTGCCGCTTTATATAACTTTAGAAGACAGGTCACCTGACAAGAATGAACCAATCAGCTTATAGAATAATAAAAGATTTACCCTCTTACAATTGAACATGGCATAGTCTTAAAACATAAACGTATAAACAGCTTTTTACAAAAAATGTACCTCTTATGAGATCAGCAGAGCTTGAATAAAGTAATATGCCAAAACCTAACTTGAACAAAAAGCAGACGCAACAAAACCTATGCGTAAGCATCCATGAGAAATTGTGACCTTCCGCACCAAGGATACTTGACGTAAAATAGCACATAGAATACTATCATACCAAAGCAAGATCAAAATCCAATCGCATAAAAATAAGCGGGCTATACAAGTACTGAAAAATAGTTTCAGCAGTTACTTTGTGGTAATATTTTGAAATGGCTACGCTAACAAAATCTGAAGGTGGCAAATCTATACTATAATGTTATTAATCAAGTGATATCGTATTGGCCCAGTTACAGGTCCGAGGTCAATTCGGCTGACCGAGGACCTGTAACAGGGCCAATACGAAATCACTTGATTAATGACAATTTTATTAATTAACGCTTTACCAAACAACCTCTGATTTTTACAACCCTGAAAAAGAGGCCTTCTGAAAACATTGTGGGAAAAGGAGAAAATGCTGGTAACCAGCATTTTCTCCTTTTTCCCACAATGTTTCCTACCCTGCTGGAAACAAATATCAATTTTTGGGTTACCTTTAATTTGCCGCCTCCTGGAACGTGATTGGCTAAAAGTAAGCGCAGACGCTCACGCCACTGAGCTTTTGACCAATCACGTTCAAGGATTTCTGTATTGGTCGCGGGTCATCAATATTGATACGAGGTCAACTGTATTGATCGGAGGTCAAGTCGTATTAAGCCGGGGTCACGACCTGTGTACTATACGAAATCAGAAATGTGACTGGTATCGCGTGGACCGGTTTCCTTGTATAACTTCTATATATCCAATAGTTAATTAATAATGACTATTACTATTAAATTAACCAAAGTAATACTTTTCAATATTACTAAAATACATGAAAGAACCCAAATGAAAAAAAAAATGCATTTAAACATTAATAACAACAACGGTCATGTTAACCAATCAGATAACGATAGATTTATATGTCCTTGTGTAATCTTGCTGTTCGTAAGTCTGTCATCATGTTGAAGCTGCGAAATGACATCTCCAACAGTTGTTAATTACTAGAATTTGTACTTTTGGAACCGAATACTTACGAAAGGGAACATCTCTACATTATTAGTTACAAAGTTAAGTGGCTTTTATTTGTTTTGACTGTAAAGTAGAGGATTTCTTCGTCTGGTAAGATCGTCTGTCATCGGTTTTCACAGATTTTTGTATTTTGTTGAGTGAACATCTCAGCAGGCCATGCGTCGTCATGGTAGTTAATACATGGTAAATATAGGACTCAAAACAAGTGCACATGAAATACTCGTTATGGAATAGATTTTATTTCATGCTTTCCGGTAGGATATCAAGAAATAGCAGTAAAAACATTTTTCGATATTACACGGGCAAGACCAGTGAAAATACCGATGTTCATGTCCTTGTTGCCTAGGTAAATTGCGCGTGCCTCACAAGCATTTTGAAATTTGACGTAATTTACCTTACATTTCTCGGGCCTGGCGTAATATTGCAATGCATTGCTATGCAGAGAGGGTACGCCATGGCGAATAACCGGAAAGAAATGTAGGCCTAGATCTACTGGAAATTGTTTAACTTCCCCCAAAGAAAGGGTTATAATCATGAAATGAATAGAACTTTTTATTGGGTAGAAAGGTCGAAATTTATTCAATCTCGTGAACATCATCAGTGATATTTTCATTCGTGGCTTTCACCGTAAAAAAACACAACAAATACCCTCTATTTCTGCTTTTCCTGCAATATTGACACTTTTCCAAAGAGAAACCCATGATTCGAGCTATGTTTAATTTGTCATCTGAAGTGGTTTCATATCGGATACGTCTGACATTTGTTGGAAATTAATGACATACCATTTAATTTCCTTATACACTTAACAGCGCTGACGCTTTATATCTGGCGGACTGCCTTCTTTTCGACTTCTAGAAGCTTGTCTAAAAGAAATAAAATTAAATGAAAATAAACCTAAAGCAAAATAAAATGAATGGCAAGTTGTGCTTTCGTTCTGTTTGTTAACACATACGTTTCATTCATCTGTATTTTACATAAATACAAATCGCCGGCCTAAACTTTGTTTTGTAAAGAAAAAAAAGTTTATTGAAGGGTCAAGGAGCTTGCAAGCCGAACAAGAGAAAAGAAATAAACCAAAGAAGGCTTACTGCATCTGCAAAAAGTATCATCCGAAATAATCTGCTGACATGAGTTGGAACCTTCGGCTATTTGTAAATTTTCGGCATCGTAAAAAAACATTTTACTTGCAGATCCACTTGATCGTTATACTAACTTGATTTTATGTATCCGTATTTAGTTGATGATTTGTTCTTGGTTCACTGCCCCATGAAGATGCATTGAGTCCCCTTTTGTCAGAGCATGGTTCAAATTGAATTGTTCACAAGGACTTCACCAACACACGGACCCAAGTATTAACGCTTCTGTTGATTGAAAACTTCAAAAACAGTTTGATAAAAAGAGATCATGTTTACAGCAATGGCTTTGTTTTGAAATGTTATTTTATAACCTAGGTTTCAAAATAGATTGTTATCTCTTTTACATAAAAATGTATTTATATTTAATCATTATTCTTAGAATTGTTATTATTATGATTATTTTTTTTATTTTGTCAGTTTATAAATGATTTGTTGGGGAAGAGGTTGGGGAAGAGATGAGTTAGCATTTAACGTGGTCAGTAAATGAGCCATGTTTTGCAAAAAAGGTGTTTCATGCCTCGGTAAACAGTATCGTTCTGCTTGCGCAGAATGACCAGGGTCAAAACCTTTTGCCAGTGGCCATCCTGCGAGTGTAATGATACCCTGCCTTATGATTTGGTCTGTTGTGAGATTATATTTGGAGTGCAACACGCGAAAAGGTGCATTCGGACATTTGCGTAAAGTGTCGTCCCGGATTAGCCTGCGCAGACCGCGCAGGCTAATGCGGGACGGCACTTTACGACTACATTAGATTTTGTGCTACAGTAGACTTGCGTAAAACAGAAAATCACATAAAATCAGAAAGTGTCGTTTCGGATTAGTCTGTGCGGACTGCACACGCTGATCAGAGACGACACTTTACGCAAATGTCCGAATGACCTTTTTCGCGTGTTGCACTCCATATGGATGTTCTGGATCCATAATTATAAGATGAATTAGCAGATGTAGATCTAGTGGGTCACTGAGATCTGTGAAATCTCCTATTGCCAGAGCAGTGCTCAAACGAAACTTACTTTTTGCACTAGGTAAGCAAATGAAAACATTACAATTTCAAGTCTGTTTTTATCGAGAACAATTCTTAAGATAACGGCAAGATCAGACTGCGCGTTCTGTTCTGTCCGATGTTGATCTTCACTGCCCCTTAAAGCCTGATTATGATCTATGTCGTTTTCAAAAACAATCAAAATGTGCTCAACGATTTAACCCTTTACCTCATAAGGCATTTCCATGCTATCTCTAATTGACCCTAAATAACAGCAAGGATGAAGCCGTTTCTTATGTGTATGTGACGCCTTTTAATAGTGTAGAAAACATTGTTGCAAAAGGTGAAATTGCTCGTGACGAGCAATTTCACCTTTTGCAATAATGTTTTCCAATGCGTAGAAATGAGTATCTATGGAGTAAAGGGTTAAGTGTTTATCTACATGTATGAACATCGTACTTGAAAATATTTACTGTTGTTGTTAGTGTAGACCGAGGGATAGTGACGAGAGACTGCATTAATTCCTTTTTTTTTTTTCAGTTTTTCCTTTTCCTATATTCTTTTCAGGTAATATGTTTGTTTGCTTCTTTTAAAAGTTCATTTTTGTTTCGTTACTTGGAGCTGTTTTATTTACCCATTCATTTATTTACCTATTCATTTATTTATTTATCTATCTTTCTCAATTCATTGGTTTTGAAGTACACTTAAGCAAAATTATTTTACTGAGAATGACTCGACACCAGGATATATTACTGTTTACAAGTTTATCTTTTGTTTTAGTCCCTGTAAACAATGACACATCGAGGGGTGAATGCGAAACTATTCCATCTGCGTTTTGGAAAGTTTTACAGGTGAGAGGAAAAACTTCTCATTTCTCTGAAGAGATTTGTTAGATCACCTTTTTAAGTTAATTTGTGCTGGATGGGGTAAATGAATTCAACACAACAGATCTAAAAAAAGATGGTCTAACAATGTTTTTCAGAGAAATGAGAAGTTTTTTCCCTCACCTGTAAAATTTTCCAAAATGCAGATGAATACTTTCACATTCACCCCACAACATGTCATCTAAAATAAAGTTGGTCTAACGGTCTGTAAACGCTAACTACAAAACAATCCAGTTTTCTTATATTGAAAGGATACTTTTTCCAAACATGGTCGAAATAGGAGAAAACACGATCTGTTAAAAAGGATCGGTCGAGCATGCATTCCGAGCAGACGAACATGGCGTCGAAACTTTTACAACAGATCGATTCTTTGTGTGTTAAAGGACCAGTCTATGTCGTAAATCAGTGCTTTGATAGGTAAACTAGTGTATATGGATCTATAGTTATACATGTATGATGAGTTGCTTAGTATAGAGCACCAGGGGGATGCATTTAACCCCTCTCTTCCAGAGAATGGTTTGAGAAAATTGTACTAATGGAGTGCAACACGCGAAAAGGTGCATTCGGACATTTGCGTAAAGTGTCGTCCCGGATTAACCTGCGCAGTCCGCGCAGGCTAATCCGGGACGGCACTTTACGACTACATTAGATTTTGTGCTACAGTAGACTTGCGTAAAACAGAACATCACATAAAATCGGAAAGTGTCGTTTCGGATTAGCCTTATAAGTTATATAAGTCATGATTGCTTGGCTAACCAAGAGAGTTTTTTTTACCCTTTCAAAGAAAAATCTCATTATTCTAGCTACACTTACTTTGCCGCCCGAAATTGATACTACATGTATTTTAGCTTTATTTTAATTGGAACATGTTTATTAGCTTGTCGTCTGTTATAAAAGTAGGCTTATTTAAAAACATCACGAAGATGAAAAAATGCCTTTGCCAGAATGATGGCTCTGGAAAACATCACTAATCTGTAATCTTTTCTATCCTGTCAAAGACAAAGTCCAATAATTCAACCCACACTTATCTGGTCGTCTGCATGAGGGAGGGGGATCATGTTAATTCAACCCACACTTATCTTGTCGTCTGCATGAGGGGGGGGATCATGTATATTTGTTTGTTGTTTGTTACCAAATCAAAATTAAATATTTGACAGGAAATGAGCGTGTTTGATAGAGCAGAATTTAGATCAGACTTCACACTGTATTCAGCGGGAACGAGATCTGTCAAGTCTAAGGAGCGTGTATGGGTTATTCAAACTTTTTTTTCAGACGTCAAGACGACATCAGGACGTCAGAAAAGAACACGATGAACTGTTGCTATACACTTATCTTCTTTATTATTGTTAACATGTGTTTGCATTTTCATTATGCACGCAGAGAAAAGCCAACTTGCAAAAAGAAAAGAACCGTCTATAAACCATGCGCCCAAAATCTGTGTTGCTGTCTCGGAGAAGATGCATACTGTGAAGCACATGGCAAGAGACTAGGATATATACCGAAACTGCCACAAAATATAAAGACTTTCAGATTTAATGGCAACTTTCTGTCTACGTTCTCGAAAGAGACCTTCAGAAATATCAGTCTATTAAATCTAACTAGATTATCAATTATCAACGATGGAGTTCTCAGTATCACCGAGGACGCATTTGACGACCTTCAAAAACTTAACTTTCTCGACATTAGTAGCAATTCAAACATCAACAAACCTGAACTTTCTTTGAGCTTCAAAAGTCTTACAAAAAGAAACCTTCGAACTTTGAATCTGAGAAGCGTCGGGTTAACAACGATGATTCCTGAAAGATTTTTTGAAGGACTAGAAGCTTCAAATATCACCACTCTCATGCTAGATAACAATCGTCTACATCCGTAAACATGAGTGTTTTTCAATACCTTCCAAATTTAAGATGTTTGGGACTAGCCAACAATGCCATAAAGGTACTCAATGTGGGTATAGGTCATCCAAAATTGAAGATTTTGCATTTGACACGTAATATGTTTGGCCCAAAACCACCTCCTTTTTGTTCAACCAAAGGTAGCGTCTTTCCGAATTTGAAAACGCTCCTTCTTGCCAAAAACTGTATTTCCAAAATAGTACCTCAAGCGTGGAAATGCCTTTCTAATTTGACTAACCTGAGAATAGGAGGAAACATGATACGGCATATCCCAGATAACAGTATTGCGGACCTGACTTCGTTGAAGGAGTTTTGGCTTACTGGAATGTTTGGATCTCAAGGTGTTTTTATTAAACTAGATAAGTTGGCCTTTAACAGTACAAGTCTTCGAGGATTGGGATTTAATTCAAACAACATGCCATTTACAAAAGAACAATCACAGAAAAATATTTTTGCGGCCTGTAAGCAACTCACTTATCTCTCCATCAGCAAAAACAGTCTCTGGGAGTTAAGTGGGGATGAAATCACTAAGATGCTTTCTCCTTTGACAAAGTTAGAGAGGCTGAACCTGGCCGACACCCACCTACGCTCAATACCCAAAAATCTGCTCAAACACTTCCCAAAACTACAACTACTGGAAGTGGGCGGAAATGCTATTCAAGAACTTGGTGAGTGTCTTAGTGGACCGCATAATTTGACAATTTTAAATATCCAAAACAACAACCTGAGAGTTCTAAAGCCAGAATCGTTTCCTCTGTCTGTGCGAAAAACGCTTAGATCACTAAACTTGGCAGGTACTGCTTTTGACTGCAATTGCCAGAACCTCTGGTTTCGAAATTGGATTGGTGATGATGGAAAACCAAAGGGTACAAACATTTCTCTTTTGAAGTGGCCAAATAGCTACAAATGTTCTGCACCAAAATCATGGAATGGAAAATTGCTAAAATCATTTCGGCCAACAGAAGCATCTTGTCGCTTACTATTGAATTGGTATACTTTCCTTGGATCCATTGGAGGAATATCTTTCATACTTATAGTTTCTATACCCATTTGCATAAGATACAGGTGGCATATACGGTATATGTGGTACAAACTGACAAAGACCAGAAAAGACGAAGAAAGAAGACCTTTGCTGGACAACGAAGACAACAGACTTCCCACACAGCCCTATACATACGTCATATACCATGACAGTGACAGAAACTTTGTGCATCACACTCTTCGCGAACTGGTTGAAGATAAATTGGGTTGTAAACTCTATATATGGCATAGAAATGCTGCTCATGATTCGAAAGCGAACGTTATGTTTGATGCAATTCACTCAAGTTCTCACGTCCTGGCTATCATTTCGAGCACGTTTGTAACCAATGGCTGGTGTGAATTTCAGCTAGATATAGGACTTGGAAAAAAGAATGAGAGCAGAATAGACTGTTTAACCTTACTTCTGTTGGAGAACTTGGATCGTAGTTTACTTCAGAAAACGTGGTGTGTGACCCTGGTAAAGCATGCAACGGTTCATTGGTGCTCGGATCCGACATCAATTCAGTCAAAAGTGTGCCTCGATCACTTAAAATCTCGTTTACCTAGTCGCTTTCTATGAAAGAAGTATTTCTTTTTGTTATGGAAAAGATATAGGTCCGGGTGCACGGAAACGTTTAAGTCTTATTTTTCTCAAGTCTGCTTATAGACTTTTTTCTACTAAAGTTGGCTTCAATATTTCAGTTTCATTTCATTAACAACATTCAAAAACATCCTCAAATCCTTAGATGACACACTCTTAAAACTCAGCTTGGCAAAAAAATGACTTATATTATTTTGCTGATCAGAGTGAGAGTTTTGTGTCAAATCAGGATTTGAGAATGTTTCTCGTGTTTTTTAATATTTGTATAATGGGTTTCTAGTAACAAACTCAACTTAAGACGGAAATGGGATCTGTAAGCAGACTTGGGCATGATAAGAAACATTATCTACCGCTAGATGACATTCTACAAATACACACCTATTTCATTTTTGGCGTCCTGGGTACAGAACAGGACTACTTTTCAAAATGACAACTTTTAATTTCAAAATCAAATAAACGTTTACCCGATAAAACGCTTCCTGATGCGATTCATTCAGCTATGACCAGCTAGCATGTAACCTATGCATCGGCCATTTATTAAAACAGCCCCATACAGGTTTTGGTAATAGCTTCGGTGTCAGCCCTACTTTTCCCTAGTATATGTCATAGCAGACAGATTGAACCTTAGAAGAATATGACATGTGCAGACAATGTGATAGGAGACTGAAAAATCTTTCGCGAAACCGGGCCACGGTGTTATTCGCACTATTGACGGATCGAGACAATACTTCAAGTTTCCTTTTTTTCAATAATAATTAAAGAAGTCCCTCTAAACTTTACAATGCAATGTAAAGAAAAAGTAGTTTTAATCAAAGTTATTTTTTGAATTATGCTGAGAGATTCGCTATTGAGCATGCAATATTAGTTTCAAATGCACACGTGGGAAAAACTCCATATATGGTTGGCGCCAGAATGTTGCCCTTAAAACTGAACTACGTTCATACAGAGTTAAACTATAAGCTTGCGTTATACACAGCATTAAATGGTACGAGGAGTGATCATAAAGATTGTGTACCACCTAATTATTTTGAAAACTTCTTAAGGTAGGATTACGAAAAATTACACAGATAAGCATTCATTAATTATCTGGTAACGGGCTTAAGCTTTCAAATGTTGTCTTATTCAAATAAGTTAAGTGAATTAGCGGTTCAAAATGTCGGACGACGTTTTATTTGAGCCGAGAGTATTCATAAGTTCTTACTTAAAACTCGTCAAGTATTTATCAGAAATCAAAATCGATTTAGAAAACGATTCAGAGTAATCTGCGCTCAAGAAATCTAATATGCGTAAATAGATCGGACCGGTTTCGACATGAGTACGATACTGTTAAAGATGACCCTAGATGTGGCCGTCCATTAACATCAGTCATTGACAAAATCATCACAGACGTACAGCAGCATGTAAAACAAGATCGCCTATACAGGCACTGGTCCACCTTCTTTGTGAACACCCCTCGTATATTGATGTATATGGTAATTTGAAAAGTAGCCCACATCAAATTAAATACAGAATGATTTTAAGATAGGCACAGTTAGCTACCAGCGGCCAGCATCCAGCCTCTGGTAGCCACCTTCTATCTAGCAGTCACTTGTAAAAGAAATTCTGGCCATTCGTACTCGGCGACCAATGTATGGGTAATTACAAAGGGTTTTATTACTTTCCCTAAGGTACAAGTAGCTGGCGAGTCAAATGTCTATGCCTTAAACGAAATGCTGTTCTTCCATCCAGATTATTATATAAATGCATCAGGACATTGAAATGAAATAATTTCGTAAATTAATGTGGCAAATTACGAGATCTGTCAAAAGTGTTTTTATTTCACGTTTGTTTTCAATTTGGGATTCAAAATGCCCAAGGAGCTTACGAAATTAAGACAATCACTTCAAAATGTTTCAACGAATCGCATTCCCTGTACTATGGAGAAATAATAAATATATTTTAAATTCATTTCAATTATTAAAGGGGTCAGCTACTGGTTATGTAAATTGGGACGTTTATCAATCTCACTCAGAGGGGAATTTATAGGTACAAGTAACTGGCGAGTGTAAGAGCTATTCAAATTAAATGCTTGTTTTACATAAATGGGATGATAAATGCACTAAAAAAAACCCCTCAAAATTCAGAATTGAAGCATTTCAGGTTATTAAAGGCGGCACCTAATTTATCGGCAAATAGAACAACCTTTCACTTTTCTAAAATAATGTTTTAAAATTAACAAGTAGCTGGCTAGATTTAGATTTTTTTTCAAAGTTTTAACAAATCATATTGAGGATACGTAGGGGAAATTAAAGATATTAAAGTTAATTCATTCTTACGTATTAAAGGGCCCAGATAATTGCAATAAAAATCCAGATATTTTTTCAATTTTGCTCACAGTGAAATCAAAAGTAGCTAGCTATCCTAAGAGCATTTTTTTTTTTTAAATTGGATTATTTTTTCTTAATAAAAGAGACTATAAAGGCATGAGAAAACTCAAAATTGAAACATTTCCAGTTATAAAAGGGGCAGCTACTTTATCAGGATATGGGACAACCGCACACTTTTAAAGAATTATGGTTTAAAATGTACAAGTAGCTGACTATATTTAGAGAGATATTTCAAAATATTTCAATGAATAATACAGAGAATATTTCGGGGAAATTGAAGGTTTTAAAATCAATCCATTCTTATCATTTGACGGGGCCAGGTACTCCTCAAGAAATTGCGGAAATCAAGAGGTACAAGTAGCTGGCGAGCCTAAGAGAGAATTTTGAAATTAAATGCTTGTTTTGAATAACAGAGATTATGAATGTATGAGAAAACTCAAAATTGAATCATTTCTGTTTGTTAAAGGGGCCAGCTGCCTAATTTGATAATTTAGCTGTTTTTCAACTGTACACGTAGACTAAAGAGATTTTTCAAAATCTTTCAACAAATCATTTTGAGTACTTTTAGGAAAAATTACATTTATCAAAATCAGTCCACCCTTAACCATTTTAAGGGACCAGCGACTTGTCATAAAAATGCAGACATTTTTAAATTTTACTTTGAGTGAAATCAAAAGGTACAAGTAGCTGGCGAGCCTGAGAGCGAATTTTGAAATGCTTGTTTTAAATAAAGATAACCAAAAATGCATGAGAAAACTCTTGGTACTTGATCTGAAAATGGGACAAGTTTGCATTTCTTCGAAATCATGATTTAAAATGTACAAGTAGCTGACTAGATTTAGAGAGATGCGTTTTGAAACAAACAAACAAACAAACAAACAAATCATATTGAAGATAGTTGAAGAAAAATTGAAAAATATCCGCATTTTCATGACGAGTAGCTGGCCACAAAAATGAATAAGAATTGATTGATTTTGATATTTTAAATTTCTCCTAAGTATCCTCAATATGATTTGTTGAAATATTTTGAAAATTCCCGCTGGCTACTTAATAAAATCATTACTTCGAAACATTGCAAAGGTGTCCAGTTTTAAGTGAAATAGCTGACCCTTTAAAAACTGGAAATGATTCAATTTTAAGTTTTATTTTACATCTATAGCATCTCTTATTCAAAAGCAAGCATTTGATTTCAAAATTCGCTCTCAGGCTGGCCAGCTACTTGTACCTTTGGATTTCACTCTAAGTAAAATTGAAAACATGGCAAATCAAACCAGAGAACCGCTATTTGACCTCTATGTGAGCCAAGTAAATGATAAGAGTTTGATCCCTTTTGGCCGTGAAATCGATTGTATACAGATCAATATATTTACTGGCGATCTCCATAAACCTTTTGCAGTAATATCCCGAATTTTGCACTTCGAGTATGAAGGGTTTCAATTTATTGGAAAACAACTTTGCGGGATATCTAGGACTGTAAATTACTGGGGTACCAAAACTTATAGAATTTATTTTTCTTTCAGACCTTACAATATGACCTATCCAAAATTTTACCGCAAGAACACTTTTGAAAAAATATGGTCAGCGATAGAAATGCTGGTGACCAGCATTTGCTCTTTTTCAAACAATGTTTTCATGCCTTAACTGAGGCAAATTCAATAATTTGAGCCATATCTATTGTGTTGTCTAAAATTGCTTTTAAATTTTAGATAAGTCATACATTGCCACTTCCTGAAGAGTTTGAAAAAAAAAAACCCGCAGGACAAGTTTCTCATGTTGGGACAAAAGCCGGGGTGATGGGGAGGGGGCAACACGAACGCTTGAAATATAACAGTATATACATATGTTTATTACATATTTGGAATTCAATCCCTGATTTCTTCATCATTATATTAAATTCAGTGTCTTATATTTTTTTATAGTTTTATGAACAAAATGATATCATATGGAAATACTTCGGTTGTATACATTTCTGAAAAGCTACCCACAAAGCTAAGAATAGTATGAAGAAGTTCCTCTTATTACAATGTTTTTGAAAACATTAATCTCTAACATGTAGCACAGAGCTATTACATTGTCAGCAGACGGTTTTTTATTGTAATGGTTTTGTATGGTATCGTCACAAATGCGTATATAAAGCTAGGGAAACTGTGGTGGCAGATCAGACCACAGAGGTATCGTCTGATACATCATAAACAACACAAACGAATAACGACTTTACATATTGACCTTAATGTTCGACAGGTCAGTTCTATTTCAAATAATTTCGTCAGTTTTTGAATACAGGTCAATGGTTTTGTGATCACACAGTAGACAGAAATCAACCCCCAGATTGTATTGAATATTCAAAGTCACTAAAGTCAGAGAGCTTATTTTTTGGCATTTAATATGGTATAATTTTCAGTCATTTAGAAAATAAAGTTTTGGCCTTTTCACACAGCTATGATTTTTTATTTCTTTTTGCCTGATTGTTCGCATTGTGCTGGAGTTCCCCGATAATGACCGAGTCTCACTGTTAGATTAGACGCCTATCGGGTATCTTGATTGGTGTTTCGTGATGGTATACATGTACATTGACATACTGACACCCTGCTATGTTTAAGATGAATGTATGAAGTTTTGACCAGGGAGTCTTGACCAGTGGAAAGTAGGACGTTTTGGCCATTTTCATTTGAGAGCTTTTGTGATTTAGAGACGTATGGATCATGCTTGATTGAAGAAGGGTCGTTTTTCTTTCGGTTACCTCCATTCGATCCTGAACTGGAGGAGCCTAGGAGTTTAAAGGGGTTGAAGATTGAGTTAGGTGGCAGGAAGTGGATTGTTTCGCTGAACAGACTTCAGGAGAGCAGA
The DNA here is from genome assembly GCA_943736015.1 of Tridacna crocea. Taxonomy (NCBI): domain Eukaryota; kingdom Metazoa; phylum Mollusca; class Bivalvia; order Cardiida; family Cardiidae; genus Tridacna; species Tridacna crocea. Next base: position 36,442,357 of record OX031073.1, read on the forward strand.
GGACCCTGTAGAACCTGATGCATTTGATTTGTTCTTAGCACCCTTCCACTGAGACCTAGTTTTTTTAAGGCTTCAACGGAAGTGGAAATTAGGACATTTTGGTCATTTTCTTTTTAGAGCTTTTTTTTTTATTTTGAGCCGTATGAATCATGATGTAAACGCATTGCAGGAAAAGTGGAATTTGCTTTATAGTATATGGCATATATGCAATTGGAATAATGTTTTTTTTTTTACCTTATTGCAGTTATGTGCATATGATGGACTTACTTATTTTTTAATTGATTAGTGTTACAAATGGTTACTTTCAAGCCATCTTTTCCTCTAACACTATGTTAAGAATTGGTTTGATGATTAAGTGAGTTGCAAAATATCAATTAATTGAACAATAACTTGAAATGCCTGCTTGCAACGAAAGTTTGCAGTTAAAGTCTGAAAAATGTACACATCTTGCTGTAAAAGAATGCAAATCAAAGTCAAAGAATGACTTTGTCAATGTTAATTAAAAGTATAAAAAACATGAACTGAGCTTAAAATATTTTTTTATCTAAAATGATATACCAAAACGCATTGAAAGTTTGTTCATTACATATTTCTGTGTTCAAAAACATCCTACTTTGCACTTTCAGATGGCCAAAACGTCCGCGGCCAAAACCTCTGTGGCCAAAACGTCCGTCCACCGTGTAAGATATACAAGTACCTATGTAGTAATGGATTGGAGTTTATACCCTGTTTGTTTGATCATGACAGCATCCTAGTGAAATACGTATCAAGTTCATATCTATAGATCTAATATGAGACCAGACTTTTGTTTCTTTTATAAGATTATATCTGAGGATTTAAAGACAAGTGTAACAAGATTTTGAAAAATGAATTCAAATTTGCATTTTTCCACCACTCTTTGGCTTTTTAGATTCAGATGTGTGATGATGAATGCCATATCAAAAGTATTTCATGGCGACAGCTCACATATTCATGTTTCCTCGCTATTTTTAAGCTGATTACATGCATTTTCTCCTTTTCATTTGTTTTCAAAGTAGATGATTTAAAATGTTTCACCATATAGAGCATTTTTTGACTTCATCAGCTTAAAAGCAATTTCGGAAAATGAATTAAATGTAGCTCAATTGATATTCCTGTCTTCAAAAGAGTTGAAAACTTTGTGGGAAAAGGAGATAATGCTGTTTAACATTGTGAGAAAAGGAAACGATGGTAGCTTTTAGAATGTTTTCCCTTGCCCACAATGTTTTCAAAAACCTTTATATATTTTTTTCTAAATTTATTTCCATTCTCTATATATAAACAATACAAAATATCATTTTCTGCATATACATGTATAACAATAGTTTACAATTGTTTACTATTGTTTACTTCAGTAATTTGTTAGAAATAAAGTTGAAATACAATTGAAAGTATACAGACATTCAGCGCACACGTACTTTTGCATTTTTATATGATGAAGTTTTTTTTTTGTCAGATTACGGACTTTACAGGCCAGAATGTCATAAGTACTTCCAATTGTTTAACCTTTGGAGGGCAGAACATCGATATGACATTTTCAGTGTAGAAATATTCATATTAAGTGCTACTTCAATAAAGTTATTTTCATTCAAACTTTTAACAAAAATTACCGTTTAGATCAAGGATCAAATTGCACATTTTGTGCAGGCTGATCCTGATCCACATTTGCCTTAAAAAAGTATATTTAACAAAAAGAGTCTTTAAGGTTTAGAATATAACAATGTGGCCAGCTAATTAAAAAAGCCTTTTTATCATTACTTTTTTAAACTTGGGAGCGTGCTATACGGGTCAAAATGTTACTCCCAAAACGCCAATATTGCAACCTCAAATTTTTCTTTCTTTACACCAAAAGAATTTTGACACATAAAACTGATTTGGCCCAAGATCAGACTGTTTGTTTTGTGCAGTTTATTATTGATCTATTGACTGCATATTACTTTTGGTCTTTTATAAGACCACTTTGTCTGATCCAATAATACAGCAGTCTCAATCTTACTTAGAAATAAAGAATAAAAAGGAAAAACAATGCAATTAAAAAAAATCTATGGTAACAAACTCAAGAAAAAAAATAAAGTTAGTAACTCTTAAAAGTTTTCACTGATGCAAATAATATACACGTACATTAATAAAAATGATAAGTACATTATAACATTTGACAATGTGTAAAAACATGGCCCAAGTTCAACAAAACAATAGATGCTTTCTATAGAAATAAGAAGGACAATGGTAAAGTGACTTTAAATCAAAATTGACGCTACTTCCCATTTTCCCTGTTTCGAACAGCCATCTTCCGCGGGGTAAACTGGTCTGATTGGTTCAGAGTTAAAACTTTTAGCCTTTTACAGTCAGAAAAACAAAAACATGCAATTTCATGTCCGAGTGTGTGTGTTTGTAAAACCCACCAAACGGGGAACTTTGTAAGAATACACACCAACCAACCGGGGACCACCTACCAAACGGGGACGTCCCCGTTTGGTTTTTATTTCAAATTCGCATTCCAGACCCTCTCATTATCAACCTGTCAAATTTAATTAGTAATCTGACGCGGTCCCCGATTGGACTGTTAGCTGCACACACACGTTATACACATATTCTGATATGATGCGAGTTTGTGTGTATCAGTTGGAATGCAGGTCCCCGTTTGTGCTGTAAAAAATTCATACACTTTTTCAATGCAGGTCCCCGTTTGTGCTGTAAAAAAATCATACACTTTACCGCCATTTCCAGTCGGTTAATGAACAAAAGGTATTGCGGGTAAGCAATATGAAGAGACCTTAGATATTTCGTAGTTTTGAATGAAACAGTTTTGTAATTTTATAGTGAAACAACGTCATGTTAAAAATCGAATGAATTCTATTTAACGACTTTGGTCAAAGTTATGCGAAAAGCAGCGATCACCTAAGCAAAGAAATTAAAGAAAATATGACTACAAGATAGTTCATAGCTATGTAGCCCATAAGCCCTTTCTGAAAATAAATTCAGAACATATTTTTTCTAGAAAATTGTGCATCGGCTGTTTCTCCACATAAAAATCAAAGAACAATGATACATCAGATAAATTTCGAGATACATCATTTCGATATTTCCCGCTAAGTCTGACTCAAAACCCTATAGCAGACAGTGTAGATCAAAATCAGATTGCACTGTAGGTGTAGATCATGTATCCACTCTGTCCGATAAGGCGATAATTTTCCTCATATAATAACTTTGAAAACGGCATCATTTTGGTTTTTACCATCAGAAACAAGAGGGCCAAGATGGCCCTGGTTCGCTCATCTGAATTTTTGAGAGGACCATTAGCCATTTTTTTCAAAATCTAAACAGCGATTTCAAAGTAGAATTTTTAAGAAATTCTGCATGTCTGTATAGTGTAAATAGCCCACAGCCATCAGAGCCATGTTTCTTGATGGATCAAAATATTTCGAGCAATTTTTGAAAAGGGTTAACTAAGATACGTTTCTGTGAAATTATTTCAGAAACTGATCAGCCGTTTCAGAGAAGAATTTTTGCCATATAGTGCAAGTAGCCCCCATTCATAAGAGCCAGGTTTATTGACGAATAAAACTTTTATGAACACCTTTTGAAAAGGGTCACCCAAGGAACATTTCTGTGAAATAATTTCAAAATCTGACCAGCGGTTTCAGAGAAGAAGGTTTTTAAAAAAAATCCTAGAAAATTCCATTTGGTTGCCATTGCAACCAGAGTTTTTGATGGAATCATATTCTGTGAACAATTTTTTAAAGAAAACCTCCCAAGGAACATTCCAACCAAGTTTGGTTCAATTTGGCCTAGCGGTTTAGGAGGAGTTGATGTTTAAAGAATTGTTGACGACGGACACCCAGTGATCCTAAAAGCTCCCCTTGAGCACGTTGTGCTCAGGTAAGCTAAAAAAAAAAAAAGGAACATTGCCGAAGAAATCTGCATCTGATTGTTGCTATCTTGCAGGAAAATAGGAACATTATCATTGAAAAAACTTTTATTTATTCATTTAGAAAAAGACCAAACAGAAGACAGAGGTTATCAATCATGAAAAAATATATAGTATGTTACCATATTAGTCCAGCTGTGATTGGAAAGAAGCTGTGACCGCGAGGTATGATGTGTCTGGTAATATCCGTCGGTTGAACATTATGATTAATAAGTAAAATTATAACGCACAAAAGAAATAAATTGTTTTGGGGGAGAAAATCGGCTATCACTTTTCCTACTTCTTTGCTTAGGTATGAGTAAGCAGCCGCGGGGTATCAATAAACAGTAGCAACCATGGTAAATTGGTGTAATAAATGGGCGCGCAAAAGAGTATCCACAAAACATACATCAGAATATTTTTACGGATCACAATTACTTATTATACATTAGCAACAAATATTAAGGAGCTAGTCAATGGCCCTCTTATACAGCTATGCCCAAGAAGTTAGTGTCATTAATGAGACGCTACGGTGATTTTTTTTTTCATTTTGGACATTTATTAGGCACCGTACCGTCTCAAGTCCATCGTAGATTTTCCAGCAGCAAAGATAAAGCGCTATAATGCTTTTCTGTGTCGTCGGTTTAATCTATATTGCAGTGAAATGCAGTTAAATTTAAGTAAATAATATGACCAAAGAGAAATTATTGAATCTTTCATTACCTTAAAAGCTTGTAGAAGTCGTTTATAACATGTAAATCTCGGAAAAAAAAACTGACAAAATTTATCGTGCGTGACGGCCATTTTGAATGTTTTTGGGAATGTATATAACTCAAGTAACAGACGAAATGCGGTTTTCTCTTATGTTAAGCATTTAAATTGAAATCTGACTGGAACTTTCAACTGGTTTTGTCTTCATCGTCTCTGTACCCAGAGGCGAAAATTCAAAAAGTAACGTCGCCTTTTGGGGACAGTTATCTGTTCTACCCAAGAATTATGCAATCTTCAACTTATGCTGCTTCAACCCCACCCCCGTCCCCACAAACCATAACGCACACGCAAAAAAGAATTTATATACTAGCAATAAATATTGCTAGCAATCAATAGCCAGCCTATACAGCTACGTCCAAGAAGTATAAGCAATCTCCTGTCGGCTGCTTCAGCCCACCCCCACCCCACAAACCGTTACACCCGCACACACACACAAAAATAAAGCTTATATACAGCTACGCCAAAGAAGTATGCAATCTCCCGTCGGCTGCTTCCAGCCATCCCCACCCCACAAACCGTTACACCCGTACACAAAAAAAATTAAATGGGAAGCACAAAGCTCCATGGTCGCGGTAAGATGGATTGGAAAAAGTGATTCGACCACATAGGCATATCGTAAAGAAACTTTATTTGTGACAGGGTCACAACGTAGAAAACGCACCTATATGATGCAAAAACAAACAATGCGCTTGACATATAGAATTTACTTCAAGACGTTAGAGCATCGTAACACGTTATGAAAAGTCTTTGACTTATCAATAGAAATTTCAATTTATAACAATGCTGTTTAGATCCTAGCACCACTAATACACATTAGACGCTAACTCTAGTACTGGAGGTATGAATGGCGTAACAAAAATATGTCCAAATATATACATGTACGTATAAAGAGAATTACAATAAAGACCTCAAATCTAGAGCGGAAGCTCTTTCCACATCATTTTGACTTCAACTGGTCAGGTGAAATTCTATCTACTGCATTGCGCACACTTAAAAAAATATATGTACATTCAAAGCCTGATCTGCTTCAATGCATTAAAGATGAGAGATCGATGTCTGATTATTTTCCGAAAGAAGCACAATTATGCAGCTTGTCGGCTAGAACAAAACAGAACAGAACAATCCTTTTATTCACCCAGGTACAAACGAGGTACAACATGGGGTAATAACATACCCTATGTTTGCAACATCATTAAAGCACTATTCGTTGCATATGTCTTGTACAGACCATAATTTTTTCGACAGACGTGGGGCTGGAGAGATGAAAATTGATGATTATAAAAGAAGAAGAAAAAACACTGAAGAGGCGAAACTTAAAAGGTTGTCTGAAAATCTTTGTAAAGAATAGAAATACTTTCGAAGCATAGGCGAATAGCCTATCATATCTATACACCGAACCATATATTGACAATGAAATGCAGCTTACGAAAAGATAAACTCTCAACTCAAAGTAACTATAAATACATGTAGCTTTAGAGGAATGTATTTTATTTAGTGTTCTTTCTTTTGTTTTCTTTCTTCATTATTTTCAACAATTAATGTGTGTAGGTGTGCCGAAAAGAGATAAGCTTTGAGAGTATAAGCGGTACCTTCTCTTTTCTTGTTAAATTTCTTTTCTTAACATATGTAAATCTTGAAATCAGTAACTTAAACAGATTAGGTTTAGTAAAGAATATCTTAATCAAATAGCTGTTGCTTGATCATGTACCTGTACATGATAAGTTTAATTTTGATATATGTATATATCAAAACATATTTTTTGTTCGGGAGTTTCGTTGGTATCAAAAAGAAAATCAAGTAAACAAACAACCCCTGATATGGCAATCGGGTTCGTTCTGATGTTTAATATCCGCTATTGTCCTTAATGATACACCTGTGCAACGGTTTGAAATATGGCTTTCAGTATAATTGATTTTTCTTGTTTTATCATACATAGGTTCATTAGTTATACTCACACTCTAAAAATAAACTGTTTTTTACACGAGAGTTTTATATTTTTTTTCCCTATGTAAACACATAATTTTTTGACGTTCGGAAATAACTTACCCTCCCTATATACCTTGATTATGTATATCAAACAGATATTGATGTACACAGAATCCTTTTTGGCAAATCACTTTTACTGTTTCCTTACTCTAGGAAGCAATGTTGTTCAAACTGCTACTTTTGGATTTATTCTATACTTCACAAATATCTAAATACCAAAATCTTCCTTGGAATAGCATTGGATGGTTGGAAATGCAGGCAATGATGTGTAAATCGCAAGATTTGATGAATTGTCTGCGTCCCGTGTGATTTGATGATGCATTTCAATTGTTTGCAAAGTTTGTGCTTCCGTAATTATACAACTATGATACTGAAGAAGGTACTTAACATATGAGATCCTGCACTACTCATTATTCTGATATTCGGCAACTTGAACTTCTGATAGACAATTTCTGAGTAATATATTTTTATTCTGATGAACATTAACATGCATGTATGTAAAAATATAAAGTTTTCAACATACACATATACTTCTCGTTTAGTTTCAGAAATAATAATATCAGAAACCACTTTTAGTGCCATGTGAACAGATTCCTCATTGAACATACTCATTATTTTCCTCTATCGAGAAACTTTCGGCCCCATACATATATATATGAACATGAATTATTATGACCTGTCGCCGTAATAAGATGGAAGTAATATTTAGAGCGACATAAAAACCAATCAATCGATTAATCGTATTCCTCGTTCTGTATGTACACTAAGTTCTTTTAAAATACGCAACACTACTTGAAAATCATGCGACAGATAATCTTTGCTAGTATTGACTGTTAGTTAATCTCTTCGTGCCAACTTGAATGTGTTCGAAAATTTGTCGGGAAAAAAAAAATAAATCGTCAAAACTAGAATGCTTTCTAGTTGGCTGAACTAGAATCAGACCAAAAAAATTCTACTTAGAATGGTCGGTTGAAAACGAACCTAGAAGCTCTCTCATGCAGATACGATTTATAATACCGTGTATGACCAACACATACATGTACATGCACATTTATTACTGCGTTTCATTTCTTCCTTCTTGAAAAGATTTATGAAGCTATGCAATACTTAGCCTGCAAACAATCCCATTGACACTTTGCTAATCAAGAAAGTTTACAATCGGCGGACTTATCTTTGACATTGCAACGATTTAGTATGACTTAAATGGCGGACATGTAAATAACATGTCTAGTTCTTGAACGGAAATACATGCACCGATGGTTTAAATCATTAAGTAGTTAGCAGATCAAGTTCTAAACAGTATGACGTTGTGATTTTACTTTACAGTAGTATCCTTATAGATCTACGTCGTAATTTTACTGAACGTTCTGAAATCAATTAGGTTTGTATTACTGTTGGTCTGGTAAACAGGTATAATTGCGTGCAAATGTATGCAGTAGGGATCCCTTTTGCAAGTGATTCTAATAGTTACTCCTAGGTTTGCTTTTGGAAGGTAGATCTATATCTGGTAATTTCCCTTTAAAAATGAAATATCAGATAAACCTTTTAAGTCAATGCTATGCTTCCGGTTTAGTATACTCGATTTCCAATTATTTGTACACAATGTCCCCGTTTGGTATACATAATGTCTACGTTTGGTATACACAAAGTCCCCGTTTGGTACACACAAGGTCCCCGTTTGGTATACACAATGTCCCCGGTTGGTATACACAAACGTCCCCGTTTGGTATACACAAACGTCCCCGTTTTGCATGTAAAAATTCACATAAAGAAATCTTTGATTTAGGATGTTTTTCAGTACTTAAGACAAAATGGACTGTCCTGAAACTGTCAAATTCTTGATTTGAGTTGCTTACGATGATTAGAAATACAGGTCCCCGATTGGTAGGTTTCTAGCTTAGGTCCCCGTTTGGGGGGGTTTTACAAGTATGTGTGTGTGTGTGTGTGTGTGTGTGTGTGTGTGTGTGTGATATATATCCTAAATAAACAGGCAAATAAGATCTTAGATATATACATCTGTGATATTGATATTGATCTGCATTTCATTCAAATGACAGCCTGATCTTGATCTTTTATAGTATTCAAAAGGGCCATTACTTGTCCTTGGAAAACATAAGTCATTGTACGTATAAGAGTCATTCTAATGAGTAAGGTCATCACTGCAGTAAAACGTGTGCTTTTAATCTGAAATATGGAAATGATGACAATCAACCAATATGTAGTAGCTGATAAGACACATGTTACTGAGAGTTTTACACTTAAAGCGCTGATATATGAAATAGATAATTATGTTAAGCGTGGAAAAGCAGCCTAAATATTGTAGGGCTGTGGTTGTCTTGATTTAAATATCTTAGAAAAACTGGCATGACAGATCGAAAATCTGTTAGCATCTTCTGTGCAGTCTGGTCTGATTCTTCGCTTTCTGAAGAGGCTTTTGTCCAGATCAGTTCATTCAACAATGGAGAATGTGATCTGAATCGTGTTGTAGTTATAGGGTTTTTTTTATTCTCCTGTATGAAAATGCTGTATATAACTCTACCAAATGACAAAATGTTAAAAATCGTTCAAATGATGAATTAAAGGAATTGAAAGTCCTGAAAAGCGGATTTGTTGAACAGTTTTAAGCTATGATTTGATGTAATGATATGTCAATAATTAGTAGAGTAAGCAAGAGCAACGGGAGTCAAACTGTTTTACCAAGCGTACTGCCCAGCAGCTGTTATTTTACTACTTATGAGATTATTAATTTGATCCAACAATTAGATATAATTTTTTTTGCTAGTATTATATTTAGAACTGTAAACACGCATATGACTGAAAAAAAAAAACAGATTTATAACTGAAACTTATTTGAAAACTATATAGAACACTTCAGCTAATGACCTGTTGATGAGTAAGACTTAAAAAGCTGTACGAAATAGGATGATGATATATAATGATATTTCTATAAAAACACATTGTTATGGTCTACAGCTGTCAATCAGTTTCAGTAATCATTCATGAGCAAATCTGATCAAAGGGTACAATATATTGTTACTTGAACATGAATGCTATATGAAATTTTTGTGCCTTATTATTGAACTGAACGTCTTTCCAGAGGACAGGATTTTTGACTCCCCCAAATTAAAACCAACGATTTAGATTTCACGCCCCCAACAAACTCAAAAATGACTCATTGAATTATAGCTGGAAAGTCGTTAGTGAATGGTGAAGAAGAAAGATAAAATTTAAAAGAAAATATCTGAATCGATATGTCCTTAATGCGCAACCTATACTCTTTCAGTATTATTAGATTTCTTCCCAGTTTTGGAAAGTTTTGAGGGAATAGTACTTGATCAATAACATGCGCCATCAACAAAGATATATATATTTAAATCAGTATCAAGACGTCATATCTGCTGTAATAAAAATAAACAGAGTAACCTATTGCTAAAGAGGCCTACAATTCCATTATCAAACGCCCAAAACTGCATCATTTTACTGAATTCAACTATACGAAAAGATATATATCTGTTAGTGTTTATTGGCCTTTTACGATGGTACACAGAAGCTGCCGTCTAATACCTGAGTATCACGTTATCTTTCAACCTTTGTTAGGATTTCAACCCATTTAAGTCAGAAAATATTTAGGGTTATGTCATAGATAAAAGCCATTATGAGTGTTTCAATTGTATTTCCAAAAACTGAATAAATTCTTGAAGCCGATTCCCTTTTAGGTGAAAATGATAGATGGTAGTTATTATGTGCGTTTTATGCAGTTTGATCTTGATCCTGCCGTCCTCTAAATAGTTTTACATGGTCATTGCGGTGAATGTTTATATACAAGAGCGAATATCGTCATTGCAATAATCATTAGAAATACTTGTAACCACAAATGAACTTGAGGTATATGATTCTATCATAACGTTATTCCTTCAAACTATTCTGTTCATTGTTTTAAATTTCTCACCATTGCTGATATCATTATCGCCCTCAACAACGTCATTATTCATTGGTATGCCAATAAGGTAGACATTTATACTTTTCTCGAGACCCTATTCACTGCACGGCAATAAAAAGGCTTAGGTCGAAAGGTTATGTTTCTGTCAAACTGCCCTGCTCTTGGGTCGCACGTGCTGCAACGGGTTTCTGAGGGTTCGAGCCTGAAGGTCTTCAACAAGTTAGCAACATAGAGAAACAATCTTGAATGTGCAAGGCCCTCACCAGGACATTGACGTCTTCCGATTCCAAATGGAAGTAAACTGAAACAAAACGGACAAATATTAACGTTTGTTAGGGTTTGAGAACTAGCATAAAGGGTTACAATGCTGGTTTTACTGTATATTGAGTGACAGTACTGCCACGAATTTCGCTTTCTGTGAAATTGTTTTGCATATTTTGTTATAATACAGACTTTTAATTGCCGAACTATAATTTTCATTATAAGTAGGTGCAGCATAATTCAAATGTTTATTCATTACTCAACAAATTGATTTTTTTATCAGCTTGCCACAGGTTAAAAGAAATAACATGATCAAATTCAATCTTTGGCAAACCCTTCTCTTTTCTTCACCTAAATTATCTATGTATGGATAACTTATATTGTTATTCGGTTCTCTGATGATTTCAATAGATTTGATTTTTTAAGGCATTACTCAAACCATATTTTAAAAAGCCTAATTTCAAAGGCAATTTAGTCCAAAATGGTTTTACTTATGAAGTATTTGCTCAACACAAATGTATTTATGTCGTCACATTTATTGTTGTCTTGTATCAACTTGCTGAAAATAATAATAATAATAATAAAAGATTGACAACTTTTTTCGATATGGATGCGTATTTGGCACAATTTCTCCATTTTCATCCAAAAACCGCTCAGGTCGAAAGTTCCAAGGATCGCCCCAAATGTCTTCATCATGGTGAACATACCACACATTAGGATACACCTAAAACAACATGAAGATAGACGCTTAGAACGCTGACCAGAAAGAATGTTCTTTTTAAGATTTAGTATGAATCGGAATGAGACTGCACAGATATAGAACTTGCAGCGTAATATTGTATCACAAGAAATGTCAATTTGGCCCCTATGTTGTAAATTATTCTGGTAAAAAACTAATTTGAAATTTTATTTTTGTCTGTATTCGTCATTAAGATCGTCCTTTCCATTTATCCAGACCTGAAGGGATTAAATCGTTTCCAATGTTAGACTATTTTAGCAACGATTTCTTTTTACCTTATATAGGCTTGTTTATCAGCCATTCTCTTTTTTGCAATAGTTAAAATATTTTACAAAGTATCTCTGTCAGCGCTGTAAAACTGTATTTTAATTATTCTTTTCTTATCGCAATGTATGTTTTTTTTTAAACTCTATTCTTTTCGCAGTGTAAAGATGCCCCTTGACTGTGTTATTTAAAAAAAAAAACATATTTCTTGAATCTCTGTCAGCGCTGTAAAACTGTATTTTAATTATTCTTTTCTTATCGCAATGTGTGTTTTTTTTAACTCTATTCTTTTCGCGGTGTAAAGATGCCCCTTGATTGTGTTATTTAAAAAAAAAACATATTTCTTGTTAAAGTCTTAGATTTTCTGTAAACGTAGACCTTTTTATCCACTTTTTACGGTGTGTAGACTTTTCCACCAACATTTTGTTGTGGTCTTAGACCGTTCATATATTTTTTTCCCACGAAAAGACTGGGTAAATGGCTACCACTTTTCATAGGGTCAAACCGTTTTATTCAAACACTTCTTTTTCTGTGAAACCAATTATTTCTCTTAATAGTGTTTAGAATGATTAACAAATATTTTTTTCTTTTGCACAATGTTTGAACAATTTATCTTAAAACTGATTTTATACTCTTTTCTTTTTACGGTGCAAAACTTGTTTATAAACTCATTCCATTTCTTGTACGCTCGTATAAGACATTTTTAGAATCTACCTTTTTCTTTTTGCAATCTCAGACTTTTAACGAAGTCCTTCTTCCTGCAGTATACGATTGATGGTAAAAAAAATAAGTCTACCATTTCTTCAAATCGAGCTCAACTAATTATTACCAATTTCTTTCTGTAATGTTTAAAAAGGTTACAACGTTTTCTTTGGTCATTAGACTGGTTTTAATTTTTCTTTCGTGGAGTGTGCGGCTCTATCGTCTTTCTCTGTCTTTGTTTAATTTACCAACAACTAGTTTTTCTTTGTGTAAATAGTCACTCTATCTTTTTACAGCGCAAGGGTGGTTCCGTGTTTTTATTTTCTAATAGTACCTTATTACAGTATTTCAGGTTGTGTTCTTAATGTTTTATTTATTTTTTTTTGCGCAGCAAGACTGCTTTACGAGCTTTTTCTTCTGAATGTTTTACAAGTAATATCCTCTTATCATGTTTTACAAAGAAATCTAATTTAGATATTAGACAGTGTTTATATATTGTTATAACTTATATATAACTCACCGTGTAAAACTGTTCTTACAAATATTTCTGTTCGTATTATTAGACCAGTCTACAAACTATTTTTGCGATGTAAGACTGTTTTACCAATTATTACTTTTTGCAGTATTGGGCAGTATTTATATTTCTTTTACAAAGATAAGCTGTATTTACAGTTATTTCGATTTGGTGTCTTGGCTAGCATTGTTTTCGGAGCGAATGTATTAAGACAAGTATATTTCTTTGGATTTTATGACGGTTTTACAAACAATTGTTTAGCAATATAGAGTTGCTTTGCCAAGTGATTCTTTTTGGAGGCTGAGACAGTTTTAAAGACCATTTTTTCTAATATGAAGCTGTTTTTTTTTATCCTTTTCTTCAAACAGTTTTACACTGATTCAAAATCTATTTGCTTTGCATTTCTAGTTTTTTTACCAAGGCACCCACCTTTAAGTGTAGGACCCTTTGCAGTGTTAAAATGTTTTATCAAGTGAATTCAACCAACATTGACAGGATCACCAACTTAAACAAAAGATATGATTTAAAGGATTGAAGTTCGTGACCTTATTTTGATTCCATGTTTCCCATTTTTAAACTCATGCAAGACATCATCAAGACAAACATTCTGACCAAGTGTTAAGAATATTGAACTAAACATGTAAACTCTAGTGTGTACAACAGGTTTTTCCAAGATCAAACATGATCCATTTTCATACTAGTCTAGGATATTATCAAGAAAGACATTGTCGTCAACTTGCGATATTATTGGACTGAACATGTGGCCTCTGGATCATACACAACTTTTTTATTTCTAAGATATCACCTTGTGACGTAGATTTTACCTGATATGACACGTTTTCGAACTTGTTTGAGATATCATCTAGACAAACATTCTGACTAACTTTCAGGAATACTGGACAAAAAATGTGGTTTCTAGAGCGTACACAAGACTTTTCTAAGATTGGACCTGGTGAAATTGTTTTTTATCCAAAATGACCCATTTTCAAACTTGTCCAAAATACCATCAATGCAAACATTCTGATCAAGTTTCATGAGTATCAGACTGCAAATGGGGCCTCTAGAGCGAACACAAGGTAAAAGGTTGGCGACGAATGCCGGACGCCGGACCGAGCTCGATCACAATAGCTCACCATGAGCATTTAGTGGTCTGGTGAGCTAAGGAATGAAAGAACGAAATAAAGACATACAGACAAACAGACAGACAAGAAAAAGAGATAGATACATAGAATGAAAAGTGGAATGTAAAGTTACATCAGTGAAGAATACAAGCGTACGTACGATAGAACCTTTCTTTATTTCATATCCCTCAAAATTTATGTCTTCCGAACATAAATGGGGTCCAAGGAACGGGGCTGGCGTGAGGAGCCGCAAACACTCGTAGATAACGGCAGTTGTGAAAGGGCACTGATGCCTGTCTCCAACGGACAACACCCCGGTCACATTATCGAGTTCTTCATGAAGCTTAAGTTGACATTCTTTGTGGTTCACCAAACAAAGAAGTACACCGGATAAAACTGACACCGAGGTCACAACACCTAAAGGACACCAAAATTAGAACGTCAGAACTTGCTCTAACATGGAACAGAATATGTAATTTCTTCATATTTGTCTTCTATACTACGTCAAACTGAGCAATCTTAAGTGCCCGCAGGCTGAAAGGAGGGCTTGACAGGCCATGGATCCGACTTTATACCTTCGAAATTCAAGAAACCTTATTTACTTACACACGTGGTGGTAACAATCGAACCATTATTGAATCGCGAATACCACAAGGGTGATGGGTAGATCTGCATTCGATACAGGATGATATACGAGTATACTGAGTAATGTGTCAGCGTTCTTAAGATTTAGCAGCGAAATTTGAACAAGGGGCATGAGATATATATAAAGGCGTTATAAACATCTCTTTGTCCATGAGTTTTCGTCAACGTATCACAAGATTCATTTGCTTTGCTGAACGCAATCACTTTTTTGTAAACAATTGACCTTATGAGTGTATATTTATGATGTACACTAAAGAAAGCCATACGAGCGCATAAATATTACAATATATCGATTTTGATGTAGTATAGAAACTTGAAACATATTGGTCACTTTGAATAGATTATTCTGGTATATTGTTTGCAAAAAAATTGGAAAAAACGCAGTTGAGGTTGCTCGTGTGGATAATCAAAACCATTGCCTTACTATTTTTATCATTTATTTCAATTTCCATCAGTGATTTCGACAAACTTTAACACCTTTATTCATAATAAAAACTAATCTTCTTGTATCTGATATGTTTAGAAAGTTAAAGATGAACTACATGTATGTTAGTGTGATTTTTGTTAAGTTAAATACCGGCAGTCAGCACTTCTAGAATGTGATTGGTTATTCGTTCATCTGTCCTAAAGAGTGGTCTGCCTTGTTCTCTCTCAACTTCCTGTCGTTCAAGATTCCAGTCTATTATTCCACGAATTGCCTCGGATTTTCTTGTAGCCTGTCCAGACAAAATATTGCACCAACATTATAACACTATTTGCTACCCAGCCGTGACACAAAGTAAGAAGAATTTACGCACTCTGTTTAATGTGTGATAAAAGCATTCAAAACACATTACAACATTGTTTCCAGATCTTATTGTCAGCGGAAATTCTAAGGTAAAATTTCTATCGGATTTACAGAACTTTGGTCGTTACAGAGTAAATGTTACTCATACTGTACAGTCAGATCTGCTCCTATATAGATTGAACTGACCTGTTCATTGCGGCTCTAGAAGTTGTGATGTAAGAAGCTTATGCTGTACTATTATGCTACTACTTTCGGACTTTAAAAAGAAAAGTTGTTTCAAGAAGGATATTGTTTTAGTTATTTATATATACAAAAAAAGTTGAAAAGGTTTCATAAGTTCCTTTCTTTGCAAATTTAAATTGGAATTATCTCCCTATTCACATAAGCGGGACACATTTGTTATTACCTTGACCTGCCGAAAATATCTGTCCATAATTTTCTCCCTTGCTGAAATAGCAGTATCATACTTGGTCTTGTAATATCCTGGTATGTGAACAATGAATGGGAAAGAAGAACAGAGAGAATCAGTCATGGCACCCAAAAAGAAGTCCTGACTCCAAACCACTTCCCAAAATGCTTCGGCGTCTTCTTTTCTCGCGGCCTGGCCAATAAGCTGAAAAACGATTCGACTAAACTGTTGAAAGTATCAAACCAATATGTCATACAGAAACGATCTGCTCATATCTTTTAAACTGCAACTCTAGAAATGGTGGTATTGCACGGCAAAATTACTGAATGCACTTTCTTAATGAATTGAAGAGCATGAAAGGTGTCACGAGCCAAGCGTACCGAGAAAGAAAACCAGCATCAAGTCTTAGAACAATTAACAATACTTATTGATGAATAAAGACAAAAGAGTACAATAAGAATTAAGTTTTGAATGAAATTTTGACAATTTTTAATCTTAAAACAAAAAATAGAATAAGTCCCTAAAAATTAAGAATTAGGTTTAGACTACAAATAGTATGAAATTTATGGTTCCTAAAACGTAAATTAACAATAGTTTAACTTGCAAATAGATATCGGCAATCTGTTATAATAGACTAATTCCCTCTTACAGATCTATATTCCAGTTTAAAACAACACTTCACTAATTCTGTATCCTCCAAGCCACAAGTATAAGTTCAAGTCTAAAATCTTCAAGTAAGTCACTCCCATTCATGTCAGCTTTTAATACACGTTGTAGTTGATACGCGTACTTTATACTGAACGTAGTTCAGCCTTGCATAATCTTAAAATCAATTTCATGCAACATTGCAAACGTCTCTGTTTTGCAATTTGGAAAAAAAAAAACGGCGTGGTTCTACTTGAAATCAGTTTGTTACTTGATTTTTAGTCATGATTTTGAAGTATATGAAAGGAAACAACAGCAAATAATTATGTGGATACAATTTATACCAGAAAAGTATGTCCCCTTTTCATTGACGTCAAAAAAAGTCTTACCATTCAAATCGCCAAAAAACTCTCCGCACACAATCATTTTCAAATGAGAGTAATCAAGTAGCTGGAAAATGATTGATTGATTGATTGATTGATAGTGTTTAACACCATTTTTAAGATCTAGTCACATCTCAGAGACACTTAACCTATTTGTAAACACGAGATTGGCACGCCCACTTAAGTATCGCGATATTTGGTTGTCAAGCCTGACAAACTAGAAAATGGCGTCGACTACAATGTGATAGCGCGTTTATTTCAGTTTTACTCCATCGGATATTTCGCTCCAGGTTAATTATCCATTTTTTTTCCAAACTCTCTTGTCGTTTCTAACGGTAAATTAACCAAAAAAAAAAAATTAAAATAAACTCATATTGTTGATAAATCAAGAACTAAAAATAGTGCAAATTTGTTTGTAATTCCATGCTCGGTCACAGCAATTTTCTTATTTCAAATAAAAAAAAAAACATTGTAACTTACTGTCGGCAATATGTATAATTACTGAAAGTATTTAAGCTCTTTCGTCAGTATATAACATAATTTGTCTGTAAACAATTTGGGAAAGGGTTCACAATTAAACTCTTTACTACACAATCTCGTCCTTTATCTGCCTCGAAGAAGACTTTTAAAAATATATCTTTTTTCTTGACTGTTTTCTAACCTTACAAAGACCAATCTCATCACTGGAGCAACAGTTGTTTTTTTCAAAATACACGAATCTAATGTTTTCTGGTCTGGTAAAGAGTTAACTAAACACCTCCGATACCTCTTTGAGTCTGAGAGTTGTTAGAGTATTTATTTATCTTAATATGCTCGATTTAAGAACCTTTACACATCCGAAAACTGGCACGTATCATGAGTGTTCTGAGTGTGTAGATATAGATCGAATTTCAAATAGGATGCAGCCTTGTCTTGGATTTCAATAAACTGCTACTTATATTTTAAAGCACACTTATAGTAGATTGACAAGTCTTACTTCTACTGTTTCTGTTTTAGAAGTTCAGCTTAAATTGCGACTTATCTAATTAAATCAACTTTTGTTTTGACCATGTCTAAGTGGATTAGCACATCTGCTATTTCAAAGGGTTTATCGGTAATCTGTTAATTTGATAGAACCTGTGTTTGATTGCAAACCAACATTACCGCCCCTTCCACTTGACCACCCATTGTCTTAGTATATCGTAAGATTAAACCAACTACCATCAATGAAGTTAGCAAGTTTGTGAATTGGAAGCACACATAACACATTTTAAAATCGACAGACAACCAGTTTCCCTTTAACCCGAAATTGAAACTTTTCTGTTAAACAGTCTTTCTATTATTATTCGAAATGCATGCGATTCGGTATTTTTTTTAGTATGGAATACTACGTCGAAACGACTTTTAAGATAGCCTAAAAAGCATTAATTATTCTTTGGCAGAACTGGATTTTGTATAGTTATTTCATGACCTGATTAGCGACAGGTTGACAAAGTAAGAAACTGAATCCACATTATGTTTGAATAACATATACATGCTCAATATATGAGGCCAGATAAAAAAAGATGGAAAATGACCGAGCATCGTCAGCAAAAAAAGCATGTCATTCGTATAACAATACATAAACAAAAGAGCCTTCTAAAAGTACTACAAGAAATGTAGGAGACCACTTCATTTGCAAGTGCCAACAGCCTTAAACACTGTAAACAAAAACTCACTTTTCATCGATTACGATGCAGCTAGAAACCAAGTAATGAGCTCGTTAACACTTACAATAAATAATAATATCTATGCATATTTTTTTGCAAGGACTTCCTAAAATGACACTTATACATACCCTTGTGCATACCTAATAATTCTTATTGATCCGTGAGAGATTAAGCTGTTCACAAGTTCTTTCACGTAGTTTTATCCACAAAAGACATTTTTACGAGGTGTGCTTTGGCTTTGGAAATGCGAAAATTTAACTCTACACCCTCACCTTGCAGTCTTTCTGGATAACGATTATCGGTGTAACAAAATTCCGTAACTTCACTTTTTCACAAATTTCAATTGATCTATAATACAACTTTTTTTTTATAATTAAATAGATACAACTAAGATATTTCATGTTTATAACAGTTTGTGGTAAACCTTTTTGCTAACATGGCGCAAAATGCTGCGTTTTGATTGGTCAATTAGACCTGCGAGGACCTGTCGATGAAAATCGATAGAAAGTTTCAATAATTGCAATAAACAAAAATAGAAAATGATGGAAAACAAAAGAATTCACTTAATTCATGAATGTGTCTTTACTGGTGTTATACAACGTGACTGTCATCTTAAATGTCTTACGAACAAAGTCCGTAACAAAGAAACAAATGAACAAATGCATGGCAGAAATAAGGGTCGGAGCGGGATTCGAACTCCGAACTCCCAGACGCAAAGCCAATACCCTAACCACTGAGCCAAAGAGATATCTCTCTGACGCAGTAGCCAGGTATTGTATTTAAATTGGGAGTATGCCATGCAGGAAGGAGTGGTCTCCCGTAACACACCCCCTCTTAAAGTCATCATTTATTGATGACTCAAAGCCTTATTAGGCAGGAAGTCCAATTTTGGACAACAAATGGGATTAATGGCTCAATGGCCAATCCCGGACGAGCCCCCATCTTACGAACGATGTCCGTAACAAAGAAACAAATGAACAAATGCATGGCAGAAATAAGGGTCGGAGCGGGATTCGAACTCCGAACTCCCAGACGCAAAGCCAATACCCTAACCACTGAGCCAAAGAGATATCTCTCTGACGCAGTAGCCAGGTATTGTATTTAAATTGGGAGTATGCCATGCAGGAAGGAGTGGTCTCCCGTAACAAATGTATTTAGATGGAAAGTATAACCAACATGTGAAAAGCACTTTACATTGTTTTTAAAGCCAAAATCTCAGTCACCCCATTAGAGATATGGTAATTTAGTTATTTACAATTAACTAGGTTCGTGACAGATATGTGCGCCAGACTTTTCTTTTTCGTGCAAGTAATTTTTTCCATTTTCCATTTGGATACATGCTCATACAACAGATCCCGTCTAACACCAGCATTTTTTTTCATAATGTTTTCTTCCCTTTCAAATAGAATAGAATGCATAAATTATGTAACATATGTACTGAGTGTAAAAATGTATTTTTTGTACTTGGTCTAGGTTTTACAAACAATGGATTAGAGAGACAAGGAAGGGTACTTTGGAATAATTGAAAAAGAAAACTTAAGATTACTGAAAATATTTTCAAACAAGTATGAAAAATACCTACCAGTATGGACATAAGATTTGACAAGGATTTCTTTAAAAGGGACGTAACTTCAAATTCTTTCCCCTGCAGTCCCTCGATCTCCTCAACAAGCCTTCGAATTTCTGAATTGACATTCTCCTCAAATACAGGCATGCCTTCCCCATACACGTGCAAACTTTTTGCTAAATCTTTTCGCATCATCCCATGGGCATGTTCGTTTGGATTCTCATAGAATATAATGTTCTGACCCTTCTGGAAGAAATAATCTCCAAAGAAAAATCTAGGTTTGTTGTTCAAATATGTTTTATATTTCTCCCCGCAGAAAGCCTCGTGTATCATGTGAGATGAATTGAGCACCACATTTCTTGAGCGGAATATTTGGATTTGGAATACGTCTCCATATTTCTTTGCGAACTCGAAAAATTTTTCGTAAATGTTATCTAATGTGAGCTCGAAAGCGCTACCAACGAATGGTAATCCCCTTGGTCCCGGAGGTGGTTTTCCTTTTGTCCATATACACGTGAGCAGTTTGTAGAAGACATAAGTTATCCCAACTGTAATTAATGCTAACGTAATACCGTCCATACTGTGCATTAAGTCCGTATTAACAACTTTTCCGACGATCTGAATTTAAAAGAAAAAGATCGTCAAATTGCCACAATTGATGTTGCGTCTCCTTCTTTCCCAACAAAAAGGCATGGAATACAATAAACAAATATTTGTGAATACGACCAATGTATTTTAAATGCGACCCGCCACGGTAAGTTTTCACAAAAAATAGTTCACTGTCTTATTCCCGAATGAGTTATACCTCATATGCCTGTAATCAATGTTAACAATAGTGCGTTTATGCAATATGATATGAGTAATCCAATGGCGGATCCAGCGGATGGGGGTGTCAGCGGTTTGTGGAGCCCCACTCAGAATTTTAAAAGAAACCGTTAGTTGTTCTCAGGTATACTATAATACGGGTAAACAGGATATACAAACGTTTCATGCAATATCAAATTTAAATATATAATGGTCATTTCAGATTTTTTCACATTTTTTTCACCCCCCCCCCCCCCCATCCTGAAAAACACAATGCTCCCCCCCCCATCCGGTGATAGACTCCGGAAAAAACTTTTACGCGGATATATCTTCAACTTTTGTACCAGAAAACACAATTTTAGACTTGTCCAAAGTAAGGGTATTTGGAAAAAAAATAAATGTAAAAAAGTTAGTGTTGTATTTAAAAGTTCTTTACCCCCAGAAAAGGTCCTGATTGTATGGTAAGGGTAAAAAAAAACTTAATCGGTTCAGAGCGAAGAGTATAAAGCAAGCGATGGATTACATTCTATATTTTAAATCTAGAGTTTGTAAAAGCTATTTATTTATTATCTCACCTAAAATTGAATTCATACACGTGAAAGGTTGAAATTTATCTTACTGATTTCAATGTGCGGCCATTTGTGAAAATATAACAAATGGTGTTCACTGGATGTAATAAATTTCGATATTTCACGAAAAAAAAAAGATTGCTTTTATTCCATGCTTCTAAATCCATTTTTCTGGTTAGGACTTTTATCAGAATCACGTGGGAGTTGTTTTCGGTAATTCCCCGTGGCGTACCCCCTCCACGTTACAACGCATTACAATATTACGTAAAGCACGACAAAATCTAAGGTAAATGCGCTAAAATTATGTCATCTTTCCCTCTAGTTGAATGGCACTCAGTGTTTACCTAGGTAACTAGTGCGCGAGAAAACAACAGTTTCGGCCTACAGTTAAAGAAAATATGAAATCTGAATTCTTCAATGATCATATTCATTATATATAAAACCATAATCCACTATTTATTCTCTATAAAGTAAAACTACCAAAAAAACATGAAATAAACTTAAATATTCTATGTCATATAGATGCATTTTAACTTTCTGCATACATGCAGGTTAAACGATGAGTATTTTGTCCTACTTTTTCCTCTACATGTGTAATCAGTCTACATGTTTCGACTTATTTTCTTTAATAATCTTGGCTACACAATTGTGATACACTACCAAACCCTTTACTTCATGATCCTGCCTTTGACTGCGTTGTCTGCACATGTTATATTTTTTCGCAGATTGGACCTGTTTGCTATGATGCACCACCCATACCATATACTTGAGAACAGTGGAGCTTACACCGAAGCTATTACCAAAGCCTGTACTTTAGTGAATGGCCGGTGCATAGGTTACGTGCTAGCTGATCATTGCTGAATGAATCGTGCTAGGTAACGTTTATTGAGTAAACGTTTATGTCATTTTGAAATTCAAAGTAAAGGTTGTCGTTTTGAAAAAAAAAAAAAAAAAATACGGGGCTGTACACAGAATGCCCATATTAGATAGATCTGTCTTTGTACAATGCCATCTAGCGTGAGATGATGGCGTTTGAATGACTATGAAAGAGAATGATGAGAAAGAGTTGTAGTAAAGGATATATTGCCTGTAACCAGCAATTTTGTTCGTTTCTCATGAACGTTAATACCCTT